>JAOEGL010000006.1:76019086-78914920 GCA_034509955.1 Urosaurus nigricauda
GCGATGGAATAAATAACTACTCTCACAAAATTCTGCATTTGCAGTTGTTGCTGATGCCTCCTGTTTGCCAGCATGCATAAAGGACAAAAGAGACGGAAGGGATCAGTCTCTCTGACACATGCTTGACCACCAAAGTATTTCTGAAACACTTGGGTGGACTGTCTTTGCCATGAGCTGAACAGATTTTGTCAGGTGGTGAATTGGGATGAACGGTAAGAGTTGACTCCTGCCAGCCACCCAAAAGAAAGCAGTGCTGCTTCAGCTGACCTTGGGGCCATTTTTTTCCCCAGTCATTCCAAAGGATCTCATTCTGGGATGCTCATGGTGCCCAAGCATAGAGATGAACCATTGTGAGTACTGGAAAGGTGAGCAGTCACAGAAAAGAATGGTCAAGTGGCGATCATGGCTTCAGGTTGTGGCAACAAGGAGAAAGAGTTGCAAGTGAATTTCATTTGCTGATTCACCTTAGGTGGCCAAATAGCTTGAACCAGCTCAAATTCTGACATTAAGCGAGAAGCTGCCTGCTGCTTCTTCTCTTACTTTCTCTCTGTACATGACTGAGACTTAGGAAGAAGTGTAGTGTTTGTTCCTCCTCTGTAGCATGGAGTGAATTTTTCCACTGAACTCGTAGGTTCTCTGAAGTGCACTGAGCATTTACAGAAAGAGAGGGTTCTCATGGTACTAGACAACCCATGGTTTCTAGACAGATTTGTGGTCAAATCCTTTTTGTGCCAAAGCATTTCTGGAACCCAGCTCCAAGTCCCCATATGTATTTTCTTTGTTGCCTAATGTAGCAGGAAAAATAGGTTGCTTCTTCTCCTAACTCAGCGGTAAAGAAACAATCTGAGAACCCCAAGGCTTTCTTGAGTTTAACAGCTGTAGTATAGCAACTGTACTGGAAGAAGGAGTCAAATTATCATTTACACCCTGCTGCGAAGAGCTTTTGTGTGTGTTTTATTTTGCAAACCTACTGGGACAAGCCAAGAGATACATGAAACTTGCACATGTTAACCGGCTGAAGCACATTGAGCACTGCTTGTAAATGTTGGGGTGTGTGTGGGTTTTTTGGACTACAGCTCCCAAAACACCCTAGCCAGCATGGCCATGAACTTTCTGGTTGCAGAATCTTGGGATCTGTACACTCTGAACTTGACCTTCATCACAAGCATCCATCCGTCCGTTTATTTATGCCCTGCTTTCCCCCCAGACTGGGAAACCAATATGTTACCGACAGTCCTCAGAAGCTGAATATTTTAAGTATGGGCTATCTTGATTGTTAAATACCATGGATCTCAGGTGACTCTCAGTATGAGTTGATGTCTAAAATTGCATTTGCAGTATAGTCTGAAGAATGCAGGTGTGATTAGAAATAAGGACTTGTTTACATCTGCAGTAAAATCTGGTGTGCTCCAGATTTTCCAGCTTTGCAGCAACCCTGGGGCTTGTATCTACTATTAAAAGTGACATCCAGGCTATTCACAGCAAATTTGGATTAAGTGGTTACATGTTGCTCCATTCAGAGGTCATGCTCGTGTAAATTGGCGAGCTTTCATGAATTATTTTAGGTCACACAACAGTGGCCACTCTGCATTATTATTATCTTTACCTGTCTGCCAAGGATGTGCACATATGTATTTGGTACCAATGTAGAGAAGTGCTTGTAAAATATGTCAGCCAAGCAGATGTATGAAACTATGTGCACAAATGCAGCAGCCCCCTTTTTTTAAAAAAAAAAAATGGGGATCACTTGAACCTTTTGAATGTCCCTTGGAGACTCACCACTTCCTGATGCGAACAGTCCCACCCACACAACCCAGGTTTTCCCGCCATTGTCAGTGTGACTCCACGGGCCACACTTATTGCACATCCAGATTTTTCAGGAAAATCCACAGAAAACCACGATTATTTCCAACTCGGACTATCTTCGAAATAAGTTCTCAGGGGCCTAAATAACTCCATGCTGAGAATTGCTCAGAACGTTGTGTGTTGCTGCCAATTCGGGGTGAGTGAGGATTTTTTTTTATAAAAGTGTAGACAAGCCCTACAAAGGTGGGGCAAGATCTAATGCAAATGATGCTGTCTAATAACTGTAGAGGCACTAGAGGGGGAGACAGTGATGATGATGATGAGGATGATGATGAGGATGATGATGATGATGATGATGATGACAATACAATAATTATGACGAACTTTCGTTGGTCCATTTGGCATTTCTCCTAGAGCAGCTATTACTACTAGCATCTCAGTTCCCTTTTTCCAAAGGCACAGAATCTCAGGCTGTAGATCTCAGCATTTTATAAACTTTTCTTTGTCTTCCATTCTGCTGTTCCACAACATGTCAAAACTATTAGGCAAGCTTTCTTCCTCTTGACCACAGTTATGTCTGGCATATTCTATTCCAATTGTTTGTCAGTTTGAATCTGCCATAAGAAATTTTATATCACCGTTTCCAGCTTTTTCAGGCATATGTTCCCACCAGTTCTTTGTGGATCATAGATCACACTTTTTGCATAGATTCTCATGTGTCATTGCAGTCAGTTCATCATGACATTTCTTATATCCAGTCTGCAAGATCTTGTTGCATGAGCAGATAAAGTAGTCCAATGACTATCCAACAATATCTCACAGATTCCTTGATTCTTGGATAGGCCAGAACTCCAGTCATTGATGGGCCAGAACTCCAGTCATTAAAGGATAGCTCCGTCTGCCCCAAGTTGTCTGAATCCTATTCTGCTTGCTTTTAAATTGTTTTATCTATTTTATTATTTTAATCTTGTAATTGATTGTTATTTTATGTAATGGGGGAGGGTTGGGGACTGTGTTATGTTGTTTGCATTATGTATTTTATTCTTACTGTAACCCACCTTCATCTGCAGGGAGAGTCAGGATATATAAATAAAATATTATTATTACCTGCTAGACTCTGAAAGCAATAATGATGATGATGGTGATTATGATTATGATAAGAAAATTTAAACAATTGTGATTGTGAAAAATGTATATCATGAATCTA
This sequence comes from Urosaurus nigricauda, assembly GCA_034509955.1. Taxonomy (NCBI): domain Eukaryota; kingdom Metazoa; phylum Chordata; class Lepidosauria; order Squamata; family Phrynosomatidae; genus Urosaurus; species Urosaurus nigricauda. The sequence goes on from JAOEGL010000006.1 coordinate 76,022,100, forward strand.
CAACAGTTAGCTCATAGAAGTGCCTGTAATACTATGGTAGAGCACATGCTTTGAATGCGGAAAGTCCTAGGCACACTCCCTTGCATCTTGTTTGAGCTGTAAGAACTCCTCCCTGAAATTGGGAAGTTGCTGCCATTTGGGTCAAATAAAGTGGCATACTTTGACAAGCCTGTCTACTCACTACAGAGTGCACCAGGCCTCAAAATAGGGGCTTTTAAAATAATAATGATATAATAATAATAATAATAATAATAATAATATGTTGTTGTTGTAGGCATGGAGTAGACATTTTGGGCTAGGGAAAAAACCTTTTATAGCCCCAAATTACTGCTGCTGGGGTGAGGGAATGGCAAATTTTCACCAGAAAAAATGTTTTGGCGCTGGGGGCAGGGGTAGAATTGGTGTTTTGGGCGCAAAAGAAGGCTTCAGGGAAATGTGTGTGGGTCACAGATCACATATGTAACCCACCCTGCAGCTAGATTGACCAAAATAACATTTCTGCTGGCAGAAGAGGCATAATTTTAAGCGCTTCCAATGAAGCCTCTTTGAGTATAGCTTGACCTATAGTGATCTTTAATGAGGAGGCAGCTTTTCCAGTTTGCAAAAGCCATAGGATCTCCACTGCTGATATTTCCCTCACTGTGGAGAAATCATGTTTTTTGAAGGAAGAAAGTGCAAAGGCAGGCTTAATGTTGAACATAAAGAAAACAAAAATAATAGCCATAGAGAATCTACACAAATTCAGCATAGACAATGAAGAAATAGAAATTGTAAAAGAGTTCTCATATCCTGGATCAAACATTGACCGGAATGGGGACTGCAGCCATGAAATCAGAAGAAGATTGAGAATGGGGAGAGTGGCTATGAAAGAGCTAGAAAAGATTATAAAATGCAAAGATATACAACTGAGGACAAAAGTTAGAATCATACAAGCCATTGTGTTTCCTGTTACCATGTACTGTATGGATGTGACAGCTGGGCAACTGGGAAAGAAGATAGGAAGAAAATCAATCAATTTGAGATGTGGTTCTGGAGAAGTCTGCTGAAGATACCCTGGAAAGCCAAAAAGACAAACAAATGGGTCCTAAAACAGATCGGGCCAGATATCTCTCTGGAAGCCAAGATGACACTTAGGCTGTCATACTCTGGACACAGCATGAATCATTATTAAAAAACAATAATACTAGGAAAGGCGAAGGGAAGCAGAAAGAGAGGAAGGCTGCATGGTAGATGGATGGACTGTATTAAAGAGGTCACAAGTATGAGTTTACTTAGTTTGCTTAGTCCAAAACTAAGCACAACGGTAGAGGACAGGGAGTAACTGGAGATGTCTCAGCCACAGCGTTGCCATGAGTAGAGATCAACTCGATGTGGTTGTCAACAACAACAAAAGTTCTGTTGCCATGATAAGCAGAAACACTCACTTCTATCCTTAAAAAAAAATAATTGATTGATTCTGTATCTTGTACTCTGCAGGATCTGTGAATGCCAAATTAAAAATGGCAGTGGGTATTTTGGTGTGGCAGGGTTTGTTTCTTTGTTTTTAAAACTGGTCCATATACAGGAAGGATATATAAGTTGTATGCATGGTGAGGCAAAGGCGCATGTCTTCAGCTCACATACTGTCTCGCATGGCTAGCGATGGGAAAAAAATTCATTGGAGTTGACAGTCTCAATTAAAGTAGCCTCTTCACATCTCTCGAGGCTCATTGTAAGGAAAAAATAACATTCCTTCAAGAATTCTTACCTTGCTAAGGCTTGTATGTCTTTTAAGAGAATAATATGTGTAAACAATAGTGTACATGTTCTAAAATGTAAATGGTTAAAATGCATGCATGCAGTTGAAAACATATACACAAACATACTTTAATGAATAAAAGGATGGGTGTTTTTGGTAAATGATTAAATAAATCTGTACACAATGAGAAATGTGTGCAAAGGATACACATTTCAATGGGGGAAGGAAAACTACAGCTTTGGAATGTGATAGGAAATAAAAACAAGGCGAAAATCCAGGTGGGGTTTGGAGAAATGCACCAAAGCTGAGAGTGTATGATTTGCACACCACTCTGCATGTCACATACAATCTTTAACATAAATGTAGGCAAGTGAATCCTGGTTGCATAGTATGTACTGGAAAATAGGGGCCTAATTCACATTATTTTAGTTTATGCACTTTGTAGAGAAAGTATAAGCCCATGATTCACCATAGGGTCTTCATGTGTTGTACGGCCATCATATTTTATATGTAGGTGAACTGGCTTCACATTAGAAGTGGAGTAGATGGCTGTCCAAGCCCATAACTCCTTGTGAGAAATGATGGCTGAAAGGTAGGGGAAAATCAGTGGAAAAATCAAAGTGCCATAGATGCTTGCCTGCCTGCGAACAGTTTGCATGCAGAGGCCACCATATATAGGACCAGGCTATTTATGCAGTAGTGACATACTAAAAAGAAACAGAGAGGAGAAAAAGAAAGAAAGAAAGATGGGTGGGTGGGTGGATGGATGGATGTTGTGAACTTGGTAACATTTCCATGCTCTCATTGGAGTTTATCATACGACGGAATTTGGGGGTATAATGCAATGGCAATCTGAACGAAATCATGGAGTTTCACGTTATTGCGAATGAGTGTATCTCACGCAATTTCGTGCAATGGGAAGTCATTCCGAATGCAATCATGGGATTTCACGTAATTGCGTATTAGAGTATCTCATGCCATTTCAGGCAATGGGGGGGGGGGTCATTTTTAGGAAATGGGAAGTCATTCTGAATGCATTCCGAATGCAATCAGATTTCACGTAAATTCGCTAAACTAGCGAATTCACGTAATTGTGAATTGGCTCCATTTGCAATTCAGAGAAATTCCTCCCATGTGATAAACTGCATTGTGACCTTGCAGATGATTTTTAAATGCAGTCTTCTGTCTTTCCTAGAAAAATGTGGTGCTACTATTGCAAAATTGCTATGAAAAATGCTCATTGCTATGGATGAGGGCGAGGGAAAGAAGGCGGCACTGAAAAGAAGTCTGTGCTTTGTATGGACAAAAGGGTGTGGCTTAGGAACCAAATGATGGGAGAAGAAAATGCTCTTTGTTCTGCAGTCAGGTAATGCAGGTGGCTTTGCTAATTAGCTTTTTTTGGCATCCAAAATATAAATGTAGCTTGCCTCCAGAGACCCAAATAAAGCTGTTTCAAAGATAATAAAGAATACGGCGTCTTGAGAATTGTAATAACAGGCAGCATTTACTAGATTGCCATTGCTTGAATACTCTGGGGTTCAAGCTACAGGTTTTTTTCCCTTTTAAAAAACCCTGTATTTTTAAATTTATTTTTTTCCTACTTTTTATTATTAGATTCTTTGGTCTGATATTCTTCCATAAATTTCTACAGTTTATAATACTTATTGTTTCAATTTTTGGCTTAACAGTAGGTGGGTGGGGGGCCCACCCACCCTTTTGGCCTAAAATTTGGATGGATGGATGGATGGATGGATGGATATGTGTTTTTGGCTCGTGCTTTGTCATTTCTCTATAGTGTGAAACAGCATACAATATGGGTAACTTTACCATCTATCCTTAAGGTGAATGGGGAGGGGGAAAATAATGTGAGGGAAACAAAACATTTGGAATCCAGCGACTGTTGTATATGGGGGAAATGAACATATTCATACCTTTGGCACATCTGAAACAGGAAATAGAAATTGCTTAGTATAGTATTTTTTTTAAAAAAAAATCTAGAACTGGACTTCCACGTAAGTAAGGAATCTGTCCATTCCCTTCCCATCCTTTATATGTCTGTACTTGATCTGAAACAGGGGATAAATTCTTACCTTACAAAGAAAATCTAAGTAAGAGAACAGGGTAAATATTCACTGTAGAATTAATGTTGTAAAAAATTGAAGTCTCTCTGTGTAAATCGGGATTACAAATTCTCTTTGTTTGCATAAAGCAAATTGAAATGCATGCACAAACAATTACAATGAAAAATGAGCAGCATCGCTCTTTTTCTTGGTTTTGCTAAATCCTTCTCAGATAGCTAGATTCTGTGATTTTAAAATCCTTGGGGCTTTTTACATTGGCAAGAAAGTGTGATCTGAACTCGCCTTTATGTTAATGCTTAGCAGCTACATAGCAAGCCTCCGGTTTGCATTAAAAAAGTGCAGAGCTGCTACATTGAGGGGTGTGGGAACGACTTATCTGAGTGGTCTTTTTTGTGGCTCAGCAGTTACATGGGAAGCTGTCAGAACGCTACAAATACAGGCGGAGCTGATACATGGGCAGCAAGAAACGCAGCTTTAAACTGCGATTTTAATTTTTTTTTTCCTTGCCGGCTGCGAACTGCGCTGTTGCGCGGTTCGTACCGCCGCGAACAGCACTATTCCGATGATCGAGGCTTGAACTGCGCTATTGCGAGGGTCGAGGCTTGAACTGCGCTATTGATGGGGTCGAGGCTACGAATTGCGCAGTTTTTAATGATTCAAAGGGGGCTCCTAAGTGATTTTGACAGCAGCCACAGACCGAGCATCTGCAAGAAGACAAAGGAGGAGGAGTGCTGGCCATTGACCCAGTGACGTTGGCATTCGTCAGCACAGGGTCACTGTGGGCATCATCACCAACATGGATGCCTCCTCTCCTTTGTGGTCGGCACTTGTCGTCAATGTTCAAAGCACAGCCAAAGCTGCCGCCTTTGCTTCCGCTACTGCTGCCAGGATCGTCGAAGTGACCACTGAAATGACTGCTGTGACCACTGAAATGACTGCTGTGACCACTGAAATGACTGCTGTGAGTACTGAACTGACTGCTGTGAGTACTGAAATGATTGATGTGACCACTGAAATGTTAGCTGTGAACACTGAAATGACTGATGTGATCACTGAAATGACTGATGTGATCACTGAAATGATAGCTGATGATGATAGTGATGATACAGAAGAGAGAATAGCTGCAGTTGGTGTCTCACTGCTTGAGCAGTGTGAATTAGCCGGTGGCATTGCTATGTCCGAGAAAAGGAAGACCCGGCTTTATTGGACGCTGGAGAGAAGTGATCACTGGTGGTCTGTCATAGTCACTCGCACCTGGTCTGAAAGCCGATGGAGGCGTTACTTCCGAATGCCCCGTGCCCTCTTTCACCGGCTGGTGGACATCCTCCGTCCAGAACTGGAGAGATCTGATTCAGTGATGAGAAAAGCCATCCCGGTGGAGGAGAGAGTGGCCATTGCCATCTTCATGCTGGCCCATAAAATGACCTACTTGGTGACTTCAGAGCTCTTCGGGGTTGGCATTTGCACTGCAGGGCAAATGATGCTGGAGTTCGCCTTGGCCATGGAGAAGCTCCTGCTGTCCCGGACTGTGTACTTGGGAGATGCCCGGAAGGTAAGGCACTGTCCAAAACATATTTCCACTTGTCAAACTATCCTATCCTGTATGTGGCATATTTCATGTGTGGGTTGTTTTGTGGTGTAATTGCATGGATGTAATGAATTTGTCATTTATTCACCTGTTTCCCCCCCTTTCCTTTCTACAGATCATGGAAGGTTTCGCTGAGCTTGGATTCCCACAAGTAGTGGGCGCTGTGGATGGGTGCCACTGTCTGATTGTGCCACCCCTGGGGCAGAGGAAGAATTATCAGAACAGAAAGGGGTCCTATTCTGTTATCCTGCAAGGGACATGTGATCACACTGGTCGCTTTGTGGATGTGGAGCTTGGATGGCAAGGATCAGCTCATGATGCCAGGGTGGTCCGCAATTCTGTCATTTTTGAAACTATGGAAGCTGGCATCTTTGTGCCAGGCAACCCCACCATTACCATCCAGGGTCAGCAAATTGGACCCCTCCTGCTGGGAGATAAAGCTTATCCTCTCAGAAAATGGTTAATGTCGCCCTACAAGAAACCTACCACTGCCAAGCGGAAGCTTTTCAATAGGAGGTTGAACAGGTGTAGGGTGAAGGTGGAACATTCGTTCGGGCGTCTCAAGGCCAGGTGGAGATGTCTGAAAGGACCACTTGTTGTGGCAGAAGAGAACGTGGTGCCCATGATCGCCGCTTGTGTCATCCTACACAACATCTGCGAGACCAAGGGAAAGGTTTTGGATGAGGGGCTGCAGTACAGGCGACGTTTTGTGTTGCCTACCCTGGGGGCACCTATTCCGGAAAATGACCCTGGCACACAAGAAGGGCACAAAGTGAGGAATGCATTGGCAGAGTTCTTCCAGACAGGGAGAATTTGAACTTGGACTTCTCCTCCATTTGTGATACCACAGCATAATTGTTTTGTATAATCATATCAGTAGTTGAATAAATGTATCCCATCAGCCACAGTCTGTGTGTGCCCATCATTCATGGTCTGCTGTGTGGGCAGTCTCTGCCATGTGCTTGTTGGCTTGACACACACAAACACACTCACAGAAGGTCATGCATAGGTTTGCCTGGTGCCAGATTTCCTGGAAGATAAAGATACAAGCCCCTAACTGCCAACCGTTTACTCTGACAATGTATCAATACCCCTTGAAATTCAGGCTTCCCTAATGGCCCATTCAATTGTAACAATATGAAGCCCAGAGGCATCTATTGGGGGAAAGATTCAAAAATCAGCTCTGAGGGGACTTCATTGGCCTGAAGCCATCTCTGCCCACCTTGCCCTCACCCACAAATTTCTATAAAGTCCAAAGCCCCTGTCTTTTTCCTCAGGACGGCGACCATGGCTCCCAGGGTGAGACCTCCAGTTCGCAGGGCCTACTGGCAGGCTGAAGAGCTGGAGATCCTCCTGGAGGCCCTCATGCCAGAGCAAGCTGCTCGGATTGTGATGGCCTCTAGCAGCAAACCGAACAAGGCCTTTTTTATGGATGCCGCCAGAGCCCTCCGGCGACGAGGGTTTCAAAGGACCTTCCTACAGTGTCGGAGCAAGTTCAAGGACCTGAAAGGAAGGTTCTTTGAAACCCTGGAGGACTATGGTCCGCATCCGCCTGTTCGGAAGAGGCCACCATATTTCGAACAGCTTCGGGCCCTCTGGCAGAGGGGCGGAGAGCCTCGGTGGGAAGATCGCCGTCCTCAAGGTATGTCTGGGCCCCTTTCATTGTGCCTGTGTCCCTGTCACTGACCCTTCCCTCCTGTTTGCCAGTGTCCTCCATGGGTCCTCATGTCTGTCCTCCACTTTGCTTTTGCAGGCATGCAGCCCAGGCGAGGACGGAGGGTGCCTGAGCAGGCCCAACAGCCCGGCAGGGGGTCCCCCGCTGCTGCACCTCAGGGAGAGGCTCGGGATCTCCCTGAGGATGCAGCACAGCCAGGGCCCTCTGATGCCGCCCCTCCGCCCAGAGAACAGGCTCCTGTGGCAGCAGGTTAGTGTCCAAGGGGTTGGGGGGGTGGACGTTGCAAGCCTGCAGCCTCCACAACACTCCTGTCCTGTCCCTTCCCTTCATGCCACTGTATTAACTTCTCCCCTTTCTTCCCTTTTTACAGTAGCTCCTCCGTCGCCGGATGCTGCTGCTGCCATTGAGGACCAGCCTGGGCCAAGCCGCCGCCGCCGCCGCCGCCGTCGCCTGGAGAGGGGACCCGAGGCCCAGGGTCCCCAACCCAGGGAGATGCCTGAGGCACAGCGCCCCAGGGGAGGAGGTGAGTGCAGGCACCCAAAGAACCGGAGAAGGGAGTGGGGATGCCCATACACCCTGCCTGTGGGAGTGGGTGTGTGGCTCCATTGTCCCCTCCTAACCATTCTCTCTTTCTCTCTCTTTTTTCTTTTCTCCTCTACAGAACGCCTGCTGCATAGAAGGGTGGCAGCGCTGGAGGCAGGCCAGGAAAGGATCTTGCAGCTCCTGAACAACATCATGCAAGTCCTTCCTGGCGCTGCACCTCCAGCTGCCCAGTAAAGCTGCTTCCCCCCCCCCTTTCCCTTTCCTTCCCTTTCCCTTGTTTGCTGTTCCCCTTCCTTCCCCTTCCCTTCCCCTGTAAATAATCTGTAAATAGTTTTTGTTAATAAAAAAGTTTATTTTTTAAAAAAAATTTGTCTGTCTTGAACTGCGCAACAGCGGTAGTACACCATTGACCCATTTGTATGAATGAAATTCTTTTTTTATGAATGAATGGGGGTGTTGCGGTACTGCGCTGTTTCACCATTTGTTAGTGTTAAGATTTGAAGTAGGACAGTGGTGTTCAAAATGTGCTTTTGAAGAGATGTTGAACTTCAGCTCCCAGAAGCCTAAGTCCTACATCTCATCAACAGCGCAGTTTGAACATCACTGCCATAGGGAGTTAGTGAGTTAGCTATAGCTATAGTGTAGTGCCTGGTGGAAAAGGAAGTGCAGGGAAGGAAGGAGACCTTTGGGGAGAGAGATAAGTACAGTAGAGGACACCACAGTGCTTAATGGGAACTCAGTGCTTGTCACAACACTTCCCTCCTCTTCCTCCCCTGCGCCTGGGATGGCGACGAGTCGCCATAGGAACCGCCACTTGGCTGCTGAAGAGGCCAGAAGACTCCTGTCTAGGTTCTTCCTGAATGACCTCCAGATCCAGAACGACTTCGCCAGGAGTGACATCACGACCCCTTTCCCCACCCTGATGCCCAGATGGCCCCTCTACAGCCATGGGAATGGCCCTATGGGTAACACTCTCCTCCTCACCACCCACTCTGCCACTCTGAGCTGATCTTAAGATCCCTACTATCTGTTCCAGCAGGCCACTCTGCCCTTCAAGAACAGAAGTGAGCCGCCTCTGCTCCTGGATGGATTCTGCCTGCTGCTGAAGTGCCCTATCCTGATTTTGGACTGCCCTCTCCTGCAGCTGAAGTGCCCTCTCCTGCAGCTGAAGTGCCGTCTCCTGATTCTTGAGGGCCCTCTCCTGATTCTGGAGGGCCCTCTCCTGATTCTGGAGGGCCATCTCCTGCTGCTGAAGTGCCCTCTCCTGATTCTGGTGGGCCCTCACCTGCACCTGAACTGCCCTCTCCTGATTCTCGACTGCTCTTTCTTGAAATTCTACGCTCCTCAACCTCAGCTGATAGAAACGCTCTCCCTGTTGTGTGAGTGCTGTCATGTGTTCTGAGGTGGCACCAACGAGACGATCAATAGCCCTGGCGGATGTTGCTGCTGCTGAGCGACGCACCCGTCTGTGTCTCATGGCAGCGAGCCGCTCCTCCGGTGGCATTGCAGCTGTGGGATTGGCGGGTGCCTCTTCTTCTTCTGAAGGTGGTCTTGCTGCACCTTCTGCACCTTCTATAGGACAAAGCACCAGAGATACACAAAAGCATAGAGTTAGCACATACTCCAGAGGGCATCCAATCCATCCCTATTATGCCATGCAGGAACTCTCGCTCAAAGCACCCTCAATATGTCACACAGGCCCTTGGACAAATGTAAGGAAGAGGAAGAGTTGAGGAGAAGCACAACACACACACACACACCACAGTCATACAAAGGAGATCTTACAGCATACACTGACATAAACGTTGTAGCCCCTACCCAAAACATGCCATCATGCCTACAAAAACCTTCGCCAGCGCCTGTGTTCCTCTGCTGTAACTGTCCCACTATAAATCCCCCCCCCTTCCCATGCCACACACATGTCTTACCCTGCAAAGCTTCCTGACCGTCACTATCATCGCTGTCTCTCACAGTCCTCTGTCCTACAGGCGACCGATCACGGTGGCTACTGACGTTGGCAGAGACAGTGCTTGTACGGGAGGATGGCCTGCTTGAGGAAGCTGTAGATGCCAACTTTATGGCACGGGCTTTTTTTCTGAGAGCCTCGATGTCCACAGCTTGCTGACTGTAGGATGTCTCATCAGAGTCCGGGGACTGCTCCCGTTCCTCTGCATGACAAAGGGACAGAGTGACTTCTCCCCTATGCCCACCCTGATCCCACATCTTCCCTATGTCCCCTAGTTCCCTTTCCCTCAGAAGCCGAGGCACATCTTACCTTGAGAAGGCAGCAGAAAATGTTGGGCACATTCCATGCTTGTCTGTGGGCTTGGATCAGGCTCTGGCTCTGATTCTGGCTCTACCTGTGGTTCCGGGGTGTCCTCCATAGGTTCAGCCCTAGCAGGCTGGCCCACTGGGACCCTCACAACCTGTCCGCTGGTGGACAGTCTGTTGGGTCTGATCCTCCCATCCTTGCTAATGAACTCATGAAGCTCCTTGTAGAAAGGAGGACGGGGGCCTGCCTGGGTACCTTTGGCCAAATTGTCTCGATATTTTTTATATTGTGCCTTTAAGGCTTTGCACTTTCGCCGGCACTCTTCCCAAGTCCGCCGGTGTCCCTTCCCTCTCATGGCTTGGGCCACCTCATGATAGGTATCCGCATTGAGGTAGGTGGACTCCAGTTTCTCTAAAATATTGGGCCTTGACCAGATGGAAATGAGGTCTGAGGTCTCTGCATGAGACCAAGACATCCCTCTCCCCCTTTTTGGGCCACTTGTAGAAGTCTCTGCCATTGTGCAAAGTGCCACAGCAAAGCCTCGGCAAGAGTGTCCCTAGGAGCGGCTGACTTGGACAAAGGCAAGTGGGAAATGGCACTGGAATGTGTGTGGGGGTTCGTGTGAAAATTGAAAGTTTCCTCTTATCATTGCACCTGTTAAAACATCCGCCACCAAAACTGTCAATATCCCAAAGGCGCTACTGCGCATGTCTAGGGTTAGGATTACGGGCGGAGCTAGGGTTTGGGAGCTTTAAAAAACTGCGCAGTTAAACCCCAGCTTTTACACCTGGTGGCCTTGGAACGTTTTAATTAGGAGTGGAGTCCACACCACGCATGCTCCCAACTACGATCCATTTTGATCCGCACCAGCAGCGCAGCCTTTAAATGGGCGCCTTAAGGAAACGGAGCCCCATTTAACTGCGCAAGTACACCTTAGCCTTTACATGCACTAGCGCTGTAACGCAGTTATTAAAAAAGTAGTGGGTCAACCGAACTACTTTTTTAAAGCGCGTTTTTTCCCTTAAAACGCCAAAATGGCGTTTTCATGTCACACTTTCCCATTTTATAATGTAAAAGCTGGGTTTTCACCCAGCCTTCAAAACACCTTTTTTTGCCAATGTAAAACGCACCCTTGAGTTCAGGTATTTCTCTCCTCCTCCTCCTAATTCCCCCCTCTAAAAAAAACCCCACCCATTTCCCTTTCTGAAGATGAATGAAGACAACTGCTTCTCAGTTGAACCTTAGGCTGTCCAATGCAGTGACTTGCTAACCTTAGTAGTGCCAGTGGTTTGTAATTTCTCAGTCAAAAAGAACCTTTCAGATCAGTTACCTCCCATTGAGAGCTAATTTTCCAGCAGTCAGGCTTTATCTGGATAAATAATTAGAGAGCAAGATGAAGACTATCACGCTGAGGCTGTCTCCTATAACACACTTCATACAGTTGATCCTTGTGATTTTTCATTTCTTCAGAATACTTGCACAGTCGCCCTTCTCTAAAATCTGTAAAGACAATGGGCAACAAAAGCAGTCGCTTTGCATTTGTCTTGGGAAGAATTAATGACACTTCTTCTGTATTTGTCAGAAGTAAGCAAACAGCTGCCTCTTGCATCTGCGGGCAAGTGATCTTGGTTTGCTGGCTGGCCTCCTGTTCAGACAGGAAAAGCTATAGGGTCAGTATAGTAGAGAAACAGTTTTTTGATTTTATAAAAATATGTATCTTTTTTTTTAAAAAAATTAAAACTTAAAACACTTTCTCTTTTCTAGATTGGATTTATGGGCTTTTTAAAAGGAACTGTGTTGGAGAGCTAAATTTAGCTGGGATAATTAAACGTGACACTCGAGCGATGGAGAGAGAGAGGCACACATGTGCAGCAATTTAATGAGTAGACAGTATTGTGAACTATCTTTTGCTCTAGCTGCCCCTCTCTTGTAGGGTCCTCAAGCAATTGCGCTGCATTATTGTCGCAAATCCCCGAGGAATATGTAGCAGCGCATTGACACCTGCAAGTCCTTCTATGCATCCTGCTATTTTTAAACGGAGAGCTTTGGAAATCCTTCACTGCAGTTTATTCTCTCCGGGTAACTTCACAGCATTCTGAGAGAGATCTGATTGAAAGTAGTTTGTATGAGAATGTGTCTTGCACACTTTGAAGCGTGCTTGCCCCTGCCCCCCTCCTCTCCTGCCGCTGCACATTTACCTTGAGGGGGCATGACACTTCCTTTGAAAATCTAGACATTAACAAAAACACTGCCTAGAGGTACTTCACAATCTTATTCTTTTACACATCAGCAAAATCAGAGGGCTGGAGGCATTTGTCCCTGGGTTGAACTAAATATATTCTTTCTCTCTCTGTCACAGACAATACTGGGGTTTTTCCCTCCCAGTGGAGCAGCATGCAGAGAAATCACCTACACAAAGGGCAGTTTTTATTCTTGATGCTCAGCATCTGTTCATATAGCAAAGAAAAATGCTCCAAATTAATACTGCAATCCATTAAAACAAAAACAGTTTTATTTAATGCAAAAATAGCCCTGTTGGCCTAAAGTCACTGCCTGCAAGTTTCCTTGACTGCAGCTGCTTTGCACCGTTGAAATCCATGTCTGGCTGTTGGGTTGGTATAGGGAAGGGTGGGGTAAGCAATAGCAATGGGACTGTAGGTGATGTGACTTTCCTCCCCATAGAAGGACCACTTGATATGGTTACTGACTTGTGATTAAAACACACACACTCAACTCTGGATTTCCATATTATAGGAAAGGGATGGGCTTCTCCTGTTCAATATAATGGAGCCATTAACATCTATTAATAATGCAGACAGGGTAAGTAGCTGGAGTTGGAGGCTCCCAAGGGGCCTCGTGAAACAGATGTGTACTGTATCTTCCCGGATTTGATGGCTGCTGGGGTCGAGGGGGTCGCTGTGGTTCCTGTTTATTTCCTCTGGCAGTGGTTTTCTAATTTAAGCACCTCTGTCTCCTGGCTACAGTAGCCTGCTGTGATGCAGAGTTGGGGGGGGGGGGGGGGAGAGATGGAAGAAAAAGAAGGATGGTGGTGGCATGCCCTGTAGCCACTAAGCCTGGTGCCTGAAACGGGCATGCTGGGTTTTAATCGGTACACCTCTGTGTGCACCTCCCAGGCTGACTTTACTCTTTGTGTTTTCTTTATAGAGGCATCTGCTGTGCAGAAGCAACACAGAGTGAAGGTCTTTTCTTTTGTTACCGGCAATGAAAGGTAAGCCCCTTCTTCCTTCCTCCTGATTTGAAAAGGGGCTGTTTGGGGCATGCATTCTGCTGTTGGGGAGCCTGTATTCTTCTATGTCATTTGACACGTATAGTCAGAGAAAGCCTGGAAATGAAAATTACCCCTTATGCCCCCACCCATGCAAGAAGATTTTGCATTTCAGTTTGTATCAACTCTCTCTCTTCTTTCTGGCATCTGTTCTGAAGGGGCATGGATGCTTTCTTTTAGCTGCTTGGGGTTAGAGTATGGTGAGAATAGGTTGCTTTTTTAGAAAAGAAAGAAAGGTCTAAAAGTTCAAAAAGTGTGCTGCACTGTGTCTTCTTAAAGTCCAGTTTGCATTTCCTAGGACCGCAAATCTTTAGCTTGGCTAAACAAAAGCTTTTGTTCTGAGCACTAATTTCTCATAGACAATATAGTGCAGCAGTGTTATTTGCATGATTCAGGGTAGGGCTGACAGCGGGGATGGGGGTCGGCTGACTGTAAGGCAAACAGTGGGTGTAAATGTCTATGCTTGGCCACAGCTGGGTTGCAGCATTGTCTTGTATGTTTGCACTATAATGCAGCGGAATGCATTTCCGGATAGATTGTCAAGAGACATGTTTTAAAACACTGCAACTGTTTCCATGACTCATTTCAGTCTCCTGCAGCAACGAAATAATGCTGGAACTTCGGGACTGTACAAGGCAATAGCATAACTTCTTTGAAATGAGCAGAGCAATTTCCATTCCTATACAGGCTACTAAATAGTAGTCTTTTGTTACAAAGAATGCCACCATATAAAGGGGAATCTACTGCATTCAGTTATTCCTTTTGTCTTAGAGCGTTCTGTGGTTGCATGTAGTTCTATATTAAATACTAGCAAAGGGGAATTGCTAGGAGCATGACCTGTGTAAGGTGATGCAGGATTTGACCATATGCAGTATAGAGATAGTTGTATTGTGTTGTCCATACAGTGTTGTTGACTGGAACCATCAGCATACTGTTAAAGGAATAAGGAACTGCTGTGGTGGTCCGTTCACTTTATTCATATTCCTCCTTCCCTGTTTGGCACAGATAGACATAAACTCTTCCCATGTCTCCTGGTAAAAATTATGCTGTGACCTCAGCAACAAATGTATTCAGCTTCTCTGTGAACTCCAGCGGTCTTTATTTTGAGGTTATTTTTCATTTTAAAATTTTCAGACCTCTGCATTGCTATTAAGCATAGGAGAGCTATGGGCTATGTATGCTTTGTTTGATTGCACGCATTTTACTAGATTTGCAGGTCATAACTATAACATCTCAGTATTGTTGAATCAAGACTAGTGGTGTATCAACGACATGGAAATGTAATATTTCTTAGGACAAATAAAATAAAATCTAAGGATGATGTACAAGAAATGGTTTGGACTTATAAAAAATACATGGACAATAGTGGCTTGAAGATTAACAATTTGCATGTGCAAATACAACGATAAAATATGCACTTCTTTTAAAGTGGTTGTAAAATCGTGTTTTATTATATGTTTCAGTGATGGATAATTTAAACATAGATTCATGATGCTCAAGTACAGTACTTTTTTATTGCAAAATTCTGCTGTAATGGACTAGTAAGAATAATGAAGGTTAAAAACTGGATAAGAAAATTACAGAGAGCAAAAATTGTTGTTATTCATCTTTAACATAGAAGGCGTGGGCAATGTTACAATGTGTGGATGAATTTCAAAGCAGAATTTAAATGCTATGACTTTCAGGGCAGTGACAAATATATACTTGATCTGATTTTGAAAAATACCGTTTTAAACCTTTGTTATCTATGGAACTTTTTATTTTAAAAACTGGGAATATCAAAATTATCTTTTCATTTGGCATCGATGAATGCTTTACACTTAGAATTATCCTATTGTTTCCTGATGAATCCACTCACAAAGATTCAACTATACCTTTCAGGTTAAGAAGAAACTGAGCCTAAAATAACTAATTATTATTCCTTAAAAATCTTGGCTTTAGGTTGTTGCTTTTTTAAAGTTTGCGTTACTCTGCCTTTATAGAGCTGTGAGGGTAAGAATGCCCCCAAAGAGATTGCTGAAGTCTTGAGGTGAGAACAATTAAAAGTTTTAATGCTATTAGTATTATGGCTGCATTTTATAATAACACCTGCTTTGTAGAGAATTTTTGTGCAAGTCATGTGCCTTTGTAATATGAGGATATTTTATATTTAACCATGTGCAAAATGTAGTATCTCTTGATATACATGTATCTGTTGTAACAACTAAGATTTCAGGAGAAATTTGTAAAAGACAGTGAATGCTGGAATTCAGTAAGAAGCGAAGGTGGTAGCTCTTGATTGTCTCACTCTCAAGTCTGTAGAGAATTTTGCAGAAAGAAAAAGAATAACTAAACCTGGGAATTTTACATTATGCCTGTATGACACACCTATTATTGAAAGCCTGTGTTCTATTAGAAACAAAGGAAAGACTCTCTTTGTTTTCTTATTATTCTTTACCATCTTTAACTCATTGATTGCTAAAGATGTTACTTAATCGATCAACACTGCAGACTTTCTAGATGGAATATATAGCAATGAAAAGAATACTAACATTATGATAATTAATGCTTTCTGGAGTAAAACAAGAAAGTAGTACATCTCAGTACACCTTGTGGACAAATAAATGTGAATTTTCATGTTCAGAATTTTTGCTCTGTAAAAATATTAAATTATGCAAGGAGAAAGAAGAGTTGAACATTGTATATTTTAGTGTCATTGAGAAAAATAGTATACAGTTCTAATTAGCAATCCTTCTTGTGTTTGTATGGGATGGCTGTTTTTAAGAAGTAACAAGTGAGTGGTACATTAGAAATAACTTCCCATTTATATAGAATGCAGATGGGGTTTCCCTCCAAGATTTAGTATGACAGGCTAGTTTAAAAAGAGAAATTCACTGCTTCGCCACATCTGTTTATTTGTTTTAAAATGTAGAGTAAAATGCCTCCAGCAAATTTCTTTGTAGGATTTTTTTTTAAGCATTCTGTGGCGTATGGTTTCCCCCTGCTCCTTCTGTGCCTTGGACGAGTAAAACCTTGTCTATTGAAAGTCTTTTTTATCTTTGAACTTTGATTGTATATGTGCCTGCATGCACACACACTGAATGTTTCAGTACTATATTTAAGAGGTGTACCAAAACACATCATGTCAGACTTAACAAATAGTCATATATGTGTACTTTGATTTGGCTTTTACTTTCTCCTGGGTTTGCCTCAAAGAGGAAGAGGCTTAAGATGAATAAAACCATAATAGCCTTTTGAATAGGAAGACCATAGAGAAAGATGCATGGTCACTAGTGGCCTCTTTTACTACCTAAGAACAATCAAACACCTTTTTCTGTTATCAAGTTATAGTCTAAAATGCAAATATGGATCCTCAACTTAAAACAATAACAAATTGCTGACATTGTCTTATTGCTGTAAAAGACAGCAATAAGGAATCTCACTAAGTAACATTTACAGCATCTTATATTTGGTAAAACTGGGTTATTTCATGTTTCCTGTAGAAACATGGAAAGCGGCTTAATTACCAGAATTATTTCTGGTATGTCACTTCTTCTATACTAAATAGTAAGATATTGTTATAATGAATGAGAATATGTATTTTGATTATTCTAATTTATTAAAACACTGTTTAACAGTAAATTTTGTCTCTTTCTGCTGTATGCTTTGAAAGACTGAGGCAGACAATGACAGCAAGAGATCCAGTATGAACTATGCATCCGTTCACAGGTCTGATTCTTGCTTTATCAGAAATATTTCCCTTGCCAAGAATTGCATAAGATAGGGAGAATACTCTTAGTAATTTGATGACTGCAAGGGATGAGTTGTAACTTAAATACCCAAAATGATCACCATAGACAAAGCATTTATGACTGCTTCATATGATTTTTGATGGAGGCAGTTCACATGATCCTTTGAAGGAGAGCTTCACCTACATACTCAGCTCCATCCTCTTTCCCCAGTAGCCCAGCTAAACTGAAGCTGCCATTTTCACACCAGCAATAAAACAGCAATCTTGGTAGATGTTACAGGTGAACAGGAGAGTCTTTTACCCTCACATTGTGTATCCTGTGTAAACACTACTGATATTAATTTACAGTACAGTACATAGGAAACGTCAATTGGATCTAGCCCAGCATTGTTTATACTAGGAGTTCTCAGATTTTGGGCCTCCAGATGGTTTAGACTTCAGTTCCCCAAAGTTCATGGAACTCTAACACTGATCAGAACTGTGGACAGCTCCTGGCAAGTATGAACTGGCTGTAACTTTACTGAACACATCAGGGCAATCTCAAAGTCATATCTGTGTTAACCTGGAAAATCAGTATGCAAAGAGAACTTGCAGCATCTTTGAGACTAACTGAAAGAAAGAAGCTGGTAGCATGAGCTTTTGTAGACATGAGTCTGCTTCCTCAGATACATGGAGTGGAGGGTTCAGGGACAGACGTATATAAGCAGGATGTGTGTGAGAAGACTGGGGCAATCTTTTATACCAGTTCCAAATCATACAGAACTCCATAGGCAATTCCAAATAGGTTTTGCAGTTTTATTAATACAGAATCAACACACACACGCTCTCTCTCTCTCTCTCTCTCTCACACACACACACACACAAACACAGAGGAATTAACGAAACAAAAGTAGAAGAAGGGGAAAAGTGGAGACCTTGCTAATCGTGATACTGTACCAATTCTGAAGCTTGGCTTCAATCAAAGGGTGTCCAGAATGGAGATGGCTCAATAGCCACTGTGGCAAGTGAGGTTGCTGGCTTATTGAGTAGTGTAGTAGAAGTTGAATAGAGTGTCTGTCCTGCTTCAGACTAGACCATATTGCCAGTGTGCAGGCAGTGGTATATATTCTCAAAATCATATCGCTGGGCACTGCTAAATGGTTTTCCCAAGAGGGAAGAATGGTTGAGAGATTGAGGAAATGTTCAGACAATTGGCATGAATATCTCACACAAAGGAAACACTCCTGTTGCTTGAGAAGAGTCCTTTGTCAGTGTATACACAGCCACCTCCTTTGGCCAGAATCGTATCATTGCCTTCCATTGACAAAGGGATTATGCTGATGTCTTTGGGTGATCCCATTATGGTGCATGCCCTTGCTTGACAACTAAATTGGTATGGCCAGGTTTCCACAGTGAGGTTGCCTTTCCAGATCACCCACACAGCTTTGCTTTTAATATTAAATTGATATCAAAACTGAGGGATGATTGAAGGGGCTGACTTTAGGATAACAATAGAAATGTAAAACATGTAGGTGTGGAGATTAGGTACAAGTTGAGTTTTAACTATGGTTGTTTGGGGACAAAGGCAGGATGCCGCCTAAAGTCAAGGTGAGTAGATAGCCATATGAATGGTGGTGGGAGTATTGCAATGTAGTGGGAGATGTCATCTTTGCAGAGAGCTGGAACCTTATAAAGGCAGGCAAGTGCCTGTTCTACATTGGATCCCTGTGTACTTTAAAGAGCCTACTCTGGGTTTGTGTCCTTTGATTTCTGTTACTTAGCACACTACACACATTTCAACACTATCTAACCCCCCATACCCATGGGAGTTCCCTTGGCTAGTTCATCACATGTCCTCTCTGGTTCCCACACTACATTCCAGTATTCAATCATACGGTTATCTACTCTCCTTGGCTTTAGGCAACATTCTTCATCTTGCCTTAGTCCTCCAACAAACATGCCACCGCAGCTGCATACTCACAAGGTTTTGAATTTCAGTTGGCATTCCCACACACAACAAGCTTATATATGGTAGGTCCTGTCTCTGGACTCTCCACTCCACTGCATGCATCTGAGGAAGAAGGCTCAAGTCTACAAAAGCTCATGCTACCAGCTTCTTTCTTTCAGTTAGTTTCCAAGATGCTATAAGAGCCCTTTGGATATTGATTTCAGTGAGATTAGAGAAATGATAAGGTGTGGTAAAACCATGTCCAGTTGGAAGCACATGAGATAAGACACTGAAGATCTCCTTTGGGGAAGGCTGGCCAAAACTTGTCTTCCGATGAATTGGAGCAATAATGGAGATCAATAATGTCTGTCACATGTGGTCTGCAATTCCCTGCATCCATAGGTGGCTGCCTAATGTAAATGTATATATCAAGGTTGGCCTACTAGCCAAGCTATTGACCTTACTAGTAGTTCTGCTCCCACCCCATTGTGTGCAGAGGAGTCTTGAAAGAACACAAGATTGCCTTATTTTATGTTGTAGTATAGGGAAGATAGGAACAACCAAGAGCCTTTCTCTTTCTTAACCCTTCCAAAGTGCTGCAACAGTGAAAAGATAGCATCTTTGTTCCTGGAGTTCTCTGTCAAAGCTGTTGGGGGGGGGTGTTGGAGTGTTGTCTATACATGTGGCTGAGATGAAGAGCAGCTGGAGAACAGCATGCTGTTCCTTTTCTTATTCAAAGACATCTTGATGTGAGGAAAGCCCCACATCTCTCCAAGCTGTGAAGAGATTTTCAAAAAACCTTCAAGAAGGGAAAAGGAGGGGATAAATTCCTGCTCTTTTCCATCCTATAAGTGACAGAAGACTCTGGAGTTTATCATATGATGGAATTTGGGGGTGTAATGCAATGGCAATCCGAATGCAAAAATAGGGTTTCACGTAATTGCGTATGAGTGTATCTCACACAATTTCAGGCAAAAGGGAAGTCATTCCGAATGCAATCATAGGTTTTGCGTTAATGCATATAAGAGTATCTCACGCAATTTCGGGAAATGGGGGGTCATTTTCAGGAAATGGGAAGTCATTCTGAACACATTCCGATTGCAATTAGATTTCACATAAATTCACTAAACTAGCAAATTTACGTGAATTCGAATGGGCTCAATTCGAAATTGGGAGAAATTCCTCCCGTGTGATAAACTCTTTTGCCTCCCCTTCATCCCACTAGCAACCTCAGAAATAAAAAAGCCTTGCAGAAACCTTTGGAGAACAGAAACAGCTAGTAACCCCCCCCCCCCCGGTTGCATTTTCTGCCATTTTACAGAGCTTCTGCAAAAAGAGTAGGCTTTTCTTTTCCCTCATGCCTTCTAGGCTGCTGCCACACTTCAGAATTAATGCAGCTTGACACTGCTATAATTATCATGGCTCCATCCCATGGAATTCTGGAGTTGTAATTTGTTGCAGCAACAGAGCTCATTGGCAAAGAAGACTAAATATCTCACAAAACTACAAACCCCAGAATTCCATAGCATTAAGCCATAGCAGTTAAAGCAGTATCAGATGGTATTAATTCTGCTGTGTGGTTGCAGTCCCTGAAAGAATGGAAGGCTAAAGGAAAGGTTGGGATCTTGCCCTACTTCTGTAGAGGCCAAAGTTAGTCCAGAGCTCTCCAACCACCTGAGGTGGAAAGAAAAGTGCCAGCTGCAGTTTATATTTATTAGCTGAACTGATTAATTTCCATCCCTTTTTCCCAGCTCTGGGACTCGACATGGCTTGCAGAAATTAAAGCAGATACAGATTTTTAAAAAGTGTAGGAAAAAAACATACCAAACATTATTGTTATTGTTTAATTTGCCTTATTTGTAGGATTTAAAACAGTTAAAATCATATATGCCAAAAAAGTAAGAAACAAAAATAATGCAGCACATTATTAAAAGCCATTCTCCTAAAAACGTCATCTCCCAGTGCCTGACAGAGTAAAAGAGATTTTGCCTGTGACTAGAAGGACAAGGAAGAAGCCAGTCTGCCCTCCTTAAGAAGATTGATCCGAAATCTGGGAGGAAACACCAAAAAGTCCTCCTCTTATGTTCCCATTAGCTGTGGCTGTGAGAGTGGTGGGGTCTGCAACAGATCTCACAGCTCAGAAAGGTTCGTGTGGTTTCATGGATATGATCCTTAAGATAGCCTATGTCCATCCCCAGTATTGTTGCTTCACCCTTTCCCCTCCAGACTTTCTCCCTGCTTGCCTTTCCCAGTCTTAAAGCAGTCGCAACATCTGCTACTTCCCTGGTTTTTATGCAAGGAGGGAAAGAAGGTATATTTTACTGCCGTGATGCAAAGCACAGTCAGGGCTAGGGGAGGCATTGCAAATAATGGCAGAATTTTTCATAGGAAAGCGGTAGAAGCCAGTGTTTCTGCTAATCACCTTTCAAGGCAGCTTTTTGGTGGATGGGGAACTCTAATAAAAGCTCAAGAGAAGGACAGAAACACCAGAAATGGCTGATGCTTCTGTTACCAACTACAGTGAATGGCTACCCCCATGAGTGACACTTGCCCATGGCAAGCAGGCAAGTAGTGCTGGCAGTGCTTGGCCTCATGGTTTGCAAGGATTAGATACCCAGAAAATGAATGCACATAAGATGAAAAAATAGCCCTATGCAGACATGACCTAGAAAGCTATAGAGTATTAAACTCACCACCACCACCACCACTTTATTGGAGGCCTTTCTAAAGCAATTGGTTTTTGGATGGGCAGAGATGTGCATCTGGTATGCATCTAATACAACGCATAATCAGTAACGCGAATGAAATAGCCAGTCTGAACTTGAACAACATGACTATGTTGTCATTTCATTCTTGAACACCTTTATTTGTCTTGCCACACAGTATATGGCTCTGAAGCCTGTAGGATGACCTCAGAAGAGTAGTTATTGATGTAATTTCTGATTTATGGTGACCCTAAGGCACACATATCACAGAGGTTTCTTGGCAGAATTTGTTCAGGGTGGGTTTGTTCTTGCCTTTCTCTGAGGCCAAGAGAGTGTGACTTGCTCAAGGTCACCCATTGGGTTTCCTTGGCCGAGTGGTGAATCAAGCACTAATCTCCCAGTGTCCTAGTCAAACCTTCAAACCACTACCACACACAGTAAAAACCAACAAACCATCAGTTTAAATTACCTTCCAAAATCTGAGATTTAGATAAGTAATAAGTTATTTGCTTGATGAAGAAATGATATCAAACTCTGTATGTCGTCAACCTGTTTGGAGAGAAAACAATCTATAGTGCAGATGCCACCAGCCTTCACTTGCTTCTTCTTCCCAACAGATGTGGGGGAACTCTAAGAAAGCAGGTTTGCAAAGGAATGAATATATCACTTGCAAAAGGCACTGAAATGATGTGCAGCTGCCTGCACACATTGATTTTCAAAAATTGATATAAAAATTGATACAAAATTTTAAATTGCCTGACATTAAGAATAAAAGAGGATTCTTTCTGAATCGGACAAAAGGCTTTTCTGGTCCAGCATTCTGTTCTTATAACGGCCAACCAAAAGGACAGGGGCACAGTAGCAATCTTCCACTCTTGTTCTTCAGCAATTGGTACTGAGTGGCATGTTACCTCTGATCTTGTAGGTAGCATATATCCATCATGACTACGGAGCCACAGATAACCATGTCTTCCATAAATTTGACTAATCCCCTTTTAAGGCCAATGAAATTGGCAGCCATCACTACATGTTGCTCTATGTGTGTGTTGGGGCAGGGGGTATCCGAGGCATAGATTTATTCAGCAATTGCACTGCTTCATTCATGGAAGTTCATGTTTTCTCTTTGTTTTTTCTATCTTTTTAAATGGACCATAACAAATCTGTTAAGGAGGAAAAATGGATTAGTTGCACCATGCACAATTCCTTTTAATTGTCAGTGTTAGGAACCTTTAGTCTGGAAGCAGCATTATTAACAGCCCCATAGTTTAATTATGCACTGTGTGAAGTGCTTCCTTTTGTCCATTCTCAGTCTCTCACCAAATTACTGGAAGCTTATTCAGATTGATGACATTTCAGCAGTGACCTCTTCTGTGTCCCTTTATCCTCACTCCAGTATTTAGAAGTCTTTTTGTTATCTCTCCACTGAGCATGGCACCATTTTGAATTTTAGTGGAAGTTACTATGGAAAAAATGGGGAAAAGTGGAGGAAATGGAGTTCAGAGATTTCTCTTTCAAAAGTAGAATTGTACTATGAGGCCTATCAGGTATCATAATGGGTCTGCAGTTGGGTTGGCTGTGCTAAAAATGGCACAGATGACAATTCAAGTGAGGTTATACTAAATTGCTTCTATTTTCAGATACATATTTGCTTATCCTATATGCTGTGAAGCTCAGTTTGTCACAGGTCTGGAATGAATATGTTGTGACAAAGTGACTGCCTAATGCTTCTTCCCCAACCTGTCCCCCACCCATTTATTGGGGTACAATTCCAACAGAGTGTGAGGTGCTGGGTAGAGATGATGGCTGTTGTGGTCCAAAACAGTTGGAGGCACCAAATTATGGAAGGCTATTCCATAGAGACATTAATTTACCAAAGGACAAAACATCTGTCTTCTAATACAAAAATTCAAGGTATAATGTCTATGTCTGTGTGATATGTGTTAAGTGGCAGTAGAGTTTGGACTAAGGCAGTAGGACTAGCTATGATTGATAAAAAAAAATCTGTTGTTTCAAAATGCAGGCTGTTTAATTTTTTAAAAAGTTACTAAGTTTCTTATAAGGAATAATGAAAAATAATGTGTAAGGGACATACGAAGTAGTATGAATAAGAAATTTGATTTTAAATCCTGTATCAAATTGGTTTTTCTCCCTTTGCTGATTTAAAGCAGTTTTACAGTATGATGTCAAACTTTGTCTTGATTTAAATCAGTCCACTGTGCAAATATTACACCTTCCATATTGCTGAACCTCTCTGTGTTAAAGGAAATGCACTTATATTCAGATCCCTTACCCTCTCTGTGTATTACATCCCTCCCATGTAGTATGAAGTGTTTTATGTCTGTTATACTACATGGAACCACGTGCTTGATCAAAAGAGTCACCAAATGTGGTACCATAGCAAGGGGCTAGTGGCTTCTGTAGTCATGGCCCAGTGAAGTCACTCTGGAATCAAACTTTGCCTTTGCAGGGGAGAGAGGCTGCTGTTTTTAGTCCATGTTGCTTACAAATGGATGTGGAAAAGGTTTGTAGATACTGCCACTGATACATTTCATTCAAATCATAATTAAAATAATCAGTATTGACCCAGGTCATGGCGGACAAATTTCCTAATATATGTATCTTCCTATGGGTAACTAGGGAATGGAGCTTAATTCCATGCAGACCAGTGTGATTGTTTTCCAGAGAGCATGCTTAAGTTAGGAGTGTTTATTCTAAAATATTTGTTGCTGTGTACGTTCAAGTCATTTCTGACTAATGGCAACTCTAAGGTGAACCTATCAAGGGGTTTTCTTGACATGATTTGTTCAGAGCAGGTTTTCCATTGCCTTCCCCTGAGGCTGAGAGCATGTGACTTGCCCAGGGTTACTCAGTGGGTTTCATGGCCTAATGGAGAATCAAGCCCTGGTCTCCAGAGTTGTAGTCCTACATTCAAACCACTACACCACACTGGCTCTCATTCTAAACCACTTTCAGGAATGTACCAAATGAGAAAGAGCTCTCCACCATGAGCTTTGTTCCTTCTTTACCACCTGCCCACCACTGACACTAGTCCTCATAAACATGCAGCCAAATCAGAAGCCCTAAATCAAAACACTGGACTGGTGGTGTTGCTTCAATCTGAAGCTACAGTTTCTTAGGAATTCATCACACGATGAGTTTTGCAGCTCCAATCCGAAGTCACTCCTGGTCCACCAATGCGAATTCATGTTAAAATGATTGCTTTCTATGGGGGGGGGGGTCCTTCCAAAGCAGATCCAAAGTCAATCCAAAGTGACTCCTGATGTAGGTGAATTCGGGTAACAAGCGAATTCACAAAGTTTCCAACTCACTTTGATTTCACTCCGAATTGGTCTGGTATGAAATGCAACTTTCTTTCGGTCCTGGTACACCCCCCCCAAGCCTCCAAGGTGGCAAATTTCCCATGATGCAGTGCTGCAATTTTGCTCCATTTGCTTCCGATACTCCTTCAAGAACAGAGGGCACGTTCAGCTGTTTCAGGGAGGGATGCACAGAGGACACATCCAGATGTTTCAAGGAGGGATGCAGGGAGCCATGGAGGGACAGACATGAAGGACACGTCCAGATGTTCCAGGGAACCATGGAGGGACGTGTTTGGATGTGGCTGTATGTATATTTGAGACGACGCATGGCGGGAGTTGCAGGCATTACTGCATTGTTGAAGTAGAATAAATAGATTAAAAAATAGAATAAAATAGAAGGGAAGAAGAAATATGAAGGTACCATTTACGTCAAGCTAGCATTCACATGAAAGTGGAACCGGGAAGTGGCCCCCTTGTTCACCCCGAAAGTGCAAAGTTTCATGATGCATTTAGAGCCCCACTGAGCATGCGCAAGGGTGCCAATTCAAATCGTTGGACCCACATGGTATGTACTGGTGTGATAATTTAATGTACACTCACTCCACTTTGCCTCAGGAATGAACACAATTTCGTTCTTCCTGTGCAATAATTAATCACATGAATTGCCTTGGATTCGAATTGACTCTGCTTCCCCTTCCCTTTGGAATGGTTTTGGATTGGAGTCCCAGTTTCACGTGTGATGAGGTCCTTAGACTCTTGGAGCTGAAAGGGGCCACAGGGGCCATGTAGTATAATCCTCTGACATGCAGGAATACAGAATTACAGTACTCTTGAAAAGTGCCTATCCAACCTCTGTTTAAAGACCTCCACACTCTGAGACAGTTTTTTAAAAAAAATAAATAAAATTATTAAAATTTTACAAATATATAAAAAGCATATTCATCACAAAATTTACAGGCGATTATATGTTATATAAATACAAAATATAACCCCCCTTAGAAGTTTCTACTAAATGACTTCCTTCTCCACTAACTCTGAGGCAGTTTATTCCACTGTCAAACAGTTCTTAACAGTAAAGTAATTGTTCCTAACAAATGCTGGCTGTCAGGAATAAACTCTTCTAGAACATGGCCACCATAGTCTGAAAAACACACAAAAAAGTATGGATGTCGGCCATGAAAGCTGTCGACTTCACATTATCAGTCTTCTCTTCTCCAAGTGAAACATACCCAACTACCTAAGTCATTCCTCATAAGGCATTGTTTCCAGACCATTGATCATTTTTGTTGCCCTTCTCTGGACATGTCCCAGCTTGTTGATATCCTTCTTGAACTGTTGTGACCAGAACTGGACACAGTATTCCAAGTGTGCTCTGACCAAAACAGAATAAAGTGGCTCCCTTTCATAGCACCCAAAATCTGTTGTCTGACCCACTATTTTTAAGGCTTTAAAATTAATTTAATGCTTTATTAATGCATCACTAATAAAAAAGCATCAAAACAATGGTAATATGAACACTAACACATTAAACATTTTCAGTAACATTTCCAAGCTCTGTCTCTTGATTTGTTGCATGCACTTATTGTCAAGTTTTTCATTACCTAACTGGATGTAAGGAAGACCTCTCACACTCTCAAAAAGTATTTGCCCAAAGTTTCTTTCTTCACTTTAAAGTATGACAGAACAGTTACAAAAACATCCCCTCTGAAACCACATATAGCCAACAGTTCTTCATCTATACCATGACTGGATCCTCCTTTTTTTCAGCAGGGGATTTTAAAATCAACATTTATCATAGAATAATAAAATGTTGCTTCAAATGGCAGTAACAAAAAAAGTAAGTCAAACTTATGTTGTACCCCACCTTTAGGAGAGTGGGGAAAGAAATAAAATGTGTTGTTGTTGTTGTTTTCTAAACACCTTGTAAAGGGAATTGGAGGGGAAATACAGTGCACACATTGATACAATATATTAATGAAGAGAGAAAATCTTTTTCCCATTATTGATTCCCTCATATTTACCAAAGGATTTATGAAGGATTCCATCATATTTACCAAAAGCAGCTAGGTGCATCCACTGGGGTCCCCAATTCAGATGAGAACCACAGCAATTCCAAGAGATTTATCTCCCTTGCTTTTAGTTTTCCCAGTACTAATAGTGATATCTCCATCTGAGTTGCCCTGAGAAACAAAATATATAGATGGGATTCCATTTGTATTTGTATTTGTTGTTGTTTTGAAGCTAGAAATCTAAGCCGAGGTACTCCCCAGGTCCCTCTAGTCATTTTATAACAGCACCCAATCTAGATCTTTAAGAGCAGCACTCTAGAACAGCAGCTTCAGCTCAGAAATGGTGCTTTTGTAAGATTAACTAGAAGGAGGACTCTCTCTCCAAGGCTGGTGATGAGAAAGGTGGGATTTGTAAGAAGAAAGACAAGAATCCTCTGCTGAAAGTATGTCTGGGCATATCGTTTCTAGAGATGTTGGATGCATAGATATAGCATGGATGGGTGCAGTGCATATAAATGGAGCCATGGGGATAACCGTGGGAACAGACAATGGAGTTTATCAGACAGGAGGAATTTCTCTTTATTTCCAGTGGAGCCAATTGGAGCCAATTTGAATTCACATGAATTTGCTAGTTTAGCAAATTTACGTGAATTCCAATTGGGTTCGGAATGCGTTCAGAATGACTTCCCATTACCCGAAAATGACTGCCCATTGCCCGAAATTGCGTGAGATGCTTTAATTCGCAATAACGTGAAACCCCATGATTGCGTTTGGATTCCCGTTAGATTATACTTCCAATTTCTGTCATCTGATAAACTCCAGAGATAAAGGAGATGAAAAAAAAGCAGAAATCGGGGAAGATGGCTGCTGCAGTATCAAAGGAACTGGAGTTAAAACAGGTGTTTTTTCCCTAATGGTTGGGACCCTAAGTACGGTAATCAACATGTCCCTTCCTGGGCTTCTGTGACTGCAGGCTCTACTTTTCATCTCATTTTTCCCATCAGGAAAATCACTTAAGTCTTCTGAACTTTTACGTTATTCTTTTGGGGTTTCACGTTATTGCGAGAGAAACTATCACACACAATTTCGAGCACTGGGAGGCAATTTCAGGCAGTTCCAAAAGCAATGCGGCGTCAACACGCAATAATGTAAATTTGCTGAACTAGCTAATTCATTCCATTCTGAACTGGACCCACTTTCATTGCTTTTGAAACTGAGAGAAATTCCTCCCGTTTGATAATGTCCTAAGTCTTTTGGTGCAACTTTTAGTTAAAGTTAGCACTGGAGGACCTAGCTATTCCTAGAGAGAACATATTAATCAAATCCGTGAATAATCATATCTGCAAATATCAAAGCCACAAATATGGAGGGATGAGTGTAATCCAATCCATATAGTAAATTGATTAGAATACTACAAAACAGTACAGCAAAGCACCTCTCAAATATTCCTTGCCTAAGAACAGCTTATAAAACTCATGGGTTGCCAGTAATCAACAGGCAAATTGAAGGCGTACACACACACACACACACACACAGAGAGAAAGTAAATGGACCAAAACTGATGCACCCTGGGACATCTTTGCTTAGATCTCCCGACTTTCAGATCTCCCAACTTAAATCCAATTATTAGTCACACACAGAACCAAATCCACTGAATCAATGGAACATATTTAAGTATTGATTTACTGAGTTTCCACTGATGCAAGTTGAGACTGGCAATTTATTTTAAGCCAATGACTTGGGTGACTAGATGGGGGAAATCCCTCCTCTGCCCCACCTCCTTTTAATTGTATTGCAGCTCTGCACAGTCCATCTCACCTCCCAAATACGCAGTTTGAAAAAGAAGCCCTTCCTTAGAGTACAGCTTGTTCAAAGCAGTATCCTGGAGAATGCTGCTGACATTGGTTGTTGTTGTGTACCTTCAAGTCATTTCCGACTTATGGCACCCCTAAGGCTAGCTTATCCCAGGAGCTTCTTGGCTAGATTTGTTCAGAAGAGATTGGCCACTGCCTTCTCCTGGGGCTGAGAAAGTGTGACTTGCACAAGGTCACCCAGTGGGCTTTCATGGCTGAGCGGGAATTCAAGCCCTGGTCTCCAGAGTCTGAAGCTCCTGTCATACTGCAGAAATAATGCAATTTGACACTGCTTTAACTAACATGGATCAGTGCTATGGAATCCTGGGATTTGTAGTTTGTTGTGGCGCCAGAGCTCTCTGGCAGAAAAGGCTAACTATCTCACAAAAGTACAGATCCCAGGGTTCCTTAGCTTTGACCCATGGCAGTTAAAGCAGTGTCAAGCTGCATTATTTCTGCACTATGACAGGTGTTTCAGACTCTGGAGACCAGGGTTTGGATCCCCGCTCAGCCATAACTTTGCAATGTAGATGCTGCCATAGTTCACTGCTCAAACCAGAACAGCCCACTGGCTCTCAACATTGGGAGATATGACATTTAAATTATGTTAAATTTTAAGGACTTAGGATTCCAGGCTTGGCATGGGAGCAGGAGTCTTGGTTCTGAGGCAGCTTTAGGCAAAAAAAAGTTTCCAATTTATGTACTCACTGGTGGGAGAAGCTGGGCAGGAGGGAATGGACTTGCGTAATAAGCTGCCATTTACCAGCAGTCTGGCTGACTGTTGTGGGCAAACGTGTCCGCTGTTTGCTTTATCATATTTTAAATTAACGTTCTGAAGTAAGGATCTTGCACTCATCTCTCCTTTCTTTTCTTAAAGACTGGATATTCACTTCTGATCCTCTTCCTATTGGATGGATGGTTATGGCCATCCTCATACACAGCTACAAATGATTTTCTCAGTTGTCACCAGTACAATGAATGGTTCTAAAATACACATTAATTGTGTACAGATAATTATACATATGAGCCTAGACTTTTTAGGCATGGCTTGTGGTAGATTGTGTGTGTGTGTGTGTGTGTGTGTGTGTGAGAGAGAGAGAGAGAGAGTGCATATGAGAAAGAGAAGTGAATTTGCACATTGTGCTGTGTTGCCATTCATTCCATTCTAACCTTCATCTCAAGCTTTCTTTCTTTCTTTCTTTCTTTCTTTCTTTCTTTCTTTCTTTCTGCTTTCAGGGATTGTATTTAAAAAGACTTTTCTTCGCTGTTATTCATTCAGTTGAAGATATTAATTATGCTCCTATTACGGCACAGTTAGGTTATCGTGCACCAAAAATCATTTGGCATTTTCAAAAGGAAAGAAAAATGCTTGTCTTTTGAAAAATACAGGTCTTTCCAACTGAGGTCAGAATGCCTGGTTTTTGGTGTGGGAAGAACAAAGAAGAGGAGGTTGAATAAAGTGTTGGTACAGCCTTTTCCTTATTACTGTCTTATAGCCAATGCAAGGGGTTTAGTGTCCATAAATATTGTTTTACATATGATTTACATAATTGTAAACGACCGATAAAGACATTGGAATAGTTCAAGATTCCTCAGACCATGTCTCAGTCATTAATTAGAATGGAGACTGCAGTGAAGAAATCAGAAGAAGACTAGGATTTGGAACAGCAGCTATGAAGGAACTAGACAAGATCCTGAAGTGTCAAGACGCATCATTTAATACTAAAGTTAGAATTGTCAATGGCATCATATTTTTCATTTCTATTCATGGCTGTGAAAGCTGGGTAGTGAAGAAAGCTAGTAGGAGGAAAATCAACTCAGTTGAAATGCAGTGCTGGAGAAGAATAAATGGGTCCTAGAGCAAATCAAACCTGAGCTCTCCTTCTAGAAGTCAAGATTACTAAACTGAGGCTGCTGTACTTTGGTCATATCATAAGAAGACATGACTTGCTATGAAAGACAATAATGCTTGATAAGGTAGAAGTCAGTTGGGAAAAAAAGGAGACAACATTCCAGATAGATAGACTAAAGGAAGCCATGGCAGAGCCTGCAAGATCTGAGCAGGGCTGGTGATGATACAGGGTGACTTGAAGGTCTTTCACTTTTAAGGTTACCATAAATCAAATTTGACTTGACAGCAGTTAAAAACACAATGAATCATACAGATTTGTGTAATTTCTCTCACTTTGAATAATTTAGTCTGCCCCTCCCACTAGGTTTGTTGCTGTTGTGTGACTTCAAGTTATTTCCTGCATGAGGGAACTCTAGGGCAAACCTGTCACAGGGGTTTCTTGGGAAGATTTGTTCAAAGAGGGTTTGCATTGCCTTTCTCTGAGACTGAGGGTGTGACTTGCCCAAAGTCATCTAATGAAATTCCGTGGCAAAGCCGGGATTTGAACTCTGGCCTTCTGGAGTCTTAGTCCAACACACAGATCACAACTAGGTATACCTTTGTATATGGAAAGTGAGACAGATGGTGCATTTGCATTCATGTCCTGTTGGAAGACTTCCCACATGCAACTGGTTGGTGACTATGGAGTTTATCACATGGGAGGAATTTCTCTCAATTGTGAATGGAGCCAATTCGCAATTACGTGAATTCGCTAGTTTGGCGAATTTACGTGAAATTTGATTGCATTCAGAATGACTTCCCATTTCCCGAAAATGACCCCCCATTGCCTGAAATTGTGTGAGATACTCTTACGTGAAACCCCATGATTGCGTTTGGAATGACTTCCCATTGCCCAAAATTGTGTGAGATACACTCATTCGCAATAATGTGAAACCCCATGATTGCATTCAGATTGCCATTGCATTATACCCCCAAATTCTATCATATGATAAACTCCTATGTGAACAGAATGTTCTTCACACTAGCTTCAGCTAGAAATTTTGTTCAGTAAAACCTCTGTTTTCTGTAATTCATTCATACATTAACCCATGTAGTTTCAAGCATGGTTTCCTCCTCCCTATAAGGACTAAAAATGTCTGTCCTTTCCTTCTGAAACTGTGGAATAGCCAGAGCTTGGAAAGGTTTCTTTTTCATTATACTTCCCAGAATCCCCACACCTAGCATGGTCACTCTTTGAAGTTAAATATCCTAGTTTACTACATCACATTAATTTTGCCAGGTGCTTTGTGTATACAGGATTCAGTTACTAATCACATGAATGGCGGGGGGGGGGGGGGAGAGATACTTGCCTGAAACCCTGGAGAGCCACTGCCCATTGGTTTCAACTATACTGAATGTGATGAACCAATTGTCTGATTTAATATAAGGCAGCTTGGCCATGTAAACCCACTGGGTAACCTTGGGCACAACACACACACTCGGTCTCAGAGGATGGCAATGGCAAACCCTCTCTGAAGAAATTTGCCAAGAAAACTCCATGATAGTTTCACCTTAGAGTCATCATAAGTCAGAAATGACTTGAAGGCACACAAAACAACAAACAACAAGCTTCCTGTGTTCCTTCTTGTGACTGACAAAGGGCACACCCTGGGCTTTATTGTATGAGCCCCGTTGTCACAGCAGTCGTATTTGTAAGGATGGAAACATGCCCTGGTATCATCCGTCTTTGCAATCTCATGACTGCAGCTGCTGCTGCCATCAGACTTTTGCTTCCTTGGTCCTCTTTAATCCTGCCTTCTTTATTTTATTTTTTATGTATATTTCTTTTAACTCAGACAATTCCACCTCTCTACTAAAGTGACATTAGTAAAAAAAAAATTTTTTTTTTAAGGATTAAAGAAATTGCGGTGGGGAAGGTAGTGAGGTTGCTTGGGAATAGTGAGGAGAAGGGAGATATTAATGGGAGTGAGGTGGGGACTCTGATCCCGCTGACTGCCAGTATTGCAATTGCCCTAGCAGCAACATTTTACACCTGGGCACTTGCACTATTGACAGCTCATTTACAGGTTTCCTTCATCAGTGAAAAGGGACACATGGTTTGGGGACACAACAGCTAAGGTCAGAGGCATTATTATGTGATAAGTATCTCCAAAGCTACTTTTTTCCAAGTGTAATCACAGTTTAAAGCCAATAGTTATCTCCCAAGTCTTACAACAGTCAGAAAGCTCTGGATTCTCTGAAAAACAAAAAGTTTGCATCAGTTTGGTACAACAGCATAGGTGACTTGTGACAAGGAATGTGTGGATGAAGTCTCCCCTTCCATACACTTGGATCACAGACCATGATAGGTAGAAATGGCACGAATTGGTAGTAGTGTTAAGAATATGTGCATTCAAGTTGTATGTTGATTTATAGCAACCTGATGAATTTCATAGAGTTTTCTTAGTAAGATATATTCAGAGGAAGTTTGACATTGCCTTTCTTTTAAATATAGCCTACAGCACCTGGTATTCCCTTGCTGTCTTCATTCCAACTATTGACCAAGCATGAGCTTGATTAGCTTCCAAGATCAGATGGGATCTGGTGCCATCAGGCCAACCACCCCATGTTCTCCCCCAGTCAGTCTGACACTTGTAAATAATTTGAGGGGTGGTGGTACGGAAAGTGATCACTGCCTCTTACTTGTCAAAAGGCTTATTTGCTGCTTCTGAATTTTCTTAATAGCTGTGGCAAAGGCAGATAATTCACCCTCATGAGATTTCTATACCTGCCAGAGAAATCATGAAAGATCTGTCTATCTGTATCCTGTAACAAAATGTTAGAGACTTTCCTCTTCTAACTCGGTTCTCTGCAATGTATTGAGATTGAAAGGGAGGATGTACATTAAACCAAACAACAAACCCTTTGCCAGTCAATCTTTCTGTAAGTTACAGAGGTACCAAAAAGTTTGGAGTCTTGGAGAACTAGCGGTACAAAACATTTTTACTGTATGTGTTCTCTGGTTATCTCTCATGTTCCTGGTTGGGTGCTGGTCACTGGCTTGAGGTCTGGTGAAAGATTGTCAAAAAAAGGATCACACACTATCTTCTCCATAGAAAAATCTTAGAACAAAATGTACTTCTGTACTTCTACATAAGTGGCAAGGGACCATTTTAGTTAGGATGGGTCAGGTTGTTTTGTTGTTGTTGTTTTTTGCTCTGTTCCCCAACAGGTTATCAGTCCCAAGCTTTCTTCAAATGTAACTTGTAACCATGCAACTTCTTAAGCTATTATCTTGAGAAGGATGACCTTTAAAAACTGATTTAATCCTTCTCACTGTTTAATAAAGCTGTCCTGTTCTCTGTTAAACCTCATGGTGCTTTTTGGCTACTTGGCACACAGGGTGCTTTGCTTCAGAGAGAGGGTCAGGAAATAAGAATTTACTTGAGTTTGCCCATCACTCTTATCTCACACCTAGGAAGAAAGGAGAAAAGCACATGAGCAAGAACAGGGGCAGAGAAGTTCTGCTTGGACTATTCTTTGTTCCCTTCTTTGGTCAAGGCAAAGGAAGAACCTTGAAGGCGCCCACACATTTCGCCTCTAGCATTTTATATTTTCTTTTGAATCTGGCCTGGGTGGAATGGAAATGGAAGTGGAATGTGATTGTTTGATTCCAATCTTTTCGCCTCCTGTAATCATGTTAGGAACCAGTGTGATGTACTACTTTGAGTGTTGGACTAAGACTCTTGGAGAACAGGGCTCAAACCCTGCTTGGCCACAGAAATCAACTGGGTGACCTTGGGCAAGTCACGCTCTTTCAGCCCCAGGAAAACCCTGTGATACTTTTGCATTAGGGTTGCCATAAGTTGGAAACCATTTGAAGGCACAACAACAGCAGATCATAAGTATGAGATAAGTGAATAATACTGTGAGCATTTCTGCATATTCCACTCTAATGAATGTGTACATATATGCTGGTAGGTACTGTACTGTCTTGTCATAATGGATACAAGTTGTTCATAAAGGATGTAAAGAATAATTACAGATTTTCTTTACTCGGTGAGAAAAAGTGTCTCAACACACTGTGATCCCCATCAAGAAATTTTTTATGTGTTACTGGATTATATGTTTATTTATATTTTGCATTTGGGACTTTTTTTAAATTGTAAAAAAAAAACCCTAGCATTTTATATTTGCAAAGAAAACAGTGTGTGGATATTTTTAAAAGATCATGATTTTGCACAGAAGAATTTTGTACACACTAACACTGTTTTCTGTATCATTTCTGTGTAAATTTACAGCACTAAATAAATAAAGATCAATAATAATAATTAATAATAATAATAATAATACTTTTGCAAAAAGTCTTAAAATATGAAAAATCCTTGGAAAATGTGCAAACACAGTCATCTTCCTCAGTGAGGAGAAACTTCTGACATTATTTGCTTTTGCCTGCAAGAACTACCATAAATAAGTAAATGTTCAACTCCCTAATAATTATAAAATGCAGGGCATATACATAATGTTTAGGGTTAGAACACTTAATGTACTAATAAATTTCCTTGGGTGCTTCCATAACCTGCAGATTTAAATTTTGGAATGCAACTGCTTTGAAAACCTGAACGCTGCAAGAATGACATCTTACCACCCCCTCTGATGCAGCTGTGACAGTTGCATCTTTTATAGTGATGCTTGCAGCAACCCATGCAAGTCCAATTCTAACAAATTTAAACTTTTTTTTCCTTCAGACCTTGCCTTCATACACATGTCCATGTAGATTTAAGCAATTGAAGAGCATCCACTTGACCACCACAGGCTAAATTTACTGGCGGAAAGGCTCTGCAGCTACTTTCTTCCAGAGCTCAGAAGTAATTTTCTACAGATGAGAAGTTATTTGTGATGAATTTCTTCTTTGAAATAAAAAAAAAGTATAACCTTGGTTATTAGAAAAGCTATATGATTGTAACTTGATGAAGTATAACATCAGTCATTTTGATATATAACCACAATTTTTAGTTGCTTCTATAGTTGCAGGGAGTAGCCTCACTTTAGGTAGGGAAGGAGCACATGGTTCAAGCACTGGCTTGTGCCATACCTCACATCTCTACATGACACATTTAGGTGTTGTTTCCCGACTAAATTAACTATTTCAGTTACCATAGAAAAAGTAGGAAACAAAAAGTACTTTTAAAACATAAATATAACAGTGCATTTTAAACATGTAGGCAGCCAATTACTTTTTTTAAAAAAGCTGCTTTCTAAAAGTTCTGCTTTTGTCAAGTTCTTTTATTTTAAAAAAATGAGCATAGTTGTCTTTTATTCTCATCATGCTGGAACATGATGAATTGGCACCACTACTGTTGTGCTGCTATAATTTCTAAGCTCCACATGTTGAGGACATAGGGCTGTAGTGGCATCATACAGTTACAGTATTTTCATCCCACCCAAAATGATCATAGCTCCGTTTTCAGGATCCCGCATATATGGGATGGCGAGTTTTCTGTTAGAGAATTTGAATCCACTTCCCTGAACTCCAGTTTCCAAGATACTCTGAGAAGAGACAGATTAAGCATTAAATCCAATTCAGTAGATTTATTTATAGAAAGAGAGACATTCAGGGTCCCTTGCGGACTGGAGTTCAAGGAAGTGGGCTAGAACTCTCTGCAAAGAACTTTGAAGTATCTCATGAAACTACAAATCCTAGACTTCCTTTGAATGGAACTGTGTCAATTAAAATAGTTTGGAAGTGATAAAACTGTGTAATGAAAATGCACTGGTTGTGATTAGCTGTTAGTCCCAGATGCTTTCCCCACAGCTTCCTCTCCCTTCTTAATGAAATGAAGCTATTTAAAAATAGCATTGTTGTTAAAGGGGGGAATGTTGATAGCCACTTTAATGGTGACATCTCTCAGGGCAATAGAACATTTGGGACCACTGTGGTGCTAATGTGAGTGCATAGTAGCTGGCATTCTAGTGTATAGTTCTTCTGAAAACAGAAGGAAAGAATGAAATCTCAGTGCAGCTTTTATGAGCTATACCAGTGTCACCCAACTAAAGGACTGTCTTGGGAACAACTGGCATTTTTCAAGACAGCCCTTGCCAAAGTTGCTTCTGCCACCATTTTAATGACAGGAGCAAACATCTACTAGTGAAAAGGAAAGAGAAATCCATATTGTTTTGAGGATTGAAAAGAAGGGGAATTGTTCATAGAAAGTTGTTTCGATGTCTGATGCTATATAGATGATGCAGGATACCAAAGTGTATATTCATATTTTGGGGGGGAAATGCAGTATAATTAAAGTTAATATTTGTGCCCATTGCAGCTTATGCTGCTACAATTACTGAAAGTAAATGTAACAAAAAAGATAAAACTGTTAACTACCTTATCCCTTCATGTAGCAAGATGGTACAAGCCGAATATAACAAATGCTGTGGCAAAGTAGACTATGATGTAGTGTTTTGGGACCAGGGTTCAAATCCACATTCAGCCACAAAAACCCACTGGGTGACCTTGGGCAAATCACACTTTCTCATCTGCAGAGGAAGGCAGTGGCAACCCCATTCTGAACAAATCTTGCCAAGAAAACCTTGTGATGGGTTTGCATTAGAGTCACCATGTCAGAAATAGCTTGAAGGCACACAACAACAATGATAAAGGAGGTGCAGTGATATTTTGCAGTTAATAAAACTGATGATGTAAATATAGTATAGGGCTTTAAGAGTCAAATGATTACAATGAGTTTTCCAGAATGATGAGCAACTGTGGATCATCCGCCCATAATTATTAAATGGCAGCACCAGGAACATACATATTTCAGCATATTTGCACTCAATTCACTGCATTCATTAATAAATTTGGGTACAATCATCTATGTTTTTTCTTAACAGAAGCCCCGACAGGCCCACTGTGGAACATACTATCTATGGTTGGAAAAAAAGAAATCTTGGATTATAGATGTGGCTGCCCTGGAGGAATTTGGAATGTGGAATTTGGCGGCACCTCTCCCTGAAAAGTAATCCACTGAAAGCAATGCCATCATTGGTTATTTTTAAAAATGTAGCAACAGGTTACTTGTTGCTTTTAAGCATTATATGCTTAACAAAATTAAGCTTCAGATTTTTGTATACTCTCTGAATACTCTCTGTTGGTTATTTCAAAAACATAAGTTTGGAGGTGATCTTAAGTGTTGGGAACAAAGCAAAATAGATAAATTAATCCATCCAGGCAGTTCATTTAGCTTGTTAAAGGTCTGTCTTTTAATCTCTGTCATTTTTCTGCATTAGAGGCTGCCAACTGTTTTTTTTCCTCATCCTGAAAGATTCCTCACTATGTGACCAGGCAGGTACAACATGCCATGTCTATGCCGGGGAAAATGGTGTATATAGTGAATTTGGCCAATGCTGTTGGTTGAGAATTTTGTTGGATTCATTATTGGATATCAGCTTCCTGAAACTTGTAGATTACTTCATGACCAAGGTAGAAGGAACTGGAGATTAAAACAAATTGGATGATAGCAAAACTGACAGATTGTCAGTAACTATAGATATCTTCTGGAAAAAATGTTAATAGCCAAAGCTCAGAGAAATTATTTTTTTAATTTGCACTCAAGTCCCTCATGTTTGTGTTGGGTAAAAGAGAGAGATAATAGTAAATCTCTCAAGCAGAGGAATTAAATTTGCAAAACAGAAACTAAACAACCAGCCTTACATACACACATAATTTAGCAAAGAAGAAGAAATAAGCTTAGCTTTCTTTGTACAACTTATAAAAGTAGCTCTACATACAATTTACCTGTTCATAATTCAGAGAAACCAAATAATTTCCAGTTGGCAAAGGGGTCAGGCAAGGCTGCATGCCTTCACCCTATCATTTCAACTTGTATGCAGAACATATTGTAAGAAAAGCAGGTTTGAACACAGAAGCAGGAGGAGTGAAAATAGGAGGAAGGAACATCAACAATCTAAGATATACTGATGACACCATACTATTAGCAGAAAACATTGAAGACTTTGAGTAACTATCGAGGAAAGTCAAAGTGCAAAGGCAGGCTTACTGTTGAACATAAACAAAACAAAAATAATGAGCATGGAGGATCTTCACAAGTTCAGCCTAGACAATGAGGACATAGATATACAGTTGGCCCTCAGTATCCGCAGGGGATCCATTCTGGACCACCACCACCCCGATACCAAAATTTGCTGATGCTGAAGTCCCACTGACCCCAATGGTGGCATGTGCATGCAGTCAAGCCACCATTGGGGACAATGGGGCCGCAATCCATCCTTCCTTCCTTCCTTTCCTCTCTCCTTCCTTGCTCACTCTGCCTGCCTGCCTGCCTGCCTCTCTCTCCCCCTTCATCCCTCCTTCCTTCCTTCCTTCCTTCTTCTCTCCTTCCCTCTCCAAGGCTTGGCTTGGCTTTGGGGGCACCTTGGATCAAACATTGATCAGAACGGGAACTTCAGTCAAGAAATCAGAAGAAGACCATGTGCAACTGGTTGGTGACTATGGAGTTTATCACATGGGACGAATTTCTCCCGATTTTGAATGGAGCCAATTCAAATTCACATAAATTCACTAAACTAGCGAATTTACATGAATTCTAATTGCATTCGGAACGCATTCAGAATGACTTCCCATTTCCCGAAAATGACCCCCATTGCCCGAAATTGCATGAGATACATTAATACGCAATAACGTAAAACCCATGATTGCATTTGGAATGACTTCCCTTTTGCCTGAAAGTGCATGAGATACACTCATACGCAATAACGTAAAACCCATGATTGTGTTCGGATTGCCATTGCATTATACCCCCAATTTCTGTCATCTGATAAAGTTGTAAGAAAGGGGAGGGCAGCTATGAAAGAACTAGAAAAGCTGCTAAAGAGCAAAGATATAGAATTAAGCACAAAAGTTAGAATCGTACAAGAAATTGTATTCCTCATTACCATTTATAGATGCAAGAGCAGGAGAGTTAAGAAAATGGACAAAAAGAGAATAAACTCATTTGAGGTGTGGTGCTGGAGGATATTGCTGAAGATACCATGGACAGCAAAAAGAACAAATAAATGGGTCCATGAACAGAGTAACCCTGAAATTTCCCTGTAGGCAAGATGACTAAGCTGAGGCTGTCGTACTTTGGCCACATCACGAGAAGGCATAATTCATTAGAGAAGACAATAATATTAGGAAAAGTGGAGGAAAGTAGAAAGAGAGGGAAACCATATGCTAGATGGATTGTCTCAATTAAGCAAGTCACGGGTATGAATCTGCAAGAATTTAGAAGAATAGTGGAGGATAACTAACAATCAGAATCCTATTATATTAGCCTTTTTTCAAAATACACAGCACTGGAGTTTCTAGGTGGGCTGAAATCCTCAGCCATGGTATATTCACTATGTGCTGTAATCCATTCACCCAATTTTTAATTGTACAAGCCAGTCTTGGAGCTGCCTTTTCTTTTCCTATACTTGCGCTTTTATTGTGTTAAAGAATTCAGCCACTACACTTGAGTTGTGTTTCAGGATCTCACATTTTGCTCTGAATTTGTACTAAGCAGAAGGCAGCTAAACAATAAAAGGTAGCACAAACTTCCCTCCCCTTTTCTTATTAGGAAAGAAAGAAAGCTTCTGCATACATTGGGAGAAAGATAGGGGAAGAAACAAGAATGACATTCATGAGCCAGCTCCCAGATAACAGCTGATAATAGTTCTGTGGACAGACTGCTGGGAATGAAGGAGCGTAGTAGATTATATGAGAAATCAGGTAAGTTTTAATCAGTTCAAGAGTGCTGTGGAGTCCTGCTAGGGGAAAATGGAAACTAGAATTGTTAGCCTAACTAAAACAGAAAGCACTGTTATTGAAAAATGAAAGAGGGAAAGAGCTTATTTATTGCTGAGGGAAAGCTCTGTGTTAGCATGCTCATATTCTAAATGGAATGAGCCCAGGGCACTAAACTGTCTGGGTTTTATGTCTGTTCTTAGTAGTATGTGTTGTGCGCCTTCAAGTTATCTTCGACTTCTGGCGAGCCTAAGGTGAGCCTATCACAGGGTTTTCTTGACATGTTCCTTCAGAGGGGGGGTTGCCATTGCCTTCCTATGAGGCTGAGAGAGTGTGACTTACCCAAGGTTACTCAGTGGCTTTTTCTGGCCAAGTGGGAATTCAAACCCCAATCTCCCAAGTCATAGTCAATGCTCAAACCACTGCGCCACACTAGCCTTGACCTTATGTTTGCTATATAAATAGAGGTTAATGATAATAAATAAATAAATAAGCACTGAAAATCTTAGTTAAGAGAAATTCAGATAACTACCTTGGGAAAGGTTTTCAGAAGACGCTTAAAGGGCAGAGTTTGGGGACCACTGGGTGGGATGGGAAGTGTGCAGTGGAGCAAAGGATTCGATGGGATTCTCCTATCCCATCTCAATATGTCTACATAATTATTACGATGTCTACATAATTCTATGTAAGTATGAAAAGGTGGTGATGGAGACTGTAGGGAAATGGGGTTTAATGTGTTTGTGACTTTAGAGTCACCCATGGTGACCCCATGATTTTCAGACACTTTTTAAGGCAAGGAATATTTAGAGGCGGTTTGCTAATTTTTTCCTCTGAAGTATAGCCTACACCACCTGGTGTTCATTGGCAGTTTCCCATCCAAGTACTAACCAGCGCTGACCTGCTTAGGTTCCAAGATCAGACAGGATCTGGTGCCAATAATAATAATAATGATAATAATAAGTTTTATTTCTAGCCTGCCCCTTTGAAAGAGCAATCAGGGCAGAGTACAAAAGAGAATAACAATTAACAAAGCAAAAATACAAAGCAGTTATAGCAACAACAAAAATACATAGTAATTATAACAAAAATAAAATTAACAAAGCAAAATACACAACAATTATCATATCAAAACAAGTAAAAAGACTATTTAGGCCCACTGTAAGGTGATAGGAGTCCAGCAAATCAAGATGTCAGTGTTTTAAAAGATTGTAAATAGGATCAATCACTTTGAGCTGACCTTACAGAAATGTCTGCGAGAAACCGTCTTGGTCTCTTTATTTGGAACATGAGCACAAAACGCAGAATGTTGCTCCCTCCACCAAAACGGCCAAGGTTTAGGGATTTTGATGGTAACCTTATCCATTCTGGAAGGGCTGCTTCCCACCTTGAGTACCAATGCTTGTGGGAGAATAGTGCTGGTAAAACTTGGTTAAGTGAATGAATATATTTGCTCCTTGAATAAGCTTGGGAAAGTTATTTTTTGGATTGTGACACTCAGGATCCCCCAGCCATCCTGGCCAGTGGGATTCTGTTAATTGTAGTCCAAAAAAGTAATATTTCCAAAGTCAAGTTAACAGCTACAAAACAAACTTTCTGTCATTTTTTTTTAAAAGGTGATAATTAAAACTTTACGATACCCCCTTGTATATTTGGAGGGAGAAGAAATGAGCCATTTTGCCTTCCACTTTTCAGAAATTGTTCTGCTTTACCTGCCACTTTGTGATGTTTATGCATGTGTTCTAGCTGGTGGTAACTTAGAGGTGATTTGGGGAAATATGGGAGCCACTCACCCAAAAGATGTACCCTAGATGTACCTGAAAACATACATACATACTCCAAGTATGTAGGGACAGCACTACTAAACAGGTTTTCTCCCCCTCTTCCAAGTTGAGACACACTGCTGTGAAAAATCTGTGTACACAGATTTTGTACTATGAAGAGGAACCTGCTAGAGCTTGCGAATAAAACCGAATGCTTGGAGAATGCTTCCTTTTTATCTTTTATCACTTCTAGACAGATTTTTTTTAAAAAGTCCTTTTAAGGGACAGTTTTGGGTCCTCTTAGCCACTCATCCAACTGCTCTATTTTTCTGCAGATAGCTGCTTGGAAAGTTAATTACTCTATTCTTTTACAGTGACCTTGACTGTATTTTATATCTGAAGGAAATGGCATTTGGGGTTTTCTAATTTAGGAGCACAAAAGAGGTTGAAAGAGACAGGACTAGTACCTGATTCACTCTGTGAAAAGAGCCACTCATGTTAAATTATAGGCTGCAGAAGCTGGAAGCAAAGATAACATTATTGGACTCTGGCATTAAATATGATTAATGGGGCAATAGGAATATCATTTGGGTCACCTCAGGTATATACTTTATTTATTTTCACATTAAGGATTTCACAGCATTTCAAAAATATGTGATGCTATTGGCATTTTTAAAGGCTTGTAAATTACTTTGATTTTTGTATGTTTGCATGGCTTACTTTCTTCATATCTTCCAGAATCCACTGTGACAGGATGTCATGATAGACAGATCTGCCTGTTTCTTCACATTTCTGCCCATCTTTCAGTGGCATCCTTTTTGTTATTCAGAAGATTATGAAATCTTCTTAGAGCAAGAAATCTCATTTAAGAGCAACTATGCTTACAATATATGCCTGTCACTAAGAAATGCACAAAACACTGAACTGTAGCAAAGTAGATGGACTGAAAGTTGCTAAACATCTACAGCTTATCTGGAAGCCACTTTGAATATTGCAGTAAACAGGAACAGCAAGACGCACAACTGAATTATGCCCCTCATTTCCTTGCTTGCTCCCCGCACGCCTTTGGGGGTGAACCCACCCCCAAGCATTGTCCCTATAGTAAATTTGCACATCTTTCCACACAAAATGTTCCCCTTGGCTTGCGGTTTGCTTCCAAGTTCAATTCAAAGTGCTGCTGTTGACTTTACAAAGCCCAAAATTACTTTTGGACAGGATTGTCTGAAAGGCTGCTCCCTTCCATATGAGTCTGCCCGAAATCTGAGATCTTCAGAGGGGTCCCTGTTGCATGTCCCAACACTTCATGAAGTTAGCCTAACAGGGCTTTCTCTGTAGTAGAGACTCAACTCTGCCCAAGGAGGTTAGGCTGGTCTCATCTCTTTTAAGCGTCCAGCAGGCAGGCAAAACAGGGCATTTTGCATGGCATTCGGATTTTGAAATAGCTATTTTTACTGTTTTAAAACTGGATTCTAGGATTGTTTTTAGACTTTTGGGAGTTTTCAAAGAGTATTTAAAATGAGTATATATAAATATGTTTTTATGTTGGTATTGCCTTAATTGGTTTTTATTTGTTCATTGCTTCGGGAGCCCTTGACAGCTGGGAGATGATACAGAAATACTTTAAATAAAAATAGAAAAGAAGCCCCAAAGTTCCATAGGAATTAACACTGTGAAGATAGACAAGATGGAGGGGTTGTTGTATAATATGTTTGCACAATTCTAAACATTACTATGTTTTATTTAACTAGGTCCTCCATCAGGATG
Source organism: Urosaurus nigricauda (assembly GCA_034509955.1). NCBI lineage: Eukaryota > Metazoa > Chordata > Lepidosauria > Squamata > Phrynosomatidae > Urosaurus > Urosaurus nigricauda. The sequence continues at coordinate 76,065,963 of JAOEGL010000006.1, forward strand.
TCCACATCAAGTCAGACATGCAAACAATAATTCATGGTGGTGATCCAGTGAGCGGCAAAGTAATTTCACCAACATCAGGCTCCATCCTGTCCATTTTCTCCAGCGTCAGTAAGTTGTTTTTGATATTTTTACTATAAAGATTACAGGAGATTTTTCATGTAATTTAACATCATTATTATAGATAAGAAACTTACGGTAGAGTCATAAGTCTAACATTGCTACTGATGAGCAAATTTATCCTTTTTTAAAAAGAAAGAACCAAACAGACACAGTGTTCTCATTTGGATATTTTCCTGCATAAATTAGATGGTCTCATTATTTACTTTTGGAAAATATTTACAGCTGGGGGAAGCTTGCATTATTGAAAGAGATGAAAAATGCATAGCAGATATACAGCACTGGCTTTAATGGAAGGCTAGCTTTCTCTGTTGTCTTCCTACCCCACAGACTCATTTATTTATTATTTTATTTTATTGCTTATTTTACATGGCGATGCACATTGAACAATACTTATTCTCATATTTTATTCCAGCTCAGAGCATGAAGAGTTCAGGCATGATATGTACATGGTTGCATCATATTAAAAGCTTGGCTTATAGCTAGTAAGAGTACTGCTAGGTTTAATGATAGTAATACTGTTGCAGAAGCTGGCAAAAAAAATTCCTACTTGTAATAGTAACAACGGACATGGATGAATATGCCTATAGATGCCTATATTTAGTCTTTCTTTTTTTAGGAATTCTGTAGGGTTTTAAATATTGCACATTTTATCTATGTGTGTTTTTTTTAAATAGTGGTTCTAGTATGCCAAGTCTTGCATATAAGTTTGCAAAATGACCTAAGGTACAGATGTTTCTATCAGTACCATCCAATACATACTGCACATTATACATGTTGCAAGCTTTCAAAGTTCCACTGGCTTCTTCATCAGGTAAAGGTGTTAAAAATCATACTGAAGAAAGATTTTTTTTTATGATTTTAGTTTTTTTCCCTTTCTCCTGTATGATTTTTAACACCATTGCCTGATGAAGAAGTCAGTGGAGTTTTTTGTGGAGCTTTTGGGCTATGTGGCCATGTTCTAGAACAGAGCCTGAAAGCTTCACAAAAAACTATGGATGCCAGCCATGAAAGCCTTCGAAGCAAGTGGAGCTTCAAATATAATGTGCATGGTTGGCCTAATAAATGTATCACTGTTTTGTGGATTTTAGATGATGCTGTATTTTGCTAAATGGCCAACATGGTTACTTCTGCATATGTTATCTAATACATCTTGTTAGTCATATGAATTTTGCTGTAGCTTAATGGTAAGAGTACATCATTTGCATGAGGAAGGTCTTAGACTCAAATAGACTTAAGAGTACAAAATACTCTTATTTTAAATTCTGGAGAGGCACTGCTAGTCAGTATAAACCTGGGTAGGTAACGTGTGGGCCTCCAGATCTTGTGGGAGTGCAATTCCCATCAATGCTAGTAAGCATAACCACAGGTGAGGGTTGGCAGGTGTGCCAGCCTAGCAATAGCATCCATGGCCCACTCTATTCTAGACAGTACATAGAGAATGGTATCATTTGGAATGAAGCAGCTTGGCACCATCTCACCTACGATGTTGGACTGCATTTCCCTCATCTTTATCAGGCATAGCTGATGATAAGGAGTAATGAAATATTAATCTCTGGAAGGTCACAAATTGCCCACCCCTACTATAAAAATTCTTCTTCACATTTAATTTCTTTTTTATTAAATCCAAGTTACTTAGCATCTTAGGATGCATCTGCACTGCAGAAATAATTCAGTTTGACACCACTTTACCTGCTATGGAATCCTGGGATTTGTAGTTTGTTGTGGCACCAGAGCTCTCAGACAGACAAGGCTAAATACCTCACAAAAAGTACAGTTCCCAGAATTCCATAGCACTGAGGCATGCCAGATAAAGTGGTGTCAAACTGGATTTGCATTGTGGATGCAGCCTTAATCTATTTGCTCCAAATACTAGTTCAGTAAAGAGCTGTTTTTGGACACAGGGTGGAGGTATTTCACAGCATTACAGCTTAGTTCAGTTTTGTTTCATTTCTGCAATTTGTTTTCAGTATAAATACAAATGTGAAATTCCAAATGTAGTGGTAACAGGATCCATATCCATAGAGTCAACTTGTCAACTGACTTGTGTTTTACTGATTCTACTCAAGTGAGTTTCAATTATGGTAACAAGGACTATCCTTTCCTAGTAGTGTCTTACAGCTACTATCGATCATACATGTTGTCCACCCATTTAACTATACTGTGATGTGTATAGATGTGAAAGGACATTTTTTTCTTCTGTGTGTTCTTTTCAGAGGTGTAATTACAACATACACAAACTAGACAATCCAAGAGCAGGCATGGGGTGAAGGGGACATGAGGGGGGGTGTCCATGATTGTTCTTTATCAATGTTTTACTGGGCACACTGATTCTCCGATGCCATGTACAGGTGAAGGATTACAGGTGTGACTTGTGGCTGATCAATGGGGCAGCCATCCAGTTGAATGGCATCTAAGCAGCAGGTTGTCACTGGTGGTATGTTTATGCAACAGTACACATGGATGGTAGGGAGGCAACAACAACAAAAAAAAAGTGGCATAGCTTGATGTTGCGTAGTGCAGTCGAGCCATGCACATTCAGGCTGCATTGGAAGTGGCCCAAACAGTCAGCAGGGGTTTGAACCACTTTTGGAAAAAAATCAGGTTCGAGCTGTTTTTTCCTGCCCATCTTTTCTGCCCCCAAGATACTTTTTTTGTCCTTCTTAGAATAGTTGGAAGTGCCCCTGGCTGAGTTACAAAGTCATTTGTCTTCACCCTAGTTCTTCATAACAAAGGATTTTATAGTATCAGGGGAATTTCAAGAGTGACATTTCCGTGACAACAGTAGTGGTGATATTTGGATGCTTCTTTTCTACAAATGCTTGTGAACTGTGCAGAAAATAAGTTATCCATTACTGACTAAAGGATTTTTTTTCATATGACTTTGTTTTATTGGAGAGTGGGAATTGAAAGAGCAAGCTATTATGATTTCCCCTGCACGTGCGATAGCATTGATGTGAACCAGACTTGGACAAATAGGCACGATTTATGGGATACAGTATAGCCATTTTTTTCATCATAGGGATGAATCATATATGTACACCCTACACATGTAGATAGATGTCCACCATTGTGATATATGTGCTGTGAGGCTGAAAATTTCTTCCACATACCATGTTTCTAGTGATATATGATTTGAAAGTCTAGGCAATGGATGAATTTGTTTTTAGAACTTTTGGAATCATTCCAGTTGTTGGTCCCCCAAAGGTAGATCTACAGATGAATAGGAACTTGGTAAACCAGCATATATCTAAATACCATTGATTCATTGGGTCTGCTCTAACTTGTAGTAATAATTGTTCTAGGTCTTTATTCTTGTCTTACTTTAGGGCCATTCCTTAATAGAAGGTGTGTGTTTCTCTTGCCTAACACAATGAACCATGATGATTTACACACATACACAATCCAGCATTCTGAGTTCCACATAAATTACATTATATGATTACCTGCAGTTATTACATATGCAGTTGGTTCTATATCAGGTGCAAGATTAATTTTTCCTCATATAAGGTAATATTGACAACATATGATGAAATTTCAACAGGCAGTTAATGGTTTCTTATCCAGCATAAGCCACTGTCCATATTAAGTGTATATATGGTGTAATGGGTGTGCATTGTGGTGACTAACTTGTGGCATTATTCATAGCCATTACAACTAAATTGCTCTTCAGTCAACCTCAGTTCAATTGTAACACATTATGAGCTGCAGCATGAGAGCTACAGGTGTAAATCAGCCCTGTCAAGCATTGTCTGGGCCCATTTTGTAATCAATGGTTTATTTATTACCATTCACCCCCCCCTTCTTGCCCTCCCTAAATTAGAAACTGTACAAGCCCCATAGCCACAAGAAGTCATGGCTGCACTCCAATATTTCAGTGGAATCAATGGAATTAATCATCAGCTTTCCATCTGATATTGAATCTGCTCAGGTACTGAAATGATAAATGACTTTATTATCTGTATGGAATCAACATGAAATGATAACTGAGGCTTGGTATTAAAAATGCTTTCGATTTCTGTACACTCAACACTTGCATTTTTCAATATTGCTTTCTTTCTCATCCCCACTACTGCTCAGGTGGGGTGGGTGGGGAGTGTATTATCATTGAAACTTGTAGAACATAGTGAGCTCAACAAACCGCTAATAAATACACATTGTCCAGGGACAATTCAGTCACTGGGAGAGCCTGGAGCTGCCATCCAAAAAAGTATTTATTGAAGTCTGCCCACAACTATTTCTGTGAGGGTAGTGACAATCATCACCAAGGCTTTGGTAACCGGGCCCTCTGCTCAGAGACCCCCATACCTTGGTAGCATCACTCTTCTTTCACAGTTATCTGATCGCCTAATCTCCAGCCCAGAAATGATGAACAAGAAAGTAGCAGTAGCAACAGTAAAGGGGGACAATGGTTGTTGGCACTTCTTTATCAAACTTTTCCTTTAGAACCAGCCTAAGGTGGTTTGCTGCCTGAGGCAGAGGAGAAAAAAATACATCCTCCATTCCACTAATAGTGGAATATATAGTTGACTTTTACTTAAGCACCAGGGATAGGACAGTATCCTCTTCTGTGCCTGAAGGCATCGGGTATGGGGAGGATAGGATGTATGAAACATACACAGATCTATCCTCCCATTAAGGCTCAGAACAAATGGGTGCAGAGTTGGGGCTGCTGTCCTTGTAGTGTGTGTAGTGCTGCACTATTAGTAAGGGAATGCCTAGCAGTAATATCTGTAAGGCAGATGAAAACCCACTGAGTATAGAGGAGCATAAGGAAGACATTTTGCCTAAGGAGTTTCTGACTTGAAGCCCAGTGCCTCTAAGTGGATTCTAGGTTCTGTTATATGGCCATCAGTCTCTTAGGTCATAAGTCAAACCTTTCCAGATCAATTTCTTTATACAGGATGGAGTGCAATACATACGCACATCCCTACCTTCTTACTTCTCAAATATCAACAGCCCACTTAGACATGTTCAAGATCTTTTGCATTGATACAGCTTTAGTTTGTGAGTTGTCCTTTGGCAAGAAAAGGGATTACTATTTAGCAGAGGCTGTCACAGATGGAAGGAAACAGGATGAATTTTACTAGTCTCCTTTGGTCCTGCATATTTAAAAAGGACACGTACCAGAAATGGAAAAAGGGGGAAATCACCAAAGAGGAATTCAGACAAGTAGCCAGCATTTGTAGGGAGAAAGTCAGAAAGGCCAAAGCACAGAAGGAGCTTTGAAGAGGTTAGAAACAATAAAAGGGGCATTTTTTGGTTATGTCCATTGCAAAAGGAAGAACAAATAAGTGGTAGGGCTGCCTCATGGGAAGATGGCGAAATGGTAACAGGGAGCAGAGAAAAAGCAGAACTACTGAACACCTTCTTTGGTTTGGTTTTCTCTCACAAGAAGAACTGCTCAACCTGGGGGAAATGGAGCAAATGATGCAGTAGGAGAAAGTGGCACTACAGGAATACCTGGCTACTGTAACTGAATTCAAGTCTCCAGGGCCATATGAACTTCATCCAAGGGTGTTAGAAAACCTGGCAGGAATAATCTCAGAACCACTAGTAATAATCTTTGAGAATTCCTGGAGAACAGGAGAAATCCCAGCAAACTGGAGAAGGGCAAATGTTGTCCCCCATCTTCAAAGAAGGGGGCGGGAGAACACCAAAACAATTACAGCCCAATCAGGCTGACATCAATACCAGGAAAGATTCTAGAGCAGATCATTAAACAGACAGTCTGTAAGCACTTAGAAAGGAATGCCATGATCAATAAATCTCAGCATGGGCTTCTCAAAAATAAGCCATGCTAGACTAATCTTATCTCTTTCTCTAAATAGAGTTACGAGATTGGTAGAGGAAGGGAATGCTGTGGATTAGCATATTTTGATTTCAGTAGGCCTTTGACAAGGTCTCCCATGATATTCTTGCTAAAAAGATAGTATAATATGGGCTAGACAATGTTAGGCAGATTTGTAAGTGGTTGACTAACTGAACTCAAAGGGTGCTCAGCAATGGCTCTTCATCCTGGAGACAGGTGCCACAGGGTTCTGTCCTGGGACCAGTGTTATTCAGCATCTTCATCAGTGATTTGAAAGAAGGAATAGAGAGCATTCTTATAAAATTTGCAGATGACACCAAATTAGAAGGGGCAGCTATTGCCCCTGAGGGGTAGGATCAGAATTCAAAATGACCTTAATAGATTAGAAAGCTGAGCCAAATCTAACAAAATGAATTTCAACAGAGAGAAATACAAGGTACTACAATGTAAGCAATAAAAATGAAATGCACAAATACAGGATGGGTGACACCTGGCTTCACAACAGTAAATGTCAAAAGGAACTAGGAGTCCTAATAGACCACAAGCTGAATATGAACCAGCAGTGTGATGTGATAGCTAAAATAGCCAATATGATTTTAGTCTTCATCAATGGGAGTATACTGTCTAGACTGAGGGAAGTAATAGTGGCACTCTATTCTGCTTTGGTCAGATCTCACCTGGAATACTGTGTCCAGTTCTGAGCATCGCAATTCAAGAAGGATGTTGACAAACTGGAGCTCGTCCAGAGGAGGGCGACCATAATGCGGGAAAGTTCTGGAAACCATGCCCTACAAGGAACTGCTTAGGAAATTGGGCATGTTTAGCCTAGGGGAGAGAAGGTTAAGGGGTGACATGATAGCCATGTTTAAATATTTGAAGGGATGTCATATTGAGGGTGGAGCAAGTTTGTTTTTGCCTTTCTAAAGACAAGGACACAGAGCAATGCATTCAAACTAACATTAGAAAGAAATTCCTGGCAGTAAGCTGTTAGACAATAGAATAAGCTGCCTTGGAATGTGGTAGATTCTCCTTTGGAGGTTTTTGAACAGAGGCTGGATGGTCATTTGTTGGGAGTATTTTGATTGTGTATTCCTGGATGGCAGGGGGTTGGACTGGATGGCCCTTGTGGTGTCTTCCAACTCTATGATTCTGTGATTCTGTAATCCTCCAGCAGTAACAGCACCCTGTTTTGCTGAAGAGGAATGGGTAGAGGGACCCTTTTACTTCTTCCACCAGCAGAAGTACCCCAAGAATGTATAGGAACCAGGGATCCTATAGAGTCTTGTGGAATACTTTCTGCAAGATACTACAGGATAGACTATTTTCCGCTAATCATGACATTCAAATAGTTAAAGCCTAGCATTTAGTACATTGTTCCTACATGTGCATTGGAAATGATGGATCTAAATAGAAAATCAGCACATTTATTCTAATGCTGCTCATGGAGTAATGGGAGAAAAGCCCCCCTCCCTTTTGGAGTTGCTGTCTTAATTTTTTTAAATGCCATCCTCTGCAATTCTGAAGGTGCAGGGAGCCACAGTGCTCCCAATCCTTGACATTTGCCTACCACTGAAGTTGATGGAGATTCAGAAGATGAGAAGGCTCTGTGGGTTCCACTGGATTTCATTACAAACAAAAGCTAGACTGTACCAAAAAGGTTCAAGAGGAGAATAAAAGCAAATGCTTAAAAGAATCATAGCTGGCAAAAAAATACTTATGAAGAAGACAAAAGCCTTTATATACACTGGTGAGAGATACATTAGAATGTGGGAGACAGGAAGCTGCTGAAAAGGAAAGCCAGGAAACAATTATTGTGGTTTCATACATGATGAAGTATAACTGTCTCCTCTGCACACTATAGAGCCATTGCAGTCTGACTGAATTCCATCTATTTGGAGGAGCCATATCACTAATCAGGAGGGAAGCAATGTGACAGCTAGATCTAATGAAGTTTGTGTCATTTTAGCAAGATAAATTGCAGTGGTTCAGCCAGGCCCCATTCAGTTAACTCTGGCTGGACAAACGGGTCTATAATGTTCTCCTTAAACAGAGTTGCCACATTCCCAGCCTTAAAAGCACAGATGGAACAATGAACTGTTGCCTCTTGGTCCATTTCAATGCTAACCTTTTGTTAAGCACACTTCCACTGCTGACCAGTTAAATAATTTTCTCGGGGGTGAGGAAATAGTAGGAGAGCTATCAGATAGTTGATTTCTCCTCCTTAAGTATGCAATTTTTTCCACAGCCAGCCTACCTGATGAATTTTCCTCCCTGTGGTCCCTATAACAAAGTACCTATAAGTCTACAGTAAACCCAACTATTATTCTGTCTGTTCTAATTTCAGACTTGTTGTCAAGGCATACCCTTGTTGGAAGATGCTGAAAATAGGAATGATAATAAGGCCTCTGTCTGTCTGTATCTCATTCTTGCTCTCTTTCCTCCCCACTGTTCCTTGAGGAAATTGTGTGGTGTACACTGTCTCTCTCTGAGACACTCAAATATATGAATGTAGTCATGTCATGTGTTTTCTTTCACCTTCAGGCACAGGTGTGCGATTTCAGAAGTGGTATCATGAAAGAGTAATGCAAGAACTGCCTCAAAGGAAAATTGTTAAATGATGGCAATTTGGTGGTTTTATATTACAATTAGCTTTCTTTTTTGGAACAACCAATGCTTCTTTTAGGGGCAGCATAGTAAAAACTAGGACATGATGGGAATCACATTTTCCACCAGATCTTGGTGGAATGCAGCTCCCAGCAGCCCTGGCCAGCCCAGCCAGTGTTCAGGAGTGCTGGGGGTTCCATTTCAAAAACATCTGGAGGGATATGTGGTTCCTGCTTCTGAGTTAGGAAATACTTTGAATATTCATGCTATCCAGAGCTTTGGGAAATAGGTTTAAAGGGGAACTGTAATTCACAGAATCCCCCATCCAGCAACCTGGCTTGGTTTGGGCAGTTATAGTTCAAAAAATTAACTTTTCCGATCTATAATTGATAGATTCCTCCATCAATGCAGATCATGGCACTTGTGACTAGTTCATCACCTGATAGGCCAACTTTATGGTGATGAATGTCTCCATATTTTGCTAGCATGGCTCTCAGATGAGATGAACAGAGTCCATCTCTGGAGGTGCCTTATCAGCCTTGTAGAAAATACCAGAGCTTGTGTTCCACTAGTACAGCCTTTGAGACCAAGTTCATTTCCATGCCATAGAGCAGCAGCACAGTGGAGAAAGGGCCAGGGAATTTATTTGCCTCTATGATGATTGTGGTAGGTGACCTCAGTTAACTTCTTTTTCTTAACTTGTTTGGATAATCATGGTGATTTCTCTTAACAGGAATACTTAAAAGTGTTGTTGAGATGATGCTTATGAACTGGCCCTGTTATGAAACTTTCCCAAACTTAGTGCTCTCCAGAAGTTTTAGCCCACAACACCCATCACTCCTGACGGTTAGTTGACTAATTTGGGGGGATTGTCCAAACAACCTGGAGTGCCCCAGGTTAGAGAAGGCTGCTCTAAAGCACTGTACATATTCCGACATGGAAAGCAACCATTCACTTCTGTTTCCTTATGGCAGAGGTGAAGCTGTTTAGTGGAAGCCAAGAGATGTGCTTGTTTGATAGGATTTTAGTGTGAGCCATTATGGCATACTAGTTTGAGTGTTGGACTACAGTGCTCGTTTCCCAGCTCGGTCATGAAAATCACTGGATGACTGTGGACTGTGAGTCACGTGTTCTCAGCCTCAGTGGAAGGCAGTGGCAAACCTCCTCTGAACAAGAAAACTCGAGATAGGGTTGCCATAATTCAGAAACTACTTGAAGGCACACAAAACAGCAGCAATAGCATCTAATAGCTTAGAAAGTTAGGGGAGCAAAGATTTTGCTACATAAATACAACTAAGGCTTCAGAATTAATGCAGATTGACACCACTTTATCTGCTGTGGTTCGAGGCTATGGAATTCTGGGATTTCTAGTTTTGTGAGATAGTTAATCTTTAATCTTCTCCATCAGGGAGCTCTGGTGCCAAAACAAAGTACAAACCCCAGGATTCCATAGGATGGAGCCATGGCAGTTAAAGTGGTGCCAAACTGCATTAATTCTGCAGTACAGCAGCAGCCTAAGAAGACAAAATCATACAGAAATCCTTGTAAAGCAAGCTAGGCTCACAAGGCAAAGGATAAGGATAAAATTATAATTCCCACTCCCATCCCCTGTGTTGTGATAAGGCTAGTTATGCTTTGTTATTGACCTCTCCCACAACCTCAAGGACAATGAAAGTGAAGTAGAGGAGGTCCCATATCATCACTTCTTGCATTGCTTTCCCATTCAGAGGTGCATGAGGGACCTGGCATCAAGTTTTCTTTCCTGTTGGCAGTCACCCATGTTGAACTAAGCACTTCCATCAAAGACTTCTTCAGCAGATAAATTGCTAGGAGAGTTAAAGCTCTGCAGGCCATTCCTGCTGCTGAGCTCAGCAAGAAGTGCAGATAGACCAAAATATTTTTTTAAAAAAAAAAAGGAGAATAAAGGAAAAGAGCATAGTGAGAGACTTGGCCCTCCAGATGCCTTTGGACTGCAACTCGCATTACTTCTCACCAGCGTGCTGAGAAGTCGTGATAGCTGAAGTCCCACACATTCCCCATCCCTCGAAGAGTGACTGAAGGAAGAACTGCTGAGAAAGGGGGACAGATAGATAAACAAAACAGAGACAAGTGAGATTATCACACAAGGGTAAATTCCAGAACCATCCCACAATTTTATCCCATTATTGGCAATGAATATCCCATTATTGGCAATGGGATAATTGTGGGATGGTAATGGGATAACTGTGGGATGGTTCTGGAATTGGCCCTAGTGTGATAATCTCAAAGGAGCCGAGAACTTGTTTAGAAAAAGGGGAATGCAACAGGCTTGTATAGAACCTTGGAAACCATGCCCTATGAGGAGTGACTTAAAGGGTGGGTTATGTTTACCCTGGAGAATACAAAGTTAAGAGGTGATATGATACCCCTGTTTAAAATAGGACCTTATCAGACGTTGGAAATTGGAAGTATAATCCAATGGCAATCTGAACACAATCATGGAGTTTCACATTTTTACGAATTAAAGTATCTCATGCAATTTTGGGCAAAAGGGAAGTCATTTCAAACGCAATCACAGGTTTTATGTTATTGTGAATTAAAGCATCTCACGCAATTTCAGGCAATGGGGGGGTCATTTTCGGGTAATGGGAAGTCATTCTGAACGCATTCTGAATGCAATAGGAATTCCAGTGAATTCACTAAACTAGCAAATTCACGTGAATTCGAATTGGCTCCATTCGCAATAATGAGAAATTCTTCCCGTCTGATAAGGTCCATACTGAAGACGGAACAAGTTTGTTTTCTGCAGCTCCAGAGAATAGGATCTGGGGGAAAGGATTCAAACTAGAGATTCCACCTGAACATTAGGAAGAACGTCCTTACAGTCAACACTGGAACACACTGCCTTGGAGTGTGGTGGAGTCTCTTTCTTTAGAGGTTTTTAAACAGGCTAAATGGCCATCTGTCAGGGCAGGGGGCTTCCATTGTGCATTCCTGCATGGCAGGGTCTAGACTGGGTGGCCTTTGTGGGCTCTTCCATCTCTATGATTCTATGGGGAAAGGCTGGTAAATGTGAAATGAGACTGAAGAGCAAATGAAGAGTGTATTAGTCACAGTCCTTGGAAATAAAGACAAACAGAGGTACAGACAAGGAGCCAGCAAGTGTTTATTGAGAGGGTTTAATGCTCACAGGGGGAAGTGCTGTGGAATACAAACCCTGGCAGAGGACTTTAATTTGATAGTGCAGAGGGCTCTGCACACTCCACATGTCAGCAAGAGATGCTGCTTCTTGAGTATCATTTTCTGCTTAGCTAGACAAATGCATCTCCTCCTTGGAAGAGCAGGTTCGCTCCAGGGAACCATCTGTCCATGTTACACAGGTTGTGTTTGTGGCTTCTGCTTTAATGAAATTTTCGCATGCTCTTTGTGACATAGCAGAACTAGGTGAGCAAAGAATAATGGGAAAAAATGTGTCCACTTTTCTGGAGCCTTTTCAGTTAATCCATCTGTGATATCAAAGCAATATGGCCAAATTATGTTCCATACAAAGGATCTTGTTCCACACCAGGGATGTTTGAGGAATGAGGTTGTGAATTCTAATCGGAACTGATCTGATTGTCACCTGCTAGACTAACAAATAAAGCTGAATTTAGTTGTCAAGCAGATTTCACCCCTCTCCATATGTTGCTGTGCAGTCCTTGACATCAAAGTGCAAATTCTTCCGAATTATGCAAAGGGCACTCCTTCCTTTGTTCAGCATGTAGAAATCTCTGGTAAGGAAAATAAAAAAAACTGTCTTCTTTAAAACTTCACAGAGTTCCAAGGTGAGAAATACCCTCCATGGCTCAAAAGAGTAAAATGTCATGGTCTGAAACTTCCACTTCTTGAGAGGAAAATGTTTCTTAAATGCGATATTTTTAGTGAATTTTTAAAAAGTTTTCAGATAAATTAGCAGCATTTTGCGATGAACTTACAAGTTGGAGTGGTCTTTCAGATATTGTTGGACTTCAGCCCCCCAGTATTCTTCACTATAGGCTATGCTGCCTAGGGCTGCTAGGCATTTATCTCCAAAAACATCTGGACAGCTGCCTGATTCCCACCCCAATTATAATTAAAGGTATACAAAAATGACAGGTGGATCAGAAGTCCTTCATTTCTAGTCCACACTATAGAAGCTAAGGGCAAGGAAATATGGAAAGAGGTGGAGCTGTAAGGCCTATGAAATAATAAAAGAGAAGTGGGCCCATCTTGTGCTCTGAAATTTTTATTTCTCCCTGGTGTGAAGATTAATAGAGATTTGGGTTAACAGCAATAGTGGTCTTGGATAGAGAAGGGCATCCATCCTCTGGTGCTCAGAGTAATATAACATGACCAGCAAAACATACATTCCAACAATACAAGTTAGAGATCTTGAGGAGCAGAACAGTGCAGGTTGGGGAGTCTTGGAGATGTCTCAGCCACAGGGTCGCCGTGGGTTGAAGTCAACTCAAGGGCAACAGCACATCCTCATGGATTCCTGGATTGTCGTTTCAAGGGAGTGCATTCTGTTTGTTCAGGGGTGTCACTAGGAGGTGCAGATTGCACCAGGTGACACCTCAGAGGGGAGTGACATCTGGTCAGGCCTTCTACCCACTGCAGCTGCTAGGGTGAGTGTGGTGCTGGTACCACCTGAGAGCCCCTTCTTGGTCTGACAGGGCTGCTGGCTAGCCAGGAAACAGAATTGTTGGTGGCGGTGGAAGTGGCGCTACAGACACCTCTCCTTCCTGCCATCATAACTTCCCTCCTCCACCTGGCCAGCTACCAAGTGGCAGCAGCAGATCATTGCATCCGCCACCACCCAGTCCTTCTTCTCTACTCCCTTGGCTCCCTCAGTGGAGAGAGCTATGGCTAAAGAGAAGTTCAAACAGGTGGAAGCCAGCCTCTTCTTCTCCACTGCCTTGGCTCCTTTGGCCAATACTGTAGAGCTACAGCTGTGGACAAATCTGAGTGGGCAGGCACCAGACCCTTCTTCTCTGCTGCTTTGGCTCCTTTGGCTGAGATAGTCACAACTGCAAAGAAGCCTGAATAAGGAGTTTATCACACTAGGGGCCAATTTCGATGTTAAAATAACATTGAAGTGGTGTTAAAGCAAACTTGAGCTTTCATGAATTTAAAGAAAATTTAAAGCAACTTTATACTGGAAATAACATTATTTCGCAATTAACGTTTATGCATGATTTCGTAGTTAAAGCAATTTCAAATTTACACTTTCTGTAGAGATCTGAACTTGAAAGATGTGGATTAATCCTAGCTTAACTGCAGGTTTTTCGCGACATCATGTGAAATAGCGTTGCTTAATCCTCCCTTAGTTTAACTGCAGGTTTTTTACGAGCGCGGTTCTTCATGAAGGTTCCAGCTTGGCTGGAGGACAGTCTGGCCATAAATCAGAGGTGAATTGTTCTGATGCACCAGATATACCTGATGGCTTCAGACCCAATGTAAATTCATGGATGTGAACAGAAATATCCATAGTTGTGCAAATTCAATCCAGGTTCCATGCATTCACATATTCATTCTATTCTGCTTTGGTCAGGCCCCACCTGGAATACTGTGTTCAGTTCTGGGCACCACAATTCAAAAAAGATGTGGAGAAACTGGAGCGTGTCCAAAGGAGGGCGACTAAAATGGTGAAGGGTCTGGAAACCATGCCCTATGAGGAACGCCTTAGGGAACTGGGGATGTTTAGCCTGGAGAAGAGAAGGTTAAGAGGTGATATGATAGCCCTGTTTAAATATTTGAAGGGATGTCATATTGAGGAGGGAGTAAGCTTGTTTTCTGCTGCTCCAGAGACTAGAACACGGAACAATGGATGCAAGTTGCAGGAAAAGAGATTCCACCTCAACATTAGGAGGAACTTCCTGACAGTAAGGGATGTGCGACAATGGAGCACACTCCCTCAGAGAGTGGTGGAGTCTCCTTCCTTAGAGGTCTTGAAACAGAGGCTGGATGGCCATCTGTCAGGGATGCTTTGATTGGGAGTTCCTGCGTGGCAGGGGGGTTGGACTGGATGGCCCTTGTGGTTTCTTCCAACTCTTTTATGAGTCTATGATTCTATGACATCGTGTGAAATGGTGTCACATAATTTTGTGATTTCTCCAGGATATCTTTGGATTAACCCTTTGATCTCCCTCATGTGATAAACTCCTAAGAAGTCATTCTTTCCCTCCCATCCACTTCTACTGCCTCAATTGCCTGGCTTTCCAGTGCCCCCCCTCCAGCCCTTTCTGGGTCTGGGAGGCCAAGTGGCCAAGCAGCTGGGGGCCAAGTGAGTAAGGCAGCAGAAGAGGAGGAGGGAAGGTTGGGGCAGTCCACCATAGCTGCCTCCCGACAGCCTTTTCCAGGTAGCCATATCGAGCAACACCAACCCTAGTGATGCTGCAGAGTTTATTAAACTTTTGAGTTAAAACAAAGACAAAATGCTTTTCAGTGGATACATTCCAGTCCTTTGGAGCCAGTAAAGTTCAATAAATAATTTTGGCATAAGTACACCCAATATGAAAGCAAAGTTTGCAATCCATGATCTAAATGTTTAGAGCAGACCATAGTTTCTGGAACAAATTGTTACTGATTTCATTTTGCCCATGCTTGGAAAGTGAAGCACTGCAGGATACAATCTCTTGTTATATGAAATACAGTTTTGCCTTGTTCTTCATCCTTTTCTCATGTTTACCTACATGATTAGACAGGACTTGGTAGTATTCAGCACATTGTTGTTGTTGCATGCCTTTAAGTCCTTTACAACTTTTGGCAAACCTAAGGTGAATTTATCAAGGAGTTTTCTTGGTGAGATTTGTTCAGAAGGGTGTTTGCCTTTGCTTCTCTCTGAGGCTGAGGAAATTTGACTTGCCCGAGGTCACTGAGTGGGTTTCTATGGGCGAGTAGGAATTTGAACCCTGGCGCCCTAGTCACAGTCCCAACACTCAAACCACTACACCAAACTGGCTTCATTCAGCACTTATCCTGGAGTAAGTACCTTAGTATATTAAGGTGACGACCAATAACCCTCACATGGTGTAAATTAGCCTTTTCTGGTGCTTCCAAATGGCTTAGCCTGTGAGTTGTAGTCCAGTGTATCTGGGATGACCCAGACTTGGAAGAACTACTATTATGATTAAATGTCTCAGACCAAAAGACCTATGATCCACCAACACATGGGTGGAAGGGACAACAAGGGCGATCCATTCCAACCCTTCCCACAATCAAAAACAATTGTTATTGTTGTTGTGTGCCTTCAAGTTGATAGGTGAGCCTATCCTGTTGTTGTTGTTTTTTGCAAGATTTGTTTACAGGATGTATGCCGTTGCCTTCTTCTGAGGCTGAGAGCATGTGACGTACCCAAGATCACCCAGTGAATTTCATGGCTGAGTGGGGAATCGAAGCCTGGTCTCCAGAGTCATAGTCCAATATACAAACCACTACACTACACTGGCCCTCAGCCTCTATTTAGAAACCTCAAAAGAAGGAGACTCCACCACACTCTGAGGCAGTGTATTCCACTGTCGAATAGCTCTTACTGTCAGGAAGTTCTTCCTACTGTTTAGGTGGAATTTCTTTTCTTGTAGTCCAGTTACCCATTTCCTCTTGAATTTGAAGTCTTATGGTATGAGCATACTAAAATGTAAAAAGAAAAAGAAAAAAGGAATCAACTTTATTTTTCTCTAGAAACCACTAAGGGCCAAAACAGAAGGTCCTGAAGAGGCGGCATGGCCACGGCAACCACACGCCACGGCACTGATCTGGCTTTTTGCTGGCCCAAAAAGAAGCAACAGAAAGTGCTCCTTTTTGAGCTGGCAAAAAGCTGGTTTTCTGCTGTTGCTGCGGCTTTACAGTGCTCCTGTGGTGTGCAGTGTATAAACACCACGCTGCTAGAGCGCCACAAAACTGCCTGCCATGTGGTCGGGCATGTGGCTTCACGGCAGCTAGATGTCAGCTTGGGAGTGGGTGTCATGTAAACAACACACCTCCAAGCCGCCGGGAAGCCACCACAAAGGGGCTGTCTGTTTCACCCCTAAGTCTCTCTATACAAATCCTAATATGTCTTTCAATTAAATTGACATATTCCATATGATATTCACCCACTTTTCATCCTATCCTTTTACGGGGACAGCAGTATAAGGTCTTCTTTGTGACTGCTCCTAGGTTCTGGAACTACATGTACCTCCTTAGGGAGAGTAGAATGCCCTCCTCCTTTCTATCCTTCAATCGGAAGGTAAATGTTTTTTAAAAAATTCAAACCAGCATTTTGGACTGAACATTTTTAAAGAAAGGTTTTTAAGAGGGTGATGCATTGTTTTAACCGCTTTAACTGCTTTTTAATTATTTTAAATCTATGTTTTAAATTGTGAATAGTTTGATTCTATTTTAATGTTGATTTGGGGTAGTTATGTGCACAAGTTAGCTCATTGATGCAGGTGGGAGGTTTTGCTTAATGCTAATTGTTATATGGTGTGGGGTACGGACAATTTACAGGCCTGTGGGGGAGTTTAAACCTGCCTTCTTGCATACTGTGGTCTCAATGAAAATCAAACCCTAGTATCTGGCGGACTTCAAGGGACATACATATACTATGCATGCATACAAGGAAGATTGTGTAGCCCACTTCTTAACACCTTGCCACTACCTCAGAGCATCAGCTGCCTGAGGCAACTACCTCCCTGTGCCTAATGGTAGGGCAAGTCCTCGTTTTCACATTCAGAGAAGAAACACTAAAACTGTGAAGTCAAAGGCTTTCACAACTGATATCCATTGTTTTTTGTGGGTTTTTCGGCTATGTGGCCGTGTTCTGGAAGAATTTATTCCTGACATTTTGCTGCATCTGTGGCTGGCATCTTCAGAGAAATTTTCTGAAGATGCCAGCCACAGATGCAGGCAAAATGTCAGGAATAAACTCGTCCAGAATATGGCCATATAGCCCGAAAAACCCACAAAAAAATAAGGACTAAAACTGACTGTAAAGAGAATCAACAGAATAACAAAACCTCTTGCAGTTTCCTGGATTTTTTAAAAAATGTTCCAGTGGTGCCACATTGAGTGGTAGTAATTATATTACTCAATTTACAGTTGTCAGGATGTGCATATATGTATTTGTATGTGAACATTTAGACAGGTTTTTTTGTGGAGGAGAGAAATACCAGCCTTCAGGCATTACTCTTAAGAGCAAGTCAAGTGCTCATACATGCATGAGAGAATAAATTTTCCCCTCTGGAAAGTGCTAATAGAAATATGATAGCAAGTCAGCTTTAGAATAGTGCCAATTCAAAATGCAATATTTAGGGGAGGAAGCCATGTGGCATAAGGGCAGTGGAAATCTCATAGTGGAACTGGTCTTCCAGAAAATCAGTTTCTGAATAACCTTTACGAAGCTGCAAAACTGTAGGCAGGTGAATTTGAGATTGCCACAGCAGCATTTCAGTCCTTATTGCACTAAACTCATGATCTAAATAATAATAATAATAATAATAATAATTGTAATAATAATAATAATAATAATAATAATAATGTCAGAAGGGGTACTCAAGAAAAAAATGCTTAACAGGTGATGAAAAAGACAAAATCCAAAATTTATTAAGCCACTAGGTTTAGCAAGAATCAGTAGAATGTATAAATACACCACATCGTGAAAAAATGTGGCCCCAGGAACAGTACCGGGATGAAGATAGAATAGTACAGGAAAGAGGAATGTGTGGCCTTCACAATGTTGTTAGACATTTTCTACTGTCTAACATAGTCTAGGCTGGTGCTGGTTGATGGGAGTTGTAATCTAACAGTATGTGGAGGACATACCTAAATCTGCCTGGAATCCTAGGACTTGTAGTTTGTTGTGGCACCAGAGCTCTCTGACAGAAAAGACTAAATATCACAATATTTATAAATTCCAGAATTCCATAGCAAACTACATTAATCCTGCAGTGTAGAAGCAGCCTTAGTAACTTTGTGGAGCTATTTTTGATTTTTTTTAGAGCAATGACATGGATCTAAAAAAAACTGCTAGAAGAGTCCTGTCTATAATAATGGGCTTCTCTAATTCAATTTGCAATGGCAGTCCCCATGACTTGGAGAGAGACTCTGTGGACTAGTAAGTAAGATGCACATGTGAAGTGCAACTGCAGGGAAATGAACTTGTGTAAATCAAAGTCTGTCTGTCTGTCTGTGTGTCTCTTTCCCTCCCTGTCACACAAACACACACATACACACTTTGGGCATGCAGAAAATGCTTTCTACCTATGAAAGGTTTCCTTTGGATTCTAGCATGTTCTTCCTTTGAATTCTAGCATTCATTGACTGGTATGTTAAAAACAAAATACATTACATAAATAGAGACAGTACGAGCTATATTAAAAGACAGCTGTGATATGGGGAGGTAGTTTTAAGTAAGTTATGACATCGTTTTTGAAATCGTACAATGAGCAGCTCCTACATGGATGAAAATAAAGTAGGTTTGATTAAGTGTTCCTCAGCAGCATAAACTTTGTGACATTTTTGAGAAAGAACACAACATGTCAACACACATTTTAAGGTATTACACAACAGTCACTCTCTCCCACACATATAGCAAAAATGTTTTGGTTTTGCATGAGAGCACAGTGGCACAATTCATTCCAACTGGTATTCCATGCCTTTGCTAACCAGAGGCATGAAATGAAATCAGTGGATGGAGTTTACTGCACAAAACTTGCAGCTAAAGTTCAGCTCCTCTACCCAGCCTGTGCATAGGAAGGAAACCCCCTGAATATTTTTGCCCGAAATGTATTTTTGTGAGTGGAAATGCATAAATAATGATTAGACATGTTGGACTGAATAATTCATTCTAAAATAAAAACCAACCCAGGTCTTATATTTATGGTAAAATAATTATCACACTACCTTAAAAAAAATGAAAGAGCAAAAATAACAATTATAATCTTTATTTATTGCTGTTCCATTTCATCCTCCTTCTTGAAATGCTCCCTGTTCAACCATCACATTTTATCCTTACAACATTCCTATGTGGTAGGTTAGGTAGATTAGCCTGAAAGGTGATGACAGTCTCATTTTTATTCAGATTCATGAATGACCAGGAATTTCATAGAATCATAGAGTTGGAAGAGGCCACAAAGGCCATCCATTCCAGCCCCCAATTTGAACATGGTTCTTTATAGTGTTGGTCTGATACTATAACCAGTACACTACTATAGCTGTTAACCATGAGTGGTTTCCTATGTGGAGATGCAACATAAAATAAACATATGTGAAGCAACCCTCGGTCTGCAGCTAACATGATTACATACATTCCTGATGGCAGCCATAATTGCCCATTCATTTTTGCCAGCTCCCACCTTGTAATAGCTTCATTATTATGGGCTTAGAGCAGATTTTCTTCTTTGATCTTTAGTTCTGTTTAAATCAATGAAGCTCCATTGATTTACAATGGGAATACTATGGTGACCCATAATGCTTTGATTTTAATAGTTCAATATTCAACCAACCCTACATTATTATAAGCTGCTGCCTCCAGAGAAGCCAGTCGAATTTGATTTTCCAAAGAATGTATGTTTTTGTGATGGTATTTTTAAAAAGCAGGAAATATTTAGCATAAAAGGTGGATAGTTTCTTCTGGATATGTAATTAGGGGGGAAAAATGTTTGCAGACTTTCGACTATGAATGTCCCAATAATTGTGGAGCTAGTCTTGAAAAATTACTCATGGCACAGACCAATATTCCAAGGATTAATTGCCCATGAATTATTCATTTAAGATGTAGAGAAATAACATGTATTTTGAAATACTGCAAAATACCCAGATAAACAACCCTGTAGGGGAGTATAAATATCACTTCCATAGAGAATAATGAATTAGTCTTTACCTTGTCCAGCAAAAAGATTTAAGTTCATTCAAGATTCTAAGGCAACTCACACGTTTAATATTTTATCACATTGGAGAGTTTAGTGAAAAAGACTCAGTCCAGGAGCTAGTGATAGAATTGCTTCATCAGCAGAGCTGGGAGGGGAGCAGTTAATCCTCTCCCCTTAAACCTCTGTTGAGGAGTGAGGCTGGATCTCAGCAACTGCATTAAAACATTTGTGGGTGAGACAAAGCCATGGGTGGAAATGGACCTTATTGATGAATAATAGATGCAGCAGATTTTTCAAAGGAAAGGGAAGTGTCTACATGTCCTTGAGCAGAGCGGGGTCCATCTCACCCTGCAGCAGGTGGTGGCTTAAGTCCTTAAATAGAACCTGCCCAGACTGCCCCAGAACAAAAACAGGTTCTCTAGGATGGTATACATTTTGTTGTTGTTGTTGTGTGCCTTCAAGTTGTTTCTGACTTACAGAGATCCTAAGGCGACCCTGTCATGATGGTTTTTTGGAAAGTTTCTTCAGAGGAGGTTTGCCATTGCCATCTTCTGAGGCTGAGAGAATGTGGCTTACCCAAGGTCACCCAGTGTGTTTAAATGGCCCTCAGAACAAGACTGAAGCTTAAACCCAAGGCTTAAGCAGCCAAGAGTTACCCAAAGGAGACTTTCCAACTCAAATGGAAGGCCATTTTATCTCTCAGCTGTGAATACAGCTAAGAACAGGCAGCTGACAAAAAAATTCACTGTGGAGTCGAAGGCTTTCATGGCCAGCATCCATAGTTTTTTGTGGAGCTTTCAGGCTATGTGGCCATGTTCTAGAAGAGTTCCTTTCTGATGTTTCATCAGCATCTGTGGCTGGCATCTTCAGGCAATGATAGCCTGGAAAAGGATTGGATATATATATATACTGTGTGGCCCTGGGAAGGAAGGGGTAATTTGCAACTGTATTGTTCTGTTGCTAATGGCAGTCCTCAGGGTGGGAGGATATGCAAACAAGGATTAATGTCTACTAACTGGTGCTCATTGTCTGCTGGGAATCCCCTGGCCTTATGCTGTTGCTCATTTGCATAGGTTGAGTCTTGACCTTGCTGTCCTTCAGGACTGGTAGCCAAGACTTGTTTACTCTCAGGGTTTCCTCTTTCCTGTTGAAGTTGTCCAGGTGTTTATGGATTTCAATGGCCTCCCTGTGCATTCTGACATGGTAGTTGTTGGCATGGTCCAGAATTTCAGTGCTTTCAAACAGCATTTTATGCCCAGGATGGTTTATAGCATGTTCTGCTGCTATTGATTTTTCCGGTTGACCCAGTCTGCAGTGTCTCTCGTGTTCCTTGATTCTTGTCTGCACACTGCATGTGGTGGTCCCTACAGGGGAGGAGAGAAAGGTCCCATCATGCTATGGATGGATAACTAGCATGATGTTGGATTTAAGCTAATGGACTTGTGCTACCTAGGTCTGACTCAGAGCAACAAACAACGATGTTGCAAAACAGTTGCAGCATTGGACCAATATCCATTGACAGTGTTGTTTTGATAACTTTTAATCAAATTCCCCCCCCCCCCCCTTGCTGGCTCTGATCTACAATCTACACCTTTCCAGTCACAGTGCTAGTTGACCCTTCTTCCTGAAGCCTAGTGGAGTTTCAGGTGTAAATCATAACAGCAGGAAGAACTTAAGCCAGGGAACTACAGCATGTGGTTTGTTGGGTGAATTGGTAGGTTACAATAGAAATATGCCTTTTAATGATATATTGAAGAGTGTTGGATGGCTTACTAGGGAAATGTACTGTCTGCCCTGGCCCAAAGTTGCCCTGACCACCTCCCATTACTGTTCCAGCACCAGGCAGCTTTTCACGCACATATTCTGCTCTGCTGCCCGACACATCTGCTGCAGCCGCATGTTGCTTGCTCTGAGGTCAGAACAAGGCTCCCAGCTATGTGACTGATGCTGGGCACCTTGTTCTGACCTCAGAGCAACCAGTGTGCTGGGTGACAAAGTGAGTTCCAGATCTTCTGGGACGATCCAGAGCAAACAGGGACTTATTTGAGTTCATGTTAAGAGGGGTATACCCAGGTTTGGTGCTGATCAGGCTTGACATCATCTGACCTGTTTCCACCAGACTTGGAATTTAGGCCATGCATAGTCTGGACTTCCCGCCAAGAGGACGAGGAGTTATTTTGTGCCTTCAAGTAATTTCCGACTTAAGGTGGGGTTTTCTTGGCAAGATTTGTTCAGAGGGTTTGCCATTGCCTTCCCCTGAGGCTGAGAGAGTGTGAATTACCCAAGATCACCCAGGTGGTTTCATGGCAGAGCTGGGAATTGAACCCTGGTCTCCTAAGTTGAAACCACTGTGCCACAGGCTGGTTTAATTGGCCCCTGAAGACACAGTTGTAGAAGCGCCATTTGCAGATATACTGACTTTAAAATGACAGCTTTGTATTAATTGTTTTAGGACATCTACACCCCCTGCCATCATAGGCTCCAGCTTGTCAGAGGGATAGCTTTGCCTTACCTTCTTCATTCAGGGTGAAAGATGCATCACTTGAGGCACATTCCTCAAGCTGTACAGCTCAGGAGTTAACCTTGCTCATGCTGCATCCTCCCTGTGTAACTCAATGTCTCCCATGTAGTCTCTTCAACAGTACACAGTTATTGCACTTTGGTGCCACTTTACTTATCATAGCTCCATCTTACAGAGTCTTGGAGTTTTAGTTTGGTAAGGATCTAGTTTGGTAAGGATCTCTTGGGGTTTTAGTTTGGTAAGGATCTAGTTTGGTAAGGAGGAGGCACAGCTGGGAATCCTGCTGTTATTCCCCAATCACCAGTGAAAGACAAGCATGATTCCCAGGCAGGTAGCATTCGGGAGAATCTCTGCCCCCAGGGGAGAAGGACATGTGGGACTTCCCTAGGCTTTCCATGGGATAAATGGGAATTTTCACAGATCAGAGGTTCCCTTCATCTGCTTTAAGTGAAAAACATTCCTGCTAATTTCCACTGCATTTTTTAATATCAGATAAAATTGCAATGGAAACAAACCTGTATGCACAAACTTGTGTACATATTAAAAATTAAGCTCTTTAATTCACTGATGTATCTGTGCGAACATTCCTTTTTCTTTAAAGTCTCTTCTGCCGTTTCCTGCATATTAACCCCTAAGCCATAGCAGCAGACTGGGTCCCTTGCTTTCTTTCTTCACTAGCACTAATGCTTACTGAGCCTTTCTAGAACACCCACTGCACAATCAATCCTTGCATTCAGTCTTCCTCATATATTCCACAACCCTGAAAGGTCTTTGCTGGTAATCTTGTTCGTTGCTGTTGCCGGTGTGAAAAGGAGCTGGTTGTCTTCCCTTTAACGCACACAGTAGCATTTAGAACTCTGTCACCACAAATATGGTGTGGTATTCCTTTTGGTGTTTCACACACCATCCTTTTCAAACAGCAGTCTCAAGGTTTTTTTGTTTTGTTTTTCTTTGCAACAGGCACAGAAATGTGAAGGATATTGCTTTGGATAGCTCTTTGTGCTGTTCTAGCAACATTAGAGTGGTTAAGCTGCTCTCCATAAGCACCTGCATAGTGTATCTCAATAATTCAAGAGGAAACTGAGTAGAATTACTGCTGGAGTTCCAACTATGAGCCGACCTATCGCAGGGGCACATTGAAACTACCTCTCTGAAAGCATCACATAAATCACCAAGTTTGCCACTCAGTTAAGCAAATAAATAAAAAGCAACCATTCTGTGGTTGCCATCACTGAATGACAACCACTGAATGAATAGTGGTTGATCAAGATTTCTCCTTCTCAGTCCAGGATGGGACTCATGTTCTGGCTGGGGCTGCTGGGACTTGCAGTTCAATAATGTCTGGAGGGCCACATGATTCCCACCCCTGTTCTAAGTGGTAGAGTCTTGTCAGCAAGTATGTGAGCCAAATGCATCTTCTTGCCTTCTGCCTTCACATCTTTTGATCTTTATATGTCAGCTGCCCCATTTTTGCTTATAAAAGATGCCAGTTAAAGCAGGGGGTGCTACTGAAGGTATAGTAGCCATGTTTGCGGTTCTTCAGATTTCTGGTTCTTATCCCATAATCAATCTGTGATTGAGCAGCATGTACCATTTGTAACGAGACAGGGCCTTCACAGATTCCTGGATTATGAGGGCATGCACCCAATTTGAATTAAAATAGTGACAAAATGCTGTGCAATGGTTACATTATACAGTGCATCATTCTAGCCCTTTGGACATAGTGAAACTCTGTAAGTAGCCACTGGAGTGGTATGAGTTGTTCACCCTATATGAAAATAAACTTTGCACTGTATAATTTAAATACAGCTGGCCTTCCGTATCCATGGATTCTCTATCCATTGATTCAGCCACCCACAGCTTGGAAATATTTCACCACCACCATCACCCAAAAAATTCTAAAAAGTAAACCTTGATTTTGCCATTTTATATAAAAGACACCATTTTACCCCATGGTATATAAGAAGACTTCAGCATCCCCAGATTTTGCTATCTAGGGGTGGGGGTCCTGGAACAAAACTTCAGCAGATACCAAGAGCCAACTGTACCTCATTGTTTGGGCCCTGGTACTAAGAGAAGACACTAGAAGTTCCGTGAGTGGTCATGAATATAAAAAATGAACTACTTTTAAAGCTGTAGATATAATATTTTTAAAGGAGAAGTTCCTAAAGACCTGAGTAAAATGGTAAGAAGGTTGAGAAAGGCTGATTGGAACACAGTTTCTGGAATAAATTGTTACAGATTTCATTTTGCCCATGCCTGGAAGTTGAAACACTACAGGATATAACTCTTTAGGAGTTTATCACATGGGGACCATATGTACCTCCATTCCAATCATGATTAAAACGTCCGCAAATGCAGAAGCACGCAAATGCAGAAATGCTTTTCACACGCAGAACACAATAACGCATTAGAGGCGCATTACTAAAGCAAGAAAGAGGGTAAAATGAGCATTTGGTTTTAACAGATTCATGCAAATCCCATTGATGGTTTAAGAGTCGCATTTTTGCGCATGCACACAGAAGAATTTGTTGCGCCGCCAGACATCATCAGAGCAAACAAAATCACCCAAAGAAATAATTTTATTTACACAATTTTCTTTATACAAATATACTGTACTGTCCCTTACTTTCCCAGAAATGGTATCCACCATAAGTAAAAAGAACAAAACATTACCCAAAAGAGAGGAAAGGTTTTTTTTTATTAAAAAAAGCATAAAAGGCTGCTTTCCTCTTGGCAACTGGGCACAACAAAGCAGCACCGGATGTAAATTCACCCCACAGAACCATGCAGAATCTAGCAACAAGTACAAAAACTGTGAGACTCCTGTGAATAAACTGCAGATAGCTTTCACACTAGAGCAATTGCCCAAAAAAGCGATATCGTGAATGAAACATTAAATTCACGACGTTTTCCTGAAAATAACAAATTTCTGGTTCATGTCTCTTTCTGGTCCGATTCTTAGTGGTTTACACACAATGTCGTGTGAAATGTGCAATTGCGTGTAATACGCTGGATAATCACAGGTTCTCAATCCTTTTATACGTCCAATTTTCCCTGTGTGATAAAATCCTTAGAGGAAGTAGATTTTTTCACTGTATTCAGCACTTACCATGGAGAAACTGCAGATTAAGCAGATGGCCAGTAACTCTTGGCAAGTCTGAGTCAACCTGGGGCGCTCCAGTTGGCTTGTCCACTGTGATTGGGGATAATGTGAGTTGTAGTCCACTATATATGCAGGATTGCAAATCACTGAGCTTGCCAATCAGTCAAACAGATAAAAGCCATGGCTTTGAACAGTGGCTGACTGAGATTTCTCTTTGTAAGCCAGAGGTGGGAATCATGTGGCCCTCCCAGATATTGTCAGGTTATAGTCCCTAGCAATCCTCATTATTGGTTATGCTGGCTAGGGCTTCTGGGTCTGGGACTTGAAGCCATGGTAAAAACACCCTGTCTCAGACATACATATCTATAAATGCCCATGCATGGACATTAAGCTGCCATTTCTTGTCCTGCCTGGCATTCCATACATTGTAGCTGTAAACTTAAATATTGAACTGTCAAGAAAATACTGCACGTCTGTGATATTTTTAAAATAAAATCTACCCCTAGTCAATACCGTTTTAGGACCAATATCATATGCACAAAAATGGATTCTTGTAGATTTCATCACCAAGCAAGATGCTCCGATCTTTTGGGAAAGGAGAAGGGAAAAGTTGACTTGATATTGATGTTATGCAGTTCACAAGATCAAAGTCTGAAGATGGAAGAGAGCTATCAGATGAATGCTGCTAACAGTGCACACCCATTCTGTCTTTCTCTTTTTAACGGTTTTTTTCAGGTAATAAAAAAGACAGGGGAAACAATGGAAAAACCCAGGAGTGTTACTAATGAAAGAAGACACCTGCCCCATAAACTTCTGGACTCCTGTTAAAATTCTGAGAATGGAGCAGGGCAATAACAGAATAAAGGCCTTGTCTGGAAGCAAGACTGAAATGCATTAAGTTACTCTGTTAAGTGCTATACTCATTTCTGGTTACAACTAGGACTGGCCACTGTCTATGTTGGATGGGAGATTCTAAAAGTCCAAAAAAAAAGGGGGGGGGACATTTCAAACCTATCAATGGCTGATTGTTCATTCTGAAAATTATAAATCTGGTAGTTTACTTGGATATGTTTTCCACTGCAGTTTAAATCTGGTAGTTTACTTGGATTTGTCTTCCACTGTAGCTGAAATTCGGTTATATAGGCAACAACAAATAATAAAAGTAAAGAGAAGCAGTTTTTATACAGTATTTGCAAAGCTTAAAATTATTAGCCACTGCAGAATGGTATACAGAGAGAAGAAACTTTGTCGCTGCAGAATGATGGAGGGGGCGGGGGCTCCTAGAATGGTTCTCTGAGATGAAAATGGAGGTGATATACAATCCCTTCCCAAGCTGCATAATCTGGAAGATACAGAAAATAAGCAACTTGAGATCAGGCTCTCCCATATAAGCCTGCCCCATGTTCAGGGAGGGTAAAAGAGTAGGCAAAAACCTAATTTAAATTAGGATTTGGCCTAGTGACCTGATTTGTTTGTCTTTGCTCTTCCATGTTTGTGTTTTTTAATTGGCTTCCTTAACACCCCCCCCCCCCCAATCCCTTCTTTCTGCTATTTGCTGGTGTTAAAGTTTTTGTTACTGCCTATGTGAATCAGT
This sequence comes from Urosaurus nigricauda, assembly GCA_034509955.1. Lineage (NCBI taxonomy): Eukaryota > Metazoa > Chordata > Lepidosauria > Squamata > Phrynosomatidae > Urosaurus > Urosaurus nigricauda. Next base: position 76,093,566 of record JAOEGL010000006.1, read on the forward strand.
TGTTTTCTATTGTGGAAATTATTGCTACCAGACATCTTGTCATTTTTTTAAACAGAAAGGGAAAGGGTGTGATTGGAACAAATAAATGTCTTATGTCTTCAGTCATTCCACCACACTTTTATCATAAGCGTAAGGTGGCTCTGTTTTCATGCTGCCTTCCCCATCAAAATGTGCCCTATCTACCACGAATGAACAGTGTGCTTTCTGGATGGTGTCTTTAGGAAATTAAACTGATCAAATTGCCTTTTATTGAGGGTACTGTTTTGGAAAATTGTCATCCCCTTTCATAGCAGAGACAACCTCTATAAATTGCAAACTGAATGGCGCCCGAGTGCTTTCTGTATCTAAGTAGGGACAGCTGGTAACACAGTTTATAAGCAATTGGTGTCCAAAAGGCATCCATTTGTGCTGTCTTTTTTTTCTCCTTGGACAATTTGCCCAAATATACTAACTGATTATGTGAAATACAGTATAGCTATTAACCAATAGAAGAGAATGCTTCTGTTGCCTAGTAACGTAACTCAATTGAAAAAAGGAAATAAAAATAGAAAAACAGGCAAGCCCTGATGCCAAGCAAAACTATTATAACTTGGGGTAGTTTGAAGCTAGCATTCAAAAGTTATTTTTAATAGTATAGGCTGCAAAATGTATCAAAGTAGGCCAATAGCAATGCTTGCTCCTCTTATCTGACTAAATATACATTCAGGACATATAGCCTTGGTTCTCTTCTACTGGCATAAGGATATTCACATCATCACCAAGTATGTGGGTGTAAAACTGGTGGAGGAATAAGCTGCTTAATGGAGAATAAATTATTTTCAGAATGAATTTAGTTTAACTGCCATGAGGCCTTGCAGAACCTTATCCACTTTACTGTGAACAACAAGCATTTGTGCTCCAGAATGTAATGATGCTGAAGCATGGGTAGATGTCCTCATTCCTTTGACTGGAGAGGACAACTCCCTGTATATGTCACTTTATACCTGGGACAGAGGGGAACAAGCTGTCACCCTGCAACTGTAACTAGAATGTCCAGTGTCCCTGACTACTGATTACACTAGCTAGAGTTCGTTGGGGTTGGAGTAAAGGAACATATGTAGGATATGTTTACCATATATCACTTTTTTAAAGGGCCAGCATCATGTAATAGTTTGGGTGTTGGACTAAGACACTGGAAGACTAAGGTTCAAGTCCCAATTGACCCATGTGTGACTTTGGGCAAGTCATACTTTCTCAGCAACAGAAGAAGGCAATGGCAACCCGCCAAGAAGAAACTGCAAAGAAAACTCAATGATGGGTCACCATAAGTTGGAAATGACTTGAAAGCATTCAACAACAACATGCTCTTTTTCGGAGCAAAAATTCCCATCCTCCAATTTCCCAGACATGCCCTCTTTTTCAGAGCAAAAATTTATGTTTGGGTAGATTTTTAAAAATATCTGGGTTTTCTTACAAGATCCAGATTGGAGGAAGTGGGTGACCAGGTAGTATAGCTTGGAGGAGGAGGAAGATTCTTTGCAATTTCTGTCACCTTAGGTGGAAATGACTTGAAGGCACAAAGCAACAACAGCAAATGATTACCATGATCACAGTATTTGAAGTGGGAAGGGAATTCTTACCAAACCTTAGCTCACTTGCTCAATCTTTGTTTTGATGGATAAATTGGTAGTGCATCAACCAAGGATATAAATCCTCAATTATATCATCCTCACAAATAAGGATGGATAATTCCAGTAGTTTTCTCTCAGCTGTGGGAGAAAACAAATATCCCTATGTGATATTCTTTCCTCAGAGTATTGTGGAATAATTACTTTATAGAGAAAAAAATACTGGATTTTTGCTCAAAGACCCAGTGTTTTCTGAATAGGAAACATGTTTGCTCCTTGGTGGGGGGGGGAATCTTTTTTCTCTGCAAAATAATTTTTCCGCAACAGTTTGGGAATTCCAGGAGAAAATTGCACAAAATTTTTGCTGGTCCATTATTCTTCCTGAATATTCTTCTTGATTGACAGAAAACTGTTTTTTTTAAAAAAATTGTCATTGAATAACTTTGAATATTCTTTCCATCTCAACATCAGCTTTCTGATTATGGGACACTGGAGTTTTGCGTCTTGTAAACTGGCAATAGCTGCTTGGGAAGAGAAGGAGAGGAGACTGATCTCACTTGATTTAGATTAGGTACCCTTTTTATATTACTTCATTATTTTCTTTCATCTGTTGTTCCATCTAGTTTTAGGAGAAGACTTAGTTTAAAGGAGCACTGAATATTGGGGATCGGGTGGTAGCATTTGGGTAGATGAGACACAGCCCACCTCATTCTTAACACTGTGGGTGCAAGACGTAGTCAGATTTTGGGAGAAGTTTGGGAATCAGACTAGATGTAGTTGGCTCCATCTTTGGTGACTTTATCTGGAGTGATCTCTTCTCCACTAGTACCAGTAGGTGTCAGGCACCACTGTGTAACATGTAGTATGAAGTGCAGGCTTTCAGCTGAGTGCCAATTTTTTTTAAAGCCTCAGCACTGAGCATGTCTGTCATTTGCAAATGATGCTGCAAGTGAGCCAGGAATGTGTGCCCACACAGTACTGCATACATATGTGCAAATACATCTGTATTTTCTAGTTCACATTACAGAGCACCTGCACCAACTGTGGATTTGAGCATCCGTGGACAGCAAGCCTCATTGGTTTCAATGACTGTGTGTGCACACAGCCCTGGGAGAGTGGCTGCACGCACAAGTGCACACCAGCATTGAATACCACAGAACTTGAGGTCCTGTGATTTATTTATTTTTTGCCATCTGTGATGGGGGTCCGGAATGAACCGCTGTGGACAGGGCTCACTGTACAGGCATACCTCAGTTAACAAAGTCTCTGACAAAGAATCTTCTTTTGAAGCTAGCCTGGCACCCTCTTTTCTTCTCTTCTATCTATTTGGAAGGTTTGTTTTATTTTTGTTCCCCCCCCCCACCAGCATTGACATTCTGAGGATGGTCAAGGAGAACTGGGGAAAGACAGACTTACAATATTAGGTTGCAGCAGTGTTTCTGCAGTAAACAGTGTGAAAGCTTGACCTGGGAAAGAATAGGATTCTGCTTCAGGTGGTCCTGTTGTAGTTCCATGTGCTTATGGACAACAGGCAACATAAACTGCTGCCTCTAGAACTACTTACTGAGCATGTGTGAACAGAAAAAAATAGGGGGAAATCAGATTAGCCTGCCTTGTCAGCTATCCTGGCATGTGAAAAAAGCATAGATCAATACCAGTTTTGCCACCTGATGCATTTTGGAAGAAGCTTTTAAGTGCTCTCCAGAAGATGCAAAATATTTTTGTTTGCTTATACAAGGTTTATTGTGTTCTCAAGCAGCCCACTGCCTAACATGTTTGCTGTCCTTTTCCCCTCTGGGAAACAAATGCATCCTGAGTTCCGGGGACAAGTCTTATCTGCTGCAAAGGAATTTTAGAAGGATCCACTCTGTCCCTTTATTTGCAATGAAGATGGGCTGTCAATTAGACCAATTTCTCAAAGGGGAACAGCAAACTTGGTGTTATTAAATGGGCTTCTTAGTCATGCTCAAAAGAGAGAATATTTTGGAATTCTTCCTGGACAAAAGGTTGAAATGTAGGACATGACCTAGATAAGGAAGTTGTCTGATCACCCTCCGTTCTATGCATAGGGGGAGCAAAGGAAAATGGGTATGATTTAGGTCTTGGTTTTTGGGTGTCCTGAGGCATGGTGTTCATTTTGTATCATGCACGGATGTTTGTTGCCAGGTGGAATATCTAATTCTGCAGAGACTGAAAGATATTATCATTGGAAATATGTGTGGGGTATGAAGGGTGGATGGGAACTGATTGATGGGGTAGGGCAACTTCAGTGGAACCTGGATCCAGTTTGATGCCAATTGGACCCTTCAGGGCTTGCACAAAATGTGTGTGTGTGGGGGGGGAGGAATAAAAAAACTAGAGGTGGTCAGAAGTCCATTTTATTTTATGAGTATTTTTTAATACAGTATTAACCAGTGCTGGGAGGGAAGTTATAAAACCAGTTTAAAATATAAATCTCCACTCCTGGGGTAGGGGTGGTTGCCAGGAATAAAGTGGACTTTGGGAGAGTTTGTGGTCCTTGAGGACTTCAGAAAGAACTTGTCGGGGGGGGGGGGGCAGGGCTACATTTGACTTACTTCCATGTCACTTGATAATTGAAGGTTAAAATGGGCCAAGACTGTAAGAAACCTGGCAGAATGATTGTTTACCAAAGAATGGTAGAAAACTCCACCTTCCAAAATAAGGCAGTGGGTTAAGCAGTCTGAAGACCTAACCTGTCACTCAGAAAGGAGATATGATTTGTCATCAAAATGTGCCTAAGAAAGGAAGACACAGATAAGCAATAAAGCTACGTATATCAGAATGTTTCTTTTCTTAAAGAGATGATGAGACAAGATGTTCCTGAGCCTAAAGCATTATAGCCAAAAGCACAACTGATACAACTGACCATGTTCCATGACCCACTTACCCTGGCATTTGTTTTTTCTAATGTATATTTTTTCATAATGCCTTTTAGTAATGATTTCCTGTTAAAGATAACCAAACCATGGCAAAAGCATATTCATTACTTGATTTAGCATATATTTTCAATTCTCAAAAAGAGCAGCAAATTGTCTGGGACTATACACTTGGATTATCAGATGGAATCCATTTACACTATTTGTGCTTTTGTTTTTATAAACAAGTTGTCGTCAGCCATTTTCTTCAGAGGTTGAAAAAAAGCATAGTGATACAGTTGTATGATCAAAGATGCCATAATTGTTTCATTGCCAGAGAACGTATCGAAGGCAGAGAGGCTATGGACCATTATTTCCTTCTCTTCCACTGATGGGCAATGGAGCATTTTCCCTATGCAGAACCTACTACAGCTTAATGGACATTTCCCCCTCTCCCTACTGCCAGATTCTCCAGTTTTTCATGCTCCTTTCAGATTCTTAAACTGCATGGTCAAAAACCTAATATGCACCCTCGGGCTAAATGTTTTTGGATAATACACCTGTCACTAAGAACTGTTACATCCATTATTATTTTTGTTTCATTTTCAGCTCTCTGGTTATAAATGAAGCTATTATCGTTGTCCAATGAAGTGTATGATTGCTTTGTGAGTCTAGGGAAAGAGTGTTACACCTTCATCTAATGCCGGAAACAAAATAGTGCCAGATCTTTGTGGAGGAGGGGAATTCCATGGGAACACAGTTTTAATTAGCTTGGGCAATGCCAACAAATATACATAAAGTCAACAGAAGCTATTTCAGATCCACATGATACAGCCTAGGTGCCGGTGTGGTTAGATGAAGAGTGATTTTACTTGAATAGGTGCTGTTGTTTTTTACTGTTGAACTAAATGTGCGCAAGTCTGCTTTTTTTAAAATTTTCTCTTTAATCCAGGATACTGGCACAGAAATCTCCCTTCTGTGTAATACTACATGCTTAACCATTTAGCAATGTCATCATGTTAATATTAGTTCAATTTATTTAATTTAATTAATATTAATTAATTATTTTTTTGCCACCTAGTTCACACTCTGGTTGAGCATGGTGTGCCATTGTCTGTATGGAGTTGGTGGAAACACAAACCTCTCTTACAGACTTTTGTGTCAGTTTCGTTCACTGTAATTCAACTAAACCAAGTACGCAAACAACATCCTACTGGTTAACCATTGTTCATCGGGTCTCTGGTAGAATTCATCTGTTGCCCATCTTCCCCTGAGCTTTGCAGTTCACTGAAAAGTCCTGCACTAGTTTTTTTCACCTGACAGAAATAATGAAACATAATTTAAGGCAGTGGAAGCTGGTGGCTTCCGTGTCAATGGGACAGTGAATCCATGCTGGCTTTTAGTTTAAATTTAAAGGGACTGGACTAAAATCTTGAGTGGATTTTCTCTCCCACTCACATGAAAGTTACCAGCCTCTACTAATTCGAAGAAGGCACTGATTTAGGTATTAATCATGCATTATGTCAACAGAAATCCCAATAGGGGCAACATCTGACTTCCATGTTAGTTGTGTGTTGCATCTTCTCCAGGCTTTAGAGAACTTTAAAGGAGCTGTCTGGGGCCCTGGACCTAGTTAGGAATTAAGTTCCTAACTAGGCATCTTGGAGAGTTCTTTTAAAAACTGATTTAAAACCTGGAGTGGATTTACCTGTCCCATTAGCATAGGAGATACTAACCATCAATCACTTCCTGCACATATCAGATACAAACCTGCACACTCTTTGTATGGGCCACATGTAGGAACAAATTATGATCAAAGGCTAGGTCAGTGCTATAAGGAACAGCTTAGGAAGCCAGATGGTTTATGGTGGTGAAGAGAAGAGTGAGAGATGATATGATCGCTATTTTTAAATACTTGAAGGGGTGTCATATGCTATATAGGGTGAGTTTGTTTTCTGCTGTTCTATAACATGAACCACTGGATTCAAAGTACAGCAAAAGACATTCCACCTAAATATTAGGAATAATTTATTGACTGTAAGAGCTGTTTGAGAGTGGAACAGATTGCCTTGAAAGATGGTGAACTCTTCTTCTTTTGAGATTTTCAAACTTTGGTTGGATGACTATCTCTCAGGAGTACTTCAGTTGTGTATTCCTGCATGTTAAGGGTTTGGACTAGATAATCTTTGAGGTCTTTTCTGATTCTATTATTCTGTGATCACATGGTTTATATTTTATCTTATGCTGGTGCCTTATTCTTTGTTGTGGGTGTTGATCAAGATGGATTGGGGTGGAAGGAAGTTTTATTCCACAGGGTAGTAGATTGTACTATTCAGATATTAGGCTTTTAAGTAACCACAAGTACTGTTTTCATTACTTTTGAGAAATGCATAAAGAAGAAGTTACTATTTTAAAATGGACAGCTACCACAGTAACTAATATATTTTCCCCTTGTAGCTTTAATTGTAGATATTTATTCATGTAAAGCTACTTTTCAAGCTCTGGTTTCATCATAGGGCTTTAAACTTGCCATGGAAGGATGATGTGAATTATTATAAAGTGGGGGGAAAATCTTCAGTTTTCAGATCGAGGTAAAGAAACGAAATGCACAGTTACGACCATGTTCTAGCATGCTACCTCTTTCCCGCCCCCACTTCCAACCACAGATCCATCCTCCTTGTTTCCCTGTGTTTAGAGGAAGGCATAAGACAATGGCTTTTAATGAGTCCTGTTCTGTCTGATGACTCAGTAGCGCCATGAAGAGGTAAAGCACCACTCGACGCCATCTGATCACGCATCTGTTCTTCAACTGGAAAGGAAGTGTCAGTGCAGAAAAATGTGCTGACAGCCACAGATGACAGTAGAAGTGGCAGGGAAATGAAGACATGGCTGCAATTACCCTAAACAAAAGGACTTTGAAGCATAGAGCCCCCTGTTCCAAAGACTTCACCACACAACACACACCTTACAAATGCAGAATTGTTGGTACTTTACACTATTTTTACCATGCTTTTCAGTCTAAAAAGGTACCCAGTGTGCCTTACACATATCAGCCATTAAAAAAGTCCTTTCCTTCAGGCATAGAGTACACATGCACATATATTTACAAGGCCTCTTCTGTTCGTTTCAACTAACTGTGTGTATGTCTGTGTGTATGGATTGACAGGCTCCATTAAATGAACAGGAAGCCCCAGGAGAGCACATCTTGGGTGAAGCAGCTGTGATCTGCATTAGATACAGACAGAAGAAATGCATCAAATTGTTAGCATTTTATTTCTAACATCATCAGGCTGGAAAGTCCATTTAGACATCTTGGCTACTAGAGAGAGTTCAAGGTTGATTTGCTATAGGACTCGTTTATTTGTCTTTTCAGCAGTCCTTGGTATATGTATGTGGTCCCTAGTGCTTCTTTCTTTCCTGAACCCTGCTTGCATCTCTGGGATTTCTCTCTCCATGTACAGTGGGGCCTCCTTATCCACAGATTTGCCATTCACGGATTTCGCCATCCACAGATGGCAGGCCTCCGGTTGTCCACATTGGCCGCACACAGTGCCATTGGGAACAACTGGGGCTGTCCCTAATAGCTGTGCAACCACATGCATACACCGCCACTGAGGACAGCAGGACCTGAGGTCCCATGGATTTTGGTATCCATGGGGAGGGAGTCCAGAATGCATCCTCTGCAGTATACCAAGGTCCCACTATATAATTGGAGTCTTTGTTGCAGAATTTTGAGCATAATTTGGTTTGTGTGGGTAATTAATGCTATGTTCCTATAGTTGCTGCAGCCCTTTGTGTCTCTTTTTTTGTGGATGGGGATGTACATAGGGATGTATATTGATCCTTTCCAGTCTGATGGCTGCTGTTTTGTTTTCCATATTTGTTGACATATATTAGGTAGCACTAGAGATGATTCTGTCTGTGTGAATTGTATCAGTTCAACTGGAATATTATTTGTTATGCTGATTTATTTTTCCCAGTTTCTCTTATTGTAGTTTCCACCTCAAATTTGGAATTTGAGGTTCATCTTCATATGGTACTTCCTTCTATGTATCATTCATTTTAAAATATCTTTTATGTAAATCTTCTGTGTATTGCATCTAATGTCTTCTTATTTCTTCTTGGTCTTGTAGTATGTTCTTTTTATTGTCATAGATCATCCTGGCCCTTGGTTTGATCCTCCTTTTGAGTTCCTGGATCTTATGAAAGAGGTCTCTCATTCTTCCTTTTTTGTTATTGTCTTCTATTTCTCTACATTGATCATTGTAAGTGTTCTGTTTATCCTTGTGCACTATTTGTTGTACAGTTGCATTCATGGTTCTGATTTTGTTCCTCTCTCCCTTTTCTTTTACTTCTCTTCTTTTCTTTACCGCTTGATGCGTTTCATCTGTTATTCATTGTTTCTTCTCTTCCTTTTTGGCCACCAGTAGTATTCTGCTCTAAAAGGTAATATGAGTTGTATAAAATGAGTCATAAACATTATTATGATTACAACTGTTAAAGGTAAATTGCTTGGTGTGTTTTTGTTTCATTTTGTTTTTTGACCTGGGTCATGGAAGTCTTACTTACTCAACAGAAATTCCAAGTTCTTTTTATTCTGAACGTGCCTGGATTGCCATGCACCCAGTTTAGTTATCTGTTGTAATTTTGCCTGGAACAAAAATCCCACTGTTTTTGATGTGCCAGAAAGTTATCGAGTCTGACATATAGTACAACTTTTAAAGTTTGCCTGAATGTGTATGGATTTTCCTTTAATATTAGTATGGTATTTTTGTAGTCAAATGTGACTAGATACATACTGAACTGAGTTCTTGAGGATACCCTTGCCCCAACACATACACACACAAAGAATTCCCTACTCAAATCAGTTGAGAATATATTGCCTACAACCAGCTGAGGCAGTAACCAAAATCTACCCCACAGCTAATATAAGGAAATTAATTGCATAGCAAATAATTACCACCTTTTGCCTGTCTTCTCTTCTAACCAAGTGAAAATGCAGAAGTTAAATTGTCATGTTTTATTATCCCTGCCAGCCCTTTATTTGCATTCATAACTGTGCTTAGCAGTTAGATTTAAATGTAACCTGACATTTGTACCAAATATTTTTTTAAATTCTACCCTTAGTAGGTGTATGCTATTGAAACTCATCAAAACATTGCATCGAAAAGTTCAAGCGCTTGTGTGCATGCTGCTGCTGCTACTTTTTCTCCTTCTGTAATCATCAGAAGAACATGGGAGATGGTAATAATGTCCCGACAATGTTGTTGGGTATTTCAGGATTTTTAAATATGCTTAGGACATTTGGATTTGCTAAAGCAGTATGATTTTTTTAGTGTTATCATACTGTCTTTCCCAACTGGGTGTCCTCAAGGTATTTTGCTTACACCTGCTGTTATTCCCAACTATTGGCTAAACTGGCTGAAAGTGAGATGTGATCCTAACCAACAGGAGAGCATCAGGATGCAATATAGCTGCTGTAAAACACTCTGCACAAGAGGTAATGCTGGCTTGTATTGATTAAGTGTTAGTGTTGTGTGTAATGCATGTTGACACTGAATTTGGTCCTGGGAGAAGTGAATTCAAAGCTACCTCAGCCATATAATTCACTGGGTGGACTTTTATCATCATCATTTATTTATTTTTATCTCACCTTTCCCCAGTCAGGGACCCAAGGCAACCTAGACATTTTTAAGCAGATACAGCTAAAAAAAATTCACATCATACAAAAGCTAAAAATTATAATTAAACTAATGATAGAAATGAAAGCATTTAAATGCATGACCATTAAAAAGTAAACAGCAAATAAATATTACAGCCTTTTCTGAGAGACTCATTCCTCCTCAGTAATGAGTCCTTAAAGGCTGCCAAACTACTGCTACTACTACTATTATTATTCTGTTTTCCCCGAAAATGGGGACTCAAAGCTGCTCAAAAAAATCTTCACCTGCTTGTGAAAGTGAATTTTCAGAGTCTGAGAGTGGCCGCTGGGAAGGGCCCACCAGATGTACCTGTGAAGGTGACAGGTAAGAGGGAAAAGCCTTCCCATAAGATCACAATACCTGGTCAGACTCATGTGAGAGAATATGGCCCTTCAGGTAATGTGGACATGATCACCTTGGACCTTATCAGACAGGAGGAATTTCTCTTTATTTCGAATGGAGCCAATTGGAGCCAATTCCAATTCATGTGAATTTGCTAGTATAGCGAATTTACGTGAATTCCAATTGCATTCGGAATACGTTCAGAATGACTTCCCATTACCCGAAAATGACCCCCCCATTGCCCGAAATTGTGTGAGATGCTTTAATTCTCAATAACGTAAAACCCATGATTGCGTTCGAAATGACTTCCCATTTGCCCAAAATTGCGTGAGATACTTTAATACGCAATAACGTGAAACCCCATGATTGCGTTCGGATTGCCATTAGATTATACTTCCAATTTCCAACATCTGATAAGGTCCCTAGCATTAAGGGACTTATCCTAACTTACAGAGAGAGCCAGCTTGGTGTTCAAGCGTTGGAGACCCGGGATCAAATCCCCACTCAGCTATGGAAACTCACTAGATGACCTTGGTTAAGTCACACTCTCTCAGCCTCAGAGGACAAAAAGGCAAACACTCCCTGAACAAATTTTGCCAAGAAAGCCCCTTGATAGGGTTGCCTTGGGGTCACTAGAAATCAGAAATGACTTGAAGACATACAACAGCATTTATTCCATGAGATAAATAATTCCTTCACATTATTATATTAGGGCTTCATTTAATTACAGAGCCTGAAAGCTAACCGAGATAGTAATGTCCTCTGTATATGCTTAGCAATGTAGCTCTAAAACTAGAAAATGAGGGGAAAGGTAACACCACAATAGAGAAGCAGGACCAGTTATTACCAGTTAAAACTGTACCATTCAGTCCGACCTTGCTAGTTTCTGTTATTTTATCCAGAAAGTGAAGAATCAGCACAAGGTGCTGTCACAGTCTCTTCTTGGACTTGGTAGGTATTGAAGGGTTGCTAGGATTTCTCCTGCTAGATTTTCTGTGCCTTAGAATAGTTCTGGGACAAAAAAAGAATCCAGTTGCCTGCAGAGAAAAGTTTCATCTCTCCATTCTCTTTTCCCCCCCACTCAACCATTAAATGCACTGTCACTAATATATACATAGGCATTTTAACCTGACATCCCCAAAAGCCTTTGTGCATATGGAAGCACCAGTAAATAATACTGACTGCTAATTTTGTACTTGTTTCCTTCTTAATTACATACTGTTCTAAGGTGATTTACCATCTTTATTCTGTCTTGTTTTTGAAAAGAAGTCCCTGCCCCAGCTGTATTCTGGGCACAGTGATTCATTCCACCTGCGGGCTACATTTTGGGATTGAGTTTTATCACAACATCTCTTTGTGTCAACATCTCTTGAAATTTTTGGATATTACTGTTTCTTTCTTCAGCCCCTAACCTTTTTACCACCTAGCCATATGGAAAAGAGTCATGAAAAATTGAAAAGTTTACATGCTGTGGTCTTTAGATTGTGGTCTTAATAGCAACATCCAGCAAGCCTAGCCAGCAAAACCTATGCTGCGGAATGATGGGAGTTGCAATCCTACATCTGGAGAATTGCATGATTTTCAGCCCTGTAACAGTGATACTTCCCAAGTCTGGACTTGTTTTTTTTTTTGTTTTTCTTATGGACAAGCACAGTTATTTTGGGTTTTCAGGGGAGGATTTACAAAGCTTTTTAAAGCATGATTCATTATTCTATTTAGAATACCTCATTGCTGTTATACCTGTTATGGTACTAACATGTTACTTGTAGGTCACCTATAAAAAAAATTAAACCACTTAAAAACACAAAACAGCCCCCCCCCCAACCCTGCTTACCAGTAAGCAGCCACTAGGATAAACAGTGATCCATTCCCCTGTCGATCAAAAAGAGATCACAGTCTCTTATTGGTCTTGATAGAGTACTCCTACCAAGCATCAACTGCCTTGTAAAGGTGTGGCAAGCTAGTGTTATCATCAGCAGAAGCCCAAGGCAGTGGCCCAAGGGCACTGCCAAATGACAATGCCCCCTTGGATGGTCTCTGAATGGGTTCCTATTGAAACTGCATATTTCAGACTAAGTGGAGGTTGGAAGCAAGTAGGACAGAATTTCATAAGAGAAACTGAGATGGAGGTCTAAGAGGTGGGAGTGAGTGAACTGAAGTAAGTTGGAAATCGTGTTTGTATTTGTATTATATTGCATTGAATGCATTGTGTAGTACCGTTGTATTTTAAGATGTCATTAGTGCACTGTGAGAATTTTACTTGCCTGGGTACTTCTATAGGGGTATCAGTCATTATAATATAGTGGACCTTGTTATCCACTGGGGTTTGGTTCCAGGATCCCCCGTGGATAACAAAATCCATGGATGCTCAAGTCCCATTAAATATAGTGGCACAGCAAAATGGTGTCCCTTATATAAAATGGAAAATCAAAGTTTGCTATTTGGAATTTATACTTTTTGGGGGGGGGGGTATTTTCAAGCTGTGGATGCTTGAATCTGTGAATAAAACATCTGTATATAAGGAGGACCGATTGTACTGATAAATCCAGCTGCAGTGAATAGAGGTGAACACACAAACTGATACCATCTAGTTCATAATAAGCCTCTGCCTTAGTGTAAGGTTATACCAGACTAGCCATCTACTCAGTTCTACCAACCCGGTATGTACAGATTGGGAATTGTTGTCTGGTGATACACTGTATCACTCATTAATTGTGTAATCTATATTTAGTGTTGCTGTGGGGATTGTTTTACAGCATTTGAGCAAAATGTTAAAAGGAAATGGGTCAACAATATGAGTTGTCTCGAGCAGAGGGAGATATTTTGATGTCAGGGCTAACTGTTGTTACAGAAGAAGGAGAGAAAGATCCTTAATATCAGTCTTACCTTCCAATTGCTCTGACATCCCAAGGAACATGGAGAGTGAACCAAGCGACCCACAAAACCTCACCTTGCGCCTGTGCAATGCCAGTTCATTCAAATATAATATATATATAAGGTATGATTGTCTTAAAGATGAGGAAGTGGATCTGGCATGTTTTATAGAAACTTGTCTGGGAGATGATAGTGGTCCAATGTGTTCTTAGGATCTCCTGCTAGGAAACTGTGCTACTGAGCAAGTGAGGGAAAGTGGGTGAGGGACACAGTAGCCATAATCTATTAAGACCAGACTATCTGTTAGGGAATTGAATCACTTTGCATGTATATACTTGAGTCTGAAGACCAGAAATAGACTGGGAATTCTGTTAGTGTTCAGGCCACCCTGCTGTCTGTCAGACTACCTGGCCAAGCTCATGGAACTGGCCTTGAACTTGGTGTTGGTTGCCCAGACTTTTGGTCTTGAGCAACTTCAGCATCCCAAGACCAGGCTGACAGATGTAGCACAGGATTGCATGACACCCATGACAACCATGGGCCTATCCTAATTGATCTCAGAGGCCACATACTCAGCAGGTCACACCCTTGGTTGTCTTTTCGTTTGGAACAAATTGAGTGATCAGAGTTAGCAGCACAGTTACTGTCTGTCCTGGCAGGGGTGGTGGACCTATTAAGATGGTCCACCCTTGAAGGTTAATTGATCCTTCAAGATTCCAGAAAGCCTTACAGGGGTGTATGGCTGGTATCATTGATGGTCCTGTCAAAGCCCTGGTTGATAGATGGAATCAAGGCCTGACTAGGGCTATTAACATGATTGCTTCCAAACATTCTCTCCAACGTGTTACTAATCAGTCTCCTTGGTATATAGAAAACCACAGGGAGCTGAAACAGGAAGGATGATTCTGCTGGAGGAGAAAAATTCACTTATACCGGACAAGACACAATATAGAGAACATATTTGTTCCTGTAAGGTGGCAATATATGCAGCAAAGAAAGCCTTGCTCCCTGAACACAACAACACCAACAGCAACATCAATGTTTATTGATTAGTCAGCTGATGACATCAACAATAAATACAAAATAACAAAATACATACACAGATAAACATAATCACTATCATAAAACTCATGTAAAAATTAGCTAAATAAACTAAAACACGTAAAACTTAAATAAATAGTAAAATTGATTAAAAAAATAAATTGCAAGATAAAGCAGGGAGTGAGGTAATGGGTATAAAAAAGGCAGTCGGAGTATTTAAATAAGCTCATCACCATGGCAGGGGACCCCGTCCCTGAACACATTGCTTATGTGAATTCAGATCCTGCCGAACTATTCAGGATGGACAAACTTTTAAGATGTGTAAAAAGGACAACCTTTCCTGTCAATCCCTTCCTTCTTGGCTGGTAGTCCAGGGAGGAGATGCAGTTAGATCTCAGTTGCAACAACTTGTTTAAAATTTGTTTAAAAGTAGTAGTGGGATGACCTCTTCTTAAAAAAGTCTTCTCTGAACGCTCTAGACCACTGGTTTTCAACCTTCCTAATGCTGTGCCCTTTTAATACAGTTCCTCATGTTGTGGTGACCCCCCCCCCCCCAGGAGCGGTGTCTCAGTTCTTAAGACCATCAGAAATATGTGTTTTCCAATGGTCTTAGGTGACCCCTATGAAAAGGTTGTTCGACCCCCCCCCCAAGGGGTCACGGCCCACAGGTTGAGAACCACTGCTTTAGACTTTAACAACTGTAGACCAGTGTTGAACCTTTATTTATTTATTTATTTGGCCAAGGCAATTCCAGGCATCTTTGATTATAGCAGATCCATTTTAACCAGCTTCATAGTTGAGATCACTATAGTTGCCTCAGTGGATTATATTCGCCTGAGCATTGACAGGGGGAGTGTGTCCCTGTTGGTGCTTTTCAACAGCATTTCGATATCATTCACCATGGTATCCTTGTGGAAGTCCTAGAAGATGTGGGAATCAAAGGCATTGAAGATTTTCACACTTATCTGAATCACTGGTAAATCATTCCCCAAATGTCCTCCAAAGGTGGCTGAAAGAGCAAAAAAGCCTCTGTGTGTGAAGTCTGGAAGTGATCCTTAATCATCATGGAAACAGGTCTGGCTGCAGCGTTAAACGTTAAAAAAAAAAAACAGGGAAGGAGGCAGATTCCTATTAACATGAACTTAGCGTTAAGGGGGGGGGGGGAATCTGCCTCCTTCCCTGCTTTTCTTTGAACATTTAACAAACGCTGCAGCCAGATCCATTTCTATGATGATTAAGGAGCACTTCCAGGCTTCACACACACAGTCTTTTTCAGCCATCTTTGGAGGATATTTGGGGAATGATTTTCCAGTGATTCAGATAAGTGTGAAAATCTTCATTGTGCTTCAGTGGTTCCAGTCCTATCTCTTGGGCTGGTTCCAGATGGTGGTGATTGGGATAGTTGCTCCTCAAGAAGAAGAAGAAAAAGAAGAAGAGAAAGAAAGAAAGAAAGAAAGAAAGAAAGAAGAGCTAGCATATGGCATACCACAAGGTGCCATTCTTTCTCCCAAACAGTTCAACATCTACATGAAAGCACTAGGATAAATTATCCAGAGGCACAGGGCAGGGTGTTATCAGTATGCCAATGACACCAAAATGCACTTCTCTGTGCCTTCAAAAATAGCATCAGCTAATGATAGTGTGTCTCCTCTGAATGAATGCCTGGAGGAGGTAATGGGCTAGATTAGGGAAAACCAACTGAAACTAAATCTAGACAAGACAGAGTTTCTTACTGTGAAGGGTCCACGGGTTAGGAATGTAAATCCAGTCCTGGATGGGGTTACACTCCCCTGAAAGACTGTGGAGATTACTACACTACACTCTTATTGTGCTGCTATTCCACTGTTACTGCTGTGGCTGCCTCCTGTTGCATTCTTGGATTTGCAGTTTAGGGAAAAGTATTTAGAATTTTCAGCAAGAGAGCGCTTAGGACCCACTGAACTATAAACCCCAGAATGCAGTGGGAGGCAGCCAGAACAGTAAAAATGGAATAGCAGCACTATAAGAGTGTAGTGCAGTAATCTCCTGTGTTTGCAGCTTGGGAATGCTTCTGGATCAATCACTCCAAATGACAACCTAGATATACAACTGTTAGGCATGCTTATTGTCATCTTAATATATAATAATATATTTAATATTTATTTATTTATTTATTTCCCGCTCTTCAGCCCTAAAGGCTATCAGAGCGGATTACAATTATTATTTTAATTAGACAGTTCCCTGCCCTCAGGCTTACAATCTAAGAAGACACGACACAAAAGGAGAAGGGAAGGTGGTGGAGAAGGGGATCAGGTCCAAAAGTTCTTCTCTCTCTCTGAGCCCTGGACCAAGGCAGATGGCATGGAGGGAGGGCTCTGCTTCATAATCTAGGACAGGCCTGATGGAGTTTGGCCTGTCCTTTCAGTCCCTCCTTGGCCAGATGGTGTTGCCATGGAGAGAGGGCACTTCAAGTTGAGGCCAGTCCCACTTACACCAACATTACATCATTTCTGTTGCCAAATCAAAACTTCTTTGTTTATGTATTTCTTCACCTGACACCCCAGCTGCACCGCTTTCTAGAACTTGAGAATCTAAAGGTGGTAGTGCACACATTGGTAACCTCAATGTGCTTCTGCAAATGTGCTCTACATTGGGCTACCTCTGTACAAAGTTTAGGAACTTCAGTTAGCTTAAAACATGGCAGCCAGATTTCTTTCAGTGCATCTAGGAGTAATTCTCTCTCTCTCTCTCTGGCTTTTCTTCGCTAACGAAGATTCAGGAAGGTTTCTACAAGCATGTTGATGACTAAAAAGGCCAATCCAAGATAAACAAGTCCAGTTGCAGAGAGCACAGCAAAATGTCTTCTTGGGTGATGTTTCCAAGTTGTGGTTCTTTCTACATTGTCATTTCTCTTTGAGACTCGTTTGGCATGAGTTCTTGAAAGGGGCTGCCATTCATTTTTCTAATATCTTTTTAAACACATGGGGGTAATTACAATCCCCCACCCTCACCCCATGCAGACCATAGCAAGTTTCTTTCCCCCATTCTTTTTTGCTCCTGTGCCATTCATTCTGTTTTTCTTACTGTACATGGCTAGAACAACAGGGGAAATCTCAGTCCTTATCCTTATGCCCACGGTATATACTTCGACACAAGGAAAAAAAGATCCCTGCTTGAAAGCATGAAATATTTGGGAACTCCTTTTTTTAAAAAAAGAAAAATTACAGCTGATATGGTGGAGAATTCCACGGAAATGAATGCAGGCAGTGAACACATTGCAAGTCTTTGTGATGCCATTCAAAACTGACTGTCAAAATTTCCCATCAAGGAATATAGCAGCCTAGCAATTATGCACATTTATTAACGCATTCTCTCTCCAGAAGGCTTTGTGACTGTCTTTTCAAAGGAAGCACATATCTTATCTTGCTGACTGCTAGAGGGCTGCAAAAACACCTCCCAAGGCAGATTTCTTCTGATAACATTTTTTTTCTAAAGGCAGTGATATTGTGGGTGCTCAAAGCGACTATCATCAAGAGCCAAGGATGCCCTTTTAATTTGTATAGACAGTAGCTTCAATCCACGGAAGCTGCATGCATGAAAATAGAGAAAACCATGGAGCTTGGTTCATAATGAAATATCTGCCATTTATGTGGCTGCAGGGGTAAACCTCTGTTCCTTTTACATGTGACTTGCTTCTTTAGTAGCATGGACAGCTGTAGTGGAAATTCAGGGAAGCCCTACCCTGCTCATATGGTTCTTCCTACACAGACACACAATATTTCTGGACTACAGCAAGTGTTAGCAAAAGCTGCTTGTATAAAGTAGAGCTGATGAAATTCTGGGCTTTCAGCAAGGAATCTTGGGCTCACATATTCACTCAGCCATGGATGACCTTGCAACTATGGCTATTTCCCAGCCTAACCTACCTTATAGGGTTCTTGTTAAGATAAAATGGATACTTAAGGGAATAAAAAACACTCTGTGCAGCCCTCAACTACATACTGTATAGTGGAGCTGAATTGGTAGCATTTCTGCTGTTTAGATGATGATAATGATGATGCTGCCAACTCACTTCAACTTCTATAAATACAAATTAATATATTTTATCATGGGGAAGGCAAAGTAAATAAACTTTAAGCTCTTCCTGTGGGGAACTCTGTATTTTTGCTAATAAGAATTCCCAAGTTACTTAAGATACCCATGATGACAAATCTTCTAGTCCGTAGGTGACTGAGCAAAGAGCAGAAATAGTACAATTAAGTGCAGTACAATTAAGACCAAGGACTCCTTCAAATTTTTATAGTTGTTTGTGGTATCTCATATAGTGTTATTGCCACTGGATTGTATAGTTAACCTGTAAGCAAGATAAACAATAATACAAAATGAGACAGTGGAGTTTATCATACGATGGAATTTGGGAATATGATCCAATGGCAATCCAAATGCAATCATGGAGTTTCACATTATTGCGTATTAGAGTATCTCACACAATTTTGGGCAATGGGAAGTCATTCTGAATGTATTCCAAATGCAATTAGATTTCACGTAAATTCGCTAAATTAGCGAATTCACGTAATTGCGAATTGGCTCCATTCACAATTGAAAGAAATTCCTCCCGTGTGATAAACTTCTGTGATAAAACAGCTGTTGATTGTTAATTATTCTGGAAACATGCAGACAGGCTGTTTTATCACCCAGATATGCAAATTGCTTGGGAGTTTGGACAAGATCCAGATGCAATCATATTTAGAAAAGATCCACCAAAAGAAAAGATTTAGAAAAGATCCACCAAAAGCAATGGGACATTAGTCACGACCAAATTTGGACATTTTGATCTGAGTAGGTTTCCTAATCTTTAAAGTATAAGTAAGTCTGGATGTAATTCAAGATATTTTAAAACTACAAGTGTACTTTCTAAAGTACCATCAGAAACTTGAAGTCTAAAGTCAACTTAGCCACTTTAAAAGAACATATAAGAAGAGGTTGCATTGCCAATTTTTTTTTCCATTAACCAAACAATACATTGCTAAGTCAGACTTGGTTTATTCCTAAATCTTGGCTTTTTTTTTCCCCACAGGGAAGAATTTGGTGTCAGATGTCATCCATAATGTCTGAGCTGTTAGAAGCTCTGTATGTTCTCACACAGTGCCTGAATGCTGTTATTGGCTATATGAAAGCTAATAAACAGAAGTAAAATCCTAACAAGATAGACCCTATGAGTAAGTTATTTTCTGGTCCAAGGACACATCCAGCTGTTCCTGTTTCTAGGTAGCGATAGCCTAGACATTGTGGTTTATGAGTGCACAACTTCATGATTGGACCACTTACAATGTGTGATGTATGGGATTGCCCTTGAGGCTTGTTGAAGCTGCAGCTAGTACAGAATGCAGCAGCTAGTGGTAGACAGAGCTATATGCGTTGTGTTTAAAAAATGCAGTGGCAATTAGGCATCAAGCCATATTCAAGATTCTTCTGCTGAGCTATAAAGCCCAGAACAATTCAGGACCAGGACACCTTGCAGGCCACCTTCTGCAGTACATATCCAGCCTGACTTTGAGAACTTCAGAGGTGCTGTTATTGGTCATTTTGTGAGCAAAACAGGCCTTCTCAGTAGTAGCACCCAATCTCTGGAGAACTCTCCTGCATACTGAGTGACTGATAAGTTTCAAACATCTTCTGAATATACTAAAAACAGTTTCCCTTGGCTTGTAATGCTTCTGACACTTCTTTCTTTCATTTTAAAATGTAAATTGTTAATGTGCTTCTTGTTGTGTGCCTTCAAATCATTTTCAGCTTATGGCAACACTAAGATGACCTTATCACAGGGTTTTCTGAAGCTGAGAGTTTCTAACCCAAGGCAACTCCATCATGGGATTTTCTTGTCATGTTTCTGCAGAGCTGGTTTACTATTGCCATCCTCTGTGATGCACTGAAAGTAACCCAGTGCGTTTCCTTGGCCAAGGAGGGAATTAAACTCTGATCTCCAGAGGTGTAGTCTGATCTCAAACCATGTTACATCATGTTGGCTCTCATTATGTTCAGAATACATTTAAATTGTTTAGTTTGGTGATATTGCAGTATGTGTGTAATTATGACTAAGAAATCTATCCAGGATTGATGTTGATAATTTTTGCTTATTTTGAATGAATATTTTGAGGTCATAGCACAGATTATGTGCAAACTTTCCACTTTACTGTACTATGCTATACCTCCCCCAACCATGTTAGCCAAGGGATTCTGAAATTATAGTTATGCATAGTTCAAAATGGGAACTGATTTTTATCAGTTACTCAAATTTATTATAATTTGCTGCTTATGAACTGTTCAGTTGGTAGATCATTTTAGTCTTTATATTGGAAGGATTGTCATTCCTTCTTCCATAAATAGTCACAGCTCTCTGCTTTAAAACAGAACACTGGCTGGCAGGGGAGCTGGTCCCTGCAGCATTTGTCCTAAAACCTGATTAAAGCAGCTCCCAGGAACATTTAAAAAAAACTGATTCTGCCAAGTTTGATTTTGCAAAGTAGCAAAGGCCTGAACTCTGTGAAATATTACAGTGGTTGGTACTGTGAAACAAACATCCACAGCATAATATAGTCAGATGAGACTTTGCAGTCTTTGTGATCTTCTTTTGCATTTCAGCAAATACAGACCCATTTCCATTATTGCATACAATATGCACGGCTCTGCTTTTCTTATCACCCTATTGGCATTATCTTCATGTAGAATCTGGAAGCAATAGCAAAAGCAAGTACATTTCTATACCGCTTATCAGTGCACTTAAGCACTCCCTAAGCCATTTACAATGTGTAAGCTAATTGCCCCCAGCAAGCTGGGTACTAGTTTTATGGAAGTATGAAAGGCTGAGTTGACCCTGAGCCCCTAGCTGGTGTTGAACTCACAGTCACAAATTTGTGGCTTGTGAGTGAGTGGCTGCAGTAGAGGCATTTAGCCACTGGACCACCAGGGCTCTTTTACTATGCCATTGCAATTAATGATACTTGAGCATCCATGGATTTTGATATCTAAGGGGTTTTTTTGAAACGAAACTCAGTGGCTACCAAAGGCCCACTGCACAAGTTTTCAAAGGTAAAAGCAAAACCAAATAGTTTTCCAGAGTTACAATGGATAACTTAGTCATATTTGGAGGGGGGAGCCAATAGTTTTTTGGGAAGGGTGCATGTGTGTATTATAATTACAGAGACAAAATATTCTGAACATTTTGCTCAGTTTTCTACCTGTGGCTAGGCATCTGTTGTTCATAGCTGGTAGCTTTAATTTCCTGATAGTTTCAAGCTGTTTCATGTTTATTGCACACCCACTGCTTTAATCAGTCTATAAATGGTTTTCAGGCAAAACAAGAAAAAAGAAAAGAAGAGAAGACCATTCTCTCCTTTCTGTTCATACAGACAACCACAGAACAGACAGCAGGTAGAAACGTGTAGGAATGGAAAGAGCCCGAACTTCACAAAGCCTGCACCAAGATGGTCTAGGGCTAGATCTGACATTATTTATAAGTGACCCATCTTTCTCTCATCACAGAGAAGGGAGAAAAGAGAGCCCCCTTAGATCAAGCTCCTTAATGGTATTCCAGAACAGCCTGTCATTTCAGTTTATATGCCGGCATCAACAGTCCAGGGTGAGCACCGCTGTTGTCTGATTGTATGCTGGAGGAGCCTGCTGCACTGGGAACTGATTAATAGATGCAGAAAGATTTGGACCACTGATTTGTCACTCGATTGAGATTGTAATTTCTTTCAACAGCCAACAAGCAATCCTGTAAATGGACGTAGATTTTTAAAAACACTAACCCAAACTCATCTTTGAGCATTTTCCTACTTTAACAAAAAATGTCAAAAACATGGTTTCTTTAAATATATAATTTTAGAATATTAACGTTTATTAGTGCATTTCCTGGTAAACAAGCACCGCCACTTAAAGCCAAATGGCAATTCCCTGCTGTGTTTTCATTTTGTGTACATCCATACACCACTATAAGCTGAAAATATATTCTTTAGGTTGTTGACATTAAAATCTTATATCTAAGTAGTTGTTGTTGTTGTGTGCCTTCAAGTCATTTCTGACTTATGTCAACCCAAGGGTTTTATTGCCATGTTTCTTGGTATTTAAAAATATTTTTGGTTTTGGGTTATTTTTTTTAAAAAAAGTATAACAGTAAAAAAGTGAAAATGTAAATTAATGTTCTGAATATTTTTATGGCCTTTTGCAAGCATATAATATAATTTCATACTGTGGTATGATTGGCCAGTATTACTGAACTATATATCTGTTTTCATAAAAATGCAAAGCATATTATATACAACAGTGGTCTGAATAGGCAAGTGTGAAAGCAAACATCCAAAGGATATTTTAGCAACTTGTCACAATTGATCGTTTCCCTGTAAGCGTCTGAACTATTCTCAGGGACAGTAACTAAAGTCAATTTAAAAATGTAAGGGTGGGGGAGAGAAAGAACCTCACTGCTGCCAAGTGCTTGTGAATCATCTCTGAAGTCCTGTTGAGTTGAGGCATTACTCCTAGGCATAGGATTGCAGCCTGAGACTGCATGCTTACTTACTTGGGAGTAAGCTCCATTGACCTCAGCAGGTATCAAATTGCTTCAGGAGAGTTCTAAACCCAATTTATTATGATGCGTTATAACAATTTTGTACCTCCCTGCTGTTCTTTCTATAGCAGGAGTCTGCAAAGTGTTGCTCCAGATATGTGTTTGGCTGCAGCTTTCGGCATTTCTCGCCATTGACTATGCTGGCTAGGGTTGATGGGATTTGTAGTCCAACAAGATCTGGATCTGTGCCTAACCCATTTCTATAGGAAAGCAGAGACTGGATTTATTTTGATACTGAAAGGTATCATAACCCATTGTTGGCTCTCCAATGAACTCGCTGCCATTTCAGGAGCTAACTTTCAATGCAATCTGAGGGTGATGCATTCAGATGCAGCTCAACAATAACATAGCAGAGTACGGAAGCAAAAAATCCAGATATCTCTATATAATGATGATGATGATGATGATGATGATGATGTTTATTTCTTACCCGCCCCTCTGTTTGAGCAATCGGGGCAGGGTACAACAAAATTTAAAAGCAATTACAGTTAAAGTTAAAATAGTACGACAGTCCCATCTCCAGCCTCCCACCCCTTATACAATGCACTGACCACTTTCCACAGTGAAAAATAACTCAGAGACACTGCTGATTTCATCCAAGTCTTTGGAGATTCTTTATCTTGAGTTGTAATATGTACAGACAATTTACATTCTCTCTTCTCTGACTTCCATCAGCTTTATCGTCCGTAGTACATCAGTTTACAGCTTCAATTCAACCCAAATCGCAAGCCATCCTACCCAAACTGATCCATGTGATTCCAACCAGACCAGACCACACCAATCCAACAATCCACATGTGATCTTTCCCTGGCCCACTTATATACAGTTTTAGTTGTGAGTCATAACCTGGTGCATCATGCCATGTGCTTTGAGTCTCCATTCTATAGCAGTCACACAGGATATGATGCCACCTGTCAATCAAATATTTTCATAATTGTTTACAGGAATATTTTTCGAACAGTGCATTCACGTATGCATAGATTATCTGATTTTCCTCAAGAACAAGTTGATCACTCCTTCAGTGATGTAAATGCTGAAATTTCCAATTAGTCCCTTTATGTTGATCAGCTAAATTCTCTCTTTTTTACCCTAATAATTTTTTGTCCAGTTTAAATTCCCAGTTGTCAATAGGAAGTAACATACAGACATCAGAGGAAATAGAACAAGTAGCATTATTCCCAAATGTTCACTTCTTCTTGGACTTTTCTCCCTCTTATTTTGACCCACATCATCTCCCAAAATTGAGAGGACCCCACTTAATGTCTTATTGAGATCTCTTCTATCAGTGAATGATTTACATGAACTCAGATCATTATTATTATTTGGTCTGAAACTTAGTCGTGCGTGGCAGGAACAAATCAAGTTCTTTCCGGTTAAAATCTGAATTGCATTTGATTTTGCTGGCACAAATCAAGATGAAACTTCTCTGTGATCAGATGAATAATTGAACTCTGTCGATATACCTGGTAATAGTCCCAAATTCCCTCTATAAATGTTTCTTTATTTTTAAATTATGTGCTGACAAAAAGGCAACTTCCTGTTTCACATTTATATTTTCTACGTGTGTATTGCATGTGCTAGAGCAGAAATGACTGCCTGATCATTATTCTGACTGCGCTACATATATTTTTCCCTCTCGACTCCATTTTTCCTCTCAAAAGATGCAGACAGATATAGCAAGCAATCGATCGAGAGATGTTCTGCCTTTACGAGATTAATTACAAACACAGGGATGCTGTGTCTAGCCTACATGTGTGATTGATCTTGGAGGAGGAAATGCAGTCGGAAACTAATGCTTCATTTTATCCAGTAAGCAAAGTCCAAAGATGTTTACATTCTGCTAGGTAAGCACAGCTGTCAAAAGACGTGAAGACGAATGGACTGTTCTGTCAGCACAAATTCACACCAAGGTAGCACAGCAAGCCCTCTCTGTGGACTTCTCCCCAGCCATGAGGCTGGAGGGCAAGAAATGCTAATTTAGCAAATAGTTTAATTGTCCCGTGTTATAATTAGCACAGAAAGCATGCAAGGCCAATATGGGATGGCTGGCAAAATGCAATCCATTTTCCATTTTTATTATGGTCATTTAGACTCAGGAAGAGGCAAAGGAGGATTCAATCTGACAGGCTGAGATGGTCGGCATTTTGCAGCGCTTCTGCAGTCTTTTCCTTGTATCCCGTTCAACCCGCAGTCGATGAAGAACACACTGATCTGCTGTCTAAAAGTAGCTGTGTATAGATGAAAAGGGGAAGATGACATCCATCTTTAACTTCTTGTCTTTCACACCAAATTTAGGGATATCACTGAGTAGAATGATGTGTTGTTGCGTTTGGTGAGAGACAATGAATATGTGTAAAGAAAACTCCATGAAGACCATTCTTCTTCCTCCTGGTATTTTAAGACACAGGGAGTGACATGTGGGACCAGCAACAAAATGTTGCAGCATTTCTTCCCTAGTAAAATGTCCCTCAGATTCCCAATCCTATAAATTTTCTTCTTCTTTCCCTCCCTGTTATTCTGATGTAGTCCTGAGCATTCTCCTGAGGGGACATAAGAATACAGTACTAAGCAGGGATGAGAAGCAAACTCATGAACTAAAAGTTCCTTGCAGGAATAATGTGAGGATGGATGTGATAAGAGAAGATGATTATCCATCCTGAACTTTAGTGACAGAGCAGCAGAGTTACCAGTGCAGAATATAGGTTTTTGCTTAGTACGTTTTTGTTGTAATATACTTTCAGAACAAACATTCTTAAAATAATATTAAGTAAAATGGGTTTTATATTCAGCATTAGTATAATTGGGCAGGGAGAGGAAATGGACCTAAGAAAGACTTTGATTAGCTAAGTTGTCCATATACTATTGTGCCCTCATAATACAAAATCGCAGCATTAGAACAAGTAAAAGTTTTAAAGTACCTGAATTGACTGAAACAGAAACAAAACAAAAAAAAAATTGAGGATACAGAAAGAAACACACTCTTCAACTAAACAAAAGTGAAGTAATGTCCTGTTTTCTCTACTTCTTACTTTTCTTTTCCTGACCTGGGCTAAGAGGCAAACTGTCAAGCTCAGCTCTATTCTACAGTGCCATGATGTGGAATAAAGTGTCATTTTAAAAAAAAAGTTTTAACTGCAATTTCTAAATAATTTGAGTAAACCTAGCTGTTAAAGCATTCTAATTTTATATAATCCAGGGTAAGGTAATATTATGAAAATGTAGCTTGTGCAAAGTAGAGAGAGAATAGTAAAGTCAGAGAAAGATTATCTCAGCAACAGCCCAGACTCACACACGCACACTTTAGCTACGATGCATACCTTGCATAGAAAAGCTGACAATTATTTTTTTAAAATACAACAGTTTGTTATCACTCTGTGTGAGATCTCACTGTGGAAAGGAGAAGGAAGTAGCCTTTTTGGAAAGTTAAAATATAAAGTGTTCTGCACTTTATATCTAGGAACTAATAATAATTATAATTATAAAATTTATTTATACCCCTCCCCTTTGAGATCAATCGGGGCGGCTAATAACTAGTGATATTGCATCAGAACGCTGGTACTATTTGTCCCCTTTTTTAAAAAAAAGATATGTGCAGTTGTTAGGGACTCAAATTAAGACCACGGCACAAAAATTGGAATATTTTCAGACTTTGTTTCTTTTTTAAAACATGTAAACCTGGCCTGAAAAAAATAGAACACTCCAAAGTGTTGATGTGTTCATTGTCTAATAATTAATGTTAATGAGTCCAGTAAATGGTAAACAAGCCAACAAAATAAGTTTTAATGACACTCATCCTTGCATGTTTGTTTAATCTGTTTCTAAGATAATGAATGTGCTGTGACTTGACCAACCTCAAATCCTTTTTGTACAGAGAATGCACTAAAAGAGATTTGAACTGATTTTCTTTTCTTTTTACACTTCCACTTAGTACGTTCAAGCTGACTGGGTAAGGCGGGGTGTCTGAAAGAGCTTGGAGGCCGATTTAATTAAGTATCTTGACATTCTGTGTCTGAAGGACATTGGCAGATGTCCAAATACAATGTTTGGCTGTTAAACCATTTAATTGAAACTACATAGGAAAAAAGAGATCTTGGCAGAAAACTTCCATGAGGTTTTCTAACGACTATTGGATTGACCAGACAGGGCAACAAAGCTCATAAAACAGGATTAGCAAAATGGTGTTGTTGGATATTATACGCTGTGTGACATGTACTGTAGCAAAGAAATTTGGCAGGATTAACCTGCAGAGGATAAAGATATCACAGACAAGGAGTTATTGGGCTGCTGTTCCTAAAGAAAGGAGCTCTCTTGTCCTGCATATTAATAGCACTGATGCACTTCTAGCAAATGTTAGCTCTGCTTTAAAATACAGTGGCACAGTTGAATTTGTTTCTTTATTACCAGCAACAGTACTCAATGCTACAGATGTGTGTGTGTGTGTGTGTGTGTTTTTCTTTAAACACTTTAATAGATGTGAGTTTGGAAATTCTTGAGAATTGTAGACTTGCTGGTTTTACTTTGCATGTTTTCAATTTTTGAACATGGTAGATATTTTTAAAGCACTCAACTGAATTTGTTAACCAATGCGGTGGCATCGCCTGAGTTCCAAAACTGAAATTACACAAATTAAGAAACCCCACTGAGATGTATGGGTAGCTGGCACTGATTGTACGGAGAATGCTATGAGGTCCTAGGCTCACCACATGGGACTGTAACTGTTTACATTTCCCAGTTAGCCATTTTTTTCCAAGTTTTATGTCATTCTCTTATTAGTCTTCCATCTCCTGCTTGCAAATATGATGATGATGATGATGATGATGAGGATGAGGATGATCCCAGCAACAATGGAAAGCAAAGAATAGCACATCAGGGTCAGGTGTTGTTGTTTTTTAAAGCATATATATGTATGTCAACATCTTTAGATCTTTTGGGGATAGCAAAGCATCTGACTCATCACAATATCTGTCCATTCACCTTAAAGTTAGGAGAGCTTGTGGCCAAATCTCTCCGTAGCAGTAAGAAGAATTTAAAATGGGCGATGAGGCTGCAGCAGAAGTGTCTGAGATGAGAAAGACAGTTGACCAAGCAAATATGACAGGCATTGCTTAAAGGTTAGTACATATTTCATGAGGTACTAGGTTTCAGGAGGGGAAACAGAGAAGTATAGGTTAATTGGGACATTTGGCTTAGGGATGGATGGCTTGTTTACTTAGCCTGAAATATTTGACAGGACACACACACACACACACACATTTTAAAAACAGCTTATCAAGAATCAATGCAAATCATACATTCAGGGGAGAGAGGGCTGTCATGATGAATTTCTGGTGAAAAGGCCCTGACTAGTCTAAAGACTGGCCACTGTTATGTTGCCTGGATACAGCAGGCTACCAAGGGGTCTGACTTCTCTGGAATATAGTTTAAATGGTTAGGGAGAAACTAATTTGAATTTGTAAACAATTCTTGTCTTTGCCATTCTTCTCCTTCTCTCCGAAATCCATTGAAGAATGCCAGTGCCAAGTTAGTCTAGCTCAAAGAGTTTTTTTCACACAATATGCTAACATGAGACGAATACGGTGGGCTGGATCCAGATGTAACTATGCTTAGAAGCATCAGTGAGTTTGTATCCAGCTCTTGAGTCTCAAACCACGCCGGGTGATCATTGGCCAAACATATACATATTTGAATATGTCCCACACTTGACTTGCAGGCATCTAGTCTTGCTCTTAGATATCCTGCAGTTATGCAAACAATACATTCAAAGGAATTGTTCTTCTAGGATCAGAGAAGAAGCTTTCAGTCCAAATATATTCCACATTAACGGCCAACGAAACATCCAGTGGAATTCTGGGACTTGCAGTTTAGAGAGGTACATTAATAATTTTCATCCAGAGAGTTCCTCTGTTGCATCCCAAAACTACAAACCCCAGGAGTCCATGGGATGAAACTAAACTAAAATGACAGCAATATAATTATGTTGTGTGAAAGGACTTTGGTTCAAAAGGACAGAACTGAACAAACCATCCTGCTGTTTGCCCGAGCAGAATTCTTTAGAGAGAGGACTATTGAAAGAGACCCATACAATTCACAAACATCCAAGTCTTAAACCATGTAGCGATTTCATTGGCATTTGTCTTGGTAAAAAATATCCTGTCACCTAGTCTGGGGTTTTCAATTTGTGGGACAAACATGACTACAAACGCCACCCATATGCTGTGGAATTCATCTGACAGACATTTATTAGTGCTGTTTTCATGCAAATAGATTTTCCTTCCTTGGCAATAGTCAATTAATTCACTTCTCTGCAGATGAATCCTGCCAAACTTTTTTGGTGCAGTAGATGTTATGCAGCATAAAACAGTCGCCAGTGCTGTCAACTGGAAGCAGCCTTTCACCTTCCACCAAGTGGAAGTCTCATTTATCCATGCAAATTCTGGAGCCTTTTAGATAACTCCTGCAATGAATTAGTTAAAAGAGCAAATTCTTACCTTCTGAAGTTTCTATAATGCTAGTCTTAAAGCAACCGTCTTGGTAAAAACTATCCTGGCTGCATCCTCATTGCAGAAATAATCCAGTTCGACACTGCTTTAACTACCATAGCTCAATGCTTTGGAATTCTGGGAACTGTAGTTTGTTGTGGTACCAGAGCTCTCTGACAGTGAGAAGGCTAAATGTCTCACAAAACTACCGTTCCCAGGATTACGTACCATTGAGCTATGGCAGTTAAAGTGGTGTGTCAGACTGGATTATTTCTGCAGTGCAGTTGCAGCCTAAGCAACTTAAATCCAACATGAGTAACTTGGTGACCTTCCAGATGATAATTTCCATGTCCCTTCAGTATTACCGAATATTGATCTGTAATCCACATCTTGACTAATTTGGAGTAACCTATAATGCTTATTAGAACTAACTACTGCTTTCATGGAAACCTGTTATCATGTGTAAGACAGTATTTTTTGTTGGATGGACCACATGTAACAACTATACAGCTCTACCATTAGTGTAGGCAGGCTTTGCTTTATGTGTCAATTTCAAGATCAGGCAACCTTAATAGAAACATTAACATAGTATTTGATATCACTTTGGAATAGCTTGTTCTGTTTTCTGTGAGATATGTCTCAGAAATGGCCACATAGGCTCATAATTTTGGGTTTGGGGTTGAATACTGGCTGTTTTACAGAGTGGAATGGAGAAAATAAGAAGATTCCTGTATGTTTTGTTCCACTGAGCAGAAACTCAACATGTTATAATCAAAATCAGATGGTTAAGTCTGGTAAATGGCAGGGCCATTACTAGGGGTGGGGCCTTGGTGCACATGCCCTGCATATATTTCTCAGTGCCTTAGATCTACTAGGTGTGTATACAACTGAATATATGTATTTTCAATGATTCATTCTTAGCTGGGCTGGAAATAGGAGAAAGACCTGCAGATGTAAGAAGGGAGATGGAATTTGGGAATACCTTGAATTAATTGAGCAATACATAAATGGCAGTGCTAGGAAGAGCTGGAAAGCAAATGAATGGGAAGGGAGTAAATCTGTTGAAGGGGAGGATTTGCATGAGTTGGTATGTCTTAGCTAATAGCTTGTCTTCTCTAAAAAGGCATTACTTTACCATGTGTTTGGGGTCAGAGTGAGTTGGTGTTTCGATGAAATAGATATTTCTTATTATGCCTGTGCATTTGCAGGGCTTCTAATCCGTGTTTGTTTAAATTTATATGCTGCCCTTCTGCCCCCTTGAATGGCACTCAAGATGCCCAACAACAGTAAACAACAGTAACATTCAAATAGAGGCAAATACATAGAAGAGGTTATAAACACTTTTAAAACACCTCAGTAAAAATAAATAGTCCCTCCAACCCAACTTTGCTACATTAGCAACCAGGAATGCCATGTTAGGGACATGGTAGCTAGTCTGGAAAACCTGTTTTGGAGGTTGTAATATTAATGGATCTATGCATCTAGGTCAGTCACTCCAAAGTCCAGAGAGTTTCATCTCCCCATCCTTTGTGGGTACCATTCTGGCAGATTAGAAGTGATGTTACATCACTTTTGAATGCCATGCTAACACTAATTGGGACTATTTTAGGGTATTGGAGCCTCCAAAACAAATTGGAAGGAGCTAATCTCACCTAATGAGTTATTTTTCTGGAGAAAATCTGAAGAACTTGGGAGATCAGGAGAAACTGGAAGTTAGAAGGAAACTGAAAGCTTCCCATTAAGTTTAATCAAAGTTAAGGCTCAAATATGATCAGTCTGAATTATAGTTAGTTAAAAAAAATCTAGCTTCATAACCCGTGGTTTGAATGTGGCTTGTTTAAAGGGTAACCACAGCTTATTTGATTTTGGTTGATACAGCAAGCTGTGATTTAATGGAAGAGGAAGCAAAAATTTCCAACCTCCCACAAGTTTTCTGTTGGGAGAGAGCGGACAAGCTCAAAGCTCACTGCAGCTTTTTCTCATAATAATAAATGGTGAATTTGCATTACATATAAAGCAGCCTGTAGTGCTTTTCAAATCCATTTGAGCATTTTACATACTTAGTAATCCTTCAGACTACCTAGCAGAGTAGGCCAGGTGTTGTTATCTCCTCATTTATGATACAATAAAATAGATTTGAAAGATTCTACGTGGATTTAAGAATTTCTAGGGAAAACTTTTTTTTTACATTTTTACACAAACAGAACGTGGAGATCATTTGCACAACATTGAAATCCTCCAGCTAGCAAGTTTGACTCAAAGCCTTTGAAGCAAAACAGGGGTGGATGGGGTGTTAGAAACTTCAGTGCCACCAATGAGAGCAGTCACCCAGCAGTTCATGCTTACAAGTATAGAAAGGTTTGTCTCACATACAGTGAGAACTAAGCAGGGTTTACTATTTCATGTTCATTATGATTTTCCATTTCCAGCACCATGCTAATCAAAAATTGAAGCAAAGATATAAAGCTGGGAATGTGATACGACACTGTTGAGTTAAAATGCATCAGTTAATTTGATAGAATTCCATTGGAATTTAACTGAGATTTGAGGGTGCATTTTCTATTTCAGAAAATGGTGTATTTTTGCTATATTATTGCTATTGTGTGTATGTCACTCTCTTCTTAGCAGCACTCTCATGCGCCGTTTTGCCAACCATTTAATAACATTCCATGAATCTGACTGGATTATATTCTACAAAAAAGTTATCCTATTCTTAGCAATTTTCTTGCAAAATACCACCGTCATCATTGCTACAGAAGATTTACACAGCTCTGGTTTGAAATACTTTATGCTGTAGATTTTATCCAAGATACTGAAAAATCAGGCATAAAATAAACAATGTGAAATCAGCCCTATGTGTTTACTTTGGCATCGCAAAATTTTGTTTATGCTTGTTTGAAGGAAAGATTATTAACACTGCATTGAGTGAGTGGCTTTATCTGGGGTAATGTTGTTCTATATTTCATAATGTTTAAAAGAGCAGCAGCAACAATAAAGGAATTATGCAGTACTTTCAGTTTAGACCTAACAATATTTCTTTGGGCTTTTTTTTTCTTTGTAGGTGGACACAAAGAAGAATAATCACTGAATCATAATCCCAAGAGTTTGAAGAATAGAGCAAGTCCAGCAACAGGAAGGCCTAAATCATATGGCTCGGTGTAGCAGCTGGTGTTGTGAATCAGGCCGTTGCCAAACAGAGAACGGCTACTTCACAACACCAGGGTTTCCCCTTGCCACAGTCAACTGCCCAAAGAATTATTCAAAACGAAAACACTCTGCGTACGTGAGGAATGGAAAGCTGGATGGACCCAACTTCATAGTGGAATGTTTATTTGTTGTTTTTGTGTTTCTTCAAAGCATTTCCAACTTATAGCGACCCTAAGGTTAACCTTGGCAAGCTTTGTTCAGAGCAGGTTTGCCTTTACTTTCCTCTGATGCTCAACTTGCACAAGGTCACCCATTGGGTTTCCATGACTGATTGGGGATTCAAACCCCAATCTCCAGTTGTAGACCAACACTCAAACCACTATACCATGCTAGATCTCAGAACATTTATAACCTACTTTTAAAGGAAATGGAAATACTGTTCATTCTTCATTTATATAAAAACTTAATAAGAAAATTGGTTACAGTAAATTACAGAAAAATTAGTTTTCACTTACATATGATCCATTTTAGCTTAAACATGATCCATTAGGTCTTAAAATACTGCTCTTTATATTGTCATCATTGATTTGGGGACTAATAGCACAGTGGTTAAATGACTGTACTGCAGCCACTCATTCACAAATCACAAGGTTGTGAGTTTAATACCAGCCAGGTGCTCAGGGTCGACTCAGCCTTTCATTCTTCCGAGGTCGCTAAAATGAGTACCCAGCTCTGTTGAGAGTAATTAGCTTACACATTGTAAACCACTTAGGGAGTGCTTAAATGCAATGATATAGAAATGTACTTGCTATTCATGCAATATGACCTGGCTTTGAGCATTATTCAAATGTGCTATTAACCTAGCTTTGGGTATATTTGTATAGACATTTTGAATTTCAGTGTTATTTCAATTACAGCAGCTAATCTTCAGGAAGACCAGTTAACATACTACCAGCCACAATTGCAATAGTTCACAGTGTGCCAGTTCACTAGAGGTCTTTCACTGCATGGAAAAGAGAAGTATTGATGTCCCTAATGGAAAGCATTGCAAGACAGTGGTCATGGACACCTACTTAGAATACCTTCTTCAGAAGTACGTGCTGGATGTTTTAATCCAGCAGTATAGCAATGGGAGTGGGGCTTTGTTTCCCCAGTAAGAATTTTGCCCCTTGAATGAAATCTTCCTTCAATCCCCAGATTTCTAGCATTTCACTGAGAGAGAGAGATTGAAAATAGTTCATACTTGGAACTCATATTTGTTATGTTCACATTCCCTTGGTTATGGTGCCTATCCCATTGGTTTGGATGCCTAAATGGTATTTCTAAATGTTCAACTGAAGTTTTAAATTATTGCAATGCTAGAAATTTGGCAACCTAACGGAAAATTTCATATCGGAGAGTACAATTCCTATTGGGGGAGCAGTGCACGCCTGGTTCTTCCAGCTCAGCACTTGTATACCTGCACACTTCTGAAGTAAATGGGAAAAGAGAAAGATTGACTTCCCCTTTCATGCTCACATACATTCCGTGTTGTAAGTATTAGACTGAAAACACACACACACTGACACTCTGTGTAAATGGATAAGACCATGAACAAACACATATCAAGACTGGTAAGTTGGCTGAAAAAGTTTCAAAAATTTGCTCCAGATGTGTTACTTGGATGTTTAGGAAAAACTACAGCTGGCATCCTGTTGGTGAGTTGCAACAAAACAAGTCAAACATACGCTATCCTAATGTACTTTTTTTGGTCACTGTGGTGGTTGGAATTCTTTACCATCTATGAAATGACCAAAATCCCTGCCCCAAACCCATATTTTGATGTGTCTGGTTATTTTCCTGGAGCTGGATGTGATGCAAGTACATCATCTGCCCAGATAATATTATTATTATTATTAACCTTTATTTATATAGCGCTGTAAATTTACACAGTGCTGTACATATAATACAGGAAAATAGCTGGATGCATCTCTGCTGTTCCCCTTGCTCTCCAACAACCTTGTCATGGCCATGTCGGGAGTATGAGGGTACATCATTTCAAAAGGGAGTTGTTAACAGCAATACAATGTGACATAGCTATGTGACAGACATAGGTTTCCCAATGCAGGATTTCAGACTAGAATACTGGCTAAAAGCTAGTACTGTATTCATTACAGTGCCTCCCTTTTCGGCCCCTCCCCCAAATTATAATTGTAATGATATTCAAAAACATGCTTATTTTCTTGTTCTGTATTTGTATGTTTCACATTTGCATCTTTTTGTAGGCTGTGTTTGCACATTCCTCAGCTGGTGTATGGTAGTAATATTTTTGTTTATTTGGCTGCCACACTTGAAATAAACTGATTATCAGCCAGTACTATAGAGCTTGGTTAATTCCACAAGACAGCATTCATGATACGGAACTTTGCGTGTTGTATCTGCTCAACTAATGCCATATTGTATGTGTGTGTGTAAAGTATGACTTTATACAGTAAATACTACTATGAAGTATTTAAGCCCACCAGTCAAACTTAAGAAGTCTTACTGTACTTGTCAGCACATTCCCCCAGGACATCCTGTGCCAGAGACCCATCTAGAAAATAATTTAAGCAGTTATTTCAACTTAAGACATCTAGAATTGAGCTTTGGCAAATTTTTGAAATGCTCACCCACCAACATACAATTGAACGACACTACCAGAACACTATAATATAAGGATGGAGAATTTGTGGCCCTTTATGGGATGAATACTTGTCAGACCCAGTCATCACTGATAATAGAAATGAGAGCTGTAGTCCAGAAACATATGACCATACAAGTTCCCCACCTTTGATCTCTTCTTGCTTTTGATCTCAGAATTCATGGCATGGATGGCAAATGAAAGAATTCTTGGGGGGACACTTAAAATTCCTGCCCTCATGGAAAGCTGTTTGTTGGCAGAACCTCATTTTGCTGCCTCTTTCCACCCTTCTTTCTTTTAAAGGTTTTGTAACAGCATGAAGAAAACCCTGAACCCTCATAGCAAGCCATTTGAGATTACAATTGAACTTGAGCAAGTTCACTTAGACATATGTACTATGTAGAAATCCATGAAAAGAGAATTTTATGAGTGTAACATTAATATTAGAATATGTAGAACGCCATTATTTTTAAAATCTCCTTTTGGTTCCTCTGAATGCTATAGCAAATTGTTTCAAAGAGTCAGCCAAGTCAGTTTCATTGATGTTGGAGATTTCTGGTGAAGGAACGACCATTTCTGGATTCAGCACAGCTGATACCCACATGCCACATCCACTCTGAATTGATCATGTAAAAATATCTTCATAGCCATTTACCAGCACTGTTTTATGCCTAAATTTTCTAGGACATTTGCCTCAAACATCTGCATTATATTTAAGCTTATAATGTTATGTGCCGATTTTTCTGGGGGTACATTTCAGTAGACACAGACTTACTTCTAATAGGACTGTGCTGCCAAATACATAGCACAAGAACAATCCATAAACAGGTGCAAAAACACATTAGTTCAAAGCATATTAAAACAACCCCCACTTAAAAAAAAACACCTTGCATGTGTTGAGCCACAGGAATTGTGTCAAGAAAACACACGCTTTGCATAAACATGAATGTTTCCGTTTTTAAAAGGTCTGTAATGAGGTGTATGTGCTTTGAGAACACATCAGCTATGAACTAAAAGGTAAAAGAGGGAAAGCATATTGTATTCCACAATGAAAATGCTCTTGCTTTGATAGATTATAGAATAAAATTCAGTAAGCATTTTTTTCATACTATCGCTGGAAAAGTGGATATTCCCAGTATTGTCAAATGCAAGAGAACTCACTGCACTTCCAACTGTTTTTTACACTGGGGTCCTCCCAATGTTGTTGGACTGCAACTCCCCATCTGCCCCCACCATTGGCTTATGCTGGCTAGTACCGATGGAAGTTGCAACATCCAGAGCACACCCAGTTGCTGCAACTGTTGTATAATACCATTAGTTGCAAATCAGAAATGTCAAACCAATTGCATCTGCTCTGGCTTAACAAGCAACATAGAGATAACGCTGATACAGCATTATGGGATAGACATAAAGAATGTAATGCTGCTGCAGATGCACAAAGAAGTCTAAATAGCCTCAGTT
Source organism: Urosaurus nigricauda (assembly GCA_034509955.1). Classification (NCBI taxonomy): domain Eukaryota; kingdom Metazoa; phylum Chordata; class Lepidosauria; order Squamata; family Phrynosomatidae; genus Urosaurus; species Urosaurus nigricauda. Next base: position 76,130,359 of record JAOEGL010000006.1, read on the forward strand.
TGGGAAAATCATACTCTCACCTCCTGTATCTCAAATGTTAAAAATCAATCTTAGCCTCGAATGACTGTCTCTTGCTGGTCAGGCCATACTTTGCATTGGAAAACCAGTGCTGGTTTGTTTTGTAATCCACTCCATATTGCAATCCCTGTCTATATCAGGATTTCCTACAACAGGTGTGTGTGTGTGTGTGTGTGTGTGTGAATTCAATTATGGAATTGTAGTTTGGTTTTAGTATATTTATATGCCCTGCCAGTCTCATTCATGGAACTCAAGGTGACATATGTGGCACCAACCAGACTTAAACCTTCTTAGTTTCTGCAAGGTGATTACGTGTGCTTTCAGATCATACTTTTGAGGATTCGTGTCATGACTGTGTTGGCCATCATAGCACATCTTCTATACATTCATCAAAGTCCCAGATTCAACCACTGGAATCTGATTAAAGCATGTCAAATACTATATAATAAAGTTCAGATCACTATTGGTCCACTTCCAATGGATGGTTGAATCTGTGAATAAGGAGTGCTGACTATTCAATTTCTACCTTAGAATGCTCTGTAAAGGTAAAAACAAATACAAATATTCAGAATCCTGCAAATTACTTTAATATCTGTATATACTCTGAATGTATGTAAACACATTCGGATTTCTAGAAATGATTTTAATAGCCGTGTGCATGAGTTTTAGTGTATGTATATAGCTCCCATCACTAGTCCCAGGTTCTGCCAGCCTAGCAGTTCAAAAGCATGCAAAATGCAAGTAGATAAATAGGTACCACTTCTGTGGGAAGGTAATATTTGCAGCCATGCTGACCACATGATCACAAAGTAGTCTCTGACAATGTTGGCTCTTCGGCTTAGTAATGGAGATGTACACCACCTCCTATGGTTGGACATGACTTGACAACCTTGTCAACAGGGAATAACTTTACCTTTATATAGATAGCTGCCTTCACCCATTAACATACATGCACACTGAAAATTCAATGAATAATTTTAATAGCTGATATTAATCAATAATATTAATATTAATAGAATAATACATTCTGCCAGCCAGCTCATCCCAGTCACTGAAAGCAAAGGAAACAACAGGGGAAAAACCTAGACCTCTCCTTTTCTCTGATAGCAGAAGGCCAGTGTGTTACATGATAGCAAAAGTGCCACATCTGACAGGCAAAGAACAGGAAGGGATGTGTAATGGAGGCCAGCACAAGACAGAGGCAGTGCATTATTGCTGCTCTTCTATGTGAGCCTTCAAATGGCAGAGATAATGTCATCTGAAGGCACAGTGGCGCTTTCAGCAGCATGGCATGTGATAAAACCGGGAGACACAATTGAAAATATAAAAATATAAAGGAGGCAGACTGTTTATGTCCCCAGAGAAGGACTGTGATTAAGGTGTCTGCCTTCTACTTTAACAATAAAAAAAATGTAAGAAGGGGTTTCCTTTCTCTCCTTCCAAGAGTTGCTTTTGGCTTTGTCTGTTTCACCCACAGCCTTCTTAGTTTACAGCCCCAACCTTGCCTTTCTGTTTGTTCAGTGAAGTTGTAAAAAAGCTGTGAAGTGGACATTATTTCTGAAGAAACAAGTCAAAATTTGATGCAATCCAGTTCTATCCAAGCAGTGGTACAACTGTTTTTGCTTGTTTTGTTTTGCTTTTTAGGCTTTGCATTACTGGTTTTATGGCACCCATTTATAGATAGCCATGATATAGGATTATTAACACATTTCTCTACCACAATAATTCCACAATATTTCTACATTCGTCGTTTCTTAGAGCAAGACAAACCACTTGGCTAAACCTGATTTGAAAGGAGAAAACAAATACTTTAACACGTGCAGTTTTACATTTTAAACACCCTTGCAATTACAGCACCTTTTCTCCTATGGAAATAAGACTGGGGGGTTGCTACTGGTGCAAAACATCGACCTGAAAAGGAGCACCAGGGGACCTGAAAAGGAACCCAGCACAAGGGGGAAAAAGCAGCAACACACGGACACCTGTTCAGAGGCCTTCCTGCCAGTTCTCTCTTAGGAGAAAGCAGCTCTCTTAGGAGGGTAGCAGCCATTCCAAAAATAATGGATAGAAGAAGAAACAGGTGGGGAAACAGTTTTATCACCATGAGAGAAGGGAGAGCCCCAAATTGTCCCCCACCTCAAATACTCTGGATAGTCTTGGCAACAAGCCCCATGGGCTCGAAATGCTACTACTTAATGTCAGGTTGGTGAATGGAATGGAATGACAGGAGAAGTTCCGGGATTTCATGGACCAAATAATATCCGGGGCCACTTGCAGTGCAGGACACACTTGAGGCCATGATTGCCACGCTGAGTGGATGATGGTGATCTGGGTGTAGAGCAACTTTCTATTATTCTATTGTCATGAACAAATTACTATCTGGTGGGGTTTGGACTCATGGAAGCAGAGCCTCTGCAGGGTTGGGAAGCTGATGAAAATGTTCTGCCCCAGGAGGCTTATGGATCCAAGGGACTCCTGATGATGCCAGCCACAGATGCTGGCGAAACGTCAGAAAGGAACTCTTCTACAACATGGCCACATAACCCGAAAGCTCCACAAAAAAATATGGATGTCGGCCATGAAAGCCTTCGACTCCTGATGATCCTGTAAGTTTCCTGTTGCTTTGGCAGGTGATCCTGTAGAAGGCCAGGTTGATCTCTGGAACAGAGAAATGGCCTTGGCAATGAACACGATCACTCCTAAGCATCCCTTCTGATGGAGTGGAGTCAAGTGAGCCCTCTGGTTCACTAGGGAGCTGGTTGTAATGAAATGAGTGAGATGTAGCATCAACAGCAGAAAAATAGGAGCAAGTTCGGTCAAATAGTCTGGAGCCCACTGGAAAGTCCACTCCATGGCAATGGCAGTGATGCAGAAATATTTTTTCTCTGCCACAATTGTCCCTGCACAATATCCAATGGAGCTGTCTTTAGTGGTCAGGGGCCTTTTACATTCTGCTCCACAGGAACATCATATAGACTACTCAGCAGTTCACTGTGAAGAATTTGCAGGACACTCTGCAGATAAAATCATCTGATTCCACTCCTGCTTGGATGCTGTAGTTGATATAGGTCCAATGGGTGTCACATTGGCTCCTGCTTGTCCCAGGTCATGATGAATGGGGTTCCCTCATTCACCTAAGAGGCCCCATTCGGCTCTGCAGGAGTGGGAAGGGTGATCCAGGAGACCAGGGATTAATGATCTTCTGTGTGCAAAGAGCCAGACCAGGGTTGCTGTTTTACATTCCATGTTGTTAAAAGTTTTACATTCCATGTTCTTCCAAAAGGGTTCCCCCACTCATCCTACTTCAAATTCATATTACTTTGATTTGGTCCATGCCACATTCCCTCTCCAACGATGCATCCACACTATAGAAATAATACAGTTTGACACCACTTTAACTAACATGGCTCCATCCGACAGAATCCTGGGCATTGTAGTTTTTGAGAGGCACCAGCCCTCTTTGGCAGAGAAAACAAAGACCTTGTAATACAAATGACAAATCCCAGGATTCCATAGGATGGAGCCATGGCAGTTATAAACTGGTGTCAAACTGCATTACTTCTACAGCGTAGATGCACCCCAAGTCATTCCATGGTGAGCCACTCTGAGCCATTTGCACCATTGGTGCAAAGGCTGGCTTTCACACTATTTTCAAGGGAGGTGACCTATCCTGTCTCGTGCTCCATTCTATCTCCTTTCCAACTTTTCTCCAGAAAAGGCAATCCTAGAATGAATCTCTCCTCCATCACTTCCTTCTCCTTCCCATCCTGCCTCTGGTTGCTAAGCGACTAGCATTATCAAGCAAGCATGAAAATGGCTGCTATAAGTTTAAAAAGCAAAATATGTAATGCCAACACAGCTTTTTCAAAGTTGCCAATCTGGTTTTTATCTTCAATATGAACTTTTGACTGTAAGTCCTGCTTTGACAATGCATGTGGGATACTTTCTATCTTGCATGTTCTTTTTCACTGTATGCTCCACCTGCATAACACTGCCCTCTTAAGCAGACACATGAAATCTTTCTTTGGGGTGCTTGCAAGTGCTGTACTGTAATATACTGCTCAATCCTAAAATATTTCACACTATTATAAACACTACTTCGTTATTCTTATGTGCCTTCAAGTTGCTTCTGCCATATGGTGACCCTAAGGGGGGACCTATCATGGGGTCTTCTTGGCATGTTTCTTCAGAGGGGGTTTGCCGTGACTATCCTCTGAGGCTAAGAGAGTGTGACTTGCCCAAGGTCACCCAATGCTTCTACATGACCAAGCTGGGATTCAAAACCGGGTCTCCAAAGTCACAGTCCAATTCTCAAACCACCACACCAAGCTGGCTCTCTGTCAAACACTTAAAAGAAATACCTAACCCCAAACTGTTCTGATTTGGCAAGGCCACTGCTGATTTATCCTCTATTCCACTTTTTCAGCTGCTTTTAAAATATCCCAGTTTCTCTTTTCTCTTCTCATTTCCCCGTCTTTTACTTACTTACAGCTTACTTTCAAGCGCCAAGTATCCAACTCACAACCTTGCAGCTCCAGTACAGGCATTTAACCACTGCGCCACCAGGGCTTTCATCTAACAAACAATACAAAATAAACGTAAAGTCTTAACAGGCTATGTCTTCACAGAGGCCATGGTGTCTTAATGCCATACTGCCAGATCACTGTATCACAATATTGCCAGTAGATGTTTCTTCGTGTTGCTGTCAATTTTTGCAGCAGCTACTTATCTGCAATGTGCCGTGTGTCTCAAGGTAGACTATTCTGTGTGGCCATTGTATGAAGTGTGTGGGTAGTCCAAAGTTTGCTTACCCGATTGCTTACCCAGAGGGGTGGGATATAAATATTTATTATATTATTATATTATAAAGTTCACCTTAAAAGACCCAAACTCAATCTGATGAGATGTGGGAAACTCTGGAAAAGAGAGAGAGAGGGAAGTTGGAGAAGGAGACACACAACCACATTTCAGCAGTCATCAAAATGGCACCAGAAATGGCATTCACCCACAATGGAAATAAATCCATGCATGCCTTGAAAATGAAGAGGAACTGCCCCCACCTACTGTACTTTACATTTCTTGAGTTTTTCCAGAATGAATATAGCAACAGGAATAAAAGCTGGATTGATCAGAATGTTTGAATCATGTAAATTCTGTGTTAGAAGGTGAGAAGACCTATGTATGAATCATCCCTCCAGTTTTAATTTATGGCAGTCCCTCCTCTTTTCTCTGCAAAGAACTGAACTGGAGGGAAAAAACACTCATTCCCCACTTCCTCATATTGCTAAAAAGAATTATTATTATTATTATTATTATTATTATTATTATTAGGTGAAATGCAGTGACTTGGGGCTGTGATTCTGAGCTAGGTATGCCAAGGGATCTTGTACAGTAGGCCATTGTTATCCACTGGGGTTTGGTTCCAGGACCCTCCGTGGATAACAAAATCCGTGTATGCTGAACTCCCATTAAATATAACAAAATGGTGTCCCATATATAAAATGGAAAATCAAGGCTTGCTATTTGGAATGTATACTTTTGGGGAATATTTTCAATACGTGTACGCTCAAATCCGTGGATAAAAAAATCCATGGATAAGGAGGGCTAACTGTAGTCTCTTTGAGACAAACTGAAAGAAAGAAGCTGGTAGCATGAGCTTTCACAGACTTGAGTCTGCTTCTTCAGACCCCTTGCATCTGAGGAAGTAGGCTCAAGTCCATGGAAACTAATGCTACCAGCTTCTTTCTTTCAGTTAAGTCTCAGAAGAGGCTACAAGATCCCTTGGCATACTGATTTTCTACACTAACACAACTACGTCTTTGAATTCTGAGCTAGGTACTAAAGAGTTCAAATTACAACAGATATGAATTCACTTGATACCCTTTGGTTATACACTATCTCTCAGTTTCAGTAGAAAAACACACACATCATCTGAAGGGATAATAATGGCCTAAGGGTATGTCCACACTACAGAAATAAAGCCTGACATCACTTTAACTCCCATGACTCTGCCCTATGTAATCATGGGATTTGTAGTTTGGAAGTGCCAAACTTCTATAACAGACCAGGCTGAATACCTCACTACACAACAACAACAACAACAACAACAACAACAATAATGTTTATTTCTTACCCGCCCCTCTGTAAAACAATCGAGGTGGGGTACAACAAGGTTAAAAAACAGATTACAGATTAAAATAATTCAAGAATTCCATCCCAACCTCCCCCCTCCCTTTTAAACTAGTTAAGTTTAAAATTAAACTAGTTAAGTTTAAAATTAAATTACTAACAATAAAAATACAATACAACATAATACACAAAAAACACAATGCTGGCCACAGCATGGGTAGCAACAAAATACAGAGGGGGGGGGGGGATAGGGAGTTGGGAATTGGCTGAAAGATTACAAATCCCAGGATTCCACAGGATGGATCCATGACAATTAAAGTGGTGTCAAACTGCTTTATTTCTGCAGTGTGGAATAGCTGTAACACTACAGTGAATAGGAGTTCAAGATGCTGTAGACCCACTGCTGGTTCCAGTTTCAGATATACAGAAGCCTACTCTTGGGAGGCAGATTTGTTCATGATATTTCTTATGATAAAAATATTTATTTCTGTATAAATAAATATTTATTTCTGTAACATATTTAAACAACATTATCAGCCCTTATATGCAATGGAGTGTCACCTGATATTATTTTTTAATGTTTACTAAATTCCCAATATTTCAAAAATGTAATTGCTAAAAAATTAACTGGGTGCTCTGAGTTAAATTAACCTTATGCCACTAGATAGGCAGCCTTAGGTGATTCATTGTGTCTGCTTTAGTTTGCAGACACATCCTGATCATCTGTGATATAGAAACAATTATGGTATACAGTACGTTGTGACCAGCTCCAATTCATGAGGTTCATAGAAAACTGCCTTTTGGTGGCTTCCCTACAGGTTTGCTTGCAGGTCAATTACAGTAGTACTCCCAACATATGCCAGGTAGCTGTATTATTAATTTCCTACAATAACCTGGAGCAATGGTACTTCATGAGATATAGTGGGAAATTAAAGTGGCAGCTGCCTGGCACAGATCAGAGTGCCAGTTTTAAAGGGACCTCTAAGGCGGGTATTAGTGAAGCAGACATTTACCCTGAGGCATGTATGCTAACACAGAACGTGGTCTACCTCATAAGGTTGTTGTGGAAATTTGTTGAGTATATGGAGCACTCCGGGCTCTGGAAGAAAGGTAATGTGATATACAGCCAGCCCTCTGTATCCATGGATTCTTTATCCACAGATTCAACCATCCATGGTTTGAAAATATTTTAAGCCAAGATAAATTCCAGAAAGCAAACCTTGATTTTGCTATTTGATATGAGGGATGCTATTTTACTATGCCATTGTATTTAATTGGGCTTCAGCATCCACAGATTTTAGTATCCATAGGGGTCCCAGAACCAAACCCTAATAGGCAAAAGCCAACTGTACTGTATTGCACTACATTCAATTGCTTTTTAGCTCCTAAATAAGGATTTTTCAATAATTCCCACGCAGCAAAGGAGAAAATTTAACGCATAGATGCTGTAGATTTTTTCACTTTCCACTGCAGATTTGGGGTGGGTGGGTGTTTTTTTCCCTGGAGAAATTAATCAGGAAGAATATAAGGCTTTCCCACTTTTATTTTCAAGCAAAGAAGAATTGCCATAAGTGAATAAGCAGTTGTATCCAAAATACTGAGTAAAACAAATTTTCTTCCCCTTCTCAGATCTCACTACCACCAAATTATAATCTTCCCAGGTGATACATGTGAACAAAGTGGTTGATTTGACACTATCCTCTCTTTCCCAAGGCAACAGGAGCTTTGTAGACTTTCTAGCTCTGTGGATGGTAGACTCCCGCTCAAGGACCTCTGATAAATCCATAGTTCACACATAGGGAAGATGTAATAAGTTAATCATGACATAAAGAGTGTATTAGGACCCAACTCAGATGTACCCATATGTTTGTTATTCAAAATTTTATTTTATATATATATATATAAACTAAACTAAACTAAAATATATAATTTTTATTGGATTGGTTTACTGTTGACATGATTTCTCAAACATCTATATACTGTATTTCTTAAATCTTTTCATAAAATTATCTTTAAAAAAAATCAAACAGATCACACGCATAGGCTATAATATATAAGCCATCAATACTTTCAATGGGTAATAAATCCCTCCCTGGATCATAACCTTTACAGTTTCTACTGTCCATGGCTGCAACAATAAAGCAGATGCCTGCTATCTGTTGCAATATTTGCTCCCTCCTCCTCCTCCTCCTCTCTTCTTAGTTTCCTGCCCGCTCCTTTAATCTGCTCTCATCACCTATTTATTCTTCAGTGTGCGCACACACTGTTATCACACCTACCTTGTAATCTCCAGTATATCTTCTTATTCCGCCACTGGATGCTAATGTGATTTTCAGAGACAGACAAGCATATCATGCCCGGTTTTCTAACTGTGAGGAAGGATTTAACATAACTTGCAAGCTTGATTCCGGCATTTTAAACACAGTGGGTTGAATGCAGACCATTTGTTGTAATAAACCTTTCACGTTGGTTTCAATGAGATGGAAATATTTCTGACCAAGTTGGGATCCATCCTCATCCAGCTATACTTTGGATGGAGAAATACCTCCAAGCAGCATATAAGCATAAAATAAAGACTATATATACAGTCTCTTTCATGTTGTTTTTTTTTAAAGAGAGAATGAATGGGCATCAATTACACATGCCAACGCAGTAGGGAATGAGAAAAGAAAGAAAAAGAAATTAAACTGACAATGGAAATCAAGTGTGGTCGTAAAACAAACTATCATAAAACAAACTATCAGACTGTTGAGCTGATGATAAAAATAAGTTTACATGACCACCATGCTCTGTACAAGTGTAAGATTTTCAGAGGAGTCATGCTGGAGGACCAAAAGAGAGTTTTGAAGGGAAAGAAGATGAGGGGGAATGAGGGAGGGGGGTGATTTCACAACACTGTAGGCAGCATCATTGTTAATACTGCTTGTTGTTGTTGTTGTTGTTGTTGTTGTGTGACTTCAAGTCATTTCCATCTTATGGTGATCCTACGGCAACCCTATCAAAGAGGTTTTCTTTGGCAAGATTTGTTCAGAGGAGGTTTGGCATGGCCTTGCCTTGAGGGTGCGAGTATGTGACTTGCCCAAGGTCACCCAGTGATTTTCATGGCCGTGTGGAGAATCGATCCCTAGTTTCCAGAGTCATAGTCCAACACTCAAACCACTACACCATGCTGACTCTCTGTTAATACTGCTCAATATTTAATACTGTTAATACTGTTAATATTTGGGGGAAGAATTTGGGGGGCACAGGTCCAGAATCCCACACAGCAAAATCAGCAGGAAAACCACTCCTTTCCCAAACCAGGCCTAACAGATTTTGAAGTACACAAAGTAATGCACATTGCTGTCTGAACAGTGAGTAAGCAAGCAACATGCACACATCCACCCCATTACGCTCAGAGTCTTAAACCTATTGGTCATTGTAAACTAGAAATTCACATTGCAAAAGCTCTTAACTCTCATTATAGTTTCATTATCTTCATATTACATGCACAGTAATTATGATAAGAACATAGGTTTCACTTGACTGGTGAAATTATTTAAATGTAGCTATGAAAGTTCCCAAGTTATTTGTTTCCCCTTCTCTTTCCAACAGATATCAGCATCTATTTGCACACTGATTTTAGCTGAAACTTGAATTACAAAGAAGGAATTTCTGAAAACTCCATTTGTCACATATGCCACAAAAACTAAGGAGATTATCACATGGTTTTTCCCCCCAATCTGGGCACGGGCCAAGACCATGTATAAACGGATGTTATAGCACAGTTCCTTGCCCAGATTGGAGGCATTACTTAGCCTCGTACTTAGCAATGAATTGAAAAGTATCATTTTTGCTAAGTATGGGAGAAGTCCCAATTGGGTACAGGATGCCTCCAATCTGGGCATGGAGCTGTGTGATAACATCTATTTATACACAGTCTCAGCCCATGCCCAAATCAGGAAAAAACAGCCAGTGTGATAATCTCAGAGCATGCACTAAGCCCATAGTGCCATTTGGAATCAAGGAAGAACAAGAGTGCCAGTGTCACAAACTTGAGGGCTTCTTGTGGGTCAAGCCCTGGCAGCAGTGGCACAAAGATGGTGGGGGGCCTCGGAGTCAGTATTCCACAAGTTCCAACAGCAACTCAAAACCTGAAACATTTCTTCATGTGTCATGCGAGCCATAGGTAAGGATATACATCCTAGCAGAAATGGCTGCAACTATTGTAGCTAGTAGGTGCATTTGCTATCTTTATCGTCACCAGGAAAATAATATGAAATAAAATTAAAAACATTGTTTTCCTTTCCTGGCTGTGGGTTATCATATTAAATATTTCACAGAATTTTATCCAGGCACTTGGGACATTTACCCCAGATTGTCCCCGTGCCTATTTTTGCAGTTCAGTGGGCCCAATCTATGACTGCCCCACTTGTATGATAGCACATAGTCTCAGAATCTGGCCCTGAAATCTCAGGGAATGGGACATTGCTGGCCTGGCAACCCTAGTCAGTGTTCACAGTGGCATATATTGTGAGAAAATTTCTGTCTCAGGTTTGTGTCCTGACATCTCAAGAAATGGGAAGCTGCTGACCCAGCAATCTAGCAAGAAATCCATGTTTGTGCCGAGGTAATGTGTGAAACAGTCAACAACAAAAAAGGGTATTGTATCTAACCGGGTATAAACAGGATGCTCTGAGACATAGGAGAGAGATTGGTAAATTCTTTAGATGGCATTTATTCCATATATTGTTTGTTATAACAGTGGACACTTCCTGATAGTCACTGAAGAAGACCATTAGTCGAAATGCATCTGGCTGGTGATCATTTGAGAATGAACACACAGAACTTCTGCTGAGAGATACATTGGAGTACTTTTCCAGGATTATGATAATTACAAAAAATGATTATCATTTTTAAGGCACACTGTAGTTGCATCTTCAAAGTGTGCCTTTTAAGTTCTTTATGTAAGACAAAGTCTGCATGATATACCTTTGTTTTTAATGTAAATTGAACATCTAACAAACATTGCTGATATCCTTGTTATAGAATGTGTGAAATAGTCCACACAGTAAAGGATAATGGCAAAATAATGTAAAAGCTAGTATTCTTGCCTTCCTATGCAAATTCATTTCATAACCAGGTTTGATTGAATGCACTCTCTTCATGAAAGTGACAAGATAATAGAGTTACAGTTCTTGTATTTAGAATATCCCACATGATGATCTGATGAAAGAAGGATACTTGGTATTCATCATTCTCTCCTATTCTCTTCTTCCTTCCTCTTGCCAGCATACTCCAAACCTTGAAGGATGGTCAGACTAATAGGATTATAGTCTGCAAAAAGATTAGATTCTGGGGAGGAAAGATTGATTGATTTTAATTAGTGTGAAGAATTATAATCTCAAGGGACACACTATCCCATGGTGACTATGGGAACCAAGTTAGATGAGAAATCAGAAACAGCTATTTCTGTTCAATCTTAAACTAATATCACAAGTTGCTAGGCCACAACTTTTTCTGCCCAAATATGCCTATGGGTGAATACAGTACATGACCAAGACAAAGCAGGTTTTTCCCCCAGTTGTGAGTTGAATTTTAAAGCACCAAGTTGATCTACTTAAATATTTCCTTTCCTTTATTAACACCAATCTGCAGCATTTTTCTGGGGCACGGGGAATGATTTCATAACAATCACAAGGACTAGCTAATCTGAACTCTGTACAGGTATATGAGGAAGAAAATAGCTTTCTGATTGGTAAAATGAACAGACAATCTCAACCTTTTTACTGCTTTAATCGTATACACCTAGTCATAGAGAAAAGAGCCAGCATGGTCCTGTGGGCTGGATGTTGGACTAGGACCCTGGAGATCAGGTTTGCAATCTCCACTCAGTCATGGAAACCCACTGGGTGACCCTGGGCAAGTCACATGCTCTCAGCCTCACAGGGAGGCAAAGCCAAGCCTTCTCTGTACAAATCTTGTCAAGAAAACCCCATGATAGGCTCACCTTAAGGTCATCATAGGTTGGAAAGGACCTGAAGGCACACAACAACAACAATCAGGGAAGCTTTGTTTTAAACACAAGCAGGATGTTACATATTATAAATGTGACTATTATAAAATGTATAATATAAATACTACATTTATGAAATATTATAAAATTAAATATTATAAAGAAAAACAGTTGGCCCTCCATATTTGCAGCTTTGACTTTTGCAGATTTGATTATTCATGGATTTGATAAATATGTTGATTAATATGTTCCTAGGAATGGCTAGATCCTCCAGCAAGATTCTATTGTCAACCTCTGCCAAAAGTCACATTGGAGAAATTAGATGTTCCTAGAGATAACACTTCCCTAGGCATTTGTAGGTCCTCCAGCACAATTTCATGGTCAACCTTTGGCAGATCTTGACCATAGAATTGCCATGGAGGATGTATACATTCCTAGAGAGTTGTTCTCTCAGGATTAAAAAAAAAAAAAAAAGGTTTTTTATTTACAGCTTTCCCACTTTCACAGGGGTTTTGTGCCATTAACCCCAGTTAATGGGCAAGGTCCACCATAACTAGAACAACTGATTGCTTGTGCAATCTATACTGTGAGGAGGATAATAAGCCAACTAAAGGGGTGGTTACAGATCCAGGGTATACTCTGCTCAAAATGTGTGCATCGGTATGAACACTGCACCAGACATTTGCAAAATATGCAACACATTAAATAAGGAGGGGACAAAAGTTTCTCCACTTGGTGATCTGGTGTTATTCACTTATTTCCACAGGTAAACAGACCCATTCACATGCTAACTCTTAATACTTACAAGCCTTATTCTCAGCCCTGGTGGCGCAGTGGTTAAATGCCTGTACTGCAGCCACTCACTCAAAACCATAAGGTGGCGAGTTCAAGACCAGAAAAGGGCTGAAGCTCGACTCAGGCTTGCATCCTTCCGAGGTCCCTAAAATGAGTACCCAGATTGTTGGGGGGCAAATAGCTTACAATTGTAAACCGCTTAGACACTCCTTAAGGGTATGAAGCGGTATATAAATAAAAGCTGTTTGTTTGTTTGTTTGTTTATTCTCAAAAACACAAAAGCACATTGATGGGATTTCAGAGGCTGTTTTCCTCTAACATCTAACATTAGAAGATCTAGCAGCAACAAAAAGCACCCTGTATGGTATAACATCTATATATCTGTTTAAAAAGGTGTTCTGAAGAATGACGAAAGGCAATTTTAAAGCTTATAAAAGCATTAGACAAATTAATGGAGAATAAAGTGATCAAGGCTACTAGCCATGGGTAATAGAATGATGGCAAATTATTGTCAGTCTCAGTGGTTAGTCTCCCTGCCACTACCAGTTTGTTTGTTTTTTCAATATATTTTTTATTATTCATATTGTTTAAAAAGTACATCATTACATCAATTCTTAGTCTATATATAACTGATTATTTAAGAGCTTCATTCCCTGTATCCTTCCTCCCCCCCCCCCAAAAAAAAAAGGTCTGTTTGTATAATCCTACTGGTGTCATCTTAAACCGCTATCTTAATGTTTAATTCTTCCCTCCAAGTAAAAATTCCTGGCCATACCACCTCCACATACTTGTCTTTTAACTATTGTTCAGTCTCTGTGCGATATTCTTCAGTCTTATTCATGCTCACAAAGACCAGTAAATGTAATCAAGTTAATTATTAAGAACAATAAAGGACATTATATCCACCAAAACAGAATTCCATCTCCTTACTGTCATATGTCATCTTAGGATTTTGAATGATGTTCTTTGCTATAGCTTCAAATTATAAAACTATATATTGTAAAACTATATTTTAAAACTATATAGATGGATAGATTCTATTAAGGAGGTCACGGGTATGAATTTATGGGAACTAAGTCGAGCAGTGGGGGGTGTGGGAGTCTTTGAAATGTTGCGTCCACAGGATCACCATGAGTCAGGGTTAACAACAACAACAACAACAACAACAACATATTATTCATGTCTTGTATCATCCCAATAGTCAAATAAAAATCTGTCTGTACCAAAGTGTCTTCTTTTCTGTCTGCAAAATGGAATTCAGAAATTCTCAGCTTCAGAAATTTCTGCAGTAAGATTTCATGTGCCCCTGAAGAAGGCCTTTGAAATAAATATATAGGCTGAACTGCATTTGTTTTTTTTTCCAGTCACCCATTGAGCATTTAGTAATGTGTCTTTTTTTTATTTGTGGATTCTACTGGGTGCTCTCCAGTTGTTGTCTGTTTGTTCTTTTGCTGATGTACCAAAGTGGTAAACAATTATTGACCTATGTTAAGAATTGGACTTACAATAGTATCCCATGAAGAGTTACAGGTAAAATTACCCCCCCCCCCCAAAAAAAAATCAGACAGCTGGTAGGTTATTATTCTTAATCAGGACAACACACTAGCTGTTTTGCTCTTTCAGGAAATATAAGACAAAGATGGATCTTGACACCACCGCTGTTTAATTGTTTTTAGACAATTTTGGCTCTCTTTAACAGTGTAAATGGTCAATCCCGTAAATTTAAGAACTACTGAACACCAGTGTTTCTCAATACAGCAGTACTCCAACAAGAATTGGTTCTTGGAGACTACTTAAATCTTCTGTTCTGAAGATGTTTTAAAAATGAATCCAAGAAAATGTAATGTTTTATTCTAGAAACAAAGGGGCGACACAGACAACCAAGGAAAAGCAGCTTGAAGCTGCTTTTTCTGAAACTGCATTGAAACCCACCAACTGCACAAGGGGCTCCCAAGGCAGCCTGGATGCAAACAGACCAACTGCATGGTGTGGCATCAAGACGTGCCATTGAGTAATAGCAACAAGGACATTATAATCTGTGGTGACTGGAATGGTGTACTGGAACCGAATATTGATCATCTGTCTCATAAGAAAATTATGATGAATCAAGGCAAGCTTCCAAACTCCTGTTTTAAGTTGATTAAAGATTTGGGACTGTCTGAAGCTTGGAGACACAAATATGGAGAAATGCGAAGTTACACTTTTTTTCTAATAGGCACAAAAGATTCTCCAGACTAGATATGTTTTTTGTCTCAAAGGCATTAACTACAAGAATCAACAAAGTGGAAACATTGGTGAAATCATACTCCGATCACAATCCAATCCTGCTTACCATGAGGAAAGAAACCTCAGAATTTCGGTGGCACTTACAAGACTATTTGCTTGCTAATTCGGAGATTGTGAAACAAGCCAGAGAAATCTTAAAGATTTACTTTAAGGAGAACTTAAACAAAGAAACTGATATCAAAGTTGTTCGGGCAGCAAGTAAGGCCGTTCTTAGGGGTTTTTTCATTAAAAAACACTGTGAGATCTTAGCAAAAAAAAGACAATGCATGAAACAAATATCAGATCAAATCTTCAGAAAAGAGGAAGAATTAAGACAAAACCCACAGAATGAGAAAATCATTAAAGAAATCGCTATTTTGCAAAAACAATACAATATGCATAATGCACAAGATATGGCAAACAAGCTGAAATCCTTGAAATTGAAACAATACCATGAAGCAAACAAACCTGGCAAGTGGCTAGCCCAGAGAATATGTAGAAATAAGGAAAAAAATAATAATTACTAAGTTGGATGATGGTTCTAAAATACATACTGACTCCAATTGAAGAAGGCCACTTACAATTATTTCAAGAACTTGTTTGAAACTAAGAAATTAAGTATAATCGAGATAAATAAATATCTTCAAAATTCTCCGTTTTTAGAACTAAATGAACAACAAACTGCTGAATTAAACAAACCGATCTCTATAACTGAAATCAATGACTCAATATCGCGGGCCAAGATCAATAAAGCGCCGGGCCCGGATGGCTTTACAGCAAGATATTACAAGATCTTTCAATCTGAAATTATTTTACCGCTTCAAGAAGTCATGAACTCTATCAACGGGGAAGATCTCCCTCATACCTGGGAAGAAGCGAATGTAATCTTGATTTTGAAGGAAGGAAGAGATCCGCAATTTTTGAGAAATTACAGACCTATTTCTCTACTTAACACTGACTACAAACTGTTTGCAGACATCATGGCTAATAGACTGAGAAAGATTTTGCAGATAATGATTCAGGAGGATCAGTGCGGTTTTCTTCCAAAAAGACATCTTAGAAACAACATTCGTTTTGTGCTTGACGTCATCGAGCACTATGACCTGCACAATGAAAGAGAACTCGCCCTGATCTTCCTGGACATTGAAAAAGCTTTCGACAGCCTTGACTGGAACATAATTATCAAAACATTAGAACGGTTAAAATTCGGAGATAGATATATTAATTGGATAAAATCGATTTACAGAAAACAATCAGCCAAAATTATAATCAACGATCAGAGAACGGAAAATATTATGTTACACAGAGGCACCAGACAAGGCTGTCCACTCTCACCTTTACTCTTCATATTAGTACCGGAATTTTTGTTAATCAATATTAGAAATGATCCAAAGAATAATGGTGTTAAGTTTAAAGGGGAGTGTTTAAAAGTATGGGCTTACGCAGACGACATTGTTCTGACTATGGAGGAACCTCTGATGGGTTACAGGAATCTAGTAACACAACTGAAAAATTTTGAAAAAGTCTCAGGCCTTAAAATTAATGTTGAAAAAACAGCTGTAATTACAAAAAACATGTCCCAGGAAAATCAGAATATACTTAAAAATAGAACAGGCTTTAAACTTACAGATAAAGTAAGATATCTAGGTGTTATACTAACAAATAAGAATGCAAATCTGCTTAAAAATAATTACCTAAGCAAATGGTCACAGATCAAACAAGAGATAAAGAAGTGGCAAGGTCTAAATCTGTCTATCTTGGGCCGGATAGCAGCTGTCAAAATGTTAGTGTTACCTAAATTGTTATTTTTATTTCAAAATATACCACTTCTAAAACATGGGAAAATTCTTAAGGACTGGCAAAAGTTTTTAGCTGACTTTGTCTGGGCAGGCAAAAAACCCAGAATCAAACTAAAGATACTCCACGATGCGAATGAAAGGGGTGGTTTGGCCTTTCCTAAATTAAGTCTTTACTATGAGGCCTGTGTTTTTCTTTGGCTTAAAGAATGGATAACCTTGCAAAACAAAAGATTGTTAAAGCTAGAAAGTACCAACAACAGATTTGGATGGCACGGTTATCTTTTCTATGGAAAATTGGGGGTAAATCAACACTTCAACAATCATTATATTCGTGCCTCTTTGTTACAAACCTGGAACAAATATAAAGATAGAATCTGCCCTAAAATTCCTGAATGGGTCTCTCCTCACGAGGCTCTGTATGGTATAGACCCGAAAAGAAACGAAATATGGCTAAGATACAGTGATATACTAGATGCCGACGGGAAAATGAAACAGAAGAAGGATGGCAGATAGATTGGTTTTTACACAGACAGTTAGATCAAAGGTTTAAAATAGACAAAAAACAGAGGGGCATTTCCTATGCTAAATCAGAATTGGAAGAGATCTTATGGAAACCGGACTGTAAAACACTGTCAAAAATTTACAAAATCTTACTGAAATGGTACACAGAGGACGAGCTTATAAAAGAATCAATGGTCAAATGGGCTCAGAATTGTGGGAAAGAATTATATCTAGATCAATGGGAGAAATCTTGGACTACCAGAATGAAATACTCTCCATCCCAATATGTAAAAGAGAATTATTATAAAATTTTGTTTAGGTGGCATTTATCCCCTGACAAAATAGCAAAAATGTACAAAACCGGAAATAATATCTGTTGGAACTGTCACAAAGAAATTGGATCTTATTTTCATTTATGGTGGTTGTGCGAGAAAGCTAAAACTTTTAGGAAGTATGTGCATGATGAAATTCTACAAATGTTAAAAATTAATTTGAAATTCAATGCAGAAACTATGTTATTATGCATGTTGGAAGAGGGGGTAGAAAAAAGGTATGGGAAGACAATATTCTATATGTTAACTGCAGCGAGACTGGTCTTTGCAAAATATTGGAAATCTGATAAAACAATACATATTGATGAATGGAGATGTAAATTATATCAAATGATGGAAATAGATCTATTATCATACAAAGTGGACAATAAGGATAGTGCAAAATGGAAGGAAAATTGGGAGAAAGTCATGCAATTCTTGAGGGGCAAATGGGGACAAGTGGCAAATTGGGCCTCCAATATGGATTTAATAGTTTAAATACAAAGCCTCTTCAAAGGAACTTATATATTATGTTTTGATGTCATATGTAAAAATAATTCAATTATAAGTTAAGTTCATTAAGATAGAAAGAGTTAAGCCAGAACACGGGAATAAGAAAGCACAGTAAATTAACTTGTAATTTCTGTGGTATTTCCACAGTTCTGAGACTGTAAATTTATTCTAACCTCCAAAGCAAATATGATAGAATTTGCAACATATTTTTGGAGGTTTAAGTTTATTTTTTATACTATAAAAAGGGATATTCAAAGATATGATGATTGATGCGTGGAGGACAAATGAGTTTACCTGTATTTTTTGTTGGTTTCTTTTTCTTTCTTTTTTTAGTCTTTGGAGAGTCACAACAAAGTATAATATATATACTACTTTTCTGTATAATTCATTCCATGCTATTTGGGAGAATTTGGAAGTGTAAAATACTATGGAACTGCCATATCATCTTCTGGATATATTACGATGTGATATATGATTGTTAAGAAGCATACTATTTGATTTTGAATCATAACTTTATGTATTGTATTAAAAGTGAATGTAATAAAAATTATTTTAAAAAAAAGACGTGCCATTGAGTAATATTTTTGATCATCTTTTCCCCACCCCGTGCACCATCCCACAAACACACAGTCCCTGGCAATTGCCTCCTCTTTAGAGGCCATTCCATTGGATGGCTAACCCCTTTTGTTTGGCCACACAGTTGCATGCGACCCTCCACCACTACAAGGCATTGGAGAATCCTATCATGCCCCCCTTCATGCCCTCTTCACACTCCCATCAGCCCATGCCCCTTGCCCCTGCTTGGACCGTCTGGTTTGTTTGTGTATGTTGTTCTTATCTCCATGAGAGGTGTCATGCTTTCACTTGTGGGCATTGATATGCACAATCAGGGGATAGAGCGCTCCTTTAGAACCACTCTAGTGTTGGCACATTTAGACGCCTATGTGAAGGTGCACACTTTCAGAGGGGAAAGAGGAAAAATTCAGCTCCGTTTTAGTGTGGCTTTTAGCCCTGGAGCATGGCTTGAGTGTGGTTTCCGGACGGTTTCCAGGCGTGCATCAGCTAAACAGTCCGCCTCAAAACCTGCTGGAAACTGGCTTATTTTGCCTGTCTGTTTCACCCCATAGATCTAAATTTATATGGATCTTATATTATCTTTAGAACATCTTTCAATATGTGGGTATTTGGTGCCCATGAAAAATTAAACTGTTGCCATTATTGTGACTCAATGGTCACAATGCCAAATAGTCTTATGCCAAAAATTACAATAAGGCAACTGTATCCTTCTCCACACAAGAGGCAGTTGCTCTTTCCCACTTTCTCTATGGAATTCTGGTACCGTTAAATGATACAGTCAACTGATATCCAAATGTTAAGAAATGTTAGAATTAGTTTTGTGAGAGCAACTCTGTGAGTTCTTCAACATACCAAATCTTCCTTGGTATATCTGGAAGTAGGCTTCAATCAGGTCAAAGCTCTGTCTGACAATAGTATTACAAGTTGGTGTTCTTTGTACTGCTGTGCAGGATAAATTGCTCTCATGTTTTTGCACGCTAATTTCAAAGCAGTTGGAAGAAGGCAGTATAAAAAAAGGTTTTCCTCTACTAGTTTTTATGTCTTTGATATTCTTCCAGTTATTTTAAAGAATGCTAAAAATGACTGTGCTGGCTGTGTGCCGTAATAAATGATTGCTTGAAACATGGTTGAAGTATAACTGTTTGAGATGGACTTTGAAAGTCTTTAGCTCATCTTATTCACCATTAAAACTGATTCTCTTTCCAGTCAGTGGATTTCTCTCCACCTCTGGAACTATCTGAAACCTCTTGCACTTCACAGATATAAGAAAGCCTTCAATTAATACATAATATTATACCCATAGCAGTACTTGTTGCTTAATACAAGAAAATTCATTTTTACAACTTCTCATTATTTTTCACCAGTATGTTTTTTATAACCATATTATAACACCTTTCAGATAACACTAATGTTTACTTTCTGGATGCATGACTTATTTCTTTTGTATTTTTTCTGCACCTTTTCTGTTACTGGTGATCTACTTTTTCTGTTGTAACTGAAACCCTTACTTATTAACTGGTGGGGCTGCTTTTTTGAAAGGGTAGTATTTGTTTAGTCATTTAGGATGGTCTTAGATGGAATCTCCTTTCCCATTTCCTAAATTCCTTGCCTAGTAGATCGTTCTAATGGTTTATATTCTAGAAGAAAGAGATTTTTCTATCACTAAACAATGGCAGTGTTTTTATATAGCACAATTAAAACAAGAGGTGAAATGTTATTTGGCCTAATAAACTGACATGTTTTGGACAGTTTTATTCTGCATTACTGTTTTGTACACATTATACCAATATATATTATACATACAATTTCTATGTACAGTGGTCCCCCGGTTTACGAATACCCCGGCCTACGAAAACCCCGGTCTACAAAAGAGCCGGGGCCGGAAAAATGGCCCCGGTTTACGGGAAAAAACCCGGTTTACGAAAAGAAAGCGGCGGGAAATTCAAATGGTGCGGGGGCTGGTTTAAGGGGGGCCCGGTTTACGAACTTTTCAGTTTAAGAAAGGGGTGCTGGAACGAATTAATTTTGTAAACCGGGGGACCACTGTATTTTTATGCAGATTTTATTCTGCTTTTCTGCTTTGATTCTTTGGACTGTAACAACAAACCAGAAGCATTAAGAGAGAGTGTGCTGAAGTGTAAAAAGCTTAAATGATATAGCATCAAAATATTATTCACGTGTACATTATATATAAATAAAATATAAAAGATATATATAAAAAGAACAAAAGGTCTCACAGCACCTTCAAGACTTAACAGGTGCAAAGTAGAAAACAACCCAGGAGGAAGCTGACTGGCCCTATATCAGACAGTAAGCTACATGGCAGAGTGGGGATTTGAACTAATTTATTGGACCATAGCATGTTTTAGGTTGGGAAAATAGTTCTGAAACAATAAGAGAAAGGATTTTTCCCCCTTTCCACAGCTTGCTGTGACACATGTTTATGAAAGCCTGCTGCCTGTCACATAAATATCCCCAGTTATCATTTTCACAGGCATCAGGAATCACTCTTGAGATGGAATCAAAATCACCTCACTCAAAGCAAATATATATATATAAATAGAATCCTGTAACACCTTAAAGAATTATAAATTTATTGTAGCCTGAACCTTCATAGACCACAGCCAATTCATCAGATAAACAATCCAAAATTTCAGTAATATAATGTGTATATATGGTTAGGATGGGATTGTAGACACTGAGGTCAGAAGAAAATTAAGTTAAAAAGTACTGACAGTGACATAGCTCAGAAAGGGAAAATCTCTGTTGATGTTTTTAGAATAAATCATTTTGATTACCACTATAGAAATAACTTCAATCTTGATAAGACTAAAAAGGTAACATTACAAAGGATTGTTTGCTGCTGAATTTTAATTAATTCTGTTATTTTATCGATAACAGCTTTTCCAATTTATTAAAAACAATTGTATACAATGTCAAATCTAGATTAGGATTAACTGGATTGCGCTCAATCATAAAATTCCAAAATCATATTAAAAACATTCATTTCTAATCAGGATGCCAGTTGACTTACCCATCTGTGAACAAAACAGAAATATGTTTTTGCTAAGCATGCCTAACTAAATGAAGCTTGGTTCACTTGCCTGCAGCTGAAGACAAATTAGTCTGATTATACTGGAAAGGGCACACAGCATATCTAGGAATTAAAACTGAGACTGGGTATTTAGGATAAAGAAAATGAATCACCCACATTATCCTCAGACTTTGTACCATTAACTATTGCCAGACTGTATGCTGTTACTTTGCAAAGGAAATTTCCAAATATTTTAACTCGATCACAAACACTTTTCATTTTGAACATGGGGCTGGTTTATATATGCTTTCTAAACATTATAGTATTATTCATTCCAGGATCTTATAAGGAGGTTATACTGTTGTGACTTGCTGCCATTATTATTATTTTTTTAATGTGAAGAAACAGCCCTGCAAAAATTCTTTCAGTTTTTATTAACAGTTGTTTCTTTCATGCACAGATCGCATATTCCCCCGTTCATTTTTGTTCCTTCGAGATATTGCCTGGTATGCACATTTTTATACTGTGAATACTTGACAGATGGTATTTGCCGTACCAATTGGTATATTAAATGGGAGGGACAATAGCTAGAAACACCCTTAGAAAATATTAAATTAGCCAGACTCTTATGTATTTTTTAAAAATACAGAAATACAAAAAGACTAAACTACCTAGAAGATGTAATGTTTTAAAGAATAATAAACTAAACAAAAATGCTACACTGCTTATCCTATCAAATGGCCAGTGACTATCTAGAACATTGTCCCTGCCTCAGATAGCAATATGTATTGCTTCAGTTAAGAAGCACAGAAGTAACGTTTTCCACTGACACTCCCATTCCGTGCTATTGACCAGCTTCTACATTAGAGAAATACGTAGAGTTTAAAAGGATTAACTGAGCCCAAAGCAAAGTGACATGGAACAGTTTTCCTGACTGTAAAACTATGCAGCCCCATGTAGGGTATCTGGGATTTACCCTCTTATCTCTAATCAGTGATTTGAGATAACAGGGAAAAGAAACCTTGCAATCCAGATATGGAATCCTTGCATGCTTTATCTGTTCCATGGCTATGTTTGAATTAAACAAACAAACAAACAAAAGTTTCTAGTCTTGATCGTAAATGAAATAAATGCTGAGTATGTGCAGTTTTGCATGTTAAATGCTCTGAAATTGTGATGCTATCATCCCTAGAGAGATAAAATTAACTTTGCTTCCACCCCCATGATGCTAAGCACATTTAGCTATGAATAGGAACTATTTTAATATAGAAAGTGATAATGTGTTTTGAAATTAAAGATTAAAACATTTGCCCATGTACATACCCATAAAGCTCCTTTTAACTGAAGAATGTTCTTTAAAATAAGAAAGGATGTAGTGACCAGCATCAACTGCAGGACATACCAATTCATGTACAGTGGGCCCTTGTTATCCACTGGGGTTTGGTTCCAGGGCCCGATAACAAAATCTGTCTATGCTCAAGTCCCATTAAATATAATGGCCCAACAAAATGGTGTCCCATATATAAAATGGAAAATCAAGGTTTGCTATTTGGAATTTATAGTTTTTGGGAACATTTTCAAGCCGTGTATGCTCAAATCCTTGGATAAAAAATCCGTGGATAAGGAGGGCCAACTGTACTGATGACTGATCTGTTTGCTACACCAAAATCATACCCTCCAACTGTCTTGATTTGGCCTATTAATTCTGTCATATCACTTTTTCTGCTGTTTCTAAAATGTCCTAGTTTCTCTCTCCTCCTCCCACTTTACTCCTTTGTCCTCAATTTACGTCAGGTGCTGCAAACTTAGTTCAAAAAAAAATTGCACTCAACTTACTCAGCAAGGGGGGGAAAAGAGAAAGGGGCTGAAGCTTGCCCTTCTTGTAGACTTGGGCAAAAGCAAACTGCACCAGCATTCCTAGCTTGTTTGTTCTTCCTCATTAACAAATGTTATCATATTGACCACACTTAGATGTTACTTGGAAACATGTTCCAATTTTCCTTTATGGACCTTATCAGACGGGAGGAATTTCTCTTTATTGCGAATGAAACCAATTGGAGCCAATTCGAATTCATGTGAATTCGCTAGTTTAGCGAATTTACGTGAATTCCAATTGTGTTCAGAATGCATTCAGAATGACTTCCCATTACCTGAAAATAACCCCCCCTTGCCTGAAATTGTGTGAGATGCTTTAATTCGCAATAACATAAAACCCATGATTGCATTCGGAATGACTTCCCTTTTGCGCGAAATTGGGTGAGATACTTTAATTTGCAATAACGTGAAACGCCATGATTGCGTTCGGATTGCCATTAGATTATATTTCCAATTTCCAACATCTGATAAGATTATATGAAAGATTGGAGGGTAGGCAATATGCTTTTCTGACACCCTCTAAGTACCTGTGCAGGTTAGGTGGAGTATGGTTCCTTTGCTGGACTACAAATCCACTATAAGATTTCTTAGCAGTTTTAACATAGTAGAATCTATTCTTACATAAACTACATTGGTAGGCTGCATCTGTACTGCGGAAATAATCCGATTTGACATCACTTTAACTGCCATGGCTCAATGCTACGGAATTGTGGTAATGGCAGTTTGATGTAGCACCAGAGCTCTGGCAGTTCAAGTAGTGTCAAACCAGATTATTTCTGCAGTGTGGATGCAGTCTTGTGGTGAGGTAACCAGAAAATGTTTCAGAGCTCAAAGAAAGGTATTTGTTAAATAATAAAACCGCTTGCCATTTACAGACTGTTAGATTCTTCAAGGATCCAGAAAAAAATGTTACAACAGTAATAATTGTAGTCTATTGTTGTAAATAATAAAGACATATCACTTCAGTACATTTTTTTGAGCCTCTGAAAAATTGTGCAGACTGCAGATTGCAAAGGCAGGGGTCTGGAATATGAAATACATTTAGCATACATAATGGACAACTTGCATCCGTAGGGGTGGGGAAATATTATTGCCATATTATGCACCTGTTTTAATTAATAGGCATATTTCCTTCCTGGTGTGTTTAAATAGCATAAAGTGATTAATATCACTGAAGACAAGATCAACTAATCATGCTAATTACAAAAACAGTATAATGTAGTGGATAGAACATTGGGCTTACATATTCAAGGCCATGTTCGAATCCTCATTCAGTCATGAATCACATGATAGGTTAAGCAGGTACTATTTGACAAGGTTGTTCAGAAAATGTGTCAGCCACACAACAATATGAAGTATTTTGGACACTAAAACATATGGTGGTAATGACAGCCACATCCTAGAGGAATGTATACCATACTATACTTATTGATAAGACTAAGACTTGGGACATACATTTTAAATTAATCCAATTAATTGCAGGCATAATATGTTAGGTTTTTTTTCCCCAAAAAGTGTTTTTAACACATTTAAAAGCAATAGTAATAGTAATAGCCAAACCAGCAATAAACATTTCTCTGAAGATGGCAGCCACAGATGCTGGCGAAACATCAGAAAGGAACTCTTCTAGAACATGGCCACATAGCCCGAAAGCCCCACAAAAAACTATAATATCTTACTATATGAACTGGGAGCACTGTATATTTTATAGCTCTGAAATTCTGTTCTAATGCTACTACATTTAAAATAGTTTGGCTTTATTCCATAATTCTTCATCTCAAATTTCCAACACAACGCCAGAGAATAGTTTGTCAAAACACCATATGAACTGTTTGCTGCATTAAAGCTATTAGCAATAAAATCAAACGGTAAAGAGTTTTCTTTTACTGTTTCCTTTGTGTTCCTGTTGTATAATTTTTATGAGAAGCATTTTCATAACAACATAGATATTGTTCTGTGGGAAGGGTAATTTAACTGTCTTGATTGTATACTACAGAAGATTGTGACTATTTTAACAGGATACTGCTATACTATTAAGATGGTATATTCTAAATTCCTAAAAGAATTTAGAACATACTGTCTGCAATAACATAAACTGCATCGTTTTAAAAAGATGGGTAGTAGTGTGTAAGTGGCCAATGTTCATTCCAAGAAAAGAGACTCAGATCTTTGTTTGCACTGCATTTATGATAACATACATATGGCTGTACATTATACTAGCTAAACAAAAGAGCTGCAGCCTTTTTGTTCATGAATCCAGCTACCTTATGTCAAAGATTATCTGTAACTAAAGATCACTGCATTGGTCTACCATGGCACCAGCATATCAGGAATCCTTAAATCTGTGAGCTTCCTTGAATCCCTTCCGGGAGAAAGGTGGCATATAAATGAAATAAATCAATAAATAAATCCTGACATATTAGTATTCATTTGTATCACAGCTAGGGTAATACAAATAGTTTGGACAAAATGAATTATCACTACACTAGTCTCACCTCTTGGGCCTAGGGTCTCGTCTACACACTTGAAATACTGTACTCCTCATTCTATTCAAATAGACTGTGATCTGGCCATGTGCGATCCAGAGGGAATTTGAGCTTTTGGGAAGGGGCAAAATCCTCCGTAAACTCCACAGAAAAAGTTTTGTGTGTGTGTGTGTGGTTTTTATCGGAGTATCCGCAAAGATGTGCATTATTGAATGTGTGGTGATCTGCTTCACAGTCCTTCACATGGCTGCACATTTTTGGCAGAGGGAGAGCCGATGGCCAGGACAGAGCATCACATGATGCTTCCCGCCAGGCAACCGCCCAAGTGTCTGTTTGCAAATTGGTGGTAATATTATTTTGGTGCATGTGCCTAATGTGCTGTGGTGCTCCCATGCTTTTGTTCTAGTCTCTTTTTTTTTCAAACTAACTAACTAAAACTTTCTAAAAAGCTTTTCAGACCCAATTGCTTTTCTAACAGCTGGTTTTGGGATATTTTAGGATTTTATTTTTTTCATTGGCATAAACAGCAATGGCTGAAGGACAAAGCTCACGGAGAGTGAAAGGTGGCAGGGGCATTTTCCGGAAACACCAGAGTCGCTAGATCTCATTGCTGTGAGGAGAAGATACAACAACAGTTCCAAGAGTGCCACCAGAATATTGATATTTTTGAGGAAAAAATGCCTTTGAGATAAGGTTAAAGAGTCATGGACAGGCTGCTGAGAAATGAAGCAATAATTCTTATACAGAGGATATCCCCTTAAAATGATAAAACAGGTTATGTGTAAATTTGCTGGTACAAACAGGAGGGATCTCCTCAAGAAGAAAAATAAGACAAACATGATATAAGATGGTAACAGAATTAACACGTGATATCCATACAAATCAAATTGAAAACATCATACTTAGATATTGTTTTTTACTACAAAATATCCCAAGATATTGGCATATTCCTGTGATTACTACAAAACATGGAATTAACCTTAGTGATATGCTAGTACACTGTACATTAAAGCACCCTACCGGATTTAAAAATATGCCAACAGGAGGGAATTTACCCACAGGACAAAAGCAATACCAAGTTAAACTGAAACGGTATTACAGTCCTCCCTCCATTCTCGCAGTCTTCGGACTTGCGTCCCTCGCTTATGTGCGAGGGATGAACGGAGGAGGAATAAAGAGTGTGTGCCCACACACATCCATGAACCTGTGCCTATATTCAAGCCAATCACTTGAAGTTTTTGTTGTTGTTGTTTCATTTTCGTGAGTGGGTCCAGAATGGATCCCCCACAAAAAAGGAGGGGTGACTGTATTTACATCATACAGTGCCCATGTAAGCTACTATACAGGAAATGACAATGAGAAAAATAAAAACTAGAATCACTGAGCATAGGAGCTATATCAAAAAGAGAAGGCTACATGCACCTTTTGTAAAACACTTTTTGGAATTCCAGAATGATATAAAAGATATGTGATTCTGGTGTGTGGAAAAGGCTATTGCCTAAACTATAGAGGGATCCAGCACCAGGAGATTAAAAAGAAGAGAGATCTATTGGATACACCAACTCAATACCGTAGCTTTAGCCCTCTGGGTCTTAATGATGAGGTGGACTGGATATCAGTACTGGAGGAGATTTTCCTTCAGACTGATGGAGATAATAGTGTACAATTTGATAAAATAAGGTCAGTATAGGGTCCGGAGACTGTGAATTTATAGAATTATTCTCTATGAGAATATGAGAAGCTTTCCCAGATGTGTGACTTTGTCTGGCCCGTTTTAACTGTGCATTACAAAGCCGAGCCCTCCCTCCAGTCCATCTGCATTGGTCCAGGCCTCAGAGGGAGAGAAGAACCACGGGACCTGATACCCTTCCCCATCACCTTTCCCTTCTCCTCTTGTGTCGTGTCTTTTAGATTGTAAGCCTGAGGGCAGGGAACCGTCTAATTACAAGTTTATATGTACAGCACTGTGTAAACCTACAGCGCTATATAAATAAAGGTTAATAATAATAATAATAATAATAATATGAAAGAAGATTTTGTTGCCATTGTTTGTTTGTTTTTTAAAAAATACATTATTATTATTATTATTATTATTAGCTTTATTTATAAAGCGCCGTAAGCGTACACGGCGCTGTACAAAAACAAAAACAAAAAAATATCAAGAACATGTAGAAATTCATTTGCACCACTGTATTATCACTGTTAATCTGTAAAGGAGTTTGTCTCATGTTTTGTTAAAGATCTGTACTTTGTTTTTAATTTTCCAGTTACATTTTTGCTGAACCAATGCCTTGTACAGAAAAGCTATAATTTACAGCAGATGTAAGGTTATTTATACTTTGCTGTTTAAGCATTGACTCTGCATAGTGTTTTTAAAAAAGCCGTGAGAGAAAAGTAGTTCTGCAGACAATTTATTATATCTATAATATTTTATTTGTGGTAGTACTAATTGTTATTGATTTGACTTGTTTTTTTGAAGATAAGGAAGCACAGACAAAGTAAGAATAGCTCAGCCACTGAGGAAGATCTTGGTTGAAATGAATTTGGCTTTGAGCAGATGGTGGACTGGTATGATATAGAAGACAACTGACTTCATTCCTATCAAGGATTTTACTTCAATCATGTTTTAAGAAGAGTTTCTGTATCTTTTCAGACTGCATATGTTCCCTTTCCATTAAGGACTTTGGTTCTTCATTTTAGAATTTAATGGCTTATGCATTTCCCTAGTGATTATAATTGGGGTTTATTAATTTAAAAAAAAAACTTTTAATATTTTTATTTATATTTAGTAATATATTTTATACATCTTTATATTCAGTTTATTTTGTTGTTGGTCAGATATAGTCCTCCCCAGATTTTAAAATTCTCAATATGTGCTTCTGCCTCATGTATGCAAATGCTTCTTCATAAGCACATCTCATAACACCACTTGTAAAATTTGTTTGGTGTTTTGTTTTGTTAGAGCTGCTGCTTTGGACAACCCTAAGGCCAGGCCACAATAACACTGACTGAAAGGCTTAACCAGCCTAAGTGGAGAATGAAAGACAACAGTAGCCCCAATGGACAAGATAATTCAGCACTCCATGGGCCAAATGAACCATTTTCTGGAACATTTGGAGAGAGGTGGGAATGGCAGATGAGCCTAGAAGTGAGGGAGAAGAGGCAAAGGATGGAGGACATGCTGGCACATAGGGGCAGGGAATGTCTCACTGCATGCACTGAGCAGTGGTCATAGTCCAGCACATCACAACATAGGACAAAATGGCAAGAAGGGATCCTTTGGGAGCTCAACACGTGAAAGGAACCCCCAACCCAAGACAGAGTAGAGAAAATGTGGATGTCAGACAACAAGGCAACGAGGAGGCAAGGGAGTAATTGGTAGGAGCTTCTGTCAGCCTTTCTCTGCAAGCAACGACACCTGTTGCTGGAAAGACTAAGCAACCTAGAAAAATAAAATGGCCCACCCTTTATCTTGCTGAAGAAAAGTTGTAGAGCATCATAATATTCAGGTTCTTTACCATTTCATTTTGTGAAATAATAACCTATCCTGACCATTGCACCTTGCTGCTTCTCTTCCTGCACATAGATTGTAAATATACAATAATGAGGTTTTCTACAACAAATGTAAGTAAAAGATATTTTAAAATATTTTTAATAAAATAATGTTCTATGTGTTTATAAACACATTTACATGCATTAGGGGAAAATCCAGGAAGGGTGGGAGATGAGAAGAACCCAGACCCTCCATAGAGGAGAGCCTTAAGGAAGAGTGGCAAAAAGAAAGCTATTGGTCAAATAAATCTATTATCAACCCCTTTGGAATCTGCAAAAAGACACATGGGAACCACAGCAAATATGTGGAGAAAAGGTCTATAGTATGGGATTCTGCTGAGCAGGTTGTTGTTTAAAATTTTGAAATTAACATTATGTTATGATTGTCTGTATCACCATGTGTGTTTTTAAACTGACAGGCAGTTTATACACATTTATTATTTCAAATATTTAACAATTAACATTTCAAGATAGTGCTCTATCTATCTATCATTCTAGCTATCTCCTGAAGTGTCAGGAGATGCACAGGCAGCTTGCCAGCCATAAAATGTTGGGAATTAGTTGTAGTAGGTATAATAATACCTGTAGAAATTCTATTATTAAGTCATGGTGATCTCAGACACAGGCACTAAGATGAGAGAGAAGCATGAGCCAAACCGAAACCTGTTCAAAGTTGTTTCTCTGAAAAGAATCTAGTTGTAACAAAAAAGATAGTGCTCGTAAGGTAAAGAGAGGATAAATGTGTTTATTAATTATATTATGTTTATTAATTATAATGAATAAGAATTGAGCCCACCTGAATTTTGAAACTGTATGTAGTTTAATTAGGTGATTTTAACATTTGCTGGTCAATTCTGACAATTGATGTCATTGGACTATATGGTAGTTTCTTAATAAAGGTTTCCTGAGTTTTAACTACTGAAGACTGGATTTCTGAACTAAGTATCCTGCTGGACATGATATAGAGCCATTTAAATTTTTTACCAACTGCTCTCAACAGCATGCCTTGGCTTACTGATATGTAGATCATTATCATCTCATAACTGTCCACATAAGAAAAATATATAACCCAAAAGTTACTCTCCCTATAATCCCAGAGAGTTTTATTTTAGCAGTGCAAACAACACCATGTACATCAGAAGGATCTTTCCCCATTGCCTGGACTCCAGCCAGTTAGTGATTTGTCAGTCAAGTGCAGGAAGCTTGTGGGAGACAGAAAGATGGATTACATACGCAGAGAGTTCTGTGCAGCCCCACAGGGAGCTTTTCAAGCCACAGGAAGATTCTAAAAGCATTTTATGTTCCCCATGCTAATGTCTTCAGGAAGATTCCATATTACACAGAAGGCTACATTTACACTGATGCTAGAAACAAGAGTTCATATCTTTGGGGGAAATTGTGTGGCAGGGTGAGTCATGGTTAAAACTGAAGCCAGGGCTTCAGGATTTAAACATGTTACATGTTACATATCAACGGCATCTAATGTTTGCAGTAATACCAAGATAAACCAACATTCTCAGAAAGCAGCTCGGTTTTTTAAATTATGCATAACTCTTTCTCACTTCAGGTTTTACAAACAGCAGCAGTCTTCACCTACTATGCAGCTGTCTTGAATATAGAAGAGAGATCCTTGCCTTGGCTAACAGGTGTGCTTCCATAAGTGTGGCAGTTCTCACCCTACAGAGTGGGCATGGGTGCCTGTGTATGTGTACCATGTTGCCAGAACTTTCTACTGCTGTAACTACATAACACATCTTCAAACAGATTGTGAGCATGTCTAGACTAACTGAAAAGTCCCAGATTTTGTTTCTCTTCTTTGTCTGTGTGCATGTTCTTTCAAGTCATCCGTCAACCTATGGTAACTCCATGAATTTCTTAGGGTCTTCTTAGGCAAAGAAGATTCAGGTGGTTTTACCAATTCTTTTCTCTGAAATATAGCCTAAAGCACCTGGTATTCATTGGCAGCTTCCCACCCAAGTACTAACCAGGGCTGATCCTACTTGGACTGACCCTACTTAAGCTTCCAAGATCAGATGGCATCTTATACTTTTCAAGTATTTTATACTGGGTTAAAATAAACCAACTTGGTGGGCTGGTGTAAAAAATCCCTTATTGTACCAAGACCTGACAGGAAAATATTCTGGAATAAACACGATCTTCCATAGTAGGCTACAAAACATTCAAAATTCCCGTTCTATTATTGATGGCAAATTTGTGATTATCACATCTGTGAAAGTCAAACCAATATAAGTCAAGGTTCAACTGTATTGCCAGCAAGGAAATCTTTTTTCAAAAATATGGACAAATTGTAGGTTTTCTAAAGAAGATAAAGGGAAACGATCTCTCTACTGGCTGCCCATCAGTTTTACGATGAAAGCAAGATCCAAAAAACTTAGCAAGCTATCCTGTATTTATACGATTCCATGTAACCTCATGTGAACAGCTATGAGAAGAAGAGGAAGTCTGAACCGTCAGAATGAAGTTTAATTATTTTCATGAAACTGCTGTGCACTCATGAAGTTTTGAAGTCACAATCTCTTTGAAACTCCTCATGGTTTAATCTATTCATTGAGTAATCAGTAATGTTCTAATGTATTCAAACTGTCTCTCTGTATAAATGGATTTTAAAGACAAATTAATCACAGCCAGAATAAATCTACATGCTTTATATATATTACATACATTTTTTCCGGTTTGAACTCACAGCGGCTATACTATTTTATTGTTATGGTGAAATCATACATCTGCCCCAAAGTAGACATCCTTGCATTCCTAGGTGGGTGAATATGAGCTTGTAGCCTGGTTTATAGTTATTTTAGCCAAAAAAATCTGCTTTACAAATAATATAAAGAACTTTGAATAGTCTAGGAGTTTGAGCCAGGATCTGTCTTTCAGGAGTAAAGGGGCTTTGCTTGAGGAAATCCCTCTTTTCAATTTTAAGATATTCCAATCTTACTATGCATCACAACTTAACCCATTCAGTACCATCCCTTGATGCATTTTCAGAGGACTGCAGGGTCTATTGTGGGAAGGATGGTTAGAAAAGTACATTTCAGCCAACCCAGTTGTAGATGCCAAAATCTGGACCCAACCCTGCGTGTATGTTACAGAAAGAGAGATTCAAAAGCCTTAAAATTTGAGTGGTAATGAATTCCTTTATAGACCACAAGCACATAAACAATATATCAGATGTATACTGTTTTGTCCACCAAAACCAGAAGCACATTGTTTTCTTTCTTTCTTTCTTTCTTTTTCTTTTTTTGCACTAGGAAAATTGTTTAGTTATAAAGAAAGAGAAGATGTCTGAGTGCTTCTGTAGCAGGTGTTTCCTGCTCAAACAGGGAAGGATAAAGACTATAAATCTAATTTGCAAAGTTTATAACCTAGGGGTGATATTCTGTCACTTCTATTGCCATCTGCACTAAAACGTAGTTGAAGTAGAGCTGCATTACACTTCCTCCTCCAGAGTATGTCCAAGTGTTAGCATTCTTGCACAAATGAAATGTGTTAATGGCAGCCTTCCGGCAAAGTAAATGCTTATTCTGTGCCCTTCAAAGGGTTTGTGAGTGATCCTTACCCTGCTGTCTTCATCCTTAATTGGCCTCCACTGTGGGGAGCAATTAAAAATAAATGGTAGCTTGCTGAGCTGCTGGGAGGGATGTTCTGCAGCTCTGAACATGAGCATCCCTTCCTAGGTCCAGCATCCATGCCAGAGATGGGCAAAGACAGAAATAACATTATATTAAATGACGGTAAATATGCAAGAAAGCAATCAACTCAAATCATGGTAGCAGTTTAACACAGAAGCTAGACATTCAGAAAATTTAATTTGGACTGTTAATATCTAACCGATTGCAACCAGCCCTGTCACCTTAGCCTACACAAGTGAAGCTGAAAATTTTTCCTGTTTAGCCATGTGCTTTCAGTTCTCACGACTTCTTCCTCTGTGGCAAAATTTTAAATTCTAATCTACGCTGGGCAGGAATCTGCCCTCTTGTATTTTACAAAGTGCTACATGCAGATACAGTATTAAATTTAAAATATTTTAAATGCTAGAGACGTTACACAGAAACGAGTGCTATCGAAATAGGAGGAAGCTGGGCATGCTTATCTAGCTATCGTTCCATAAAACGGTTGCTGAAGCAAAAATGTTGTAGCATACCTGAAAGACTACAAGGCAACAACAGAGATTTTCTTTCTGGAAGTTTAAAACTAGAACATTGAGAAATCCTTGTTCTGCACTTTACCCAGGTTCTACTTCATATCCTGATAAAATTTAGCAGAAATTCTAATCAGACATAATGAGAGTTGAGAGTTGATATCAAGGCAGAGGTTGCACCAAGGCTATTTAGGACACTGTGGAATAAAGTAAGTTTCATATCAAAGTGTCTTATACAAGCAAAGATTAGGGCCCTTATTGCACTTTCCGACTAAATAGCACTGTTTTCTAAGGCACAATGCAACCAGGACTGTTCTCTCCCCTATTGTACTTTCAAAATCTTTTCAGCATTGCAGCCTTTGTTCACGCTCAAATCATATCGCACATGAACATTTGGCACTGCCCACCAAGTACCACAGCTTTCCTTATTTGGCACAAACAAGCACATGCACACACAGAGAGAGATTCCACCACAGAGATATAAATCAATAGTTTAAAAAGAAATTTCCCCTTACATTTCCACATGCGCACATGTGTATCTGTCTCCCCCCCATCCTGCCACCAAACAGCATTGATCAGACTTCTCAGCCATCTAAATGAATCAATGGAGTAGCGGCCTGAAACTAGATTTCATGTTTATGTATTTTCTCACTCCTGCCCCCCCCACCATGTTTCCTACATGCACATACAAAGGTGAGAGGGGTATTTCAACAGATGTGGATGGCAGAACAAGAAAAGGATGCTGCCACTGTTGCATGCAGGGCAAGTACTTTTCTGTGATGGAATGAGGGTGGATTGAGCAAAATGGCCTGTGCTTGAGAGATATGGGTCAAGGGAAAGAATGGCTTTCAAATTGTACTGCTTATAAAGGCAATATGTGGGGTAGAAAGACTGGCTGAGCAGATAAGAGTTGTAATGAATGCTTCTGCATCATGAATGTCCAATATGCCTAAAGAGGTGGTGGAGGTGAGTCTGTTGCTTAAAAATGTCTCCTGGACCACATCGTAATGGATAATTTCTAGTCAGTCTCCATATTGGCTCCACCTGTATCTGAATGGGGTGCATTATCTAAATGTATTTCTGTCTGCCTTCAGGTACAGTTATGGCACAAAGACTGCTTTGGTCTGCTTGGTGGATAAGTTATACCAGAAACTGGACAAGGAGAATGTAACCCTGTTGGTTCTGCCTGGACTCTCTGCAACTTTCAGTATCATCGGCCATTCTGTCTTGAACCACTGGGATGAAATGGGAGTTGGTGGCACTGTTTTACAATGGGTCCATTCTTTGGAGAAACCATCTGAAAAACTACTTTTGACAGATTCCCTGTTCTGCGGTGTTCCATGCCATTCTGTGTAATCTCCCATACTTTTTAAGACAATAATTGGAATAGATAATCCAGAATTTAGAACCACACTAAAGACTAGGATTAAAATCTCAGCTCAGCCATGGAAACACACTGGGTGACTATGGAGAAGTCACACTCTCTCAGCCTCTGTGGAAGGCAAAAGCAAAGCCCTCTAAACAAATCTTGCCAAGAAAACCCCATTATAGAGTCACTTTAGGGTCCCCATAAGTCAGAAAAGACTTGAAGTCACACAGCCACTACCACCAATGTGCTAAAGATACCCAACTGAAACTGCCTTTTAAGTATAAATAAGCTGTTAACGTTTCTAATGTTAGTAACAGATGGGATGTGAATTGAACAGATTGAAACTTTATGCAGAGAAGGCAGAGGTCCCTTGGTTAAGAGAAAGGCCGAGCAGGGATTCAGCCTGTGCTGGATAGGAATAAGTCCCTCCTCACTTTAGAGATTTAAATTTAATTTATGTGTACTTCTGGATTTAATCCTGAACTTGGAAGCCCAGGTTTTGGCAATGGACAAAAGCATATCTGCACAGCCAAAGCCACTGTAGTAACTATGGGTATTCCTGAAGCTAGCTTATCTGGTCATCTTGACAGATGTAACATCCCATTTGGACAATATAAGTGGTCTGGAATGCTGCAGTCACTTTTCAGTGGAACAAGTGCCTCCTCATGTTAAAACTGCCTTCCTGGCTACCAGACCATGTAAAGTACTGTTTATGACCCATAAAGTCTTATATGACCTGGGTCCTTATTTAACAGTCCACATTCTCCTATCTAGTCCACCCAGGTTAAGATTCATGGAAGAGGCCCTATTCTCAGTCTCACCATCACAACAAGTATATCTGGCAGGAAGATAAAACAGGACCCAAGATCAAACTAGCTGTCTCATTTATTGTCATTTCACTGCCAAGCAGACAGGCTTGTTTGCTGAAGTAGACTTGGCCTGATAGCTGAATGCTGTTTGTTTCTCATCTGGATATGTGCTTTTACCTAATGTGTTTAGATTATTTATTTTTATGTTTTAGCTATAATTTTATATCTGTAATTCATTATGTTTAGTAACCTGAAGCATTTTAATGCTGGTGCAATGATACAGGGAAGACTATATACCTAATTAATACAAAATACTATTAAAATATTTTTAAAGGCTATGATGTCTATACATACTATCTTGTCAGACTTCCTTTGCATTTCATTAAGGTACATTCTCCACCAAAAATATGTTCCCATTTCTTTAGAATTTGGAATAATTTCTATAAGGTTGATTAGACAAATGTCTACAAAGCACACCGGTGCAGCACCATCTACTGGCAGACTAAGCAAAATGTTGGAATCATTTTTTAAAACAATAATTCAAAGTTGACAAGGTTCATTTAAGTGTTGTACAGCTAATTCAGTACTCTGTATTAACCAAAGACTGCAATAATTCAGACATTTATGGTTGCTTCACTTATCCTGGATGAATAACAGAAACACAAGACGAGGTAGTATCTGCCTAGCTTTTGGATTTCAGTGTGTTTTGTGTGCGACCACACAGTACAATTCTTATTAGTCATGAAACGTTTCATCTTATTCCTAATTCATGCCTTCCAAGTAACTGGTTTAAGAGAAGCAAAAGAACCAAATTGTTATGATAGGTTAGCCATTCAGTTTTCATATTATTGTATATAATGGCTGTTGGCAAGTTTGGCTGCTGGGATAATCATGCTGGACATTTTTATGGGAATGTGGTGCATAGTTTTAACTAATAAACAGCCCATTTGTTATCCCAGTCTTTCTCCATGCACAGGAATATCGGAGATGAGCTTTTCTAGTTACACAGGGTCTGGGGGAAAATGGAGTCTTCCTTCCTCTCATAAAACTGAAACTCAGAAATCCCAGTAATATTTTGGGACAATCAAAATAAAGCACTTCTTCGAGTAATACATAATTAATTGGTAGTTTACAAAGTGTTGGAAATTCTTATGGTCATTTAAGAAGAGATCCTGCAGAATAAGGGATCTGAACTCAGGTGTTCTGCATCTAGATTTGACACTGATTAGTCTGCTATTCTTAACTACAACAAAACTTGGTGTCTTTCAAGGTTTTTTGCTCTTTTGCCTACAAACTGAAATAAGGAGATACAGCTTGAGTCTCCCTTATCTGAAATGCTTGGGACCAAAAGTGTTTTGTATTTTTTCAGATTTTGAAATATTTGCACATACATAATGAGATATCTTAGTGATGGAATCCAAGCCTAAGCATGAAGTTCATTTATATTTCTTATATGCTTTATACATATATCCAGAAAGTAAGTTTGTACCCAATATTCTAAATAATTTTGTGCATAAAACAGTTTGGGTACACTGAACCACCAGAAAGTAAATGTGCCACTATTTATTTTCAAAGATATAGCTATCATATTCTGTAAAATTGGAATGGAAAGATCTTGTGGCACCTTTGAGACTAACTGAAAAAAAGTTGGTAGCATGAGCTTTTGTAGACTTGAGGCTATTTCCTCAGATGCATTTGGTGGACTGGAAAGCCCAGGGACTGACCTATATAAGTCATTTGTGTTTAAGAACTTCATTTTGTGGAGGAAACAAAGTTTGTGTACACTGAACCATCAGAAAACAAAGGTGTCAGTATTAATTTTGTGCATGAAACAAAGTTTGTGTACACAACTATTAATTTTGTGGATGAAACAAAGTTTGTGTACACTCAACCATCAGAAAGCAAAGGTGTCATTATTAATTTTGTGGCTGAAACAAACTTTGGGTGCACTACTATTAATTTTGTTCATGAAATAAAGTTTGTGAACACTGAACCATGGGAAAGCAAAGGTGCCATGATTAATTTTGTGGATAAAACAAAATTTGTGTACACTACTATTAATTTTGTGCATGAAACAAAATTTGTGTATATTATTATTAATTTTGTGCATGAAACTTGTGTACACTCAACCATCAGAAAGCAAAGGTGTCAGTATTAATTTTGTGGCTGAAACAAACTTTGGGTGCACTACTATTAATTTTGTTCATGAAATAAAGTTTGTGAACACTGAACCATGGGAAAGCAAAGGTGCCATGATTAATTTTGTGGATAAAACAAAATTTGTGTAGACTACTATTAATTTTGTGCATGAAACAAAATTTGTGTACACTATTATTAATTTTGTTCATGAAACAAAGTTTGTGCACACTACTCTTCATTTTGTGCAGGAAACAAAGTTTGCGTACGCTAGTATTAATTTTGTGCAGAAAACAAAGTTTGTGTACATTGAACCATCAAGAAAGCAAAGGTGTCAGTATTAATTTTGCGGCTGAAACAAACTTTGTGCGCACTACAATTAATTTTGTTCCTGAAACAAAGTTTGTGAACAATGAACCATGGGAAAGCAAAGGTGTCGGTATTAATTTTGTGGATGAAACAAAATTTGTGTTCACTGAACCTTCAGAAAGCAAAGGGGTCACTATCTCTCAGCCTCTGTTGTGGTTGAGGAGGACAATTTTGGAACAGATATATATATATATATATATATATAATCAATCTATATCTATACTTCACTCACAGGCCAAAGTGTGGGGTGTGTTGTGTGTCAGTGTGTATAGATTTGAAACCTCAAACAAAATCTCACTTCAGGGCTGATGTTTTAACATCCAAAGGTGGGCCCTGAGGAGGCAGTTCTGAGGGAAAACCAAAATGGAGCTTAGAAAAGGAAGCCTCTATAAAATCTTGGCCCCGCCATTTTGTCACTCCCACACACCCCAAAGTCGCCCAAAAGTGCTTTTTTTTGACAATATTGTGAGGGGGGAAGACCTTCCCCTTTAACCTATCCCCCTCCAGGGGGGGATTTATTTAAATTAAAGTAAAATAAACAGGCCCTCGAGAGGGTGAGAAAGAAAGGGAAAACAAAACACTGTCTCCTCTAGTCTCGTCGCGTGAGGTAAAAACGGTCCTAAAAAGGCCTCTCCCTCCATGGCTCCTCCTCTGCTTTAGTCCCTACTACGCCCTCTTTCCCCGCCCCACTTGCAGCGTCTTCCCGCCTATTTACTCAGCGAAGCCTACTACTACGCCTCTTTGGTGGAGAGAGTGAGTAGAGTAGGAGTAGTAGTGAGTCGTATTAGGCGAGGGAAGGGCGGCTTTGTGGAGTTTGTTGGGCCATTGAGGGAAGGAGGAGGAGTAGGGCCTGGTGGTGGAGCCCAGACAGGGGGCTAAATTGTGGGGAGGAGGGAGGGAGGGAGGCAGTTTTAGGTGGACTTCCATCATGCTTTGTAACATTTGATTTAATGGGAGAGAGTCTTCTTCGTTGTCTGAGTTTGGTCGCTGCTCAGGATCCATTATCATCAGAGATTTCTTGGGCAGCACATTTGCCCCAAATTTGAAAGAAGAAAAAGGCTCAGGACTGGAGGAGACAGGTTTTAAAAGGGCATCTTTTTTTTTCTTTATGTAGGGTTTTTCCTCCTCCATTTTTGAGTTTTTTCTGAGGGCAGGTCCACCACCACACCAACCTTTCCATATGGCTGTTTTCAGTTTTTTTAAAAACAAAAACTTTTAAAAATGATTTAACAAAAGTAAAAAAAAAAATAGGTTGGGATTTCCTTGTGTGTGTGTATATCTATATAGGTATCTATATAGGTATCTATATATCTGTACAAGTATCTAGATAACTAGGTAGATAGATATAAGTATATATCTGTATAGGTATCTATATATCTGTATAGGTATCTATATAACTACCATATATAGGTAGATAGGTATATATCTATATAGGTAGCTATAGATCTGTATAGGTATATATCTGTATAGGTATCCATATAACTATATAGGTAGATTGGTATATATCTATATAGGTATCTATCTGTATAGGTATATAACTATATAGGTAGATTGGTATATATCTGTATAGGTAGCTATAGATCTGTATATGTATATATCTGTATAGGTATCCATATAATTATATAGGTAGATTGGTATATATCTGTATAGGTATCTATCTGTATAGGTATCTATATAACTACATAGGCAGATAGATATAAGTATATATCTGTATAGGTATCTATATATCTGTATAGGCATCTGTATCCATATAGGTATAGATAGATAGATAGTAAGGGAAAGGCTGGGAGACTTACTGATTTTTTATTCCTTAGCTAGAAAAGGTTGGTTTCCCTAGGCAATCCTCTAAACTTGGAGAGGAAGTTCTGGTTTAAAACTCTGAGAAAAGTGTGTGCCTCCAGGAAAAGAAAGTTTGATTTGGAGAAGCTGCCTCCCCCCCAAATTGTACAGAAGGGCCATAAAAATAAAAAGGAGCATAATTTATTTTATTTGTAGCTGATGATGCAGGTGAAAATCCAGATTGAGGAGCAAGTGTTTGTTACTCAAAGACGTAGGAATAGAGAACAGACATTTTCTTTGTGTTTTTGAAGAAACCTGGTAAAATAATCAAGAAGTGTGTTCCTGTTTCTTTAGGGCTACTAAGAGAGAAGCATCAGGAGGACAGAGTTTTTCCTCTCAAAGGAGACTGGGAAAGAGGTGAAGTGACGGTGTGTTAAAACCGTATTGTAAAGTTGGAAGTGGCTTTGATGAAAGGGCTAAAGTCAAAGAAACCTGTGCAGAAGGAACGGGACGGAACCAGATCTTGCTTGTAGAATTACTTTGCAAAATAAATTGGCGTCACGGGGCAGAAAGAAAACAAATAGCACCTCAATGGGGTGTCATGGAAAAGACATGGCCCCAGAGAAAAATTGTTTGACTGGTTTATCAGACCTTGAACCAAAAATCCAAAACTGCATACAGGACGCAGAGGGCCTCAGAGAGAAGCATAGAAGTTCCTCAGGAAAAATGCGGATTCGGAAGAAAGTTAAAAATATAACCAAAGAGGATGAGAATTCAGTTGTAAAGCTAGGATCTCAGAGTGTAACGAGGAGCATGCAAAAGATTAGCAGCTGCTCTGCTTTGGAGCCAAAACCTCAGGAGAAAACAAGGAATTTAGGAGAGAGGACTAAACCAGTTTGGCCTGAGCAGAAGACTTGTGTGAACCAGAATAAAGGACAAAGAGCAAAGAGGAGAGGTTTACGTAATGTAGAATGTAGCATTCAGAGCATAAGCATTTGGAAGTGTAGAGAAAGAAGCGGTCGTACCTGTGTCTGTAAATCACAGCAGCAGAGCCCTGAGAATTGTACAAGGAATTTGGAGAAAGCAATGCCATCTTCTGCCTTACACCTTTCAAACGGTAATCTTACAGAAGCAAGAGACGATAGTGTGAAGAACTCCAGGTTGAGATTGTTAAAGTCTCGGGAACCAAAGATTAAAAAAAAAGATTCTTCTGTGGCGTCGACGACCTCAAAATTGCCAGACGATGCAGGAACTCTAAAACAAAATAGTCAATGCTTATTGAAATGTGCTGCACATTGTGAAGACAGTAACAAATCCCAAAGTGGTACAGAAGAAGGAACACGTAGAATAGTAACTCGGGCTTTTTTGAAATCAAAGATGTGTAAAAATGATGGCGAGAAGTTCAGCTGGGAGGCAGAAAAGTATGTTAGTGAGATTCCTGGGTGTAGAAAAGT
Organism: Urosaurus nigricauda; assembly: GCA_034509955.1. Lineage (NCBI taxonomy): Eukaryota > Metazoa > Chordata > Lepidosauria > Squamata > Phrynosomatidae > Urosaurus > Urosaurus nigricauda. Next base: position 76,172,283 of record JAOEGL010000006.1, read on the forward strand.
AGGCTTAAAAAAGAATGTGGTTGTAGAGCAAATGTTAGAAGATATATCTACAGAGGATCTGGTAGATACCAGAACAGGGGATAAGAGAAAGAAACAGGCAAGTGGAAAGGATGAAGTTGTGATTTCCGCTGAACTTAAAAAAGAGATCAAAACATCTAGTAAGGATGCTTATTCTCTCTTTTTCTAAGTAATTTTGATTATTTTTCACTTGGGGTTCTGTTTTTCTCTCTCTTACCTGAGTAAAAAAAATCTTACTGCATTATCAAAGTTAATACAAAAACTTTTAACAAAATTCCCATATTTTAAAATACGTTTGTGAACTGGGATAATCAAATCGTTATGTTTTGTTTTGTGGGCTATTTTCCTACCCTGCGGGGACTGTGTAGTGATACAAAAATGCCTCACAATCAGAGGAGTATGTGTGTTTGCAGAATCAGGTGTGTTTCACCAAAATATCCAGAGCCATAAAACACAGTGAATCAAAAATAAAATGCAGTATAGGCAATATACATTTTAAAAACCCATACACTTACCATGTCATGGGGTAGTTTTCTTACTGAAATGAGTCCCAGTGTCCTTTTGAAAGTGCAGTACTAAAACACAGTATTTTACTTGAACTTCTCATGATTTGCTTCCCAGAAGGCATGGGACTTGTTTTGTCCCAATACATTGCAATGCTATGTATTTCAGTGATTGATTGAGGTGGGGGTAGGGATCTATTTAGTCATCTTGGCTTCCAAAGAGAGTTCAGACTTGATTTCTTTGTCGTTTGGGCCATCCATGGTCTCCTCTTAAACCAGTTTATTCCACTGCTGAACAGCGCTCCTAAAGTATGCCCATCCAGCATCAGAGGAGGAGCCTGAGAGTTTTGAATGCTATTACTGTATAATGTTTTGGCACCTTTTGCTTGGGCTCATAAACTTATCCCCACAGTTTGGACTTTGGATTTTGCTTTGTGGTCGATATGATTTCTTGTTGTTGTTGCTCTTTGTCTCTGGCATAGTGGGGAAAGTATAATGCAGGCCCTTTCTGTTAAGATACACCAGTGCATTCAAGACCAGATATTATCCACTCAGACCTACAAACTTTTTAGTCTTGGCTGATCCTGATTATAATTTACCATTTTTTGTGTTCTGTGTAATTTCTGTGTGTGGTATTTTTGCTAAGGTGTTATATAGTTTATCAGATCATTTGCTGTGATTGAAATTGCTAGAATTGCAATTTATACAAATATCTTAATACAATGCATGTCCATTAATGTAGCTCTTACTTAAGGAGAACATCTTACCTTGTATATTAGGGTGCATTAAATATTTATTAAATGAATTAAAGATTAATAATGATTCCCTTTTCTTATTAGGAGTGTACAGCCAAGAGGTTTCAAACAAACAACATGCAAAGCTGTCAGAGGCTGATAAAGATTGCAGTCTACGGAATCTGCTAGAACAGTCAACATGTCTTCCAGTACCTAAATCGGATGAGACTGAAAACAAAGATTGTGCTAAACTGTGTTTTGGGAGGGAAGTTGAAATATATTGTGATGCAGCTCCTTCTCCTGTTACAAACTTCAAATGTCTACAGCCATTGGATATAAAAGAAGTTGGGGGGAAAGTGGAAAATAATACTTCAGTAGTCTGCCAGAATGGAAAACCTAGATGTCTTGCTAAGCATAGTGATGTGCCATGTAGTATAGAAAGGTTTCCAGTTGTTAGATTGCTTGACTGCTGTTACATTAAGGCATTGTTAAAACCTGGCAGTGTCAAGAGCATTCAAAGCAATAAAGTTCATTTTGGATCCCTGCATGTTGTACCTACTCAGGGAAAGGTTCTGTCTTCCAGTAGGCTTATGGGACAGAAGGATTTGAGCAACAGCCCTAATTTATTGGAAGCTGAAAGATCTCTGGCCCAAGAAAGCATACTGGTGGGAAAAGAAATGTGCCAAAATCATAATAAGTCATCAAAATGTCAAAATGGAAAACGCTCCAGGGAAAGTAAATGGTGTGTAGATTTTAAACAACAAAGCAAAAAGATAAAAATATCAAGAGATTTAGAAAAATTAGCCATCCAGAACATTGTTGCAAGCATGAACATACCTAGTGAATGTGGATTCCAAATGAAGGATAAGCTTGCCACAGAAGATTGTCCAACAGTTTGGGGAAACTTAAACTATAATGAAAGGACTTGCTTATCTTTACTTGAGCACAGGCCTGATTTCCTCCTGGAACAGCTTCATCAAAGACCTCAGAATCTACTTGCCAGTTTGTCTTGTAATGAAAAAGTGAGTGAAGTACACTCAGTCACCTGTGATGCCAATGACTTTGAGAAATCTCTGCATCTTAGAAAAGAAGATGATGTTCTTGAAATAAAGAGCACGGAAGCAGAAATTAGTGCTGACAAAAAATTGAACTATGATAATTCCATAGTGAATATGCTGGTCAGTGAAAAATTGATTAGCAGCAACAGTAATGTCGGTGATTGTATGAAAACAAAAAAGGCGCCCAAAGATAAAATAGTAAGTAAAGCTGAGAAGAACTTGCAGTTATACAGTTGTCAAAGAGCAGTCCCAATTTCTGGTAAAAATGCTTGGCCCCATGAATCATGTGCCAGGACCAGTGTGTGGGTTCATAAAAATCATGTATGTGACTTGGAAAGAAAAATTTTAACAGGTACTGATTCGTTAGTTAACTCTGGGCAAGAGGAATCACATAAGCCATTGATAAATACTAGCACAACTTTGGCAGATAAAATAATAGATCTTAAAGCAGAGCCTCCAAAAGAAAGCTGTGGGCAAGAAGAATCACATAAGCCATTGATAAATACTAGCAAAACTTTGGCAGATAAAATAATGGATCCTAAAGCAGAGCTTCCAAAAGAAAGCTGTGCTTCACAATTTGCAATTCATGTAGACAATATTTTCTCAGTAGTTAGTAAGGGCAGTAAATTTTATGCCACAGATAGAGCTAACCGGTACAGATCTCTTAGTAAAACAGGAAAAAAAATGAAAGTTGGTTCAGATTCACTAGGGAAAGATGTTAAAAATAACAGGAGTGTAGCTAAGAGAAGCATTTCCATAAATGTCAAGAATGCTGCATTTGCTAATGGAAAAGGCAAAACAAATGAGCAGAAGACATCAGTTACCAAACAAGAATTGTTACTACAAACATTAATCCCAAGGAACCTATTGGACTTCAAAATTCCTTTACTCAGGAATAAAAATGAACATGAAAAAGCAGGATATCCTAGATCATCAGATAGGAATACTTGCTGTCATTTGGACATTTTAGAAGACTCTGCTTCTAGAATTAAAAGTAGAGCTGAGCAGACTTCATCAGATTTAAATTCTAAATACCAGTTCCAATCTGAGCAGGTTAATGTTACCATATCAAAGGAACATGCAAACCAGTTTGACACTGATTTTCCTGAAAGCCATTATAAAAAGAGTAATGAATGTGTGGAGACTTACAAGGAGAGTGAGCTGAAAACGTCAAATTTGGATAACAGTTTTGTCTCTTTGAGGACTGAATTTAAAGAAAAGGAAAATCTGGATTCTGTTTTGGTACCAGACTCAAAAGATGAAGGTAATAACAGTAATAACTCAACACAGATCAGAGACAAGTTCCAAACAGATATTCTTCAGGCTTATGAAGATGATGTCCTTGTAATTGATGTAATTCAGGATGATCCTGATCTGTTTGGAGATACTGGTGAACAAGAAGCTGACTGTACAGAAAAGCATTTTACTAACACCAACTTTAACACCAGCATTTTTTCAGAACAAAAGCTGAAGTTAGAACCAGAATCCCCTCAGCCTCCAGCATGCGGATATTTGAAACTATGTCCTAGGTAGGCACTTACAATATTTTTATTATTATTATTGGTCATGATACTCTTAGACTCTGGCTAGTCTTAAATAACAGTTTACTTTGTGTATTGTACTATACTGCATTATGTATATCCTTTGTTTTCCTGAACGCTGAGATAGATGGCTTATTTATGGGGAATACCTAAAAGATGAGCAGTTTCAAATAATCATTTGGTCCTGCTCACAAGTGTGTTCAGTTTAGGTTCTCTCCTAGGGGTTTTTATGTGTTAAATAGTATGGGGGAGCAAAACCAAACCCTGAGAAACAGAACAGGCCAGCGACCAGGATGTCAGACAGGCATCACACAGGCTTCTGAGCATACTTCCCCAGGAAAAACAGTGTCTTTAATTCCCACCTCAAAAGAGGTGGCTCAAAAGGATACCATGGTTGCATGAGGTGGTTCTCTAAGGACTTCTCCACTTCCGCAGGCTGTACAAATTAAAGTCTGTGTGATAACATGAGACAAATAGGAGCCAAAATTACATCAGTCACACCATTATCAACTACAGCATTCAAGTCAGAGTGGATCCAAGGAATTTTGTATGTAAAGTGTATTGAAAATTCTTTACAGCAGGCTGTGGATTAGAGCATGCAAGGCTCCAGCTGCTGGAGACGTGTCTGATGGATGCAATGGCAGTGCGGGAGATCCAAATAGGCCACTATGGCTTTGCCTCTCCACCCACCAGGCCTTGCCTGCAGCTATACAGGCAGTCCTGGGAGAAGAGTAACCTTTCCTCAGCAAATCTTTATAATACAGAGTAGGCCGGCATGCCCATCCAAGATAGTTGAACAGCAGCATTTTCAGTTTAGGCTTTCCATTGCGAGGAATCTACAGATCCTTTGCAATGGATGATAGTTTGTGGGGGTAACAAGCAACTTGTGACTATCCCACAAAGATATAACTGCCTCTTCCTTGACCTTGCTGTGCCTTTTATTGAACCAGGCTGCTCTTTGGATCATTTCCTGTCCCTGCCGTTGTTGTTTAACAATCGAAAGCAATGGAGCCATCTCCCCACTTGTGAATAGGGGGAGTAACCCATCCCCAAAGAGGTGACCCTGCCTTATTGATAGTGGCCTTGGTGGGCCTCTTGCCTAAAACTTCCAGTGTGTTTTGTTGTCTCTTCAAGTCCTTTTTGATTTATGGTGACCCTGAGGTGAATATATCAGGGTTTTTTTTACAAGATTTATTTGGAGGAGGTTTGCCATTGCCTTCCCTTGAGGCTAAGAGCATGGAATTTGCCCAAGGTTGACCAGTGGGTTTCAAGCTCGAGAGGGGAATTGAACCCTGATCTCCAGAGTTGTAGTCTAACACTCAAACCACTTCCAGTTTATATCCCCTTTGGAAAGGGGATATTAATTTCTCTGGCCTAAACACCAGATCCCATTTGATCTTGGAAGTTAAGTAGGGTCAGCTCTGGTTAGTATTTGGTAAACTGTCAATGAATATCTGGTGCTGTAGGCTATATTTAAGAGGAATGAAGGCAAAGCCACCTCTGAGGATTGCTTGCTTAAGAAAACTGAAATTGATAGGGTTGCCATAAGGCAACAGGTGACTTGAAGGCAGGCGTGTGCATACACATGCACATTATTCTGACCAATTTCCCAGCAACTGACTCCGCATCTCAGTCCTGGTAGGGATGGTAAAGCAACAAGTGGAAGGCCTCAGGAAGTAAAACAGGAAGACAGACCAGCAGGCATTAGGCCTTGTCTCATCTTTGGATGATAATAGTAGTGTTGCTGCTTCTCCCTCTTTCCAGTGTGTTGACTCTTCCAGACTGACTGTCAGTCCTTCATCTCTTCCATAGTTCTTCAGCATATTGCTTCAATTGTTTTTTTTTTATTTATTTTATCCTGATCATATAGTATGTTTCCTTGTTGATCATTCAATATCCTTTTTAAGTTTTCTTTTAATTTCTCTATCTTGAGGAAGAGGTATGTTATTTTGCCTGTGTCAGTTTCTTGTGCTTTCTACTGATAATTGTAGTAGTTCTTTTTATGCCTTGAAGGAGAGTGTATAGGTTGCAGATAAGTTGTAATAAGGATTCTGACCCTATTTCTATTAATGTTTACTCTTTTTGGCCATTCATCATCATTATTATTATTATTATTATTATTAACCAGTTTAAGAGCAGAGTTTTTCCCCCATTTTCCCCTGATAATTCCTTGGTTTTGGTTCATACTTCTGGTTCACAGTCAGGCTTAGTATTGAAAATCTGTTTGTTACATGGTCTTTAAATTCTTCAGGGATGTTGTTAAGATTGTATTTTGGCACTGTATTTCATTTAATTTTCTTGAAGTTCATGATATGTGCCTAAAACTACTGCTTGTCTTGTTCTTGCAGAGAGAATGAACCTTTCTTGTCTTCATCTTGAGGTTATATAGTGCATAAGATGATAAACATTCCTGAAAATATGTGTAGTTTCCCTGGTAGTATTCAACTTGTCTGTGAAAGCAGATACATTGTAACAGAAAGCAAAATGATAGTGACTATCACTCTGCAGATATAGAGCAGCTGTACGGAAAGGAACAAAAATGCAGCTGTGTTAGTTGTATCATTGATTTTAGGAAAGGGACAGAATGCAGGAAAGGGGGCTTTTCTGAGAGAAAGTTACTCTCTGTCCAAAGCCCTAGTCTCAGTAGTTCAGATGACAATCCAAAGAACATCAGAAGCTTGGGAAAGTTGCCATGATTCTGTATTTTCAATTTCTTCTCTTCCCTTTCAGGCTCATTTTGTTAAAGAGATTCCAAACCCCGTCTTCCCTAGACCAACATTTCCTTTTCTTGCTGCTTTCTTGCTTGATTCCTTCTGTGCAAGTTGCTTGAAAAGATGAATGTAGCCAAGCTTATTTGTAGTTCTGTAAATGCCTCCACTTGGATCACATTCTGAGATACACACCCTATTTACTTAACTGGGCACTTGAATTTGAAACTGTATGTTGTATTTCAACTATAAGCTGATGTCCCAAAGAAGGAAAATACAAGAACAAGTCAGAGGCCAACGTACTGAAGATGGTTCTAGTCCAGAACAATTTTATACTTTTTTCATGTTTTTTCATCTTTCAGCTAACTAGTATGTTCTTATTTTTCATCACCTAAATGTTATAAAATCTAATTTTTATAGAGAGAATCCTGTTCAAGATTATGAAAGACAGAAGTTAGATGCTATTCTTCCATTAGCAGAAGGTAAGGAATAGGAACTTACATGAGAAAACTGAAAGCTCTTCACATTTTTATTTTTTTACTTTTGTGTCTATGTGTGTTTTGGTGACCTGGCCTGCTGCCTTTATCAGTATAATCCTATTGTTGTTATTATTATTATTATTATTATTATTATTATTATTTTATTTCTTACCCACCTCTCCTCATAGCTTGAGGCATTTTACAATATAGTTAAAACACAATCATTAAATAAAATACACATATTAAGCTGCATTTCTATGCAATATTTATATTATAGTACCTAGGACAATAATTAAATATAAAATTCATGTTAAAAATTCATGATTAAAAACTGCCTGAATAGACCTGCCAGAACAGAGAGGTCTTCAAATGTGTTTTATACTCCGACAGCTGGTTTAGCTGTCGTATCTCTTCAGGCTGGTCTTTCCACAGTCTTGGGGTGTCCTCTGGGTAACAGCTGCCAGTCGGGTTCTTGCAGGCTGCAGCAACTGCCCCGCAGAGGGCCTTAGTGTTTGGGGCAAATTGTATGGGAGAAGGTGATCCTGTAGATAACCTGGACCCAAAGCATGTAGAGTTTTAAAGGTCAAAACCCACACTTTGTACTTTTCCTGGAAACTAATGGGCAGCCAATAGAGTGACTTGAATATGGGTATAATATGTTCACTCCTGGATGTTCCTGTAATCAAGCTGGCTGCCATATTTTGAACAAACTCCCAAGCTACGAACATAGTCCTTCAGGGGAGTGTAACCTCATCCAGATCTGATTGACACACCTCCATTCCCAGATTAGGACCCTTGATGGCAATCACCTCTGTTGTGTCTGGATTCATTTTCAGTTTTGTTTTTCCTCATCCAGCCCATTACCTCCTCCAGGCATTCATTCAGAGGACATGCTGTCTTTAGCTAAGGCTATTTTAGAAGGCATGGAGAAATATACAGTAGGCCCTTCCCTTACGTGGGGGATCCATTCCGAACCCCGAACCCCTGGTGTAAGGGAAATATTATGTATGCTCGAGCCACATTTAAAACAATGGAAGCTTTGGCATAGTTTTCACGTTTACGTAGTTTGCATAATTTTCCAGTTAAGTATTCTATTCTTAATATTCAGTAATACATGTTGTATTCTTTTTCCAGATGATGAAATTAAATCAAGGTCACCAAGTGAAATCAGTTCCACAGGAGGTGTGACAGTCTCATCTGTTGAGGAAGGACAACTGACTATATTAGATTATACGAGTTGTATCACAAATGAAAAGGTATTGATATGCCATTGTATAAATGGTAGTGCTACTGTATGCAGTATTAATTTATTGGAGGAGACCATTCTCTCATATGTAATGTACTTCACTGGCAGAACAATCTTATGAATGCTTATTTTGAAGTAATAATAATAGGATTTATTTCTATTCCGCCTTTTCTGGGTGGGGAATCAAAGCAGAGTACAGCAGTCATTAAAAACAGAATACAATAAAATCACAGTCAATTTAAAATCCCCTTGCCTCCCCCCCCCAGACATGCAAAATTTAAAAAACATTAACCTAAAAAGGAATTAAACAGCAGAAAAAGTTCAAATGTCAATACAAGGAATTAAAAATAGAAATAAATCCATACACAAAGCCCCAAAGTAGTAGTAGGAAACACGCCATCCTTGGGGAAAGAGGTGGAGAAGGCCGTCAGGAGGAGGGAGGGGAAAACTGAACAGGGCTAGTCTGGAAAGGCCCGCTGGAAGAGATCCATCTTGATGGCCTTTTTAAAGGCTTCTAGAGTGGTAATGTGGCAGGTCTCATCTGGCAGGTCATTCCAGAGCCTAGGAGCGGCAGCTGAGGTCACTTCTGATAGTCTAGTCATTTTTTACTTGTAGCACATTCTTCCCAGATGACCTAAGGGTGCGGGGTGGATTGTATGGGAGGAAGCATTCCCTTACATAGTCAGGACCCAAGCCATGTAGGACTTTAAAGGTAATAAGTAGGTCATATTAAGATCAGTGTCACTAAGTGTGCATAAATTTGCAGTCTAAGATTACATTTTTACACACTTGGGACTTGGAGAAAGTCTTCCTGAACTTAGTGGAGCATACCTCTGTATAGGCTATGTGTGGAGAAGGAATGGGTACTTCTTATTAAGTGAAGAATTTTAGATATGTTTGGCTTGGACTGATGGAAAATAGTGGAAGATATTGGAAGGAGTTTAATATTGCCCACTGAGGAAGTCACTATGGATGAAACACATCTATCATTTGCTCTCTTGTAGGCTTGTTTAAATCTATGGCCATTAATAAAAAAAAAATGTATTCCAAGCTGGCCATCATATTTGTTGTTCCTTCAGTGCTACAAAACTCTTATGTACTGTGTATTTATAATATATGAATTATTGATTGTCAGAGAGGAAAGAAATAGGTGGCAGTGGTGGCAGGAAAAGGCTGCTGCATACTTACTGTTTTTCAAATGCCTGGCTTTTGAGAGGAGCTTAACTTAGAGCCATGTCTTAATTAACTTCCTGGGTTTTTTGGCACAGGCAATTATTATATATACTCAACTATAAGTTGATCTCATGTATAAATTGAGGGCAGGTTTTGAGGCCAAAATTACGGATTTTGCCATGACTTGTGGATAAGTCAAGGGTAAAAAATCTTGGAGGCTCCTTCAGTGTGTGTATGTTTGCACAGAGCAAGAGAGACTCCAATTTGCTTCAGCTTTTCAACTTTGCTTTCACCCTTCACTCCCAGACAGCTGGAGTGCTTGGCTTCAAGACCTCCCCACAAGGCAAACCAGGGTAACAGGCAGCATAAAGTTGACAGCCTTCTGCTTGTTGTTCGCTCCCCCCCCCTTCCAACCTGTACTATATTAATTGCCCTGTTATTTGGGACATTGTTTCTTTAATGTTGACATTCATTAGCTGCTAGCTGTAAACTTTTTAAAAAAGATAATCTGGTTAAAAAAATTCTGGATGTATGGATCTCTCCATTCAAGAATCTGAAGCCTTTCTTTTAATTGTAAGTATTTGCACATCAGCATATAAACAGAGCAAATAAACTAGAAGATTAAGATGTATAAAAGCACATATTTAATTTCTAACTAACAGCAGCAGTTTAGTAAGGTAAAAAGCTACATATACTTAATATATTGAGGCTGTGGAATCTTCTTTGTTTTTAGTATTGCTTCATAAATAGGATATTCTCAATTAGGTCTAGAAGTAAGTAATTTGTCAACAGTCAGCTTCTTGAGTATATATGAACAAGAAGAGAGTTGTAAAATAGAAATATGAGTTCCAGTTCATTTTAACTGAGTTATAATCTTCATTTTATAGTATAATCCTCGAGAGAAAATGCTTGCTGTAAAAGAAGGACAAGCAAATATTCGGAACATTGCAAAAATGTATGTATTCAAAGTAGTGATGTTTAAGAAATATTAATTACGTGAAGAAAGTGAAGAACACTTCTTTTGAGTAACCTAAACGTTCTTATTCCTCTGGTCTAAAGATCACAGTTAGGTAGAAATTACAAAAATGAAACAATTGGCCAGATGCTGTGTGCCAGGGTGAGGAAATGTGGTCACCCATATGTTGCACTGCAGCTCTTAAGATTTATTATTGTCTGTGTTGGCTAGGTAGTGTTTCAGTCAAACAAAATCTAGAAGTTTGCAGTTGCTCTTCCCTCTCTTGATGGAACTTCCTTCCAAAAATGTTGCATTGCAGCCAGACTTTTGTCATCCAACCTGCCTTTGATTGGTGGATGGCACCAAGAAATGTGTTCTGCAAAAATAAGAGTCAGGCACAAGTCATCCTTTAGACAACTTTTCTCCCAAGTTGTATATGACTTTGAAGATTAAAACTAATATTTTGAATTTTTCTCAGCTTCATAGTTTCCAGTTCATTTCTTAGTTGAAACTGATGAGATGTCCAGTTAGCACAGTTTTTTAATCTGCTGTATTTTAAATCAGTTGAAGTTGCTTTTGTAATAGCATAATGGTAGCGCAATCTAGATGGAACCAGAGTGTAGCTAGCTGTCTTGGTTATGACATTTTCCAACAATTGAAGCTGGCATTACAATACCAGAGATGCCACTTGGCATCAACAATAGGGCAGGATTTAACTCACTGTCCTCCAGAATGGGTTGAATACTACTTTACTAAATCAGGTAAACCATCATGATTGTCTGGATTAAGCTTCAGATTGTTGGCACTATTCTGGTCCATTACTGATAATGAGAAATCTGTTTAGTGTTGTCCCTATCTAACTTGAGCTCAATGAAAGGAAGAAACAGAAAAAGAGAGAAGCAGCAGCATACATAACTCCAGATTATCAGATGGTCTTGCTCACCATTTCATCTATTTCACCATGTAAAATCCCAAATAACAGAGCAATTCATATAGCACAGGCTATTGCTCTGTTATTTGGGCATAACTGAGGTGGCTGCTGACATTTTTTAGTCACCGTGTAAAATAACATGAAGATTTGTTGATTCCCACAGTATTAATACCATGAAGCAGAGCAGACTGCTAGCACAATTATAAGGGAGTCACTGGAGCACAGTTTTCCAATTTCCTTCAAAGTTTAATGCTCCAGAAGGATATTGAAAGCCAGATCATGTTTCTACAGTACAGGTCATCCAGCAGGCTAATGACCTCTGGGTATGAACAGGCTGAATAGGTAGTTGGAAGCTATTGCTGCTTCTCCTGACACACGTTTCAGGAGACAGTAATGGACGTCTGCCATAGTGGACTCCAGCAGCTTCCCTAACAGCAGTTTCATTACTTTCTGCTGACTGGTAACTATGAAACTGGGAACTTATGTTTGTAGATGGCACAATGTAGTTCATCTGTCTGCAATACATAATATTGCAGTGCTAAACAAATGGTGGTGCAGTGGTTAAATTCCAGTACTGCAGCCACAGGGTTGTGAGTTTGATCCTAGGGACTCCAAGGATCACTCAGCCTTCCATCCTTTCTACCCAGCTTGTTCGGAGCAATTGGCTTACAGATTGTAATCTGTTTAGAGAGTGCTGAGTTCACTGATAAGCAGTATAGAAATGTACATGCTATTGCTATGCATACCTTCCAGTGAAAATGATGCAGTGCTGCATTAGGAGGTAGAACTGCAAAGCCACTTTGTGTTTGATGCCTTGTTAGCACATTTCCCTTTAAGACACTCAAAGACAACTGTTCACACTTGTATGGAAGACAGTTTATCGTTACAGTTAAAATATTCCATACCAGTTATAATATAGTTGGCCCTTCATATCCGCAGAGGTTCTGTTCCATTCTGTCACCCTCTGGATGCAAAATACCGCAGAACCTCAAGTCCCATTATATTCAATTGCAGCCGTGTGCACACATTGCCATTGAGGAGAACAGAGCAGCCATCTGCGGATACTCCAATCTGCGATGGCAAGACTGCCAATATTGAGGGGCAACTAGTGTAGTCCTGCTGGGCATTTAACAAGACAAATACTCACCCATGTAGGAGTAAGACAGGGCTGTATTTTAGCCCCCACTCTGTTTAACTTCTACATTAACCCTTTAGTTCACTCGACTAGTAGACAGACCAGTGTCTGTGCTCCTGTATGCAGATGACCTTGCCCTCCTATTGCAGTCAAGAATAGGCCTAAGATGCCTTTTAACTGCAAAGATGAATTGTTGACAGTAAATTATACCAAAACAAAGGTCTTGATATTCAATAAAAAAATCAAGCATAAATGGCAAATTGATGGACACCAAATAGAACAAGTTGCCTCCTATAAATATTTAGGTATAATTTTCCAGTCAACAGGTTCATGGAATCTGCAAGTGAAGCATGCCATTGCAAGTTTCCAGAGAAGTTCTAAAGCACTCCTTTCTTTTTTATATACTAAAGGTGGCCAATACATTCCTGCAGCCATGCAGGTTTTTACCAGTAAAGTAATTTCTCAGATGTTGTATGGCTGTCAAATATGTACAATTGATAACTACTCACCATTTGAAATCGTACAGACAAAATTCTTAAGGGCTATTACACGAATTCCTTCCTCTCCCAAATGTAATACTGCGGTTGGAGACTGGGCAAACTTGTTTGGAAACATGAATTCTGATGCTTACAGTCAAATTTTGGTTAAAATTGACTTTTTGCCCTGTTGGACTCGCTCCACTAATTTTGATAGATATTTTTCAATCTAAGTGGAAAAAGTCACTGTTAACAAAGCTAGAAAATTTGGGACTCCTGGCTGACATACTTTAGTCCATGGGGTATTTTAAAGCTAAAACAGCCATAATTCAGCATATTAAAGATATAGAATACCAAAATCATCGAAGTCGGTCTGCTAGCTATCCCAACTATTGGGGTTGTGCGGAACCATTTATAGTACGAAATTACATGTTGAACCTTTCTAACTATGTCCCTGTAACACAGAAAATGTAGAGACTGTTAATCATGTACTGTTTCACTGTCCCTTTTACTGTGATTCTCGTAAAGACCTGATCACTCCTATTATTTTTTAAAAAAACAGGAAGATCTGAAATTTTTTATTTAGAATATTTGTTGTCTGATAGGAATTCTTATATCTCTCAAAAAGTAGCACAATTCTGCTCATCTGCTATCACTTGCAGCAAAAGAATAATAAACCAAAGATAAAATAAATGATATCAGTAATGAGGGGCAGATGGCTTGTACAGTACAAGGAATTCTTTGTGCACTTCCATCTTCTGCTCGTACAGGTTCTCATTTCCAGTGCACTTGTTCTGTTACCTGTCTTACTGATTGATAAAAGATGTGTGATGCCAGAAAATTTAACATGCTTCATATTATGTTATCAGTATTGCATATGACTTTTTTTCATCATTAATCACATGAGTATCTTTTTCCCACTGGGGGTTTAGTGAGAATACTCAATATATTGAACCTGTGACCCATGACCACCAGCTGGAATTGCCACTCGCTGCTATGAAAGCAACTGCTTCCCACTGGCAAAGCACACTAATGGAACCATGGATGAATGGTACAATACTGTCTGAAGTCTTAACACTTAAAAATTTTATAGTTATGTTTCAGCATGATTATAGTGGTCCCTTGGTATTTGCTGGGTTTTGGTTTCAGGACCCCCTGTGAATACCAAAATCCATGGATACTCAGTGCAAATTACATATAATTGAGTAGTAAATGGTGTTCCTTATGTAAAATGGCAAAATTAAGGTTTGCTTTTGGGTTGTTGTGTTTTTTTTAAGCTGTGGATGGTCGAATCTGTGGATGCAGAATCTATGGATATGGAGGGCTGACTATTTCTGTGCCAGTACAAAAGGCTCAGTTCAAACATTACCAGGGTTGACTAGCAGGAACCAGTAGTAGTGTGTGTGATTTTGTGAATTAAATTAAAATATCAAAATGTTATGGGACACTACCTAAATGAAAACTGTTGAAGACAGTGAAACAAATTGCTGAATAGTTGCATAATCATATGTATTTGATTATCAAAAGATAATCTGTTTTTAGTAACAGGCTCAAAGAATGCAACTGGTTTTGCGCACCCAAGAAAGTTTTGGAGTCCTGTTTTCTCAGACAGATATTTCTATCCCCTGCACCTCCATATTAGAATCGGAAACTTACAGGAAATTTTGGCTCAGAGGTAGTTTGATATGATAGAGAGAGAGATTTATCACAATTGGGATTTCCTGATTAGCGGACATATTGGGGCTTTCTAGACTGGCAAAAAGAAGTGTGTTCATGGCTGCATGACACTCTAGCCTTTAGATGAGAAAAAGGGCAAGTGTGCCATGAAAACTTTTTTTTTTTTTTTTTTTTTTGCGTTTTAGGGGAGAAGAAGCGCCTTTAAAAAGGTGCTGGTTTTCCCAGCTTCTTTTTTAAAAACTGCGGAACAGTGCAGCTCCATCTAAAGGCTGTGGTGCAGCTGCTAAGCATTAAGGAAAAGGCAACTTCATGTCACACTTTCCTGCCAATCTAGAAAGCCCCATTGAAATATTCATGCAGAAGTGTATTCCATACTTTTTTCAATCAGTAAGAGAACACCATTGTTTTTATTTCTTCTTGGCTTGCCTCTGAAGTATTTTGGAACTGACAGCTGTACCTTGTGTGTATGTGCTTTCAAGTTGCTTGTCAACTTATGGCAATACTCTGAAATTCAAAGGGTTTTTTTAGGCAAGCCATACCAATTACCAATTCCCCTGAAATACTGATTTCTAAAACATGTATACTTGCATTGCGTAGAACTATGGCTCAGCTTAATAAACTCTGGTATCTGAACAAATTTTGCCAAGAAAACTTCATGGTAGGTTCGCTTTATGATTGGCACAAGTCAGAAACAATTTGAAGGCATGCTACAACAATTGATAGTTTTACCCAGAACTGTTGATTATACCTAGTTATCCTGCTAAGATTAAAGAAAATACCCCATTTAAAGCTAAATATTGGACATTCAGCTCACTATTGCTGTGACTTTAAATGTTGTGTAACATTGGTATAGAGTTTTGTAAGAGTTTTGATATATTTTAAATTTTAATGTGTAACGTTTTTAACTTTTTAAAATTGTTTAATTGTTTTTTAAACTTAATATCTACATATTAATGTTTTTACTGTTTTTAACTTGTGCTGTTTTAAATTTTGTTAGCTGCCTTGAGCCTCTATACTGGAAGAAAGGCAGGAAAAAATAGATAGATAGATAGATAGATCGAAAGTGCTTTGGCAGTAAAGGGGGTCTATGTAAAAATACATAATTGTCAAGCAGAAATCTTAAAAACTGCAGTCTTCAAAGGACTGCTCCTGTAGTTATTAAATTATTATTTAAATTAAATTTAGGTTCAACAACAACAATAGCAACAACATATTATTCTAATATGCTTTGGATGTTAAGGAGCTATTTAGTATAGAAATGAGGAGCAGCTTGACATAAGACTGTCTCCAAACACATATAATCTGTATGTGTCTGACAAAATATGTACAGTACATAGAATAGATAGAGGTGGGTAGATACCATGCAGGTTGTGGCCCTGCCATTTTTATGAAACCAGAATCGCTTCCAGGTGTATTCCTTCATTGTTTTCAAGTATCTTGGGGAGGATGTCGCAGGCATGAAACTTTGAAGGGGGTTGATCATTTTACCTTCTGGAGGCTCAATTGCCCTTTTTTGATGAATTTTTTAAAAATTGGAGAGGTTAGGGGAGCCTGAAGACCACTCAAAATTCCCCATCCCTATGGCTGCATGTGGGTGCAAGATTTCTACCCAGCTTACAGTGAAGTATAAATGAGAGAGAGTATAGACCCTGTTCTACATGGATGTGAAATCACTGTAAAGAAAGCATTAAGTTAATAGTTGTTTGAAAGATCTTATTTTGTACCCTCCCAATATTTTAAAAACTGCAGGATATTCTATATAGTGTGATATAAGCCTAGGGAGTTTCTATTTGTAATAGTGTTTGGACAGCATAAAAAGTCAGTATGAAGGAAATGAAAATTTTTGAAATAAGACCAGAAAAAGTGAAAAACTTAATTTTTTAATTTTCATAATTAAGACTTATGTAGTTGTGTGACATAGTGATTTTGGTCAGCTAAGCAATATTCTTATCTCTAATGTTAGACTTCAGATTCTCAAGGAAAGATCCCCTTTGGCCTGCATCATATATCAATAGACATGATTCTTGGAAAGTGAGCAAAAATGGACTGGTAAGTGCTGGAACTTTTATACATTCTTGTAACTATTTTTTTTTTTTTTTTTGTACAGGGAGTTAAAATCTTATTTGGTTTATATCCCACCTTGCTCCCAGTGCAAGATCCAAGGTGGCCTACTGCATTAAAAACAGTTTGGGAAAACATTATTTATACAAAAGTTTTAAAATAATTAAATAGCAGTTAAATTAAAAACAGAAGATTAAAATAACATAAAATCACATTAATAATAAAAAAAAGATTTTCTTTAAAAAACAACCATACCAAAATCCCTTTCTGTTACATAGATTTTGAACCAAAAGCCTGCCTGACCAAAAAGGATTTAGCCTTCTAGGGAAAGGAAGTGAGAGAGGAAGCCAACCAAACCTATCCATCTTATCCATCTTATCTTAGGGACCGCCTCTCCCCGTATGATTGCTCCCCCACACACACACTTTGGTCCTCTGGGAGGAACCTGCTGCATCCCATGAAGACCAGGCTGTCGCAGACATCCCAGAGGGCTTTCTCCGCTACCGCTTCCAAGCTTTGGAACGGCCTGCCGGATGAGATGCGTCTCATGACATTCCTAGACTGCTTCAAAAAAGCTTTAAAGACGCATCTCTTTTGGCCCGCCTTCCCTGAAACTCCTTAATTCCCCGGTTCCGAAACCAGGTTTATGATCTTTTTGCTTGTTCCCAATATTTTGATCCCTAATTTAATGTCAACACCGCTCAAGGAAGGGTTACCTTCATGATATGTAATGTGTTTTTAGCTGTCTGTGTGGTTTTAATTTATTACTGGTTTAATGTTATTTTAAGGGGTGGGAGGTTGGTAGTGAGTAATTGGTATTGTTTTAACTTGTGTTTTTTAACTTGTTGTAACCTGCTCCGATTGTCTACACAGAGGAGCGGGCTATAAATAAAAAATTATTATTATTATTATTATTATTATTATTACTACTACTACTACTACTACTGTCTGGCAGCAGCCACCAAGGGGGCATGCCCACTGGCCTTGTAATGTCTGCTGTTAGAATCCAGTCCTGTAAGAATCCAAACAGAGTCCCATCTCATGTGAGAGTGATAAGTTTATTCAGCCAAGAGCACAGCCAGTCCGAGGAGAGTGAGATAAGGAGGAGCCCCATCCAATACTCTCCAATCCTTTAAGTAGTATAAACATACTGCAGCTGATATCACTAAGGGCTGTGTCTTAAAGGTACCTTACATCACAGGCCTGAAAATCCAGGCTTTGGATAGCGAAGTAGCTCTGACATTTTGATGCAATCAAGCCTATGAAGGTGGTGGGACTAAGAAAAAGTCTACCTCCCAAAATCTTAACACTATTAAAAATAATTGAACATAGTGTTGAATTACTTAAAATCTGATACACCCAATTAGCAGGATTTGGTTAAGTTTCCTATTTATTCTAGTAAAGTACGTACCTCAGTATTCAGAAGGCGCTGCTTTCATTAGGTATCAAGTTGGGAAGTACCAAAAGATAATGTTGGTTAAGGGGTTGCGTCCTTTTTGTTGGATGTCAGCCTTGGTACTAGTTAGCAGTCAGCTAAGATCCTGGCAGCTAGTTTGATAGTCATTAGTAATTTTTGTCTTGGAGAGGTGGAATGTAGCCTTCATGTCTTAAGATTAATTGGCATTGATTCTCTTCAAGGGAGGTAAACTGGGAAATTTTTATATGAACTAATTGTGGAGTCTAAAATCAAGAAAAATGTTTTCTAGACAGAATCAAACCAAGGAGACTGATTTCAGCCATCAAGAAAGGTTTTTAATTTTTGTACACCACTTTTCATTCCAAGACCATTTTAAAATTAATAAAATATAATAATGAAAATAAGAGTTCCAGGCAGAGTAACTGTACAGCATTCATCATTACTTCAAGATACAATTAAGAGCCAGGATACAACAAGCGTTCATAGAATGAATATTTAGGCTAGTCCAGACAATAGCACAATCAGAATTTCTGTGACAGTGCTTCAAGAGGGTCATTCTGGCTTTTTTAAAGCAGGGCTATGCAAATAATCTCCCTCACACATTCCAGGTTTGTTGTTCACATTATGGAACTGCATCTCATGTGCTAGCACTCAAAAATGGAGTTGATGATGTGAATGTATTTGAAACATGCTCAAGGCATGCAAAATTTTATCCTGGGTCTATTCGCATCAGTTATTCACACAGCCAAGAATGCAAATCTTTTAGAAAAATTTGGGGAAATCCCCAGGATCAATTATCCCAGGTTAAGTGTTGTTGTTTTTTGACAGCCCCCCCCCCCCATTTAATCAGATACATTTGAAATGCATGTGAACAACAAAGATTCAACCTTGATTCTCCATGAATTATTTTCACTATCTGAATAACCCCAAGGACACAGGGGATTGAGTACAGTACTTTCTTCTTTGCACAATACTTTCCAGGAGAATTCATTTATATTGGTTGGCTCTGTGTGAAGATCAGATGGTATCCCTTACTGTATTTGTCATCACCTTTGTGTTCTAAAAACAATAGTTCAGCTTCCTTGAATAAACACATAGTTAGACAGGGTCAACAAGTGCTCCTGAAAATTTAATTGCCATAGCCTCCCTGAGTCACCTCCATCTCATCCAAGAACCATATTCAGTTAGGCCTTCAGAATTCAGTGTGCCCTATTTTCAAGCATTGTGCGAGGATTTCCCCCAAATCTCTGTGTCCATTTGGACCCAGGTTGCTGTACTCCTGAGTTAGAATTCAATATTCTTTTTGAATATTCGCAATATAATCTATTGTGCTCTAAACACTTTAGGATCTTCCCCAAATGTTTGGGTTTCTTCCTTGACTCTCTGATGCCCTGGTGAAAATGGGCATGTGAATATGTCATTTAGGTATGGGTATTTCTAACTTCTGGTGTCTCGAGAGTCATGGGCAATACTTTACAAACTGAGTGTGTACCACATGTGAAAGAAGTGAATTTCATGCTAGGGCTCATTAGAAAAAGGATCAGCAACAGAATCATCAATATTGAGATATCAGTGAGATGAGAAAGGTGTATAAAACAGCCACAGTGCCTGAAGTAAGAGCAACTGTACTACAGGTAAAGTTCAAGGCAAATAACAGGGAAATACTTCTAACAGTAAAGAAAGAAAAGAAAAACAAAGGGAGATAGGAACAAAATCATGAATGCAGCTGTTGGAACAACTAGTATACAAAGATAAAGAGGACACCTATAATAATCCATGCAAAGAAATAGAAAATAGTAACAAAAAAGGAAGAATGTGGCATCTCTTCCACAAGATAGGAGAAATCAAAGGGAAGTTCAAACCAAATACTGGGTTGCTGTATGGTAAGAAGCTACAAGATCAAAAAGAAATGAAAAGACATTGGTTGTAATACACAGAAGAGCTATATAAAAGAGAAGAAAAAATGAATGACCAGTGGAATGACGAAATATATGAAGATGAACCCCGGATTCTAGAAATTGAAGCTGCAATAAGAGAAATTGGGAAGAATAAATCACCAGGAACAGGTGATATTCCAATTGAACTGATACAGTCCACACAGACAGTATCAAGACCAGTGTTAACTAAAATATGCAAACAAGTATGGAAAACAAAACTGTGGCCAACAGACTGGAAGAGTTCCATATTCATCCCCATCCACAAAAAAAGGAGACACAAAAGACTACAGCTGTAGGACCATAGCATTTCCCACACAAGCAAAATTATGCTTAAAATTCTGCAACATAGACTCCAGTCATACATGGTGAGAGAAATCCCAGAAGTGCAAGTGGAGTTCAGGAAAGGTAGAGGAATAGGGACCACATTGCAAACATACGATGGAGAATGGAGCACACCATGGAATTCTAAAAGAAAATCAGCACTTGCTTTATAGACTATAGCAAAATGTTTGACTGCATAGGTCATGAAAAACTATGGAATGCTCTTAATGACACAGCCGTATCAATACATCTGATAGTCTTGATGAGAAATTTCTATTTAGGACAAGAGGCAACTAAGAGAACAGAATATAGAGAAACAGGATGATTCCCAATTGACAGAGGGGGTCATGCAAGACAGCATATTATCATCCTATTTGTTCAACTTGCATGGAGAAAATATCATATGAAAATATCCCAGTTTAAACTGAGAAGAAGGAGGAGTAAAGATAGGAACATCAACGATCTAAGATAAGCAGATGATATCTTACTACTAGCAAAAGGCATCACAGATCCTAAAGAGTAAAGGTACACAACTGAGCACTAAAGTTAGAATTGTCCAATCCATTGTATTCCCCATCGCCATGTACAGATGTGACAGCTGGACAGTGAAGAAAGCAGATAAAAAGAAGGTCAACTCATTTGAGATGTGGTGCTGGAGAAGAGTGCTAAGAATACGGTAGAGAACCAAAAAGACAAACAAATGGGTCCTTAAACAGATCAAGCCAAGATGATTAAATTGAGGCTGTCATATTCTGTCCATGTCATAAGAAGGCATGAATCATTGGAAAAGAAAAAGACCATAATGTTAGGAAAGGTAGAAAGTAGTAGAAAGAGAGGAAGATAGCATGTCAGATGGCTACACTCCAGCAGGAAGGTCACAGACCTGAATCTACAAGACCTAAGCAGAGAAGTGGAAGATAGGAGGGGCTTGTCTTAAACACAGGGTGACCATGACACGAGGGCAGCTATTAACAACAGCAAAAACAAGAAAAAGGAACTGCTTTTTTATGCCATGCATACTCTGTTGTCAGTTGCACCAACATGTTAATCCAGGGAGACCCTCGTTTATCAGTTAGAAGCCAATATATTTGTTTCTCTCCCAAGAAAGCATGAAAAGAATCCACAGTTTGCTTTTCTTATTTACTCAGGGGGGAAAAAGCTAATTAACACCTGTGTTGAATGATATGAAGCTTCACTTTGTGTTTTGTTTAGCCAGCTGTACAGCAAGAAGTTTGTGCCCAAAAGCCAACATTCTCATGCTTCCCTAGCTTATTGTGCCATCTGAACTAGTCCTATGTGTCCTGACTGAAACAAGGAAGAGAAAGAACACAACTGAAATGGCCTGAGATTCAAAACACTCTTACACACACTCTAAAACTCCTAATAAGAAAATGAATGTTGATTGGATTGAATTGACTTCTTCAAAGAAGGCAAGATACACAGAATGATAAGACTAAAGAATTTGATATGTTAAATTAGGATTATAAATGAAGTGGCTTGGGGGGGGGACTCTTGAAAATAGTAATAAATAGGTTAGTGAAGATATATAATATTGATTGAAACAAGGAGCAGAAGAAGAATGGAACTAGGTAAAAATGGATTGAGAATTGTTTTTTAAAAATCATCCAAAATTCTTAATGGGACAGAGGTGTATTGCATTAAGTATCTTACATTTAAGTGTTCTCTAAATAAATGGAAGCAAATTAAAACACACAGTGTTGAATAGGAGAATAATACTGTAGTAGTAATAAAATGATGAAGGAAGTGCACACCAAGCTCATCCTGGAAGAAGAGAATTAAAATAATTTATTTTGCCTAACTAGGAGAAGGAAGAGGAGATTCTCTGCTTATATTTTTACACAGCACACACAGCACAGAAAAGGTAAAGAAACTTGCTTAAAAAGAAGCAAATAATATAAAAGTGATAGAAGAGAGATTTTCACCACAGGAAAAAAATCTTAAAGCTGCTGAAAATATTTGAGAAGGAAGAAAAGAAACAGAACTTTAAGCTATCCCAATTCTGAAATTTTGGAACACGTTTTTATTTGCTACAGAATAACTTGGCTACTGATAGAAGGGAAGAAATAGCTGTTTGTTTTATGTTTCCTCACAGCAGCCCAACTAACAGTTTACATAACTTACACTTAAGATTTACAATACTAAACTCTACAAGGTTTTTTGTTTTTTAAAGTGCAGTATTTATATACTGAAGAGCAAAAAATAAAACATTCACTTTTTTTCTTGAAAGCCTGTCCATGAATATTTTGGGCTGGTGTTTGAACATTGTGTGACTGAGACACAAATATCTGCTTGAAGGAAGTTTGACTGCTAAAATGCTACCACCAGGATGGTCCTGCCATATATGGTACTCCCACACTACTGAAGGACATCAGAGCCTCCCCAGCCAATCTTAAATCGTTGGTATGCTGGTATGAGGAAAGTGTTCCTGAAACATTTGAAAGAGGAGTGAATGAGCTTCAGAGGTCTGGAGATAGATTTTGCCATCCAAGAGCCCACCATAGACAAAACCTAAGTAGGGTTCCATTGTTCATTTTCAAAACATGAGGTGACCAGAAATTCACTTCTACTTTTGAAAAATGAAGAACACCAGGACTTCCACCATGCCCATCAATGAAGAAAGGCCTTGGCCTTTGCTTTAGAGGAAGATCTCTATCTTGGAATCTTCTATGGGTAGGTGCTTTCTATAATTTTTTGTGGAGCTTTCGGCTATCTGGCAGTGTTCTAGAAGAGTTCCTTTCTGACGTTTCATCAGCATCTGTGGCTGGCATCTTCAGGCAATGATAGCCTGGAAAAGGATTGGATATATATATATCCTGTGTGACCCTGGGAAGGAAAGGGTAATTTGCAACTGTATTGTTCTGTTGCTAATGGCAGTCCTCAGGGTGGGAGGATATGCAAACAAGGATTAATGTCTACTAACTGGTGATCATTGTCTGCTGGGAATCCCCTGGCCTTAGGCTGTTTCTCATTTGCATAGGTTGAGTCTTGACCTTGCTGTTCTTCAGGACTGGTAGCCAAGCCTTGTTTACCCTCAGGGTTTCCTCTTTCCTGTTGAAGTTGTCCGAGTGTTTATGGATTTCAATGGCTTCCTTGTGCATTCTGACATGATAATTGTTGGCATGGTCCAGATTTTCAGTGCTTTCAAACAGCATTTTATGCCCAGGATGGTTTATAGCATGTTCTGCTACTGCTGATTTTTTCCAGTTGACCCAGTCTGCAGTGTATATCATGTTCCTTGATTCTTGTTTGCACACTGCATTTGGTGGTCCCTATGTAAACCTGTCCGCAGCTGCATGGAATGCAGTAGACTCCTGCAGCTGTGAGAGGGTCTCTCTTGTTCTTGGCTCAGCGAAGCATTTGCTGGATTTTTTTTCCGTCTGTTTGTAAACCATTTGAAGGTTGTGTTTCTTCAACACTTTCCCTGTTCTGTCTGTGACTCCTTTGATGTATGGCAAAAATATCTTCCCTTTGGGTGGTTGCTTGTCTTGAGTCTTCTGGGTTTTTCTGGGCCTGGCAGCCCTTCTGATGTCTGCGCTGGAGTAACCATTGGCCTGTAGAGCCCAGTCCAGGTGTTTCAGTTCATCTTCCAAGAAGTGGGGTTCACAGGTGCTTTATATGTTTATCTGAGAAAGGAACTTCACCTAGGAGAGACTGAAGGCTTTTGGGGAAAGAATATGGCCCATGTGATTTCCATCCCTGGCTTAGGCTTTCATTTGCTAGTACTAGCACTTTAACTTGGGCCGATTTCACCCAAGTTTATATTTTCACTGATTATAAAGGATACTTATTCCCCTGGGGCAAGGTGTTGTACCTTTCTGAAACTTAGGCCATAAGAAGCTTCATCCAGTGGCCAGCTTTTGTTCTTGTAGCTCCAAAGGGAAAACTGCTTCAACTCTGGAACTGCTGCAACTGGTCTGAGGGAGCCTGATTGCCTCTCTTTTTGGATTTCATTAAAAATCTGGTGCACATTCGCACTAAATGCTAATAGCTACCCTAATTTACATTTGTAAATCAGTTCAGCCTTTTTTGCATCCTCACAAGTCTGAACCCTTGTTACTCTGTAGAAAGTTGCTTTAGCTTCTAGAGGTGAATGTTTCTGGACATTGCACCCAAGGCAATGTCCAGTCTTCCACGTTAGGAAAATGCCTCTTTTTTACAATGGAGGGAGAATACCCTAGCACACACACACCCATTCATGCAGGAACTCCAGATCAAAGCATCCCTGACAGATGGCCATCCAGCCTCTGCTTAAAGAGCTCCAAGAAAGGAGACTCCACTACACTCCAGGGGAGTGTGTTCCAATGTCGAACAGCCCTTACTGTCAGGAAGTTCCTTCTAACGTTGAGGTGGAATCTCTTTTCCTGCAATTTGCATCCATTGTTCCGCAGTGTTCACATTCGCGGTGTTCACATCTGGGACTTACAGAAGGAAGCTCCTGAGGTCTGTATCTGTTCTCCTTTTCATTGATTTTTGACTATATGTCACTTGTATTATTGATCAGTTCACGAGTGAGTTAGATGTAAAAGTAAGGGCCAGAACAGACAGGCCAAAATAAAGCTGTTTCAAAGTATACTTTGGAGGTATACTGTTAAATGACTCACGCATCTTAAGAGGCTGGAAGCTGTGCCAAAGATGCACTTGAGTTCTTAGGACTGGAGTGTGGCTTTGGCGCGGCTTCTGGCCTCTTAAGATGCATGCATCATTTAAACAACATACCACCAAAGTGACCCAAAGCAGTTTTATTTTGGCCTGTCGGTTCAGACCCTACATTTCTCCTAAAGCTGTTCTTTTTTCCAGTGTTACACTCTGAACACTGTCTCTGCTGTAGGAAAGAGCCTCTCACTTTTAAGTCCAACATCCTTTCATCTGTTTAACTTACGGTAATGCTATATAGTAGGAAGATGTGAAATAAGAAAAAACTTCTCAGTTTTTAAAACAGAACTGTGAGGGGGGAAATGATTGATTTCGCTTTGATTATATTGCAGATTAATTTAGGATTGCTGCATATACCCCATGGATACTGTAGATCACATTTCAATACATTGAATGGTTGTGAGAGAGCAGACTGCTGGTATTGGCATGTTCCTACATCAGGAAATGAACAGGTAAGAGTGGTGTGGTTTCTCTATACATAAAATACTGTTTTTGCACTGACTTGTACAATCTTTATTGGTTCTCCAGGATATGATTTCCATTAATTTTGGAGAGTATTTCTATGTGTAGCCTGATGAACACACATGTTTGTTGTTTGTAAATTTCAGAATCCATTGATGACTTGAAAGAGTGGATGTAGCCATTAAATAAAACGCTACAGATAATGTTTGTTTCACTTCACATACAAGCATGCTGTATTAAGTTACAAATAATCAACTGTGAAGTAACCAAGTAGTGAGCATTCGTATGTTACTCCTGCCCTTGCATTATTTATTTAATTTGCAGATAGTATTATAAACAAGTTACTTGTAAAGATTTAGAGATTGTAACTAAGTAGGGAAGGCACTTGGTCATTCAGTTACTAAGCACTTACCAAATTTGGTATTTAAATTGTTTCTGGAATGTTATGGGGATACTGGGAGAAAATTAATAGAAAAATACTTGGGCTTGTTAATGTTGACCTTTTTTTCTGTTTCATATAGCAAGCAAAAATCTGTAACAAATCTGCTCTGTTCATATGATTTAAAAAAGCTTATACCTAGTGATCCATAGCATTTTCTTAAGCTTAGCATTATTTGAACTTGTAAAGGTAAAGGTAGTCCATTGACATGAATGTCTGGTCATAGCTGACTTTAGGGGGTGGTTCTCATCTCCGTTTCTAAGCCAAGGAGCCAGCGTTGTCCAAGGACTGCTCGGGTGGTCATGTGGCCAGCATGACTGCACCAAACACTGTTACCTTCCCACTGAGAAGTGGTACCTATGTATTTACTTGCATTTGCATGTTTTAGAACTGCTAGGTTGGCAGAAGTTGGGACTAGTGACAGGAGCTCACCCCATTATGCCACCCTTGGCCCTTGAACTGCCAACCTTAGGATAATCAGAGTTGCCCTCTTAACCACTAAGCCACCGCATCCCTTAGCTTGAATTTACATGCACTATAAATCTACACAAGGTTACCTTCTAAAACAAACCATTCAAATCCTTTAATAATGCCACCTTCTTATTATGAAACAGCTTTATATGTACTTCTTAGTACAGTATCATTCCAGATCATGAATTACAGTAGCCATTGTTTGGCAAGCCCATGGATATCGAGGCCCCACTGTAAAATTAATGGGTTTAGGCTCATGTACTTTGTCCAGTATGGTAAAAAGGGGTTTATAATTCATTTTTCTGGCCTTCTTATTTGTACTTGCTTGTTTCTCTGACAGTTTCCCAACCTCCACTCAAAAGTATCAATAAGATTACTTCTACCTTACTTTCTTTCCTTCCTTTATGAGCCTTTCCAGAACTTGACTCTTTTTCTTCCTCTTCTTTTGAGGTTTCTAGTAATTAAAGTTTAAATTGGGAACATCTTCAGCTCCATCTGCACTTCAGAAATAATCCAGTTTGACACCTAACTGCTATGGCTGAATGCTATGGAATTCTGGGAACTGTAGTTTTGTGGAACATTTAGCTGCCTCTGTCAGACTCTGGTACCTCACTAAACTACAAACCTCAGGATTCCAAAGGACAGAGCAATTACAATTAAAGTGGTGTCAAACGGGAGTATTTCTGCAATGTGTATGCAATCTACCACAAGTCCCTTAGTATCTAGCAAACTAGCCTCCTTAACTGTAGGGGTCAAATGAGATAACAGAGGGGTAATCTCCTTCTGAAGTGCAAAATATTTGTCTGCTTGAAGATCTGACTTGAAAGTCAAAAAACAGTGATCAAAGTATATCCAGGGGATTTTTACTAAGGGGCTTAACATGCTGCCCTTTCCTTGCTGGTTCAGGCTGCAGCAACCTCACACCACAGCCCCAATCTGTTGTTTGTGCTGTGCAAAAAGAAACTGCAAAAATGGCTCCTTTTTGTGCTGTGGAAAGGGTGCCCTAGCGGCTACTGCTTTTTTCCGGCGGTGAAGGCGGAGCCATCCTTGATGAGGGTTGGTTTGCCCCATTTGCTCCAATCAGGCAGAACTCCAGAAATCTGGGTGTGCCCTAGGGGAAACCATCCCCCTGCCAACCCAGTTTAGTTTCTCCCTTTGCTCCGTCAGGTTCTTCTTTCTTTCTCTCCATTTTTCTTTTAATCTTTCCCCAAGCCTCATTACAACAAGTCCTTCGGAAAGCATGGCTCTTCAGTACAAAACCCCTCCAGTGCTTCCGGAAAACAACACAATACTTCTGCGTGACTATCCGGAGGACAGGGTTGGGGGCAGGCTCCAGTTCTTCGCCCAGACCTGGTCCTAGATTACATCAGACAAATGGATTCTGTCTACTCTTTCTGGGGGATATCAAATAGAACTTTTACACAGACCTCGGGATCGTTTTCTACTAATACCCAAGTCTCGAAGGCCACACAAACACTGGAAACATTCAAGCTGGTAACGCAAAGGTTTGGAACCCCAAGGGTCGATCTGTTCACCTCTCCAGCAAACAACCAGGTACCCAGGTTCTTCTCGAGGTTTCTGACACAGGCAGCGGAACAGATAGACACAATCAACACTCCATGGCCCAGAGGCCTATTGTATGCGTTTCCTCCAACAGCGCTGATATCCCGCTGCCTTCAAAAACTGAGATACGAAAAGGCTACGGTCATTCTAGTGGCATCCTTTTGGTCAAGAAGGGCATGGCTCTCAGAGATAGCAAGCATGGCTCAGGAGGGATTCCATCTTCTATTTTGCGGCGATCTCTTAACACAGGGACAGGTCTCCTTCCCAAATCCGGAGTGGTTGGACCTTCACATGTGGAGATTGAGAGGCGATGGCTATTAAGGGATGGTTTGTCTCCGAGAGTTGCTGAGACCATCATTCAATCTAGGAGGGACTCCACACGTAGGATTTATGAATATTCATATCGTTCTTTCTGCAATTGGTGTGATTCTCACAACATCCTACCATCTTCAATTTCGGTTGAGACCCTGCTACACTATCTTCAGGATGGTCTTGATAAAGGACTCAGACATAATACCCTTAAAAGGCAGGTATCTGCCATTGTGTCAGCGCTTCCATCCAGGGTTGCCCACAAGCTGTCAAACCATATATACATCAAGAAGTTTTTAAGGGTGGCGTCGCTGATCAAGCCACCCACTATTCACAGATATCCCAACTGGGACCTTCATATAGTGCTTCAGGCTCTCACCAGTCCCCCTTTGAGCCTCTCGACAAGGTGGACTTAAAATTCCTGTCTTGGAAAACACTGTTCCTGACAGCCATCACTTCAGCTCGAAGAGTTTCGGAGTTAGGAGCCTTATCTACCAGATCAGAATTGTGTATTTTTAGAAGGGGCTCCATTATTCTTAGACTGGATCCAGCCTTCATGACCAAAGTAAATTCCACCTTCCACAGGGCTCAGGAATTTATTCTTCCTTCTTTCATTCCAGACCCCAAGAAGGAACTAGAGAGGACTTGGCATACGTTGGACGTTCGTAGGGCCTTACGCATATACATTAAGCGCACTCGTCGGTTTAGAAAATCCGACCGCTTGTTTGTATCCTTCAGCACTGCGTATCTGGGGTGTAAGGTCTCCTCATCTACACTGGCTAGATGGATTCGATCCTGTATCTCCAAATGCTATGCTTGTTCGGGAGCCACCCTTCAGGGAAAGGTCACTGCTTATTCCACTTGTAGTGCCGCCACCTCAGACGCTCTTGCCACTAATGCCCTCCTATGTGACATTTGTACGGCTGCCACTTGGTCCTCCCCATCTACTTTTATCCGACATTATCGAATCGATGCCTTCCAATCAGCTGAGGCTTCCTTCGGTAGGCAGATTTTGCAGGCCATTTTGTAGGACAGCATTACCTCAGTTTCCCTCTCGTTAGGGAGCTTTGGTATGTCCCTTCACCGCTGGAAAAACGGGCATTGGCTCACCTTGTGAGATGTCTGTTTTCGGCGTTGAAGGCGGAGTCATCCGGCCTGCCCGAGTCTGAGGAGTTTTTTACCGGTATTGGGGAGGTCATGCTGTATCAAAGGTGTGTTATAGGAGTTATATGTTTAAGGTTACTGTTTGACTATATTCAGTTTAGTTACAGGGTTATGAGTTTTCTATCCCTATCGCTTGGCTGTTCATCTACTGGGTTGGCAGGGGGATGGTTTCCCCTAGGGCACACCCAGATTTCTGGAGTTCTGCCTGATTGGAGCAAATGGGGCAAACCAACCCTCATCAAGGATGACTCTGCCTTCAACACTGAAAACAGACATCTCACAAGGTGAGCCAGTGCCCGTTTCTGCGTTTCTTTGGCACAGCGCATTTAAATGCTGTGCCAACAGAGCGCTTTGATGCCCCCGCCATGCGGTTGGGTGCACAGCATAATGTCAGCATGGAGGTGACCCGATGTGCATACACCACGCCCCCATACTGCTCCACACCGGCATATAATGTTAGTCTGTACAGGCTCTAATACAATCTAAAATAAGTGGTGGAGTTTTCTTAGCCAGCTCCTCCGTATGAATTCTCAACTGAACTACAAGAGTCCACTGTGATGTTCAAGACTGGACTCTCCATTATTTCAGTCACAGTTATAACTGAGTCATCTAAATATATCTCAAGTTGGGACAGTGGTCCCTCCTTCAAAGATAACATCCTGAACTGCTTCATTACTAGCTGTTGTAACTGAAGAGTTTATAAAATCATCTATAAGGAGCTGTTTGTATCTTGAAATTGACCCCTGTGCTATATAAACCCCCTTTAATCTGTGCTGAGCCCAAGTCATCAGATGGCAATTATTCCAAAGATATACTAAGATTCAAAGATATACTTTGTAAAACTGCCACAGATGATCAAAGTCAAGAATTACAGTGTTATCAAATCAGACAATTAGGTCTTTTGCTCCATTAGATGTTTCCCTGAAATTGGTAAGTTCTACCACCTTATCTTAGACTGCAGAATTTTAACAAAGGGCACAAGTTAAAGTGTAAAGAAGGACTAAATCCAGAGTACATACAATAACAATCAGAAACAAAATTAAAGAAAATAGCAAAATGTCCCCAGTATCGCTTTGATTACTACAGGACCTTCTTTTCTCTTGTAACCAGGCTCCTTCTAATCTTGGTTTGGAGTTAGAAATGCTTTTAGCTTGACTTTTTACTTTGGAGTTTGGCTGAATGTATTTAAGCAGTCCATAAGTGTAGATCAAAGGTCCCCCCAATAGGATGTGAATATAATTCCAAAGATTCTCCACACAATGATTGGAGCAATAGGGAGGAAAATAACTTTAAAATACTTCAAAATGATAAAAAAATAAAAATAGACAACCTTACTCTGCATTCTCTTCATTTAAAAAGGTATAAAAATGTTCTACCTAAAACTCTTCTAAAATCTAATTAGGTCTGTGGAATTAAATTCAGCCACACCTTAACAGCTACATATGAATTGCAGTATAGGGAGATAAGATTACAAAAATAAATTTAAGAGTTTAAAACAATCTTTAAAATATTTATGTCTGCTGAAAAGGCATAATTACCACCTAATAAGCACAATATAATGTGCAGCTACAAAAAAAAAAAGAAAAAGAAAAAGAAACCATCCAGGTACCAAATGTTTACAGAACTGAAAACTGTGACTTCTCACTGTTTTGCACTAAAAAACTGTTTTGCACTAAAGTGTTAGATGTGTCCTGAGAAATTCTTGATGACTGGCCAATATCCACACTTTGTTTCAGCTTCTTTACTGTGCCAGTTTTCAACCACTGATACGCATCTCATAATACCAAAAATATAAAAAAAAATGCACTAAAAACTGTTTTGCACTAAAGTGTTAGATGTGTCCTGAGAAATTCTTGATGACTGGCCAATATCCACACTTTGTTTCAGCTTTTTTACTGTGCCAGTTTTCAACCACTGATACGCATCTCATAATACCAAAAATATAAAAAATTTAAAACTTAAAATTGCAAAGAGATGTGGAGACGACCCAGGTTAGGAATCACTGCCCTGAGCTATCCCATCTTGGGAGAAAGGCAAGGTATAAACTCAATAAAATAAAATCTGACTGGTGAAATCCAATAGAGACCTAAATCCAATTGTTAGAGTAGACCTACTAAATCAGTAGAATTTGATAAGTCAATACTTACTGCAAGTCCCATTGATTTAGCG
Source organism: Urosaurus nigricauda (assembly GCA_034509955.1). Taxonomy (NCBI): domain Eukaryota; kingdom Metazoa; phylum Chordata; class Lepidosauria; order Squamata; family Phrynosomatidae; genus Urosaurus; species Urosaurus nigricauda. The sequence goes on from JAOEGL010000006.1 coordinate 76,203,904, forward strand.
TATTGTACCTGGGACTAAACAGTTGGGTATAGGTGATATATGCTTCTGTGATACATTTATTTGGCAGAAAGTCCTTTTCAGTGGAACCTATTTTCATAGTAAGTATGCTTTGGATTGTAGTCAATAATAAATTCAACTTGTTTTAGAAAAATAGTTATTTCAGGATGAAAAACAATGTGCACACAAATTGTAGTAGGTATATATTTACAAAACAATAATTTATTTACAGACCAGTTGTTCATATTATAAAATGGTGTGCTTTCTAAAATTTTCAGACTTAATAGATTTTTGTGTGATTTTCTCTTTCTTTCTTTCTTTCTTTCTTTCTTTAGTTTTGCAGTGAAATACTTAAGAGATATATAAGTATTGGTGAAGTAGTTCTGCTGCAGCGTGCAGGTATGATATAATCTATTCCATTTTATAAGGCAGACATGTTTGGTTCAAGGACTGACATATAATAATTCTTATGTATTTACCTTTAAAAAGTCAATAACCTTGCTTGTTACTAGTTCAAAGATAGTTATGGTCCTGTACAAACACTGTTCTGTATTTAGTATAAATTTGTTAATAAGATTACTTTGTCTCCTAATCTGTACCATTGCACAGCAATTCCCAAACAGTAGGCACTGGAGATTAGATTATTTTCCAGGGCTCTATAGTGATGATTTGTATTGCTGCAATACATGTAGCTCCAAAAGAGAGGCAACAATCTTTACTCTTATCTGAGGCTAAGTGTTTTACATCAGGAAATTGTGATCAGAACTGGAGTTTCTAATAATAATAATAATAATAATAATAATAATAATAAATTTTTATTTCTATTTCCCACCTCTCCCTGCTGATCGAGGCGGGATTACAGCAAAAACACCAATGTAAAATACAACCATATAACAACAATATAGTAAATACAATAAATTAGAACAAAATACACAATATCACAACAATATAAAATCCAAGCAATAAAATCAATAAATTACTATTCACTAAAATGATCATCACTGTCTGTATCCATGCCATCGTAGTTCTTATGATCTCATAAGAGATCTGGTGGGAAGGTTCGCTGGAAAAGATCCGGCTTAAGCGCCCTCCTAAAGGTTTCCAAGGAGGCACTCTTCCGGGAGATCATTCCATAACCTGGGGGCTGCGGCAGAGAAGGCTTTCTGGGAAGTTGTTAATCTTGTTTTTGTGTATTTTAATACTTTCTTCCCTGACATCCTGAGAGTGTGGGATGGATTGTGTAGGGAGAGGCTTTCCTTCAAGTAACTCAGGCCTAAGCCATATAGGGCTTTATAGGTGATAACCTATATTTTGTATTGTGCCTGGAAGCTGATTGGCAGCCAGTGAAGAAATTTTAATATTGGGGTGATATAGTCAGATCTAGATGTTCCTGTGACCAATCTGGCTGCTGCATTTTGGATCAGTTGAAGTTTAATAATTTAATAATTTTTCTCATGATATTGTTTCAAGAATATATAGTTGAATTGTTGCAGGAAATCTAAATCTTTAAGACAGAGCTACTACTGGCAGAGAAACTACTTTCCTCTAATTTTGAGTCTCTAGTAGGACTAACTAGAATTCATAATATTAAGACCAGATGAAGTGTATGACTAATTAGCTGCTTGTGTCAGCCTGCCTCTATTTTAGGCTAGGTCTGCTAGGAATGTAAATATTTTCAGATTCATAAGGTACTAGAATAGTTGTTTGAAAGTGAAAGAGAGCTGTTCTCATCACAATTTCATTCTGATTTATAAGAATTTTTTTCATATCTTGTAAAGAAAAAAACAGCATTAAAAATCCCCTTGCGTAGTAATCTTTTCCATTATGTAATCTGAAAAATTACTATTTTGCGTTAATGGATGTTTCAGTAGTATAAGCATTGCAATGATGTCACACATAAATTTTTCATTTTCTTTAGTTCAGATATTTACAGATTACTGCAAAAACAATATTCCCAGGTTATATTTGAATTCAAAAGTGCTAAATGACCTGCTGGCCTCTTTGCTCCAGTTCTGTTTGCTGAAAGAACTATTTCTTGTAGTCCACACGTGCATAATGATTAAAATACTGGTAAGTGACCTCCTCACATGTTTCATAACACATTCTTAACATTCAGTAGAATTTCCTTCTATTAAATGGGTATAGGTTTATTGCCAGAAAAAAAACTTTTGACCTTTTGATTTTCTACAAAAGCAACCATCCAGAAGGTGTACTGCTTAAAAAGAAAATCTTGATATATTTGTTCAGCTGAGATGATTGAACAGACCATCGCTCAGGATTAGTTGTTCTCAGGTCTGGGAATAGGTTAAATTACTTAGCTTGGATGGGGTTGCGCTCCTCTGAAGATGCAAGTGCATAATCTGGAGTACTCCTAGATCCATCTTTGTCCTTTAGACCTTTGTCCTTTGTCCTTAGATGCCTACACAGACATGATGCCTGGGAGTGCTTGAGGCCAGTTCAATTGGTCCAACAGCTATAGCCTTTCCTGGACAGGGATAACTTAACCACAGTAGTTCATGCACTGGTATGTTCCTGATTAGACTACTGTAGTACAGTAATATATTAATACTAATAATACTCTGTTAATGTAATCAGTTTATTGGGAAAAAAATAAATTTCAGAAGAGTACTCTTTGTTCAACTGAGGTAGCAAAAGAAGTCACTGGCAGTTTAAAGGCTAATACAACATGAATTCTGGGACAGCGTCAAAGATATTAAATGGCCAGATGTGTACGGGTGGAAGAACCAGCCTTGAGAATAAGACAGCTACCACCAATTAATCATATTCTGGTTGGGCAGGACAAGCAAGACAGTCTTCTAAAATCCTGTTTAGGTCAGGTGGAGATGTTAGAAATTGGTAGTCTTGCCCAGCTGTCCTTGGTTTACCCACAAGTCTTGCAGGAGCTTACATAGTGATCAATGAACCCAGAAAACTTGGGTGACCAGGTGGAAGATGTTGTAGAATCTTAAATACTCTACTAACTGGCTGTTGTGTCAGAGTTCAGAGCCTGGTTATCATTGAACAGACACAATTCCCAACACTTTTTCCTATATGTTTCTTCTTCGTGGTCTCTGCGAATCACACACATGGGTTATTCTGCGCCTGCGCTGGCAGCTTCAGAACCTTCTCAGAGCTTTTAAATGCATTTTGGCGTTAGCCCCACCCACTCTCTAACTGCCTTTATTAGCCGGTTTCCTGCCTAAACCCTCAGTTCCTTTTGTCCGCTGCACTAGCAGCATCTAGGAACTCTTCAGAGATTCATTTTCCTGTCAGACTTTAAAACTCAATTGACAGGATCAATCTGCGTTTTGGTGGTAATTTTTTTAAACAAATTGTCTAGAAATAAAACTGTTTTAACAGCCTGTACTGTGATTTCTTTAGGAATCATGTACTTTAATGCAAATTTTACTTCTGAGGTAAAGTTGTTTAGTAACGACTTGCCCCGCAATCTCTTAGAGAATCGCTTACTGAAAACTGAATTTTAACTTTGAAATAACTCTGTTTTAACAACAGACTGTACAGTGATGCAAAATTTAATTCTGGGATAAAGTTGTTTTAACAACAACTTGCCTTGCAATTTCTTAGAGAATCGTTTACTGAAATGTGAATTTAGACTTTGAACTAAACCTGTTTTAACAACAGTCCCTTCTGCGATATCTTAGAGAATCTTGTACTTAAATGTGAATTTAAATTCTGAGGAAATTTTTTGATATAATGGCTGCTCACCTCAGTTGGTGCACTTGGCAGAACTTTTCCCCCTTTTTTCTTGAGGAAAAGTTTCAAATACTGCCCGCCTTACTGACGCGTTTGGCAAAGCCCCGTTTTTCCTGACCAAAATTTCTTAAAATGGCACCCGCTTCACTGGTGCACTTTCCTCTTTGAGAAAAATTTATAGAATGGCCACCAGCCTTCCTCCCTCGCTATGGCTAGGGACGCTCTTTTGCTGCAGACAAACTGTCTCAGGACCATTCACCTGGCTTTGTCTCCTCATTCTCCTGAAGAGGAGTCGACTTCAGTCCTCACCGGTCTCGGCTCCCTGGGACCAAACCAATTGGATATCATCACCATCAGCCGCGGACCCTCTGGAGCCAATGCAACTGGATTGCAGCCCAACGTCTATCCTTATCGGTCCCTGACTCTCCGGAGTCAAACCATGGTTCCCTGACTCTCCGGAGTCAAACCATTTGCCTGGCAGCCCAATGTGGATCTTCATCGGTTGCTGACTCCTCAGAGTCATGCCAATTGGCTTCGAGCCCAACTTTGGCCTCGTCGATCCTCGGTATCGAACTGTTTGGTTGGCTGCATGGCGTGGATCTTGATCTGTCCCTGACTCTTCGGGGTCAAACCGCTTGGCTGGCTGCACGACGTGGATCCGAATTGGTCCCTGACTCTTCGGGGTCAAACCGTTTGCCTGGCTGCACGACATGGATTTGAACTGGTCCCTGACTCTTCGGGGTCATACTGCTTGGCTTCGAGCCCAAATTCAAGCCTCGTCGGTCCTTGACTCTCCAGGGTCAAACCGTTGGGCTGGCTGCATGAGTTGGATCTTCATCAGTCCCTGACTCTTCGGATTCAAACCATTTGACTGGCAGCCCAACGTGGATCCTCATCGGTCCCTGACTCCTCAGGGTCATACTGATTGGCTTGCAGCCTGAATTCGACCCTCATTGGTCCCTGACCCTTCAGAGTCAAACTGTTTGACTTGGCAGCCCGGCGTGGATCCTCATCGGTCCCGGACTCAACGGTATCAAGCCAATTAGATGGCTGCCCAACTTCAGTCTGGATTGGTCCTGTGACCTCCGGAGTCATACCGACTACACAGCACCCTTCGGTCCTGGGCTGCTGCTGCTGCAGCATCCATGGAACTGAGGGTTTAGGTGGGAAACTGGCTAATAAAGGCAGTTGGAAAGTGGGCGGTGCTAATGCCAAAACTCATTTCAATAAGGTTCCGAAGCAGGCGCAGAATAACCCATTTGTGTGAAATCACAGATGACCACTCGAAGAAATACCATTACTGGATAGTAACCTGTCCATATGTATATGGGAGGGGGCGCAATAATAGAAGAGACCTGGGGGCAGATGAATGCCCATTGTTTCATCACTCTGGGCTAGCACTAAAGACTTTCAAGCTTGAGTCTTTAGATTCCCACAGCTGAAAACTGGTCAGTGATACCTGCGGAAGTGATCTATTCATACATATCTCTTATTCAGGAGGCTTCTTTGAAAAATGGCAGACATTTCTTCATCTAGCAGCTATTTTGTATGTAACTATGTATTTTATTTATATTTTTATTGTTGTAAACCTCCTCAATCCGTTAGAAGAGGTGGGATAAAAATAAAATTTATTATTATTATTAAGTCTAACCTTTTAGGTGTGAGCTCTTTATAGAGCTAGGTGGCCATTTAGTATATCCTCCTACTCCCATGGAGACAGAGATTATCTGCATTTTGACTATCTGCAAGTTTGCTTGCTGTCTCCTCCTACCATAATTGCTTGTGACTGTTCAGATCTGCTTGCAAGTCCCTTGACATAGGCGCTTCCTTCAGTGATCGTGCATAGCATCCTCCAGTGAGGATTCACACATGGGGTGAAGTTATGCATCTTGAAAAGTTACATCAGAAATTAAATTAGATAGCAGCATGCTAGCAGCATGCTCACTAGCATTTGGGATGTGGAGTTGGAGGGGGGTATTTTTTAAAAAACTTTTCTTCCTGAAGCCTTTTTTCAAAGAAAAACTTTGAAAAAAATGGATTCTGGAATATTTTCTTTTAGAAAGATGAATAAAACATTTAGGACAAAGTATTCGCATATACTGTCCCCAAATAGTTTATAAAAATCACAGTGCATCCATGTCATATGTGGCTTTCAGCTTATGCTGAAAGCCACATGACAGAAGAGGTAATGGTGCGTGCACCCGTGGTATGTGCGCTACACTGCGCTGTGTGCACAATCCCCATTGTTTTCAATGGGGCTCGAGCATATGCAGTATTTCCCTTATGCGGGGGGGGGGGGGGGTTCTGAAAGGTATCCCCCGTGTAAGGAAAGGATACACTATAATGACTTTTGTAAGATAATGTACAGGATCACATCACTACAATCCCTTGTCTTGATTTTCTTTTATCAGTTCATTTTATGGAAATGAGTGGATTATATCTTCTTAACATTAACACTAGGGGAGACAAAATAATTTTCTATGTTTCATTAAAGCTGAAGTTTTATTCTGTTTTCTTTGGGAAATTTCAGCCAGCCCCTCACACTGGCAAAACTAAAGAGAATATATTTAGCTGTCATTTTAATGTACTTATTTTTGCTTAGCCAACAGTAGACATTCTTCTCAAAGTTTTTGAACAAGTGGCTTCCATGAAATTAAAAGACACAGTGCCTGACTTAATTAACATCTCATATAAGGTATGACTTAAATTATTATTGTTTGAGCCCATCAAAAATACTGCTTTTCCTAATGATTCTACTTTTCTGTATCCTTTTCTGCTTTTGCTACATACCATCTCTTCATTCTTGAAAAGTTTATTGTTAGTGTTAATATTTTTGTTGGAGTGCTATTTTAAGACAAAACTTAACTGCTGACCCCACTCCCAAATCCAGCTATAAGAAATAAAAATCCAGCTACAGTGGTCCCCCGGGTTACGAATCCCCCAGGGTACGAGAGAGCCGGGGCCACAAAAACGAATAAAACCCCGGGTTCCGGGGAAAAAAACCCGCGCGACCCCTTTAAATTTGCCACGCGGTCCGGCAAATAAAGTGGTCCCGGGTTACGAATATTTCCGGGTTACGAAAGGTAATCCGGAACGGATTACTTTCGTAACCTGGGGGACCACTGTATAAGAATTTCTAGTAAAAATAATGTTCCAAGAATATGGAGTAGGACCTTGCTATTTCCATAATATGTAATGGGCAGAAGGTAAACGGGTTTATAGGAATTTTACTGGATGATTAACAGTGAACAAACAACGCTTTCTGACTCTTAAATTGTTTGAAAAATCACAAACAATATTTCCTTCCCTCTAAATTAATGTATTATAATTTCTGATTTTGAAAGTGCAAATAAAGTCAGCACTTGGTATCCATTGGGGTTTATTTCCAGGCCTCCCCCTGCCCACCCCGCATGAGTACCAAAATGCATGAATTCCCAAGTCCCATTCTATAGAATGGCATAATTAAATGGTGTTCCTTATATAAAATGGCAAGATCAAGGTTTGCTAATTAGAGTTGTTGTTGTTGTTTATTTGAAATATTTTCAAGCCATGGAGAGTGAAATCCGTGGATGCAGAATCCGTGAATAAGGAGGGCTCACTACAAATCTTCTGTAAATGGATTGAACAGGTACAGTCGTGAACTGGCTTCTTCCTCTATTTTGTATCAAAGTCTATTTGATGGTGGTTGAGGGTTTTTATAAAAATATGGCAAGCCTGAAGTATATCTTGTTCCAGTACAGTTGACCCTCCATATTCACGGATTCTGCATCCAAGGATTCAACCATCCACAATTTGAAAATACTTTTTTTTTTAATCCCAAAAGCAAACCTTGAATTTTCTGTTTTATAAGGGACACCATTTTACTACCTCATAGTATATACTGGGACTTGAGCATCAATAGATTTTGGAATCAAACTCCAACAGATACTAAGAGTCCACTGTATTATGGATGTAGTATGCTTGGAAAGGAATGAGAAAATAAGAGGATAAGAAAAAATAAAGTTGCTGTCTGGGTAAGGCAAAAGGTTAAGAAACAGGCTTACTGGTATTTGGAGTTGGGCTTAAATGAACACTGGGATGGCCTCCTGCACACTGACATTTGATAGCATTTACTATATTCCTCCGGACTTGTGGGGAAAGTTCTTGTGACTAACAAAATTAAATGGCACCAAGCTATGTTTAGTGAAGGGACAAATTCAGAGTCTGTTAACAGACCTGTACTTGATATTGAGATTGGCTCTGCCTTATAATAACTACAGTGTAATCCACATTGTTTTATATAGACTATAGTAAAGTGTTTGACTACATAAATCACAAAAAACTATGGATGGCTCTTAGAGGAATGGGAGTGCCACCACATCTGATAGTCTTTATGAAGAATCTGTACTTAGGACAAATGGCTACTGTTAGAACAGAATATAGAGAAACAGAATGCTTCCCCATTGCAAAAGAGCCAGGCAAGACTGCATTCTATCACCCTATTTGTTCAACATATGTGCCGAAAATATTGTACAAAGAGCAGATTTAGAATCAGAAGAAGGAAGAGTGAAGATAGGGAGGAAAAACATCAACAGTCTAAAATACATGGATAACACCATGTATTGACAAAAAACTACTACTAAAAAACATCACATACCTGGAAAAATTACTAAGGAAGATCAAAGAAGAAAGTGCAAAGGCAGGTTTAATGCTAAACATAAAAAAACCAAAAATAATGACTGTGGAGGATTTACATAAATTCAGCCTAGGCAATGAGAAAATTGAAATAGTTAAAAAGAGTTCCTATACTTCAGATCAAACATTGTTCAGAATGGAGACTGTGGTAAAGAAATCAGAAGAAGACGAGGAATAGGAAGGGCAGCTATGAAAGAACGAGACACGATCATAACATGTAAAGATATAAAACAGAGCGCTAAAGTCAGAATCATTCAAGCCATTGTATCTATGTATGGTTGTGAAAGTTGGACAGTGAAGAAAGCCAATGATAAGAAAATCAACTCATTTCAGATTTGGTGCTGGAGAAGAGTCCTGAAGATACCATGAACATCCAAGAAGACAAACAAATGGGCCCTTGAACAGATGAGTCATGAGGTCTCCTTGGAAGCCAAGATCCTCAAATTGAGGCTTTTGTATTTTGACCTCATCGTGAGAAGGCATGACTTATTAAAAAAATAATAGTGCTAGGAAAGGTAAAGGATAGTAGAAAGAGAGGAAGATTGCACGTCAGATGCGCAGACTCAATCAGGGAAGTAACAAGCCTGAATCTGCAGGAACTAAGCAGAGCAGTGGAGGATAAGGGGGTCTTGGAGATGTCTCATCCACAGGGTCACCATGAGATGGGGTCAACTTAAGGCAGTTAACAACAACTACAATCCACATTGTCTATGAATAGTATAACTTGATTAATCAGATTCTGGAGGAGGGTTGGGAATTAGATGCATATAAGGTCTTAATATTATAGATTGCTTTGTGGAATTTGTCTACAAGCTTCTCTTCATCCTAAACCTAAGTCATATAAGATCTAACATAGCTGCATTACCCAACTATTTCTGTTCTATCATTTTTACAGAATGTTATAATCTCAGATTTCTTGGGAAGTCCCTAAGGATGTTCATGTTAAGTTTTTGTTTTTTGCATTTATTCATACCATAGCTTATTGATGCTGGAATGGTCCTTGAATATGAGCATATTTGTTGCATTACACAGTTTCTAAAACAACTGCAAGTTTCAAGTCAGGAAATAGCCACTTTTATGTCCAGGTATGTACTTTCCTCATAATTGTTGTGTTACAACAGATAGATACATTTTCTGAACTGCAATTTGGGAAAATGTCAGTCTGTAATTTTGCCTAAGAAACCCATTTGAAATTCATGGGATGACCTTTAGTCCCTGTAACAGGAGAAAGGCACAATATAAATAAATAAAATAAATTTGTTTCTGGGCACAGTTCAAAGTGCTGGTTGTGACCTATGGCTTAGGTCCAGGCTGTTTGAAAGGTCCTGTCTTTCCAATATGAATATGAACTGCCATAGTTTTAAGATCATCAGCAGAAGGCTTTCTCCGAAGCTTGCTTGTTGAGACCTGAGAGAGCCTTCTTGGTGGCTGTTCCCACTCATTGGGAGGCTAGACTGCCCCCTCCCACCTGCTTTCCTTTCACTGGTAAGCAAGAACATTCTTATTTAAGCACATTTTTAGCCAGCAAGGCTGTTTTGGAAGCTGCCTTGGTCCAAAACAATTAATTAAACACATTTACAAAAGTTTAAAACCAATTTAAAAACATTAAAACACTGTTAAACTGATTCAAAATCATACAGAAGTTAAAAACAGACAAAAGAGATATCTACAATAAAATTGTACAGGGCTATATGGTCATATTCCCCAATAAAAATACTGTTGCAGCTGCAGGGACATAATCTCTTTTTAAATAAGCCATGGAAATTCTCACACACCCTTTCTTCAGTAAAAGCTGTGCAGTTTTCTGTTTCAGTTTTCCACACGTGTATGCACACACACAGATGACCACACACATAGAAATATAAATGAAAACAGTCTTCTGTTTAAAATTGATTCTGATCACAAGTAGAGAATTAAAAAAAATTATTTTAATCACAAGTAGAGAAGAATAAGCCTCCCAGCCTTGTACTTTTTTTATAGATCAAACTAAAGTAACTGTTGGTTTTCACCTGCCAGCAACTAATTGAGTCTGAAGCTCAAAATAACAAAAAGGGTCAGAAGGGAAGGTTAATGAAATAAATGCTTTTTTAACTGGAATACTTTTCCACTGACATTTTTAGGTATGTATTTGTGTTTGTGGAAATTAGAGAGAGAGAGTCTGGAACTTGTATTCCAGCTGGAAAAGGAGATGGGGGTGTTGGAGGCAGTGAGCAAAGTTTTGCTTTCCTGGCTTCTCTGATAAGCCCCAGTTGGGGAGAGATCATTTGCCCTGGAATGTGGTGTGTTTTTTTTCTGTAGAAAAAAACTGTTCAACCCTTTCTCAGTTACTTTCCTATCTTAGATTGAAAGGAAGTAATATTCAGATTTCCACCCCTTCTCCTCATCACCTTATCACTGGTTTCCCAGTACAAAAACATAAATGAAGGCACCTAAGCTACACCCAAAGCACACCACCTGACCACTGAAATTCAATATAAAGCAGAATTGGAATTTCACACTAGAAATTGTAGTAGAATAGTAGCAGGAAAGAAGGCCGTAATGGATTTTTTTGGTGTGTGTTTATAAAAGAAACGTTTTCCAAATGGTCCTTCACCAAGAGAACAAAGAGGATAAGTCCCAGCCAAAGATGCTGTTATCCTACTGCAATTTACCTACCTTCTATTGTAATCTCCTAAGAGAATTGGGAAATGAGGTGGCTGATGTTTGGTGTATTATTCTCTTACCATCAACCTTGGCAGTACTATCAGCAGTTTCGACAAACTGCTTCATCTACTATTGTTAAAGTATTCTAAAAGAAAAGGATTGTGTCCACAAACCCTGTCAAATTGTTACAGAGAGTTCAAATGCACACTTTCACGTTTGTATACTGCAGCTACTTCTCTTCAGCTCTTTTACTCATGGATGCTGCAAATAACACAGATGAGATGGTATACTGCAAAATATATCTTGTGGAATCCTGACTTACCAGGGAGAGGCGATGTTAATTAAGACTTTGAATTGTTTCTTTGTATGTTAAATCTAAATTTAAGCTTTCTCAAACAGATGATTATATAAAAATTATTCTTAAGATTTCAGGGAAGACATTTCAAAAAGGCTTGCCTTTGTGACTTTGATTCAGCAGTTGCAGAATTTCAGGTACAATGCACAAATTTGTTAGGAAATCAGATTTGAGAGTTACTTAATAACATAATGCTTTGTAACACTGAATGTACACCTGTCCAAAAAGGACACAAGTTTGGGGGAATTCTGAATTAGCTTAGTGTTAGTGGCTGGGTTACTTAGCCATGGCACCAAGTCCCTATGTATAGCAAGTCCAGAGACTCGAGGAATTCTAGAGGCAGGTTTCTAATTAGTTTATTTAAAGGGGAAACCTGACAATCATCCAAAACATACAGCCATGCACACTCACAAGGACTAAGAAATTCAAAGGTATTAACGTTGGAACAGAGAAGGCTGAACTAACGGAAATACTACACGTGCTCTGCTGATTACAGGTCCAGAGATGGAAAGAGAACTCATTCCCAAGGCAAACAGAAGTTGGCAAGCGAGAGAGGGGTTAGCCAAGCAAACTGGCAGCATGTATTCCAGATACTGAACTAATCCAAGGGAACAAAGGAAAAGCACCAGTATTTATAGAGAATTTCAACCCCAGGGCAAAATTCAGAGTATAGAAAGAGCCAAATGGGGGTGATCCCTTTGAAATGGGTTTGGATAGCTTTGACGTCAGTTTTCTGAGGAGGTAACACTAGAGCAGCCTTTCTCAATCTGGGGGTTGTGACCCCTTTCATAGGGGTCACCTAAAACCATCAGAAACATATTTCTGATAGTCTTAGGAACCGAGACCATTGGTTATGAGTCACCACAACATGAAGAACTGTATTAAAGGGTCACAGCGTTAGGAAGGTTAAGAACCTGCACTAGGGTGTGAAGATGAGTGATTGCCAAGCATTTCTGAGGCAAGAAGGATTAATGCACAGGATAACCAGAGGAGTTTACTCCTTGGCGCCATCCATTGTCCCATAGCTATGGCTTTTTCTCATCTCCTCAAGGCTGTCCAGAAAATGGGGCCTCAGTTCAACTCCTGCTGCTAGCCTGCATGTTATGTAGGAATCAATGTAATGGTGTCCACCTCAGGGCCACATAAGGGACATTTAACCAGTGTTTTATTGCAATTCTGATATCAAATGAGATGGGGTCTACAGAGGCTAACAACTAGTCAAATCATAGAAAAGTAAGATGCAGTAGAATCATCAGACATGTATGACATAATGACAGATATTAAATAATTGGATGAACGGTTGAAATAATTGATTTTCAGTGGAAGATATGTTGAAAGAAAATAACAAGTTTGTCCTGAGCAGATTGCATTATTATGTGTTACTCAAAGATCTTAGTATTCAGAATCTTAGGGGCGAAACAGATGGGCAGGAAAAAGTGGCTTGAGGCTGCCTTTTCTGAAGCCACATTGAAACCCCACATATGGAGTGCTCATATGACATGGCTTCAAGCCAGGAAGAAGTGGGAAAAAGCTGCTGCTTCTTGAAATGGCTTTTCTCAGCATAAGGGCACTTTTCTGCTGGCTTCAAGGCATGTGTCCTCTAAACGCCACACCTCCAAGCCAGTCTGAAAGCACCTCTTTTTGCCTGTGTGTTTAGCCCTTTAGTTTAGTCCTATGTTTGGTCCTGCTATTAAATTGCAGTCACATCATTAGACTATTTTGGCTAAGGCAGTGTATTTAAGATATTTCTTCTAATTCCCCAAATCATACTGAGGGATAGTTCTTAATTTATTTGTACAACAAGAATAATAAATTTTGAACCAATATTTTCTGCTTTTTGTATAACTATTTGGATGCTTTGCCTTTAAAATTTAAAGGTCTGGGGATAATTGCCAGTAATAAACAAACCCAGTTAATTGAACTCAGTTCTGTTTCCAAATAAATACTAATTATTAATATTTATATTATTTATTTATAATTTCTATTTATATTATTTGTTTATATTTATGTTATTTATAATTATTAATTATGCTTGCCACATTTGTGTTCATGTTGTAATTTTACATACTTTTTGAACAGCATTGTAAAGAAAAAAGTGACTGGGCTAAATTGGGAACTTTGTACATAAATGTGAGGAGAGGGTGTGGAAATGCTGATGACCTGCAGAAGTACTCATTGTGCATTGCTAACATCCTAACCAGTGACATGAAGGAAGAGAGGCCAGGGATTCCTTTTTGTGAATTTGCAGCTGCAGGTAAAATTGGTGGAATATTTATTTCAGAGTCATATGCAAGGAGAAAACAAGGGTTCTGTTTAATGAAATATGGGTACATTTCCACATTAAATTCCACTTTAATTCAAAAACATTAATCTCCCCCACCCAATTCATATTGTAATGCACCACACATATTTCATTGTCAAAAATACAGCCCAGGCAAGCCAGGAAAATTTGGACGCAAACTGAGAGAATGTATTAGAGGACAATCGATGTAACTAATATCTGCTTATCTTCCTTTTTTCCCCCGGTACTTGTTTTGGTTGCCTTGGGCTGCTCCACTGGGAAGGGGACCATTTGCTAGAAGGATTTATCAAGCAAAACATTTGACGATATGTGAATGAGATCATAGATAGGAAACATACAGTCTTCCTCTCCCCCCTCCCCCACATCATAAACTTTCCAGAAGACTCATATTTAACTTGAGGTCTTTTATTTGGCACCCTATGCAACTGATGGTAAATACCTAATTAAATCTCTAGATGTTCATTGAAACACTCTGTACTACTGTATGTTTAGACTTGTGAATGTTCAATTGTATGTGGGAGTTCTTACTTATAACTGACCTGTTATTCATTATACCCATTTTACTTAATTGTAAAAAAAACTAGAAGAAATCTGAGGTGATACTTCCTAATACTTTTCTTTTCTAGTTAATGCTGATGGACATCATAGTGACGCGGAAAAAAATTTACTGGGAAGGATTGGGATAAGTGTTATGTTTTCATATTACAGAAAGCAGCAGTGGCCAAAGGTACTTTACTTAATTACATCCTGCAGGTTTTCTAGCTTAAATGTTTAACATGAAGAAAACAGATAGTCCACAGGTTCAGATCAACACATCACCTTAATATAAAGGCTGTATATGCAGTGGCTAGAGAAGCAAGCTTCGGGGTAATGTTGCTAGACATTGTAGGCCTAGGATTGCCATAATTTTCTCACACAGAACTGGAACAAAAGTATGTGGGACTGGATTGAGCGGATTACCTAGGGAGGGAAGCATATTTACATCTTCATTACCACTCTGTGAATTGCCATAGAAGAGTCTGCCACCAAGCATGCCTTTCCTTCATAGGAGTGAAGAGGGGAAGCTGTATCCTAGATCTCCATTATCTCACCTGGCACAATCTCTCTACAAAAGAACTCTATTCTGTCACATAGGGTTGCCTGATTGAAAACTGGAGAGAATTCCACACTTTCATTGGTTGCATAGAAGAAGGAATTCATCAGGTATTTCTTTTTCCTGGGTTGCATGACAAGCAGTGCCTGCTAAATTTTTCTCTTCTTACAATCATCTAAAGTGCTGGAAAACTCTCCAACTTTCATTTGGGCAACCCTAATTTTCTGTGGACAGAAAACTTATCCTTACTTTTCCTTCTGTCCTACATTCTCTTGGCCATCCTCCCTCCCCTCACACCAGCTAGGATTTAAAGAAAGAAGAAGGAGCTCTTTGCTTCCATGCAGCCCCAAGAGTAAATGCAGTCCCTTCTATTCTGGGAACTGCTAGGAATTACCACCCCGGTCAGTGTGAGGGGAGGGATGCTCCCCCCAACAGTTAAGAGACTGTCTTTACTCTTGTGGCTGATGTGAAGAAAAAAGGTGTTTTGTTTTGTTTTGTTGGGAAGGAGGCTTCCCAGCAACCCCAAGAATAAAGGGACTCACTTCTCTCTTGGCTTGCTTGGAAGCAAAGTTCTACCTCCCATCTCTTACATTCAGACAGCATTGCCACACTATCTGCACAACACAAGATCTCTTGGGCTCATTGTCACCACTGTCCTCCTTGCTTCTTTGTCATGGTCTCTGTGAATGCAGACAAAAGGGTTATTTTGCTCCTGCACAGATAGCTTCGGAACCTTCTGGAATTGCTAGGAAAAACTTTTTGGTGGTAGCTCTGCCTGTCCATTTTTATAGCCCTAGCGTTCCCGCTCTTTCCTTCAGTTTCTTTTGTCTTCCATGCTAGCAGCTTCAAGGAACTTTGCTCTTTGAACCATGTATTTCTTATACAGCAAGGTCTGTACAATCCGCTTAAAGTACTTCTCTCTTCTTAATGGCTTGGATTTGTTTGAGCGATTACCATCGGGCGTTCTTCTTATGGCTGCCCTCCCTATGGCCTTTAAAAGGTGCATCCAGTGTGGTGGAAAAATCCTGGGCCAGGACATCCGTTCTTGTTGCCTTTTATGCTTGGGGTAAAGGCACAACATGTCCGCTTGCTACCCTTGTAGAGCCTTTATACCACAGGCCTGCAAAAATCAAGAGACTCACCTCTGAGATGCTCTTTATCGCTAAGTTTTGCAGCCATCAGCTACCGTTTCGATGCCCCCTAAGTCCCCCCCCCCCAATCAATAGGCAGGCCACTCTGAACCTTCTGGTACCACTGATGGTCTGGTCAGGACCATGAGGCAAAGGAAAAACACTCTTCAAAGCATAAACACTGCTGGAGTCAAGAGGGATCACCATCCCACCACCATGGTTCCTCTAAAAAGCACTACACCTCAGTCCCCTCATACATAAAGGGCGACCCCAAGAAGAAGAAGCGCTTTTCAGACTCAGGAAACGATTCAAAGCACTCAAATCCTCCACCTCTGTGGCTGTAGGTGAATTTCCTCAAAAGAAGGTGCCAATCCCATCTGAGATTGTCTGCTCTCCATGGGACTGTCCAACCCCTTCATTTCACACTGTTGAAGTAGATGTCAACTCAAACTCAGAGGGTGAGATTCGTGCATCCCTGTTCATCTCACTCCATACTCCCCAGAGATGGCTTCTGCCTCATCCTTTCAGCTTCGAGACTGACAGTCAGCCTCTCCTGAGCTCCAGCACCATCCCGAGGACATCGGTACCGACTGTTGGCACCGAGAAGAAAGTATTTCCCATCATTACACTGATTTGGTCTATGATGAGGAGACAGGCCTCTACTACATTGGATCCTGACGGCGTCCATTAAGGTCGGATCATTTGTGAGCTCCTTGGAGGATATCACACTTCTCCAGCCAGGTCCCAGTTCTCTCACTCTCCTTCGATGTCTCAGGCTGGTTATTCTTCGCAGCATTCCAAAATTGCCCCAACATCTCTGACCAAAGACCATCATCCAGTACTGGCACGCTGGGAGTCATTGTCCTCCAAGCACTCTCTGTTCACAGTTGATTCTAACTTCTCCTCTCCTGACAGCTTTAGATCTAGATCCCCGTGCCAGGCCTTGGTGATTCATGACTCAGTCTCCCCGATGGATGACATCTGCGGAGAGGTGATCTGGATGGGCAACGGTCTCAACATAGGAGTCCAGCATATGGACACCATTGCGCTGGGCCCTGTTGATGAAGGAGTATACGGGGTAGTCCTGACTCCATTCTCTATTGGGTTCTTGCCCTCTATGGCCATGGCTATTATCCCATCAACTTCCCTGGCTATTATCCCATCAACTTCGAAGAAAATGGATAACTTATATTGCATCACACCATCTGATGCCACCTGGTTGTTTGAGCATCCAAGGCCCAACTCTGCCATCATGGAAACCTCACAGGTCCACTACATGCCCAAGACATGGACTACCCCTACTGACAAGGAAGGGAGGAAGATAAATGGTGTGATCTGAAAGTTTTATGCAGCGGCTGTTCTTGATCTGCAGGTAGTCAATTATACTGCATGCATGGGAGCATACCCTTTGGGAATGAGCCCTATGTCTGTTTGACAACCTTCTAGACAAAAAGAGAAGACTAGCCCTAGTACTCCAGACATAAGCCTATTCCCTAGGAGCTCAACAAATTACCTCGGCAAGACACTCTGCTGATTGCCAATGTCCTCTCTGGCTCAGTCACCCTTCAATGCCATGCTTGGCTATGGGCCTCGGATCTCACACTTCAGGCCAGAGCAGCAATTGAGGACATGCCCTTTGATGGCTCTGGCCTCTTTAACAAGGAGACAGACAAGAAGCTGAACTTTAAGAGCAAGGTGTGCATGGAAGCCAGGAAGTACGGTATGTCAGCACCTTTCTGATTGACCGTTAAATCTTGCATCTCTTTGGTTGTGGAGAACCCAGCTGCTGCCACTGCAAGTACTGTTTTGGTCTCCAAATGTTTCATCAACAGATGAGTTGTTCAAAAAAATTAAGTGGTGAAAAATCAGCTTGGATGTATCCACTTGATTTTGTTTTTGGTCAGCATTCAAACATTTTGGCACCCACTTGGCTAACAGTTTCTGCATAGCTGACTGTTCATGAATTACAAACTCAGTGCATTCCTAAGACATTCCTAGTATTTCAACCATTGTTTTAGCTGAAATTCATTGATCTGCCAAAATTAGGTCATGAACATGCTCAACAGTTTTAGGAGTTTACCTTGTTGAAAGCCTCCCAGACTTTGCTGCATCTTCGGTCTTAAAATCTCCAAGCTGAAAGTTGGCACACCAGTTCTTTGCAGTTGAGTATGACAAGCACTTTGTCACTCAATGTTTGCATCACACGCTTATGGATTTCCTTTGGTGTAGTCTTCTACAGGAACTTTATGACAGTCCAGAATTCAGTCATATACTGGCTTATGTAGATTTGATAAAATTGCTTGCATTAAGAGTCTCACAACCCTTGAATTATTCTACTGTATTATATTTTTGCCCAGCATTCAATCTTCCAAACAAAATCAAAAGGTAGAAAAGTTTGAGTTTCTGACCTTTATTAGCAATTTAAACAGGGGTGGAAGGTGTAAACAATATATCATAATCTATGAGTTCTAATATTTACTGAAATAGCAAAAATTTCCATATGTATCAGGATAGTGCATCATTAAAAAAAAATTTAAGATCTCCAACCCAAGATTTAAATAACTTAAATTTCTACAGTACTCATTTCACTAGGAATGAATCTGAGGTTTTGCTCAATTCTCTAATTTTAGCAACTGAAATGTTACAGGTATTTAACTTTTGACTCCAGATATATAAATAGCATAACAGAGGTATAAATTAACACAAAAAATTGCTCCAAGTCAAGATTCAGAACCCAGGACATTGTTTCATTAAATACTTAACAAGTTGTAGAATATCAAATTAGTTTCAGCAAACCTTGAACATATACCATATTGGCAGTTGCCTTTTGAGCTGCAGTATAAAGAGGGTCAGCATGGTATAGTGGTTTGAGCATTGGACTAGTACTCTGGAAACCTCTGCAAGGTTTGAATCCCCACCTAGCCATGGAAACTCACTGGATTACCTTGGGCAGGTCACACTTTCTCAGCCTCAAGAGAATACAATGGCAACACTCCTCTCAACAAATCTTGTCAAGAAAACCCGGTGATAGACTTGCCTTAGGGTCACTGTAATTCAGAAACAGCTTAAAGGCACACAACAGTTTGTAATTGTGGATTATAAACAAAAGAGCATTCCTTGTGCTAAGGGAACCTGTTGTAATTTGGGTAAATTGAGATTTTGAAAACTTTATGTTTGAATCTTGGCAGCATTATTAGTTCTGAGATGTACAAATGCTAAGGAAAAAACATGTTCATGTTTATGTCTGAACAAGTGTTATAAAGCAAAGGACTGGTGCTCTGGTAATTTCTTCATTTCCTCTTATATCATAGGCCAAGAAGGTTCTGGATGCACTTCATGCTTTACAGATACCTTTCACATTTTTGAAAGGATTATTTGGTCATGAGAGATTGGCACCAAGATGTCATATTGTTAATGTTGCTGTGGAAATCTTCCTCAAATGTGGAAGCCTAGATGGAGCAATATGGGTACTGAAAGGTAAACTTTCATTAACAAAAAATGCAGCTGGGTGAAATTATGCTTTTTTAGGTTCAGTTGTTAGTGTTTAATGTTATAACAAAAATACTTAGAGAACTGAATGTTGAGAGAGTTAATATATATTGAAAGCGTTTTTATTCCCCACTTTGCCCAGAAAGGCACTCAGAGAGTCTTCCTTAGGTTCAGTAAAAGCAACAGATTTCCTGTTTGTAACCTTTAAAAAACCCTGAAGAGAACGGGAAGGGAAAAAAATTGTGCAAGTTCACATTTTCAAATTACATGTTTTTAACATCTTACTGCCACATTTTAAAAAATAAATAAAATACACAGGCAATAGTACAGTATGAATTATATTGTCCTACCAATTTTGGCAGTTTCCCCAGATCACCATTACCCTTCTCCACAAAACAATTATCCAAAAGGGAGATTTTCCACTGTTGGAAACCTTAGAATCAGTGATTTTCCTCCAAAGCAAGTTGTAGGACCTGGGGTGCTTCACAGATTTAGAAGCAGCCCCTTGTTTTGTTTTGTTTTAAAATAACATTTTTTGAGGGGAAACATTTGTCCCATCAAACCTGCCCAACCCTGATACAAAGGAAAACAACTGTGCTTGATCATCTAAGTTTTCTTATTGTACATTATGTGTATTGTGTTAAATTAGCTTTCCTCAAGTTGTCTCCAGATGTGTTGCACTGCAGCTGGGTTAGGTAAAAACATTTTAGTTCTTAGTCTGTAGGAGGAAGATATCCAGCCATTGATTGACATCCAATTCTTTCTAAAGAAATAGAAAGAAGCAGACAATGTTTAATTTAACTTTTTTCTGAGTATTTATGCCACTGCATTCTGGGAAGGAAGGGCTGATTCAACAGCATTGCAAGGTGCTTTGTGGATGTTACTGCAGTGCTCTGTTGGATCCCACTTCTGCCCCATGTTTTCGTAGTTTTCTTAGGCATGGCACTGCTTTATTATTAGACTTTCTAACTTCTGATTTTTTCCCAGTATTTATGACTATTTTGTCAACTTTTAAAATATCAATATTAAAATCTCCAGAGTCAGACTGGGTAATAAATACACTATCATGGCCTTGTGATAGAATGGATGTTCTTAATCGACATAATTTGTTATGTACAATGGCATCTGAATACATTACAAAGTTACGATATGAAGAAGCATTTGAAGTCTTACGAAATCTACCAGGCTTTCAGAATTCTTCTGGTAAGTTTTTTGTTTTATATACAGCAAATAAATATGCATGTAGTTCATATGTCATTTTGACCAATACCCTTTTCTCATCCTGTAAGTGGTTGACATGAATAGTTTGTTTCATTAGACAAAGGTTGGTAACCATCCCTTCTTTTCTTTCTCCCTCAAAGAACACTTCTTGTTTTTATCTTGTATCAACTTTCTTGAAATGTAGAGAATTAAGTTATCATGGTGCATGCATTTCTTAAAACACTTAGAGTAAGATACAGTGTTCTTAAACTTTGCATCTCTGACAGGGAACCCATCTACAAGTATTCTTTCCTTGCTCCTTGCCATTCTTTTCTTGCTATCATGTCTTGTTCTGTCAGTTCTCCCTTTCAGTCAGAAAACAAGGACAAAAGCTTATCATTTAACCAGTGCAGACATACTTTCCTAGGTAAGTTTTCCATCAGGTTGTGAAAGCATTCTTTGCCATTAATTACATTTGTCTTTTCACAAGGTATTTTAATTGGACAGTGGAGTTTTGAATCTGCTGTAGTACTAATGCCTTGTAGAGAAAGGATTGAGAAGGTGAAGCCTTTGCTTCCAAAACAAGGTCCAGGGAGTGGAGATGGAATATTGAAAGGGTAGCATGCTGAAAATACAGACACAAGAGAATGCTGCTAAAAGTTAGTGGGCAATTTTGGATGCTGGGGGGTGGGAACAAGCTATTACTGCAAGGTATTGTTTCTTGGCATATAGCAAAGTTGAAAGTCAATGTGGTTCAGATGATACTGTAATGGTCTTGCACCAAGGAACATGAAGGGTCAAATTTCTATTTATCAAAATATTTACAGAACATTTTGGGGAATATAAGGTCTTTAAAACAGAGATTTGAATATTAAGATATTAAAACATTGTAAAATAAACAAAGATTAACCTCAAGAAGAGGAAAAACTTTTGTTTGCCCCTTACTAGAAACCATGGACTGCTGAGCAAAAGTCATATTTCTTAATTATCCACCTAAAACAAAACAATGGAGGAGGATAATCTAACCTTCCTAGGGAAGGAGTTCTGGATGCAGGCATAGGCCCAAAACAGACGGGACAAATAAAGTGGTGGGAGACCACACCTGCACTGTTTGCACCAGGACCACAGCAACTGCATGCGCCTGGTTCCAATCTGGGCCATTGCCACAGTCCTGAACCATGCTGCTGGAAGGAGTAAATTTTATCCATTCCTTCTTGGCCCAGTTCTTTTGCAAATGACATTGCCTTGGTGCAGCTTCAGGCCACACTCGTGGTGTGCATCATGTAAACAGCACACCCTCAATGTGGCCTGAAACTGCTTTGTTTTGCTCATGTGTTTTGGACCATAGAAAACACCGTCACATATTCTTATTATTCTAACCACTTTCAGTAGTGGTATGTACAACAGTACTGAAATGGTTGGGCCTGTGAAATTCTTGGTGTTTGCCATATATTGACAGACAACTTGAAGGTGTGTGTTTCTGCACACACATACACATGTACAACAAAGCCTCTGACATTTGTTGGTAAATTGCAAGCTGATACATACAAGAGGGGTCATTCTTTCAGATAGACAGGTGCCAATTGTTCATGATTTTACAACTGTAGTAATGTTGCCACCATCTGCTATAGGACCTTATTCAAAAAAGAAACATTGGGGGCTAGTTGACAACTAGAAAGAATTATGAGGTTAACAGTGGTTTCTTCAGTAACTGTAGTTCCAGTTTTAAGGAAATGAGAACAACATCACCATTACTTTTGTCTAGCACTGATCTCTTTTACTAGCCAGGATGCAGAGACTCAATCAGGTAGTAAGTTGCATTTCTCCAAACAACTTGCCTACATCCTCAGAAGATGAAGCAGTCCATTATACCCAAATAAGCAGACTCTTCCATCAGTAACACAGTGTCTTCTTTTAATTTGGAGTCCAAATGAGTAGCGTGTTTTGTACACTCTTCAGAGTTGGATACTATGTGTTTTTCTTCAGTAGGATTCAGAATGTTACAGTGGTTCCACCACCTGGAACAACTCCATTGAACAATATTGTGCTTGTGCAATGATGGCAATAAAATCTATCTACATTGCCATCATTACCGCAGAATTGGCACTAAAGTGGGTTCTCTCTCATATCTTTCAGGTCTTTCTCCACCATTGTTTTAGCTGTCTACCCAAGCATTTCATTGTCCTCAGGCTTTAATAGAACAATTAACTAGTGGCAGGAAAATTCCACCAGAGCATACATACATTTTTAGTATCTTCCACCATCATTTACAGAGGCAGTGAGTGTCAACTAATCTAGATCTGGCAGCTTTTACTACCCTGTTTCCCTGAAAATAAGACATCCCCCAAAAATAAGACCTAGTAGAAGTTTTGCTGAATTGCTAAATATAAGGCCTCCCCCAAAAGTTTTTGTATATAAATATATATACAATATATAATAAATGTTTATGTTTTTGCTTCAACGATAAATGTGAATTCTTCTTTATAGAAAAAATAAGACATTCCCTGAAAATAAGACCTACCGCATCTTTGGGAGCAAAACTTAATGTAAGACACTGTCTTATTTTGGAGGAAACACGGTAGCGAAGATTGACAAAAGGCCCATATACTGTATATACTCATGTATAAGTCTAGAAATTTAGGTCAAAAAACTGACCCCAAAAATCTGAATCGACTTATCCACGAGTCAATGTAAGTACTGTATCTTAACTCTTATTTACAAGAAGGAACCATCTCCTGGTGGAAAGAAGGAGTATAATATGTGAGGCACCAACCCCTCTACTCTCTCATTCATCCAGTTTTAAAAGTAAGCACAAAGTTATGTCTGCTGGAATTTTGTAAGTTCTTTGACACTGCTTTGCTTTGCTTCATACTTTAGACCCTTTGCTATATGCCCCTAAATTTTACCCTCGACTTATCCACGGGTCATAGCAAAATCCATAATTTTGGCCCCAAAAAACTTGGCCTCGACTTATACATGAGGTCGACTTAAAGTTGAGTATATACGGTAATCTTTGTCCTATCCAGTAGTCTTTTGTTAAAGGAGCATTTTTAGAGTTCTACTCACAGATCACTTTCGTCTGTATTCAGATAATATGTTTATTGAGTCAGGTCCATGATTGGCATTTAACCCATGAAATCCAGAGCCATTTCAGGTAAAGAGGGCTTGGTGTGATGTTAAATGCACACACTCAAACCTTGCCAATTCCTAGACAAGGGGGTCTTGGTGGAGGAATTGCCTCAGGATGTATCACTGTGATGCCTTCTCTTCTCCTGCTTGGTCTTGATTTCTGCATTATTCAGCTGGTGGGTACAGTTAGGTCAAATTGACCCACTCCACTTAACCAGCTGTTGGTCTCATAGACTAGATCAGCTTGTTCATCCAACTTTAAATAGTGGATCGGTTAGTTCCTTCCAGTTACTGCACTAGTCAGTTTCTGGTAGAGCAATAAATAAATAAACCACAAAATGTCTCTTATCCCTTCTCCTATGTTGGCCTGCCATCTTACCTCTCCCTGCCTATCATTACAAAAATGGCAGCACACCATTTTGTAAAAGCGCTTAAAACATTTTCAGGATTTTCGCTGTATGTATCTGGTGACTTGAGAAAACAGGGATGGCTCATAGTTTAGGAAGGGAAAGCTTTTACATCCTAAGCTCAGCCATTAAAGCATATAAAAGAAGCCACACATTAAACCTTGAAACAGGGGAAAACATATTAACAGCTTCATTCATATACAAACAGCTTCATTTATATACCGCTTCATACCGCCCAAGGAGTGTCTAAGCTACTGTACTTGGTTCCAACAATCTGGATACTCATTTTAGCAACCTCAAAAGGATGCAAGCCTGAGTCGAGCCCTTTTGCTGGTCTTGAACTCGCAACCTTATGGTTTTGAGTGAGTGGCTGCAGTACAGGCATTTAAGCACTGCGCCATCAGGGCTCCAATATTATGCTGTGGTTCCTACCATTATGCTGCTAGAGTCAACGTACTACCTCATAACCAAGAGAAACTTCTCATTTACAATACTCTTCTTTTACAGATACCCTGGATGTATCCCAATACAGCCTTTTGTTTAATAAGCTGCTTGGTGCTTGTCTAGAAAGCAAGCACCTTGGAATGTCATCTGCTGTTGTAGACTTCATGCTTGCAAAGAATATCCCTGTTGAATTTAATTTACTTAGAACATTAATCACGACACTGGGAAGAAGCTGCTTGTGGCTTAAAGCCAGGACGCATTATAAAAGTAAGCTGTCTTCAGAACAATGTCTGCTATATTAAATTGATGAGGAGAAATCACTTAGAAGGTTTGGGCAGCAGTCCACACTTACCTATATATTGCTTTGTATTGAAGATTATGTGAAAATTTTGTGGGGGTGTTCAGTAGCTGACCTTTTTGGATATTATTTTAAAGATGCAGAGCTACTAATGGTACAGAATTCTCTGTTATGTCAGAATGGCAGTTAGCCAGACAGTAGAGATGATCTTACGTTATTACTTTGGTTGATGTTTTTATTGATTCCTTTAAGGTATGGACTGACGTTAATGACTTTTTAAAGGCTACCTGTCGGAATTCTGTCTGAGTTTTCTGAGGAAGACCTATCTTTTAAATTAACTTTCATGCATGCTCTGGCATCACTAGTTTCCCTTAGGAAAATAGGGGGTTTGTGACTGGCTGTGCGATTTTATTGAATAGCTCACTTCCACCCAATGCAGCCATTTTGTTAGTATCTACAACACTCCACATTTCTAACATGCTCACTCTCCCTAAAAAGGATGGAATCCCAGCTTCAACTATTTTGAACAAAGAGAGACAGCAGATAATAGAGTAGCTGGAGAAGGAGGCACAAAAAACTGGTTAGTTCCCTGAGGGTAGCAGAATTGCATGGTCAGAACTTTGATGAAATGATGAAGCATTTCCCAGTTTGATAAGACTGCATAGAGCACTTCTAAACATTCTAAACAAACAAAATAGAGTTACCGTCTCTTCTTTCCTCCTCTGTCACACATTTTGATAACGTCCAAAGTGTCAATTACAGTAAGGCTGGAAATGGAAGCAACTTTATGTAGAACTTCCAATGGTTTCAGATGATAAATGGTGATTAAAGAGCTGTCTTATCTATACATGTACACAAAAATGCATGTTATTTTGCACTTTAACCCATATTTATATGTTTACTGTCATTTTAGGTGCTTTAGCATTAGGGTGTTACCCACCACTGGAAGGAAATCTTTACCGTAAGCTTCTCCTGATTCCATCATATATGAGTGAGATTGAGATGCTGCTAGCAATTGAAATTTTCATGGTTGCAAATGCTAGCAGTATTCAGAGTCCGGGTGCTTCCAGTCAAATACTGCAAATAGTGCTAAAAAGGTTGGTAAATCTTCTAGCTATATAATTAAATACTGTAGTGTATTAAGTTTGCCCTGGGATATCATAAAAGAAAAGCCGACTCCTCTGCTCTGTTCACCATGCTGTTTGTTTGTTTGTTTTGAATGTCTAGTAGAAAAATTGTGACTCTTTAGTACTTCTCAAATCACCAAATCAGTGCTGGTTTTCAATTCTCCCAGGACAGATTAAGCTGTCACCTTTCACCACTCAGAGTAGCAGATGGTTCCTTTTTTGGTAAGAGTAAATACTTTACCTTAACTCTTGTCTTTAAATCCTGTATGACTAGTTCACATTTTCTTAGCCCCGCCTGTGTCAGGTTGTTGCCCCCACACATCGCAGATTCCTCCATTTATCGTATTCCGATCCTAATTCATCAAGCCTTTAGAGTAAGCTCATAGTTATGCCTTTTGGAATTTTGTATGTTTTTTGGCATCGTTTTCCTTTGTTTAACCTTGGCTTATCCATGAATCATCCATAATTTTAGCCCCAAAGCCTGCCCTTGACTTATAAATGAGGTTGACATATATGCGGTATTTTTCATGCTAATTCCACATACTATTTTTATACTAAAAATGCAGTTGTCCCCATTTGGGAGAGTCAGTGACCTTTTTTGTACATACAGTCATGGATTTCACATTTTAGCAATAAATATCTTACAGTCTGTTTCCAGACTTTTTATGTTCATTGGAAATTTCTAGAATTCTTCAATATATAGTTAACACAGTGGTTTACAAAGACAAAAGTGGACTAAAAATATGCTATAATGTTAGTACTACTGACATTAGTCTTAAGTGTACTGAGCCATCACCTAATTATTCTGACAATACATCTAACTTGTCTTACTTTCTAATAATTCTTCAAAGCCATTGTGGAGTCCATTACTGCTGCTGTTGCACCATGTCTCTATTCTTTCCTCACCTGTTTTTCCTGATAGCATAAATGTGACGTGGTGTCATCGCAGCCAATTTTTGTTAGGTGGGAATGTGAATATAGATAGCACAAGAACATTGTACATGTTCCTTGGGATGTCATGTTCTTTTAACAGTCATGATACTACATGATAATTTGCTCCCCACTTAAGGATTGCCTTTTTAGCATTTACATATGTGTTTTTTCCTATTCCCCTTGACGTAGTATCCATTTCCTTCTTAATAAATGTTGTTTTTCTTCATGGTTTCTGTGACTCACACAGGGGTATTCTACACCCACACAGTGCATCTTTGGAACTTTCTAGAATAGTTATATAATCTTTTTGGTAGTAGCTCTGCCAGCCCTCAACTCTGTCCCTTACTGTTCGTCCTCATTTACTGCAGTTCCTTTTCATCCACCGTGGGATGAACTTAGCTACATACTTTTGTAACATTTTGGATTGACCCAGATCATCAACCACCATTCTCTTGACCGTGCCTTGGCTAGTTTTCAAGATGACTTGAATCATCTTGCCTCTAATGTCATTTACTGCAAAAATGGCATCATCATCCTCTTTTAAGAGGTGTGCTGACTGTGGGGCAAAGTTACCTGGCCACAAAAATCACTATCATTGCCTCCTCTGTCTTAGTGAAGGACATTATATGAGTACCTGTATTTATTATAGGGCTTTCACACCCCAGGCTCCAAAAACAATCGTGAATCCCAACTTAAAGGCTCTATTGTACAAATAGGTCATGAAATCACATGAGATTCCTGCAGCAATGGTTTCTGTGACTCTTGAGAGTGACCTCTGATGCCGCCATTGATCACCCTTTGAAATGGTCTCTTGATACCAACTAAGGGGATCTCCAGATTGGAGAATGCCGTGGCATTGATTTGGCCTCCGTAGAGCACAAAAAGGAGCCGGAAAAACCAGCTCCTTTTTGTGCTCTCAAAGGGGTGCTTTAGGCGCTGCCGCATGACATTATGATGCCCCTTTGGCACTACGTCGTTTGGCAATTCATCTCCCAGGAGAAGAGCATGTCCTTGCCAATGAACTCAGCAGATCATCCAGTTCATGTCACAAATGGATAATTCATTCTGACAAGATTCGGCAAATCATTCACCTGTAGGGGACTACAGATGTGGACCTCTTCACAAGCTTGGTACAGCTGCTTCTGTTTCAAGACTCAAAAGGGGAGATTGCCCAGCAGTGCCTCACTCTTCAGCTGAAACGCATCACTCCTATACTATATACTTTCCTATCATTCCCACTGACCTCCAGGATGGTGTCAAAGCTGCAAATGGCAAACACCATTCTAATAATACCATGGTGGCTGTGGCAGCCTTGGTTCAAGCTACATCTCTGTCTGGCTTGAAGTTGTCTGCATCTACCTCTCCATCCCAATCTCCTGACGACAGGCAGGATCAATATCCAGATTTGGAGACCCTATGGTTGACAGCATGAAGGATTTGTCTCTTGAATTGTTTGCCTGACATTGTGCATAGCAGAAAAATGCACACCCTCCACTCCTGAGACAGGCTCCTGCTTGGAATCTAGAACCTGTGTTATCACAGTTAACCAGGAAGCCCTTCAAACCAGTGGCATCGTGTGATATTAGCCTACATACCTGTAAGGCCCCCTTCCTTTTTGCCATAATCTCTTCAAGGATAGTGTGTGATCTGTTTACATTTTGTGTGAACCTATCTTACCCGCTCTGTCATCCAGACAAGTTGCATTCCATCCTCATATTTCTTTCCTCCTGAAAGTCTTACCTTCCTTTCATCTGAATCAGGACATTTTTGCCAACTTTCATACAAAACCCTTCCTTGGACTTCTGATCAACTCTCCATCCCCACAATGATCATAGGACGCTTGCCTTTTATCTCAACCAAATGTCAAATTCAAGAAAAAGTACCAGAGTACTGAATAAGCTACTTGGATGTGACTCAGTCAACAAGTATCAGCACAGTGCTTCTCAAAGTGGATGGTCTCAACTATATACCTTGTTATGGACTAGCTAAAAAAACACCCATTCAAATCCATACACATTCTGCCAGAACAGTGGCTACTGGTTCTGCCTTCCTGAGTGGTATACCACTAAGTGATGTATGTAGAGTTGCTGTGCGATCACTACTACTAACCTTTATATTGCACTATAGGCTAGATGCATGATTCAGAACCGATGCAGCCTTTGTGGGAGGCAGTTTTATAGTTTCCTAACCTTTCACTCTTAGGTGTCACAGAAATGATGGAGGAGGAGGGCAGGTTGCATCCCTGTGAACTTGTTGTCCAAGTGGCCATCTATGAACTTGCAAAACCCACCCACCCTCCCCTCTTCTGTGTCCTGCATTTTTGATCCTGTGAACTGAGCAGGAACAATGAGGGATAGAGCTGAGGATGGGTGGAGTTGGCCTGCCATATCCATGGGTTTTTTATTGACAGATTCAAGCATTCATGGATTGAAAATATTCCAAAATTATATAAATTCCAAAATGCAAGCCTTGATTTTGCCTTTTTATACAAGGAACACCATTTTACTAGACTATTTTATCTAATGGGACTTGAGCATTCACAAAGAACTACAGTTACAGGTAGGCACCCTGTCCTCCTTCAGTCCTAAAATTTTCATGCAGTATTTTCTCATTCTCAGTTCAAATGATGCACCATATTTTGATGTCAACTTTGACTTGTGACAACTCTATGATTGAGAGATGTCGAAGGGCCAGTACAGACCGGCACAATATGCCAGCTTTGCGGCGGCATGGGAGCATGGCGTACGGGTAACACCCACCCTGAAGCAGTCGTCATGCTACCCCGCTGTCCACGTGGGGGCAGCTTTTTGGCGCTCCAGCAGTGTGGCATTTAGACACTGCATGCAGCAGGAATGCCGAAAAGCTGCAGTGGCAGTGGAAAGGGCAGCTTTTCTCTGGCCCAAACAGGAGCTACATTTTGCCGCTTCTTTTGGGGCCAGAAAAGTGACATGGTTACCTTGGCCCTGATCCAGTGATCAAAAGGGCAGCGTCAAACTGCCCCTTTAGGGCTATATGTTTTGGCCCTAAGTCACCCTGTCGTCCAATGCCCTGCTCATGTCTTGCAGACTCAGGGCCATGGCTTCCTTTGTTGAGTCAATCCATTCCTAGCACCTTCTACCTTACCAAACATTGTTATCAGTCACCATTTGTTCTTACACATAAATCTTCACATAGGATATAGCACCTCATGCCCACAACCATTTTTGAACTGTGGTAACAGCTGGATTCTGGCCCTAATTTCTTTGAGAACATTATCTTTCAGATATGAAGGCAACAATGTACGAAAAGAAGACGACTATCAAAGTGCAGTGGAGAGGCTGATTCAAGCTGCTCGCATATCTACTCCAAGGCTTTTCATAAAGCATTTGACAGTAAATATTAACAAGGAGCAAGTTTACAGTTTGGAATATGCTTCTGTACTGAAGTGGTTGAAAGAGAATATGAAATGGGCAGGGAAAGTCTGGCTTTTTTAGTAACTTGTTAAGACTTCAGTTGACCGTAATCATTGTTCAAAATAATAAATCAATAAAGATTGTTTCTGTTGTGTTTATACTCTTCTCATAGTTTATATAATTCAATGTTTCCATTTCTAGCACATGAAACATTAGAGAAAAGGGTGTCATAACAAAAAGATAGGCCCTTTTCCCCTGTGTTTACATTTGCTAATACCAGGGGTCAAAGATTTGAGGCCACATAAGCTTTTCTGCCTTTATCACATGGAAAAAAACATGGTAGTGTAGCAAACAAGAGTGTGAATATGGGACTGTTCCATCACCGATGCAATGAATTTTACCTTCGAAAACCAAGGATCACAGATAATCTATGTGGTAAAAATCTTTGAATGCTTTGGGTTACTGTTTTTACTTTTTTACTTCATTTGAAAAGTGCTAAGTGAAAAAGATTTAATTTAGTGTCTAAACAAGCACATTTTTGCAATCCATTTTATTGGTTATTGTAGTGTGGAGGATGATTATTTTCGCCATCACCTATCTTTCACTGCTGGTAGGTGAAAACATTTGACAGATCTAAATGTTATATACACTCATCCTCCACATTCACTGGGGTTATGGGCACACGAACCCTGTGAATGTGGAAAAACTGCAAATAACAAAAACACTGTTTTTTTACCTGAGAGAACACCTCTCTGGGAATCTCTAGGTCCTCCAGGGCAACTCTGTGATCAACATTGGCCAGGCATGCCTAGTGGGGTGTTCTCTCTAGGAATCTCTAGCTCCCAAAGTGCAACTTTTGGTTAAAGTTGACCATAGGGTTGTGCTGGAGGACCAGATATTCCTAGAACAATCAAAGCCGCAAAAGTCAAAGCTGCAAATGTGGAGGGATGAGTGCATAGTCAGAGACGGAGGGGATTTCAAGAGTTTGAAAAGTTTTTACTGGAAATTGAATAGTCAGGAAACAAAACAATAGAAAGGAACTTGAGGCAACATTCTATGGCATTTGTTAGATTTTGTTGCCTGTTAGTGTGTATAATCTGTGAAATCCAAGTTCAAAGCTATAATCTTTGGTTGCGTTTCACCGGTCATCAGCCATGTTTGCATGTATGATGCCAGGGACAATGTACAGGACAGTTGTTTGCAACCTACAGGAGACTGTCTACATAGCTCCCATCATCCTTGATCTTTGCTTGTACTGATGGGAGCAAGAACCCAGTGAATGCATTTGGCAAAAAAAATCAATGGAGTCATGGCGATAACAAAAGACTGTCGTTGGTAGTGGAAATCCTTTCTTTACCACAGCGAAGGCTGGGATGTGGTCTGTTTATTGCCCTTCCCACCAGCCCTGAATATAAAAATATGTTTGGGGGTTGAACATATAAGGCATGTTGAATTAGTAGCCTATAATTCGAGCCAATGTGGCATAGTGGTTTGAGTGTTGGACTATGACTCTGGAGACCAGGGTTCGAATGGGTGACATTAAGCAAGCCACACACACTCAGCCTCAAAGGATGGCCATGGCAAACCCCCTCTGAAGAAACTTGCCAAGAAAACCCTATGATGATAGGTCAGAAACAACTTGAAAGCAGGCGACAACAAAACAATCTAAACTTGGGGGCCGATCAGCTGCCAAACAGCCCGCATGGACAAAGGCTCCTTTTTGGACACGTCCACGCTGCAGAAATAATCCACTTTGACGCCGCTTTAACCGCTGTGGCTCAAGGCTATGGAAATTTTTGAGAGTTGCGGTTTTGTGAGAGGTTTAGCCTTCTCTGTCAGAGGGGCCCTCTGCTTCCACAACAAACCCCAGAATCCTATAACAACAATAGCTTTTATTTTATTATGGGTTTGTTGTGGTGTACACCTTCGAGTCCAATTTGTGGGGGCCCTATACCTTTGAGCCATAGCAGGGAAAGCACTGGCAAGATGGATTATACACATAAACATACATATACATATACATACATATATATATATATATATATATAATATGTGTGTGTATATAATTTATATATATATCATATATATTATGTAATATATATATAAATTATATATATATATATATAGAAATCATATATCATGTATTATGTATATTTAAATTATATACACTATGTATTATATATATATAAATTATATATTTTATGCATTTTATATATATATATAAATATATATAAATTATATATGTTATGTATTATATATATATATATATATACATTTTATATATATACATCATATATATAAATATATAATATATCATGTATCATATATGAGAGACATTTCCCTGAGGGGGCTGAGCAGAAGAGTGAAAAATGGAGAAGCCCTTTCTGCGCATGCGCGAGCAGAGGTTCTCCCATCCCCGCCGAAGACGCGACTGGCGGCGGCCGCTCTGAGCTCCCTCTTTTAAAACCTCGCCTCTGGCTCCGCCCACACCTAGTGGGCGGGGCCGGGGAAGGGAGGTGGTGATGACGTGAGGCGTCAGGCCCCGCCCATTGTGGACCTACTCTGCTGCTGTTTACTTCAGGTGCTCATTCGGGGCCCAGGAGGCGACCCTTTCGGAGCTGTTCTGTCCCGATGGAGGAAAGAGGTGAGCTGTCGACGCCGAGGGCTGGCTGGGAAGGCGCCTCAAGGGAGGAAGGGGCCTAAGGTGCATCTTCACTGTGGAAATAACCCGGTTTGGAACCGCTTTAACTCTTTGTGGCCCAAGGCTATGGAATTCTGGGAGTTGGAGTTTGTTGTGGGGCCTTAGGCCCCACAACAAACTCCAACTCCCAGAATTCCATAGCAAGTGAGTCAGACAAAAAAATTAAAGCGGTGCTAAACAGCAAACCAACAACAATAATAATATTAATAATAAATAATCATTAATAATAATAATAATAATATAACAAACTCCCAACTCCCAGAATTCCATATATATTTAATAATAATAATAATAATAATAATAGGATGTGAAGGTATGCAACAGCCATAATAATAATAATAATAAATAATCATTAATAATAATGTAAAATATAACAAATTACAAATTCCCAGAATTCTATATTATAATAATAATTATAATAATAATAATAGAGAATGTGAAGGTACCCAACAGCAATAATAATAATAAAATAAATAATAATAAATAATAATAATATAACATATAACAAACTCCCAGAATTCCATATATATTTAATAATAATAATGGTAGAGGACGTGAAGGCATGCAACAGCAATAATAATAATAATAATACATAAGTGATAACAATAATATAAAATTATAAAATTAATTATAAAATAAACCATAACATTATAAATATTAAATAATAATGAGAGCCAGAGGGAGGTGTAGGATTTTGAGCATTGGCCTGTGACCCTTGGAGACCGAGGTTCGAATCCTGGCTCATCCATGTAAACTCAGTGGGTGACCTTGGGGGGGCAAGTCACACTCTCTCAGCTTCAGGGGATAGAAATGGCAAACCTCCTCTGAAGAAACCCGCCAAGAAAACCCCAGGATAGGGTAACCCTTGGGGTCCCCGTGAATTGGAAAGGTCAACAACAACAAACAAACAAATAATAAAATACAATTAATTGTAAAATAATATATAATATATTATAATAATATATAATATAATATATTATAATATAATATAATATATAATATATTATAATATATATAATTATAATATATATAATAATATATAATAGTATATATATATAAAATATATATATATAAAAAAAATAATGATTTTATAAAATATTGAATCATAATATAGAGAGCTAGAGAGGCATAGTATTTTGAGCATTGGACTATACCCAAGGCTGCATCCACACTAGGGAAATAAACCGGTTTGGCACCACTTTCATTGCCTTGGCTCAAGGCTATGGCATTCTGGGAGTTGGAGTTTGTTGTGGGGCCCAGAGCGGAGCTCCGCTCCGGGCACCACAACAAACTCCAACTCCCAGAATGCCATAGCCTTGAGCCAAGGCAATGAAAGTGGTGCCAACCGGGTTAACAACAACAACAACAATAATAATAGCCTTGAATTTGGAAGTGACTTGAAGGTACACAACAAACAAACAATAACATAAAATTAATTATAAAATAAATTTTAACATTATAAACATTGCATATTACATAATATTAATTAATAATAATAATAATGAAAGCCAGAGGAGCGTAGTAGTTTGAGCCTTGGGCTATGATTCTGGAGAGCAAGGTTTGAATCCCGTGTAAACTCAATGGGTAACCTTGAGTAAGTCACACTCTCTCAGCCACAGGGGATAGAAATGGCAAACTACTTCTGAAGAAACTTGTCAATAAAAATCCATGATAGTGTCTCCTTAGGGTCACCATGAGTTGGCAACAAATTGAATACGCACAACAATAATAAAGACGGTAGCTTTAGGCTGCAGCCACAGGTACGTTGGAGTTGCAAGCAAGTCCATTTGAAATCAGAGGAACATAACAAACATAGTGGCTAACCTTTTGATCGTCATTTGGGCTTTTTGGTCATAGATGGAGTTTCAATGGCAAGTTAAGATTCTACGTCCAGAGGTAGCCCTGTTGGCCATATAGCAAAGTACAATAATATCCCAAATTCACAAAACTACGGAGTTTAACATACGATGGAATTTGGGGGTATAATACAATGGCAATCCGAATGCAATCATGGAGTTTCACGTTATTGCATATGAACGTATCTCACGCAATTTCGGGCAAATGGGAAGTCATTCCGAACGCAATCATAGGTTTTACGTTAATGCGTATTAGAGTATCTCAGGTAATTTCGGGCAATGGGGGGTCATTTTCGGGCAATGGGAAGTCATTCTGAACGCATTCCGAATGCAATTAGATACGTGAATTCGAATTGGCTCAATTCGAAATTGGGAGAAATTCCTCCCGTGTGATAAACTCCGCTTACATTTTGACAAAATGCAGGCCTGTGACTAACATTGCCATTTTTCTTTCTTTCTTTGCGTAATTTTTAACATCTTTGGCCTGCTGAAGGAGCCAGTGGAGCTTCAAAAGCTCGCAACATGTATATTGTTCATTTTGGTTAGGCTTATAAAGGTATCACTGGTGGATTTTGGACGTTGTTGTACTAGGTTACAGTTAACTTGGCTTTTGAAAAGGAAGTAAATGGTTAACCATAAATGTAACTGCTGTGTGAAGCTTGTGGCCAGGCAACATAACTTTAGCATGAATGTATTGAAACTTTTAGGTGTCATAGGTCTGAAACATACTCCAGAAATAATCCAGTTTGAGACCACTTTATGTGCCCTGGCTCAGTACTAGGAAATACTGGGAATTGTAGTTTATTGTGGCCCCAGAGCTCTCTGACAGAAGGCTCAATGTCTCATAAAAACTACAGTTCCTAGAATTGCCTAGCATTGAGACAGGTCTGTTAAAGCTGTCTCAAACTGGATTATTTCTGCAGTGTGTCTTGGACCATAGTTGAGTTATATTGACTGGGCTTTACTTTTAAAATGTACCTTCTGTCCAAGCCATTGTGTGTGTTATATAAAGTCTTTGCCATAAAGACTTTCCACAAACATGCAACTGTAATTTCATTGTTCATGGCCATGGGCCATCCCAATTTAGTACACAGAAAGAAAATGAAGAATGCATTTTTAAAAAGCAGAATATAGGAAAATTTGTTCTCCAGTTCATTGGACATGGAACCATAGTGTGATCTGTTGATTGTGAAGAGACGGCATCTGAAAACCTCTTTTCTGCAACCGTGGCCTAATTCCTCATGCCTCTGTTTTTCTGGTTTCCCCCCACACACACTTAAGATCTTAAGATGTGTTTGTGTGACAGTCAGAGAAAACATCTTAATTTTCTTTTTCTTAAGCATTTGTAAACCATGCATATGCATAATTTATAAATGGTGTAAGAAAAAAAAATTGAGATGCATTATCAGCTGTCACATAAATCTACCGGTAGTTATCCACAGGTTTTGCACACTGCTAAGTACAAATTCTGGAAAAATTTTGTTGCTTTCTTTCACACTGTTAAGTATTGGACTTAGTGTGTTGCTTATATGGGTAATGTATTTTAGGCTTAGGTTCCCACAAGGCCCAGCACAGCCAATGAAGAAGAATTGTGGAAATTAAAATATGTGGAGAGCTGAAGGTTTCCAACCTTGGATCTACACTCATTGGCAGCAGCTCTCCAGGATCTCAGACACGGGTCTCACCCAGCCTTACCTGGAGGTGCCTGGAAAGTAATGCCGATCTTTACATACGCAAAATACAGTTAGTCTTCCATATCCGCTGCTTGCTTTTTTGTGGATTTGATTATTCGTGGATTTGTTTAATATGTTCTCTATATGAATTTCTAGGTCTTCCAGCCTGACTTTGCCGGAGGTTGGCCACAGAGTCACACTGAAGGACCTAGAGATTCATAGAGAAAACAATGATAATATAATAATAAATATTTATTTATATCCCGCCCCTCTGGATGAGCAGTCGGGGCGGGGTACAACATTTAAAAAAGACAAGTAGAATTAAAATATAGCAACCCAATCCCCCCTCCCACAGCGTGGTGCACAAGGGACGTCACCATGCCGCTCCAAGGCACTAATGGCACCTTGGCAGCGACAGAAAAAGGAGCCACGTATCGGGGCTCCTTTTTCCAGGTTGGTGCGGCCTCTGTCTGCCCCTTCCCCCAGGCTGTACAGCCCTTTAGTAACTATTGCTGCTGCACATAGATATATTGGTTTTATTATTGTTGTTGGGGGCATTTATTTAATAGTGCCATTCATAAATAACATTCCCCTCCCCCTTTATTTTTTTTTAGCAGTTTTGGAACTGATTTTAGGGTGTGTATTTTTGTGAAAGCACTGTGAACATGTGTGAAAGCTTTGATGATTTTTCCACATCTGCATATGTAGCCCTTAAAAAACAATGAGCTGGGGAGAGGGGACAGAAGCAAAGCATTGTTTCCTGTCGTTGTCGGCAGTGCTATTCACGTTCAGTAGTTTGTTGGTATGAGCCTTTAAATCGACTTTGAACCTTACCTAGGATTTTTTTTTAAGCAGAGGAGGTTTGCCATTGTCTTCCACTTAAAGCTGAGAGAGTGTGACCCAGCCAAGGTCATGCAGTAGGTTTCTGTGGCTGAGTGGAGATTTGAAACCTAGTCTTCTTGGAGGCCTAGTCCAGCACCCAAACCACTGTTGCATGCTGGCTTAATATCTATCCTTTTTGTCCCCTAAGTGTTTTTCTTGAAATTGACTGGCCTTGTCAATTAGGCTTCGTTGGGTACCTTAGGGCTTGAACAGACAGGCCAAAATAAAGCTGCTTTGGGTCACTTTGGAGGCACGCTGTTTAAATGATGCATGTGTCCTAAGAGGCTGGAAGCCACACCAAAGCCACGCTCCAGTCTTAAAGACTGGAGTGCAGCTTTTTCGCAGCTTCTGGCCTCTTAAGATGCATGTGTCATTTAAACAGCATACCTCCAAACTGACCCAAAGCAGCTTTATTTTGGGCTGTCTGTTCAGACCCTAAAACCCTTTTTGCTGCCCCTCACAGCAGTCTAACCTAGCCTTAATGGCTTTTCACCCCTCAGGGCACATTAAAAACATAGTGCGTATATTTCTATACTGCTTACCAATGTACTATGGTTTACAAGCTGGGTACTCATTTTAGAGACCTGTGGAAGGATGCCAGGCTGAGTCAACTTGATGACATCTTTAAAAGATGCTTTGCAGTGTGCTGGTGATAACTTAAAGGTTGCTCAACGCAAACAAAGAACCTGATACAACAAGACAGCAAGAACTAGAGACTTTTTACCAGCAGATGAAGTGTTAATTCTTCAACCTTCACTGAGAAGAGCAATGATGTAAATAATATAATGGACTGGAGAGAGAATATATTATTGTATGTCATTACTGAGATGGGGAAGGAGGGACTTTCAGAAAGATCCTTAGAAATAAGGCTCCACCAGTCTTCAAGGCAATAAGAGAAAGGGGTTAGAAGATTGAGAATGTTTTCAGTAATGAGTTTGAGAGGAGCATATAAAGAATTTGAATTTAAGTTGTACTGTATTTAAAGTGTTGAGAACAAACAACTGATCTGTTGTGTACCTGTAATGTAAATAATATGCTAAATATATGAGATGAATATGGCAAGCGTATACACTAAATATTGAAAGTATATTTAAGGATAAGAAATGCATAATTGCTGTTGGTTTATAAGCCAGAGATTTCATGAATTGGTAGCAGTCATTGGTGAAATGAAAATGTAACTTATGTAATGAAAGGAAAAGATAAAACTATATATTTTATATATATATATATAATGGAGTAAGTATTTACAGATTATATAACTCATCTAAAGTGATGTATTGTGGTAACCTTTATTAACTATTTGGTAAGTATGCTGAACAATGTATGACACATCAGAGTGTATGACACATCAGAGTTCATTGCTACATACAAACCTGTTAGTAAATGCATTTATTTGTGTAGCATGTGCCATTACAAAAAAGGAACCAAATAAAACACAAAAATCAGAATTATAAAAGTAGTATGTTACATCACATAGCTAAAACCATCTAAAAACATTAACTTTATAGGCTCAATTAAAACTAAATAAACACAAAGATCAGATACACTGGAAATACGTGACATTACTTCACAAAGCTAAAATCATCCAAAAAAATTTTTTTATAGAGAGAGAGAGAGTCAAATCTACTCTGGAACCTAACCATCATCTTTACAAAACTTCCTCCCTAAAACTGATGCTTTAAAAGCAAAGCAAGCTACCTTTTCAGAAGTGTGTAGTACACTGTCCCCTAAAAAAAAATTGATGAAATATGAATCAGAACTGTTTGGTACCCGTTAAAGGTTTATATGTGGCAATGTCTGTGGAGACAACAGGTAGATTAGGACCTTGGCACTAGCTAATGGGAGTGAAGCCAGGAAAAGATGGGGGCTGCTCCCAGGAGTGAGTAGCTAAGAGGGAGGAGCAGGTCTGAAAGGGTTGTTGTTGATGTTTAGTGTGCCCTGAGGGGTGAAGAGCCATTGTGAGACAGTGAGAAAGGGTTTTAGGTACCCAAGAAAGGGACAAAGAGCGTCCTTAATTAAATTGTTGTAATGTCCTGTAGGAGACATAGTGTTTGGTGACTATTGGAGTCACAGGTAACCAGAAGGGTTATAAGATACAAAAGTTTAATAGAGGTTCTGCGAGAACTTAGCCTGTAAAGGAACATATATAAAGCTATAGAGAAACAATTGCAGAAACAATAAACTGTTAAACAGTGTAACTAATAAAGTATTTATACACCATATCCATTGTGAACAGCATCCACTAAAAGACTTGCAAATAAATGTCTTTGTTTCAACAAGCAACTATCTGAAGTGATTTTAGAAACATGTTAGAAATTCTAAAGAGAGTGCAGGAGACACTTAGGAGAGTCCCAAGTTTTCAGGTTTTGCTGTGAAGAATTGATGGAGTATTAGCCATCACCTTCACATAATTGGTGGCAGCAGTGGGATCAAAAAGACCCATTGGGCTGCCATCAGAGAAAAGAAGTTGGGTAGTTGAGTCTCATTGTGACAGTCCCCTAAACATTTTTCTTGAAATTGACTGGCCTTGTAAATTTCATTGTACCACTGCTCTATTGCCAAAGAAAACAGCTGTACACTACACATTGGGATAAGAATTATTAGATTTATATTCTCCTGTTTTTAATTTATTTATAGGTATTGGATTGTTAGTGCCCCAACAATATTAAAAGGGGAGGGGGCACTTCCACTCATGTTTAGAAATGGCAGTCCATGTGTAGCCCCAGTGGTAGCCATTTTCATGTACATAAGATGTTATTTTCTTGCTTATAATATAAGCATTTTTGGAAGGGATGTGTATAAAATAAAATGTATTGACAGGTTTTCTTTTCTTAAAGAAATTTACAGGTAGTTTGGAATAAAGATTAAGCACTGAGATGTTTTGTCGTTGGGAGAAAGTGAGGAGGTAAGCTAACCCTATTTCTAAAGTTTAAAGAGCAAGCTTAAAATAACACATCACTTTTGATGAAAGGTGATCTCAATTTCTGGAATCTATAACTAATTGGTTTGTTAAAGAGTTGTCACTGTGTCAATTAGAAATCTTCATATCTTGGGCAAACATGCTTTCATAGATTTTTTTTATTTTTATTTTTATTTTTTTGCCAACTCAATGCTACATATTTAATCAGGTCTTCAAGCAATATCAACATTTGTATTTTCATGTGTTATTATCTTAATATATACGAATATCAGTGGTACAGTAAGCACGTTTCTCATGGGAGGTGAAACTATACAGTCGGTCCTCTGCATTTGCGGGTTTCAGAGTTGCAGTTTTGGTTATTCGCAAATGCTAAACCTGGCAAGCCTTTCCAAACAGAGTGCTCCTGTCCTGGTATCCCTCCCACCTTGGAAAGGTTTCCTCCTCCCAGCATTTCCATGGTGAGAGGGGTAGAGGAACCTCCTCTCAGTCGTTCCAGGATGGGAGGGATGGAGGAATGGGGTGCTCCTGTTCCCCACTCCCCTCCCACCCTGGAAATGACTACCAAAGGGGGGGGGGGTATTTGCTGTTTTTCCACATTCTCAGGGGTCTTGCTCCCCTAACCCCCATGAATGTGGAGGGCCAACTGTAGTAACTAGGTTGTTTAGGGGCAAAGCAGGAGCAGATTATACTGCCATTTTATTAGCAAGCTAAATTTGTCATTTTTGAGCTACCTGTATGGTGCATTATAGTTTGTCTAAGCCTGTATTATGGGGTCGCTGCACTTGCCTGAAAATAATTGTGTCACACAAGAACCATAATTGTGTTGATAGCTTCAGATCTACCATCCTG
Organism: Urosaurus nigricauda; assembly: GCA_034509955.1. Lineage (NCBI taxonomy): Eukaryota > Metazoa > Chordata > Lepidosauria > Squamata > Phrynosomatidae > Urosaurus > Urosaurus nigricauda. Next base: position 76,245,112 of record JAOEGL010000006.1, read on the forward strand.
TATTTTTGCCTAGATATACCCCAATGTGCTTTCCACATTTTTAAAAATTCTAGAACAGACTATCCCAGCATGGTGCCCTCCCAGCCATTCAACTTCAATAAGTGATCCCTTGACACTGTGTCTGTTTTTATATATCTGTATCATGTGTCCCTTTTTACTTACTCACCTTTTTGCTTATGTACCATCTTTAAATTGTCTCAAGGATTTTCACACTACAAAATAATAAAGCAACAAAGCATAAATTTCTAAAATAATACAAACAAAAGGCACTAGCTAAGAGGTAACATAAATTGCAAATTTCCATATGAAATAAAATTGCTTCACAGAACAAAAATGTTTTCAGTCAACATCTCATGGCTGGAAGAGAGGGTACTTAAGTAAGCTTGGGAGCATCTGGTTTCATAAAATTACACTGCTCTCACCCAAAAGGGGGTAATAATCCTGTTCAGAGTTTCAGACAGTCATGCCCTTTTAATTCTCTTTCCCTCTGGTCCCCAGCCTCATCCCAATAGATGTACACTGTTCTGTGGCCACTGAGCATGTTCTTTTGCAGGAATCATTTTATCTACAGAAGGAGCCACATTTTGATAATGTGTTGCTGTTACTATATACTAGCTTTACCCTAGGTGGTCTCCTATAAATGTTTTGGAATAAAACTTCGCTAGCCAATGTGAACAGTGGTCAAGGAATATGGTAATTGATGTCAGGTAGACTGGATATACAGTACCTTGACTTTAGCTGACTCAAATAAGTACCAGAATTGCTCCTTTATTTGAGTACAGTAGACCCTCCACATTCACTGGGGTTAAGGGTGCAGGACCCCCGTGAAAGTGGAAAAACCGCAAATAACAAAAATAACTGGAGAGAACAAGTCTCTGATCAGTATCTGCTGGAAGTTGACCATAGAATTGCACTGGAAGACCTACAGATGCCTAGAGAAGTGTTTTTTCTAGGAACCTCTAGGTCCACCAGCATGACTTCTGGTGAATGTTGACGACAGAGTCAAGCTGGAGGACCTGGAGATTCCTAGAGAGAACATATTAATCAAATATGAATAATCAGATCCTCAAAAGTCAAAGCTGCAAATGTGGAGGGCTGACTATAGTCTTGACTGCCCAGTGGAAACAAGGACGGTGGAACCAACCTTTGGGAGGTAGTTCCACAACTTGGCTGCTACTATAGAGAAAACCCTGTCATGTGTATTCAACAAGGAAGCCTCTTATGTAAGGGTGACATACAACAGTTTCTCCTAAAAGTCACAAACTCCAGATATGCTCATAATTTAGTCCAGAACCCTCATGTTACCACTTTAGATATAAATGCACCATTTTCAGACTCTCTGTTGAAATGCCACATAAACACACATAGCATAAACTACACAATGCTGAAGAAGCCAAGCTGTACACAGATGGAAAATAAGCTTGTGGAAGTTCCCCATTCAGATATTTGAAACTGCCTCAGTTTGAAGATGAATGCTTCTTAGAGGCAGCCAGTGTCTGTCATGGGCACCTTCATTGTGAGTGATCCTGGTATTCTGGCTGCACCATTTAAAAACAAATACCTATTTAATTCTGTATTTTCTGGTATTGTTATAAACTTGTGAATTATTCCCATAAGTACATGTTAACACATAGTCCAAATCTATGCTTATTGTAATGTATCAGGTATTTAAACTACATTTAGTAATCTCTTGGATTGCTTAATAATACTCTTCTTTCTCTTTATTTAAGGATGTGTTTCAAGAAATTACCACTGCCGCAAGTTGTCCAAGCGAGAACTTTATCAGGGGCTGATGCTGTCAATGCTCTGAGACCATTCTATTTTGCAGTGCATCCAGATTTCTTTGGCCAGCATCCCAAAGAAAGAGTAAATATTTTTTTCAGTGGTTTGGAATGCCATTTGACCTTCCAGAGCTGGGGACCACATGGACATCCAGATATTGTTGGAATGCAACTCCCATCAGCCCTGGCCATCACAACTGATGGTTAAGGGAAGCTACAGTTTAACAGAATTTGGAGGGGCACATGTTACTGCTTTCTGCTGTATGTGTATAGGTCTAACATTAATTAATTGACAAAATTTACTTTTAATTGGGTGACAGCTGGGTTTCTAAGGAAGCAAAATCAGCGTGGAAAGATTTTGTAAAGGTGGAAAGATTGACAAACATTGCTTTCTTATATTTTATCATTTGTATGTCCAAATAATTTTATTAAAATGTTTTATTTAACCTCATCAGCATTAAGCTTGGGTCAGACTAAAATGTTCCCATTTATTTATTGCATTTTAAAATCCCTCTTCATCTGAGGAATTTGGTATTACATATCTCAATCTCATATGTAACTTCAGATCCCTCTCCATCTGTGCCATCTATCCTCACAGCAATCTCCTGAGGTAGGCTGGAGTGGAAAGATAGTTCAAAGGCATCCAGGGAATTCCATAGTTGAGTTGGGCATCTTGGAACTTTAGTTCCCCTGCCCCCCACTCTAAGTCAGGTTTTCCCAAATCTCTAGAACTGTTAAACTGCACTCTCATTTTCCATATCCAACATGTTATATGTGTTTGCATGAAACAAGATAGTTGTGATCAAACACTGATAAGCTGTGTAGTATTTGCTTTAACGTGCATAGTTTTCACAACTCACTAACTCGTTTTTTTCAGGAAATCAATGAAAATTCTTTGAAGAGATTAAATGGGTATTTGGAGAATCTCCAGAAACCTGGTTTCAGGTCTTTGAAACCAACTCGGCTCACTTTTTATGTACGAGAGAAAGAACAAAATCCTTCCAATGTCCAAGAATCATTTGGTGGTTCAGGTACTTTTGGCACTTTGATTTATTATATTATATTGTTCTTACAAAACTAAATAAAGCATGGTCCTTCAATTATTTTTAAGCCTTGGAGCTCATATTTATAAAGAGTCACAAAGTTTCTTAGCATCAAGCATTGGGTTACGTTATATTTTTCACAGTTATTTCTGATTTTTATTTTGCTGTACTATATTTCTATCAATCATGGTCAACACTTAGGCAGGTACAAGTAACACAGTTACTGTAATGCATTGTAACTTCTTTGTGGTCTCCATGCCTCACACAAATGGGTTATCCACTACAGAGCATTCAGAACCTTTTAGAACCTTGTAGAAGTGTTTTGGCAGTAGCCCTACCTGCTTCCAGCAACCCTATATAAGGGACTGGAAGGCGCCTTACATGTAAAATTAGAAAGTAATGAGAGATGTAGGAAGCAACTAACAATACAGCAACTAGCACAACAAATTATTGATTTTTTTTCCAAAAGTTAATATCCTGTTTCCCCAAAAATAAGACATCCTCTGAAAATAAGATCTAGTAGATGTTTTACTAAATTGCTAAATATAAGGCCTCCCTTCGAAAGTAAGACCTAGCAAAGTTTTGTATATAAAAATATGTACAGTATATAATAAATGTTCAATTTTTTTGGTTCAACATTAAATGTGAATTCTTCTTCATGGAAAAATAAGACATCCCCTGAAAGTAAGACCTAGTGCATCTTCGGGAGCAAAAATTAATATAAGACACTGTCTTATTTTCGGGGAAACATGGTAGTAGGGAATCACCTTTGGGAAGCTTTGTAACAAAGTATATAATGGCTTCTTTAAAGTAACTTTGATACATAGGGACTTCAATTTGCTAATTCCAGGTCTATTGTCTATAGAAATTACACTAGTAGTAATACTACCACACTTGGCACTGTGGTTGACTGAAACTGAGTAGAAGGTTGGTTGGCAACCATGGTTCATGTCTTCATTGCAAGACAAGCATAGAAGCAATGTAAATTCTTTCTGCTAAATATTACTTTCCTCTGGGTTTGTGTTTTATAGGATTTCGAGCAGTCAGTTTCACTCTACGCACCAGAGACTTACTAAGCACAGTACTAGACATTCTAAACTCCTGCAGCTTATCTACTGAGCATGTGCGTAGTTTGAACAGCAGTGTGGACACTCGATCTAGCCAGGGAGCACAAAAACCATTTCCCAGGCCAATTAAATGGGACAAGACTTACTACTCTTTTACTGGATTCAAAGATCCTGAGGAAGAACTGGAACAGGCCCAGAGGATGGAAACTACTCTGAGGTATGGGCAGATGTAGTATAAAGCAGCTTCCCCAGACCATTGGTATACTGAACCTAATACTGTACTATCGTATTTGAGGAAAGGGGATAGGTGATTTTTATTTATTTGTGGCATTGATACCCTGTTCTTCAGCCCTAGAGGCTCTCAGAGCAGCTTGCAATTATTATTATTATTATTATTATTATTATTAATTAGATGGTTCCCTTCCCTCAGGCTTACAATCTAAAAAGACTTGACACAAAAGGAGAAGGGAATGGTGGTAGGGAAGGAGGATCAATTCCAGTGGTTCTTCTCTCCCTCTGAGGCCTGGACCATGGCAAATAGACTGGAAGGAGGGCCCTTCTTCTTGCTCTGGCTAGGCCTGATGAAGTTGGGCCTGCCTTTTCACTCCCTCAAGGCTGGATGGTGTCAGATGGACTGGAAAGAGGGCTCTTCTTTTTCAGGCTAGGCCTGATGGAGCCATGTCCAGTAGTGCCTAGGGAATTCCTGGACTCTAGTGCCCCAGCCTCTGCCAGCCAGTTAGTTGGCTTCATTATTCAACTGTCTCATTCACCCTTTCCAATTAAAGAGGTATTGCCGCCCCTTCTAGTGAGTTTTAAACCCTCCCAACTCCCCACAAGTCACAACCAAGGAGCTAATGGCAAGCAGGGGACACGCTGCAGCTGCTTGTTATGCAGTTAAGGCAGAGGAGCCAATGAAGTGTCATTTCTTGGGCACACACAGAGGTGTGTGTCTTCTTGCTTGCACAACTGTGCCCATTCCTCCTCCTCTGAAGAAAGAAGCTTTCCAGTGGTGTCTACTCAAATGATCTTGCCTATCTGTTGTAGAATCATAGTGTTGGGAGAGACCACAAGGGCCATCCAGTCCAACCCCCTGCCATGCAGGAATACACAATCAAAGAACCCCTGACAGATGGCCATCCAGCCTCTGTTTAAAAACTGACAAAGAAGGAGACTCCACCACACTCTGAAGGAGCATGTTCCACTATTCAACGGCTCTTACTGTCAGGAAATTATGGTGTAGGAACCTATTCCTGTTCTTTCAGTGTTATTCCTGGCTTTGGTAACAAATTTTTTGTTAAAGAACATATGCCCGGGAATACATCCACTTTGATAATTGAGGTATGCCTAAACATTCACCAGTCATGGAAACAAATGGATATGAAGAAAGCAGTGGTCACTGAATTGTCTCATTAAAGACAGCTTGTTTGAGTTAATACTCTGTTAACTGGTCTTTGAAAAATGTTCTGCTTGTACTACATACATATACTTTACATGAGGAATCTTCAGGTAAGAGCCCCACACTCTAATTTGCATTATTGTCAATATGTTGGCATCTGTCTTTCAAACTCTTGGTTACACAGGATGACAGTTTAGGGTTTTTTGTGTGGAAAATCTTGCTCCAAACTCTCACTTTTGAAAACACTGCCAACTTTGTAGAACACTGCAAGGGAGGGGGACACATCTTGCCATCAGCTGTTGGATGAATGCCAACTACAGCTTTGAAGAAATGAAACCGTAGAAGTGTTTTATCTTCAGCATGAAGAATTTCCAGCCCTGAAAAACTGTTGATCTACAGCACCCATCAGCCCTAGGCAGCATAACTACTTTTGAAGGGTGAGTGGAGCTGCAGTTCAACAACATTTAGAGAACCGCATACTCCCTTGCCTAATGTACATGCAAAACCAACACATTATTTGTATTTTAATCCTTTAAGTTGCCAAAATGACACCATCCACAAAGAGTAGGGAGGCTGGGATGGAATTGGTGGAGTCCCAGTGGTAGGGCACAAAAAATATGAAATGGGGAAAACGCAGATGAGCTAAGGATTCCAGTGAAAAGAAAGAATGCTCAGTTTAAACATAACATTGATTGACTTGCATAGAAAAAAAAAATGGGAATGGAAAGGAGTATCCTAAAAGATGGCATGGCTAACTGGAAAAGGAAAATTCTGCAATGTTTTGTTGTAGGTTCCATTTCTTTGGAATATTTTTGCAATCTCCTAGAAACGATATGAGTCTCTTCGGTACACACAAATTAGAGCACTTTTGTGACAACCTTTAAACAGCAATTCAGTCTTTTTGCCCAGTTGTACTTCTAGTTTCAAAATGTCTTGGTGATCTGTATTGTTTTTATTTTATGTTTCCAGTTCCTGGTTAGATAATAATGAAAAGAGTGCAGAAAAGAAGCTAAAGGATAGCTTACCTCTCAGGAAAGAACTAGACCGCTTGAAAAGTGAACTCTCTCATCAGCTGCAGCTCTCTGATATTAGGTAAGAAATTAACTGTCTGAAAAAGCAGTTTTTATGTAAGTCTCAAGGTGAAGCAAGCAGTACTCTGTGCTGGAGCTAGTTGGATTCAAATAAATGTATTAATGTATCCAAGAATGTGCGCTCTGTTCATGATGTTATTAAAAATAAAAATAAATTTTGTTTCAGGAGAATTTGCATTATTTAGTGGCAGCCTCTCAAGTGCCTTGCTGAAAAATTCTACCATGTGTGTTTTATTGACTCCAGAATGACATTTTCCTCATTGTGTGACATTTACAGTCCTGGAACAACCAGAACATATGTCCCAACTAACTGCCACAGAGAACTGTGATCCAATAGAAATGTCAACATGTATCCTAATATAAGACTATACCCTAATTTGATTCTATTAAAAAATATTCAAACAAATTAGGTAATTCAATTTGTTTGTAATTCAAACAAATTAGGTATAGAATACAATATTAAAAAATAAAATTAACATGTATAGTAAATCTGCCTGTAGGAGACATGGAAAAAGATGGAATTTAAAAGATCATCAGGTAGATAAAAACAGGCTTATATAAAACAACAACCTCACCCTTTGTTGTTTATTTTTTGGATTTTCTGAAGCCCTAATTTCCTCTGCATTCACAGTCATGAGGGAGATAAAAGTCTATCCCAAAAGAACTCGTCTCGTAGATCTTTAATAGTTTCCAAACTATTAGAAAATGGTCCAAAATAAAAAATAAGCTTTAAAAAACTAGTTAAAAACCTTAAAACAAAATAATCCTAGCAGCTGACTCAGAAAAACTGCTTAAAGCAGTTTTTAAAAATATACCAGTTGTTAGTCCAAATAGTATCAGTAATATTATGCACTTTGAAATTCACTAAAATATTGTAAGCACAGTACACGTGTGAATAGAAGACCCCAGTCGGCAGGCTACTAAGCCTGAAGGTATGGTTTGTGGTGGTTTGCTGAAGAAAATTTTGATAGGAGTACAATGTTGTTAAAAGGTTATGGGTGTCAAAAAGATAGAAAGTTGTTGCGTTTACATTGCTTTTGTCTAAAAAGACACCCTGCATTATTTTATGCTTAAAGATGAATTGGTCTGATGTAGCACAGGGATGGGCAAAATGTGGCCTGTGGGCAGCATGTGACCCTCTGAGCCCCACAATTCAGCCCCTGAAACCTCCCAGAAACCATTTTGTTTTAAATTGGGGGGGGGGGTTTGATATTTCACCCCCAAACCCACTCAAAATAAATCAAAACTATTGCAATACAACCTCCACAAATCCTACACACCAAGTCTTCTTATAATGCAACAATTGGCCAAAATTTAGATGAGAATAGAAGTGATATGATATATTATGTCACTTCTAATTGCATTGGGAACTGTTTGGAGACTGCAGGAATGACAAATGACCCCAGTTGTCCATCTCTTGTGTAGTGGAGTTAGACTTGGACTAGAGAAACCAAAGTTCAGTTTCTGCTCAGCCATAACATTTACTTGATGACTCAAGCCCACTCACTGTCTCTCTTGTCAATATACTGTACACTGAAGGATTGTTGTGAGGATAAAATGAGTTTGTCCCTTTTAGGATCTCTGGGGTGGAGAGAGAAAACACCATTTGTTTCCCTTGGGATCATCCCTCACCACTGCACATGGAAAAAAAGGCAATGGGATGCTTCTTCTCCCTTGTATCTATTCCAGCAATTCTGGACTGGGGGGGGGGGAGCATTTGTTTCAGAGCAAACAATGGGAGTAAGCTTTAAAAAAACAGTTTTAACTTTGCCCTTTGCTCTTTGCACAGCAGTAACTTCAGTGCTAGACATTTAAGGAATCTCAACTCTCCATCCCTTTCTCCTTGCCTAGCTGTCACTTCAAAACAGAAATTGAACCAGTATGTAAATGGCATGTTGTATTTGTGTTGTTGCCTAGAATGCTGTATAATTTTAAAGTTGTAAAATGTCTGCTCTCTGTTGTTGTTAGGTGGCAGAGGAGCTGGGGAATAGCTCATCGGTGTAGTCAGCTACACAGTCTAAGTCGGTTAGCTCAACAGAGCCCAGAGGCACCGAGGAATGCAAAAGGTACATCTCCCTTTCAGTTTAGCTCATTAACAATAAGTTGCACTAAATTACAAGTTTTCAGTACCTAGGTCTGACTTTCCACCACATGATGTCATGGAGTACTCACAGATCTGCTGCCTATCAGAAAGCACAAGTTAGTCTCTCAGCCATTCAGCTTTTTTCTTTACCAAAGGGGGCCAATATATACCACCTGCTATTAAAGTCTTTAATGCTAAGACAGTTGCACAACTGATGTATGCCTCTGCTATTTGGATGGGGGAATAACATCAGAGTTAGACAATCTTCAAGCTGAATTTTTGAGGGCTCTTCTTCAGTCCCTACATGCGTTCCTAATACAGTTTTACTGTTAGAAATAGAGGAATGCCCTCTACTGACAAGGGCTTGGATGGCATCTTTAAAATTTTGGCTCAAGGTTAATGTTTTTAGTTGGGCACAGGTTTATTTTTCTATCTGTCTAAGCAGGAATACATATGCTGTTGGTCAAAGCTTTTTGCCCAAAAAGCTGCTTCAATTCATTTGTCTTCATTGCTCCTTTTACTTTTGGGTTATGACACTGCTCTCTTGAATCAGTAAAACAAAGACTGGGACGTTGTTCTTTATGACCTTCATACCCATTCATACTCATCCTGCTCACCGAGGACATTAGGTAAACGTTATGGTGGGCTTTTTCTTCCAGCTTGAGTATTTAAAGAATTTTACTTTAATTAATTAACAATATTGTTAATTATCATTAATTTTACCAAGGCCAGGCTTAATGCTTTTCCCTCCAAGGTAAATTTCTGGTGTCCTTTATACTGCAAGATTGCGTCTGTGCAATAATTCAGAAGTAGAATCCATGAAGCACATTCTTTTGTCTTGTGGATACCACAAGCAGGCTTGATGACACATGGTCAATCCAAATCATGGCAAATCTATCAGGAAATCAACCCAATGTTATGTCAGATTTCTATTAGAAGATAGGAGCCTCTGGTAGTTGCCAGGTTTTCTGAGGCAGTCAGGATCAGAGAATAGCTTAGTTCAGTACTAGGGGACAATGTCTGAAATAAGCTCTGTCTGTATGAATTGACTAATTGTTCCTTGTACTTTTAATTTATTTTATATGTTGTGAATTTGATTTTGTTAGTCTCTGGACTATAATAAAGAATTGAATAAATTTGTTTTTTATTATTTCATTTATATGCTGCCTTTCTCCCCAAAGGGACCCAAAGTGGCTTACACATTTAAAAACATTACAATAATTTAAAACAGTTAAAATCATCTAAAAATGTAAAATTACATTTAAAATGTAACAGAAATTAAGAGGCAATACACGTGCTCAGTATAAAACTCACCATGGCATGCTTATGTTTTAAATGCTAGCATAACAGGGTCTGTTGCACTAAGTTGCACTGTTCTTCACTGAAGTAGGTACCAAAAACAGAGCTTGGGAAAATTGCATTTTCGGATTAAACTGACCAGAATCCTTGAGCCAATATTGCCAATTCTGGGAGCTGTAGTCGAAAAGTAAGTTTTCCAAGCTACATGAAACCTATGAGTGCAGCCTAGGTATTCTGGGCATAAGCTTCCTGCTTTCCTTCCAGGCACAACTCAGGGCTTTAATATCTGAGTGTTAAATAGTGCTGGTCCAACAAGCCTATAACAAGCTTCACCTCTGCATTCTACTATCTTGATGCCTCTGATGACTGAAAGCACCTAATTGACATTACTTTGATGTGGATTAATTAGGCTAGCTTGTATTTTTGTGAATACAATAGCAGCTTTGTTTATACACTGCTTCATACTGCACTAAGCAGTCTCTAAGCAGTTTACAGCTGTAAGCTAATTGTCCTAACAAGCTGGGTACTCATTTTAGCAGCCTTGGAAAGATACAAGGCTGAGTCGACCCTTAGCCCCAGCTGGGATTGAACGCACAACCTTAAATACAAGCAGGAGATTGACATCAAAAGAACCTGAGGGTGAACAGCAAATATCTGGAAATCCCTAGGTGAAGTCATATTGTTGTGAAAGGAACCTGCTCCAGAATATGAACCATCCAGCTATTTATAGGGACTGAAACACATTTTTTTTCTTTCCAATAAGGGCGCACGGTGATATTTACAGATCGTTCTGGTGTGAGTGCAACAGGCCATGTTATGCTAGGAACTATGGATGTTCACCACCACTGGACCAAAGTAAGAACTGGTAATTGAATTAGATATTTGTTGTAACATCCAGCATATCTTTGGATAGTATGTGCAAAATTTGGCTCCTACAGGCTGCTGAAATAATTTGTCACCAAACATAAAAACTAATATCTTAGATAAAATGCTGTGGTGTCTGTCTGATATTGGCAAGTGGACAGACAGTACTGCCCTGTGCCTTAATGTCTAAACTATTCATTCCAACCCAAGTTAAACTATGTTTTAGTTATAAACATGCATATGATTGTTTTTCTAAAAATCTCACTAGAATTCTGATATCTCTATAACACTTTGAGCTAGTGCAGGGGGAAATAAACCTTGTTTTTCCCCCTCCTCCCATCCTCTTCTTCCTGAAATATGTTGATGCCACTTTAACAAGAGCTACTGTTAATTGAGACTTCAATTTATTATGTAAATTTACTTTATAAAATTCGTACTGAGAAGCATTATCACCTAGCTGGCTCCTGATCTCATGTCAGTTGCTAGTAAGGTGTCTGCACCAGCCCTTTAGTCAATTGCAATTATGATCTCATTGTGTATGCTGCATATTTAGTGCATAATTACTACATTAAAGATAAAATACCTGATGCCGTTGTACAGTAATGTTTATGGTGTTGCTTATCTATACCTTCAGGGGTTAAATGTTAAAATAGCATTATGTATAAGAATTAATAGCATATTAATAATTGGTATATGTGTTTGAATACTTATGTATTTATTTATTTGTTTGTTTGTATGCCACTTTTCTCCAAAAATGGGATTCAGAGCTGCTTACAATGTAAGTTAAAACAAAATAGCTCTAACTGTATGTGGCACAAAATTTTTAAAAGTATCAAACAGTCATGCCAATTAAAACCTGAGATTGATTGATTCTTTAGGGCTTTTGTAGTACTCAGAACATAATGTTCCTGCATATTTCTAAAGCTAGTTGGTTTGGAGGGTCGTGGGGATGTTCGCTAATTTCTCACATTTTTTAGAGAAAATCTTTTATTTTGTGCAGATTTTTGAAAGGCTGCCAAGTTACTCTGCACTTCAAAGAAAAGTGCTGTTTCTGGAGGACAGTATAAGCCATCTTTTAGGAGGCATACAAATAACATACGTTGAAGAGCTCCAGCCAACACTGACCCTGGAAGAATATTACTCTGTGCTTGATAATTTTTATAACCGATTGCGTAACAGCAAGCTTCCATTTCACCCTCACAGTTTGCGTGGACTGCAAATTATTTTAGAAAGGTGTGTGACCAAAATATACTTTATTTCTTGCACTGATCCTATTTTCTTATTACTTGTACTACAACTGATCAAGCTTTTAAAGCATTATTTTAGCCAAGATCAAAGTACAGGTGGCAATGTTTTGCTTCCACAAGGTGTACTTCAGTTGCCTTCTTCAACATGAGTCCCAACAAACACACCCTTAAATGCATATCCTTGGAAGGCAAGTTACCCTCCAGAGTGACACCCTATAAATCATGAGGAGCTGCTGATAGAAAGATCTGTCATTACAGATTATAAAGCTACACATATATATCCCTTAGTTTTTTTAAAATAGAATCTTGATTCATGAATTTTATAGTATTTATTGTATTTCAGATCATTCTTTTTCCTGTATGAAGATTGGCCACCTTACGTATAGTCTGAATATTTTCCTAGTTGTGCATTGACATTAATTATTTATTTAACTGAGACTGAAGGAAACATTTCCAACTAGAGCAAAAGATCTCTGCATTGGGAAACAAAATAATTTCTAGGAAAGATTATATTTATAGCATGAACCATAAAGAAGTTAAGAAATTAGACTTCCACAACCATTCGTTTGTATTGGCATCAAATAGGAGTGTATTGAAGAGAGCACATTCTGCAAAACCAATGACTCATGGATATTGCTTCTTGTATGTAAATAGTCAGTTGTCCTTTATATCCACTCTAGTTCTGACTAGCAACTAGAGTAGGATGTAGGTCTAGTTCTCTAATGAATATAACATTTTGAATTAAAGAGGTTTACCTCTAAACAGAGTAGTAGCAAGAAAGCCAGGTAGTTGGGCATGGTGGGGAGGGGGCAGTCAGTTAAAATGAATAAGGTGCAGGTTGCTCGTATTCCCTGTGTATTTGTGCACTAGTACTTCAGTCCTTCTTCCTGACTGGGCCACAACAGAGTCAGTCTTAGGCACACTCTGATGGCACTGTGGTTTGCAGAGAACTCTGGAGGCTCTTAAGTTAAACTGATCTTTGGAACAATCACATACCTCTGCCTGCTGCAAAGCTTAGCAATAAAAGACTCCTAGTCTTCTTTTTCTGGAGAAGCTGAGCTTTAGAACAGGCAAAGAGAGTACCATCCTTTCTCTGAGTGTTCTGAAGGCCCCATGATATGAGGGAAACTCCTTCCCCTCTGTAGAGTCCTCTGGCGTGCACAGACAAAAAGATTTGGTTAGCAGGCACAAAAAGTGACTCTGTGACTAAAGTCAAACTGTGCAGACTCTAAGTGTATGCATTCATTTTGATGTAATGCTTGTAATTCATTAAGAACTGTTCAGTGTGCAATTGCTGGTCCTATTTAATCATTTTGATACCTACTGGAAACTGTTCAGCTAATATATGTAAGACCCGGACTTCCCAGCAGATGATCTTCGGGCGTATCCAACATTCTGGTTAAAATGCTTATTTTATGAACAAAAGACGTTAGGAAAAGACATATGGTTGACCTGTTCATACTGTCTTTAATGCACTTTTATTGCAGTGACAGGTATGCACCAAGTTTGCATGAATTGGGCCATTTCATCATCCCAACAACCTGTGATTTTGTAGCCCTTCAATGGTTTATCATCAGCAAAGCACAGCAAGCAAGAGAAAAACTGAAAAGAAAGGAAGAGTAAGTAAAACATGTTGCTATCTGTGTTCCATTCTGGACTTGACATCATGGGAGATTTCGTGGAGACTGCTGTGGAGAGAAGTACTCTCCTTAGTATGAGTAAAAAATGAATTTCGGCTAAAAAATTAAAAAGATTGGAGTGTGACATTAGAGTATTTTTATTTAGTAAAGCATAAATGCCTCTACTGTCATGTTTACCTCTTGCTCAGTTTTTATAATCTGAATTTATGTTTGTTTGTTTGTTTTCACTGTTTGTTCCAGCCAGAGAGAGGCACCCAGTGGCTGTTAAAAAAAAAAGGACTAGGGCTACACGTTAGTTTCCCAAACTGTGCATACCAACTTGCATATACACAAGTTGACCAAAGTGAGGGAGTTGGGGAACTGGTTCTTCCCCTGGCGTTAATGCTAGCCATTTCCTAGTCTGCCATGGTGCTTCTCTCCCTCTCAAGTAGGATGTGCTTAAAGAATTTGATGGGGATTGGCCAAAAGAATGGGAATGGACTGAAAAAGAGAAAACCTTCTGCTACAAAATAATTATCCATCCATACACGGATGTTTATATGGACTGCTACCTGTTGTACAGATTATTTTCCACTCAGGGTAGAAGGGAGCTAGAAAATAATTTTGGAGCACAAAGAATTGCACTAAAATTTAAAAGCATATTTTGAAGACTGTTGGGGGGGGTGTTTACTCTTTCAGATTAATGAAGCTAGAAAAGGAGCTGGTAGAGGCTACTACAGAAAAGTTCTGTCTCCAACGACTGTATAAGGAGCCCAGTGTTTCCAGTGTACAAATGATTCATTCATGCAGCCGACTGCTGGAACAGAAGTCGCTGCCATACCTGCAAGGCATGCACCTCTGCATATCCCACTTCTATTCAGTGCTGCAAGATGGAGACCTCTGTATCCCTTGGAACTGGAAGAATGGAGGACATACCCAGTGAACTGACAAGTATTATATTTTGTGTAAGAGAAAATGGAACAATTTTTAAAACGTGATTAAAGTCCCAAGAACCTTAAATTTCATGCCAGTATTACAAGTAAACCAAGCCATCTCCTTGGTTTTTAATTACTGTTCAGAAAGCTACAAACAGGTGTCTTTTAAAGATACACAGATTCAGCAAAAGGTTGAATGGTTTCTATATGAATCTGCGTCAAGATGTTAATGAAAGACCTTGTTATGGAACGAGTTGTACAAAACCTGAATGAAATGGAAAAGCACAACAATATGTGGATTTTATATATTTAAAAAATGGTGAATTATAGATAGATCTGAGATTTACTTAAATAGGGTAAATTGTAATATATACTTAGAGATTTGCATTCTGCAAATTGAAACTAATATGTGACTCATGCAGAGAATATTGCAGTATAAAAGCAAGAGAGCTAACATCTCTAAAGCTCTATATACTGTTTTAGTTACATATTTGTACATAAAACATATTCCAGTGAAAAGAGAGTATTTATTTTGCAAAAATGCTGTACAGCTCACTTGAGCAGATTTTATAAATGTTTATTGACAAAAGTTACCCACTAGATCTTGCACTTTCAACGTTTTTTCCAGATAAATAGAAAAAATATATATGTATCAGCCTAAATTATGCTTTCTTTTCTGAATATTGTTTGTCCTTTTAAACTAAGGAGCTGTTGTGTGGTTCTCTGTAGGTACTCAGGCCTACCCAGAATGTGGCCGGGTGAGCTGGGGAAATTCCTCCAGTGCTCCATACCTCATCTCTTGTATGTACTGATGACCCTAACCCAACCCTGCCGTGATGCTTACCAGAGCCCCACATGCACAGACCCATGAGGTGTGATAGACTTACAGTTGCTCCAGGACCAGTTGAGCTCCTGCTCTGGTTCTGAGTACACTGCATCTTAAAAGACATAGCTCTCCGTCTTCCCTGGTAGGGCACCTCTTTGCCAACCAACAGCATGAAGGTGTTTGTTTTGATTACTATCCTATCAGCAGTACAGGTGGATGGGTAAGGGAAGGGGAACCAAATTGGGCTGAAATTACCATAGTATGTGACACAGTTTAAATTCCTAAAATGAGCACCTTGTGTTTATTACATTCCCACCATCTCCAGGAAGGCAGATGATTTTAGGATGGGCGGCCTGTAGCCCTCTGTATGTTCACGTTCCCATCAGCCCCTTCCACCATAGCCAGTATTCAAGAATGATGGGAGTTGTAATCCTGCAACTTCTGGAGGGCCACAGTTAGCCACCCCAAACAAAAATATAATATTTCACTAGTATGAGTTGGGAACCATGAACCTGTTTAATTATGATAAGCTAGTTGTCATCCATGTATACATATGCCTAACTGAATGGTTTGAAGCAGAGATGTATTGGTACAGTGTATTTAAGGTACAAATATTATCAGGCTATATTGCCTTGAATGTCAGCAAAGTAATTTGTAGCTCTAAGCTTTCTTTTGAAATCTTCAATATTCTCTGCAGATTTTATTTTTAGAAATGTGTGTTTTTGTGTTTCAAAAGTATGACTAGCTTGATGAAATTATTGATTGGGGAAGTGAAGAAAATGTTAAGACTTGTTACTACAGATAACAGAGCACCTTTGAATCCAGTAGAAACTGAGAGCACAAAGATTCTTCTGGAGTGATCCTTATTTTGTTGCTGGATGTCAGTTGTCTGAAAATTCTGTTGTGCTATTTCAGTATTTTTAAAGTTCTCCTGATGAGAGGTCAGTGCTGTTTTTTTCAGAAATAAAGAAGTTCTTTAATATGATGTGGCTACTTAATATTATTTATGATTTTCTTAAAGATCATTCATTAAAATCCAGCACAGAATAGCTCACCGGACAGAAGCTGAGGAACCTCTTTTAGCCCAAGGGTCAAATTCAATTTCATTTTCCTGAGGAAAGACCAAAATGTGACCATATTTATATGACCCTTAATATCCTTTGGAGTTTGGTTCCAGGACTCCCTGTGGATACCAAAATCTATGGATGCTCAAATCCCCATTATACACAGTGGCATAGCAAAATGGTGTCCTTATATAAAAATGGCAAAATCAAGGTTTACTTTTAGGATAGTTTAAAAATTATTTTCAAGCAACAGATAATTGACATTCTGGATGAAGGATCTGTGGATACAGAGAACCGACTGTATTTTAGTTTAATCTATTGCCATCCACAAAGCTTGTAGGATAGATGTTTCAACCTTTTAGACCTGAGAAGCCAGCAAATGGTAGCATCCTGAGGAACCAGGTCTTGCTTTCTGGGGAACCCCAAGAGGGCTGGAGAGAATCCAGACCTCCAAACGGCTCGGAACTCCACATCACTGTACCAAGCCACAAGACAGCTCACGAACGATGGATTGTGCTCTATTAAAGTTTCAATAGACATATTTGCTGCATGCCGGGCATTGAAAACTAAGGAAGATTTTTCATGCACATGGCAAGAATACAGTACATAATCATTGGTCTTTGTTAGGTTTATTAGATCACAGTTTGCAGAAACTTTTAGTTTACTATAGATGGGCAGCATGGCTCTCCAAATTTTGTTGTATTGCATTTCCGATAATCCCTTGCGCTTTGTTATAGCTGATGGGAAATAACAGTCCAACATGTGAAAAGGTCGTGGATCGTCAGTTATATTCCAGTTTATAAAGTGAATAGGTAACTGAGATGATATTTTTGTCTCTGCTCCTTCAAATCAGAAAAACTGCAGCCATTCTGCAACAGAAAGGCATTAGTGCAAATGTCGTTCTTCTCAAGTTTAAGAAAGCCTAAGGCTCCCAGTAGATTTCCAGCTAGTTTTCCCTAGTTGAGCTCAGTTTAAGTAGCATTTATTGTTCTGCCTAGCCTTACCAGCAGAGGGAGAGCTTTCCAAAATAATCATGTAAATCTGAACCAGGGACAAACCGGTCTTTGCTAAATTTGCATCAAGAGGAAAAGGAGAATTAGGCTATTTGATAGTCCATTCTCTAGGCTATAGAAGAACATTAAATATTGAAGTGCCCAGTGTTTGCCTTCATTAGGAAAGTAGCTCTGCTGACAGTGCCACCTTCTGGAAATAACTCTATAAATGGAAAACTCTGCAGGCCATTACTACAACTTGAGATTTTGTTTTTACATCCATATTGTTTCTGGCCATGAGAGACTAGCTGAGAGTAAAAATGCATAACATCAGTGTTGGCCAAGTGGACAATCATTTTTAGTGTCGTCCTTTAAAAAAATTATCTCTGGGCTAGATTGCAAGATTATTCAAATGATTAAAACCACAAGAATGCAATTTACATCCTGCTGGCTAGATAATGGAGCAAGCAAAATACAAAATGTTCCATGATGGTATTCCTTGACATGCTGGATGCGTGTGTATGCACATTTATTATAGCAAGAGAGAGATACTCCCAAGGGAAAACAAAAACTAGGTCTGTCTCGGGTTATTAAAAACAGAATTGCAAGGCATTCTCAATATCTTGTTGCTAAGCAGCCAACAGAAGTCATTGGCCATCAGTTTAGTTTTCGTTCAGTAGAAGTGTCCAAGACTAGCTTATATCTTTCTTTATATGTAGAAGGGAAAATGTTCTAAAATAGGGTGGGAACCCATTTTAAGAGACATATATCAATTTTAAATTGTCTGGTGCAGGTATTGTCCTCTGAAGCACTACATCAAACACACTCATCTGCTGTTGGGGATTGCAAATGTTTTATTATACCAGGCCCTGTATCAAGATCTCAGGCCAATGTACAGATAAGACAGATTCAAATTAATGTAAAGCAATTTAAAGAAAACAGTAAGAAATTGTATGGATTTGGATATTTATCCAACAATTTAACTGTTAAGACAAAACAGCCTAAAGCTGTCTGCCTGGGCAAAATTGCTAGATACCAAAGGCTTTGACAAGCCATGTTTTAATGTGACAGAAGAATAAAGCCACCATCAGCAA
Source organism: Urosaurus nigricauda (assembly GCA_034509955.1). Lineage (NCBI taxonomy): Eukaryota > Metazoa > Chordata > Lepidosauria > Squamata > Phrynosomatidae > Urosaurus > Urosaurus nigricauda. The sequence goes on from JAOEGL010000006.1 coordinate 76,263,513, forward strand.
CAACTAGACCTTCAATGAAAGGGTCTTCCACAACCAAGGCACCACAGTAGAAAAGACCCACATTCCTGTTTTTTGCTCCCATTGGTAGAATACAAAAGAAGGTCCTCCAAAAAAGCTCCAGTAGGTGTATATGGGGATAGATCCCTCTAGCAATCTTTAGTCCTTGGATGGGCATGTAGTCGAAGAGCTCAGTCTTTTCAGGACTTAAATGTCATCACCAACGCCTTAAATTCAGTGTAGTGACAGCCAGTGCAGCTCTTTTAGAAACAGTTGTCCAGTTCTAGAAGTGGACCAAAAAAAAAAAAAAAAAACCAACACTGCTGCCTGTAGTTCTGTCCTCTTCTTTAAGATGTTGTTATGGGGTCTATCAAACTGAACACCTGGACTTCAAAATCTGCTACAGCTTTCAAGCATTCGTGCCATGTTAATCTACTCTTTGATCCTCTTGGCCTGTTAACCCAGACCATGTTGTGTTAATTTTAAATAATAATGTCCCAGTAGGAAGATAGTGGTAATGCTCAGAAGTTTTGCACCCTGAACAGTCTCAGTCAGATCCAAGTCTCATTAAACCAGATAGGCTTAATACCAGATACTCTTGTGTAGAACATAGCACTCTGTCCCCATTTTTCCAAGTTGCATCCCTCATTTTTTTTTTAAAAAAGGTTATTCCATCCCATCCCATACTTGTATCCTCCAGATATGTTGGATTGTAACTTCCCCTACCAAAGAGCCCTATACTTTTTAATATTAACAAATGCTAGTATTTCAAAACCAGAAGTGGACTTCTTCCCAGGGAAGGAGTGAGACAATTTTCACAAGGGGAAGTGTAGAAGGGGTTGGTTATCCATCGGTAGAAAAGAGGTTTCTGTGGGGAAAAAATGTTTTTGTAGGTAATGGCAAATAATAATAATATAACCTCCAATTGTAATTAGAAAATACATTGAGAAGCTTCCAAAAAACTCAAATCAATTTAAACTACATTATTTTCCACATGCAAAGTAGGCATGTAAACTAAGTAACAGTGACTAGGAATTAGATGCATATTTTGCAAGTTGCCTTGTCTAAATGCACTGTGATGTCTCTGCAAACTCATGTAGAAACTCTCCACTTTAAGTTCCTGCATATATGTTACTTTCAAAACCCAAGGCTACTAAATTTTCTTTTCTCTAATGAAGCACTGAAAGCCTGGCTGGTATCAACACATGCGTCAAAGTTGGGAATTAATTTTCACGTACAGCTATAAATGCAACAAAGATGGGACCTATAGCATAGAGAGTCTTCCTTTTAGAAGTATAATGTTTTAGTATGTTAATGAAGTGCTCATGTTGAAGATCTGCATGCTTTTACAACATCTTTTTCTTTAGGTGAATATATTAAGTGAACTTTTAAGTTTCTGCAATACTGGAAATTTGGGAAGTATAGGAGAGTTTCATTTGCGATCATAATTCTTACTTGGGGATCAATGCCTCCACAACCATATGTCACTACATGCCTATTTCTGACCAATTATGAGTGTAATTTTTGAGAACATGTGACCTTCTGAGATTGACTCTCAGACCTTCCACAGTTGCCTACCCTTAGAATTATAGAGTTGGAAGAGACCACAAGGGCCATCCAGTCCAACCCCCTGCCATGCAGGAACTCCCAATCAAATCATCCCCGACAGATGGCCATCCAGCCTCTGCTTAAAAACCTCCAAGGAAGGAGATGCCACTACACTCCAAGGGAGTGTGTTCCACTGTCGAACAGCCCTTACTGTCAGGAAGTTCCTCCTAATGTTGAGGTGGAATCTCTTTTCCTGCAATTTGTATCCATTGTTCCGCGTTCTAGTCTCTGGAGCAGCAGAAAACAAGCTTGCTCCCTCCTCAATATGACATCCCTTCAAATATTTAAACAGGGCTATCATATCACCTCTCAACCTTCTCTTCTCCAGGCATCTCTAGCTCCCTAAGTCACTCCTCATAAGGCATGGCTTCCAGACCCTTCACCATCTTAGTTGCCCTCCTTTGGACCCACTCCAGTTTCTCCACATCCTTTTTGAATTGTGGTGCCCAGAACTGGACACAGTATTCCAGGTGGGGCCTGACCAAAGCAGAATAGAGTGGCACTATTACTTCCCTTGATCTAGACGCTATACTTCTCTTGATGCAGCTAAAATAGCATTGGCCTTTTTAGCTGCCGCATCGCACTGCTGACTCATGTTCAACTTGTGGTCTATTTGGACTTGTAGATCCCTTTCACACGTACTTTCATTCAGCCAGATGTCCCCTTGATGTTCACCAATACATTTGGATAATGTCAGAATCTTATTTCAAAATCTCTGCATTTTCCTTTTTGTCATTTTAGGCTTGCTTGCTAGTTTAGCTGAACAGGCATTTCATCAAATTTCACAGTGGAGTAAGATCAGGTCCAAACCCCATCCCCCTTCTCTCCGCGCTGATCTTGGCTTGAACTCACCCACACTTTTTTGCTTCTCAGCAGATCTGTTTTTCAGATTTACCCCCATTTGAAACACACATGTGTATTAGAGTTCCCAGATCTTAACCTGGCTCTAAGATCCATCCCTTAGAGATCAAGGAAAAGGAAGCTCAGATAGAAAGTGCTTCCTTTAAAATTAAGTTTATGTATTGCTCATTTATTTTTTGTTAGAATTTCATACTCTGCTCAACACTGTGATTGGGACTTAATTAATTGTCCTTAATGACACCATCAGAGGAATTTATCATATGACGGAATTTGGGGGTATAATGCAATGGCAATCCGAACGCAATCATGGGGTTACCCGTTAGTGCGTATGAAAATATCTCACGCAATTTCGGGCAATAGGAAGTCATTCTGAATGCAATCATGGGGTTTCACGTAATTGCGTATTAAAGTATCTCACGCAATTTCGGGCAATGGGAAGTCATTCTGAACGCATTCCGAATGCAATTAGATTTCACTTAAATTCGCTAAACTAGCGAATTTATGTGAATTCGAATTGGCTCCATTCAAAACTGGGAGAAATTCCTCCCATGTGATAAACTCCTGTGACTGACCCTTGTAATATAACCCTTGACATCACAAGCAGACACCTGTAGACCTCAGGTTTTGGTCTTGAAATCTAGGGCCTGCCAGCACTTGGTAACTCTAATGTGTATACAGAGTCCTTTTGTTTTCCCATTTCTTAATGAGACGTGGAATGGAGGAAGAGGAACAGTTCCTGAACCTCTAGGAAAAGGCTTTGCCCAAGGAGTCCCATGGCTGGACTGAAAAGGGAAGCTTCACGTACAGATCCACAACTTTCTGGGCACACATACCTGAGGGCCAGACTCCTCCTTCAACACTCAAACTGTGAATAACTGGTAAATAAAGTACTAAGTCTATTGTCATTCCCTCTTCCCAGTGAATTATCTTACTCAGATCTTGGAAACATTACTTTTTAATACAGTACTACAACCCTTATAACCACCAGCCAGAATGGCCACTGGCTATGCTGGCTAGGGAGTGCTGGGATTTGCAGTTGAAAAAAAAATACTTCTTAAAGATATTATCAGTTTAGGGATGATAACTGACTATTTAATTAAGTTTAATTTTTAATCACAGAAAAGCATATATGTGTGAGTGTGTGCGCGTTGTGTGTCTTTGAGTAGTTTCCGATTTATGGTGATCCTAAGGTGAACCTATCATGGGGTTTTCTTGGCAGGATTTATTCAGACGAGGTTTCCCATTGACTTTCCCTGAGGCTGAGAGAGTGTGACTTGACCAAGGTCACACAGTGGATATCATGGCCAAACTGGGAAACAAACTGGTCTCCAGAGTCTTAATCCAACACTCAAACCACTATGCTGTGTTGGCACATAACACTAAAAAGAAAAAGAAATAAAGAAACCAGAGTAATATAACATGCAAAGTAATGTGAAATATTAAAGAATAATATAAAATACTTATACCCTTCTTAATAACCTTAAACAGATATTAAAGCATTATTTTTTCAGCAAACTACCTACAGGAACTAGCTGTGGCCTGTGGATTGTGATCTGACAAAAGATATAGTAAATGAAATTCATCAAATCTGCCAGGAATTTTCTGTAAAATTGGAGTAATAAAAGTAAATTGGATATCTCAATAAAGAAGAAAAATATAATAAAATGTGTCCAACTGCTTCCACTTGCCCCGTCCCACAAGGGCATAATCACTCTTGATAAAAGACCCTCTTAAATCTTCCTTCCAGAAGCGCAGATGGCAGACTATTGAATCTTCCTAATGTAAATGCTTTTCTGAATTTAGAAATGATCAAATTTGCCAAGTAATTTGTGGGCAGAAATGTCCTTCCAGTGCCCCCTAAAATCAGGGCAAATTGATGCCAAACATAAGTGATTTTGCAACTCTTATCACGTACATGCTGGATATTAGATATCCTTTATGCAGACTGTCTTGCCAAACAGAAATTCGCAGTATTCTTTGGGAATGGTATGTCCATTGTCACGATGGACGGAGCTTGGGAAATTATCATTAAGAAATATTTTCCTCCTGCTCCTTGCTGTAGTATTTTAAAATTATTGATTGCTGATACTCATTACAATGTTTGATAACTGACTCACTATATTACTCCTTCTGTTCAATTTGTTTGTTTTTGTCTAATATCTTGTCTTTCTCCCAAAATAATATGTCTTTCTCCAAAAATTATACTCAAGAATCCAAGTGATTTGGTAGTACATTGGGCCCTTGTTATCCGCTGCGGTTTGGTTTCAGGATCCAAATATAATGGCACAACAAAATGGTGTCCCATATATAAAATGGAAAATCAAGGTTTGCTATTTGGAATTTATACTTTGGGGGAATATTTTCAAGACGTGTATGCTCAAATCCGTGGATAGAAAATCCATGGATAAGGAGGGCCAACTGTATCTTTGTTGTGACAGCCAATGTGTGGGTGAGTGGTCTCAGTTTTGGACTAGGTTTTCAGAAGACATGGGGCTGAAAATCTGCTCAGCCATCGAATTCCACTGCATGACCCAAGAAAATACTTTCTCAGCTTAAGAAGAAGACAATGGCAAACCTCTTCTTCACCATAAGCTGGCGCTCACTTGAAGGCATATAAAATTAACATCTTTGGGGCTAAACAGACAGGCAAAAAGAGGTGCTTTCAGGCTGGCTTGAAGGTGTGGCATTTAGACGACACATGCCTTGAATCCAGCAGGAAAGTGTCCTCTAGGCACCTTATGCCATTTGAAAAAGAAGCAGCTTTTTTCTGCTTCTTCCTGGCTTGAAGCCATGTCATGTGGTCATGACATGAGCACTCCAGCTGCCTTGGGAGATGGTGATGCAGTTGGTGGGGTTTCAATATGGCTTTAGAAAAGGCAGCTTCAAGCCACTTTTTCCTGCCCGTCTGTTTCCCCCCTCTGTTCCCTCCTAGAAAATAACATGGACGTCTAATCTCTGAGTTACAAGGAGTTAGTCTGGGGAATAACCGATATCTGGGAGCTTTCCCACTTGCTAAAAAAGAACTTCACAAAGGAGCATGTGGGAGGGGAGAAAAATCTCCCCACTTTTATAATAATGCACATGGCCAAAACAAACACCTGGTTGAAAACCTTATTTACTGTATTAACTGGTTTCCTCCATTGATAAGCTAAGTCATTCCCAAATTATGGTCCTTTTGGACTTCAGCTGCCAGAAGCCTCAGCCATCTTGGTCAACGGTCTGGGATTTTGGGAACCAAAGTCCAAAATACCTGGAAGAACAGAGTTTGGGAATTACTGGCACTGAATATACTTAATCAACATATGATTCAGCCACATGGACTCATCCTACCATGGGAACCATGTGACTCCCCACATGTCATGGGACTAAAACTCTCAGCTTTCTTTTCTTTTTGCTTTATTGGATAAACTGCTGAAACTTGCAGGCCGACAACATCTGGAGTGCCACGTGATCCCCAACCCTGTATAAGGAAGGATGAGGTGTCTACTCCAACAACAGATTATAGGTACACTATACAAAAGGGCAGAAAATGGCTATGTTGCTTTCTTTTTACTTAACCACCATGAATGAGGTGGTGGTTCATGAAACTGAACATGAAATTGGTTGAGGTGGTTAAACATGAAATTGTTCACCTCAAATGCACAAAACTTGACTGGTGTGGGTAATAGGCACCTTGGGAGAGGTTTTAATGATCACCTTTTTAAAAAAATTGACAGAAAGTTTGTTTTGTTTTGTAGTTGTTAACGTAGCTCTATGTAGTCACTATCTAGATTTATACATTTTTCCCAGCGTATCTTGACCCTCCGAATACCTGATATTGTAGAAGTCTGCAGATTGCGCCTTACGAGGGAGTATCATAAAGTAATAATTATCACCTGGAAGTTATTATGGCATATTGATGAAATTTTGTCAGTGTCATCATTAGTCCCTAAGTGCACGTTGCTGAAAAAAAACAGCTCATTGTGTCCTTTATTTTTGTGACTAGCTGTGCCAGAAGTGACTAAAGTGTAAAATCCTCATCAGGCGCAATCTGCAGATTTCTACAATATCAGATATTCGGAGGGTCAAGATACACTGGGAAAAATGTATAAATCTAGATAGTGACTACATACAGATATATTAACAACTACAAATCAAAACAAACTTTCTGTCAATTTTTTTTAAAGGTGATCATTAAAACTTTTGGATACCCCCTCGTAGGTGGGTGTGCTATACGCCATTCTTCCTCATATGGAAAAATGCTTTGCCAACCATGTTTTATACAATGCTCTTACAAGGCATTCTGTACAACTATAGACATGTGTTTGTGGCATTCACAGCAGGTGGGCAGCCATTCTCAATAGCAGTAACAGTATATCTAACCCTTGTAGCAAGAATACTGTTCCTGCTCTTTAAAAAAATGATGGTGGAATTACGCCTGAATTGAAATATGTAAAATCCCATCACAGCAGGTCTACATCCACTAACTTAGCATGCTTATAATTTACACACTGACAATTTTTTTAAAAAATCACATTTTATGTAGAAACCACCCTACCTGCTCTGGAAGAAAGATGTCTCATAAAAACAACTACTACTAGCAACCGTTTCTTGCATCTTTTTTTAAAAAAACTGGTTTCCAAATTAAATTGAACAATTTCTTTTATTCAAGGTGATCTGAATAAGAAATGAATTGGGTGAAATGTTTTTGGGCAGTTTAAACAAATCCTAGTCAGTTCAGCTACATTGACCAGGATGGCTCTACATTAGCATTTGCAAATGTTACGCCCATTTGTGTCCTACAACCCTGGGCCCCCAAACTTTTCCAAAGAATGGGAAAATATTCATTTGTTTCTGGACTAAAACTCATTTCTGTTTTTTGGACTACCATTTGAAACCCGCAGCTCCACTTTGAACAAGCTCTGCTTGCGGGAGCCATTCCTGCAGACAAAACTAAAGATCATTATGCTCACTGAAAGTGTGATACAAAGAATGGATGAAATTATGTTGAGAACTTGGTCATTCCTTCTATGTTTCTGGTGCAGCTGGAGCTGGTTTCAAGGCGCTCTGCTCCGAATGCCTCATTAACAAAGGGGTTACAGTGGGCTAGAAAATTTGAGAGAGCCTAGCGTGCCAGGGTCAGCTGCCCTTGCTTCCTTGCGCCTCCCCCTTCCATGTGCCTAAAAATAGAGATAATCAGGTTTCAAAGAGGAAAAAGGAATGGAAAGGTCAAGTGTCATGACCTCAGCTATATTCCAACACTGCTTTTCTCTCCAACCCCCTGTTTTCCTTAGCTGGGCCTCCTCCGGCAGCAGTTCTTTTCCAAGGAGGGAATCCATCACTGTGGCTTGCTCTTGGACCTATCATTATCATTGATTGTCTTTGACCCTTTCGCTCCAGTAACCCCTTCCTTGTTTACTTCCTGCTTTGCTGATCTTGATTCCTTCTTGAAAGGGGGGGAAATGATCATCATAAACAAAAATACCCCCAATTATAAAGTATCTTTTGTTAGGCTGCTGCATCAGTCAACAAAGCCCTAATTGCTGCTGCTGCAGAAGTCCCCAAAGCCGGATGCAGGACACATTTTTGTGTGTGACAAGCCTGGTATTGTAAGCCTGAAGTGGCCCTTACATGGTTAACTTTAAATTCCCTGAGCAGCACAGTTTTCCAGAGCATGGAAACATTACAAAGTGTGTGTCTGTGTGCTACTATTCCCATAATTGATCAGGAACAGAGTATCATATAAAATTCCACATTGAGTTGTCTTCAAACTAAGTGGCTGTTCTTTCCCCCGTTTTGGAATATACAGGTCCAAGGTAGTGTCAAAAGCACAGAATTACAAACAGGAGCAGCCCCAAGATGTACAGAACTTGAAGGCATCAGGCTAAAACAGGAGTTGCATAGCTCTTCCTGCCTGCATATATCAGTCCTCCTTGGGTAGCATTTGCTATCTGAGGCAGTCCCTTCACTTCATCTTCTCTAACAGAAGAGCCAGGCTTTATAACTAAGGCTGCATCCACACTGCAGAAATAATCCGGTTGGACCTCACTTTAACTCCCATGGCTCAAGGCTACAGAGTTCTGAGATTTGTAGTTTGTTGTGGCACCAGAGCTTTGCTCTGAACGCAGTTCTGGTGCCACAACAAACTACCATTCCCAAAAGTCCATAGCCTTGAGCCATGGCAGTTAAAGTGGTGTCAAACCAGATTATTTCTGCCGTGAGGATGCAGCCAAGGAAATAATTGTTGTAATACCTCTGTCCTGGAAGGAAGATTCTGTCAATATCCCCTCAACTTGACTGGGAGTAAACCTTGCATTTTTGGCAGTTGCTAGGCGACATTAAGCTAAATGCCTGCCCCACTTCACTGGTTCCCTGAGTAACATGCCTTTGTCAACCTTGAATGTTGCAGGGTTACAGGGTTACATTCCTTTCTCTGTGACAAAGGAACATCAGATATTGTATAGGTCGAAGGTAACACCCACCCTGCAAAGCTTTTCCCCTGAACTGTATTGTAGTGTATCTGCAGGTTTGTCCGTCCCCAAGAAAACAAAGCGGCAACCTATAATGGTTGCGAGATGAGACGAGGAAGCAAAATAATACATTTCCCAAATATCTCACATATTTCAAAACCAAGTCAAACATCCCCATAGGAGGGTGACATGCCGGAAATATCTAGTTCCTCCACGCAAGGCCTCTGCAGACAAACCTGGTGAATTTCCTTCAGCCGTTGACTGCTCTGTTTGAACAGTGGTAGAAACTCGACACAAAAAGAAAGAAAAATCCTGCCACAATATTTAAAGTAGCTATATCTGGCTTTATGCATCAGAGGACATGTCAAAATATTAGAATGCCCAGCTATTCTTTCCACTCTTATTATATATTCTATACCTATATGATACCCCAATTTTTCTCTAGTAGGCACTGGTTACCAATAAATGATTCCTCAGCATCACTAGGCATTTCTCATTGGTGTTTATCATCCGGGACGGATTTCTCTTAATTTCAAATGAAATGAAAGTGGGGCCAGTTCGGAAATGAGTGAATTCACTAGTTCAGCGAATTTACGTGATTGTGAATTGATGCTGCATCGTGTTCAGAACAACTTCCCATTGCCCACAATTGTGTGTGATAGTTTCTCACACAATAATTTGAAACCCTACGATTGCGTTTGGAAGGACTTCCCATTGCCTGAAAATGCATGTGCTAGTCTCTCACACAATAATGTAAAATCCCATGATTGCATTTGGACTGCCATTAGATTATGCTTCCAATTTCTGTCGTCTGATATACTCCATTGTCTTCTACATTCACTGATATCCTTGGATCTTTCCAGAAAGACCTTAATCATGTATTCAGATCCTGCCAGCTATGCTTAGTTTCAAATTTTAGTCTGCCTCGATATGTGCACTGACTAGCCAAGATTTCATGTTCTTCTCATTCAATTTTTTTCTCTACCCATCTTGCAGAAGTTTCACAGCATGGAGAGCGTAACCAGGAAATGAAAAGGAAAGGAAATGAGAGAGGGAATTATGGATTTGGTAATTTAGTTTTAAGATGTGGGATAGAGAAGTTGTCATGGCAACTATATTTGAAGACCATTTGCAATTGTAATATCTGTTTCAGGGTTTAGATTTTTAAAAACTATTTTGTGGGTTACATTTGATAGAGAACCAGGGGCATGCTGCAGGCCAACAAGATATATGGAGCACATGGCACATGGCTACTTTGGCTCCCGCATCATGTTGACCAGGATTGATGGGGGTTACAGTCCAGCAGCTTTTAGAAGGTCAAACAATACAAACCATAAACAAGTTAACCTATCTAATAAATTTTGGTAAAGCATCTAGTTTATTCTAGTTGTATGAATATCAACTAATCACTTATCAAGGGTGGCCAGTAGGGACCATAAATGGCTTGCTCAAATGCTTTTCATCTTCTCAATATAGACATCTAAACCAGTTTGCCTTTCAAACTCACTGAACAATAATTCCTTACTTCCTTGCAGTTATTCCCTCTACAAGTGTCATCCTTCTTCTTCGAATAGGCTTTTAGAAAATGACCATTAGGGTTTTTAATAGTGTGCTGTTTTGCCGATCTTAATGGAAGTTAATGTTTTAAATGAGAACATTTTAACTGGTTTTAATTTCTATATGTACGTTAATTGCATTTTAATAGCAACATTTTAATGTTTTTATGTATACTTTGTGTTTTAAATGTGTGTGTTCTACCCTTTCTAAGCCTCTTTGAGTCCCAGTATTGGGGAAAAGGCAGGATATAAATGAATAAAGAGTGTAGTAGTAAGAATAATGATGCCCAGCATCCCGTTGGGGACTTACATCTTCATAAGTGGGTGTATGTATGCGGGAATTACAAGGGCGCAATTGTGTAACATGCATACCTAGTAGAGAGATCCTATTACATTATTACATAGCAGAGCCAGCAAAGTGCCCAAGGCGCATTGGTATCCAATGCACAAGGAGACTGATGCATAACAAGAGAGATGTGCATCAGTCGTGGTGCATATCGCACCTGTCCTGATGGATATTGTGCACTAATGCACTCTTGCTAGTGTCCCATTATGCATCTTCCCAACTAATTAAAGGGGCTTCTTGGCATCTCTGCTATTAGCTAGGTATACGTAAAGCTACATAACAGATCATATAGGATTCCACCAAAGAAAGATAATGAGAATCAGAATCAGAATGAATCCCAGCATCCCTAGACAGCATGGATAAGACAAAAACCTGTACTTCAACTGAATTTATTCCCAACTATGTTGTTCCCATTAGAAGAAAAGCAATACTTATGTGAAGCTGAAGGCTTTCACGGCTGGCATCCATGCCCAAAAAACCCACAAAATGCTTATGTAAGTTCCATAGATCCAATAGGTCTACTTTAGTTGGGATTAGGTCACAAACCTGAGAAGAAAGAGGTATTCTGCTTCCCTCAAACTTTCAAAGACAGAGAGCATATTTAGAATTTGGAGAATGTCATGCAGTGTTTTCACAAATTCGGTGGCATAAGATGGGGATCGCCCATTCACTAAATGCCTGTTTTGGGGGATTTTGTTTGTCAGGGGAAAAAATATTGCCTAGAACTGGTGGGGCTAATACAGGGTAGGGAAAGTGCAGCTCATGGGTCACATGCAAATCCCCAGATTTATTTAAAAACCATAGGTTGGAGTCCCTCCCCCATGCTCTAACCACCGCAAAATGCAGCAGTTTTGCCATCATAGCTCCCAAGCCCCCAGATACACCAAAACTTTCCTTAAATGCAAATAAAATAAAATAAAATAAAATAAAAATGACCTAGCCAAGAAATTAACAGACTGCCACTTTGCTTTGTGGCATGCCAACCTTACAGCAAAACATTGGCCAAGAATGATGTGGCACCACTGCCAATTGTGCAGATGTCTGTTGAAAACCACTCCCCAACCCCTCCACAACTGTCCACCCTGGTCTAGAAAAATGTAACTTACCCAAGACAGATTTGAAGGGTGAGCTCCGAAACCTCAATATCTCATCACAAAATGCAGACTGAGGAGGCTCAGGGACAAGTTGACCTAGCCAAGAAATGAACAGACTGCCACTTTGCTTTATGGCATGCCAATATTACAGTTTATTTTAATCTTCCCCCCTCTTCTTATTTACTAAAAAACAGGATGACAGGGAACCCAACAGACCCAACAGAAGGGTCTACAAGAATGCTGGTGTCCACAGACAGTGGTGTGGCAGAGCCTGCAGTCACAGAGCAAGAGTGTCAGGATTTTTGGAGTAAGCGAGAGAATTATAGCATCTATCCTACCCCTGAAACTTGTCCTTTTTGAGCTTCGCTACTGTCCTTGCAACTGACAGGGGAGAGGAGATATATTTCTGTGGGAAGTAACATGCACATGCACACACATTTTTCTGTTAGTATGCAAGTATATTGGGTGGCTTGGTCTTGAATGGGTAATTAAGACCTGTTTGCATTACAAGAATGACGTTCTTGGTAGAGAAGACAACTACAATTTAAAAAACAAATCAACTATAACTAGCTTTGTTGGAGCATTCATCTCTGAAGACCAGGTTTCGAATTCGTCTCAGCCATGGAAACCCAGTGGGTGACCTTGGGCCAGTTATGCTCTCTCAGCTTCAGAACAAAACAAAGGCAACCCCCCCCCACTTGAACAAATCTTGTCAAGAAAACCCTGCGTTAGGGTTGCTTTAGGGTCACCATAACTCATATATGACTAGAAGATGCACAACAGGTGAACTCTCCTAAGGACATGAGACTCTTTTGTACTGTGAAAGGCACCATGATGTAGTGGTTTGAGCATTTGCCTATGACTCTGGTGACTTGGATTGATTCCCTGCTTGACCATGAAACCCATTGGGTGACCTTGGGGAAGTCATATGCTCTCAACCTCAGGAGAAGGCAAGAGCAAACCTCCTCTGAACAAATCTTTCCAAGAAAACCTCTAGGGTCACCATAGGTCAGAAATGACTTGAAGGCACACAACAACAAACTTGTGCTGTAAGATCATCACTTTCATCTGTTTTCTCCATATTAGAGGTGAAACAATTCATAATGAAAAACAAGACCTTTTTGGATCAGGCAACCCAGACCACAGAACACAGTCTGGCTCAGAACCAGCATCGTTCTCTTATAGGCGCCACACAACTTCTCTGTTCAGCCTCCAAGACTTTTTAAATATTCTTGGAGATTTAAAATCTAGCTATTTGCTCTGTTATACTCTCATGGCTGTTGTTATGCAACCTGATGGCTCATAAAATAAAATCTGTAAACCACTAGCTTGGAATTAAATCTAACTGATTGGGACACAGACATATTTGAAATGAAGTCAAATAAGTACATGGGAAATGGCTTAACTGGCTTCTTTGTCATCACGTTGTATTGTTTCGGATGTGCATCCCCCAGTTGCATCAAAAGGCCAAGTGGATCAAAATTCTACTTAGGCCCATAAAACGTTGGCTGTCGTGGCACCTGTTCTATTGAAAGAAGACCCCAAGGAAACCTATTTCAGCCCAGCTCTGTAGAGCTTCTGGAAGCAAAGTGGGTTGTGTTTTGTTTTGTTTTTTCTGCTAATGGAAAAACCCTATTATTTTTATGGGTTTTAATAATTAAAATGCGTACGTTTTTATTAGTTCCAGTAATGCAGTATATAATGTTTTTAAAATTGCATTTACTAGTTCTTGCATAGTGTATTATGGTATTATATTTAAATATTATGGTTTGTTGCCTGCCTTGGGCTTCTTAACTTAAAATTCTTCAAATAAAGGGGAGACAATTCTCTCACTTGTGCATGTGTTTATGTGCCTTCAAGTTGCCTGTCAGCTTACAGTGACCCCATTAATTTCATAGGGTTTTGTTAGACCAGGAATACACAGAGGTGGTTTGCCTGTTCCTTCCTCTGAAATATAGCAACCAACATCTGATATTCATTGGCAGTCTCCTGTCCAAGTACTAACCAGGGCTGAGCCTGCTTAGCCTCCAAAATCAAATCCGGTGTCTTTCAGGTATTTAGGCCCCGTTGACCTCACTTACCAGTCAGTAACCACAATCCTACCTGTGCTGCATTCCAGCAATCCAGGGCTTCACAAAGTTGCTTTTTGGACCAAAATTTGCCTTGCTGGCTGGGGGGTTCTGGGAGTTGTCATCCAGGAAATTAACTTTTCCAAATTCTGGAAATTTTAAAATGCAGATTGCAGAGGTTGTGGGAGGTTAAAAAGAAAGAAAGACAGAAAGAAAAATTTGGGAAGCATGTGCTTCTCTGGAAAGCTTGGAAATTTTGGTTGTTTTTTCCCCCTAATACAGTTCCCAGAATCCTCCAGTCAGCATGATGACTAGGAAGTTATAGAAGTGTGAAAAGTACTTTTTCCAGACTCTGATTTTCTTCCTCTAACTTAGAATGGATAGAACAAGTAATGCTTCATTTAAAAAAAACCAAAAACAATAGTTGCAAATTAGAAGAACTTCGCTTTCCTTGGCAACCTCCTTGCAGATAATTGTTGCTTAGCACAAAGCTCTGATTAGTTTTTCTGAGTTGGTGGTGTGAAAAATTTGGGGAGGGAGAAAGCTGGCTTATCTTTAATGTCCTAATCCAAGAATAAGAGTGCCAAACGATTCTCTCTTTCCTGAGGATACCTGATAACTTTGAGTGGGTAGATGGATATGGTTAAATTCTCAGTTGGCTTGAACAGCTGCAGGTTTTGTGTAAAATTTATTATATTTGCCTCTGCCAGGACGCTGTTGCCAGAAATGGGAGTTGATATTTGTAGTGGAGAAAAGATATGTACTATAGTTACAGATTTATTATAAATGCAAACATTTCCTAGGAAGAATGTGAAATTGGGTGATCTTTCTTTCTTTCTTTCCTTTTTTGATTTGAAATAAAAGCAGCCAAAAATGGGAGTCATGAAAAATTACTCATAGATAATGTAAATATTGTCCCAATAGAATAGCAGACGTATACCATAAATATAGCGCCAGTTTATTAGGGCATTGTAGCCAGGCTCAATATACCGTTAGGAAGAGTCAGTCATTTCAGTCAGCAGATACTGGCAGACCCTTGGGTTCTTCCTCCACTGTATTTGCCACACATGTCCTCCTGGGCCTACAAAACTAGTGTGTTTGTTTATCCACTAATCTCTAAGTAATCATAGTCCCCTTTTTCATCCAAACCAGACAACTATGGCTACCAGCTTTTCAACTAGCCAGGATCTTAAAGCAGAGGTTGAAGTCAGTTCTCCTCACAATATTACCTAGGCTATGATATCAACATGTTGGAGATCCCAAGGTTTGGTAGTTTAGGGGAGATATAGTGCCCTGTAGGATCAGCTTTATAACTTGGGGTTATGAGTCCACTTTAACTGCCATGCTTCAGCTCAGAATGTGGTGGAGTCTCCTTCCTTGGAGGTCTTTAAGCAGAGGGTGGATGGCCATCTGTCAGGGATACTTTGATAGAGAGTTCCTGCATGGCAGGGGGTTGGACTGGACCTTGTGGTCTTTTCCAACTATACGATTCTATGATCCTATGATTCTAACCCTATGGAATCCTAGAATTTGCAGTTTTGTTCTTAACTTCTGTCAAGTCAACTTCAAGTTATGGCAACCCTATGAATGAGAGAGCTCTAAGCCACTCTATCGTCAATTCAGGCCTTGAAGACTTGGGTTGTGGCTTCCATGATTGAGCCTATTCATCTGGAATGCACCTCCTTTTTTCCTACTGCCTTCTACTTTACCAAGCATTATTGTCTTTTCTAGTGAGTCATGTCTTCTCATTATATGTCCAAAGTACGACAGCTTCAGTTTAGTCATCATGACTTATAGGGAGAGTTCAGGCTTTATTTTCTCTAGGGCTCTTATTACATTACATTATATTTTAAGCAGTCCGTGGTATCTGTAGAACTGTTCTTCAGCCCCACATTTCACATGTGTTTATATTCTTCTTATCAGCTTTTTTCTCACAGTCATACACAGAAATGGGAAATACAATGGCATGGACAAACTATTTTGTTTCTCAGTATTCTGTCTTGATGGTATCCTCTAATCCTGAGTACAGGTTACACATCTGGAAATCAAATGTAGTGGCACACCCATTTCTTTTATAGCGATCCATAGTTTTTCATTATCTACACAACTCAAATACTTTGTTATAATCTATAAAGCACAGACTGGTTTTCTTCTAAAATTATTTGGTGCACTCCATTATCCAATGTATGTTTCCAATATGATCCCTAGTGCCTCTTCCTTTCCTGAACATCTTGGACATCTGGCATTTCTCACTCCATATATGGCAAAAGCCATTGTAGATTTTGGGGCATCACTTTGCTTGTATGGAAAGTCAATGCAATGGTCCTGTGGTTACTGCAATTGCTGGTTTCCCTTTTCTTGGGAACTGGAATGTATCTTGAGCATTTCCAATCTTTTGGCCCATTTTTTTTTTATTTTCCATATTTGTTCACCTTCAAAATATGTAAATAGAGATAATAAACATTCTTTAGTTCATTGGTGGGAACTATGCATCTCTCTAACTACTGTTGAACTGCAACAGCCAGAAATATTATCCAGCCTAACCAATGGTAGAAATGCTGGGATTTGCAGTCCAACAACATCTGGAGAGTTACACAATTTCCATTCTCACTTTATTTATTTATGCCTGATACAAGAAGGGTAGGATTTTTAGTGAGGCGATGTGATCTTTCTCTTACTCCAGAATTTACTGCCAGAAAATGAATTTGGACAATGATTTTTAGCACATAAAGTCAATACTAATTAGCTATTCTAAGTGTCAGTCCACAGACCAGTTAGATTAACATAAAGGTATTTTACTGAGATAGCAAAAAAGAGTCAAAGCAATACTGCAGATATGAATGTCTTTTCAAAAAAACGGTGTCAGGGGATCTTTCCCTCCTCCTCCTTGCCGACAGCAGCTTTGATTTAAAATGTCAGCAAAGAGATCACTTCACTGGCAACCAATATTACTTCCTTGCTAGCTGCTCGGGTGTTGACAGCAGGCAGTAAAGGCTCCTCAGCCATGACATCAAGTCAGATAGCATGGTTCCTGAGGCAGGTCTCATGGCACATTGATATTCTAGCATCTAATTCTCAGGTTATAAATTTAGAATCGGTCTCTGGCCATATTCCCTGAACTGTGACTACAGGATTGTTGCCACACATTTAAACACACACACAGAGAGAGACCAGTTACATGTTTTCACAGTACTCAGACTAAATATGGAAAACTTGGGAATACCAATCTATTGCAGGAGTGTGCACAAAATTGACTTTCCTTGACTCTTAATGTCGCATGCATGTATGCACAGCTCCGTGATGAGCCAAATTGGGGGGCTATAATCTGGCAGGAAAAAAAAGTGATCAGTGCAAAGGTTGGCAATCATTAGCCTAAGAGTTCCAGGCACCCCAAATCAGCCTAGTCTCATGCATCTATTATAGTTTAATTTTAAACATCTTCTGCAAATAAGCACCCATGACTTTGCCAAGCATGATCTGTCCCTCCTTTCCCAACAGCCTTCTGCATGGGAAGAAAATTAGAGAGAGGGAAGGAGGTGGCAAAGTAGGGATAACAGAATGGTCTTACCCACTTGGATTCTGGCTCTTCCTACTAGCGGCTCTAGTCTTACCACTGCCGTCATGCAGACCCTGAGATATCACTCCTACTGATCATATCTTGGTGGGTACCCCTAGGCACAGGGATTTTCTTCTGAGGGAGGCTAGCATGGGACCTTATCAGACAGGAGGAATTTCTCTTTATTGTGAATGGAGCCAATTCGAATTCACGTGAATTCGCTAGTTTAGCGAATTTACGTGAATTCCCATTGCGTTCGGAATTTGTTCAGAATGACTTCCCATTACCCGAAAATGACCCCCCTCCATTGCCCGAAATTGCGTGAGATGCTTTAATTCGCAATAACGTAAAACCCATGATTGCGTTTGGAATGACTTCCCTTTTGCCCGAAATTGCGTGAGATACTTAAATTCATAATAACGTGAAACCCCATGATCACGTTCGGATTGCTATTGGATTATACTTCCAATTTCCAACGTCTGATAAGGTCCATGGTCTCTTACTTCTAGTTCTTCTGCCATCAGGCAAAACCTTTTTTTTTTTTTTATTCTAACAGGCTTTTGAGAACTTAAGTTTTTAAAATATAGGGCTTTTATGATGGGGTGCTTAAAAGTTCTTGGCTGAATCAAGAGAGGAATGACCTGGAGCGAACTTAGTGCTATTCCATATATTCACTCTGGAATTCAGCAAACACATTATTTCTCAAGTTTCTTTAACTGTTGGGGGAAAAAATCTGATGTCTGGTCAGCGAAATACTGCTGGTGTCACCACAAAATCATTCAAATTTCCTTCCTTTCAAAGTCTTTTTAAGGTCTGGAAACAGGAAAGAGCCAGAAATAGGGTAGATGGTTTGTACACTGAAAACTCCAATTCTTCAAAACATTCATTGTCTTGCCAGCCCTGTGAGCAGGTCCATTTCAACTACATTGTATCTTAATTGTAAACTGGTGTAAGTCCCAGTGGAGAATAAGTAAAGATGATTGATGATGATGATGATGATATGGTGATGGTTCTTCATTATATAACTGGTTATTTGTTATAGAATGTAATGGCTTATGTATTTTTCTAGTGATTGTATTAAACTATGTAATTGTGGTTTATTAATTTCCCTTTTAAAATATTTTTATATTTAGCTATATATTTATACATCCTAACTTATTCAGTTTCAGTTGATATGATGATGATCATCATCCTCACCATCATTTCAGTTTAAGAACTGCATAATCGATCATCTAGCTTTGCACACTATACGTAACCTGATTATATTCTTCCTTACTCATATTTAGTGTAAAGTAAGCAAAGTTTCAAAATAACTACTGTATAAAATTAACTTGTTAAGTTATTAATTCATAGATGCTTTTATATGGCTAGACTCACTAGATCTTCTGATCAACACTTAAATTAATCCCAGGCTTTAATTAGTTAGTTAATGTTAGAATCTTGAAATTTATTTGAGTGCTCTTCCTCTTGCAAATCCAGTAAAATAGAAAGAATTATAGATAAGAAAGATTAGGATTGGAGCAATGTTTTCATTGCTATGCAATAGAACTAGGCAGGGAAGCAATTAAAGGACGACAATTGGGGATCAACTGAAGAAGACTGAAAAGGAAGAAAAGATAGTAATGGAATGGAGTGAGAGACTGATTTGTACGCTGAAGCGTAAAGTAGCTATGATCCTTACAGAACGTCAGACCCTTAAGGTCTGAAAGGCTGGTGTCCCTGCCATTATGCATTATGACTCTCTTCAGATATCTTTCTCTTTTGATATTGTTCTGGTTTCTATTGTATAGTGTAGAATATTGTATTGAATTGTTTGGAATTAGTTGCAATAAACTTTGCGTACTCTTTTAGTGACTTTGCTGCTGCTCACACAGTGCTAGACACTTGGCACCTTATTACAGGAGAAAACCAAAACGCAAAACAGAGCTGGGTTTCTTTTTTCCTCCTTGCATGCTGTTGTAGCACTTCCATTCTCCTTCCAGAGGGAGACAGTTGTAAAAGGGTGCCCTTTGACAAATGGATTCTTCCAGGGCAAAAAAAAAGAGACACTCTTTTATTACCATCTCCCTTGGAAAGAGAACGGAAGTGCTTTGACAGCAAGCAGAGAGGCATGGCTTTTTTTTTTCTATTGCCATAAGGCCCTTGGATATTTAAGTGATTTTTTCCCCCTTCAACCCCAACTCACCCATTTCTCTTGGCTTATTTTCCATTCTTTACTATCACCATTCCCCACTCCCTTGATTCTTTGGATCACACTTTGGAATAATTTAGCTAAACTCATGACACACACACACATATCTACTCAGAAGCAAATCCCACTGAATGCCTTTATAATCTTTCAGCATGTTTTATTATTCTTCACAAAGGGCTGGCCACTTGAATAATTAAACAGGAAGTTTTCCTGTCATACATACCTATTTCCTTTTTTTTATTTTTAATTTTATGTATTAAGGATTTAAAAATACATACAACATATAATACATACATACATACATACACGTAATACATACAAACGACATACCACAAATAATAACAGTTTACAACAATAACCAATACATAAAAATAAAAACTTTTATCTTGTTTCCATCATTTCTATCGGAATACTTCCCTATCCTCGATGTTTCAGCTTTACTAATGTAGTTTTGAATATTTCCCTTGATTCTTTTTCATAATTTAAAGTAGACCTTGCCTTACCTGAAGCAATTTGTAATAGTATTAGCTAGTAATGAATTATTTATATTGAAAATTAGATAACAAAAAAGGTATACGTTTGAACAGCTTATTTCTTGCCAAGCTTTAAAATATATATTTCCTTGTTCCTCTTCCTCTTATATAAAATATTGCCCCCTTTGGGTATGTTTAATTAAGGTTCCATCCTTGTTTCTTACCAAACTCTGTTAGACAATTCTAATCCTTTTCTATCTCTTTCAAAGGTTCATTTATCATTACAGTAGTGACTATATCCATATCCATACATATTTCCTTCTCTCTTGGTTTATCCTTTCCTCTCTATCCCTCTTATTTTGCTCCTAAGTCAGCCTCTCCTTCATAATGTGTGGGGTATAGTAAGATTAAAGCCAAAAGATACAGCTAGCTAAATTCAACAACAAGAACTACTACTGTTCAGAAATTAGTCCCATTGAGTTAAATGATAAAACCAGATACGTTTGCAGATCATACCCATGTTTCATCTTTGTCGCCAACCACTTATGTTCACATTTGCAGTGGATCAAAGTCTTCTAGATGAAATAAACATGTAATTCCTTACAAATCTTTTACAGAGTTCCCTATTAATCCTTAATAAACAAGAGGTTTGAAGGGAAGTGAACAGTATACATGGTGATGAAGACAGAAGAGGATAAAAGAAAGAATAAGAGAGATTGATCAGTGAGAAATTTGAACTCTATGCAAGATGAGATCCCAAACTAGGGTAGACTTTCCCAACCTGACAGTTTCCAGACATGTTGAACACCTACCATTTCTAGGCAGCAATTGTATTAGTTGCAATTTGAAGGAGGAAAAAACTATATTGAGGAAAGGCAACTTTAAAACAAGAAAAATAAAAGTTTAGAAGGTTCCCAGAACAGAATATGCCCTATTGTCAAGGATGATAGCCTCTATGCCATTTTGTATTAATCATATGGCCTCTCCAGAACTAAAGTTTTAAAAATCAAGTTAAATAATTTTACCTTTACTAGTTAAACAATTTAAAGTATTAGTGTTGGTTGCAATTAATTAATTAATTAATTGCCCTATTTATAATATTTAAGATATATTGAATTAATATTCAAATGTAACATTCCAAGTTCTGAAACCTGTAAGTTTCAAACTTTGTGATGGGAGCTCATAAGAGTGTTGTTCCAGATCCTTGATCATCCTGGAAGTCCCTCTTTGCCAATTTTCCATCCAGAGAAAACTAAGGTGTTTTGTTGCCTGAGTCACTGCAGAAAACAGAACTGTCTATTGCATGTACAGCAGCAGAAAAAAAAAATCATAAATAGCAGAAGCAAGACACAAAGAAACGTATCAGTTTATGTTGTAGGAGAATACAATTAGTATCGTATCATATCATTAGTGTTAGCATAATTGGATTTTTATAAAATTTGGAGTGTGTGGAGTTCACGCTGACCTCTAGCTGGTCTTCTAGTGACTCTCCATTCTGAAGCAAGGAGACCAGGAAGACAACTTGCAAGGGAAGAGGCAGGATCCCTGGAAACAATACAATCAGAAATTCCCAAAGGTAGCTTGAGAGTTGCTAATGAGGGAGCCGTCATCGCCAAAACCAACACCATGCTGGCTATTTGTTCTTAGAGGGCCGCTGATCAAATAAGTGACCCACCCATCTACCTGTTTGTCTTCCCCCAATTGTGTCAGACCCAACTGCATTGACCAGGACACCCTACACCTTGGCTTATCAAAGCCCAGGCTATCAAACACCTTTGTCCAGGCTTCGGCCAAACAATTAAGCTTATCGCCAGAGGCTAGATTTCACCTATAACAACCCTTGGATTTGCCCACTCAGGGGTGCTACACTCAGAATATGGCCTGGCTCCACACCAGACTGGACTCTGATTTTAGCTCCCTTGGCCAACACCCAACACCACTATGTTCCCACAGCCGTGTCTCATCCGTCATCTACTCTCCTGCATTGGACACCCAGAGAAGCCTTCGGAAGGGAGTATCGCCTGTAGTTTTGCCTCTCGATCTTTTCTCTCCTTTATTTCCACTGAGTCTCAAGAGTGTGTGTATGTGTGTGTGTGAATGTGTTATTGCTGTATGTGCGTTCCCCTTCTCAATAAATATTTGGTCTTTAATTGGAAAAGCCTGTCTCTGCACTGTCTCTTAAGAGATTATTTGGTCTTTTGGTATACACTAAGGGACATGGTCTCACGAGGGCATTGTTATCCCTCCCTCTCTGCAATTTGAGCTAATTAAAAAATCTCCTAATTAGTAACTTCCTAACACTAGATCCAAAATTAGTCCTACCCACCAAAATGCTTAAGACTTGTTAGGCTAAAGTAAACTAATTCTGTACCTAATTTCAGTTAGTTTAATGCAGGTATGATCAGCCTTGTACTTAATCTAATAATCACAGATTTGTGTAGTGGTGGATATATATTTTTCCCCTGAGGGATTTTTAAAAATGAACCTTTACTTCTCCCTGAACAGCCTAGGAGGACAAGATGTAGTAAAGTCACACAATGTAAAAGTTAATAGATAATTTTGTGATACATTCCAGGAAACTTGATTCTAGTTAACTTTATTACACATGCCCGACTTCAATTCTTAGAGTGGGGTGGGTGTGGGTGGGAAGTATACTTATTTCTAAAGGACAGCTAGGCATCAATGAGGTTTTTGAATGCAAGCATATGATTTCACAATGCTTGCTGAGGAAAGAGGGGAATGAGTGGGATGAATGAGCAGATTAATACATTACATCAGTAAACTGAAGGAAGAAATGTGAATTTTACGTTCGTTTTAGGAAATTGTTGAGGAAAATAATGTCACATCACTTCCAGTTGGTGAAATCAACCAAAGTATGGCTGATTATGAGTTTCTCCAAGAGTTTTTGTAGGTATTGTGGCCCAGGAAGACCTAAACCACCATATTTTGTAGCAGCTTGGAAGGTTCTTAAAATTTGTAGTCTACGGTCTGCAACATGGGGTCCTGGGATTCACTTGTAACTTTTCTAAGGATTCACTTGTAACTTTTCTAAGCTTTTCTGGGAAAAGCTTAGAAAAGTTGGAGCCTATAAAAGTTAATTTTTCAACTACAAATCCCATAATGCCTGAGCTGGTTGCTGGGGAGATTATAGGAGTTGTAGTTCAATAATGTAACTTTCTCAGTCTCTGCTTCTGGGTGAATTTGCACAGGATTGCACTGCAGGAGCCATAAAACAAGCACCAGTCTCTCCTACCCAGTAGATTATGGCTTTGTAGAAATCCAGCATTCCTTTTGAATTAAGTAGAGTGAAATGGAAGGCCTTGAAGAAACAACTTTGCAAAAGATCTCTCACTTCATTTCCTCTGATGACTGTGCCTGTCTCTGAGCCGGTTTCATGGGTCACTTTGTACCCCCTGCCTAATTTTAATATTTGACCCACCAGGGGTTTATTCATTCATAACATCTCAACCATGAATTCTCACGTGATACGAAGGCAACGTGGAGCATCTTTTCAAGAGAGCTCCTCTATTATTCATCATAGTAACAAAGTTTAAAAAAAATTCTTTCCAAAATGATAATCACCTTGGGTCCTTCAATAAGAGATTGCAATCTCTATTATTAAAACATATTGCAGTTTATAATTTAGACTATTTTAACTGCTTTTTCTGAAAAGCTAACTACCTAATTTAAAATATCTGTCCCACTTATTTGAAAGAAAGGACAAAAACATTCTAGAAGTCACTATATAATTCCTACCCCAACTTTTAGAAACAAGATACCAAAATGTTCTACAATTAACATTTCACCTTTCTTTCTTTTTATTTAATCATTTATTAAAATATTTGTTCACCAAGTTCTTGATGGGGTGGCTGGATACAATGAAGAACGCTTTCTCATTTAGGATTAGAATGTCTAAGAGCATTCTTTATATTCCTAGTGTCTGTGTTTGGATATCTGTATTCAAGAGACCATGAACTTCATTAGGTTGACACTGAATTTACTGAAGCCAACTAAAAGAGCATATTTTTATTTTCTTGGTCCTGAAGGATGAATCATGAGTTGGAAATTCTGTTTAAATAACTGGGGAGTATTATAGTCACTGATCCCAAATAATTACGTTTAGGATTATGGAGCTGTTTTGAAAGGGGAACATGCAGTGGGGCAGTCCTGCCATTTACATCCAAAGTGCCTTGTTTTAGTGAAGACAACCAAGCAAAGCAAACCATTTAGAAGAGTCTGGACCTTATCAGATGGGAGGAATTTCTCTTTATTGTGAATGGAGCCAATTCAAATGACCCCCCCATTGCCCAAAATTGTGTGAGATGCTTTAATTCGCAATAAGGTAAAACCCATGATTGCGTTCGGAATGACTTCCCTTTTGCCCGAAATTGCGTGAGATACTTTAATACGCAATAACGTGAAACTCCATGATTGCATTCGGATTGCCATTGGATTATACTTCCAATTTCCGACGTCTGATAAGGTCCTCTGACTCAATAGTTGATCTTCTGTGTCAAGGCCACAATTGCTTTACTACACAAGATCAGTCAAGGCAGATGGGTGCTGTATCTCTGAATGTTCACATGATCAGAATCTAGAAATCAGCATGGAGTCACATCTTACCTTCACTTTCCTACTGTCCCTTGCACACAGAAGCACAAATTTATAACATTTTAGATTCTTAAAAAATTGATATATGTGTCCTATCTCAACAGGAGAGAGAAAAATGTATGTTCCTCATACAGGCTAATTTAAGTACATAATAATATAAGAAGACCCTTGGCTGGATCAGACCGAAGCCTATCCAGTATTATTTGTCAGTGTAAAATCTCAATCTGGGTATATATAAAATCATAATTGATATCTAGCACAGAGCATGACTGGATGTCATGATGATGGCCTGACACATATTTTAGGATTCATAATGGCTCAAGGTAGCTTGAAAAGCACCAGTGTCAGGACACACAAAATAGGCCATGCCAAGCTAGAGAGACAAGTATCATGGGTAATACATGACCCAATGTTACCCCATCGGCTTATTTTGCATTGACTATGGCAAAGGAAATGAGGAAGAGTCTGTCAAAAGAGACAGAAGCCAGAGCGCATCTAACCCTATGAAATTATCTTCCACTTCCCCATGCTCCAGATCAAAGAAAGGCATTTCAAATTGTATCAGTATATAACACCTCAGTGCAACAACCCTTTTAGGTTGTATCCTTTCCCAGGAAAACATCAAAGAAGCTTTTAAACCCTTTGTGAGTCCACAAACATATTGCTTTGAGGCAAGATTTTTTTTATTTTATTTTTTTGTATAAATGCATCTCCAATCTGAAATTTCTTTGTTCGCTTAGCTGAGCGAGTGTTCCTGCAGCTATGGCTGAGTATCTGGCGCATCTTTTGACTTGTTCACGTCTCCTTGCAGTGTTCCCTTCTGCTCTGGCTGAGATCCCAGTTTTCTTTTTCCTAAGGTCCCAAACACACTGCAGAAATAATCCATTTTAAGACCACTTTAGCTGCCCTGCTCAGTGTTAAGGAATCCTAGGAATTGTAGTTTATTGTGGCACAGGAACTCTCTAACAGAGAAAATTAAATGTTTCACAAAACTACACTTTGCAGAATTCCCTAACACTGAGTCAGGGTAGTTAAAGCAGTCTCAAACTGGATTATTTCTGCAGTGTGTTTGGGACCTACATTAACTTTTTGTGGTTTCTCTCTCTTTTTTTCTCAGACATGAGCTAAGGCTACTGCATTTCCCATCTTTTCTCTTTGCCCTCTTTTTCTTCCAAGACTGAGCCAGACCTAGTCTGAGTCTCTATTCCCCACCCCCCAAAAAATTAATTCTTTCCTGGAAAATCTATTATTTCCTGGATTAATATCTTACAGTATGCCCTTGGCTGCTAGCTGAAGGTGTTTCTGCTTTAAAGAAAACAACAACCAAAACTTTTTGTTCAAAATCCTTCTTGTGGATGCTGATGCTCCCTTGCTTGAATCTTCAGTCTGCGTTTTTTTACGGAAGGGGGGCTAGATGGCAATTTTTCTTCCAGTTACCTTTTTTGTTGTCTCTCTCCAAATTTTCCACCATTCCCTTCCTGTAGTCTTGACTTAATGTTGTAAGTGTGCCTGTTCTCTGATGGGTGTGTGTCTATGTATCTTGGCACACTTACAAATAAAATCCAAGAAAATAATAATTTCACAGCATCCTTACGAAGTTCTTTAGATTCTGGTTCAATTCATCTGTTGGGCCAATTAAGAAAGTTTCACTATGGTTTGCTTCATTCACTATGAAATGGTATAGACATATAAAGCGCTATTGCTTTTGCATGTGCAATATATAGCTAGATGAAATGTATTATTGACAGTGTACAACTCAGATTAATTCTAACCTTGATTTCCTGATTTGATGAAACGGAAAACTAGGGTTTACTAAAA
This sequence comes from Urosaurus nigricauda, assembly GCA_034509955.1. Classification (NCBI taxonomy): domain Eukaryota; kingdom Metazoa; phylum Chordata; class Lepidosauria; order Squamata; family Phrynosomatidae; genus Urosaurus; species Urosaurus nigricauda. The sequence goes on from JAOEGL010000006.1 coordinate 76,290,142, forward strand.
CAGGGCTATGTGGTTTAGTGTGGCCCTTGGGAACACTCAGATCTTTTTTGGTCACAAAAAAAGTTGTTTTTCAGCTGCAAAAATACATGTGGACTGCACTGGAATCTTTTGTGAAGCTCTTACTTACTCTGTTCCCCACCTTATCCACACAGGGATTAAACATTTGCCTCGTGCAAGCCTGGAGCATAACGGCATTCCTATGCCCCTACTCCTCAGCAATTGATATACATAGGTCTACTGCCCTTGACTGACTTGACTGGAAGCTATCAACAAACTTATCCCTTTGTGTAGCAGCACATGATACATAAACAAGGCCACTGAATATGAAGGGAGGAAAGAGTGTGGGAGCCCAAGGGTCAGGCATGAAACACCAGCCATCTGATTAATAGCTAGGAGAGGATACTTGATGCTTGCTTGACCAAGTGTAGAATTCTAACATGGGTAAACAGGATTTCAAACAAGACTCAGCTCAAATTGTTTCCCATGAACAATTTTAAAGTCTCTATTAGTGATTTAAAAAAAAAACTCCTTTACTTGCACACATAGCATAATTTGAAGCACAGCCCACGTTTACTTGGCAGCTTTTGAAACAAAAATCTAGGGCATCTTTTTGCAGCAAAGGGATGGGTCAAACACAATATTAAACCATTATTTGGTGTTCCATGCCTGAGCTTTGGCTTCATGAACTCCTTCCATTGCGAATACAACATTACTGTATTTACGTGATTTCCTGACAGATGAATGAACCTCTGGCTCATGAACTCCATCAACCCTAGCTTTCGTCCTTCATGTCAATGAGATTCTATGATCATCAGATCTGAGACATTAATTCAGACATGTTGAGGCAATCCTATGATATCAAAAAAATCCTATGTTCTGACATATTGGACAACCTAAACATGAATGTTGAAGTTTCCAAGATAATCATTATGGAGCAGAACAGTGACCTAGTTTGCTGGGGGATTCTGGCAGTTAGAGTCAAAAAATAACTTTTGCCATTTTTGTTCTGAGACCCCTCACTCTGCCGAAACATTTGTGCTGGGACCTTCATGTGGGAGCTATTTTGCTTAAATCCTGCTCACGATTTTACGTCAAACTCCTCTCTTACTACCTGCAAAGGCAGAAATAGCTGATTTGTATCATGAACAGCCACGAAAAATAATTGATGTGATTAAAAATCCAGCCACAGGGTGCCACTATTGATCTACATGAACAAAGATGAAAAGAAGCCTGTGTTTTCAGGGCTGCAGTGTGCCTTCAAGTCATTTCTGACTTCTTATGACCCTGAAATGGGTTTTTTTTGGCAAGATTTGTTCAGGGGAGGTTTTACCATTGCCTTCCTGTGAGGCTGAGAGAGTGTGATTTTCCCAAGCTCACCCACAGTGGGTTTCCATGGCCAAAGGGGGATTCAAACTGGTCTCCAAAGCTGGATTCCAACACTCAACCATTACACCATGCTGTCTCTTGATACATAGATATCTAATGATTTTTGCACCAATGTATGCACATTCATAAGTGTCCTGATGTGTAATTCCATCTCGAAAAACAGAGTTTTGTTATGCATCTGGAAAAAGTAAAGTGCAAGCGATGTGATATATCCAAATACATCTTCCTTTCCCTAAATTGTAGCCAAAATGGATTAATTTTAAAATATATGGATCTATAGGAATGGGAACGATCGTCCAAAAGTAACTGCTTTGAGTTCTACCCAGATGTGAATTAGTGAAGAAAATGCACATTCTGAGTACACACAGAAATGTAATTTTTGCCTAGTTGTTGTTATTATTATTATTTATATATTCCAGGGATGAGTCTTCCGATTGTTCAAACAGATTTCTAGGGTGCTGCTGGTGAACTTTGATTCAAATTAAACCCTGGGCTTTCTGTTAACACATGTAAATTTCGAGGCCCATAGCTTCCCCCCAACTATTTGCATGCAGACTTCCTGCTGAAATCAATGAGAATCAATGGACTCATCTATAGGGAATCCAGCATCCAAGTGTCTGTGTGCTGAAGAGAAGAAGGCTGCAGGAAGTGGGAGGATGTTCAAATTAATTGTATTAAATGTGCAATACATCTCAATCCAGATTTTTTTTTAAACCCAACTACTATGTGGTCCTTAAAGCATTAATTGGGTTCAGGTTACAAAACACAACCCTTTCTACTCATTTGTTTTGTGAGGCTTCCTGGTGGTTCTTCATTTATTAAAGAACAGCAGGGTGAGATTATATAGGGAGCTCAGATGCATGGCTGCAGGAACAAGAGATCTGATAAAATCAAGGAGTTTTCAACAACCAGTGATTAAACCAGGGTTGCCAATGCTCTTTGTATGTGTGGATTCCCAAATTATCTACCTCAAGGCAGGGTTTATTTGTTAATGGAATAATTGCACTGTTGTTGAGGCCCAGCAAAAGGAAAGGCATGAAATGATTTTTACAAGAGATTCTGCTAGTTCTTTTTCATTCGCATTGCAAACATCAATATGCATCCAGGGAAAAAAAAAGTAGAAATCCAGGAAAAATCAGTTGGAATGAGTTCAGTGATTTGTGGGATGGTAAGTCAGCACATAGGTAAATCCTATTAATCCAGTAGATATATTTAGGTACGACTAGTAACAGATTTCAGACTATGATTTTTTAAAATCATTTTTTTTAAAGAAAGGAAATACAATAATCTTACTTAAATAACCAAGTCAATAACATAATATGTTAAAGGCATGGAAATATTATCAGATTAATTTCCCTCATTTGACTTATTCCAGTAGTGGTTAATATTTAATTATATTAATTGCTAAATAAATGAATGAATAAATAATAATAAAATAGTGGCTAGTATTTAATTATATTAATTACTAAAAGCTTAAGTGTTTTCCAATACAAAAAGAACAACCATTGGTAGTAAAATATTTTAGTGTGATTTTCAGCTCTTGCTCTCCTGCTATACTTTCATCTTCATGTTACAAACAGAAAAGGAGTTCAAGCAATTAGGACGTTTATCACACAACAGGATTTGGAAGTATAATCCAATGGCAATCTGAACACAATCATGGGGTTTCGCGTTATTGCGTGAAAGCTGATCACACACATTTTCGGGCAAAGGGAAGTCCTTCCTAACGCAATTGTGGGGTTTCACATTATTGTGTGAGAAACTATCACACACAATTTCGGGCAATGGGAGGCAATTTCAGGCAGTTCCAAACGCGATGCAGCATCAATACGCAATCACGTAAATTCACTGAACTAGCAAATTAACTCAATTCCAAACTGGCCCCACTTTTATTTCTTTCAAAATTGAGAGAAATCCATCCCATGTGATAACGTCCTAGGAAGTCTGAGTGTTGAGTTTTATTTACACAGAAAATCTGAGCTGGTGCTTGTAATTTTCTCTGTGATGGCAACAATCCCACATGTCTGAAAAACAAGGATATAAATGAACCATAATTGACAGGATCCTTTTCTTAAATGCTGTGCTATCTCTGCTTTTGTCACTGTCAAAAATGAGCAGAGTAGCACATGGTACTGAAACACAAGCTGAAACACAATGCATCTCTCTTGCGAGGTTTTGGTAAGGCTGGGGTTAAAAGAGAGATAGTGGAATTCATACTCTTCCATCCCTCTTTACATGTTAATTTTTGTTACAGTTATTTATGACTAAGTTTCATTAACTTCAGTGAACAAAACATGTGCTCTACCATTGATCTTTACAGATCATGTTCCTTGGTAGGATGTGGTAAAGCAGAGAGGATCCAGTGATGTATATTTTGCAGAAAAATATTCTGCATATGCCCATAAGCATTCAAAACATTTCCAGTTAATAATTCTCTACTTTTGATTCACGGTCGGATCTCTGTAACCAGCCATGTATTGCAGCACTTCCAGTGGATCACTGTCCTCTAGCTAAAATTAACACACCATTCCTTACAACTTTTTAACATCGCTCCTTATTAAACCTTTAATAAACAAGATGCTTGGAAAGCACATGAGCACTTTAGATGTTGGTTAGGGTGCAGTGGTAGGAAAAAAGAGGATAAATAAAAGTCAGTGACAATACTTTAGTGATCAGGTTTTGAGATGAGATCCTATACTTTAGCACAGCCTTTCCCAATATGCCAATTTCCAGATGTCTTGAAGACCCACCATTCCTGGTCAACAATTATATGATGGGCTTTGCAACCAATCTGAGAGGAGGAATCCAGGTTGAGGGTAGGCAACTTTAAAAGGAGGAAAAGAATACTTCTGAAAATACTAGTAATAAAATGTGCCCTGAGAGCCAGTGTGGTGTAATGGTTTGAGTGTTGAATTATGACTCTAGAGACCAGGGTTCAAATCATCACTCCAGCATAAAAACCCACTGGATGACCTTGAGCAAGTCACACACTCGGAGGAGTTTATCATAAAACGGAATTTGGGGGTATAATGCAATGGCAATCCAAACGCAATCATGGGGTTTCACGTTATTACGTATTAAAGTATCTCACGCAATTGTGGGCAATGGGAAGTCATTCCAAACGCAATCATGGGGTTTAACGTAATTGCGTATTACAGTGTCTCACACAATTTTGGGCAATGGGAAGTCATTCTGAATGCAATTAGAATTCACATAAATTCGTTAAACTAGCGAATTTACGTGAATTCAAATTGGCTCCATTTGAAATTGGAAGAAATTCCTCCCATGTGATAAACTCCTCAATCTCAAGGATAGCAATGGCAAGCCTGCTCTGAATCAACTTGCCAAGAAAAGCTGTGATAGTTTCACTTTCAGGTTGGATAAGACAAATATGACTTGGAGGCATACAGCAATAACAAACAGTCAAGAATGATAAAGTCCCTGCTATTCTCTGCAAATTCCATAATCTGTCCTGGAGACCCATGTTTTCAACAACATTAACTAACAATAGCTCAACTGCTTAAATAAGGTAAATTATTTGCATTGGTAATTAATTAATATTTGTGTTGGCAATTAATTAATTTCACAATTTGTAACATTCAGCTTCATCAAATTCAGTTGAAAAGCTAATGCTCCAAACTCTGTAATTCTTAAACAGAGAGAGAGGAAAGGATGTCAGTTCCCCTTGTTCTTTATTAGTATGACTTCCAGGATGTATCTTCTATGCAATATGGATGTTTGAAGTGATAAAGGTTTGCGATTGTTTGCTGTCTGCCAGGAGTGATTAAATATTTACATTAGCTTATTATTACCTAGGACCTAAAGTTGGGATATGTATTTCCAATATGAGTTGCTGCTAGACAGAAAGCTTTTCTTCTTAATGAAGGATTGCAAATTCCAGGTCATAAAGTGAGCAGCCATTCAATGTAATTAACTGAGTAGATTTACTTAAGTGAGAAACTGACAATTGAGCAACAATAAAATTATATAGTTAAAGTGTATAGATCCATAGTAAAAATAAAATGTTGTACATACTACTGCAAAGTAAGTCCCATTCAGTTCAATTGTGTATAGCAGGAGTGGGAATATTTGGTGTGTTGAGGGCAGTTTTGATCACAGTCCCAACTAGGGTGACCGCATGAAAAGGAGGACATGCCAGCAGCATCTGGCATCCTTCTTATGCACAGCTTGAAGATATAGGACCCGTGTCTCCTTTTCACACTGCTACCCTAGGATTGAGTGGCATAAGTACTCAAAATGCACTGGATCTTATTTTATATTGGAAGCTAAGCAGGGTCAGCCCTGCTTAATGCTTGCATGGGAGACTACCAACAAATGCCAGGCTATGTTTGGTGTAAGCTGTATTTCAGAGGAAGGATATGAGTACAGTATTCCTTTCCTAAGAATCCTGTGACAGGTAATTTGGAAGATCCAGACATCTCTGGTTGAGAATTCTAAATATCTCCCTAAACTGCAAATCTCAGTGTTCCATAAGATGGAACCTATACATCCAACTGTCCCCACTTTGGCAGGAACAGTATTGATTAATCCTCTGGTATCCCACTTTTCCAGCTGATTTTAACATTTAACATTTTCACTGTATCTCCCACTTCCCCCCTTTGTCCTTAACATGCTGCAAACTGAGATCAAAATGCAAAATTAATTTGTACTCAACTAACTCACTGTAAGGAGAGGAGAAGAGAAGGTGGAAGCCTGCCCTTCCCAGTAGAATCAGGTAAAAGCAAACTGCTACAGCCTCTGCTAGTTTGCCTGTTGTTCCTCATTAAAAACTTTTGTCATATTGACTAGACTCCAATGTTGTTTGGTCACATATGTCCCAGGTTTCAACAGTGAAATGTTGGAAGATATGGGGACCATAGAAGTTAAAGTGGAACTATAGTGCCATAATTGTGTGCGGCATAAAAAGTAATGGCAAAGTTAATGCTTGTCATGGCAAAGGTATTTTGAGACTATCATGCAGATGATACATTCACCCAGTCCCATCTCTTGGACTATTACATTTAACACTATATTGTGAATGACTATGGTTTGATCAGGCGATTTCTCTGTATTTTGTATGAATGCATTCTTCTCTATCCTGAAAGCTCAGAGGAGGATTACAGATGACACATGCAGATGGACATCCTAATCCTAAACAGAAGTCCTAAATCCTAAAAACAGATTGGGACTTTACTATTTCAGGTTACAACTTCCAACAAAGTTTTAAAAAATGGTTTTCTTTAAACTGAAACTACATTTGGCATGTTTTTATCAAAATAGCTCCTGAAATCTTCCTAAGGCAAAAAGATGGAGGTATCTCTTGAATTTTCTCCCTACCAAAGGGTTTTATGACCTCACAAGGAACAAAGGCACCCTGGATCTTGGAGGAAGTACCTTTTTGTGTTGCTAATGGGATTTAAATTTGGTCTCCTGAACTTTGGATTGCTTTGCTCCCAGTGCTACACGGCCAGGAGGAGGAAGGGCCTGCCTACATAGATATCCTTCCATGCCATTGCAGCCCAGAGCAACACCAACATCATGACAAAATGCAAGCCTCTGACTAACATCAATCATCCCCCCCACCCCGCTTCTGTATGATTTTAATACCTTTGTCTGATAAAGAAGCCAGTGGGGCTTCAAAAGTTTGCAATATGTATTTTATGCATTTTGGTTGGCCCATTAAAATATCACTGTTTTGTGAATTTTGGATGTTGTTGTACTTTGCTATATGGTCAATACAGCTAACCTTGAATAGGCTTCCTAAACAGAACTGTGTGCCAGAGATTTAAATAGAGTATTCAAGTACCTCTTGGTCACACTCAACAGAGTAAGATTCAGCAATGTGAACTCCCAGTTTGCAAAAGAGAATGATTAATCTGCAATGCTGTCGTATATTGGTCTACTCAGAAATAAGTTTTTTTTATTTCAGTGGGGCTCTGGTCCGAGGTAAGTAAAGAGACGGTTTCAGCCCTAGTTTTATTTAAATTGCTGAAACCAGCTTGGTTACTAGAGTGAAGCAGATTCCCTTTTTTCTTCATCGAAACACCCAGTCGATGCTGACTTTAAGATATTGCTTACCATAGTTCAGTGTTAATATTTGCCCATTTTATCTCTTTGCTTTGTCTTTCTCAAAAGAACATTGTATGATAAGGGATCCACTCTCCCTTTGATCATTAAGGTTTTTCTGTTGACCAGAGATCCCAGAAGAGAGGTTCATAAGGTTCAAAAGATTATTCTACTTCCAGTGCTGTAAAAGTTTTTTAAAAACTATAAAGAAGGCATGGAAGGATAAACTTTGAAAAACCACAGGTAAACAGAAGTCCATACTAAATTCAGGTCAACAAACGACCATTCAAAATGGCTATTGTCAACACTGAAAGAAGGAAAGTTGAATCCATTTTTTTACAGCATGCCTAAAACAGAAAATCTTATTCTATTGGGTGTGACCAAGAAAAGCAGCAATGTACAAGAATTAAGCAAATTAAACTGATTTTGGTTACCTGTTTTCATGTTGCTTTCAACACAGATATACATCACACAGAACCTAAGCCCACCTGTAAGTCCCAACCAGAATAGCATCAGTAAAATTAGTGAGAATTTACAAAAGTTAAATTTAATCAATAGGTCTACTTGGTTAGAAGTAACAATCAAATGTTGGCCATGGTTACATAAACTGAACATTTGTTCATGAGTTCTCACAACTGTAGGTGCATGACCTCAAGTCCAGATGTATACCTGATCTATGATGTGAATTTAACAGGAGACTAGAATATGGGAACAAACCAGAAAGAAGCACAGGTACACTCATTCCTCCACATTCGCTGGGGTTAGGGGCACAGGACCCTCCTGAATGTGGCAAACCTGCAAATAACAAAAAATTGTGTTTTTACCTGAGAGAACACCTCTCTAGGAATCTCTGGGTCTTCCAGTGCAACACTGTGGTCAATATCTGCCAGATAGTGACCGTAGAACTGTGCTGGAGGAGCTACAAATGCCTAGTGGAGTGTTCTCTCTAAGAATCTCTTGGTCCTTCAGCGTGACCGTTGGTTAAAGTTGACCATAGATTTGTGCTGGAGAACCTAGATATTGCTATAGAGAACATATTAATAAAATCCGTGAATAATCAAATCTGCAAAAGTCAAAGCTGCAAATGTGAAGGGATAAGTGTATATAAATTCTCACAACCATCTGGATGAGTGTTGTTGTTGTTGTTGTTGTTGTTGTTGTTATCTGCCCTCAGGTCTACTGCTGCTCATGGCAACTTTGTAGAAGAGACATTTCCAAGACTCTCTATCCTCCATTGCTCTGCTTAGGTCCTGCAAACCCATGCCCATGACCTCCCTAATACAGTCCATCCATCTAGTGTGCACTCTTCCTCTCTTTCTACTTCCCTCTACCTTATCTAGCATTATTGTATTTTCTAATTATTTGTGCCTTCTCATAGTGTGGCCAAATACGACAGCCTCGATTTATTCATCTTGGCTTCCAAGGAGAACTCAGGATTAATTTGATCAAGGACCATTTGTTTGTCTTTTTGACTGTGCACGATATCCTCAGCACTCTTCTCCAGCACCACATCTCAGATTAGTTGATTTTCTTCTCTGTTTCTTCTCTGTCCAGTTTTCACATTTGTACATGGTGACGGGGAATACAATGAGGAATGGATGAGTGTACGTACAGTGTAATCATGTTTAATATGTGTGAATGCCCTTTATATATACGTGCTGGAAACTTGTATTGGAGTTGCATTTCCGTAACTGAATTTACATGTGTGGGAATTAGTTTTTCAAAGATGTACAAGGTCTGTGTCAGTAGAGGGCTGCTATTACGTAACTATGTAGCAGAGCTGGCAAAAGGACTGACACACAACAAGAGCAATGCACAATGAGACTGAAGCATGATGCACAGTGGGAACAATGTGTATTAGCCACCAATGTGTATTGGGCACTCTTGTTAATGTCCTTTTATACATTTTCACAATTCACTAACACGGATTCTAAGGCTAAAATAGATGGCACAAAAAGGGCAGATTGGGACCGCCCTGGAGCTGCTCACCCTGGGCCATAGCAAACACACACCATGGCCCCAGTTCACCCTGAACACAGCCCAAATAGGAACAGAAAAGATCTGCTCCTATTTCGACTGGTAAAGGGCTGCCTGCCCAAGTCACAGCCCACGGGTAGCTTCTGGGCATTCCAGCAGTGTGTGGCATGTAAACACTATGCCCCCTGAGTGTCCTGAAACTGCACCCGTGTGACTGACTGGGCAGCTTCTGGGCACCTTGGGAGCGTATGGTGTGTGCCATGTAAACACTGAGCTCCCAAGCTGCCCGGAAGGCAGCCTAACTTGCAGGTCTGTTCCGGCCCGTAGTTTCTCTCCGCTACATAGTTAAGTGTATGCAAATTTACTTTGAGTAAAAGATCATACAGGATTCTGGTAATGCTCTGTAGCATAGTAACTTCAGTGCAGGCTGTAGCATAGTAACTTCAGTAACATAGCACTTCAGAAAATATTGTTTGACTACAATTCCTATAATCCTCTTCCACTGCAGGGATGCACTAGTTGATGTTTCAGTTTAGCAACTGGTGAGTCACCCATTCGCCAACTCTGATCTAAAGAGATCGGTTCTATGAAACCATTAAGTCCAGAGTCTAGTCACCTTGACACATTCTGTGGATATCATTCACACAGGTGGCTTTGAGATGTTGCCTAGAAAATCAGGCTACAGACGATATTGCAAATAATAGATGAGGAGATCTTAGTACAGTTCTTGGGCCAAGCCATTTAAGTTATCCATACTATAGAATGTTAACATTCATTACTTTAATGAGTCCAATATTACAGATTGGTTTAATTTTGAAGAGGATCTCAAAATTAAATTTACAGTTTAATTTTCTCTGGCATTATGCATTTACCTGCCTACGTTTTGGAGGAAAAAAACAAAAAAAATGGAGCAATGTGTATTTTTCTTGCTTATTTAAGAAGGCTTAGTATTGGCATATACTACAGATGACTTTCTAAATGACTGCCAGAGTCATATTATCTGGGGAAACAGTACCCAAAAACAGTCAAGTCTAACACAGGCATACTTCACTTAGCAAGACCTCTGACAAAGAATCTTCTTTTTACAAAGGCTTTCTATATCCAGCCAGCTCCCAATTTTTATTCCTTGTTCTCTATTCAGAAGTTGAAGTCTTTAGCAGTACAGTATCGGTACTGAGAGATGAAGAAAGGTTGGAGAAACAAAGGAGTTTATCAGATGTCAGAAATTGGAAGTATAATCCAATGGCAATCCAAACACAATCATGGGGTTTCATGTTATTACGAATTAAAGCATCTCACACAATTTCGGGCAAAAGGGAAGTCATTCCGAATGCAATAATGGGTTTTACGTTATTGCGAATTAAAGCATCTCATGCAATTTCAGGCAACGGGGGGTCATTTTTGAGTAATGGGAAGTCAATCTAAACGCATTCCAAATGCAATGGGAATTCGTGTGAATTCGCTAAACTAGCGAATTCACATGAATTCGAATTGGCTCCATTCGAAATAGAGAAAAAATCCTCCCCGTCTGATAAACTCCAAAGACTTTTGGTTTTAGGTTGCAGCAGTGTGTGTGTGCAGTAAACAATGCAATAAAGCTTGAGCTGGGAAATAATGGGATTCTGCTCTACTGTAGAATCCTATTGTAAATGTTTTTGCCTGCCTACAAGAGGCGAGGTGAATAGCAGCTGCCTCCAGATTATCTTACTAAGCATGTGTGAACAGTAAAACAGAGAGGAAAGGGCTGAGCAGATAGGCCTGCCTCAACAGCTTTCCTGAGCATGTTTTAAAAAGCATAAAGCTATATCTTTGGCCACCAAAATGTAAATCATAAAAAAGTGGAGGTTGGTGTCAGAAATAAAAAAATACTTCTCAATACATATTGGAAGGTGCTTTCAAGAGGTCTCTAGAGAGGTTTCAAAGCGTGTTCGTTTACTCATGCATGGCTTATTTCATTTCAGACATTCATCTTTTTGGTTTTGAATAAAACTGTTTGCTGAAACATGCTGGGATTGCTTCTTTTTATAGTGCAGGAACCTATCCCATTTCCCCTCATTTCATTTCTGTCTCTAGTGCCAAACTTTCTGTTAAGTCATGCCCAGTAGTATATCCTCTTCATTAACTGAAGTGTACCTGTATAGTTATTATGACAGAAGCTTTAATGGATAACAGTTCAGTTCCTTAGATGCCTTAAGTATGATCCCAAGTTACAAGTGTTTGTGTGTATATGCTCAGAGAGCAAATTTTAAACAGCGTGATCAGAAGGAATTTAAATACAGGATGTACAATTGCACATTAGTGGCTGTTATTTTATTGCCATTTACAAAACATTTGTTTGGTGATGACACACATATTGTTGCAATGCTGAACTGATTAACTGGTGTAATATAATAATATAGATTAAAACATGCACATATGCACATGTACGCACAAACATTGTAATCCCTGTTTAAAACACAAAAGATAATGGCTGAATTTATTAATGGATTCTATTTCATTTGTTTTGGGATTGCAAGTGACTCTTTGAAGTTTATTTGCTGAAGAATGACCAATTCAAAGTCAATAAGAAGGCATTCTGGGAGGCTGGAGTGTTCTCTTGGTGTTTTTTAATTTATTTAAATATTGTAGTGTTGCTGCTGCTGTTATTATCATTATCCCACTTTTCTTCCAATGAGCTCAAGGCAGAGTATACTGCCTCTGTCTCCCCACTTTATTGTCACAATAACCCCATATGGTAAGCCAGGCTGGGGGTGACTGGTCAAAGGTTGTCCCAGTTAATTTTATGGCTCAGTGCAATCTTGAAACTCAGCTTCCTAAATCTTAGTCCAACACTTTAAATACAACAGCACACTGGAGAAAGGAATTAGGGTTGCCAAGGGCAGAACGCCTCCCTGGGCCAAAACCTGAGATCACAGGTTTTGATATTACAGAAGGCAGATCCCATTGATGTTACAAGGAGCAGCTCCTGGTAATGTCATTAAGCATCCATCACAGCTGCACAGCGTATGCTAATAAAACAAAAAACAAAACACAAGTCTGACAAGTGTGGAAATACATACACACACATGCCCTGATGGCACAGTGGTTAAATGCCTGTACTTCAGCCACTCACTCACAAACCACAAGGTTGCGAGTTCAATACCAGCCAGGGCTCAGGCTCGACTCAGGCTTGCATCTTTCCAAGGTCACTAAAATGAGTACTCAGCTTGATGGGGGCAATTAGCTTTCAGTTGTAAACTGCTTAGAGTGGTATGAAGTGGTATATAAATAAAGCTGCTATTGCTATTGCTATACCTTTCAAGACAGTGTTCTTGTTCTGAGATTCTTCCCTCTTGCCCTGAGGAGAGGAGAAGAGAGGCCAAGCCTTGAGACCTGACAACCCTAAACAGAACAATACCATTTTAAAGTCACTTAATAGCTAATGTCACTCCGTCTATCAGTCTTCCATTGACATGGCAAATCTCAACAAAACTGAAATTTCCCCCTAAGAATGGAAGGCAAATGAAACTGCTCTGGAGAAACGATTAAGAAAATAAAAATTGCCATAGTTGATTACAGGTACAAGGGGGTATCCAAATGTTTTAATAATCACCTTTTTATAAAATTGACAGAAAGTTTGTTTTGATTTGTAGTTGTTAACTTATCTCTATGTAGTCACTATCTAGATTTATACATTTTTTCCAGTGTATCTTGACCCTCCAAATACCCGATATTGTATTGTAGAATTTTTTAAAAAGGAGATAATTTAAACTTTTGGATACCCCCTCGTAAGTGCAAGACTTGCATGCATGACAGCCTCTTTAACTTGACGCTTTCCAAATATTCTGGACTAAAACTCTTCTAATTTCACAGCTAATAAAGAAAAGGACTGTAGGGGGGTAAAGGGTGGGGGGAAAGGAAGCCTATGGGGGTTTCTAGATTGGCAGGAAAGGGAGACATGAAGTTGCCTTTTCCTTAATGCTTAGCAGCTACACTGCAGGCCCCAGGTATGTAATAAAAAGGCATAGGGCAGCTACACTGAGGAGGTGTGGGGACAACTTATCTGAAGTCTTTTCTGTTGCTCAGCAACTACATTAGAAGCTGTCAGGGTGCTAGAAACACAGGCAGAGCAGCAGACAACTCTTTTGGCAATGAATGGGGCTTTTGGCCGCACTGAACCTTTAATTTTTATTTATTTATTTATATATATTTTGTTGCCAGCTGCAAACTGCGCAGTTGCACTGGTACATCACACATGAACTGTGCAGTTATGAAGATCTGTCAAATTACCATTGTGGTTTTGCTTCCCTTTTTTAAGTGCGCAGTTGCATCGGTGCACCATGAATGAACCCCTTTATTTTATAATAATAGTTATTAATAATAATGATAATAATAATAATACCCCACCCCTTTGAGATCAATTGAGGTGGCTTACACATTAAAATACTATTACATCAATAAAACAAACTGCATCCCTCCCCCCCTTAAAAAGATATTAAATCTGTTACAATTTAAGTTTATGAATAAACTTCTTTATTTTATGAATGAATTGACGTTTTATGCACAGTTGCATAACAGTTACAGCATCCCAGAGTCCCTACTGCACATGTCTAGAGTTCGGATTAGGGCTGGAGCTAGGGTTTGGGAGCTTTAAGCTGCACTGTTACACCCTTTTTAAAAAGAAGCTGGGAAAATCAGGTCCTTTTTAAAGCTGCTTTTCCCCACTAAAATGCAAAAGAAGTGCGTTCATGCCAAACTTTCAGTGTGGGTCATCTAAAAGCTACACTTTCATGCAGGCATGAGCACACCCTTTTTTGCCAGTCTAGATCAGCCCAGTCTTATAGCAGGGCTGATGAAATGATCCTCTTTCTGCTCTCATTTTGTTTTTGTTTTTTGCTATAAGAATGGAAGGGAGAAAGGTAGCCATATACAAGAGGGCAGGGCCCCCCGTACTTTGAATTATTGTGGAGAAGGAGGAATTTTATCAAGCACAGTTTGTTGTGCTAGCTATATCTGCTGAAATTCCCTCATTTGCTACAGAGCTATTAAGAACACAAGAAGCAGACTCATGCTAAGTCACAGTCACAGGTTCATCAAGCTCATTACGTACTCTCCAGATGAAAAATGGAACACATGTGTTCAAACAACATCATGGTGTGGTCAGTACAGCAAAAGTTGTGAATGAAGAGCACACAAGTTAAGAGATGCTGCAGCAGTTTGCTTTTACCAGAGTCTACTGGGAAGGGCAAGATTCTGCTTATTCCTGTCCTCTCTCCACTGATGAGTGAATTAAGTGCAAACTGCTCTTGAACGTTCAACTCCATTTGCATTAACTCAGTAAGCTGAGAACAAAGGGGGAGAGGGGTGAGAGGAGAAGACTAGAAGAAAGCAACTGGGGCATTTTAACAGCAGTTTAAAAAGTGAGAAAAAAGACTGTCCCTGTCAAATTGGGACAGTTAGAGGGTGTGCCAATATTGGCAACTCTGAATGGTAAGAGATATCCAGAATTTCTGGCAAGATTGTGTCTTAGCCCTTTCTGAGCATCCCTGCTTAGTTTTCTAAAAGATCAGCTGTCTTTAGGGCAAGGTGGATTGTTAAAATGTTTACATTATATTTTCATATTCAATCTTAAGGTCTTAAACTTTAGAACCCTTGTTCTCTTTTGCATCTGTCCCTGCCTAATAACAAATAAAACTGCAATTCTGTGCTCACTTTAGTTTAGCTGTAACCTTTATTACCCAAAATGCAAAGGCCTTGGGTATGCATAATTAATATTAAATAGGGGGATTTTATTAGTTGAATTAAAAGCAGCCAAGAAGGCTCTGTCCCTTTCATTAAGCTTCCAATTAAGAATTTGTCAGTCTTTTAAAGGCAAGGGGTGCAAAAAGCATGGCTTTTCAGAGGTTATCCAACTGCAACTCCCACAAGCCCTAGACAATATATGCAGTGGTGAGGAATGCTGGGAGTTGGAATCCAGCTATATCTAGATGGCCACAAATAGTAGCAGTTTGGGCACCTGAATATTGCACCATTTCTCTCATTTATGTTATGTTGTATCCTGGTTTTGTCTCGGAACGAGCTGAGTGCCATGACTAACCTTCAGAACACTACAGATACACTTTATTATTTTGGACAGAATTTGTAGAGAGAGAACCCCACAGAAGGCCTTCAGGTAACCTGGTCTCAATCCATTTAGGATTCTGTGGGTAAAACTCAGCACTTTTGATGAGAAAGCCAGTGAAGTTGCTGCAGATGGGCAGTGATGTAGTCAAGAGGAATGTGACACCTAAAGTATGGATCAGTTTAGTCTGAAATAATGCTCTTCCCCCTGCCCCAATTTCTAAAAATTAGCTAAGGGGGCCCATCACAAAAGGCAATGAGGCTGTCCCACCCTGTAATTCAGATGCTGTGTACTCCTGCCCTGGTGCTGTACTACATACATTTATTGATCCACTCATTGCTCTTGTAGAAATTAACTAACTAGAATTCTCTGGATGGAATACAACAAAATAGAAACAAAATACAGACAACAAGTAAAATTACACATCATAAAACCAAGTTTAATCCAGCTGCAAGTTCACAGTGCCACATAAATCCAAAGTTAAACCAGCAGTAAAGCTGAGAAAGCATAAGATCTTAAAGCATAAAAATCAGTTCATGTCTGGGAGGAGAAAATAACTCGGTAGCAAAAACCTGGTAGCAAAAACCCCACAGGGTAGGTGACAGGCAAGCATCTCTGTGGAAAGTTTTCTATAGACATGGTGCCACCAATAGAAAGCCTGTCTGTCTTTTGTAGCCATCACTAGTTTCATCTCATTTGGTGGGGGCATGTGAAGAAGGGCCTCAGATTATGACCATAGGTCTACATAGGTAGATATGGGAGGATATGTGCCTTGAGACAGTTTGGCCCCAAGCTTTTCATAACTTTACAAGGTTAAAACCATTTGGTTCAGTTTTAACTTGGCCTGGAAACAGACTGATAGCCAGTGCAGATATCAAAGTACTAGCATAATGCGATGGAGCCATCCGCTCCAACTTAACAGTCAAGCTTGGGACTAAACCTTCACACTTCTGTTACAAGATAAATGAGTTTTGGGGTTCCAATACCACAAGGCTTCAGATGTAGTTTAAATAGTATAATGTAGGGCTAGGAAAACTGTCCCTCCAGATGTTGTTAAATTGAACCTCAGTTCCCATCAGCCTTGGAGAGCAAAAGTTCATCAACAACTGCTGATCAAAGATTCCCCACAGCTAGCACTGGAAAAGACCACAGCACTGGCTAATGTAGAGCCAGTTCTCATGCTATGTTTTTGGTGTGGAAAGCTGCTGAAAGCACTTTTGTGTGGCAGTGCATGTCTGTGTTAGGAGTGAATCTTGGAAAAATTATTTTTGGAAGGCCATAGTTTCCAGAGTCCCCAGAGATGGCCACAACTCCCAAAATTCCAGTGGGATGGAATATTCTGGCAGGTGCTGGATTCTGGTAGCTATAGCCTTCTAAAAATAACTTTTCCAAGTTATTCAGTGACTTAGATGTGTTAGTCTGGAATGTGAGTATGCAAGAGGATCTTGTAGCACCTTTGAGACTTACTAGTGAAAGAAGTTGGAGCATAAGTGTTCGTAGACTTCCGCATTTGCTATTTCACTCCATGTATCTGAGGAACCAGAACCAGTCTACAAAAGCTTATGCTACAACTTTTTTTTGTACAGTTTATCTCAAAGGTACTACAAGGTTCCTCTTGCAAGTTTCCAAGAGTATGTAAAGGGATCATAACATAGGAGGGTTATGTGAAGCCTCCAAATCAGCACTACACAGTTCTAAATGTTTTGGGACAACCCTTAGACAACGTACTCACTAAAAACAGCGAACTTGAGGAGTGGAGGCTGAGCGGAGGAGAAAGAAACTAGATGGTACATATAAAGGAAGTTTTTTAAATGGCCAGATCAGTAGAGGAGCATTTTACTCTCTCCTTTGTCAAAGAGTGGCTCCAAAAGATACAGAGGTTGCTAGCTAAAGTAGGGCTACATTTCTTATTAAAGTTGAAGTTTCTAGAAACTGAGGTCTTTGCAAGAGTGCTTGTTGTATCCTTTTCAAGTTTTAATGAATGCAACTGTTCCTCTGCAACACCAGAAAATATTACAATCCATGAAGAGAAAGGGGGGGAGCATAATTGTATACAAACATATATACTGGGTTAATTTCTAAGGACCTTATCACACCAGGCCAATTCGGATTGAATCTGAAGTGACCTTGGAACTGATTTCTACGAATTCAGTTGTTACTGAATTCTGGGGTGACTTTGGATTGGCTTTGGAATGGCTTCATAGTAATAGCATTCATGTGTGATAATTCAATGCGCATTCACTGAATTCTGGGGTGATTTTGGATTGACTTTGGATTGGCTTCACAGTAACAGCATTCACGTGTGATAATTCAATGCGCATTCATGTGAATTCACTTGGATGGATGCGGAGTGACTTTGGATTGGAGCTGCAAAAATCCTCATCTGATAAGGGCTTAAGTAAGTATATAGGGTTGTACTGTCAGAGAACTAGCTTTTTATGCATAAATTACCAAGTCTCCAACAAAAACAAATACAAGAGCAGGGGATATACTGTCAGACTATGCTGATCTCAAATAAAATGTCTGATAATTAGTCCAGTCATACCTGCACTAGCAGGTAAAGAAATATGATCTAAGTATGATTTGTCACTCCATGGAATGTTGCTAGATTTTCTCAGAGCATGGAACAGTTGCTTTGCTGGATGTTATTTGCCATCAATGGACTTGAATGTACAGTGCCCCGATGAACCAGTGACCTCCAGGAGCCTTCCTCACGTTTTGTGATCTTAGGGCCACGGCACCCTTTTTTGGCTAGGTCTGCCTGTAAGGTGTTCGTCCTCTTTTTCTACTGCCTTCAACTTTACCAACCAGCATAATTTTTTTCGAACAAGTCACATTGTCTCATGATGTATCCCAAGCAGGATAACTTCAGTTTGGTGTGTTGGATTACAGCTCCCACAGTTTTGCAGCCAGCATAACTACTGCCTGGGACTCGTAGTCCAAAATGTAAATGATCCAAACTCTGGATTTCTCACATAAATAGTGGACTGTATATAGCCCTGATACTGCATACTACCTTGGACCTAATTTTGAAAACCTGTGTATGACTTATTTGTTCCACTTCGGTCAGACCTTACCTGGAATACTATTTTCATCTCTGGGCATCAAAGTTCAAGAAGGATATTGAAAAGCTGGACTTGAAAGCAAGCCCTATGAGGAATTATTTACGGTGTTGGGTATGTTTAGTTTGGAGAAGAGAAGACTGAGAGATTACATGGGAGCCATCTTTTAAGATTGTGAAGGGATGCCATGTGGAAGACGGCGCAAGCTTGTTTTCTGTTCCTCCAGAGGCTAGAGGATACATTAACCAATGGATTCAAATGGCAAGAAAAGCAAGTCCCCTGAAACATTGGGAAGAACTTATCGATTGTAAGAGCTATTTGAAAGTTGAATGCAATGCTTCAGAGAGTTGTGGAGATTTTTTTATTATTATTTTTAAATCAATGTTGAATTACCTTTTCTCAAAAATTCTCTGTCAGGGAGTTGGAGTGGATAACCTCTATAGACTGATTCTATGGCATTTCCTTTCTCTGTCAGCTTGCAGTGAAAGAGGCGAGGCAAACACAGAGGTGGGAAGAAAAAGGCAGCCCTGTCTGCCATAGACATGTGACTCCCTAAATTATTAACCACAACATAGTATATCTCACAACGGGGGTTGGGGGTGGGGTGGGAGAAGGTTAGCTACCTTTTTATTGAGCCAGCACAGCATAGTGGTTTGAGTGCTAGACTACGACTCCGGAGACCAGGGTTTGATACCCAGCTCAGCCATAAAAGCCACTGGGTGACCTTGGTCAAGTCACATTCTCTCATTCCCAGGGGAAGGCAATGGCAAACCTCCTCTGAACAAATCTTGCCAAGAAAAAGTCATGGTAGGGTCACCATAAATTGGAAGCCACTTGAAGGCACACAACAACAACAACAACAAGCCTTTTTATTAAAGGGCTTGGGCAGTTTTCATAAAAGAACAAGGAGCTTTACTGAGGACACATTAAAATGGCAGCTTTTAGAGTGTAAAGGTGAATTGTGGATGTGAAAAAAAAAAACAAGTTAAAATTCTTGATCAGCTCCAGGATTGACTGGATGCTGTGCTCTCTCTCTCTCTCTCATTCTGAAATTGTTACTTCTATGCCCCACTCACTTTTAAATAAACCCTATTGAATTAAGTGGGGCTTGTTTCTGAACAGGTATGTATAGGCGTCCACAGTGAACTCCCATCAAATATAAGTTGCAATGGAATTTACCGGGAATACAGCATCTAGTTATGGGCACCACAATTCAAAAAGGAAACTGGATCATGCCCAGAGGAGGGTGACCAAAATGGTGAAAGGTCTGGAAACCATGCCTTATGATGAGCGGCTTAGGGAGTTGGGTATGTTTAGCCTGAAGAAGATAAAGTTAAGAGGTGATATGATAGCCCTGTTTATATATTTGAGGGGATATCATAGTGAAGATGGAGCAAGCTTGTGTTCTGCTGCTCCAGAAACTAGGCTACAGAGCAATGGGTTAAAACTACAGGAAAAGAAATTCCACTTCAACATTAGGAAGAACTTCCTAACAGTAAAAGCTGTTTGATAGTGGATCACACTCTCTTGGAGTGGTGGAGTCTCCTTCTTTGGAGGTTTTAAAACACTCTGTCAGGAGTGCTTTGATTATGTATTCTTGCATGGCAGGGGGTTGCACTGGATGGCCCTTGAGGTTTCTTCCAACTCTATAATTCTATAAATTAAGTTGAAGCAGGCCTTGTAGTTGTAAATGGAAGAGCTGTTTAGCTTAGGAGTTTATCAGATGACAGAAATTGGAAGCATAATCCAATGGTAGTCCAAACGCAATCATGAGGTTTCACGTTACTGCATGAGAAACTATCACACGCAATTTCGGGCAATGGGAAGTCATTCTGAATGTGATGCAGCATCAATATGCAATCACATAAATTTGCTGAACTAGCGAATTCACTCATTTCCGAACTGGCCCCACTTTAATTTCTTTTGAAATTGAGAGAAATTCCTGTGTGATAAACTCAGTGATAAAACATGCTGGTATGCTACAAGTCCTGGAATCAGTAACCTCTGGCACCTCTAAGTAAGGCTAAGAATGGCCTCTGAAACCCCCGGAAAGCTGTTGCCACTAAGTGTAAAACAATGGTGGGCATGCTCCAAGGCTCAGATGATCATTATCAGCTCCTTACAACAATCACTGGATTACTCTACCACCAGTTTTCCAGAACTGGAAGTGATGTTCTGGGAACTGGAAGTCACAATGGGTTGCCCGTAAAGATATTTTCCTGCTGTTTTGTGTTGCCTACCCTCAAAAGGAAAAAAAAAAGTTCTAAACTATGTTCCTTGGAGTAATTTTTTGACAAAGCCGTATAGATTTTTGTCCCAAATATTAAGAGCATTTAATGGAGGAGTTTAAGGAAGTTGGTGTAGATCTGGAAAGGTCTCTGGGACCCTCAGGGGTCAAACAATCCCTACTATTCATGTCACAGAAATTACTGGGGTAGATTTTCACATTAATCATAAGAGTAATAGAAATAAATAAGTCGTTTTTTTTTTTTAGGGCTTTCGGGCTATGTGGCCATGTTCTAGAAGAGTTCCTTTCTGACGTTTTGCCACCATCTGTGGCTGGCAATTATAATTCTAAATGAAAAGCTTTCTGGTTTCTGGAGACATAGGGCCCTTTCACACCGCATAAGCATAACTCTTATCATTCTACTTTAACTATGCAGCACCATCCTATGGAATCCTGGGGCTTATAGTTTGATGATGAGACACAAGAGATCTCTGGCTGAGTTCCCTAAACTGCAAGTTCTAGGATGAAGCCATGACAGTTAAAATTGAGCCATAGCCCAATATTTGTGTAGTGTGTGAAAGGGCCAACAGTAACGCACCAGGCTGATTTATTTCAGATCAGCTAGCAACCCTACTTGCAACAGTTGAGATAAGTTTCCATACACTGGGGAAACTGGGGGTGAGATTTTGCTTTCTCACTTGACATTACTATTTCCTTCAAAATCTTAAGATTACCTTCTTCTGCTTCTTCTGCAGTCACATCTGTTTCCTTGGGTTCCTGCTCCTCTGTTCTCCTTCACCTGCTGTTCCCTCAGTCTTTGTCAGAGTTCCTGAAATTCCCATTTTGCTATTTAATTCTGTTTCCTGGCAGACTTCTCTTTTCTTTATGCATTTATTATCTAGATTTGCAATTGTGTGTAAAAAGTGCTGGAACATTTTAAAATACAGGAGGAGTGTGCAAAATTTCCTTTTAAAGAAAGCTTGCATTCACAGACAAAATTGCCCTTTTCTGGATCTGAGCCACATATTGATTTTATAGCAATAATTATTTACTTTGCAATCTGTATGTGAATTAATAACTGCAATAACAAGAACTGTCTACTAGTGAAAGATCTGACAATGATTAATCATCTGGCTTTCAATCCCTTAATTGATTAAATGTAAATAAATGATATTTGCATATTATTAACATTGCAAACATTGACTTTTTAAAGAAACAGAAGTGTAAGACATGTCTTTCGTTGCTGTGTGCCTTCAAGCAGTTTTGAATTTATGGCAAGATTTTCTTGGCAAGATTTGTTCAGAGGGGGTTTGCTTTTGCCTCCTTCTGGGGCTGAGAGAGTGTGACTTCTCCAAAGTCACCCAGTGGAAACCAGGGTTTCAACATCCAAATAGGTTTTTTAAAAACTATGACAACAAACAGATATTAAAATTATATTTAAAAAATCATATTAAATTTTATTAAAATTTTATGTGTGTGGTGGTTCATG
Organism: Urosaurus nigricauda; assembly: GCA_034509955.1. Taxonomy (NCBI): domain Eukaryota; kingdom Metazoa; phylum Chordata; class Lepidosauria; order Squamata; family Phrynosomatidae; genus Urosaurus; species Urosaurus nigricauda. The sequence continues at coordinate 76,312,449 of JAOEGL010000006.1, forward strand.
TATCCCTCCAGTTTTTGTGCACCATGACTTCCAGCAGGCCTTGCCAGCAAAGCCAATGTTGAGGAATGTTGGGATTTGCAGTCCAAAAAATACCTGAAGCTCTCCCCTGCAGCTCTAAGCAGACACAGTTAGTTCTTAATAGGGAATAATAATAACAATAAATAGAATAAATAACAAGACATCATACAATTATGCTGTTTAAAACTGCAAGAGGCAGACTTGCTGGAGTAAATTGGAATTGTACTGAAGACATCATTATTATTTTAAAATCCTTTTTTAGGAGGAAGAGTTCAGGAAATTCAGAAGTAAATGCATTCGGATGTGGTTGCTCTGAATCTTAATCTTGTAACCTTTTTCAGGCATTGGTTTTTACTTCATGTATGATTTGGAGCAGTGCTGACCCAAGAGACCCATCACAGAGCCAACAGATGACCCAAGAGACCCATCACAGAGCCCAAAATAGTCTGCCGAAGATGGATCAAGACGGAGGTCACTATGAAATTTCAAGTAAGAACTTTGGTTTGTGAATTAGATAGCTCCCAGCAGCTGTTGAACTGGAAGTCCCAACAGTCCTAGTCAGCATAGCTAATGGCAGCCTATGCTGGCAGCCCAACAACACCTGAAGTGTTTTCACAGTACAATCATGGTGCTATGATTCTGTTTTGTCATGACTCCATCCCCTGGAATCCTGGGATTTGAAGGTTAAGAAGGGGTTATTTTAAAATTTAGCCAGAGACATCTAGTGCCTCACCCAATGACGAACCCCAGAATTCCACAGGGCAGAACCATGGCAGTTGAAGTGGAATCATATTGCTTTAATTGTGCTACACTAGACATTATCACACTAGAGGGCAAACAGGATTTAAACAGGAATTAAACAGGAAATGCCTTATGTTTAACATAGGGCATTTAACATGCCTTAGTCATTATGGTGGCACTGCATGCTTCTCATGTCTATTATGAGAACAAATAAAAAGGAGACACTGGAGTAGACCTAATAAGTGAATAAATTACTGAATCGATCAATACATTGATAAATCCCACATTTCGTGGGTACACTCTATTTGGGACTAACAATAGGATTCAGACAAAGAAACATTAAAGCATTTTCCGCAAAAAGTGGTTCTGATATTATCAATGGGGGGGAAGCTTCACTTTGGTCTAATTTGTGCTGGAGGCACCCCTTTAACTGACACGGCTCAATGCTATGAAATTCTGGGATTTGTCAGAAATGACTCGAAGGCAGACAACAGCAATATACATTTGCAATTGAGATGACCAAGTCTGGAATGCTATGCAATAAACTGCATAGGAGTTGGGTAATACCTTGGGGGTCATCTAGTCTAATCTCTTCCTCACAGACTCATTGTGGTTGCTCAGTAGCACCCTTTAATAATAATATTTGTGGCGATTTCCATTGCCTAGACTTCCTACTGGTAGTTATGGGGTGAATAATAAGCACAGCCACAAATTAAAAGCAACTAAAACTTAAGAAACATACATAACACAGTCAGACAATTGACTGGTGTCATTTAGTTAAAAAAAACAACAATAACAAAACAGGTATGCACCTATCTATTTTACCAGGTAAGAGGACAAAATTGTATGATTTCTCTGCTAATGAAATAAAATAGGATCTATGGTCAACTGGAACAATTTCACGAAAATCTTGTAGATGCTGGCACAGTAAAAGGAAGTAAAAGGACAGATACAGTATTTAAGCCAAGCTTAACTCATGGGCTATGCACTCAGAGGAATCAGTGAAATGCAAATTTGTAGTTACGAACTAAAGTCCAGTTAGAAAAGTCCCATGCTTCCAGCTTGTCTCCTTGAGTATGACTACGTTTGCGTTCAGCCCATAGAAATTTAATATACCTCTGTTAGGCTCTAATTTATCCCATCCCAGGAAACCTAGAGTTAGTGAAATCCATGCGCTTGTACTTTGTCAAGATGTTGCTGTTCTCACTTCAGGCGTCATTGGAGGGACATTCATGCAGTCCTTATTGACTAACATAGTTTTTCTCCTCTTGCATGATTTTTAACATCATTGACTGATGAAGAACTCAGTGGAGCTTTGAAAGCTTGCATCATATATTTTGTGCATTTTGGTTGGCCTACAAAGGTTATCACTGTTTGGAGGCTTTTGGATGTCATTTTACGACACAGCTACCCCGGGTATATTTCGAGTTACTTAGTATTAATTCCCTTTTTACAATATCTGAGCTATAACTGAGTTACATTACAGTCGTAATGTATCAAATAATCACTCTCTTAGCAGTGGACCATTACCTGTTTTTAGTTAATTTTACATGTGTAAACTTTAAAGGATGATTTTGCTGCTTCCATTACGTCAAGTCCTCCTTCAGATCTCTCAAGTGGACTAGGCATTGCTTTCTTCTACTTTTTGTCGTTGCGTTCCTTCAAGTTGAAGACATCATGAGGTTTTCTTGGCAAGGTTTGTTCAGAGGAGGTTTGCCATTGCCTTCCCCTGAGACTGAGAGAATGTAACTTGCCCAAGGACACCAAGCGGCTTTCACGGCCAACCTGGTCTCTAGAATTACAGTCCAACACTCAAACCACTATGCCATGCTGGTTCTCTTTTCTACTTTAGGCTGCTTCCACACTGGAGACATAACCCAGTTTGGCTCTGCTTTAATTGCCTTGGTTCAAGGCGATGGGATTCTGGGAGTTGGAGTATGTTGTGGGGTCCAGAGCGGAGCTCTGCTCCACTCTGGGCCCACAACAAACTCCAACTCCCAGAATCCCATCGCCTTGAACCAAGGCAATTAAAGCAGAGCCAAACTGGGTTATTTCTCCAGTGTGCCTTAGTAAACTCGACATTTAAGTCCTTGTTGGCTGACATGTTAAAAGACAACATTGCTCACCTTCATACCAATGTGAACACTAGTATTGATTCGTTGTCTCGAGATGGCTGGTGCCTTATCCTGTTTTGTGGGATCATTTTCACTTTCTGGAGCCTGAAGATGGGAATTTTGTGTATTTGTGTGAACTACCTCATCCTCTTTCCATCCCTTAGGGTTTCTCTGAGTGGACTGATGTAACGGATCGGAGGAGTGACAAATACGATTGTGCAATGATATAGTCCTCACTGCTTTTGAATGAGCCAATGATATGATTATGAGAATACTCTCCCTTGACCTAGGAATGTATGCTAGTATCACCTGGTGAGCTCAATAGCTATTACATACTGATGCAAGGTTGGGAGGAAGAACCACAAAAAAAGGGGAATGGAATTGAATATTGTGGAAAAACCTGTCTGCTTTTGGAAGCTAAGCAGGGTCAGCTCTGGTTTCTGCTTGAATAGGAGACAGACAATTAATATCAGGTTATATTCCAGAGGAAGGAACTGACAAAACCAACTCTGGCTATTCCTTGCCTATTAAATTCACAGGATCACCACAAGTCAACAGGCCACATAAAGGGGAAAAAAACACACACACACACTTCTAATTTAAAACATTTTATTAAAAGACATTTGTCTTTTTTGATCACATAAACAGTTTCTCCCGTGTTAAAGGTAAATTATATTATTTTCCCTTTCCCATCCTCGAATATCTATTATTTAAAACATTTTATTAAAAGACATTTGTCTTTTTTGATCACATAAACAGTTTCTCCCGTGTTAAAGGTAAATTATATTATTTTCCCTTTCCCATCCTCGAATATCTATTTTTAATTACTTTTTGGTCAGATCGTACCTGAAATAACTAGGTCCAGTTCTGGGCATCTGAGTTCAAGAATTACGTTGACATGGTGGACCGGGTCCAAGGGAAAGAAACCAAGATGATGAAAGGTCGGGAACCCAAGCACTATGAGGAATTATGTACAGTGTTAGATAGGTTTAACTTGGAGAAGATTGAGAGATTACATAGTAGTCATCTTTGTGAAGTGATGCCATGTGGACGATGGCACAAGCTTGTTTTCTGTTCCTCCTGAGACTAAGGAGATTATTGCACATGTTTTTCTCCTAAAACGTTAACCAATGGATTCAAATTGCAAGAAAAGAGAGTGCTCCTACACACTTGGAAGAACTTTTTGATTTTAAGAGCTGGACTTGAAGACACATAAACACACATATATTTTGGGAAAGAGCATGGCTGGCTGCTAGGAAATCTGACAGAAAGTACTCTGCAACTTTTGCTGTATGGATCGGTTGCATCTTTGCATAGCAGAAGACCATACTTCACAACAAAGCTTTCAGTCTCCTTCAAAGGCTTGCGGTTTTAATGTAGAAAAAGTAATTTGTGGTGTGCATGATTATAGTTTTACACCCTCTTCACTCAGCCTGCACTTCACATCTCCTGCTTTGTGAATGTTTTGAGGATTTAATATAAACAGAGTATGCTTGAGAAATTAATATAGTCAGAATAGGCTTTCCCTGAGGATGGAGGTCCATAATGAGGATGGAGGAGGGAAAGTTTAACAAATTTAGACTTATCTGTGGAGCAAAGGACATATTAATTAAGCAGCCAGCATTAATGATAATGAATAACGTATGAGAATGAACCAAGCCTATTCAAAACCTACAGTTGGGCTATAACTTTATTACCAACCCAAGTGCCACAAAACAGCATAGTTTTTCAGTGCAGTTAAATCTTCAGTTTATTTTGTAATTGTTTGGTTAATTCTAATAATAGTATTGTGCAACTATGGAATTTTGATTTACAGTATTTATTTTTCCCTAAAGGGGGAAGGCAAGGCAAAATAAGGAGTTTATCATACGACTGAATTTGGGGGTATAATCCAATGGCAATCTGAATGCAATCATGGGGTTTCACATTATTGTGAATGAGTGTATCTCATGCAATTTCGGGCAAAAGGGAAGTAATTCCGAACGCAATCATGGAGTTTCATGTAATTGCGTATTAGAGTATCTCACGCAATTTCAGGCAATGGGGGGTCATTTTCGGGCAATGGGAAGCCATTCTGAATGCATTCCGAACACAATCAGATTTCACGTAAATTCGCTAAACTAGCGAATTCACGTAATTGCAAATTGGCTCCATCCGCAATTGAGAGAAATTCCTCCCGTGTGATAAACTCCATGCTTATTTTTTATGCTTCTTCCCTCCTGTGTGAAGGGCAGCATCATCAGTCTAGCAGAAATTCGGAAGTGACAGGCAACGAGATGGCGTGCGTGCTTGTTTTAAAATACCGGCAACGGCATATATAGCTTGCGGGTTGCGACCTCTGCACCGGGGGTTTATTAGTGAATAGATAATCAACGATCGAATTAATCAGGAATTTCCAAGATCACCTACTGACGCAGAAGGGAAGCCTTGTGTTTGAGAAACGTTTGTGTTTGGGACAAAATAAAGGCTGTAAATAAAATAAATTCTGTCAAGGTCTTCGCGCAGTTTCCAGAGGTGTGGAGACTGAAAGAAAGTTAATAAAAATAATTAATAATAATAATAGAATAGTAAGATTATGTACAGCACTGTGTAAATTTACAGCGCTATATAAATAAAGGTTAATAATAATTGCGTTTTTGTACCAACTAGGAAAAGCCTCCTTATATACCAAGTCACTGGAGTTTGCAATGCTGCTACAACAGTATTGGCTATAATTCATTGAGGTCCAAAACACACTGCAAAAATAATCCAGTTTGAGAGCGCTTTAATTGCCCTGGCTGAGTGCTAAGGATTCCTGGGAATTGTAGTTTATCCTGGCACCAGGGCTCTCTGACAGAGGCGAAATGTCTCACGGAACTACAGTTCCCAGGATTCCCTAGCATTGAGCCAGGGCAGTTAAAGCGGTCTCAAACTGGATTATTTCCGCAGTGTGTTTTGGACCTAAATCAACCTCCGCAGGATTTGCCTGCCTCCTATTAAATCTAATAGTTTTTCTTATTTATTTCTGTTATTGTATCGCTCTTAACTTTGACTCCCCCTAAATACCTGATAGGGCACCAGAAGATGCCCTCTGATTTGGAAGCTCAGCAGGGTCAGTCCTGGTTAGTACTTGGATGGGTGACCACCAAAGAAAACCAGGTCCTGTTGTAAGGCTGTATGGTCAAAACTGCCTCTCAGTCTCAGCATTTCTTGCCTTCTTTGGCTCTTCTTTGACCTGAAAACATTTTAATGCAAGGCATAAATATTGTATGTGTGTGTGTGTGTGTGTATATATATATATATATATATTAAAAACACCCACAAATTCAGCATCACTGAATCCCTCAGAGGAAAAACCCTTTGCCAGCCTAAGCAGTGTGTAACTTGGGAGTAAACCAGCTTGAAAACCCGCCAGATTTACTCCCAGTTTAGGAGAACTATTCCAAGTAGAACTCAACTAAACCAACTGGAGTGGTTTGAGGGTTGGAGTATATGTCTGGAGACCTGGGTTCAAATCCCGACTCAGCCATGGAAACCCCACTGAATGGCTGGGGGCAAGTCACACTCTCTCAGCCTCAGAAGAAAGCAATGGCAACAAAACCCCTTCTGGAGGAACTTGCCAAGAAAACCAAATGGGAAAACGACTGGGGACAAAACTATTCCTCCTAATTTCAACGAATTAGGAATTATTTGTGGGGTAATTTAGCAGCTCTGAGTCCCAGTTCTGGGAAAAGAGTGGGATACAAATAATAATAATAATGAATAATAATAATTAATGTTTTTAGAGTCAGTCAGGCCCCCAACGAAATTCGTTTCAAGGCGAAGCGAAATTAATTAATTCCCAAAATGGGCGCCAAAAAGTAAACTCCAATCTTCTCTCTCAGTTTAAAAATAAACCCATTCCTTTCATCTAAATTTCATGCAAACCCATTCCTTTCATGTGTAAATTTATATAAATAAATGTCAAATAACTAATAATAATAAGTCTTATTATTATTTTTATTATTTCATAGACGGTCCTTTTTCCTCCCCGACTTTTGTCGGGTCACCTCAGAAGATGGAAGTCCAACCAAAACATAAACGCACTTGCAGAAATAGTCCGGTTTGAGACCGGTTTAATAACAAATAGTTAAAGCGCTACCAAACCGGGTTATTTCTCCAGTGCGGATGCAGTCTCAACACCCAGCCCTGAAAGTGGGGCCTTTTAGAGAATAATATTTCCCTAAATCAAAGTTTTGAGAACCAATTTAAAAAACCAAGACCTTAAACCTCCCCCCTAAAAGTCACACAACAACAACAACAATACAAGGAGGATTTATTGTGTTGCCTTTTTGCTGGAAAAGGAACCTAATGCCAGGCAGCTGTAATTTCACCTCCCAGCCAGGCTCACTTTTCTCCTCCTCTGGATCTTATATTTTCATACCCTTTTTTAGGATTTCCTCTTTTTCTTTGGAAGGCATGTGGTTTCAAATGAGAGAGAGCTGTTAACCCTCCCCCCAAAAATACCCAACAGCAGGTCCAAAAAGGAAAAAAAAAAAAAAAAAAACACGACAAAGAAGGAAACGTGATCCTCCTCCTCTCCGACAGTGAAAGGAAACGGGTGGATCCCAGATTCCCGGCGGATCCCCTTCCTTTTTCCCCCTATGAATAATTCAACAACCCGGGTCTGCCAGGAGTTGCTCTTCTGGGTTAAAAATCCAGTGTGTGTGTGTGTGTGTTTGGACCGGTTTAATAAGGAGAAGTGTGTAGATGCCTTTGATAAAGAGAGAAAGAGGGCTCAGGGATAAAAAGAAGACTTCTTGGGGGATCCGGTGGGAAAGGAGTGGATCCTCCAGATCCACCCCGACCGTGGGAGGTCGGGGTGGATCTGGAGGATCCACTCCTTTCCCACCGGATCCCCCAAGAAGTCTTCTTTCATTCCTTCCTTCCTTCCTTCCTCTCTCGTTCATTCATTCATTCATTGTGTGCCCCCCTCTCCTCCTCCTCCTCTTCCTCTTCTTCCTCCACCTCTTCCTCCTGAAGGAAGGGATCGCCATGATCTCTGGTGATCCTCTCTCGCTCCTCCTGCTGCCCAGCCATGCGGTGGAAGAGCCGGCGAGGGGCCCGGATCGGTGCCGGTGAAGAAGAAGAAACCCTTGAATGGGAGCATCAGGAGGGGGAGCCCGCCAGGAAGAAGGAGACCTAAAGCCCCCCCAAGGAAAAGCCCCTTCCTCCGAGGAAAGGAGAAGGGAAGCCAGCCCAGCCCCAGCAGCCCTTTCATCATCATCATCATCATCATCATCATCATCATCATCATCATCTTTCCCCATTGCCCCCCATCGAGGAAGAAGAAGAGCCCAGCAGATGGACTTTCCGCCTAGTCTGGAGGGGCCCCCGACGCCGAAAGAAGAAGCCACGTTGCTCCAGCTCCAAGGGCACTGAAAGAGGAGGAATAAGGGAAGGAAGGAAGGAAGGGGATCCAAGGACCCCGAAGGGGGAAGGAAGGAAGGAAGGAAAGAAAGAAAGAAAGAAAGAAAGAAAAAGAAGGGAGGGAAGGAAACTCCGTTGTCTCTTGCAGCCTGTGGTCTTTTCTCCCTCTGCGCCCTGGTTTTTGATGGAGGTGTAAGAAAGAAAGCAGGCGGTGGGGGAAGGAAAGAAGGAAAAGGAAGGAAGGAAAAAAGGAATTAAAGAGAAAGGGAAGGAGGGAAGGGAAGAAGACCACAGGCGAGTCCCAGGGGCTGGGCTCTTGTCTTCCCTCTCGGCGCCCCCCACAGTTTGGATGGAGGTGTAAGAAAGGAAGCCGGCGGAGGAGGGAAGGAAGGAAGGAAGAAAAAGGAAGGAAGGAAGGAAGGAAGGAAGGCAGAGCATGGGCTCCAAGAGGCGGCCGGGGAGGGCATCCGGGGAGTAAGGAAGAGGTGTGTGAATCCCTGAATCCTGGGGGATCTGGTGAGGGGAAAGGAAGGGGATCCACCCGGCGAGAGTCTTCCACCTCTTTCCAGGGAAGAAGACTGCGCTTTTTCTCTCCATTCATCCATTCATTCATTCAGTGCAAGAAAGCCGGCGGTGGAGGGAAGAAAGAAAAAGGAAGGAAGGAAGAGGAAGGAAGGAAGGAGGGAGGGAGGGAAGGTGGGGGGTGTCTTCCTGGGCGCCCCCTTGATGCCGCCCCCCGCCGCCGGGCCCCGTCGTGGGTAGCTGGCCTCTTCTCCTCCCCAAATGGCTTCCTTCCCGGTGGAGCCGGACTTCCAGGCCTGCCCTCTGTGCAAAGAGACGTTCGGCGGGGGTTCCTCTCCTCCCCCTCCGGCCTCGTCGTCCTCCAGCTCCTCCACCTCGTCCTCCTCTTCGTCCTCCTCGTCCTCTTCCTCCTCCTCGTCGTCGTCGTCGAGGCGCCTGCTGGTGCTGCCTTGCCTCCACGCCTTCTGCCGCCAGTGCCTCGAGGCCCAGAGGGTTTTGCAGCAGCAGCAACAACAACGACACCAACAACAACCCCAACCCCCGCCTCTTCCTCCTCCTCCGTCGGGGGAGGCGCCGCCGTCTCTGCCCCTGAATCTGCGCTGCCCCGTCTGCGACCAGAAGGTGGTGATCTCCGAGCCGTCGGGGATGGACGCCTTGCCCTCCTCCAACAACTTCCTCCTCAGCAACTTGCTCGACGTCGTGGTCGCTGCTGCAACAACAGCCGTCGAGGAGCAGCAACAGCAGCAGAACAACAACAACGGGAGGCCGGCCTCCGCCGCCGCCGTCGGAGGAGGGAACAATAGCAACGCCAGCACCAACAACCGACACCACCACCACCCCCATCATCCCCGACAGCAGCAAAGCAGCTCCTCTTCCCCAGGAGGATCCTCCTCGGCGCCGTCGGGGGGAAGTAGTGGCGTCGGGGGTGCCTCCTCCTCCTCTTTGCTCCTCCGCCGAGGAGGCCCCTCGGAGCCCCGCTGCAGCTCCTGCGACGAAGGCAACCTGGCCACCTCCCGCTGCCTCGACTGCCAGGAGCGCCTCTGCGACAACTGCGTCCGCGCCCACCAACGCGTCCGGCTCACCAAGGACCACTTCATCGAGAGATTCCCGGCAGGAGGAGGAGGACACCAAGGACAGGGACAGACCCAGCCCTCTCCCGCCTCCACGGGGCCCGGCCCGGCCTCCCTCGCCGTCGGGCAGCCCTACTCCGCCGCTTCCTCGGCCTCCTCCTCCTCCGCCTCCTCCTCCTCCTCCTCCTCGGCGCCTTACAACATCCTCGCCGCCGTCTTCCCGGACAGGGTCAGCTACTGCCAGCAACACGACGACGAGGTCAGTCCGGGAAAACGGGGCCCCGGGGGTGGAAATGGGTTCGTGCGACATCCAGTCTCCCAAAAAATGCATTTACATTTATGCGTTTTTAACTTCAGAGACTAACCAAGCGTCCTCCTTCCGTCCAGCTTCAACAATATTGACCATTTGTTTAGAGCGTGCATTTGCATGTCCTCCTTTCTTCCCCCCCAGCATCCTGTCCTACATTTCATCCTCCTGTCCAGGAGGAATTTCCAAACCATGCATCTGCATTTACATTTACATGTTTTTGCCTCAAGTGTCCTCCTTTTCCCAGCACTCGCCCTACATTTCATCTTTTTGGCCAGGAGGAATTTCAAAATATCCTCCATTTGGAGCATGCATTTACATTTATATGTTTCTTTAATCTCTTTCCCAGCACTGTCCTACATTTCATCCTTCTGTCCAGGAAGAATTTCCAAAATATCCTCCATTTAGAGCATGCTTTAACATTAAACATTTACATTTACATGTTTTTTGCCTCAGAGACTAGCCAAGTGTCCTCCTTTGCCCAGGACCTGCCCTACATTTCATTCTTCTGTCCAGGAGGAATTTCAAAATATCCTTTATTTAGAGCATGCATCTACATTTATATATTTTCTTTACCTCTTTCCCAGCACCTGCCTTACGTTTCATCCTTTTGTACAGGAAGAAATTTCAAAATATTGACCATTTATTTAGAGCATGCATGTACATGTCCTCCTTTTCCCAGGACCTGCCCTACATTTCATTCGGAGTTTCAAAATATCCTCCATTTAAAGCGTGTATTTTACATGTTTTTACCTCAGAGTAACCAGCCGCCCTCCTTTCCCCAGGACCTGCCCTACCTTTAATCCTTCTTTCCAAGAAGAATTGCAAAATTTCCTCCATTTAGAGCATGCACTTACATTTATAAGTCCTCCTTTTCCCTCAGCACCTGTCCTACATTTCATCCATTTAGAGCATGCATTTCCATTTCCATGTTTTTACCTCAGAGTAGCCAGACGCCCTCCTTTTCCAGGACCAGCCCTACATTTCATCTTTCTATCCAGGAGGAATTTCCAAAATACCCTCCATTGAGAGCATGTATTTCCACTGATATGTTTTTTACCTCTTTCCCAGCACATGTCCTACATTTCATCCTTCTGTCCAGGAGGACATTTCACAATATCCTCCATTCGGAGCATGCATTTACGTTCATATATGTATACCTCAGAGTAACCAGGTGTCCTCCTTTTTCCAGGACTTGCCTTTCTGTCCAGGAGGAATTTCAAAATGTCCTCCATTTAGAGCAGCACTAAGAACCTCTGCACTTATATATTGTATGTACAGCGCTGTGTACAGCTCTATATAAATAAAGGTTAATAATAATTTATGTAGTTCTTAACTTAGTGGGGAGAAGTTGCTCTCAAGTCCAGGGTGACCTGACGTCCTCCTGTCCTCCTTTCTCACTTTGCCTTCCTGTCCAGGAGGAATTAATTTCATTTCATGTTCCTCCTGGACAGAAGGCTGAAATGTAGGACCTGTCCTGCAAAAGGAGGGTGGCTGGTCACCCTGGACTATTAAGGACCATTAAGGGGGTATGCTGTGAGGTGTTGGGGGTCCACAGTCTTAAGTAATAGTCCCCCCCCCCCACAGTATTTTGAGGTACCTCATTGAATGAAAATGGGGGGGAAACATGTGGTCTCTCTAGGTTTGAGAGAAATGAAGGTTTGGAGCACGTGCTGTTGGGTTTGTGGGGCTTGAGACCCCCTCAGCGGCCATAACTGAGTGTGTGGTGGTGGTATTTTGGTGTGAAATTTTATTCGGTCCTTGACCAGAATGGTATTTTGGTGTGTTTCTCTCTCTCCTGGGGAACTATAACACATTTTTGAACTTCTTTTTTTGCCTTTTCAGGTAGCCGCGAACCCTCCCTCTCCTTGGCTCCGCTTTGCCTAAACTCAGGGCTGCTTCCTTACTGTGGAAACTAAGCCTTGGCTGCGTTCACACTGGAGAAATAAACCGGTTTAAGTGCCATGGCTCAATGCTGTGAAATTCTGGGAATTGTAGTTTGTTGTGGGGCCCAGAGCGGAGCAGAGCTCCGCTCTGGGCCCCACAACAAACTACAATTCCCAGAATTTCACAGCATTGAGCCATGGCACTTAAACCGGTTTATTTCTCCAGTGTGAACGCAGCCCTTGTTGGGCTTAGTTTCTGAGGGGACTGAAGAAGAGTCTGGATTTAAGGGGCAAGCATAGCCAAGGGACGGTCCTATCCTGGCCCTTTGTTAGTAGCGGACACATTTCGCGCCACCTTCAAGCAGAGCGAGACAGGAATCTGGTCCCGGACGTGTAGCCCATAAGCCCAGGTTCAGTTCCGGAGTGTCGTTTCGGGGACGGTTTCTGTACCGTTTCTCTGTTACGACTCTGGGAAGGCGGTTAAAGGATGCTCACAGCGTACCCCCTTAATGGTCCTTAATGGTGACCAGCCATCCTCCTTTTCCAGGACAGGTCCTACATTTCCGCCTTCCGTCCAGGAGGAATCCTAACATGAAAGGAACAGAAAGACGAAGAAATGGAGAAATAAACCGGTCTAAGTGCCACGGCTCAATGCTGTGAAATTCTTTAGACGTTGCTATTACTTTACTACTTTCGCATAAATGCGCACGAGTGCTGTGACAGTGCAGATGCATCACCTATAAAGTGGGATATTTATTTATTTGAAGGGCTGATATCCTCCTGCCTTTCGTTCACAATGGGATTTCAAGGCGGTTTAGAGCCCAAGCCATAAAGTTCCATAACTTTGTACTTCTTTAGGCAGGGGGGTCTGGTGAATGTTGTATCTTGCCTTTTGAAAGTGGCAGAGACCCATTTATTTCCTTGCAGGGCTGTCATGTTCCTGCTGCCCCTTCACCCCAGCCGTTTCCAGGGGTGGCCCTTCTTCTTCTTCATTGGCAGCAGGACATCTGGCTCCTTTAAGTCTCTTTCCAAATACCACCCCCCCCCTTCTTCTTTCATCATTCCTCTCCCTTGCAGCCCTTCCTGGTCCCACCACTTTCAGCTCTTCTCTTTCTTCCATGCTTTGTTCACGTGGAGCTGTCCATGCTTAACTGGAGGAGGAAATCTCCATATACCACTCTGCAAAGTAGCAGGATTTTTCCCCCCCTCCTTTTCTTCTTTTTTTCCCCCTTTTTGCATGTTCTCCAGGGAGGGATGTGATGCGAGGATGGTTGGGAGTAGTGTTAAAAACAACACCGAGCGGAGAAGGGGGGAGGGGATGCGGCACATCAATGCTATATATATTCCAGTTGGCCGCTCTTTGAGAAATAGGACCGTCCATGCGCTCCCTGTTTCTGTGCGGCGGGGGACAGCATACTGAAATAGGTTTTCAGGACTTTTAACGTGAATATTGCAGCCACAAACCTGAGTTTGGAGATCTTCTTTTCCCCTCTTTATTGGCTGCATTCACACTGGAGAAATAAACCGGTTTAAGTGCCTGTGAAATTCTGGGAATTGTAGTTTGTTGTGGGGCCCAGAGCGGAGCAGAGCTCCGCTCTGGGCCCCACAACAAACTACAATTCCCAGAATTTCACAGGCACTTAAACCGGTTTATTTCTCCAGTGTGAATACAGCAGCTGTATGTCCTTCTAACTACTGCCTTTCATGGTTTGCCCCAACATTGTATTATCAGAGACTTGATAGGATGCTAAAGGGGTTTTCCTCCCTTCTTCCTTTGAATTAAGTGGCATAACATTGGATAGATAGCTGTATTTGCTTGATGGCTCTGTTTTTTTGTTTCAGGCGTGCTGCGAGACCCACATAAGACGGGGATAATCAGAATACTTTTATGTGTATGCGTGTCTGTATTTTTCTAAAAGGATGCGGTCAGCAAGTATTTCTACTTGTTCTCATCTCTTGTTCTAAACGTTGATCAGGACCCGATTTGAACCATAGCTGAGTGGCAGAACTCAAGGCACATACATGCGTCTCTGAGAATACGTGGAACATTTTGCTTCAGTGTGTTGTAACAGCCAAGTCTCACACGTGAGATAAATAGACAAAGGCTTTCAGGTTCAGAGGATGTGGCTGCTTGAAGAAAACTTCAATCACACACACACACCCCTCTCTTTGGTGGAGTGGGAAGGAGCTTCTGGAATTTGCTCTTAGTTTAGAGGGATAATCCACCTTATAGGGGTTTTTTTTCTATTTCCCTGTGGGTTTTTTTATTACAATTTTTAAAACCGAAAACTGAATCACCTGCCCATAGATGTTACTCAGTATTTGTAATGGTCCAAAATTATTTTTGCCACTGAATTATTCTGAGGAGTTTATCACACGGGAGGAATTTCTCCCAGTTTCGAATGGAGCCAATTCGGATTCGCGTAAATTAGCTAGTTTCGCGAATTTAGGTGAAATCTGATTGCGTTCGGAATGCATTCAGAATGACTTCCCATTGCCCAAAAATGACCCCTCATTGCCCGAAATTGTGTGAGATACTCTAATACGCAATTACGTGAAACCCCATGATTGCGTTCGGAATGACTTCCCTTTTGCCCGAAATTGCGTGAGATACACTCATTCGCAATTACGTGAAACTCCATGATTGCGTTCGGATTGCCATTGGATTATACCCCCAAATTCCGTCGTATGATAAACTCCTGAGAAAGGAAACGCAATGAAAAAATAACCACCGTTAATAGAGTAGAAATAGTGTGGGGAGAAGAACAACAAGGAAGTGAATGAGTTGCTGCTTCTGGCAGTACTTCCTAAAAAGGGGAAGGATATTGGGTTGGTTCTCTCTTTGATACAGTTAATGCTCCAAACAACCACATTCTGAAAAGATGGGTGGAAGGTAAACTATTTGGGCTCTTGTTCCTGGTGGCTGGGGGGGGGGGGAATCCCACAAATATGATGCACAGACAAGTCCTTGAGGACGCTTTTTATGCTGCTGAGAGAAAGAAATTTTGTTCCACTTTGTAAAAGGAAGATACCAGAGATTGGGAATGTTACTTTAAAAAAAAAAGTCATTGGTTGATTAAGTTGATTAAAATTTAAGGCCATCCTAAAGTGTTTCTATCATGTGTTTTTTTGTGGGAGGGGGCAAGATTTGTTCAGAGGGGGGGGTTACCTTTGCTGAGGCTGAGAGAGTGTGGCTTGCCCAAATTCACCCAGTGGGTTTCCATGGCTGAGAGGAGATTCAAACCCTGGTCTTCAGAGTCATGGTTCAATGCTCAAACCACCACCACAACACCAACTCCCCCAGATTCCCCAACCAGTACAGCCAGTAAACCGTAAGTGGCTATGCTGACTGAAGAATCATGGGAGTTGTAGTTCAAAAGTAACAGATAAGGATGGCTATGCTGACTGAAGAATCATGGGAGTTGTAGTTCAAAAGTAACAGATAAGTATGCTAGAGAACTGTCATTTTTATAGAATTGTACTCTTCTGACAATGTTTGGGCCAAGAAGCATGTACACTTACTTTTAATTTTGAATTCTGGAGAATATTTGTTAATTGTGTAGCTTCTCATTCAGAGAGCTGAGGAAGGAATAACTGGAACAGAATGGAAACATAAGAAGACATGAGATTTTATATAAAGGCAGAACTGATGGGCTGATTACTGCCATTATGTTTTGCTGCTTTAAAATTGCATGCAAAACTGTAGACTAAGATGGGAATAGATTAATATGTAAACAGAAGAGGACATTGAAGCTTTCAGTTTTGCAAAATCATTTAAGCCACCTCCCCAAAAAAGGACAGTATTTGACATAAATCTGTAGTTAGTTAAAAAGGTTATTCTTATTTACTGGGGATTATGATGCCAAGGAATAATAACATCCATTTTCTGCTGCATGGACTGGAAGTTCCACTTGTGAGCCGGCATTCCTCTTGGTGGTGGTTTGCATGGAGGCACAGTGGAATTTTCCATTAGCTTCATTGTTAAAAAGATAGCTTGTTCTCCATGCTGAAGTCCTTACTTAGTTGGTCCTGACTAGTTTTGAGATAAGATCCATGTCTGAGGGCTGAATGGGTGAAGGATTCCCTTGATGAGTGCTGTATAAATACTCTATTTAACCAACAACACTAAACTAAAAAATTCTTTTTTTTCCCCCATGGTTCTCAGCAGATCATTACAGTAGTCAAGTATTATTCATGCCAAGAAACTGGTAACCTTTGTTTTTGTGTGTGTGTGTGTGTGGTTATTTAGGGGGGAAAGGGGGCTGCTGCCTTTTGCAAATAAAAGGAATGTTTAGAATGGCTTTTCAGGAAGGGTTTGAGGAAATGCAAAAATCTCCTCATTAGCACTTGGCTCTCCCACTGAGCTTTCTAGTGTTTGACAAATACACTCGCCTGTTTGTGAACAGCTGAAGGATATTTGGAGACTCTAAATCAAAATTAAGAATGAAAAAAGGAATTGTGCTTGTGTGTGTGTGTGTGTGTGTGTGTAAAAAGGAAAGATTATTTAGCTGATTGTCAGTAATGCTCTTGTGCTCCATTGCAAATATTTTTCTGTACTGTTCAGTTAAAGTAAACTAGGTAGCCTTTAAAAGGGTTCTGTAAAAAAACTGGAAATACTTTGTTCCATGGCTGCAGTGTGGATGTATCTTTCTTCTGGAAGCTGTTGCAATTAAACCTTAGTGAGAGGTTATTTATATGTGCATTCAGAAAGTATTCTTTGCTATTTCCAGTGCCTTCATAGTTTTATTTTCTGCATATGTAAAAATACCCTGTGCTCCATAAAAGTATATTGCTTTTTTTTTAAAGGTCATATTTTTGAATGTTTGGTGTGTGTACATCTTCTCTATGGTAATTAATAAATAGTTTATTTTTTGTTTTGTTTTTTGTGTATAACAGGAATATGTGACTGGAAAGTTTACCACTTCAGTTCCATTAATATTCAGTTTTCCTTTCTTTTGTTTTTCGGCAACAGCCTTAAACATGGTGGTTAATCACGGTTGGAATTACTTATGGATTAAAAGGGGGGGGGGAGAGACCTTCATAAGGTTGTATTCTTAAAAGAGTGACTCTGACTGGTCTTGTGTTTTATATACTGAGGGGCACATAAACGTAGCATGAAGTTCATCCATTAATTTAAGGATAGTTGTCCAAGGAATACTGTGGGTTGTAGTCAGTGGCAGCTTTGCCCTTCTGTTTGTACAAAGTCAAAGCATACTTTTCCTGCCTCCTTTGTTCCCCCTAGCCACTTATTCCACCACCACCCACTGACCCTGAAGACTGAGGGATGAAGTAGACCACCCCTTTGTGTCACTTTCCAGGCGGCTTGGGAGTGTGGCATTTACACTATGCCTGCCCCCACTGCATACCTGGAAGCCGGCTTCATGCCACCCGGCTACCCACATGTGGGCTGCCCTCTGGACACTCCGGCAGCATGGTGTTTAGACACCGGAGCACCTTAGAGCTGGCTTCTGGCTGGGGCAGGGGCAAAAAGCTGGCTTTTTGCCAGCACAAAAATGAATGTCTGTTGACCGCTCCTTTTTTGGGCTGCCAAAAAGACAGATTGGGGCCACAGCGTGCAGCTTTTTGTGTGTGTGCTGCAGCCCCAATCCGGCTTTGTCAGGGGTGGCTTTGAACCATTTGAGGAGGTCTGTTTTGCCCCTGAGATAACCATCTGGAGCCATAGAGCCTGTGGTGTGCAGTAGGTAAGAGCAAACTTGATGAAAATGGGGTGCCTCGCCTTAACTTCAGGAGAAACTCTTTCTAGTAGTGCAAAGCTGCCACTGTGTTCAACACTGTCTTTCTGCTTCATTTGTTCAAGCAGACCATATAGGGCCAGTCCTCCCATCACAACTACTATATAATGGCCATTTCATGGTTAGATGCTCATCTCATGGATTAGAAAATATCTTCCTGCTGCTGAATGCAATGCAAACATGCTGCAGGAATACCTAAAGTTGCACAGTGGGTGTGGGGCTATCCTAGTAATCTGTATGGTGGACCACATGGTGGCAGCTGCCACATGGATCAATTTAAAACAGTGTTGACTTGTCCTAATGGTCTTTTCTTACCTGGGATAACTGTGAGAGTGGTGTTAGACAAAACTAGGAATGCTTCAAGAATGTTTCGCTCAAACAACAATAGGGAAAGGAAGCAAGCTTCATCTTGTTACGCAAATGCCCCTGAAATACATTCTGGTTTGTGTGTATGTGTGTGTATGTTTGGTTTTGTAAATACCAAAGAAGAATAGTGATGTAGGCATAAAATATTATTGAGAAAGAATCCAATAAAGAGGCACCTCTTTGTGAAAAAGTGCCACCAAATTCCATCAAAAGCAGTCCCAAATAATTTGAGACAATTCTTCAAAAATATTTTAAACTAAAATTTTACTTTGAAAATACACTTGGGCTCTCATATCCGTCCACAGATTTAACCATCCACGGTTTGAAAAATCTTTCTTTAAAAAATCCCAAAAGCAAACCTTGGTTTTGCCATTTTATATAAGGGGCACCATGTTACTATGGTGTAGATAATGGGATTTGAGCCTCCAGAGATTTTGGTATCCATTGAGGAGAGGAACCAAACTGCTGTGGATATGAAGGTCCCATTGTACTTTAACTGTGCTAAGTTAAGGGCATTCTGTGCTTAACATTGCAGTGCTATCTATGTTAATCCAAAATTATTATTTTTAGTTGGCTTTTGGGGTGCAATGAACACCTTTAGCCTTACACTTTTCTCCTGTTTGCCAGTCTGAACATTTTCTCTTCTCTTTTGTAGTCCTGCCACTTCCTCTTAGGTAGCATTTCATATGGTTAGTCTTGCAGGGCTTCCCTCTGTATATGAGACATGACTGTACTCTCAGCATTTGCATTTTTGGTGTATTTTCATGTTGTGGAGTGGGTACCCAATAGGTATCCTTGAATGGAGGGAGATACATTTAAGACAATGGCAAAACATATTTATCTCAAGGTTGTTTTCAGATTGATGGGGGGAAATTTGAATGGGAACTTAAAAAGAGAGGGATGGGGAGAGAAAAGAATGTTTTTACTTAAAAACCAGGTCCTATTGTGGTGTCTTAGCTTTCTTAGAGTGCCGCCATGGTCTAGGTGGAGTGTGTTCGAAAGCTTTTTTGTGTGCAGATTTGTCAGTTTTAATCAGTACAGAAGAGAGCATCATCTCAAAGATAGCTGATCCATGTTTTGAAGATATTTACAAGAAAATGATGTTAAGTATCTGAAAGGTGTGTGGGAACTCAATGCATCAACTATACATTGCTCTGTATGGTTTTCTGATTTGGAGTTGATGCGCAAGGATTGTGAGGAAGGTGAAAATTATTGATAGCAATAATTGTGCATTTTTATTTTTACATTTTGATGTAGGTAATGGATGTTTGTACTAGCTGCTTAAGTTTGGTTTGTTTAAAAAAAACATAAAAATCTGTTCATTGCTGTCTTAAACAGCATGTTATAATCAAGCAGAAGAGTAATTGTTTACCTCAAAGGCGTTAGTAGCTTTGGGAAAAGTTTGAACAACAGACTGCATGGTGCCAACTATCATAGGAAGTGACCCCAAATGGTCACATCAAAACACAGCTAATAAACAGCGTCTATAAAATGAGAGAGGGAAATGTTTCCCTTAGGCTCAAAATTGTTTCAACAGTTTAAAAAAAATGGAATTTAAATTTGCAATTGAAGAGGGGTGTCTTCTTTACATGGATGATAACTGAAACAGGTTTTAGAATAAAGGTCTTGCCAGATAGCTCTTACTACCCATTTTTCATGTGTATGTCAAACCCTAGTTTCTGTATATCATAAGAAAAGCTATGTTGAATCAAACCAAGAACCTTCCTAGTCCTGTATTCTGTTCACACAGTGCCAGTCAGTTCCCTATGGAAATCGTACCAGTGAAACACGAGTCCAATTGCACCCTCCATCTCATGTTCCCTGGCAACTGATATGCAAAGGCATACTGCTATCAACACTGGAGGTAACATCTGACCTGCCTAGTAGCCACTGATGGCACCATTCTTCATGAATTTATCCAGTCCCGCTTTAAAGCCATCCAAGCTGTCAGCCATAATTATATCTCGTGGCAGTGAATTCCACAGTTTTAAGTATGCACAAAGTAAAGGAGTTGTTCTTTGTATTAGTCCTGAATCTTCCACCATTCAGCTTCAGTGGACAATCCCAGGTTCTAATATTATTATGTATGAATGAGAAAAACCTTTCCTTAAGTACTCCTCCCCCCCCCCCCCCACACCTACACACATACACTGCATAAGTTCATACACCTTTATCTCCTTTTTTCTAAGGCAAACAACAGTCCAAGTGTTGCAACTTTTTCTCAGAAGGTATTTTCTTCAGTCTCTTGATAATATGGATTTCCTTTTTCTGCAGCTTTTGTAGCTCTGCAATATCGTCTTTTAAGCACTCTTGGTCGCCCCTACTAATTTCCTCTCTTGTGCTCACCTTATTTATTATTTAGATACATAGCTCATCCTTCAGACAGGTTACCAAGACAGCTTGCAGTACAGTTGCATTGTGGAGTGATCCTTCCACTAGATGCTTCCATCTTGTTTTGTAAGGTGTTCTTTGCCTGGTGTAACATCTCTCCTTTGTGAACCTTAACTGTCACTGTGAAATAAGAGTGATATTTTTTCTCTGATGATTGGCTATGAGAGAACGTATCTTTTTTTAAAGCATATTTTGCAGGAGGCACAAAATGAGGGCATTGCACCCCCAGCAAAAATTTTGCAATCCAAATGAAATTCAGTCACAATTTCTAGCATTATGGTAAATTAAAACTTAAGTTGAGTACTATGTTTAGAAATGAGCCAGCATGGCAAAGTGGCTTGAGTGTTGGACTAGGATTCTGGAGATCAGAGCTTGAATCCTCACTCAGTCCTGGGTGACTTTTGGGAAAATCAAAGTCAGTGAGCCTCAGAGGAAGGCAAAGGCAACCCCCCCTCCCCAACAAATCTTGCCAAAAAAAGCCCCATTATAGGGTCATCATAAACTGGAAATGACTTGAAGGAACACAACAACAGCAATTCAGAAATACAGTTATGTATCTAGAAAAAGGTGAGATATAGTTACAGGAAAATGTAACTGCAGGAGGCTACCCACTCCCATATTGATCACCCTGTGTTGTATTTCAGTTTTTGTGCCTCCTTTTTTTTGGGGGGGGGGTATGTAAGGCTGAATTACTTAGTACACAGCTTACCTCGAAAGGAAAGTTGATTGAATTGTGTGAAAGAACATGTCACATGTATTGACACTGGAAGACTTTCACAAGTTTGGTGTATAAATGATGTCTGCCACCACAAATACCGTAAAGGGAATGTACAGCACTTTAGATGCTTTTGAGCATTACTGCTTTCAGCAGCCAGCATAATCCACACTTACAGATGAAGAGAGTTGTGGGCCAAGAACATCTGGAAAGCTAGAGATTTGCATTTTCAGCTGTAAACCATTTTCTGTGTAAAAAGATAGTCTGTACCTTGGTTCATCTGGGGCACAAAGAGCAGGGTGCCACCAGTAGTGTTGGGCTTCAGGTGCCAGGGAGGTGGCAGCATGCAAGAACTTTGTGGAAGAAGTTGATGGGGTGTGTAAAGAGAAGAATTTTTATTTGCAGAGTTGCTCACCAGCATAGCTTGATTCCCTAAAAGAGAAATTTATTCTTATATATGACCAGTTCTATTAGAATTTTAAAATGAGTATCTTTTAATGGCATGCTGTTGGTTTGTTTTTTAATTGTTGTTTTCCCCACAAGACGTACAACATGACTTTTGGTAGCCTTAGGATGGCCAAGCTCATTTCCTTGTCTTATAAGCATAGAAAAAGCCTTGTATATTTTCTGTGATATAAAGTGCTATCAGTAGGAAACATAAGAGATTTTGGTATCAGTTGGGTTGATGAAAAGAAGGACCATGCACTCTGAAGTAGGTGATGGTATGAATTCTAGCCAACTGAAATTGTGCCTTTTTAATGTACGTCAATTGTAAGTTTTGTGATAGGTTGACTTATTTTAATTTTTAGCTACCTTTTAAAATTGCCTCTTATTGTTCTTCCACCAATGCCACAGCAAGCCACATTAAAGGAGAATTAAGTGAGAAATTATTGAACTCTCTCTCTATATATATATATATATAAACTGAAACTGTGAAACAATGGTGCTGCAATTTCAATTCTGTATCTTGTTCATGTTTCCATATCTAAATGTTTGCCATCTTAGCAGTGCTCTGAATAAAAACCGGGAAGTCGCATTTCCTTTGAAACAAAGTAGTGGCAATGATGAATACCAGTGGTTGTCAAATGCTATGGTGCTATCCCTGTGACTGTTGAGATGGGGGTGGGGTGAAGAGATCAATGAGCTCTAATTTTATACTGGGAATAGCACAGAAAGAGAAATGGCCACTGGCCATATCCACTTGCATTCGTCTCTACCAAGATTGATCCTAACCTGATTCTGAATTTGGACAGGTTAGTTAAAACTTGTATACTTTTCATGGGTTTGTCATTTGAACTCAGTAATTGGTCAGTTAGTATCTTCTTAAAATTTAAGACAAGGTGTAGAGTAAAAATCCCAATGTTTTTCTTAATAACTTGGTGCCAAGAGAATGGCAGAATACAATTCAGTTCAGAAATGGTTTTCTTTTTGGAGTATTGTGTTTCTGAAATCTCACATACTGGTGGTACATCAGCAACTACATCCCAGATGACCAACCAGCAATCTATATTGGCTGCAGCATCCACGTAGTGTGATTCCTTTGTGCATGACAAACAATTCATCCAGCAAATGAGATTTTTAGATTAGTCAGGCAATAGATTGTACTGATTTTGACCAATGTCTTGTGTGCGTGAATCCAGTTAATTTGTGTACCGTATGAATACAGTACTTGCCTTTTCTGTTCTGCGCTAGGATTGTAGATTAACTTGTAGAGTTGCTCTGGTTATCAGTTCTGTCTTGGAATAGGAATCCATTACATGAGATGAGCTTTGGTGTGCTGATCTCTTCTTCAGATTGGTTCCTTCCACACTACTGAGGCTTGTATTAGTATTATTAATTATTTATTAATTAATAATTGAGCATTTATTGGGTCCAAATAATGCCAGTCTGCTTTCTGAACACAGTGTACACCTTTAGCTGTTTTGGATAAAGCATGTTCAGCAGTTGGATCTTGCAATGTGTGTGAAGTTTTCATGTGGAAAAATACAAAAAGCTAAATTTTCTAAGGGGCAATTTTGCTATCCTGACATTTCTCCACAATGGGTCTTGTGCCTCTTGCAATAATCACATATACACAGGTAGAGGAAGTGTTTAGAATGCAAATACCAATGGTGGAGAGCCCTTCAATGGACTTAGTAAGAGATACCAGCTTTTCTTTCAAGTAGTCAGTGAAGAACACCCTACATTCCCTAGTATTTGCTTTTGGTGCAAATTCTGGTCCTGCTTACATTAGATTTGAAAAGATAATTAGCCTTCTATAAATACACAAGCTGTCTTGCACATTCCCTCCCACCTCTTTAAAAAAAGAGAGAACAAATTGATAGACTTAAGGAGAACTATTAGTGGTTGGGCCCTGAAGACTTGTATTCTGTTGGCATTCTTGGGTTGTGACTCAGCTGTCTCGGGGTTTCCGTTCATTCGTTCTGTCTCTCATTCTCTCTCTTCTCATATGTGCAGTCAGGATTAGTGCTAACTCAGACTTGTTAAATTCAGATGTGTATTACCTTCTGTTATTTGTGATACAAGTATCTCACGTGGCATGCAGTGTGCTTCCTTGACATTTTATCTCTGTGACAATGAAAGTTGCAGATTTTGCACATCTGCAGTGCACTGCTGCTTGAATTGTGATTTACTGATTTGTTTCAATGCCTTAGATCCTTTTCATGCTTATCTGACTGTTAAGATTTACTTTTACCAGAGTTAAACTGTATGTGTGCATGTTTAGGCAACCTTACCTTAAAAATGCACCCTTTGCATGTGGATTATAATCCCTGTTATTCATAGCCAGTGTGGTTATTGGAAATGATGGTCAAATATATCTACAGGACACTGGTTTGAGAAGGTTGATCTAGATAATGTGTAAACTGCATTACAATCCAAATGTCAAGCTAGCAGTAATTCCTGCAGTCATAGACAATTGATCCTGCTATCATTATATTCTTGTATTGTAGTGGGCAATTGTGGAGGGCTATATGACTGGCTGCATTAGCCCCCAGAAGACTTTAAAGGAACCTACCTGCTTCTGCAATAAATAAATATTTTTGGCTTCCAAAACATGTCTAAGGGGTATGTGGCAATTTTCATGATATTGTAGGCTTTTAGGCCCTCTACAAAATTGGTGGAAATGCACCCCACAGCCCCCAGTGGATATTTTGGAGCATTTCAAGACAAACAAAACATTTTTAAAAAAAAAAATTGCAAAAATTCTGTTTGACCCAAGGAGAGGCAATTTGGTGGAAATAGTCTCTAAACTTCAGAGAGTGTTTTTGGGGGTGTTCTGGAGCAAAGAAAAATGTTGCTTTAGCCTTGGGGGTAACAAAACCAGCCCTTGGGGCCACATGCAGTCTGCACTTTGCCCACCTCTCTTCTAGTAAATAAATTGTGAAAACCTAGAAATCCATCTTTTTTTCCTGTCCTCTCATTTGTTTTCATACCTCTTACTTTGAGATGTGAAGATTAAAGGAATTCCCACTGTCCTATATTATTTCAATTGTGGTTAGCTCACTTCCTGGGGGAAATTCTGAATTTTGTTATGGAGTAATCCAAGTTCCTCATCTTGAATTCTAGTACATCAAACCATATGTGTACAAAATTTTAACTTGACTGATATCTCAAATGAGTCATAAAAAGTTGCTTGGGACATAGTCAAAGGTATATAAAAATGAGGCTTTATAAGAGTTATTGGCATTAACATGAATTGTAGAGATTGCAAATAGAAGGTGCGGTTCCATGATTGCAGAAATTACCAGGTTTCAGTGTCAAGAGGTCTGTGTTTCAATGGGTTGTCAATTAAAACATGGGAATTCATTTACTTATTTATTCCCAGTCCTTCCACACCAGCAGCAAAGCTCAGAGTAGTTTATAAGAACTTGAAAACCTCTCAGAAAACATGAAAGTTAATAGAACATTATAAAACCTCACATAGAGTAGTAGATGAAAATCTAAATGTGAAATTGACCAAATGCTTGCCAGAAGAAGCTACTTGTCAGAGTAGCTGCTCCCAGATTGTGGAATTCCTTCCAAGGGAGGTTACAGTGATTTTATGGCTACAGTACTTGGGTTTTTTAAAAAATGTGTTGTACGTGACATTGTTTTCAGTTCAGGGAGATATGTGGGAAACAAATCAAAACAACTGAATAGACTTAACTCAAATGTTAGCTCCATCTAGGGTACACCAGTTGAACAGTCTACTGAATGGTAAGTCAGTTTAAAAAAAACCTTTGTAAATCTCAGCAGTTCAGTGGATTTCTAGCTGAGACTAATAACTGGATTTATGCTAAAATATTTGTCTTATTAAGATGTGTGGGTAAAGTCCATCCCTCCCAGATGTTGGGTTGCAACCTTCAGCATTCCTCACCATTTTTCTACAGTGGTCAAAGTTTATGAGAATTGCAATCCAGTAATATTTGGAGATCTGCAGTTTTCCCATTTAGGGATTATAAGACCTGATATATGTTATTGCTAAAATAGTTTTTCCCAGTTTGGTGGTAGCTGGGGAAATTGTGTGAGTTGCAGTCCATCCAGTACATTTGGAGGACAGTTTTGAGAGGGCTATTGCAAATGAGTAAAAATGGGAACAGGAAATCACCAGAGTATGTACGATAATTCAGTTGCTTGAATGGGGGAGTATTTGAGATGCGCAGTGTAACAAAATTCTAGCAATGCCTGTACTGGGGGAGATTTGATTTGAAAGGGTGCTTTCTTTAATTTACAACATAGGATTATTTTCCCTGCTAGAGAAACTGTCCTTCTTAAATCTTTCAATTCAAAAATCTTAAATTCTGCCCAGTTGACAGCAGAATTGTGTCTGTTGATGGCAATATTACCAAAGCTGGAAAATGTAGGATGGGGTTTAATTATTAAATGGGAACTGCAACAGTCCAGCTAGGTGAGCCTTTTCTAACCTGGTGCTCTCAAGATATATTGTAGGACAATTCCCATAATCACAGAATTATCTGGAGGTAGAACCAAAGATTGACAGGATAGACATGAGTTAGATTAAAGACTGTTACACAATGATAATTTTATAGTAGAAAGAGGGCATGTATGCCATGGCCAAAGGACATTTTGAACACAGCACTTCAGCCTGATCTGTTTTGAGATCATTTTAGACTATATGCTATACATATTTTGGTAAATTTATTGTATTTTGCCTATTGTAAAAAGAAGAGCCAAAATGAAAAGTTTAATATATTACTTAGTCTGTGGCTGTTGTAAAATTTTAAGCTACAGATGATATAGAATTATATATATACTTTAGTTGTTGTTTTAAGATTAAATAACTACTATAGTGCATTCCTCTTGGTATTTTGGTGCATGTGTTTTTTAAAAATTATAATTCCATAATAGGAAATTGTACAGTTTGGGTAGAATATTCTGCCAGATTGCCACCAGAAAATTGCATGGGCCACTTCATGCAAAATAAAAGGTCAACACCATGCCTTGGTGGCAGCTGGGAACTAATGATTTAATGCTGCTTTGACCTTTGACTTTCTAGTCCGTTTGAATCTGACCCAGTGTTTTAATTTCCCAGTACTGCTGGGCTTTGGGCTTTTGTCTCTTTCCAGATGTATCTTGTGGCCTGTTACCAAATTAGATGCCCTACACCATGTCACTGAAACCTTTGAGCTTGAAAGGGGGAAGGGACATAGCATAGGTTTTTGTATGAATGTTCAGTGAGTCTTGAGTGATTGCTAGTGATAATACAAATAGACTAACCCATGCAATAGTCAGAACTCATCTTGTGATTGTCTTAATTTTCATCACAGAAGGAACCTGGATATTTTTAAGTGGTTTTTCTTTGAATCCTTTTTTGGGATTAACCATTTCTCTTTCAGTTACTATGAAATGCACAACCATAGCATTTCTGTATAACATCTGAAAGATTTCGGTTGATCACCTGTCTTTCAAATATACGTTCTACAAAGAAGGGCAGAAAGAGACTTTCTGCTGTAGAAATTTTATTATTAATTGCCTCATATTTCTTGCAAAAGTTTCCCTTATTTTATCTTTCACAGTAGCCTTATCAGGCAGGCTGAGAGATGGTCACTGGCCCAAGGTAAACCAAAGAGCATTATGCTTTAATCCTTTGTTTTGATGTGGTGGTGTTTTGGTGTGTGTGTTGAATGCAGATTTTATTGTGCTTTCTCTATCTTTAGTCAGCTGCTCTGATTGCCCCAGTAGAATAGTGAGATGCAAATAACAGATTAAAATATCTGAGCAAAAATTTGAACCTGGGTCTCCTTGACCCTAATCCTACTTGTTAACCCCTATGCCACTAGCTTCACTTATAAAAGGCACTACATAAAGGCTGTTGTGTACCTTTGCCATGGTACACTGGAATGTAGTAGAGTAACAGTGCCGCAGCAGTGAAGCTTTCAAAATTAGAGGCCAGTTAATGGTTAAATATAGTGATGGGTCTTCTGTTTGCTCATTGTCGGTGCCCTTGAGTGGCAGCCCACCTTTTAATTTTTTTATAAGATTATTTGATTGAAACAATAGGATGAAGGCTTGCTCCTTGGTCTTCCTTTCTTCAGAGTCAAGTAGATTCTGTATGATGGCAGCAGAAACCCCTTACCTAGAATTCTCCAGAAATTTTATATCATTATCTTTCTCAATTAATCTTCTGTTGGCTAGTTTTTATCATTACTGCTGGTGTTTTTTACCCTTGAACTAAAGTCAATGTTAAACCTGCTTAGAACAGAGCTATTTTTTTTCTTTTTTCATTATACAAAGCAAGGTCCTTTTTTGTGAATTCAGCTGTTAGAGAGAAGAAAGTTGGAGGAGGATGGAAAAAGAACTGGGATGGATTATCTGAGGATGAAAAAGTCAGTGGACTAGGAACATGTGAAGAGCTGCAGTCGATTGGACCAAATCCATATCTAGTTCCACATCATTCATTTGTAGTTTTCACAGAGGCGACCAGATCACAAGTAAGATTTAAAAAAACAGTAGGTTTCTCTTGTTGTTTTCAAGCACATGGTATTCAGGATGAAGGGCTATCCAGGAATTCTTCAAGTAAAATACAGGCAGATGGGTTATACTTTACTGAGGGCTAAATATGTGCTTTTAGACATTAGTGATATCCATAAGGCAGCATTTCAGACAGCAGAATAGGGATGTTGGTGAATTGCACATGCACACACGAACATCAGTAGTACATTGTATCATGGTACTTCAGTAAATGCAGCCAGTGGAGTAGTGACCTGCACAATACTTCCCTCTGAGATATCCTCAGACAAAGAGAGTGGACAGGCTTTTCTTTGAAGTGCTTCACCAACCACAAAAACAAAACATCACAAAGTTGCTGACTACAGAATTTAGTGTTTTTTCCCTCATGGACCAATGCACCTATCTTGTTTTTTCTCCCCTCTGCTATTTAAATCCTATCCTGGGAGAAAGAAGAGAGATAAAATAAATAAAAGACAATGTGTCTTCTTATACTACTCACCTTGCCTTGTTGTTTTCTTGTGTTAAACTGTGAACCAGTATTCTTCTGAACTATATAAATGTGATATACTGCACATGCAGGCCTTAGATTTATTTGATTATCCATGTAATGTTGACATCGACTCATGGCAATCCTGTGGGTGAGACATGTTGAAGACTCCCTGTCTTCCACTGTTATTCCTCTTTCTATTACCCTTTCCCAGCGTCATTGTCTGTTGTAATGAGATGTGCCTTCTCATGATGTGGGCAAAGTATGACAGCCTCAATTTAGTCATCTTGGCTTCTAGGGTTTTTCATGCTTGATCTGTTCACAGTATCCTTTCCACTCTTCTCCAGCACCACATCCAAAATGAGTTGATTTTCTTTTTATCCACTTTTTTCACTGTCCAGCTCTAAGATCCATACATAATGATGAGGAATACCATGGCTTGGACTATTCTAACTTGAATACTCAGTTGTATATCTTTACTCTTTAGGATCTTTTCTAGCTCTTTCACAGCTGCCCTTCCCATTCCAAGTCTTCTTATCTCTTGACTGCAGTCTCTATTTTTCACTGTTTGATTCAAAGTACAATAAAATCTTTATTTTGATAAATACAAATTTTAATAATCTGTGAACTAGATTCTAAGTAAACAGAGAAGTGCAAAATAGATATTCCTGATATATTTGACATGCTCTCCTGCTGGTGTGTATGGATGGCAATGGTATTGTTAGAATGGCTTTGCTGCTGCTGCTGCTGTCGTCGTCGTCATCATCATCATCATCATCATCATTATTATCTTATTTATTATTTTTATTTATTTATATCCTGCCTTTCCCCCCAAACCATGACTCAAGGTAGCTCTGCTTAAACAGTGCAACTCCAGCTTCGAGATGTGTTAGGCTACATCTTCTGTCATACCTAACCATTAGCGGTGCTTGGTGTAGTTCTGGACAGCACCACTTTGAGGAAGATTGGCCTAGGATGAAACATAAATACTTGTCAATCCAACACAGATTTGCCCTACATTTTAAGAAATCTCTGGCTGTAGTACAGATAGAAACTTTCCCCTTCCCATTGATTTCCTAATAGTCAAATTCTAGTTGATCATACCTTGAAATCTTAGCTACCTTGATGTGTCCTCTGTGGATTCTTTCTGGGAGCAGTTCATTTCAATAAACAATTTGTGTTGGGAAGATGCTAAGCACATGAAATGCATTCACATGTGAGAATGTATAAATATATATAGTATGCCAATACATTTTATGAATGTTTTAACTTAGTATCTCAAATATTTTCTTTCCAGCAGCCAAATTTCTTTGAACTGAAATATTTAAATAGGACAAACACCTCAGTAAAATGCGTAAAGGATATTTTAATGTTATATTCAAGGTTTTCCTTGGAGATACTTGTTGATATTTTGAGATCAGATCACGTTTCTCCTGTATTGTTTAAGAAAACATAAAACAGTGACAAAATATGCACATTTTAGGATGCTTAAAGAACCATGCATAAATGTGTGTTTCCTAGGGATTGTCTTCTGAAAACTTTATTTAATTGTGGATTTCACTGGCATCATACCCACTGACTATGAAACAATCAGTTTTCCAGTAATAATTTTTAATAATCCACAGAAGAAATAAGTATGTGCAGAAATTTTTCTGGGCAACTTTCAAGTGAGTGGACTTTAGATGTTGCAAATTAAGAAAAAATGTCTGGTGTTGTTTGAAACTAAGTAGCCAAGCTCCCTCTATTTTTGTGAAAGATCTAGTGCAAGGTAACTGTCTTGCTGTTATCCTTGTTCGAAATACTGTGAGTGTATAACTCTCATTGAACTACGAGACTCACATATGGCATTCTCTTCCCCTTTCTTCTGCAGATTTGTGCTTCCCTTCCCTTGTTGGCCTTAACCACACCTAGCTTGGGTAGTAACCAAGGCACCATGATTGATATTGACAAGAGAAACAATGGGAGGATTTGCAGAAGCTGGGGAGGGGTCAGACAGATGTGCCTGCAAGCTTGCTATCAGTCCCTTAGCCATGGTTAAGGTAATGGTGGCATTGCATTGCACTGTTCTAGTGGGCTGATGAAACAAAATGGGAGAACGCGAGCAGCTGCTTGCATCTCAGGCTGCGTTCACACTGGAGAAATAAACCGGTTTAAGTGCCATGGCTCAATGCTGTGAAATTCTGGGAATTGTAGTTTGTTGTGGGGTCCAGAGCGGAGCTCCGCTCCGCTCTGGGCCCCACAACAAACTACAATTCCCAGAATTTCACAACATTGAGCCATGGCACTTAAACCGGTTTATTTCTCCAGTGTGAACACAGCCTACGAATGGTTTTGAACAGTAAAGAAGTTGCTACTCAATGAAAGCATAATGTGTTTTTAAAAAGATAGCTGGATGCAGGACAAAGTACTAGAGAACTGTTTTGTGGAAACCAGCAAAAATAAGGAGGTGGATATTCCTACAAGCTATGGAGAACTGAAAAGCGACTACTGCATTACTATTCTTTCCTGCTAACCCTGATAATAGCAATACTGAATACCCTCATCTTTTCGATAACTGTGCTTTGTGACAATATATTATTTTAATTTTAAGGGCTTCATGGAGCACAGGTTAGGAACTGCTGATTTAAATAATTTTATAATGTTTCACTTTCATTGTCTTCATAGTTGTCACACAGTTAACTGCTTTAGCTTGTGGTATTATTATTGCTCCGAAGATCTAAATACCCTATATGCACTGGATCTGAATCTAACCAGGGCCAGCACTGGTTAGTGTTTGGATGGGAGAACACCAATGAATACTAGGTGTTGTAGACTATATTTCAGAGGAAGGAACTGGCACACCACCTCTGAGTGCCTATGAAAACCCTATGAATTTTTATTGAGTGCATGCTGTGTTTTTACAGTTTTATAGATACATACATACAAATATGCAAAATTTGTAATGCCCTGCTTGTCACTTTTGAGCTGCCAAATCTTAAAAAAATAGTTCTGTTGCCCCCAAGCATATTATTGAATTCGAACCAAGCTGTACTATAGAGACTGCATTGTTAGTCCTGTAGTTATTAACCCATTGAAGACATGATCCCATTAAAGATATGTTCAACTATGAGCACTATTTTTCTCCATGTGACTTGGAGGAGTGTGACAATGAAACTGCTTATTAGACCAGAGGGGAGTATTTCCACAGAATGTTATTTAACCTTAACACTTGAAATGGGAATTATTAGAGAAAAATACAACTAGAATAACTTTATTGGAGACTTCAGTAAGCAGGGAATGACTGATCTCATTTAAAAGGTTATAGTCACACATTTGTTTGGAATAATATTAGTTGTTCTGTAGCATAACAGTAGGAACTCCTACCCTGTGGAAAAAGTGATAATACAAAAGTAAGCTGAGTTGACTGGGCTGCATTTTTATTTTAAGAGATGGTATAGCAAAGAAAATTGAAAGACTGGGGTTGAATCTAACAATATAGACCGGTGATGGTGAAACTTTTAGAGACTGAGTGCCCAAACTCAGTGGCATTCCCACATCGGGTGTCATCCGGTGTTGAGGAATGGGATTTCTGGGGGGCAGGACTTCCAGGGGTGGGACTTCTGGGGGCAAATCACACAGTCCCAACATCAAATGGTAGCAGTGACAAAAAACCCCTCTGAACAAATCTTGCCAAGAAAACCCAAGCGTATTTTCGCCTTAAAGTTGCTGCCGGTATAAGTTGGAAATGACTTGGAGGCACACAACACAACAGTTTCTTCTGCACAGAGGACCAGTTGGCTGAGGTAGATAGATAATTAAATATGCAAGTCACACACTCTCAGCCTTAGAGGAAGATCATGGTAAACCTCCTCTGAACCCCCTACCCCTGTTAAAAGTGGGAAATAGCTCACCATCTAGGCAAAAATCCCATCATCCAAGAGTGGAGCAGTAGGAGGCACTTTGCCCCCCCCCCCCCAGGGTTCAGCTACCCTTCTCTTCTTCCTCCTCCTCCTCCTCCTCCTCCAAAGTTGGGCTCTGTGGCTACCTTCATTGGTGATGGAGGAGTGGGTGGCCCTTCTCCCTCCCCAGCGACACAGAGCCTTTCTTCGTCTGCCTCCCACATCTGCCTCCGTGGCTCTGGTGGGAGGTTCCCAGAAGCCATTCAATGAATGGCTCGCAACTTAGTGGTTCTCCTCCAGCAAAGGCTCCCTCTCATCTGCGAACGAGGTGGCGACCCAGGACTGGGCAGCAGAAAAGGAGGCAGTGGCAGCAGCAAAGCTCATGAGGCAGCAGAGACCTGGCTAGAAAGCAATTGTGTGCAT
Organism: Urosaurus nigricauda; assembly: GCA_034509955.1. NCBI lineage: Eukaryota > Metazoa > Chordata > Lepidosauria > Squamata > Phrynosomatidae > Urosaurus > Urosaurus nigricauda. The sequence goes on from JAOEGL010000006.1 coordinate 76,345,459, forward strand.
GCCCACAGAGAGGGCTCTGCGTGCCAGAGAGGGCACACATGCCATGGGTTTGCCTTGACTGATATAGGCAAACCGTACCTTTGAATGGAATGATACTTTGACTGAGATGATAAAAAATGAGCAACATTTTTATTACAGTGGTCCCCCGGGTTACGAAAGTAATCCGTTCCGGGATTACTTTCGTAACCCGGAAGTTTTCGCAACCCGGGGGACCGCTTTTTTTGGTGCACAGCGCGCAGGAGGGCGCTGTTTTAAAGGGCCCGGTTTGCTTTTTTTCGCAACTCGGGGATTTTTTCGTAGACCGGGGCCATTTTTCCGGCCCCAGTCATTTCGGGTCCCGGGGATTTCGCATCCCAAGGGATTCGTATCCTGGGGGACCACTGTATTTATTAAAATTGAAATACTGAATATACCTTTCTACCTATTCATTTAAGCTTTTTGTACCAAGGATTCTTTATATGAGGTTCTCAGGCCCATGATCTTGTACATTTATTTAAAATGTTTATTTATTTAAAAAGTTAGTAAATAGTATGCCAAAAATTGTTTAATGAACATTGTAGGCTAATTTTGAAAAAGTAAGGACAACCCTGATTTTCAGTCAAAATGCAGTGTTTCTTTCCATTATGGCAGCAACATCATTGATCAAAACTAGGCAGTGGAAGTGTTGCATACATGGAGAAGCTTAGTTGTTGTTTTGAACTGCCCTTGAGTCAACTTCAGCTCATGCTGATCCTGTGGATGAGACTTTTCTCAGGCTCTCTGCTCAGGTCCTACAAATCCAGGCTAGTGCCCTCCCTGATTGAGTCTTCTTTTCTTTCCACTGCCTTCCATCTTTCCTAGCATCATAGGGGTGAAACACACAGGCAGAAGGGAGCATTCGAGCAGCTTCGGGCCACTTTGGGGGTGTGCCTCATGTAAAGGGCCACCCCTGAAGAGATTTTCCCCTATGAGTTTATTTTCTTTGTATTGGCCTCTTCACTGTCTAGCTCTCACATTCTCACATGGTGATGGGAGACATAATGGCTTGGACTATCCCCAGTTTATTGTTCAAAGTCGTAACACTTTATGATCTTGTCCAGTTCTTTCATAGCTGCCCTTCCCAAATCTAGTCTTCTGATTTCTTGACTGCAGTCTCTATTCTGATAAATATTTAGGATGTTGATATGGGAACTCTTTGACTGTTTGAATTTTCTTGTTATCTAGGATGAAATCTTGCAGATCTTCCATGGACATTATTTTTCTTTCTTTCTAATTTTTTTTACATGTTCAGCATTAATCCAACCTTGGCACACTCCTCCTTGAACTTCTTCAGTAATTGTTCCAGGTCTTAGTTGGCTTCTGCTAGTAGTATTGTATCAGCTTCATAAATTAGGTAGTTAATAATCTTAGTCTAAGCATCTTTGTATGCAATATTTTCTGCATACAGTTTGAATAAATAGGGTGATAGTATGCAGTCTTGCCTGACCTATTTGCCAATTGGGATTCTGTTTCTCCTTATTCTGTTCTGATGGGAGCCATTTGTCCTGAGTACAGATTACACAACAGGACAATCAGATGTTGTGGCACTCCCATTCCTATACGTACAAGGTATAGCTTTTTATGATCTATGCAGTCAAAAGGCTTTTGCTGTAGTTAGTAAAGCACCTGCAGACTTACTTCTGGAATTCCCTCATTCACTCCATTATCTAGCATATGCTTGCAATGTGATACCTAGTACCTCTTCCTTCCTAAATCTAGTTTGATCAATATATATATTCCAATCCATTAAAAAGTGAGAGACAGTACATTGCAGTAATTGCAGAACTATTGCACTAATTTCCCTTGCAAGTAAAGTCATGCTAAAAATTCTGCCGTAAATACTCCTACCACATATGGAGGAGCTTTATAATCATCAAAATATTACCAGTATTTTGATGTGATAGGAAAACTAGAATGTGTTAGGTCTATGGTTGATTGTCTTTTCCAACTATATGATGGATGAGTGGATTACATCCCCCTATACAACACTATGAAATCTTGCAGTTATCATCTGTAGACACATATGGTGCGTATATTAGCATTTCTCCATTCCTACTCCCCATCTTTGCTGAACCTGTGTAAGAATGGGCCTACACTGGGAGAAGCATATGTGCCAGTCATGTTCATGTGTATCGCTCTATATCCACACACTGGGAAGTCATGAGTGGCCACAGAGCCAACCCTTTGAATCCCCACCAAAAGTTCCATTTCAGAGTCATGACTGCTGGTGGTATTCAGAGTTCATAGACTCATTCTTCCGCTCTCCCTTGATCCTAGGACTGAGTGGGAAGTCAAACCCCCTTTCTCTCTGTTGGATTCATACATGAATAATTAGGCAAAGCATGACAAGTAAGCTGTTAGCCAAGTCCCCAGTGAGCTTCACAGAGAGCCTAAGCTTCTTTTGCATCACTGCTTTCACTAGAAGCTGTGACAGGGAGAAATCCACATTCCATGGCTTTTGTTAACTGTGCCTGGCACTTGAAACTTTTGGAGAGAGGAGGCAGGTGGGTGGGGCATATTGGAAAGCTGACCAAGAGTGAGGGGGAAGGGGAGCTAGTATTGGAATTGTCCACTCAGGTCAGAGTTTAACACTGACAGCCATTCATCAGATGTGGGTTGATTGCTATGGAATCCTAGGAGGCATTTAACTGAATTGCTCACCATCCCCCCCAGAATTCCATTTGAAAGGAGATGGACAAAAAAGCAGGGGGTATGACACCCAGGAATTCTGGATGTTGTAAAATGTTCTCTCTCTCTTTCTTTTTACAGTGCACTGTAAAGCCCATTCCTAGAGCAATCTAGTTTATGGCCTGGTTCTAGTAGCCCTTGGCCTGCTGTGGCTATAAAAGATGAATAGCCCTGTGATATGCTTCACCAGCTTCTGAAGCAGGTTCCTGTTGTTTTGCCTGTTTTTTTTTGTTTTGAATTTGTCAAAATGTGTACCAGCAAGAAAGATCTGCATTTAGGAAGTGAGCAATTAGCTTACACTAAACAGCACTAAACATTTAATAAGTCCCTCTAAGCACTCAAACCAGTTTCTTTCTCTGCCTCTTCTTTTTCGACGTACTATATTATTTGGAAGATGCTCTAAAAAGAAAGTTTATTGTGTTTGGGGTGTCAGTATTGATAAATCTTATTAACTCATCATTTTTGGAAATTTTACACAGTTATGATTAGTAACTTTATTTTAACTTAACAAGCAAACCCTACCAAAAATCTTTAAATTTTTGGCTTCAGAGTTCAGTTTTTTCCTGCTTCCCTCATTTTTGTTTTTTAAAAACTTGTTCTCAGTCTTTCAAGCTATTGCCTAGTTATATGAATGCATAATTTCTTGACAGTTATGTGCCATGCATAAAATGTTATCTGTGGGTTGAAGCTGCAGGATATTCACTGACTATAAGTGTGTCTGTGCTACGTAGTTATATACCTGTTTCAGAAACCTCCCTTTTCACTGCTTCATCTTGAGGAGTCCTGGGATTTTATGAGTTACATAGAATTGTTTACTAGAGATCTCTAGTCCATTCCCCTGAATTATAGTTTCCAAAGTACCCTGGGTCCCTGTGTAGAGAATTAAACTGATTTAATGTTCAGTCCTATTCTTCTTGGGGTATATTGGTCCTGTCTAACACCCCTCCAAACTAAGTCTTGGGATTCCTTAGGAGAGACCCATTGCATTTTATGTTGGTATGAAACTTGGAGCCTGTTCACACCACAATTATAGCAGCATGATTCTGTTTTTGCTACCATGGCAACATTATGTGGAATCCTTGTCCTTTGTTGTAGCACTAGAACTCTTTGGCTCTCCCTAGACTGCAAATCCCAGGTTACCATAGGATGAAACCATAGTAGTTAAAGTGGAATGATAGTGCTATAATTTTGTCGTGTGAAGTAATGGTATAGCTGAGATACCTGCTGTAATGAATCTGCAAATATTAATTCCCAAATCTGTCTACTAGCAAGACTGCTTTCTGTCGTGGGGGGAGTTGGGAATGTTTAAACCTATATATGAAGGACCTTAGCGAACAGGGTTTTAATTGTCATGCAGATAGTTTTCATGCATTCAGTCCAGTTTTTGATTCTCATACATGCAAACAAGATATTGTAGTCACCAATTCTCTCTACACTTCTTTTACATTTCTTCCATAGCAGTTTTCTCATCTTTCAGCCCAAAGTGAGTAAATAAACAAATGAAGATGTGTTTAGCTTTAAGAATGATGTTGAAATGCCTGCAGTAGTGGGAGAATTTCAGTAACTTAAATAATTATTAAAAATTCAAAATTATTTTAACACATTATGTCTAGTAATGCTGTTTTTACAACAAAACAAAACTTCACAGTTTAGAGAACTATCCTCTGTTTATTGACTAGGATATAGATAATATATATGTGTTGATATTATGCGTATTCGCAATCTCTTCCTTTTTTCCAAAGCTTGGTCAGCTCTGTGGTGATACCTCATGAGTCAGCCACAGAATTAATGGCCCAAACTCTTTCCTTAACCCCAAGTAGACTTACACTGAATCAACGGAATTTATCTACTCAATCAATGGAATTTACTTATGTGTTAATTCACCTTTCAACAATGTCTACTCTAGTTGGCATGACCCAGTAGAATTCAAGTGTTAGCATTACATGGTAGCAGTTAGTTGTAACAAGAGGACTTTTTATGTGTGTGTAATGAAGTTACATTTCAAAAGCAATTCAGCTGATGGGAATTGCATTGCTTTCTTTGGTGGAGCAAGTAACATTTTGCAGTTTCTCAGCTGGGTACTTTTAAAGGCCTTTTGAAATGAAATTGACAACTTTCATGGTATTCTCTTACCTATGGTAAGGTCCCATCCCCACAGAATACACAAGGAAAAGTAACAAGCAACAGGTAACACTTTTCAAAACATGCAATATGCAATGACAGTGAATCGTATTTTTAAACATGTTGATCTGTGACAGGAACAAATTATGCTTAAAAAGTAATGTCCCAAGCTCTGGGTAATAGTAGCTTCCTGCTTGGAGGAAAAAAACAGTCTTTGGTATCTCTGCCTGGATTATGTCTTTGGTATTTATCATATAAAGCTGCTTGCTCCAGAAAGAACACAAGAGCACATATCCATCTCACTTGTTTCTATGAACTGCTGGTGTGCCTTAACTATAGTAATAGTAGCCTGGTTAGAAACAACCACCTTTGCATCTCTTCTCATTCTTTTTTTAAAGAACCCTTTTCCAGTTCACCTCTAACTTTCATCCAGCCATGACATGATTAACAACAACTTTCTTTTTAAATTCCTTTATAAATCTGTTTAACAGTTCTTTTTACCAATATTCCAAACCCTTAAACAGAAGGATCAAAACTTTGTGTGGTATTTGAAATGCAGTGTGAAAAACATAGCCTTTTGAGCATTGTACCCATGCTGGCTGTTGAGGATGGGAATGATGGGAGACACACAGAAGTTGATGAATTGACTGAAAGTTTGTTCCTATATAGTGTAGGTTTGGTTGAATTCTTGTTTTGGAGTGGGAGGCCGGCTGTAGTTAGTGTGGATTGGGAAAATGAATGGGAGAAACTTCCTTCCATCCACAATTTTCTCTGTAGCCTTTTTTTTTGGGGGGGGGGGGGTGAAGGGTGCTTTGGATTACAATGCTCAGCTAGATAGTAAATGACTTGGAGAGATGAAATGTGATTTTGGAGTAGAGAGGAAATGGGCAAAGGAAGGCCCTAGCCCCACCCATCCCTCCATCCGGACTGTTCTTTTAACATTACTCCCACAAGATTCCCATAGAATTTGTGTTGTCAAAGGGCTCATCTGAACTCCAAAAATAATGCAGTTTGACACCGCTTTCACTGCCATGGCTCAGTGCTATGGAATTCTGGGAGTTGTAGTTTTGTGAGATATTTAGCCATCTCTGTCAGAGAGCTCTGGTGCCACAAAAATCCCAGTACTGTATTCCATAGCATAGAGCCATGGCAGTTAAAGTGGTGTCAATCAGCATTATTTCTGTACTGCAGAAAGGCCACAGATTTATCTAACATGTTCTCTGGGTTGTACAAAGCAAGGGGGTTAACTATTAAATCGGAGAGAGAGATAATAATGAGAATTTATGAGTGCTATAAACTGGTTCAGATTGCCTTAACTTTGTACTGCTTCGCAGTTTAGAAAAATCCATCCAGCTTTTAAAAAACCACATTTATTTAACACTTTCAAAATCAGATTGATACACATTCAGAAAATACATTCAGAAAATGAAAAAACAAAGACATAAAAAGAGAAAGAAAGAGAAAAAATAACAACATAACTGAAGCAAAGTAGGGCTCTGAAAAAACATATAGAGGAAAAAATAGAGAAAAATACTATTCTACCATTACAGATCCAGCTAAATAATCTTATTAGAATTACTAATGACCGTGACTCCAAATTATTACATTGCTATATTTCTTGTTGCTCAGAAAGTCCATAAATGGTTGCCAGTCTTTTAGAAAATCTTCAATTTGCTTATCCATTAGAACCGAATTTAATTTTGCAACTTAGACCAATCCGTTATTTCACTGTTGGTGCTTAAGTTTGTTTCCAAGTTTGAGCAAACACTAGTCTTGCAGCTGTTTATCGTGTGTTGAAGAAGTAATCTGTATTTGCTATCTAGTTCTTTATCTATAACTCCCAACAGAAACATTTCTGCTTCTTTTAATTTTTTTTTTAAATTGGATTGTCATATCAATCTTAGACCAATAACATTTTGTCTTCTTATGAGTCCACCACATAGGAAAAAAGGAGCCCTCCTTGTCTTGATATCCTTGTCTTGTCTTGATATCCCTGATACTGGTTTGAAAAATTCTTGGACATTTTCTACAGCGTATTTGGGGTTATGTACCATCTCAGGGAGCCTTGAGGGAGATTTAACAGATGGGTAGTTTGGGCAGCTTTGTGGTAGCAACATGGGCAGCAACAGTTGTGGTAAAACAGATGAACATATTAGAACTGCCATATTGTGCTATGTGTTCTAGTATAGGCAGAGATCCGAAGATTCCACAGTCTCATGCAAATACAATAGTTTGGATCTGATCTGAAAGTCTCCTCTCCGATCCCACTCTATTTTAGCATTGTGGCTGCAAAGATATGTTCCCAATATCATCATCTGGTCAGAGAACCAGGACTGATAGATTGATTGACAAAACTAACAAAGGGTATTGTATTGCTTTAATATAGTTTCTGTTTTGTGAGATTTTGTAGACATCAGCGTGGTTTACTTGAGGGCTCTAGGCAGGAACACTGAGTAGTCTGCAATGTTTCATACGATCAGTACAATGGGAGGATAGTGTGCTTCTGTTTTTGTTGTGTACCCTCAAGATGTTGCAGTATTACAGTGACCCTAAAATGAACTAAGCTCACTAAGTATTGTCCTAAACACACTGCAGAAATAATCCCATTTGAGACCACTTTAGCTGCCCTGGTACAGTACTAGGAAATTCTGGGAATTGTAGTTTGTTTTGGCATCACAGCTCTCTGACAGAGAAAGTTAAATCCAGTTCCCAGAACTCCCTGAGCAGTTAAAGTGGTCTCAAACTGGTTTATTTTGATAGTGTGTTTGGACCTATGATAACAGCAGCAGCAACAATAATTCACTATGAAAGAACTGGACAAGATCATACAACGTAAAGACATTACTCCGAACACTGAAGTGTGGATCATCCAAGTCATTGCATTCCTCATCACCATGTACAGATGGGAGAGCTGGACAGTGAGAAAAACTCACTCAGAGCTGGTTTAAGTATGGATAGTTTGAGTTCTTTCTCTTATTCCTTTTTAACCAAAGGCTGCTGTCCCTTCTCAGGTTGCAGGGAAGGACCTTTCTGAAAACCAAAAGAGTACAACATACTGGCATGCACACAATTAGTTGCCCATCCTTTAGATGTGTGTGTGTGTGTGTAATCATGGGACCCTCCAGATGGTCCTGGACTGTAGCTCCCGGTTATCCTATCCTATCATTGGATGTGTTGATAAGGGCTGATGTGATTTGCAGTCCTGTAACATCTGGAGGGGGGGGGGTCATGTTTTAGGTGTTGAACTAAATTGAGTACAATTGCAGCCGGCTGTACCAGAAAGAGAATAAGACAAGACTGTATAATGCTGTCAGTCCCCCTTTTCTTTCCCATCCCTTATCTAGCTAGAAGTGTTTTTAAGCAACCTCAGTATTGAGATGATGATGATGGTGAACACTAGAGAAACACAGATTTGTCATTTGTACACCAGCAAATTGGTAGTAAACAGTGGAATAACCAGAGCCCGAACCAATCCTCTTGTAGCTGTGTTTTCCTGCCAAAACTGACAAGGTAATTAGTAGCAACTTTCCAACTCCTATACTGAGCATGTGTGAACAGCAAAACAGAGAGAAAAAGAGAAAGCAGAATAGCCTGTCTCACCAGTTTTCTTCGGATGTTTAAAACATATATCCATAGAGCTATATGTGTGGTCGCTAAAATGTACAAAATAAGAAAACCTCAGGCTGGTGAAAAAAGCTATCCCTGGATGCCTCTGTGCATCTGAGTGTGTGCGCACCTTCAGATCACCTGTTGACTTATGGTTATCCCATGAATTTCATAGTGTTTTCATTGCAATACTCAAAAGATGGTTTTGCCAGTTCCTTGGCGGTCCCCCATCTAAGTGCTAATCAGAGCGAATCCTGTTTAGCTTCCATGATCAACAAGGATCTGGTGCATTTACGTATTTAGGCCATTCAAGTAGTCTCTAGAAGGTCCAAAAACATTTTTGTTTATTCATACAAGTCTTACTTGATCTGCTTGTATTTCACATATTGATTGTTTTGAATAAAAAGAATACTGAAGCATGTTGAACTGCTATTTCCCTATGGTACATGAGCCTATCCCTATTCTTTTCATGTTATTTCTGCCTCTAGTAACCCTGCTTTTTGTTAAAGGTGTAATGCCCAAAAACACACTTTGTTAGATGAGTTTTACATATATTTTGTCTTGATCATATAACGTCTTCCCCTGTTGGTCATAAAGCACCCCTACTCTTGGTTTTAATTTACTTTGATTTCTCAGATCATGTGAAAGAGTTCTCTTATTCTGGCTTTTGTTGTTTTCGACTTTCTTTGTGCATCCGTCCCTCCACGTTTGCAGTTTTGACATTTGTGGATTAGTTTATTAGTGGATTTGATTAATAAGTTCTTTCTAGGAACATTTAGGCCCTTCAGTGCAACTCTGGGGTCAACTGAAGGACCTAGAGATTCCTATAGAGAACACTTCACTAGACATTTGTATCTCCTCCAGCACAGTTCTATGGTCCATGTCTGGCAGATGTTGAACACAGAGTTGCACTGGAGGACCTAGATTCTGAGATTCCTAGAGAGGTGGTCTCTCAGGTAAAAACATAGGGGCAGTACAGACCACCCAAAAGGGGCAGTCTATAACCGCCCAGAGAAGCGGCAGGATGGGGCCATGGCTCCCTCACCGGCAGCCCCAGAGGCCCCATCCCGCCGCTTCTCCAGGTGACAAACTGCCATTTCTCTGCAGCCTGAAAGTGGGGTGTAGCAGGCGCCCGCTGCACCCCGCAACAGACGGTGGTTCTGAGGGGAGAAAGGGGCCGCCACCACGGCCCCTTTCCCCGCGAGGTCCTTGGCGTGGCCATCTAAAGGCCGTGCCAAGGACCAGGCGCAAAAAAAAGCAAGCTCAGTTTTCGAGCTCCTTTTAGCGCTGTGGAAAGGGTGCCATTGGCACCCTCCCGCAGCACCATGACGTCAGGCTTGCGCAGCGTTATCTAAATGCTGTGCTTGCCATGACATTTTGATGGCGCGCCCGTATGGACGCCGCCATTTTAAAATGGCGGCGTCTATACATGTTAGGGAGGGTGTGAATGCTGGACCTTCCCTAACCCTAATTGCGCTGCACAGACGGTCTGTATCAGCCCATAGTATTTTTGTTTTTTGCTGTTTATCCACATTCACAGGGGTCCTGTGCTCTTAATCCCAGCAAATATGGAGAGACTGATCATTATAATAGTATTCTTTGTCTGTACATACGAGTTGTTGAACACTTGAATTCAGGATTCTGAACTTATTTCCCTTACTTTTAATTTTGCTTTTTTGCCTGTCCATTTGAAAGTTTCTGTCATCCAGTGAAGCCTTTTTTTTTCCTTTTTGGCTATATTTAAGGTCTATTTGCTTCAGTCCACAGTTCAGTTGATTCACAGTCAGGTACAAATGAGTGATGGGAAAAATAAAATCAGATTTTTACATAGTTTTCATTAGGTTTGCATTTTAAAAATATCAGTATGCACCTAAAATCCTTTCTAGTTCATAAATAATGTAATTAAACTAATTATAGACATACTAAATCTATAATTATAGCCCCTTAAAAATTACTTTTTGTCTGTTTTACAATGTCCTATTCACACACATTGAGAATCCCTATCTGCAGCTTGGAAGCAAAACATTACAAATGCCAATGTTACTTGTCGAAACATCAGCATTACCTAAGTTGCATCCACACTGTAGAAATAATCCAGTTTGAGACCACTTTATCTGCTATGGCTCAGTGCTATGGAGTTCTGGAAACTGTCGTTTGTTTGTGGTGCCAAAGCATTGAACTATGGCAGTTAAAATGGTGTCAAACCAGATTAATTCTGCAGCCAAAGAATAAGTAATGCCTACGAGCCATCTTGTAAAAGTCAGAAGCAATTAATTACTTCTAAAAATTAGTATTCTGAGATGTGTACTTACCACTTGGTGTCAATTTCATGAAAATTAACAGCTTTTGCTCCTGGAAAGTTCTGAGAAGTTTATTTGTGTATCTCCAGCTAAAGTCACATGTGCAACCACAGGGGCTTAGGTATTTGTTCTTTGTTTTATGGGATGGTTGGACTGGGTCAAATAAGGCAGAAAGGACATAAAACAGGGACAATATAGTAAAGTGTATATTGTTTTAAAACCACATTTATAAAGTAGATAGTAATTTTTTTCTAAGATAACTAGGATAGTATTAAATAATTTGAATGCAATCATTTTAGACTTTCTAAACAGAAACAGTGCCTCTTACCCAGGCACACTGATCTCAAAGAAGCTTGTCCATGTAGATCTGCTCATTTCTAAAATAGGAATATTTACATTTTAGCTGCCAGACACAGGCATTTCATTGTGATCTGATGAAAACAAGCTGTTTCTAGTCTACCCAGGAACTATATCAAACCTTAGTTTGACTTATTAGTCAAGTGTCTTTTATTTTATTTTATTTTATTTATTTATTTTATTTTTTGCTACATGGGTTTTGAGTTAAGAGTCAGAACAGACCAGCTCTAAAAGGTCCAGTCTGGGTGGCTAGGGAGCATGGCATTTATATGCCACATACTCCCACACCAACCTGAAGCCACCTGGAAGACAGGTGGCCACCCAGATGTGGGCAGCTTCGAGATGCTGCAGCAGCACAGCATATACATGCCACATGGCACTGCTGCATCTGAAAGCTGGCTTTGGGCTGTGGCAGGGTGGGAAAAGCCACCCTTTTTCCCCAGCCAAAAAAAAGAGTGGATCTTTGGTCTCCCACTTTATAGCAAGTATACCAATAGCAAGTACATTCTATACCATTTATCAAAGCACTTAAGCACTCCCTAAGCGGTTTACAATGTGTAAGTAAAAATGGCTCTCAACAAGCTGTGTGTTCATTTTAGTGGCCTGTGGAAGGATGCCAGACTGAGTCAATCCTGAGCCCCTGGCTGGTATTGAACTTACAACCTTGTGGCTTGTGAGTGAGTGGCTGCAGTACAGGCATTTAATCACTGCACCACCAGGGCTCCACATTTATGCAATGTGGTAAGTTCACTGGATCCTTTTACTGCTGGGAGCTCTCTTACTCCAGTGGTGGGGAATATTCATGCCTCCAGGTGTTTTGGATTCCAACTCCCATCAGCTCAAGTCAGCATGGCCATTGGTTAGGGATGATGAAAACTGTAGACTAACCACATCTGGAAGGCCGTTGATTTCCCATCCCTACCTATCCTGCTGCTTCTAAGTGAAAGGCAGATGAAAGGGGGAGTGAAGTAATGCTTGCTTACTTATGGAAGTTTAAGGAAGGTCACGGGTGGGTGGGAGTGAACCAGTTAATCTGCTTTCATTCCCCACTGATAGGTTTTGTAGGGTCATGCCCAACTTTTGTGCATGCACCTTTAAATTCTGGAAGTGACATGATTGGGAGCCCTTTCACCTGCCCTTCTCCTGCTGTAGAAATGGAGCAATTCCAAAGAGATTGGGAGAACAAAAGTTAAACTTTTTTTTTCTTTTTCTTTTCTCTGGTCTTGCTTGAAATATTGGCTGGTAATTGGTACATGCATAATCTCCCAAGTTTGAGTGCATAAAACATGTGGCTGGCTCAGCAGCAGATGTTGCCATGCGTTTTTGTTTCAAAAGCAGAAAATCGAGATATTCACCACTGCCCAGAGACTTGAAGGACAGATCCAATTGTTATTAATTCTCAGAAAAGAAAGGTACGTATGCAGCCTCTGAGGAAGGTCAGTTTAAACTAACACTGCAAACAATTTAGTGGCATTTGAGCCTCTGGTCAGAGTGAGGCTGCTAGAGCCAATTTGGTAAATGGAGAAAGCAGACATACCAAATGGCCATTCTTCCTCCAATCCCCACTCCACCCCCCAGGACCTTAAGATCAACATCCCTTGCCCTGTTATTGCCTTCTGTGATGAAAGGAACTCAGTTATTATTGAAGACACTTCCAGTAGGCAGCCTACAAGAGTCTTTTGCACTCCCTGAAACCAACTTGAAAAACCAGTTTTATACTCAAGACTTTTTTAAAAAAATAACCCTTCCCTTTATTCTAAGTTAGTTTGGGGGGAAAATAATGTTTAGCACTGAATAAAACCTTGGTGCTTTCCAGCTATCATTTCTTGATATGTCAGTGGACCAAAGGATTTCTTTAACAATCTCTTAATTGTTTTGATTACTTTTCCCCCCCTCTCTTTTGTGGCTTGGGTGCCTCAGTGACTCCTACACTGTGCCTTGCATTCTTGCAGAAAGCAGCATCTGGATCTGCATGACAGGACTGCTCTCTGGCCTTTGACCTAGCTTTGCTTCTGGCATTAACTGTTTCAGCGGGTTAATAGTAGGTTTAGCTGGAAGCTGAACCCTTGCTCATATTGACGCCATTTTCTCTTGAGCTGGCCCCTTTTGACTAGAGGGAGAAGGGGGTGCGATACTTTGAACAACCAGGAGGATTGTAATATTCATGTGACTCAATGGCTGGCCAGCCTCAGTTTCTTTCTGCTACAGTGCTTTACAAACTTGTAAGATAATTTTTCTTTAATGGGTTACTCTTCACATGGAAGTGTGTTGCAGAGCTCTGTCCTGCCAAAGGGGAATAGTGAGCTTTGTAAGAGGCTGGAAATAATTTTTGAGCTTTCTTATTCAACAGATATTTGCAGTTATGTTTAAAACACTATTCTGTGGGTTGTGTTTTGTTCAGGGAAGTTGTGGGGTTAGATTATAATGTGAGTTCCATAAAGATTCCTTTGAATTCTTTCAACAAGTTAAAAAAATAATCCTTACATTTATTGAATTCCCCCAAATTTCTCTCACTATGTAGCATGTTTGGCTAAATATGTTGTACTGAAGAAAATATCTAACCCTTGGCTTTGTTTGAAAGAGGAACTGACTTTTGAAAGTGACATTGAGGAATGTCCGGTACAGTTTTTATCTGGTTGACTCTTACCCACTATTTCAAATTCTATATCTTTTGAACTACCGGTGGTTCTCTGGGGATAAGTCAAAAACTGTCATGCAGTTAGAGCAGGGATAGGTTCTTTATAAAATGATGGACTGTACTTCCCATCATCCCTTACCATCAAGTATACTAGATAGGGCAGATCAGAGTAGCATCTGCTCATCCCTGAATCATATGATGGTTATCTTAATAAAAACAATTACTGTATATATTTGACTATAAATCAATCTCATGTATAAGTCAAGGGCAGTTTTGGGGGCCAAAATTAGGGATTTTTATATGACCCACTGATAAGTTGAGAGCGTAACTTAAGGGCATGCAACAAAGGATATAAAGGATGGAGCAAAGGAAAACAATGTCAAAAACCTTACAAAATACCAGCAGGCATAAATGTTTGTGCTCATCCTAAAGGCTGGATGGATGAGAGAGTAGAGTAAGGCCAGCACTTCCGGGATAAATTACACTCTTGTCTTTCACCAGGTGATGGTTCCTTTTTTATAAGAATTAAGGTACAGTACTAAACATTGACCCATGGATAAATCGATTGAGATTTTTTGAGTCAGCTTTTTGACTAAAATTTTCTAGACTTACACATGAGTATATATGGTATATTAGGAGATATATATATATATATATATATATATACATATATATGTAAATATCCTGATATAATTGTTTTTATTAAGATAAAAACTATACACACACATCTTAATAAAAACAATTATATCAGGATATATATATATATCCTAATATACAATATACACACACAATCTGTGTGTGTATATGGTATATTAGGATATATATATATATATATATATATATCCTGATATAATTGTTTTTATTAAGATAAAAACTATACACACACACACACACACACACACACACTGTGTGTTTGTGTGCGTGTGTACACACGCCAGAAGAGATAATCCTGTTTTTGTTGTTGTTCTGGATGGAAAGTGAAAATAATCTTGTGGCTTGTTTTTTGCCATCAAGTCAACTTCAACTTATAGTGACTTTATGAATGAAACATTTGTTGCCCTTCTCAGGTGCAGCACTATATCTTGTTTCATTTTGGAGTGTCTCATCACAGTTTTAAGGTAAATGGCACTCAAGAATGATATATCACTGCCTTCTTTCTTTGTTGTGTGTCAACAAATCATTTTTGACTTAATGGCAAATCCATCATGGGGTTTTCTTGGCAGGTTTCTTTAGAGGAAGTTTGCTACTGCCTTCCTCTGAGGCTGAGAGAGTGTGATTTGCCCAAGGTCATCCAGTGGGTTTTTTATGCTGGAGCAGGGCAAGGGGGGATCAATCTTTGACCTCCAGAGACCTAGTCCAACACACAAACCATTACATCCCCCTGGCTTAGCTAAAATGCCACTGCCTTTTTCTCTGAGAAATCCTCTCCTCCACCAGTGTTAGCACCTACTCTTGCTGCTGCCCTGTAACTGTTTTGGACATTTAGTCTGGCTCCTCAGCAAAAATCTCTGACTTGGGAGACCCTGTCAGTAGCAGTGCTTACAGTCAATATATCCTCTCACCTCATGGGAGCATGCTGTGGGCCTTGTAAATTTGTTGTTGTTAACTGCCTTTGAGTAGATCCCAACTCATATCGACCCTATGGATGAGACATTTCCAAGACTCCCTGTCCTTCACTAAAGTATTGCTGCTGTTGCTACTGCTGCTGTTGTAGTTAGCTGCCTTCGAGTTGACCTCGACTCATGGCAGCCCCATGAATGAATCTTCTCCAAACTTCCCTATCCTTTCTATCTCTCTGCTCAGGTCCTGTAGACTCAGGCTTGCGGTTTCCCTAACTGATTATATCTATATGGCATGCAGTCTTCTTTCTTTCTGTTGCCCTCTACCACCAGCATTATTGTCTTTTCTAATGAGTTGTGTCTTTTCCTGCAGTATGGGGAGGGCATTCTTTCAATGGGTCTCGCTCCACCTCCCTCTCCTCACCCTCTCTCTTATAAATGTCTTACAAAATTCATTTCCCAATACCAATACCTGTACCATATTGCTGTTTGGAAACAGGATATTTTTAAAACCTGCATTGTGCAATTTTTCTTGTTAATACAAGGTGTTAACTTCATTGTCTGCAATTAGCAGTGCTGAACAGAATATTGATCACAACAGTAGCTAGCATGTAAATATGGTAAACCTGAACCAATCCTTAAGCACTAAAGTGCTCAATGCCAAGGACAACAGTCATGCTTTGCTGCTGCTCTAAAGCACATATGTCTGGAGACATCCCAAGCAAAGTGAGTACCGCTGCCAATACTACAAAAGCATTTTTTCCATCTTCCACTTCTTCCTTTAAAGGTGATGCACGTTGTGTGCCTGTTCATTTTGTCCACATCACAGTCCCATTAATTAGCTTAAGATGAGACAGTGACTGACATAAGCTTGAAGGCTAAGCAGGAATATGAACTCAAGAGAATCTGAGAAAGCCAGCATGATGTAGTGGTTTTGAATGTTGGACTAGGACTCTGAGAGACCATGGTTCAAATCCCCACTTGGCCACAAAAACCCACTGCCTGACCTTGAGCAAGTCACACTCTCTTGGCATCAGAGGAAGGCAGTGGCAAGCCACCTCTGAATACATTTTGCCAAGAGAACTCCATGACAGGCTTGCTTTAGGATCACCATAACTTGGAAACAGCCTGAAGCAGCTGTCCAGAGTATCCTCAGCACTCTTCTCCGGTACCACATCTCAAATGAATTTATTTTCTTCTTATCCGCTATCTTAATTGTCTGGTTCTCACATCCATACATTGTAACAGGGAATGCAATGGCTTGTACAATGTTAACGTTTTTAACGTTCATCCTTAGTTGTATATCTTTGCTCTTTGTAATTTACTGTTGAATAAACCAGTGAATCCATGTGGTACAGTGCTTTGAAAGAGTTGATAACAGTCTGCTGGTGGGTTACTGCTACAGACAGAATGAAGAATGCAGCAGGAGTACTTCCAAAAAATGTAACAGCAGTTAAGGAATATCTTCTGTAATGGGAGAACTGGTATTAGAAGATACTCTCTACCTTGGATTAGTGTTCAGATTAATAATGTTAATTAATATTTGCAAAGAGACCTTTATGTTTCCATTCTCTTCCCACCACCACCACCACCACCATTTACAGGTGATAATTGTTGTTAAGTCTTATGCATTACTGTGGGACTTCTATTATTATTTAACTTTTTAAGGCCTGTCCCTCTTCTTACACATTTTACTGAACCTTCTCTCTTGCAGGTGTTGCATTTTTACTGTGACACATGCTCTGTCCCCATCTGCCGGGAATGTACCATGGAACGGCATGTGGGTCACAGCTTTATCTACCTCCAAGATGCTCTGCAGGACTCTAGAACTCTTACCATTCAGCTGCTCGCCGATGCTCAACAGGGACGCCAGGCCATTCAGGTGAGTGTACACTTAATAGCAATAGTGTGTACATTTCTGTACTGCTTATCAGTGAACTCAGCACTCTCTAATTAGTTTACAATCGGTAAGCTAATTGCCCCCAACAAGCCGGGTATTCATTTTACCAACCTATGAAACGATGATGCTGTAGCTATTCCTGGAAGTCCCTACACCTGATCTGTGTTTTCTGTTGCTGTAGCAGTTGCCAGTTGATAATACAGTATGACTCCATATCCATGGGGGATATATTTCTGGACTCACCATGGAAACATGAAACTGCAGATAATAGCAAACCATATTAAAATGAATGATTTCTGGTGGAAGTTGACCACTAGTTGACCTCACACTGGAGGACTAAGAGATTCCTGGATAGAATAACTCTAAGTCTTCCAGCATGACTTTGTGGTCAACATCAACTGGAGGCAAACCATAGAATCATGCTGGAGGACTAGAAAATGCCTAGAGAAAATATTTTTTTCAGACATGGATAAGTGAAACTGTGAGCACTGGGTCATACTGGATGTCTTATTCAGGTAGTTTGTTGGGGTGGTGTGGCTTCAAGTTATTTTTAACATATGGTGATCATAAGATGAACCTATCAAACAGAATTTTCTTAGCAGAATTTCTTCAGAAGCATTTTGCACTTGCTTTCCTCTAAGTCTTTCAGAGTGTGACTTGCCCAAGGTCACCCAGTAGGCTTCTGTGGGTGAGTGGAGACTTGAACCCTGATCTCCAGAGTCCTAGTCCAACACCTAAATCACTACACCATAATGTCTCTCATTTGGGGTAGTAGTCACTGGTCAATAAATTTAACATTTGATATATCCATCTCCTTAATATTCTTTCTGCAGTTACTCTGTAGTTTGATAACCCAAACTCACTATAATTTCTCTCAAGATGCCAGCCACAGATGCTGGCAAAACATCAGAAAGGAACTCTTCTATAACATGGCCACATAGCCTGAAAGCTCCACAAAAAACTCACTATAATTAGTTACTTGTGAAAATTTCAAAGCCCTGTTGGTAGGCTCCAGTAGTCTTGTGGAACCATGAAGATTAAACAAAGTTAGTGTGGTATAACCATTTCCATAATATAGTGCTTCAAAGTCTTGCAGGTTGGATAGTGAACAATAGTTCATGAAAGCTTATGAGATAGTAAATGTATTAATATTTAATAAGATGCTACAAACGTATCATTTTGTGAATTAGACTGCATAGCCTGGCCTTTTGCATTGTATTATTTGATGTAGTATAAATATGTCACACAAAAACTGGCTGTAAATGGCATTATATAAATAAGTTATAACTTACAAAACCCTACACAACTTAGGTTCAGGCTATCTGAGAGACCATACATTCCCATAAGAGCATGACTTGGCTCTGAGTTACTATGGAGAACCCCATCTATCAGTTCCACTACATTCACAGGCATGTTCAACCTGGATATGAGACTGGGCCTTCTCAGGGGCTGCCCCATGGTTCTGGAACACCTTGTCTAGGGAAGCTAGAATAGTCCCCTCCTTGCATTCCTTCCACTGGCAACAATAAATTTTCAAGTACAGTGGTCCCCTGGGATACAAAGCCCCCGGGGAACGAAATCCCAGGGAGCCGAAACCGCCGGGGGCGAAAAAAAGCCCCCGGGGGCGGAAAAAAAGCCCCCGGGATGCGAAGAAACCCCCGGGATACGAATGAGAAAAACCGTGCGGCCCCTTTAAATTGGCCGCGCAGTCCGTCAAACGAAGATTTCCGGGTTACGAAAGGTAATCCGGAACGGATTACCTTCGTAACCCAGGGGACCACTGTACCTACATTTTTTAAAGAAAGGGCTTGTTATATGGCATTGTACTGGTTCATACTGTACAGTGGGCCCACTGTATCTACAGGGGATTAGTTCCAGGACTCCCTGTGGATACCAAAAGCCACAGATGGTAAGGTCCCTTATATAAAATGGCATAGTGCAGTATTGCATTTGCAAAAAGACACATACATCTTCCCCTGTATTTTGAATTTCATTATTACTTTATTAGATTAACTTCAGTATTTTAATATTAAGGTGGCTCAAGGTTGGAGGGAGATTCAGGATCTGTGAAATGATGGAAAGTGGGGATTCGCACCATTTAATAGATCCTTAGTATCTTGCATGCTGTGCATCTCTCTCCACCCTCAAGTGTCATTTGTTTGCTTCTTGTGTAGTATTGTGTCATGTAGTTTGAATTCATAGTTGGTTGAATCTACAGATCCAGACCTCACAGATAAAGCAGGCCACTGTACTGTTTTTAAATGAGTGTATATTATTGTGTGTGTTTTTTGAGAGCTTAATTACATTTCACTGTTACCCCTTTTATGCTTTGGCTATACTGTATTGGTTTCAATCTGAAAGCTGTCTTGAGTCCTGGTTTTGGGGAAAAGGTAGAAAATAACAACAAAATGGATTTATGATGCAACATATATCTTAAGCCCACCATATTGCTAAAGCACAAGAATAATTACAATTTGGGAGGGGGAGGGGGATATGTTAATTTTCAATTTGATCCCAGTTTCTTTCTATTTTAATGCCCTAAGGCAACATGATTTCCAGAATGTTTTCCCATTGTCAGAAGATTTACATGTGCATATAAGCTAAATTGTTTTTCCTTAGAATCTCTAAAATTTGCAATGGCTAGACTGTTGATTTATCTTCTCTTTGTTATGGCTTTCAAAGTGGAAAAAAGAAGTTAGGGAGATGGTCCAAACTGAATGTTTGAATGAACATGTGGATCATGGATACTGTCTTTGTTCTCTTTTCCGTCTTCTTGCAAGTTTTCATGACGTATCCTTATGAACCTCTCCCATCATTTGGGACTTAAAAGAACACCACTGGCTGAAATATGCTTCCACAGTATGATCTCTCTGAAGTCATCCTATAGCCTCTATTTCAGCTGCTATTTCCTTAACGTTGGAAAATATCTCAAAGCAGTTATTTTTCTTCAAAGGATAGGCACTCAGCATTGTATCTGAGACCTGTGCCACTGAACCAGTTAAGCCAGTCCAGCACATCTTGAAATGGAAATTTTGCAGGCAGAAGCATTTGCTATCATACAGACTATGATATGAAGACCATTACCTCCTGCACCATAAATATTAAACAAACCTTGGGAACATCTTAGCTATTACTTGAAATTTTATATACTTCACATGGTTTTGAACTGGTAAAGGCACACTCTGCACCAAACAGCTCCATCTGCTGGCAGTAACATTAAAAAAATACCTTTTTTGAAAAAGAAGAAAATATTTTGCAGCTCCTAGATATCAGGAAATATGGACTAACAGTCCTGCATGCTAGGTGCCATTATTTTAGGAGAAAAAAATATTGAGAACTAGGTTCTCGGAAAAGTTAAAATTGAAGTTTGCAACCTTTTATTGACCAGATGTTTTGGATTTCATCTCCCAAAAGCTGCAGCCAACATGGCTAATGGCACATAGTAACTTGGCCCCAATACAGATTGGTGCTTTGCACTGATCTCGGGCTGATTTTAGGGTTTTGTAGGGCAGGGTGTCCATACACGCCCAGCCCTACAATTGCCACGTGGTCGTCATGGTTGTGCACCCCCATCCATACAGAGCGTACAGTGATGACGTCTGCGCAGCCCAATGCCCAAACAGCCCAGTGCCCAAACAGTACAGCACTGTGTGGATGTTCTCGACATTGTGATCACACCAGTGGCACCCCTTGTGTGCCTAAAAAAGAACCCTTCAGGAGTGGGTTCTTCCCACCCCAAATCTGTGCCATTTGGTTGGTGCGGTCTCCATCCGGGGAAGAAAGGGGCAGTGTTTCACCGCCCCTTTCTCTCCGTCTGATTAGGCCCTTGGTTACAAATTAATCCAACATTACTCAGAGATAAAGCTCACATACTGATAAATCTAGCTTGATATATTTATTGGCCTAGTTTGAATGTGAAACTAAATCATATTTGGCTCTTGGTTTGTTTGATCTAACTACAGCTTGTTCTAATTATTTTATTCCCATTTTCCATATCTCTTCTTGTATGGAGAAAAGCCTCGATACAAGAAGATGTTGTCGTTGTGTACCTTCCAGTCATTTCCAATTTATGGTGACCCTAAATGTACGCTTATGTAAATGTAAGGCATCCCTATCATGGGATTTTTTTATTTTTTTTATTTTTTTGGTAAGGCTTGTTCAGAAAAGGTTTGTCATTGCCTTTCTCTGAAACAGAGATAATGTAACAAGTCCAGGGTCACTCTATGGGTTTCCATGGCTGAGCGGGGATTCAAACACCGGTCTCCAGAAACATAGTCCCATACTCAAACCACTATGCCATGCTGGCTCTATATAAGAAGGTATGTACTGCCATAAAAAAAAAAAAACTAGCATGGAGGAGAGAAATTCTTAAGGTTGTCATGAAATCTTCTTCCAAGTAAAGTGATTCATTTTATGCATGCAGAAGAACAGATTGATAAAGCTTATCATGGGCTGTGGCCACTTCAGGGTGCAGGGTAGAGAGATTTCCATGTTTGGAGGGTACCACATGAAAAGCTTCTGACAATGAAGAACAACACAGGAGATAGAAGATTAGGGTGAACTATTGCTGACACAGAAAGGTTTCTATGTTTGCCTTCAGAGAAGCATTTAAACATGTGTATCCTCACTTTCACACTAAGGATGTAGTGCAGGAAAAGTTTTAGCATTTCAGTTTGCTATATTAATAACAGACCTGTAATGGGAGAGCTGTCATAGTTTCTGCTGTAGTCAGACCTTTGTGTGTGCTTTAGGTAGACTATATAAATGAAGAAGCCATCTTTTTTTTAAAGACTCTTTAAAATGTCATGTAACTGTTCTCATGATGGAGCCTTTTTAAAAGCAAGCCTTGATCTTTTGAACAGGGCAGGGAGGAGGGAAGTGTTGGCTCTGCTTGACTTTTGTGACAAAGCCTGGCACTCATTTGCTCAGTGGGCCTCTGGATAAGAGATACGAAATGAACTCATGGAATTTTCATCTTTGTAAAAGAACATCTGCAAGCAGAGATGCTAATTCTGAAAAGTTGGAAACAAAGGTCATGCACCAACATTTGCTTTTTCTGAAACTGCTCTGTGGGGGTTCCCCCCCCAATACTTTTTTCATTTAGATCCCTGTATCTTTTCATTGGAAAACAATGCAAACAGATAATTTGCTTCCCCAATAAATAGTTGTTTTAGAAAATTCTTCCTGAGAACAATAGAAGCCCCATTGGTATAAACTTGTAGTCTTTTCAACCTTACTTTCCCTCAGGTGGATTCTATGTATCTAACAATGTTAGCCATGCATGTGTTTGCTCATAAATCTAAACTTTAATTTTAACATTGGCTAAGGAGAAATGTAAAAGTCCAGGCTCAAGAAGCTTTTCAGTCTTTAAAATGCTGATGGGCTGCAGGAAAGATCAATGAACACTATGAACTACCAAAAAGAGAAATAAATTGGTCCAAGAGCAAATCAAGCCTGAATCTCCCGAGAAAGTAAAATCACTAAAACTGAGGCTATCATACTTGGGGCCCATCATAAGATGACATGACTTCCAAAAGACATTAATGTGCAAAAAAGTGGAAGACAGTAGGAAAAGAGGAAAAAATTGTTACAGATGGATTGATTCAGTCAAGGAGATGATGGATTTGAGTTAGTAGCAGATGTTGATGCCTGGCTCTTTCTGGTCTCCCATTTATTGGGTCTCCATAAATTGAAGTTAATTTAACAGAAAATAACAGCCACATAATTTGGATTTAGGATAAATCCTAGGCTGTTGAAGGGAATGGGCATTATCTGCAAGAGTTTGTGGATTAAATGGAGTGGAAGAGATGGGGAGATTATACAGTACACTCTTATCGTTCCGGATCACCTTGCGGATAGTAAAAATGTGGTACCTTAAGTCCTGTTCTTCTCACTCTTGCTTGTGTCACCATGTGTGCATGCGTCCATTCAGAAAGCTGGGGTGTGCCATCTGCCAAAGCTCAAACCACAATCACAAGCCCACACTTGGTGTGGGCGCACTGTAATAATTATGCACAGACCTCAGTTTCCCCATAATATCTTGGTTGTGTACCCATACATACTGCAAGGAGCAGGAAGGGAGGAAAATAGACACCTTGAGCAACATCCTGGATCAGGCAGATAAGAGTATAGCATGCCACCTATGCAGATTTGTGTCTGCCCATCCCATCCCAGCAGCTATCAAGGGCAGAGAGGCAGACAAGTGAGCAGCAGAACTGCCTTGCTTCCCCACTGCAGTTGTCTAGACACATGAAAAGAGGATAAGGCTGACATTTCACTTCTCTGTGTCCAGAGAACTGCAGCAGGGATGGGAAGCAGTCTTCATTGTACAGTTGCCTCCACCCATCCATTTAATGGCTGCAACAGCAGCAGCAGCACACACAACCTAAAAAGTTCAGTGAAGTTCCAGAACTGTATGAACAGCTAAAGCATAAATAGTCTTTTTCTCTCTATGCCTGGATCAGTTGTTTGAAGCAGGTACACTGGAGATTGTTATACACAGAACTATCTTGCCTATTCTAACACAGATAATTAACTGGGTCAAGTCTTGCATGTGCTGTCTTGAAATGGAACCACATATTTGAAGTTAGTTCTAGAAATATTGAGTTGCATGATTAATGCCCTGGGTGCTGCTATATGGTTACTTTGTTTGACTAAGTAGTGTTTTCTCCCTCTCATTCTAGCTGAGTATTGAGCAGGCCCAAGCTGTAGCAGAACAAGTTGAGATGAAGGCCAAGATGGTACAATCTGAAGTGAAGGCAGTGACATCTAGACACAAGAAGGCCTTAGAAGAAAGAGAATGTGAGCTGCTATGGAAGGTAAAAATAAAAGACTGACAGAATTTCTTAGCATATTTGTTTATTCTGTCAAAGGACAAATAGCAAATGTGATAGAAGCATCTGCATTGGCCCAGGTAACTAGTTCTTCTTTTCTGACACATACATACACATACGCATCTGCTGACAGCCACATACAGGAACATTCTAGAGCTGAGTAGCTTGTCAGCAGGAACCCAGCCCTCTACTCAAGGGTGAAAATCCACTTTCCTTCATTCTATTTTGTCTACTGCTCAGGAAGCAGTATTTGGAATGTTTTCTCATTAGCTTCTTTCTCCAGTTTCTGGGCAATATGAGTGTTCTGCCTCAGAAAGAAGGAGAAAATCTGTTCTCTTCTACTATGCTGTGAATTGTTTTGAGTTTTACAAAGCAAGGTTTTTATAACTCTTATCTCAGACTTCAGTTTCACTCCTGCAGGAATTCCCTCCACATCATAGGCAAAACTGAGAGATTTTGCACTTCTTGTCTCTGGTTCTCCCATTTCTATGGTCTGTATTAACCCAACGGTTGCTGCACATGAAAGCAACTACCATTGTAGTGTTGTGTTCTGCCAAACTGCTCTTCCAACGTTCTAGTTCGTCTTTAGACTGTGACTGTTGACAGCCTTCATAACCAACTCACTCCTCTCAGGATGATCAGGAGGGATGTTCTGTGATTAACATCATGGCTGGCATTCCTTTCTAGTTCCTAACAATGGACAACCTCCTTCAGGGTGCAGAGCCCACTCTTGAGTTGTGTATGTCTACAAACTGACTTCCTCATAAATGTGCTGAAGGTTGTAAAAGCTTTTTTGAGTTTTCAAGCACCACATTAATGAGAGAGTTACACAGATTTTGACAGACATCACCAGCACAGTGTTCTTTGTGAACATGCAAGAATGTACAAGGTAGAGAACACTTCTTTGTCTGGCAGTAGATCTGTGGAAGGTGTGCATCCAAAGAGAAAGAAGTCCAATAGCCTTCCATCTTTTGATAAAGGACACTATCATCACAGATTCCCAGCAGGTCAGGGAAGTCATTCATGAATGCTGTCTCTTGCTAATGTGTTTTTGATGGTGACTACCACTGAGGTATGGCACAAGTGGTCATGTTTTCAACCTGCTGCATTAGGAAAAGCCATATTGTCACCAGGTGGTGGTAGGAACTGCTCTGGAGATGCTTTCATCCACGAGTGACAGGGCTTGCTTGTTTACTTGTTTCCTCCCATCCCACTGGAAGAGTATTGGTCAAATTCAGCATTGATGAGATTGACTCTATCATTGTCACCTTCCTGTGGCCTGGGTAACAAGTAAACAGTCAGCCTCATCATGGTCTTTCACCATGTGACTGGTACTGTCCTTTCAGAAACTGCCAGATCATCATACACAGAGACCAAATGAAAACCTAATTACTTGAACCTTCAAACTTTGTGGCTTTTAAGCCTTTGCTTGTTCTGTTGTCTCTGCTGTGTTCTCATTTTCTGCTTTCACCTTTAACTGAAGGAGTGAAGTCTTTCTAGTTTCACCTTTAAAGATTTCCCTCACTTTGTCTTGTCTTGTCTATCTTGTTTTAGTGCTCAGGATCTTCATTGTTCATTGACCTGTTAACCAAACTTTTCCTAAAAGACTCCCTCACCTGTACTTGCCAGTTATTCCACCACTTTTGACTTTGTCATGTTGGTAGCCTTACAGTTCATGAAAAGGTTATTTGAATTCTAGCTAACTGTTGCCACTTAAGCAACAGTTTTGGTCACAGTCACGTATGTGAAGAAGCCAGGTGAGCTATGCACTCTGTGTTTAAATCTACCATACTAAGTTTTGTGTTGGAACACAGTAGAACTCCATGCCAGCATCTCCTTTCTCCCACAAGTGGTGTCATTATTGTTCAGACTGTTCTCGTTCAGAATTATTTTCCTTTGCTGGATCTGATCATTCACTCCTTCTTTGTGGGGTCCTTGCATTCTGTATTGAACAGATTGCTTTTTTCACTGTTTGGCTGTGCCTGGTGCCATTGTTTCTGCAAATGAATTGTGGAGACCATCACCCTGGCTTATAAAATACCAGCTACCTTGTCAACTGCACTACTGGTTTGGTCCCAACCTGCAAAAGGTGCAGGTACAGCTGGTAGTTGAGACCAGAATGGATGCTTCCTTTAGTTGTGTGGTTTCTTCTGATAAGTCAGCCACTTAATCACTTATATGTGTCAGTTACAGAGACCATAAAAATAACAAGTTGCTTGCTTGTAGCATTTACCTTTGAGTGACAATCTGTGAATTTGTATGACCTTCCCATCTTCCCTCTATCTTATCTTTTCCCTTTGTTCTTTGGTGATGGACATGGAATTGGGCATACTTTGACATGCCCAAACATATACACAGAGAGCTGGGAGGGGTGTTCCGACCAAAAAGCTGCTCAGCTCCAGAGTGCACTGTTATGTGGCTTTGTTCAGGTGAATAGTCAAGATGTGTAAGAGCACAGTATCCAGTGAGATTATTATGGAAAGCCGATGAGCATAAAATAAATACAACTGAATGATAAAACACAGGTTTATTGTTTCATAACAATCATCTGATACAGTTCCTCATCTATAAAATGAATGTTATAAAATTCTTAGCTGTGAGAATGGCTACATACAAATATACCTCTGTAAACTCAGTGTGTCGGAAGTCTGGCCTATGGGCCATATGTGCCCCCAATCCCCACCCCTTTTGTAGTCCTTGAAACCTCCCCCAGCCTGTCAAGATTTGTAAAATGTTGAAATTTGGCTGCACAATTTTGCAGCAGTGTAGTATGCCACCAAAAACAAAACACGCAAATGCTCTGAGCTGCCATTAAGAAGTACACCTGCTTTCCCCTCCACCCATGCTCCTCTACCATTTCCTCTATGGTGACCATGCTGCTGCATCTATCTCCTCATGAAAGGAAATGAGGAGAACAAGGAATGTAGCAACTGCAGAAGCAGCAGAGACAAGCCACCTTGGTTCTCACTTGCTTTGCCTTCCTTGCAGGTATAAGGGGATGGCTGCTCTCTTGTTCCCCAGCACTGATTTTGAATACATGAGTATTCACTCCCTGTAGCTGTAGTGTCACAGAGCAAGTGCTCCCCTCTCACTGCTTGGTTATTCCTTCCTTCCCATCCCAGCTGCTGCTGCCTTCAGAGAGGAGGAAAGAAACAAAGCTGATTGTCAGCTGCTTCTTGAATTCCTGAGTCTTCAGCACTAGGCTGTTGGGAAGGAGAATAAAATAACTGGTCATATTGTTTATGCTGTAGTACAGGCAGTTTCCATGATCATTCCCTCCCACAAAGCCTGCTTGGAAAGGACCATTCTAGAAACTACCAGATCTGTACAGAAGACCCTTCTGCTATTTGCATGGTGAGGCAACAAGAGCAGAAGTGAATGACTGAGTATATTCCATCTCTCCAAAGATGGAAGTGAAGTAGCTTCGGGGTGGCAAGCTCACTAGCTGACAGGAAGAAAAAAAAAAGGGGAGGCAGGAGGAAAGGAGTGTTACAAGTAAACATTCAAACCATATTTTATGAAGCTGACTTGTTTCTACTAACCACAGTTAAGATCAATCACAGGTTGCCCAGGTTCAGGTAATGTAGCAAGTCACATTTGGTCTAATGGGAACAAAAGTTTCCCCTTCACAGCTATGCTAGAGAAGGAGGAGAGTGTGCATTCTCATATGTGTGTTAAATTCATTTGTAAATTAGGCTCCTAAATCAGTGATTTCCAGATTATGGTGAATTTAAGAAGAGACAGTCTGTATTCACATCATTTCCAACTTCAATGTGTCCTTCTCCTTTCCCTAACATTCAGCCTGCTGCTTAGATCATTGTGTTAAGACGCTGAGGGGTAGGTGGGTATGTAATAGCTCCTTGTGTGAGTTAGAATAAACTATATGCGATTACAAGTGTAATATAACAAATACCTACTGTCCCAAACCCTCATTTCCCCCATGACAAGACATACTTTCTACTAAACAAAAAATGATCCTTGAGAATTGAGGTGGGGTCAGAATTTTTTGCATCTTTCATAGTTCCAAATATATGTGCCTACATGCCCATGTGTATGTATGCATACATGCAAATTTCTGCTGTACTGTGTGATCAATGCAGCTGACAGTTTAAATGTGTCTAATGATCTTATTTTAGGTGGAAAAAATCCGCCAAGTGAAAGCAAAGTCCCTCTACCTTCAGGTTGAAAAGCTGCGTCAAAACCTAAACAAGCTAGACAACACCATCAGTGCAGTCCAGCAGGTCCTAGAGGAGGGTCGAAGCATGGATATCCTCTTGGCACGGGACCGGATGCTTGCTCAGGTTCAGGAGCTGAAGAATGTTAGAGGCTTCCTGCAGCCTCAAGAGGATGACAGGGTCATGTTCACACCTCCCGACCAGGCTTTGTATATGGCCATCAAGTCCATGGGGTTTGTCAGCAGTGGGGCCTTTGCTCCTCTGACCAAAGCCACTGGGGAAGGTCTCAAACGTGCACTTCAAGGCAAAGTAGCCTCTTTCACAGTGATAGGCTATGACCATGATGGAGAGTTGCGTCGTTCTGGGGGAGATATGATCTCTGCTGTAGTCATGGGGCCAGATGGGAATCTCTTTGGAGCAGATATTTGTGACCAGCAGAATGGGACCTATCTGGTCAATTACAGGCCACAAATGGAGGGGGAACACCTCATTTCAGTTATGATGTGCAACCAGCATATAGAAAATAGCCCATTCAAAATCACTGTCAAATCAGGACGCAGCTATATTGGCATTGGACTGCCAGGGCTCTGTTTTGCTAGTGAGGGAGATGGTGATGGGAAGTTGTGCCGCCCCTGGGGCGTGAGTGTAGATAAAGAAGGCTATATCATTGTTGCTGATCGCAGTAATAACCGCATCCAGGTCTTTAAGCCTTGTGGGGCTTTCCATCATAAGTTTGGCACCTTGGGCTCAAGGCCCGGCCAGTTTGATAGGCCTGCTGGTGTCGCCTCAGACTCATCACGGAGGATTATAGTGGCAGACAAGGACAATCATCGCATCCAGATCTTCACATTTGATGGCCAATTCATTCTGAAATTTGGGGAGAAAGGAACCAAGAATGGGCAGTTCAATTACCCATGGGATGTAGCAGTAAACTCCGAGGGAAAAATCCTGGTGTCCGACACAAGGAATCATCGGGTTCAGCTCTTTGGCCCTGATGGAGTGTTCCTGAATAAGTATGGTTTTGAAGGAGCACTCTGGAAGCACTTTGATTCCCCAAGAGGTGTGACGTTTAATCACGAAGGCCATCTAGTTGTAACAGATTTCAACAATCATCGTCTCTTGGTCATACATCCAGACTGTCAGTCAGCCCGCTTCCTTGGGTCTGAAGGCACAAGCAATGGGCAGTTTCTGCGCCCGCAGGGTGTGGCAGTTGATCAGGAAGGTCGTATCATTGTGGCAGATTCCAGGAACCATCGTGTGCAGATATTTGAGCCAAATGGTAGTTTTTTATGCAAATTTGGCACTCAGGGAAGTGGCTTTGGTCAGATGGACCGTCCTTCAGGTATTACAGTCACCCCAGATGGCATGATTGTTGTGGTTGACTTTGGAAACAATCGAATTCTTGTCTTCTAATCTGTGTTTATCTGTACTAGGAAAAATCTGTCTCAGGGAAAAAAATCCTTTTAAGAGAACACATACACACATATACAAAATATTACAATGTTAGTTCAAACCTACCTCATCTTTAATTTTTTTATAGATGAATGTACTTTCCCTTTTTATCTGCAGGGAGTGAACCTGTGGTGTTGTTATGAACTCTTATCTACCTCATTATTTTTGTGTTCTTTTACCTCCACAGTATACAAAGCGCAGTATAAAATTAAGCCTCTTTTCCCTGGATGGGACATGAATGCAAAAACATGTTTCTGTGCACATTTAGCTGGCTTGTGTGATAAATTCTGTAGGTTCTGCCAAAAAGGCACACTCTCATCTTTAAAAAGAAAAAAAAAATAGTAGTCTTAGTTATTTTTAATGATCTTGTGTTATGTTCATACTGTGGGGTGGGTTTTTGTTTGTTTGTTTGTTTGGAGGGGGGTAAAGGGGATTGTGTGATTTAGATGCTGCTGCAGCAGAGAACTCTTTCCTTGTTCTCCTTTTTTTAATACCTCAGTGCATTTGACTTACTGTTCAACATAGTGTCTTGTTGCCAGAGAACTCTGGTCTTTTGAAATGGGATGGGATTCACCGGGGAGGGGGGGAAGCTAAGTTCTTCTCAGTTTTTGTTTGCATGTATATTTTGAAAAAAGAAATGCAGTAACTCCACAACGCAAAGCAGCCATTTAAGAATGCACAAAATGTTATATGCTTAATTTCTTATTTGGTGGCTTTGGACTCTGGTTGAAAGTGTGACATGGTGAATGTAATCCATGTGTAAGGACCCAGGAGAACTTGCCCAAGCTGAGAGAAAGCAGCCGTATGTACTGCTGTTGGACAGTGCTGTTTTCCAAACTCAGGATCTTCGAATCTTTATCTCAGATGGCAGCATGGGGAGGTGCTGCCTTGGTGAGTGTATGAGGAAAGCTTAATGAAACTCCTAATGCACAAATATAAGCTCTTCCTGATGTCAAAAGGAGATCTTTGGAGTGAAGCCTTGTATTTTGAGCTTGTATTTTTCTCATCGTCTTTGTTTCAGTGTCTCTCCCCCCCCCCCCCCCCAAGAATTCCTTTTCCTTTACATTTTTCCTGTCTGTGGCTGACGTGGTTGTATATGGCAGTTACAACACCTATTGAAAGACTGTGAGTCAAATGTTTCAGCTTAGTGTTCCATTTCTTTGTTTTGAAGGGTTGTGTTGAAGAATTCATTTTTAAAGGCGTCACTCTATGAAGAGTAGTGTATAATTTTTTTTCTAGTCAAAGTAACAGGAAGCAGACATTTTGGAATTTCAGGGTGTGTTTCAGAAATGCCTGATGAAGGAAACCAAATTTATAGTAACTAACCTGCGTTGACTGCTTCTTGCCTCTTTCAGGCTCCCCTTTAAATGGAACTTCTGCATAGAATGTTAATCTTGCCAGGACACCCATGTAGCCTTTCTCTGTTGCAGCAGAGATTGTGGAAATAAAACCACCCTAAACCCTACCTCATTTGTTCCAGCGCCAAAGAATGCCATGTAAAATGGGGGTGCAGTATCTCAAAGCAAAAACGAGTGAGTTCCTTGAATTTAATCATCCACAAAATTTAGCACTAAAAATGCTGTGGATTCTTATACTTCTTCAAGAAGCTCCAGATTTGAAAATTTTTGTACCAAATCTTAGGAATATGATTCCTTCTGTGTGTCATTATCTCCTCCAATTTGCATGATGCCCTTTTAGACTACATGCATTTAGAAGTAAATCCTCTTGATACCAAATAGGGAGTTGCTCACGAGGAAGCATGTGGTGGATTGTAGGTGTGGTGCTTAGGACCTATGCCAAGGTTAACTCAGGAGACACATTTGTACTATATTGTTATGTCTCATCTAGGATCCTGGTTGGAGATCTAATGTAGTCTGGATGTTTTTTTATTGTTGCAATGAGACTTTTGTCCTTTTTTGTATTCATCCTGTAATGTCATCAGCAAGGAAGAGTGACTTGTGATTATATAAAAGCAAGGCAGAAATGCCCTCCAGCTAATGTGGAGGAATGCTGTTTCCCCTCTGTGTACCAATTTCTGGCCAGAGATATTCAAGGTTTTCTGTGTGAACAAAGAAGCTGTGAATTGCACTTTTCATGCTTTTCTAGAAAGTCATATTCAACTGCAAGGAGCTCAGTTCTGTCCTTTAATTGGACTGCAGCATATGCAAAGCTAAGAACATATGAGCCTTTCTCCAGCAATTTCTATGATCCCAAAGTGAAATAGAATTGGTGAGCTTCTAAGCTGACTTAGAATTTCTCGTGTTTTAATAATAAACGTTGTGTTTCTACATGTTGCCCACCCCTCTTTCAGTCAACACCAGAAGTATTCTTACAGATGGTGACCTCCAATCCTGTATGGTCCAGCATTATAGTTGGCCATTCACTGATCTCCAGGCCTATTGTATAGTCACTGCACACGTACACACACCACACACACCATGGCCATTCTGTGGCTGATAAGAGTTGGAGTTTGGAGAAGCATCTGCCTATGTCCCTGTAGCCAGACATGAAGTGATTACTCCTGCTGGGGTTCTCCAAGAATCTTCCAACATGATTTTGTGTCTGATTGTGGGGATATATCTACCATTGCCATCATTTTGAGGAGGCACTGGGACAGGGTCCAGTGACTCTACAGTAGGTCTGGAAGGCCTTTGGTCAGTACAGAGGGAGGGACTACCTGACTCCAAATTGACCAAAGAGAGACATCCGTCAGCATAAAGTTGATTAATGCCAGTATATGCCACTTGTAGGATGCCAGCTTTTATGTGGAGTTTTCCTAATGGATATTATTTTTAAACCAAAATTCCAGACTTAGATGACTCAAATTGGGCAGTGGTTCCATCCAGTCAAATGGGGACCTTTCGTAGTCTGCCAGGGGTCAATTGCATAGAAGCTTTCTCTGGTGGGGGGGAAGGAGTCAGTGGGCATGGCTCCCCTATCCACACCCACAGACTTCTTGACACCAAAACTATATTTATACTTGCATGCTGCGAAGTTGAAAGCTGTATTCTTTTTCTCTCAGAACATAACATTCATCCTGTTGTCACCTCATGTTCTGAGACAAGGTAGTTGGTGTGTTTTTAGTGGGATGCTTTTCAGACATTGTTGAAGTCAGAGAAGGGGCAAGGCTTGAGCCACATAACTAGTCCCACATATTTTTTGAAGAGAGTGATGTGTTTTTAATCTTGTATCCATATTTATTGCAGCATGTCATTAATTCTGACAGCATTTCAATTTGAAAATTTTGCTTTCTAACTAAAGCTGATAAAAGTTAGTTTTCCTGATACAGCTACCAAAGATAATTGGTTTAAAAGCTTTAATTTTAGCGTTGGCAGAATCCCCTGTGTATGTGTCTGTGTGTAAGGCAAGCGTTTATTTCCTTTGCTTTTCATATTTCCCCTATTTTCCGATCAGATACAGAACTCTTTGTGCCATTCTCTCTTCTCTCTCCATAATGGAAAACTGCAGTTGAATGTAGGATAGAAATTATACAGCTCTCAATGTTACTAGATTGCAACGCCCAACATTCCTTCCTATTGGCAATATTGGTTAAGCTGGTGCGAGTTGCAGTCCAAAAGCTGGAAGGCTGCATAATTTCCAGCCCTGGTCTAGCGCAATCCTTGTTTGAGCTTCATAAATTGCGTTTACAGTTGTATTGAGCTTTATATGTGTTGGCAGCATACAGATTTCAGGAAGATTGAGGTTACTGTGTTGTTGTTTCTTCTTCCATTAATATGCTTTTTACTTCTACTGGCAGAGCTACAGATCTGCTGCTTTGGCGCAAAGGAACAGCCACCAAAAAGGGCATTTCTTTCTAGCATGCATGTTTCTAAAGCTGCTGTTTGGGTACCCAGAGTGACTCCCTGTATAGTTACCACAGAAGGTAGTGCTAAGCACATGTTATCCCACTTAAAGTATTAGTGTGGCTTTTGACATAAAAGTGTTTATAATGCTATGAAGCTAAGTAGTGTAATAATGCAGGAAACATTTAATGCCAACATAAAATGCCCCTTAGGGGCTTGGTTTTTATTGGGTATATAACTGACAGGATTTAAAGTCCATCTGTTTGAATGCTCATGGGCTTATTGGGCAATCTAGATATACAAAGATGGAATGTAGAACAGTGAGGGAGCTCTAAAGGTACATGGTGATTTCTCTTGAACTGTCAATGTAATCTTTCAAACTGTTAAATTTGGACTATGAGAAAAAAAGCAGGGTCATGAAAAATACTTTCTGATATTTGGGAAGGCAATTGTGCATGCAGTACTTGAATCTGACTTGTGATACAAATGGCTAGTTTGGGGGAGAGTCTTTCAAAAGATAGCTCCACCCTGAAGCAATGTTTGAATCTTTTGCTTAACCCAGTATTCCACACCCCCAGGTCTGCTTTAAACCCAGTAGAAGTCATGGCCTAAGCAGCAGCATCTCAGAGATGATGCTGTGTATCCTATCTACAACTTACTTAAGGACATCTTCAAGGACGTGCCAGAAACAGGATGCAGTGGTGCCCTGAAATATCCCGTAAACTACACTGTTCCTAAAGCTAATGAGATCTGGAGACAAAACGAAATGCTTCTTTATGGCAATTTCCAATAGAATGGCATAAGACTGGTACTGTCTGTTTTAGTTAGTTAAGCCAAAATTAATTTATTGAAGAAGGAATCTCTGCTTGATTTTAGCCATATCTCTTAATTTCTTCTGAAGGTTCAGGAGATTCCTATATTTAGTTCTGGTTTAAATTAAGAAGTGCCAAAGCATGTTCTGTGT
The DNA here is from genome assembly GCA_034509955.1 of Urosaurus nigricauda. Lineage (NCBI taxonomy): Eukaryota > Metazoa > Chordata > Lepidosauria > Squamata > Phrynosomatidae > Urosaurus > Urosaurus nigricauda. The sequence continues at coordinate 76,379,873 of JAOEGL010000006.1, forward strand.
TGTTGTTTTTGTTGTTGTTTTTGCATGACTATATCCAAATGGTGCCAAAAGGTAATAGGATTTTTAAAGATCTTTACTTACACACATACACACACACACAGTGTATCCTACCTCACTTTTGAAGAAAAAAAGCACAGCATTTACCTCAAAATCAGTAACAAAAAAGTCAAGAAGAAAGTAGGTAATGTAAGGGGAAATGGGATTGACTGTATGCAGCTAAGCCCCCACCCTGGTAAATATACATTTTAAATACTTTTAAGCATATGCATATAGCTGCCTTTCTCTAGAAATGTTAGGCTACCCAGTGGTCCAGCAATTAATGCTTTCTCCCACATTGGCTGGTGTGGTGAACTGGTTCTTTCTTGTAGAGTTTTTGTGACTAAAGGTCTTGTCTACAAGAAGAGAGAAGAGTCTGCTCCATATCTATAAAGGAAGCATATTGGAAAATAATTTTCTGGAAACCTCTCCTTGTTGGTTAAGATTCTATGAAAGGATATAGTGGTCATTCTCCTCCATTTAAAGCAAAGTGTTGCATATGATGGCAGAGGATGAGGCTGGAAGATACCAAGTTTTGATTCAAATGTGATATTTAGAGGCAGTGTTATACCAAAGGCAGCTTAGACTGAATTCTTTTGTCCGTTGTTTCCCATGTACAGCAAAGCTAGATGAGAAGCACATTGTGGATTATTTTTGGCACACTATGGATTACTGCCTCTTCCTCTGACTTGCTTATAAGAGAGGTTGAAGAAACGAGTACAGAAAACTGCTAGTGACGATGCCATGTTGAACCTGGTCAATGTTCCAGTGGCATGCGTACCTTTTGTGTCATGTTTAGGTAATCTTACGGGTTGACAAGCCAAGATTTGGATGGCTTTGGTTTTTCCCCCCCATTGGCATTTAACCAGTAATGGTTCTTCAGGAAGAAATTGGGAAGAAAAAGCTTTGTGTTACCTGCATGGTCTTAGACCTCTTCAGTGATTGTATCTAGTTCCAAACTCAGGTTGCCTTTTTATTTTGCTTGAAGCTCCTTTATTAGAGCTTTGGTAACTGAATGTTAAGTGTACGTAGTAGAGTAGATGGTGTTCTTTAAGCCACCAAACCAGTAAGTTCTTTTGTAGAATTAGAGAATACTTCTCGGTGTATGTAGCTTCTTTCCCAGGGAGAGATCTTATTTTTAGCCCCTCCCATTTATGACTTTAAAAACTTGGTGCGTACTCAGTCATCCAGACACACGGTGACTTTTCTTACTGTATGTGATTCTGCTTGCATTGTGCCTCACCTGTTGTGCATCTGCTCAGTTGTCGGTACACATTTTTTTAAAAAAAAAGTAAAAAATGTCTTTCTTACTTTTAAAAAAAATCCAGTATTTTTATGTGCCTAAACACAAAGTTGTTGGTCTAAGACCAAACAAAAAAACCCCACCGTGTCCAAGAACTAGCATAGAAAAACTGCAGATTAAATTCCTCCATATTTGTAAATCCACATTTTGTCAAACAAGATACTTGTTTTTAAATAAAGAAGTGCCCTATTGAGGGAGCACTCAAGAGGCTGCTTGTCATTTCTCTTGAGCCGGCTGGTTTTTATAGTAGTTCCTTGATTTGATATATATATATATATATATATATATATACTTTGCCTTTGTTGTACATTTACCATGAAAAAGTACAGCTAGTGTTCTATAGAACAAGGATTGTTGTTTTTTTTAGGTATATAGATTCCAGAGCAGTGCAAGATTGCTCTATTTTTTTTCTCCAATTTGAAGGCCCTTACCTTTTAAAAATTTGGTCACTTGGTGTTCTGAACTCCAGACGTTACAGAGTAAAGCAGGTCAGGTGAGGCACGAGTTTTCTTTAAAGGGGCTAAAAATCTTAGAATGTGTGTGTTTTAACGCAGGCTTCTGAATGTATCTTTGTGGTCCATGGAGAAGGCTGAAGGATGTAGCAAGGAGACAATGTATCAGCTACTGGCAGCCTTAAAACAAAGTCATGGTCTCTCTGGACTTTAAAAAGTTTCTATGCAGTTTATTTTATTTTTGTTTAATCAAATAAATGTGAGTTTCACTTCACCTGTAGTTTGTCTTTTCTTTTCAGATGGCGTCTCTAGAAAACAGCAAATGCACATTTTTATATAAAATCAACAGGAATACTTTAACAAACACCTTGTGTGTGCAGGATGCCCCGATTGCCAGTTCAGAGGGGTGGGCTATAAATAAAACTATTATTATTATTATTAATTAAACAACACTTAATGCCACTTTCCTGTGAATCCTTGACAAGAGTCGCAGCAAGGTTTTTAAACCTTTCTTTTGAGATGTATTTAAGATTTCACTGAACAAGAGGGATTTCTTAAGAACTATGAAAGTAGGAAGTATTAACCTGCTCTATCCCTGGCATACTAGCTTGCTTTATATCACTGTTGTAAGAATACTTGGGCATGTAGATGAAGCACCTGGAGTGATATAAAAAAACTTAAGCATTGAACCCACTAAAAAGAGCTATAAAATACATGCAGTCATATCACACCTGGGAAGGCTTACAGGAAAATAGCTTACACTCTTGATTGGGAAGCAGGAACTTTGTTACCCATCTGTCCTCCAAACATAAGTCAACATAAGCCAGGTACAATGGAGGGGTACAAAATCTGCAATGAAGACTCACTACAAGCTTCGCGATATTAAGGAAGGGAGAGGAAAGCCCTGTCACAAGTATATCCTGAGTGGTAGTATGTTTCAGCCCATTCCATGTGAAAAATGGAAGAAAGCAGCTTGATATTCTGAAAAAACATCTTGCCCTTTTTATTATAATCTTAATATTGATGCCAATCAACAAGTGTATTGCCCTCTTGAACTTGAAGCATTTTGTCTTCAAATTACTGTGAAGCTGAAGTTTCATGGCAATCATGCTATTAAAAAGGTTATTGACTGTTCATAGTTAAGGGAGCATTTTCAGAAAAGAACCAACATTCAAAATGGTCCAGGCTAAGGCATCTATGTTATGAATAATTCTGCACACAGGCATTTTTATTAAGGTTACTACTGTTCCTGGCTTGATCTGACACTGTATATGTAGTACAGTACTGTATTAATGTTGCTGTATCAACCACAAAGCTGAGCTTTGGTGATCTATGGTATGACAGTCCATTTTTGAACAATTTCAGAGCTGCTGACTTCATCAAGAGTAGTGAAATCTCCCATGGAGTTACATTAGCTCTCCCTACTTTCTGATGCCATTAAGAGGCATGGGGACAGAAGGGACCATTTTGTAGTGTTCTTTTCCTAGAGACCTATCAACTTTAATGGTGACATGGTGTCAATCAGATACAGACTTCGAAGAAAAAAATTACCCCATTCTATTAAATGGTATTTGATATAGAGTAAAAATACAAATAATTAGTAAGATAGCACCTTTAAAGATTTTTGTCCATGTTACATGATACCATATTCCACTTAAAGCATTCACTTTACCATGCTATTATGTGCCTTCAAGTCGTTTCTGATTTATAGTGCCTAAAGCAAACCTATCATGGGGTTTTCTTTGCAAGATTTAGAGGTGGTTTGTTATTGCTTTCCCCTTAGGCTGAGAGCATGTGACATATCCAAGATCAGCAAATGAATGAAATAAATGAACAAAATACATGAATATTTGGGGAGGGGGGAGTCAAGCAGACCATCATTTCAGCATCTGCTAGAAGCCGTTTCCTTAAAAAAAAAAGGGGGGGGGGAGAGAAAAGATACAAGAGGTGGATCTTCAGTTCTACAGTCAGTAATGCAAAGCAGTGTTGGAGAAATTCAGTGTCCTGTTATAAAAAAAAAATTAAAAGCAAAGGATGCTCCTGTGCGGTTAGATGTGGATAAATGAGTACATTTGATGTTTTACCTTAAATTGTGATTCACAGAACAAAAATGCCTTTGAATCCCATCAGAAGCATAAGTCCTGGTAACCTAACCACGGAAATCATGATACAAAGGATTTAAATATACAAGTCTTTCTTGTCAGTTTTTTTTTTAATGAAAAACACATCAACATATTTTCGTACATCTTACACATAGGTAACAGAAACAGTGTTCTTAAAATTACAAAAAAAAAAAAAAAATCCAAGTGCTTCCTTGGAGGACAAGTTTCAACACAAAACTTCACTTCCTCTGAACAGTGGTGAATGCCGGCATCTGAATAGGCTGGACCAGGTGAGTTGGCTGAAATACAGGTTTCTTCCGCATCTCAGACAGCATTTTCACTGAAGGCAGGAGCTGATTTCTTTTGATGATTTGCAATGCCAGTTGGGTATTGCCTACAAAATGATTTCAAAGAGTTTAAATATCACATGGCAAGCCAAAGAAGCAGCATATATATCCATAGCAACTTTTCATAGGCTCTCTGTATGAGTCTCATTTCTATTTAAGTGATACATAGTACATTAGTTAAGTGATATAGAAATGTACTTGCTAAGTGGCTTACAAAGTGTAAGCTAATTGTAATAAAATTTATTCGGTCTTTGACCAGTATAAAAACACATCAAAAGAACAGCATCATAAAACCTGGCATAAGCTATACACTTATGTATAAACAATATCAAAAGCAAATCAATCATTTCAATCATTTATACAGCAATAGGATTTCCATTTGTCAGTTGAGGGTGAACCCTACACACAATATAGCAATATTTAGCCACCTTCTGGGACACGGTACGATCATGGTTATCCAGCAGGAGGCGTAAATAAAAGAAATCAGTATTACCTGGGAAATTACTTAATAATGGGGTGATCAATTAATGTTGAATATCCCTATAAAACTGGCAACAGAGGAGAACGTGCTGTGGTTTCAATGGCACCTGAGTCACATGGACACAAAGTTCAAATTGTATTTTTTGTATCATCCTTCCAATACGGCTGTAGGTAGCATATTGAACCGTGTCAAAGTTAAAGCCCTTCTAAACTTGGGAAGAGTAACATAAAATAAATATGGAGCTGGAGAGGAAACCAGTCCTTGGTTGCTGAACACAATATATTTTGAAAAGGAAGCAGTTTCCATTTGTCCTTCTATTTCTAGGATTTTTTGTTTAATAGTGGGTACTCATTTTAGCCACATACAACCTATGGAAGGATGCCAGGCTGACTCGACCTGGAGCCCCTGAATGGTATTGCACTCACAACCTTGTGGTTTGTGAGTGGCTAAAGTACAGGCATTTAACCACTGCACACCAGGGCTCCTTACATAAAATATATAAAACCATCCCACCTGGGCACTTTGCAAAAAAAATAAATACAATTAAAACATCAAGCAGCAGAATCTTTAATTCCACATGCTTGTTTTAATGTGCTCTGCTTCAATTTTCTCTGTATAGTCTTTCCTTCCTGAGATATATGCAGCTAATTTCAAACAAAATGAAAGCAGATAATGTTACAGCATAAAGTAGACCTTTAAATACTACTTCACAATGCAGATTATGTAGAGGAATAAGGCTCCTGAACCTCCTATGCAACAGTCCTACCTCAACTAGCAAGGCATACTGACTAAGATTTGAGTTGGCAATGATAATAAGATTTACCATTTTGAAGTTCAAGATATACTGCCAGTAAGATTGCCTCTGGTGGGATCTCTTTCGGATGAATCAGTGAGGCAGCCTTATACCAAAAGAGAAAAGAAGAGCTGAACATAAGGTGTGAGAAAAGTGGTAATGTAGAAGAGAATATATAAAAATAAGTTATTTTTTTAACAAGACCATAGCTAATCCAAAATGGGATTTTCAAATAAATAATGTAAAATTTGGCAGCACAGAAATTATTCCATTGTGTTTATCTTATGAAAGCACAATAATGTTTGTGCTCCGATAAGAAGCATTATGCTATGGATAAACATTGCTCAAAAACTAAATAAATCCATGTCAGTCCTCATAAGGTGCTGAAGGAAGCACCACAATTTTCTGAAAACATCGTGAGTGCAGCAGTGGCTGCTTATCTTCTAAATGAGGAGTTTGTGTCCTCTGGGAGAGAAAGCATACTGGTTTCTCTAGGATTTTGCCTCTTTTTTTGATTAAGATTGCTATATATACTCATGCGTGAGTTGAAATTTCTGGTAAAAATTTTGACCCAAAAAACCTGGGTGGACTTATACAATAGGGTATCAAGGGGACAGCTGGGTGGAGAGGAGGGGGAGGAAGGGTGTTGAGAGTTTTACCCTCTATCCATGGGTCATATCAAAATCCCTAAATTTGGCCCCAAAATGTGCCTGCCATGACGTCAACTTATAAATGAGTATATATGTTAGATAGGGCAAGGAGGAGGCTAGGTCAAATGGAAACAACCCCATAGTTGATAAAATGCTGGCAAAAACTGTTGTAATTTTTAACCAACCACCCCGCAAAAAAATAACCCCAGCATATATGGTCTAGCATATATTGTGTTTATTTTGAGAGTTTCTGCTATGAAAATACAATTTTTTTTAACCTGGTGCAGACACTTCCGAGCTTTGTCATACTCGCTTCTCAGACAGTAGGCACTTCCAAGGTTGAACAGCATCATCGTCCGTGCAGATGTGACAGAGCTGGGGTAACACTGCGGAGTCTGCTTTCCAGCTGGAAAAAATGTACCAAAGAATGATGGAACACCTTACTTGTTTAAATGAAAGATTATTAGCATCCTGAATTAGTCACAGTATCTACTAGTAGGTAGTGCAGATTTTCCACAAAAAGGCCCAATGCCAAGAAATAGTTAATATATTAACAGGCAGCCATCATTCATTACTCCAAACAAAAAGTGCGACAAACAGCCACATCTCTTAAGTACTTGGGGGGTACTTATGGAAACACTTCAGTTGGCTGTACTTTTCTGATGCCTGTCTGTAGGTGTATCCCTGGAGATGTGTTTCCACTTCATATTTCCATTTACTGCAGCAAGTATTAGGGCATTTAAGAGAAATGTAGGGTAACTGAACCATTCCCCTTTCAGTGTACAGCCTTGGTCTTATTTCAGCCACCCCGAGTTGTCTGTTCCAGCAGCATTTTTTTCCCAATGCATCATGTCTGGAATGAGGATGGTTCCTGCTTGTTGGCACAGTTGAATGACTGACCCTTTTGCATTATGTGATCCCTTCCTTAGGAGATGCTGCAAGTCAAACATTCCATAATTTTAATTGATTTTTTTCCCATTTCATTTAGAGACACCTTTTCTATGATAACTTGTTGACTGAAAACAGTATGTTGAACAGCAATTCCTAACATAGATGGTTCCACAAAATTTACTACTTTGATGTGGTCGCTTGTTGAATAAGTAAGGGACCTATGTTAATTATGTTAACCAATCATTTCAGAAAGAACATAAGCACTTCTTTGATCTACAGCTCATTGTTAGCTATGAAATTCTAGATACGAATTTCCTTTTCCAATATTACATTCTATAGTTTCACAGAATAAACAGGAAGATGCTGGTTTGCAGAGAGATGCATACTTACTGGATTCCATGGCTTCATTTTCTCCTTTATCAGAACCTGCAGAGAAAAATCAGATTGCATCATGAATAAATCAGATTTCTAGTGGAAGTACAGTTTCAAGAAGCAATGATTAACAAAACTTTTACTCTACAAATTTCAACAAGGAATGTGCTAATAGTCACACTTAGAACTTAGAATTAGCTCCCATTCCACCTGGTTTGGATATATTATATTGAATATATGACAAAAACTTCAGAAGCATTTAGTGCACATAAAGTTACTCAGTCTACCAAAAGCTGCAACTGGAATTGCGTATCTGGAAATCAATCTCATTTCCCCCTCAACCTGGCACACTTATTGCTCATGCATAAAATATTATACCCTTACTAAAACATTCCAAAGTGGTATGATATAAAGGTCTGGGTAACTTATAATTAAAAAAAAGAAAGCAGCATGATAATCAGCTGAAATATATAAGGTTTAATAATACAGAGAAGGTAAAAAAGAAGCTAAAATGAACAATTAACTGATGCAAAATGCATAGATTTGAGGAAATGTGGAAGCAGCAGCTCTGCCCTTCATAACAATGCATTAAAAGGCAGAGCTCTTACAAGTTACAGCAGGAAGGGAGTTGAAAGCATGACCGGTTCTAATCAAGTATGGACTCATTAACCTTGATCCTGCTCGTTTGAAGAAATCCCCAGGGACACATCAGTGACATTCTCAGGGTTCAAGTGAGTAATGGCATCAGAGATTCTGTCTAAAGAGATGAGAGCCTCTGCAGCATACAAATGGCCAAGAAACCTACAAACAGCAAAGAACACATGGTTGCAAAGGTCAATCTGTCAGCCTACAAAGCAAGCTACTGCTAGAGAGCAGAGAACACGGATGTCTTTATCTGAAGAACTGCCTCATTCCAGTTCGTCCCCATATTAAAAATTTGGTAGGAGTTGTTTGTATGGAGCAGCAATTATCTGAACCATTCAGGAGTAGAGACTAATCCCAGTTGGCTCACCTGCTCCTATAAAGCCAAACATGCGTATGTGCAGTGAAGCGATCCATAAAAGACTGTTTTACCAAACAGAGTGCTAGGTATCATTATGGAGGAATGGGGAACCTGTTCAGATGCTGTTGAGATGCAATTCCCAACATCCCTTACTACTGCCTATACTGGTTAGGGATGATAGGAACTGCAATCCAATGACATCTGTTTCGTCACATACATCACATATTCCCCACTCCTATTTCCATGGCCTGGCCTAGTACAAAAACTGTAAATTTATTTCCCGTTTTCCTTCCAACACATATGTATTAGTTTGTTAAAACAGCAAGGGAGGAAAATAGAGGTATCAATTTTCCAGTACACGTGTCTATGTTATATACAGGAATGAAATTTCCTGTAAATATTTTAAGATAAAGACTGGATCAAACTTACTTAAGTGATCCTGACAGTTTGGGCTGCTGAAGAAGTTTATCAGCATGATTCAAAGCCATAAGGTTGTCCCCCAATGCCAGAGCCACGTAAGCGCTGCAAGCGAGAATGGAGCACCTGAAAGAAAAGATACCCAATGTACTGTAAATTACCTTACAGAAACATGAGGTCAAAAGATATATTATGTAGTTCTAGATACTGTATATTTAATTTCACTACAAATTTAGATAAAAGGTGCTTTCTTTATCCAAAGGACCCATGAAATTAGTAACTATGCCCTGCATGTAGGAAAGAAACAGTACAAAATGGAAGAATCTGAACATTATTGCTGTTTTCAAACAGAAAGCAATTAGTAGATTCTGCTTGCTTAACACGTATGGCACCCCAGCAAAAATGCTTTATGGACACTGCTATCATGTGGCCTCTCAATAAAGCACAAGTTGCTCCTGAAATTCTTGCCCTGAAATTTGAGCCACACATTCCACAGCTTCAAACAAAAGGCCCCCATCAGGATGTCAGTATTAGGTCAGGCTTTTACAGCTTGTAATTCTTCCCCCTCCCCTCTTAACACAGCACTTTGGGATATTTTCCACTTCACAAGGCAGAGTTCAAGGCAGGCTGCATTGGCTTCAGGGCATAAGCCTTTCCCTGCCTTGCTCTAAGAACAAACCCAATTCTTGGGCATAGGAGGAAGAGGGAAAAGAAGAGTGAGTGGATCCTCCTGGACAGAAATGGTGTTGGGGGAGCCGCAGAAGAGTACATTAAAACTCTCTAGCCAGTAGGTGGGCTATTACTGCTCCAGCCTTCTGGCAACTGTCAAGCCCACTTTTGGTTCAGCAGTAAGCCATGTTAATTCATGGCAGGGCCTGGGGTTCCTTTATTCCTGTGTCCCAGGAGGCATGCACTTTAATTATACACAAGCAGGATAAGAAACCTCTCCCCTTCTCCCTCCCCATTTCCTCTGTACCAACCCAGATGTCACATCATATCTCAACGCATACAGAAGCTCACTAAGAAGAGCAGGCATTCTTTCAGCCCCAAGACGTATTTGGTTTCTTTAAATCAATGGCTCCAGTTGCTGAGAGGAATAGGGTACTGATGGCTGGCAGGCTCCTGCTAGCTTGTTTGTAGTATAGACCCACTACCTAACAAATTTGCTGCAAAAAACCTAACAGCTAATTGATGCAAAAGCCATCTTCACTGGATTGACTTGCAGAAAGGCATTTTGAGATCAAGTCACAGTACTGGTAGGCAGAGAACTGCACTAACCCTTCTCAACTGTCATCACATATCCTACAGGATAAAACACAAAATCGGAAGATGTAGTTTAGCTATTCCTCCTCTCCCATTTCCTAGCAGTAGACATTTGATACAAATGGGCATGTACATAAAATACTACGTGTCCAAAAATTATCTTTACAATTTTAATTGCATATAGATTAGAGCTAAAGTTGTAAAGGTGATATGTGGATGCCCTGTAGGTCACCAAGCCACATAGTGAATGCAAAGTCAGCATCTGAAGACATAAGGAATATTATTCCTAAATATCAAACCTACCAAGCACAGCAAATCAAGAATTTTGGGAGCTAGAATAAGTGACTCCATCCCAAAAAAGGAAAAAATTGGCTCATTGCTATACGCAGTCTCTATACTGTGCCATCTGCTCCCAAGCTGCCTTTATTTTATTTACTTTATACCCAGCCTTCTCCCAACTCAAAGTAGCTTCCAAAAATTGAAAATGAAATCCAGCCTTTACTGGTTACCAAGCCATCAATATTCCTGAATGCTTTTGGTTCAGGAAAAAAAGTTTTTAAAAGAAACTGCCATAGCCTATCCATTTGCCAGATGACACAAGTGGACAAAAGAATTTGCAGCCACTAAGTTTAATCCCTCTCAGCTAGACAATAAAGTTTAGATCACACGCAAGCCTAAGCAGGGTAAATTCAAATCAGTATTATTACTGAGAAGTAACACTTCAGTTCATCATAGTACAACTTAAGCATTTTTAAAGAACTTTAAGACTAACAAATTTTATTTGGCATAGGACTTTGTGGACTGTAGCCCACTTTATCAATGCAGTGCATCTTGTCCACATTTTTAAAGGATTCTTTTGAGCTATAATATTTTTTCAGAATTTTTTTGGCACAGCCCTATAGTTTTTCTTTCTTGAACCCACACCCAGTTGGTGTAGTCGTGGTTCAGCTTTGCTTCTTATTTAACAGCAGCCCCATTCTCTGCTGGACAAGCTACTCCAGACAACTTTAGAAGAAGCCTCCAACACAGTACAAGGAACAGATGCCATAAAAGTAAACCTGATCTACTAGGATTAACAATTCCTTTTCCGGTAGGGAAACTATACTTTTAACAGCTGTTTTATTTTTACATGCAGGATAGCTTTTTAAAACCAGAACCCTAGCAGCAACAAGTTGGCACTGTTACAACACAAGTATGAAAGCCCTGCATGAGTCTAGGGACGTGTTGTTTTTTTGAACTATAAGACTAATTTTCAAGTTTTCATGGCTTAGGTTACCAGCCCAAAAAGAGAAAGAGAGAAATATACTTTCTAAACATTAGACATATAGACGATTTTAAAAGCAAGCAATAGAAATACGGCTTGACAACTGATGCCGCTTGTACAAGTAAAGGATGAGAGCTTGGCATCTAAATGCCAAATAGGGCGAACAGAAGGCAATGTATAGGATTCTCATCTGCAGGGTCTGAGGAGAATATATATCAGAAACTGACAAAGCTCAGTGATACCTAAAATCCTATTACATCAGTATTTTTCAAACTTTTTACCCTTGTGACCCCCTTTAAATTTGCATCCAGAAACTGCACCTCTTCCCGCATGACACAGTATACGAATACAAATATGTTGGTTTAGTGTACATATTTTAGGTCACACATTCATGTATTTTCATATTTCAACATCTTATAAAGAAATAGCTTTCCTCCTCCTCCCTCAAGCAGGGACTCTGAGAGCCCCCCTTGCCTTTCCCTTCCCCTCCAGAACAGAAAAGGTTTGGGAAGCGGAGGAGAAGAAGGAAGAGGGATAAGGGCCTCCAAGTCTTGCACCCCCTTTGAGCAACTCTTACATACCCCTGGGGGTCCCACCCCACAATCCGAGAACCACTGTATTATGTCATAGTTTCTGAAGCATTTACACAAAACCTCCTTCTGAGAGGTCAGTCATCAATAATCTTAGGTAAACACTTGTTCTGCAGCCTTTAATGAGTTCTAACTATATATGCACCCTTTTGCAAAGTTCTGTGCTTCTAGCAATGGCATGGGGAGATTGAATAAAAATTATGCTATGCTCATGGAACAAAGCAAAAAAAAACTTTCCTGGGAAGGAGTAGGAGCACATAGGTTATGGTTACAGACTTAACACAAAAAGTGCAGAGAAGATTAACATGTGAAAATTTTACTTACTGTTCTTTTCCATCATCTATGTCACATGCACCCAGCACAGAAAATGTAAGCCATGGGAAATAAATCAAGGCTCCCCCAAATTTAACAACTGTTACAGGAGCTAAATATCAATGTTTTTCTTCCCCCTGTGATGCTGTTTTACTCTAGTAAGAGTAAAATCATTCTGGTTGTAATGACAAGATTTTCTTGACAGGTTGTCAAGTTTCATCACTAGAGAACAACAGCTGATTGTGAAAGATTACATTCCTTTCTTTACAACACATGGCCTGTCAAATGTGAGACTGTTCTCACCACGTTAGTATTACACATTTAATTGAAGAATTACAGTTCTTTACAATGACTGAAGTCTAAATCAACAGCAGGGATGAAAACAGCGTCTAATTAATTTCTTAACAAATGGCTGTAAGATCGGCTGATGAAAACACTGCATTTCTATATGCACAGGCCCTTATTAACATGCATGGGCACACACAATTCCCCAGTATTGGGAAGACTTTCAGGTTTAACATCTTTACTGGTACAGCCAGACTCTCAATACAAAATGAGACGGTGAGTTTCTGAAGCTTCAATAGTGTATATGGATTATGTTACAGGAATGTACCAGAAAAAACACACTATGGAAATGCACTGCAGCAACCCAAAATGTGTAGTTCAGCTTCTAGGCAGTGACATATTTAGCTGTTTAAGAGCTATATGAGAACTTTTGTAAAAAAATTTGTGCAACCGTGCAAGTAAATAATCTATAGTATTTCAATTATATCTCAGTTGAATCTAAATAAGATTTAGTATATATTCCTATCATATGCCTTTAAAATAGGCAGAAACATTACTTATTACAAGTAGCACACATCAAATTTGCCATATTGAGAAAAAATAAGCTGAATCTGTTGTGTTTGCTAGCACATTCTATCAAAGGTATCAGAATTACCTTAAATTTTCTAATTCTTGCTTCCTCAGTGGAGAGGATGGTGGAGCAGGAACACATTTGTCTCCTTCATGACCTTTACTACTGAAATGGAGATGGAATGAGTAATGGCATTAGTACTTTAAGCAAGAAAAGCAACAACAGGATCAAGTTTACAACAGCCAGAAAACAATGATTTGTTTGTTTAAAAGCACTATATTTTTAAAATACATATTGATAGGAAAAGCACCGAAAAGGTAAAGGATTAAAACTGCTGGCTGTGTACTACAATAAATACAGCTTCTTTATTAGCTTATAGAAAGAGACAATGTACAACCCATATTTCTTAGCAATGCTTTTCAGGTGAAGAAATTAGTATTTCCTTCTTGGTAAATACCGAACATGTGCCATGTATTGGATTGCTCTTGTAGTGACTATTGTTTAGTGTGGCATAAAAGAATAAATCAATCAAATTGCTAAGACAAGTCACAGGCATACGATTTAGTAAGCATAGAAAATGTGTGACCCTCCAGATGTAGCTGGACCGCAACTCCCATCCTTCTTATAATTGGCTATGCCAATGATATTGATAGGAACTGCAGCCAAACCACATCTGGAGGGCCATACATCCTCTAGCCATGGATTAAAACTGCACTGACTACGTCTGGAATAAGTGGTTGTTTTATAACATTTATATCTTGCTTTTCTTAAAAATTCAAGGTGGTTAGCAAACTGCAGTTTTAGATACAATGAAAGTAATTTTAAGCACAGAAGACTATCAGGCAGCAGATAAAATTGGCAGTTTAAAACAATTAAGAATGGTAGCTAAAATTATTAGAAATATCTAAAGGGACTCCTTAAAAATTTCTTTATTCTAGGAGATAAAGAAGAAAGGAGCTTTGTGAGTCAGAAGAAGAGTAAGAAGGCTCCAGTGAAGCCTTTAGAGGTTAAAAAAACATCCTTAAAAAGAAAATTTTCTTCAGGCAGACCTTGTTAGGTCTACCTGGGAATAACAGAGTTTGAGCATGATACAACAAAACCCCTCTTCTTCATCCCACAGATTTAGTATAGTCAAGATTTGATTACTTTAAAATAAATCCACATTTATTCATTCCAGAAAAGGCTGTCCTTCAGCTACCCCACTGCCCAGAGATAGGGTACAAACTCCAGGGTCTCACAGGATTGAAGGATCTGTGGGAATCTGAAAGTGCTCAGAGGAAGCAAAGATGGGAAACTAGCTGATCTGAGACAAAACCTATAGGGTTAAGTGAGAAAGCTAAACTCAAACATAGGGAGGACTGGTAGGATTTAGGCCAGAAGCCTATTTCTGAAACCTCACCCCACCCCCCACTAAACTATTGTAGTATGTTAACTGTTTTTTAAATAAAAGCAACATGACAAATCAGGGAAGTTTGACAATGAGTTTGTGGGTCTTCACAACTCCCAAAAGCACAAGACCAAAAAAACAAATGTATTGCTTTCAACACGTTTTGACACTTAAACAGTGGCGTCATTAGGGTTGGTGTCACTCAGTGCAGTAATTCATGGTGTCAACCCCCACTGACCTCCTCCTATTTCACACCATACAGAATCCTTAGTAATGCTTTTTTTCACTAATCGTAATTCTCATATATCACTGAATGTAATGCTGATAGTTGTGACATAAACAACTAGCAAATTTTAAATCATACCTTCAAATTACAATCTCATATGCACAACCTCAATGGTTAAAATGTGATGTTTTTAAAAGAAAATTTAAAAAAAATTTAAAACAATTCAATTTCTTAAATTTGAAATTTTGACATTTTCAATTTTACTTCCTGCACTTAAATAACATGCTATGATAATCCTATCTTCCACACCTATTGGGGAAACTTATCCATTGATATTGGACATATTTGCTAAGCAAACAAAATTCTTGGGGATCTGGCCACATGACATTGCTGGGGCGGGAAGAATCTGCACAAAGAAAAAGAAATATTTGATATTGTGATGTTAACAAAGCAATCCTCTGATAAAGAGTTTTCCACTTATTCCACATGATGAGATTGTAACTTTTTTCCTAAATGAACTAGAGAACCATTCTGGTATAATTCTACTTCCAGATTTAAACAGGTCAAGATAGCATCAGGAATAACAGGGTATAATGGTTTCTTCTACTCAGGCTAGAAGCACAAACCAATTGCTCAAAAATGCTGTGAATCCCAAATCAGCTTCTCAAACATTTTGTTTGTAATTACAAGCTTTTGAGATTTACGCAACTGCTCATTTTCTCTTTCCTGAACCAGGTAGGTTTAGCCATTAACTTCATTCCAAGAATACAGTTGATGTGCGCACCTGCTGTCTATAGGTCGCGAGATGCCCAAGGCAACTGCTAGGTTACAATGATATATCTACTATAGCTCCAGTAGGAACACAACTTATATATCCTACACTTTGTTCACCATTAGCAGATGCATAAATACAAGATGTCATCATCCACTGGTACATGTACAGTACCATTCCTTCAGAGGAACTCATAATTATTAGTTTTTATATATATTAAGCACACTTGTTTTAATCACTTTTCATTACTTCAACTTTTCCCTTTGCTTCAGCTATCAAAATACTATTAGAAGTTGTAGAAGCTGTAGTGTCCATAGTTGAGGTAAGCAAGGAGACTTTAGTAAAACAAGCAAGAATGACCTACTGTCCCACTTACCTGCAGGCTTCATTGTTCTCACTGCTTTCATTATTTCCCAACTGGTTGCCAACTTTAGACCCATTTTCCTGCTTTAACTCCTGCTGGTCTTCAGGAAGAAGCAGCAAGGCATTTCTAAGACATATTGCTGCAAACTCCATACTAGCTACAGGAATGGCTGAAGACTGCCCGTCACTTGAAAAGGAAAAAAACAACCACAAAGTGCATTAATACTTTTTGTACTAAATGAAAATTACAATTATTATGCATGTATGGATTACATGTGCACACACACGCACACACGCAAATGAAATTATCATTTAAAGTGTGGAGAGGTGTTTTTTGTTTGTGTTTTGCACTGCTGGTGGAATGAATTCCCCATCACATCTGAAGCACTCTACACATACCCAAACTCTGCTCCTGAGGGTTTGTGTGGACCCTCTGGAACAGATTTAGGTCAAGCAGGAAATAAGGAAAAGGGAAAGACTTATTGCACAAGTTTATGTCTGCTCATCCAATAGCCTTGAATGAAGCCTCTCATGTTCTTGTTTTAAATTATGTTTGAACAGATGATATTCATAGTCATATTCATATATTTATATTTTAGAGATGTCCCATTTATCCTTTGGATGTAGATTTCCAGTAAGGTTGAGGCTGCAAGCAGTTAGGAACATTAATACTGAAGAAGCCAGCCCTTACGTTACACAGCATTAATAAGTACCTTTAATTTTATTTTTACTTTGCTGATGAAAACTTTTTAAAAACTAAGCCATTACTATAATCCCCAAATCACAAGCAATTGTAAAGTATATTCTGTAACTAAAAGTGGCCAAATATACTTTCAACATTTCTAAAAGCCTTCTGCTGTATGCACATACAGCATTTTGTTATTCATAACCTAAATCTTAAAGTCATGTCAGCACAAAGCATGATTCTTTTCTATAAATTAATAAACTGTATTCTTACACTCAAAAAGAGCAAAAGAGAAGAACAGTTTGAAAATGTTTTTAACTACCAACTTTACTTTCAGTTATCTCCAAGAGAAAATTGTATACAAGTACTTACTTATAAACAATGTTCTGCACAGACTGAGATGCCAGCACTATTTTACGATGATAACCTTGGCCTACAATGGACTGTACAATGCCCTTTTTGCTTGGAAGGCCCTTGGTTTCTTGTTCTGAACTCTAGGGGAAAAGATATTAAAGACAAAAGAAATACCTGCTAAATAAATGTCATTCCCTCTACTTGTTGCTATTCAGTATTTTATTATTTCCTTCTCTTATACAGACCTGTTTTGTATATGCACAGATGTATTATGCCCCCTATTTTCTAGACACAAGGAACAGTTTTCATATATTCAATATGATAAGCAAGCTAACATCATCAAGAGACTGACCATTCCAAGGAAATTACTACAGGAAGCAACAGTAGCATCAAAAGCTTTATGTTCTTACAAAATTCAAGATGGTTGACAGCAAAGGCAACACTGGCCTTTACTTCTTTCAAAAATTAGAAGAGAATTTTTCCCTGCCAGGAAAGAAAAATGCTGCAACTTCCTGCAGAATTCTTACTTGCACTCTGGTTCAATTCAAAGGCACTGTCTGCATTCCTATCTCACTATCATTTTATCAGGTTGCTTTCAAAAAGTTGTCCCCATGGTGCTGTCCTCTATGCACATTAACTGGAAGGATGAACTAAAATATAAAAACTAAAACATCAACAACATCGGTACTCTTCATTCTTTTGAGTACTGGGATTTCTAATCTAGATATGCATTTGCAGACCTATCTGAAACATGCTTTGATAGTTTCCCTTGCCCAGCCAGACTATGGCAAACCAAGATGACAATACAGAGGCTACAAAGAGAGATGGTTTCTACCTTTTCCTCAACCCCAAACATGTTTCATACTCACAATGAGTTATATCCCTATGCTTGACAGCTGAAAGAATACAAATATAAGCAAACAAACAGACAGTTAAATCCAGCATGCCTCCTCTACTGTTTGCTGGCTTCACAATGGAGGAAGTACTGTATACCAAAGGATCTTTGACCATTGACCTTGTCTGCATCTCAAAGTAGCAGTGTAAAAAGAGTACACCTCTTTGGGCAGGGGTATATTCTTGTGAAAAATTATTGATTGGTCACCACTACTCAAAATGCCTTTTTTTTCGTGTTTTACAACGTATTTGTAAGGTGGCAATGTTGCTGTTTCAGGCACCAGAGATCAGCCTTTGATGCAGTGGAAGGTACTTGCCTATTTAGAATAACTAGTTAAAATGTAGGTCTAGTTACGGGACAGATATAGCTTTCATCATCTTGGCAGAAGACCTATGCCAGGAACTGGACGGGGGGAATGTATAACTGTTGGCACTGTGGGATCTCTCAGTGGCCTCCAGTTATCATAGTACCCTTCTGGGCTATCATGCTGGGATGAGACTTGGGAAGACTGCTTTACAGTGGCCCAATTCCATCCTGGGGGAGAAGCCAAAAATGGGGAGAGGTATTAAAACTCCTTTGTCCTTGGTCTAAACTGGTGCCTGTTGGTAGCAATAGACAGGATAAAACTAAATCATTTGAAGATTAATCCAGATAAGACAGGTCAGTTGGAAATATCAAAGAATAGGGACTTAACCTGTACTGGAGAGGGTTACACTCTTAAAGAAAATGCTCAATGAACTTCTGAATCTCCTAAGCCATGGATGATTTGCTGGAATGCCCACGTTTCTGCAGTAGGCAGGAATACATCTGCACAGTTAAAGCTAGTGCATGAGCTCTACATATTCCTGGAAACATCTGATTTGGCCATAGTTAACACAGTGATTTAGTTACATTCCATCTGGATTACTTTAGCATGTTCTATGTGGCCCATACACCTGCAACCAGACTATTAACTGGGGGGAGGTTACAAGGAGCACATAACTCCTTTGCTCCAAAAGCTCCACTGGGTATTGACCCATTTCCAGTTGCAGTTCTGGTTACCTATAAAGCCATAAATGGCTCAGGTCCAAGTTATCCAAAGGACTATATTTTCATAAAGGACCTTGCTTGAGCAATTGAGATCTTCAGAGAAAGTCCTTCTTTACATCCCATCACATTCACGGGAATGTTTGGTAGGAGCAACGAAGAGGGCCTCTTTGTGGCTTGTCCCAGATTTTGAAACTCCCTCTAATATGTCTCTCCTTGCTATCCTTCCTCTGGCATGTGAATTTTTTTTTCTATTCTGACATTTTTTGGGGGAACTGGCTACAAGGGGTTTAAACAGTGTACTGTTTTATTGACTTACATTTTGTCTTCCTAAAGAATTTGTTTTAAGTATTTTTAATTCTATGGCTAGTTTAACTGCATTGTAACAAATAGCCTCTGAACGTTTTAACATTATGACTTTCTATGTGTGTTAACTGTACCGTTTTTGTTTGATTTTTGTAAGCCACTATGAGTCCCAACTTTAGCGGAAAGGAACAATGAATATAATAGCAGCAACACCACAGCTTCAACCATAATCCTATACACATTGTGGCGAACCTATGGCACGTGTGCCCTCTGTGGCACACAAAGCCATTTATTTAATGCACACAGAGAAACGGGAAGGTGGGGGAAGAGTAGGAACAGGCAGGCGTCTGTTCCTCCTCTTATCCCTGCCCTCCCAGGCTTTTAGCATCTCTGGGGCACATGTCTGTTCCTCCTCTCCCCCCCCCCCCACCAGGCCTTCATCTGTCTCTGGGGAAGCCCTGCCTCCTGGGAAGGTGGAAGTCCTGCTCCCTGGAGATCCCGTTCCCCCTGGAAGTCCCACTCCTCAGCACCGAGTAACATTTGGTGCAGGTAACACTTTTGTGTTTGGGCACTCAGTCTCTAAAAGGTTTACCGTCACTGTCCCAAACCATGGTTTAATGTCATACACTCAAAATCTAAAGTTAAAGGTAGTCCTTCGACATGCATGGCTAGTCATAACCAACTGTAGGGGACTGTACTCATTTCTAGTACTAAGCCAAAGAGTTAGTGTTGTCCGAGGACTACTCTGGTGATCATGTGGCCAGGATGACTGCACCAAACACTGTTACCTTCCCACCAAAGTGGTACATATTTATCTACTTGCATTTGCATGCTTTCAAACTGCTAGGTTGGAAGAAGCTGGAACTAGTGACAGGAGCTCACACCATCGTACAGCACTCAGGCCTCGAACTACCAACCTTCTGATCTCCCAGTCATCAGAATTGGCATCTTAACCACTAAGCCACCTCATCCCTACACAAATCTAATAAATCTGAAATTCATTTTTCCACCATCCACCCTGGGGCTGGTCAGAAGCTTTTACTCTCACTTTCAAACAAACCAAAGCTGCCTGTGAAACCTCTCAAATAATAGTTCCTCCAGCTAAAAAATAATAACTGATTAATTTAAAAGCAAAAAGATAATTCAGATCTCTCTTGCAGTCATGCAAAGGAGAAGAGTGGAATGCATGAACCCAAGGTTTGCTGCTGCTTTTACATAGTTAACACCAAAGGATAGTCTTAACTATCATAATGATAGACTTAATAATAGTGTTTTGTCCAAACCAGACCTAAAATATGATATATATTTCACAGAAGTTATTCCAAACACCAAAAATTCATATTCCAAAGCATTATAAATCATTCGGAAAGGACACATTAATGTTACACTAGTAGAAAAGGGTAGTGAGACCAAAACAAAACAAACCATCAGAATTGTCTTTTCTGAACAATTATATCAGTAAGGATTTAAATAATTTTTAATTTCATTTAAAAACTCAGCACTTGACCAGAATGTCAGTCTGTTCATTTAGACAGTCAAGTTTCAGCTAACTCTCTGAACCTGACAGATCAAAAACATATATAGTAGGTGCTTTCAAAATATTTCTGATTAGAAATAACTTCAAAATCAGCCTTACTCCTTTATTGGCCGCAATACAGCATTCAGCTATTCTCAACCAGAGGCGAGGGTTTGAGTGATAAACCTGGACAGCTTCTATCAGGCATTCAAAAGCAGCTAGAGGCCTCCCAATGTGTAGAAGCTGAATGCCACAATTATAGAGCAACTCATAACGCTTATTAGTCAGTAACGTGCACATTGGTCGTCCTGAGAATTTTTTACCTGTGAAAAGGAATCAAATAAGATTAACCATGCAGTTTTAAGAGGATATTGCCAGACAAAGACCAGGTTAAACCAGGAAGAGGAGGAGAGGGAATCTATTTCTGAAATTTTTCGACTAGCTGCAATAACTCTTCCTCCCTGCTGCATGAATGCTGTGCCAGAATTACATTTCAGAGCCACTGAAAAGTACCTTCTTTCTGTATTCCCAGTTAGTGCAGTTAAGACAAACATTGTCAAGTAATTCTTTCATTTTAAGTGCACAGAACCAGCAGAGAAGATACCTTGAAGACATTCCGCTCATTTAGACAAAAGATCTTTGTGTGGAATAATGAATAGCAAAAGATTTCCACTTTTCTAACCGAGATAACAACAAGTCCGTAGTTCAGACAATACACTGTTTACACAAGTATACTATTCACATATTTACTAATGGACTAATGGGGGGTAGCTGGCTGCAGTAAACTCTGCCATGCTCAACATTCTGATGGTACCAGAAATAATTCAACCAGATTAAGATATGAGCCTTTCACCACAACATCATCATTTCATATTGTGCATACACTTATTTCTATTTCCAATTCCATCTTGTGATCATACCTTAGCTGGTATCTATGTACCTTTATATCGCTAAAGCAATGTATATATGCTCAAATCTCTTGAGAGTTGTCTCAGTTTTGGTTACCTCTTTGTGAGAATTGCATTATTTTGATTTTTAATTCTGGAAAAAAATTAGGGACCCTTCATAGCAAAGCGCCTTGGAAACAAAGATTTTTATCTTTGGTATTCTATTATTTAGTTGCAAATTCAATTTTAAAAGCTATTCAAGGCCCAATCTACATCACTATATGACATTATTACAATTTCACCTTACCTGGGTCTGTGCCACCTGTTCCAAGCTGTGCACAGGCATTGTCATTTTCCTGCAGAGCCTTTTTAAAATAGAAAATTCCTAAGTTGTGTTTCCCCATGGCAAAATGGATACATCCAAGATTATTCCAGAACATACATCGCAGGCATTCACCTAAGAAAAATAAAAAGAAGAAATGAAATTCTAGGCGAGAGGGATTTGTAATTTATTTTCTTTTCTGGGTTGTGATTAATTTCACAATATTTGAGTAGATAGAAGGAAATGTAAAACTGAAATGATAAAAGCTGGAAGACTGCAGCTGCAGAAATGAAACATTTAATGTTTAATACTACTACAGGTGAGACCCAGTGTGGTGTACTGGTTTGAGTGATGGACTACAACTCTGAAGATTCTGGAGACCAGGATTCCATTCCCCACTCTGCCATGGAAACCCACTGAGTCACAAACTCTCAGCCTCAGAAAGCCCTGTGACAAGTTCGCCTTAGAGTTGCCATAAGTCGAAAACTATTTGAAGGCACACAACAACAATAACAACTATTACTACTACTACTAGTTTGAGTATCCCTTATCCAAAATATTTGGGGACTAAAACTGTATTGAACTTTGGAATATTTGCATAAACATAATGAAATATCTTGGAGATGGGGCCCAAGTCTAAACATGAAGTTCATTTATGCTTCATATACACCTTATACACACAACCTGAAGGTAATTTTATACAATATTTTTAATCATTTTGTGCATGAAGCAAAGTTTCTTTACAGTGAACCATCAGAAAGCAAAGGTGTAATTGCCTCCACCATTCAAGAAAGAAGTTGTGGATTTTGTATTTTTTGATAAGTGATACCTGTACATTCATTTTCTCTGTCTGGTGGTAGTAGTAGTAGTAGTAGCAGCAGCAAATGACAATTTAAGACTCATGCACAACTGGAAATATCTCCCATTATGTAGTCTGCAAGTCTGAACTGATACTATTCAACTTGGCCTTAAGAAGCCAGAAAAGAGAGAAGACATTATATAAAGGATCTGGAGCTAAGAAATCTAAACTCATACTGTGTGGGAGATTAACTAATCTTAAATATCAATAATGCACCATGTATCAATGTAGGCTGATCCTTCTATATACTCAAGTATTTTACACCAATTCAATAAAAAGGAATTTAAATATTAAACATGGTCATGTTGTTTTCTTTCAAACATGCAAATCTTATTTTACCTGTCTTCATAAATCCCGGATGTTCAGCTATGTTTGAACTGTTCAACAACTTTACTGCTTTCCGATAATTGCCTCTTAAATACTCAAAGTTGCTTTTCAGAAAAAGAGAAGGAGCAGACTGTGAAGAGCATGAAAATGGTTGTTACTGACACTTTGAACAAGAAAGCTAGACTGCTGTTAGATACTACCATTATCTACTTGGTAACCAAGCAAAAGTAACTTCACATATCATAAACCCTATAGCCACTACTTAAAACGCCATAATACAGTAGCTTTCAAGTTTCAGCGAAACACTATGGCACAAAAATACACAAAGTCCATTAACTCTTAGGAACTGTCTTAAAGTATCCCATCCTATAGATGTTTTATAGATTCCAGAATCCAGTTAAGGAGAACAAGTAATTGGTCAAAACTAATTTCACAGAGAAAGAGAGAGAGAGAGAGAGAGATCCTAATTAGTTTACAGATTGAAAAAAGCTTAGAGAGTGCTGAATTCACTGGTAAGCAGAATAGAAATGTGCATGCTATTACTAACCATACACATTTTTCTAAAATCCCAAAATGGGGTAACAGTTGTTTTGCTTTAACTTCTCCCTTCAACATCACAACCTAATGACACCATGTTGAAATGAGATTTTAAAAGAAGAAAAGAAATACAGTGGTCCCTCCAGATTCGCTGAGGTTAGGGGTGAAGGATCCCTGTGAATGTGGAAAAACCACAAATAAAAAACCACTATTCTTTTTACCCGAGGGCCAAAACAGATGGCCCTAAAAGAGCAGTGTCATGCTGCCCCTTTGACCACTGGATTGGGACGATGGCAACCGCAGCATGGGGGCAGTGTCAGAACATACAGTGTCTAAACTCAGACTCCACCTCCAATCTGGCACTTACTGCCTGTCTGTTTTGCCTCTAAGAGAACATCTGTCTAGGAATCTCCATGACTTCTAATACAATTCTAGGGTCAACATCTACCAGAAGAATCATCCCAGAGGACCTACAATTACCTAGAAAAGTATTTTCTGTAGGAACTTCTAGATTCTCCAGCACAGCTCTATGGTGAACTTCCAGCAGAGTTGTGCTGGAGGACTTACAGATTTCTAGAGAGAACATATGAATCAAAAACACCAGTAATCAAAACTGCAAAAGTCAAAGCCGCAAATGTGGAGGGCCAACTGTATTAATCTACAAGACTTTAACAACAACAGTCAAGAGTACTTACATTTCCAGCTGTATTCATAACGGACTTAATCTCTCTTTTGCACGCTTTAAGAGACTTCATCTCAATATAAGCTCGAACTTTGTACTGTTAAAAATGAGGAACTGATTTCATTATCCTGTATTATAACTATGATCATTACTCAAAAATTACACGGCTTTTGGTTTCATAGTTCAAATACATGTAACACATGAATACAATTTACTGAGTAAATGTTAAATCACAAAAGTGTTCCAGATAAAACTAAGTCAAGATGTTCTAAGAACAGATTTCAAGGAAAGTGCCCTAAGCAATGTGTTAAGACTTTAAACATCATCTGCAAATAAATTAACAGTTGTTAAAGACTCTTTCCCCAGTTTAGAGCATACAGAGGTGCCATGCAAAAAGATAATTTTACTTACATAATATGGATGAAAACTAGAACTAAAGTCTACTTCATGCATTTATCAGGGCTACTTGTGATTCTTACGATACCTTTTAGGTACCAGATTATATAGAGTAATTCTGTTATGAGCTGAGCTGTGCATGAATAATGGCCAGCAGCAATCATACCAAGCGGAAGGAATACAGATATAATTGCCAGAAGTAGAATCCTGAATTTGGTCTTACCTGATGTATTTTAGATTTTGCAGCCTCCGTCATGGTTCCACTTTCAGCTTTGTGATTGGATGCTTCCTTACTACTGTTATTACCTGTCTGATCACAAATTGAAATGACTGTCAGTTTTTTAAAGCAATCAACATTTGTCACAGAATATGTGGAATTCCTAAGCCATTCATTATTTATGTGCTGCTTTATGTGACTAGTTCTAATCCAAGCTACATTAAAATCCATAATCCAAAAATTGTATTCAGTTTGCCAAGACTCAGTTATTGCACTTTTACTGCATTCTCTTAGACTCACCTCATTCTTCCCATTTTTATTGTTGCCACCTTGTGAAATCATTTTTTCCAATACAGCAAGCAGATGCAAGGCTTTCTCAGCTTGGCAAGTGAGCAGATATAGGTCCACAAGTAGAAAACACACTGCCTGGGCAAACTTTTCCTCTAAAAATATAACACACATTTAGTCTTTCCCTTAAATGATATATTACACTATTTCTAATGGGTGCCAAATTGTTATAAATACAGATTGCTATATTTTAGAAAACTTTTTTGGAATTTTTAAAGAATCACTTATGAAACCAAACTTATTAAGATATATCTGGTTTAAATATTGCTCTTGTAAGGCACGTACAACAGAATATTGCTCACACTTGAAGGATTCTACAAACATGTGAACACAGGCATATAAAGAGGAGCTGACATGGCCAGCTGTCTATCCAGAATCCATTTAAGGAGAAAAATATTTTCCTCTCATTTTAATAAATGCATAGCGGGAAAATACTTAGGAAGAACGAAAGGGAAGAAGATTTATTTTAGTTGAGGCGTTACAATTGGGAGGGGTGCAAATAGCATTACTAATCTTAAAATGTGTACATCTATATAAATACAGATAGGGAAATGAATATATATGAAGAAAAAGAATGAGAATGTAGCCTGAAAAAAAGGGAGTGGAGAACAGCAAGGAAAGCAACCTTCCTCTATTAGGAACCCAGCACCAAGGCAGTGACAAGAGCTAGAAGTGAGAAGGGTCTCTTGGCAAGGTGGGGTGTGCACTCCATTACCCCTGCCTTGCCCAAACCAAAGTAAGGCCGCCATCCTTCCATCCTATCTTTTTCAGACGGAGCATTCTGCAGCAATATGGGGAGCCTGAACAATGTGATGTGCTTGCCATTTTGGAAGCTTGAGGTAAAGTTGAACAGAGGTGGCCATTTTAAGAAAGGAGTTGCTGTATAAGCCTCATTTTGTGAGACCTGCAGACAGGTTACCAAGCCTCCTGAGGCTTAAAAAGAGACTGTCAAGTCTGGCAAGGATTGGACAGTAGACCCTTATTAAAAATAGCTGCCACCACTGTGCTCCACCCCAAGTGCACAAAATGCAGGGAGTACAGAGCTCATCCAGCTGATAGCATCGTGGATAAGTCAACCCAGCTTTTTTTGCGGTGAGTTTTTGTAAAGTACAAACAATACTTCTGTTACTGCACAACTTTTCTGCACCACATATGTCTTTGAATTAATGATTCTAGTTGAAATGTATATATTAGATACAATTTAAATGGTCTACATCCAATTTTAGTCCTAACTAGTATAGACCTGTTAACATCAATGGGACTTGCAGTAATGTTAACAAAACTTGTTTATTTCAATGGATCTGCTCTTGTTGGTACTAATATTGGATTCTGCACAATGAACACAACTGACAAAGAATAGCTGTGTGATACCCACTTAAAGAGGGATTGGAGCAGACAGTATAGTACCAGGAGCCTTATGTTTCCGTGTAAACTTACCAAAAGGTTCAATAAATTGGTAAAGCTTCTCTCCAATTACTATCGCTTCAGTGTACTGCCGCAGATGATACAAAATAACAGCTTGATTGTAATAGAGCATGCTGTTTTCAACATCATCCAAGCCATCCATTTCCTCAATAGCTGAATGAACCTGGGAAAGGAAGAACCAGAATACTGTCCAGTTTGATCGTTCTCATCTACAGCTGAGGCAATTTTAAAGTAGAAAACAACTTCTCAGTCTGGTTACTCTGGTTCTAAAATGCAAAACTATATTAGAAAGCACCACAACAACGCTCTGTAAGATCTAATTTGCCCTTATAATTCTATTACTTTATGGAAAAAATGTTTTAATAGGATTGTGGGTGCTAAGAAATATTTGTGCACATTACAAGGAACTTTAATTTAACTACAAACTGGGAAAGGTTACTGCAAAACACACACACAAACAAAACCACCACATATAGCAAAACTATACCTTGTTTTTTAGCTGGTTAAGTGTTTGCTTCAAGTTATCAGTTGTGGTCTGATTACTTTTACAGAATTCAGCTACTGCCATATTCAAAACTATTTTGTAGTCATCCTTGTTTATTTCTTGTAAGCAGTTAAGGTGTTGGAGACAAGCATCATAGTTTCCAGCCTGTGAATTAAAAATACAAGGTGTGAGGAGATTTGAATTTAAATCGAAAAGTTAAAATGCCAAAGCACTTGCTACTAATTTACACTGGACTGCTGTCAGATATAGATTACAAGTGCATCTCTTCTCCTTCTGCAAACTATGCTTGATAGACCATTTCTGGTTTGTCAAACCACAATTTGCCATAAAATCCAATTTAGTAAACGTGCACAATAAATAATATTTAATCAATCTAAATTAAGTGTTGCTGTACATCCTCCCTCCCACTCTACCCATATTTCATCAACACTATCTCAAGGTATTCTGCCCCTGCTCTAGTCAAGAGGATTTAGTATGCCCTGCCCACAGCATATTTTCTCCATGAAATCAATATAATATTAGACTTGTATAAATCTTAAGGGTCTACATAGAAATGGAAATACAGCAATTCTGCTTTTTGCAGTACATGACAGTATTAAAAATAGTAAAGGGCAGACAGATACTTTTTTCTCACATGCGCATATCAAAGCAGATTTATATCAATGTGATTCAAAACATGTTTGACCTGAATTTAAAGTAAGTTTGCCATTCACTAATAGTTTTTCACATATTTCTTAACCAATGGAATGAAACTGATAACTGAGATAATTTATATTACAACTCAGAACCATGCTTTAGGCACATTTTATGTACCTTTTTTAGATTAGATTTTTATTAGTTTAGGAAACAGTATGCAGTCTTCTCCTGACTTAACTGCAGTTTCCATTCTGATCATTGACTGATCCAAGATATGGGACATCTCTGACTTTCAATTTCCTCACTCTCTGTAATGAATTTGTGAATATCCTCTATGGTCATTATTTTAGTTTTCTTAATGTTCAATTTTAAACCGGCTTTTGAACTTTAATCTTTGACTTTCCTTAGCAGTTGTTCCAAATCTTTTGTGTTTTTTGCTAGTATTATGGTGTCATCTGTGAAACAGGTTGACTGTCATTCCTTCAATCTTTACTCCTCCTTTCTCCGAACCTAAGGAGCTGAACACACCACACTGAAAGGGTGAGCTGGAGGTGCTCGTTTTTGCTCCTGGGGGAGGCTGCAGCAGCCAAATTGCATGGCCAACCTCCGCAATACAAGAAACCTGCAAAAAGCAGATTCTTTTTACGGCGTGGTCCAGACACCATGAGTGCGCCATTAGCGCACTGTCACATGTCCATGATGCAAGCATGGTGCCGCAATGTGCAGATGCTATGCCGCACTTACATCATCATGCCCCCCCATGTGGACACGAGGCCGCCACGATGGCGGCGCTGTTACGGACTAGGGCTCGGGAGTGTGCGGTCGCCCCGTTCTCCTGAACCCTAGTTTTGGCCCCACGCTGCTGCAAACTGGCGGTCTGTACTGGGCCTAAGTTTGCATTTCATAGGAGATGCATCCTTGTTTAACTCCCTTTCCAATTGGGAACCACTCTCAGTTTCTCTGTATTGTGTTCTAACTGTAGCTTCTTGTACCAAGTATAGATTTCACATCAGGGCAATCAAAAATTTTGGAACACCCAGCTCTTTAAATTCAATCCATAGCTTTTCATTATCTGTGCAGTCCAAGGCTTTGCTATATTTTATAAAGCACATGCTGATTTTCTTCTGGAATTCTCAGGTGTGCTCCATTATCCATCGTATGCTTGTGGATTTGATCCTAGTACCTCTTCCCTTCCAGAACCCAGCTTGCACATCTACAATATCGCACTTCATATATGGCAGAAATCTCAACTGAAGAATCTTGAGCATGACCTTGCTTGCATATGAAATCAATACAGTGGTCCAGTAGTTGCTGCAACTTTTAGAGGGGCTAGGAGTATATATTGATTGTTTCCAATCTGTGGGCCACTGTTTTGTTTTCCATTTTTACTGGCAGATTTTAGTTAGAAGTAAATTTGACTCTGTCTCCATAAACTCTATTGATAGGTCATATGTTCCTGGTGATTTATCCTTCTTAATTGCTTTTAGCAAAGCTTTCACTAAACTTTCTAAAATCTGGGGTTTATCCTCATATGATGCTTCTTCCCATGTTTCACTCAGCTTTTCATCTTCCTTGTATTGTTTCTATTGTCTTCTTATTTTATCATGGTCATGTATTATGTTCCTCTGTTGATCACAGAGTATCCCTGCATCACCACTGTTGCCCAGCCAGACAGTAAGGAGAGAAATAACACACACACCACCTTATATTTATCAAGTTGCAAATGCAGCAGCAGAATATTAAGGTAACAACTAAACCACATACAAACAGAACTGTACTTGTATTTTAATAAACCTAATTGCACAGGCAGGGGACATAGCCTGTCTCTGCACATATCAATTTAGTAGGAGAAACAGAATTTAAAAGCCATTAACTTTCAAGAAGTGAGAACTGGACAATTGAGCTGGACAGAAACATTCTCATAAAAAAACTGAAATGAATCTCATCTTGGATTGAGAAGTAACTCGGCATGTGACTGTGACATTTTTATAAAACTATATGTATAATGTTAGCATGTTGGTAATGAGATTTAATTGTACCAATATATGTCATTTCCTATAAAGTATTTTACTGAATTTTTAAATCAAAGTTTCTTATTTAAACAAAATAAAATTTAAAATATGATATTACAATATACATACACAAATTCATTATAAACACCCAATCATCTTGTGAAGCATAACACACTACTTTGATATTCTTCTAATCTCAAGTAAGGTATTCACTCTGTAAAAAGGAGGCTAGAAGACCTGTGTTTAACGTTTAAAAAAAAAAAGAATTATTTGTTATCTTCAGATTTCGCTTACCATAAATGCTTGCAGTGCACTGTTTGACAGCTCCTTCTCTTGATCAGTAATTCCAGAAGAGATACCCGTTCCTTCATGTTTTTCTGTTCCCTGATCTAAGTGAAAAGTAGCAAATTAAGAAATAGCTAATGCTGATCAGATGTTTCAAGCAATTCTAAGAAAAAGTTTCATCCAAATTTACTTCTTCTTTGGTGCAACTTCATGGGTTCTGTTTTGAATGGCATTAAGAATTGCAGAAGTTTGGGGGAAAACAGACAGCAAGGATGTCTGATCTCCAGTTGTTTGCAAATAACAGCAAAAATAATCATTCCTTCTCCCCTCTATGCATTCTACAGGAAAAAATGAAGAAACTCTTAGGGAATTAGGGACGAAATCCAACTGCTAACCCTAGTTGGAGTAGATCCATTTGAATCTATGAAATTTATGTTGATTTACCATTCAGCAATGGGTTCAATGAATCTACAGTACTCCATTTGGGACAAGTATCTGGAGTTAGGCATGGAGTGGATTTTTTTTTAATGTGGAATGAATTTGAGCACTATTCAGTTCTGGTATTCAAAACCTGATATTCTTGGGCTCAGGATCTTTAAATTTTAGTATATGTCTCTCTTTCAGGCTCCAGTTGGTGGGCCCCATGATTCTAGAAGGAAAACAAAGTAGATTATACAAGCCTGTTCAACCTTGACATATGTCAAGGAAAATTATACTTCTTTTTTATTTTTATATATTATTTACAAAGCATATTAAAAAGTGTTATGAAGGTTTACAAAAAGATTTAGAGGTTAATACATCTCATTAACCTTTAAAACAAATAAATACATAAAAAACTAAATAACTTCCTACATACCATATCTGATCTCAAATCTGATTATAATTTGTAACACTCACTTTTCCATAATCCAAATATCCTCGTTTCCACAGAGTATTCAACAAAAAAATTATCTAATGTGGAGTCTAAGGCTTTTATGGCTGGCATTCACAGTTTATTGTAGGGCTTTTGGGCTATGTGGCCATGTTCTAGAAGAGTTCCTTTCTGACGTTTCGCCAGCATCTGTGGCTGGCATCTTCAGAGAATGAGAGCCTGGAAAAGGATTGGATATATATCCCAGGGTCACACAGGAGATATATATATATATATATATATATATACAATCCTTTTCCAGGCTATCATTCTCTGAAGATGCCAGCCACAGATGCTGGCGAAATGTCAGAAAAGAACTCTTCTAGAACATGGCCACATAGCCCGAAAGCTCCACAAAAAACTATAAATTATCTGTGTCCAGATTTCAAATGTTGCTAAAATGAAATATTCACATATTAATCTATGACATGCACATTTATTGCTTGTTCTTACAGTATACAGTAACAGTATTGGGGCCCATTCCTTTCCTACTAATTCAATACCTTTGTGATTTAAGCAACTGGTTAATTTATCCATTTCAGTCACTTCATATAACTTCAACCTCCAGTCTTTTATTGTTGGTAGATTTTGGCATTTCCAATACTGTGCGAGTGAGATCTCTCACTCTCACTCAAAAATTATATTTCTTATCGTAATTCAAGGTGCTGATGATAACATTTAACCCCTGTAAACAGACTGGGATTTCAATGTTTGAAGGAGCACATCCTATCAGGTGTCCTGGAGGGCCCTTTCTCCATCTTCCAACAAGGCAGGCTACAATTATGGGAAGATGTAATAAGGGTATTCTTTGCTGTGGTACCTTGGCTGCATAATACCCTTCCCTTAGAGGTCCGATTGTTTTTATTTTGTGCCAAAATGGCACTAGTATTGGAGCCACAGTGTTATATTAAAGCCTCTGATGCCTAATTTGATCAAAATCTGAACACGTACATGGCCTTGAACTGTTTTAACTAGCTTTAAACTGCTTTGTTGCAACCTGCCGAGTTGTTTAATATGTTTTTACTTCGTTGCTGTTTTAAATTGCTTAAATTCATCCCACAGTATGATGTTCTAACATCCTTCAATAAAGGGTGGGTCGACATATTTTCATAAATAAGCATAAAAGAACAGGTTTCATTCCTAATCAGGTTTGCAGCGCTCCTAGAGCTGGCGTTACTCCCGCAGAATCAGGGGACAGTTGCTGTCAGGAGCATGTCTGTCAAGCCTAGGTTTCACTCTGTTTCAAAATGTTATTCTGGCCTGTTAAGTATATCCCCTGGTTATATATATTGGGTTACAATACTGGATGTAAACTGAAATTTCTACATGGGACTGTCTTTGAAAAATGTTGGGATATGTTCAACTGGCACAAAAAACAGAAACTTGCGAAGAGCATGGAACCCCCGCCCCCCCAAAAATAACCCATCAGAATGGATTATAGAAACGATATCTTATATATATTTAATATTATTACACATGTATAAGTCTAGAAATTTTAATCAAAAAATTGACTCCAAAAACCTGGATCAACTTATCCACGGGTCAATGCAAGTCCTGTACTTGAACGCCTATACAAAAGGGAACCATCCCCTGATGAAAGGCAAGAGCAAAATCTGTCCTGGATTCACCGACCCCCTTCTGTTCTCTCATCCATTCAGCCTTTAGTGTGATCACAAACAGTGATGCCTGCTGTAATTTTGTAAGTTTTCTGGCATTGTTTTCCTTTGCTTCATTCTTTAGATCCTTTGTTACATGCCACTAAATTTTACCCTCGACTTATCCATGGGTCAGATCAAAATCCATAATTTTGGCCCCAAAATTTGCCCTCAGCTTATACATGAGGTTGACTTATAGTCAAGTATATACAGGGTGTATGTGTGTGTATATATATATATATATATATAATATTTTTATTATTATTATTAACCTTTATTTATATAGTGGTGTAAATTTACACAGTGCTGTACATACAATCTTATAATTAGACGGTTCCCTGCCCTCAGGCTTAAAATCTAAAAATCTATATAATATATATATATATATATATAATTATATATATATATATATATATATATAATTTTTATTTATACCCTGCTTCATATATATATATAATTATATATCTATATATGTTTTATCTGTTTATATTATATTATAAAATATAATATAATGTATATATATTATAATATTATATATATATATATATATATATAATATTATACATATATAAATAATTTTTATTTATACCCCGCTCTTCAGCCAAGGCTATCAGAGCAGCTTATAATTTGTTAATTAGACAATTTAGATATATATAATATATATATATATATATATAATTATATACACATATAAAACATACACACACATATATAATATTATATATAATGTCCCAGGATGGAGGCGGGACACGGAATACGATTACATTAAGGAAAAGGGTCCATAGCACAGAGAGAAGCCAAAGCAGCTAAATAACTCCAAAAAACTCCAACTCCCAGAATCCCACGCGGGGCCAAAGCGGCCTGTTATTGCTCCAGTCAGTGTCCCTTTCCTCACCTCCGCCTCGGTCCGCTGCCATCGAAGACGGAAGGAGAAGAAGACAGAGACTCTTTCGCTTCAAGGGGGGGAATAAAAAGGACTAATTTCTTGCCTCCTCAGCGTCTGACCCGGAAGCTCTTCTTCTTCACTTCCTGTGAGAAGAAACAGGAGACGCTCTAGGAGTGGAGGCCTTCTCGCTGCTCTCTTTTTCTCTTTCTCTGCAGGACTAGGCGCCTCTCTCTTACGTCATCCCCGCAGTGGGCGGGGCCAGGAGGCGTGAGTGGGCGGGGCCAGTGAGAAAGAGAGGCGGGGCCTCTGGCTGTCAATCATTTCTCTCAGTTTGTGAGGGAAAGGTGGCCAAGGCTCCTCCTCAGCACAAAATGGAGGACGGTTGCAACAATATACAGTAAAAGCTAATAAAAAACACACTTTTAGGTGTAAATGCCCTCCTTATTAGGTCCTCCTCAAAATGGAGGAGGTTTTGACATTCCTCCTGGGCAGAAAATAAAGAGCTGAAAACACTCCTATACATTTTATTGTAAATTATATACATATAAATAATATATCCTAATAATAATATTTTATTATAAATAGGAATCCATGCTTCTTAGCCCTGCTCAAAATGGAGGGTTTTTTAATATTCCTGCTGGGAAGAAAATTAAAAGCTAAAAACACTCCTATACATTTTATTGTAAATGTACATATAAATAATATATCCTATAAATGTTATTCTTTTGTTATAAATATAAATCCATGCTTCTTAGCCCTGCTCAAAATGGAGGAGATTTTTATATTCCTGTTGGGCAGAAAATAAAAACCTAAAAAACTCCTATAATTTTATTGTAAATAATATACATATAAATATCCTATAAATATTATTATTTTGTTATAAATATAAATCCATGCTTCTTAGCCCTGCTCAAAATGGAGGAGATTTTTATATTCCTGTTGGGCAGAAAATAAAAACCTAAAACACTCCTATAATTTTATTGTAAATAATATACATATAAATATCCTATAAATATTATTATTTTGTTATAAATATAAATCCATGCTTCTTAGTGCTGCTCAAAATGAAAGAGATTTTTATATTCCTCCTGTGCAGAAAATAAAAAGCTAAAAACACTCCTATACATATAATTGCAAATAATATACATGTAAATAATATATCCTATAAATATTATTTTATTATAAATATAAATCCATGCTTCTTAGTGCTGCTCAAAATGAAAGAGATTTTTATATTCCTCCTGTGCAGAAAATAAAAAGCTAAAAACACTCCTATACATATAATTGCAAATAATATACATGTAAATAATATATCCTATAAATATTATTTTATTATAAATATAAATCCATGCTTCTTAGTGCTGCTCAAAATGGAGGAGATTTTTATATTCCTGCTAGGCAGAAAATAAAAAGCTAAAAACACTCCTATACATATTATTATAAATAATATACACGTAAATAATATATCCTATAAATATTATTATTTTACTATAAATATAAATCCACGCTTCTTAGCCTTGTTCAAAGTGAAGGGGATTTTGACATTCCTCCTGTGCAGAAAATGAAAAGCTAACAACATTCCTATAAATATTATTGTAAATAATATACATAATATTTTAATAATAATAATAATAATAATAATAAATCCTATAAACATCATAATTTTATTTGTAGTATAAATCCACACTTCTTAGTGCTTTTCAAAATGGAGGAGGTTTTGAAATTCCTTCCTGATTATAAAATAAAATTTGGAATTCCTCTTGGGCAGAAAATAAAAGCTAAAAATACTCCTATAAATAGAAATTCACACTTAAGAGGTTTATCACACTAGAGGGCAAACAGGATTTAAACAGGAATTAAACAGGAATTAAACAGGAAATGCCTTATGTTAAACATAAGGCAACAGGAAATGCCCTATGTTAAACATAAGGCATTTCCTGTTTAATTCCTGTTTAAATCCTGTTTGCCCTCTAGTGGATGTGATGCTCAAAATGGAGGAGGTTTTGGAATTTCCTCTTGGGCAGAAAATAAAAAGCTTAAAACACTCATATAAATAGAAATCCATACTTCTTAGTGATGCTCAAAATGGAAGAGATGTTGACATTCATCCTGGGCAGAAAATAAAAGATAAAAAGACAAAATGTCCTCCATTCTGAGCATGACTAAGAAGCTTGGTTTTGCATTTATGGTAGTGTTTTAAGCTTTTATTTGGTTATGTTCCACATTTTTCTTGAATGTCCTACATTTTGCGGTGCCTTGTCCTCCTTTGCAGCTAGGACATCAGGTCACCCAATGAATAACTATAACCAGGAAAGGATTCTTGTTGCACCTTCGAGACTTTGGGTGCATCTACACTGTAGAAATAATGCAGGTTGACAGCACTTTTTAAGTGCCATGGCTCCATCCTACAGAATCCTGGAATTTGTAATTTTGTGAGGCACCAACCCTTGTAAAACTATAAGTCCCAGGATTCCATAGTATGGACCTACAGCAATTAAAGTGGTGTCAAACTGCATTATTTCTACAGTGTAGTTGCAACCTACCTCAATGGTGCCGCCTGTTCCCCAGCCTGGCATTATGAGGTACTGTAGTTACATTATTAACAACAACAGCTTCAATTTCAGTAGCTCAAGGGATGAAAAAGCTTGTATAAGTGGATTTTTCTAGCCCCCTGCTCCCCACTGTGTACCTGCACCCTTCTAAAAACTATTTGCAGTGGGTTGAGGAACCCTCTTGTTTAGAATAGCAACAACAAAAAAGCTGCAAAGAAAGATTGGAAAGAGAAACAGCAGAACTGGA
Organism: Urosaurus nigricauda; assembly: GCA_034509955.1. Classification (NCBI taxonomy): domain Eukaryota; kingdom Metazoa; phylum Chordata; class Lepidosauria; order Squamata; family Phrynosomatidae; genus Urosaurus; species Urosaurus nigricauda. The sequence continues at coordinate 76,416,223 of JAOEGL010000006.1, forward strand.
ATATAGCCACAAACTCCAGTCCATCGGCAGTGGGTTGAACAGATGCAATGGTTTTCTGGCACACTATGCACATCATAACACTAGCTAACCATCCAGCCTCATGAGGACTCTCTTGGCCAATACATCACATTGCCTTTCTGGTTCCCAGCCGATATCGCACTACATTCCAGTGCTTGCACTACTCAAGTGGTTATCTATTCCCCTTGCCTTTAGGTAATATCTTTCCTTCTGGCTTTGTCCAAACTTAAAACATCAAAAACTCAAACTAAAATTGTATATTCAAGCTGGAGCGTGTCCAGAGCAGGGTGACCAAAATGGTGAAGGGTCTGGAAACTATGCCTTATGAGGAGCTTTTTATGTTTAGCTTAGAGAAGAGACAGTTAAAAGATATGATATTATAGCCCTGCTTAAGTATTTAAAGGGATATCATATTGAGGATGGAGCAAGCTTGTTTTCTGCTGCTCCAGAGAATGGGACCCGGAGTAATGGATGCAAGTTATGGGAAAAGAGATTCCACCTCAACATTAGGAGGAATTTGATAGTGCTGTTTGATAGTGGAACACACTCTCTTGGATTGTGGTGGAGTCTTCTTCTTTGTAGGTCCTTAAACGGAGGCTGGATGGCCATCTGTCAGGAGTGCTTTGATTGTGTATTCCTGCATGGCAGGGGTTGGTCTGGATGGCCCTGGTGGTCTCTTCCAACATGTTCCACATGTTTTGCATTTCTATTGCTATTCTCATACACAGCCTGCTTATATAGGTCTGTTCCTTCAGTCAGTGCATCTAGGGAAATAGTCTTAAGCCTATGGGGTGAAACTGACCGGCAAGACACGCCATGGCCCCAATCTACGTTGAAGCCAGCCAAAAAAGGAGCAGATAAGATATCCTTTTTCGGCCAGAGAAAAGCCAGATTTTTGTGCCCTGCTACGCCTGGAAGCCGGTTTCTAGATACTCTCATGGCGTGCAGCGTGTAAATGCTTCGCAGCCAGAGTATCCTGAAGCCGCCCATGTCTGGGTGGCTGCCCGGCTTCCAGGAGGCTTCAAAGTGTCATAGCGATGTGTGGTGTGTAAACACCGTACACCAATGATGCTCTAAAGGTGTCCTTTACGGGCTGTCTGTTCAACCCCTATGAAAATTAATGCTACCAGCTTGTTTTGTTTTGTTTTTCTCCAAGGTGCTACAAGATGCCTTTGTATACCAATTTTCCAGACTAACACAGCCAGGTCTTTCAGTATTAATGGGAAATCTGGGACAAGAGCCTTTCCATAGCTACGTACTTTGAAGGCACTGAAAGGCTATTTTAAAAATTCATGGGGGGTAAAGCTGGCAGTACCGGTATATATTAGTCATGATGATGGCAGCTTCATGCTTCTTCCACTATCAGTGGCAGAACTGGATTCCACCCCATCTGCCACCTACATACCACTATTGTTTGGCAATAATAACTGCATAATTTGAGAATTGGATCAGATATCCTTGCTAAGATTCTGAAAATCTGGGGGAAGGGAAGACTCTTAGACTAACAATCTCCAGGAAAGGGCAGGCTGATAAAATACAGTAGTTGCTGGACCATTCAGCTGCATGTTTCCATTTTGTTAAAAGGGTTTTGCCACCAGGTGGCAATATGTTGCAGGTTAATAATATGGTTTAATAACATCTCTAGGCAGTAAATTTAATTTGAGTTTTTTTATGCAGTGAAATGGCCTTGTTCATCTACATTAAGGGTAGGAAAACTGTGGGTTTGCAGATGTGATGCTGCATCTTCTGACGAAACATCAGGAATAAACTCTTCTAGAACATGGCCACATAACCCGAAAAACCCACAAAAAACTATGGATGCCGGCCATGAATGCCTTCGGCTTATTTAGATGATTGTTAGTAAACTTTTTTTTAAAAAAAAAAACCTATTACATTGCATCAAGAAGAGAAGAATAAAAATAAGTTGTTGCCATGTTAAATTGCCATTTAAATTTATATTAAATACCTGCACTAAAAGCCTAAGCAGAATGAAACTGAAAAGTACCACTAGTGACTTCATGTCTGCCTCTGCCCTCCTCCTGCCCTCTTTTGATTGAGCTTTGAAGAGAATAAATTTTTGAAAACTACATTTCCTATCCACCTCACTACACCCCCTTCTCTTTCTTTCACTTTCTTGTTGTCTCATCTCCTTGCCTTCTTCCTTTCTTTCACTTTACTGGTTCCCAGTGGATCCCATCAGAAGTCACAGGATTCCAAATTAGGTTTCCTGGGCCAGATGAAGAGCCTCTCTGTAGTGTCGATCCAACCTTTTTCAAGCTGATCTTACAATTTGTTGATTAAAATGTTTTTAACCTTGGAATTAACTATCATACTCTAATAATTAACTAAAATAATTGTTTTGACTCTCGTGACCCAACCCTGTTAGACTAACAAAAAGCAACCATTAGTTTTGCAAAATCCAAGACAGGTTTTAAATAAAGAACCATCTGGGAAAGGTTAACTGTGTAAGCTCCTTAGTATTGTCTCTCGTTTAATTAATAACTCAACTCTAGAATTGAGTTAATGCTAAAATTCCAGTTTAAGTCAATCACTGTAATTTAAAAAATAATTAATTTACTTGCCACTTTATCTTAGAAAATTTCCAACGTAATTTATAACTTAATCAATTTTAGTTTCTATCCCTGCCCTAATTTCAAAATTTTGTAGTACACATATATGCATAACACTCTTGTACCTTTAACAGTAGTATAGAAATAGTAAAGAAGAAGGAGTTTCAGCAAGTATAGCTTTTCTTCTGGCATTTCAGATGATGACATCGTGCAAACCTCGTCACCTGAAATTCCTTTTCCCATATTACTAATAAAAATACAGGGGCCCTTTCCTCTTTTTCACATAGCCACCTTACTCCTTTGGGTTTCCTTTCACTGTTCAAATACTTCCTCTCTAGGCTGGCAAAGTAATTTTGGAGAAGACGTTGGACTTGCGAATCCAAATAAACTTAGTTTTACAAATGTACTCCTAATTATTTATTTAAATCATATCCCATATTTTAACCAAAATGCTTTCAAGGCAGTTAACAATAATTGTGTGTGTGTGTGTGTGTGTGTTAGAAACACAATCTTGATTAAGATGTAACAGAAATTAAATAAAAATAAAAATACAACAATAAAAGGGTTAAATACTCTCCTCCTCACTTCCCAAATGATTAAATGCTCTCCTCCTCACTTGCAATCTTCATAAAGTAATTAAAATGCTTTTGCCTGTTGGATAAAGCACAACAGAAAGGGAACAAACTTTGCCTAAGGACTTTGACAATCTGGGGTCAGCTGCTAGAAAGGCCTTCTTCTCTTCTCCCTGCCAGATATAGATGTGCGTGTTTTGAACTAATTAATAATTGCTACCGTGCAATTTGAGTTTATTGGACAAAGTGACAAAACTTACTAATGACAAAATTATTAGCTGAGTTAAAGCTTTCAGTATTCTTTAGTTTTTTTGTGGGTTTTTCAGGCCATGTGGCCATGTTCTAGAAGAGTTTGTACTGACGTTTCACCAGCATCTGTGACTATCATCTTCAGAGATGATGCAGGTATTTAACATAAATGTAGTGCAGGTATTTAACTAAAATTTAAATGGCAATTTCATATGGCAACACCTTACTTTTATTCTTCTCTTCTAGATACAATGAAATCGTTTCTCTGAAGACGGCAGCCACAGATGCTGATGAAACGACAGGAACAAACTCTTTTAGAACATGGCCACATAGCCCAAAAAAACCACATGCCGGCCATAAAAGCCTTCAACTTCACTTTCATTATTCTGTATTAACAAAATATATGTAAATTGTAACTATATGTGAATAGGTATAAATACAGAATGCCTTAGAAATCTTATATTGGACGTTATCAGACGACAGCAATTGGAAGTATAATCCAATGGGAATCCAAATGCAATCATGGGGTTTTACGTTATCTCATGCAATTTCGGGCAATGGGAAGTCATTCTCGGGCAATGGGAAGTCATTCTGAATGCATTCCAAATGCAATTAGAATTCACATAAATTTTGCTAAACTAGTGAATTCACGTAATTGCGAACTGGCTCCATTCAAAATTGAGAGAAATTCCTCCCATCTGATAAAGTCCATTGTAACACCACATTGCTGTGGCTCCTGAATTTTTCATGTGGGAGAAAAGGGCGGGGAAAGCAGAGTCAAGAAATAAACATCTGACCATGTCACAAATCCAATTATCAGTGACAAGGCTAGTAAGTCAAGTGAGCAATGTTGGCTAAAAGCAGCTTTGTGTCTCACTAGAGACTGCTGGAGACCAGTAGTACACAGGGGGGTTGGGTTACCAGAATTTGGGCATATGCCATACCAGTTCACTGGTTCAGATTTTTTTTTTCCCTAGTGTAAATGTGTGAATCTAGCCCCACAGAAACACAAAATAACCATTGGAGCTGTGTTTGAGTCAGAAAGCAGAATTAATGTCTGGGTGTAGTGAGCCGTAACCGCAAGGCAGCTCAGATTTAAAGGGAGCTTTAGGCAAAGCTTGGCTAATAGCCCTGGAAGAAGCAGTTCTCCTCGACCATATGTCCGATTCAGAAAATCAGTCAGCCCAGAAGGTTCAAGTTCTCTTTCCCTAGAGAAAAATACATTTGGACTGACTGAAAGAAGGTAATTTAAATCATTAATCCCTTTCCTCAAGTACCTTTAATAAGAATTGTGTGTTGGGGAAGGAGGGAAGTCTCTTCCTAGGAACCTATTTAATATGGTACCCTTCAGTGACTCAGAGAATATGGAAAAGTGAATATGGGTGTAATTTGGTATCGCTGAAATCACAAAGAAAGAATTAAATATTGTTCATTAAGTTTGGCTGGAAGATTTAATCAGCAATATGCACCCATATATCACTTACATTAAGCTTGTGCTGTCCTGCACTATTAAAACAATTACATCCCATTTTTTTTACTGTTTATACTTAAAAGATATTGAGGAAGATGTCTCATCAGTCCTCCAAATTCAAAGTCTTGTTTCCTAACCCCAGATGGTGCTTGGTGTCATGGTGAATACTAGTGCTAGCTGACGTCTCTGCACATGCTCAGTGGTGTTCTCATTTATTATAAAGTGCCACAGTCAGGTCTTTCCATTCAAAAAGTATATGGCACAGCTGAATTCAGGTAACAATTGCACTGCAGGGATTACTCACTAGTTCATTATATGGTGCTAGTTATTAGATGGCAGGTATGATCCGATCCATTTTGCTGCCTGATGCAGAACAATAAATGGTGCCTCCTACTCATTAAACTTTGAGTACTTAAAGCCAGCCAAGTTATTTTGACATCTCCCTCAACCTCTGGCAGTAGAACTATGATAATAAAGTAAATAACTAGTAACTGTTGCCCTTGCATGACACCCAAAAATCATCTGCCTGAGGCAGCTACCTCACTCTGCCAAATGACAGGGCCAGCACTTTGAAATGGAAAAAAGTAGTGGTGTTTAGCTTATTTCTGCACTGCAGAAATAATGTATTTTGACACTGCTTTAACTGACATGACTCAGTACTATGGAATCCTGGGCTTTGTAATTTGTCGTGACACCAGAGCGCTCTGACAGAGGCGATGACACATCTCACAAAACTACAGATCCCAGAATTACATAGCACAGAGCCATGGCAGTTAAAGTGGTGCCAAATTGCATGTGCAGATGCAACCTGGGATATATATGGAATGAGGATTCCCTCCTCACCTCTTACCAAAATCTGACTGCAGCCTTATACAGTATAGCAGTTTATCACACAGGAAGAATTTCTCTCAATTTCAAATGGAGTCAATTTGCAATTATGTGAATTCGCTAGTTCAGCGAATTTACATGAATTCTAATTGTCTTCGGAATGCATTCAGAATGACTTCCCATTGCCCGAAAATGACTTCCCATTGCCCGAAATTGCATGAGATACACTCATACGCAATAACGTGAAACCCCATGATTGTGTTTGGCTTGCCATTGGATTATACTTCCAATTTCCATCATCTGATAAACTCCATAGAGTCAGCCCACTGAGCTTCCTAACATAGTATTGCCTCTTGCACTGACTGGGGAATGTGCACTGACTGTCTAGGATTCTGGGCACTGTGGTCCAAAAAGCAATGTTTCCATGTTCTGCACACAACAAACAAAACAACGTTACAGTGTCTAATCCATCAGTCCAGTGGCACATCCCTCCACAAAGGCACTGCCATTTCCAAAACATCTCTAAAGAAATGTTTCAAATTCCCTTATGTTGTTAAGAAGTAGAGATGTAAAGGTCTGAAGAAAAAAAAATCAGAAAAAAAATCAGGAAAGAAGTACAGTAATTGTTCCCATTATTTTGAAGCCTCTTTATTCCAGAAAATTGAGGGAAAAGGGTTATGAAATATTTTATAGTACATTTAATCATGATGATGATGATGATTAAAACTGGCATAATATGTATCACTGCTGTCCACGGCCTTACATACAATTGTAATATAAGACTATGTACAGCAGTATACACATTGTGCCATTTGGCGCAAATATGTTACTGGTCCTTGGTATAGTAGATAAATGTCAATCCGTCCGTCCCCACATCAGATAGCCTAAGAAGCACTGATGTACACTATTAGATCTTTGTAATTCCTCGTCTCCTTTTTTCACATCTTTTTATGGGAATGAATGCTTACATCTGCCTGACACTATGGAGGACAAATAGAGACAAAATAATTTATCTTCTTTTACTAGTACTGATTATTTCTTTTGGATTTGATGGTTTTCCCCACTGATTTTCATACACAGGCAAAACCAAAGGTGGTTCCTTTACCCTTCACCTGTTCCTCACCGTTCAAGACCTTGTAGCTCCATTTGTAAGATTAAGACAACATTATTTTCTAAATAAAATGCATTTTAAATATACCAAACATAAGAATTTTACCCTAAACCAAGTTATATATAAAGCACGTTTTAGTTCCTAAAGAAATAAAGTGACTTTTGGTCTCTAAAAGGCTGCTAATACTGCATGTTTTAATGTTTCAAAAAAATTCAAGTGGGGGGAATTCCCCCCATGGCTCCAACATTTCTGGACATTTTACACTTTTACTCCCAGGCACTGTTTTGGAGCATAACAAGCAAATGGAAAGAAGGAGAGTCTGTGCAGCTGTCATATATCTCAATTAGAACGAGGCCCATAGGAAAAGTATATAACCCTGGCCCCCACCAGGACCAGGGTTCAAGACCCATCAGAAGAAGGAAAGATGCTTCTGTCATAGGTGTTGGTCAGAAAACCCTATCATGAGGTTGCCAAAAATCAGAATTGGCTTAAGGGCATGAAGCAATAAACAACTTCTTTTAAAAAGCAGAGTTTTTTGTTTTTTAAAAAATAGTCCTTTTCAGGCCGAATCAGCATTTATAAAAAAGAAACGGAAAAAAGAGAGGATTAATTGTATTATTTTCATCCATCTGTACATCTGAATATATATATCTGTATACACACACCACACACACAGTATATTATATTCTAGATTAAGGTCTCAACTGGATTAATATTTTGGTCTAGACCATGGCATTTCATAATGCCTGAAACTAAACCAATAGTGTGTGTGTGTGATTTCAAGTCTCCTGACAACTTAAAACACATTAATTTCATAGAGCTTTCTTAGGCAAGGAATAAACAGAGATGGTTTTGCCGGTTCTTGGTGTTAACTGCCATTGAGTCAACTTCAGCCTATGGCAACCCTATGAATGAGAGACCTCCATGTCACCCTATCATCAACTACCCTGGTCAGGTCTTGCAAACTCAGGACAGTAGGTTTTTTGATGGATAGGTTTTTTTTGGGGGGGGGGGGTTGGGCTACGAGGCTGTGTTCTCTGAAGATGCCAGCCACACCTGTTGATGAAACATCAGGAACAAACTCTTCCAGAACATAGCCTGAAAAACCCAGCAAAAAAATGATGGATGCCAGCATTCGACATCAGATTTCTTGACTGAGTCTATCCATCTGGAATGCTGTTTTCCTCTTTTCCTGCTGCCCCCCACTTTTCCAAGCATTAATGTCTCTTCTAATGAGTCCTGTCTTCTCATGATATGGCCAAAATATGACAGTCTTAGTTTAGTCATCTTGGCCTCTAGGGATAGTTTAAGGCTTATTCGCTCCAGAACCTATTTATTTGTCTTTCTGGTAGTTCCTGGTATCTGTAGATCTCTTCTTCAGCATCACATTTCTAATGTTGGTCCCCCCCCCCCCCCCGGTCTGCTTTCTTCACTGTCTGCTTTCTTCACAGTTTTCACAAACATGCATAGAAATGGTAAATATGATGACTTGTACAACAATCCAATTCAGTATTAAATCTTTGCATGTCATGATCTTATCTAATTCCTTAATTTATGTCCTTCCAAGTCCTAATCTTCTACTGATTTCTTGAGTGTAGTCTCAATTCTGATTAATGACTGAGGCAAGGTATAGAAAATTTTGAACTGTTTTGATATCTTTATCATCTACTTGAAAATTATGAAATTAATGTGGTCATTATTTTTGTTTTCTTCATGTTCAGCCGTAAACCTATTTTTGCACTTTCTTTGACTTCAGTTTCTTCAGTTCTTTTCTCTGAAATATAGTCTACAGTACCCAGAATGTTAGTGGTCACCCACCCAAGTACTAACCAGGGCTGACTCTGCTTAGCAGCCAAGATCAGAAAGGATCTTGTGCATTGAGGGTGTTACCAAACAAAACAAAAAATTAGATAAGCATTTTTAATCACTTTTTGCCACATGCACATTAGTAACCCAACAAAGACAAATATTCATGTGATAATGAATTTGTTATGAAATCTCCAGCAGCTAAACTTAACAGTGGTAGCATTTGCTCCTTAGCTTAAAATAAATCAAGAAATAAAGCTGCTTCTATCTTACCAACAACACTTTTATAATTTTCTGCTGATATCCAGCCAAAGGGTGTGGCTGTTGTATAACATATTCAGGATTGCATTGCAAATATAAAAACTAAACAACAACGACGACAATAATATTCAGCTTGGGATCTGGAGCACTAACAAAAAAAATTTTAGACTCTCTAAATTTTCATAATATCAGGGCCCATAAAGATATTTTGATATTGAAAGTGATATCTTTCATCACCATTTAAAATAAATCCTTTAATTAATTTAATGTTCCTCCTTTTGAAATTAAATAGGGACCGAAGCTGGAAAATATTCTAATCACGTATATTATAGATCTGGCACTGTTGTGGTTCAATCCTTGGTTTAAATCTAATCATTACTCTCAAGTAAAATCAAACAATTTAATTAATAGGATTTATCTCGTTGTTGTTGTTGCTGCTGTTGTTGTGTTTCTTCAATTAGTTTCTGATTTACAGCAATCCTAAAGTGATCCTATCATGAGGTTTTTTGGGTGTGTGGCTTGCCCCAGGTCACCCCAGTGGGTTTACATATCTGAATAGGGAATCAATCCTTGGTCTCCAGAGTTGTAGTTTAATGCTCAAACCACTATACCATGTTTCCTCTTTAAAGTGTTAACTGACAAACAATTTATTAAGTGAGTCTGCTGCAGCTGGCACTAGCAATTGTATTTAAATAGTCATTTCCAAGTGGATTCACAATGTTCGAAGGCATGACTTATACTGTACATTACTGACCTGGGGCTGTGTTCCTGGGAACATGCATCTCAGATTTGGGGTGAGCCCTCCACCTGCCAAAAGCACAAGCCACACATAGACGTACATGGGAAAATGTTGTCTTGATAATGTTTTGAGTGTTGGATTAGGACACTGAAAAACCAGGGTTCAGATCCCTGCTCGACCACGGAAACCTACTGGGTGACCTTGGAGCCCTGGTGGTGCGGTGGTTAAATGCCTGTACTGCAGCCATTCACTCAAAACCATAAGGTGGCGAGTTCAAGACCAGCAAAAGGGCTCAAGCTCGACTCAGGCTTGCATCCTTCCGAGGTTGCTAAAATGAGTACCCAGATTGTTGGGGGCAAGTAGCTTACAGTTGTAAACCACTTAGACACTCCTTAGGCGGTATGAAGCAGTATATAAATGAAGCTGTTTTTTGTTTTTTTGCTTGGTCAATTCACTGTTTCTCAGCCTCAGAGAAAGGCAATGGTAAACCTTCTCTGACAAATCTTTCCAATAAAACAGTTATTTATGGAGCTTTCGGGTTATGTGGCCATGTTCTAGAAGAGTTCCTTTGTGACGTTTTGGCAGCATCTGTGGCTGGCATCTTCAGAGAATGATAGCCTGGAAAAGGATTGGATATATATATCCTGTGTGATCCTGGGAAGGAAAGAGTAATTTGCAAATGTATTGTTCTGTTGCTAATGGCAGACCTCAGGGAGGGAGGATATGCAAACAAGGATTAATGTCTGCTATATGGTGCTCGTTGTCTGCTGGGAATCCCCTGGCCTTAGGCTGTTTCTCATTTGCATAGGTTGAGTCTTGATCTTGCTGTTCTTCAGGACTAGTAGCCAAGTCTTGTTTACCCTCAGGTTTTCCTCTTTCCTGTTGAAGCTGTCCAGGTGTTTATGGATTTCAATGGCTTCCCTCTGCATTCTGACATGGTAGTTGTTGACATGGTCCAGATTTTCAGTGCTTTCAAACAGCATTTTATGACCAGGATGGTTTATAGCATGTTCTGCTACTGCTGATTTTTCCAGCTGACCCAGTCTGCAGTGTCTCTCATGTTCCTTGATTCTTGTCTGCACACTACGTTTGGTGGTCCCTATGTAGACCTGTCTGCAGCTGCATGGAATGCGGTAGACTCCAGCGGCCGTGAGAGGGTCTCTCTTGTCCTTGGCTGAGCGAAGCATTTGCTGGATTTTCTTAGTCAGTGTGTAAACCATTTGAAGGTTGTGTTTCTTCACCACTTTCCCTATTCTGTCCTAGACAGAATACCCTGAGGGTAAACAGGGCTTGGCTACCAGTCCTGAAGGACAGCAAGGTCAAGACTCAACCTATGCAAATGAGAAACAGCCTAAGGCCAGGGGATTCCCAGTAGACAATGAGCACCAATTAGCAGACATTAATCCTTGTTTGCATATCCTCCCACCCTGAGGTCTGCCAATAGCAACAGAACAATACATTTGCAAATTACCCTTTCCTTCCCAGGGTCAGACAGGATTGTGTGAGATACACTCATTCACAATAATGTGAAACCCCATTATTGCATTCGGATTGCCATTGCATTATACCCTCAAATTCCATCGTATGATAAACTCGCCAGTGTTTAAAAAAAACCTAAATAGAGAGATCTCTTATGTGCTCTGTATGTATAACTATAAAAATAACTAAAATAGATGTCATTACTGTCATACTGCAAAAAGGTGTAATGTGTATCCCCCCTTATGTTGCAGTCATAATGTAACTGACTTGTACTTAGGTATTATAAAAAGGAATTAACAGCAAGTAGCTTGTTGTATGTTCACAAGTAACTTCAAACCTCTGCTGCAGTCCACAGAATCAAATCAAGCTCTCCTATATCAAATTTGGTTAATTGCTAATGGATCTAAAGTAATGCAGAGTCTTGTAGCACCCTAAAGTCTAATTGTAACTAATAAAGCTTTTAGATTTGATAGATATGGATCCGATCAAAATGTCATCACATACAGACTGTTCTTTTAACATTTTGGGTTCAGTTTTTCAATTTTTGCTAAACAAGGATTTGAGAGGAACAAGGATTGCCCCAGGACTCAACTGGAACATCAGGAGCCTGATTCTCTTGCGTGCATTGCGAATTTGAGGTGGGGATGCAGGAGTAGTAACACAAAGTCATCTTTGTTTTTTTGATCTTTTATTATTATACTCTGCTCAAATCCAAAATAACATTGTTGATTGAACAACGTATTATAAGGGAAAGAGCTGTGACTTGGTGGTAGAACAAATGCAGCCTGGAAAAAGAGATATGATATGGTGGAATCTGAAGCCAAGGAAGGTGAAAAATCAGATTCTAAGTGCTGAAAAAGATAGATATCAGAGGAAAAGGGAGTTGGGAGTTGAGAAGTTATGTATTTGAACAAACAGGAGTGATTAGTAGGAGGGAAGAATATGTATAGTATGGCCCTACAGAATGCTTTGAACTACAACTTCTATTATCCCTGATCACCAGCTGTGATGATTGGAGCTGATAGGTGTTTGGCATCCAACAGCATCAGGAAGGCCACAAATCTCCCACCTCTGTCTTAGGCCACTGAAAGAGGGAAATGGAAGGAGTGATACAGAATATGATGTGCCTAAAAGACAAGAACTGGAGGAAGAAAGGAGAGGCAAGAAGAGGCAAAGCCAGCTGGAAACAGTATAAATAGAGCTTGAAAAGGGATGGGGGGGGGGTGAAAGTGTTTTCCACAAAAAACTTTGGCAAAATTACCCCTGAGTATTCCTTGCCTAACTAGATTACCGCACTACACTTTTATAGTGCTGCTATTCCACAATAACCGTTCCTGTTGCATTCTGGAATTTGCAGTTCAGGGAGGGACATTTAGAATTCTCAGCCAGAGAGCTCCTAGGCTTCACTGAACTACTAGCCTCAGAATGCAACAGGAGGCGGCCAGAGCAGTAAAAGTGGAATAGTGGCACTATAACAGTGTAGAGTGGTAATGTGGCTAGAAAGGTAAAAGGGTAAAGATTTCCCCTTTGACAACGTTGTCAAGTTGTGTCCAACTGTAGGGGCCAGTGCTCATCTCCTTTACTAAGGCAAAGAGCCAGTGTTGTCCGAAGATTACTCTGTTGGTCATGTGGCCAGCATTATTGCACAGAATGCTGTTAGCTCCCTACCAAAGTAGTACCTATTTATCTACTTGCACTTTTACATGCTACTTGGCAGAACTGGCACTAGTGACGGGAGGTTGCTCTGTAACGTGGCACTTGGGTCTTGAACTGCCAACCTGGCAACCTTGCCGTTGTCAGAGTTGGCATCTTAACCAATAAGCCACTCCATCCTTTCAGTCCCTTGCCTAAGAAAACTATCTGAAAAATTAATGGGATCACCATAAGAAAATAGGCAACTTGACAAGATATATGCCCACACAGAAGCCTATTGGTAAGCCTCTACTCATTGAATCAATTGTTGAATGGTGAATCAACACATAGGTTTATCCTGCTTGTGAAATGGATGTCCCCTAACTGTGAATAACACAAGGATTTAGGTCTTTGTGTGGCCTATTTAAAAGAAGAAAATTTTAACCTGCTTCTCCTAAGTAAAAATTCATTATTTCTCAAGTTGTAAATGGAAGGAACTTTTATTTTTACCTCCCAGTCTTCTGTTTTCCTAACTATATTTTTTTTGTGATGACAGAATTCAAGGACATAGCTGTGTTAGTCTAGAACATCAGTATGCAAAGGGATCTTGTAGCACCTTTGAGACTAACTGAAAGAAAGAATCTGGTAGCATGAGATTTTGTAGACTTGATTCTACTCCCTCATGCACCTGAATCTCAAAGGTACTACAAGTCCCCTTTGCATATATAAATCTGTGTTTATTATTTAAGGGTTTTTCTTACATGTATATACTGTTTAACACTGGGCAAGTCACAGTCTCCAGTGACATCACTAGGATTGGTGTCTTTCCCTCCAAACCACTGCAGCCGCCCACTCCAAAGGTCTTCTGAGTCTGGCATTGGGTTTGCTGCCATGCTGGACTTGGAAGGCAGCCGTCTCCCCCCTCCCCCGTGTGCATTCAAAAAGGTATCTAACAAAAGCAAACCTGCATGAGAACATATGGGGAATGGCCCAATTACAGTAGAATCTCGATTATCCAATCTTTGGTTATCCAACATTCCGGATTATCCAACATCACGGCTGCTGTGATTTCTTTAAATTTTCTGTAATTTCTTTACATTTTCTGTGATTTCTTTAAATTTTCAGAGGACTGAACTGCTTATACTGTACATCGCAATGTTTATCAGTGATTTCTTTACGTTTACTTTTACTGTTATTGCAATAAAACTTCAATACATTTGCAATTCATAGTGATTTCAAGGCTTTTCTTGGACCTTCCGGATTATCCAACATTTTCGGTAATCCAACTATCAGCCAGTCCAGTTTATGTCAGATAATCGAGACTCTACTGTAGTCCCTAACCTCTGCCTCCAATCCAAAATACTGTTTTGCTCCAATGTCTTTTCCCTCCCCAGCATCTCATTCGCTCATTGAAATGTCACTCAGGCATGGTGGGGCTGTTTGGAGAAGTTTTGAGTACATTCAAGTGATCCATGTATGGCTGCCACTGAAGTAGCCGAGGCACAAAAGGCAGAGGAGCCACAGCAAAGGTGACAGACAGCTGGCTGGTCTTACTGTTGAAGAGGCTTCTTGCCCTTCGTCGGATAGGTGCCCAGTGGGCACAGTCTGAGCCAGGCATGGACCACGAAGACTCTGCAGCTGGAGGAACTGAGGAAGGCATCCTAAGCCATGGCAGCAGGACATTCCCATGTCAGGAGCAAGTGGGGTGCACTGTAGTTTGCTCCCTTCACTGCCTAGGACTGGTCCCAGAGTGAAGAGGGCTCCCTCCCTGCCTGCCTTCCTCTGCCACTTCCCTGGTTGGCATCACTGAGATGCTACCCGCCTGCCCACCTGCTGAGCCTCTCTGTCTGGATCTCCACCTCGCTGGCCCCAACCCCCCAGAGGCCTTCCAAGTCTGGTGCAGCAACTGCCGCACCAAATCCTGAAGGCAGCTGTACCCCAATTTGTACTACCCCTCTGGGCTGTCACCCAGTGCGTTCCACACCCCCACATCACACTAGTGACCCCACTGACATGCTCTCAGTTTCAAAGGATGGTCGTTGCAAACCTCCTCTGAAGAAACTTGCCAAGAAAATCCTATGATAGGTTTGCGTTAGGATCACCATAGGACAGAAATGACTTGAAGGCGCACAACAACAAACTGTCTATGTTCCCTTTAAGGACTCCCAAGATTATTTCCAGTATAAAGGAAATATGACTGATGGACACCCATACCTCTTAGGCCCAGCATATATGTCATACAAAACAGAGATAGTGTTGTTGTTTTTAAATGTCTTAAATCCAATTGCCAGTCCCAACTAAAACAATACACTTGAATTAATTTCTGAATATTAAGTCGACACTTAGGTAAATCTCACTGGTAAATTAGTTATACTGTAACTGGGACAGGTATGGCATACCACCTCTGAAGAAATCTTGCCCAGAAAACCCCATTATGGTTTTACCTTAGAGTAGTCATAAGTTGGAAATGACTTGAGGGCACATAATAGCAACAGCAATTGGGACTAACAATTGAATTAAGGCCAGTGGTAGGAATCACGTAGCCTTTGAGATGTTGAATTGCAGTTACCAGCATTTCTCCTCATTGGCTATGCTGGCTAGGACTAATGCAAGTTGCAGTTCAACAATGAACTTTATCTCATTCATTCCCCCCCCCCCCCCCCATTATGGGGACAGGAACAGGACTCTCAGGAGCGTGCCTGAACGCATTTTATCGTTCTGTCGGACAAAAATGACGCTTCTCAGCACTGAACGGGGACTGGTGCCAGAATGGGACCTTTTTGTGGACATTTTGGTGTGCAATAAAATGCTTTCAGGCACGCTCCTGAGAGTCCCATTCCTGTCTCCATAATGGGGGAAAAAATGAATGCGATAAAGTTCAATGTCAAGAGGCTGCAGATATAATTCCCACCCTTGGTTTAGCCTTCTGCATTTTTAAGAACACAAAACTGAGTAAGGTGGACCTGGTACAACTTTGGACATCACATTTAATGCCATTTTGGATGTCTCCTCTGTTTACTGGGGGATGGAAAGTGGCTCAATAGGATCAGATATGAAATCCAGAACATCTTTTGGATACAAAGTCTTTCAGGCAATTGATAACTTGATGCCTCTCCCATTAAGCAGATCTTATTCAGCACTTTAATCTACTGAATCAGTGAGAACAGTAAAACAAGTTGAAATGAAAGACATATTAAAACAGCCAGTAATATTTTCAGTTAAAAACAGAGCTCCGATGTAGTAAACATACTCATATTACATTTTCACCCATGAAAATCTGCCTCTCTTACTGACTTGAAACTGTTGGTGAACCTAAGAGAGGATTTATAACTTAGTATTAATTTTTATCTCAAAACACACATCAAAGCTTTCTTTTAGTAACTGCAAGCTTCTATTCCACCATGTTCACTTATTAAGCTATGAATACTTGAAAATCCTTTAACGGATTACAACTGTATCTATCTGATAAGCCTTGAGAGGTTGTTAAAAATAACTAGAGGCTGATTCTACTGACACAGTTTAAAAGCAAGCCTGTTCTACATCTTTAAAAGTTATATTTTAAAAATGTTTTACACTAAGAAATGTTGCCTACATTTTTTAATATCTCCCCAAAGATGCGGCAGTTGCAAACAGCATTAAAGCCATTAATCTTGTTTAGTTTCCCGTTTTATTGGGCATCAGACACCCAGATGTAATGTGAGAAAACTTTGTGCCTCATTAGGTTCTTTATATGTGTTGTGCCAGACCTTGGAAGTGTTACTTTTTAACTACAACTAACAGAATCCCATATCCATCATGACCACTGGCTAGGATGGTTGAAGACTCTGGAAGATGTAGTAAAAAAAAATAACCTTCCAAGTCCTGTTTTATCCATCCAAATGTCCTACATTTGGTACACATGCCATCTGCATTACAACGTGTATCCAAGCTCAACTGAACTGTCTGAATAGATCTTCTGATGCAAATTGAGGTGTATATCTTCAAACAGGCCCATCAGTTGTGATTAGTTGCCCACCACTACAGCTTTTATTGTACATGCCAGGTTTTATAAGCAGTTAGAGTGTAAAAATGTGTGTGAGAGAGGAAGGAGGGAATTTAATTACACCAGTATGAACAACAATGGGGGGGGGGGGAAACCCACCACTTTTCCTTCTCTATCTTGTGTGTATGTGTGTATGTGCATGCACATGCGTGCCCCCAAGTAATTTCCAATTTATGGTGTCCCTAAGGTGATCCTATCATGGGGTTTTCTTGGCAAGTTTGCCATTGCCTTCTGCTAAAATTGAGAGAGTGTGACCTGTTTAAGGCCACAGAGTAGTTGTTCAGCATCATCGTCCAGACCTTAAACCCCTACGTTTCCCTAGTCTGGGACTCAAGGCAGCTAAAAATAAAAATAAAATATTTATTCATACCGGCTTTTAAAACAGAAAGTCTCTAAAGAATAGGCTGCAGATGTTGCACTGTTTTAATTGTGCTATTTTAAAGTGTTTTTATCTTTTTTAACTGCATTTTATTTATTTTTAATGGGTGATGTGTTTTAATACTGTGATAGTTCAATTCTATTTTAATACGCACTTTTGTAAGCTTTTCATAGTATTTTTTTTTAATTTGAGTCCTGATTTTGGGGATATAAAGCTATACAGTTACAGGAACTCACAATGAAAATTGTTTCCCATTGCACATAGAAATTAGTTAAGATGCACAACATGGGATCTCAGAGTTGGAAATGTTACTGTTCCTGAAATGTTATTTGTGAAGATTCTCTTTTTTGCCTCACACATAGAACATGCCAGATTTGCTGGATCATGATCAGGTGTAGAATATTTTCCTTCGGTGAGAGGAAAAAGAAAAAGTTAGTTTGCTTCAGCTTACGGTACTCATCACTCCACTTCCCACAGGGGAAAAGGATGAAATCTGTGCATGGATGCCTACACACACTTGCTTGCAGTTCACACAGACCTCCCAGTCTTCCCTGGAGAGCTAGCGGGGAGTGATCCCACCAAGCCAAACAATCACACAATTAAGGGAGTGTGCATAAAATTAATTAAATTAATGTGCAGTTTCCCCCCATGGGGAGGTTTGCCTGAAGCAATCTCTCTCCTACTTCATAAAAGTATTCACACCTGTCGAACCGGTAAACATCCAGCAACTAATGACGGGAACAAAAAGTATCTGGTTGTGGGATCATGACATCCTTGCATAGAAAAACTGAAAGAATCTCAGTTGTAAGAAACAAAATGCAAGCCCAAATGATATGAGAAATAAACATTGTACTCGTGCATTCCTAGGGATATTGTCTGATTCCCATTGGAAGAAATAGGTGAATTACCTTGCTTAATTCAGCTTCACAGGTCCTAGAAAAGTGTTGAAACAGTTATCCCAGACTCACATTGTTCAAGTTCATCCCTGTATGTGAATAGCTTGGACTCTCTGTGGAGCCACATTGGAAGATAATGCTGATTCATTCACTTGGTGTGATTAAACTGTAGGAGTTTATCACATGGGAGGAATTTATCTCAATTGCGAATGGAGCCAATTCGCAATTATGTGAAGTCGCTAGTTTAGCAAATTTACGTGAAATCTGATTGCATTCAGAATGCATTCAGAATTACTTCCCATTTCCCAAAAATGACCCTCAATTGCCTGAAATGGCATGAGATACTCTAATACGCAGTTACATGAAACCCCATGATTGTGTTCGGAATGACTTCCCATTGCCTGAAATTGCGTGAGATACACTTATTCGCAATAACGTGAAGCCACATGATTATGTTCAGATTGCCATTGCATTATACCCCCAAATTCCGTCGTATGATAAACTCTGTAGAAAGGTTCCAGCCTGTTCTAAGATGGTAACTAACCTGCCTTTCCTCCTCAGTATCTACAGCACAATGGCACTCTGGTAAAGAGATGCCAGACTCAACACAGACGGAAAGGATGAAGGGCTGAAGCAGTTTGCTGTGACCCAGATGATTTCATGTCACATAGGGAGTTACACAAACACACATTCTTGGGACAGCTGAGTGCTCAGCCACCACAAATTACAGCTAACCTGGCCTCAAAGTGAGTGCACCCAGCACCAGAGTTTCTGGGTCTCATCATTGCACAATGGTTCTAGCTGCTGCTTGCTGCCGAATCTGACAGATATACTATCAGAGGGGTTGTACATGGAACACCAGTACAATCTTTGTTGTCACTGACATCCCACTTATCATGCCCTTTTGCCGACAAACAAGTTCATCTAAGCATCTTCCTGTCGCAATTCAAATCAATAAAGCAAAATATGAAACAAACTCTTGCTCCAGTTTCACCACACACAGATCACCTGAAGAAAATATCATGGGGATAGGACAAAGGGAATGGGGGAATAAAGGGAAATGTGGCATGTCGACATGTCCCTCAAGGAGTCCTACCAAGGAACAATGAACCAAGAGAAGTGTCTCTTTCTACCATACAATATTTGGCTTTATTGCCAATCCACCACCCCTTTTGGAAATACATGTACAGGATCAGGCAGGTGTAGATTTAAATCTATAGCCATATGCACACTCTAGGCTGGGGCTAGTAAGAATATTCCTCAGTATTTGATTTCTAGTTGAAAACTGGTTTCTTGACATTTGGGCTGCATCCACACTACAGAAATAATCAAGTTTGACACCACTTTAACTGTCATGGCGCAATGCTATGGAATTCTGAGAATCTGATTATTTCAGCAGTGCAAATTCAGCCTTGGCAAATCTGGTTGAGAAGAAAAACATAGGACCTGATCAGATGGGAGGAATTTCTGTTTATTACGAATGGAGCCAATTCGAATTCACGTGAATTAGCTAGTTTAGCGAATTCATGTGAATTCCCATTGTGTTCGGAATGCATTCAGAATGACTTCCCATTACCCGAAAATGACCACCCATCGCCCAAAATTGCGTGAGATACTTTAATTCACAATAACATAAAACCCATGATTGCATTTGGAATGACTTCCCTTTTGCCCGAAATTGCGCGAGATACTTTAATTCATAATAACGTGAAGCCTCATGATTGTGTTCAGATTGCCATTGGATTACACTTCCAATTTCCAACGTCTGATAAGATCCATAGAGGAGAAACTTTTGCGCATTTTTACTCAGTATTTGCATATTCCAAAATGTGTTAGGAAATTATTCTGCGCAGAGATACATGTAGGGATTTGTTACACAAAAATTGTGGATTTTTGTGTGCACGTACACACACACACACACACGCACACACACACTGGTTTCAGTGGCATCCCTGATATTGGTGTCATCCTGTGCTGGGGGAGGGAATTGCCTTGCTCTCCCCCACAGTATTGGAGTAACACTCTGGAGACCAGTGTTTGATTTTCAGCTTGGCCATGAAACCCACTGGGTGACCTTGGGCAAGTCACATGCTCTCAGCCTCAGCAGAAGGCAATGGCAAACCTCCTCTGTACAAATCTTGCCAGGAAAGCCCCATGATAGGGTCACCATAGGTCAGAAAATGACTTCAAGGAACTCACACACACTCCAGGCAAGAAAATAACAGAATTAAGGGCTAGGTTTTTGGACAAAAAAGCAAAACACAACACCTTTATTTCTTCACAGAATAATTTCCTGAAACCCTTTGGGGCGTGCAAATATTGTGTGAAAACTGCACAGAAATATTTTCTCCTACAGAGATGAAAACTATATAAATTATTTGTTCTCACATGAAAAGATAAAATAGTAAAAAATGTGTATCCCTACTCCAGGCTGATACCAGGCAGATGTATGAGGGAGACGCATATGTATATCTGTGGTTGGGATGGATCATGTGCCAGCTGACTGCCTGAGGTTGCATGGATGCCATGGTTTTGCTCGGCTGAGGACCACAGGAATTCTGCAGCTTCTTGAGATCATTTGTTTTGTTTTGGGTTTTTTTCATGGCATGCTGCAGCTCCTTTCTGATCATGGATGCTTACAGAGCTGCCCCCAGATCCTTCTTCCAGCTACACTGTGACTTTGGATGGCTTTCGATGACTCCATTAATCTATACATGATGTTTCTTTTATTTAAACCACAGTTGACAAAGAGTGGCCTGCAGTCCCTTCTTGAAATATTTTCAGGTCTACATTACTGTTAATCTCTAGGGAATTTCTCTCAATTGTGAATGGAGACAATTCGCAATTACATGAATTCGCTAGTTTAACGAATTTACGTGAAATCTGATTGCATTCGGAATGTGTTCAGAATGACTTCCCATTTCCTGAAAATGACCCCCCCCCCCATTGCCTGAAATTGCATGAGATACTCTTATACGCAATTACATGACACCCTATGATTGCGTTCGGGATGACTTCCCATTGCCCGAAATTGTGTGAGATACACTCATTCTCAATAACGTGAAACCCCATGATTGCATTCAGATTGCCATTGCATTATATCCCCAAATTCCGTCGTATGATAAACTCCTCTGAATTAATGGTGTATGGGCTAAATCTAGATTTGTAAAGTGTCTTGAGTCCCTGTATTGGGAGGAAGGCGGGATATAAATAAACATAACAACAACAACAACAACTATGAGCATGTTGTCCTTCTGAGAACCTCATAAAATACAAAATGTTTCTTGGCACTGCAAGAAGGAACTTTAAAAATAAGTGAGTAACTCATGCTGAGAGGTGAGGGTTAGTATGGTAGAGAGGGGGATTTAACAATTTATAGCTGCCAGGAGTAAATACACATAAAGGTCAGGAAGAGCACATGATAATTACAAGAAAAGAATCACCATGGGAAACTGCTGTGTAGGGAGATGCTGTTTCTAGATACTCAAGTATCCTTACAGGTCATTATTCCTCCTGAAAATATATAGTTAGTGACAGACCTGCCAAATTTCATTCATTTTGCCAAAGGCACAATTCTTCCCCCCCCCCTCCCTCCTTCATTTATTAATGCTAGATTTGTGCTAGATTAGTAGAGCATTTTAAATTGTTTCACTCCCTTGCAATGGAGAATTTTGCCAGCCTATGGATATCACAGATCCCTCTCATCTGTTTACACGTCATGTCATTCAGATGGCCATAGCCTTGAAATAGCCCTGTTTATCATGGTGGCTTCAGCTTTCCACACGCAATCCTTTCCCAAGAGTATGTGAAAAAGGAAATGCTTGGTCACTGTGTGATTTAGGAACCAATACACAAGCTCAGAATTAGCAGAAGCCTAATACTTTTAGAGAGAAAACTGCTGGCTACACACAATTGGCATTTTCCACTCTCAGAATGCCTATACCAGAGACTTAAAACTGGATAAGACTGTAGTCATATTAACATTTTCCTATGAAGAGCCCAATTGGACTTATTTTTCAGTAAACATCCACAGGATTCTGTGACTAATACCCTGTTTCCCCGAAAATAAGACATCCCCTGAAAATAAGACCTAGTAGAAGTTTTGCTGAATTGCTAAATGTCAGGCCTCCCCCGAAAGTAAGACCCAGCAAAGTTTTTGCATATGAATATATATACAGTATATAATAAATGTTCTTTTTTTGTTGTTGCTGTTCAACAATAAATGTGAATTCTTCTTCATGGAAAAATAAGACATCCCTTGAAAACAAGACCTAGCGCACCTTTGGGAGCAAAAATTAATATAAGACACTGTCTTATTTTCAGGAAAACATGGTAGCTCCATTCCGGAGAGAATCTTGGTAGTTTTAATTTGGTGAAGGGGTGAGGTAGAGCCTGGCGTCTTAAAAATCATTCTCATAACATCCCCTTTCAGTTATAACAGTTGCATTCACCAAGGAAAAAACTGTTTTCCTATACCCATTGATAAGTAATTGCAATTTTTGCCTTTTGTTGTTGCTGGCTGCCATCAAGTTGATTCGGACTTCTGGTGACCCTATGAATGAGAGACCTGTCTTCAGCAGTACTGCTCAGCTCTTGCAGACGCAGGGTTGTGGCTTCCTTGATTTGAGTCTATCCATCTGGAGTGTGCTCTTCCTCTTTTCCTTCTACCTTACTAAGCATTATTGCCTTTCCCAAAGCATAACGTCTCATGATATGTCCAAAATATAACAGTCTCAGCTTAGTCATCTTGGCAACAGGTGGGTCCATGGGCTTGCCACCCTGTTTGTGCAATTGTAATGAACACTGCAGGGTAATTGTGCTTGTGTAGTGTTTTGTAATACAACCAATAAACATGAGCTTACCCTTGGGCATCTTCCATGTCCCAATTCAACATTCTAACCAATGTATCACAGTGGGTCTCAGCAGGATACCTAACATGTTGTTGTTGTTGTTGTTGTTGTTGTGTTGTTGTGTGCCATCAAGTAATTTCTGACTTATGGTGACCCTGCCATGGGTTTTTCTAGGCAAGAGTTGTTCAGACGAGGTTTGCCATTACCTTCCCCTGAGGCTCAGAGCATATGACTTGTCCAAGGTCACCCAGTGGGTTTCATGGCTCAGTTATCTTCATAGAAAATATGTTGAGTTGCTTCAAAGATCTCCTGGGGTTTTCTTGGCATCTTCAGAGGGCCCATTCAGACTACGTTATAAACCGGTTAGCAAACCGGTTTAAAATCAAGAAGTTCACACTGAAACTGGATTTAACACTACTGAATCCGGATTTTGCACACCCGTAGCGGGGTAAATCCCCCATAACCCAGGTTTTCCCAAAGCGGGTTTTTTACCGTTTCTTTTGGGAAAACCCGGTTTGCGGGGAATGTGAACTTGGCTCCGATCACGATCGGGTCAAGTTCAGGGGAGGGGAGAAGGCCAGGGGGAGGAACATGCCTCCTCTCCAGGCAAAATCGGGCACTCCAGCATTTTTAAAATATTTTTTTAACTGTATTTTTAAGTAATTATTTATTTTATTATTTTATTTATTTTAGAGTTATTTTATTTTTTATTTATTTATTGTATTTTATTGTATTTTATTTATTAGTAATTTAATTGCATTCAATTGTATTATATTTTAGTATTTTTTAAATATTTTTTAATTTCTTATTTTTTTTTATTATTTTTTTCAGTTTGACAGCTTATGCGCATTCTACGAGGCTCTGTTCCCATCGAAGTTTATGAATGGGGAAAAAGGGAAACTCCTGTCCATATATGGATTGTGGTTCCCTTTCATGGGGCCCTTTAAAAATTGAAAGGGAGCCCCAATCCATATATGGACAGGAGTTTCCCTTTTTCCCCATTCATAAAATTCGATGGGAACGGAGCCTCGTAGTATGCGCATAAGCTGTCAAACTAAAAAAAAATTAAAAAAATATATAAGAAATTAAAAAAACATTTAAAAAAATACTAAAATAAAATACAGTGACTCAGGTCAAGTTCAGGGGAGGGGAAAAAGCCAGGGGGGGGGGGACATGCCTCCTCTCCTGGCAAAATTGGGCACTCCTGATTTTTTTTAATATTTTTAATGTATTTTTTATTATTATATTATATTATAATATATTTATATATTATATTATATTATATTTCATTGTATTATTTTATTTTATAGTTATTTCATTTATTATTTATTTCATTGTATTTTATTGTATTTCAGTGTATTTTATTGCATTTCATTTCTTAGTAATTTACTGGGTTTTTTTTTGTATTTTTTTGGTATTTTTTAAAATATATTTTTTTCTTTTTTTCCCCCATTGACAGCTGTAATTCGCTTTGGCTGTTCCGTTTTTATGAATGGGGCAGAGGGGAAACCCCTGTCCATATATGGACAGGGGTTCCCTTTCAGGGCCCCATTCATTCTTTAAACTGGAAGGGAATGAATGGGGCCCTTTTAAAGGGAACCCCAGTCCATATATGGACAGGGGTTCCCCCTCTGCCCCATTCATAAAAACGGAACAGCCAAAGCGAATTACAGCTGTCAATGGGGGAAAAAAAGAAAAAAATATATTTTAAAAAATACCAAAAAAATACAAAAAAAAATCCAATAAATTACTAAGAAATGAAATGCAATAAAATACACTGAAATACAATAAAATATAATGAAATAAATAATAAATGAAATAACTATAAAATAAAATAATACAATGAAATATAATATAATATAATATATAAATATATTATAATATAATATATAAATATAATATAATATAATATATAAATATTATATTATATTATAAATATAATATAATAAAATATTTAATAAAATATTTTATTTAATAAAATAAAATAATACAATATAATATAATATAATATATAAATATAATATAATATAATATATAAATATTATATTATATTATAAATATAATATAATAAAATATTTAATAAAATATTTTATTTTATAAAATATATATTAAATTTAAAAATAAAAAAAATATTGAAACATATAGTAAATAATAATTTAAAAAGTACTGGGAGGAGGAGGAGGAGGAGGAGAGGAAAGGATCGCCTCAATCCGCACCGCTCCCAGCCAAATGCTTCATGCGCATAAGCTGTCAAATATTTAAAAATATTAAAAAAAAACCACAAGCATCTCGCGCGGCCAATGGCCGCATCAGACGTCACCATGACATCATTTGATTGACAACCAAGAGGCTCCATCTTTAATCGGTACTTTTGCATGTATGAACTTCGTTGGGGTAAAATGCACCGGGAAGCCTCAATGGGGGCAAAAGATAGTATGAACTCCTCTCTGGATAGAATCGGTTTGCCACGATCGATCTCATCTGGATCAAACCAGGGCAAATGGGCTAGTCTGGATGGGGCCAGAGAGGGTTTGCCATGGCCATCCTCTGAAGTTGAGAGCATGTGACTTGCCTAAGATCATCCAGTGGGTTTACATGGCTGAGTCAGGATTTGAACCCTAGTCTTCACCAAACACTACACCATGTTGGCTCACCTAACATACTTTGTCTTAATACTCTGTCTACTCTTTCATACGAGGCTAAATTGGAAGTATAATTTAAGGTCAATTCGAATGCAATCATGGGTTTTATGTTATTGCAAATTAACTCTTCGCACGCAAATTCGGGCAAGAGGGAAGCCAATTCGAATGCAATAATGGGTTTTACTTTATTGCGAATTAAAGCTTCGCATGCAAATTCGGGCAGGAGGGGGTTATTTTCGGGTAATGGGAAGTAATTCCGAACGGAGCAGGGGTTCTTCCGAATGGAGCAGGGGTTCATGTAAATTCGCTAAACAAGCGAATTTACATGAATCCGCATTGGCTCCATTCGGAGTTGGGAGAAATTCCTCCCATTTGAAAGAGTCTCGAGTTTTGCACTATTGCATGTTATGCCATAGTGGCTCTATATTAACTTGATCAAAAACAAAGATACAGAACAACCTGCTTTCCTTTCAAGTTAGATCATGCTAAACAATTACCATTGGTCTGATTTGTCTTCCTGCCTGTCAGTTGCTGTTGTGTGCTTTGAAGTTGTTTCTCATCATTTATGGAGACCCTAAGATGAACCTATCATTGGGTTCCTTAGCAAGATTTGTTCAGAGGAAGTTTGCCATTGCCTTCCACTGAAGCTGAGAGCATGCGACCTGCCCAAAGTCACCCAATGGATTTCATGGCTGAACTGGAATCAAACCCTGATCTCCAGAGTCATAGTCCAACACTCAAACTACTACCTCACACTATTCAAAGGGTACTATAGAGAACAAAGTAAAAGCACCACTAACATTTCATTATTCCACATTTTTTAAGTGCAAGTGGAATTGTAAATGTTATATATGGTTCCTGTATAGGAAAAATAACCAAGAGTCATGTTTCCATCTTAAATATGGAAAGATTTATCCAGAACACTCCATACATCTGATGAAGTGGAATATAGTTCCTGAAAGGGCATGCAATAATGCATGTATACCGAAAGTTATTCTGCCGGGCTAAGGGAAGTTTTCGTTCCTAAAGCATATTTTCAAGACTGGGTTTTGTGTTTTGTGGTGTGGCCATACAGGCATGCATGCTATGCAGCACAGTCAGCCCTACAGTTAGGTGGGTGAGATGCCAAGGCCCCATCAGGACGCACGTGCTGATGGATCTCTCCCATTGGGAAACAGTAGTGGAGCACTGAAAGATAGCATTGCGCATGTTCCGCAGCCATGCTTGTGCTCTCTCAGATGATCTGCTGCCCTCAAGTAAGGATATTGTCTCATTGCCAGTGATTAACTAATATTTAGCTGCCAGTCTGAATGGCTGATGTACGTAGAATTGCGGTAATGGGGAATCTTCTTCTTCATACAAGACAGTCTTGGCCCATCACTGTGATAGAAAAAGCAACAGGTTGTCTAACGGAGCTAAGGTCATGTTAGCCAAGGCAGAAAAAAGGAAGTGTGTATATGGATGGGGTGACAGTAATGAACTACAAGCTGTGCCTGTAAGAGGATGAAAAGGATAAATATTTGTTTTAAAAACACGAAATAAGTTGTAGATATTGGGTCTTCCTTGTTTGATCTTCCTCATCATACATTAGACTTTAGATACTTGGAGCTAAATACAGACAGTTGCAAAAACCAGCACCAAAGTAGAGAAAGGCGCTAGCAGCTATAGATTTTGGCACAAAGTACAGCTGGTGTTTCTTGTTTCAGTCAGCTTCATTCTTTCATTACTTCATCTTGCAGAATTAATTTTCCTTACTCCACCCTTGAGAAACAAGCATCTTTAATTCTACGGATAAGTTCCTGCTTGTTAGTACTCATCCTCTGGAAGTGCAGAACTGTTTGGGGATCCCAGTAGGATTAGCTCTTGAGCCATTTTGAAAACATTCTCCCTTGCATGAGCAGCATCAATACATTACACATAAAATGTGGGAGAAGGCTTCAGTGTTATTCTAAATGCCACCTATGAAAGCATCTGTGGTTTTTGTTTTGTTTTTGCTGTTTGCTGCTCCTGTTGTGTCTGGAGCTTTTGGAGCTAGAACTGGAAATCCAGGAATACAAGTGAGGCTGCCTTGTTTGGTGAGACTCTGGGGTTGCACATAGAGACTCCTTGGATACCAAGGTATTCCTGTGTTTTGCTAAAATTTTGGACAACTTCCATTAATTTGGATTGCCTGTTTTAAAAATCCACATTTGACTTAGGTTTATCTAGGACACTGATTTTTTTAGTGCTCTATAAAGATGGGATTTCAGCTTCCAGAAGCCCTAGCCAGCATAGCCAACACTTAGGCTGCATGTGCACTGCAGAGTTAATGCAGTTTGACACTGCTTTAGCAGCCATAGTTCCATCCTATGGAATCCTGGTTTTGCTGTTTGTTGTGTCTCTAGCACAAAACTACAAATCCCAGAATTTCATAGCATTGAGCCATGACAGTTAAAGTGGTGTGAAACTGCATTATTTCTGCAGTGCAGATGTAGCCTAAAGGATTCTGGAAGTTGACATCTGCAAGGCAAAAGTCTAAAGTATAAGTTGTCCAGATACGCATCACTCAAGAGCAGGAAGGACAAAGGTGGACACGTATTTGCTTAAAATTCCCACCTACTCAGGTATATATAATTCATACATGCAATAGAAGGAAGAAAAGGGAAAATAAATTAAACAACTGCTGTCTAATTTCAACAGAAATGTTTCCACTATGACCATGTGACAGAATTACTGGGCAAACTTGGTTTCTTGACAGCCATTCAGGCAGACTGTGCAGAAAGGGCTGCAGGGAAAGGAGTAGATATAATAGACAGGAGTGAGGGGGGAGGTTTGGGTTGAGTGAGGGGTCTTGAGACATGGTCAGATAGGCTTTAGAGAAAGTCAGAGAAGTATTCTGTCAAACCAATAGCAAAAGCTGGGAACAGAGATAAAGAACTTTATTACAAAGTTATGATCATCCATTCTGGGCACGGGTAGGAGATGCTCAGGGCCACGCACGACCAAGGGAAAATGGATTTTATTGCACACCCAAGTGTCCTCAAAACGGCCTCATTCCATCGCTCAGCCCCAGGCCATTCAGTACTGAACTGCATCCTTTGGCTCTAACAGAAAAGTTCTGGTGGAGCAAAATGGCGCGTCTCAGTACTGAATGGAAACGGCCTGGCGTCGGGTGATGGAATGGGGCCATTTTGCAGACACTTGGGACCAGGGTGTGCGATAAAATCAATTTTCCCTTGGTCACGCACGGCCCCGAGCCCAGAACGTTTTTAAAAATGTGTGCGATAAAGTTCAAAGAGTCTCAGTATGTTCAGATAAGAATTCTAACTAGTTGAAGAAGTGTACTTGAGTCACTAAACAGGAAACCTTGAGAAGCCTTGCAACTGTTATTTTAAAGTAACCACATTGAACTGTTGTACCTTAAGCTACTTTCTTACTAAATGTTATTCAATAAAGTTACTGTTAATGTTTTCTAACAGGAGTCTCCATTTGAGTGAATTCTAGAGATTATAGGCCAAGACAAACACACTGTCTGATATATTGCATTAATAAGAGGAAGACACTAGGGAATGTAGCCCTTGTACACTTGGAGAAAGTATGTAAAGGGAGTAAGCAGGACAGTGTCAGTGGCCAGGGGACTTCTATAAATATGAGGCATATATTACAGACCAGATGATGTGGGGGCTTGTTCATTTGCTCTTCAAGTGTTTTCTCTGTATAAAGTTACATGGTTAATGCAGTAATAGTAGTATCTGCTGTGGCTTGTGACTCCCAGTTCTTGGGTTCCAGGTCCTGGGTATGGGCAAATCCAAACAGGAGGAAGTGTGCCCCAGTATATTAGTGTTCTTGCATTTCTATTCTTTCTATTCACATGATGCACACACACACACACCCATGAAGTCATCAGTAATTATTTTTGCAGTCTTTTGTGATTGCCAGCACGTTTTTCTTTGTGTAATAAACATTACAATTTAAATTTGTTCCAACTGCCGTCACTTCCTTGAGGTGTATCCCATAAACCCCTCACTTGTTTTGCTCCTTCCCATATTTGGTGACATTCCAGCTTAATTAAGAAAGTTTTATGTACCCTTATTCTTTACCCAGCCATATTTTCTGGCTGAGGTCTTGTTGGCCATAAGGAACATGACCAAACCTGGCACGATGGGACCTTTGCCTCTTCTGTAAAGTAAATCTGAGCAACTGTGAGTGAGATTGCTTGTCCGGGCAGGGCCACTTTTGCCTAGCTGTCCAGTGAGAACTATGAAGGATGTGTGCACTGCAAGTGTGTGTGTGCATTCACACATTACCTTGGAGTTTATCATACGACAGAATTTGGGGGTATAATGCAATGGCAATCCAAATGCAATCATGGGGTTTCACGTTATTGCGTATGAGTGTATCTCATGCAATTTCGGGCAAAAGGGAAGTCATTCTGAATGCAATCATAGGTTTTACGTTAATGTGTATAAGAGTATCTCACACAATTTCGGGCAATGGGGGGGGGGTCATTTTTGGGAAATGGGAAGTCATTCTGAATGCATTCCGAATGCAATTAGATTTCACGTAAATTTGCTAAACTAGAGAATTTACATGAATTCAAATTGGTTCAATTCGAAATTGAGAGAAATTCCTCCCATGTGCTAAACTCCCTAGTCTCAGGCAGAAGTGGTGTGAACTGCTCCTTCCCTGGACAGGAGGGGAAAGTGGGTTCTTCCACAAGAGATCCAGAATTATGAAAGAGATGTATTGTTGTGATTGGGCTCTTCTTTATTTGGTGTTTCAATAAGTGTGTACATGCACACAGAGTTTTGTTTTGTTTTACCATTCTGTGCCTGAGCTATTTAATAGGAGGAATGGTGCATCATGCTGAGAATGTGTGTGCTTGCACAGGACTCCTTTCTCCTGGGTTTTTGTCTTTATAATAATATAGAATTATCTCTTGCTGCAGAGAGAAAGGAGGAGGGAGAAAGGGTTGTAGAGACTCAGAGATGAGTGTTGGAGGGAACTTTCTACATATGCACACAGAACCTTTGCAATGAATTGTGTTATTTCCATAAGATATGCCAGCTTTTCCACTTCTCTCTGTCAGGTGCAGCTCTAACAGTGGTGTTTCTAGGGTTGGTGTCACCCGGTGCGATCTGTCATGGTGGGGAAGGCTTATAGGGGCAGGACGTCTGGTGAGGGACTTCCAGCACATGCTGGAGTGTGCATGCACAGCCAGAATTCCCCCGCATGCCCCCAGGAAGGGCCAGGGCAGAGCCTCCGGGATCCAGGGAGGATGGGAAATGCCCCACGCATCCCCAAGAAGGGCCAGGGAGGAGCCCCTGGGACCCGGGGAGGACTGGGGACTGACTGGGTGCCGTCGCCCTCTTCTGGGGCATTACTCCCCTTCTGGGGTGTCACCCAGTGCGGTCCGCACACAGACACACCCCAGTGACACTACTAAGCTCTAGTATTATGAAATTTGAGCAAATATGCTGGAGTACTTCCTGTGATGCACTTAAACACTTTCCAGTGATTCTTAGCATGGTACTCTCCTCCCATGGTATTCCCATCCCACAGTGCTTTTCTTTGCCGTTAACTGCCTTCCCCATCCCCAGCTGTTCTGACCAAGTCCCAGTCTCAGGGCTATGGGCTCCTTGATTGGGTCTATTCATCTGGAATGCTGTCTTCCTCTCTTTCTGCTGTCCTCCACCTTTCCCAGAATGATTGTCTTTTCTAATAAGTCATGTCTTCTCATGATGTGGCCAAAGTATGAAAGTCTCAATTTAATTAACTTGGCTTCCAGGAGCGGTTCAGGCTTGATCTGTTCTAGGATCCTTTTTTTTTTCTTTTTCGTTTTTGGCTATCCACTGTACTCCCATCACTTTTCTCCAGCACCTCATCTCAAATGGGTTTATTTCTATCAGCTTTCTTCACTGTCCAGCTCTCACATCTGTACATGGTGATGGGAAATATGATGAGTTGGATGATCATAACTTTGGTGTTCAGTTATATCTTATCTGATAGAGAGATGTAGTTGCCTACTGTGAAGGGAAGAGCTAGGAAAGCCCGTTTGGAGCTAGGGGAGGCTATGGGAGGATAAAGGATACAGAACTGAGGCTTTTCTTTGACAGAAGGCAAAGATTTATTTATTTATTTATTTATTTATTTATTTTTACCCCGCTCTTCAGCCTTAAGGGCCATCAGAGCGGCTTACAATTATTATTTTTAAAGACGTTTCCCTGCCCTCAGGCTTACAATCTAAAAGACACGACACAAAAGGAGAAGGGAATGGTGTTGGGGGAAGGGGATCAGGTCCAGCAGTTGTTCTCTCCCTCCGACGCCTGGACCAAGGCAGATGGACTGGAGGGAGGGCTCGGCTTAAGATGGCCTAGAGATAGGGAAAGGACTGCAGAGAGAGGGGGGAAAGATGGCATAAAACTGGACACAATATTTCAGGTGGGGCCTGACCAAAGCAGAATAGAGTGGCACTGTTACTTCTCTTGATGCTTTTATTGATGAAGCCTAAAATTGCATTAGCCTTTTTAGCTGCTGCATCACAGTTTTGACACATGTTCAACTTACAGTCTACTTGGACTCCTAGATCGCTTTCACATATAGTTTTATTCAGCCAGGTGTCCCCCCTCCCCCCATCTTATATCTGTGCAGTACCTTACATTTCTCTGTGCTGAATTTCATTTTGTTAACTTTGGCCCAGCTTTCTAATCTATTCAGGTAATTTTGAATTTTGATCCTGTCCTCTGGGGTATTAGCTACTCCTCCTAGTTTGGTGTCATCTGCAAATTTGATAAGTATGCCCCCAATTCTGTCATCCAAATCATTAATAAAGATGTTGAATAGCACTGGGCCCAGGACAGAACCCTGTGGAACCCCACTGGTCACTTCTCTCCAGGATGAAAAGGAGCCATTGTTGAGCACCCTTTGGGTTCAGCCGGTCAACCAATTACAAATCCATTTAACAGTCAACTTGTCTAGCCCACATTTTACAAGCTTGTTTGCAAGAATGTCATGGGGAACCTTGTCAAAAGCCTTACTGAAATTAAGATATACTATATCCACAGCATTCCGTTCATCTACCAAGCTGGTAATTTTATTTTTTTTAAAAAAAGAAATCAGGTTTGTCTGGCATGACTTGTTTCTCTGAAACCCATGTTGACTTTTTGTGATCATGGCATTGCCTTCTAAATGTTCACAGACAACAATTGCAGTCTGTGGCCATTATGTTAAAGACAGATTCTAAAAATTACTTGTATGTCTAAAACAGCCTAGGGGTGTGGAAATTTAAAATCTATTCCTCTGGAAGCTTCAGGAGAGGAGGTATAATTTGCCAATTCACGAGTGTGAGTGTGTAAAAATGTTCTAGTTGGGGTTACTGTGGTTGGAGGGAAGTCGCATGAAGTCCATAACTACATATTGTTTACCATGCTAAATATAAACAAACTAAGCATAGTGATAATTCACAAAAGTGGGTAATTAATAAAAACATAACAGTGTGAACATTAATTAACATATGTACTGGGAAAGAAGCTATTACGTATTTTCAGTCAAGTTCTGTTCTATCCCGCTACAGGGGTTTATTAACTTAGTAATGCTAGGATGATTGCATTATCCTCAATTACTGCTTCTGTAAATGGTCACAGTGATTATTTTTGCATACAATTAAGCTTTAGCATAATTGCTATACATTTATGGTTTTGGCATTTCTGTATCATTCGAGTTCATCATTCAGATTTTCCTCCTTATACCTATGTTCTCAACTGAGGATAATATAGGCAAGGTATCCCTTATCCAAAATGGTTGGAACCAGAAGTGTTTTGGATTTCACGTTTATGGAATATCTGTAGTTGCATATACATACATAATAAGATCTCTTGGATATGGGATCCAAGGCTAAACACAAAATTCATTTATGTTTTGTATACATCTTACACACATAGCCTGAAGGTAATTTTATACAAGATTGAAAAAAGGTTGTGCATGAAACAATGTTTGTGTACGTCGAACCATTGGAAAGCAAGGGTTACTATCTCAACCATTCATTTAAATAGTTTTTGCTTTTGGAGTATTTAAGATTTCAGAATTCTGAATAAAGGAGATTCAACCTGTACTTGTACATATGATAAAGCAGATGGGAACATTCATTAATTTGTTGAGGTAAAACAAAACTTAGCCTTTTTGCTGCAAAAGGCGAACAGAGAGCCCAACTAAAAACTATCCTTCCAGACACAGAAGGATATCATGTTAGATTACATGAAATTAAGTGTAGTTTATATACACAGATTAAATAAATTAAATACTGGGATCTACATTTTCCAAGGGGTTTTTTCTAGTTATGCAACATTATAATAATGTGCAACATTGCTGGCATTTCTCAGTATTAGCTCTAACCATACAGAATGTTATGAGTGATGCAAAGTTATTTATGGAAGGACATATAAAACAATTTAGACATGTATATTAGCAGTGCTGCAGTTTTGTAATGAATGACATTATGGTTGCCATTTTTATAAATTTCTAAAGTGCTAGAGTGTTTTGGACCGTCTCCAAAAAAATCTATTGACGCTACCAGTACTGAGTCACTATACCGCATGATCCCCATTCACAGTACATTAAAAAAATGTGTCAGAAAAGATACACTTTCAGCTGCTGTGATATTTACATAGGTTTGACATTTTCTTCCACTAGGACTTTGTGCATAAGAGGTTTTATCTGCATAAGAGTCAGGAAGGGTTTTCCAAAAACATAAAAAAGGATACTTCATTCATTTCCTATGGAACTCGATAAAGTGGTCTGTTTTGTTGCACTGTAATGGTGCAATCCTATACAGATCTATACAAACGGATAGAGGGAGAGCTATGTGAATCCATCTCCCAGTATGTTTTTCTTCTGTGAAATCCATGTCAAAGGCTATATGAGCCACTTTGGAGACAATTTTGTCTGAAAAGAAGACTGAATTTAAAATTTAAAAAGAAACAACACTTTAATGTTTTGAAGTGGAACGTACAAACTGCCTCTTTGAAATACTGTAGTATAATGCTTGACATTATAGAAAATTTATTTTTAATGGCCATTTTTAATGCCCTTAAAAATGGAAGGTAGACTTTCTGTAAAATGACCACAATATGAATTACATAAGTTCCTGTCATGCAGCTTTTAGACCGTGATTGCACCTGGAATAAAGCAGTTTTGGAGATTCTGCATGACAATGGGTCTTTACAGACCGCCCAAAAGGGGCAATCTGTAGGTGCCCAGAAAAGCACCCGACTGGGGCCTGGGCTGCCTCACCAGCAGCCCTTGCGGCCCCAATCCGCCGCTTCTCCAGGCAAATTGCAGCTTCTCTGTGGCCTGAAGTGGAGAGCAGTGGGCGCCCTGGGCGCCCCCTGCCCCCTGCCATGGGTGGTGATCCTGAGGGCAGAAAGGGGCCACCACCGTGGCTCCTGTCCCCTCAGCATCCTTGGCACAGCCATGTGAAGGCCGTTCCAAGGACGCAAGCGCCAGGAAGGAGCTTTGTTTTGGAGCTCCTTCTTGCGCTGCAGAAAGGGTGCCATAGGCGCCTTCCTGCGGCGTGATGCCGTCAGGCGCATGCTGGGCCGCCTAAATGTGGCGTGCACCATGATGTCATCAGCACGTGCACAAATGGATGGCACGATGCAAACATAGCACTGTCCATACATGCTAGGGCTAGGGAGCGTGCAAATGCTATGTGCTCCCAGCCCTATTCACGCCCCAGGGACGGCCCTTTTGGGCCGTCTATATCGGGCCAATGTCTCAGATCTGTAGCTGCTGCATCTTGCAACCTCAGAGCATCCAATTTCACTGACAGGGGAAACCCATCAATGAGGTCTTAATAGCTCAAGTGAAATGTCACTGTCAGGGCAGTTGCGAGTTTGCCAGTCATGTGGTGTCAGTGTTCCCTCGTCTCCCCTTGTCCCCCCTCCTCTTGCTATTCCTAAGTAGCACCCTTAAACCAAGGGTGATGATGCCCTATGATGCTCTACAATCAGAAGAGAACATAATAATATAATAATATTTATTTATTTATACCCCGCTCTTCAGCCCTAAAGGCTATCAGAGTGGCTTACAATTATTATTTTTAATTAGACAATTCCCTGCCCTCAGGCTTACAATCTAAAAAAATAATAATAGTAATAGTAATAATAATTAAAAATAAAAATAATAGATGGCCAAGCTCAAAAAGATGATGGAAGCAATACAAGTTCATAAGCAGAGCAGGTTTAAAAGGCATGCAGATTAGAGGAAGGAATATCAACAATCTAAGATAAGCAGATGACACCATTCTACTAACAGAAAACAACAAAGACTTGGAACAATTACTAAAGAAAGTCAAAGAAGAAAGTACTGAGGCAGCCTTAATGTTGAACATGTTTTGTGAGCCACCTTGGGTCCAATTTGTGAGAAAGGTAGCATAACAAACAAACAAACAAACATTTAAAAATAGCAACCATGTAAGGTTTACATAAATTCTACCTAGATGACAAGGAAATTGTAAGATTTCCCATACCTTAGATCAGTCATTGATCAGAATGAAGACTGAAGTGAAGAAATTAAAAGATTAGGGTCCAGTACAGACCAGCACTTTGTGGCGGCCTGAGGCCAAAATTAGGGCTCGGGACACAGAATGTCCGCATGCTCCATGGTCTTCAAGCACCATTTTGGCTGTGTGCACTGATGACACGTCTCCAAATGGCACAGTGCACAAGAGATGTGACCATGTCGCTCCAGGGCACTAATGGTGCCTTGGCAGTGGCACAGAAAGCTGTGTTTTGTGGCTTCTTTTGGATGATGCATTGTTGCCACGATGTGCAGTCACCATGGCAATAATCTCCGTCTTGCTGCCCCTTTCTGCCTGTCTGTATCCCCCCTAGGTCTGAGAAGGGTAGCTATAAAAGAACTTGATAAAATCCTAAAGTGCAAAGATATAAAACTGAACACTAACGTTAGGATCATACAAGCCATTGTGTTTCCCATCACCATGTATGGATGTGAGAGCTGGACAGTGAAGAAAGTGGATAGGGAAAAGGCTGCATCCACACTACAGAAATAATCCAAGTTGGCACCGTTTCAATGGCCATGGCTCAATGCTATGCAATTTCTGGGAATTGTAGTTTTGTGCGAATTTTAGACTTCTCTGTCAGAGACCTCTGGTGCTACACCTATGGTGACAGAAATGTTCCTGGTCAGCTGAATGACAGATCAGGGAATGAGGATACAGCCTCTGTTAGATGGGGTTATACTTCCCCTGAAAACTCAGTTTGGGGGTACTTCTGGATCCAACACTGTGCCTGGAGGCCCAGGTTTCAGCAATGACCAAGAGTGTGTTTGTACAGTTAAAGCTAGTGTGCCAACTGCGCCGTTTTCCTAGAGAGGTCTGATCTGGCCACAGTGGTGCATGCCTTGGTTACACCCCATTTAGATTACTGCAATGTGCTCTATGTGGGGCTGCCTTTGAAAAGCGTTCAGAAACTTCAGTTTGCTGAAACAGCTGCAGGTTGCTAAATGGAACTGGCTATAGGAAGCACACAACTCACTTGTCGCAACACCTCCGCTAGCTGCCAGTCCATTTCTAGACACAATTCAAAGTTCTGGTTTTGACCTATAGAACCCTATATGGCTTGCTTCCAGGTTATCTGAAGGAGCTTATCTCCCTTTATGAGCTCACTATAACACTGAGATCATCCAGCAAGGTCCTTCTCTCTGCCCCACCACCCTCTCAGGTGCACTTGGTGGAAACAAGAGAGAAATGGGTGCTTCCAGGTTCAGGAACTCCCTCCCTAGAGAGGCCAGGATGGCCCATCCCTGCCCTACTTTCCTGGGAGATAAAAATATTTTGTGCCGCCTGACAAGGGTTGGGCTTTAAATGCTGTGTCATTTAAAATTTAAGGCTTGTATAGAGTTTAAAGACATTTTACATTTTAAAGTATAGCTGTTTTAATTGTTTATTTTTTAAATTTTATATTTTTACATTTTAATGCTTTTTTAAAAAATTGTATTGTTTTAAATTTGCTGTTAAATGCCTTGAGTCCCTACATTAGAAGGCTTGGATAATAATAATAATAATAGCATCAGTCTTTTACAGCAGTGCTACTCAGAGTGGTGGACTAGTGCCTGACCATAAGTCATTGGCTGCTGGTCTGTGGCAGGTTTCCAGAAAAGAAATAGTTGTAGCCGATGGGCGCACATATGGTGTCAGATGGGGGGGGGGGGAAGCCTGCACATTAGATAGCATGAAAGACCGTGTAGCAACCAAAGATAAACATATCAATTGCAGCATGTGCTATAGTCCCGTTCACCAAAGCACAAGGTATTTAACGCATCAGCTAAATCAGGCACTGGTTCCAGAAACAATCCCTTTAGTTCCTGTGTTTCAAGATTACCAGTACTGCCACCAGTACTGAAGGCTGCATCCACACTGCAGAAATAATCTGACACCACTTTAACTGGCATGGCACATGCTATGGAATTATGGGAACGCTAGTTTGTTGTGGCACTATTGCTGAGCTACCACTTTCATAATTCCATAGCATGGAGTCATAGGACCTTTTCAGACGTCGGAAATTGGAAATATAATCCAATGGCAATCCGAACACAATCATGGGGTTTCACGTTATTACGAATTAAAGTATCTCACACAATTTCGGTCAAAAGGGAAGTCATTCCGAACGCAATCATGGGTTTTAAGTTATTGCAAATTAAAGCATCTCACACAATCTGTCCAGAACTCAGCTGCACGTATTATCACATCCGCTCGCTGCTTTGACCATGTTTCTCCCCTCTTATCCTCCCTTCACTGGCTCCCCTTCCCCTTCCACATCCAGTACAAGCTTTTGTTGTTGACTTTCAGAGCCCTCCATGGACTGGCCCTCCTTACTTGTCTGACCTTCTTTCTCCTCACACTCCTTCCCTCGTACCCCCCATTCTGGTAGTCAAGGTCTCCTGTCCCAGCCGAGGATTTCCACTGCCCCATCCTGGATTCGTCCCTTCTCACTTGCTGCCCCTCACTCCTGGAACCTTCTTCCCCCACATGTCTGCCTCATCACTTTTCTAACCAGATTCAAAATTAAGTTAAAGACTATATTGTTTAGGGAAGCGTTCCCAGGATTGTGCCATCTGCCCCAGGATGCCTCCTCTTAACTA
This sequence comes from Urosaurus nigricauda, assembly GCA_034509955.1. NCBI lineage: Eukaryota > Metazoa > Chordata > Lepidosauria > Squamata > Phrynosomatidae > Urosaurus > Urosaurus nigricauda. The sequence goes on from JAOEGL010000006.1 coordinate 76,454,905, forward strand.
TGTATTATTATTATTATTAAACTTTATTTCTAAAGCGCTGTAATTATATATGTATTGAGAACCCGAGCCCTCCTTCCAGTCCATCTGCCTTGGTCCAGGCCCCAGAGGGAGAGAAGAACCACTGGAGCTCATCCCCTTCCCACCACCTTCCCCTTTTCCTTTTGTGTTGTCTCTTTTAGACTGTAAGCCTGAGGGCAGGGATCCATCTAATTTACGATTTTATGTACAGCACTGTGCAAATTTACAGCAATATATAAATAAAATTAATAATAATAATAATAATAACAATAATAACAACATCTGACAGACACTGCCCATAGAACCGCAATGGAGGAGCTAGCAATGTCTAGTAGAGTATTCTCTCTAGGAATCTCTAGTTCCTCCAGTGCAACTCTATGGTCAACATCTGACAGACATTTACCATAGAATTGTGCTGGAGGAGCTACAAATGGCTAGTGGAGTGTTTTCTCTAGGGAGTTTATCAGACAACGGAAATTGGGAGTATAATCTAATGGCAATCCGAACACAATCATGGGGTTTTACGTTATTGCGAATTAAAGCATCTCACGCAATTTCGGGCCATGGGGGGGGGTCATTTTCGGGTAATGGGAAGTCATTCTGAACGCATTCCGAATGCAATTGGAATTCATGTGAATTCGCTAGAGAATTCACATGAATTTGAATTGACTCCAATTGGCTCCATTCGAAATTCCTCCCTTCTGATAAAACTCAAAAGTTGACCATAGAGTTGCGCTGGAGGACCTAGATATTCCTAGAGAGAACGCATTCGTCAAATCCGTGAATAACCGAATCCTCAAATAGGGAGGGATGATGAGTACTGTATATTATTTATTATTATTATTATTATTATTATTAATTTCCACAGTGTGTTTTTTGGACCTTTTGGGCACTGGGTGGGCTCATTAAATCCCCCCTCATTGTTTTCCTCAGTCACACACTCTTGTGTGTTGGAGTCAGAGCCTCATAATAGACTACTGTCAGTCATTCAGAGACATAGAGTCAGTCAGGAGAGTGAGTGAGGGGGGAGGGGCCTTTATTATTAATGACAGGCAGGGCTGACTGAGGCGCCAACAAAAATAACCGCCACTGGTGGAACGCGCATGCGCGAAAGTCCGAGGGGGCGGGGCCAAGCCTTTGACAGACAGCCGCCTTGTTGTCCTACTACGCCGGGCCAGGCCCCAACATCCGGGTACTCGCTGACGTCACGCCTCATTGGCTGCTGCTGTTCAGAGACACGCCTCATTCAGAGGGAGGGAGGGAAGGGAGGAGGAAGCATTGTTCCGTCGCTCCTCTCTCTCTCTCTCTCTCTCTGTCACAGAGGAGGGTCGATTGAAGAAAAAGACTAAGAGACTGTTTTGTTTGTGTGTGGGTCGAAGATGGCGGCGGTGTTGTTGGGCTCTGGCAACAATAACAACAATGGAGGAGGAGGTGTGGACTCCAGGGCCGGAGGCGACGAGGATGATGGGCAGAATCTCTGGTAATGGAGCCAAGGCCTGTTGTGTCCACATTGAGGGGGATATAACCCGGTTTGGTAGCGCTCTAACTCTTTGTCTGGCTCTCTGCTATGGAATTCTGGGAGTTGGAGTTTGTTGTGGGGCCCAGAGCGGAGCTTCGCTCCGCTCTGGGCCCCACAACAAACTCCAACTCCCAGAATTCCATAGCAGAGAGCCAGACAAAGAGTTAGAGCGGTACCAAACCAGGTTATTTCTCCTTCCTCACCATCTTCCTTGTTCCTTTCTCGCCTTCAGGTCCTGCATCCTCAGCGAAGTCTCCACCCGCTCACGGTCCAAGCTGCCTTCGGGGAAGAATGTGGTGCTGCTGGGTAAGTGGTCCTCCTACAAGGATTGTTCGGAAGGGTTTTTGCCGTGGCCGTCCTCCGAGGCTGAGAGAGCGTGACTTTCCCAAGGTCTGGGTATCGTGGCCGGACTGGGAACCGAACCTCGGTCTCCGGGGTCGTGGTCCAGCGCTCAAACCATGGCCGACCCTGTCGTGGGGATTTCGTGACAGGGTTTGTTCAGAGGGGTTTTTTTTTTGCCGTCGCCTACCCCTGAGGCTGAGAGAGTGTGACTTGCACAAGGGTTTCCATGGCTGAGCCAGGACTTATGGCGACCCTGTTATAAACAAAACAAACAAACAGCTTCATTTCTATACTGCTTCATACCACCTAAGGAGTGTCTAAGCGGTCTACAACTGTAAGCTACTTGCCCCCAACAATCTGGGTACTCATTTTAGCGACCTCGGAAGGATGCAAGCCTGAGTCAAGCTTGAGCCCTTTTTTGCTGGTTTTGAACTCACAACCTTATGGTTTTGAGTGAGTGGCTGCAGTACAGGCATTTAACCACTGTGCCACTAGGGCTTCTATAGGGTTTTCCTGGCAAGGGTTGTTCAGAGGAGGTTTGCCATTGCCTACCCCTGACGCTGAAGGGTGCGATTTTCCCAAGATCACCCAGTGGGCATCGTGGCCGGCCTGGGAATCGAACCTTGGTCTCCAGCGTCGTAATCCAGCACTCAAACCACTACGCCATGCTGGCTCTCAGTTCTTGGTTTAAATCTAAACGTTACACTCAAGTGGAGTCAAACAATTTAATGAATGGGGTTTATCTAAATGATGATGCTGTTGTTGTTATTGTGTGCCTTCCAAGTCATTTCTGGCTTCAGGTCATTTCTGGATGCAATCCTAAGGAGGTTTCTTTTTGGCAAGGTTTGTTCAGAGGGTTGTTTTTTTGCTTTTGTCTCCCCCTGAGACCGAGAGAGCGTGAGACTTTCCAAGGCCACTCATTGGGTTTGTGACTGTCAGGGGAGTCGGACTGCAGAGATTAGTTGATGGCGCCATTTCTCTGTCCACCTGCAGACTCTATTAGATTCCTGGATATAAAGGTACTGGTGTGTTTACATCAATTTCACAGCCATCATTTCTGCCTGGGTACATTTCTGTACCATCTCACAAGGCTTTTGAGCTGGCTTTCTGAAACCGTTGAGCAGCCTCTCCCGTGTATTGAAGTGGTACACTAGGAGAGGGATGGGTATCTGCAGTGGATCCGGGAGAGAGGGCTCATGTTCATCCTGGGACCACCGTGGAGCCTGAAGGGGCTGCCAGAATACTGCAAAACAGGGATACTGCTCACAAGTCTATTTCTGGTTTTGAAAAAAAGATGCGCTTTTAATTTTATGGAGGAAAGAAGCAACATATTTAGAAGCAAACAGCCATTTCTGCATGAAAGATATTTTTTGTTGTTGTTGCAGTATTGGAGTCGAGGGTGTGGGGGGCACTTGGCTCATTCTTGCGGTGGGTGGGGTAACCTCCGACTGTGAAGCGTTGCTGTCACATTGTGTCAGCAGTCAGCCTCTCACTTACTTGAATTATGCCATCATGCCTCCACCCATTAGATATGGTTAGCTCCTCCTTGGCTTTCCCTTTCCCGTTTCTTGTTATTTAGCAGTGCAGATGTCCTTTTATCTAAGGGAAGCTGGGTTTTAGGGGTGTTAGTGTGCATCTGGATCAGCTGGTATGCACTGGTGCAGTGTCTCATAACCACCTGGTACATTTTGCATCTTGTACTGAATTGTGCTGCGTATTCAAGTTCTGCTTTTTTCTTCTTCTTCATTTGATACGTTAATACAGTAAATGTGCTTCCCTAAGCATGTTTTTGACAATATATGATCAAATTCAGTGTTCCCGCAAGGTTATTTCATGAAACGGTGAGGGTATACTTATGAATAGGCTCAGCCGTGGGTAATACTTCCATTGGCTGTTTCACATAGCTTCTGGCCTAGTTACCACCAAGAGAATTACATTGGGTTTTCACCTTTTAGAGTGAAATTGACTAGAATACTACATGTGAATATAACCAAACACACTTAACTTGGCCTTCTGTCTGTCAGGAAATTGTTTTAAAATATGAAGCACTTGTGAACAAACAGCTTAGTCTTCTGCTTCAGATGGGGATGTTAAAATATTTTCTGTACTGTTTTATGCAAATAGAACATATAGGGCCAAGAAGATGAAAACAAGCTTTGGAAGGAGAACTGAAGCAGGTATTGTTTTAGAAGGAAATGCTGGACAAATAGGAAAGCAAACTCACAATTCTTTCCAATACAAACAATACATCTTTTAAAAATATATTTTATTTAATAATATCTTTTTTCCCTAGTGCCAGGATGACATACAGGATTAATTAAACAAAATACAGCTAAAAACCCATCAGTTGAATGAACAGTGAATCTATCATATTAAAACTAAGCATTGAACCTTATCAGTTTTAAAACATTTAAAATAATAAGAAAGGAGGGGAATATAGATCACATTATCAAATCACCTTTCTGTAAAAGCTTCTTCATTGCAAAATGACTGTCTACATTAGTTCATTCCTTCCATATTAATCAACATGGCAAACCAAGGAGCATATAAATGACTTGTGTATTAGCCTGTCAGCCCTGCAGTTAGACTCTTAAGTCCTCTCAAGACATATTGAGTTAAAAGTCTTTTCTGTAAATGAAAAACCAATTTGAGTATTTCTTAAATGTGAGTACTTACACTCTTCTTCCCAAACATAGCTATTTAATTTTCACTTGATAAAAAAAATAAATGGTTCTAGTTTTATCTAGTAAGCAGATTTGCCTATTGGTTATGGGCATAGGGTTTTGTTATGTTTGTGCTACTTTGTTTTATGATGTTGGGATCAGGCCAAGGCAAAGTTAAAGAGAACTGGGGGGGGGGGGGGATTTTGTCCAGTGTGCAGGATTCTATATTTTGATACTTTAACCTAGATAACAGACATACATTATATAGGAATTGTAAAAATAAATTTCTTCTAATGGTTTTTTTAAAGGAAAACCTGTAATATATACATACTGTGACAAAAAAATTGCAAGGTCTGGTTGTTAGAATGAAACTTAAATGGGAGTATGTTTAGCCTTATTCGTCAGTGTTGAGAAAATATAGGAAGAAATATAAATTGGAAACTTTAAATCAGTTTATCCTGGCCAGTTCCTGTGCATCTTCAGGGGAAAAAATCAGAATTGGAGAGAGCATTCCTGGCGAGGTGTGAGCTCCTCAGCAAAAATTTTGAAAATTAAGCCAAGCAGTAGCATGGCAATGTACTCTGTTACCCAGAAAAGGTTATCTCTAAATCTTTTTTTAAAATGGCTGTTATATTTTGACCTTACTTGCCTTTAAAATCTTAGATGTTGATGTTTAGTCTATTTATCCAGTCATCTTTGATCTGCATCCCACTGAGCCTAGGGCAACTGTTTTGCTAGCTGTTTGGCTCAATTTGGAAAGTCTCAGAAAGTTCTTGATTGAATTCATTCACCTCAGGCTAGTACAGCATGATCAAGTAAGAAAATCTGTGGCCTAATAATAATTGGTGTTACTATATGTTTTAGTACTGATGGATGCTGATGTACGAGGGGGTGCTGAAATGTTCTTGGCCTAACCCACTTCCCCAAAATCTGTGCATAATTTGGTCACTGTAGTTTGAAAGATTTCTTTTCTGTGCATAACTTCGTATTATAAACTGCCAATTTTCAGGTTGTAGCTCTAGCTTCTGAATTTATTCAGATCATTAATAGAACCATGTTAATAAAAAGTGTGGAATTTTCATTGCTGAATTCCTTGGGCTGTCATAAGCTTCTTTTCCTGCAGAAGAACTCCAATGGAAATTCATGAGTGTATGATGCAAATATTTAGTGAAAAGTGCCCATAGTACTCAGCTGTGGTGTGACAACTTTCAGCTTGGAGATTTTGAGACCAAAGATGCAGCAAGGTGTAGGAAGCATTCAACAGTGTCCACTCCTGAAATTGTTGAGCATGTTCATGACCTGATTTTGGCAGATTACTGAGATGCTAGAGAGATCCTGGGTATGCATTTGGTTTATAATTTATGAGCAGTTAGCTATGCAGAAACTGTCAGCCAAGTGGGTGCCAAAATGTCTGAATGAAATCAAGTGGATATCTCCAAGTTAATTTTGGAGTATTTTGAGTGATATATGATTGTTTTTTGGAATGATTCAACACTGTTCATGAAACATGGTTATTATCATATGGAGTCCAAACATCAGTCCTTACAGTGACAACACTCAACTTCTGCACAGCCATCGAAATTCAAGACTCAGAGGTCAGCAGGGAACGTCATGGCCACCATTTTTTGGGATATGGAAGGTATTTTGATGACTATTTTCAGAAGACCAAGCCATTAACACAGAATACTACTCTAACGAGTGCTACCGATTAAAGGAGACATAAAAGAAAAAATGGTGGGGAAGCTGGGGAAAAATGTTATCTTTTCACAAGACAACACAGCTGCTCACAGGGCTGGCAAAACAATAGATATTTTGCAAAATTTGGGGATGGAAAGGAAGGAAATTTTTGATTCAAAAGTGATAGCAGCGGCAGAGCAATATTTTGGGGACCAGACATCAAGATTTTTTGGGAAGAGTTTAAGAAACTTGAGGAATGATGTAACAAGGGCTCATTCACACTACAAAATAGGATGGTGTGGAAATTGGGCTATTTTATGATGGAATCTCTCCACGGCTATTTACTCCTCTTTAACTCCACTTTATTATTCACACTTGAGGGGTGGGGGAGAGGAATAACGGCTGCCATGGAGAGAGGAAGAGGAGGAGAAGGAAAGAAAAGGCAGACTCCTTCTGAACAAACCTTGCCAAGAAAACCCCTTGACAGACTTGAAGGCACACAACAATAGAGGAGGGGTGGTGGCATGGCAGGAAGGCTTGGTCCCTTGTGGCTCCTCCTCTGCCTCCTTCAGATGGGTTGCCCTCTGGTGCGCCCCTCACCTCACTGTCCATGGTGGCGGTAATGCTCCCTCTCTTCCTCCTTGCCCTGATTCACCCTCAGTTGCTTCAGCTGGGGAGCCCGGCCAGAGCGCTCCCTGAAGGCAAGAGCGCTCTCGGGTCCTGCTCTGGGCCTCTCCAGGCCCCTGGCCCTAACCCGCTTTTGACAGCTTCAACAGGGGAGCCTGGCCAGAGTGCTCCTGGGCCCTCCACTGCTGCCTCCTCCTTGTCCCTTCTGGCTGAGAGAGTGTGACTTGCCCAGGGGCACCCAGTGGATTTCCATGGCTGAACTGGGAAATAAGGAGAAGCCGTGTTCCAAGAACTCTGATGAGGCCGAGGGGAGGAAGGAAGGGAAGAAGGACTGGTCCGCCTGCCAGCTTTGGCTGAGCCCAAAATGAGCGCCATGGGAGAGGAACCAGCCAACATGGTGCCCCACAGCTGCACCCCCAAATATGGCACCAAAGCACTGGAGCTGGATGAGAGAAGCTGGCAAGAGCTGGCACAGCCCCCCGATGCAAATCCAACCCATTATTCCAAGAACTCTGGTGAGGCCGAGGGGAGGAAGGAAGGGAATAAGGACTGCCCCGCTTTTAAGCCTTGCTGAACACAATTTGGATTCATGTCTTTTCAAAAGAACCACCCAAAACTATTGTCAGGAAGGAACGGTTCTTTTGCGTTTGCCTCACTTCATTTAGGTTGAAATGGAGCACAGTGGGATGAGAACTGGTTTCAAGCGGGAATGACAACCCAATCAGCAATTCGCAACACTTGTGGGAACGGGCCCCAAGTGTGTTGAATTTTGGGGTGAATGTGTGGAATAGCATGTAAGTTTCATAGCTCTAGATCATTCCTTTCTTAGTTGGGCCAAGAAATTTTCAGCATCTCCTTGTAGTATAGAACAAAAAAGTCAGTTACCTTTCTTATTACAGGCATTGGTGTTTCTGCTAATGGACTGTATTTGGATTCTTTTCAGGACAGACGCTTGTATAACATATTTTCCTATCTTTTATAGAAGTAGTATAATCCAGATAATTGTTCAATATGAGGGGTGTTTGTGTATTATATTATAGAATGTCACTGAGTAAAATTGCATGAAATAGAGCATGACTATATAGTTGTCATTGGCATGCCACAGTTTTTCTAAAATAGAAATGTGGGATGTAGAAATATTGCACTCTGTTAGGAAGCAGCTAGGGATGTTATTTTAAGATGCTAGGCATAGTAGAAGCCACCTAAATAAATTAAAAGCACCAGATCCTGTCTGAACTTGGAAGCTGAGCAGGGCTAGTACTCAAATGGGAAACCAGTGAATATCAGGTGGCTATATTTCAGAGGAAAAAACTGGCAAACCACCTCTGAGTATTTCTTGCCTAAGAAAATCCTATGAAATCCATGGGCTCGCCATAAGTTGACAGGCGACTTGAAGGCACATACACAAACTAGCTTAGCAGTGTCGGCAAATGGGAAGAGTGCCTCTAGGGAAAAAGGTTGAGTTATTAATTACTAGTTATTAATTTTAGGTTGTTTCTGGTGATTTGAAGGTACCTAAATAAAAAATGTAGAAAAAACTGGGATGAAGTCATAATGAGTTAATTTAGCATAACAAGACATCAAGCTGCTGTGAGAGTGACTGACTGAATGTTGCAATTCCCAAAGGATGCAAAGCTATGATCTTTAGGTAGGAGTCCTGGTGACACAGTGGTTACATGCTAGTACTGCAACCACTCACAGCCACAAAGTTGTGAGTTCGATCCTGCAGGGCTCCAGGGTACACTCAGCCTTCCATCCTTTCATAGGTAGGTAAAATGAGTACCCAGCTTGTTGGGGGCAATTGGCTAACACACTGTAAAGCGTGTAGGAAATGCTAGTTCACAGATAAGCAGTATAGAAATATACTTGTTGTTGCTATTTAGTATTCTTAAAGAAAAGTGTATCCCATTTAATTTAAAACTTTTGAGTAAACATGATTATTCTGTTTCATATTTCTGCTGCTCTGTGCACTTCCTTGTTTTTAATGTGTTTCCAGTAAGGAGGCTATGCATCCAGTTAAGGGCCAGAGAAGCAATTTTATTTTCATTTCCATATTAAAGTCACAGGAGTTTCCTGTATAGCTTTTCCCTCTTGTCAAATTTAGTATATTATTAATATATTATATTTAATATATTGTCTTTAGATTTTACATAAATTATTTCATTTTTCAGGAATGTTTTCTAGTGAAGGTGAAGCAAAATAAATTGCAATTGTACTTTACCAGTCTACCTTCTGGTGCTGTTTATCTTAACGTGGTAGTTTTATTCTTAAATAAGTCAAATATTTAAAAACTCTGGAAGATGGAGCTATTTCCTTTCCCCTGTACATTTTGTTAGCTTTTGCAGAAGGATTAGGTACAGACACAATGTTTTGGATATCTTTTGTGTGCTAGTGTTAGTTATTCACATTTTTGCTCACATTCCCCTAACGTCATCAAGGCATGCCTCATTGGGATTAATAAGTGGGATGCAATCTTGTAGTTTCCCTTGATAGCCAGCCTCATTGAAAACTTTGGGACAAATTCTGAATAGGCTGATGACCAGAGGGATGTGCACTGAGTGGTGGGGTATCTGTTGTCCCCAACAGGAATGTCAGTGTATTCATAGTTAATGTTAGGCTTGGCATTATGTTTATGTTGAGGATGGGGTTTCATATGGACTACTTTTATTTCTTGACTCGAGTGACAATTCCACCTTAACCAACGACAACCAGAGCACATTGTTTCTCCTTCACTGCATAATGGGTCACTGAAAAACAACAGATGACCTTCTTTTTTGTTCCAGTGCAAAAGTATTTATGGCAGCAGTAGATTTGTTGACATTTTTGACCATGCTGTTTTATGTTTTGTGGGTTTTTGTGGGTTTTTGTTAAAAAGATACATGATAAGTAATTGAAATTGCAAGAAACTGCTTATAGTTGTTCAGGTCACAGTACTGAAGCAGCATGTTTATATTTAACTGCAATCAGGTCAACTTTGACTTATGGCGATCCTATGAATGAGAGACCTCCAAATCACCCTATCATCATCTTCCCTGCTGAAGTCTTGTAAACCCAGGGTGATGGCTTCCTTGATTCAGTCTAGCCATCCAGAATGCAATCTTCCTCTTTTCCTCCCGTCTTCCATATTTCCAAGCATTATTGTTTTTTCTAGTGAGTCATGAGTTCTCGTGATACAGTCAACTAGCTGTAGCTGTATTGGCAGGCTAGCCATTCAGGCATCGGAACCTCCAAAGATGGCCTTGATCCATTATTGTCAATGGAGGCACATGCTTGTGGCCACAGGAACATGGTCAAACTGACTTTGCATGTTCATTGGCAATAATGGGCAAGATCCTGCACTTTTTAGTATCTGCGGTGGTGTCTGGAACAGAACCCCCACTGATACGGGGGGCCAACTGTATGTCCAGAGTATGACAAACTCAGTTTAATTATCTTGGTTTCTAGGGAAAGTTCAGGCCTGGTTTGCTCTAGAACCCATTTGTTTGTCTGTTTAGCAGTCCACAGTATCCACAAGAACTCTTCTCCAGCACTACATATCAAATTAGTTGATTTTGTTCCTATCTACTTCCCTCCATATCCAGCTTTCACAACCATACATAGAAATGGGAAACATGACCATCCTAATTTTAATATTAAATGATACAGCTTTTCAGTTTGGAATCTTGTCTAGTTTCTTCATAGCTGCTCTTCCAAGTCCTAGTCTTCTTCTGATTACTTGACTGCAGTCTTCATTCTGATTAATGACTGAGCCAAGATGTGGAATATTTTTAACTATTTTAATGCTTTCATCATCAACTTCAAAGTTATGTACAGTGGACCTTTGGTATCCGCTAGGCTTTAATTCCGGGATCCACCATGGATACCAAAATCCATGGATGCTCAAATCCCATTAAATATAATGGTATAATAAAGTGATGTCCCCTATATAAAATGGCAAAATCAAAACAAACAGCTTCATTTATATACCGCTTCATACCGCCTAAGGAGTGTCTAAGCGGTTTACAACTGTAAGCTACTTGCCCCCAACAATCTGGGTACGCATTTTAGCAACCTTGGAAGGATGCATGCCTGAGTCGAGCTTGAGCCCTTTTGCTGGTATTGAACTCTCCACCTTATGGTTTTGAGTGAGTGGCTGCAGTACAGGCATTTAACCACTGCACTACCAGGTTTGCTTTTGAGAATTTATATATTTTTAAAATATTTTCAAGCCATGGATGGTTGAATCCATGAATAAAGAGGGCCAACTGTAGTCATTTAAAATGAAGACAAACTTTCAATTTTAGAAAGAGAAGTGGAAGCTGCATTTGGAGCACTTGGGAGAAATAAATCACCAGGAACAGATGGTGTACCCACAGAGCTGTTTCATTCTTTAAAGACAGAATCTTATCTAACTAAAATGTGTCAACAAATATGGAAAACAAAACAATGACCCCCAATCACCACGAAAGGGGACACCAGGGATTGCAGCAACCACATGACCATTACATTACCCTTCCATGTCAGTAAACTGATGCTCAAAATTCTTCATTCTACTATGTGTGGAGTGAGAAATGCCAGGAATCTAAATTGGTTTTGGGAAAAGAAGAGGCACTAGGAATCATATTGCAAAAATGTTGGATAATGAAGTGCACCAAAGAATTTCAGAAGAAAATCAGCCTGTGCTTTATAGATTATAGCAAAACCTCTTGGCAAACTATGGATTGCTCTTTAAAAAAACAGGTGTGCCACTATACAGTGGTCCCCCGCCTTACGAATCCCCCGGGTTGCGAAAACCCCAGGATCCGAAAGGCGGCGGACCGGCTTTTTATCCCTCGGGATACGAAATATCCCCCGGGATACGAAGGAAAAAAAGCCGCGCGGCCCCTTTAAATGGCCACGCGGTCCGTCTGAAATAGCGGTCCCCTGGGAAACGAATGCTTCCGGGTTACGAAAGGTAATCCGGAACGGATTACCTTCGTAACCTGGGGGACCACTGTATTTGATTGTCCTGATGAGTAGCCTATGCTGAGGATAACAGACTACCCTCAGGACAGAATACGGAAGAACAGAATGGTTTCCAATTGGCAAAGCGTTTAAGGCAAGGCTGCATTTTATCACCTTTATTGGTTCAGCATGCATACATAAAATAATATATGCAGAGCAGGTGGAAGGAGGAGTGAAGATCGAGGAAGTAATATCAACAATCTAGGATATGCAGATGATCAGTTAAACTTGTACACTGAACATGTTATATGTAAAGCAAGATTAGACTTGGAGGAAGAAGGTGTGAAAATTGGAGGAAGGAACATCAACAGTTTAAAATATTCAAATGACACGATACTGCTAATAGAAAATAGCAAAGACTTGGAACAAAGAAAGTGAAAGAAGAAAGTGCCAAGGCAGATTTACAGTTGATCATCAAAATAAAGATAATGGCCACCACTTATTCACATTACTTTGAAGTAAATGATGAAGACATTAAAATAGTTAAAAATATTCCACAACTCATCAAGACTCTGCAGCATGTTTGAGGCTAAGGACTTTATTGCATGGGAGGCTTACCATGAGTAAATCGCCATGAAATCATCAGAAATCAAGAAAGAAGCACGATCAGGGTTCACACCCCCACACATTTCTCCCATCAGTAAATCGTCATGGAGGCATTGGGGCTCGCTTCTCCCCTGAATAAAGCATCCGAGCTGCCATTTGGTAATAACGGGATCTCCCATTATTGCCAAATGGCAGCTCCATGACAGTTTACTGACAGAGAAGCGCATAGGGGTGTGTGAAACTCCAATCATGCTTCTTTCATGATTTCTGATTATTTCATGGTGACTTACTCACGGTAAACCTCCCACATGTCCTACGGCTGCATCCACACTGCAGAACTAATCTGGTTTGACACCACCTTAACTGCTCAATGCTGTGGAATTCTGGGAATTGTTTGTTCTGGTCCCATAAAACTCTGGTGCCACAACAAGCTATAATCCCCAGAATTCCATAGGATTGAGCCACGATGTCAAACCAGATTAAATTCATGGTGCAGATGCAGCCTTAGTCCCAAAGATGCTGCGGGGGTCTTTTTAAAATCTTATTATGCTCATAACAGACTTAACATGGATATGCTTTCAAATATTACTATATGTGTATAGATATGCTTAAATTAAAATCCCATGTTGAGCCAATTTATTTTAAGGGATATTTTAACATAGGTGAAAGTTAAGAACAGAATCCAGCTCAAAGCATTTATTGTTGTTGTCCCTGTTCTTTATCTATTCTTTTATCTTGAGTTATATTTTTGTTATATTTATATTCACTGTTGTTGAGAACCATTTCATCAAAAGATAGTGTAGAAATTTAAGAAAACCAAACATATGCTTTTAGATAAAACTGAATAGGCTCTCCAAAATGTTAAAAACAAATTCTGCTACAGATACAGTCAGGATTGGGAAAGTCTAGGGATTAATCTAACAGCTAGGGATTAATCTAACAGCTATTTACAAATACCTGTTCAGTGCTTATAAAGGCACATTGCTTGACATCTTAGCATGCATGCTTGATATTTCTGGCTCACGCATAATAATGATCAATTCTTCCATGGTCAAGACAAGGCAGGAGAGATGGAAAATGGGCCAAAAATGGTGCAGGTCTAAAATTAAGAGTTTTCATTGTATAGCACTTGCAGATGTATTCACGCACACACGCCTGGCTTTTTTGTATTTGGTTGTTTCATGACCTGAAGTTGAAACAGATCTACTTTCACTTGATTTGCATAGCATGCTCAAGACTGTGATGGTATGAAATATTCTTATTGTGGCATAAAAGTTAAGTAACCAGAAATAAACACTGTTTTTGGTTGCTTAAGTATTCACCTCCCTGAGTCAATACTTTTTTAGCTTTGTGCATCAGAATACTGCTAGTTTTGCCCATTCTTTCTGTTAAAGCCCCTCCAGCTGTGTCAGATGAATGGGGACTGTTGATGAACAGCAAATTTCAGGACTTGCCTCTGATTGTCAATTAGACTGAGCTCTGAGCTCTTCCTGGGCATCCTGAGATGTTGAGGTTCTTGTTTTTAAACATTTCAGTGTTACTTTGGCTGTGCTAACATCATTGTCCTCTTTTTCAGTCTCAGGTCCTTTTGCAGACAGAAACAGGTTCTCTAGAATTGCCCTATATTTGGCTGAGACTCACGTCCTTCCCTGACACGAAGAATTTGTTCCGACCCCCCCCCCCCATGTTAGGGTAAATTCTGTGAATGCTCGAGCCCCATTGAAGAAAATGGGGCTCCTGCACACGGCACATGCACCATTGACTTTTCCAGTGTGTGGCTTTCAGTGTAAGCTGAAAGCTGCGTATAGTGCACTCTCATATGACGCGGGCGCCTTGCATATAACATGTGACCATGGCAACTGGCTGAGACCTAGAAAAGTTGTGTGTGTACACATGCATTTGCACATATATATCTTGTATGTTCATCCTCTCACTCCAAAAGTACTGCTGGGTTTCTGTATTGAGGTAATATATATATATATATATATATATATAGATTTATTTGTATCCCACCCAATCATGGGGAATCCAGGCGGCTAACAACAGTAAATGAAACAATACAAAATTTACAATAAAGTACAGAATAAGCCCTTCCTAGTTCCTAACCAATACATAACAAGCAAATCAATAAACAATATAATACAGTAGTAATTGACAAAACATGAATATTACAGTCAAATGAAACTCATAACTAAACTGTTCCCAATCAACCGTTCCCTCAACACAAGTTCAAATCAATATAATATTATAAAAAATTAAACCCAAAAACATAACAAGTTTACCAAAATATATTATGTCATAGTCCCAATATATTACCAGACATTATAAAACACAATAATTCTTTTAAAAAAGGCAACAAAGACAATTCAAATTCACAAGAGGAGCCCAGGTAGAGTAGGGCACAAGAGCCCAGATGGAACATGCCACTCTCTGAGCTGCTCAAATTCAGCTGTGGCTCCACTAACTGACAATAACTGACCCTCCCTTGACAATAAAGAATTACAATGCAATATGAATGCAAAATAGCAAAATGAAAGGGAGGTGTTCCGGAGGACAGAGGACGGCTTTTTAAACATGCCTCCTCCTCCTCAGCCCCCATCTTTAGGTGCCTTGCCTCATGCAGCATCTCAGTCCCAGGTGGAAATGGGGGAATGGAGGAGCCTCCTAGCTCAGCTTTCCTCTGGCAGGGAGATGTTTTGGAGGACAGAGGACGGCTTTTTAAGCATGCCACCGCATCCTCAGCCCTGGCAATAAATGCCGGCACTGGGACAGAGTGGGGGTGTGGCCCCCCTGACTCTGCCCTCATTCTGCATGATGCTGTGTGCCCTACCGCATGGCAGGAGGCATTATGGTGCTCCCTTGGTAGATCATGTACATGTGCTGTGCCAATAGAGTGCTGAAAAGCAGTCCATAATGCAAAAAGAAGCTGTTTTTTGCAGTGTTTTTTTGCACCGCTACCCTGCCAGCTTGGGGGCATGGCATGCGGTTGCCATGTCCCTGATCTGGCAGGGGAAGGGGTGGAATCCCGCCGCACCTTAGGAGCCATCTGTAAAGCCCCAGAGTTTTTGGTTTTCTCTACCACACATCAAATTCTGCTACTCTTTTTCTTTTTGTCAATCCCTCCCCCCCAATTCTGCTACAGTGCTGCAATAGCACTAGCGTTAAAAATATATGAATAAACCCAATTTGTTGTTCTCTATTGGTTTTTCTGATCTTCACAATCCTTCAAAATTTTATATGAACCTACCGGCAGAAGCGAAGGGTCAAAAATCATAGCCTCATTTTTCCCAATTGCATATATAGCAGCTGTTTGTAACAGAGAAGAATGGTTGTGATGGAGGGCACTGTAGATACCTGAAGATCACATTTTAGTTTCACTTTTCTGCAGGAATATCTTGAGTTTGATAGCCTGATGTGATGTTACAGCATTTTATGCTTCTCAGTGATTGCTTTATTCTTCATTTGCTTTGTTTGTTTAGCTTCTACTACAGCCAGTTAATAGTAGTCAATCAATCAGTGGTTGAGATTGATGCTCATCAGCTTCATTTTGGAATACAAAAACTATTAAGTGTATAATTCCACTTGAGCCTTTCTGTGACAAGTCTGAAAGCCTTCTCTTCCCATCAAAGAAACACCCCTTTTAGCTCCTCTTCTTTCCCTTCCCAGTCCGATTTGAAAGCCTTCTCTTCCCATCATAGAAACACCCCTTTCAGCTCTTCTTTCACAGCCTGATTTGAAAGCCTTGTCTTGCCATCAAAGAAGCACCCCATTTAGCTCCTCTTCTTTCCTTTCCCAGTCCAAGCTGAAAGCCTTCTCTTCCCATCAAAGAAACACCCATTTTTGCTCCTTTTCTTTCCTTTCCCAGTCAGATCTGAAAGCCTTCTCTTCCCAGCAAAGAAACACCCCTTTTAACTCCATTTCCTTTTATCCCCAACCCAATGTTAAAATCTCTCCTCCAGCACCAGAGAAATGGAGCTAGGGGTCAAGACAGGTCCAGAAAAGAAGGAGGAGGGATAGATGTGGTGTTTCCCCTTTCCATCCTTTGTTAAAGCCCCTAGGTTTTACCCTCGACTTATCCACAGATCGTATCAAAATCCATGATTTTGACCCCGAAACCTTCCCTCAACTTATACATGAGGTCCACCTGAACACAAGTATACGGTACATCTCTTTGAATTTAAAAAAAAATTATTATTTTGCTTTGTGGATGGATGAGCCAAGTGGATGAGCAAAGTGAAGCCATTCAGATGCTGGCTTGAGAGTTCCAGCGCCTCTAACTACCACAGAAAACTAGGTGTGAAGGTCTGCTTTTGCCTGGTCCTGGGAATTGTAGTTTATTATGCCACCAGAGCTCTCTGACAGAATGTCTCACAAAACCTACAGTTCCCAGAAATCCCTAGCATTGAGCCAGGGCAGTTGAAGTGGTCTCAAACTGGATTATTTCTGCAGACAGTAACCATGTTAGTCTGGATAGGTACACAAAAAGATATTGTAGCCCTATCATTGTGAGAGAAAGAAGTTTGTAGTGTAAGCTTTCATAGACTGAATCTACTTCATCTAATGTTGCATCTGATGAAATACAGTAGACTCAGTCTAAGAAAGTTTATGCTACAAACCTCTTTCAGTTAGTCTCAGAAGTGTTACACTAGCCTAATATGTGTATGCATGTTGTCCTTTATCTCTGGCAGCACAAAGCTTTGGGTGAGCCATGTGAATAATTGGGTAATGGCTTTGGGTTTTGGTTTGTTTTTTGGGGGGGGGGGGGACTGGTTTTAGGTTCACTTTTTTAAAAGCATGAGCATTCTTCATACTATACAGTTGGGGGGGTTAGTGTTTTGAGCATTGCACTAGGACTCTGGGAGCCATGGAAACCCACTGGATGATCTTGAACATGTCACACTCACTCAGTCTGAGAGAAGGCAATGGCAAACCCTCCCTGAACAAATCTTGCCAGGAAAAATATGGTCATAAGGTCACTTTAAAGTCTCCATAATTTGGGGACAACACGAAAGTGCAAAACAGTAACAACAAATACCTCATGCTATGCCTATATTATACTGCCTGCCACAGGCAGGCACTAATTGTCCTTAGCCAGTTTCTAACCTAAAACAATTTTCACAAGTTTAACCAAAAAATGATTATGTTGTGATATTAATTAGGTTATCTTTTTAAATGTTTCTAGGAGAAGATGGAGCAGGTAAAACTAGTTTAATTGGAAAACTTCAGGGAATTGAGGAATACAAGAAAGGAAGAGGAATGGAATACTTGTATTTAAATGTGCATGATGAAGACAGAGATGGTAAGTACCAGCTGAGATAACCACAGGATTGTCTTGGTATTCTCTGCTGATTAGATTTTTATTTGCTTTCATAGTACTTGTTTTCGGTGTTTAATTTTCTGAACCTCTGCCTGTTTTTTCCTCCTTTTTTCAACAATCTCCCCATCTCACCCTCCCTTTTTTAAATGGGACTTTCCAGGTATGGTTACAAAGAAAAACAGAAAAGAAAGAGGAAGGGGAAGGGGAGGGAAAGGAAATGATATAAAGTGTGATTAAGAGCTCACCACATTTACAGTCAGTTAAACACCATGTCACTGGAGTATAATTTAAAGCAGTGGTCCCCAGGCTTTTTTGTCTACTGCCCCCTTTCCTCTTGAGCACAAACCCTAATGACCCCTCCATGCATATTTCTTGATACAGTGGTCCCCTGGGTTACGAAAGTAATCCGTTCCGGATTACCTTTCGTAACCTGGAAATCTTCGTTTCCCGGGGGACCGCATTCTTTGACGGACCGTGCGGCAAATTTAAAGGGGCCGCGCGGTTTTTCTGTTTCTGATCCCGGGGTTTTCTTCGGATCCCGGGGGCTTTTTTGCGGCCCCGGCGGTTTCAGGTCTCGGGGATTTTGTTCCCCGGGAGATGCGGATCCCGGGGGACCACTGTATTAGTTCTATAATTTTACTGCAAGTTCAAAACAACCAGTCTCAGTCGCTGCTCCCTTTGTACCTGGTCACCTTGGGAGCAGCAACTGAGCAGCTGGCTGAACACTGACAGAAAAGCCTCTCACTTGGGTCTGTCTTGTGGCAAAGCCAGCCTGGGTAAAAAGCTTTTTGGTCACTGCTCAACTGGCTGCTTGGTTGCTGCTCTCTTTCCATCTGGTCACCCCAGGATCAGCAACTAAGCACTAGCTGACCAGCAACTGAGAAGCCTCTCGCACATACTGCCCTTCTAGAAAATGCCACTGTGGGCAGGAGGCTCTTAGAGGTGAAGCAGACAGATGGGAAGTTATGTTTTACAGTGGTCCCCCGGGTTACGAAAGTAATCCGTTCCAGATTACCTTTCGTAACCCGGAAATCTTCGTTTCCCGGGGGACCGCATTCTTTGACGGACTGTGCGGCAAATTTAAAGGGGCTGCGTGGTTTTTCTGTTTCGGATCCTGGGGGCTTTTTTGCGGCCCCGGCGGTTTTGGGTCCCGGGGATTTTGTTCCCCGGGGGATTCGGATCCTGGGGGACCACTGTATATACATAGCCCGAAAGTAATTTTATACAATATTTTAAATAATTTTGTGCATAAAACAAAGTTTGTGTACACTGAATCATCAGAAATCAAAGGTATCACTATCTCAGCCACTCATGAAAAAAGTTTTAGTCTTTGGAGTATTGCGGATTTTGGAATTTGGTGATTCAGTCTGTATACCTAAACTTTATTTCTTTGCTTCTGTTCTAGATCAGACAAGATGTAATGTATGGATATTGGATGGGGATCTCTATCATAAAGGTCTCCTGAAATTTGCAATGGAAGCTATCTCATTAAAGGACACTTTGGTTATGCTGGTTGTAGATATGTCTAAACCATGGACTGCTTTAGACTCTTTACAAAAATGGGCCAGTGTTGTAAGGGAGCATATTGACAAATTAAAAATTCCTCCTGAAGAAATGAAAGAAATGGAACAAAAGAGTGAGTATTTTTAAAGTGAAGAAATGTGATAGGTGTGTGTTTGCGCGCTCATAAGCTTTTCTGAAAGTTTGTTAGCTTTGTGAAAGATTCTTTTTACCATAGCTGTAATATCTGGGATGTAGTTCCTATTTATTATTTCTTTTGAGAATTACATGATTTAGGATAGGTTGATCCATTCACTTGAATATTTACCCTTGGAGCAAGAGTTCTAAGTCCATTATAAAATTGCTATGTTTTTTAGAGTTCAGGTTGCTTGTGCATAGAACAGCTGTGTCTTCTTAATTATGTGTGTGTTATGCTTTTTATCATATTAAGTGCTGGAATATGTTTATTTTGTCCTTTCAGTTGTGTACTCTAAAAATATTTGATCTGTGTTATGGAGAGTGTAGTAGATTCTAAATGGCTGAAACTAGATATTACAGTTCTCCGACATTTGCGGCTTTGACACTCGCGGTTTTGATCATTCGCGAGGTCAAGGCCACCACATGCACGCGCAGTCCTCCCCCCCCCCCGGGCTTTTCTCCTTCAGAGAAAAAAAGCCCAGGAGGGAGAGAGCAGGAAGGGTGCGCTTTCCACCCCCACCCCTTTCCAGGACTTCGAGCTGCCTGGATCCTGGGAAGAGACTTGGTGGGGCTCT
Organism: Urosaurus nigricauda; assembly: GCA_034509955.1. NCBI lineage: Eukaryota > Metazoa > Chordata > Lepidosauria > Squamata > Phrynosomatidae > Urosaurus > Urosaurus nigricauda. The sequence continues at coordinate 76,474,870 of JAOEGL010000006.1, forward strand.
TTGTTTGTCTCTTTCAATCTGGTTTCAATTGGGTTTCAAGGTGTCACATTCCACCATAGCCATGTGGATTAAGGCATTCAGCCTGTTAGCATATAACTCTGTAAGAATGCTTTGCCAAGCTAATGTGATGGCACATTCTACCAGAATAGTAGCTACTTCAGCAGTGTTTTCCACTAATTTCCCCATCATTGACATTTAACATTAGCTTCATTAGCATAATTGACATTATCAGCTTCAGCTGATACACCAGCTATGCCCCTTCCTAGAATTGAAGGGCCTAAAGATGGTTAACTTCTGCAATGTTCTCTACATTGGGCTACCTTTTTACCAAGTCCAGAAACTCCAGCTGGTTCGGAATATGGCAGTTAGATTACATCACACCAATCTTAAAATCATTCCATTCATTGCCAGTTAGTTTCTGGGCAAAGTACAAAGTGTTGGTTATTACCTTTAAAGCCCTACATGGTTTGGGTCCAGGTTACTGACTGGAGAGGTGGAAAAGAAATTCATCATCATCATCATGGGGCAGCCATCTGGAATACTACTTCTTCATTGGTCATTATGATTGACAAATTTAGGTCGGTAAATGCCATATTTGGAAGAAGGGTCCTGCTGGAGGTGGTTAGGAACTAGTGTGCAGTCACTTCTCTCCCTAATACTTTAGATTGAGGGCTTGGCTATATCCCAAATTGTTTGGATTCCTCATCTCACTAATCCAGACAGTGGCCCATTGGGTATTTACTATGAAGATGCAATCTGGGTTGATGAGAGGGAGGATCCATGCCTCCCACGGTGACTGTTGAACCTTTCTCAGGGTGTGATGGATTGTACTTGCCTTTTTTCTCAAATCTGCTATTGCTCTAAGTTCTTTATATTCAAGCTTGGGTTGTAAGTGAATTAGTTTCTAAGTGAATTAGTTTCTCTGAATGAGAGGAGTAATCAAAGTCTGTCTTTACTTTTAGTGAGACCATGTTGCTTTTCTTGCTTGACTCAGGGTGGAAATGGGAGAAACAAATGTTACTCCCAGTAGTGTCCCTATGCTTGGTGTCACCAGGTGTTGGGTCTTGGGTGGCTGCTGGGCAAATGAGAAAAAGACGTGACACCCTTTCTCATTCACCCAGCTTCAGACAAGGTGTACTGCCATTCTGGGTGTACACCCCTCTCTGGCGTGTTACCTGGTGTGGTTTGAACTCCATTGGTTATTGCTGTTTTCTTGATTAGAAAAACTAAAAACTTTGATTTTAGGCTTGCTTTCATATATTTTGAAAGTTTTAATATTTATTTTATTTATTAAAATTACTTAAGAACTTTCTTACATATGGTGTATCTGTTCAGGAGGCTATAGATTGTTCTCTGGAAGGAACAATGCTTCTTGAATCTTACTGTCTACCTTTTATTGTATCTTAGTTTGAAATACTTTGTATGCTTAAGAAAATCATAGTTAACACGGCTGAGCAAAGGTAAACATAGTTGAGCAAAGGTAAATAATGTGCAATGTGGTTAATGTGAATATAAGCTCTTTCAGAAGCAAAATAACTGCTAATGAAAGGGATCTCATTCACCTTTTCCTCTGCCTTTATTTCAGTGGTAAGAGACTTCCAAGAATACACGGAACCAGGAGAAGACTTTCCAGCTTCTCCACAGAGGAGAAATACTTCATTACAAGAAGACAAAGATGACAGTGTCATTTTACCACTGGGTGCAGATACACTAACATGTAACTTAGGCATTCCTGTAGTAGTAGTTTGTACAAAGGTTTGTTTCATATTTCAGACTATTTTTACATATATTAAGGCCCACAATAAGGTTAAACTCCTTGAAATAAGTGGGCAGGACATCTATAAAGCACAGTAGTTTTGAGGGCTGCTTATTGATATTAGCACGAACATTTTTCACGGGTGTTGGTTAAGTGTTAACAAATTAGTCAAAAATATTTTATAAATCAAACATTTATATAAACTAGCATCTTTAATTCTGAGGCATTTTAATACAGTGGTCCTTTTGTATGCTGGGAATACACTCTTAACCCCTCCCCCCCCCACATATGTGAAAAAATGCAGGACTTCAAGCCCCATTGATTCTAATGGCGGCATGCTCCTGCGGTGTGGATGCACACACCATTCCCCCCCCCCCAGGTTTGCCATCTGTGTGAGCTCAAGACCATGGATGGCAAGCCTGCATATGGTGCGGGCAGACTATATAAATGCACTATTAGCACTATTTCTGTTTTGAATCTGCACAAAATACTATTCATATGTATTAAATTCCACTGATGTCACTTTCTAGAAGTGTTCATCTATGTGTTTCTCCTTCCCTGATCTTAAAACAGGATTGCTGTAGTCAAGAAAGAGCCTGATAGAAACAGGACAATAAAGGCAACCTTGTAGGAATCATATCACTTAGGGTGTTAAATGTAAAAACCTTCACCTAGACCAGAAAGCCAGGTCAGCTGCTCAATTGATAGTTTAATGTGATCTTGTATCCTTACCCTGTCAAGAAGTTCTATAAAATGGGATTGTAGGATCTCATAAAGATTTTTTTGGAGATACACTTTTTCAGTTTTGGTTGTGGATGGAGTTTTTTTTTTAAATGAATTAAGTGTCTATGTAAAGATTCTTGAGTCCATTAGGATTTTGAGTTCCTACGATGTACATAAGCATTAGATAGAGAAGAAACCTATAGTCTGCTTTTGAGTTTTTAAGATATGCACCTTTGGACTGCCCCCTTCCTCAGAGAAAGTATTACCATATGTGAACTACATATTGCTGTCATTCTCAAAAGTTGTACCGGTATCAGCCAGTGCTAGCCATTATGAACCCAATTAACAACTTGGCTATACTATGAAACCAGTTGTCGAGGCTGTGGGGCAATGCACCAGAGCATAACTTCACTGTGCGACAGCTTAAATGCTAGTTCTGTGTAAAATCAATTGCATATATCACATGTTTTGTCAAAATCTATAAATGTTACCCTTGTAAACCTAAAATTATGCTGTAATAATTGTATTTCACAAGAACTGCCTTAGTATTTGCTGTCTTCATGTACAGTCTAAAAAGTGTTCTGAAACAGAATTATATGTGTAGAAAGTAGATATACATCTCAGCCTTACACCATTGATGTTGCTTATGATTTATGTATGTGCTGTGGTGCTTGATCTTCTATATTTTATTAAGGAGTAAGTTCATAAAGAAAGCCAGTGTGGTGTAGTGGTTTGAGTGATGGACTGCAACTCTGGAGACGAGGGTTCAGTTCTCCACTCAACCATGAAACCCACTGGGTGGGCAAGTCACATGCTCTCAGCCACAGAAAAAGGCAATGGCAAACCTCTTTTGAACAAATCATGCCAAGAAAACCCCATGATAGTTTCCCCTTAGGGTTGCTATAAGGTGGAAATGAAGGCATACAACAACAAACATAATAGGAGCCAGAGTGGTATAGTGGTTTGAGCATTGGACTACAACTCTGGAGACCAGGGTTCAAGTCCCTGCTCAGCCACTAGGTGACCTTAGCCAGTAACACTCTCTAATGGACCACCATTAGTCGGAAATGAAGACACATAATAACAAACATAATGTTCAGTAGGACTTGACAATGCAGTAAGTGAGCTAAGGACTGCGTCTTTTAAGTCTTTTTTTTAAATCTGTTTTTAAAAATCTCAAGATCCCGAGAAACATACCGTTGGTTTTGCATGCCCCAAGAGGCTGTGTGCTTTGTTGTTTTTTTTTTAAAAAAGCTGTCAACCTCACATGCAAAACTCCTTTTGAAGCCATGGGGAAATTCAGATGCAATTTCTGAGGAATTTATTGTATGTTGCATATTGTCAAAAAGAAGATTTTTTTAAAATAGTGCTGAATGTGCTCAAGCCTTTGGGCATGCCTCCTGAAGCAGTTTTTGGACCCTGGCCATTATAAGCAATTTCAAAAAGGGGAGAGAAAGTATCTAAAGCTCTCTCAGCACATTTTAAAGGTGCTACATAGTCGATGGAATGGTGAATTTAAAAAGTGTGTTCATGTTTAGTTGCTTGAATCTTGTTTTGAAATTTATTTTAGATGAGTCCAAAATCATAAACAGCTACAGACACAGGTCTTCAAGTTTCTAAAGTAAAAAAGTGGTCTTCCTCCTCTAAGGAATCCACGTGTTTCAACTACATGATATTGGTCCTAGAATAGGTTCTGATTTGGACGCAGCAGCAACAGTCTCCCATTTTGCAAGTATTTCCGTAGGGAACAATCTTGAATAGCCTAGTAATTGACGTTAAGAATACTTGCACTGCAAAAGCAGACTGTTAAATATAAACTCAGTGTACTGTCATTTGATTTGAATATGTGCTTTGGGCTTTCAGTGATAGAATAATGCTGATATAATATTGACCTTTAATACTGTATTTATTTATTTATTTATTTATTTGCAGTGTGATGCGATTAGTTTGCTGGAAAAAGAGCACGATTACAGAGATGAGCACTTTGATTTCATTCAGTCACACATCCGACGGTTTTGTTTACAATGTATCCTTTATTAGTAAAATTCATACTGGATGTCTGAGTAACTGTTATACAAAGTGATCTTATAAATTCACTCAGTGCCTATGAGGAATGATACTAACTTGCCTTGGACATATCTTCATTTGAACTTGGAACATAGTTCAGTTTTAACGATATTAAATCATAGTTTAAAATTGGTTTAATATCCTTTCTCATTGCATAGTTAGTAATCTTAATCTCAATCAAAATAGGAAGCTGCTTTCTAGATGGCTTCATTGTTTGTGCTGTGCTGTGAACTAAAATGCAAAGGGTGGCATGTATAATCAGAAAGTCTGCTTATATTTTAAATTTATTGAGCCAAAGATATGGTTATCCAAAACAGGCATCTGTTAAGATAAAACGATATTCTCAGAAAGTCTGGTAAGTGCAACTCAGTTAAGTATTCTTCTGAAATCAGCGTTTTTGTTAAGACTGAAGCGGCATGGCGATTATAATATCAAACACAGCTATATTTATTGTCTATAGTCCACTATTTAAGAATAGGATAGCAGAGAGAAGTAAGGATGTGATATTAGACTTGGGATGTGATTAGGAAGTATTTAATTCTTTAGATGTTACAAGGCTGATGATTCATCCCTAGTAACCTCCTTGTAAGAATATATACCTGTTTTGCCAGTTGTAGATGTGATGACAGTTTTGCCCATCATTTTGGTTATGAACTTCTTTCACTTATATGAGCTAGACTTGTGGAAAAACAAGCACCTGTAACATGAAGGAGCTGCACTTTATTTTGGTGTAGCAAGTCATGTCATATAAGTGTTTGTAAAATGTTTTGCTATTTGAAAAGTCTGATAAAATTAGCTTTTTCGTAAGAAACTTGGTTTCTTTTCCTCATTTTATGTGGCACCTTTTTGACAGGGAAGGTAGTTAATAGATTTAAAGCTTAATCTAACATAATATTCTCAATATCTGTATTGGGTTGCAATATATTACACTTACTATTCCTACCTGTCACTGCCAAGCAGATAAATATTTATACATTTTCCTTAACAAATAATTCAGATGGTGCAGCACTTATTTACACTTCAGTAAAGGAAAATAAGAATATTGATATAGTGTATAAATATATTGTCCAGAAACTATATGGATTCCCCTTCAACTCCCCTGCCATTGTTGTGGAAAAAGAAGCCGTATTTATGTAAGTTACTTAGTTAATCTTCTATTATAAATTTATCTCATATTGTATTCCAATCTAAATTAAGTGCATTTCCAACCTCTAAGTGGAGTGTTCCTCTAGTCAGGATTCTAGTCACTGGATTAGGACACTTGTCTAAAGCTGATTCTGGAGAAGAGAGAAGAAAAAGGGAACTTCTTTCCCCTTTTCAAGCCTGTTGAAAGCTTCCTCTACTGTACTACTGTGATAAAAGATCTGTCAGTGTTCATTGCTAAATAATTGGGTTCTCTCCCCCCCCCCCCCCCAAACCCAAATCAAATGCCATATTGTGCAGGAAACATGTTTTAAATCTCCATGCCACCCTCCTAGATTTTCAAATGAACATTCTTGTTCTGCTTTGAAAGAGTGTCCTTTTGAACTGGATGTGGCTTAATAAAAAGAGAAATAAGTCTTAACTGTTTTTGTATCTTTAGCCCTGCAGGATGGGACAATGAAAAGAAGATAGGAATATTACATGAGAACTTCCAGACACTGAAAGTGGGTGACAGTTTTGAAGATATTATTACAAAGCCTCCAGTCAGAAAGGTAATTATTTAACAGTATTTAAAAGATATATTATTTTAATTTCAACCCACTATTTCATTTTGAAGCATAGGAAATTATTTCAAGTGGCAGCAATACAAACCTGTTTTGCCTATCACTGTTTTTTGGGGTGCAGTCAAGTTTATTTAGAAGTAAATGCCATTTGAAACCATTGGGACAGCAGATTTAAGAGTTCAAGACTAACATATATTGCTGCTAGCATGCCATATTTTACTTACACTCTTTCATAAAGCAGGGCTGGAAATGAAGGGACACTATCTATGGAGTTGGTCATTAGGATAAGCATCTTTGAAAAAAACTAGGCATAGAATATAGTGGGAAATGTGAACTGGGACATATTTAGATGCATGAGAGCCCAATCTTAAGAAGGTAATAACATTAGGCTGGTTCAAGACGTAAATTGGGTTAATTGTCAAATAAATACAGTATATAATGGGAGCAACAGATGTGCCAATTTACCATCATGGTTTGTAACACTGAGAACTTAATATCATACTAATTCCACAAGGGGAGCTATCTCCATTACTTACATCAGGTGTGCTATTGCTAGATGTTTTACAGTATCACTGATGAAACCATATCACAGCATAGATGTTAAGAGGTAGAGGTGTGGGATTGTGCCAGAACTGTGGATGGCCAATTTATACACCAATATAGAGGCATTTCAGTATTGCTGGAGTTAGTTTAGAACAAAGTTGGGCAACTGCAGAGGGCAACAGGTGATTTTCTTGTATACCACTCTTGTGGATGTCACTCTTGGCCTAGGATTGCCTGTAATAAAGCTGATTCCTGGGGAGTTGGTGGAGTGTAAGGGAAGTCAGAACAACATGTTTTGGCAGTTTTTGAATATTTTAAAAAATTGGCTATATTTCAGTGACAAAATATTAATTTGGAATGGGGCTGAGTCTCTAGAGGGCCCAAATGAGTCCCCACTTTCTCTGCCCCTTCTCTATACGATGACATGGAAGTATGTTAGTAATGAAATTAAAATGAGATGTAGTGTTGAGTGGTGTTAAGGCTTTGGGTATAAAGCATATTTATACAGAATGTAATACCCACTCCCACAACTGTATAAATAGCCTTCATACATGAAGCCTTAATACCACTTGAGACTGCATCTCGAATTTATATCCACAAAAGCTCATGCGAAAATAAAAGCCAATTAAGGATGCTGCCATATTTCTTTTTTTCCCTCCCCCTTCCTTCCTTCTTTTTACTCTGTGAGAGACTCACATGGCTAGTACTTTGAAACGATTTGGTAGAATAGAGGCAACCTGTGTAGATGAGCAAGTGCAGGAACAATGTGCTCTCTGCAACAAGTTTTTGTTAGTTAATAAACCGTCTGGTGCCTTAAATACCACCCGTAGCCTTTGAGCCATCTTTAAGAGTATCCTAATGTATATAGGACTCACTGAAAAAGTTGATACAGAGGTCAAAAAGTAAACACTATAAAAATATTCTGTAGTCATTCATTGCAGTTATTTTGAGGATTCCAGTGTCTACATTTGTTACAAATTGTTCTAATATTATTAAATATTAAAATTTTAATAAATAATGTTAAATATTAAATAATAAAATAATATACTATTAAACATACTAATAATACTAGTTCCAATATTATTAAAAGGTTCTTTTCCTTATTGCAGTTTGTTCATGAGAAAGAGATAGTAGCAGAAGATGATCAAGTATTTCTTATGAAGCAACAGGTAGTGACTGATTTGTATTTACTCTGCATATTCATTTAAACTGCATTTTGTTTCAACTAGAATTAAATTAGATTAAGACTTGAATTTATTGTCAACATTGCCCCATAATGTGTGTTTCATTTTGTTTTGCAGTCCCTGTTAGCAAAACAGCCACCTACTGCAGCTGGAAGACCAGTGGTTAGTCATGCTTGTTTAAATACTAATAACTTGATAGTAAACCTATATAGCAGTGAGCTGAATATGGTTCATTATTTTGGTAAAGTAACACCTCTTCATATTCCGTGTCTAAGAAAACCCTATGAAATTCATGGGGCTGCCATAAGTTGACAGATGACTTAAGGGCATGTCCGCATTGATTGTGCTAGTAATTCTACTTTTTGTACCAGGGAGCCCTGGTGGCGCAGTGGTTAAATGCCAGTGCTGCAGCCACACGGTTGTGAATTTGATCCCAGACAGGGCTCCAAGGTCCACTTAGCCTTCCATTCTTTCTTAGGTCCGTAAAGTGAGTCCCCAGCTTGTTGGGGGCAATTGGCTTACACATTGTAAACTGCTTAGGGAGTGCTAGTTCACTGATAAGTGGTATAGTAATGTACTTGCTATTGATATAAAAGCATTAATACATTTGCTTCTTTGGGCTTTAATCTTGTAGTATCTACATGTTTGGCCTTGCTGAACTCAGTGTGGCTTACTTTTGAATAGACCAATAGGATGACAGTGTTAAGATAACCAACTGAAAACACGAAACATAAATATCAATTAAAAGATGAGATGTTTGGAAGGGAAGAAAATAGTACAGGGCACTCATGGTTGCTTAAAACAAGAACATTGTAGAGCTGGAAACAGGTGCAGAAAATGCAACCAAAATGATTAAAGGACTGGAACATCTGCCCTACCAGAAAAAGTTAGTGTTTGGGCTCTTTAGCTTAGAGAGAAATGATGAATAAAGGAAGAAAAGCTAAAGGTTTATGAAATTATTCAGGCACCATACCCAGTTATTTAAAGTTTTTTTTAAAAGTAGCAGCTAGTGAGGTTGTCTGTCTACCACGTCCAATATCATAGTCCATATGTTGTGTTTAGAAGTGTGAGGCAAAAGGCGCAATTACACTCAAGTCCTCCTAGCAGGCTTCCCACAGGCAACTGATTGGCTACCGTGGGACCAGAACATGGGAATAAATAAAGGTGTTTTATTTCTGATCTAGCATGGCTGTTCTTATGTTCTTAATTTAAAAAAAAACCACTGTTACTTTTTAAAAAAACTTGTCAAAAGCTTTACTGTGTAACACAAGGAAGGAATCAAACCTCAGTCATTATGTGGATAGCATGATTTCTGGATGTTGAAATGGGATCCTTGTGACGATGCAGAGTCAATTTTCCATTAACAGTATTTCTGTTCCAATTTTCATAGACTGCCTAATCTGTAAATACTGTGTATGCCTGTTAACCAGTCACCTTTAATTTAAACTTCCTGTGATTCTTGGCATTGAATGTCTCAAGAAACTTCTTAGATACTCCTCCCATATTTTCTGGAAGCCCAGTATTTCAACTTGAGTACTTCCTTTGTAGGATACCTCACCAAGAGTCCCTGGAGGATCTCCCAGGACACCAAACAGATCTGTCACTTCCAATGTTGCCAGTGTTACACCCATTCCTGCTGGATCAAAAAAAATTGATCCTAGTATGAAGGGTAAGGCCCTTTACTGATTTTTTCTAATTTAAGTATTGAACCATATTGTATATGAGTAGTAAATGTTTCTTGTTCAGACTCCTTCCAATAGATTATTCTGTGGATTACCAGTGATGGTGTAATTACTGAAATGCAACTGTTTCAAACTAAGGGAAACATTTATTCAGTTGAAGATAGTTGTAAGTTTCAAATGGTGGGATATGATTCTTTCTCCAGGATAGAAATTGTCCTTGCGAATTGAATGAAAATAGACGTTCTAGTTTTTTGTGCATGAAATGTCCTCTTTGTAAAATGACTGATTCATATTGTATGAACACTGCAGAAATAATCCAGTTTGATACCACTTAATTGCCATGGCTCAGTGGAATTCTGGGAATTGTAGTTTGTTGTGGCACCAGAGCACTCTTGACAGAGGATAAATGTCTCACAAAACTACAGTTCCCAGAATTCTATAGCATTGAGCCATGACAGTTAAATTATTTCTGCAGTGTAGATGCAGCCTTAAAGATCCTGTACATAAGAAGTGTATAGAAGGTAAAATCATCTGATAGTTAGGTACTGATTAAGTTTTCCTAATACATTCTGTTGGGATATTGGCTTTTAATGCTCAGTATATGAGGCTGTAATGAAATGTAATTGATCATTTAGATTTTAAACCCTATAGTTACAGTTACTCCTATAAGATTTTGAATTAATTCATATTAACCCAGTTTTAACTTCCTTTTAGCTGGAGCCACAAGCGAAGGAGTCCTGGCTAATTTTTTCAACAGTTTGCTAAGTAAGAAGACTGGCTCACCTGGTGGACCTAGTGGCGTTGGTAGTCCTGGAGGAGTAGGAGGCACAGGTGGTGGCAGTGGCAGCAGCTTGCCAGCATCTGCAAAAAAGTCAGGTAAGTGAGTATGCAAAAATTGTATAGTTGGATAAAATGGGCATTTTTGGTCCCTTCCTTTTGCCTTTGGCCCCTCTTCCCCCAAGTGTTCAGTGATGGGGGGTTATTTTATTGCATGAGCCTTTGCAGCAGACAGATGACCACATGAAGCTTATGTCCTTTTATTCATATCAGGTAAGAATGTTACAGCATACAAGAGGGTTAGAGCAGAAACATGTACAGAGCATAGGAGGACCTGCTAGAAACTGTAATATTGTAAAACGTTAGCGTGTTTAATAATGACAAGAATTGTTTTCACTGTACTGTATTGATCTTGTCTGTGATTGTTGAATTGGAATGCTCTCATTTACGAGTGAATGAATCTATCAAGCGTAATCATTTCTGCTTCTCATTTTAACACTCATAGAGTCATTCTGTCTCAGTTTTCCATCAGAACTTTCTCTTCTGTGTATTGGTGGGAATGAGCTGAGGGGCTTTTGCAGAGGTTGAAGTAGATTGCAGCCTGGAAATTCTACATTATGAGACCTTCAAACCTTTGGCCAGCGCAGATTCTGTATTACATTTCTCTTCCTCTCTTGACCTGTAAATAGGGACACTTTCCTGTTAAGCCTGCCCTGAAGCAATCTAGCTAATGGTGCTAAATATGTATGCTGCAAAAGATTATTTGCCATGAATGTACAGTCGTAACTAATGGTGGAACTAAGCATTACCTTGACGAACTGGCATTGCCAAAGCAGCATGGGGGTAGAGAGATATAAATGGGGGAGAATTAGTGTGTATTTGCGAGGTGCTTATATCTTCCTGGCTCTATTCTTTTTTGCATTGTTCTCCCCTCCCTTCCCCCAAATCCCTCAGAGAAGAACAAACTAAATGTGTCTTGTCACCATCTGGTTCTCTATAAGTATCCCCCCTCCCCATTACTGGCATCAAATTACAAGTTCTGATTAGAAAACTGTGTAACACTTTTAGGGTGATAACTAGACATTATTGATCAATGTGCAATTTGTTATGGCTCAGGGCTTCATCTGGGAATGGAACTACATTTTATAATAATGCTGTATATATTTAATAGCAACTCTGTATTGACTGTTGTGATCATGAACACTTGGTATACACTACTTGTGGGGGGACGTTTCACTTAAAACAATACATTTTGTTTCCTTCTTGTTTAGGCCAGAAGCCTGTCTTAACAGATGTTCAAGCTGAATTGGACAGAATGTCACGAAAACCAGATCTGGTCTCTCCAACAACACCGACATCCCCAACAGAAGGTGAAGCATCTTGAAGACACCAAATATAGCCATTTATTCAATTTTCTGGGATAATTTAAACTTGCCTCTGCCTCTTCCTTCCGTGACTGGGACTAGGGAGCTGACACACTTTCAGAGAAGGACAAGCAGTTCACGACTTTTGTGTTGCCCAACATTGTAAAAGGGAACTGTACAGAGGGAAAGTTAACACACAATGTAAGACTCTTGTTCACAGTACAATGTGGCGTTCAGAAGTATCTGGATTTTGTTTAAAAGTCAGTGTAATTCTGTAAATTGGAAGTGTCCACGTAATCATTTCTATTGCAAAAAGCTGCTTGAAGAGTTGAAAAGTTGATATGCAACATGGGCACTTAATTTATACTGATCTCCCAAACTTTTTAGTTCAGTGCAATTTTACAAATTAACCTCAAGGGGGAGGATTTCCTAGGTTTTGTTGGAAAGAGAGCAATCAACTGTTGTTTTTTGTGCACCATCAATAAACTAACTGAAATAAAATTTAACACTTCATTTGGAATATGAATTCAGACTTCGCTGATCTCATTTGATATTTAAATTGGATTAAACTACTTGAACTAAACTGTCATGCCAGAACCTATTATACTATCAAGGATTTACCAGTGAACTGTTTTAAAGTGCTAGGATTAAAGCTGGACAACTTTAAACATCTAAAAGACCATTTTCAAATTAAGCTGACAATGCCTTGAAAATAAAAAATTCTGGGAAATTTCAGGCAGACGTGACTTTTTGAACATTGGTTGTATGTAGAATGCAGTAAACCTCTTTTTTTAAAAAGGTAGTTGTCCACAGACATTTCTTTTCATATAGACCTACCCCATCTTTTGTTTTGGGAGCAGGAAGTGTATGTATGTTTTTGTCTTTGATAATGTTGTGACTTTCACATATATCTCTTTAATAAGTTCCCTTCTAGAAAGGTTGTACAAATGTTGACAGTTTGGAGTTACAGCATTTGTTTCTTGCCCTAAGTAACAATTTTTCTGTAAGTGTTCTTACATGATTCTAGTAGTATCATTCAGAGAGTTAATCAGGTCATTTAATAGTACTGCACTTTCAGATGCTCTCAGACCATTGAATTTTGCACAGTGGTGAAATGCTGGTACTTCAGCCAAAATGTTGTGAGTTCAATCCTGCAAGGCTCTAGGTTGACTCAGCCTTCCATTCTTTCGTAGATTGGTAAAATGAGTACCCAGCTTGTTGGGGCAATTGGCTAACACATTGTAAACCAAGTAGAGAGTGCTTAGAAAGTGGTATAGAAATGTTAGTGCGATTGCTATAAACCACTACTTCTAAGAAATACCTGCTAAAATTATAGACAGGATGTTGTAAATTAATTATTCTGTTTACTTTTAGTGCAATATCTTGCACAAGATCCAGTACTTTAAATCTGATATGTGTTTATAAATCAGAAGTGGGAAGCTGTGGTCATTCATAAGTTGGACTACAACTCTCTTTAGACCTAGTTAGCATAGTTAGCTAATGAAGACTACTAAGAGCTGTAGTAAACCAAGTTATGATAGCCACAATTGACCACTCACTCTAAATCAATGCTAGGATTTTTCAAAATATGTGATCCATCCAAATATTTTAGGTGTGTCTACAGTCTTGCACACCCTGCCTCCCCTGGAATTTCATTCCCTCTCACAAAAGACCGCAGTAGACCTAAAAACGCAAGTTCTCTCTGTTTCAATAAAGTTTACCATATAGTATGGGGTGATTGTTCAAAGAAACAAGTGCAAAAGAACTCTTAGGCACATGGAATTACTTGCATAATTCTTCAGATCATAGCTACTATATGTGACAGTGGGAAAAAAATTAACATGATTCTCCCCATGCATCTATAGCAAATTTGAAACTGCTGCTTGTAAATCCTTCTGTAAAATAAAGAAATTTCAAAAAGGGGGAAGTTAAGGGAATTCCACAACTACCAGATAAAAGAAGAAACCTCAGATTATGGCTACAATATGATTATACCATTAAGATCTAAATTTGTGGAGAAAATGCTTAACCTGGAAAGAACAGCTTTACAGAAGACTACAAAGTTCTTGAATTCTAACCAGATCTGTTCAACCATTGAATAGATTGCTATTGTGTAAACACAGAATGAGCATTCTGGTGCACATTTAAGATGTGCATGAGTTTATCCAACATATAAGGTAAGTAACAGCCCTTTCATTTATTACTTAGGATTGAATTGTTTCTGCATATCCATATATTGGTATAATTCTTAATTACAGATGGAATGCTTCTAGTATTTAGTCTCTGCATACTAAACATAATATGTTCTATTTGAATATATGGATATATCTGAACATAGCAAATAAATATATTCAATACTGTCATGTTCCTTAGAAGAGAGCTCTGTCTCCAAAAAAGAAAAAAAAATGCAACCAGGTTACATTTCTTTGTTCCTGTAAAGTTTTTGAAAATATTTTAACGAGGAACACAGACTTAAATGGGGCAGAAAGAGATGTTACAAGCACTTGACCATCAATATAATTCAGAGGTCTACCCGTACCAACATCAGGATGGGAAAGAAACATAAGAGCAAGATGGAAAAAAAATTGGTTGAAAATTCAAAAAGGATGACATACCAATGTGTTAAGTGCAATAATCTAAATGCTAGCTAAATGGAAAAAAATCTAGCAGAAATTTTAGAATGTACTGTATCTGCTTTTCAGAGAAAGAGTGTATTGTGGAGCTTCCAGGGAAAAAGAGCATTATGGCAGTGCCACTGAAAATGTCATTCTCCATTCCTTCCTTTGAATTTTGCTCATGGTTTGTGTCCAATAAATCAGAATCAAAGATCACTATGCGTTACAAAAGCAGAAGCCTTTTCTCAGGTAGGTTGGGATTTAGCTGTTCAGTGTTCCTAAGTATGTATGTACAATAGTATTCTAGCATAGATAGAATTGTAAAAATAAGATTATATTTGCAAGGGGAAAGCAAGAAGCACTGCTTCTCTGTCCCTCAGCAGTGATTTCTGAAAGAGCTGATTCGGCAGGGTGTGTGTGCGAAAGAGGTGATTAACCTTCTCAATCCGATATTAAAAGCTCTCCCCCCCTCCTACTCCCACTCCTCCCTGGATCTCTCTGACCACCAAATACCCCATTTCCCTTCTCTTCCCTTCTCAATCTGATGTTAAAACCTTTTCTCTGCATTCCCCCTTCTTCCTCTCTGACCATCAGACACCCCATTTTCCTCCAGTCCCTTCCATTTTCAATCTGATGTTAAAACCTTCTCTTCCAGCACCAGGGAAGTGGTGTTAGATTGTGGGGAGAGGTCCAAAGAAGGGAAGAAGTGGTGTTTTCCCCCTTAGAACCTTTTGTTACATGCCCCTAAATTTTACCCTTGACTTATTCATGAGTCATCTCAAAAGCCATGATTTTGGCCCCAAAATCTGCCCTCAGTTTCTACATGAGGTCAACTTGTACACAAGTTTATACAATATTTTAACTATTTTCAGAGATGACAAGCAGACAAGCAATTTTATTATTTCTTCTTTCTGCACATGTCTACATCTTCCTATTCATATGCTTTCTTTGGAATTCAGATTAAGTCCAGTCTTTTAAGAACTTCCATACTAATTTAATGCAGCAAGATAAAATGGAGTAAATATAAGGAAACTGTTACCACTTGATGTTCTTTTTTTAATACACAATACCAGTTTTTACCTCTCCTGACCAGATGCATCATATTCTTAAATCCTTGCTAACACTCATGAGAAGATCTGTTACACTTTTCGGAGATGTCCACAAGGGGGAAGTAGCAGACTTCTCAATTGGTTTAAATAAATAAATTACTAGTGTTAAGTGAACACTAAAGGACATGTCCTTGTGATGTGTTTTGAACACTCCCACATGATAATTTTGTCTGAAGAGTTGGAAGATGGGCTGCTCTAATCCGAACATATGGTTATGAAGTATTAATTGTGTAAAGCTCTTTGTAACACATTGTGTGTATTCTTTATTCTTCTCCTACTCTCATAGCTTGATTATGTGACTCATTTACAATATTATATTTCTGTGCATAGTTGCCTAGGAGGAAACTTCATGGAACTTAATTTAAATGAAAGTCTATAGGATTTGATGCACCAGCATTTATATATTCTAAAACATTGCTGCAGCTAGATCTTAGACACGTTGGTTTGATCCAACATGTCTCTCCTTGTGATCATGTTATTTTTTAAAAAAAAACATAATTATTCCCAGTACAGATCCTTAGGAACCCCACTGTTACAACTTTCCATTGTGGGAACTGTTCATTCCTGTTCTGTACTTCCTGTTCTTTAACCAGTTTTGTTGTCGCTGTGTGCCTTCGAGTCATTTCCAATTTATGGTGACCCTATCATGAGGTTTTCTTGGCAAGTTTCTTCAGATGGGGTTTGCAATTGACTTTCCCTGAGGCTGAAAGCATGTGACTTGCCCCAATGTCATACGGTGGGTTTCATGGCCAAGCATGGAATTAACCCTGATCTCCAGAGTGGTAGTCCAACACTCAAACCACTGCACCATGCTGGCTCTCTCTGGCTTGTTGGTGATCCTTAAAAGAATCTCTCGTCTGATCTCATGTCTGTTAAGTCTTCTCAGGAGCACTTTGATCACCTTCCTTACATTTGTTGACCCTCTGAAAGAAAAGAAGCTAGTGACAGGTTTACCTTTGCAGAAGCCACATTGATTTCTTTTAAATTGGTCTTGTCCATCAGTGTTGGAGACTGGATTGTGGGTCTCCAGATGAACCACAAGTTCCAGAAATCTTAGGCAAGATAGCCAGGGGTGATGAATGGTGGGAGCTGCAGCCCAATAACAGCTGGAGAGTCACATTTTTACAGACCCTGCATACACTCAATTTTGTTTTTTAATAATGCTTCATTATTTTAATTCTTATTGCTCACTGTTTCTCTAAATTTCTTGGATTCTCTACTCAAAAGTATCAGTATTGTGTATCTGACTTGTATCATCTGCAGTAAAGGCAGACACAAAAAAGACACTTTTAAGACTAACTGGTTTTCCACCATAAGCTTTCAGCCTAGCTGACTTTTTGGGAAAGAAACCATTTCCTTATCCTTCTCTAACCTCGCTGTCATCTGAAGGTCTAATTGCCTCTTTAGTTGATTTCCTATTACTGATTTAGGCTGCATTTGCACTGCAGAGATAAACCAAGTCTGATACCACTTTAATTGCCATGGCTCAATGCTATGGAATTCTGGGAATTGTATTTTATTGTGGCCCCAGAGCTCTCAGACAGGGATGTCTAAATGTCTCACAAAACTATAATCCCCAGAATTCCATAGCATTGAGCCATTGCAACTGAAGTGGTATCAAACCAGATTATCTTTTTAGTGTGGCTGCAGCCTTAGTGGCGTTTATATAATTGTTACTCTTTGTGAATTTGTAAGTCTGTTTCTTATAATTCCTTTTTGTATCCTGTACTGTTTGCTTGTAGTTCCTCTGTATATGTTTGTGGGTTTCCTCCCTCAAATTTGGTGAGACTTTCACTTTTGGAAGGAAGCCAGTGGGCCCTCCATACTGTCAGGCTTTCAATAGCATGCATTCCACTTGACTTTGTATTACTGTGGCTTTGAGTAAGTGTACACATTCATGTCCAGCCCATGTCCCCCTCAGCCACCACTGGATATGGCTCATAGCTGAAAAACTTGTGAACACTTGGTAGAAGCCAGTCCGTAGGTAGGGTTTTGAAATACGGGTGGTTCCCCATCCTTTTCTCTTTAGATTGAGGGTTCTTTGCCATTTGTCAGCTTATCTTTTTGGAGGTTCCTTTTATCACCTGGTTGCCTGGTCCAATGTGCAATGTGGCAGGTAAAATCTGGACAGGCAGAGTCAGCAAAACACTCTATTTGAGTATGCTTAAGTACTGGAATCTAGGATATTTATATAAGAGAATGAGCAGGCTCTCTGCTAGTTTTTTAGGCTATTTATTATATGTGGTCACAGAGGTACCAACACAGTCCCCAAAAGGAGATACATAAGACATTTCAGTCTCTGTGCACATTACTTTCCTTGCATTAGACTGCATGCAAGGCATAATATGTTTGTTATGTTGCAGTATATGGCAGCTAAGATGCTACACTTTTATAAGGATTGAATCTTTATATCATCTGCATCTCTTTAGCAGGCTTCTCTTTAGCTATACATAAAGGAACAATACAATCTGTAATATAACTTAGCCATTTATCCACTAAAGAAGAACATCTTATTTATTGAGAAACTTTGCTATCTCTAAACAGGCATCTTTGGACACACAGGTGCATCCAGAGAGTTAATATCTCTCAGCAATGTTATATCTAGCAGCATCCATTATATCTGTAAACATCCATAAGAAGCATTAATTATTCATAATAAGTCTATCTATGTATCACAGCCTAGATGAGAGCAGATATTCTCTCTTACCAGCATGGTCTGTATCAGAAAAATCTGAATATTTATCGGCTAGCAACAGTCCAGCTTGAAGGCTACATCGCAGCCTTCTCTCTGATGGAAGTGGACGCTCAGTTGCCTCTTGTCTGTCTCTTTTCAGCCTGTTCTAGATCTTCCTATTATCAGCTGACATATCCTGTCCAATAAAATAAAAGGATCCCATTGTAACCCATTTCTGAAAACATGAGTCTCTTCCTTAAAGATAATGTAATGCTAGGTCCATTTGGATCTTGGCTGCCTTTCATTAGATTACATCAGCCATCTGCACCAGCCTTTCCTCTTTACTGCGGCACCTGTCTTGGGTTCATTATCAATCAATCCTCTGTTGGTGTTTCTTACTGTTTTTAGTTATGCGGGTGTAATGCCACTACCCTGAGTTTGTGGGGACCTGAGCCAGGGATAGTGGCTACCAGCAAATGCTTAGAATTAGCCAGTGTCTTAGTAACACCTCCCCCAACATATATTCCACAATATGTAAGGCTTTCTGCTTTATATTTTATGCTTTTTAAACCTACTGTTTTATCTTCTAGGTCATGAATTACAAATTCTGATCCAAATCAACATCCTATATCAGCTTGAATCCCGATCTACCATCTCCAAGAGTTCAACACTCACAGAACTCTAAAACAGCAAAATAATCTTGTGACACCTTTCTGACTTACAAGTTTTATTTCCCATAAACATGAACCTGATTACCACATTGGACATGTCCACTACATCAGAGCGCTCAACAGTGCCGCTATGGATCCACCACACTGCTCTAAACACACTAGATCTTATCTGGTTATGGAAGCCAAGCATTGTCAGGCCTGGTTAGTACATGGATAGGAAACTACCAGCAATCATCTCTAAGGGCTTGTTTAAAAGAATTCGGGAGAGCTGCTACCAGTGACAGTTGACATTACTGAACTGGGTCAATGTTCTGATTTTGTACAAAGTGAGCTCCTATTAATTTCTACAGACAGTAATTTGAATGTTAATACAACACTGAAAGTGGAAGGTGATGCCACTTATAAGTGTCACTTTTGATTTCTGGCATTCACTGATGTTAATATTTGTTAAGTGCCAACATATCATAATGTGCATGTAATTGACCCGGACAGCTGGCCTTCTGTATTGCCAAGTGGTGGTGAGAATTCTTTCAGACCTCCATACCTGATCAGAATTTCAGAAAAGCAGCTGTGTGACAATTTCATTCTATGCAGCAAAAGATTTATTTCAATGCTATTGTTGCTTTCCCAGCCTCATTCCTGCAATGAAACAGGAAAAATAACATAATCCAATGGGCCACAAATGCTCCACATCAAAATTATCTCAGCAATTAGTAAATTGCTGTATTCATCCTACTTTGCCCATTGTGTTCAAACAAAAGCACAACTATACATTAATTTCAAATTAAATGCAATTTCTAATCAGAGCTACTTTTCCAGCCGTACACTAGAATATTACAGATTTTCATCTGCTTTCTATTCTTAACCACTCTACCTCTTAAAAGGCCATCTCTGTAGGTCATTTTAAAATCACTCTTTATATATTCCCATATAAAAGTTACACTGGCTAGAGTGGCCTTTACATGAACAACATCTTGACCCCTTGTATCACAGTTATCTGCCTGCAGCTGTTTATTGCATGATGGCAAACAGAAAAGCCATAATAGTGAGACACATATCATGTATGAGCGCTCTTTCACATCACAGTTTTCATACCACGACTCCTCTTCTGCTGTGGCAACATCCTGTGGTTTGTAGTTGGTGGGGCACTAGAACTCTCTGGCTGAGAATTCTAAATGCCCCTCCCTAAACTGCAAATCCCAGGATTTCACAGAATGTTGCCAAAGCAACAAAAAGTTGCACTATGATTTCATAATTTGACAGTTTGATAATTTGTTGCTATATACCGGTAATATATAGTGTCCAGAACTGAAGCTGATTTGTTGCTGTTTTTGTGGAAAGTTGACCTATATATGGTTGAGGTGGAGTTTAAATTGCAAACAGGAGGCTCAAGATTGTTTCAAGCCACAAAATGCAGCAGCCAAACCGGTGTCAGGTGTGCAGGAAGACCAGATGTCATAACCACAAAGAAGGAGAAGGCACTGCAAATGTAAGACATTCGAGAAAAACTTAGGACATTGCAAAATAAAAGCTAGTAGTAATAATATAGGTATAAATTCATTTCATACAGTTTATTTACATTTATATTACATATACTGCATTTTGCTATGTACTTCACGATATTTTTCTGATGAACATACACACTTGACTATAAATCGATCTCATGTATAAGCCAAGGCAGGTTTTGGGGCCAGAATTATGGATTTTGATATGAAAATAAAGGATTAAAATGTTCAAAATTGTACTTTACTGGTAGCAATAAACCCAACTGAGTCTACATTTAAATTATTCCTTTCATTTGTCCATTGTGCTGGAATTAAGGGGAAAAAAACTTGCATTGTATCCCCAAGCAGCCCATTGCCTAACATGTTTGCTGGTCTTTTCCTCTCCGAGAAGCAAACACACCCTGAGTTCTGGGTGCAAGTCTTGTCAGCTGCTGCTTCTAGAAAAAATGAATTTTATCCTCGTATTTGCAGTAAGGACAGGCTCCCAAGTAGACACATTTCTCGAAGGGGAACAGCAAAGGTGGTGCTAGTCAATGGGCTTCTTAGGTCCAAAACATACTGCAGAAATAAACCAGTTTGAGACCACTTTAACTGCCCTGGATCATTGCTAGGGAATTATGGAAACAGTAGTTATGTGAGACATTTAGCCTTTTCTGTCAGAGAGCTCTGGTGCCACAATAAACTACAATTCCCGGGATCTCTTAGCACTGAGCTAGGACAGTTGAAGTGGTCTCAAACTGGATTATTTCTGCAGTGTGTTTTGGGCCTGAAGTCTCCTGCTTAACATGGAGGGCATTTTGGAATTCTTCCTGGAGAGAAGATCCAAATGTAGGCAAGGTGGCCAGATGTCCTTATTACAAAGGAGGACCAGGCACCACAAGATGCTGCTTAGTCAATGCTCGAAACGGAGGCCATTTATATTTGATTTTTATTTTATTTCATTTTTATGTTGCCTCCCCCCCCCCCCCCCCCAAATGGACCCAAGTCAAATCAGTTCTGCGTGACAGTTTTTAAAATGGCTGTTTTCACTGTTTCAGAACTGGATTCTAAGATGACTGCTATTAGGAGCTTTTAAAAGGAGTAGTTTTAATATGTTTTTATAAATATTTTTGTATCATTTTAATAGGCTTCTAATTCAGAACCGGTGTGCGGCCTAGTGGTTTGAGAGTTGTACTACAACTCTGGAGACCACAGTTCGATTCCCACCGACTGGGAGACCTTGGTCAAGTCACACTTTCTCAACCTCAGGGGGAAGGCAATGGCAAACCTCTTCTGAACAAATCTTGCTGAGAAAACCCCATTTGTTCATCACCTCAGAGGAGCTCTGGGGACCTGAGAGGTGGTAAACAAATAGTTTTAAATAAATTATAACACAGGCTGTGCAATCTTTCCTTAGGAATGCACCCCGAGCCAGCTGCCCTGAGTTAAGTTTTCCCTCAGGCCTGAGGAGACACTTTGTGGGAAATAACAACGATGCCCCACTTGCACCAGGCCACTGCCACTGCTGGCTAAGGGATTCTGGGAGTTGTAGTCCACTCCCTGGGGCCCAAAGATTGGAGTAAAACTTCCAGAATTCCCCAGCCAACATGGTCACTGACTATGCTGGCTAAGGGACTCTGGGAGTTGTAGTCCACTCTGGGGCCCTGAGATTGGATTACAGCTCCTAAAATCCTCCAGCCACTATGGTCACTATGGTCCATTTTGTGGAGAAAGGGTGGCCTCGAGCCCTCCTTTTTCTTCTCCTTCTCCTTCTCCTTCTTCTTTTCTTCTCCTTCTTCTCTTTTTCCTCCTCTGCCTCCTTCTTTTTCTTTTCTTTTTTCCTCCTCCTGCTCCTCCTCCTTTTTCTTCACCTTCTTTTCTTATTTTTCTCCTAGTTTTTTCTTCTCCTCCTCCTCCTTTTTCTCCTCCTTCTTTTTCTCCTTTCTTCCCTTCTTTTTCTCCTT
Organism: Urosaurus nigricauda; assembly: GCA_034509955.1. NCBI lineage: Eukaryota > Metazoa > Chordata > Lepidosauria > Squamata > Phrynosomatidae > Urosaurus > Urosaurus nigricauda. The sequence goes on from JAOEGL010000006.1 coordinate 76,497,189, forward strand.
TTTTCCTCCTCCTCTTTTTCTCCTCCTCCTCCTTTTTCTCCTCCTTTTCCATCTTTTCCTTCTTTTTCTCTTTCTTCTTCTCCTTCTTTTCCCCCTCCTTCTCCTTTTCTTATTTTCTCATTTTTCCCCTTTTTTCTCCTTCTTCTTTTCCCTTCTTTTTCTTTGATCTTTTCCTTCTTCTCCTTTTTCTCCTCCTTCTCCTTTTGCTTCTCTTTCTTTTCTTTTTTTCCTCCTTTTTTCTTCTCCTCCTCCTCCTCCTTTTCCTTCTTTTTCTCCTCCTCCTCCTTCTTTTCTTATTTTTCTCCTCCTCCTTTTCCTTCTTTTTCTCCTCCTTCTCCTTCTTTTCTTATTTTTCTCCTCCTTTTTCTCCTCCTTCTCCTTTCGCTTCTTTCTTTTCTTTTTTCTCCTCTTTTCTCCTCCTCCTCCTCCTTTTCCTTCTTTTTCTCCTCCTCCTCCTCCTTCTTTTCTTCTTTTTCTACTCCTTTTTCTCCTCCTTCTCCTTTTGCTTCTCTTTCTTTTCTTTTTTTTCTCCTTTTTTCTCCTCCTCCTCCTTTTCCTTTTTTTTTCTCCTCCTCCTTTTCTTATTTTTCTCCTCCTCCTTTTCCTTCCTTTTCTCCTCCTTCCCTTCCTTTTTCTCCTCCTCCTCCTTGAGTCCTCCTCTTCTTCTTTCTTTCCAGGCTTTCCTTCCTTGTGCCCTCCCAGTAGTCCCTCTCTTCTTCTCTTCAGTCTTCTTCTCTCCTCCTCCTCTTCCTTTTGCTGCTCCTGAGTGAGGCGGGGCTTTTCTCTTTCGCTTTCTTTCTTCTTCTTTCTTGTTGCAGGACTCAGAGGAAGAGGACCTGCTGCTGCTGCTGCTGCTGCTGCTGCTGGCTCTTCTCCTGGCTCTCCTTCTTCTTCTTCTTCTTCTTTGCTGGCGGCCATGAACGGCGGAGGGCAGGTCTACGAAGGCACCACCGTCCCAGCCGAGCAGCCCCCAGGGAAGGGCACCCTCTTGGGGGGATGCACCACTGCTCGCCTTGGGCCCTGGAGGCTCCTCCTCAAGGCTGCCCAGCTGGTAGGTGAAGGGGGCACTCATGGGGAAACCATGGCTCCATCCAGACTGGAGAAATAATCCAGTTTGGCAGCGCTTTAACTCTTTGTCTGACTCACTGCTGTGGAATTCTGGGAGTTGGAGTTTGTTGTGGGGCCCTTTGGGCCCCACAACAAACTCCAACTCCCAGAATTCCACAGCAGTGAGTCAGACAAAGAGTTAAAGCGCTACCAAACTGGGTTATCTCTCCAGTCTGGATGCCATCTAGCTTCCTTTCATTTCACTTTGGCACCACTTTCTTGACTGCCATGGCTGTGGCATTCTGGGAAGTCTAGTTTGTTTGGCCAGCAGCCTTTGCCCATAGAACAGTATTCTCAAAAGCAACCAAATGCATGCGTTATCCCATTTGCAACATCAAGGGTTGTAAGCTATGTATGATTTTATAAAACCATAAAAAATAACTATGTATAGTTCAAATCAAATCAAATTGTATTGCTTTTAACCAACGGTCATTGCACAGTACAACAATACATATAACAATACATATGTATACTTATATGCATAGCGACGTATAGTTATGTATTTAAAATGACTACGTATAACTATGTATAAAATTATTAAATATAGATAATCGTCACCTTTAATATAATATATATTAAATATATATAATCACCACCATCAACTTAGGGCTATTTCTGCGAATGTATTTCTTCCTGGTTTGTTTTGGCTGCTAGGGCACACAAAGCTACTCTCCGGATCACATATTCATAATACTGAGCATTAAAAGCCAATATCCGTACAGAATGTATTAGGAAAATAGATAGGGAAAGGGGAAAAAAAGGCTTTTTTTTTTTTTTTTGCAAATACACTCGTCCCTCCATATTCGCTAGGTTTAGGGGCACAAGACCCCTGTGAATATGGAAAAAATGCAAATAACAAAAACACCATGTTTTTACCTGAGAGGACACCTCTCTAGGAATCTCTAGGTCCTCCAGTGCAACTCTGTGGTCAACTTCCAACAGACCATAGAACTGCACTGGAGGAGCTGCAAAGGCCTAATAGAGTATTCTCTCTAGGAATCTCTAGGTCTTTCAGTGCAACTTTTGGTTAAAGTTGGCCATAGAGTTGCACTGGAGGACCTAGATATTCCTAAAGAGAACATATTAATCAAGTCCGTGAATAATCAAATCCGTAAATATCAAAGCCACAAATATGGAGGATGAGTGTTGTTAGAAAATCTGTGAAGATGTGGCCTTGCACACTTAGAAGCACCTTTAGCTCCCTGTGTGCATTTTTGGGCGCAGGTAATGTAGCATAAAATGTTTGAGAGTGGAGCGTTGATTCTGTCTAGGAAGGTGGATGTAAATCTCTGTTTTTATTTAAATCCTTTTTATTTTAATATTTTTCACATGGCTGGAGGGAAGTACAGTAGGATCATGTTGACAAGCCCTTTCCTCCACACAGATGTCGCTACTTGTGTCTAAACTACGTGTGTTGGGCCATATATTCGGCCCTCCGTATTTACGGCTTTGACTTTTGCAGATTTGATTATTTGCGGATTTTATTAATAGGAATCGCTGGGTCCTCCAGAGAAATTCTGCTTGAAGTTGACCATAGATTTCTGCTGCAAAATGAAAAGTTTCTTCGAGAAAACACTTCTCTAGGCATTTGTAGGTCCTCCAACATGATAATGTAGTCAAGTTCTGGCAGATTTTTGCCATAGAGTTGTGCCGGAGGACCTAGAGAGTGGGTAAAAAAAACATTTTTATTTAAATTTGTGTTTTTTTTTCACTTTCACAGGGGTCCTGCATCCCTTACCCCAATGAATGTGGAGGGCCCACTGTATTGCAGAAATTCCCAAACCGGCCCATATAGTGAATGGGCTGGAGATTGGAGATGGGGCATATTGACCTCCTCCTTCCATCTATATGTTTACAGTTTACATTATAATTGTCCTGTGAATGTGTCCATGCTGCCTGAAGCACTTTACTGATTTCCTGTTAGTGAGAAAAACAGATTGCATGACTTAGCTGGGCCCTGATGACAGTGCTGAACATTTGCATATGAAAAGGTGGTTTTCCCCAGTTGCTTGTGGGTCTCCCTTTTGCACAATTGAGTGTTCACACACTTAATAGCTACACTGATCCTCCAAGATAGAAAAGATCAAGCATGTCATTGGACCAACTCTTGGTTAAAAAGCTGAGCGCCAGGTGAATTTCCTCCACTGGCTATGCTTGATGGGTGAATGGGAGGAACACCTCACCTGGATAAGGTGAGAAAAGGGTTGTATCCCAGGCGAGTCTTTTGTACAGTATTTGCATGGTACACATTTGAGACATAAATAGCTGACATACCAAAATGCAGTAGTATTATAACTTAGTCCTGTACATGTCTGCTCAGGCCCAAATCCCACTTGAGCTGGTATAGGTCTGAAGCATTAGTCTACAACTGATTCCCAAAGAGTGGAGTGTCATTTAAAGCTCATTTGACGAACAGGAAGGGAGAACAGAAGCAACACATACCAGTATTTTTCCATGTGGAAAATAATCCCTGGTATTTTCTTTTTTAAAAAAAGAAAAACACAATAATTTGAGAAGGGAGTAGCCATGTTAAGTGTTGCAACAAAAGCGAGTCCTGTGGCACTTTAAAGACTGACACGTTTTATTTAAATTTAAGCTCTTTTGAGGGCCATCTCGAAAGCATCAGATGAAGAACTGATTTATTTATATCTGCCGAAATTCATCTAGTCACACACTCACATGTCATACAGTGCCTCTAAGTAAGACCCACGTGGGGAGCATTTCTTGAAACACACTGATTTTCAATTCTGTAGGAAAAGAGGAAGGCTGCATTACAGATGGCTAGGTTTGGAGGTCTCTCATTCACAGGGTGGGTGTAAGTTGAGGTTGACTTGATGGCAGTTAACAGCAACCTGCTTTTGGGTCCGACCACTTCTTCATGCAGTATATTTATATCGGAGTGGAAATCTTTTGGCACTCTAGATAATGTTGGACTGCAGCTCCCAGCATTTTTCATCACTGACTATGCTGACAATTTTAAACTTGTACTCTGTATGTATGTGTTTATCCTTACTGTCAGAATAATCTGTGTAGTAGAAACACACCCTACGAGAAGATACCTAATGTCAGAATTAGGACCTGCAGCTCAGGAACTGCTTCATGTCCATTGACAATCGCCAGAGTCCTGTGGCACCTTACAGATGCTCTCGTTTATCTTGGCATGTTTATGGAAGCTGGAGTTCACCTCTAGTTCATGACAGCTTATGCTAGAAATAATTTGTTACGATGTCACAAGAGTCTTGGTTATTTTTGCAGGAAAGACTGACATGACTGCCTCTCTGTATGTGAACAGTATTTCCTACTTTTCCCCCAAGTAGCTGTGAACTGTTCTGATGTAGTGTCAGAGACAGTGCTTAACATGGCTTTGTGGTCTCTCTGAATATTTCCTGAGTTGAAACATTTTTGTGTGCCATTTAAAAGCAAATGCAACTTCTTCCCACAACAGCCAGCTTGCAAGTATTATACCAGCCCTCTCATATCCCTTTGCAAGCTGTTCTTTGTAATAACTGCTGTTGGTAAAGCCAATAGAAATCTAAGGCTCCTGCAGAGCTTCTGGTTCACTGGCTCCATAGCTGTAGTTCTCAAGTGATAAGTGGATATCTTCGCTGTTGTGCCAGGTGGTTGTTTGGCTTATATATCTTTGATGTGACCACATTGCTATAGAAAAGCATCTCTCTCATTCAGTAAAAAATCTGGAACCTCATTGAAAGAGTTCTCTGTTTTCTATTAGATCATTATACATGGCAAGCAGCTTTGATCACAACTCTGAAAAAAGGCATCTGTCTGGTCTACCTGGAATCTAAAAGGTGACAGGGCCTCCTAAAGATTTAGGACCACTTATTCAGTTCTACGGACGGCTATTAAGCTACAGTTTGTTGCCAGTGAATGTCAAATGTTTTTGGAGTTCTGTTTTGTCCATCACAGATTGTTTATTGATAAACAACATTTTCACACAGTTCATTTTGTTTTGCACGTATCAGACAGCCTCAAGGGAGAATTCACATTTGTGTTTTCTGACTAACTCCCTTGCAAAACACATCCTTCCTACCCTGTCCTCACCTCTTGATATTGCTTAATGTTTTTTGTCACCATGCTGGTATAGTATTTCTGCACTTGTCATTCTTTCTTCAGTGTTGTCATCCTGTTTTTGACAGTACAGTAAGTAGAATGCCAATAATATGCCGCTTTTCATTCTCAGTAGAATTGTATTGCCAGGTACTGCAGAAATGGTTAGCAATAAATAGGATTGTGATACTTTGGAGAGATTTACCATGGCCAAAACATGCTGACATGATTTACTCACCAAATTGTTACCATTTCAGTTAAGGTAAAGCCAGTTTGGATAATTGGCAGGAGCAAGGGACAATTTTTGGCTCATATTTGGCCCCACACTTGCCAAGAATCAGCCCTAGAAATCACTGTCAGTGCAACTTCTAGTTTTGTGTCTATTAATTTAAAGTAAACTACCATTCCAGGAGCAAAAGTCTGCCATATTTTCTGGCATCTCAATATGAAAGTTGTTCAGGAAAAAAAGGTTGTGTTTGTGCATGCAAATGTGCGCGGGAGGGCTTTTAGGGAGTCCAGGAAAGCTTCCTTTTTAAATTTTTCCTTATATGCACTCTATCAGACAATGGCACCTTTTCTTCTGTAAATTGTTTATTACATTATTTCTTCATTAACCTGTGAACTTCATTTATGTTGGTTGGGCTCTATGAAAAATAATTTACCCATATCCAATGATGAGGAAGATTGCACATTTAAGTAAATCTATCCTGAAATCTGTCCTAAAATAGAGCACTTCCTAAAGCAGTTCCTGGACTGAATGGCAGTTAGGAAATGGAGCATATTTGTGCTTTAACACATAGACAAGGCAGAATGACACTGATGGGAATGTAATCAAAGTGCATGAAGTTTTTCTACTATGGAAAACAATTATGGAGAAACTGGCTGGACTCCTTTTAGGAAAGGAAATAACGAGAAAACAATCCATTTGTGAAAATCTGCAACTTTTTACCCCGAATGATTGAAGTGTATCTAGATGAGAAAAGCATGAAAAGATCATAGTAAAGACAGCAGCATCAGCTTTGAACCAATGAAGAAGCATTCAGTGCCACTGACCCTGATGTGATAACAATATCACGGATTTATCTGTCAAGATTCTCTTTTAGGAACAGTACCATATTGCTTTCTGTGTAGAGACAGAGGAGTTTATGGGGAAATGGTCCCGTTTCCACCGTTTTGTATGACATTCCCTTTTAAAAATAGATATTGAAAGGATAAATATTTCTTTTTTGCCAAAAATGGAGAGATCCAGTCTTGGCAAAACCACAACATGTCTTCTATCCTATCCATTATCAGAAGATTTCAGGATGAATCAGTTGAAGCTATTTAAAATGTAAAAAACAAAGAAAGAAAGAAAGAAAGAAAGAAACAAACCAGCTCCCCAGGCATTTGTATTCCTGACTTGTGTATATATTATTTAATTTGGCAGCATAATTTTAAAGTTTTATTGATTGATTGATTTGGTTAGGTCTGTTGTTGGGTCTCCCACACATGTGGGATTATGCCACTTCCTCTAGGGTTAAGGCAGTGGACTAGTAACTTAATAGTATCTTAACAATAGAAATATTTAAAACATTCCTCCTGTTATAAATTCATCTGATAAAGAAGGTTTGGAGGTACAGCCAAAGACTGGAAGTGTTAATTTTTTTAGACTGCAGATAGCTAACTTTCCTAAACTCTGCCTAAACTTTGTGTGGAAGGATTATTAATTCAGTTCTGTTACTGAAAACACATTTTTGAGATAAAATTGTGCTGAGAACAGAGTTTGAGGAGCATTATCTTTTAACTGTAGTGCCCAAATGCCTCACCCAGAATGGCCACTGGGCATGTTTGCTGACTAGATTCTGGAAGCCATAATCCAAAGAAGATGCTTTTCAAACTCATACCCTCTTCCTTAATTCTAAGTATATATACACCACCTGAGTTGTCAGTGTACCCCTGACTCTGAAACTGGTGAATCCTAGACTTTTAATAACATTCTCCCCCCACATACACACACCCAAACCTCGCATGTAGACAGTCTGCATGAGTGGTTTATTTTCAGCAGACCTGCTTCTGAAAGATGACAGCACTTCTCTGATCAAGTGGGTGCCCCTCCATTCATGAAAAAGTGCGTAGATAAAAGTGCAAATACCTGTGGGTGGGTGATCTGCAACCTTCTGATGTGTAAGTTGCCACACCAAAGCAGTGCAGTGAGCCCCTGGATTGTATTATGCCTACGTTTCTGGCCTGGAAAGTGGTGGAAAATTCAAGTGGAAAATTCAAATCAGTCTTTCCCCTGTTCTCTGAAGGTGTGTGAGAAATAAAGTAGTATGTGAAAAATATGCCATGTTAGATTAGAATGAGAAACCAGATAGTCATAAACCGAAACAAAATGGCATCAGTTAGGCTACTTTGTACAGTTGCTATACACTGCCGTGCATTTTTGTGCAGTAAACAGAAAGCCAAATCCCAATGGCTTCAGACAGTATTTTTGTTGTCAGATATTGCTGATAGGTTCTTGGTAGATAGCTTCTTTAATATTGTTCTGCTTCCACAAGTAAAAAATTCTTAGATTAATAGAAGATAATACCATCAGTGGCAAATTGACTGTATCTACAGTGTCATCACTTATCAGATGATATGCAGTCATTACTGATTTTGCGTGTACATTCTTGGACTTACTATAGTCATTGCATTGGAAATAGCTACACCTTACTGTAACCACTTTCATAACCAATAGTGTTTGCATAGAAAAAGGTACCATGTATTGATGCTTGGTCATGTTACTATCCTCTACCTTGAGTATGCAGCATTAAAAAAGGAACTAAACTAGTCTTTCCCAAACTGAAAGAGACCTGTGAATCTTTACCAACAAGTAGTGGTTTGCCAGTTGAAATACTGGGAAATGCATTCTGCGGTGTCAGGCTATTGGACCATAGCTTCATATTGTTTACACTGATTGACAGCTGGTCTCCATGTTTTTCAGACAACAGCTTTTCTGATACCTGTCTGAGCACGTCAATGAATAAACCTGGAACCTTTTGCATGCAAAGCCTGTGCATTGTCAATAAGCCATGGCCTTTCCTGAAGGTGCAGCTTTGATGCTGGCTGAACAATGCAGCTGATGCATATTGTGTTGGGAGAGCATGGGCAGGAGCTTTAGAGCTTTTCACAAATTATAACTGAGATTATGATTAATGGGAAGTTTTAATGGCCTCCAAATATGCTATTGTCTGGATGGACGCTACTGAAAGAGGCATACCTGTTTTAATCTAATTGAATCTACATTCGGTTGTGGGTGCTAGAGACCAAAGTCACTTTTCAAAGCTGTGAGAGTGGTTGACTGCAATCTTCCACCAATGATTAGAGAAATGTATCTTCTGGTAGCTTCAAGCATTGCAGCACTAATAAATTCAGGCCTGCAAAATTTTTATTTAGTCCTTTGGAAGACAAGCTCATTTTGATATTGACTAGCTCCTACGAACCTGGTGCCTGTTACTAATGATGTGAGATAGTTGTCAAGCACTCCAATGTGCCATTTGAAATATGTTCCAAAGAGCATTGGCTCATACTAAAATGTTACCAGTTTCTGGATATCTCAGTGTATTTCTCAGGAAATTGATGGACTTCTATGGTGGTTCAGACTTAATGACTGCTAGTGAATCTGTTTTGAAGTGGAGTTACAGAGTAATTTATATGTGGTTTCTTTTGTTTTTGTGCAGCAGTGAAACCAAGAGTTCAAAAGCTGAAAGCAAAACAAAGCATGAGTCACATTGCCCTACTAGGCAGACATTCAGTGATAAGGCAGGAGACTTATAACAAAGTAGTCTACAATGAATTTGACAAGAAGGGTGATGCTGGGGAGGGGGAGTATTTAATTGAGATTGTATATTTATTTCTTACATTTTTAAACAACCCAATAACTGGGTAGTAAACAAATGGATTAAAGTGATGGAATTAGGATGATAACAAATCAAAAGAGATAAACATTATCAAATTAAATGAAGCATCCAAGGATAAAGCTTTGCAAGGTCTAAAAGTACTTACGTTTGTAAAATGCCTGAGGAAATAGAAGGCTACAGAAAGATACCTGACACTCAAAAGAGTATAACATAGGGGCCAAGTGAGCCTCCGTAGAGAGTGTATTCCAACGGCATGATTGTTGTTGTGTGCCTTAAATAGTTCCAACTTATGGCCATGACACTATCATGGGGGTTTCTTGACAATATTTCTTCAAAGGGTTTTGCCCTTGCTGCCCTCTGAGGCTGAGAAAGTGTGACTTGCTCGAAGTCAGCTACTGGGTTTCCATGGCTGATATCCAAAGTCATGGCCCAGTGCACAAACCATTACACAACGTTGTTGTGGAGCAGAAGTGCCAGCTTGGCATTACCGATGTCTGCTTGGCATTACAAAAGTGAAAATAAATTATGTTTTGTCTTAGGTATATTAATACAACATATAATAGTAAAATAAATGATTGAGCCTCTCCCTCAGCTTAGTAAAGTTGTTCAAGATATGAGGCATGATTTTGCGTAAGAATTCCCTGAAGTGGGATTTCCTATTCCAAAGAAATGACACCGGGTAGCTGACTAGTAATAACATGCTACAGTATCTATTTTTCTGCAGCTTTGTGGTACTTTCAAGCTTGCCATTACAGCTGCAGAGGAGATGAAAGCTTGGAAACTCCCTAACAGCTATATGTCCCTTTATACATGAGAACAGCAACATGCTCCCAGTTGGGCATCCCCCCCCCTTCTCAATCTGTTACTTTCAACTTTGTGTTTTCCCCCCTCTATGGATTGTCTTTGGCTGCATCCTCACTGCAGAAATAATCCAGTTTGACACTGCTTTAACTGACATGGCTTAATGCTGTGGAAATCTGGCATTTGTTGTTTAGTGAGACATTTAACCTTCTCTGTCAGAGCGCTTTGGAGCCACAGCAAACTACAAATCCCAGTTAAAGTGGTGTCAGTCAAACTGCATTAATCCTGAAGTGCAAATGTAGCCTTTCAGTGTCCCTCCCATGAGCGGAACATCCCCTAGAAAGTCAGTCTTTTTCTTGCTCACTCTGTGATTGTTGTTCCATTCCAGCCTTTTCTACAGTTGATCCAGCCATTTTCTTTTCACCTTTCTGGACCTTGTTTTCTTGTTTCCTGCTCTGTCTCTTCCTCCTTCCTAAAAAATAAAATTTGAAAAAATAAAATTTGAAAAAATTACCATTTTCCTCCTTACTTAGGATTCTAAAGCCTTTCATCTAAACCTCCAGTTACTTTTTTCCTTTGCTTCCTCTTCCCCCACTTCCTCTTGCTTCTCTGGGAGCATGAAGAAGATCTCAAGGGGATATATCAAAGAAGAATTGAAATGTAAAGGGCTCCTAGGGTGAGTGAGAGTTTCTCCAGCCTTGGTGGCGATTTCTCCCTTCTGAATCTGCACGTTGCCCAGAAGTGGAGCACAGAACAAGGCTTAGCAACAGCCTCCAACCTGGTGCCTTCCAAATGTATTGGACCACAGCACCCAGCTGTCCCCTTATTCCCAAATGGTTGTATTGCTTGTGGATGTTGAGAACTGTAGTGCAGTAAATCTGCAACATGTCTGGTTGGGTGAGGCTGTGTGACGATGATTGAAGAAAGCATTGTAAAACTATTGGGACCCCATAATGCTTTTATTTATATTACATATTCATAAGCATGTCACTTCAGCTCCAGCTGAACAGCCATTGATCTTTTACTTTTTCTCTTTTCCAACAGGGGCTATCCTTCCTAGCCTTCGTCCTCGAAGAAGTTGTGACGGAGTGCACCCGATGCAGTGGGCTTTACTTCTTCGAGTTCGTCAGCTGCAGTGCCTTCCTCTTGTGCATCCCAATCCTTGTCATATATTGCAGTTCTTTATATGAGAAGACAGGAAAGGAAAAATTAGAGCAATTGGTAAAGAGAGCTTCTTTTTGCATCTCTTCGGTTTTTAAATAATCCTGTGTATGTTGAGGATCACTCAACCTGGCCTTGCTTTGATGTGTTTCCTTAAAGAGTCCAGGAAAGGTTGCGGTTTGGACAGTCCAAACATGTGGCATAAACTGAAAATGTTTTATATTAATAGGCTGAGAGAATTTTACCTGGGAGCTATAGAACTTGTCCAGCAAGGAGCAGTTATGGTACCTTATTCTAAGGCGTTTCTCCCTCTGCATTAGCAGGAGAACTTCCTCATCTGTATTTCAAATTTCATAGTTCCTAACCTTCTGGAATCAGTCACACTTAATAGATGAATGGCACGTTAATCGGGTTGCCTAATCACCCATATTAGTAAAACTACTGGGCAGAATTGAGAGACATGTATGCTTTCTGTACCCTAACATGTTTTTCTGGTCCAACTTCTTTATGCCAATTAGCACTAGTTGATTGATGAAAGGATATGTTTAAGAAACAGGAATGTGTGGGAAATATGCAAGAGATCATAGTCTGTCATGTTTTACTATTTGCATGGGCTTATAAAAGGCATTTTTATTTACATAGGTGACGGGTCAAATTACACTTAAAACAACTGTGTCCAAGACCTGTCTTAAGCACTGAAGGTGTCTTGCAGCTGTTAAAATATACAACATATTTTTTTAAAAAAAGAAATCAATATTATGATATTATAATATAGGACTATACCTTTTTGCAGGAATGGGAAATCATTGGGCTAATCACTGTACATAATTTTATGTACAGTTCAAATCATTAAGGGAGAAAGAAGGGCTTTTATGAAAAAGCATGATGAAGTACAGTAGTTACAGAGATCATCTTTCAGCTAGAAAAACTGAAGTTTCAAGCTTAGCTCAGCCCCTACTGCATTACAAGGTTATAGTGCAATATTCCACTTTGCCATGGCAATATCCTGTGGAACCCTGGGATTTGCAGAATTTAGAATTCTCATCCAGAATTGGGCCTCCCTAAATTGCCAGTCCCAGGACTTCATAGGATGTTGCCATGGTATTTAAAGTGGAATATCACATTATAACAGTGTAGCGTGATAGGGGACTCAGCCACAGACAAGTTGAATTACCTGGGGCAAATTATTGTTCCTCAGCTTCACCATCTGTAAAATGGGTATTGTATATGATCTCTCTCATAGGCATTTGTGAGGGCAAACAATGCAAAGATTGGAGTATATTGTGCATCAAAACTGCTCTAGTGGATAGAATTATTTATTTTACTATGATATTAACCTCATTTTCCCTTCATTTGTAGGACTTTTGGGTCGTTTTAATAGTAGGATTAATTTTCCTACTTGCCTCCATTGTGTTTTCTGCTACCAGTGACAAAACAGCAGTTGAAACGGCTGCTCTTGTAAGTATATAGCATGTTCTCCTCATTCTGTACCTTACTCTATATCGAAGTGGGTAACTTTGAAAGACTAGGGCCCTGCAGTAGCTCCTCAGGAGATCTTGGAGGATAGCACTCCCCACTGCATCTGTTTCCATAAAATAAAATAATTTTTTTGGCTTCCAAACATCCTCTAGGGAACATGGGGAGAATTCTCTCCCATGTTTTAGGGCCTTCCTGGGTATCTTGGAAACTTTTTTTGAACTATCATGACCCCCTTCCAGCCAGCATGAGTTTTAGATTGAGAGCTGTAGTTCAGAAAAGGAACTTCACCAAGCTCTGACAGGACGTTGTTACTACTGAAGTCTTATGACATACAGAAAATATTTGCAATATAATAACTTAAGAACGCATTAAAACACCCACTTTTCTCACATTGCTGCTTCTCCCTCCCATAAAGTGTCCTAATTTTGGTCCATATATAGGGTTGCATTTTATGCTCATTATTAATTTGCATTCTGATTATAGAAATTCAGCACATTTTATGTTTCAACCTCACTACCAGAATCAAGCTAAGAGCTCTTTCTCTGTCTCCCCCCCCCCCCCCCAAAAAGCTGGTGTGAAGAGAGAATAGCTTTCAAGTCGCTGCAGAAAATAAAGGGACTCCCTTTGCTCTCTTGAGACTGTTTGGAAACAAGGTTCCAGCATGCTGCCTAGTCCTAGGCTCAAGCCATCAACACAGTCACAACACAAGGCCATCTCTGCATCTCTGCTTGCCTCCTTTCTTTTCCTGCCTTTTGGCCTTTCTGGGAAAGCGGAGAGAGAAATGGAAGAATAAGGTAGCAATGTTACACCAGTATAGTAGCAACTGACGCCTGCAGGGAGGAATGAGCCCCCCCCCCCTTAGTGCCAGTCTTCTTGCATGGTTTTCTGCTTCATCGCCATTGCCACATTTGAACCTATGAATCAACCTGGGATTTACTGCTTCAACTAGCCCAGCCAACTGGGACATTTTTTAGTCCCTTCAATACAGGATTTTCCCAGGTTTCTGGGACAAATGGCAGCTATTCATGTATGACAAGTGTGATCCATGGATCCCATGTGGCATTCTTTTGATATTTTGTTTTGAAAAACTTGTTTTGATGTGGATCACTTCCTATTGTAAAACAGGCCTCTCCTGGATCTAAAAGTAATGGGGGTATAAGTGTAGAAACATGATAAAAGTCTTTTGAGGATGGTGACCCAAGAGGTCACTTGGATGCAAAAAATTGAAAACATTTTGTAGGGGGAGCAGGGGCAGGCAGCAGCCCTCTGACATCTCTTGAGCAGTGAATGGGGGCTCCCCACCCTGATATTTGTACACCATTATTTCAAAGGGAAAAAATTGGTGCATCCTGACTTTCTCAATAGTTTGATCTCTTCTGATAGCATAGAATGTTTTTGCTGTCTGCATCCTTTCTTTCTATGAGACTGTTAAAAACAAAAATATATCTGGCTCAGGTAATTTCACAAAAGTATATCTGGCTCAGGTAATTTCATATTATCTTGGCTGACAACTTAAAACTGAGGCTACTATTACTTAGACCCTTTACAAACTGGCCTGAAAGGCTGGCCTGGGGCAGAGTCAGGGTGTCCTGTCCAAATGACACACGCCCTGACTCCATGAGCTTCTCCGCACGGAGTCATGATGCTCCTCCGGTGTGGCAGCCATACAATGCAGCACCAAAAGACCGCCATATAGCCACACTGGCACAGCTATGATACCCTTGAAAGACATCGGAGCTGCGGCGTGAGGTTGCCACAGCCCCAATCCAGCTAGGAAAGGGACTGTGTCCTGCCACCCCTTCGGGGTCATCTGTAGAGCCCCTTAATGTCCTAGAACTAAATCCAGTTTTAGTTCTCCTTAGAGCAGATACATTGAAAGCCCACACCTATTTTTCCTGGGGTTATGGGATCTTTGTGGTTTCCTGAATGGCCACACACTCTTCTGCCTGGCAACCCTGTTTTGCATGGCATTTTTCACCATCCTCAAAGATTAAAGTGCCTCTGCTAAGACTGGCAGGAAGCTCTAAAATATTCTGCTAACTTGGTGTAGTGGTTTGAGCTTTGGACTATGACTCTGGAGACCAGGATTCAAATTCCAGCTCAGTCATGAAACCCACTGGGTGACCCTGGGCAAGTCACACTCTCTCAACCTCAGAGGAAGGCAGTGGAAAACCCCCTCTGAAAAACTTGCTAAGAAAATGTGATAGGTTCAACTTAGGATTGCCATAAGTCGGAAATGACTTGAAACACACAGCAACAACGTTTTGCTCTATGCCTTTTTGCCTTTGGCCTAACTCACCATAGGAATGTGGACCCCAAGAACCCCTGTGAAGCTGAGTTGTGCCATTTATTTCAGTAGGTTTACTGTTAGTAAGGCTAATATCAGATTTAGTCCCATTAGGACTTTTTGACTCTGGAGCACATATGGACAACTCATGGATAGCACACAGCCTTCAAAGATCTCTGTGCAGCTTGCCATACATGCCCAAGTCAACTGACACCATCCTCATCACTAAATTCCCTACCAGCCTTGCTTCTATAAAAGTTGGCACATCAGGAGAAACATTCTGACATATGCTCCTTCCTAGTACAGTCATGCTTCTGTCACCCCTCCAAGCTGTTATTTGGGTGGGCTGCCAGGAGAACAATTTATTTGAGAACAGGGCGTTCAAGAATGGGTCCCCTCCTCACACCCCATTTTCCCCAAAGTTTGATAATGCCATGGGACCACAATTTTGCTGGGGAAGATGATGTATGGGGAGAGTCATTCCCATCTGCAGTCTTCCCCATTTAAATTTCATACCTTACTCTCAGTACCTAGGTGGTTACTGCCAGAGAAGGAAGACACACACTGAACTTGGGAAAGGGAAGGTTTCAGCTTTCATTTCCCTACTTATTGGGAACCGTGTGTATGGAGGAGAGAGAGGGGAGAAGTGTGTGTGTGTTTGCATGTGCACGCCTGTGCATGAATGCATGTGTATCTGCATGCATAGGTAAGGCTTTTGATCTTCTGCTCATCACTGCATATAGTCCTCTGGGCAGGGGGAAATGGTTGTCTAAATGTACAGTCACACCAGTTCATCTTTGCACAGTAAATACCCCTGTTTTTTATGGTCTGTAACTATATACCCTCTCTGGATTATTTTTTGGGAGGCAAGTGTAAGTGTAAAAATTAAAGAAGTTATAAAATTAGACTAATTTTCTACAGAGTCATCTGGAGACAGGGTGTTGCTGTTTATTCTATTAGGCTTCCCAAAATTGGTAAGGAAAGAGAAAAAAAGGAAGAACCTTTAAAAGACAAATGGATATGACAAATGTAATTTTTTGGGGGGAAATGTTAACAATTGTTAAAGAGGGAACAGTAGGGATAGGCAATGAGCCAGATAAAGAGAAACACCATTGTGGAAAGTTTCGGACCTTTTCTCTGAAGTCTCCATGTTACCACCAAAGCTTAGAGGATCCTAAAATTTGTTACGAGAGGAGAATATACATTCGGACTGCAGAGGAGATTCAGTGGCTGCTTTGTGGTGATAAGCCAGAAAGGAAGCTAATGGAAATAACATGGTGAAGGGGAGGTGGTCTTGTGCTGACACAGAATGTACATGAGGAAATGATAATTAGCTGTTCTGCTGTAGCAAAAGAAGGGTTTTCAGTGCATTTCAAATTAAAAAAGAAGATGTGTACTGTGCTGGTGATGAGCCACAAGAAAGTAGAATGCGTAACTTGAGTAGCTTGGGTGGCACCATGGAGTGGAGGTGGTGTTACAGCTGCAACTGCTGCAAGGTTTATTGGCAAAAAAGAAAGGATTCAATACAAGAGGGGGGTCTCTAAGTTAGAACTTTATCAGAATAAAACACAATTTTATTCACCTAGGATTTCTGCCTTTCTCATTTGTATAAATCTCACTGAATTACCCTTTTCCCCTCTCTGTTCTTCCACTGCCTGCAGGCCACAGTCAAAAGTTCACTACTCACAAGTCACAAAGTACCTTTCAGGGTATGGGCCATTGTCAAGTGTTGCCTGCCTACCATCCTTCCTTCCCGCTCTCACTCTCACTCTCACAAACATATACTCCCCCCCCCCCAATTCATGCTAATATTGTAAGACAGTTTTTGCATTCCTTTGAATTTAATGGACATCCATGCATATATTTCTTTCATTTAACAGATATTTGGATATCTTGCAAGTTTCACCTTTCTTGTGGATGCTGGCCTTATGTTTCGAAAGAATCGGAAAAGAAAACAAGAGAGGCAACCAGAAAACACAGCCAACACGATAAACGCAACAGAAAACCAGCCTCTGAATAACCAGCCAGCCTAAACTCCAAACCACAGCAGCTGCTTTTTGTTGGATGTTAAGTGATGTGGAAAAGAGCCTGTCTTTTTAAGGTGTCAGATTGCTACATTTTATTTGGTTTTTTAAAAGAATCACTCTCCTCATGCCTGATCTTTGCACAGTTCCTGTTCATGTACAGTTCCTAAATGGTGGTTTCCCCCATCCGCCCCCAGGAGAACATTGGATTTGCATAGTGCCACCTGTTCAACTTTGCATATGTTAATATACCAGAAATAAATAGGATGCAATATGTTACAAAAGGAAGGAATCCTGAAATTAGCTTCTGTAGTCCTGAGATAAATTTAGAGAACAAGTGTACAGACAAAAAGAAAGAAAGAAAGAAAGAAAGAAAGAAAGAAAGAAAGAAAGAAAGTAGCTGTTTATAGTGGTACCAGTGGAGAATAAAATTAGCTTAAAATGAATGGTAAAGTAGTGTTTGAAAAGAAAGGGAGTGTATGAAGTATTTCTCCAGATTTACTGTGAGAAAGCACACATCTGTACCACTTAGGATTATAAAATGGAGAAAACCATCTGTGATGGTGTGATCTATGCAACTTCCAAATGCGCACCATTAGTACATCATGTGTGGGGGTTTTTTTAAGGCTGGTTTGGACACAAATTGCCTCCCCCCCCCCCCCTTATGTTACCTCCGCCATCTCCGGGACCACAAATATAGATAAACTTGTACGGGTTTGTTGTTAGTATTTTGAGCAACACACTTTTAAAGATATAAGTGGAACCTTCAACAAAAACTTGCTGTGTGAGGGGTTCCTTGTTCAGGAGTCCAGCCATCCTATTTCCTCTGTCCCGTTCCCCCCAACACTTCTATAACCACTAAGCATGTTTTGCTGGGGATGTGCCTAAAATGTTTTTATATTTCTGTATACTGTGCAGATACTGCTCCATTGTGCATGGACATTTTGCTACGTAAAGACTTGGAAAACTGAGATCATTATAAATATATATAAGGAGTATCTTTGACCCTTCAGTTGTTTCGTCCTAAAATTCCCATCAGTATAGCCAATTATATGATATTATGGGAGTTGTTTGTCCAAAGCATTGAGTGGTCCAGAGGTTTTCAGCCTCGATAGATATGTTTATTTAGGATATACAATAGATTATGTCCATATTCTCTTGCCATTTTGTAAATTGGCAAACTAGATGAAACTTTCTTTGATTTATTAAAATTCTAGTTTAAATGATTATATACAATGAAATCTGCATTGCTATAATTTGGGGCTCTGGAAATAATATATATGAAAAAGCAGTCTTCCCCTCCCCCCTCTAGTCTTATTTGTAAAAAGTTTTAAATTATGATTCTGTCGCATTATTTCATTTGTGAAGTTGGTTATTTCTGTAATTTCTTTTGTGTATCAATGAAATAATAAGAATAGTAGACACTAGTATTCTGGTGTAAGATTTTGAGTCATAAATCCAAATGTATGATATTGATGATAATAAATGATTGTTCAAACATCTTGACATAGTAGCCTGGATGGCTACAAGGGACACAGCTGATAAGTAGAAGGAATAATGGACATGCTCAACCATTAATGCTTAAAGCCTAAAAATAAAACTCCCATGTTGAGCACTACACAGTAGGCTGTACTATCAATCCCATATAGAAATAGGTAGAGCCTGGAAAAGTTACTATTTTAGATTAATATGTCTGTGCTGGCTGTGAATTCTGGAAGCTGGAGTTCATGATTTCTAGTCCCAACTACAATAGACCTATTGAATCCATGGAACTTATCTAAGTGTTGATTTATCAAGTTTACACTGATTAATTGAGTCATGGGACAAAATAGGATTTCGACTCTCAAAAGTAATTTTTCCAAGCTCTGGAACAGATTTGCAGCAGGACGTTTGTATGGGTCTCAGGGTTGTTTTTACAGATAGAAACCTAACCTTTGCATTGTAACCATTGTGGCAAAGGAAAATAGTCATTGTCAGGTGTTGTGAGATACTATCGCAATTGTCCCAATATTTGCCATGATCTTTACCAATATTTACCAGGATTTACCTGCTCACCTTTGGAGCTGTAATAAAATTTAAAAAGAGACGCAGCTTCTATTGTCTGTCCTGGAACAAAATTAGGAAATGGAGCATATTATTGGGATTTGGGATAGAATAGGGAACTTTTCGTCACAGGTTTCTTTGTTCTAAAGGGAGCAGGTCAGGCAGCAGAGTGAAACCTATGCTATAGTAATTTCTATTATTAATTAATTGAAATTGTTCTTAGACATTTTTAAGTGACTAATGTTGTAAACTTCATTCCTCAAATACTGTACAGAATTTTCTTTTTGGGATTTCTGTTACCAGAGTTGAAGGTCAAGTTGGTTTATTTTTCAAGCATGCTAGATTACAAGCATTTTATTAATGAAGGATATCTAGAAGAGATGTGGAAGCTGCTGAGAGATTATTTCTCTTGAGCCATTCAAGCTGGGACCAAGGCTATACTCCTTTGCATTCTTTGTAAGGAGTAAACCTCATTGAACACTGTGGGCCTTAATTATGAGTAAACATGCATAGGATTGTGCTATAATGTTTAGTCTACTGATAAGAGTAATTTTGTGTGTTAAACTGTGAAATATGACCTGTGGCCCTAACTGCATGATGGAAGCCAAACTAGTAGTCATGAGTTTCCCACCCATCCTCATTCAGTTGGGCTGATATTAGGCAATAACTTTGCTTATAGCAGAGTGGGAATTAGGTGGCCTTCCAGGTTTTGTTTTATTCCATATCCTAGTCATTGGCTATGCTAGTCTGGGCTTGTGGGAGTTGTAGTCAAGCAACATCTGGAAGGTGGCATGATTCTCACAAATGGCTTCGAGTCTCTTGCTTTGTTCATGTTAAAATCAAAGGCATGCAAAGATGAAGCGGTATTCACTTAACTCTGCAGGCTTCCAAATGCCCACTTGACTAGCTGTCCATGAAGAGGGAAGATAATCTCTAGGTGACCTGACAGGGAAGCAAATTAGGTTTATTTTCTTTACAAATTAGGTTTATTTTCTTGATGAAGTGTAGCTGTTTTAACATACTGGGTTTGCATGGTATTTATCGAAAGGGCTTTTCCCCCTCACTTGTATCAACACAAATTATGCATGGGTTATCATATTTTTGGCCCTACAAAATTGTTTGTTATCTCAGATTTTTGAGAAGTCATTGTTAATTTTGTTGCTGCTTTTTTGTGAGTACTCCAGATGCTGAGTTGGATCTGTCATTTGCCGTGCCGTACGTAGACAAAAACGTCCTGCTCACTGAAGGTGTCTCTGCCCAAATTCAGGGTATACCCCTTTCATCCTGAACCACACCACACTCCATTCACTGGGGCCTTACTACCATTTGCATAGCATTTTCCACCGGCCCACTTGATATGCTTAAATCTGAACCCACTCCCGTGTACTGGATATATAGGAATCTTGTTGACTGTAATGAACTTAGTGGGTCTTACTTCTGAGTGAGCTCATTCAGATTTGTGCTGCCAAACAGAATACTGTGGATTGCTCTTATTTCCAGAATGCTATATATAACTACATATAGTTGAACTATAGTTGGACGGTTAAGATGCTGACTCTGATTGCAAGTTCGGCAGGTCAGCAATTCGAGGCTCAATTGCCATCTGACAGAGTGAGCTCCTGTTAATAGTCCCAGCTTTTGCCAGCCTAGCAGTTTGAAAGCATGTAAAAGTTTAAGTAGGTAAATAGGTACCACTTCAGTGGGAAGGTAATTGTGGTCTGTGCAGTCATATTGGCCACATGATCACAGAGTTGGCTTTGACAACACTGGCTCTTCAGCTTAGTAATGGAGATGAGCACTGCCTCTTACAGTCGGACACTACTTGACAACCTTTACCTTTAGTTGGACTATTACTCTGGAGGGTCTGAATCCCCTATCGCCCTGAAACCAACTGGGAGACCCTGGTCAAGTCATAATCTCTCAGCCTCAGAGGATGGTAATGGCAAACTCCCATTGAAGAAACATGTTAGGAAAACCCCATGATAGGTTTGCCTTAGGACGGCAGTAAGTTGGAAATACTTTGAAGGCACGCAAGAACAACAAGATGTTTTGGAATAAAATAAGAATTACTAGCTTTTGCAGAAATATTCTTTCAATTTCTATTTTTCAGCTAATGCTGATTTCAAATAGTGCATTGTTGTATTAAGTCTTGACCTCTCAACAAGGAAGTCGGGGCCCACACCTTTGAAAGTGTCACCCCGGTAAATGTTCATGGCTCAAATCTCTCATCAATGAGTGCTCATTTTTGAATGTTATGGATTGGATCCAGACTGAAGTGACTCATGCAGTAGACCAGGGGTGCTTGGAGGCGGGATGGGAATCATGCACACCTACCGATGTAATCGAAGAGTATTCCTGACCATTGACTGTGAGGGTAAGACTTCTAAGACTCTTAAGTCCAGCATCTGGAGCACTGCACAGTTCCCCTATCTATGGTAGATCTCCAGAAATTAATCATTACTAATTATTACTAAGGCAAAGGCAAACAAAGCTTGCTGAGAAAACCCTGTGATAGGGCCACCCTAGAGTTGCCAGAAGTCAGAAACATTTTGAAGGCACACAGCACAAACTTAGGTTCTGATTACACTGAATCTAAGCCAAGTATGGGTAAACCTATTATTAAACCATTGTTTTGTTCATTTGTTGTCCAAAAAAAGAGTAACTGTCCCAGCCTCTGTGTTGAAGGCAACAGGCTTTGCAGTCAATTGGCCAGAATGGAAAGAACTGCTTTTGACTTTGGACATGTTCATCTGGATTTTTTATTTTCACTCCAAACTAATGATGTATTGCTTTTTAAAGTCTGATTTGCCCCATGGGTGCTTGAGAGAGATAAGCCTAAAGTCTGCCTGGTTACACAGGACTAATTGCACTGCGTTTTGGATGCCAGCCAGAAAGACTGTCTTGTAAATAAAGTCCATAATATAGAAGACATTGCAAGCAGAGACAAAAGTGAAGATAGGGAGATAAATGTGTAGTTTGAAAAATAAATAATTGGATTTCAGAATCGGGGAGCCATAGAGGTGTATGCTTTGTGAAAATGTCTAAACTAGCACAGGTCTGAGTTGGGATGTCTTGTAACAATGTATTTGGAGATATATGACATGGAAAAACCCTTTCCATAACCTGTATACTTGTCAGCTTATTAACAGTTGCCCTTCATTCAATTTTTATGACCTAATCTCTTTAGGATCTTCTATTGCCTCTTTTTATTGTCACTCAATCATTTTGTAATTGTTTTTTTATTAAAAATTGTAGAAGGCATGTTGCTCTGCGTTGTGTCTTATTTCTGTTGTCACTCATTTGGTAGCAAGGATCCACTTGTGGGTATTACTCCTACAGTGCAGGTGTTTCTCTATGCATAATAGAGGATAATAACAGTGATTTGCTACTAGATTCTATCTCTGATGCATCACAGGTAGGAAAAACATGGGTGATTCCTAAACAAGTTAAATGAGTAAAAGCAATCTGTGTACTTGACAAAAACCATCTGCTGTTCATATTTCCAAGGATACAAGAAAAAGATCTGCTCTGCTTCTACCTCTGCTGTGTACCCTAATTCTTGAGTTTTCTGTTACTAATTTTGCAATGAATGGGCTTTTTCTTCTTTTTACATTGTATTCTTATTCTTCTCCACTAGACAAGAATATAGTGCTCCTGTTGCTCACTCTGCAGTATATTTCACTTATTTATATTCGTATTCCTCTGTTCCTCCAAGGAATATACATCCTACTCCCAGCTCCTTGATACTCACAGAAACCCTATGGGATAGAAGAGACTGAAAGATGTTGACAGGTGCAGGTAAGTATCACAGCTAAACTAGAATTTGAAGCTGAGTCCATCCTGATGCTACGTTACATTCTGAACAGATTTATTTACACATTTTGTTCTTTTAAATTGTTGTGAGTCATATTGGTTGTTAATCTTTATGCGCTTGAATTGTATTGCATGCCCAGCCCCATGCATGAAAACAATAGTCATATAAACAGGGTAGCTGCACATGTGAAATACTAGCATCTCTTGTTATGTGTATGGTGGAAAGGAATTGGTATGTTATCATTCTACACATGAATTACTGTCACTGCCTATTAGAACCAGGCCGCTTGCTCTTTAAATCAAGCAAATATTGATAGTTTTTGCATTCTCGCTGTGAGGAAAAGTACTTTTTGTGCAAGGTTTGACTCTTGTTTTGCTCCATCTTTCCTCACATAGGTAATGGAGATCCTTCACTGTCACACTACTTACTGTTAAAAATCTCTGTAATAGAAAAGTTAGATGTCCATGTTCATCTTAGGGAATTAAATATCTTATAAGCTTATTCTTAATTGGTCATCTTATTCATTGTTGGAATAAATTATAGGAAACCATTTTATGTTTGCAAAGCTGCCTGCCAGTTTAAGATTATCTACACTGAATGGTCTATAGGTTGTTTGGACAAATGTTTTCCCATAATCTGCTATATTATAAACTGGAGATGTCAAGAATTTAATTTGGGACGTTCTATGTGTCCCTTATTATCAAACCACACTCTTCCAACACAGCAGCTTGGTAGAAGGTGACATATGAAAACAAAACAAAACAACAAAACCCATAAAACAACAGCTAGGGAGAGCATTTGGCATTGTCCAGTCACTTTCCTCTGCTTTGCTGATTTATTACTGCCACTTCTAGAGCACAAAGAGAAAAACTCCTAAAATACCCTTCAGGGTAAATAAGCTTGCCACCATAGAGAGTTGTGGTAATTTGAACTGAAGCTAAAGCAAATAATTAAGAAACTTGTTATCAGCACTGTCCACGAAGCATTATGCTGTTGCTATAGAGAGAGTGTGAAGTAATTATAGTACATTGCCATTTAGGTGGTTTGAATGGATTTTCCACAGCTGCTACTAGCAGATATACTCCCACGAACACAGTATGTAGGTTAATTTTGGCATGCTTCCTTGAATCAGGAGAATTGTGGGAGATTTGAAAAGCCTCCTGAGAACTCTGAAGAACATAATCAGACTGTAAAAACACTTGAGCTAGCTTGCAGTTTCCAAAACACAACT
Organism: Urosaurus nigricauda; assembly: GCA_034509955.1. NCBI lineage: Eukaryota > Metazoa > Chordata > Lepidosauria > Squamata > Phrynosomatidae > Urosaurus > Urosaurus nigricauda. Next base: position 76,521,082 of record JAOEGL010000006.1, read on the forward strand.
CCAAAGTAACATCCAGAATGCTGTTTATGTTTTTCTAATATATGAAAGCAAATAATAAGTTGCACATTTGTGTGCATTACAAGAATATTTGAACTTAGTTTTCATGATTAAAAAATAAGCTCTCAAGAGCCTGTTATGATCTGTGCATGAAATCATATTAAGACTTGCATGGCAGAGCATGTCCAAAATGTCACATGGCCTTAGAGAAAGCTTGAAAGAGTGTTCAGTTAATTCATAGGACCATTAAATCCAATGAGTATGGCCCGTTTTAGATGGGCAAAAAAAGGCGCTTGTAGGGCTAAAAAGCCCGCTTTTAGGGTTAGGGAGGGCGTAGCCTTTACACCCTCCCTAAGCCTAAACTGCATGGAAGCCGCCATTTAAAGATGGCAGCTTCTACACGGAGGCGCTGTACAAGCGTCATCACGTGCGCAGCGTTTTAACGCGCTGCGCACGTTTTGACGCGCTGCGCACGTTTTGACGCTTTTGCGGCGCGGGAGGGCGCCAATCGTGCCCTCCCGCACCGCAAAAAAAGAGCTCGAGCGCAGAGCTCTTTTTTTGCGGCGGGTCTTTGCTGCGGCCTTTAAATGGCCGCGGCAAAGACCCAGGGAGAAAGGGACCGCGGCGGCGGCCCCTTTCCCCCTTCAGCCCCGCTGAGGGAAGTGGGGTGCAGCGGGCGCCCAGAGCGCCTGCTGCACCCCGCTTGGAGGCCGCGGGGAACCAGCAGTTTGCCGGTTCCCCGCGGCCTCCAAAAGCGGTGAGATGAGGCCTGTAGGGCTGCCCATGCGGCAGCCTAGGCCTCATCTCGCCGCTAGAAGGGGCAAGTTTGGGCCGCCCCTTTCGGCCAATCTAAAAAGCCCCTATCTGTTCTTTTGAGTAATCCCTAACTAACATATGCTTTGGATACATGGAGCTGCTTTGATTTCCAAAAGGATCTCTGGGCAATATTAGAAAGGAAGTTGCATGCAACATATTGGGTGTTTTGTGCTAAAATAGGGGGAAATCACTTACTAGTGGAAGCCCCCTAATAGCTTAACAAGGCAAGATTCTCTCTGAGGAATGATTACCTCCTCTTTACTGCTCTCCTGTACTGTTTCTGTTCTTCTATGCCCAGTGTGCTGTAATGGTCTGAGTGTTGGACTATGACTCTGGAGACTAGGATTCAATTCCCACTCAGCCATGAAACCCACTGGGTAACCTTGGACAAGTCACATGTTCTCAGCCTCCAGGGAAGGCAATGGCAAACCTCCTGGGAACAAATCTTGCCAGGAAAGCCCTATGATAGGGTCGCCTTAGGATTGCCTTAAGTTGGAAAATACTTGAAGGCACAAAACAACATAATATTCCTATCCTCTTTTACTACTGATTTAAAATTCTCTCTTGGGTGAGATATGTGCCCAATTGCCATTAATTGTTTCCATTTTTAATAATACCTCAATGCCTCTTATTTTAAAAGATACCCTAAAATTAGGACAAGTTACTTCCTTGCTTGTTTAAAAAGGGTTAGCTCAGGGTTCCCCCCCAACCTTGTTTTTGCCTACAGCTTGCAAAGTCGAAGTGTGCCAAGACCATAATTGCTTTGCTGTCATGAGTGATAAACTGCTGCGTATGCAATATTAATGAAGGTTTTCCCCAAGTCTGTAGCGGTAATGGCCTCAGCTCTTGAGCCCTTGGCCTGGCCTCTCATCATGCAAAAGCAAGTCACTGACAAAGAACACCTCACATGAACTATCTCTGGTTGCTTAGAGCCTTTTGGAGTGGGGTGTCCCTCTCGTAATGCAGTGCTCCATTTTACGCAGTAAAAGTGCTAACACAACTCTTATTTGACAATGACAAGGGTAAAGCTGAAATGACAGCACTGATCTATATGAACATTGCAGAGGAAGATTTCGCTTCTTATATTTTTTTGTTTTTCTAGTCTATTTTCCAGTCTTTCTGTTTTTCTAATAGTACAGCCTGTGGTATGTTACTATTACTATTACTGTTACTCTACAAAGGAAAAAAAAGTGTTCTTTTCCCCAAATACAATGAGAAATTTTAAAAGATGCATATTAACTCTGTAGCAAACTGAAGTGAAAAGAATTTAAATCTATGAAGAATATTACTTGGAACTGTAACCTTTTTTGGTTTTGTCAGGTTTGGCTTAAGGGTTGACTAAATACTTCTGTTGTCTCCGAGGAGCATGCAGCCCTGAAATAAGGTCAGCATCAGTAGTATTTTGAACACAGTTTGTGGGATCCCAAAATGCAGTAGCATTCTACACTGTGCAATGGACCCTGTGGTGACAAAACAAGTGAATTCTAAACATCAAGCAAATGAGATCCCAGAAAGGAAAAATATACTTCTTTATAGCTGTCATAGGAAGAGGCCACAATCATCAACTGGCAATTTTTTTAAAAAAATAGATGATTATTGAACTCAATTTTTCTAGAGTCTTTCACACCGAAGGAGCCACTTGTCTCAAAGGCACAAGTCTTAGTGCTGATGATCTCTGAAATACACATCAGATCCATCAGAAAAGGATGTAAATGGCAGAGTGAGGCGTGATAACTGCATTTAAAATTTTGTCATGCATAAAATACTGACAATGAGCTAAAAGGCCATCAAAATACAAAAGGAACATAGGTTCATTTCTGAGCACATTAAGCACATTAAAAATCAATTTATCAAACACTCTTTCTGGCAGCAGGTGCCAAAAGCCAGGAGGCAGTCATAGGAAAAAGTCCTGTCCATTTCTACTAAGGATGTTGTGGTCTGCGCTTCATTGTGGATTATTATTTTTTTAGCAATTCCTTGCCATAGATGGAAAGAAGCAGCGTACATTTACAACCTTCAATGTTTTAGGCAGCTGCTAATTCACATTTTCTTCCTAGGTAGTTTTAAAGAAAGTGGAGCTAGCTCACAGCAGGAATACAGTCCTGGCATTTATATTCCAAAGAGGGTGGTATCTCTCCTTGTTGAAGGAAAATAAAAAAACAAAAACGTGGAATTGAAAAATGTTGGCTGACATACTGCAGGCACCAGGTATTAAGACTATGCAGTGTAGAGATTATGGTTGCGACTCCCAATCTGGTAAAGGAGCATGGAAAGAGTCCCTGAGGAAAGCACTCTGATAGTCAACTTAGGAAAAGGCCTGGGGAGCCAAGAAGAAGCAGATCACCAATACAATGTTCCATCATATATATCCCTGATATCTCTTATCTTGGTATGGAACCTCCATGATTTGGTGCACATCGTGTGCCCAACACAAGACTCACACAGCAGCATCTAAAAGACAAAAAAGAGAAGTGGAGTGGAAATTAGGATCAACTTGCCACCAAAAAATCAGGTAATTGATTTCAAAAGAAAGCTGTGGAAATGTTTGGGACATGAAGATTCTGATGTCAATTTATATTTTGCCCATCACATAGTTGATGGGTGATGGTACCATCCAATACTATGTCTACACTGACATCTGTCATGGTGATGGCAACTTCCCATTGCACTATATGTGTAAAATTAAACTTTGGATCGAAGATACTGTTTTTAAAAGTTATGTGACGATTTTTGAAGTGTTTGGAAACCTCTGCCTCTTCACTTTCACTCCACTTATCCTTTAAAAATACTTTGGATAGAGACTGGAAGAATTAATTCCACCTACAATTAATGTGACTAGAAGTCACTTTCACGTTATATTCTCCCCTGGTGGACTCAAATAGGTTGAGCAAATAGTCTGTACTAAGTCCTGTTTTGTCTGTAGACAAACTATTGGTCATCTAAAGTTAGATAATGTGAGTTAAACACTGGCAGTATGGTGTAACCTGGTACAGATGGGCACTTTGCGCCGCCCTGGACCCGAACCCTGGACCACCATGATGACGTACGCATGGCGCAGTGTCCAAATGGTGCAGTAATGAGAATTCTCTATGCTAATTTTTTTTACAGTAACTCCCCTGAATCATATCATTAAAGCTTTCTGGCATCGAATGCGAAGTCCCTCACAAAACTACAAATCCCAGGATTCCACAGGATGCAGCCATTACAAGTGGGATAAACCTGCAGTAGTTATGCAGTGTGGATACATCCAGTGTTGGTGCAATCCAATACTCACCTGTTGACTGAGTGACACAAGAGACTCTGTAGGACAGCCATATGCTCAAGATGCATAGGAATGATGCTAAGAAGCCAAAAGCCTGTTTAAAAGGATACAACAGCAAAAGCTATACATTACTTATATCATCAAGTATAGAGAATCTTGTGTTATCTTAAGCACATATCTTAAGCACTACTACAGAATGCTGTTTTATGAAGACTCCAAATGCTGAACTAATGAACTTCCACACACTTCATGAACTAGTTATGATCCAGAAGCTTTGAAATCTTGACTGCAGTGATGCCATGCTATGACCATCCAGGGTGGGTTCTGGCAGCAGAGGCATAATTTTGGAGAACTTGATAACATTTTAAATGGGCTATGCACACACCTACACCTCTCGCACTATGGGGGAAAGTCTGGCAGTAAAGGACTCTGAACATTAGCCACTTGGAATGTCTTCTGCAGCTTCTATGTATATTAAGAACACAAAATTCAATTTCAGTTAGTAAGATACCAAGCATATCCGGGGATCATTTGCTTGATGAACTAATCAGTTGGTGAAAGGACCAGAGGCTACACCTGGTTCTTTTATAGCAAAGGAACAGACTTAATCAAAAGCAAGGCTTGTAATGGTGAGAAAAAGCACAAGGGTTAGTGCATTTGGTTTGTGGAAATGCAGAGCTCTGGGTTCAGGTTTAGATTCCACTAAAAGAAATAAGCAGAGGAAGATAACTAGACATTTGGATAAGTATGGGCAGAGGAGCACAGAGCATGTCTGTTGTAAAATACAATTTAAAAGAACCCCAAATAATCTCCAGTAATGGCAGAGGATTGGGACAATGATGTAAAAGACAAAGATGAGGGCTTGTCTTATCCAACAACAGGACAATGTGTACTATTGAATAAACTTAAGGGACAAAATCACATTTGATACTTGCGGAGCAGTGCTCTCTGGACACAAAAGGGCAAAGGCTGCTCTTTTTCGTTTAGCTGTGCAACAAGAGCTAGATGCTGCTAGGGCACCATTCCACACCCTCAGACTGAATGGTTTGGTTGCTGGACAGCTGGGAGAAACATGCTGCATGAAGTTATGTATGTACTGCATAATGTCTTGCCCAGAGCCTGAAAAAGTACTTATAGAATCACAGAATCATGGAAGAGACTACTGTACAAGGGCCATCCAGTCCCAACTCCTTCTCATGCAATCAAAGCTCTCCCAAGAAATGGCCATCCAGCCTCTGTTTAAATTTTTTTAGAGGAGACTCCAACCACTCTCTGAGGCAGCATGTTACACTGTTGAAGGAGCTCTTATTGTCAAAGCTCTTCCTAATGTTTAGATGGAATCTCTTTTCCTGTAGTTTGCATCCATTGTTCCATGTCCTACTCACTGGAGCAGCAGAAAACAAGCTTGCCCCACCCTCAATATGATATCCCTCCAAATATTTAAACATGGCTACCATGTCACCTCTTAACTTTCTTTTCTCCAGGTAAACATTCCCAGTTCACTAAGCCGATCCTCACGGCATAGTTTTCAGACCTTTCATCATTTTGGTCACCCTCCTCTGGACATGGTCCACGTCCTTCCTGAACGGTGGTGCCCAGAACTGGACACAATATTCCAGGTGAGGTCTGACCAAAGCCGAATAGAGTAGTAATATTACTTTTCTTGATCTAGACACTATACTCCTCGTGATGCAGCCTAGAATTGCATTGGCTTTCTTAGTTGCTGCCCCACATTGATGACTTGTGTTATTATTTATTTATTGCATTTATACCCTGCTCTTCAGCCACAAAGACTTTCACATTCAGCCTCTGGTCCACAACACACTGTAGGAATGATCCAGTTTGAGACTACTTTAACTGCTCTGGCTCAGTGCTAGGGAATCCTGGGAATTGTAATTTATTATGGCTCTAGAGCTCTCTGGCCCATCTTTCTAAATGTCTCACAAAATTACAGTCCCCAGAATTCCCTAGCATTGATCCAAAGTGGTCTCAAATTGGATTATTTCTGCAGGGTGTTTTAGACCTAAGACTCCTAGATCCGTTTTGCATGTACTGCCATTGAGCCAGGTAGCACCCATCCTATGTCTGTGCATTTCTTTCTTTCTTTTTTTTTTTTTGCCTAACTGCAATACCTTATTCATTTTGTTAGTTTTGACCCAACTTTCTAATCTGTTAAAATCAACTGAATTCTGATCCTATTCTCTGAGGTATTAGCTACCTCTCCTAATTTAGTGTCATCTGCACATTTCATAAGCATGCCCTTTATTCCTTCATCCAAGTCATTGATAAAGATGTTGAATTGCACTGAACCCAGGACAGAACCCTGCAGCACCACACTGGTCATTTCTCTCCAGAATGAAGAAGAGTGGGTTCAGCCAGTCCACCAAGTACAAATCCACCAAACAGTAGTATATAATCAGCATTTTATTAGCTTGTTTGCAAGAGTATCATGGGGGGCGGGGGGGGGGGGTCTTGTCAAAGGCCTTACTGAAATTATAATACACTATATCCACAGCATTCCCTTCATTTACCATGTTGGCAAACTTTATGTTGACAGAAACTGGTTATACCTAGCTTAAGCCACCAAGAGGGTTCCAGTCAAGATTGTATGCAAGACATTAACATTAACCAAAAGTCTAGGGGTTTATGATATAAGCCATATACTATTACCTTATATGTGTGTAAAGAGAAGCTTACATGGCAAAAATTAGGCACCCCTCCCCACAAACCAAAGACACCTGTGACCAGATGAAAGTAAATTCCTTAAAGCACTGTCAAGCAAACAGCCTCACCGCTCCAGCTGCAAGTCCTGCTGAATTGGAACTTTTTGCTGCTGCCACAATAGATGCAATGAGAAGCAGGGTGGTACCTATTAGGTAATGGAGAAATTCCTGAAAATAAACATGCAAAATCCAGTTTAGAAGTAACATTTTTGTGTGAATCGTTTAAAGGCAACCCAGCCAAAGTGTTCTCATACTTGGAAACAAATTGTGGAAAGAAGGATTCACCCTGGATAATATTTCCTGGATGAAACGCAGGATCCAAAGATACTGCTAGACCCTCCCTACCTCATTCTGTTATGGATCAGGCACACAGCCAGAGGTTTGGACTTTTCTGCCTATCAGATGTGTGGCCTATGCTGTTCTCCTGCCTGTGGCCCCTGAAATGTCTAGGTAAAATCCACTTTTCAAGGACCAGAGTAACATTTCCAAGCTCTCTCACCAACTGATAACAGGATCAGAATAGAAGCCAAGCAGCAGAAACAACACCAAGGCATCCCCCTTCAACATGCTAACTGCAGAGAATTTCACAAACCAACTCTTCCAGACTATCTGGATTTATGGGAATCTTGCTATTTTTTTTAAAAAAAATAATGAAATTAAACCAGGGGAAGGGAGCAACACAAGGGTTCTTTTTACATCTTGATGTTATCTTTCTATGGACTTTATCACACGGAGGCACACAGAGGCAAATCCTGGGCAGAAATGGGATTTCAAAATCCACTAAACACAATGCAGGTTTTTTGGACGCCTTGGCGGAAAGAGAAATAATGCAAAAATAACCCGAATGGAAAGCTGACCAAAACCACTCCTTTCTACTTTTGGAATTTCCCAAAAGTAAAAAGGAGTGGGTTTTGTCAGCTTTCTGTTTGGGCTATTTTCGCGTTATTTCTCTTTTATGCAAATGGCTTCTGAAAAACACCCCGCATTTGCGGGTTTTTTCTACTTTGTGTTCAGGTTAACCCTGAACGTCATGTGAAAAACAACTTGCAAAAGCGGTTTATTTTCACTTTAAATCTAGTTTCTGCATGCGATTTGTCCTCTGTGATAAACTCCTATGAGTACTGCTATCATGAGTTGGCTGTCAGTAGTGAGTCATGTAGATTTAATTTTGTATGCCTTTGAATTTCCTATGGATCACTTTTTTCTGTGTTTACTATTTTATTTTAAAAGTTTAGGTTGTTTTTACAAGAGTCAAAGCACAATTTATGATACAGTACAACACTTCTTAAAACCAACAAAAGTAATTTTAATAATGAGTAAAAACTTACTGCCAGTGGCCAGTTGATACAGGTCAGTGTTCGGTAGATTCTGAAGATATAGACAATGTAAAAGATGAGAATCATAACCAAGTCACATATGGAGACAATTTCAAAGAAGCTGTAAGTACTGTGATCTGTCCACCAGGAGGCTCTGATGCAGATGAATCCTATCAGCAGCAATAACTGAAAGTCAATTGCCAAAGAAAGGGCTGTGTGAGGAATGCAAAAGAAAACAAGTTCCAAATGCAATAAAATGTTCAAAGTTACAACTTAAGAGGCCTGAATCCAATTGTTAGTGATGACCAGAGCAGACCTACTGTGGAATGTCAGGTCAAGATCTATGTAAATCCCAATGTTTCAATGAATCAATTCTAGTTAGAACTGGCCATTGAATTTGGGTCAGGGTGGAAATCATGCAGCCCACCAGAAGTTGTTAAACTATGGAGTTTATCAGATTATGGAAATTGGAAGTATAATCTAATGGCAATCCGAATGCAATCATGGGGTTTCACGTTATTGCGAATTAAAGTCTCTCACGCAATTTCGGGCAAAAGGGAAGTAATTCCGAATGCAATAATAGGTTTTACATTATTGCGAATTAAAACATCTCACACAATTTTGAGCAATGGGAAATCATTTTTGGGTAATGGGAAGTCATTCTGAATGCATTCCGAACGCAATTGGAATTTGCGTAAATTCGCTAAACCAGTGAATTCATGTGAATTCGAATTGGCTCCAATTGGCTTCATTCGAAATAAAGAGAAATTCCTCCCGTCTGATAAACTCCTATAACTTCCATCATTCCTCACCACTGGCAATGCAGGCCAGGACTGCAGGTAGCCACCATTCAACAACATCTAAAGTGTCCCAAAAGTGCCACCTTTGATTTAGACCACAATATAAATACAGACATATTTGGTGCTGCCAAGAGTAAGGAGACAGACCCAAGTGTATTCTTTTCTACATGAAGAGTTATGACATCAGGCACATGTCAAATGACATTTCCTACCATACTGTCATATTCTGGATTACAGGAGAAAGACCTCATCTTTAATAACAATTTTCAAACTTTTTACCCTTGGGACCCTTACATCTACATGAAAACATAGCTCCCCCCCCCCACTTGGCATAGTATATGGGGGGGACCCCAATGTATTTAGTGTACATATTTTCATTTGCCATTCCTGTATATTCATATTTTAACACTTTATAAGGAAATAACATCGTTCAAATTAGAACAGTTTTAAGTAAATTCTATATTTAACTCAATGCATGTGTAACTTTTACACATAAAAATGTTTGGGAAGAGGGGTGAGAGCCTCCAAGCCTAGCGTCCACCTTGAGCAACTCTTGCACTCCCCTGGGGACCCCACCATTTGAGAACCATTGCTCTCCACCATTCGCCATGCATAGCACTATTTTAAATACAGCAACGTAAATTACTATTTAGATTACAGTACTGAGAGAATGCATTTATGGTACAGAATGACACTTAAAAACACAACAAAGCAGACATCTAATTTTTGAAGAACCCTAGTCATTATTATTATTGCAGGGCAATTTATATGTTAAGTTCTTAATGTGACAGAGGCAACAGACGTTTGTGATGGGGAAACGCTGTCTGAATCATGACATTATTGGCCAAGTATACCCTAAAGGCACCAGATCCTGTCTGACCTTGGAAGCTAAGAAGGGCCAGCCTTAGCTAGAAAACCCAAATACCAGGTGCTGTAGGTTATATTTCAGAGGAACAAACTGGCAAAACAACCTGTGAATATTCCTAGTCTGAGTAAACACTATGAAATTCATGGGGCTGGCACAAGTCCCCAGGCAACTTGAAGACATACACAGGCCCATTCCAAAGCAAATGATTGCATTCGGATGAAACAATAAATTATGGTTCCTCACTCTGAATATGAGCCTATGTAAGCTCCCTCATCCTCGTGGCATGCTAGATTGCAGAATCATTTGCTTATTTTTAATTTATTTTTTTTACAAATTAGTGTCTACAAAAATAAATAAGATTTGAACCGTGAAACTATCTTGTTCTAATAAATTGCCATTAACATTAACTATCATTAGGGTTCATCTGTAACCCTAAACAGGGGAAAGGATTCATAAAGCCCCCCAGATGTTGTTGAACTGCAGCTTCCAACATATAGCACCTTTGGCTGTTCTAACTAGGGTATCGGGAAGTCCAGTAACATCTGGAAATCCATCCCTTACTGAAACCATTAATCAAAGAAGGTTGCAGAAGCTTCTCACTTCCTCCTCCTGGCTATAAAAAGAGGATGAGAAAGGTAAGGAAGCACATTCACCTAACATCACTGCCATAAAGAAAAAGCATAGCTTACTCTTGCAGCTGGATGCAGCCAACATGTACAGCAAAATTGGATGGAGAAAGGTAAAATGACCAAACATGTTTAGCCGAGATCAGAAACAACCTGACTTTTACAATTTTCTTATCTTATTGGTCTATTTGAGGAACATACTTTGTGACTATTAAGATTCCAATAAAACTGAGCAGTTGACTGTTCTACTACATTGCACATGTTTAATGTGTATCATTAGCAGTGATTATGAACACTAGATGCAAAAGTTCAATGGGAGTTTGCTGTGTTTTAACCTCTGCATTATAACGGCTCCAGGGAGGAAGCCGGCCCCGTGGAAGCCACGTCCGGCCTCCCTTTCGCACAACGCCGGCGCGTCCCGACCGGCCGCGGCTGGCCCCTTGGCCGGGCCCGACCGGCGGCCGGACCTCGACCACATCCCCGCCGCGGCTGGGGCTCCTCGGCGCAGGCGCGCGCACGACAGCGGCATCTGGTGGGTCCGCGCGGGGCCATCCCTTCCCCTCCGCTGGCGGCCAGACCTCGACCCCATCCCGGCCGCGCAAAGGATGGGGTCGAGGTCTGGCCACCGGCGGAGGGGAATGGACGGCCCCATGCGGACCCACCAGACGCCCCCCTCACGCGCGCGCCGGCGCCGATTAGCCCCAGCCGCGGCCGGGATGTGGTCGAGGTCCCGCCGCCGGTTGGGCCCGGCTGAGGGGCTGGCCGCGGCCGGTCGGGACGTGCCAGCGTTGCACAAAAGGGAGGCCGGACGTGGCTTCCACGGGGCTGGCTTCCTCCCTGGGGCTTTTTGGTGCCGGCGCGCGCGCGACGGGGGCTTCCGGCGGGTCCGCGCGGGGCCGTCCCTTCCCCTCCGCCAGGCGCGCACGGCCTGCACGGAGAGCTCGTCCCGCCCCCCGCAGGCGCAGGCCTCCTCCTGAAGGCTCGAGGCCTAAGCAGTGGAGGAGGCCTTTCGGGACGCACCGGCGTTGCGTGAAAGGGAGGCCGGACGTGGCTTCCACGGGGCCGGCTTCCTCCCCGGAGCCCTCCCGGTCCCTCCTGCTACAGTACTTACAGTAAGTGTACACCATTTTTTTTTCTCTTCTCAAGCCACAGTGGTCCCCCGGGTTACGAAAATTTTCGGGTTACGAAAGGTAATCCGGAACGGATTACTTTCGTAACCCGGGGGACCACTGTATGCTTAGATTGACTGTCATTTACCTGTATTCTAGGAGCATTTTAGTTACTCTTTTTTTAAATGCCAGAATCTATGACCTTTGTCATAATGTAACTTTCGATTATACCTACCTAAGTAGCAGAGGTGCTAAAAATCTGGTTGCTGAATTGTGAAGACCCTGGCAAGAGTGCCTGATGCTTATTGGTACCCAATCCATATTACGACCGATGCGATGTACTTCAGGAGTTGATGTGATGTGCACTAGGATCCATGCAATCAGTCCTGTTGTGTATTGGGCACCAATATGCACCAGGCAATTTGCCAGCTCTGCCACACAGTAATGTAACAGTAACTATCTACTGGATACAGATGTTGTGCAACTGTGCAAGTCTAATTCCTGCAGACCCAAATCCACTTACAAAGAGGCAATGCTGCAATAATAATAATAATAATAATAATAATAATAATATAGTTATATCCTGCCCCTCTGGGTGAGCAATTGGGGCGGGGTACAACATATAATATACAGATACAATTAAAATATAGCAACCCAATCCCTCCTCCCACCCCTTAAGATAGTAGATAAAACCATAGAACATTAATGTGGCTCTCATTAAAATGATAGGCGGCCTCGAAGTGACTAATGTCTCTGAGGGTGAGTCTAGATGGACAATAGCGGATAGATTTAATCATTGTTGGGACAGGCCTGCCGGAAGAAATGCATCTTGATGGATCTCTTGAAACTGTCCAAAGTTGTAATAAGGCGCATCTCATCCGGCAGGCTGTTCCGCAGCCTGGGAGCGACTCTGGGAGGTCTGCACCATCCTAGTTTTCTTAGGCTGTAGCAGATTCCTCCCAGAAGATTGGAGTGTGCGAGGGGGCTAATATGGGAAGAGGAGTCCCTTAGATAGGATGGACCTGAGCCATGTAGGGCTTTAAAGGTCAAAACAAGCACCTTGTACTGTGCCCAGAAACTAATCAGCAGCGAGTGGAGAGATTTTAGCACAGGTGTTATATGCTCTCTCCTAGATGCCCCAGTGACTAATCTGGCTGCCATATTTTGAACCAATTGGAGTTTCTGGGTTAAGCACAAGGGCAGCCCCATGTAGAGCGCATTGCAGTAATCTAAACGTGAGGTAACCAAAGCATGTACCACAGTTTCCAGATCCCTCATCTCCAGGAAACGGCGCAGCTGGCGTATCAGCCGAAGCTGATAACAGACACTTCTGACCATTGCATTCACTTGACTAGCAATAGGATTAAAGAAAAAGACTTAAAATTTCTTGACTCCAACAAATGCAAACCCGAACATGGGGAAAAGACAGAATTAAAGTCTAGTTGTTGCACAAAGTAAAGGCCAGAAGCACATGAACAAATATCTCCAGGTTATGAATGAATATGAGATTTGGGAAAGGGGCCTCATGAAAACACTTGGTGAGGCAAATTAGGCCCATAGGCCAAAGCTGCCATCTTGCTACTTTACAGGGGACTCATGGCTTTTGCTGACTCTTTCTTCCTCATGATAAATAATGGCAATAATGCACAACATGATAGCACACTGTCTAATATCACTACAGCTTGCTCTCTTTTACTTCAAGCTGCTTGTGTGGCTTGACAAAATAATGAACACAAGGTTACATCCTGTGATTCAGTGATGTGAGTTAGTGGCAAACACACACACTTTATTTGTTTATTTAATTTCTATGCTGCCTTTCTCCCGTCCAGCTATTAATGAATTCATTGTCCTGTGGCCAAAAAGGGCAAGGAAAAAGAGAGGGTGAGGAGGGTAACCTAGAGTTTTTGCAGAAAACATTTCCTCTTTGTTAGGTTGTGACCTCACAAAAGACTCAGACATTTTGGATCCCAGAGGAAGCAGCTTTTTGTATTGCTAATGAAATTCAAATTTTTATCTCCAATGCCACATAGCCAGAAGGAGGAGGGGTCTGCCTGCATAGATATCCCTCCACACCATCTCAACACAGAACACTACACCAGCAACATCTTGACAGAACACTGGCCTGTGACTAACATCATCATATTTTTTATTTTTTATTTTTTATCCTGCATTATTTTTAACACAATTTCCTGATGAAGATGCTTGCATCATATATTTTATGCATTTTAGTTTTCCTAATAAAAATATCAGTTTTGCGGATTCTGGATGTTGTACTTTGCTGTATGGCCAACACGGCTACCTCTGAATATGTTTTCAGAACAGACTGCACATAAGAGCTGTCAAGAGCAAAGCTCCCCTTCTCCTTCTCTGCATCACACCATCCTGGCATTTTCCTTACATGGATGGAAGTGTTAGAAATATACCATCTGGCTTTGCCATGCTTATTTTTAACTACAAGATCTCTGTACAAAATTAGTCCAAGGGACTTCAGACTATGCCATTCTCCTTCAAAACAGAAGTAGATCAAACTGATTTAATCTAGAGTTTTTTACAAAATGGTCCAAATCAGTCAAGTTTGCTTTATTTGAGATGCACACACCCTTAAAACAGCACTTCATTGTTAACAGGACTATATCTTATCAGGTGCAAAATGATCTCAGGTTGTATCAAAGGCTACTGGGACAAAGAAGCAATTGGCTGTTCCTCATCTGAAAAATTTAAAAGGCATGAATTGTTCAGCTGTATTACTACTACAAGTGCAAACACAGAAATCCCATGAACAAAATACTGTCAGCAATATAAAATTCTAGGGGGAAAAAAACCCTGTATTTTCTATTAAGCATATTCTGTAATGTTTCTGAAAAGTTTTTTAAAAGGAATATTTTTTTTAAGTGGGAAAGATGTATCACAAAAATGTTATGTGTGTGGCAGCTGTGCCTATGTTTCTTTAAAGCGAACAAACACAGGTGAAAAACAAACAAGCCAAAAAATCATGGCCAGAATTCACTATAACAGTTATAAATGCATAACCAGAGCTATGCATTTGTGACTGTTTTATATTCACAGTCTTTCTGTATTCACTAGTTGAGGGAATGCAGAGAACATTAAAGTCCCCCAATCCTCATTTACCAGGCAGCAGCTGCTGTGAGCAACAGGGGTCTTTTCCCTTTCAAGCAAAAAGCAGTAGACTAATGTTTCCAGCCGCAGCAACCTTCCAAGAGAGTGATCTCTAATGCAAGAGGGATCCTGCTTCGGGCTGCTGCACCAGATATTGCTCACATGAGGAAATGGGAATGTAAGCCTGCTGCTTCCTGATTAATAGAGGAACAGATTCATTTTGCTCACAGTGGTTGCTGCATGGTAAGTGGGGATGGGTCAGGCTGAGAGATACTACTTAGCTACATAACCGAGGTGGTTGCATAGCTAAGTACGTGACACAAGATTGTGGTCCATGTATATAAGAGATTGGTTTAACACCAGGAAGCATTTTTTTGAAAGCATGAGTTCATCACATATGCTCCTGAAAAGAACATATACGAAAGGTATTGTGGTACGGAATAATTTAAACCTAGGTGACCAACTATTTGTAACAGTTCAGAGCAAGGGAAAAAATAGGTGCATGGAGTGAGGGTGGGGCAGTCAGAGGGGAAAATGCTTATCAGTATTTTTAATCCACTTAGACATATATTTAGCTACACATTTCAAATGTTTCTTACATAATATAGTGCCATAATGGAAACGTCATTGTACAGTTGCTAGTGTCTAAGGAGTTTATCACACTAGGGGCCAATTTCGAAGTTAAAATGACACTGAAGTGGTGTTAAAGCAAACTTGAGTCTTCTCGAATTTAAAGCAAATTTAAAGTGGAAATAATGTTATTTTGCAATTAATGTTCATGCGTGATTTTGAAATTAAAGCAATTTTGAATTTACACTTTCTGTAGAGATCCGAACTTGAAAAGATGTGGATTAACCCTTCTTTAAATCTAGTTTAACTGTGGTTTTTTTGCGACGTCATGTGAAATAATGTCGCTCCCTTGATCTCCCTCATGTGATAAAGCTCTAAGACTTAAAAATCTGTGAACATCCCATATATCAGGGATAGGCAACTGTGGAAGGCTGGGGAGGGCACATTAGCCTCCTAGGAGACCTTGGAGTCTGCACTTGCTCCTATCAAATCTGTCTATCTATCTATTGCCCCAAAACCCCTCTGGGAGCGTGGTGGCATTTTCACTGTGTTTTGGATTTTTAAAAAAAGGCCTTTTCTGGGCATAAAATGGCATAAGGTGCCCTCAAAAGTGGTGGTGGTGGTGGTAGTGATACACTAATGCCCCTGAGCGGACACTTTGGGGCACTGCAGGACAAAATATATATTTGAAACATTTTATAAAAATTGTGTTTGAGTCTGCAAGGCCCAAGGGGCCTCCAGCACACTTGCCATTTCTGTCCCTACAGTGCATTTGGGGGTATTCTGAAGAAAATTTTCTTTTGGATTTTTATGGGTGGGGGAAATGTTTTTGACCCCTGGGCCCCCCAAAAAACAGCCAACGGGCTGCACTTTGGCCACCCCTGACATACAAAATCCTCTTTTACAACATTTACTAGGTGATACGAATAATCACAACAATGCATGTTGTTTTGCTTCCAAGGACTGCTAATTTTAAAAAATTAAGCAGAAGATGGGAGTACTGTATATTATTTTTGGATGTGGGGAGCAGTTCTGTGTTGTACAGTGGGCCCTTGTTATCCGCTGGGGTTTGGTTCCAGGACCCACCGTGGATAACAAAATTCGTGTATGCTCAAGCCCCATTAAATATAATGGCACAACAAAATGGTGTCCCATATATAAAATGGAAAATCAAGGTTTGCTATTTGGAATTTATACTTTTGGGGAATATTTTCAAGCTGTGTATGCTCAATTCTGTGGATAAAAAATCTGCGGATAAGAAGGGCCAACTGTATTGCCAAATTAAATTAAAGAAACATTTAAAAGCTAAAAAAATGATGCCCAATATTCTACATCAGCTATCTAGTTAAGTACAGTGGGTCCTTTGTATTCCCATGGATACCAAAATCCATGGATGTTCAAGTCCCCTTAACCACATTGGATAGTAAAATGTTTCCCTTATATAAAACAGTAACATCATGGCTTTTTAAATATAGTTCTTCTGTGTATTGTTTCCATTTTTAAAAATATCTTAGTTGTGTATTAGGTTCTGCTTCTGATCATAGGGTATCCCCAATCTTGGTTTAAATTTCTCTTTGATTTCCCAAATCTTGTGGAATAGATCTATTTCTCCGCACTGATTATTGATGAAATTTTCCTTGTCCCTGTGCACCAATTGTTGGACAGTAGCATGCATGATTTTAATTTTGTTCCTGTCACCTTTTGCTTTTGCTTCTCATCTTTCTTTGACTGCTTGAAGTATATCATCTGTCATCCATTGTTTCTTCTCCTTCTTTTTGGCCACAGTTATTATCTGTGTGTATTCCTCTTTGATTGTGTCCCTGACTTCTGTGCATAGTTCTTTTGGTTCCCAGTCCACTAAACCTAAAAGTCAAATCTGTTTTTCACATTTTCTTTGAATTCTGTTGGAAAGTTTCCCAGATCATGTATTAGCATGGTTATTTGGTATGATGTATAAAGAGTTTAAAAGTCAAGTTTCAAGAGCCTCTAAATTTCACAAAGTTCAAGCTTACTTACAGATAATGTTTGAACAGCTTTACAGGCTCCACAAGTTTTTATATTCTTCCACACTGATCCATGATAGGGATGTGGTCTCAATGTACAAAGAAAAATCCCAGGTCTGCAATGACCACCATATAGTGGCAAGTAGCTCTCACCGCCTGGAAAAATTACTCTGAAAAGCTGCAGTTCCCAGAAACCCTCAGCTAGGAATAGGTGAGTGTGGGACTTTGGGAGTTGTAGCGCAAAAGGTTAAACTTTTTTAATCTCTTTATGGGAGGGGGGAAAAAATAAGAGAAACAACAGCAAAACTGATTTCTCTACTAAAGCAACTATGAAAGCCTGCACATTCCCAAAGCACATCATAGATGTAATTCTTAAAATATTTCTGTACAAAAAAAGTTTTATTCTGGGGAGGTGGAGGTTGATGCAATTTAAATCCTAAAAAGAAAAAGGTGAGCCTCAAAATTATTTTCCCCAGCAACATCTGGAATCAGCAAAATACACCTACAGTATATGAATATGAAAGATAAGAATGGCAATAAAATAGACTGCAACATGATAGCCAAGCACTTGAGCGCAATGCCATATTTAAACCTCTAAATATCAGGGTCACTATTTCCAACAGTGTCTCTAGCTTGAACTTTTGATTGTTGTTGCACGTTTAGCGGAACTAGCTGACAGTAAAACACCTCAACTTCCAGTCTGCTTCTGCACAGGAAGCACACTGTGGGGAGTTCCTGTTTTTAGAGATGACTCTAGGGAGTATTCTAGAACATCACCAATGATTTCAACAATGCCATGCAAATCGTTGCAACTCTCCTAGTATTTATACAGTCTGTCTTTCGAAAAACTCCTACTCGATGTGTGTCTTGTATAAAAGTTTTAAAAGGAAAATCAAGAAAAGCTTTCTGCTTTGGGAAAAGGTTTTTCTTTATGCCCTTCCTAGTGAGAACACTGGTGAGATTTTAAATGCAGAAGCTTTTTTAAAATTCCTTTATTAATTTATAAATCAAAACATAAAATATTACAATCGTGTTCTGTATGCTTCATTGTCTTCTGAGTTCACATCATTGCATATCTGATTTTCCACAAAAGTATAAAATAAAGCATTTCTAGATCTTTAAAAACCTGTCTCATTATTTGTTGATTACGTTATTTTCACATTTTATTGCTCTTATTACTAATTTATATGCATCTAAACAAACTAAATTACACACACATCTGCTTGTTTGTCCCCCTTTAAACACATGTCCTTCTAAATAATAAGCATTCACCTTCTTTTTCTATTTACCCTTCATTTATATTTATTTCTCCTTGACCTTTCTATTCATCTTATCACTGTCTATTACACAGTTCCCTTTATGTCACAAATCCTATTCAAGTATTTTATTATGGGTTTCCAAATGGAGAAGCTTTCAAATGTTGCTAAAGTAAACCTCCATTAAAAAAAACACACAGACACCCACACAGCCTAGCCACATGGAAGACAGACAGAGGCTTCATAGGTGCCCTTCAGTAGAAAGCCATGTCTGTTCATTGAAGGAGGTATTTCTAGAAAACCACTGCAAGAGGAAACTGATGCCACATCCATATATGTACTTCTGTTTACATTACTATTTTTGGTAAATTTGCACAGTTTCTGTCAATACCTTCTGATGAGCCATTCAAGTTTATGTGCTACTGCAAATGCTCCTTTTCCAAGAGGTTTTAATGACCTACTAAGACAGAAATTGACAAATGAGTGAGGACTAGGAGTCAATTTCCTCCTACATTTTCACCTGCAGCCCCTCTCAAAATGGTGATAAAAACTGTCAGCATTTTGATAGGGACTGCAGAGGAAAATAGATGCATAGCATAAAGTTCTGGCATGCCAATGGGCTGGAGGTATTTTCACGTTTTTATATGTTGAGCAGATTTTCTGTGTAATTTTGGCACAAAAACTGTCAGAAAATAACATAATTTTTTTGAGCCGGGAGGTCTTTATGGGGGCTTCCAAAGCAATATATATGTGGGGGCCGATATTTCATGCAACCTGCATTATGCCTATTCCTGTAGTAGAGAAATGTTCACTATCAAATAACCTGCAGATGCATTGTACTACAACCCCCATCACCCCCAGGCAGCACAGCTACAACTAGGGATGTCACACTAGATTTTATAAGCTGTAGCATTAACTTTCCCCATTCATCACTTCTCGTACTAACTAATATGTTGTGCTGCCGACACTGTAAGATGACTTCTGCAGGTTGTTGCACAAGAGCTCACATTACAGTACTAGAATTTGTGACTTTCTCCTCTTGGCTGTTTGAATCCAAGAATGGCCCAGAGAAAGACAAAAAACAAACAAACAGAAAAACCCAAAACCCAAAAGTTGTTTCCTGTTCTTGCCTTCTGCCCAGAGTAAGAAGACACACCAACAGAATAGTGCCACTACCGGCAGCAGCTGGCATGGCAATTGGGCACATGCACATTTGTGACTAGGGGCTCATTCCCACTATAATTTGCAAGAAATTGCAGATTGGGGTATAAGACCCTCGTTCCCACTTGAAATCGATTCCGATCCTTATTTGATCGATTTCAGTGCCAATAAAGTGGGGCAAATGCAAAAAAAAAAAAAAAAAAAAAAAAAAAAAAGAGAGAAAGGTTTTCCTGATAGTAGTTTCAAAGTGGTTCTTTTCAGAAGAATCATTTCTGAAGCATGTCCAATAAATGGAAACTCCAGATCAGAATCGATTCATTCTGAGGGGAGGAACAAATGGCAGAAGGGTGTTTACCATCCCTCCCTAGAGATGTCACACACACACACCCAGTGCTGCCTTTTTATTTTGGGTTCTTTTTTTTTTTTAATAAATAAAATCAATCGTTGAATCGATAGATTGGTCAAGCTGCAAAGGCAAATAGTTGCTAAACCATTCTAGTAATTTTTCGATTACATTTATTTTTTTAAAAAATGTGTCCTCCGTCCTCCTCCTCCCAGGTCCCTTCTATGAAGAGACAGCCTCTGGGGGCTGGGAGCAGACACTGCCTCTTCCTTTTCCATTAGGGAGCCCCCAAGCGCTCTCCGCCAGCGCCATCCCTCCCTCTCCGCCACAACAGAGACCTCTTCCTCCTCCTCTTTTGCTTTCTCTCTCTCTCTCTCCGGCCCCCGACGTGCCTTTTTTGGTCCCCTTCTTCCTCCTCCTCCTCCTCCTCCTCCTCCTCCTCCTCCGGGATGGCAGGCAGGCAGAAAGGCTGCACTTAGAGAGCCCCAGCCAGGACTGGCAGAGATGGGGAAGTGGGCAGGCGAGGGAGGCCCCATGCATGGATCCCAGCCATGGGGCTCATGAGGCTCACAGAGCGGCTTAAATGCAACCTAGGCAGAGAAGAGGAAAGCTTGGGCCAAATGTTGCCTTCTTGACCCCCCTCTCCCTTCTTCTACAAAGGGGGTCAAAGCCAAGGGGGCCAGGTTGAGGGAGGCGGGTCTTTCCTCCTCATCCTCCTCCATTTGGAAGTGGCACAAGTGGGGATGAAACTGTGCCAAAAAAGAAGCGGTTACAATGGGGTAAGAAAAAGATCCACTTTATAGTGGGAACAAGGGACCTTTACAAAACCATTTCCATATCGGAGCAAGGGCGAATCAGTAATTGATTTAAACTGCAAGTGGGAATGATCCCCATAAAACATATCCGTGCAGCAAAGTATAATAACATCCAAAATATACAAAACAGTGATACCTTTATTGGATTGACCAAAATGGACAAAATATATGTTGCAAGCTTTTGAAGCTCTATTAGCTTCTTCATCAGGCTAAGATCATAATTGCTACTAAAGGCACTGTGAAAAATATGTTTTACATTTTTTCTACATTCATGGGAACAATTTAATTGTTTACCAGAAGCTTCTATAATAATGTTTGTCACCTCTCCTTATCTCTAGCAAAGGAGAGGTGAATAACATTATTATAGAGCTTCTGGTAAATAATAATATTGTTCCCATGAATGTGCCTCTAGTAGCAATTATGATCTTTAACATTGTTGCCTGATGAAGAAGCTAATAGAGCTTCAAAAGCTTGCAACATATATTTTGTCCATTTTGGTCGGTCCAATAAAGGCATCACTG
This sequence comes from Urosaurus nigricauda, assembly GCA_034509955.1. Lineage (NCBI taxonomy): Eukaryota > Metazoa > Chordata > Lepidosauria > Squamata > Phrynosomatidae > Urosaurus > Urosaurus nigricauda. The sequence continues at coordinate 76,542,385 of JAOEGL010000006.1, forward strand.
TTTTGGATGTTATTATACTTTGCTTCATGGCTACCCCTAGTAACAGGAAATGTATCCCCAGGAAATAATCACAGTGACTTTCCATATCACTGATTTCCTACATGGAAAGCATTTCTGCACTGGGAAATGTACGGGGAAGTCTGTGGTTTACCAGTGCCAGTTACTGTACATGTAAATTATACATATAACACACCTGTGGCCATGTAAATAAAAAGAAAAGTGCTTTGTCTAAAGACTAAAGTAACTATTTTTCAGATTATCTTTTAAGTCTTTCCTTATTACATTTGATTATTATTTTGTTGATACTGCCTGAAATCTTCCAACGATACAGACAGAACCTGCAGAGTCCTATATCCTCACCCCATTTTAATCCCAGAAGGGCAACTGCTGCTGCTGCTTACCAGTGAGTAGGGGAAAAGAAGGGCAGAAAACAACAGCTTGGCTTGGAGAAGAAACAAGAGTGCACACACAGATGGGAGTACATCCTACTTTTACTTCCCTTCAGAGCCAAGACCAGCAATACCTTCATCATTAAAATTGGTTCCCCCTCTTTTCCCTACTAACAGCAGCATCCCCTCCTATGCTTGACAGCTGTTGAGGGACGGGGACTGTAAAGGGTGCAAAGGGTTAGAAAATAGCCCCATCCGAGAGAGAGCCAATGGTGACATGCTGGTTCCAGTGTTGGACTATTTACTCTGGAGACCAGGGTTCAATTCCCCATGCAGTCACTAAACTCACTGGGTGACCCTGGGCACATCACATGCTCTCAGCCTCAGGGGAAGGCAATGGCAAACCTCCTCAAAATAAATCTTGCCAAGAAAATCCCATGATAGGGTTGCCTTCGGGTTGCCGTAAGTCGGAAACGACTTGAAGGAGCACAACAACAGCACTGTCTCAAAAGACACTTTTCAGTGCATATGTCACTAAAAGGATGCTGCCCACTCTCTTCATTTTAGGTGTATTTTTGTATTATTGGCCTGCAACACACTTTGAGAACCACATAAATCATTTATTAATTTTGTAGTTAAAGAATTAACTGTGAGCTAATGTAGGATGGTGGTCTGAATGTCAGATTTAGACCTGGAATCAAAATCCTACTCACAATTAATTAAAAACCTGGGACTTATTACCCACCCAGTCTACCATGCATGGGAATCTCTTCAAAGACTTGGGACTGTTAGTCTAGAATAGTACGGTATGCAAAGGCATACTGTAGCAAAGGGGTATTGTAGCAACTTTGGGGCTGAAAGAAAGAGATTTGTAGCATAAGTGTTCATAGACTTCAACCTACTTCCTGAGACGCATTTGAGGAAGTAGAATAAAGTCTAGGAAAGCTATAATATGCCTTTGCATACTGGGATCTCTTGTGAGAATAAAATAGGATTAAATCCCTAGTTCTCTCTCTTTCTCTCTCACACACACACTACGACACATGCATCTGTCTGTCTGTTTCACCAAGAAATATGAACAGAAAGATTCTTATTAGGAAAACAACACTATGAAGCAACATCAAATAGAAGTTAGCCTAGGAACCTTTCCTCCTATAAGAAGTTTATCAGATGAGGGAAATTGGAAGTATAATCTAATGGCAATCCGAACACAATCATGGGGTTTCACGTCATTGCGTATTAAAGTATCTCACGCAATTTCGGGCAAAAGGGAAGTTATTCCGAACGCAATCATGGGTTTTACGTTATTTCGTATTAAAGCATCTCATAAAATTTTGGGCAATGGGCAGTCATTTTTGGGAAATGGGAAGTCATTCTGAACACATTCCTAACACAATTGGAATTTGCGTAAATTCGCTAAACTAGCTAATTCAGTGAATTCGAATTGGCTCCATTCGAAATAAAAAGAAATTCCTCCCGTCTGATAAACTCCTTAGTTTATCACATGAAGGGAATTGGAAGTATAATCCAATGGCAATCTGAATGCAATCATGGGGTTTCGCATGATTGCGTGAGAAACTATCACACGCAATTTCGGGCACTGGGAAGCAATTCCGGGCAGTTCTGAACGCAATGCAGTGTCAATACGCAATCAAGTAAATTCAGTGAACTAGTGAATTTACTCAATTCCAAACTGGCCTCACTTCCATTTCTTTCGAAATTGAGAGAAATTCCTCCCATGTGATAAATTCCTCTCTCTCTCTCTCTCTCCTGTGATGGAGTCTTTAGCAGTTGTCTTGGCTTCATTGTTCACATTGGCTGAACTTTTCCTATGGAGACCTCATTGTGTTTTGCTGGTAAGCCTGTGTGGTAGATGAAAGCACCAGAGCTCAGTAGAATTTATTGCAATGTGATTAAGATTAGGAATGCAGTTGTGGGTGATCCTAACAAATTGGCTATTATTTATTTATTATTATATATTAAATTATGGTGTAGAATGGCACCCTTTACCATGTGTATGTATGCGCCAGATATGGGCAATTGTGGGCAGAGAGGAGGGGGCACTTCCAGGTTGGGCAAGTTCTCAAGGGGTTCTACTTTTGTGGAATACATTGACACACAATCATGATAAACTGGACTCCAAAGTTTTCCGTTATAGCACTGGTTTGTGCCAGCCAAAGGCTTGTGTGAAAGGTAGGCACTTTCCCTCTCTTTAAACTGAGATTTTGAATAGCCTGCTTGCTGTCTTGTAGCACCTACTTGCTGTCTTGCAGCCTGCTTGCTGTCTCGTAGCACCCATGCGAGACATGGAGGATGATCCCTCCTCCTCCTGTATCACACTCTTCATCTCTTTTTTACACACTCATACTCACATCTACACAAGACAAGAGAATGAATGTTTCTGTGTGACTGTGTGTGTAAGGAGTTTATCACATAGGAGGAATTTCTCTCAATTGCAAATGGAGCCAATTCGCAATTACGTGAATTCGCTAGTTTAGTGAATTTACATGAAATCTGATTGGGTTCGGAATGCATTCAGAATGACTTCCCATTTCCCAAAAATGACCCCCCATTGCTCAAAATTGCATGAGATACTCTAACACGCAATTATGTGAAACCACATGATTGCATTCGGAATGACTTCCCATTGCCCGAAATTGCGTGAGATACACTCATTCACAATAACATGAAACCCCATGATTGTGTTTGGATTGCCATTGCATTATTAGCCCCAGATTCCGTTGTATGATAAACTCCATAGAGAGTAAATGAGTAAGTGTGTAAAAGAATGAAAAAGCATTACTGAGTGTGAACAATATCTGTGAGCACTGATGCATGTTCTGAGTGTGGGTGTGTGAGACAGTATGTGTAAAATTTACACATGTGTTGAGTTAGGTTGGTACTGAACTTATTTAAATACAATTTTCATATGGGACCTTGAACAGATCAAGCCTGAACTCTCCTTGGGAGCCAAGTTGATCAAATGGAGGCAGTTGTACATTGGACAATCGTGAGAAGGCATGAATCATTAGAAAACACAGTAATACAGTTGGCCCTCCATATTTGTCGCTTTGATTTTTGTGGATTTGATTATATTTGGTTTTGATTAATATGGTCTTCCTAGAAACCTCTAGGTCCTCCAGAGCAACTCTGCCAGAAGTTGACCATACAGTTGTGCTGAAGAACCTAGAGCATTTGTATGTCCCCCAGCATGATTCTATGGTCAATTTCTGCAGATGTTTACTGTACAGCTGCAGTGCAGGACCTGGACCCTTTTACCTCTTTGGTAAAAATAATATTTTTTTATTTGTGGGTTTTCCACATTCATGGGGGTCCTTCACCTCTAACCCCAAAGAATATGGAGGGACCACTGTATTAGAAAAGGTGGAAGGAAGTAGTAAGAGAGGAAGACCACATGCCAGATGGTTAGACTCAATTCAGGCCAAAGGCCTGAATCTACAAGATTTAAGCAGAGCAGTGGAGGATGTGGGATCTTGGAGATATCTCATTCACAAGCTTGCCATAAAGCGGAGGGGGGGGGGGGAGCTAACAATAACAAATCTGAATGCTGTTATTCCCTTCTAAAATATAAAAATATGACTATATATGAATGTGCAGGTGAATTTATTAATATCCCACCTCAAGGGGAGGGTGTGCAACATTTGTACGTAGCCAGGGTGACCTGATGTCCTAACCACAAAAGAGGAAAAGGCACCACAAAATGTAGGACTTTCAAGGAAATCATTGGACATGACCAAATAAATACTAGAGACGCTCACAGAAATGTAAATCCGTGCTTCTTAGTCATGCTCAAAATGGAGGACCTTTTGGAATTCCTCCTGGACAGAAGGTTGAAATGGATGGTGTGTCCTGGGAAAAGAGGATGTGTCTGGTCACCCTGCATGTAGATGCAAAGAGGGTCTCAGGAATGAAAACTTTGGGGCAGGAGGAGTTCCATGTGCTTTGTGAATGCTTAAGGCTTTTAATATTACCCTCTGCCCAACAGAGCGGGCAGCAGCACCATGTTTAGTCAGCTGGTGGGTGGCAACTCCAAGCCAAGAAAGTTGGTGGCGGGGAAAGTGGTGGCCAAGAGGGCTCTTATTGCTGCTGCTGATGACTGAAGCCAGTCCCTCTGGGACCCTACTGTCCAGGCTGACCAGCCGTCCTCCTTTTCCAGGACGTATCTTCCATTCCAATCTCCTGTCCAAGTGGAATCCCAAAAGGTCCTCCATTTTGAGAATGACGAAGAAGCATGCATTTATATCTTTATGAGTGTTTTTAGCTTTTCTTTGGTCAGGTTCCCCCAGGTTTTTTTGCATGTCCTCCCTTTTGAGCAGGAGTAAGCAGCAGGAATTCATATTTCTATGAGTGTCTTTGGCTTTTCCTTGGTCATGTCTGAAGCCAGTCCATGTGCCCTCCATTCCAACCTTCCCTCTAGGAAGAACTCCAAAAGGTCCTCCATTTTGAGCATCACTAAGAAGCATGCAGAGAGATCTAGTAGCACCTTTGAGACTAACTGAAAGAAAGATAATGGCAGCATGAGCTTTCCTAGACGTCAGTCTACATCCTCAGATGCATTTAGGAAGCAGGCTCAAGTCTAGGAAAGCTCATGCTGCCAATTTGGTGCTACAAATTCTCTCTGCATATTATTATTTTTATTATTATTGCATCTAAATGCATCTGAGAAAGTAAACTGAAGCCTAGGAAAGCTCATGCTGCCAACTTCTTCCTTTCAGTGAGTCTCAAAGGTGCCACAAGATCTCTCTACATGTTGTTGTTATTGCATCTAATGCACCTGAGGAAGTAGGCTGAAGTCTAGGAAAGCTCCTGCTGCCAACTTCTTCCTTTCAGTGAGCCCCAAAGTTGCCACGAGATCTAAGTACTGATTCTGCAGACCAACATATCTTTGAAAGAAAGAAGCTGGGGCAGCCTGAGCTTTCCTAGACTTGAGCCTCCTCCCTCCTCAGATGCCTTTCTCTTTCCTGGAGTGCTTTTGGCTTTTCTTTGGCCAGGTCCTGAAGCCAGGCCAGGCCAATGCCACTGTCCCCCCCTCCACCTCCTTTCCAGGAGTCCTCCTTTTCCAGGACGCGTCCTCCACCCCAGCCTTCCCTCCAGGAAGGGACTCCTCCACAAAGGTCCTCCATTTTGAGCAGCATGCTTTCTAGACTCTCCTGAAGCAGCAGGGGCCACCTTACCATCTGGGCCCCTTTGAGCAGGGCTGAGCGGGAGCCTGGGTAGCCTCGGTCCAGCAGCAGCCCTCCTCCTGAGTCTGGTGGTGGCCCCGAGGAGGAGGAGGAAGGGCCTGGGGGGCCTCCACTGCTGGCCTGGCTCCCCACCGTCCCAGCAGCAGGAGCCATCCCTCCCTTGCCTTGGATGCTGCTGCTGAGTGCTGGCCCTTCTTCTGCTTCCCTGCCTTCCTGTGCTGCTGCTTCTGCTGCTGGGCAGGGCAAGCTCTAGCTCTGGGGCCTCCCTCCCAGGCACAGCTGGAGGGGGGGGGGACCCAAATGTGGTCCTCCTCCTCCTTCTCCTCAGAGAAAGGGAGGGACTGGGAGGCCCTGGCCCAAGAAGAAGCTCCAGACTGTGGACCCTCACAGAAGGAGAAAGGCTGGCCTGCTCCTTGGGTCAGGCTCCAAAGGGAGGCCATTGGACTAAAGACAAGTTCCAAGCACTCCAGAGAAAGGGGAAAAGGCATTCTCAGGCTCAAACTGGAGGAGGACATGACAGGAAAAATAAATAATTAAATGTGGGACATGACCAAAGAAAAGTTCCAAACATTAACAGAAGGGGAGAAGACATAACTTCTTGGGTCCATGACTATCAAGAAAAGTTGAAAACAGGGAAGGGGGGAAAAAGCATTCTTAGTCAGGCTCAGGTTGGAGGGCATGCCAGAAGAATGTGGGACATGATGGCCAAAGGCTAGCTGAAAGCACTTTATCAGACGACAGAAATTGGAAGCGTAATCCAAGGGCAGTCCGAACACAATCGTGGGGTTTCGCATTATTGCGGGAGAAACTGTCACACGCAATTTCGGGCAATGGGAAGTCATTCCGAACACAATGCAGCATCAATACGCAATCACGTAAATACGCTGGACTGGCGAATTCACTCATTTTCGAACTGGCCCCACTTTTATTTCTTTTGAAATTGAGAGAAATTCCTATTCTGTGGAGTTGTCAAATGGGAGGAATTTCTCCCAATTTCGAATGGAGCCAATTCAAATTCATGTAAGTTCTCTAGTTTAGCGAATTTACGTGAATTCTAATTGCGTTCGGAATGCATTCAGAATGACTTCCCATTGCCTGAAATTGCATGAGATACTCTACAATGCAATAACGTAAAACCCATGACTTCCCTTTTGTCCAAAATTGCGTGAGATACACTCATACGCAATAACATGAAACCTCATGATTGTGTTCAGATTGCCATTGGATTATACTTCCAATTTCTGTTGTCTGATAAACTCCTGTGATAAAGTCCATAGAAAGGGAAAGGGAAAGGCATGTGTAGTCCTGCTCAAATTGGAGGACATGCCAGAAAAATGTGGGACATTACTAAAACTAGCTGAAAACACACAGAGAGAAAGGCTCAGAAGGGAGGACATTGAAGTAAAAGGGAGGGCATGACTCAATAAAAGTTAAAACTTAAAAACTCTCAGAGAAATAGAAACACATGCTTCTGAGGCTCAAAAGGATAGACATGTAAGAAAAAGGGAGGACATGACCAAAGAAAAGCTCCAAACACTCACAGAAGGAGAAAGGCATGCTTCTTGGGTCAGGCTCCAAAAGGAGGCCATGACTGGAGAAAAGTTCATACAGTACACAGAAAGAGAAAGGCATGCTTCATCAGGCTCAAATTAGAGGACATGTTAGAAAATGTGGGACATGACCAGAGAATAGTTGGAAACACTCATAGAAAGAGAATAGCATGCTTCTTATCCAGCCTCAGAAGGGAGGATATTGAAGTAAAAGGGAGGACATGACTAAAGAAAAGCTCAAAACACTCAAGAGAAATAGAAAGGCATGCTCAGTCAGGCTCAAATTGGAGGGCATGCCATAAAATGTGGGACATGACTAAAGAATAGCCGAAAACACTCATACCTGTGAGGACTTAAGTTTTCCCAGGAGGCCAAGCTCCTTTGAGAACCTCTATTGCTGTTGTGGGCCTACAAGTCCTTTCCAATTCATACAGTCATGACCAGGTGTCCTCCTTTTCCAGGACACACCCTCCATTTGAGCCTTCTGTCCAAGGAACTCCAAAATGCCTTCCAGTTTCAGCAGGATTGAGATGCATGGAATTATATTTATATTATTCTCGAATGGCCTACATTTTTGTGGTGCCTTACCTACTTTTAGGGTTAGGACATCCAGTCACCCTGGACTCCCGCTGACCCTATGATGGGGTTTTCTTGGCAAGTTTCCTCAGAGGGGGTTTGTCACTGCCATCTTCTGAGGCTGAGAGAGTGTGACTTGCCCAAAGTCAAGCTCTTGGTTTCCATGGATTCAAACCCTGGTCTTCAGATTCATGGTCTAAGGCTCAAACCACAAACCACAATGCTGGCTTTCCTGCTATCAAATGTTTAATGCTAGCAGTAGTTTGAGAAAGGGGTTGTATTAGTAGTCCTGAATGCAAGTAACCTTCTCACACTCTGCAGACCTCACCCTGGGCATCTTTCTATTGCATTTTTCACATACAAACCCAAAAATGGAGCAATGTTTAAAGAGGAGGGGGGGACCCTATAGGGAAGCAGTGACCACTGAAGCCTCAGATCTAAGTTTCAAAAGCACTTGTTATTGTAGACCTTAACAGTTAATATTGGAGAAGGAATCATCCACTCTTGTTTGTCTTCGATTCTTTGTGCTACTGTAGTTTTTTATTTTCCTCCTCCCCTCTTTTTGGCTACGGTCTTGGTCTTCTTGGGACTGCTTGCAGGTTTTTTCACTCAAACCTGGCGACGACTGGCGAAATCATCCATCTCGTCTTCTTCAGAGCAGATGCTACCTGGTTTCCCCGAAAATAAGACATAACCATAAAATAAGCTGTCACAGGATTTCTAAGGACGTTATCACACGGGAGGAATTTCTCTCAATTTCGAAAGAAATGAAGGTGGGGCCATTTCGGAAATGAGTGAATTTGCTAGTTCAGCTAATTTACATTATTGCGTGTTGACGCTGCATCGTGTTCGGAACTGCCCAAAATGGCCTTCTATTGCCTGAAATTGCATGTGATAGTTTCTCACGCAACAACGTGAACGCTACGATTGGGGTTGGAAGGACTTCCCATTGCCCAAAAATACGTGTGATCGGCTTTCACACAATAATGTGAAACCCCATTATTGTGTTCAGATTGCCATTGGATTATACTTCCAATTTCCGTCGTCTGATAACATCCTAAGCATTTGTAAAATATAAGCCATACCCCAAAAATAAGACATAGTGATAGACCTGGTGTGGAACGGAAGGGGATGGGAAGGGAGCGGAAAGATTGGGGCCAATGGTTCTGAAGGAAATGGGAGTTGTGAGAAATTCAGGATGGAATTCCAGGTTTGGAGAGTTATGGCGATGTTCCAGAAGAAGACGACTTAACTATATTCGAATAAATGTAGATTGTCGTACCATACTTAATAAGACATCCCCTGAAAATAAGCCATAGTGTGTCTTCTTGAGGAAATATAAATATAAGAGAGTGTCTTATTTTTTTGGGAAACACGGCAAGTTTGAATTTACCCTCCGGATTCCAGACCCAGAAGAAACCCTGAGGATGGCATGATGTTTTAATAATAACATAATAATAATATTTATTTGTTTATACCCCGCTCTTCAGCCCTAAAGGCTATCAGAGCACCTTACAATTATTATTTTTAATTAGACGGTTCCCTGCCCTCAGATACGGATTGTGTGTTGGACTAGGACTCTGGAGGCCAGGGTTCGAGTCCCTGCCTATTGAGTGACCACCTCAAGGAAGTCACACTCTCTCAGCCTCCTCAGCAGAAAGCCAAGGCCCATAGAGAAATATAGAGATGACTTGACTATAGTAGAATCCTGAGGTAGAGAGGAAATTTGCATATTGGGCGGTGATTGGCTGAGGGAGAAAGAGGAGGGCGGGGCCTCTGTGGGGCTCTATTCAGATAGTAGAATCCCGAAGTAGAAAGGAAATTTGCATGTCGATGGTGATTGGCTGAGAGGCAAAGAGTGTGGGAGGTGCCTCTGTGGGCGCTCTATTCAGATTGACTGTAGAATCCTGAGGTAGGAAGGAAATTTGCATGTCGATGGTGATTGGCTGAGAGGAGAAGAGTGTGGGAGGTGCCTTTGTGGGGGCTTTATACAGATTGACAGTAGAATCCTGAGGTAGAAAGGAAATTTGCATGTGGCTGGTGATTGGCTGAGGGGCAAAGAGGAGGGAGGGGCCTCCGTGGGGGCTATATTCAGATTGTAGAATCCTGAAGTAGAAAGGAAATTTGCATGTCGATGGTGATTGGCTGAGGAGCAATGAGGAGGGAGGGGCCGCTGTGGGTCTCTAAGGCTTCTGGGAGATGAAGTCCAAAAACATATCAGGGCCCCCTGAGCCTCCTCCCACCTTCCCCTTGAAGCCCCCTCTGCTTATAGTAGTTCAGGCCGCTGCCTGCACGCGAGGCAAGCTTTGCAGGCCTGAGGCCTTCCTCAGCAGAAAAGTTTGGGGAACTTGGATTCCATCAGCAGCAGCTCTGGGTACTGCTGCTGGTGGACAAGTTTTTTTCCTTCTCAACCACCTTCTTTCGAGCCAAAACAGGCCGCGAACGTACCCTGCAATTAACAGGAGACATAATAATTGAGCCCCAAAATAAAGCTCCCTTTACACAACAGTGGCGGCTGCAGGTATTAACCTGTGACGTCAGCAGCAGGGCACGCCGGGAGTTGTAGTCTGGGAGGGAGCTGTTACTTTCCCCTCAGAGAAACAGAATAGTCGTCTGAGAGAGAAAAACTGGAAATGTAAAAAAAGTACTGCAGTAGTAGTAACATATACACTTGTCCCTACACAGTCGCTGGGATTGAGGGCACAGGACCCCCGTTGAACGTGGAAGAACCACAAATAACAAAAACACTACATTTTTACCTCAGAGGACACCTCTCTAGGAATCTCTAGGTCCTCCAGTGCGACTCTATGGTCAACATCTGGCAGATATTGACCATAGAGATGTGCTGGAGGAGTTGCAAAGGCCTAGTGGAGTGTTCTCTCTAGGAATCTCTAGGCCCTTCAGTGCAATTTTGTTGGTTAAAGTTGGCCATAGAATGGCGCTGGAGGATCTAGGCCCTTGTCACACGAGGCACTGACTGCACGGATATCATCATGACCCAAACGCTCCAGAAGCGCTTCTAAAACGTAATTGAGGCATTTTCTGTTCTTCCGTCGGAGAATCGTTCGTGGAGAAGCCATTTTGGTAATAAAGGGATCTTCAGTTGTGCTGAAAATGGCTTCTCCGCAAACAATTTGTCGGCAGAAAAACAGCAAAATGCCTCAATTACGTTTTAGAAGCGCAACGGACGATCCCTCTGCGCTTCTGGGACATTTGGGCCGTGATATATCCATGCGGACAGAGGACCTTATCAGATGGGAGGAATTTCTCTTTATTGCAAATGGAGCCAATTGGAGCCAATTCGAATTCACGTGAATTCTCTAGCGAATTTACATGAATTTAAATTGCGTTCAGAATGTGTTCAGAATGACTTCCCATTACCCGAAAATCACCCCCCATTGCCCGAAATTGCATGAGATGCTTTAATTTGCAATAACGTAAAACCCATGATTGCGTTTGGAATGACTTCCCTTTTGCCCGAAATTGCGTGAGATACTTTAATACGCAATAACAGGAAACCCCATGTTTGCGTTCAGAATGCCATTGGATTATACTTCCAATTTCCAACGTCTGATAAGGTCCAGAGTCCCTAGATATTCCTAGAGGGAACGTATTAATAAAATCTGTGAATAATCAAATCCGCAAAAGTCAAAGCTGCAAATGTGGACAGACGAGCGGTATTTACTACAGAAAGAATTCAAAGATATAGCCGCGTCAGTCTGTAAAATCAGTATGTAGAGAGATCTTGTAGCACCTTTGGGACTCGCTGAAAGAAAGAAGTTGGCAGCATGAGCTACCGTAAACATCAATCTACTTCCTCAGATGCATTTACTACAGTGGGCCTTCTACACTTGCTGGGTTTAGGGGCACATGACTCCCCCCCCCAAAAAAAAAGTATTAAAAATTGCAAATAAAAAAAGGAATGGTACTTTTTTAAACCTGAGAGAACACCTCTCTAGGAAGTTCCAGGTCCTCCAGCAGAACTCTATGGTCAATATTGGGAACCTCTGCCATAGAATCATGCTGCGAATGCCTAGAGAAATGTTTTCTTTACTAATCTTTAGGTCCTCCAGTGCAACTCTATGGCCAACTTCCAGCTTCTTAGACAGGCTCCAAATGGAGGACCTTTTGGAATTCCTTGAGGACAGAAGGCTGAAATGAAGGCAGGATGGGGACCCTTGCTAGGCCTGAAGAAAGGGAGGCGACAGGAAGGAGGCAACAACTGGAGAATTGGGGTTTCACATTATTGCGAATGAGTGTATCTCACGAAATTTCGGGCAACGGGAAGTCATTCTGAACGCAATAATGGGGTTTCACGTAATTACGTATTAGAGTATCTCATGCAATTTCAGGCAATGGGGGGTCATTTTCAGGAAATGGGAAGTCATTCTGAATGCATTCCGAATGCAATCAGATTTCACATAAATTTGCTAAACTAGACATAATTGCAAATTGGCTCCATTCACAATTGAGAGAAATTCCTCCCATGTGATAAACTCCATAGAGTCATGACTAGGTGTCCTCCTTTTCTAGGATACGCCCTCCATTTGAGCCTTCTTTCCAAGGAACTCCAAAATGCCTTCCATTTTGAGTAGGATTGAGAAGCATGGATTTATATCTATAGTAATGTTTTGAGCTTTTCTTTAGGCATGTCCTCCAGTGTTCTCGAATGGCCTACATTTTTGCGGTGCCTTGCCTACTTTTGAGGTTAGGACATCCAGTCACCCTGGACTGCTGCTGACCCTATGATGGGGTTTTCTTGGCAAGTTTCCTCAGAGAGGGTTTGTCACTGCCATCTTCTGAGGCTGAGAGAGCGTGACTTGCCCAAGGTCAAGCTGTTGGTTTCCATGGATTCAAACCCTGGTCTCCAAAGTCATGGTCTAATGCTCAAACCACTAAGCCATGCTGGCTTTCCTGCTATCCATGTTGGCCTTAAGGTGAGGGAATCCCAAAACTATTTGAGGGCCTTTTTAGGCCTTGACAGAAAGGCCGCAAACAAAACAAAAATGTGCAAGCTTTCAAATTCTCCGGAACTCTTGGTCAGGTTGCATGGGAGAAAAGGAGCAAAGGGTGTTTGGCATCAAAGCCAGAGAGTCTGCATTTAGTCACAAGATGGAACCCTTAAGAGGAGATAAGAGGACATCCAAACTAGGCTGTACTAGTTGCTGAAATATTGGGTGCGTGTTGTGTGCCTTCAAGTAATTTCCCAATTATGGCAACCCTATCATGTTTTTTTCTTGGCAAGATTTGTTCAAAGGTTTGCCACTGCCTTCTCCTGAAGCTGAGAGAGTGTGACTTGCCCAAGGGGTTTCATAGCTGAGCTGCATATTGAACCTTGGGCTCCAGAGTTGTAGCCCAGCACTCATACCACTACGCCACACTGGCTCTCTGTTGTAATATTACTGGGTGTAAACATAAGTTATGCTTATTTTGTGCCATCCTGATTGTCCTGATAATGGGATTTGTCCAAATTCAGCTGATTTTATTCTGTTTGGTCTGTAGCCTTAACACCCCCCTCCAATAAATACAGTGGGCCCTTGGTATCTGCTTGTGTTTGGCTCCAGGACCACCTATCCCATTATATACAATGGTGTAGTAGAATAGTGTCCTTTATATAAAATGACAAAATCAAGGTTTGCTTTTTGTAATTTTCCATACACATACATGTATATATTCAAACTATAGATGGTTGGATCCGTGGATGCAGCATCCATAGATACAGAGGGCTGACTGTATTAAAATTCTATCAGTTAATCTTTTCCATATGTATCCTTTTCAGAGTATTACTCAAACAGCTCTTAATAAAAGCTCACTGTTAGCATAAATATGAGAGCCAATGTGATGTCGTAGTTTGAGTGTTGGACTATGGCTCTGGAGACCAGGGTTCGATTCTCAGCTTGGCCATGGAAACCCTCTGGGTGGCTTTGGGCAAGCTACATGCCCTCAGCCTCAGAGGAAGGCAGTGGCAAACCTCTATTGGAAACAATTTGAATGAACACGACAAGGGATCTCTACATTCTAATATTCTGAGGAAGAGAAAAACATTCTGTGCACCATTTCTCACAGAAGAAACAATCAACTAAAGTCTTTTTGATAACAAAACAGTATGATTATTCCAAATAAAAACATTTGAAAATGTTTGCGCTGTTTTAGCAAGAATATTCTGTGGTTTGGGTATGAAACTTTCATAACATCACATGGATTATTTTTTGTTAAAAAAAATAGGAAGCCTATATATAAAGGTTTAGTCTACTATTAACCAAAGAATAAAATTGCTAATGTAGCCCCCACCCTATGGCTTTTTAACCTGTTCGATAATGTTTCAGTATGACTTTCAACATGTAATACATTCAAGTTACAAACCTGAAAACAGCATTTCAGGATATAAATGTGCAACAGTATCTGACTTTCTTTCACAAAAGCTTTTTAACAAAGATAAGTCAAAATTTCCAAATATTCTGGTGTATTATTATGCATCTAAATTATAATAATTATTTGGGTAGGTTAAAAGATGAACAAAATACTTTCAAAACAGTTTACTTTTTTATTTTTTACAGTGCTTCACTCAGGTTTGGGTTTAACAGTAAAAGATTCCATCCCATTATTCTTCCATTTAACAGCAGGAGACACATTGAAAAGATTTTTGTTTTGTTTTGTTTTTTTAAAAAATAAAGTACAGTACTGGAATGCTGCTATTCACATCTTTTATCAACAATGAAGATTTCAGGCATCTAATGAAATCTAGTGAACCAAATAAAAATTGAGATTGTAACATTTCATAACCAGTTGGCAATGCAAAAAGAGGAAACCTCACTTTTTCTGTTTATGCTAATTGTCATTAGGTGCTTTCAGGTTCATTTGCTAGGTACGAGGGAGTATCCAAAAGTTTTAATGATCACCTTTGTAAAAAAATTGACAGAAAGTTTGTTTTGCTTTGTAGTTGTTAACTTATCTCTATGTAGTTACTATCTAGATTTATATATTTTTCCCAGCGTATCTTGACCCTCCAAATACCTGATATTGTAGATGTCTGCAGATTGCGCTTGATGAGGATTTTACACTTTAGTCACTTCTGGCAGAGCCAGTCACAAAAATAAAGGACACAATGAGCTGATTTTCTCAGCAGCATGCACTTAGGGTCCAATGATGACACTGACAAAATTTCATCAATGTGCCATAATAACTTATGGGTGATAATTATTACTTTACGATACCCCCTCGTAAGGCGCAATCTGCAGACTTCTACAATATCAGGTATTTGGAGGGTCAAGATAGGCTGGGAAGAATGTATAAATCTAGATAGTGACTACATAGTTAACTACAAATCAAAACAAACTTTCTGTCAATTTTTTAAAAAGGTGATCATTAAAATTTTTGGATATCCCCTCGTATATGATGTAGGCTGCAGTCAAGTGACAAAGAAACGAAGAAAGGAATTCCATGTTCAGAAGCACTTTTTATTGAGACAATTTTTGGCATTGGAAACATGGTCCAGGTCTGAACGATGTGGATCATTTAATAACAGTCTCAGCCAAGTCAATTTTTTCAGACATCTCCCCTGCCTTCAAAATTAACAGACACTAAATGATCAGAAACTGTGACTTGATTCAAATGTGTAAAATCATAGAATTTTCTACAAACCACAAAGATAATGTGTGTGTGAGAGAGAAATGCACAGCATTAATTGACCCCAACAGCACGTCTATTCTTTGTAATACATTGTTGCCTCTAGAGAATGTTTAAGGTCCTTCTGGAGCTGAACTTGTCAAATGTGCACATGTATTTTTCATTTCAGTTCACACATATTTTTATTTCATCTTTATTCTGTTCTTTCTCCAAATTGCTCAGATATGGTAACACTTTATCATCACAGCAAAATTTTGAGGTAGGTTAGGTCAAAACATAGTCCAGATCAGGGATTTGAACCTGGATCTGCTTAGCACAATGTTAACAAACTAACCACTATATCCTATATGGTCTTAAAAGTTCATTGGAGAGGGTGGTGGTTCCACACAAATATGCATTATGGATATTTTTAATTCCTGTACAAAAGGGTCACATTTTCCTTTATTTCACAGAACCTCTGATGGGGTCTACATGAATCCAGCCTGAAAAGAAGAGTTAACAGTGTATCACAATATCTAATGTGCTCCTCTGTTGGATGTGCCATCGTTTTGCAGTTAGAAAGTAAAATAACACAACGCTTACAATGAAAATGTTTTCGGTGTCATGTACATGAAAACAGGTTACAGAGAATATTTAATCCAGTATTGTACAAAATATCCAATGGAAAGTTGGGCAACCACTGCTCTAGAAGTTGTCATATTGATATTAATAAATATGTAAAGGTCTTAAGAAGAAATTAAAACAATTTTCTTCTAACATCCTATATTCTATCACCATGTTGTACTTATCAGTGTCATGATTAGCTAACTAAATAACTTTCATGTTAGCATTAAAAATGTTATTACTAAAATAGATTAAATGTGTGTAAATATAATATAATACAATTGAAGTTCCTGAGGATGTTCTTCTGTTTCTTCCCATAGCTGGTTAACATCAGGACCAGCTCTCCCATTAGGCAGAATGAAGCAATAGATGCTCAGGAGTTGGGGGTAGTGACAAAGTGTAGTTTGGAGTGATGTGCCCTATCTGCCACAACTCACATGAACTTGCTGTTCCCAGAAATGGTTGAGAATATAGCCCATCTTCTTCAATGAAGTACTTTATAATTCAACTGCCTGTCTGTGTGAAGAAAGGTGCTATCTCATCCTTTGCCTCAGGCAGGAAAATCTTTAGCTAGTCCTGCTCAATGTGTGCCAGTTTGCTTAGTCATTTCTTTAAACCAGCTTAATTTTCACTGCTTCTAAAAGCTCAAAATGTAATGGATGCTAATTAGCCTACCTACATTAATCTTAAAAAGGGTTCACCTTGATTAAAAAAATTATAAAATTTCTATTTCTAGTCAATTGTATTCATTGGCTTCTTAATGTTGACTTTTGACACTTTTAAGCAGGTCACTTGCGTTAAGCGTTCTCAGAACTGTGTTTGTTAGAATAACCAGATAATGAATGTTTTCTTTGAAGCTAATTTAGATGCACTAAAATGTTCCAAAGAAAATGCAGAACTCTAAAAATTTCAGGACTGTATATAATGACTTTAAGCGGGAAATTGTCCAAAATGTGTAACACTGATGCATATGAAAAACACTGGGTTGGCTCCACATTCAATTAGTAAAAGGGTCCCTTTGAATTTCATCATGACTAAGTTATGATTCACTTGTTTTCAACAGCAACGAAGAATGTATGAAACCTAGTAAATGAAATCCGAGCCCTATCTAGTCCAGATTCCTGTTTCCCACAGTGAAGCCCAAAATGACATGACTGTAATATGAGCATGATCCCATTGTTTTTCCCAGCAACTGCTATTCTCAGAAATACCATATGCTACCTGTCCTTGTGGTCCCCTTCCAAGTTTCTGTGATTCTGATCCTGGAAGTAACACGAGGCTATCATGGCTAGCAGCCACTTGAGAGACTTGTTATGTCTCTCTTTTAAAGCTATATACTTTACCCAGCAGCACATTCTGCAGAACATAATTCTTCAGTATAACTATGCATTGTGTGAAGCAGCATTTTTTCTCTCTCTCTTGAATCTCCTACAATTCAGGTTTACTGGATGACCCTGGCTTTGTATTATGATAAAGGAATAAACTCTCTGTACCCTTTTTCCATACTATGCATAATTTTATATATGTCTCTCATTTTCCTCCTTTAAAGTAAATACATCCAAGTACAGCAGCCTTTCCTTCTGGTGAGTTGCTCCAGTTTTCTCATCATTTTGTTTGCCACTTTTGTTCCTTTTTCTTTGTTCCCTTACAAAGTCTTTTATGATGTGCAGCATCCAGACCTGTACAGAGTATTTCAAGTGTTGTTGCTCTAGATTTGTAGAAAGGCATAATAATACTGGCAGATTTAATTTAGATTTCTTTCCTAAGTAAATCTAACTTAATGTAAGTCCAACCCAGTTTAAAGAATTCTCATCTCTGTATGATCAGTTATTCTTGAAACTGTGACACTTTAATTCAGAAGTTTCACAGCTGCAGTTCTACACAGATGTGCTTGGTAGTTAAGTTGAACTAAACAAAGTGGGACTTTTGAATAAATATATACAGTACAATATTGGGCCAGAACAGTACAATTACAAAATAAAAAGCAGACATTTTCTTATAATAATATGTATAATACTCCATTAAAACACTCTATTAATTGATAAGAAATATAAAATTCTTTTCACTGTGTTGGATAAAGATTTACTTTTCCTGAGAGCAGACTGTTTAAAAACATCTGAAATCAGATGACTAAGCTAAGTTCCATTAATGTCCCCTGATTTCAGTGGGTATGTTTTGAGTAAATCTGGATCCAGTATACAATACTTTATCAGACAGAGAATATGATCGCTTACTGCTACAAAAGCAATAGCGTATTTTCAGTAAATCTTATAATCACATATAAAAATTGCCCATGAGTAAGGCTGCACTATGCACTAACCTTCCCCAAACTGGTACCCTTCAGATGTGTAAAGATTATAAACCATGCCATTCCCATCCAACAGGGCCATCTAATACATCTGGAGGGCACCAAATTCAGAAATGCTGCTGTACATACCTTGCTGTGGAGTCAGTCCCTTTGAGCTCAGTAAAGTTTATTTTGGAGTCGAAGTGTATACCATTATATCAGAAGGCTTTCAGAATATATTTGGTCTTAACAAAAATATTGATCCTTGACTCAATGACAATGACCAAACATGGTTTAATCAGTGAGAATGTGTCAAAGGTTTCTGCATTTACCTCTTCTTCATGCAGTTCAGTTTCCTCACCTACTTCTTGGTTTATGGTAATCTGTGACGTAAATGGCACAGAAAATTACATTCATCCCAAACCAAGTGAAGGAGGGAACTTAAATGCACCAGTAACAACAACATATACCTATACACCTGTATTTATTTTTTATTTAAAGAGGATATTTATTGCAAGGTCCGTGATCTCCAAGATACAAAACTAAAATAGGCATTTCCACCATAGCATGAAGTGACAACGAAGGCAAAGAACTGTACAGAGAAAAAAGGGAGAAAAGTTAGAAAATAGTTTGGCAGACCTTTATTCATATTCAAAGATAATTCATGGCAATTTACATTTTCCTTCATTGTGACCCTGGGTCATACAGCCCTTGTTGCATAATTGTTCAGCTTGTGAGCAATCCTTACTGGCTTCAGTGCACAGGTTAAAAAAAGAAAAGTAAAAAAAAAAAGTTATCTTCACAACGCAATAAAATAAATATACAAATGGATTCTTAAGTATTGATCCAGGTGATCCCACATATCTCATGTTCAGTAGTTTTCCAGCTTGAGTGAATGATACCTGATTCTACCAAGCATTCATTTCACTGAGAAATTTTATTCAATAGGGTCTGGTCATTTCTAAAAGATGTTATAGAAATGGAAGGAAGGAGCCCTGGTGGCACAGTGGTTAAATGCCTGTCCTGCAGCCACTCACTCAAAACGATAAGGTTGCGAGTTCAAGACCAGCAAAAGAGCTCAAGCTCGACTAAGGCTTGCATCCTTCTGAGATCGCTAAAATGAGTACCCAGATTGTTGGGGGCAAGTAGCTTACAGTTGTAAACCGCTTAGACACTCCTTAGGCGGTATGAAGCAGTATGTAAATGAAGCTGTTTGTTATATGTACAGATCATTTGTATTAAAGAACCAGCCATTATTGTTCTTGTCCAGTTATCACACTCACCTTCCATTGCCTGACAATCCAAATGTAATGTTGTGAATGGTAGGCAACAATAACCTGTTACATGATTAGCGGTGTGTACTTATGCAGACACATGGTTCAATGTGAGTCAGTGTAAGTCAATTCAAATACACTGAGCTCTACTCTAATGTCATGTGTTGTTTGGCAAACAGAAGTTGAGCCACAGTTTTCCCATTTGGATACAACAGAAAAGTGGTATTTATTAAAACTTGGTAATTTTAAATTCCAGTGCACAAAAGAAGTGGGTTGTACCCAAGGCTGGATTTCACTTTAATAAACCATGGTTAATGAGACAGACTAATTAAACAGACCAGCTACATAATTACTGGTCCAGTGAAGTCTCTGTAGGCTGGGAGAACTTGTCTCCATCTTCTGTGGATAAAGCCAAAATTCCAAAAAGTTAAGACTATATACATCTCACTCCCCTGCTCTTGTTTGCATGCTGTCTGTATGATCAGAGCTCTGACTGAATAAGAAAGTTGATCTCATGGAACACCTACAAACACAGGTGCCTTCTCAGACTCTTTTCCCTTTACATAAAGATACAGCAATATCCTTCCCACCCTTGCGGTACAATGAGTATTATTAATGAGTCTTTTTACTTACTGAAGAAGCAGCCCAGCTGTTGTAATTATGGCTGTCTAGTTCTTTGGTGACTGCACACGCATCTACAATGGCAGCAATGAAGTACAAAAGAAAGGCACTGCCATTAAAACACAGACCCTGGAGAGGCAAAGAAGAACGAGATGGTGAGCATCTTCAAATGCATTATTTCATTCATGCCTCTTGTTTAAACCAAAACTATGAATAATGCAGGCTTTAAGCATAAGAACTGACTTGTGTGGTTATTATCTTAAAGCTATTAGAGTTGATAGACTTCTCTGCTGAAAGCTTATGTCCCACATGCCGATCCCACACCCATCCAAAATGACATTAGTTTTTATATCAGTTCTGTTATTCTGTAATCTATCCCAGGAACACCCAGTGCAACTGGTACATAATGTTGGATTAAAGCCACTGATTAGCCCTGTGTTGTGAGAAGCCAAATTACTTATTTAAGACTGGCTCAATTTATAAGTTCGTCATATTTATTCTGTGACATCCTTCTAAAAGCTGACTCTCACCAGATGTGTTGGACTAAACGCCAAATGGCTGCTGTGGCTGGGGATGATGGGAGGTGTAGCTCATGACACTGAAGGGGGAGTAAAGGCTTAGGGAAGCATGTCAGCATGGATATCTCACCAGATATTAAAACGTCAATATACTTCCTCACAAGTAGGTCTGCCAGTTGGAAGGCATGCATGTTTGCTCATTGAAATAAAGAGGTGAATTGTTCTAGCAATAGGCTCCAGCTACATCTTTCCCTGGGCTACTGAAAGGCACCTCAGCATTACAGGAAGCTTATCTTTAAGAGCGCAGGCTTGAGAATCAAGCTCTATGGGGTATAAAATACCACTGGACACCTGAGTGCACTTAGTTCACATTCCCTTTTCTTTGTATGAGTTTACATTACACCTCCTTTGTATGCAAACCTTCTTTTATTGGCTAGTACAAGTCCATCATTGTATTGACATGTCAGAAACAGACTGCCACAGTTTCTCAAGGGGGATCAACCATCCATTTCCCCTTTGAATCAAGAATTTAAGTAAAGTATTACTGTTAAAACTGATTGTCCATAGAATATGTTTCCTGGCTAGGCTTGATTTAACCCCACCACCCACCACCACCAGGGACTAATATACCTGAGCATAAGGATGATGTGAAAAGCCACTGAAATAGTTCTAACACACACACACAAATGGAGTTTTGGAAATTGAAAAGGAGGGACTTGCTTTGTCCTATGTTTTTCCAAGACAATGCCCCCCCTATTGAAATGAGAACTTGGTGTACTAATTGAAGTTGTCTATATGTACAAGTTATTGCTCTTCGCAGGCTATTTCCCCCCATGTTAAAAACCTCCTGGAATATGAACAAAAGCTGGTATACTCACAACTGTAGTCCATGGCACTTGGGGGATCCTAGTATATGTCATTGTCATATAGATGATTAAGAAGAAGAGTGTAAGAACCCAGTAGAACACAGCCACAAACATAACCCAACCAAAGACAGGATACAGGAAGTATTCTGTTCCAGCAATCAGTGTCCATACCAGCAAACCTAGTATCTGCAAAAACAGAAAGAAGAAAGAAATTATTGTTAAGATGGAAGACCAACAAAAAAGAAAAAGGAACAGCCATTGTTCCTACCTGACCCTAAATTTTTAATGTGAGTATTCAGGCTTGGGTTTTTTTCTCCCTTTTGGATTAAAAAAACAACACACAAAATATGTTTGATTAAAAGTAGATTCCTGGTGTTTTAGCCCCTTTTCTAGGAAAGAAGAAGACAGGTTCAAAAAAGACTCCAGGTGCATCTAAACTATAGAAATAATGTACTTTGACACTTTAACTATCATGGCTCCATCCTACAGAATTCTGGGATTTGTCATTTGTTAGGCACCAGCATTCCTTGGCAGAGAAGGCTGAAAACTTTGTAAAACTACAAATTCCAGGATTCCATAAAATGGCACTACAGCACTTAGAGTGATATCAAAATGCATCATTTCTACAGTGCAGATACAATCTATATTGAGATAAATATAGACTGCTCTGACTCAGTTGTTCTTCCTACTAGCAACAGAGAGGTTCCTTTTCCTTCCCTATATACAAATCCTGGGTGAGCACTCATATCTCAATATTGATTATTATTTCTTTCTGAATCAGCATGATTCTCAATTCCATTTCTCCATATTAACAAGATTTTAAACAAAATCAAATTACATATGTCTTCGTACTGCAGAAAGATGAGGAATAATCCAGTCCCCTTGTTGTAACATTATTATAGGCTATCCATTACTTCAGTATCTGGAAAATAATGTTTGTGGCAATGTGGAGGTCATATACTGTATCACATTAGGAGTAACGCCCTGAAAGTAAGAGCTGTTTGACAGTGGAATATGTTGCTGCCTTGGAATGTGGTGGGGTCTCTTTCTTTGGAGGTCTTTAAAGAGAGGTTGGATGGCCATCTGTCGGGGGTGTTTTGACTGTCTTTCTGCCTGGCAGAAGGGAATTGGACTGGATGGTCCTTGGGGGTCTCTTTCAACTCTAGGATTCCATAATTCTATGATTTTATTATCTCAGATCTTAAAATCCTCATATATAGAAGCAGAATCATTCACATTTTAGGAACTTCTTCAGTCCTATATTCACCAAAACTCTATGTAGGTGTTCATCTACAATTTAAGTAAGGCTAAATTGGAGCGTGGATGTTAATGCGCCTCCTGGAACCACCCACAACATCCCTGCAACCTAAACTGCTTCATTGTTCTTTATATTTTCAGTGCTAATATCTGAACAGAGGTTGCAAGCACTTTCAGCTGAATAAGCAAACAAAGTTTCATGTATTTGGGAACCTACCTTATCAGGGTTGCTAACAGAAGGCAAATGCACTCAAATCTCTTTCAAATCTGCATGCAATCTGTGCAGAGATGTCTAAAATAGACAAGTGTATAGGCATGGTGGGATCATGGTTCACATATATACCCATGCCTCATTCACAGTAGCCCTAAAAGTCTTCAAGATGTTGTTGGATTGCAACTCTCAAAATCCCCAGACAATATTGTCCAATATAAAGTGTGGTGGAATAGCCATCCAAGAACATCTGGGGACCCAAAGTTGGATAAGGCTACATTAGAAGAAGGTCAGGCAAGCAAAATGTGGCAAACTCATACAAATTCAGTTCAGTCTTCCATCTGTTTTTCTAGTTCATCCAAATCCAATTTAATATTCTATTTACTCCTTCAAGTTGTCTTCCCAGCATATTGAAAACATGTAGTGTTTCATATGAAAAGCACATTCAATAACTGCTATTTGCTTAAATGTCAAGATGAAAACTCTTATTTTCATATAGATTACCATTATGCAATCATATTACTGATACAGAAAACATAAATTAGTCCCTTCTACCACTGGAGGTCACCATTGTTCCACAAGAATATTTCTCCTCCGATACTGAAGCAGTTATTAACCCACTCACCTCGTTGATGAAGTGTGGCTGTGGTTTTAGACTTGCTCAGACCTACAGTTCTGAAGTACAATTATTTAATGCTTAGAATAATCTATGTTGATCACGTTACCAACAATGATAAACAACTGCTAGACTATAATATTATAATCCATGTATGGCAGTCTTCTCTATTTTGAGGTGTAACAAAGTTTGTGCTGGTTATGACGGGGAGAAACTGCCACATCTGTGTGCATTTTGGAGTGGTTCAGGAACAGACAACTCACATGAGTTGGGAGGAAATTTAAAAGTGGGGTGCAGGAGAATTTGCAGGATTCTCAAGGACTTTCTAGCTGCAGTATTGAACAGTGCAGATACTGGTCAGGTAACAACAGTCTGTATGTACACTGTTCAATATGGCATCCCCTGAAAGTGCTTGAAGCCCCTGGAATTCAGGTGCTGAATGTTGCCAGCTGGTTATACTTTACTGCTGTCCTATGCCACTTTCCATTATTGTTCTTCAGAGTTATTCTGACTTTAGAAGGCTTTTATCTGAGCAGTATGTGCCCTGTTTAATACTAGCCAAGTTTAAGATGTTAGCTGTACTGCCTAGTGCCCATCAGTGGTAACAAACTGGTTCTTGTAAGCAAGATGTTCGATGAAAGCTGTCCTATTCTCTCGGCATGAGCTTTGAGCCACAGCTCATTTATTTTGGTCACAGCTTTGAGATATAATGGATTAAAGGGCTGTTTGACATTTTCAGCTGGTTCAGGAAAACTGAACGCGGTATTTTATCGAGCCTGACAAACTCCAAAATAATATTACACATTTCTTGATTAGAATTTAAAAGGTCAGGCTGGCTCTTGGCTGATAACTTTACATTCAGTCTGTATTAGTATACAGGGACATAATGTCGCAAAACAGATTTCTACAGTGTTTAAATGTCCCTTGCAAATTGATTCAAAAGTCATGCACCCAGCCAGCCAAGGAAAATATATGAGGCCCTAATGCTACCGAGATCAGGGAAACACATGCTAGAACAATTGGTCCATTATGAGCTTTTATTCTCATGAAGCTTGGTATGCTGAAAAAGTGGACTAACTACTGCAGTGATGTAAGTCTGTGTCATAATATCCTGATTGTCTCTTAGGTTACAAGATTTTTTTCTTTTTAGTGGTTTGTATAATCTGTGTAGTTTCCTGTTGTAGTCTTGTCTGCTGACTGGCTAGCAAAGGAGAAATGAGCCTGCATGCCTAGGAATCATGAAGAGGTATCAATAAAGCCACAGCAGTGATGCTTTAATAACTGTGCAGAAGAGATCATTTTGGCAGGATTGCTTATTCGCCTCCTGTAGTACTGTCACAGACATGACAAACCATAACTATGGAAGCTTCTTTCAACACAACTGTTAAAAGATGTTCTCCTGCTTTTCATCACCTTAATCGGAACATTTTCAAAATAATTGTCTAGACTTCAATGGATACTGAAAATATAGACAGTATGGCCCAGAGTTAAACTATTCCACATCCCACTGATTTCAACCTGAGAGTAAAAGCTTATGCTTCTCTCTGCTGTTCAAGTCAGCAGACTCCAAAGAGCTTCACTTTGGGTGGTTTGTGCTCACAGCTGTAAATGGATGGCTTTTCATGAGACACTGAAAAGAGTCTGCTAAACAGCTTCAGTATTTCCCTATGGCTCCATGTCTAGGGCTCTATGCTCCACCATATCATACCATGGAGTTTATCACATGGAGGCAGATTGCTTAAATCCTGTGCAGAAAAAACCCACAAATGTGTTTGTTTTTCAAGTGTGTTTGTGTAAAAGAGAAATAATGCAACATTAACTCAAATGGAAAGTTGCCAAAACCCACTACATTTTACTTTCAGACATTCCCAAAAGTAAAAAGGAGCGTATTTTGGCAACTTTCTGTTCAGATTATTTTCGCATTATTTCTCTTTCACCCAAATGTCGTCTGAAAAACAATTCGCATTTGTGGGGTTTTTCCTACTTTTTGTTTGGGTTAACCTGATCTAATTTCTGCCTCCTTGTGATAAACTCCCATGTTCTTTGAGTCTTTGTTCTCCTTCATCAGAGCAGAAAAGCAAACAACCTACAGTTTCAAAACTCATGTTCTGGAAACATGTAAAAACTATTAAACAGCCAATACAATACAACAAACAGCAGGGAGGCCACAAGTGGGCACATTATTTTCCTCTGGCAGGATCTGTATTTTTGGTTTAAAAACAAAACATAATACAAGTGTTGCCAAATCTCATAGCATGCACACACACTAGGGATTCTTTTATTAGAATTTTAGAAAATACTTTATCTCACAACACACAGAGAATGAAATAATAACATGGAACTTGTGGGCTGCCACATGTCACTTATCTCCATTTTCCACCAATAAGATGAGGAAACAGCAGCCTGTTTCTGGGGTTCATCAGCTGCTTGGGAGAGAAGTTTTGGAAAGAAGGGCAAGGGAACAGCCCCTTCATCCCAAAACTTAATTCACAAGCAGCTATCAAGACCAGAGAGAAGCTGTTGCTGCTTCTTATTGGTGGGAAATAAAGAGAAGGGGGAGAAGGAATTCAAACCAAAAAGATATGGTTGCTTTGGACTCCTAGGAGAAGGAAAAGGAGGGTGCACTCCACCTATGAGCACAGCCTCATTTCTCTCCCTCTTTTCCATCCCAGAAAAGTCTCATTCACCTTCTCCTTCCCTCCCTTCCCCACAGATAAGCATCAGCCCCTCCTTGGGCATGATAAAAGAAGGAGGATGTAGAATTGCACAGGCCGAGGTAAGTTCTGATGTAGGATCTCAGCTGTGAGAAAAAGTGACCATAACACAGGCCCTGACAGTTAAGGAATGGAACATAAAATAAAACATGTAACGTCAGCCATTTATTTACTAAATGAAAGTGTAGTATATATGTCCAAAAGAGTTCTCAAGCAGAATAAATAACTGAACAAAATCTTCTGAAGGCAGAAGAAAAGGATTAGACAAGTGGAGGTCACTTGATGCAGAAATTAGATTTCACCTTTACAAATACAGCTAGACAAAGCTTTTGTACCTGGAGGGGAAGTGTATATCTTTGTAATAAAAAAAAAATCCTGCTATTTGTTTTTTTTAAATTCATCCCCAAGCTTTGCATCAGATATCCAGTTCTATGGAGCTTTTCTGACATTAGGTCATACAGGTTGCATCTCATTTTTGATATGGAGTGCACAGGGTCATATCCCACAAACATGTCTGAAGCAGTAGGCAGATTGATTGTAGAAAGCCTCCCCATTCAGCATATGTGAACTGACCTCTTTTTTGTAGTAGAACAATACATGTCAATATTTAATCATGGTAGTTAATGTTAATAGAAAGGCCCTTTGGGAATTATTTTTTAAAGGGCTGTTATGTGTTCCAAATTATGTTTCACATGAGCAGAACGTATTCTTTCTGCAGACAATACATCAGTGGTAAAGGATTGTTTTCTCAGGGCACTTTTCTAGATCCAAAGTAGTGATTCTGAATAGTGAGCTATTACCCACTCCTTACTGTAGTAGTACAATAAAACAACCACCCAATGAGAAGAAAAGAGAATTGATTTTTTTTAATTATAAAAAGCAATGCTTATTTGTATAAATGCCATGGCTCATATTGAATACTGTCAGTTTAAGAACGTACAGTAAATGGAATGAGAAGGTTAGCACTCATTCCCTTTCCAATAGATCATGATTTCTTAAACAAGCACTCCTTCAGACACCTGTAGATGAGAGAAAATGCTAGTTAGAGGCTTTCCTGGATTGTTAAACTATGGTTTCTTGTGACAGGAAAACAGTAGAACTAGGAAACTGTGATTTGAATTTTTCAGACAAAGAAGGACCAACCCGTGGTATATAAATCTTATTTGTAATGTCCATCTTAAACACCACCTTAACCAAATACTTCAGATGGTAATAAATAACACTACCATAGTCTTTTTTCTTCTCCTATATGAATTTTTTAAAATGATCTTTCCTGCTGAAGAAGCTAGTGAGCTTTGAGATCTAGCGTGATGTATTTTTAGCCTTTTCACTGGCCCAATTCAGGCACCACCCCAATGCATTTTACATAACATAACTGTGACCAAAGTATGCAAAAGTCCCAGATTGATGCAAAACAGGAGTAATTTAGTGCAGGAGAATCTCATGATAACTGTACTGATACCATGCACATACTATAATTGGACTACTTTGCCTAGTTCCATACAGACAGTTACTATAAATAAATTAATTCCAATGTATTGGACTTCCTTTCAAGTAAACGCAGTGAAGACTGGACACTTCAAACCTTTCACATCCTGTTTTTAAAAAATGGCGTAGTCATACGTATATGAAAAAGTAAAATGCTCCTGTATCTTTAACAGTTATACAAAAGAGGAATTGCACCAGGTATCGCTTTTGAAAGAAAACAAGTATAAAATACTAAACAAATTAAAACATTAATTCCATATAAGAAATGCCATTAAACATTCTCGTCCTCAGAGCCATTTTAAAAAAGCTTGCTTCGATTCTGAAATATGTCCTTTATTATTTATAAATGGGAACTGTTAAACAATGCAGTCCTAGGAAATGTAATTAAGATAGGCACTTTTGAAAAGCAGTACATGTTATCTGCCATTATATTACTTACTTCAGTGCAATGCCTGCTTAATACTTCAGTGGCATTCTCTGCCCTCAGCACTTTTTTTGGTTAAGGAATGTCTAACAAGGACTGTGAATGACTCTTGACAGAACTTTATTTACACGGGCCAGTTTGGTTAAAGCATTTCTAAAGGCTTCAAAAGAACAATGCTGTATAAAGCTGCTTCATTAACACTAGCAATCCTTGCTGTTTTTAGATCTCTACCTTCCTGTTGCACTAGCTATATATAGCTGGCACCAGAATTATTCTGTGATATTTTGTACAAGTGTCTGAATATAGGAAAAGCCTTTCTTACCACTTGCTGGAAACAAAAGTTGTAATCATTCCAGCTGGAACAGTTCCTCACAGGAAGATGCAAACAAAATATTAGGCTCACAAAACAACAAATGCATTAATGTCCTCTCAGCAAGCAGACCATTTAAATATAAGTTTTAATTTTTCTACAACTTTTTTGTCCCACATTTCTTTTCAAGATCATGTTTTCAGTCAGAGACCTGGAACTGTCACTCATTCATGTTTATTAAATAAAGAAAGCCTGCAAACTCTTCTCTGGATAGCTTGCAACTGAAGACATTCAACATAAAATCAAGTCTCTCTTATAGTTAATATGCAGGATTTTTGAATAATGCAAAGACACTGTTCAAAATACACTGCAGAAGTAATCCAGTTTGAGATGGCTTTAACTGCCCTGGCTCAATCCCAGGGAATTCTGGGAACTATAGTTTTGTGAGCCTTCTCTATTAGAGAGCTCTGATGCCACAATAAACTAGAATTCCCAGGATTCCTTATCACTGATCCAGAACAGTTAAAGTGGTTTCAAACTGGATTATTTCTGCAGTGTGTTTTGGACCAGAAAGAGTAGAAGCTGCTAGTACAATTAGCCTGATAGATACATTACAAGGCAAACTGAGCTTGTTTTGGAAACAATGGGGTGTATTTGAGCAGTAGTTACCATATGAAAGATCTGTCTGCAAATCTCATGCTTTCTAAGTATTTCTATTTATTCCTAAAAAACTATGGCTGAGATCCTACACTGCCAACATAAATACCAATCCGCAGCTACATATCATCTCCTGGCATGACCCTCAATACCCACCTTAGCAACAGGTAGTTGCCCTGAGCAAAGGAAGTCTGTTCTGCTGTTGATCTGTGCACAGCAGGATGATGTTTCCAGCCCCCTTCCACCAGCAATCTGTGGTTCAATGAAGAGATCCTGATTCTTCTCCTTGCAGCCACACTCGGGGCATGAGGTGTCTGGAAATGGCATCCTGCTGTGCCCCAACCACCAAGAGAACAGACCTCCTTTGCTCAGTGCAGCTGCTGGATGTTAAGATAGGTTTGGAGGGGACATTTGCAATCATGGCAATAGTGCCACAATCATAAACAAGAATATGAAACTGTTACAATGACATAAATGTAGTTTTGCATTTGTAACATCCCAACAGAATGCCACACTGTGTTCTTCACAATGCTCCAGGCTGCCTTTGGAATACAGACTTCCCTGAGAAGTACTGTAGGATGTACCTCCTCTGAGTCAATAGAGTGGCCATAAGGATCTCTAACCTGTGTGTGGAGCTCTGTATCTATACTGTATATGCATTGGATTCCCCATTCGGTTTACTGATCTGTTATATTCCGCTACCACACCTGCCAGCTTTCCACCAAATGGTACCCACAATGGCTTGTAGCAATAAGTTGCCAGAATGTTGGTATCTGAGGCCATCAGAGTAAAAATGTCTCTTCATGAAAAGGGGTTGTGCAGACCTCTCTGGCAGCGAATTCAAAAATGTGGGAAGAGGCAATGAAACTGTATCACCTACGTATCAAATGTACTTAGGAGGTTGGTGAGAAATAAAGGAAAGCCCACTCGTGATCCAAAGTTATGGTCTGAAAGTCTCAAAGGGAACTTGCTACAAATGATACTGGTAGTTATGAAACAGTAGCTCTAGTCCACGCACAGAGCAATACCTTCTCATGGACAGCAACTGACAAGGGTTAGTGGGCTGCACTGGTCCCAAGAGGCCTTGTAGGCTTGAAAAAAAAAATCAAAGTAAAACTTTGTCCTCAAACTTCCCAATGCCCCCCAGGAGGCATGTGGGCATTTCATTACATTTTTTGGGCTCTCCTCGTCCATTTTAGGAGAGACTTTTTTTACAGTACTAAATGATCTGAAAGTCACTTCCACTTCCTATTTTAAATTTAATATTTTTTTAAAAAAATATAACAAATGTAGGCTATTGTTTGTTTATTATTTAGCAATAGCAACTTCATTTATATACCACTTAATACTGCACTAAGCAGTTTACAACTGTAAGCTAATTGCCCCCAACAAGCTAGGTACTCATTTCAGCGACCTTGAAAGGATGCAAGACTGAGTCAACCCTGAGCTCCTGGCTGCGATTGCACTCACAACCTTGTGGTTTGTGAGTAAGTTTATTATCAGGAAGAAGGTCTTCTAATTATGTCTGCACGACTGTCAAAATATCAAAAGAGAAATCTCTACCCCATAGGGTCCCTGAGAGCCACATGCAACTCATGGATCACACTTTCCTCACCTTATTTTAATGGAGCTGATCTTCCAATAACTCCTTAACAGAAGCCTTATATCCACCCAGGACTCTGGATCATGCAACCAATGTGCAAAACTAGGACAAAGTGCTCACAATGCCAAAGACATCTGGGAGGTGACAGAAGAAGTATTTTTGTCACTCATTTGTGCTTCTAAATGCACAATGAGGGCACCTTATTCAGCTCTTGATCAGAATACTCAAAACTTTAATTCAGAGCAGAGCACGTCATTAATTCATACCCTGTTTGTATTGCAATTCTTGGTAAGCACTCCAGCAAATATTGTGTATATGAAGAATTAAAGAACAGCCACATTGGAACATCTTTCTAGCGCCCACAGGACATTCATCTAATGGAAAGGACAATTGAACTCAACACAATTGAAAGCTTTTTGTCAATTACATTGATTACCAGACCTGCAGAATTCATTTGTTATTTTAAAGGCACTGTGTCAAAATTGTCAAGTCCAGCATTAATAAGCACAGAACTATGCAGAGCCCACATTTGTGCCTTTAGTACATTGTATGGTAGCAGTGAACTCCCAAAGAGTGTGGTTGGCCTTCTTGCAGGAGTCTGTGTACTTTCTAGAAAAAGTGACATTTCCTTTATGATCATCCTCTCTGTTAAAATTTTCCATAAGTCCTGACAAGACCTAAGGTCAAAACATGCATTTTTGTCTTAGCCTCCATTCCAGTTATGTCTGTACAAGAGGACTTCATATTTCAAAACATTCAATAAAAGGGAGGCAGTTTATGTTTTGTCACCGTACTCCTTGACCACAACCTGAAGTCTCTTAGCAACTGGCAGAGACTAATTGTGTCTACACCTTTTTTCCTCTACTCCCTTTGAAGATAGTTACAAACTGCAGACTTTGGGGGAGGGGGTTTCAAAAGCATGCTAACACCCCCTCCATTTTGACACCCACACTGAGAAAAAATTCCAAAGAACTCAAAAAGACAGCACACAATTATGTGACATTTCAGTTGGTCCTACAAAAAATATCCCTCTATTCTGGTGCTGGTCTCCTGCCCCCTCTTTCCAGTCAATGAACACAGCCACCTATCATTTTTATAACTGGTTTGGTAGCTTCTGAATTTCTACCAACTGATGGTGCTCTATCCATGGAATAATTGGGGTGGTGGTGGACTACTTTATACATGGTTTTGTTACTTTCATGTTGTAGACATTAAAATATACCATTTTTTCCACAGCAATTAACTTGGAAATTACTATCACAATGGAGAAGAAGGAAAATAGGGGAAATCCTGTGCAATGTGAGGGGTTTCAGATGATCTTAGTATATCCATGCTGTCATCAATGTGGAAGTCTTTCATGACACACCCAGTTCGCTCCATTCACAGCATCTCAAGTACAACATGGATTCTGGAGCAGGAGCTAATGAACAGAGTATCTTGTGTGCTCCATTATCCACATTGGCCATCTCATTTTTTCCTTAGCATGTGACTTGCCTGAGAAAAGGAGACTGAGAACAGACTTAGGGAAGAGGAAGATTCCTATATAGCCAGGAGTTATTATTTATTATTATTAAACTTATTATTAGGTGGCTGTTGTGGTCCCTTCTAATTCTAAGATTCTACGGTTCTAATTGTTTTACCTCAACGACTGTTACTGTCAGGACCAGAGTTCCTCAGATTTCCTGCCATGTTTGAAAGCTATAGATTTTGGCTTGTAGTATTTTTTAAATAATAGATGATGGGACATGGGGTATGACTGATAATGCTGGTTGTTTACCATTTATAGGACAGTTAACAAGCAGGTGTGTGAGGAGTGGATATCACTCTGAGGGTGTCCAGGTCACTCTCATGACAAATGGCTGGCACTGGGAAGAGACAATTTTAAAGATTGATTTGTGGGTGAATGGGATGCAAGCCTTCTCAAAAAAATTAATTGCTATGTGCTTTTATTATACTATGTAACCGATATTACTTCAGTCCTCACAACATACGGCTTCTGTGAACATCTTTAGTTTCTGAATAAAGCTTTTCTGTTTCACTACTTGGATTTTCTAAACTGAAGTGATCTCGTAAATGACAGTTAATTTGCACCCAAATACAATGTGCATCATTCAAACTGTTTAAAAACATTATTATACAATCATTTATCAGTGGCTGGAATTGCTTTCTGACACCACTATCTTGCTATAATAATACACTTGGCTAGATGAAATAGTGTGACTATAAGATAATTTCCTACGTTCCAGGAGGAATGCATGTGGTACTGACAAAAGCCTCTGAGGACAAATGCCCCAAACCTGGTACTCTCCATTATTCCCACCCAGGCTGGCCACTGGTAGTGCTCTAACTCTTCAATTGATTACTGGAACTTCCAAAATATTGTGTTTAGAGACACAATAGGGACATCTTCCTTCTTTCAGCTATCTTCATCCAACTTTCCTATTTGTTTTCTATTTAAGCTCACAGAAAAATGTTACAATTTCTTTGCAGATCCTGGAAAAAAGGTACTAAAAGAATTACATTGATTTTTTTAAAAAATTAAGTTTCTACACCAAACAAGCCTAAAGTTGTGAAAAATAAAAACTACACTATACTGTTCTATAATCTCTATACATCAAACACCCAGTCCAGACTGAGGGCCCTATCACATGAGCTTAAAATCCCGGCTTCTGAGTTCTAAAAATGGCCACCAAAGCGGCTTACATGATGCGGGCTGCATCTGGGATGGACCCGGCAACAATTTGGCGGCGATTTTTTTTGCAATAACACCCGGCTACCTCTCTAATTAGGTCTGAATTCGGGAAAGGTAAGCCGGGGTTTTAACCCCATGCGATAGGGTTCAAAGTTCAGCATTCTATATTCCACTAATTTTAGCAGGGCATATTCTTAAGGTCTTAACACTTCCTGGATAACACTTTTTGGCATATGTCTAATTTATTCTGTAATTTTGACTATTTTATCTACTAGATTTTGCTGTTTTTGTCCCTGCAAAGACAACAAGGAGCAATTTAGGTTCTCTGAAGCTTTCCCTATTCACTGAAACTGTTTTTCAGCTCCTCCAAAATGGCCTCTCTAAGACTGTACCATGTATTGAAAAAAATGTTGTCAAAGCAAAATTTGAAGCTGTCACAGACACAAATTTATAAGGAAATGTAAATGCCAATATGTGTAACTAATGTAAAGAATTTGGCCTCATTTATCACTTGTATAGTGAATTTTCACTGGCCTCAACAAGGGCATTTTCTACACTGTCCCATTACCTTCCTTTTACAGATTATCTTGCTCTGCAAATATTTGCTCAGAATACCTTATTCTGCTGGACCAAAAGGAAAAAAACTAAAAAGAAGAACGAAGGAAAAAAAAACTTAGTTGATTTAGCACAAAGCATTGCATCATTTTGTACATACCGGTACTAGTGGCCTAAAAGTAGGGCTACATTACCTGTGTGATTATTGGATCAAACTATAAATAAATATATGAAAATGAGAGATATTTACAAGAGAGATGTTTGTTCCTGCTTATTCAGGTTTTCAGCCATGAGAAACCCTCAAAAGGTAAAAAAGGATATTTATCAGAAATGTCATATGATGTTCATGTTTACAATTCATTAAAATGGATCATTATGGCCTTATAACACTAGATTTTTAAAAAATTTCCAATCATCCATCTGTCCATTCATCCAATAGTCTCTGGATAGTGTATAGGTTGTAAAAATGCTACGTACAATTTGTGAATGCTAATAATTAAAGCAAAACAAAAAATAACATTTTTTAAATAAATACAGTGATTTCTTAATTATAACAATGTTCTTTGAACTCGTGCACAAAATCAAACATAATATGAAATAAAAATGGAAAGAGACATTCCTCTTCTAATTAAAAACTGCTTTTTAAATATGACTTTTTGCCTA
Organism: Urosaurus nigricauda; assembly: GCA_034509955.1. Classification (NCBI taxonomy): domain Eukaryota; kingdom Metazoa; phylum Chordata; class Lepidosauria; order Squamata; family Phrynosomatidae; genus Urosaurus; species Urosaurus nigricauda. The sequence continues at coordinate 76,577,089 of JAOEGL010000006.1, forward strand.
ATATCTTGAGACCCAGTGTGGTGATGGTGATTTGAATGTAGGCCTATGTATGACTCTGGAGACCAGTTTGATTCCCTGCTTGACCATGCAAGCCCACTGGGTAAGCTTAAGCGAGTCAAACGCACTTAGTCCCAGAAAACCCATAAACCTTAGGATTATTGCCATAAATTGGAAATAATTTGAAGGCACACAACAATAGCTATCTCAGTATCATATTCTGTTAATTTGCAACATCAGCATCACAATAAACTGCCATTCCCCACTCTGTTCCACAGAGGTAACTGCCTGATCAGAAGGTAGCATTGCTTTAATCTGCAGTATTTGTTCAGTAAAACCACCTAATTAATCTGCACTTTCTGCTGGTGGTGTGACAAACTACTAAGAAATATTCCTGCAATTAACTGGGGTTTGACTGCAGGGTGGGAGAGTGGATAACAAATAGGTACTAGCAATCAACAGGGCTGGCTCAAGACATTTTACTGCCTGAGGTAGAAGAACAGCAACTAGTTTGCCTCTCCCTCCACCAAATGAAGGTGCACACTACCTTAAGCCAATCATTATTTTGGTGCCTGTGCACCACTCTCATTTCTTGACAGAAAAAAAATGTAACCATTATAAACTCTCACTGTCCCAATTTGGCAGGACCTGTCCTGATTAATCCTCTGTTATTCCACTATTTTCAGATGCTTCTAAAATGCCCCGATTTCTCCCTCCATTACTTCAACTGCTGTGAACTAAGTGAGAAGAGCAAAAGTATTTTGCACTGATTTAATTCAATAGTGGGGAGAGAAGGGGGAATAAAATCTTGTCCTTATCCTTAGTCTCAGACAAAAGCAAACTGCTGCAGCCTCTACTTGCTTCGTTTTCTTCACCGTTTGTTTGTTATCTTGACCACACTCCAATATGGGTTGGCCATGCGAGTCACAGTTTTCATCTGTGAAATGTTGGAAGGCAAGTGATCAGGAAGGTCACAGGCCTGATATACAGGGTCACCATGAGTTAAGGTTGACTTGAGGGCAGCCAACAAGTAAACTATGTTGGTGGACTTACATCTGCAGGAAACAGAACTGCCTCAGAACCAATTCACAAACACAGATAGACATCAGGCACTCCCAACATGCATTATGACACTGCCTAGGAAGTGCTGAGGCACACTGGTACAGCCCAATGCACGTAGGGACACTGTTCTTGCTGTTGTTCTGGTATGCATCTTTGCAATTCACCATGAGGTTTCACAGAACCTCTGCTACATGTGTATGTGTAAAGCTATGCAACGTAGACCACAATATAATAATAATAATAATAATAATAATAATAATAGTTTATTTGTATACCGCCCTTCCTGCGATCAGGGCGGTGAACATACAAAAATTATACATATACAAAAGTTAAAACAATGATTAAAACAGTTTAACAATATTACAGTGTCATCCCAGGATAGAGGTGTTCCAACCCAATCCCCAGCCAGGACACCTGGCTGAATGAGACAACATGTGAAAGGGATCTAGGAGTCCAAGTAGACCACAAGTTGAACATGAGTCAACAGTGTGATGCAGCAGCTAAAAAGGCCAATGCAATTTTAGGTTGCATCAATAGAAGTATAGTGTCTAGATCAAGGGAAGTAATAGTGCCACTCTATTCTGCATTGGTCAGGCCCCACCTGGAATACTGTGTCCAGTTCTGGGCACCACAATTCAAAAAGGATGTGGAGAAACTGGAGCGGGTCCAAAGGAGGGCGACTAAAATGGTGAAGGGTCTGGAGACCTTGCCCTATGAAGAACGCCTTAGGGAGCTGGGAATGTTTAGCCTGGAGAAGAGAAGGTTAAGAGGTGATATGATCGCCCTGTTTAAATACTTGAAGGGATGTCACATTGAGGAGGGAGCAAGCTTGTTTTCTGCTGCTCCAGAGAACAGAACTCGGAACAATGGATGCAAACTGCAGGAAAAAAGATTCCACCTCAACATTAGGAGGAACTTCCTGACAGTAAGAGCTGTTCGACAGTGGAACACACTCCCTCGGAGGGTGGTGGAGTCTCCTTCCTTGGAGGTTTTTAAGCAGAGGCTGGATGGCCATCTGTCGGGTATGCTTTGATTGGGAGTTCCTGCACGGCAGGGGGTTGGACTGGATGGCCCTTGTGGTCTCTTCCAACTCTAAATTGCTATGATTCTATGATTCTATGATTCTAATGAGGGAAGATGGCATCAGGGGAATCAGGGGTAAGCTAGATCAAACAAATGTGTTTTCAACCCCTTCTTAAATTGAGTTAAGGAGGCAGCCAGACGAAGCTCCGTAGGTAATGCGTTCCAGAGGTTCGGGGCAACGGAAAAGTGCGCCCTCTTCCTAGTAGATGTCAATCTGGCCTCTGGAACATTGAGCAATGATTGCCCAGTTGATCTAAGTGTGCGGGGCGGACTATATGAGGAGAGACGGTCCTTCAGCTGCTCTGGGCCCAAGCCATTTAGGGCTTTATAGGTGATAACCAGCACTTTGTACTGGGCCCGGAAGCGAATAGGCAGCCAGTGGAGATCTTTCAGTATTGGTGTTATGTGGGCGGTCCTGGGAGCACCAGTGACCACCCGAGCTGCCATATTCTGGACCAATTGTAGCTTCCGAGTGTGATACAAAGGCTGCCCCATGTAGAGCGCATTGCAGAAATCCAACCGAGAGGTTACCAGGGCGTGTACTACTGTTTCAAGGTCCCTCCGGTCCAAGTAGGGACGCAGCTGGCGTATCAGCCGAAGCTGAAAACAGGTGCTCCTGACCGTCGCATCCACCTGAGGAGTAAGATGGAGCGATGAGTCAAGGAGCACCCCCAGACTGCGTACAGTGTCCTTCACAGGGAGCGTGACCCCGTTCAGGACGGGTGGAACCACCTCTAGACCTGGGCCGGGGGAACCTATCACGAGTACTTCCGTTTTCTCTGGATTCAGGCTGAGTCTGTTTTCCCTCATCCAGTCCATTACCGATTCCAGACAGGCCACGAGAGGAGCGACGCCATCCCTGGTCACTGCATCAGTCGGAGACATAGAGAAAATTATTTGGGTGTCATCAGCGTACTGATAACACCGCGCCCCATGCCTCCGGATGATCTCTCCCAGCGGTTTCATGTAGATGTTAAATAGCATGGGGGACAGAATGGCTCCTTGAGGGACCCCGGAAGTGAGGGCCCTCTTATCAGAGCACACGTCCCCCAGCTGCACCATCTGGAACCTCCCAGAGAGGTAGGACCGGAACCACTGGAGCGCAGTGCCCCCGATTCCCACCTCCGCCAGGCGTTCCAGAAGGATACCATGGTCGATGGTATCGAAAGCCGCTGAGATGTCCAAAAGCACCAACAGGGACACGCTACCCCTGTCGATGCCCAGACGGAGATCATCGACCAGGGCGACCATGGCAGTCTCAACTCCGTAGCCTGCCCGAAAACCGGTTTGAAATGGATCTAGAAAATCCGTTTCATCCAAGATCGATTGAAGTTGGAATGCAACCGCCCTCTCGATCGCCTTCCCCAAAAATGGCAGCAGCGAAACAGGCCGATAATTACTATGAAGCAGGGGGTCGAGGGAGGGCTTTTTCAGAATAGGTTTTATAGTGGCCAATTTAAGGTTGTTAGGGAACTGCCCTTCCCTCAGAGATGAATTAATAATCCGGTGTAACAATGAAGTTACGACCGGTCCCCCCTGTGCTACTAGCCATGAGGGACAGGGATCGAGAGAGCAGGTTGTCTTCCTGAGACTTCCAAGGATCTTGTCCACATCCTCGGTACTAACCGACTCAAACTGATCCAGTACAACAGAGTCCACGGAAGCTCTGGACGCCTCTATTCTGGATTCTGCTTCAATTCTGGTTTCAAGACCTTCGCTTATTCGAGAGATTTTATCCGCGAAGAAGTTGTTAAATTGGTCACAGCAGGCCTTAGTGGGTTCAAGGATCTGGTTCGGGGCAGGAGGGAGCTGAGTTAGCTCCCTCACTACCCTGAACAACTCTGCTGGACGCGACTCCGCGGACGCGATACGAGCAGCAAAGCACGAATTCTTAGCTGCTTGTATCGCCTCTCCATAGTCATCCAAAAGGTGGTCTAGGAGAGCCTTGTCGGATAAGCGCTGGTGTTTCCGCCAGGCGTACTCTAGCCGTCGCAGAACCCGCTTCCTTGCCCGGAGATCTTCCGTATACCAGGGCTTTTTTTTTGGAAGCAGGCCTGAGAGGGCGCTTGGGAGCGATACTGTGTATAGCCCTGGAGAGATCCGTGTCCCAGGTGTTAACTAGGGCATCAACAGTATCGCCGTCACTTCCAACCATAAGTCCCTCTAGGGCTTCTTGGAACCTATCAGGTTCCATCAGCCTTCGAGGGTGGACCATTCTAATAGCTCCGCCACCCCCGGGGGGGATCTGGGTTGATGCCTTGATGCGCGCCTCCACTAGGAAATGATCCGTCCATGACAGGGCGGAGATATTGGAAATTTCCGCCCACGGATTCTCCAAGTCCGTACAGAAAACCAAATCAAGCGTATTACCCGCAAAATGCGTAGGACCCGTGACAAGCTGAGACAGGCCCATGGCTGTCATGGTCTCCATGAATTCCCGAGCTGCACCGGATGGAACATTGTTGGCCGCGAAGGGAATGTTGAAGTCTCCCAGGACTAAAAGCCTGGGGGACTCCAACACCAGCTCCGAGACCAACTGTGTCAGCTCGTTAAGGGAGTCTGTTAGCGCACGGGGTGGCCGGTAGACCAACAGAATCCCTAGACTGTCCCTAGCCTTCAGGGTCAGGTAAATGCACTCGATATAGGTAGTCTGACGAACTTGGTTCCTACGTAGAGACAGGGTGTTTTTATGCACCAAGGCAACACCCCCCCCCCCCGCCCACCTAACCTGTTCTGGTCCTTCACCGAGTACCCGGAAGGGAGGACCTGAGCCCACACAGCATCCCCTTCAGGCCCAAGCCAGGTCTCGGTTATGCACGCCAGGTCACAATTATTATCTTCAATCAGATCATGAAGTATGTGGGTTTTGTTCTTAATGGACCTGGCGTTACACAGGAGCAGAGACAGGGTTTGTGGTACGGCTGGAGTGACCCTCAGGCCCCTTTGGTTAGGAGTGGGACTGGAAGGAGAGATAGATATTAAGCATCGATCCCGCCTTCCCCTGTAACGCTGGTCCCTACTCCTACCATCATGCCTCCTCCTGCCCCACACAACCCGTATCGGGGCCTCAGTCTTATCAGGCCCAGCTGCCATATCTTCCCCAATCAGTCCGCTTCCCCCTCCCGTAACTCAAATCCCCCCTCCCCTCCCTCCGGACAAACAGCAATTGTAGCCGAAAGGCGGTTAACGGGGAAAGGTTGTTAAGGAACATAGAGTTACAGGCTAATTGTTGACCAAGGGGTAACACAGAACCCAAAGAAACTAAACAAATTAAAAACAGTTAAAAACCAATCCAGTCCATAGCCTTCTCTGCTATTTCTCTACGCCATCGGAACCCAGCATTATTAGAACCGCGAACTTGCGATCGTGCGCATTTACATTCTGCGCTGTTGGTTCCTTGCACTAGTACATCCCTAGGCCACTCCCCGCTAGTGCTCCGCCTCCTCTCCCCGCCGCAGGTGTCCCTCAGCGCTGCAAGGCCGGCTCTGGAGGTGAGCGCCGCTCTCACCTGGCGCTCTGCCTCCGCCCGACCGAGGTGTTCCGGTGCTGGGCAGGGTTGGGGTCCAGGGGCTGCTGGAGGGCTGGTTTAAAACAGCGCGGCTCCCTGCTGGTGCTCCGCCTCCTCTCCCCGCCGCAGGTGTCCCTCAGCGCTGCAAGGCCTACATAATTAACAGTTTTGCTATCCTTTTATGACACTCAAACTCTTGCTGCCTGAGACAGCCACCTCACTACATGGGACAGTAGGGACAGCCCTGGCAAGCAGCCACATGAGGATAGTTGTTGCTGTTTGTTCCTTCTAAAATGGCTCTGGATCAGGTTAGCTGAAGAATCACCTCTTCTCAGATGAACCAGTTCTTCAATTATATAGTCATCATATGGTCACCCTGTTCTGTCCATAAGGGTGGTGATACCGTTGGGAGTAACACAAGAAAGGGCCTTCTCAGTAGCAGCACCTTGTACCTATGGAACCCACTTTCAAGGGTGGGCCAACTTTTCTTCCCTTTGGTAGTTACTAGTGTCCAGATAGAACTTCTTCCTTTTTTTGCCAGTCATTTAATGGGTTCTAATTGTATGCCACCTTTGCTGGTAGCTACATTTTTATTCTTTGCTTTTACAGTAGTTTGTTTTGATAGTAACAAAACTGTGTTTCTATTGTTATATACTGCCTTGAAGCTCCTTATGGCTAGAAATGATGGGAAACTGAAACAATCACCTCATTGCTTAGGATTTGCACAATCCTGGCTACACATTTACCACAAACATGTCCACTTTAGAGCTGCATAGTTATTGGAGTAAATAGATGAGTGAGTTTAAACTTTGGTCAGAATGACCAGCTAGTCCTACAGAGATGAATTCAGAAGTCTTTTCTCAGAGGCCTATTAAAGGAGAAAAACTGCAAGACTCCTGAACATTGTGCAGCAGCTACATGACTCTCTTGACGAAGGAAACAAATGACCTGAACAGACAGGTCAAAATAAAGCTTCTTTGGCTCACTTTGGAGGTATGCTTTTTAAATGGCACACACATCTTAAGAGGCCAGAAGCTGTGCCAAAGCTATTCTCCAGTCCTTAGGACTGGAGTGTGGCTTTGGCACAGTTTCCGGCCTCTTAGGACGCATGCATCATTTAAAAAGCATACCTCCAAAGTAGCTTTATTTTGGCCTGTCTGTTTGGGCCCAGAATTACCTTTAGCAACCTATTTTGAGACTACACATTCTCCAAACTAGTCATTTGCAGTCATATGACACTCATTGTTCAATAGAGTGCTTTGGGGGAAAAAAACAAACAAATGCAGGTGCTCTCTCACAGTTTGATACAAAATGTACTAAGAACAATTGTTCATTTGTTTCTGCTTTCTGTCTCTATGGTATCAGTCATGGGTATCCAAGTACGAATTCTCCTTCAGCCTACCTGACATTTGCTAGAATTTTAGCTACGATGGCCTTTACCAGCTTGAGACTTGAGGTGTGAACAATCCTTTTTTACAGCTGCCATCTTATAAATGTTTACTGGCAAGAGATGGGAATGAACTACAAATCACACTGATTTAAAGCATCTGATCCATTTATAGCATGTGCAGAATATGTACAAAATCATTGTTGATTCTAGTTCTAAGAACATTATGCACTTAGCTGCAAAACTTTACTTTCTATTCATAGTTCCCCTGAAATGTATGGTGGACTAAGAATGGACTGAGAAAGTAAGGTTTTGCAGCCAAGTGCATATGTTTTCAGAACCAGAATCAGGAGTGATTCTGTACATATTATAAATCCTGTGTATATATTATATTTTATTCACATGTTATCTCCACACTATATATTATATTCAAATCATTAATCTGAAAATACTGGATATTCAAAACATATTAATAAACATATTCTCCTTCACATAAGTCTATTTTTTGAGTTTGGACAACATTTCTTCAAGATGTAAGATCCTCTCAGAAATATTTTAGAAATACAGCCTGTTTCATTCTCACTGCCTTTTGTGCAACTGCCTTGGACTTCGTTTGAATTTTTGTATTTACTTCTCCCTCCCTCCCACCCCCCCCCCCCCCAATCTTGTAGCATTTGTCACAAAAATCACACTTCTCATCCCATTTCTGGTGCTCTCCCTGGATTGAGGCTCTATTTTCAGTCTTTGTTGTGAGGATCTTTGTACTTTTTGAAAAAAGAAAAAAAATAGTAACATGTAATGTTCCATCTGGCATCATTTTAATAAGCTTGCTGCTTAAACCTACCAAACCAATAAAGTGTTACATCTATCGATACCTGCTGTATGGGCCACATGAGCTATTATGGTGGGCTGAAGAGTATGTTGCCCTTTAAATCTGTACATCCTTACAAAGTTTTACCTTTGTGGGTCATCTCCAGGTGGAAGACAAGGGTGCAAATTCTCCAGTTTTGGTTGATTCAGCAATAGGCAAGCTATGTGAAAGTCTCCAGGTTAGCTAGATGAGCAGGAGCAGCATGCTACAATTTGCAAGGCTTAATTGATCTGTTTTCTGCAACTTATAAAGACTTTGGGGTGAGGGGAGATGCTCTGTGCATTTACTTAGTTAGGAGTCTCCTTCCCTCCTAGTGCTTCTGGTGCCAGGGCTCACCATCTGCTCTGGTCTGCATCCACTTTCTAGCTAGAAGCAAGTCATCTAGACAAATGTTCCTTATCTCATCTCCCTCAGTAAGTGAGATAGAATAATTCCCTTGTTTTCATTTTGATCTGGGAACATCCATTTTAGCTAAGATTCTGTCCTAATTTATATGTTCTGTATGTCTGTGTATGTTTGAATGACAATTTGTGAGCAACTGTGATTTGTACTTAATGTACAACATGAAGTAATGTTAATGACATTACCAGGAACTGTCTCTAGGTCTCAAATTTTTGACTTCAGCACCTTAGAATCATAAAATCACAGAGTTGGAAGACACCACAAGGACCATCCAGTCCAATACTCTGCTGTGCAGGAAGATATAGTTAAAGCATTCCTAGTCTCTGGAGCAGCAGAAAACAAGCTTGCTCTATCTTCATCATGGCATCCTCTCAAATATTTAAACATGTCACCTCTTAACTCTCTCTTCTCCCTGCTAAACATACCTACCTCCCTAAGCCACTTTTCACAGAGCATGGCTTCCAGACCTTTTATCATTTTGGTCGCTCTCCTTTGGGCACGTTCCACCTCATTCCAGCTTGGATAATCCTGAGCTGGCAACCCCACTCTCACAGGATTTTGATTATTTATTTTAAAAAGAAAAATACCAATTAGTTAATAAAACACCAGCAGATTTCCATCAGTTTGATCCAAGAACACTATTCTCTTTTGATAGTACCCATTTGCTAAGAGTGTAAACTTTACCTTTAAAATTGCTTAACCAAAAAAAAAAAAAAAAAAAAAAATATTCAAAATATGCCCCATGGAACGTTAAAAAGGGGATTTTATTGGTACCTCATTTCAAAAATATGAGTTCGGCACACACAAAAAGAGATGCTATAACGCTAATTTAAATTCCTCATTCTACGAAAAATTCTGTTAAAAGGTCTTGAAGGAAAAGAGAGAAAAGAAAATCGAAAACACACACACATACACACACGCCAGAGGTTAAAAAATTACTACTAATAAGTAATAATGAGGAGCCATTGTACCTCAACAGCAATGTTAGCTTTCCCAGCCACTCAAAATAACATTAGAGAAAAGAAATCAGTGTCACACACTTATATTAAGTGAGCATTCATTTTTGGGTAAAGATATATCTACACTGAAACAGAATTAATTCCACAAGGATGAAACCACTGGGACCAACAGATCTCTGCAATGTTTCTAAGGTCGTTTTCACACTACACAATTACAACACTTTGATATCACTTTAACTACCTTTATCTTGAGACTTGCACTATGGTGAGGCCCTGGAACTCTCTAGCAATACATTTGAAATATGTCACAAAACTACCTAGGATAAAACCATGGAAGTTAAGGTACTGTCAAAGTGCTATAACTGTGTGGCATGAAGCAGACCTAAGAAAGGCAGAAAACCAGACAGACAGAGCAGTGATGGATACAAAATCCAGAAGAATTTAGACCACTGCTTTTGAAGTGGTACTACCTCTCCCTTCTCAATGTTTTCAAGAAATATGCAAAATGATAAACAGACTGCCCTTTTGTCCTGTACATTTGTCCTGCGCAACTGCGCAGGTTTGCCGGCTGCGAACTGCGCAATTGCGCAGTTCCCAGCCGGCAATGATAATTTGACTGTATGGTGTAACTGCATTTGCGCAGTTCGCAAACCTGCACAGTTGCGCAGCACAAATGTATACTTATGAGGATCCGTCAAATTATCATTGCGGCTCCTCTGTCTTTTTAAACTGTGCCGTTGCACTGGTGCATCATGAATGAACCCCTTTATTTTGTGAATGAATTGACATGTTATCCACAGTAGAATAACAGTAACGGCATCCCAGAGTCCCTACTGTGCATGTCTAGGGTTTGGATTAGGGGTGGAGCTAGGGTTTGGGAGCTTTAAAAAACTTCGCGGATAAACCCCAGCTTTTACACCTGCAGGGCATTGAGGAATTGCGCAGTTCGCAGCCAGCAAGGAAAAAAAAATTTAAAGGTTCACCGCGGCTAAAAGCCGCGTTCATTGCCGCCCATGTAGCTGCTCTACCTGTGTTTGTAGCGTTCTGACAGCTTCCCATGTAGCTGCTGAGCCACAGAAAAGACCTCAGATAAGTCGTTCCCACACCCCTCAGTCTAGCTGCCCTGTACCTTTTAAATGCACACCTGGGGCTTGCAGTCTAGCTGCTAAGCATTAAGGAAAGTGCAACTTCATGTCACACTTTCCTGCCAATCTAAAAAGCCCCACTGAATCATAGAATTACAAAGTTGGAAGAGACCTCAAGGACCATCCAGTCCAACCTGCTGCCATGCAGGAATACATAATCAAAGCATCCCTAAAAGATGGCCATCCAGCCTCTGTTTAAAAGCCTCCAAAGGAGGAGACTCCACCAGACTCCAAGGCAGTGTATTCTACTGTCAAATAGTTCTTAATGTCAGGAAGTTCTTCCTATGTTGAGGTAGAATCTTTTTTCCAGTATTTATTTATTTATTTTATGAGTTTTATCCTGCCTTTCTACCAAAGCGGAACCCAAGGTGGCTAACAACACATATAAAACACATTAAACAACAATTAAAATCAAAGAATTAAAATTGTGTCCTCACCAGGTGAGCCTGAAATGGTGGTAGGACAGACAGAAAGCCTTCTCCTGAGGATTTTAGGGCTCTAGGTGGTTTGTATGGGGAGTATAACACTAGTGATTCAGTGGATCTGGTCGTAAAGCTAGTAACTGGATTTCTGCCAAAGATTTTAGCTTTGTGCTTTGTGCTTATCTGATTTAACTAGTTTATGGATAATTACCACACAAAAAAGTGTGCGTGGGGAGAATAGTATTTTCTCCGACTGAAAATATTTCTATGTTATGTACTTAACTGACAGAAATGTGTGTGCTTGTGCATTTAGAATCAACAAAAAGCATCCCATGGTCTCTAATAACTTGCAAGAACTTTGGCAGAACACTACAATGAAGGTGTGATGGCTAATGAGTGTTACAAAAGAGACCTACCTCTTGATAATTTTACAGAACAGGCTTTTGAGCCTAGGCCCCTGAATGTGTAAATAACCTGTTCAACAAAGGCCAGAGGAAGGGAGGAGGCCATCGGTAGAGTTACAAGCTGATCTACGTGGGCAGGTCTTTAAAATTACATGGAGTTCCCGTGAAATAGCAAGTCATAGTTTCCCTGTAGGAGCTCACTGCAAATATGCTAGATAAAAAGGTAAAATGATACTGGGGGTTTAAAGCAGTTCTTGTTCCAAACAGGTGGCGAACATATTAAAGCAGACGCTAAGGTTCTGCCTATAGGATTGCTATGCAAAAGGTGCTAGACTTCAGTCTCTGGGATCAACTATCATTATATAGAATAAAACCACAGTTTCTAACAGCTTCACTCTAGACCTTGGTACAAAGATAAATAAGGTTACCCACTGTAGCACTCCATATAAATTTGAAGTGCTGCAGAAAAATGGTCAGCAGTAAGAAAATTAGATTACACAAATATTACATGAACCTGCCACAGAGAGGAGTAGGTCTCTGAGGACGGGCAATCATGCAGGTTGCACAGATACCAACTTTCTTATATTTACTTTTTTGGATAGCAACTCTCAAAAATCCATCAGCCAAAAATCCAGAAACACACCACACTACAATTCATAGAAGCCCATCGGTCATTCTGGCTGGGGAATTCTGAGGATTTTAATCCCAAAAAGTTATACAGTGGGTCCTTGGTATCCACTGGGGTTTGTTTTCAGGACATTCAGTGGATACCAAAATCCATGGATACTGAAATGTCATTAAATAAATTGGCACAGGAAAATTTTGTCCCTTATATAACATGGCGAAATCAAGGTTTGCATTTTGGAATTTATATTTTTGGGGAATATTTTCAAGCTGTGGATACGAATCTGTGGATAACAAATCCGTGATCCACAATACAGTCGAAAGTTATGGCACATTTGATAATGAAGAAACTTAAAAGATGGCATTTCATTTCAGACTACATCAAAGCTACTAGAAGCCCTATCCAGATATCCTATCCTTACAATATAATTGGGCTGAAACAGACAGCCCTAAAGGGGCAGCTTGATGCAGCCCTGGAGAAAGTCAGGCGAGGGCTGCAGCAACTGCACACCGCAGCCCCAATCTGGCCAGCTTCCGCCCCAAATAGGAGTGGAAAAAATCTGCTTCTATTTGGGGCAGAAAAAGCCACTCCTTTGCTCCTGGAGCTGGCTTTTCACCAGTTCCATGACAAGTGGTGTCTAAATGCCAAGCTCCCCAGCTGCCTGGAAGCTGGACAGTGTGGCTTCTGGGCGACTCAGGGTCGTGTCGTGTCTAAATGCCATACTCCCAAGCTGGCTATAAGCCGACTTTACCAGGCCATCTATTTCAGCCCATTAACATCTGTGCGGATGCATTCACATTACCATCTCAGCCCTATCTATCACTGTCCATGTGCTGGATCTATGGGCTATCTGAAAAAAGGAGCTCCCTCAATGTATGCAGGCTTCCCTTGTGATTCAAACATTAGACCAGGCAGAAGCCACTGCTGGGGAAGCTGAGATGTGTACATTAATTCTCTAAATGTGGATAATAAGTGTGGTTCCATTCTCTTTTTCATATGACATAAGCTGCACAAGGGGAACACATCTGACAAAGCCACCTCGTAACAAGATGGGAACCCCCAGATGTTGTTGGACTAACTCCTGTCAGGCCCATCTAGCTTGGCCAATGATATGGTACAATGGGAGTTTTAATCCCACATCTGGAGAGCCAAGCATTCCTCACCCTTGACTTTGGGTGATAATACACTGGCTTCTAATAGTAAGAGACATCTGCAACTGAACTTGCCAGCACTCAGCCAACATCAGTATGAACCCATCTCTCATACCTGCTCCCCCCCCCCCCCATAGTATTAATGCACATTGAACAAGATTATATCTGGAAAAAATAATATTTTAAAATGTTTTGCATTATATTACACTATTGAGCATTACAGCAATGAGCAAGTCGTTTTGATTAAATTATCAGCTTTCAAGAGAAACTGCCCCTATCATTTAGAACCCTCAAGAAGATGTCATTTTGCAATATGAAATTTAAACTACTTACATTGGTTAATAACAAGGCAACTCTTCACTAAATTGAATCATAAAAGTCACTAATGACCCCACACCCTCAAAAACAGTCATAGTAATTTTTATATTGGTTGGCCCTTTGTAACCATGAGGGTTCTGCTCTGCCCCTCACGGACGACAAAAAAAGCAGGACCTCAAGTAGTGTTGTTTTAAATGGTGGTGCACTGTGTGCTCCAATCCACAGATGGTAAGCCTGCAGTTGGGGAGGGCTGACTGTACAGGTTGAGTATCCCTTATCTGGAAATCTGAAATACTCCAACATCCAGAACTGTCCACATGGACGGCTGAGACAGTGACAACTTTGCTTTCTGATGGTTCAATGTACACCAACTTGGTTTCATACACAAAATTACTTAAATCATTGTATATAAAATTACCTTCAGGCTATTTCTCTAAGGTGTATATGAAAGATAAATGAATGTTGTGTTTAAACTTGGGTCCCATCTCCAAGATACCTTATTTTATGTGTGTTGTGTGCCTTCAAGTCATTTCTGACTTATGACGTCCCTAAGGTGAAACAATCATGGGGTTTTCTTGCTAAGATTTGTTCAGAGGAGGTTTTCCATTGCACTCCTCAAAACTGAGAGCTTGTGACTTGCCCAAGGTCAATAACACGGTGGATTTCATGGCTGAACTGTAACCCTAGTCTACAGAGTTGTAGTTCAGCATTCAAACCTCTATACCATGCTGACTCTCACATATATGCAAATATTCCAAAATCTGAAAAAAATTATAAATCCAAAACACTTCTGGTCCCAAGTATTTCAGCTAAGTTATACTCAACCTGTACCCTCTATCTGTTTTGAGATATTATTATTGTTATTACTTGATTACTTCTACCTGGTTTAGAATCAGGATTTTCAAAGGGATCATCCTGCCTCTCCATTCAGGTCATCTGTAGAAGTTTCATTTTAGTTGGTGAGGACTTTGAAATTTCTTGCTTTGGGAAACTGGTAATTCTTCCTCCACACAATACACAGGGAACATTTCCTCCTATATATAATCACCAAAGTTTGAAAAAGTTACTTTTGGGGACCACAGCTTTCAGCTTACATGTTCTTTGGTCATGTTGTGTAGGAGATGTTGGCAGTTGTAGTCCAAAAGATAACCTATTTAAATCTTATATTGTTTGTGTTGATGCTAATGTATGTGTTTTTAAGTAAGGGGACAAATCATACAATTCTATTATAACAAATAAATATTCAAGTATGACACACTTGAATTCTTAGTCCAGTCCCCTCTGAAGTTCCCCCCTCCTATTTTTAAATTGTAATTAGTAATTTAAATAATTTAAGGCAGACTTAGTCAATGGCTGCAAAGGATGCAAAGGTAGGATACTGAGTCATTTAATAGATATAATAAAATAAGATAGGCGAGTAACACACATGCCTGCTGTGACACAAGTAGTTTACACTCAACTTGCCAGACGATACTACACACCCCTGATAACAAATTATTCTGAACACTTCCGCACTCCTATCTCTCTCCCCAGCTGTTCTCTCCCAGCAAACATTCTTGGAGTGGATTCCTGACTGATAGCCGCATTCCTGGGCAGCTTTCTTCCTCTTCACTACCAAAAGCTTAAGAGAATGAGATTGTGGCCACCGGAACAAAAGTGTTTACAGGGGATAAAGTCTGCCATGATTGTACAGGAGTCCCTTTGCTTTAGTTACTCAGCATTCACCTGACACCAGGATTTCGAAGTCGCCTCTGGTGATCCATTATCCACAGCAATCATCCGTTCACCCAACACCACCATTCACCTGAGTCCCCTTTTTGTTTCAGCAGAGCTACTGAAGTCAGACCCAAGGTAAAGCCTCTTTAAGGCTTTCATTAAGATAAGCTGGGGAAATGAACCCACCCTACAGTTGCCAGGGCACGTTCTTCTTTGTCCAAATTCTCTATACCTCCCCAAAAGGCCTGCTGCTCCTACAAAATGAAAGGGATGATGTTTGTAAGGACGGCAATGGAGGAACAAATGCAGCGGAAGCTGGGATGAGGAGAGGGAAAGGAGGAAACAGCCCTTCTCAAAAGGAAACCAAGCCTTTCCCATCTTTGAAAAGACAATACGGGAACACCCCTTTAAAAGCTTTCACATTTTCTTATTTCCTTCCTCAGTGCACATATTACAGAAAGACAGAGTAGTGTGATGGTTTGAGCACTTGACCATGACTCTGGAGATCGCTGTGGGTGACCTTGGTGAGCCACATACTCTCAGCCTCAGAAAAACATTTTATAGGGTTGCCTTAGGATTGCTAGAAGTCGGAAAAACGCCAAAGCACAGAACAACAAATACAACATATTACTTACCAACTACATGCAAAAACACCTTTGCAGCAGAGGAGCTACAGTAGAGCTGTAGTAGAGTCCAGCTGTTTTTGGACCGCAATTCTCATAATCCACTGACAAACCTTGATAAGGCGGGTGGGACTTGTGGACCGGTGCATCTAAAACAACACAACTGTCCACCCTGGCTATAAAGTGTAGCCCAGGGAAACCAACAAATACTTGGGCACTGGTCCGTGAACATTTTATATGCCACAATATAAAATCCTTTGTCTTAAAAGTACCTCTAGGCTCTTTCTAACTTTTGCTGGCACTGAGCAACACAGCCCTATGTGAAATATTGTAAGCCCTTATTGCATCTTGAAAAACAAGTGTTACATGTTGCATCTTGGGGTGCTACAACTTCTTTCACCCCGTTAATCTCAATGATGCTCATTGAGATTAACGGGGTGAAAGAAGTTGTAGCAAAAGTTTTCAATAGGTTGCTTCTTCTCGGTTACGCATAAGCAGGGACTTGGTTTGTATTAAGGCTCGGGACCAGGATCTATCATTGTTCAGTGTTAAGAGACAGGCTTGATCCTTTTGGGCCACAACAAGGCAGCATCTGAGCATGTACAGAGCGCGGCTCTTCTTTTCCTTCAGGTAATTACTGCAAGTGACACATATTAAGCATGCCAGGCTCAGAGAGAATAGCAGCTCTCAGCTCTCCCTGGCCCCTGCTCAATGTTTGTATTATGTGCCTTCAAGTCCTTTTTGACTTATGGCAACCTTAACCGGTGTTTCTCTGGCAAGATTTGTTCAGAGGTTTGCCACTGCCTTCCCTTGAGGCTGAGAGAGTGTGACTCACCCAAGGTCGCCCCAGTGGGTTTCATGGCCAAGCTGGGATTCAAACCAGAGTCATGGTCCAATGTTTAAACCATGATGCCGCACTATCACAGCTTTCCTTTCCTTTCCTTTCTTCTTGTGGAGGACAAGGCCGTCCGTCCTCCTTTTCCCGGACACATCCTCCTTTCCAATCCTTGAGGCATTCCAAAAAGGGCCTCCCTTTTGAGCAGGGACTGATGAGGCTACATCCACATTGGAGCAATAACCCGGCTTGGTAGCGCTTTAATTCTTTCTGTGGCTCAAGGCTATGGAATTCTGGGAGTTGGAGCCCCACAACAAACTCCAGCTCCCAGAATTCCATAGCAACTGAGTCAAACAAAGCGTTAAAACGCTACCAAACCAGGTCATTGCTCCAATGTGGATGCAACCAGACACTTCTAGGGGTGTTTTCAGCTTTTTTACTCAAGTCACGTCCTGTATTATTATTATTATTATTATTGACTATTTATGACTAATAATAATTATTATTTATGACTATTATTATTATATATTTATTATTATTATTATTATTTCCCCCTTAAACTATCCTCCCTGTATTATTATTATTATTATTATTATTAATGACTTTTATTATTATTATTATTATTATTTATTTCCCCCTTAAACTATCCTCCCTGTATTATTATTATTATTATTATTATTATTTATGGCTCTTATTAATTATTAATTATTATTATTTCCCCCTTAAACTATCCTCCTGTATTATTTATTATTATTATTATTATTATTAATTATTATTATTTCCCCCTTAAACTATCCTCCTGTATTATTATTATTATTATTATTATTATCATTAATTATTATTATTTCCCCCTTAAACTATCCTCCCTGTATTATTATTATTATTTATGACTCTTATTAATTATTATTAATTATTATTATTATTTCCCCCTTAAACTATCCTCCCTTTTTAAGTGCCTCGTCCTAATTTGAGGCGAAGAGGAGGAAGGCAACATAATAATAATAATAATAATAATAATATAATTATTAATTATTAATACCCCACTCTTCAGCCCCAAAAGTCTATCAGAACCACCTTGCTCTGTCTGGAGCCAGTGCCCCAGGACAGGACTGTCCCTGACTGAGCCAGCAGTTCAAAAGCGGGATGGAACTCGTGGAAACTGCGGTGCGGACGGCTGCTAAACCATAAAAAAGCTACTCACAATCTCGGCCACCATGAGGAGCCCGGGCAGGGTCCGGAGGAACTCCTTGTCGTAGGCTAAGGTGCTGGAGGAGGTGGTGGTGGTGGTGATGGTGGAGAAGTTGGCTGGGAAGGAGATGCTGCTGGCGGTGGTGGTCACGGTGGGAGACCTGGGACGATCCTCCTCCTCCAAACCTGGGGGATGATGATGGTGGGGATGGTGGTGGCTCTCAGCAGCAGCAAGGGCTGGCTGCTCCATCCTCCTCCTGCTCAGCTGCCCCAACCAGGGCTCTCAAGGGGAGCCCTTCTCCACTGCAGCTGCAACAGCTGGAGCCCCTCTTAGGCGCCTCCTTTTCCTCCAAGTCCTTCTCAAAGGCGGGAAGAAGTGGTTGCTTATTGTCTTTGGTTGCAGCCCCGACTTGGAGTGGGAGACTCCAAAGGGGCTGGCCCTGGCTGGGAAAAGGGGAAAGGCCTCCTTGGCTGCCCCACCCAAGCCCCACAGAAGGGGCTCCAGGGGAGTGTCACCTTCACACCCCCAAGACCCTTCATTTAGGGCCACTGTGTGCCTCAGAAATTGGCCTGGTTCAGCCCTTTCATAAAAACACTGAATTAATAGGGTGGACAAGGGGTGTGTCACCACCACCACCAAGGAGGTGTGGGTGTGTAAGGGTGACACACCACTGCTCCTCACACATTGCCTTTGGACAGAGAGGTGGCCTAGTGTGGCGTTCCCTTCTGTGGCCCCCTTTAAAAATAGCAATTGAGTCCAACAAAGCATTAAAACTGGGGTGAACTGAGGGGGTGCGGGCCGCGCCGGGTGGCACCCTAAGCAAGGCGAACGCCGCCGCCGCTGCGCCTCAAAACATTTTGCCATTTTGGTCTGTGGCGGTCGCCTTGGAGTTTATCACGCGGGAGGAATTTCAGTTTCGAACGGAGCCAATTTGAACTCACGTAAATTTGCCAGTTTAGCGAATTTATGTGAAATCTGATTGCGTTTGGAATGCGTTCAGAAGGACTTCCCATTTGCCGAAAATGACCCCCCATTGCCCTAAATTGTGTGAGATACACTCATACACAATTACGTGAAACCCCATGATTGCGTTCGGATTGCCATTGGAGTATACCCCCAAATTCCGTCGTATGATAAGCTCCAAGGGAAAAGTTACATTTTGGATTGTGGTAGCCCTTCTGGCTGTCCCTTGTCTCCCTTTAAAACAGTGAAGAGATGAGGGGAAGAGTGTGAACTAAGAGGGTGCGGACCACACTGGATGGCACCCGAAAAGAAGGTGACACCACTGCGCCTCAAACATTTGCCTTTGGGCAGAGGTGGCCTGTGGCGTTCCCCTGTATCTCATGAAAATGCCAGAGAGATGTCAGGCTGCCTTGCCTGCCCCACCCAGGCAGGCCCCACAAAAGTGGGTTGAAGATCAGTGGTGTCACTCAGGGGGTGTGGGGTGCATCAGATGGCACCCTAAGCAGGGCTGACACCACTGCACCTCAAACATTTGCCTTTGGGCAGAAATGGCCTGTGGCATTCCCTTGTGTCCCTTTAAAATACTGAAGAGATGGGGCGAAGAGTGTGAGCTAAGGGGTTACGGACCGCACCAGGTGTCACCCTAAGCAAGGCTAACACCACTGTGCTTCAAACATTTATTTATTTATTTACGGTATTTATACCCTGCTCTTCAGCCCTAAAGGCTATCAGAGAAGCTTACAATTATTATTTTTAATTAGACAGTTCCTTGCCCTCAGGTTTACAATCTAGATATTGCCTTTGTGTTGTGGTGTTCCCCTGTGTCCCTTTAAAATACTAAAGAGATGGGGGGGGTGAAGAGTGTGAACTAAGGGAGTGTGGAGCACAACAGGTGCCACCCTAAGCAGGGCCGAAGCCACTGCCCCCAAATATTTGCCTTTGAACAGAGGTGGCCTCTGGCATTCACCCTGTGCACCTTTAAAATGCTGAAGAGGTGGGGTGAATAGTGGTGTCACTAAGGAAGTGTGTGTGTGTGTGTGTGTGGAGAGCAGGGGTGACACCACTGCACCTCAAATGTGCTTTTGGGCAGAAATGGCCTGCGGCATTCTCCTGTACCCCATTAAAACACTGAAGAGATGGTCTGTCAGGCTGCCTTGACTGCAACACGCAGGCCCCTAAGAAGTGGGTTGAGGCTCAAAAGTGTCACTCAGGGAGTGTGGAATGCACTATGGAGTTTATCAGACGACGGAAATTGGAAGTATAATCCAATGGCAATCCGAACACAATCATGGGGTTTCACGCTATTGCATATTAAACTATCTCACACAATTTCGGGCAAAAGAGAAGTCATTCTGAATGCAATCATGGGTTTTACGTTATTTTGTATTAAAACATCTCACGCAATTTCGGGCAATGGGCAGTCATTTTCGGGTAATGGGAAGTCATTCTGAATGCATTCCGAATGCAATTGGAATTCGTGTAAATTCGCTAAACTAGCTAATTCACGTGAATTCGAATTGTCTCCATTTGAAATAAAGAGAAATTCCTCCTGTCTGATAAACTCCTGTGTGGCACCCTAAGCAGGGCAGACACCACTGCGCCTTAAACATTTGCCTTGGGGCAGAGGGGGGCTGTGGTGGTGTTCGTCTGTGCCCCTTTAAAATACTGAAGAGATGGGGGTGAAGAGTATGAACTAAGGAGGTGTGGACCACACTGGCTGGCACCCTAAGCAAGGTTAACACCAATGCACCTCAAACATTGCCTTTGGGCAGATGTAGCCTGTGGCATTCCCCTGTGCCCCTTTAAAACGCTGAAGAGATGGTCTGTCAGGCTGCCTTGCCTGTGACACCCAGGCCCTTAAGTGGGTTGAGGCTCAAGTGGTGTCAAACAGGGTGACAACAGTTCTACTCAGTGTGACAACAGTTCTACTCAGAAATCTGTCTTTGGGCAACAATGGGCTGTGGCATTTGTCTGTGTCCCTTTAAAATGCTGAAGAGATGGTGTGCGTGGGGTGAGACTCATTGGGAGGAGTAAGGACAGTCCCCAGATTTTTAAAATTAAATTAACCATGTTAATTTTTTAAATGTTATTCCTTTAAATTTTTATTTAAAATCACCACCTTTTACCAAATTTTCACTTCAACCCATGAAACTATGTACAGTACATGTACATGCATTGAGGCTGTGGCTATGATATTGTATTTTAAAGGTATCATTTTAATTTCACTAATTGTTTTATGTCATAACTATTACCGTGACATTCAGTGATGTGCAGTAATTATCATTAATGAGTAACATTAGTACAAAAGTGTTACTCTGTGGTGTGGTATGGGAGGATATCAATGGTGTCCGGGGGGGGGGGGGGTACCAGAGTTTGGGAGTCACTGCACATTCAAGAAAAATGGAGGACATGACCAGATAAAAGCTAGAAACACTCTTAGGAATATGAATCCATGCTTCTTGGATGTGTGTTGTATGCCTTCAAGTCGTTTCCAACTTCTGTTGAGCATAAGATAACCTTATCATTGGGTTTCTTGGTAAGAGATGCTTTGAGGGGGTTTGCTGTGGCCATTCTCTGAGTCTGAGAGAGTGTGACTTGCCCAGGGTCACATAGTGGATTTCATGGCCAAGCTGGGAGTTGAAGCCTGATCTTCATAGCTGTAGTCCAACACTCAAACCACTACACATTCTTAGTCATGCTCAAAATGGAGGACCTTTTGGAATCCCTCCTGGACAGAAGGTTGAAGTGTAGGACACATCCTGGAAAAGGGGGACAGCTGTTCACCCTGTCCTTTGCTCCAAAGTAGCAAAGTTTGGGAATTTTGGTGGGTTTTTCAAGCTAACCCAAGAAACCCACAAAAAATTATGGATACCCGCTGCGAAAGCCTTCAACTTCCCTTTGGGAATTTGCTCCTCTTCCCCCTCAATTTTATTTCTCACCCCCGATTGGGAAAAAATTGTCCTCAACTACTTACTACTGGTCTTTGCATTTTCCAATTATTTTAAGGTAGCAATCTTTTGTTGTGTGCCTTCGACTCGTTTCCAACCTATGGCACTCTAAGGTGAACCAATCATGGGGCATTCTTGGCAGGTTTCCCTCAATGGGGTTGGTTTGCCCTTGCCATCTTCTGAGGCTGAGAGAGTGTGACTTGGCCAAGGTCACCCAGTGGGTATCCATGGCCTAGCAGGGATTTGAACCCGGCTTTCCAGTGCTCAAATCATGATACCATGCTGGCTCATAGTCTGCATATGGAATGTTGCAATCCTAGGTTGGGAATAACTAGAAGTAAAAGTAGTTGGAATTACTTCAAATTAAAATATACAGGAAGGGGACTGGGCACAAGTCTCTTACACCTCAGTATTTAAGTTAACAACAACAAGAAAAATGACCAGTGCCTGAGGAGTCTTTCAGATGTAAAATGTACATGTAAGGCGGGAGTTTGGTATGTGGAGTGTTGAGTGAGAAGAACAAGGTGCTTAAGAAAAACAGCTGTTTCTGGAGATAGGCTTAAAATGGTATGCAGCTGCTTTTCAGTACAATGTTCCCCTTGTTTTACTTGATTCATAAACAATCCTATTTGGGTCTACTCAAAATTCAGCCCAGCTGAGTTCACTAGAAATAATACCTAGAGAAGTGTGGACAGCCTTGTTGTCTTCATCTTAAGTGTTGGATTGGATATGTATTATTTTTATTTTAAATGCCTTTTTAAATACTGGTTACAAATTGTAATTTTTGTAATTGTGTGCTATCAAGTCATTTCTGAGTTATGGCAACCCTAAGGCAAACCTGCCATGAGGTTTTCTTGACAAGATTCGTTCAGTGTGGATTAACTATTGCATTCCCCTGAAGTTGAGAGTGTGACTTGCCCAGGGTCAACCAGTGGTTTTCCTTGGCTGAGTAGGGATTTGAACCCTGGTCTCTCAGAGTCCTAGTCCAGCATTCAAACCACTCCATCATGCTGGTTCTTCACAAGTTGTAATATAAGCATGTAAAAATTATGACTTTTTTTTTTAAATCAAAAAAAGCTATCCTTTTGTAACAGGATTGGGGGCACACCAGGCATACAGTACAAACCAGTGTGGACTTTTGTCACTTTCAATATAAAAAATGCAGATCCAAAACTATCCTTGATTCAGTGTGAATTCCATTATATCACTTGGGGGTAGTAAATACTTTGTTTAGTTTTAGAGCTACAATAATCTGTGCACCCCCTTTCTTTATTTTAATATCACTTGGACCTCAGTCTGCTTGGGTGGGGGGGAATGACTAATTATCTAACAAAATTGTGGACTCGTTTGCCCTGTCAGAGCTGTATGAACAACCTCAGTTTCTTTATGATATGGCAAATCTAGAGGTGGTAGTTTTCATGTGTGTGGGGATTAATATTAAAAAAAAAATGGCTCCATATGTGAAACCCAAGGTGACATTTGGTCTTCACACACAAGGAGTCAGGAGTTTACGTTTTCAGATTACAAATGGAGAACGGGATGTTCCATTATATCAGACCTTCTTTGCTCATGAAAACTAGCCTACAAAAGAGAAGAGGTATAACATAGCCTTTTCCCTGCCTATACTAGTCTCGAAGAGAAACGACAATGCAGAAAGAACCACAACTTGGAAACATCACCCAAGGAGACTTTTTTTGCTGTGCTCTCTGCAACCGGACTTGTTTATCTCGGATTGGCCTTTTTAGTCATCAGTGCGCTTGTAGAAAGCATGGAATGAGTCCTTCCTGAATCTTCGTTAGCAAAGAAAAGCCAGAGACTAGTTTTCTGTGCATATGGTATTCTATTCATATAGTGCACTATAGTGTCATGCAGTGGTCGGGTAGCCTTGGACATGTCCAGTCTGTCAGCCTCAAAGAATGGCAATGGCAAAGTCCCTCTGAAGAAACTGGCCAGGAAAACCCTATGATAGGTTTACCTTACTGTCACCCTAAGTCGAAATGACTTGAAGGCACACACACACAAAAATTGTTTTTTTAACATGGGGGATGTACATGGTCTTTCCTTACTGGAATGGTATAGCATCATAAGAACTAGACTCAGAATTGCTTCTCAGTTTTGAACATAGTTGTTCAATGTGAAAGGAAGAGACCATGCTGATACCTGCTAGCCACACTTCTCCCATGTGCATGCATGGACACATCAGGCCATGAAGCTGCACAGAAGCCTAAAGACACAGACTGAACACTTGTAAGCTTGCGTCATTTGATCTGTACACCAGCAAACCTGGAAGCCAGTGTTGTTCTAACAAATGAGTGTTGGACAGGAATTTTGGAGATCCAGGTTCTGGTCCCTACCAAACTATGAAATGCACTGTGTACCTTTGAAAGTCACAGACTGTCACTCTATCTCAGCTTATTTGCTTCCTGTCACTTTCTATCCCAAGCTATATGTTGGAACTGGCACTGAATCAAGGATGGCTTTGGATGTGCATTTTTCATACTGAAATGTTTTACCTATCTCAAAGGACTGTTGTGAGGATAAAATGAGGGGGAACAATTTACATCATTTTTGGATAAAGCTGTCATAAAAATATAACAAAAATATAATTGTCATCTACATGTATTAGGGTCTATGCACATAGGCCTCTGTAAAGGTATGGCATCCAGTTTATGGAGATTTGCCATAATGAGTGGTTGGGAGTTGGCAGGTATAATCGTTTTTCATATGTGTAACTCAATAGAGATCTGTGGAAAACCTCCTGCTACTGTTTGTCATGCATGAGTCCCACTTGATTGTTTGCCATGCAATGGGACTCAGTGTAGGAGATGAAATAGCTGTTAGGACACACTCGTCAAGTTCATCTTCTAACACACAGTAAATAGTGGAATATAATTCCACTGTGGAGGTTTTCCCCTCAAAAGTTTTGTAGCAGAAACAAATTACTTCCCACAGTATGTGCTTTGTGGTTTGAGTGCCTGGCCACTTCTTGTTTAGACTACAAAAAATGAATTGCTTTCAGAACAAAAGAGCTGTCCCTTTGTTTTCTACCAGAAGGAAATTTCACACATATTTTCATAGCCATCCCTTCCTTCAAATTAGCAAATCCACCAGAGTTAATATAGCTTCCTTAAACATATGAGGCATGCAAAGGGATCTTGCAGCACCTTTGAGATTAACTGTGGGAAGGAGTTGTAGCATGTGCTTTTGTAGAGTCATTGGAAGAAATAGTCCAAGCCTACAAAAAGCTCATGCTATAATTTCTTTCACACAGTTACTCTCAAAGGTGCTGCAAGATCCCTTTGCATATTGATAATCCAGACTAGCACGGCTATATGTCTCTGAATATCAAAGGCAATTATTCCATCAGGAACTGTTTTCTGCCTTATCCCCATGTTGCATTTTAGTTTGATGAAGAAAAGAACCATATGCTTGAAATCCATTTTGAAATCCTTTTAAAGTGTACCCCTAGGTAGCATTCTTTATTGAGTCTCCTTTGCCCAGGAGACAAATCCTTGCAAAATCTCATTCCAGGAAATACAGCAGGGCAGTCCAGTTCACTAGCAGTGACATGTCTAAGGGAATAATTTTTACCGCTTAGTTAAATTATCGTAGCCTTGTTATATCACAAAGAGGCAGGGAGTGTCCCACAGCCCTGTTTCTTCCCCTGCATCTTTACTCTGAAGAGCAGCATGGAAAATTGCTGAGAGACCCACAAAGCAAGGCTATATTTTCTTTCATGTAGATAGCATCAGAGACGAAATAATTGAATGCTGTAGCTTGAACAATCGCCCTTTTATTGCTGTGAAGTCAGAATGAAAGAAGGGGCCCATTACCTTATTTTTGTAATGAACCTTTCAAGTAAAAGTGCAACTGGGTCACTACAATACTTTAGTCAATGCTTAACTGTTTGTGTCTGCAACAGTATCTCATCATGTGCACTAATAGGAAAGTGGGTTTAGTATGGATAGATCCATAATCTGAAATGCTACCATAGCATACCAGTATAGTGTGGCCAGAATCCAGATAAAACACTGTTCAGCCTGCAGGGAATTTTCATGAGGGTCTGCACAACTGACATGGCACAGGTTAACATGAAGATAATAATCACAAGATGTGAAGTTGGAAGCTTCATTGGCCTAGGACATGTTAACTGCTGTTGAGTTGATTTCAATTTATGGCAACACTATGAATGGGAGACCTCCAATAACTCTCCCTTTTACATAAGCCCTTGCAGACTAAGGGATGTGACTTCCTTGATTGAGTCTATCTACCTGTAGGCCTTAGATTTAGTTGGTAATTTACAAATGCTAACCCGTGACTGGATTAAAGCGCCAAGTGCTTTAAATAATCCAGAATACAGGTGAATGATGTGGAATCAGGGATGATGTAATTCAAATACATCATAAAGTAGTCTAGCATTATCTATGGAGAAACTGTTGTGTTGTCTGTAAACCAGAACATGAAGAGATTACTACAGATTACCAGATCATAGGAATTAAAATGAAGCAATACCAGAACAACCAGCAATGTAGTTAAGTAATAATATGGTGGAAAGTGCTCTATAGTAATTTTCTAAATCACATCCAAAGGGGTAGCCATATCATATCATATCATATCAATCATATCATGGAACAACAAAAACATTTTAATTGTAGTCTGTTTCAGCAAAAACACCACTTTGCCCCTCATCAGATGCTTGGAGTGTCATCCAGTAGTGTATATATGTCGAGAGAGAAAGAGAGAGATTGAATCAGTGAGCACATGTGATTTGTGAGATTGGGAACAGTGAGATCAAAAGAAATGTATAGTGGATCCTTGGTATCTCCTGGGATTTGGTTCCAGGACCCTTCCACGGATACCAAAATCCATGGATGTTCAAGCACCATTAAATACAATGGCATAGTAAAATCGTGTCCCATATATAAAAGGGCAAAATCAAGGTCTGTATCTTGGAATTTAGATAAAGTTTTGAATATTTTCAAGCCGTAACTGATTGAGTTTGAATGGTTGAAGCCATGGAAATGAAGGCCTAACTGTACACCATCTAATTAAAAAATAATAATAATTGTAAGCTGTTCTGATAGCCCTTAGGGCTGAAGGGCAGGGTATAAATACTCAAATAAATAAATAAATAAATAATATGACAGAATGGGGCTGATTTATACGTGTAATTGGTGAGGCAGGATTTGATCCCATGTGTCTGTAACATATCCATACTGGCTTTTGCTGATAGTCTGATGGTCCATGTGATTGGCCACCCCATATACTTGAAAGCAAAGCTTGGAACGTTGGGTTAAAACATTAATTTGATCACAACAAATGTTTGATGTTTTTAAAATTAATTAAATGCTAGAGCCACTAATGCTAGACATCCATTTATTTATTAAATTATTCAATTACCCCATAAAACTGGTAATGCCAGGCCCTGGGATTTACAGAGAATAGGATGAAGTTTGTCACTGTTGACTTGTAAACAAGTTTTGTTATTGGTTTCTTTGAAAGGGTTCTTTTTCTCCTTTCAAGGGGCCAAAACAGATGGCCCTAAAGGGACAGCTTGGTGCCATCCCTTTGAACGCTGGATAAGGGCCACGGCAACCGCATGCCGCAGCCCCAATCTAGTGTTTCTCCAGTGCAAAAAGAAGCGGCAAAATGCTTCTCCTTTTTGCACCAGAAAAAAGGTGCCCTTTCTGCTGCCGCCATAGCTTTTTAGCGCTCCTGCAGCATGCGGCGTCTAAACACCGCACCGCTGGAGTGCCAAAAAGCTTCCACTGTTTAAATGGCTGGGCAGCCTCACAGTGGCTTCCTGCCAGCTTGGGGGTATGCATTATGCATATGCCATACCCCCAAGCTGGTGTTATGCATATGCCAGTCTGTTCTGGCCCAAAGTTGCCTTGCTCCAGCCTAGAATTTTTCCCCACATGGACTATAAATCCCATAATATGATTTCTGCCATGGAATGGTAGGAGTCCCACACATCTGGGAATTTTCAGGTTACGAAAATGCTATCCCAAAGTGTGAGAACTCACCTTACAACCTTTTCAATTCAGGTGGTCACTCCTTTGCATCTATTTTTCCAGCCCCACCAACATGGACACTTTATTCACGCTTCACATGCCTTTTTAATTAAAGATTATTTATTTATTTATTTCAGTTAGAGGGCACTGATCTACCACAAGTACAACAATATTTGAATAGCTACAAAGATCAGTCAGTGAATCAAGAGGGCAGACTTCTCAGTCTGAATTTTTTGTGAATCACTAAGCACATGCAGATTTTTTTTTTCCTGTACAACTAACTCACAGTTCTCCATCCCCAGAGAGGAAGTGTGGTCTACAAAGATCAGTGGTGGAACACAGGTTTTGCATGCAGGTGCTTAGGATATCAAATACAATCTTGAGATTATCACACTAGGGTCAATTCCAGAACCATCCCACAATTATTCCATTACCATCCCACAATTATGCCATTGCCAATAATGGGATATTCATTGCCAATAATGGGATAATTGTTGATAATTGTTGCATCTGCAGTTTTAATTATCAGGTATCTAACAGGCTCACTTTTCTGCATGAGGTTGGGGCTTAAAAAGCAGAATTTGAGGAGGAAAGGGGGACAGAGAGAGGGAGAGTTATGAGGAAAAGAAAGAGAGAATGAGTTTCATGAAAACCTTTCACTTAGGTCCAAAACACACTGCAGAAATAATCCAGTTTGAGACCGCTTCAGCTGCCTTGGGTCACTGCTAGGGAATCCAGGGAATTGTAGTTTATTGGGGCATTAGGGCTCTCTAATAGAGAAGGCTAAAGGTCTCACAAAACTACAGTTCCCAGAATTTCCTAGCAATGGCATTAC
The DNA here is from genome assembly GCA_034509955.1 of Urosaurus nigricauda. Lineage (NCBI taxonomy): Eukaryota > Metazoa > Chordata > Lepidosauria > Squamata > Phrynosomatidae > Urosaurus > Urosaurus nigricauda. Next base: position 76,605,546 of record JAOEGL010000006.1, read on the forward strand.
CAGGGTTGGTGTCACTTGGTGCAGTAACTCATGGTGTCACCCCCCCCTCCCAATTGACCTTTTCCCATACCATGCCATACAGCACCCTGTAATGTTTGTTGGACTAAGGTTACTCATTAATCGTAATTCCCTTATGTCACTGAATGTAATGGTAATAGTTATGACACAAACAACTTGCACAATTTAGAATTATACAGTACCTTTAAATTACAATATCATATGCTCAGCCTAAATGTACTTATATCTACATACGGTAGTGTCATGTGGTTAAAGTGAAAATTTGGTAAACATTTGATGTTTTTTAAAGAAAAATTTAAAGGAATAAAATAATTTAAAATTAAATTCGCACAGCTCACACCATCTCTTCACCATTTTAAAGAGATGCAGGCAAATGCACAGCAAATGCAGTTGTTTGAGGAGCAGTGGTATCACCCCACTTAGTGTATCACTTTATGTGGTCTGTACTCCCTATCCCCTAATGGTGCCACTGCTCCCTAGCACTTAGCCAGGGCAGTTAAAGTGGTCTGAAACTGAATTATTGCTGCAGTGTGTTTGGACCTACAGTAGTTCCTATCATTGTTCTTAATACAGAGTATAGCTATTTGGAAAATTGGCAACCCTTCTTACATTACTTTCTCATCTTTCAGGTCTCTGAACATCTGCCAGGTATTGGATTAATTCTTATACCAAACTCACAGCAGCTTCGCTCACCCAACCTTGATCCACACACATGGCTTACTCTTCTAGTATTTGTTTATTTACTTAAAACAGGTACAAGCAACCGTCCTTTCAATAAAACTTTATTCAGGCAGCTTAAAACAAAAACAAAGTGAAGAAGTGATGTCCAAAATTTATTAAAAGCATACCCAATCAGGTCATGAGCTAAAAGCCACTGTCAAAACTTTTAAATGCCATTGAAAATCTAAAGGTGGCAGTGAGAGACCAGCACCTAATGCTGAAAATATGTCCATGGCTGCATCCACACTGCAGCAATAATCCAGTGTGATACCATTTTAACTGCCATGGCTCAATGGTATGGAATTCTGGGAAATTGTCATTTGTTGTTTTGCTGTGGTGCCACAACAAACTACAGTTCCCAGAATTCCATAGCATTTAGCTATGGCAATTAAAGTGGTGTCTGGATTATTTCTGCAGTGCGAATGCAGCCTTAGTTTTCCAAGAGCCTAGCATTTTATATCAAAAGAATGGCAGTGGAGCTCATTGCGCCTTACCCCAAATAATAATATATAAGAATTATTAACCTTTTCAATAGAGGAGGAGATGTTACTGAAGAAAGTCACAATGCTCCCCCACCTTCAGAAAGACTCCAAACACTTTCCTCCCATAAAGGGCTGTGGAGGCGGGGAGCACCTTTCAGCCATAAAAGGTCTGACTTTCTGAAAGGACTCTGGTTGTTGATGTCTTTGATCTTCTGCTAAAGAAATGATCATTCCCTGCAAACCCATTCCATTCCAAATATTTTTTCTTGTTTCCCATTTTTTTTCTTAATACCTAACTTTAGCTGTTACTCTGCTCCACACCAACTTTTTTGCTCCAACAAGTTCTCTCTCTTCTCTCCTTCCTGTCTTCCCAAAGAAATCACATACATTATCCTGCCTAACAACAGAGCCATGTGTTTCAATCTCTCCAGTTCTAATTTTTTTTTCTCCTGAGGCACCAGGCCTAACTTTTTTATTAAACATATCAGAGGGAGGTATACTCACCCTAATAAATGCTAACAATTTAACCCACTAAAGCCTGTTTCTTAGCTTCAGCATTAATGGGATTATCTAGAAAGGTGAAATCACTAAAACAAAATCTAGCAAATTAACAATTTAATAAATTAACCCATTAATTAATTTCAAGCTCTGCTTGAAACACATGATTATGGTGAAGTGGAAGACACAGCAAGAGCTCCAGGATTGCCAGTGGTCTTTCTGTTGCTGCATCTTTTGTCTCTGTTTTCAATTGAAATGGGAAAGCTAGAATAAATTTTCACTACTAGTGTGTTAGACAACTAAAGCAGCATAATTTAAAAATGCCATTGCAGTCAATTAGAAGAAAGGTAATAGAACTTGCTTAGGAGTAGAACAGAAGGAAAAAAAACAGTGTCACTCCTAACAATTCTTCCTATGTACAAAGTAGACAGAAAATGCTTCAAAGTCAAAGGGTGCAGACAAAATTATAAACACACCAGTATTTATTAACTAATGAGGACCCAAACTCGAATATGTCAGACTTTTCCTGTAGCCAATTAAGTCCCAATCTGGCTCATTCCTGACCTGTCAGATTTCATATTGGCTCCATGCTGACAAGGCCTGTTCTCTTCTGTCTTGGCTTTGTTTGTGCAAACCTCTGGCTTTTGCCATGGCAAGAGGCCTTTTGTCTAAGAAAATTTCACAGTCCTTAGTGCAGAGCTTATCTTGACCTGTGCGTCACAGAGGCACTAAATGTGGACCTTTCACGTTGTACCATAGTACAACCTATTGAAGAGTCCTAGTTTTGTGCAGTGCTTTTGATCCCAATTTAAAAGTATCCATGTTTAAATTATATTGATTAATGGTAGGTCTTTACTTCACTGAAACCTCTTCCCTCCAATTATGAGTACAGTATTCCTATAACAAAGTAAGTTACAATTACTTTACACTGAATTTTAACGGAAGCCTAAAACAGACTGTTTATAATACATGAAAAAAATGTGTATTTGCTAATATGAGCCAGGCTTTGATAATTTACTAACAACAAACAAGTGATGTGGTCTTTTGATAAAATCCAGCCCCAGCTGGTGGAACAGATGTTATTCAAAGAAACAGACGTTAAAGCTCAAGGAACAGGAAAAATTAGAATTCTGTCCATCCAAACTTCTGTGTGGTACACATGTTGAATTAATTAATGAAAGGCGAGTCTTATATCTGAAACAGGATCCTGAAAAAAAGTTTTGAATTAAATCAGAATGGTAGTATCTAATTCCCTTCCTTGATAATGAAGAGCAGAAAAAAACATGATTGCCAAAAAGGTTAAAACTAATACATACTCTGACTGATTAACCACACCACTGCAAAAATAATCCAGTTCAAGACTGCTTTAACTTCTCCGGGTTCAATGCTAGGGAATCATGGGAATTGTAGCTTGTGCTGGCACAGAGCTTTCTGAGAGAGAAGGCTAAATGTCTCACAAAACTATTGCTCCCAGACTTCTCTAACATTGAGCCAGGGCGGTTAAAGTGGTCTCAAACTGGATTTTTTCTGCAGTGTGTTTTGGATCTCTTATAGCTTCTGTATAGTATGGATTACAAATTGAATGGATTCACTGCTCTGTTGACATGGAATTCACCAATTCTTCTGAGCCAAAGTGTAGCTAGGAATGTGAAAGTAAAAAGTGAGAGCTGGAAGAGAAGCAGGGTTTGAGCAAACTTATGAGTATGGTGATGAAGTGAGACAAGTTCAATTTTAAAATGGTAATTGAAGGACAAAGTCAGGAGGAAGGATGTTGCCTGAGGCCAGGGTGAGTGGATGGCCATATGAATGGTGGAAGAAGTTTTGGAATATGTTGTCATGTGCAGTCTGGGAAAGAAGATATGATAAACTGGCCAAGAGTGTCAGTGTAAATACCTGCTGGCAGAGCTATATTGTATTGTATCGTATTGAATACAATAATGTAGCGTAATGGATGGATCAATGGTCAATGCACATGGCTAACAATCCATTGTTTAATTGCAATGCACAATGTGCAAAGGCAATATGTAGAAGCAATGTGCACTCACAACCTACTGTGACCATTACACCTTCTCCAGTAAAACTACTACATATGTGCAGCACAACATATATAAGTGTGCATCACTAGCAAGATGTAAGCTATTGGGTAGGTGGGTGTAAAGAAAAATATGGACAAAATAGAAAAACAAGGCATGCTTGCAAATAGATATCTATTGTTATTTGGATACCCATAGAATTCCATGAATAAGGCAAAGCACTTGCACTATGTAAGAGCCCTATGTGAAAATATCTGCAGTCATAATATTAGTACCAAACAGCCAAAGCAAAACACAGAGTTTTTCTTTATTAAAGACATACGGAGAGAATTTCTAATATTTACCATACAGTGACCGAATGTTCGTCAAACAGCTTCAGGGAGAAATCTGCTTTCAGTTGCTGAATGTGAATTTGTTTATAGGTAAATACTCCAAGCTCAGAGGTATAATGAACATCAAACTGCTTGCTGTTTCTAGTTATCTTCAGAACCCTGAATCCAGCGTAGGACATCTCAATGACAAACACAGCACAAACACAATAGTCTAAAGAGGTATGCTGTGCTATTCTGTTGCAAGGGAAACCAAGGGTCTTGAAATGAAGTGCCTTAAAGATGAGCATGAATTGCAAGGTATTTTGACCTTGGTCTCTTTCACACTGCACAGTTATAGCACTATGGTTCCACGTTAACTGCCTCAGATGCATTATTTTGCTTATTTAGTACTGCAGTCAAGCAAAGCTGCATCCTATGGAGTTTGCCAGGGGTCTGCAGTTTGGTAAGTCAAGAGAATTTTAAGAAATCCATCCCTAAACTGCAAATCCCAGGATTCCATAGAATAGTGGAATCATAGTGCTTTAATTGTATAATGTGAACATTGCATCTGCTTCAAAGCTTGGAAAGTAATTTTTTAAAAAGAAACAATAAATGCTGGAATTTCATGGGCGACCTGCCCATAGTTAGTTATTATTTTAGTTACAATTTTAAAAATAACATTAAAACTTTCATGTTCCTTTTAAGTAACTAAAATGGTTCCTTTCTGGTTCATTTTGTTAAAACCCTAAGAACTTTAAGCCGCTGCTCTTTGGTACAAAACACACCCTCTTTTCAGCCACCTTATAGTTGTCTCAACATCAACATACGATGGCAGGACACAGTAATTTCAATGTACTTTAAAAGTAATTTTAAAAGCAGTTATACTACAAAAGGAGTTAAGTAATTCCTCATTAAACCCTAATCCAGATGGATGATTAAAACTTGTTCCCAGGTCAGCAACTGTGCAGGGGACAGGGACCAGTATTTGATTCTGCACTGTTTTTGTGAACTCCACAGGTGTTCCATAGCAGAAACAGAAGTGACATAACAGTACTTAGGGGTTTGGTTTCAGCTGAAATTCTTCATTTTCTCTCATCTCATCTCATTTTGGGGGTTATTGTGAGGTGGAAATTTATCCAACCTTATGGATTTTTGTGGCATTTGGGACATAGTTGGCGTTTTATTTTTCCAGACAATTTGTTTTTAAAGGTTCAGCAGAGGATGAGGATGAGGATGATGATGATGATGGTGATTATATTATATTACCAGGAGCTGCATGTGGCCTACAGGCAGTGGTTATCCACCCCAGTGTAAAATTAAGAATATTCCATAATACTTTAACAGCACTAGATGAAAACACATGTTCCCCTGAGGGAACATGTAGCCGACAGACATCCGTTTCTGGGGAAAAAATAATAAAGAGGAGGAAGGAGTAAACAGCATAATATCTGTGTCTTAAAATACTACCACTCTTGTTTCTAAATGGAAAAAGAAACTTGTTGTAACATCTCCCCCATTAACAAGTGGACATCAGCCACGAGGAATAATAGCTTCTGTTGTTTATTTGCAGAAAGACGTAACATTAATGGTATCATAGGACAATATTTTTTTACCCCAACAGCAAAATAGTCTCCGAGGTACCCAAGTTAAAGGCTCTTCTTTGTGCCAGCCTCTCTACCAAAACAGACGCAGGAATGGGGGGAGATAGCAATCTGCACACATTTAAGTCTGGATTGAACCCAGTATTTTACAGCTCAAATTCTCATTTACTAGACAGCTCTGAGACACATCCGTTTGTTTGAAGTAGATTAGATATCCATATCACTGCTGAATATTTGAAGAGTGCAAGGAGTCACCGACAGTAGGTAGACCTGGGGAAGAGGGTGGCAGGGAGAAAGAAGAATCAATTTTTATGCCTGAAGCAAATAGTAATCCACTTGTAATATTATCAGTGAAGAAGAACGGCTTGAACTGTGTAATGTAAGCTTTCCAAACGGAGCCAACATTGCATAAAAGCTCTTAGCAACAGTGCTAATATGAAAAGTTACTGCGACCAAGTAAATCACCATGTCAAGAGCACATGTGACCACCTGAGGGCATGTTTGAGGTCTCAGCTATGGCAACTGGAGAGCAGTCTTACAATTCATTACAGTTTACACTAGTTTCCCCACTTCTTCTCTGTCTAGAGGTCAATATAGGGAATAAAGGTTTGGTGTGTAAAGACTGAGGAGCAATGTGTAAAAAGGTTTTTTTTTTTTTAAAAAAAATGGCATGAAGACTTCTAGAGCAATTGTGCCATGCGAAAACCAATTGTCTTCCTTTCTTATTAATTTCTGTCAAGACTGAATGAGTGTATCCCGACATGGTGGATTCAGGAATGGTATCTTTTCCACTATGGAATGCCATGCTGTTGTTGGTAATAGTCTTGGATGTTGTTCCCAATTGGAAAGACAACATTATGTCTTGAGATATGCTGCTGCAGTAGGTTTGGACGTTAGCACACGCTGCATACTCCACACTGTATTTTGGACTAAATTTACTTAAAAGGTGAATTGCTTGTCCTAGAATGTATAACAATAATAATAACAACGGGGTTTATTTCTATTCCACCTTTTCTGGTGGGGAATCAAAGCGGATTACAGGAGTCATTAAAAACAGAATACAATAAAATCACAGACAGCTTAAAATCCCCTTACTCCCCCTCCTCCCCCTAACACTTATCAGTTATAGGGTCCCAGTTACAGCTCTATACTATGGAATCCTGGAATTTATAGTTTGGTGAGGTAATTGGCAATCTCAACTAGAGAGATCTAGAACCTCCCTTGAATCACAGCAGAGAAAGGTAAGTATCCCACCAAATGATAAATCGCAAGATTCCATAGGATAAAATCATGGGATTAAAAATGGGATCATGTTGGTATAATGGTGTAGTTAGTATTTCGGAGATTTCCAGAAGAGCAAATTAATCATTTTTGTAGCTTGAAAAAAAGGCAGATTGGATGGGCGGAGGGACATAAATAGAGCCTTTGGGCTTGCATGGATCTTCAGAGAGGCATTTGTCCACCCATTTTAAGAAAATAAATTGAGAAGAATAAGGAGTGCCCAGTACCCCAGGATCTGAAGAAGAATCAAACTCAAACAGTCCACAATATTTTCCAATTCAGATGATACAAGAAAATCCTTGTTGGTTAGCTGGTTGGTTTTTTTAAAACAGTGGTGTATCTGTACTGAGTTATTAATTGCTTAGTCTCAACATGGTTTTGAACACATTACTAAAATGGCCAATTCCCCAAAGTAGCTTTTTTAAAATAAGGAGTAAATGTTGACTGTTTTAAAAAAAATCTTATCATCATTGACATTAAAACTGTTAAAATAATTAAGGTGGTCTTTAATACTAAAAAGCAAAGTAAGACCAGAGTTGTGCCTCTGCAAGATGACTTACATATTCAAGAATAAGAATTAGCAATTCTGTAATGTCCATGTCCAGTAGAGGGCTGCTGTTACATTACTGTATAGCAGAGCCAACAAAGTGCCTAATGTGCATCATGCACCAATGTACATCACACAATGTGCTGATGTCCTGCTATTCACTAACAGGGCTTATTAACCCCTCTGCTATGGTACTTAGGTAAGTAAACATAGAATTACATTGAGTAAAAAGGTAATAAAGGATTCCAGAGGGAGTAAAAAGTAACATTGGAGTTTATCATACGATAGAATTTGGGGGTATAATGCAATGGCAATCCGAACGCAATCATGGGGTTTCACGTTATTGCGTATTAGAATATCTCATGCAATTTCGGGCAATGGTGGGTCATTTTCGGGAAACGGGAAGTCATTCTGAATGCATTCTGAATGCAATTAGAAGTCACGTAAATTTGCTAAACTAGCGCATTCACACGAATTCTAATTGGCTCCATTCGAAATTGAGAGAAATTTCTCCCGTGTGATAAACTCCATTGTTCTTTTTAATGCATTAATCTCAATGTTTGGTGTGTGGGTATCTGAAAATAACGGTATCTGGAGGACTAGAGGTTTCCTAAGGCAGCAACAGATGGCAATTAGAGAGCTTTTCAAAAAATATTCTGCTTTTGGCCTGCAGTATTACAATGTTTTTCTCACATATTTTCCTGCTGTCAATATGGACATTTTTGGAAATAATTCATGCACAGTTGGGAGGGAGAAAAATCACCAGCAATCACTTGTCTCCATAAGTTTATATGTGGTTGCTGAAATGATTTCTAGCTACTTCTAAATTGCATTGAACACCCTGGATTTCAAGGAATTACTGGGGGGGGGGGGGCAATCATGGTCAAAGGTGCTATGCACACACACATGAAAGACTGACTTTAAAATATCTTTACAACAGTGCTATGCAGTGCCCACAAGATAGGGCACCTTTTTGAATAAAAATGCTGTGATAAGAAACCATAGAGAATTTAAATAGACATAATAATTAACAAGGGAACGAATGGCAACTGGAACTTAATCCTCCAAAAAGGAAAACTGCTCAACTGCGAACTTTTTATGCTATTATGCAGCTATAGAATACATACAATAAAATACTCCCGTATATATAATTGGTGCCTAATGATATATCTGCAATGTGTTCCTTTTAAAGCAAGGCAGCCACCTGCAAGTCTTTTTCAGATTTCTCGATATAAAAACATCCAGTGGGTAATTCCTTTGGACATTAATTCAAAATCCAGAACCATACCTTAATAATAATAATAATAATAATAATAATGATAAATATAACATTTTAAAAACTATCAGAGCCTAGATATGTATCACAGTGCAATGTCTAAGTTTACTTAATCATCACAGAATAGTAATACATTTTAAACAGCCAAGGACTTGGAAGAAAAAAGGAATATTTATGTAAGCTTATGTACTGATAGTTTTGGTCAGGATAGCAAAGACTTTCAGCTATGTGCACTTCAAAAATAAGTGGAAGTTTCGTATACTCACAGCAACCTGTGTGTGTGTGTGTGTGTGTGTGTAAAGCATGAACCTTACTATCTTTACAATTAAACTTTGAAAAGTCCCATGGCTGAAGTATTAGGAAATTATGGCTTTAATATTTTTTAAAACAGCTGATGTAATTAATGTTTAATTACAGCTGATGTAAAAGGTTTCCAAAGAGCCAGCATGAGCCCTGGACCAAAGTTTGAATCCTTGCTCAGCTATGGAATGCCATTGGGAGACCATGGCCAAGTCATACTCTCTCAGCTGCAGAGGAAAGTAAAGGCAAGCCTCCTTTGAACTAGGGTTGCCATTTCCCGGTTTTTCCCGGAACAATCCCAGATTGGAGCGTCCCAAAAATGTCCTGGCCTGGCTGGGCATTTTTGATCCTCTAGTCCCGGGTTCCTGATTTGTTCCAGGCCACATTTTGTCAATCTCCAGTTGACTGGAGAAAATGTGTTTGGAAAAAGGCAGGAAGTTGTCTCCTTCTCCTCTTCCAAAATGGACTTGGTCCTCTTTGGCACCCTCCATTTGCTTCCTCCTATGGCTGAGGTAATGCTGCATGCAGGCCTCAGCCAAGGCCCAAGGAGATCTGGCGTGGCTGGCAAGGCCTCCCTGGGGCTGGTTCACCTTAGGGTTGTCATGAGTCGGAAATGACATGAAGGCACACAACAGAGGGTATCTCCTCTGTTCAGCATGCTCTGTCAGTTTTGAAAAGTTGCTTTGTTACAATTCCTAGATTCCTCTGCTGGTAGTGGGATTAAAACACTGGTGTTTCCAAACTCTGGTTGTGCTATATCCATTTGTTGTTTGTCACACTTCAAACCTGTCTCATTTTCTAGCACTATCTCGCATTTTCCTATCCATATCCTTTTAAGAATAGCCTGTATATGACTTAAATTTAGTCTATATAGGGCTTTTTGTTGGGAGCAATTCACATACAGTACTTCTCTTTTTTGACATGCAGAATTAGAGCATGATACAGTGTATCTATCAATTTAGGTCTTGCAGAAGCCGTACGTCTGAATCAACATGTGACATTTGAATAGCCCAATAATTAAGGTTTTCTGGGTAGTGTGTTCACTGATAAACCTTATAAGCAGTGATGAACTATTTTAATGCCAGCAGAAACAAACAAATTACGTGAAAACTATGTTGAATTTAAAGCAATGTAAAAGAAACCCATAGGATGTTTTAAGGTAGGGTTGGACTTTATGTGGCCATCAAGAGCACTACTTCTCAGGCTATCTGATGATCTGATGCAGGGGATCAGCAATTCTTCTTCTCAAGTGTGCCAGGAGGCAGCACTATAGTTGTGCCCAGTGGCTACAATTATATCTTTCTTTCCTGGAAACCTGTCGGGGACTGGCAGGCAGTGGTTCAGGGATGAACACTGATCCTGACACCACCACTTTGAGTAGCATTGATATAGATGTTGCTGGGCTAAAAGTCCTAGTGGCTCTCATCAGAAAATGCAGTACTGTAGTGAGGAAGGCAGTTCAGCAACATCATGATTCCCATATTTGCTCTAAAGAACACAACAGCAGTTCATTAATAGCAGCCAATTGCTTATCAAAAGCTTGCCTTGATTAAAAGATCTTTGCCTGTTGCTAGAAGGAGAACTGGTCAGGGGCCAGCCTAGGCTAGCCTTCCTCAGAAGGGAGTTCCATAACCTGGGAGCAGCTACCGAGGAGGTCAAAGAGGTGAATGTCCTTGTCCTCCATGCACGTAAAGTAGCTGAGATTCAAATATCCATGGAAATCTACTGGGTGAACTTGGGCAAGACACATGTTCTCATTGTCAGAGGAAACATAGTGTTAAAATAGACCATAAGGGCCATCCAGGCCAACCACCTTCCATGCAGGAATACACAAAGTAATCCAGACAGATGGCCTTCCAGCCTCTGTTTAAAAATCTCCAGAGGAAACTCCGTTACACTCCAAGGCAGTGTATTCCACTGTCAAATAGGTCTTACCATCGGGAAGTTCTTCCTAGTATTTAGGTGAAATAACTTTCTCAGCATCCTAATTTCTGAAGCAGAAGAAAACAAACTTGCTTCTTCTTCAATATGACAGCCTTTCAAATACCATGAGACCTCGTCATGCACATGCTTGCCATACATAGGTTTGAGCATCCACAGAATGCAAGTCCTATTGTCCCAAAGATCCAACGGTATTTACACATGACTGTCATGTCACCTCTTTACCTTCTCTTCTCCAGGCTAAGCATACTCCACTCCTTAAGCCATGTCTCATAGTGTGCAATTTCCATTTTGGTCACCCTCCTGTGGACATGTTCCAGCTTGTCAACATCTTTCTTGAATTGTGGTGCCCAGAACTGGACACAGTATTCCAGGTGAGGTCTAATGCTGTACAAGGAAAGTATTAGCTACTATTCATTTGTGTCTTTTTCAGATATCTACCATACACATACACTCTGTGGTTGACGATAAAAAGGATAGGCAGTTTTTATTTTAAATAATTCAAAGTACATCCCTTGGCTTTTTCTTAAACATGAATCACTTTCCTAAGCACGCTGACCCAGAAATTCTACAGAACAGTGCTTCTCAGGCTATCTGTTGCAGAGGACCAGCAATTATTATTTTTCACAATGTCCCAGGCATTGGTACTTAATTTGTGTCCACTGGGTACTGCTACTCTCTTTCCTCTAAGCTTGCCAGGGACCAGCAGGATCCTTCCCTGCCATTTTTGAGCCCTAAAATTATTTCAGAAGGCTCTCTCAACTGGGGGAAAAAACAGCTGACAATTGAAATGGTACTACTAAAAGCCTCCAAGAGTGGTGGCCATCCTCTAAAGTGTTTCATTTCAAATTATTTGATGTGGCAGCAACTTTTTCCCGCACAGCATGCCAGGGATTGGTTCCATATTTTCACCATTGGCTCATACCATTCCCTTCTTCCCCTAGAAACTCACCACAAACAGGCAGGTGAAGTCTCATGGAGCAGCACTTATCCACAGATCACTTTGAGCAGCACAGTTCTAAAGTAGGCACAGAAGAGGCATAGACCTTTTCTTTTTTTAAATCAGAAGTGAACTTCTGTTTTGGGGGGAAAAGTCAGAAGAGCCATTTTTAGAGGTGATGAGGCCCATGACACCAGGGGAGGCAAAACTGGCCCATGAAATGTGGCCATCTCAGTCTTGGTTAGGAACTGTGCATCCATTCATGTCTTGCTGAATTACAGCTCCCAGTAGTCCTAGCCAGCATGGTCAATGCTGGATAGTTCCTGTTGCTGGTCTAATCCATCTTTCTATTCCCACAGTAGTCGACTAGCTCCCTCCCACTAATGTTCCCCAACAGGTAATCTTCAAGCCAGGGACTATGTGGCCTTTGTATCAATCTAGGCTTTTCTTCCCCCATCCTGCTTTAGTTAATATTCTGCCTGCAAAATAGTTCTGAAGAATGCATTTGTTGACTACAGTCGGCCCTTTCCTTATGTGGGGGGATCCATTCTGGACCCCCCCTTGCGTAAAGCAAAAAGCATGTAAGCTCAAGTCCCATTGAATATAATGAGGCTCGTGCTCGTAATGTGGTACAGAGCAAGCACCATTCTTTTTTTGCCACGCAGCTTCAGCGTAACCTGAAAGCTGCATATAGTGCGCTTGTGTATGGTGCGGGCGCACTGTATTTTGTGACATTTTGCTTTAATGAAAAATATACCCATTTAAAAAAACAAACAAACCCTAATCCTGCTTTTTGTGCAAATTCAGTTGCATTACGCTAATTAAAGAAGTCCCTAAACTAAATCAGCCCTCTCCAACCTTTTCTGCTCCTATTCCTCCCAGTAAGGTATAACAGAAATAACAAAATATTTTTTCCATTTCATCAGTTAGCTTGGCTAACAGAAGTGTTAGAATAATAAATGCCTACATAGGAATGACCCAATATATTTTTTAAAAAAACAACAGCATACATAAAAACACACAGTGAACCTTACATTTTATTGAAAAAATAAAAATGAGTAGATCTTGGAGAAATCATTCAGTAAGTTTTCCATCAGATTTCAAAAATCAATCGACTTTACAAGAAAAAACACAAGTCTTCATTTCATGAAGTGGAGTGAGTCAACAGTACACATAATCACATTCAGTTTACAGAGCCCTTTATGTATTACATACACAAAAACAAATGGTTATATATCATATATTGCATGTTAAAAAAGGCAGACCCATTAAACTAGATTATTCATAGACTGAAAGATCATCAGTTCACATAAGATGAGTAGGCTTTACATACCATAAATGTCGGCTTTCCTTTCCCATTATACCCACAAATGGCTCTCTCGCATGCACATCCTTGTATTTTTAAACAAATCTCATGCTACTATTTTACATTGAAGCCACTCCAAGTACTGGCCATCCTCACTTCCCGACAGGATAGTGGAACTGAGACAATAAGGCAAAATGTACCCCATAAAATTAACAGCCGTTTATTTTTAATTGGCGTTGAGTACTAAACCTTGACAACTTTTCCAAATCTGATTTCCATATATGAAACAACTTTGCATTTGTAGGTGAGATAGAGAAATGGTGTCCCTAGAGATATTGCTGGCCTGCAATTCCCATCATCCCTGAACATTAAGGGTGCCATATACAAAGAATTTTTGGTCTGTATCTACAAGCAATTTCCATCATCTTTTCTACATGGTATTGTGCGTGCTGTGAAGGACATGATACATAAAACAATTCCCATTCAAGCTTTAAGCATGATCAAGGTGTATAGTGAATGCACCTGAGATAGCATAGATTTCTAGAAAAGACTGAACATGTTTAACTTAAATAATTACACAAGAAGCCTACTCAGGTTACTTTTGTTGGATTTAAAACAGGACAACAGTATACTACAAACAGATTGCGAGTTGCACAAGTGACAGGGAAGCTGCATTCTGAACTGTCAACAAGAGATAATATCTAAACCTACTCTCTGCCAGGAATGTATGAAAAGTTAATTACGATTTTAGCAATCTTCCCCATCTTGGTGCCCTTCAGACTTGTTGTACTAAGACCCATGATTGTGAATAATAGGAGTTGTTGTCCAACGTATCTGAAGTGCAACAGTTTGGGGAAAGCTAGGTTTAAGTGTCGACTACTGTATAACTCAGGGGAACCAGATTCAAATTCCACCACTCTGCCATGAAATTCATTGGGTAAACTTGGCAAGTCACTAATTCTCAGCCTCATCTACCTCAGAAGGCTGTTATGAGGATGAATTAGAGGAGGAAGAAATGGCAGGTACGCCTTTTTGGTCTCCCTGGAACAAAAGCAGGAAATAACCTTAATAAATAATACAGCACTTTAACAGAACAAGATTCAGTTTGGTTATTCTACACACTTGTCATTCTTTTCAGCTATTCAATCATTGCAAGAATATTTTTCTTTATAGTATGTTTTTCAAAAGCTATCTTTCTTCCATGACAGGTAGTTAACCAAAACAAGGAAATTAAGGGATACATTACATTCTTTAGCTTATTCTATCTCAAGAGCAGGTAATTTCAATTATTAAGTCTTTTAAGACACAAGGGAAGTAAAGGCAGCTTAGACTAGGAATAGCTTCCGGAAAAAAACCTCCCACTTGAAGGCAATGGAGTATTGTTAAATGAATTTCTAAAAGGTACCTCAGGCAGGCTGTCGGCACAGCAACAGGCACTCAAATAAACAATCATTCATGTGACATTATCCATTGAAAGATACAATCATGTGTTAATGCAGGAATAAGAACATGTGACCATCCAGCTGCTGCTGGACTGCAATGGCCATCATCCCTCACATTTGCTTTGCTGGCTAGGACGGATGGAAGATTCATTCCAACAACATCTGGAGGGCCACACATGCTTCACCCCTATATTAATGGGAATTCCCAACACATTCCTTGGTGCGTGGTAATCTGCGCTACCGCTGGTGGATTACTGACATTAATAAAAGTTCCAGAGTGCTGGAATGCTGGATCCCAGAACTGTAGGTCTGTGGATCAGAACCAAATAGCCAGTGGACATATAAAACAAACAGCTAAGCTTTCTATGTAGTCATCTTCCTCTGAAAAGAAAGTACAAGAGAGGTTAGGGAAATTATTCCCTGCTGGTTTTTTCAAGTGAAATTCTTGGAGCAGACAAACAATTAAAAGTTGAGAAAATCATAAGCATTCTTCCACACCATTACCCCAACACAATTTACCAGCAGTTACTAGCACGAATTACTAGCACAAATTTACTAATACACCCAAGCATGCTAACAAACTAATGGCAAAATCTTATCAGAATGTGACCAAAGGTGGACCAAAATGGAAATGAGCATTCACATGGTCCTTTCAACCTCCTATATTATAGTGGGAAACCTTTGGCTCCCCAAGAGGTCTGGGACTTCAACTCCCAGAAGTCTCTGTAAGCATGGTCAGTGGCAAGAAATTGTGGGCATTGTAGCTCAGGACATCTGGAGAGCCAACGGTTTCCCACCAATACCTTACCCACACTCAGTTCATGTGTTCTTTAATTTAATATGTGTGATGCTAAGCACCAAGCTATGTTTATAAATGACCTCAATTACTAAAGAGGCTCACAAAGAGAAAATAGAAGAAGTCCACCAACAAACCAAAGAACAGAGAAAAATAGGTGAGAACAGATGGTACTGTTAACAGTATTCCCCTAAAAATAATCATATTGCACCCACTTAAAAATTTAATTTTTATATCTCTTCAAATATATTTGAAGTTTACAATGTAAAAAGATCAAAGTGCCCCACTTTGTAAATGAAATCCAACTGATTCTCATTATAATGTCTGTCAATTCACTTCGATCAAAGGCAAGGAGAGCTGATTAAAAGCTCCACAGAAAGCTTAGCACATTTCAGCAAGCAGCCTCAAGACAAAAATGCATTTCAGGCCATATTGCATCCCCATCAGTTAGGGATGGGTAAACCTGAGGCCCTCCAGATGTAGTTAGGCTACAACCCATTAGCCATGCAAGGTAGGGCTCAAGGGAACTGCAGTCCAACCACATCTGGAGAAGCATATACTTCCTAGCCCTGCCACAAAGGAAGAAGAAATCTTCCTCATGGTCCTTCCATTATCACTCATGGCTTCCATACATGAAAAGAATAAATACTGGTTCAGACACAAAAAGAGAATGAAGGTCACAAAACATTAAGCATCTCTCCTAGTGTGAAGAGATATACGTATATACCCAGAGGACTTTTTAAGTCTTGCACTGTATATCTAGAAACTTCTTGACTTCTAACCAAGGTAGCATTTTAAGAATTTCACTATTACACCCAGTAAAATGACCTACACAAGCCCAGAGACATTCATAGTGCTAAAAATTGTTTCATGAAGTCGCTTCTGGTGAAGCAAATTACATCAGTTTAAACCCACACATGGACATGAGAAGGCAGGAGATGTGACAATGGTAAAGTATGCTTTATATATGCTGTGGATGACTCTGGAGACAGGAGATCATCTCTTGGACAGGTTTCCCTTCGTAGCAGATCTGATAGACAGCAGCAAACAGTGGGAATCTAAAAGTCAGAGACAAAACAGAAAGGCAAACATCTTACTAGATGGAGAATAAGAAAGCTATGATGCAACAGTACTCATGATGACTAAGGGATATTTGAGAAATATTTAAATATACTGGCTCCTTCAAATCAAGGAAATGCAGTACCTTTTTAAAAATAATTATTTCGCCGAGAAGTATAAAATCTTTTAAGAGGGAAAGAGCAGCACTATCATTAGTCAGAATGAACCAGTCACACACACACACACACACACACACACACACACTAGTTTCTTTGCATATAAGAAATAAGTGCAAAGCAGTCAATGGCACATAGCCTTTCTATTCATTTGCAAGCTTCATTTAAAAACCTGAGACTCTGGATCAGATAAATCTAAAAAAATTAAATATTCCCAATTTGGAAAATTCTTAGTGAAGAATTCTACAGGATTCAACACTAAAGTCCATCAAGCACTTCTCAAGCACCAAATGACTTCTTTTTGTACAGAGTTAAAGGGGGGGGGGGGATTAGTCTATTTCAGTGCCATGAAACACAGGTGACGCAGAACAACTGCACTGAGAACAAACATCCATCTCTGGTTTCAAATGACTTTTTGCTTTTGCACCATTTAGTTTTAATGATCTCAATCCTACTGAGGAACATTTGGGAGCTAGGGCATAATTTGTTCCATTAATGGGAGAAAAAGAAGGAAACGGAAGTGGAGGATGATGATTGAAGTTACAGTCGGCACATTTGAAAAACAAAAGTTTAAGACATCTCGCACATGGTCCCACTTACTTCTCCACTAGTCCTTTCTGTTGCAGGATACGATACACTTCTGCTGATGTCTGTGGCCCTTGCAGCTTTTGCCCATTGAGCATCTCTTGTTCCAATTCTTCAATAGACTACAAATTTAAAAGTTCATTTTGAAAGAAAATGTATAGAGTTTGACAATAATTTAGCTTTAGGCCCTGTATTATCTTTAATTGTGTTCTCATGCAAGTTTGTGAACAGTTGAAACTAAAGCCATTTAGTGAAATTTCATTTCTATTTACATTTACCGCTTACATATACGTTACATGTATATATTACATTTTTTATAGTTGACAAACGTGGGCCTTCAAGTCACCTGTCAACTTCTGGCAACCCTGTCAATTTCATAGGGTTTTCTCGGTCAGTAAATATGGAGCAGTGCTTTGCCATTTCCTTCCTCTGAAATGTATCCTATAGCACCTGATATTCATTGGTGGTTCCTATCCTGGTTCAGACAGTAAGTTTTCAAAGATGCATCTTAGAGAAGATGTACTGAAAAGGGTACAGGAACACACTGGGAAGGAGCTAATGAAGTGGGATGGATAGAGTCCATCTGATTTGTATGGAAAAGCTGGAAACAATTCAGTATTTATCAAAGCAATTTTTCACAGAATGCACCAAATAGGGATTCAACATTCTGTTTACAAGCACAAGAAGATCACAGAGGCTAGTGGCTCTGGTGTCAGTGTGGAGGTGAATTTGTTTTGGGTTTTATTCTGAACTTTAAAAGAATTACATAATATTTTAGGGAGAAGGTTCAACATCTTGGATAGTGTGTTAGTTCAGTTCAGTTCAGACTAAAACCCAGAGTAAATTCACTGTCCCATCCCACTGCCAATAGAGCCACTAGTATCTACTCAGTCACGGACTATCAAGTTCAGCCTTCTCTTCCTCCACTGAGAAGTCCACAAGTAGGGTACGAGCGTAATACTGTATAAACCCCATATCCATGAGACCAGTATCTGCATGTCCAAAAAATAAGTTTTCTCCAAGTATTTTCTAGGATCTCCAGCTTACTTGAAGGAACGCCTCCTCCCATATAACCCTTCCCACACTTCCTCTGGGAAGAATTTATTGCAGTCGAGGAAAACCAGATTGGTGTTGACTTCCCAGAGGACCTTCTCTATTGCTGCTTCAAAAATCTGGAATGACTTGCCGGAAGAGACTAGCCAAATAACCTCCCTTGAGGCTTTCAAAAAGGCAATTAAAACAATTATTTTCCAGTGGGCCTTCCCAGACTGACCTTTGTCCAAACCAGAACAAGTCTGATCCTCTGATTAAATCTCACCACTGTTGCCATGTGTTAATTTTTTTTAACTTGTCATTGTGATCTGTATTTATATATGGTTTTATTGTGGTAATTTTATTCAGGGAGGGTGGGTGAGGGGGGGAATTCAGGGAGTTGTTTTGTTTGATTATTTTGAATTGTATTAACCTCTGTTGTTATCCACTTCGATCCCCAAAAGGGAAGAGGCAGGATATAAATAAATAAATACATCATCATCATCATCATCATTGGTATGCATTTGGCAGAGGCTGTCCATAGGCATGCTGGAGGATCTAAAAATACCTAGAGAGGAGTTCAGTACCACTCTATGGTCAACTTCCATTGAAAGTCATTAATTTCAATAGGGTTCACTATTATCTGCTGCTTTACATTTCCACTGTAAGTAACATATCCTCCATAGATATGGGGATCATACTGTACTTGTGTTTCCCAGTAAATGGTACAGGGACTGCAGGTTCAGAAATATTAGCCATCCCCAGTACCTCCAGACTAGATCACCAAAGCTTAGAAGAAGGTGGCAATCAAGAATTCATCTGACCTTCTCTCATGAAGCTAACAATACTAAAGAGATAAGCAATTCCCAAGATGCGTACCTTTCCAGTTTTAACAAATGCTTCAGCCACTCTCCGGTTGCGGCCACCATAGCATGTTGTAATGAGATCTGCAACCCCACAACTCTCCAGGAAAGTGGCCGTAGACACTTGCCCCTTGCAGAAGATCTTTGCAAATGCAATCATTTCCATGAGTCCAAGTCTAATGACGGCTGCTTTGGTGTTATCACCACAGCGAAGGCCATCACAAAAACCAGCTCCCACCGCCACTATATTCTAAGACAAAAGGAGACATTGGTATGGTTGAAAATGAAATGAAAGCTACAAGAAATATCTTTCAGGATAACTTACATGCACATATAGTGTAATTCTATGATCCATTTCCAACAGATGTTGACAACAGAGTGCACTAGAGGACCTAGAGATTCCTAAAGAGACGTTCTCTCAGGTAATTTTTAAAGTTTTTTTATTTGTTGTTTTCGCACTTTCACAGGGGTCCTGTGCTCCTAACCCCAGGAGATATGAAGGGCCCACTGTATAACAATTTGCTTCTACTTAAACTGACTAGGTAGCATTACACGGAATCCCAGGGTTTGCAGCGTGGTGAGGCATTAGAGCTCTCTGGCTGAAAAATTTAAATACTTCTCCATAAAGTGCAAATCCCAGGATTCCATAGGATGTTGCCATGGCAGTAAAAGTGGAATAATAATGCTATAACTGTATAGTGTGAACGGGCCCATGTTTAGCCTAACTAGAAATTCAAGCCATGTTTGGATTGGTGCCTGAACTGAACCTGCGGAGGACAGAGGTATTGCTTCCTTTTTTGCCTTTAGATCAGGGGTGGGAAAGCGTGACGCTCCATATGTTGTTGAACTTCCATTTGTAGCATTTCTCACCATTGGCTAAGCTGGCTAGGGTGCCAGGAGTTGCAGTTGAACAGGACTGAGGAACTGCGCCATTTACATTCCTGCTTTAGATAATGTAATGATCCAACTCAATTTGACAGCATCTTAAAACATAGTTTTATGGTACTTCTTCGGTTAACCCACTGTTTAAGCCTAACAAATCCATCTCTTGTTCCTCCAAATCTTTTTATTAAAGAAAAAAGAAAAAAAAAGAAGAACAGAAAAAGGATTACAATAGCAGAATGGGAGAAACCTGAACAGAACCTGTGGAAGACAGACGTGTTGCTTCCTTTTTTACCTGCAAGACCATGGCTGGGGATTATGAGGCCTGTAGTCCATGTCTGGGGATTATGAGGCCACAAAAGAGCGGCTTGAGTCTGCTCCAGCCAGAAGTAGGTTAGAATCCTGCTGTCCACATAGTACACTCCCAAGATAGGATGCAGGGGCCGACCAGTGCCACTGGGTCCTTTTTGCTCCAGTCCTAAGAACCAGCTTTGGCATGGCTTCTGGCCACTTTGGAAGCATTTAAACAGCATGCCTCCAAAGTAGCTGGAAGCTGCTTCATTTGGCCTGTCTGTCTGGGCCCTAACATATATTTATGGGGCTGGATTGAAGAAACCCAGTGGAGATATTATCAGATATTTATAGTTGTAAAAGGCAGGCATTTCCTTCTGAACTACACACAGCACACCGAGAAACAATGGATCACAGAGCTGCATTTAGATTCAGTGAACTGCAGAGAACTTTGCCAGAACTGATATAATTCAGAATAGATTGCCTGTGCACAGCTTGCCAAGTTTAACTGAAAGAAAACCAGTGTGATTAATGGATTGTCTCTTGCACTCCCTCATTTCAGGGCATGGAAAAGTCAGAAAGAAGTTCCTAAACAGTAAAGAAAGCACACACAATCATTAATGGTGTCATCTCTCCCAGACCTGTTGTGATTACATAGTGGTTACTCAGTCAGTTTGAAAGATGCTGATAATATTTCATAGCACTATGAAACAGAAATCATTACAGTTTGCTGAGCACCACTAGAAGAAACTGAAAATGGAGCCCATAGGGAAAGCAAAGGCATGTTCACAAGCAATGCTAAACCAGGGATGAGCAAGATCTGGTTTCAATTTCTATGATTCTAGGAACCATGGCTTAAGAATTACATGATCCAGATAGTTAGCTTGTTTTAGCAAATTATTATAAACTATGGGGGTTAATCTGTGGGCCTCAAGCAGTGCTTGACCACTCCTGCTCCAGCTCATCAAGCATCATCTCGAAGAAAACAACATGATAGTCATGCACATTGTCTTCTCACTTTCCTAAAGAGGTCTGGGATACTATGACTGGAACCCTGTTGGTTAGTATCCACTAAAGTAGATACACTGAATTAACTGTTGAATGGAGTGTCAACATGTAAGGAACTCCAAAGGGTTAATGGGTTTACTCTAGTCAGGAGTAACACGAGGATTCTGGCCAAAGTGTCTCAAGCTGCATCTACACTGCAGAATTAATGCAATTTGACAGTGCTTTAACTGCCATTGCTCAATGTGATGGAATCTTGGGATTTTTGGTTTAGTGAGGCATTTAGGGATCTCTGTCAGAGAGCTCTGGTGCCATAACAAACTACAAATTCCAGGATTCCACAACATAGAGCCATGGCAGTTAAATCAGTGTCTAACTGCATTAATTCTGCAGGATGGCAGCAGCCTCAGTCTTGGATGTCTGATCTGACATGCGTTGGCCTAGTTCTAGAATGTCCTTAGCCATCCTTCCTCCTCCATAACTGATTTGCAGCTCTGTACCTTTGCCAAATGTAGGAGGAGGGATTATTTTCACTTACCCCAAGTACAACAGAAGGCCTATAATATCTACTTGCCTACCCGTTGAGATCTTTTACATATAAACAGGCTCTGTTAAAAAACCACCACTTCTTTGCTATAGTATCTACAGGAGGCGTATGCAACTACAACTGGTGGGGCAGGGCCAGTTTTCAGCCCACATGACATTCCCTCCAAGGAAACAAGAAATGATCAGAAGTTACTTCTCAGATGACTGTTTTTTGGGGGGAGGGGGGCTGGCTTTTTTCAGTTTAGGGGCATTTGGTGAGTTTATGTGTAGTAAATAAGGCCAACCGCTGCATTTTGGGAAGGATGGACAAACATTTGCTTTTTGAAAAAAGGCAGTCTGAGGCAACATGAGGGTTGTCCTCAGAGCCCCCATAAAAAGGGGGTTTGGCTCAACTGATGCCTATACAGTATGTCTGATCTCCAGCCTGGCCCCTTTCCACTGTCTTAAGACAAGAGTATCACTTTTAAAAGTATTCAAGAATCTCTTGTGTTGAAGAGGCATCAAATGATCAGTACAAAAACAAGCAGGAAGCTCTTGCTAGCAGGAAGCTATTTCTAACACCTTCCCTCTCTCTCTCCAGGACCAAGGAAATTGCTGGTAACTTCGTAACACATCTGTTATTTAAAGGAAAGGTTTCACTTCCAGTGCCTGCCAACCAACAGCCCTCTATATTGCACAGAGAGCTCTATCAGCTAGTTGCCAGAGACCATAAAAATACATGAAATGGAAGTAGATATGTAAAATGAGTGCATCCGAGTAGCAGATGTTCTTCCATCATCTCCCAGCTGTGTATCATTCCACTAGAGTCTGCATTTAGATGTGCTTAGAAGCTAAAAATTATCACTGCTGGCAGAAAAATAACACATTTAGAATGTCTCCCTTAACTTTTGTGCTTGTTTCAAGTTTTCAAGCAGTCGTCCTTATTCAAATCTTGCTAGTTTAAGAGAACTGATGGGGAGAATGTCAATTAGAAAAGGGAGGAGAGAAAAAGCAACCACTGATGTGAGCAACATTTTAGTTGGCTGTTCTTGCTTACTACACTGTTTCCCCGAAAATAAGACATCCACAGAAAATAAGACCTAGTAGAGGTTTTGCTGAATTGCTATATAAGGCCTCCCCCGAAAGTAAGACCTAGTAAAGTTTTTGTATATAAATATTTATACAGTATATAATAAATGGGGGTTTTTTTTGTTCAACAATAAATGTGAATTCTTCTTCATGGAAAAATAAGACATGCCCTGAAAATAAGACCTAGCGCATCTTTGGGAGCAAAGGAAACACGGTATCTTGGGGATTTATGATATTGGGTACTGCTTCCTTTTTGATCCATCTAATGTTTGTATTTCAAAATCAGTTTCACAGCAGTTATAACAGGAGAGCTAAAAAGCCATTAAAATCAATCCTTTTCACATAGAGTGAGAGTGAGGTGGCAGATTCTTGAGACAAACTAGCAAATGGTGAATATAATTTTAAAGTAATATCCTGAATGGCTTTCATTTTGTTGTTAATTGTAATCTCAAATTTTTGTGTTTTTTATTGTACTTCTCTAATTTGTCAGCTGCCTTAAGTCCCAGTTTGTGAAAAAGGCAGGATATAAATAAAGTGATGGATGGATGGTGAGGGAAGGCGGCATTTGTAGATCAACATCTGGGAAGTAATACATACTCGGTACCTACACTGAAAAGTGTCCCTACCACCAAATTCCTTCTTTTTAGCAGTTCATTTTGTGTCACAAGCCCAGGAAAATTACAGTCTTACCAGGATTCCTTTGGGTTCACTGCAGACATGGCATTGCTTTAGTGCATCCTTTCCCAATCCTCAGTCAGTCTGCTAATGGAAGCGTAATACACTACTGTATATTACACTACCATCAGCAGACTGACTGGGGATGATGGGATTTGTAATTTTGGCAAGGCTACTCTAATGTAGTGTATCTGCCTTCAAGTCACCTGCTGGCTGATAGTAATCCCACGCATTTCACAAGGTTTTTTAAGACAGGAAATACTCATGGGGGATTTGCCACTGCTTTCTTCTTAAATATAGCCTGCAGCACCTGCTATTCCTTGGTGGTCTCCCTTCCAAGTAAAAACCAGGCCTGACACTGTTTAACTTCTGAGATGAGATGGGATCTGTTCCTTTCAGGGCATTTTGAAAGGTCCAGTGGCTTCTAAAACTCCACAAATGAATGGTCAACATTGCATTTGTCCATTATTTATCTTATTTGCTTCATACTGCCACTTTCTTCCTCAAACGGGATTCAATGTAAACTCACTGGCTGGTTCTTCTAATATAACAGCAGCATGAACAACTCCACTTTTCTCCTAGAAGATAACACTGCCTGACAGAAGGCAAGCTGAGGAGACATTTGGTAATAATGCTCTAACACAGGTCTACAATAAAAAAAAGATTGGTCTTAGAACCATGTTCCCACTCCTCTCTAGTTTTAGAGACCAGGGTAAGAGCCATCTTCATTTTTAAAATATTGTCCCTGCAAACAGCTAATCTTACCTTAAGAGCACCACAAAGCTCTACTGTATCAGCATCGTCTACCACAGTTATTCGGAAATTGGGAGTCTGAAGAAGTTCTTTGAAGAGCAGGCCATTTTCCCAAATTTTACAACCTGTTTTTTGAGAGGGAGGATAAAGGGAATGGCTAGCATTATTTTAATTATCATCCATTATTATAAATTACCAATATAACTCCTCCAAATCAGTTATTAGGTTATTAGGTAGTTCTTCTTCACAGCTTTGCATATCCCATCCGATCATATCTGTACTGCCTCAGTCTTGTCCCATTTTATCCTCACATCAAGCCTCTGCATCAGGATAGCATGAGAGTTAGTGGCTATGCTCATGGATATCTGATAATCATTATGACAGAGCTGGGATTTGAATCAATTTCCTCCTCATCTCACAGTATCTGCTAATGCGGAGCAAGCCTGAGTATCAGAAAATGCTCAGCAATGAAGCATTCTAGGCACATACTGATAACACGTTTTCAGTTGCAATCAGTTGGACTAAAAGGAGGCCTGTCAGAGCCCTTAGTCAGGCATTCCTTTCCCATGGTGGCACATTAATCCCAAATGCCTCTGAGAAGTCCCCAAGTACATGCTTGAGTAGCATTCTCCAGCAACTGACATTGAGAGGCCTACTGATAAATTATGGACCACCACAAGAAACCTAAGAGAGTAATCTTGTTCTTATACGCCTTCAAATTATTTCTGACATAGGGTGACCATAAGGCAAACCTATTACAGGATTTTCTGGACAGGATTTTCCAGAGTGAGTTTGCCATTACCTTCCTCTGAAGTTAAGACAATGTGACTTTCGCAAGGACATCCAGTGGGTTTGCATGGCTGAGTGGGGATTTGAACTCTGGTCTCCCAGTGTCCTAGCCCAACACGCAAACTACTATACTATGCTGGCTTTCCTGGGCCATATTTTATTTTATTTTTATATACTTATTGAATTTCTGTCCTGCCTTTCCCCTGGTACGGGACACAAGGTGGCTTACAACAAATTAAAACAAAGGACAGTTAAATCTTACTTCATTCAGGAATTTTAAAAAAAAATCACAAAACACTAACACACCCAATTAAAAGATCATTCTGCCACAGTTAAGAGCCAAAGACCCCTCTAAACAGAAGATGTATGGAATTTAGGGTGTTTCTGGAAAACAACACAAATACAAACTGAGATTGACACCTATCTGCCAGAGGTATTATGCATCTTTGGAAAGTATTGGTTTATTTTACATTCCTAAAATATTTTGCACAGCACCTCTCCAGTTGTTTTATAAAGCAGCCCTGCACTTTGGGAAGCTATACTTTCTTAGAAAATAAATGAACTATTGACCATGCAGGCATAACACAGTTTGAAAATTTCCTCTTCCTCGCCCTTTTCCTCACTACCACACTTTTTTTGCTTGCATTTGTTACGGAGAATTTCACCAAGAGTGCAATCCTATACTTGTCTTCTCAGAAGTAAGCCTCACTGAGTTCAATGGAACTTACTTTCAGGTAAGCATGGACAGAATTGAACCATACAATAATACACCTATGGGATGTGGAAATAATTTAAAAGCATCACATTATTCCTTCAAATTACCTATTGTGGTTTCACAGAACTTCTCTGCGGCTACCTCATTGGCAATGTTAGCTCCCATCAGCACACTAATGTCTATTCCCATTTTCTCTCGGATTATGTCTGAAATGAGTTTGAGTCCCTCTGGGCCTTCATCTATTCCCTGAGATAAACATAACAGAGAATAAAAGAGAGGAAAAGAACATTAAACTTCTGCTATGTACTAGTAACACCTGGATAGCCAATGGAGATAATTATCCTTGCCAGAGGGTGGAATTTACAATGACATCTATAAGCCACCTATTAGATTATGTCCTTTTTACTGCAGTGACCATTAGACTACAGTCTTACTCACAAGCTATGTTATCATCACATTTTAAAAAATCTATCTTCCAGAACTCAAAAACACTGAGCCAAAAATGAGATGTTGATCAAGCTACATTGATGTCAAAGCAATTTGCATCTTTGTGCCTCAGCATCCTTAAAATAAGAGAGTAATCACTATTCATAAGTAAATGGGTTATTCATTACTGTACTCTGCAACGTACTAGCAGGCAGATGCATAAGTGTTCCCGACCTTTCTAAATTTTCCCTGTAATATGCACATTTAATTGGCAACCCTCTCCCCCCATTTTTGATCTGGGACAGATAAATTCTCTGAAGATGCCAGCCACAGATGCTGGTGAAACGTCAGGAAGAAACTCTTCTAGAACATGGCCGCATAGCCCGTAAACCCCACAATAAACTATAAATTACTTTATTATTTATTTCAACCAACAGGCTGTGGTGGTGGGATTCCAAATCATGGTTTAGACATTGAATTTGTAAAGGTTCTAGAAATGGAATCAGACTTGGAGCTACATAACAAAAATGTGATCTATAGAAGCTCACATACCAACAACTTATGTGCCTCTACTGTATGTACTTGGGTGATGGCAGGTGGTAGAACTAAGTTTTTCCTTTCAGTGGTAGCCATTGATGCTACAAGGTGTGCCACATGACATGGTTTACTGGCTTGTTTAGCATTTTTTTGGTAGGGCTTTTCAGGAGGTGTAACCGTAAGGGATGTAGGGAGAACTGAAAAGTCCTCATGTGAACATACAACACCATACACAACTCTTTGAATAATAGCTTAAAATTCCAGATAGCCAATTGCCTTCTCAGTAGAGCTGCCAGTAGGTTTGCTTGCTATACAAGCTCCACCTGCTAAAATTCTTTTTTCTGTATAGCCATTACAGATGCAGGAGTCTTGTCCTGATTTTCACCTGGTAACCTTACTTCTCAAAAAAGAACGAGCAATTGTAGAAGAATGGTACAGGCCATTCTTCCCCAGCACCCTCCCTGGCAAGCATCACCGTCCAGTTTAGATGTGCCAGAAGTGAGGTCACATCATTTCTGGGCACCATTTTGGCTGTGTTTTAGAGGGTTTTTTTTTTTTTTTTGGTCTGGTGGTGATGGTGGGCTTCAGGGGGAGTTGTGTACTCTTAGGGCAGGGAAAGTAAACCCCTACATTTGCTGCTTGTTTGGAGTGGATTGGGTCAGTATAGAACAAAAAATAAAATTGGGGAGGTGGAGGGTTTGGAAGATGCCAGGGGCTGTATCACATGTGGCCCACAGGCTGCACTTTGACACCACTTGCTCTAAAAGCTACTTAGGACTTAGGGTTTAGGAGGACAAAATCATTACGTATTCATAAAAAGACATGGATTTGAACTCCATGGCCAACTTGGAGAAGGTTAGATCGTGGATGTACCAAACAAAAAAACCCAAGAAATTGCATACTAAAAACTGCATTAGGAACAAAGATGAGAAAAACAGACACTTTCATCCCCTTCGCTTCATAATTCTATAATTCCATTTATTCAACATCCTGTTGTATAATTTCAGAACATTCTAACATGACAAATACCTACGTATTAAAAATGTTTGTCCCATGTTTGTTGTACCTTAATGAGAGTTATACCAACAGCTTTCTTGGCTACACGCCCAGTGATCTCATCACAGATTTTATGAATAAATTGGTGAGGAATGACAAAAACTAACAAGTCTGCATCTTTTACAGCTTCTTTCAAGTTTGGAACAGCAACCTATGGAACAAAATTTGGGGAAGCAAAAAAGGAGAAAATTGAAACAATTATACAAGTGAAACTCATTGCAATTTCCAGGTTTTATTTCAAACCGAATCTTCATTTTGTTCGTTCTGATTAAAAGTTTGCAATACTGGCTCTCAAACTAGAAGATTACAGGCCAAATCATTAAATCATATATTGAGGCAAATATTCCCAAGTGCCTTTTTCAACACTGCCATGGCAAATCCATCCAGCTGGAATTGCAAAATTTTGGTTGGCACCATCAAAGTATACAGTCAAAAAACAAATAGTAATGGCAAATTCTAAATTGATAGTAAGAGCAGACTGAAAGCAGGATAATATAAGCAAATTTAGACTTAATCAAATTCTATTCAGTAGAGACCATCAAAATACTGTTTATGACAATTCTACTTTTAAATGGAAAGCAAAGTAAAAGTAAGAAGTTATATTTTGCATCTGGGAAAAAATGTAATACTTGTTGCAAATAATAAAGGGCCAATGTGATTCATGTGCAGGTTGGATCCAGTTCATAAACAGAATTCAACTGAGGGAATGAAGTCATCTCAGCAATTCCTTTCTCTGACAGCTCCCTCTTTCCACAGCATCTAGTAGGGAATACCTTTTGTTTGTGCAAAATACAATGTCTTTGTGCAAAAATTGTAATTTGTCTAAAAGAGTGATTTTTTTTTCACCAAAAGGTAGTATTTTACCTAAAATGTGGTTATTTCACATAAAAATCAAATTTTCTTTAAAAAAAGAAAAACTCTTCTGTATAATGTTGAGAAATGCTCAAATGAAACCAACCAACAAAGCACTTAAATGTGCAAAATTTTTGTATTGTCATCCATCAGAGAGAAAACATTTACCTTTCTTTGGTTCTGCAAGCCAAAAAAAAAAGCAAAAAGCAAAGATTTATATTCCTAGACACTGGGCAGAGTGCAACAACACACCACTTGTAACTGACACACCAAGGGCCCTACACTGTGATCGTTGTGTTAACCAGCAATTGCTGTCCAGAGTTTCAGGCAAGAGTTTCCTGAATACCTGGAAACAGATGGCTGAAACTAAGATCTCCCAGGCATGGGGTGGGTTGTTGAATTTTGAGGAGTGTGTGTATGTCCGCGCACACACATTCAAATTGTTTGTCAACTTATGGTGATCCCATGAATTTCTTACAAGTTTCTTAGGTAAGAATATTCAGAGGTGGATTTCCCAGTCCTGTCCTCTGAAATATAACCAACATCATCTGGTATTTGTTGGCAACTGCTCATCCAAGTACTAACCAGGCCTCATCATCATCATTTATTTACGTTCATAGATCAAAATATAAAGTACAACTAGTTAAAGCTAAAATTCATAAAGCATAAAACTTATAAACATACATGCACACATACATATATCCAATTCATGACTGAGAAAGTACAATTAATTCCCAGAGAGGAACACGAGAATAACTAAAATCACTTAAGTAAAAGTTTTCAGGCATTCTGAATCTGAAAGTTTTAAAACTCTTAGTCTAAAAATCTTAAATTTTATCACCTAAAATTTGTCCACAGGTAATAATAGCAGAGGTACAGAATCTGGAGACCTTCTCTGTTATTTGTAAATCTGAATAATCCAGCAGTAGTGATAGGCACTTTTTCCCCAACCTGCCTGGAAAATCTTGTAGGATAGGGATGATTGAATCAGAGCAGATGCTTCGGTAAAATGGGCAGTATAATAAGACATGGGCTAGAGTCTGTATATCTACATTTGTATGTTTTTTTTTAAATTTGCCCTCCAGTTCTGCTGACGGAAGCACATTTGAACATGCCACAGTGAAGGTGTGTCTGAGCTTAGTCACTGTTAAAACAGTGATATATTTAGGACAAACAAACGCTGCTTTATTAGCCGGTATTGTTCTAACTTGGCACCAGTGCATTTGTAGTTCTATATCCTGTATATGTTGCCTTGGAACTGATTTGGCCCTCTGAAATCCCATTTGTATTAAAAACCTCCTGTGAAAATCCACATAAGGATAATTTTTTTCTTTAGCATTTGCTTCCAGGAGGAGAAATACAAATCCACTAAGGTCAACGGAGCCATCCACATGGTAAAAATATATGTTTCAGCCAATAGTTACCTATTAGCAACCAGGCCTGAACCTCAATAGAGTCCTGAGCCTGCTTAGCTTTCAAGATTGAATGGGTTTTGGTGCCTTTAGGTTATTTAGGCTCTCACTTTTGAGAAATACAATTACCAAACGTCCTTTTGTCATGGCCCATACCGGTATAAAACTTACCACATTTTCTGGTAGCTTGTAACCAGGGAGATATTTTACATTCTCATGGTCAGTATTTATGATATCTGTCAATTTTCTTCCATTAATGGTTTCTTCAAAAACCCACATCTTCACTGTAGAAGCAAATTTCTCCACCGTCTTTACATTTTTGCCTATTATTTTAGCCACAGCAGATCCCCTGTTTTAAAAATAGGAAGGCAAAGGATTATGCAACATGACACTTTAAAACTGAGAAAGGCAATACAGTTTCAATAGTAAAGGCATAAGCCTTTAAAAACGACTGTAAAATTTATCCAGTGAAGAAATATCAATGACAGAGAAATGCAACTAATGGTTGTTCACCTACGCAGCTGCCTGTCAGTCACATGAAATTTAATTTCTGTTAGTTCTCCAAGGATTTACATCCAAAAGACTATTTGTTTATGCTTAATCCCATTTAAATCAATGGGATAAGTTAGTTATAACTCTTTGGAAGCCTACTCAGATTCTACTTTTCCTCCCCAAGAGGAAATTCAAGCAGCTAAAAGTACGGTACATATGCCGTTAGAAAAGTAAATAATAATTTAAAAATAATCACTCAAAGTATCCACCTATCCCAAAGAGAAGAAAGCAATATCAGTACAGAAGAGCAATACCAGAGCTGTTTAGGTAAGTATTTAATACTAAGGTTTGTAAACAGTATTGGAAATTAATACCTGCAATTTTTTCTTGGTTATACAGGATCTGCACTTTGGTGTATCTCACTACAGAGTTATAACAGCTTGATACCATGTTAGATGTCATGGTTCAGTCCTGTGGAATCCTGCGAACAGTAATTCTACTCTTCAACTACAGTAGTAGCGATTATCTTAACCATCATCGTCTTGCCCTTCCTCTTCTTCCTGGGGGGTAAGACTGGAAGCACTGCAACACAGTGCCTCCCATTCCCACCTCCCAGGAGTCCCAGAAGGATACCATGGTTGATGGTATTGAACCCTGCTGAGAGGTCTAAAAGCACCAACAGGGACACATTTCCCCTGTCAGTGCCAAGACGGATCATCTACCAAGGCAACCATAGCAGTCTCAACTCTCTATCCTGCTCTGAAGCTGGTTTGAAATGGGTCAAAGCCAACTGCAGTTGGAAGGCAACTGCCCTCTTGATCACCTTATCCAAAGAAGGAAGAATAGAAACTGGTCTACAACTATTAACATTCAGGGGATCTGGAGAGTGCTTTTTCAGAAGTGGTTTTACCATGGCTTCATTTAAACAATATGGATCTTTTAAACAAGCACCCCTCTCTGAGAGATGCGTTAATAATATACAGTGGGACCTTGGTATCCGCTGGTTCAGGGATCCCATGGATAAAACAAATCCACGCGCAAGTCTTATTAAATACAATGGCACAGTAAAATAGTGTCCCTTTTTAAAAATGGCATATATATATATATATATATATATATATATTTGGAATGTATACATTTTAAAAAATATTTTCAAGCCATTGATGCTTGAATCCATGGATATAAAGGACTGACTGTATTTGAAATCTAATTGCATCTCCTCCCTGAATGACCAGCCAGGAGGGACTGGGATCAAGAAAACAAAGAATTCTAAATAACTAGGCAAAATACAAGTCCCAAGATTCCACAGGACAGAGCCATGCCAATTAAAGTGGGATTTCACTGATATCATGATCTAGTACGGAATCTTTCTTAATGTATCTTGTTTGTCTCCAATCAATATTATCCATAATTGTACAGTATATCCATTAAAATAGATTCCTGGCAGCCTTTAGCTGGTTTTATTGTAGACGCCAGGGAGATGACTCCTCATAAGTAAACACAATAAACTCCTACCATACTGTAGTAAAGTTGTTGTTTTAGTTTCATTTCACATGGACTTTAGTTGAAATGTCAACTCTTCAAGCAGAGTAGTATACTGTACTCTGCTGGGCCAGGTTCTCAAGACTAGGCTATCTGCAGAACTCTAATTTTTTGACAACTATCATTCTAGCAGCCACTAACAACCTTTAAAACAATCTTTTGTACTGACACGTTGTATCTTGTAAAAATTGGAAAGCAGCAATAGAGGCTTACAGTAGTACATCGTTTCTTGTTCTAAAATAAGATCATGGACCTCTTTTCAAAAGACTTTCACTTTGGAGAAGTAAGAGCCATACGTGAATGGATGTTGCTTGGCTATTGCTGCCTGCCAGGATAACTGAGACACTGAATTGTTAATCTGAATCTGACATTTCCCCTTTTTCAAACTGACACTAGAAGGCCAGTTTTTTATTCAAAATGTCCTTGGTTTTGTCTAGTAGAACATGTGACATTAGGATTGTGCTACAAAGATTCTTATGCAGTTGGGAGTGGAATTTGAAAAAATCTTGTGCTTATACCAGCACTGTTGTATGAATAAAGCACACAGTAAGACTTCTGCCTTAATCACAGTTCTGGCGCCTTCAGTGAGAAGGTTGAACAACTTCATCAAACAAAGCAATTTGAGAAAGCATAAAACTCTTGCCAAGTACAGGCTTCAATTGATGCCCCTAAACAATGCAGTGGTGCCCCAGAGATGCCAAATAACACTTGTGCTTGAAGCTTTTCATCCTAAGCCAAAACAACCTGGCCATTCTCCACTTCTCTCCTCCATTTTGAAGCATATTCATTCCACACTTGTCACATGTGTTTTATGTATAAAACCAAAAAGTCCGTATTTTTAAAGCCACAGGACCCTTCCTTGTAGCCATGTGGCACAGATTAGGAGCCTCTTCTCTCTTACTTTCACTCATCTCTCTCTTCCATTATTTCTGCATAGAAACCATCACATGAGCTGCAACAAAATTAGAAACTGAACCAGTGCAATAGTCACAAGGAAAACTTTTATGGATTGCCAAACAATGTACTGAGGATGCGATTCCAGTACTGTATATTGTTTTTTGCTACTGTCAGCTGCTAAAAAGGAAGGAAGACAAGAGATGTGTCACCAACATTTTATGTTGTGTTAAAATCAGTCTTCAAAGGCCATCAAAGGTCTACAGTTGCATTTTTATTGGAAGTGTCCTATTAATATTCAACTTCTTATAATGAAGTTACTTTAATATAAACAGTGTCTTTCAGAAGTTTTCACACACATCCGTTTGACTTCTCCAAATTTTATTCTGTTACAACCCAGAACTGAAATGTATGTAACTGACATTGCTAATAACATTTGTGAGTTGCACCATAACGTAGCTGGATGTGCCAAAGAAAAGGGGGTAAATACTTGTGCAACTAATGAGTAAGTGTCCACTTCTCTGTACTTAACTTCTGTGTCACAATAAAACTATTTTGCACTTCTGCAATGCTAAGTATGTTGTGTACATCAAATGGTAACCATTCCAAATAAATCTATTTCAATTCCAAGTTGTAACATGATAAAACATAACATGACAAATTTTCTGCAAAGCACTGTGTGTATGTGTATATTGTGTGTGTGTTGATCAGAATGTCAGGCTACAAGCAGAACAATGAAAGGGCAATATTATACTGTCTACTCAGATGTAAATCACACTGACTTTAATGAAACTTACTCCCAGATAAATGCAAGAGACATTTCCATTCCATGTACCAAAGCCAGATAGCAGCATTTTACTTTGGCATTGGTGCCAGGATAGTGCCTTCCAAAATACCTGAGGCAACATGATAGTTCACACGACCAAGAGCAGGTTATGTGGAAAACACAGCTTTGTCCTTCAGTGGAAACAATTACTGTGTGTTGCGATGGACTGTGTGTTGCCAGGAGCATGCTATTGCTTTGCCCCAGTATAAGCTACTAAAGGCAGTTGCTCCATTTAATCATCAGCATGGCACTGTTCCAGCATGACGCAACCCAACACGTGTGTTCATGGTACAATTTAAGAATATATATTCTTGTTAGAAATAAAGAAAGCTGGCAATGGTTATGCTCTGTGCTTAATGAAACCACATGTCAAAACACTGCAGCCCTGGAAGCCAAAATGTTGGATCAAAACTTTAGCCAATTCTGCACAAAGTGATAGAAAACACAGCCTGGAACAGCTATTTATGTTAGCCAAAGGAGAGAATTTAAGCACTTGCCAGACTGTAAAAGACAGGAAAAGTGATTGTCATAGTAAGGTGAATCACAAACACCAGGACTGGCTAAAATTAGTTTATGCAGATGCATAGATCAAATATTTCCTTG
The DNA here is from genome assembly GCA_034509955.1 of Urosaurus nigricauda. Classification (NCBI taxonomy): domain Eukaryota; kingdom Metazoa; phylum Chordata; class Lepidosauria; order Squamata; family Phrynosomatidae; genus Urosaurus; species Urosaurus nigricauda. The sequence goes on from JAOEGL010000006.1 coordinate 76,640,117, forward strand.
ACATTCTGAGAGGGCTTTCAGATTACACAATGAAATGATCTCTTTGAATAGATAAAAATCCACAGGGGAATGGAGCCTGTGTTTCTCATTGTGTCTGTGTTTGCAGAAGAATTCCTCCATTTGCTTTTCTGTCCCAATATCCCACTTTTTAACCTAGAGATGGGCAACTCTGATGGGCTTAGGGCAGTGGCATTCTCCCCCTGGGACTGTAAGGGGGCCACAGAGACTGCCAAAATGGAAAAACCAACCAATCTTGAAGTGGCTTGAAGTCCAATCTGGTTTCGAAAGATGCATTTTTTAATTATATTAAACAGTGCAGGTGGTGTTTGCAACCTCTTTAAAAAATGAACTGCCACCTCTATTAATTTCCAGAAGCAGCATTTTTTCTGTTTTTAATTTTTAAAAAAATAAGTAATCTATTTTAATATTCTAATAATTTAATTCTGTTTTAATGTACCACTTTTCTATGTTTTTAAATGTTGTGAAGCTGCTGTGAGTCCCAGTTCTGTATGATGATGATGATGATGATGATGATGATTAATAATAATAATAATATTTTGAGGGATGCCTTGGGGAATCTGAAGGAGGCAGAGGGCTACACAAACAGTTTAAAAGGCTACACACAGCTTCAGAGTTGCACCTGGCCCACCGCTTCCTGGTTTAAACCAAGAACTTTCATATTTTATTATTTAAGACTGAGGGTGTAGCTACACTATATAGATACTGTAATTTGATATTAACTGATGTGGTTCTATCCTATAAAATCTTGGATTTGTGAAATATTTAGAAGGCTCCACCACAGAACTCAAGTACTATAGTTCAGGGCAGTAGACATGAGCTCTCTAGGAGACCATTTGAAGTACCTCATCAAACTACAAATCCTAATATTTCACTGGATGGAATGCTTAGGACGGACTCAAACTGCCATAACTGTGTAGTGTAGACATGTTCTGAAATTAATTGTAAACAGGGTTTTACATCTCTGTCTGAGAGACTTCTCCCCTTTAAATTCTTTGGGGACATCAAGCAGTGGAAAAATTCTGTCAAACTTAGAAGATCACATATCTCACTGTGAACATGAATAGCCAATACTGCACTAATAAAAACTGATTAAAAAAACATTTAACATTGCAAAGCTTCCACTAATATGCTGCTTGTAGAAATGTGCAGTCTTGTATGCAGATAAAATCTTCACAACAAACACAAAACAAGTTCCTAAATGACTCGGGAACTGTTATCATTCGGTCTTTGAACTGCATTTTAAAGTTGTGCAATAGCGAAAAACATTTATGTTTTTAAAAAATGATAATGCTTCTAGATAATTATTGCAAAAACAAGTAAACAAGTTCATGTAAGCTAGCAAGTAGTACAGTAACACACAATTGCAAAAGAAAAGACCACTGCATCCTATTTCCACATCCCCTAATGGTGAATGTAACCTTCTCTCTATCATTCAAGTCTCTGTGAAATGCTTTTGTGGGCTTCTAAAAGGGATTGTGAAATAAATCCATCTTTGTACAGGTTTAGGCTCATGTCAACTTGGAGAAAATTCAGCATTAACTCCCACTGACAAGATCCAGCCATATGAACAACCTCCATCAATTGATTTAGCAGGAAATACAGTATATCAGTGGGCATTAACACAAAAGTTAGGTTAAAAATATCCCAGTTGACATACAAAAACCTTTACCTAACCTATGTATTTTGAAAATAAAATATTTCTTGTACTCATATCCTGCTGTGGTAAGCAGAATTCTGGATAAGAGAGACCTTTGAGGGTATCTAGTTAGGATGGCCTTGCTGTCTGGGGAGATAATGTCTAAATAGTAGCTTCTCCAAACTCTCATTGGAGGTGAGACTGTGCAGTTTGGCTTGCATATATTCAGCTGAAAGTGATAACTGACAATTGGGAAATCTAGCATGATCAGGAGCCACAATTCCCAATCCCCTCCATGCATTCAGAGAACACACAAGGTTGAAGGGAAACAAAGTCGGCTCTCCATATCCATTGATTTTCTATCCACAGATTCAACCATCCACAGTTTGCAAACAGATATACATTCCAAAAGGCTAACCCTGAATTTGCTATTTTATATAAGGGACACCATTTCACTATGGAGTTTATCACACGACAGGAATTGGAAGTATAATCCAATGGCAATCAGAATGCAATCACGGGGTTTCGCATGATTGTGTGAGAAACTATCACACACAATTTCGGGCACTGGGAGGGAATTTTGGGCAGTTCCGAACACAATGCAGCGTCAATATGCAATCACGTAAATTCGTTGAACTAGCGAATTTACTCAATTCTGAACTGGCCTTACTTCCATTTATTTCGAAATTGAGAGAAATTTCTACCGTGTGATAAACTCCTATGGCATTGTATTTAATGGGACTTGAGCATCCAAGGATTTTGATATCCATGGGGGTTTTGGAACCAAATAGTCAAAGTTGTACTGAGCAAAAGCATTGCTAATGTGAAAAAGAAGAGGAAATGAGGTTGTTTTGCTAATTCCAGTGTGTGATGTGTGTGTTTTAAACCACATGCCAGGAATCAGCATATCAAAATATAAAAGAAGTTGCAGTCCAAAAGCATTTAGAACAATGATTCCCAAAGTGGGCATTGAGGAGAAAGGGGGGCAGCAGGGGAGCAATGAAGTATAGGGGGCCACAGGGGAGCTTCAGACCAAGTATTGGTACTCAAGAAAGACACGGGGAACCAGCAGCCTTTAGGACTATGGTCTAGATGAGGAGTTAAAGCACATAGCAGTGGAAGAGAAGGAACTATCACACTGGGACCCTGCTTAAGCTTTGTGAGTTTTGCCAGGACTCGGCTGGCAGGTTGGAGCTGTTCTGCCACTCCTGCTTTCTTTTAACAGGCTGAGAGAAGAAGTTGCAGAAAAAACAATATTTTTTTTTTATGGGTGTGGGTAAGGCATGACTCTGATGAAGGGGGGGGGGGGAGAGTATCCGACGTCAATTCTTTGAAAGAGTCCTCCATCTCTCTCAGATTTCTCTTGATGGGGAGAAAAGTGGGAAGCTGAGTGCACCTCTCTTCACGCCGGTAAAGAAGAATCTTTCTCTGAAGATGCCAGCCACAGATGCCGATGAAACGTCAGAAAGGAACTCTTCTAGAACATGGCCACATAGCCCGAAAGCCCCACAAAAAACTATGGATGCCGGCCATGAAAGCCTTCAACTCCACAAGAATTGAGAGTCCTTCCTCACCAGGGAGAAGCTTCTCCCTTTGCACCCGGTCACCTTGGAGTCAGTAACTGAGCAGCCAGTCAAGTAATGACCAAGAAGCCTTTTGCTGGTGTTGCCTTTTGCCGCAAGACCAGCATGGGTGAGAATTTCCTGACCTCTGCTCAGCCAGCTGTTTGGTTGCTGCTCCCGAGGTGACCACGTGCAAAAGGAGCAGCAACTGAGCAGCCAGTCAAGGAGTGACCAAGAAGCCTCTCACCCACTCTGGCCTTTGCTGCAAGGCTGCCATGGACAAAAGATGCTGCTCAGCCAGTTACTTGGTTACTGCTCCCAAGGTGAACAGCTGCAGAGTCTCTGTTTCACCAGCTGCTTGGATGCCGCTCCCTTTGCACCTACCATGTTTCCCGGAAAATAAGACAGTGTCTTATATTAATTTTTCCTCCCAAACATGTGCTAGGTCTTATTTTCAGAGGATGTTTTATTTTTTGATGAAGAAGAATTCACATTTATTGTTGAACAACAAAACAAAACAAAACAAAACACCCCCCCCCCCGAACATTTATTATATACTGTATATATATTAATATACAAAAACTTTGCTAGGTCTTACTTTCGGGGGGAGGCCTTATATTTAGCAATTCAGCAAAACCTTTACTAGGTCTTATTTTTTGGGGATGTCTTATTTTAAACATTAAACATACCTAAGGCACAGTTAGACCCAGCTCAGCCACGGCAACCCACTGGATGACCTGGGGCAAGTCACACTCTCTCAGACTCAGAGGAAGGCAATGGCAAACCTCCTCCGAACAAATCTTGCCAAGAAAACCCCATGATAGGTTTGCCTTAAGAGTTGTCAGAAGTCGGAAATGACTTGAAAGCATACAACAACAACAAGGCATAATTAAGGCACACTGCTGCATGGAATCATAAAACCCATTCTCTGTTTTAGATCTGCATGTTTTGTAGTGTTGGACATGTTGTGTTTTCCTAATCAGACACACCTTCACAAAGAATGTTAATCTTTTTATACCTGGGTTGTATCCATATACCACACAGTTATAGCAACTTCATGCTCTTTTAATTGTCATGGCTACATCCCACAGAATCCTAGAAATTTGTAGTTTACTTAAGTCCAAAACACACTGTAGAAATAATCCAGTTTGAGACCTCTTTATCTGCCCTGGCTCATTACTAGGCAATTCTAGGGATTGTAGTTTATTGTGGCACCAGAACTCTCTTGACAGAGAAGGCTAAATGTCTCACAAAATTACATTTCCCAGAATTCCCTAGCATTGAGCCAGTGCAGTTAAAGCGGTCTCAAACTGGATTATTTCAGCAGCGTGTTTTGGACCTTAGATTCTTCTGCTAGGTCTAGTGCCTGTCACACAAGTCACACACTCTCAGCCTCAGGAGAAAGCAATGACAAACTCCCTCTGAGCATTGGCAAGAAAACTCTGGAGTTTTATCACATGGGAGGAATTTCTCTCAATTGCGAATGAAGCCAATTCGCAATTGCTAGTTTAGCGAATTTACTTGAAATCTGATTGCGTTCGGAATGTGTTCAGAATGACTTCCCATTTCCCGAAAATGACCCCCCCCCATTGCCCGAAATTGCGTGAGATATTCTTATACACATTAACATAAAACCTATGATTGCGTTCGGAATGACTCCCCTTTTGTCCGAATTTGCATGAGATAGACTCATTTGCTATTACGTGAAACCCTATGATTGCGTTCGGATTGCCACTGCATTATACCCCTAAATTCCATTGTATGATAAACTCCCCTGTGTTTGGAATGTGTCTTTGAGTAGACCGGGGCCCCTCTGTTTGGAATTTTTCTTTGGGTAGACAGGGGACCCCCTGCTTGGAATGTTGCTTCGGATAGACCATGGCCCCTCTGTTTGGAGTTTCTTTGGGTAGACCAGGGCCCCTCTGCTTGGAATGTTTCTTTGAGTAGTCCGGGACCCCTCTCTTTGGAATGTTTCTTTGAGTAGACCGGGGCCCCTCTCTTTGGAATGTATCTCTTAGGTAGACCGGGGCCCTTCTCTTTGGAATGTTTCTTTGAGTAGACCGGGGCCCCTCTCTTTGGAATGTGTCTCTGGGTAGACCGGGGCCCCTCTCTTTGGAATGGTTTCTTTGGGTAGACCGGGGCCCCTGTCTCCAATGCATCCAGCAACCAGCCTTTACTCACCAGTTTCCTGAGCCTACGATGCAGACCTTGAGAGGCAAGCTGCCTTGAGCCATGATTGGAGGGATTCTTAATAGGCAAACCTCTCTAAGGGAATTGCCCACCAGGCAGGGCCAGAGACTAGACTGCTGGGCTTTGCAATGGCCTGCTGCAAGCAAGCAAGGCTTCCTCCATACAGATGATGATGTCTGAGACTCAAATGCGAGATGATCCCGCCTCCAACTCCGCCCAAGAGCTCCTTCCCTTCCGGGGTTTGCTGGGAATTGTAGTCTGCTTGCAAAACACAGCTGAGTGTTATTTATTTATGGTTTGATCCAAAATAAAGTACAATTCCCAGGATCCCCTAGCACCAAGCCAGGGCAGTTAAAGGAGTCTCAAACCTAATTCTTTCTGCAGTGTGGATTGGACCCCTGGAAAGGGTAGCTTTGTGGCAGATCACACTCTCTCAGCCTCAAGAGGATGGCCATGGCCAGCCCCCATCTGACACAAAGGAGGACAAGGAATTGCAAAAAATAAATAAAATAAAATAAAATGGAGGGCATTCAAGGAAAAAAATGGAGGACACCACAACATGAGAGCTAGAAACTCTGATATCAATGTAAATGCATGCTTCTTAGCTATGCTCAAAATGGAGGATATTTTGGGATTCCTGTCGTTTTGGTTTTGCCTCACCAAACTACAAATCCCAGGATTCTGTAGGATGGAATCATGGCAGTGAAAGTGGTGTCAAACTGCTTTGTTTCTTTATTAAACCATATGGTTTAATATTAATATTATATGGTTTAATATTAATATTAATATTTAATATACTTAATATATTAATATTAATATATTAATAGTAATATTTAATATATTAGTAATATTCAATTGCGAGGCAGAGTGATGTAGTGGCTTGAGCATTGTGGACTATGGCTCTGGAGACCAGAGTTCGATTCCCTGCCCAGCCATGAAACCCAATGGGTGACCTTGGGAAAGTCACACTCTCTCAGCCTAAACAGCAGCATCTTTTCCCAGGAGCAATTTTTATGTGTGCGCACGTATCTTTAAGTCACCTGTTGACGTATGGCAACCCCATTAATTTTCCATAGGAAGGAATAATCAGGAGTGGTTTTGCCAGTTCCTTCCTCCGAAATATAGCCTCTAGCACCTGGTATTTGTTGGCAGTCTCCCATCCAAGTATTAACCAGAGCTGACTTTGCTTAGCTACCAAGATCAGGCAGGATCTGGTGTCTTTAGGGTATTTAGGGAAGCAACTGTTTACAAACTGGTAGGATTCAAAGATATAGCTGTGTTAGTCGGTAGAATCAGTACGTGGAGAGATCTTGTAGCGCCTTTGAGACTAACTGAAAGAAAGAAATTGGCAGCATGAGCTTTCCTAGACTTCAGTCTACTTCCTCAGATGCATTTGGTTGAGACCATCTGAGAAAATAGACTGGAGTCTTCAAAAGCTCATGCTGCAAACTTCTTTCTTTCAGTTAGTCTCAAAGGTGGGGCTACAAGATCTCTCCACATACTGTATACAAACTGATTATTGTATAGCTGCCCAAATATATTGTATACACTTCAATAGTTTATTGTACCAAGCAGAAAGCAATTCAAGGAGAATGCCAATTGGGGAAGAGAATAAAAGATGTCCTATGAATGCAAAAGTACTCAAACAAATTTTCAAAACTTTCTTTTATAAGATATATATATATATTTGTAAGCCAGGGCATGCCTGATACTATGTACGTTAAAGCAAAAATAGATCCCAATGAATTTATTAAGGGGAATTCTTCTCACCGATTCAACCAATGCAGTGCAGTACAGTCCAAACCTGGGAATGTTTACTCCCATCCTATTCAGTGATGTCTTACTTTCAGGCAAATGTGGATAGAGTACGTTACAGCCAGAGAGAGAGAAGGTCTGCATCTGCACAGCAGAAATAATGCAGTTTGACACCGCTTTAACTGCCATGGCTCAAGGATATGGAACGCTGGGATTTGGAGTTTTGTGAGATATTTAGCTTTCTCTGTCAGAGAACACTCTGGTGCAACAACAAACTACAAGTCCACGGATTCCATTGAGCCATGGCAATTAAAACAGTACCTAATTGCATTATTTCTGCAGTGCAGATGCAGCCAAGGAAAGACACAAAAGGAAACATGGTTTACGTTAACACACTTAACACACTAGACAAATCCCACACAGAAACAGGATTTAAAAGTAGATTTAAAAGTAGAAAACCAAACGAGAGACGTTTTTCAGACTACCTTTCTTCCAAAGAGCAATAACACGAAAGCAAAGTGAATGGAAAGTCAACAAAAATGACATCCTTTTTTACTTTCGGGAACTTCCCAAAAGTAAAAAGGGTGCTGGTTTTGTTGACTTTCCGTTTGCTTTATTTTAGCGGTATTGCTCTTTGGCGGAAATGCGTCTGAAAAACATCCCACATTTGTATTTTTTCTACTTTTAAAACCCCGTTTCTGCGTGGGGTTTGTCAAGTTTGATAAGGCTCTTATAGTGCAGCTTAAAATGGTGGTCCATTAACGGTACTGGTCTGCAAGCCCTCGGCTGTTGGTCTCCGCTCTGGGCCCCACAACAAACTCCAACTCCCAGAATCCCATAGCCTTGAGCCAAGGTCATTAAACCGGTGCCAAACCGAGTTATTTCTCCAGTGTGGATGCAGCCTTTGAAAGTACTGTATGTGATACTATGCGTGTATGTTGTATTGTTTCTGTTTTGGTGATCCTAAGGCAAACTTATCATGGGATTTACTTGGCACGTATTGTTTAGAGGAGGTTTGCCATTGCCTTTCCCTGTTGCCGAGAGCCTGTGACTTGCCCTAGGTCACCCAGTGGGTTTCATGGCTGAGTGGGGAATCGAACCCTGGTCTCCAGAGTCACTGTCCAACACTCAAACCACTACACCATGTTAAGGCACAAGTATGGCGGTCCGTGGAGGAGGGAACAACTTGGGTCTGCCACATCATCTGGAGAAGCACCGGTTTATGTGATGTGTTCAAGAAGCCCGAAGCAGGGCTATCTGTTTGATAAGGGTGACAGGAGAAAGGATCAAAGGCAAGTGGTTGTTTAAACAGAAGAAAAAGTACAATTAAGTTGATTGTGAAGAAGTTGTTTAAGGGAAGTGGGTTAATGCCAGGGTGCTAGATGAAAAGGAAACAACAAGAATGAAAAGTAATGTCCTTATAGGATTAACTGTTACACATACAGTTCCTTGGCAACAAACCGTCAATGTACAAAGAAAAATTTTTTTTGGGAGAAGTGTTCTGTCAAATGAGCCTCTACCAACGGCCTAAAGTGGCACATGCCAGACAATTTTATCACCTTGGTGAGAACTGACACAGGAAAAGCTACTTTCAGCTGCTTTAAGTCTGTTTTACGGTATATATAAAAAAGAGCAGAGATAAAGAGATGCATAAATATATTCATACACCAACTGTTCCGAGCATCCTCCGTGAGGTACAAGGATTGTGTTTTGCAATGGAAAATATGTTTCTACTTAGTGTGGAAGATTTCCAGCGTTACCTTGAGAAAATAACAGGTTGGATCCATTGTTGGTGTATCCACACTGCATATTTATGGCAGCTTGATACCATAGCTCCATCCTATGGGATCCTAGGATTAATATTTTAGGGAGAGATTCAGTAATCCAAACCCCTGAGCAACAATATTAGCTTTATCTGGAATGTACCTATAGCTAGACTACAAAGCCCACATTTCCATAGGATGGAGTCTTGGCAGTTAAACTTGTATCAATGAGCTACAGCAGTGTAGTGTGGATATACACTGAGGGAACATCTACACTGTAGAAATAATGTGGGTTGACACCACTTTAACTGCTATGACTGCATGCTACAGAATCCTGGGATTTGTAGTTTTTTGAGGCACCAGCACTTTCTGGTAGAGAAGGCTAAACACCTTGTGAAAATGCAAATTTCAAGACTCCATAGGATGGTGGGGCTACTGCACTTAAACAGCATTATTTCTACATTATAGATGCACCCTTCGTCATGCTTAAGGTAGACTCACTGAAGCTATCTACTTACCTCTTCATACTTGTGATGGAAAACACAAGGCCTGTGTGTCATGTGGCCCTTTCTAGCTGTATTCACTACCCATTACCTATTTGCCACCACCAAAAATTGCACTGTCCCAGATCCACAGCTTTTTTATGGGGGTGGGCAGGAGAGAGGAGAAATTTTCTCTTACAGAAGCGAAGAAGATGATCTGTTTTGCAAACTGACAGGGCTGTGTGTTATGGTGCAGTTCCTTCCCATTAAGTTTTGGTAAAAGCAAAATAAACAGAGGTTGGTAAGGTCCTTAGTGAATTTCAGGGAGTCCAGTGCAGTCACCATTGGAAGTTGTCTGACCCATATCTAATTAATTTCCTTTACTATATATGAATATAACTGAATTGATGATGAGGTTATGCAAATAGAAAGGGGTGTGTTTTTTAGCATCAAAGATTACAATAGTAGTTCTCCACTAAAAAGGGATCTGGAACCATTACTAAGGAAAGTCAAAGAGGAAAGTACAAAGGGAGGCCTAATGCTGAACATAAAGAAAAGAAAAGAAAAATAATTACCCCAATAGAAACACATAAATTCAACCTAGACAATAAAGAAATCGTAATAGAGTTCCTGTACTTAGGATCAAACATTGATCAGAATGGCGACTGCAGTCAAAAAACAAGAAGACTAGAAATGGGAAGGGCAGCAGTAAAATAATTAGAAGAGAGCCCAAAGAGCAAAAATATACAACTGAGCACCAAGGTCAGAATTGCCTAACTCATAGTATTCCCCATCACTATGTATGGATGTGAAAGCTGGACAATGAAAAAAGCAGATAAGAAAATAATTATCTAAGATGTGGTGCTGGAGAAGAGTGCTGAGGGTACTATAGATAGCCAAAAAGACAAAACAAATGGGTTCCTGAACAGATCAAGCTTGAACTCTCCCTGGAAGTCAAGATGATGAAACTGAGGCTGTCATACTTTGGCCACATCATAAGAAGGCATTACTCATTGGAAAAAATAATAATGCTAGGAAAGGTTGAGGGCAGTGGAAAGAGGGGAAGACTACACACCAAATAGCTAGATTCAATAGGGAGGTCATGAGCATGGATCTGCAAGACTTGAGCAGAGCGGCAGACGATAGGGGGATCTGGAGATGTCTTATCCATAGGGTCGCCATGAGTCAGGGCTAACTTGAAGGTAGTTAACAACAACAGATAGGGAACCAGCTTAGCTCCACTGGCATCTCTGTGTGGCATCTTTATTTTCTTTCACATGCAGTGGTCATTCATTTCTGTAGGACAGGCACAAGTGGTTGCACTATGTTCTGAAGTCACTTTATCTTATCCCCAAAACAGAGATTCTCCACTCTATCCACATTTTTCCCCTGCAAAAGGCCATAAACTAAGATCAGATCTGGTCAATAATTTATCTGAGAGGCAGTCTAATGCTGCTTCACTTTTAGAAAAATATCAGTGTGCATGAAAAATGTAATACATGGATCACTGAAGATTTAATGGAGCAAGTCAAAGAAGAGGAAGAAGTGTTTGATAGAAAGATCTCTTCTTAAGAAAGGACCTTTGGAACAATGGTGGGGACTGTATGTATCATATGTTGTTGGAATGCAAATACTGGCAGTCTTAGCCAACATAGCTAATGGTAAAGAATGCTGGGAGCTGCAATCTAACCATCTCTGGAAGCTGCATTATTTTCACTTTCCATATTAGAAGAAGGCAGCCCCCTTTGATCATAACTTGTAGTAAAGACAGATACATAAAAATAGTGTTTAAAAACTTCAGTATGCATGAACATGCTGATATTTTAATTTCTGTAGCCATGTTATTGTTCAGACACCATGCATGGGCTACATATTTGCCAGGCAGAGAGGTAGCGCATATGACATTAGAGGAGTGCATTGGGATTTTGCTTAAGAGTTGTCCCCTTTAGTAGCATAGGGCAGCCACAGCCTCCCACCTTCAGCATAGAATTGACCCACAAAGGTGTCATGAGAGTATATGGTTATGTCAGGCCTTGGTATTGCTGGGCACCACTCCATCAGATGTCATGAACCTCATAAAGGCCTTCTGAACCCCACCAAGATGATTAAATTGACAGGATTATATACACTTGACATGCTATTAAAGTAACCACTTTGTAAGAGGATTCTTACTGGCTGGCAACATAGCATGGTGTTGTTGTCTTCTATAAGATGCTGCTGTATCTGCATCATTGTAAATAATTCTGCACTATCACCCATAGGGACTTCTGAAATGCTTAGACTATATGGTACAATAATGGCATGTGGTTATTTAATTGAGCCTGATTTTATTTCCTTCCTTTCTATGAGCTCTAGACAGTGAACATGGCTCTCTCCTCCTCTCTGCTTTTTCTTCACAGCAACTCTGTGAGGTAGGTCAGGCAATTGGCTCTCAAAGTCATTGTATCAGCTTTTCCGACCTAATACCTTTGCTCCCATCATATCAAACCACACAGGCCATGCTCACGTGCGCTGATGAGAATTGTCATCTGAAACATTTGGAGGACTTCAGGTTGGGGACAGAACACTATGAGCTCAATGATTTCTCATTTCAAGCAAAGTGGCTCTCATTGTAGCAGGTCTTGTAAGAGGTGTGATCAGAGAGGCACTGCATAATAATGCTGCAATAAAGAGGTAATGTTTCTTTTGGCATGTCAAGCCACACTGTCTTCCATCCTGTAATATTTCATTTAGTTGAAATTAAGCTTGTCAGTGTCAGGATAGAAGGTAGAATCAGACTCACAGTGCTGAAAGGGATATCAAAGATCATTTAGTTCAACCACCTGCCTGTGCAGGGTTAGGCCTTGCCCCCCATCCTTATTTAACAATAAACCTTTCTGGATGACCAAGGCCAGTTACTATCTCTCAGCCAAACTACCTCACAGGATTGTTGTGAGATAAAATTGGTTTCTGAACAATGTATGCTGACTTGAAATCCATGACCTTATCACATGGGAGGAATTTCTCCCAGTTTCGAATGGGGCCAATTCGAATTCACGTAAATTCGCTAGTTTAGCAAATTTACGTGAGTTCTAGTTGTGTTCGGAATGTGTCTGGAGTGACTTCCCTTTACCCGAAAATAACCCCCCATTGCCCGAAATTGCGTGAGATAAGTTATTATGCAATAATGTGAAAGCCCATGATTGCGTTCAGATTGCCTTTGGAGTATACCGCCAAATTGCCTCGTGTGATAAGGTCCAAGGATAGGGTTAAAAATAACTTATGAAATCAGTACCGGAATCTTGGACTGCCTGATAGTTTGGCCTTCTTCTCCCAACAGCTGACAGTAAGACAGTATGAAACTGGCCAAAGATTCCCTACCTCTCACATAGGCTGCATTTACACTGCAAAATTAATGCAGTTTGACACTCTTTTGACTGTCATGGCTCCGTGCTATAGCATTCTGGGATTTGTAGTTTTGCGAGATATTTAGCCTTCTCTGTCAGAGACCTCTGATTCCATAACAAATTGCAAGCCCCAAGATTCCATAGGATGGAGCCATGACAATTAAAGCAATGCAAAATTCATTAATTCTATAGTGTGGCAGCAGCCGTACAGGGCTTAAATAAGTAGTTCCCAAAAGCGAACAGATCTGAACAAATCTTGCCAAGTAAACCCCATCATAGGGTCACCTTAGGGTTCCCATAAGTTGGACATGACTTACGTAACACAACAATGAATCCCAAACATTGGCCCTCCAGATGTTTTGGATTTCAACTCCCAGCAGCCCCATCGAACTTGTTCAACAGTCAGGAATTCTGAAAGCTGAAATAACTAAAACACCTGGAGGACCAAAGTTTGGGAACCACAGGTCTGAGTATAATTTCAGTAACTACTTATTCTTCTCCTCCTTACATCTGTTTCCATTTCTCATTTCTTCCATTGTTATTCCTACCTCTTGTGTTATTTTATAGGTAGCAATTGTTTAGATGTAGTCACCATCCATTGTAAAAAACCATATACATAGATAGTTGCTTCTACTATTATTATTGCTACTATGGGGATATAATGGGAGCTTTACCTGCATATTACCAATGTTGTGGTAATTAAAATAAGTGAGTTGCAAAGGTGAAGTGTCTTTAGACAACAGTTGTGAATTTCAATACTCAAAATATTCAAAGAAATTGATATAAATGTAAGCAAAGAGGATATGATACAAGAAGACATGATAACAACTTGTACTGCTTAACCTTATTCAAAAGTCTTTATAGGGAATCCAATCACCAATACTGTATTCTGAAACATATTAAATCACACTTAAGTTGATAGTTGGCATTGCAGTAATTAACACAACAAAATTACATTAAATTAGCACATGTAATCTTTTAATGGTTATAACACCTCTGGGATTTTATGCCAAATTGGATTAAATAACCCAACATACTTTGACTTTTCTTTCAGACTGGAAACACTAATGTATTATGTCTCCTGTGTCAAGATGTAGCAGATGTTCTGGAAATGGCAACCTGACACCGTAATCTCTTTTCTTTACATGAACAAACCTGTCTTGATTCTAAGATGGATGACAAACAGAATACATAGAAGCCTTTCCTCCAAGGAATTTCTGCTTAGTATTAAAGGCAATACTTACAACGTGAGTCTGTTAACAAGTCAGAAAAGACTTTCTTATGGCCTATAGCTATTCCCTTTTCATTAAAACAGTGTGAGCCAAAGGCAGCCCTGGGAATTCATCGGGGCCTCCAAGACAAATTTGTGGTTCCTGATCAATCCAGCTTCACTGGAGTAACAGGGGCTGGTGACAGTAGGGGCTTGGCATGGCTACAGTGCTGACCCCGAAACTGAGATGAGGGTGGGCTAAAGGTTTCATCCACTTTTATCCAAATAATTTACTCCTCCCCTGTACCCCATGGGTACAAGGAAAAGACATAATCTTTCACATGCGAATAGTAACTAAGGTTGCATCCGCACTGCAGAAATAATCCAGGTTGACACTGGTTTAACTGCCATGGCTCTGTGATATGGAATCCAGGGATTTGTAGTTTGTTGTGACACTAGAGTTCTCTGACAGAGAAATCTAAATAGTGTATTTCACAAAACTAACAGTTTTAGCATTGAGTTAAGTCAGTTAAAGTGTAAATTTACAGCACTATATAAATAAAAGTTAATAATAATACAGTAATGTGATGTCAACCTGAACTATTTCTGCAGTGTGGATGCAGTCTAAAGCATTAAATGGGAAAAAAAGGCTGCAAACCTGAACATGTTTACTTGAAAGCTGACCTCATGATTATATAAACTATAGTGCTCAGAAATTTGATGTTTTTGTAAGGTGAGAGCAATCATTGACTTTCAGAAACTGAGCAGGGGAGAGGGAGAGTATACCCTCCTCCAGAAATGCATTTTTGCCCTTTCTGCATCTCTTTCTACCCCACGTCCCACTACTGTCATTGGTCTCTTAAGCTGTTACATTATATATTTATCCCATCCTTTCTCCGGGTAGCTTCAGGGATCATATGGGAAAACATTTATGTCAATAAACCAATCACAGTAACATATATGCCATCTGCCACAATCATTAAAATCTGGTTCATGCTATTGTTTTCTTCTAGGATCAAGGCAGGCCTGTGAGCTATCCACATGAGAAATAAACAGATGGTGAGCCTACTCTTAGAACTCAGCTGCATTGCAAACAGAGCTTGGGAAAGTTAGATTTTGGACTACAGCACCTAAAACTGTAGTCCACTGGCCATACTGGTTGGGGAATTCTGGGAGCAATTGTCCAAAAATAACTTTTCCATGCTTTGCTCATTAGGAAACTACTGTATATAGTCGACTATAAGTCAACCTCATGTATAAGTCGAGGACAAATTTTGGGGCCAAAATTATGGATTTTGCTATGACTCGTGGATAAGTCGAGGGTAAAACTTAGGGCACATAGCAAAGGATCTAAAGAATGAAGAAAAGTAAAGCAATGTCAAAGAACTCGCAAAATTCCAGCTGACATAACTCTATGTGCTTACTCTTAAGGCTGGCTGGATGAGAAAGTAGAGAGGGTCCGTACTTCCAGGACAAATTATACTCTTGCTTTTCACCAGGGGAACGGTTGTGTCTTTTAAAAAAAAGTTAAGTATTTACATTGACCCGTCGATAAGTCAACTCAGTTTTTTGGGATCAATTTTTTGACCTAAATTTCTAGACTTATACATGAGTATATACAGTAAAATCATGAAGAGGTGAGGTGGCAAAACAACACAAGAAAAGATCCTGGTTGCAATGCTAATTAATACATTATTGGCTAAGAAAATAATTTGCATAGCTGAGCCAATTCTATGAGTTGTTTTCATATATTAGACAAAAAAGAATATTTATGTGTGCATACATTATTCTCACTACACAATTATAGTGCTATGATTCCATTTTAACTACCATAGTTTTATTCTATGGAATATGGGGATTGGCAACCTGGAGAAAAGCATTTGGAATTTTCAGCTAGAAAGATGTAGTGTCTCAGCAAAGTACAAAACATAGGGTTCTCTAGGATGCATCCATAGTGGTTAGAGTGGAATGATAGTGCTCTGTCTGAGTGATGTGACAATATCCCAGGAAACTGTGGGAAGGGTAACTAGAAAATTAACACAGCTGATTTTCCTGATTCCCATCCGCCACAGTGATGGTGTTCCAGCAAACATACAGAACAAACATAGGTTTCATATCCCTTTCTCTCTCTGCAGTTTGAGGGAATTGTTGCCACCGCATTTGCTAAACAAGTAAAGGCTTCCACCATGGTGTAGTGCTTTGAATGTTGGACTACAACTCTGGAGACCAGGGTTCAATTCCCACTTGGCCATGAAAACCACTGAGTGACCTAGAGTAAGCCACATGCTCTCAGCCTCAGGGGAGGGCAGTGGCAAACATCTGCTGAACAAATCTTGCCAAGAAAATCCCATGATAGGTTCACCTCAGGGCCACCACTGGTAGGAAATGACTTGAAAGCACACAATAGACACACAACACACACTATTCTTGTCACTCTCCTGTCTTCGTCCTTCTGTAATTGGGATGAGCTGTGTGAAGCAGGTAGTGGTGGTTTTGCTTGGCTAGTGGCCCAAGTTCAGACTAGCTTTGCCAGTATCCCTTCTAGTGCTACTATATACAAGAAATCTCCCTCTGGAACTCTCCCTTAGTGTGGAGTCGAACGCTTTCATGGCCTGCATCCATAGTTTTTTGTGGGGCTTTTGGGCTATGTGGCCATGTTCTAGAAGAGTTCCTGAAGCCTTGAAGATGCCAGCCAGAGATGCTGGCGAAACATCAGAAAGGAACTCTTCTAGAACATCGCCACATATTTTGCTGCCTGTGGCAAAAATGAGATGCCACCTCTTTCCATTTCATGTACAAAAAGCCAACTAGAGGAGCAGCTGAAATTTTCTCTAACAATGGCAATGGGGATGTGGTGGCTTAGTAATTAAGACACCAATTCTGATGACTGGAAGATCAGAAGGTTGGCAGTTTGAGGCCCGAGTGCTTCATGATGGGGTGAGCTCCTGTCACTAGTCCCAGCTTCTACCAACCTAGCAGTTAATAATAATAATAATAATAATAATAATAATAATAATAAGATTTATTTCTATACCGCCCTTCCATAGATCAGGGCAGTGTACAACATATAAAAACATTAAAACATCAAAACCATATAAATTAAAAACAATCCAATTACAATAAAACAATAAAAACAATAAAAACAATGTTCCCAGTGCAAGTGCGGCAGCAAAACAGTAGGCGGCTTACTACAGGCTAATAATAAAAAGGTCCATTCAACAATGTGCCTGCTTAAATAAATAGGTCTTTAGATCCTTCTTATATTGAGCAAGGGAGGGGGACAAGCGGAGTTCGGTAGGTAGAGAGTTCCAGAGACAGGGGGCAGAGATGGAAAAAGCCCTCTTCGTTGTACTCACTAGTCTGGTCTCCGGAACTCTCAATAACCGCTGTCCGGAAGATCTTAGTGTGCGGGGCGGATTATATGGGGAGAGATGGTCCTTCAGGTACCCTGGGCCCAAGCCATATAGGGCTTTGTAGGTAATAACCAGCACTTTGTACTGAGCCCGGAAGCGAATCGGCAGCCAATGAAGATCCTTCAGAATAGGTGTTATATGGGCGGCCCTGGGAGCACCAGTGACCACCCGCGCTGCCATATTTTGCACCAGTTGTAGCTTCCGAGTGTGATACAAAGGCTGCCCCATGTAGAGCGCGTTACAGAAATCCAACCGAGAGGTTACTAGAGCATGTACTACGGTTTCAAGGTCCCTCCGGTCCAGGTAGGGACGCAGCTGGCGTATCAGCCGAAACTGATAACAGGTGCTCCTGACCGTCGCATCCACCTGAGGAGTCAGATGGAGCGACGAGTCAAGGAGCATCCCCAGACTGCGTACTGTGTCCTTCACGGGGAGCGTGACCCCGTTCAGGACAGGTGGAACCACCTCCATCCCTGGACCGGGAGAACCTATCACCAGTACTTCCGTTTTCTCTGGTTCAGGCTGAGTCTATTTTCCCTCATCCAGTCCATTACCGATTCCAGACAGGCCACGAGAGGAGCGACGCCATCCCTGGTCACTGCATCAGTCGGAGACATAGAGAAGACTATTTGGGTGTCATCAGCGTACTGATAACACCGCGCCCCATGCCTCCGGATGATCTCTCCCAGCGGTTTCATGTAAATGTTAAAGAGCATGGGGGACAGAATAGCTCCTTGAGGAACCCCAGATGTAAGGGCCCTCTTATCGAAGCAGACATCCCCCAGCTGCACCATCTGGAACCTCCCAGAGAGGTAGGATCTGAACCACTGGAGCGCAGTGCCTCCGATTCCCACCTCTACCAGGCGTTCCAGAAGGATACCATGGTCGATGGTATCGAAAGCCGCTGAGATGTCCAAGAGCACCAACAGGGACACGCTACCCCTGTCGATGCCCAGACGGAGATCATCGACCAGGGCGACCATGGCAGTCTCAACCCCGTAGCCCGCCCGAAAACCGGTTTGAAATGGATCTAGAAAATCCGTTTCGTCCAAGATCGATTGAAGTTGGAGTGCAACCGCCCTCTCGATCACCTTCCCCAAAAATGGCAGTAGCGAGACTGGCCGATAGTTGTTATGAACCAGGGGGTCGAGGGAGGGCTTTTTAAGTAATGGTTTTATTGTGGCCAATTTAAGATTATGCGGAAAATGCCCTTCCCTCAAGGATGAATTAATAATCCGGTGTAACAATGAAGTTACAACCGGTCCCCCCTGGGCCACTAGCCACGAGGGACAGGGATCGAGGGAGCAGGTTGTCTTCCTAAGACTTCTAAGGATCTTGTCCACATCCTCGGTACTGACAGACTCAAACTGATCCAGTACAACAGAGTCCACGGAAGCTCTAGACGCCTCTATTCTGGGTTCTGCTTCAATTCTGGCGTCCAGACCTTCGTTTATCCGAGAGATTTTATCCGCGAAGAAGTTGTTAAATTGGTCACAGCAGGCCTTGGTTGGTTCAAGGATCTGGTTCGGGGCAGGGGGGAGCTGAGTTAGCTCCCTCACTACCCTGAACAACTCTGCTGGACGTGACTCCGCGGACGCGATACGAGCAGCAAAGAACGAGTTCTTAGCTGCTTGTATCGCCTCTCCGTAGTCCTTCAAATGATGGTCTAGGAGAGCCTTGTCGGATAAACGCTGGTGTTTCCGCCAGGCGTGCTCTAGCCGTCGCAGGACCCGCTTCCTTGCCCGGAGGTCTTCCGTATACCAGGGCTTCCTTTTGGAAGCAGGCCTGAGAGGGCGCTTGGGAGCGATACTGTGTATAGCCCTGGAGAGATCTGTATCCCAGGTGTTAACTAGGGCATCAACAGTGTCGCCGTCACTTCCAACCATATATCCCTCTAGGGCTTCTTGGAACCTCTCAGGTTCCATCAGCCTTCGAGGGTGGACCATTCTAATAGGTCCGCCACCCCCGGGGGGGATCTGGGTTGATGCCTTGATGCTTGCCTCCACCAGGAAATGATCCGTCCATGACAAGGCGGAAATGTTGGTAATTTCCGCCCACGGAGTTTCCATGTCCGTACAGAAGACCAAATCGAGTGTATTCCCCGCACAATGCGTTGGACCCGAAACCAACTGAGACAGGCCCATGGCTGTCATGGTCTCCATGAATTCCCGAGCCGCACCAGATGGAACATTGTTGACCGCGAAGGGGATGTTGAAGTCTCCCAGGACTAAAAGCCTGGGGGACTCCAATATCAGCTCCGAGACCAACTGTGTCAGCTCATTAAGGGAGTCTGTTAGCGCACGGGGTGGCCGGTAGACTAGCAGAATCCCTAGACTGTCTCTAGCCTTCAGGGTCAGGTAAATACACTCGATATAGGTAGTCTGACGGACATGGTTCCTGTGTAGAGACAAGGTGTTTTTATGCACCAAGGCAACACCCCCCCCCCAGTTCGAAAGCATTCAAGTGCAAGTAGATAAATAAATACCACTTTGGTGGGAAGGCAACAGCATTTGGTGCAGTCATGCTGACCACATGACCACCCGAGTCATCTTCGGACAACAGTGGCTCTTCAGCTTAGTAACGGAGATTAGCACTGACCCTTACAGTCAGTTATGACTAAACATTCATGGGGCTGTACAAATCACCCCTAAGGGGTGGGCTGCAGCTGCTTCTCTGTGCTCTGGATCGGGGCTGCGGCAACCGTATGCCATGGCTCTGATCTCACATTTCCAGGGCGCAAAGAGGAGCTGCAAAAAGCGGCTCCTTTCTGTGCTGTGGAAAGCTGTGGTGCCACTGCTTTTCCGTGCTCCTTTGGCATTTCGTTATGCAGACGCAGCGCCAGAGGAGTGCCATGATGCCGTGTGCCATGTGGTGCAGCGCGCAGCATCATACAACTCTGGAAGCAGAGTCAGGACGTGCATCGTCTAGATGCCATGCCCTGACTCCGCCCCAGGCTGGCCAAAGTTGCTGGTCTGCACAGCCCCCATGTCAAGGGACTACCTTCTCTTTTAATGTCAATGGAACAGTGTCCTTCATTGCACAAAAGTGGGCATCTTAGTTTAGGATGGAGCTTGCTTTTTTTGCCTGTAACTCCTAGAACACACTGAACTAGAGCTCCCAAAATTCCAATCACTAACTTCTATGGGCTGCACAAAGCAGTCTATGTGGCATGCAGCTCTTTAATCCAAGACTTTGCTGTCTCCTTCCAGCTCTGTTCATCAGCCTGATAGTAGGGCTAGGCCTCACTGTAGTATGTAAATACCAGCTTTGCGCAGCTGTATTGTGTTCCTCATGGGGGGTTCCCATGACTGCAGTGATTGGAAAATCAGCTTCTGCAGGTACAGAAACTGTGAAAGACAACCTATGGAAATTTCTATTCACGGGTAATAGGTAATAGCTTTTCTGAGCAAATATATCCTAGGGATGGTTTGAAGGTGCAGAATGGCATAACATGCTGATCAATAATTGGTTTGGATCTTTATTCCTTTTTGGTAATGTGCCACATTCCAAACCCCATACTTCTTGTTTTTTAGTATTTCATACAAATTTGGAAATGTGTAATTGATTGGCCAAGTACTACCTCCAAAGTAGACCAGTGTAACAAGGCAGCAAATTGGCTGCAATGATAGGAAAGTAAAAATAGATTGATCAGAAGCCAGAAGTTGGAAAATTCAGTTTTGTGTATTATGATCCCAGAATCATCCTGGGCTGGGGTCTATGAGAGATGCAGCCCAAAAATTAGCTCCCCCAGTCTTTGGGGGAGATGAGAAATCAACTTGTTACAAAAATAGCACCATCTTCAGGCCGCAACATTAACTACTAGTTTGGATGAGTGTTGGCTTAGCCTTAGCTCAGCACAATGTTCTTTTCTCATGTTACCTTGGAGTACTTCCAGTGGGGAGTATTCTGGTAAAAGCATATAATGGTCTCTCAAGAGAGCCTCAGTAAAATAAAGACAAATGCTCCTCTGCAAAGCTCTTTACTTTGGGCTGCAATTGATGTCTGTAGTACACCTAGCAAGGCAGAATGTTTCAAAAATGACATGCAACAGAATTAACAATACTAGGGGGAAGAAAACAAAATACTTTTTTGTTACAGAAGGAAAAACAGATTGTGTAGTTCTATCTATTACTTTAATAAGACAATTACTCGATTTGCACATCAGGAAATTTAATACTTGCTTTATACATATGAAGCCTTCATAGCATCTTCATTGGCAGATTCTGCATATCTAGTTCCTGGGTTAGTCTGGGACACCATAAAAGCGGTCTTTGTAATATCTCTTTGTGCTCTTCATGAAGCTTTGCTAACATTTACTTGATTAATCTCTTTTTCAATGGTGAGTTTCCTGTCCAATCTTTCTCTTATAAATAGGAGACTAAAGTACTCTGCAATGTAATGGTGTTGGATTTTATATGCGTTGCTTTAATCATTTATATGTACGTGGTCTTAGATTTCCTTTTCATTTGGGGCTTTTCATTGTGTTGTAACCCATCTCAAAAGGAAAAGTCAGAAAGTGACCATAAGGCCGAAATGAGATAGAGCCATGTTGAAGAAAACAGTTTGCACAGAAAATGCTATAAACTCCTAGTGATTTCAGGTTAGGTTAGGTTAAACATTCTGAGCCATGTTCTAAAACATCTTGACATGTTCTGCTACTATGCAAAGGTCTGCTTTGCAGTCTTCTTTTTCCCCCAGTTGATGATTTAGATACAGTTTGACATGTGAAAAGTTACGAGTTTTGACTGGAGTAGCAGCTGAAATTTTCTCCGACAATAGCAACGGAACAGTGTCCTTCATTGTACCAAAAAACAACAGCTTAGCTTAGGGCAGAGTTTGGAAAAGTTGCTTTTTTTGTCTATAGCCCCCAGAACACACTGAACTACAACTCCCAGAATGGATTTATTTATTTACAGTATTTATACCCTCCTCCTCAGCTCTAAAGGGTCTCAGAGTGGCTTACAGAATGGCTGTACTCTAATTCCTCACTTCTATGGACTGCACACAGCAATCTATGTGTCAAGTCGCTCTTTCATCTAACATTTCAACTCCTTTAGTTAGTTAGTTAGTTAGTTAGTTTATTTCATCTCTATACTGCCTTTCTCCCAGAAAGGGACACAAGGCAAGTATATCTGCTGAGGTGATTATTCAGCCAGATAGTAGGGCTGGACCAGACCATAGTATGCAAAGGCCAGCCTTGCATAGCTGCATCAGGTTTCTCATGAGGATTCCCATTACTTCAGTGACTGTGAAATCAGCTTCTGAAGGTACGTGAATTGTGAAAGACAAACTATGGAAATTTATACAGTGGGCCCTTGTTTTCCTCTGGGGTTTGGTTGCAGGACCCTCCGTGGATAACAAAATCCGTGTATGCTCAAGTCCCATTAAATATAATGGCACAATAAAATGGTGTCCCACATATAAAATAAAAAATCAAGGTGCATTTACAAGCGACGGGTAATGACTTCTGTGAGCAAATACATCCTCGGGATGGTCGGAAGGTGAAGAATGGCACAACATGCTGATCAGTAATTGCCAGCCTATGGAACTTAAGCCTTTTTTGGGTATGTGCCACATTCCAAATTCCATACTGCTTGCTTTTTAGTATTAGTTACAGGTTTGGAAAAGTGTAGTTGATTGGCCAAGTAGTCCCTCCAAAGCAGACAAATGTAACAAGGCAGCAAATTGGCTGCAATGAGAGGAAAATAAAGGTAGGTTGAACAGAACTCAGAGCTTAGAAAATTTAGTTTTCTGCAGTATGGTATTAGAAACATCTTGGAGTGGGGTTTATGAGAGATACAGGCCAAAAATAAGTTTCCTTAGCCTGATAGTAGAGCTGGTCCTGACTGTAGTAAAAGCCAGCTCTGCACAGGTACACATGAATGACAGCTAGAACACTGCATCTGAGGAAGGAGAAAGATGTCTATGAAAGCTCTATGTCTATGAAAGTCTATGCTACCAGTTTTTGTCTTTCAATTGGTCCCAAAGGTGCTACAAGATTCATTTGTAACTAGAACACTGGAGTAAGATACATAGAAGAAATGTATTAAGCAAAGTTTTGAGATAGTGATTGCGCCTTATTGGTGAATTTATATGACTATTGAAATTGTTTGTTGCTCAGTTGCTGCCATTGTATGTTTTTACAATAATTCTATATAACGTTCATTGATTTACTTGTTTGGGATGGAACTTTTGAGCACCTCTGAATAACCAGCACTGTATTTGGAGGTCCTAATAGTTTTATACCTCATATCTGGAGCTGGCATGTTTTTGAGAGATCAGTGACCTTTCAGAAACACTAGGTCAGGTTTCCAGGAAAACAAAAATCATTTCCCCTGAGGCATGTGTACATCCAAGTAAACAAAACCACCAAATCTAAAGTGCTTCTTGCTTCCCCCATGTAATCTGCATTTCCTCTCAAAGCCTATGACAAAGGGTCTCTTTGCACCTAAACCAGTAAGCCAATCTCTCTCTGGAGTTTATCACATGGGGAGGAATTTCTCCCAATTTCGAATGGAGCCAATTCGAATTCACGTAAATTTGCTAGTTTCACGCAATAACGTGAAACCCCATGATTGCGTTCGGATTGCCTTTGGAGTATACCCCCAAATTCCCTTGTGTGATAAACTCCTCTGCCTGCCCCCTGTTTTATCCCCAGCCAAACATCTCAACCCATCCATCTCAGAAATATCCCAATCCAATCACTGTTTTTGTTACACTAAAGTTAAAACCACCAACCAGTCCAGAATCCCATCATTGATTCTATGGCTAAGTCAGTTAGACTTTGTTACCTGGTCAGACAGCCCATCATCTAGAGCTAGTTTTAAGGTATAAACATGGTTTTCCTGTCTGAGCCACTGCAACTTTCCAAAATTTTCTCATCAGACAGTGAACTATAACCCCATTACAACACCCCTAAACACTCTGCCATCCTCTTTCCAGATTTCCATTTCAGTTAGCTCCGTAAGCTGCGTTTGTTTGAATAATTCAAGTACGCACTCTGCATTTTTAAAAATAAAATTCTGTTAATTCACCCACGACCTGGAGACCTTCCACCTAGTACTGGTATACACTAATGCACATAGTCTAAAGGTTACCCAATAATCTTTTAAAACTAATTTCCCCAACATTTGAAGTAACTCTAACAGTAGGTGAGGACCCCTTGGTTGGCCCCCCTCACTGTTTTTTGGGTAGCAGAACCCAGAACTCCCAAGCCAGAATCTGTCTAGTGCTTCATTATGAAACTGATAAGTCCAATTGAATATCAGACTCCATTCATGAAACATAAAGAGGTAAGATTTTACATTGTGTGCTTTAGAAAGAAGGATGTACTAGAGTAAACAAGCAAAAATAAATGCACTTGTTGTTTTCTAGATTTGTCTCCTCTTCCAGCAAGGAAAACTAAAAGACATTGCTTATTTGCATATGTTTTATTTACTTTTATGCCCTTTTCACGAACATCAGGGTCACAGCTTTGACTGTAAATGGTTGATTTTGAGACAGCCTGTAATCATAATAAGTTTGGGATGGGTTGCAGATTGACACTGCAGGACAGTGCACTTAGCGGTGTAGCTATCTGTTTGTGTGTATTGGGGGGGGGGGGAAGATAAGGACATTGTGCCCCACAAAGAGAATTCTACTCCCCCGTGACATTTTCTGTCAGTCCCAAATTTCTTGTGTTGAAGAGAGCGAGACACTGAAAATCATTCACACATGGAACGTTGACATTTGCTACGTTTGTAGATATTCTCTGTTTTCTTTATGCAAGGTATTAATGTTGGGAAGGTTCCCAGTGGTTAAAAACTGCTTCTCAGGGACACGTGTGGGATGAAGAATCACTTTTACAATGCTCACAAAAGCAAAAAAAAGTAACTTTTCCAAGCTCTGCTCTTTTCTTGTTCTATATCTATAAACTGTTGCTCTGCCTAAATACTGTAAAGGACCCAGATCCCAACTGATCTTAGAAGCTAAGTAAGGTCAGGTCTAATCTGTACTTGGATGGGAGACCAGGAGAGAATACCAAATGCTATAAGTTGTATTTCAGAGGAACGAACTGGTCCGAGTATTCCTTGCCTAAGAAAACCCTGTGAAATTTATGGGGTCATTGTAAGTTGACAGGTGGTGAATTGAAGGCGCCATATATATAATATTTATTTATTTCAAACATTTTTATCCTGCCCTTCTTCCACAATGGGATTCATTGCTACTGCTGCCATTCCCCGGTCTTAAACAACCCTTTCTTGACTTCACTGTTAATTTTTCTTTTGAACTTAACATATACAAAATACTTCCTTGACTCTTTGGTTTTCTACACAGCAATGTGTTCCACATAGCAGCAATGAAAAAATCTTGTTTTTTTAAAATGTATTTCTCTCTCTCTATAAATGTCAAGTTTGAAGTCATGCTTAACCAAAAACATGCATAAGCAAAAACAGCTATTTGCAGTTCAGAGATCTCCACCCTTAGTCAACATTTTATAGCATATATTTGCCAACCCATATGTTTCCAGTCAATTTTCTTTTACTTTAGGAATGCAAAATCTAACAGAAGATTTCTACTGAATTTGGAAATGTCACTGACAAACATAGTCTATTCTTTTTGCAGGATCTCATTCCATTTTGGTCTGTTAATGAAAGTCCTTAGGGGACTTTCCTTTCCTCAAATTCATTCAAGCTATGCTAGCATTTTTAGAAGGCCAAAATGAAAATGTAATTAATAGTTTCCTTTAAGATGTGGTTTTCAATCCAATAGACGGCTTCTAGTTGTAGTGTGCAGTGTGGGTTATGAACAAAAGCTTTACTGCAGTTTGGGTTAGTGAGGTAAGGTATACTTGCATTTCTTTTTTTATTATTATTACATTATTTTTTTAAGTACAACATCTTTGCATTTCTGAATTATTTCCTTGTGCTCTACCACCCTCAAATGTATATATTCTGTTAACTTGGTATAGGACCCTCTCAGTGGTTGCTTCCAGGCTCTGAAACTCTTTTCCAAGGAGATTAGACTGTCACTCTCCTTGCTATCTTTCTATAGGAGGGTGAAGGCCTTTTTCATAACCTCCAACAGATGAAAATTAGGAAACGTAGCCAACCAAGATCAATGTGATGAAGATGGCAAAAAAATGTTAATGAGGAAGAACAGGTCAGCTATGAGATGCTGCAGGAGTTTGCTTTTGCCCGAGCTTACTGGCAGCGGTGTCCTTGTCCAGTATGTCACCCACTTTGGGGAGGTGGGACTTCTGGGGTGCCAGATTTCTGGGGAGGGGCCAAAAATACACTCCCTTCACCTCGCTGGCATGGCACAGCCCTCTCAGCAGCCTCCCCTAAGGCAACCACGTTTTCCACACCTCCCAGGTCCCGTGTGGCCATGGCCTCACAGGACCCAGAAGGCAGCTGCATGCTCCACCAGCAGTGTACAACCCCACCAGGTGACACTTCTTCTCTGTGGTGTGGCAGTCCGCACCACCACACCCTCCTCCAGTGATGCCACTACCTACTGGGAAGGGCACCAGTATACCCCCACTTCTCCTCCCATTGCTGTTGAATTAATTGAATACAAACTACTTTTGCATTTTGAACTCATATACAGGATAGAATTTTCTGCAGACACAAGATAATCCTGATATTGGGAAATATGCCCAAACTCCCAGCCACCTT
This sequence comes from Urosaurus nigricauda, assembly GCA_034509955.1. Classification (NCBI taxonomy): domain Eukaryota; kingdom Metazoa; phylum Chordata; class Lepidosauria; order Squamata; family Phrynosomatidae; genus Urosaurus; species Urosaurus nigricauda. The sequence continues at coordinate 76,667,191 of JAOEGL010000006.1, forward strand.
TTTGAAGGTTGTGTGGAAAGCAAAGCAGGTAGCTCCTTGAAAACAATAGCATAAAATGGTGGCTGACAGTGGGGAGAAAATTCTAAGAACTAATACAGTAATAAATATCCAGTAATAATATACCTGGACTGGACTGCAGTGTATGCACTACATCTCACCCCTCAAAAGGATTTTAATAAAGGATTTTAATAAAAGGAGAAACTACCCCTAAACATGCTAATGACACATGGACACTGGTTGACTGTTATTGGTGGGAGAGCGGGATAATGGCAAAATAGGGAGGGGAAATTATGGTGTGTCTGGAACTCTGGACAGAAGTGGGCTCCACTTGTTATATGTGATCAAACTATTATTATTATTATTATTATTATTATTATTATTAGAATATTGAAATATTATGGAACTAGTTGTCACAGGCATACATTTTTATGTGAGGGGCAATGAGAAAATTTAGATGTGGAAGGCTAATTAAATAAACTCTAATTTGATAAATTATGCTTGGAACAGAAGCAAGGACTGAATATGTCTATGAAACTAGTTCCATAATCTTTAATTTCAGCTCAGGATTTTTTCTCAATTCTTGTTTGCTTGAAAAATTCTGGAATCTATTCCCATATTTTAATAATCCTTCCCTTATTCCATTTTAATGTTTCCTCTCCCTTTTTATAAATGGCTTATCAGAAAATAACTTTTCTATTGTGTTAGCTTACATTTTGGACAGCTCCTGGTTATTTATATGCTAGCTATTGGCTTTAAGAAGAGAGAATTTCTAAATATAAAAATTAATCACAAAAGGTGAGTAATCCATTTTGCATCTTGCTAAACCACGAAGGAGTGCAGGTGGTCTCAAAAGATGAAGCATAAGACCTGCATTTTGCTGTTCGTTACTATTTTTTGACAGGCGAATACCTTAATTCTAAACACTTCTTATCAGTGTATGGCACTGCTGAGTAGCCTGATGTGATCTTGTACAAAAAGCTATTTTTTTCCAGTGGATAGTGACAGACTTTCCCTAAAACAAGGTGGGAATTGTGTGGAGGAGGTTGGGGGAAGGTCCTGAGGAGATCTTGGGGTCTCCTGGACTTCCGCCATTCCTCTCCCATATCTATTTTTTTTCAATTAAAACCCACCATTAATTTTCAGCTCAAATCACTGGGATACATGTGTAAAAGTATTTTGTTTATGGGCAGCCAATATTAACAGAAAATATCTTAATCATTTGCATTCTGGCTCAGACATCCGAATAGTATTTACTTGGATACAAGCCCCAAGGAAATAATTGATTGATGGGAATATTGCTGAATAAAGACAGTGAGGATCTGGGGGGACTCAGGATGTGTTTTTTTCTTAGAACATTTGAAGCTGCTTGAAAGGGGGTCAAACCACTGGCCCATCTAACATGGCCCTGATATCATGGATTTTGGCAGTGGCCTGCCAGATTTTAGATATGGGCTCTCTCAGCTTTGCCTGAAGATGCCAGGGACTGAACCTAGGCCTTTTGACATACAAAGTAAGCATCTACCAGTCAGCCAAAACACTTCTCTCAAGAGCAACAGGATCATAGGTGAGTGACACAAATTTGGATCCTACATTTCTTCTCATGGACAAATTAACAAAGAAAAACCCATTCTCTAAAGGATTCTAATAGAAGAAACAGATTTCATTAAATGTTGATAAATTGATAAATTAGGCTAATCAAATAGTCGGACAATCCCTTCTCCAATAACTCATTTGATCCTATGAAGAAACACAATGGGAATCACCCCTTCCTTTATTTCCTACTTAGCAAAATAAAATAAAAAAATTTATGCTGTCAAAGCAAGTACTAATGCTATAATTCCATTGCTATAATATTATTTATTATTTATTACATAACATAACAGCTTTGATTATACTCTATGTGAGGCGGCTGTTGAGGATGACTCAGAGGCTGCAGCTAATGCAAAATGCAGTAGTTATGCTGCTTAATGGGAACACCATACAGAAAGTCTGTAACAGAATTACACTGGCTGGCAATATAGTTACAATCTAAATTTAGGGTACTTGTTATGTCATGTAAAGATCTAAATGCTTAATTTGTCTCCCAAAGGTCTGAGGTTTGCTGGAGGGGTCCTTATCTGTGTCCCATTAATGAGGACAATACTCTGTTGGAAGATATGGGAGAGGGCTTTTTGTGTTGTGGCATTCCATTCATGGAATACTCTACCCTTAGAGGCTCATTGGCACCAATGTTGCCATCATCCCAACACCAAGTAAAAGTACAGTTGTTCACCAAAGCCTTTTGGATCTAACCAGTGTTACAGTGGGCCCTTGGTATCCACTGGGGCTTGATCCCAGGACCTTACATGGATACAAAAATTTGTAGATATTCAAGTCCCATTATAAACAATGGTATGAGTAAAATGGTGTCCATTGGCAAAATCAAGGTTTGCTTTCTAGTTTTAAAAAAACATTTTCAAGCCATGCATTGTTGAATTCGTCCATGCAGAAAATCCATAGAGAGCCAGCCTTATACAAATAAACAAAACAAACAAACAGCTTTATTTATATACCGCTTCATACTCTTAAGGAGTGTTTAAGCGGTTTACAATTGTAAGCTATTTGCCCCCCAACAATCTGGGTACTCATTTTAGCGACCTCGGAAGGATGCAAGCCTGAGTCGAGCTTGAGCCCTTTCGTTGGTATTGAACTCGCCACCTTATGGTTTTGAGTGAGTAGCTGCAGTACAGGCATTTAACCACTGCGCCACCAGGGCAAATCCATATACAGTGGTCCCCTGGTTTATGAAATTAATTCGTTCCAGCACCCCTTTCTTAGACTGAAAAGTTCGTAAACCGGGGCCCCTTAAACCAGCCCCCGCACCATTTGAATTTCCCGCCGCTTTCTTTTCTCAAACCGGGTTTTTTTCCATAAACCGGGGCCGTTTTTCCGGCCCCGGCTCTTTTGTAGACCGGGCTTTTCGTAGGACGGGGTATTCGTAAACCAGGGGACCACTGTACATGCATGTTTTTAACTGATACAGTAGATACCCATGGATAACAAAGTCGATGGATGCTCTAAGTCCCATTGAACACAATGACATAGTGAAATGGTGTCCTTTATATAAAATGGCAAAATCAAGGCTTAAACTGGCTTTAAACTCTTTTAACCTGTTTGATTTTTTAAAAGCTTTAAATAATTTTTTTTTAAAAAAATGCTTACAGTCACCCCTCCAAGTCTCTGGACTTGAGATCCGCAGGCTTGAAAATCCATGGAGGGGGACAGATATTAACAGGCATGCACCCCATTCAACCCTAAGGGGCTTGAATATGGGCAGGTTTAGGAATTTGCGGGGACAGGGGGATCCGTTCCAAGGGCCAACTGTCCATTGTTTTAATTTGATCAGGCTGAGTTTATTACATACCATCCTGGGATCTTTAGGGTTGTTTATAAATATTTTAATATGTAAATCTGTTACATAAGTATAACAATCAAAACAAAACCACTAAAGGCATTTTAAAAATAACTATATGATTGAGGTGGGGCTGTTCCCACTCCTGCTCTCTTTATTTGTGCGTTCCAGGAACAGGTTGAATCTTGGACAGTAGCTTTGCCAACATGTGCATTTATTTGTATTTGTTTGGGCTTGGTTTCTTTTCCTCTTCACTCCCATTTTTGGAGATGTCAGTCTCAGATAACTCTCTTGAAGTAATCAAGTTACATCATGAAAGACATGGAGAGCTTTGAACTTAAACCACAGGAATGGTGAAGTCATGATTGAGCTTGAAGTCAATAGTAAACTCCTTGTGTGCTTCATTGGGTTTGGCATTTAGCTCTGTTCCAATTAATACACATGTAGATTAGTCCATGAAGAGGTTAAATGCAATATAAAATCAGTAAAAAAGTATTGCAAGTGGAAATCATGCCAGAATAGAGTCAAGCTGCTTACAAGCCCATTAAGACACTCCACATAACAGGAATGGATTGTTTGTATTCTTCAAAGTGAATGATGCAAGCATAGTTGTGTTCATTTTAAACGCACAGGAGGCAGCCCATTTTGAAAGAAGAATTTTGAAAATATAATTTAATATGTATTAACTCAGAGCTGGACAACTTGTGGACATCCAGATGTATCACCATGCTGGCTAGGTCTGAAGGAAGTTGAATTCTTAACAACAAAGGTTTGCCTTAGGATCGCCATAAGCTGGAAAACAGCATGTTTTGAGCTTTTATGTGGTCACATCCTCTCTTTTTCTTGAATGTCCTCCATTTTCAGCATGGCTAGGAAGCATGGATTTACATTTCTAGGGGGCTTTACAGACCACCTGAAAAGGGCGGTCTGAAGCCTTTCTCTTCTGCGCGTGGTCTTTGTAGCAACTAGATAGCGAGGTGAAGGTGCGCAGAAGAAAAAGAACTACTGAACGCCTGCTCCTTTTTGTGTCACAGTTGTGACGCAAAAAGCACAGGTGGCATCTTTGGCATGTTGCAACAGTGCAGCATTGTGTGGATGCTGTACAGCTGCAATGGTGTCACTACATACGCTGTTTAAACAGTGCTATGTAGCAACGACGCCCCGATCATGTGCTAGGGTTGTGGGGTATGTATACATTCCAGCCTGAGGCAACCCTAGCACATGATCGGGGCACCCTATAGCGCCCGTCTGTTTAGGGCCTAGGAATGGTTTGAGCTTTTATATGGTCACATCCTCTTATTTTTCTTGAATGTACTCCATTTTGAGCATGGCTAAGAAGCATGCATTTATATTTCTGTGGCGTTTATCACACAAAGAAGATCGAGAGTTTATCTCATGAATATCCTGGAAAAAATGCGTAATTACTTGAAACGATTTGACACGACATTGCGCAAAACCCGCCAGTAAAGTGGCTATAAAGAAACATTAACATTTGTCTTTTTACTTTTGGGATTTCAGTGACAATGCATTTCCAATATCACTTTATTCGTGCAACTGCATGTGATAATCATTCGTGCAGTTACTTGCCATTTTCCCTTTATTTGTAGGATGGTTTAAATGCACTTTAATCTCTCTTTAATGGCAAAATTAGCCATTTTGTGAGTGTGCTTCATTTTTTGAATATCCTCCATTTTCAACATGCCCAAGCAACATGAATTTACATTTCTGTATTTTTTGTAGCTTTTCCTTGATCATTTCCTCCATTTTTCTTAAATGTCTTCCATTTTGAGCAGGGCATTTCTAATTTTATGGGTATGTTTTTAGCTTTTCTTTTGGTCATGCCCTCCATTTTTATTCAATGTCCTCCATTCCAAGCATGCCCAAGAAGCATGGATTTTCATTTATCTGTGTTTTTTTTAGCTTGCATTTCTTCAGGTCCTCTATTTCAAGCAGGGCTAGGAAGCACGGATTTACATTTCTAGGAGTGTTTTGAGCTTTTCTTCTGTTACGTCCTCCATTTTTCTCCAATGTCCTTCATTTCGAGCATGACCAAGAAATATGAATTTACAGTTTTTTGAGTGCATGTTTTGCAGTCTTTCTTTGGTCACACCCTCCATGTTTCTTAAATGTCTTCCATTTTGAGTATGGCCAAGAAGCATGTGTTTGTAGTTCTATGGGTATGTTTTTAACTTTTCTTTTAGTCATGCTCTCCCTTTTTCTGGCATGTCTTTCATTTTGCTCAAATTCTCTCAATTTTGCACATGTCCAAGCAACATGAATTTACTCTTCTAGGAGTGTGTGCAGCTTTTCTTTGGCCACGTCCTCCCTTTTCCTTCAATGTCCTCTATTCCGAACATGAGCAGGGAAGCATGGCTTTCTATTTTCCATGAATATTTTCAGCTTTTCTTTGGCCACATCCTCCTCCATCCCTTTTGAGCCTGGCCAAGAAGCCTGCATTTCCATGTCTACCAGTGTAGGTCTTAAAGCTTTCCTTTGTCCATGACCTCCATCGTTCCATCAATGTCCTCCCTTTTGAGCCTGCCCAAGAAGCCTGGATTTCCATGTCTACCAGTGTAGGGTTTTTCTTCTTCTTCTTTGGTCACATCCTCCATTTTTCTTGAGAGCCCTACATTTTGCACACCCCTAAGCAGCATGAATTTCCATTTCTGTGTTACGAGCTTTTCTTTGGCCACATCCTCCATTGTTCCTTCAACGTCCTTCATTCTGAGACTGCCCAAGAAGCCTGCCCAAAAAGCCTGCCTTTCCATACGTCTACCAGTGTAGGGCTTTTTAAAGCTTTTCTTTGGCCACGTCCTCCATTGTCCTTCATTATGAGCTTGCCCAAGAAGCCTGCCTTTCCATACGTCTACCAGTTTAGGGTTTTTAAAAGCTTTTCTTTGGCCACATCCTCCATTGTTCCTTCAATGTCCTCCCTTTTGACCCTGCCCAAGAAGCATGCATTTCCCTGTCTACCAGGGTATTATTATTATTATTATTAATTTATTTATATAGTGCTGTAAATTTACATAGCACTGTACATACAATAATTTGATTAGACGGTTCCCTGCCTTCATGCTTACAATCTAAAGAGACACGACACAGAAGGAGAAGGGAATGGTGGTGGGGAAGGGGATCAAATCCAGCAGTTCTTCACTCCCTCTGAGGCCTGGACCAAGGTGGATGGACTGGAGGGAGGGCTCGGCTTCTCAACACATAGGAGTTTATCATAAGACGGAATTTCGGGGTATACTCCAATGGCAATCCGAACGCAATCATGGGGGTTCATGTAAATGCGTATGAGTGTATCTTGGGCAATGGGAAGTCATTCTGAACGCAATCATGGGGTTTCACGTAATCGCGTATTAGAGTATCTCATGCAATATCGGGCAATGGGGGGTCATTTTCAGGCAATGGGAAGCCATTTCTGAATGCATTCCAAACGCAATTAGAATTCACATAAATTTGCTGAAGTAGCGAATTTACATGAATCCAAATTGGCTCCATTTGAAATTGAGAGAAACGCCTCCCGCGTGATAAACTCCATAATTAAGACGTGTAATTAACACAGTGTAGGGTTTTTCAAAAAACCTTTCCTTTGGTCACACATCCTCCATTTCCCCTCAGGAGCCCTCCATTCCTGCCCAAGAAGCCTGCATTCCCATGTCTCCCAGCAGGGCAGGGCTTTTTTTAAAAAAAAGCTTTGGCCACCTTCTCCATTACTCCTTCCTACTCCTATGAGTCTCTTTTTCACCTTTTCCTTGGCCAAAGCCCTCCATTTTATTTCCCCTCAGGCGCCCTCCATGCCTGCAATGTGTTTATGTGTGTGAGGAGGGGGGGGGGGTTAGGTTTGTTTCAACAAGCTTCTCTCTTTGGCCATTTTTGTCCTCCATTTTTGTGGGGCCTCAACATCTGGTCACTGTAGGGAGGGACAAAGAGGGAGGGCTTTTTCTCTTCCTCTGGCCCACTGCTGGACATTATTGGACACAGCCAGGCAGTGAGAGGCTTTGAGCAAGCCCTGAGAGGAAAAGGAGGAGTGTATAGTAGGTAGGAAGGAGGAGTAGTGGAGGAGGAGGAGAAAGAGAGGCAGCCCTTCCTCCCTCCCTCCAGTCCCTGCCTATGAGTCAGGTATTTCTCAGCCTGGAGAAGAAGAAGAAGAAGAGAAAGAGGAGGAGGAGGAAAAGGAGGAGGAGGAGGAGGAGGAATAGCCTTGAGGAGGAAAGCTTCCATGGAGAGGGCAGTGGCTGGAGGAGCTCAAGGCAGTGGAGGGGAGGCAGGGTCTGCTGCAGCAACAGAAGGGAGCAGCAGCAGCCACAACCAAAACACCACCCCTACTACTACTACTGCTACTACTAGTGGTAGTGGGGCTGGTAGTAACAGCAGCAGCAGGAGCAGCAGCCGCCCCACCTCAGCAGGCTCTTCGCCTTCCTCCTCCTCCACAGGGCTCTCTGGGAGGCAAGGAGGACCCCCAGCAGCAAGGAGGCCAGATGGAGGAGGCAGCAGGAGCCCCAGCCCTGGAGGACTGGTCCAGAAGAGGACAGATCACCCAGCAGGGCTGGTGGAGGGAGCCCTCAGCAAATACACCAACCTCCTCCAGGGATGGCAGAGCAGGTAAGGCTGGAGGGGAGGAGGATCACTGGAGAGGGATTCGAACACAGAGCACCTCTTGGGATTGGGATTGGGGGACATCATCCCCCCCCCCTTTCACCATGGCAAGCTCTTCCCTGCAGAAATAACCCGGTGTGGCCCCGCTTTAACTCTTTTCTGGCTCAAGGCTATGGGATTCTGGGAGTTGGAGTTTGTTGTGAGCTCTACCAGAGCTCTCTGGTAGAGAAGGAGGAATGCCCCAGGAAAGTGCAGTTTCCAGAAGGGCACTGATAGAGAAGGAGGAATGCCCCACCATTAACAAAACTGCAGTTTTCAGAATGGATCCAGAGCTCTTTGGGAGAGAAAGAGGGATGCCCCACGAAACTACAGTTTCCAGAATGGCACCAGAGCTCTATGATAAAGAGAAATGCCCCAGGAAACTACAGTTTCCAGAATTCCAGAATGGCCCCAGAGCTCTCTGGTAGGGAAGGAGGAATGCCCCACAAAGCTATAGTTTCCAGAGTTGTACCAGAGCTCTCTGATAGAGAAATGCCGCAGAAAACTACAATTTCCAGAATGGCCCCAGAGCTCTCTGGTAGAGGAGGAGGAATGCCCCACAAAACTACAGTTTCCAGAGTGGCCCCAGAGCTCTCTGGTAGAGAAGGAGAAATGCCCCAGAAAACTGCAGTTTCCAGAATCCCCTAGCATTGGGCCAAGACATTTAAAGCGGTCTCGAACTGGATTAGTGTGTTTTAGACCCTTGCATCCACACTGGAGGGATGATAACCCTGTTTGGTGGCGCTTTAATGGTCCTGGCTCCAGGTTGTGGGATCCTGGGCATGGTGGTTTGTTGTGGCACTGCTAGAGGCAAAAATGTAGGGTATTCCTCGTGGCATCTACATTGCAGAAATCATCTGGTTTGACTCCGCTTTAACAGCTGTGGCTCAGAGCTGTGGAATTTTAGGAACTGCAGTTTGTTTGGAATTGGACAACACACTGCAAGCTTCCAGAATTCCCTAGCATTGAGCCACAGCTGTTAAAGCGGGGTCGAGCCTGCTTTCTGCAGTGTGGATCCAGTCTTAGGAAAAAAATAAGGAAAAAAAAACCCTACTGTAAATATAAATTCATGCTCTTTTTGTCCTGTTAAAAATGAAGGGCATTTTTGAAATTCTTCCTGGACAGAAGACTGAAATGGAGGACGTCTGGTCTGACCCTGCGCTAGAGCAAAGCAAACCTCAGGTGCCACAACTACATTTCCTAGAATTCCATAACATTGAGCCATGCCTGTTAAAGTGGTGCCAAACCAGGTTATTTCTCCAGTGTGTGTGCAGGCTCACTAGTGAAGACCTGCTTGCCCCCTTTTGTTCTCCTCATTCCCAGCTCCAAAGGCTGTGGGACGCTTTCTCTCAGTCAGAATTGGATTTTCTCTTTTTGTTGTTGTATTGGACCCTTTCCCTCAACCACATCCTTTCCTGCCACATCAACCGCCCCCCTTCGTCCCACTGTTTCTGCCTGTCTGCCATGTCCAAGCATCGTCTTCCCTGCCAGGGTGAAAAGTGTGGGTGCTACAAGCCTTTCCTGGCTGTCTAGTAGAAGAGATTTCAGCTGGTGTCGCTTGTTACCTGCTTCCGCACAACCATGAAAGGAACAGGAGCCCTAACCAGTTTTTATTCTGGCCATCCTAGGTTCTACAGTTTCCAGGCATCTCACACTGTGCTTTGAGTGTTGGACTGGAGACTGGGGTTCGATTCTGGCTCAGCCCACTGGGTGACCTTGTGTGAGTCACACTCTCTCAACCTCATGGGGAACCTCCTCTGAACAAATCATGTCAGGATAATGCCATGATGGGTTCACCTTAGGGTTGCCATGAGTTGGAAACAACTTGAAGGCACATAACAACAACAACAACAACAACAACAACAAAACTTATGCTATAAGGAACTGTGTTCTTTTTTTTCAGGTACTACTGTAGAACCCTTGTTTCAGTGGCATTCTGGGTTATATGTGCATTGAAAGTGAATCTGTCTCTGATTTGAAGGCAGGGTAGTGCTCTTTAATGTATTTATTTGGTGCACTAAAGCCTTTCTTTTCATGAGCTCAAGGTGGACGTTGGTTCTTCTCATGCTGTCCAATGTGGGGGACCTGTGGGGTTTGTTCCTTTGGTGCACTAGTAACTGGCACCCTATTTGTGTCCATTGCTAAAACATGTTTCTTTCTTTCCTGGAAACTCCACAGACTAGTAGCCAATGGCTCACAGACTGGCATCATCCGCAGACTATTACTTCGAGTTTGCTGTTGTTGCTTCACTCCTTCAAGTCATTTCCGACTTATGCCACCCCTAAGGCATAGGCTTCTCTTGGCAAGATTTGTTCAGAGAAGGTTTGCCATTGCCTTCCTATTGGACTTTTTTCATTTTTGTCTTCACAACAGTCCTGTGAAATAGGTCAGGCTGATTGAAAGTGACAGGTCCAAACTCAGCCAGAGAGTTTTGTGGCTCAGTGTGGTCTTGAACCTGCAAAGCCCCAACTCTCAACTTGTTTACATCAGGATCAGGCTGGGCAATGACTTTTGACTTGTGAAGCTTGGCACTTGATGGCTCCCAGTTCTTGATAGTTTGACTACATGTTTCTGCTGAGAAAGTCAACTTTCAGCAGCTTTCTGGTATGTGGGTTAGTGGTTCTGCCAGTCATCTCAGTAAGAGCTGGCAAACATTACTTGGGAGTTTTTTTTTTGTAGTCGTCATGTGCCCAGGACTAGCCATGCACATCATTTGAAATACATTTGTTGATGAGGCACACATGATTGAAGATGCATGCGACTGAAGATAGTGATCACTTCCTGTTGGATCATAATCATCCTATTATTTTCATATTTTGGGGTATTTTTAAGGACATGGGGAAAATGTCTAAAACCCACAGATGGGCAGAAATTTATTGAGACTAGCCTACATATTTGAAAATAGTGAGCAAGCTTTTGAGCTCTTGTTCATTAGGCTGAATGTTAAATCGAAGCAAGATCCGGGAGATAAATAGACCTTGGAGATCTCAAACTTTGCTTGCGATTTTATGACATCTTGATTGACTCTAACAAAAGCGTTGTCCGTCAGTGCATTTTCAGAGCTGTTTCTTGTGGACAAACATGGCTACTTTTTTTGCTTTGTATGTACTTTACAGAAAAAAACACACACCATCATTTCACTGTATGCCGCTGGTGGAAAAGAGATTGTGAAATATTTTGGAAAGCAGGGTCAGGGCTCCTCCCATCTGTCCAAAAGCCTTGGGATTTGGTGTGAAGTGTAGCTGAACTTACATTTTTCAAAATAACAAGTTTTTATTACATTTGTCCTGTCCTGCTTTTCTTATAAATATCTTTTACTTGTCACAACTTTTTATTCTCACAGCAAGAGGTGTATTGCCCATTCTCCATCCCCATTTCCAATTCATGTTGGGATAAATGTCACTCATCTGCATCTGTTGCCTTGGTTCCTTCTGCTCTCTCTCTCTGTGTTTGTGATTTCCTTTTCTCATTGCATTTATGAGTTATAAGTTTTGAAATCTGCAGTATGAGAAATGTAGATTTTAGAGAAAAAGCATGGGGGGAGTTAGTGAGTTCATGGAGGAGATAGAGAGAAACTACTGCTGCATCATAGTTTAATCACAGCTTGAGATAGAAATGAGAGTGGTTGAAATGTGCTGATTGGGAATAGTACTAAAATCTTCATTTGGGAAATCTCACTGATAACCTAGGGCCCACTATATGACCAAACCCCTAAAATATTTAGGCCGTGACTGCTGTTGTTGTTGTGTGCCTTCCAAGTCATTTCTGACTTATGGTGACCTTAGGGCAACCTTATCATAGGGTTTTCTTGGCCAGATTTGATCAGAGGAGGTTTGCCACTGCTTTCCTCTGAAGCTGAGAGTGTATGATTTGCCCTAGGTCACCCAAGCTGGAAATCGAACCCTGGTTTCCAGGGTCATTGTCCAACACAAAACCCTTTGCCACACTGGCTTTCTTATTGAAATGACCACTACCAACCATTAGAAGACATGAAATCCCATAATAGAATGTCCTCACATTTTCTGGAATGATTGAGTGGTCTGGAAGAAAAATAAAAATAATTTTGAATTAATCAAGATCTTTGTGATGATCTTTTGTTGATAATAAGTTTAGGTATAAGATTAATTTACTGGATTAGGTGTTGTTTTTGCACTTACTTTAACTAGGGATGAAGAAAGTATAATGGATTTCCCACTTGATCAATACACATTTATAGATATAGAAGAATCTTTGTAAATGTTCCTAAATATGGAATTTGGGAGCCGGTTATTTATGGTTTTTCAATACAGTTCTCTTGTATCTTCTGGGATAATAGATTGTCTGAACATATATCCCTAAACAACACACCACTAACCTTTTCCACACTTTTGTTTGGTCATTACTGGGGTCACCATAAATTGACAGGTGACTTGAAGGCACACGTAGACTGCATATTAGTGTCTGCTTCAAAATTGTTCAGTGGAATTGACATTTTGGTAGGTGATAATAATTGGGCAGTGAGACGAATGGCAGCTGTTGTGCACATTTATATTTTTTGCTACAAGGATGTCCTTAGCAGGAAAGAAAATGTTAAAATGTCTGGCAGTACATCCTATATAAAAAGATGGGAGGAAAGTAAAAAGGATTTTTATAGAACCTTTAGGCTAACCGTTTATCCCACCGCAAGGCTTTCATGAAATACAGCCCATTTCTTGAAATGGCTTCAAATCGATTCACCTATGCAACTTATGGTGAAATAAATTATTTATTCTTTAAAGATCACTAAAGTCTTCTTTCTCTCTTTTGGTATCAAATCAGACTAATGTGACTATCTGTTTGAAAATAACATTTCTTATATCTCTGTTCAGAAGTACTGTAACTAACTGAGTTTAGTGGGACTTACTCCCAGGGCATAGGATCACAGCTTGAACCCCCCGCCCCCCGAACTGTCCACTTCCTTAAATAATAATGCTGTGATAATGCTCATGACTCCAGACTACCATCTTATTACTATACTACATGATTGTGGATGCCATTCAGATGCCACCATATTCACTGTTAAAACAGAATTTCTATGCCTTGCTTGGCATAACTAAAAGCCTCCCCTAATGTACAAACATTGGGTGAAGAGGGGGGAATGCATCTCTTCCGTGTTGGTATGAAAAACGTTTGGGTTTGACAATATTATTTAGGTTTTTGCATCTTCCAGATACATTATGGGCAATCCGTTCTTTATAAAACCAGTCTGGTTCCAGGGGGCTTGCAGGTGGATGCAAGCAGCTGTAAAAAAACAAGTGTGCAGAGAATGTTGGTGGGGTGAACTGTGGGTGGATGTAACGCTGACTACTTTGTTATTGCTTATGAGAGCTGAAGTTGTGTTGTATTTTCCTAAGATAACCTACTAAAAAAGTTTAAACATGTATAACGTTTTTAACAGCCTAACTTGAAAGACTGTTTAAAAGAGTAAATTGGCAGAGGTGTTTCGCTGATTCTTTATACTGTACCTTTTTTTAAAAACCCCTGGCCAGCAACACATTTTGCTGTTGATATGCTTTTCAAAAATGGGTTATGGAGGCCAAGACTGTGACCTCCTGGCTATCAGGTCCTCTTTAGAGCTTTAAAAAGCAATGTCCGCAAACCATTGGGGGAGAGGACGACATTCCAGATGTTTTTATCCAAAAATCAATGTTTCTGAGCTCTAATTGTGTTGCTTTGATTTTACCATATTCCCATTAGATTCATGGAGCAGAAACTAGGGAGGGAGCAAGCATCTCTTTTGAGGGAACAAAATTTGACCTTAAGAATGTTTTTTTTTTCTCCCCTAAATATCTTTACCAGGAATTGGAAGTGGTGACTGTAGTTTTTAGTCACTATTGTCTTGATAGTGGTGGATAAAGAAAAGTATTCTATACATCATGGGATCTCAGGACAGCCTATAATAAAATTTAATTTGACTAATTAAAAAAATTGCAACATGAAGAATAATGTAACAGACTAAAACATAGTAAATAATTTGTCAAGTTTGAAACCAGTTTAAAACAGTTTAAGATAATTTAAAACAATGGGCATGTGCATAATTCTGACAAAGTTGCGAGGTAGATCCATTGGTGTTCAAGTAAACATGTTTAGGTTTCTTCTTTCTTCACAATATCCTTTTTAAATACAGGGTGACATAATTTTCCCTGCTATTCTTAACAGAGTATTCTGACTGTGGGCATGCCATAGATTTATATAATGCCATTGTAGTATACCTGCTCTGCTATTTTCAGACACTTGCTAGATGCCAACATATCCTAAAGGCACTAGAGCCCTTCTGATGCTGGAAGCAAGCAGGACTAGCCATGGTTAGTACTTGAATGGACAAATACCAGGTGTTGTAAGCTACATTTCAGAGGACAGAACTGGCAAAACCGCATTTTCCTTGCCTAAGAATACCCTATGAAATTCACAGTGTTGCCATAAGTCAATAGGAAACTTGAAGACACATCCACTTCTAGGACCTGAATCTGTTGGTTTATTCTCTACTGTGTTTCTGTGAGCTCTTCCTTGGGTGGGTGGGTGGATTTATTTTGAAAAACATTCTTAGTGTAAGTGTCAAGTAATATTCCAGTGTGCTTGGCTCTTACAGTTACATTGCATCATCTGACCTGACATTTTGTTGCTGACTCACCAAGTTTGAAGATAAATGGTTGAGTCCTGCATTTTCACCATCTTGAACACTTTGTTGTCATCTGCAGATGTGACTACAGTATTTTTCTATTTAGTGTTGATTCTGAATAAATTTAGTTGCATTGTTCCAAGTATGAATCCTTGTAGGAAGCAGTGTTTGCTTGCCTTTTGTGAAAAGTATCTTCTTCTTGTTTAAAATATTTGTTTGTCACTTCAAAGGAGAAAGCCCTCAGAGCAATTCCTGTACTTAGGTTACTCCTATAGTGAGATCTATGAGAGTTTTCAATATTGTGACAGTTCAGTTCCTCAGGATTTTCGGCAAAAAGTTATGTCAAAAACATTTTGCAAATCCAAATATACAGTGTTCACTAAATTTTCCATGTTGCATGGTTAGGGATGCTGCTGTAGAACTTCTAATAGTTTAGTGAGTCAGAGGTTGCCTTTGCAAAAACTATGCTAGTTCTACTTGGAAAAGCTCTTTATCTCTTCCAGTTGTGTTTTTTTCTTTTGTTAGCTTTAATGCCCACCATGTAGCTGTGTATAACTTATTCTGTCAGACTCCTCTCAGTCCTACATTAAAGATATTAATTTGAGACAGATTGGGCAGACGGGGAGAGGTAAAGGGAGAGTGTGTCGAGGAGAGAGATTCCTCACATCTCTATAATTCTCCAATAGTTTTACTGGCATTAATGTTTACTGGTAGAAGATGATTCTGTCCTTCCAATAACATGGGTGCTATATTTTCTGCTGGATCTGGTCCATGTCTACATGATGTGTGGCCAATATTGTTACCACCAAAAGGTTCTGCAGAAGCTTGTCAGAAATTCACTGTCTTGGGGAAAGGAGGAATACTTTAAATATTTATTGCTCAACTATAGAAGATGTATCCCCCTCCTCCCACACTGTACACAGCTTATTGCTTGTTCCTGAAATCATTCAGTGCTCCAAACTGATGAAAGTGTGTTCTTTTGCAGTAATTCTACTTTTATAACTAAAGGCTTAAATCCAACTGCTAGACCCAGCAAGATAAGAGCCATTGAATGAATAGTTGAATGGCAAAACGATACTTCTGTAAATCCCATTCAGTCACTGGATCTGCACTAATTCATATAACCAATTGGATTTAAGAAAGAAAACTAAAGGTGGTCTTCTATGCCAATGATAGTGCCAATAAATGTTTGACATACAGATGTATGCAAGTATACCAGGGGTTGGAAATGTATGACCATTGTGATGTTGTTGGATTGCACCTCCCAGCATCCCCCACTATTGGCTATGGTGGCTAGAGCTATTGGAAATTGCAGTTCAACAACATCTGGAAGGCTTTACAGTTCCTGTCCTTGATGTATACTGGTACATACCACTGAGTTGCTTCACTTCCACTGGACCATCTGTTGTTGTTTTTTTAACTGTAACCACTAGTACTTTTATATCATACTTGAAAAGTTGTTTTTCAGTTTAGGAAAGGTTCAGAAGCAGATTATGAAGCAGTGCGGTGCTGAGGGATGGATCTATTAAAGGGGGTGTCTAACATGGTCAATTGTATTACTTGGATGGGAGACCACCAAAGAATACCAGATGCTGTGGGCTATACAGTATTTCAGTGGAAGGAATTGGCAAAGTCACCTCTGAAGTATCCCTTGCCTATGAAAAACCTTTGGAATTCATGGTGTCACCATAAGTTAACAGGTGACTTGAAGACACATACATACAGAGTTAAAGCCATTTATTTATTGAACTCAGGACACCATTCTAGGTGTTATTCACTTGTAGATGCCCTGGAAATTTAATACTTCAGTGCTGTAGATGTATTGTGTGGAAGGAACTAATGTGTAAACATGACTAAACTGAGATGTGAGGTGTACTTCATGATCTTTTGCTCCTGTGAAAGTTTTGATGGTTTAGAAAATTTTCAAGAATGTAACACAAACAAACAGACAAACGTCCTCACTGAACTTTCACAGATTTGTAATTTGAGGCACAGTTCAGTCAAACGCTAGCATTTGGGGTCCCACTGATTTCAGAGGGAGATTTACTCATATGACCATTATTTTTCATTTTTATTGAGGAGTTAATATGCAGAATTCTTATCGTGCTACAATCTGATTATAAATTACCAGCTAGTTTTGAAGAAAGTATTCCTTAGGGCAACTGCTCTATATAAATTAATGGCTGTTATTCTGAAGTATTAACCTCCTGTCACACTGCTGGATCATCAGTTTCATTTTATTGGGCCAGCAGACAGTTAAGTCAAAGTTAAATGTAAATCATACCTTAAATCTTAATTAAATACATGTTCCTCCAGAACAAAGGTGGAAGTGGTACAGATACTGTTGGATCCTTAACATTACTTGTACTAGAAGGTGGGTTAGGTTTCATGAGTCATGATACTATGAGACGTTGTACTGATCTAAAAATATTTGATAGTAATTACTTTCTGATTTATACTCTTAGTATTTAAAGGGATATTTAGCTTTTAATTCTGTCACTTATCTATTACTGTGGGAAGTACTTAAATTATCATCAACAGGGGGAAAATCTATTCTGTTCATATCAGTATGGAATAGCACAGTTCATCCTCCTTTTATTATCCAGCTCTTGACATCAAATTGTACTATCTGTAAAGCTTCCTCATGTTTGTGTTGTATAATATGAGCTGGTATAATTATTTTGTATAAATAAAGTTTATAGGACAGATCGTCATCTTAATGATGGATGGCTGTGAGAGACACTGGAGATTTTATTAGGTTATCTCACATAAATGTACTCATTAGATTTGAACCTTGAAATTCTATATTTTGTCATCATCTCAGAGGGATGCAAAAAGTGCAGCCTGCTGGTGCTTGGGGCTATGAGGCCCCAGTTTGGAATCCCTAAAGCCCCTTGACACCCTCCCTTTAAAAAAACTGATTTTCCCCCAAATTTTGTTGTGTTTATGGAATTCTATTATTTCAAAGTATTTCCATCACAGATATATTATATTATAGATCATGGTAGTGAATAGCTACTGTTTATAGTTTATATAGATCTGCAATATTTAGGTTATAGACAGTTCATAAAACTTTCTGGCTAGGTAAGGATAATTGCAAATGGAAGGCACAGTGCTATACTTACTCAGCTGTGAAGTAAACCCCATTAAATTTACTGGGACTTTCTTCTGAGTAAACACAATAGGATTTCTATGAGAGTCAGTTCAGTGGATAATCCAGTACAGTATAGCATCTGCTACTATTTGGCATCATTAAGCACTTAGTTGCTTCAGGCAGTGCCTGACATAAGGATCCAGGTTATTATTATTATTAACCTTTATTTATATAGTGCTGTAAATTTACACAGCACTGTACATACAATCATTTAATTAGATGGTTCTCTGCCCTCATGCTTACAATCTAAAGAGACGTGATACAGAAGGAGAAGGGAATGGTGGTGGGGAAGGGGATCAAATCCAGCAGTTCTTCACACCCTCTGAGGCCTGGACCAAGGCGGATGGACTGGAGAGAGGGCTATGACTCTATGAATTTCATAGGGTTTTCTTAGGCAAGGAATACTCAGAGATGGTTCTATCACTTTCTTCCTCTGAAGTACACTACCTATCTAGTATTAAATTGGTGATATGTGAGACATTAGTGTGTTACCAATGATCTTAAATTTATTTTCAAAGTCTTCTTATCCAGTTGCATGGAAATGATGCTTATTTATTACAGGAGATTACATGATTGGTGTTCAGAAACAAATTTGGAGAGTAACTACTATAGATTATGTACGCTATCTTGGAATGATTTAGTATAATACGTGAATGAATTCTTTCTAAAGTTCAAACGTGACATAATTATCTGCAAAGAATTACTTCTTAACTTCAGAATTTGCTACATATCAGTAAGAAGCTAAGAAATTGGCTTAAAATTTATATTAGCCCCTTCTCTCAGATTTAGATTCCAGTGATTCTTGGTTCATCCTCAATTCTTGGTGTTTATTTCCTCTTCACTACATAGAAGAATTGCATATATTATGAGATTAAAGTAATATCTCTGAGATGTATGATTATTAAGGTGTTAATTCTGTAGATAAAGCAAAGTTAAACCTTGCTTACACACTGTGTAAACCAAAGAAGCAGCACTTATCCTAAATCTTCAAAATAGGGATTTTGTGAAAAAAGGCAAATAAGTAATGAAACATAAAAATCATTTTCTATGTACACTGTGATCAAGCTTCCATATTACCCAAATTGCTGGAGTCTGGGGAAGACACCTGCAACTGCTACGCTTTCAAGGGCATTTGATATTTAGCTCAAAGGATAGATCCAGTTGGCCAGAGCAACAGTGACCTCGGGATCCAGCCCAACTATACCAGCTCCAAAATCACACAGAACTCTAAAGGTGTTTCAGTAGGTTTTTATATTTTATTAAGAGGAATAAGTGAAATACATAGACACACACATGTTTATGCACACACACTAGAGCTGGGAAACAAAGGTGGGAGCAGTGAATAGATGTAAGGCTCTGCTAAAGGTAATACTTGCCTGCTCAAGATTTTGCTTCCAATCGAGGAGGGTCCAGAATGGAAAGAGAGGACTCAGTAGCTGCTGTGGAACTAGGAGTTAGCCAGCATATTGAGGAACTCAGTTTAGTTAAACTGAAGCCCTTTGTCCGACTATGTGGTTCCAGTCCTATTCCTTAGCCATGATCCCTTCACCCTCTCCAGACATAATAAGATGTCTGGACAATTCCAATGATTTCATCAAGGTGGGTTCCCAGCAACCTCTTCCTTATTAGCTCCTACGTGCAGGAATTTAAGCCTGCCATGGATTCAGGGGGTCCCACAGTGGAGTCAATCTTGGGTCACCCACACCAACTTTATTTTTATATCAAATAGTGAGGGGTGAATGGGGTTAAATCTTGGGTTAACAATTGGTTCTTTTTCAATTTTATTGGCCTAAATGAAATTGTTCATCCACTGAATCAGTGAAATGTACAAATATACAATGATTCAAGGGTTCTATGCTAGTTGGGGCTAACAATTGGATTTAGGTCACTGACTTCCAGTTTCTGAGTACAAGTCAGGGTACAGTACTAGTTATTGCTGATGATGCCCTAATTGGTTTGGGACTGGCTTATTTGCACTCCTCCATATTTGTGTACCACATCTGAGATCCTGCTCTATATCCTGTCACCTTCTGAGTTGCATTTGATGCCAACAGCAGGCCTTTTTTGAAGTGGCATCTAGCTTGTGGATCCCCCTCACCAAAGTTTGATCCCATATTATGTACTGTTCATCGTGGTAGTTTAAAGACCTCAATTTTGCCCAACTTTGGTACCTACCTTCTTTGCTTTGACTTCTCAGTCTTGCTTGATTTAGCATCTTAGTATAGGGACTTGGCGGTGTTGAATGGCTAAAGAGCCAGCGTTGTGTACTGGTTTAAATGTTAGACTATGACTGGAGATTAGGGTTTGAGCCCCTGCTTGGCCATGGAAACTCACTAGTTGATCTTGGGCAAGTCACACACCCTCAGTCCCAAAAACCCCTGTGATAGGTTTGCCTCGGGGTCCCCATAAATTGGCAACCACTTGAAGACACGCAGTAACAGCAACAACAACAACTGATGTTGAATTAGGCCAATTCTTGTAACATAGTTAATTTCTATCCATCTGTCATTTAGCTTAGCAAATGTGTATTAAAAGAGGCAATAGATTGTTTATTTACTGTTTGGTTTGTGGCAAGATAATACGGCTGTGAGCTGGCCTTGGTCTTTAGTTTTGCAATCAGAAACTGAGACTGTTATGACTAACTCAGGCAGTGACATTTGCCAAGTGTGGGAGTATCACAGATGGCTTCCTGCTTAAATATAAAACAGCCAGCCCGGGACTAGTCCCAACTATGTCTCCGGAGGGTACCTTCTAAGTGAGCAACAAAACAAGTTGGCGGGAGCTAAATATAAAGCCTACAGTGTGAGAACCTGGTTAGAGAAAAATGTAGGCACCTTTGCAGACACTAGCTTTGTTTTGCAAAAGATTTGAAGTTATTAAATGTGTGTGTATGTATGCCCCTCTTCAAGTCACTTGGAGACAACTTATGATGATTCTAAGGTGAACCTATCACAGGCTTTTCTTGGCAAGTTTCTTCAGAGGGTGTTTGCCACTGCCATTCTCTGAGGTTGAGAGAGTGTGACTTGCCCAAGGCCACCCAGTGGGTTTTTATGGCCAGGGTTTTCAAACCCTGCTCTCCAGAGTCATAGTCAACTTCTCAAACCACTACAGCATGCTGTTAGATGTTTAGGTGGATCCAAACAAACCTCACCTGCACAGTTGACAGGTCTTTGGCAAATAAATTTTACTTTTCCAGGGCAAAGATACCCATGTTTTGAGGCTAAGAAAATCAGTGTAGCTTCTTCAGTCAATGATACTTCATTGTTTTTGGAATGCTGTGTAGAATATAGTTGTACAAGTATCATGCTGGATATGCACTGAGAAATGGAATATAAGCCATTCCATGAGTTTGCAAGAACTAAGCTGGGCACAGGGTGACTTGGAGATGTCTCATTAATAAGGTGGTCATAAGTTGAAGTTGACGTGATGGCAGTTAACAACAACACCGCATGCCATCCCTGATGACAAAATGTTCCCCCACTTGTTGCTTTTTGTAAAGTTGGCTTCACTGGATCCTATGACTATGAATAAGAAACTTTGAGGGTCCCCATCCATAAATGTCTTGCAGACTGTGGCTTATTTATACTAAATTAATCCACCTGTAATGTGATCTTCCTCTTTTCATACTGGCTTCCACTTTACCAAGCTTTGTTGTCTTTTCTTGTGAGCTATGTTGTTTCAAGATATGTCAAAGGATGATAACCTCTTTTGGCAGGCTGTTGTATCTGGGGAATTCCCCCAAATATACATTTGTGGGGGGAAATCCTGCCTTTTAAAGTGCTCAGATCTTTTAAAGTGCTCAGAAGCAAGAGTATTGCCCTACCCATTGTGTGAAGACAGATTAGTGCACAAATGCAAGAATGAAATTTCAGTTTTTTAAAAAACTATGTATAAATGAGATATTGTCAAACATCCTGCCATAGGATTCTGCAGTGAGAGAAGAGTTAGTATATCAGGGCACAGAAGTTGTCCGTGGTCAGTTTGATGGATGCGTGTTAAAGACATTGCATAACTTAGCTTGCGATTTCAGAACTCCCAGATCTCTCTTTTTTAAGGAGGAAAGTTTTTAAGAGAAAGTTTCTCCCTTAAAATTAAGACTTGTTTATCAGAAATCTTTATTTTAAAAAAATGAAAAAGGAGGACTTTGCTGTTTCCATTAGCAGATACATCAGCAGAATGAAGGATGAGAAAGAATGATTCATATCTTCAGTATTTCTGGGCACAACTACCAATTTAATTCTTTGTCTTCTAGAGCTACCCCATCAGTGATCATTGCAGCTAGTCAGTATAAGATCAATCATGTTCCTTTAAAAAATGTCATCTCAGTTTGCTTGCCCAATTTCCTGCTCATCACTATGTTGCCAGTTGGGGAATATTGTTTCTGCGTCAGTTAGAAAAGCATAGTCATTTTATAAACGATAAACAGCTATATACCAAGGAACCTTGTGTAGATTTACAAGCAGTGGTCTTGTTCTATGGTATTAGCATTTTGTCATCATTTATTTTATGTGTACTTTCAGAATGCTTAAAAACTGGAATTTTTTTTGTCCTTTTCATTTTTTGAGACTTCTATTCCTTTAATGTTCCTCCTTGCAAATTGCATCAGGAGGAATGAGAGAAATGGAAAATCAGACATCAGTTTCACAGAAAGGCTCTATTGAGGCTCCAAGAGCCTTTTCACACTACACAGTTATAGCACTTTGTTTCCACTTTAAGTGCTGTGGTTGCATCCTTTGGAATCCTGGAGTCTGTGGTGTGGAGCAGCTAAGCATTTTGGTTGAGAATTTAAAACGTCCTTTATCAAACTGCAGATTCCAGGATTCTGTGGGATGGAACCATGACAATTAAAGTGGAAATGTTGCACTCCATAGGGTCACCATAAATCAGAAACATTTTGAATGCATAGCAAGAATTGCATAGTGTGAAAAGGCACCAAAATGTAGTGGAGTCTCCATCTTTGGAGGTCTTTAAGCAGAGGCTCGATGGCCATCTGTCGGGGATGCTTTGATTTGGAGTTCCTGCATGGCAGGGGGTTGGACTGGATGGCCCTTGTGGTCTCTTCCAACTCTATGATTCTATGATTCTATGAAATAATAATAATTATTATACTTTCTTTTCTGATAATTTAGATCCACACTTTTAAAGGATTGGTGTCCAAACACACATGGAGTCACCTTCTCCTAGGAGAGCAATTTTTGACTCATTTGTTTGCCTGGATTCAGGTTTGCCAGGTGAAACCTAATCTAGTCCGTATTAGCAAACCCGAGGCAAATCTGAGCATCCCCTGGTTATGAAGGCTTGATGTTTTTGTACTCTTAGATTGAATAATTAATCTTGATTTGGTGTAGCAGTTATGAAATTTGATACTTTTCACTGCCTCTACAAGATACTAATGGTGGTCATTTTGGTGAGGCGTAGACTGCAAATGTCACTTGCATTTTTATAAGCATTAATATAGGTACATAGAAAACTGGTTTTGTACAAGGTCACGTTACTTGTCCTTTTAGCCCAATGTGGTCTATTGTGTCTGGCAGCAGTTCTCCAGGGTTCAGAGCCAGAGTCTTTCTCATCATATTCTACTTTGATTCTTTTACTTGGACATATTGCAGAGTTGAATATGAGAGTCACAGGGTGTTCTCTTCTACAGTGCAGTGGTAGCCTCACTCATAACAAATTGAACTTGTAGAACTAGCTGGTGCAGTGATTCCTGATAGAATGAGAACAATGGAAGCAGATTATTTCAGTGGTTGATCTGAAACCATCCAAGCGTAGTTCAAGATGCTGATTTTGTCCAGTGATGACATGGAGAGATTATAACATTCTGGACCTATTGAAAATTGAGATGTTTCTGAAGAATTAGGGCTTATACGAACCAGACCATATTCTAGAAAACAGTTTACTTTACATCCCTGTATCTTCAAGAAGTCCAGACATCTGGCTTAGCAGCAAGAAAGAAAATATGCTCATTTACACTGCTAGGTAGCTATCCCAGGTAGCTATCATATTGCTGTCTGCAGGAGTAGCTTCAGAAATTAAGAACTGATCAGCAAGTTTAGTGTTATTTTCCAATCTGGATTTCTGAAGTTTCAGAAAAGTGGCAGTCTGAAGCTAGGGTTGTTCTTGACTTACAATATCTGGATTGTTTAGGAACAACAAATCATGAATCCTAGTTAAAGTTTTGCTTGAAGCTGACTTCCTTAGTTTGGTCTGCTGCTGCTGGCAGAATGGGAATGACGGGGCATCACATACTAGCACACATGCTTGCTACCAAACTTGGATGAATTCTGAGTTGATGTATGTGAGATGTTCCCATATTCTTACTTATATCAAATTTGTTTGTGGTCTAGAGTACCCTGTATAAGACCTCCAAAGATATGTAGAGCAAGACTTACTTTACTTCATGATTTAAATATGATCATAGTTGGGATTTTACTAAAAGTGAGCAATTTTTTTTTAAAAAAAACTCATTTTCAAAATTACTTGAATTAAACGTAAATAAGAAGGTCTGTATAAACTAAGATAGAAAGCAGTGAGGATGCGAAGGAAGTCAGGAATGAGTAATATGAAAGAAATGAGATAAGTGGAAGTAGGGATATGAGTTAAGTAGTTAAAGAAGGATAAGAAAGTATAAGAGGGTACGGGAAAGTAGTGTAAGTACAGAGTGGTTAAAGAAGGTTGTTAAGATGGGAAGAGTAAGAAAGTTTAGGAAAGGTTAGAAGTATAAACCAGAGAGTGTAATAGAATGGAAGGTTAGAGAGAAAAGAAAGTTTTTGGAAATAGAATTATAGATATGGAAGTATAGTGAGAGGATATGACGATATTAAAGGATCCGAAAGAAGATGGCGAATTAAGGAAGAAGGGATATCTTTTTTGTTTATTTGTCCGCTGTCATGATATGTTACAAATATAAAGATGGACTTGAATGTTATTGTATGTATGTAAATTTTAAAATTTGATTTGTTTAATAAAATTATTTTATAAATAAAAATTCAAAAATTACTTGATTTAAATAATTGTATTGTGGATAGACATGGATATTGAAATGTTTTAGTTCTTTAGTGTTAATTAATTTGTTGTTTTTTCGGCCATTCTTCAAAATTATATTATGCACATGCAAGCATAATATGGAGCATGGTACGTTAAAACAAGTTAAGTTAGAATTTAAAGAGTTCACATCAATCTGTTCAATTTTATGAACAGAAAATGACCATTAATTATTTGCCTGTGAACATTAATAGTTTTCCTCCTTCATAACATTGAAGATTTGCTGGTTCCTGGCAGTAATCCTTGCTGTGGGAAGAGTGTTTGCTGAAATGGAGGATAAACTGCTGAGGTCTTAGGAGGAGGGGAGGACCAATATGACCTCAAAATAGTATTGTGCTGACTCAAATTAATATTTATATCATATTGCACAATGATGCCAGTGTTAGACTTTTTGGACTTTATCAGCAGTGTAAGTGCCAAAAATTTCAGTGGTGTGTTCATAGTGTTAATCTGTCTGGCTATTTACATATTAAAATAATATTACTGGATCTTACACTGTACACATACTTCATCTAGTAATAATCTCCTTAGTTAGGCTGGAATTTTTCTATTGCAAAAGAAGCTGTATAGCAAATTGTCAAACATAATTTATGGGATATATTTTCTGCTAGATGCTGTACTAATAAAACTTTGAAGTGTTACCATGGCATTGAACAACACAGTGTGTTGTGTGTCCTTGTACCTTAGATTGCACGTCGTATTTATACATATTTTATTTCAAAAGCTAAAGTTCAGTAATAACATTAACACAGTTTTGGCAATCAGTGATTATCTCAAATGGACAAGAGTACATGACTTTCAGTGTCATATACAGAGTGTGCAATCTGCTATTTGTGGCATTATTACTGGTCATTTAAAGAGCAAAATACCTGTATCCTGGTTCACTTTTTCTACTGTAATTGTCCTATTCTAGGCTTATCCTATTAGAGAGATTTGCAGATGAGGCATTGAAACAGAAAGTTATTTGAAATATGCATTTACCCCCCTCCAAAATGACCCTTCAGGCAAAATCTATTTTATAAGGTACAGTATATACTTGTGTATAAGTCGACCTCAGGTATAAGTCGAGGGCAGTTTTGGGGGCCAATATCATGGATTTTGATATGACCCATGGATAAGTCGAGGGTCAAACACTGGGGCATGTTACAAAAGATCTAAAGGGGGAAACAAATCACTACTGTACTTCCCTCCCTACATCTCCCTCTCTGGACCTCTCCCATGTCCCAAGGGTCATAGTCTCAGCATATTAAAAGAAGAAACAAACCTTAGCACGCACACACACACACACACACACACATTCTTTCCCTTTACCCAAAGCATTCCCAAAACACATGGCTTGCAAAAGAGGGGATAGAAACCTCTCTCTTTTTCTTTCCCCATAACTAACAGGATTCCACTGCTTGCGAAAGAGGGGAGAGAAACCTCTCTCTCTTTCTTTGCCCATAACTACCAGGATTCTAGTGCTTGCAAAAGGGGCATTGCAAAAGGGGGACAGACCTTTCTCCCTCTCTTCTCTCACCCCCAGGATTTCCAGGCTCCTGGCTTGACAAACGGGGTCCAAGCCTGGGCATACTCTCTACCCCTTTCCTCCTGAGCAGCTCCTTCTTAACTCTGGCTGCGAGGGGACTGATGACTGGAGGGATCTCTCTCTCTCTCTCTCTCTCTCTCTCTCTCTCTCTCTCTCTCACACACACACACACACGTTGCCCCATAGATAAGTCAACCCGTGATTTTAGAGTCCATTTTGGGGCATAAATTTCTCGACTTATAGTCGAGTATATATGGTAATGTACAAACCTAAAAATGTCTACAGGCATGTTACTTGAATGTCAAAAAAGGGCATGAACCTTAATAGTTTTTTTTTATTATTATTTCATTAACAGGTACTTCATGCTGGATTTTGAAACTGGAATCCTACAGTATTTTGTGAATGAACAAAGTAAAAACCAGAAGCCGCGAGGAGTGCTGTCCTTGGCTGGAGCTGTAGTTTCCCTCAGTGATGAAGCGCCAAACATGTTGGTGGTATACTCTGCTAATGGAGAAATGTATAAACTGAGAGGTACAATATTATGTTGCTTTCCTCAAAACCTTCAAGCCAGTATTTTCTATAATTGTTTCATTTTCCAGTTTTACATTGTACTGAACTATGGCAAATGCTTAGTTAGTTTGTATAGGGCAATACTTCATTACATGATAGTTAAAACTGAAAAAAACCACCCTTGGTGTTGAAAAGTTATGGGGCTGGGGCAGGCAACCTTCCTCACAGCAGAATGGACTGATAAAACATGATGTTTACTTTCTCATAATCTGAACAGCATCATAGTACCTTTTTTTTCAGGACCACTCTGAGGAGAGGTCTAGAGATAGCTTCAACATGTTTATTTTCAATGGATGGAAATAGAGGAGGGGCACAAGTAGTGGGACTTGTGCTCCCACAATAAGCAAGCAGATGCCTCTGGAAATCCCTTGTACAGAAGGGGAAGACAATAGTCCTAGTCATCTTCTCACTCAAAAATACTATTTTTACAGGGGATCCTCAAGTTTGAAGTTGGTGGGAATCCCTGGGGCTGCACGAGATCCCAAAAGGATAGAACATCACTTTGTGTGTTGTGCAGTTCTTATCCTTGATTTAAATAATAGAGAAAACCTAATGCATTATGTAAATATATGCTTAAAATCCATGAAATTAAAATTAAAGAAAGTTATTATCAAAATCTCAGTCTTTAAAATGCTCTTTTTAGAGTGATGAACTTGAGATTTAAGAGTCGCTGAAGCAACAAAACTTGTTTATTCTTTTAAAAGGTTGATTTAACTGAAGTACAGATTATTTTTGTGTATATTTATTTCTAGCTAGTGATACAAAGGAGAGACAATACTGGGTGACTCAGCTACGATCTTGTGCCAAGTACCATACGGAAAGTAATTCAAAGGTAAATAATTATTGAAAAGAAATAGTGTTCTTGCATGTCATTTAGTTTATTAGCAATTAGTTCTTAGCTAGATGTGTTAAATCAGTAAAAAAAGAATGATTATTTTTAGCTTATTATTTTTTTCTGCTTCCAAATGGATAGAATAAAACAGATGAGTATGTATTGCCTGTTTTCTAAGTTTTGGATATTACCTCCTTTTGTTAGATTTTCATGGGTTAGGGAGAAGACAAGCTGGTGGGAAGGAAGGGGGAGAATTTTGAAGGATTTAGACATAGAATTTAACTGCTTTTGGTATGTTTCTTAAGGTAAATGAGTTGTATTGATTAGAATTTTGCTTTCAAAGAAGTTCTGCTACATGGAAAAGTGGGAGAATTATGTCTCTTTAAAATCTGTGATTAAAAATCACTTATTTATAAAGTGATCTGGGAATATTTTTGTTGTTTTATTTATTGATAAGGATGGGTCTTGCAAGTCAGTGAATGATAAAAGACCCCATTGATAAAAGGAAGGACAGCCCAGCTGGAGCAGTGGCTGGAGTAATCTTTGTTTGCCTTCCGTTCACCTCTCGCTGAGATTTTTTCCCTCCTGGGGAGTATGTGTTACTGACCCTGTTTGAGGGAATAGAAGGTGTTACTGGTCTACATTGCCTGTCATGTCTGTCTGCTTCTCTTGTGGACTCTTTCCAAAGAATTCTGGCTATAGTTGCAGTCTCATTAATTGAGATCCCTGCTGTGGCTTTTATTAAATGTATTTAATTTTCTACAGAATGTTAAACTACTTAAAATACTTATGTTTTGTACCATAAGAAGTAGACTTTGGGGCCATGGTCTTACCTCCCACTTAAGTGGAGGTAAGCCCCAACGGAATTTAATGGAGCCTTCTTCTGACTGAACAAGTATAGGACTGCTCTGTTGAACTGTCAGTTTTGGGAAGAGGATAACTTGTATGTTGTGGAGCACTTAACAACAACAACAACAACAACAACAAAGAGTAAACTTAGCATTATCGTATTTTTTCCACCTACCTTACTCCACTTACCTTTGCTCATAACAGTCTAAATTACTTTCACTATGCTTTGATTAGTATTCACCCACTTTTAGAGAAGTCTGTCTTCATACTGTGCATTGCCAAAATTTTGAATACAGATGATTTCAGAAAATTTCATTGTGATGGCGAGAACTGTAGTTTTGCACTTTAAAAAAAAGATTGGTTCAAGTAAGACATTGATTAACAATATTTTGAGTTGTATCACTTCTTGGAGTAGTACATTCAGGCAGAGTCTGCTCACTAGCCTTGGTGTTAACCTCAGTTTCAAGAGCTTTTCAGTAGGAAAAGGGCAATATAAATACATGGAGGAAAAGAGTGTTGCCTTCTAACTCATGAGGAAATAAAATACATTTAAAGGTATTACAGTCTAAAAACAACAACCCCACTTTCATTTAATACAGACTTTAATTATCCCTCCAACCTGATGTTCTGATGTTTTCTGGAAAGGGGGATTAACTTTAAAACCTGCAATGTGATCTGTTTTTGAGATGTTCAGTTGCTGAAGTTCAGGATGTGAAGCTCTCTGCTTAAAATAAACATTTCTGGTAAATGTGAGAGATGCTGCCAGTTTTTGTGGAGGGGTAAAACAAGGAGTTTTTGAACACCGCAGGAGATATATTACTGGCATTTTTTTAGAAGTCCTGTTCCTGAACTGCAGTAGATTATCATAATTCTGTGCTTTTGGAGTATATGGTTTACACATATATTTAGTTTATTGTGTATTAGGATTCTACATTAAGACATTAAACGTAACCACAGAGCTGAGATCTATGCATGCATCTACCATAAGGACAAGTAGTACTGTCTGAAGGGTTAGTGTCACCCAATTTGTTAACATTTGATGTCACCCCCGTGGACCTTGTCCTATGCCAGACCATACAGAATTCCTAATGTTTTTGTACTAGAAAAAGTGGGAACCACTCATCAGTAAAGGGAAGGGTAGAAGGAGAGAAGGTGAGGATCAATACCCTCCCTGCACCTTTCTCCCACAAATGAGCAGGTGGTGCGGGCTGAAGGAAGGAAGGTGTTACCCTGAAAGAGGACTGAGATAGTTATTAAGAATTTGTGGCACAGTGTAGCCTGCTTTGTGGGGTAGGGAGCATAGACTACAGCTGAGTTGGGGATACTGGAGGAGCAGAAGCTTCTCCTTGGCCTGAAAGACAGGGAGAGAGAAATGGCCGAATGGCTCAGTGCCTTGTCCTCTTTCTGTTTCCTCAAGCTCAGCTCAGCTGAATAGGATGGAAAGGGATGCTACGGGTACTAATGGAAGTGACTCCAGGTTCCACTGGGTGAGTACATGTCACTGTGCCTCAGGAGTAAGGAAGGAAGGAAGAGGCCATTCTACCCCTTGCAGTCTCCAATGCTCGCTGCCATCTGTCTGCCTCAGGCCAGGAACCTTTAACAGGAGGAAGGCCAGGAAGAGAGGAGGATTGTTGGCGGCAGTCATGTTTGGATGGAGCCATTGAGAAAAGACAGGAGGGAAGAGAGGAGACTGTGATTCCCTTGAAAAGAAAGAAGCTGACACTGGAAGTAGTCCTGAGGGGGATTAATGGTTCTCTTTTGCCTCCTCTCTGCTTTGAATAATAAACCCACCTGGACATCTGCTGGGAAATAATTCCCTTTTGTATTTATGTGGAGACTATATATTGGGTGTGTGTGTGTGGGGAGGGGGTACACTCATTTGTGTTGTGTGGTGCCATAGACAGTCATTTGTTTGTCACCCTCTCTGATGATGTCACTGGTGCAGTCTGCATCCCTGTAATAATGCCACGGAGGATAAGGAATGTGCTGTTCATAAGATTGTACAAAATTCCTACCAGGTGTTAAGCATTAGGTCATTTCTGCTCAAGGCTGTCTTGCATTAGTGGTGATTATCTGTGCACTTCAAATCTAATACCTTACTGGAAAAAGGCATTGCATTTCTTAACCTTGGGACTATAATTATCATTTGGGTTCCATGGAATAGGAACCTAGAATAGATAAAATTCTTTCTTTGTTGCAACAGCTATGTCATTAGAAAAATCCGACTGTACCGTATCTGCCTCATTGTCTCTAGATGCATGTCTACCAGACCAATGTTTTACAGGGTTTCTATCTGTCTGTATGTCTTTCAAGAGTTATTTTAGCTAGTTACAGTTTGGGGTCTTTAAATGACTGTTGATTAGGTTGCTTATTGTCAGATAACACTGGTGGTAATCGTGTGGCACTTTGGATGTTGTTGGAGGGTAAATCCAGCATTTTCCCCATTAGCTGTCATGCCTAGAGCTGCTGGGAGCTACAGTCTAATAACATCTAGAGGGCTGCACAATTCATACCTCTCTCACATAAGCTCAAATCAAATATTGTATTAAACTACAGTACTGAAACTGTAGCTCGAGATTTCAAACATACAGGAAAGTCAAGGAATAAATTGTTGAGAGAAGCCTTTGCCTTCATGCTATGTTGTGTGCTTATTTTTCCACCTTCGTCCCAATCTCTAGCTGCTGTCCCAAATCTCTGTGTCTTCCCCCACTGGCAAAGTGGCATTATGTACGTTGTTGCATTTTAATAGGATGGTCTCCTTGGTTACTTTTAAGGCAGCTCACTTGTGGATTATGCATTTCATTCTTGCTTTAGCATTTCCTAGTACAAATAAAATGTGTATATTTTCTAGACTCGTATCTGGTTCTGCTCAAGGCAGCTTATACCATTTCTATAGTTCTTATGTAGCTATAATCAAACAAAAATTTTAAGTTCTCATTGGTGATGCTGCCGAACTTTATCTCTTTCAAGTGCAACCTTTTTCAATTAAAATATTTTCCCCCATAATCTCCTAACCTATTTCCTTGCTGCTTTCCTGGGGTGTGTGTGTGTGTGTGTATCATAGCCTAAAACTGCCTATTCTTCTTCCCTGCACATGCCATCTAGTGCAAGGGTGGAGAAAGTTCAACCCATTGCATCCCATCTTCCAGGTTTATCCCTTGCTACACTCACCTTTCCATTTTGGGTGAAAATCACCCTCGGCCGCTCCTGAATGGGCAAAAATGATGAACTTACTCCTCCTTGAGTTCTTTCAAGAGTGGCAGGCTGCATTCTTACATACCCCTCCTAGCCCACAAACCTTTAGAGATCCCCAGAATTCCAGATTGTAGGTGACTTCCAGTCACTCTCTGGTTTTTTAGCAGATGTTGTGGTCTGCTGCAAGTGCAGACTTTGCCTTCCACACTCTGTAGTGGTGTGTTCCTGACCTAGGATCTTCCTGGGGTATCTGACACCATCAGCAAAACTCTTTCCAAAGCCTAATTCCAGAAACCACTGCCATTCACATTTTGACCCAAACAGAAACAGGAGTCGTTGAAAGTTCCCAGCCACTCTCATTTTGCTAACTGAGCTTTTTCCCAGTCTGGGATCTTTGATGTGTTGGAGTGAAGCCCCATTATCCCCAATCACCATGTCTTTCCCACATTTCACTATTCCTTTTTTAAATTACGTTTCTTTATTTCTTTTTTTTAAAAAAAACATAACATGAATTTACAAACACAAAAAGACAAGTCTACATAAACACATACATTGACGTAAAATTGACTTCTAAGTCTATATTGATGGCTATTTTCATCCTTTTGGTGTACTTTTTCTATTATCCCTTGATCATTGAGTCTATACTTATTCTGCAATTGTATTCATGAGTAAAGTGTTTTCTTGTTAAACTGAACCCACATTTCACTATTCCTGAAGAAAAGTGGACATTGATTTTTTTAACCTTTCATCCTTCACATTTCAGACTTCCAGCTTTGATAATCCACTGACCATTGGCTATGAAACCTGATGCAGGCTGAAGTCTGAAATATGCGGAGGAGCCTAGATTGAGAACCATTGCATTAGAGTATTCTATAGTGGACCAAGCAGGCCCTCAAATGTCCCATGTGGCCCTTAAGCCCCATCCTTTTAGTGGAAGTCCTCATTATTCAGCTGTTCAGTGGCAGTTGTGGTAAAGCTACAACAGCCAGAATCACTGTGTGTTGTATGTCCATTGATTCTAATGAAACCCTTCCCTCCAGACAAGCAATCTTGAGACAGTTAAGGGAGAAAGGAGCCGACTGAAAAGGGACTACATACTAGGCTCTTGTTAGCTTTGCTTCCTTGTAATGACTGTGGTGCATAGAGAGACTACTGAGGTGTATTCTCATTAACAAATAATTTTCCTTTCTTTCAAAATAAGCAGGTATTATCACTTAACAAGCTGAGAATATGCATTTCTTTTTTCCTTTGATCTGTTCCCTTCATTTGTTGATCTTTCATCTTACTTTTTTTGCTGTTTCTATATGGCTGCTGTTCTCATTTTTTGAAGCTAAAATCTTTTTCCATTTCAAAGATAGATTCTTGTTTTTCTGCTCCTGTCTTCCCATTCCTTTTGTGTCTGTTGATGCTATCTTTTCTCCTCCTGAAGGCAGAGATTTTGGTGTGGGTTCATTTTATTTTCTTAGCTTCTAAGATTTGTCATTAGTCCAGTTATGTCATTTTTCAATTGTTAAATGTTGCTGAATTTCCTTTCTTTCTTGTTTGTTCTATTATTATGAACAAAAGGATTACTGTAATGCTCTTTCAGTTGGTCTTTTCTATTCTTACCTTAAGCTTCTTGTGTCTGTTTTGTGTTCTGCCACCCACCATTTTTTTTTTGCCTGCAAATACGATAATTTCAGTGCTTACTATTTCTCTCCATGAAAGATTATCTGTTCCTCCTCATACTCGGCTGAAAAGACTATTGCTCATCTTCATGTATATTTATGTTGCTGTACTTACATCTGACCTTAGTCCCCCTTGTATTGTTCCTCCCTTGTATCTTTGTACTTTTTTCTTGCAAGTTGAGTTAATTGGATTAATTTCCCTTTAAAAGGAGTAATGGATGTGTGCTACACTTTTTCATGGCCTTTAGGCCTCTTCTCTAATTCTTTCTTTTATTTTGAATTCTGTTTTTTCCCCTAAATTTAGATGGTACAGTATGCCCTTTGAGTAGGATTTGTCATTTTGGGTGTTTTTGTACAGTGCTTAGATTTTACATGCTTAAAATATACAAATGTATGCATGTTACAGAAGTTCAGAGTGCATTATCAAGTCCTTTCACTTGGGATTGCTTCTTGTGGGTGTATGCATATGTTCTGAGCCTGCTACTCTGGATGGAACTGGATAACAGGAAATCCTGTTGGGCTTGGTGAAATAGATGGCCATGAGTTATAGATGAATTATCTTTGGTTGGTGGTCACCTAGTATCTGGATCTCCTGGTGAAAGAAAATAGGGGATTGCTATGTGGAGATACTTTTTCTAGGATTAAATTAACTGTAGGAAATTTATCCCTGGGTGGCTTTGTGAAGTCTTCATATCTAGAAGAGTGTGAAAACATGGATGAGCCTTCAGTAGACCTTTCTGAGAGAGACTTGCCATAGCAATGACAAATATATGGAATATGCTGGCACCCTGGCTATAACTTGCATCTGATGGGGAAACTGTCCTTCCTCATGTCTTGCTCTTCTTCTTCCCATCCCACCTGTTGTGATTTTATTTTTATGAGAAATTTCTGAGGTTATCTGAAAACATGAGGTGGGATGTCATTTCTCTGTCCTAATTAAACTGAAGCAGTGGAAGCTGAATAAGCCCTTGGATATGATAACACACTGGATGAATGCCAGTAAACTCAATATGGACTAGAGAAAGGTATCGCTGGCTCATTTGAGTGACAGCCATTCTGTTTTAGACAGATTTGAACTCTCCTGGAGGAACAGGATTGCCATTTAGGGATGTTCCCTGAATGAGTTTTTTTCAGTATAGGTGCGGTCACCTTTATAGCATAGCACATGTTCTGTTACCCTCCAGGATACACTAATGTGTTATGCGGCGGTTCCTTTGAAGACTGCTTGGAAGCTTCGGTTACCTTAGAAATATAGCTAGAAGACTGCTAAGTAGCCCTGTTAGAATCACAGTGTTGGGCCTGCAACCAAATGATTTGCAGCGTGGAAAACTCAGTGTTCCAGACATCCCTTTTTACAGGTTATTTCACATGTATACCTCCAATAGAGGAAAAATTCTGTACCATTAAGCATTCTATCATCAGTGGACTGTTCTAGAGTGGGGACTGTTACTCAGTTCTTCTTCTCTATTTTTGTTTTCCCGCACAAACATCTCTTGTTGTCAGTGCATTGTTTGGTTACCCTCCTGTTGGCCCTGACCAGCTGAGAGGATAATGATGCATGAGAAATACTTAGAATATTTGAAAGCATTATGTAAATGTTAACCATTGCCCCTGTTGCTGCTTCTACAACTAGTAGTATTACTACTGTTTTAAGAGAATGAGTTAATTGGATGGATAAATAATCTCTTATGGTAGATGCTATAATTGTGACAATGAAAATAAGACATCCTCAGAAAATAAGACCTAGTAGAGGTTTTACTGAATTGCTAAATATTAGGCTAAATATTAGTCCTCCCCCGAAAGTAAGACCTAGCAAAGTTTTTGTATATAAATATATATACAATATATAACAAATGTTAATTTTTTTGTTCAACAAGAAATGTGAATTCTTCATGGAAAAATAAGATATCCCCTGAAAATAAGACCTAGCGCATCTTTGGGAGCAAAAAAAAATAATATAATACATGGTAGTTGATCTGGGTAGAAATGCTAAAGCCTTGTGATTTTTAGAAGGGACAGAAAGAAAGGGTGAATTTTAGGTGTGGTAACAACAGGTAGATAATAGGAATAAATGAAGGTAATAATGAACTGACTCCCTCCATGTTCCCATATACTTGGTATTGGCTCTGGAAGTCCATGTAGGTTAGGAAGAAAGTGGGAAAGAACACCTCTTTGAATTATTGTGGAGCTACCTTATCTAACCTTCAGTAGGCACTGGTCATGTTTTTGGTGTAAAAAGAACCTAAACAGGTGTATGCTTGTGGTTAAATTTCAGGCTTGGAGTTTGTAGATGGAGAAGGAGGAACAAATTACATACATTCTTTGTTAATATGAACAACAGGGTGTCTTCACCAGCACACACACACACACAAACATTGTGAGAGTATTATTCTCATACTGTCATCTTTACTGTTAAAACCTCTGATTACTCTAGAGCACTCCAACATCACGAATGAAAGGTTTGTCTCTGTTGCCTCTTGGAGCAATCAACACATCTCCGAGTTTTCAGAAAAACCTGAATCAGAGTGGGCCACCAGTTGTTACCATTACACATCACAAATCGCCTGCAGCAGCACGAAGAGCAAAAAACCAGTGCCCTGGCCAGCTTCATGAAGTCAGAGAGGTAGGAGAACAATTTTTTTTTTTGTTGGTGTTTACCACTCAGGGGTTGTTTTTCTTTTCTTTTTTCCATTCCAGATTGCAAAACTAGAGGCATCCAGCATGTGGAGAGCCAGCATGGTATAGTGGTTTGAGTGTTAAACTATGACACTGGGGACTAAGGTTTGAATCCCTGCTCATCCATGGAAAACCACTAGATGATCTTGGGTATGTCATGCTCTCTGAGCTTCAGAGGAGGGCAAAGGCAAACTCGCTTCAACAAATCTCGCCAAGGAACCCCTGTGATGGGTCTCTTAAGGCCACCATAAATCAGAGATGACACGAAGGCACACAACTGTAACAGCATCTAGCATACACATACTTTTTGTTATGTGAGATAACTGTTTCAGCCTGCCTCATTATATAAACTGTTTATGTGTATTATTATTTATTTTCTGTTTTATATCCTACCTTTCTCTCAACATAGGGACTCAAAGCGGCTATGTGTATACTTACTAATAACATAAACTGATAACTGCCCTCCTATAATACAGTCAGCCCTTCATATCCATGGGGTTTTTTATCTATTGATTCAACTATTCATGGCTTGAAAATATTCTCCCCCCCCCCAAAGAAAAATGAAAAAATTCCAATAAGCGAACTTTGATTTTGCCGTTTTATATAAGGGACTCCATTTTATTACATCACTGTATATAATGGGACTAGAGCATCCATGAATTTTGGAATCTACAGAGAGTCCTGGGACCAAATCCCAGTGGAATCCAAGGGCCCACTGTATATACTTTGCTTCTCTTTACGAAGTTAGCTGAAATTGATTTAAGGGATTGATTGAAATCTAAGGGAATTTGCTCCACTGATTAATATTCCTCATCTATTAGACACAACATTTTCAAGCTGGCTCTTGGTGGAAATAGACCTTAATGTGTAGTCCTAAAGGTGAAACTCTCCCTTGAATTACTCTGGTGGTCTTTACTTGGAAGCTTCCAATTGGAGGAAAATTGTTTACCAGAACTTCAGTCACATTGGCAGAGTGGTGGAATTGGTATTGTCTCAGTCTTGCAGTGATGGGTAAAAGAAAGTACTGTTCTAGTAAGGACAGAAAATATTTATGAACCTGTGTACTTGAAGTTCATGATATATCTCAGTGGCTGAAAGTTGTGGGCAAAAAAGACCTACCATTAAATGCACCTGCTGCAATTGGACTCTACTCTTCAGTGAGCAGGAAGATTTTAACGGCTTTGATCAAGAAAGAGTAGGTAGGGAAAATGAGAGCTTTAGGAAAGCAACCCTCTAAAGGCCTGTTTCAATTTGAAAGCACTCTGAGACATACAAGTTTTATGTTTTCACTTGGCAGTGTTGGCTTAAGATAGTACTATTCTCAGGGTACTTTATTTGAATCCACCATTATGGAATGAGTTGTATTCACTGCTGATGGATAAGACAGAGTGGATGTGTGTTGAAGGAGGATAGAAGACTTATGCACTTCTAACCACATTCCAGTTTTGCTCAAGGACTCAGCATTTTCAGCCCATTTGACATAGATCAGCAGAGAAAAATGGATTAAATGGAACTGGATTGTAGACTGCAGTTACGGTTGAATCACTGAAACCAATGAAATAAAAAATTAGGGTTTGGTGTTCAGACAGTGAAGGAGGAAAATGCTATAATAGCTCTTACTATGATTAGTAATGGGCAATCTATACTAAGTTTGTTTCATTAAAAAAATCACCGTATCTAGTTAGATTAAAGTAGATTAATTGGCTGTTAATATTGTGCACAGTCACTGTTAGAATTTTAATGTTAATTCATACAGTGGTTTCTAGAATTGGTTTTAAACAGATAGTAGGAAGCTAGTGCTTTTGTACCCTACATCCATAGAAGAATAACAGTATTACTAGCTTTTGGTATTTAAAGCATTACCCCTGCCCCCCACTGCATGATGGTCTCTAGATGTTTTGAAATGTAACTCCCATATATCCCACCAGATATGGCCAATGATCTGAAATGGTAGACACCGTTGTCTAAAACATCTAGGGGACCGGGTTGGGGGATATTGTCGTATACTAATGCTGTAAAGGACAATTTGCACCTGCCATGTTTCAACAATAATTGTTTCTAGATACACTTTTGGGTTTTTGTTTTTTTTTTAGATTTTAGTTTTACATTCTGCATACTTTGTTTTGTTACTACAAAAGGATTAGAGGTTTAACACCAAAAGTATTACATTCTCAAGCCTAGGCATAGTTTTAAAAAGCTTTGAAAAAGAAACACATGCAGAGATTCTTCAGATTTTACAGTTAAAGCTGAATTTTCTCCCTTCAGTCATTAGATTCATAATCCTAAATGAGTGTAAACTTAAATATTTGGCAAATGGCTGAAATGGAGGGAACGTATTGTTGCTTGTGACAGAAGAATGTTCAGTACTATGTTTGAACCAAACTTCTTCCTGACTTCTCAAACTTGTGTTTGAGAAACAAATATGAGATAGGAATAGACACACTAATTATTCCATCATGGAAGCATTTAGAATAAATATGCGAGTTTCTTTGCTGAAGAGAAAAAATTGTGTGGTTTTTTTTTTTGGCTAATGTAATTGGGTCTTATCTGGAATGTTTCTGAAGAACTAAACAGAGTTGAAGGATTGGTACAAGAAACAGAGCACTTATGAGGCTATTGATTATTAACATAGCATCGAGGGAAGAGTTTAAATGGAAGTTTTGAGACAGATTTAGGACACTATGTTGTATCATGTAATGCACTATAGATTGAGGGTTGGTACATATTGTTCTACAGATTGGACAAGTTATTTATTTACAGAAGTCTTGCCCTTTGCTCTGCTACTCCGACCACAAAAACTTTTGATTATGGAAATATTCAGCTAAGCAGCAGCTGAAGTCATAATGTTTAAATTCAGAAGACTTTAAGTTGCCTATCTCAAAGTGTATGTTGTGAGTTAAATACTGTTGCTCGTTCCACCTAGACTAGACCTGCTGGAACTTTTGGACTGATGTAACTGTTGCCATAACTGTTCAGCAGTTCAAACAGTGGGCCTGTTCTAGAAAGAACCAGCCATTGGATTCAGCTTTGGAACGTCCAGAGAGCTTAAATTTAGCCTGGTTTTTTATTGCCTGATACTTAGTAATATGTACAGTGCAGTCTTTGGTGACATGTGGAACATGACAGTAAAGTGTGGGTATTCTCCCATGCTCTTATGCTTTGTGCCATCAAATGACAGGATGGACATAAATGGCATTATTTGGTCATGTTTTGGCATACTATTCTTTTACATCTTGTTTTGAGAATTTGAAATGACAGATTTCAAGGAAAATGTAGAAACAAGTTTATGTGTATGTACTTTTAATTATATAAATATATATATACTTGCAGATCATGAGCCAGGTAGAGGGGCAACAAAAGAACCTTGTACAAGCCATTGAATCCCTCCCAGGTTCTGGTCCTCTTTCTGCCTTGGATCAAGACTTACTGCTATTAAAAGCTACCTCTGCTGCCGCCCTCTGCTGCCTTGGAGAATGCCTGCATTTGCTACAGCAAAGCATAAATCAAGTGAGCACACATGGTAACAGGACATTGCCTTCAGGTGAGCATTGATTCTTGTATGGAAAACAGAGGAATATGGTTATTTGCCTGTTTTCCGAAAGATAGCCTGCAGCTTTCATGAGGCTTTAGCCAAAATGTAAAGAATGGAGGCAGTGGAGTATCTGTAAAGTCTCTTTCGTCATAAACTAACACAGTGATCCTTTAATCTTGATTTTAAAATATGAATGATTTCATGCTGTATTCTTAATTATCACCATGTTTTTAAAATGTTTTTTAAAAATATTTTTATTTATTTATCAGTGTGTTTAATAGCTGTTTTTAAATTCAGCAATGTTTTAATTATATTTAAATGTTTTAATTGTGCTTTATGTGTACAGTTGGCCCTCTGTATCCACAGATTCTTCATCCACAAATTCAACCATTCACGGCTTGAAAAAATATATAAATTAAAAAATAATCCAAAAGGTAAACCTTGATTTTGCCATTTTATATAAGGGACACCATTTTACTATGCCATTGCATTTAATGGGACTTGAGCATCCACAGATTTTGGTATTCATGGGGGATCCTGGAACCAAACCCCAGCAGAGACCAAGGGTATTTTTAAAAATTAATTTTGTTGTGAGCCATCTTGAATCCCAGATCTGGGAGAATAGGGGGAGAGAAATTAAATAAATAATTCAAGTCAAATAAATTTATCAATAACATCAATAGATAATAAAATACTGTATCAAAGTGTAACATTATACTAGTATTGTAGGAGTTTTTGATATTGTTGATAGTTACTTAGATAGAGTGAAGCCTGTGAAGCCCCATTGTCATATTTGATCCATTGGCTGGTGCAAGGCTGTACAAAGGTTAGGTTCAGCAATTTTGTTTTACTGCCTGAATTATTATATGGTACCATAATACTACAGTGGGCTCAAGTTCCATTAAACATAATGGCACACTAAAATATATAAAATGACAAAATCAAGGTTTTCTATTGAGGATTATCTATCTATCTATCTATCTATCTATCTATCTATCTATCTATCTATTCAAGCTGTAGATTATTGAATCCAAGGAGACGGAGGGCCGACTGTATAATACAATCAACCCTCTGTATCCATGGATTTTTTTTTATCCATGGATTCAAACATCCATCGCTTGAAAATATTTTTAAAATATATAAATTCCAGATAGCAAACCTTGATCTTGCCATTTTATATAAGGACTCATTTTTGCTTTGTCATTGTATTTAATGGGACATGAGCATCCACAGGTTTAGTTATCCATGGGAGGTCCTGGAATCAAACCTCAGCGGATGCCAAGGGCCCACTGTAATTGAAGCTACAGTCACATTTAAAAACAGCAGCAGGAGTGCCCTCCCCCACACCATATTGTATTCTTGCAAACCATATATTGGCATAACAATGCATAATAATAAACTAAGGAAAACATCATTTCTCCTAGGTTTATGTTCTGTTACCTCACCTCCTTACCACAGTGCTAATTTTCTCCTCCCTCTTCTCTATTTTTCTTCTTTCTTTCTTGTTTTTCTTTTCTTCCACCCCAGTAATAATTCACCCTATACCAACCTTGCATGGATCAGTATCCCCAGTTCTCCTCTAGCTATTGCTTTTTCTTTTTCTGACTGTTTTTTCCTTTCTCATTTTTTTAAAAAAACTTCCTTGACTAAATGCAGCTCATTTTGACTTTCTCTTAGCTAGCATCTCATCGTTACCCTTATTAGGCACCCGAACCTGCCTCTCCTTCCCTCTGGATTTCATATTCTGATTGCTGAAATTCAGGCAACCACATCTGCTCATTATAGAAACAGTTTGGACATTATGCATGTTATATGGTGGGCCATGAAAAGATTGACTAGTGAGAGCATGCACACATGGACACTGCTAATCCTCTTCTCAGAAGCATTTCTTTCATGAGAGTTTGCGCAAAGAAAATGTTAATGTTGTGTTTTCTTCTTGTGCTTTTTTTTTTTTTTTTTACATATAATGCAAGGTGTGCACACTGCATCACAAAAAACATTTAGGGGTAGCTGTGTTAGCCATATAGCAAATCAAATAACATCGAAACAATGATACCTTTATTGGACCAACCAAAGTGCACAATTACATGTGGCAAGCTTTCAAAGTCACACTGGCTTATTCCTTAGGCAAACAGGAGAAATTAATTGAAGATGTTAGTCATAGGCTTGCATTTTCTGTTTCTGGTCTTAGTTCAGATGGTAGGGAGGGCTATCTGCATGCTGGCCATGTGGTAAATGGTAGATTTTCAAAGTCAAGAAAATGTAATGTCCATTTGCAATTCAAAGAAGATGGTTCCTTGGAATCCAGCATGTCTCCTTCCTTTGTGAAGCCACAGAAGAAAACAGGCTCCTTTGTAGGTAGAGAACACTGAATTTCTCAAGAAGTCTTCATGTTCTGCATCAGGAAAACTTTCGGTGGTGTAGTGATAAAGCATGTCAATCAGTGCCAATATTAGAAGAAGGAAAAGAAAAAAGAAAAAAAAAACTTTCATTGGAGGCAGAAGCCTCAGATGGCAAAGTCCCAGTGCAGTAGCTCTCTCTTCCCCTGTGATGGCAAAAATGCAGTATCTTGAAATCCAAAAAACATCCAGGGGTATCTGTGTTGGCCATATGGGCTTTCTGCAATTTCTTGACCCCTTTCCTTTGTCATCTTTGTTCATCGCAGAGCTTTTGTGCCATACAGATATTCTAGTGATGATTTCTTTCTAAAATTATTCCCAGTACTGTGCCATATACCACCAGCAAAATGATGTGACTCAGGGATAGGCTTGCTGTAAGGATGACTGAACTGAGTTTGCTATGAGAAAAGAAATGGCTTCTGTTTTTAAAAATGGATATGAAGATCAGTAGCCTTCTTAATATATGCAAGAGGCTTCCCATCTTTGACTTTTTAAAAGGTCAGATTAGCAGAGCAAGCCTGTACTTGTTTAAATACTGAGTTCAGTGGGTCTTACTTCTGGGTAGGTGACTGTATAAAGGATTGCAACCAGAAAGGTACGGAAGGATACCTTGGCCCCATTCCATTCCTTTCTCCTCCTCCTTTTCCTGGTTTCATAATGCTTAAGTTCACTCTCTTTCTCTCTTCCACCTGCCTGTACCTGCTCCCATTGCTAGTAAAATATGAAACACAGTTACAAAATGCAATTAATGCAATCTTTCCATTATCCATTCTTCACCTGTTCTAACACTTCCTGTTGAGGACTATCACTTTAGCTCTTTAATAACACATTTAGCATGGTTCTGCATAGTGTGCACACACATGGTGTAGAGATCAGTGGGCTGCTGTACAATTTAAACCTTTAAGGCCCCTCCCATTTCATGTCAGTCGCAGTTGTGACTGTACTCATTGCCGTAGAACACTGTAGAGACAGGTTCATTCCTTGAAAAATAACTGGGAAAGAGTATGAGATGTTACCTCATATTTCTGCTTCTGCAAAGGCTAGTTGGTCTATTTAGTATTTAGGTCTCTATAGAAGCAAAAATGAGGTAAAATCTCATAATCTTCCCAATTATTTTTCAGGAACTCAGTCTTCTATTTCTTTCAGTATGCTTAGGCAATGAACATCTTTGAAAGCTCCTAGGGCTGCATTTTGGTGGTAACCCCTTCCCTTGCCTGCACACACACAAGCTGTGTGTTCTTGCCAAAAGAGAGTTCTTTTCCTTGTGCCATCATGGTAGGGTCATTAGGAAGTCTCAGTGGGTTTTGGTAGAACTTTTTGCTCTTCTGGGCTTATGGTCCCAAATACTTATTTAAGAAGTGTCGGCTGTGGGCTGAAGATCCTGTTATCGATTGATCACATGTATTGTGTGGATGGGGACTATGCAGTTGACTTGTGACCACACAGTGCTTGTTTTGCCAGACTTTTATGTGGCAAGTGAGCCATAACAGAGGTTCCTGCCTGAAAGCTCATCAGTGGGAAAGGGCCCTCCGGACTGCAATTTTTGCAGCCTAGACTAAACCGCTTCAGTGACTATCTGCTTGTGCCTGTTTTCTTCTCAACATCTCTCCCACTATGTAGTGAACACTATCCACCTCGCCTCCTCCCTTGCTAGAAAACCTCTTCTGCAAGGGCCAAAGCTCAATTGACTCAGGCAGTGGCCACTTTATTGGCATATCTCAGGGGGATTCCACTCCCAGAACTCTGTCCATGACTATGTGTTTACAAATAATTACATTCCTGTCTTATTACAGACTGGATATTTTGTGCTAAATCAATGCTACGTTTGGTGTCATCTGTCCTTAGTAAATTTAGCCTGCTATTCTCTTACAAGTGTGAGTCACAGAGACTGAGAAGAACAGGTTCCTACCTGTCACAGTGGTTTTTTGAATGGTCATCTGTGAATTCACATAACCCACCCACTTTCCCCCTTCATGCCATCCCTTGCTCCAAAGTCTACTGATGGTGCAATTGAAATTGAGTTTTTGTGAGAATGCACAGCTTATATGTGTTGTTGTAGAACAGTGGTTCCCAACTTTTGCTTTTCTGGTTATTTTGGATTTCAACTACCAGAAGCCCCAGGTAGCTTGGCCAATAACCAAGAATTCTGGGAACTGAAGTCCAAAACATCCAGAGAACCACAGTTTGGAAACTTGAAGATCTCTCCTGGTACAGAATGATGCATATCTTTGAGTTCAAAGATGACCAGTTGAAGAATCATAGTCATAGGCAGGCAACCTGTTCTTGTAATCATCATGATGATATACTTTGGTTCATCGTCTAATATGCTGAATCTGTACATTTGACCAGATGTCAAATCTATGTACCTGAATTCTCAGGGTTAACTTAATATTCTTATGATTAACAGGTTTAAGACATTGTGTGGTCTAAGGATAGATTTTTAGCTGGTTAGACATTGCTGTTGTTGGTGTCACTGTGTGTTTTCAACATGAATGAACATGCATATCTGGAGGTTTCCGTCTAGGTTGCAGGTAAGGTGATAAGTCACCTGAGATTTAAAATGTGAGCCAAGCCAGTTGACTCAATGGGTC
The DNA here is from genome assembly GCA_034509955.1 of Urosaurus nigricauda. Classification (NCBI taxonomy): domain Eukaryota; kingdom Metazoa; phylum Chordata; class Lepidosauria; order Squamata; family Phrynosomatidae; genus Urosaurus; species Urosaurus nigricauda. Next base: position 76,711,897 of record JAOEGL010000006.1, read on the forward strand.
ATTTCAAGTAAAGCAATGATGAACAGGAAATAATAGCTAGTGTTATGATTCCAATCCACTGGTTGGCAGGATACAAGGCTTTATCAAAATAATAAAATTCTTTTTCTGATCTGAATCTATTAATTTGGTGGTTAGAACCTTTTAAAAATCAAAGGTGAAGGTCTTTTGTGTTCTTTCTTCGAGGAGACAAATGGGCTGCATTCAGTGATGGTAAAGTTCAGGATGATTTGTTGTAATTTCCCTTCCCCTTGAAGGCAATGCCACAGAGGTTTCAGTTAAATGATCTATGAGAGGATGTGTGGTAGAACTAAAGCATGAAATAACTTACCTGAAAAGATAACTGGGGAGCCGAGAAGTGCTACTTCTGGAATTCTTTCTGTTTCATCACAATCATCCAGTGTGAACAGAAAGAGTTAGTAGAATTCCGTGTTGTCACACAGTCCTGTCCTTTCTTCAGAAGTGGAGTGGAAACTGCTTCAAGTATATTTTTAAAAAAACAACTCTTAAAATCAACTTGTCTCTCTATGCCTGCACTTGTTTGCTTGAAGCAGATTTTTTGCTGCGGCTGCTGCTGTGATTGCAACATGTCTGGAAAATTCACAGGTGCCCAGTTCCTCAAGCATCTGCAGTTTTGAGGATAGAGTTTAGTGGGCTTTCCCAACCTTAATTATATTAAGAATTATAGTTAAGATAATTTTTAGAGTAAGTGAATGTTTTTCAAGCTAAATACCATGCTGTAAATAAATATGTTGTTGTTTTTTAGCTATTGCTGCCCTTGTGTTAAATTATACTAGTTAGGAAGAAATATAAGTGGCTAAACTGTTGATTTGCACCTGCATAGTGTATAAAAGAAATTGTGTTGTCCTTCCTAATTTTAAAAATAAAATAAAATAAATCTAATCAATCATACCTCGCCTCCCCCAAACCAGAGTGTGATTCTTAACAATGAAGCCGGAGCGTATACCAATAAAACCAAATATGGAGCTATCTGGACGACTTATGCTGTACTGTAAGAAGTTATACAAATAGAGGTAGCAAGAAATGGCTTATTCAGGGCAGCTGACAGGGCATGTGGACATTTGGCCTGTTCCACCTCCTTGAACACTTGGCCCTTTTAGTTGTTCACCAGAGTGCTGCCTGTGCAGTCCAGTCCCTCCCTAACATCACGGTGCCACATGCCTCATAAACCATCTAGGTGGCCCTGCCCATATATAGGGAAACAACTAGGTTTTAAAAAGGAATGTTTGAAAAACAGGTATCTTACCTATGTTTTGTGCATTCTAGTATGTTCCTAAGAGTGAATAACTACAACGCACATTAAAAAAAACAGACATTGCATATAACTTTAGTTTTTGTCCCTGTTTCAGAAAACATTCTAGGATGGCATGGGCCAAAGTCACATTCCACAGAGACACTGAAAAATGATGCCCTTGGTTCTTTGACAGCTGCTAATCCCAGTCTAGTACCAGGTATAACACAAGTTGTCGCACATGCCATGTTGACCAAAAAGGCTTCTTTGCAGCTTAGAGTGATGACAGAGATTGCAACTTAGAGTGAACTTATTTTTTGGCTGGGGGATTCTGGGAATTGTGGCCTAGAAAGTAATTTTCCTATGATTTAGATTGTGATGTATTCCTATCCATGTGGTAATCTGGGATTAACCTTTTAGCCAAGTCTGTTGACTCTGCAAGCCATTTACAGTGAAACAACACTGACTGGGAGACAATGGCTGCTTTGATATTCCCAGCCCACTGGAATGAATCATGGCACTAAATCAGGTTTTACTGAAATAATATTAATGTAGTTCTGATTTGAATTGAAGTATGCTTTTGCAAGAACATTGAAAATTAGAACCTTTTAAAAATAATAATAATAAAAAGTTTTCTGTGTCATTCACCTGAGGTCACAGATGTCCTGAAATCTATGATGTTATGGTTTTGTCTAGTTTGTCATATATTTTGCCTTTAGTTTAAATAAAATACCACAGAAACTCTTGGGATTTTTCTTGCTACTTTACAATCATCCACTGAAAACAAAGTGTCTGTAGAGTTATCTGATGTCACTCAGTCCAATCCTCTTTTCAAAAGTGGAATGGAAATGACTTTATTTTTTTCTCTCTCTTTAAAAATTGAAAGTCTATTTGCCTCTCTATGCTTGGGGTCGTTTACTTGAGCAGCTTTTGTTGTTCTTGTTGTTGCTGCTGCTATAATTCCCTGGTACAATTCAGCTCCCCAGTTGCTCAAGTTTTTATAGCTTTAATGTTAGACTTTAAGGTGTTTTCCAGACTTAGTTATTTTGAAAACTGATGCTAAAATTATTTTGAGGGTAAATGAATGTTTTCACAGTTTACTGTTACATGTCTAAATAACACACTTGACTAAAATAATAGTGGTGGTGTTGTTCTTGACAGAAATGGGAAAGTAACCTTTAAAATGTAATTTGTTCCAATGTTTGTTACAGTGTTTGAAAAATAATTGTATTACTAGAAAATATTCATCATTACACCAGTAAAACAGCATTGGTGCCAGTTATTACATTGCTTCTGAAATACAACTTTATTCCACTTTTATTACTTAAGTGTTCCTAATCTGATACATTGACAGGTCATTACAAGTGTTGCATTGCTCGCAACTTGCTATTTCTATTTGTGATCCTTTATTATTTTTTACCCTCTAAAAACCTCATGGATGGCAAAATGGTTGGTTGCCATCTGTGTACTATATAAAATACTGAAGTAGTGCCATCCCTACTAATTTCAAAGTTGAACACATTCAATGAAACACTTTTTGTGCTGGGAGCAGTGTTCTTAACAATGGAGCCACAGTTTATACCAGTAAAAAAAAAAATGGACAGAACTGTGCTCATGACTGTTGCTGTGTTATAAGAAATTGAATGGGTAGCAGTAGCAAGGACATTGCTCTGTAGGGCTTCTTGGAGAAGATGGAGCAATTTTTCTGTGTCTTAGTCCCTGTGTTTGTTACATTACAGTGACATGACCCCCAATATCTCACTTTCCCATTGTCCTGTAAACTTTCTGTGTTTCCCTGTTCTCATGTAAGGATTCATACTAGGTTTGAACTATGCATTTTTAGAGGAAAATTTTCTTAATTTAGGGTGCCTGCTTTGTGGGATTCTTACCCTACCAAAGTGGGTGGCTGACACATATACCAAAATATAGACATTTCAATTAACTTCAGTTTCTCCCCATGTTTCAGAAAACATTCTAGGATGGCATGGGCCAAAGTCACATTCCACAGAGCCACTGAAAAATGGTGCTCTTAGTTCCTTGACAGCTGCCAGTGCCAATCTGACATGGTCGATAGTACCAGGTGCAACACAGGAACAAATGCAGTCAACTATAGAGGTGAGTGCGAATACAGTTGAAACACTTGCATTAGCATTTCTTTGTTCTTTGTTCATATGTATTTTGTACATGGCTAATGGAAATAATCTGGTTGATAAGGTGATGATTTGTGAGATTCCTTTCTCTACAGTCTAGTTTATATAGTCCGTTTATATAAATATGAGTTAGTCAGCTGCTAGAGAGAATCAGATAATTACATCAGTCACCAGATCATATTTATGTGTTTTTATATTAAAAACATATGTGTTTTTATTTTATTTGTAGCTTTTATACACCATTGATATAAAATCTTTCATTCCCTGAAATGTGTGTACTTGACATGTGTGTTCTTTAATATCTCCTTAATGTTTCCCTCTTATGAAGCCTTTGTTTTAAGCAAATGGAGTGATAGTGCGGTGACTGCCTTTGTTTCTACAGCTGCCTATACAATGGTGATGTCGTCATCTGGGGGATCTCCAGGAATCCTGAAGGATTATTGGGTGGCTGGCTATAGAGATATACATGGCTCTGTGGAGAGGGCTGGAGTAAGGATGTGAGTTTTGGAGGGTGAGGGTCATTTCAGGAGAGGGAAGGTGAATTCCTCCCTTCACTATGCCAAAGAAAAGAAAAAAGAGAAAGAAAGACTGCCAGTACCTGGACGCTAGTCTTCATCTTTGGAAGATGGGAGCATAGCTGCCTAATTGTCTATACTACTGATGGACCACTGGTCCATTTGCTTCAGCCTTCTTTATGTCACTGCTTCTGAAGCTGTCTAATGTACGGATTGGCAATCCCCACCTGACTCCAAGGACTGGTATGTGTGTGTCATGTTATAGTTGCATTTGCTTAGTTTTCTGGAAACTCACTGTGGTCTGGTAGCGAAATTTGTGAACTAGCACTGGTCTGAGCTATAATTACCTTGGAGGTAGTAAAAGCACTTTAAAGATATTAGTTATTGCTGGTGAACATGTGTTGATTTAAAAGCTGAAGGCTCTTTGGTGGTAAAAAGTGCATGCAATTCATCTTGTTGATTCTGTTCAGCTCTTGTGTAACCTTGCTGTATAACTTTGGACCAAAGCAGATGGGCAAAAGGAAGTGGCTGTAGGCCACTCTGGCCTCGATCGGTCTGGTCCATAGCGATCAGACAGCCCACTCCTGAAGCAGGTCACAGCTGTGATCCCAAATGGACCACCATCAGGAACAGATTTAATCTGCTCCTTTAACTAGCGGCTCAGGTCACCTTAACCAGTCTCAGAGTGGCTTCCAGCTGCTTTGGAAGTGGGCATCGTATAAATGCCATGCCCTCAAAGTGTCCGGAAGTGGCTCTTTTGGGCCCGTCTGTTTTGGGCCCTTGTCTACAGAACTGGTATAATGCTTTCTTGTATTTTTTAACATATGAGGGGGAATCCAAAAGTTTTAATGATCACCTTTTAAAAAAATTGACAGAAAGTTTGTTTTGATTTGTAGTTGTTAACTTATCTCTCTGTAGTCACTATCTAGATTTATACATTTTCCCCAGCGTATCTTGACCCTCCGAATACCTGATATTGTAGAAATCTGCAGATTGCGCCTTACAAGGAGGTATTGTAAAGTAATAATTTATTAATAAATTTATTATGGCTTATTGATGAAATTTTGTCAGTGTCATCATTGGTCCCTAACTGCACATTGCTGAGAAAATCAACTCATTGTGTCCTTTATTTTTGTAACTGTCTCTGCCAGAAATGACTAAAGTGTAAAATCCTTGTCATGCGCAATATGCAGGCTTCTACAATATCAGGTATTCAGAAGGGTCAAGATACGCTTGGAAAAATGTGTAAATCTAGATAGTGACTACATAGAGATAAGTTAATAACTACAAATCAAATCAAAACAAACTTTCTGTCAATTTTTTTAAAAAGTGATTATTAAAACTTTTGGATACCCCCTCGTAATGCGTTACAATATTTTTTCCATTGTAAGGGCTGAAACAGATGCGATGTCAGAAACCTATGATGAGGTGCTTTTTTCAATTGGTTTACTGAACAGCTGGGAAAGTGGTGGAACATTTTTAAATACACAAACAGCCGGTGGAGGCTCATAATTTGATCAACAAATGGATGTTAGGAGTTAAGACCCCGATGATATTTTTCTGGATCTGGGTCATTTCCAGAAGCAGCTGTGTCAACATCTCTCCCCCCAGGGCTGAATTGAACAAAATAAGAACTCCCTTCAGCAGGTAGCTTTATTTATTAAAATCCATACTGATATTTCAGTTGTTCAAAGTGCTTTATGCTAAACATTTTTGAAAACTGGGGAAGGATAGGAGATCCAGTGGCAGACATTTTATTCCTGTTTTGCTCAGCTCTCATTCTGAATCTGCACAAATCAGACTTGCAACACTATGCTTGTGTGAAGAGCTCTTTCTGTAGTCCCAGCGAGCCCAGCATGTCATGTTAAGGATACTTTATTCCATCCCCCTTTCCCCCTGGGTTCCTGTTTTTCTGCCTTCCTCCTCATTGTCAGTATTCTGTGACCACTCAGCATATTCACTTCTTATTTGACTGTTTTTAAGTCTCTCTGTCTTTGGAGTTTCTTTTTGAAGGTATTTTTTTTGCCAGGGGCACTTGGGAAAATATTAGGTTCCCTTGAATCTGTTGCTGACCCCCCTTTTTGCATGGGTGGTACCATTTTGACTGCATAGTGAAGTGGTCTGAGTCTTGGACTAGGACTGTGAGAAATCTGGGTTCAAATCCTCCATTTGTCATGGAAGCCCACTCTGTGACCATAGGCAAGTCACAGCCTTAAAAGAGGAAAATGGCCTCTCAAAAAACCTTGCAGAGGAAATCCTGTGATATGTTTGCCTTAGGGTCACCATGAGTTAGAAGTGACTTGAAAACATAAAACAACAACAATATCATCATTTTATCGATATGCAGGCTAGCATAGCTGGCTGGAGGATTCTGGAAATTGTAGCCTTAACACATCTGGAGTCCACCAGTTGGGGAAAAGCTGGTCAAAAATTAGGATGGGTTTAGTGATACTTATAGTAAGAGATATTTTAAAAGCCCTAAAGAGAGATGTTCATGTCAAATGCTTGTAAGCTGGACCAGCTTCCTACCCTCAGCAGGCTCTTCAAGGCTTGTATTTTTATGTATGCTTGTGATTAGGCCACCTGCTGCTAGATTATGAATACAGAGCTACCAGGGGAAAGGCAAGAACAACACACAGCATAGAACAAAATAATATATACCTGCTATGCTGTGAATGCACTATAACATCTCTGAGTCTTGTAGACCAACCATCCAGAGAGCACAGAACAAGTTGATATTCCTGAGAGCTCAAATTGTAAAAGTGAGGGCTATTTGTTCTTGGCCAAAAATGAATTCATTGAGGAGCCTTTGGTATATGAAGAAAAACACCACCCTGGAAATATTTTGAGATAAACCTATTTTAATATTGTCTCTGGTGAAGGTGAGAAATGGGGTTACAACTGTTTGATGCAAGCAAAAATGACAAAATGTAGCTGTGCATTATACTTAAATCAGTTGCCATAATTTGGGAATGACTTAAACAGCTATCTTATTGGTAGTGGTCAACCCTGGGATCATTAGGAATATGTTTGGGAAGAGTGGAAGAAATTGCCTAATCCTTCCCCTTATTGTTCATTTCACTGTGAAGCAGAAAATACTAAGTGTAAACAGAAGGTACTCTTTCTGCTGAATTTGTTTTTGAAAGGCCACCTTGAATTATGAATTGAGGATGAAATGTTAGAGCAAATTTGAGGTGCTCACTGTGATTTCCGACATAAATGATGTGTGTTGCTTATGAAGATAGGACCTGCAATTGAGCGTTATTGCCCAACTTTGACTTAATTAAAATTAAATCATTCAGATGTGATCAATAACATTTTTATCCAGGAACAGCTAAGGTACTGGTATCTCACTAGTAAAAGAATTGCTTTACTGATACACTCCTGGTAATGTCCCACATTATAACCATGTTTTCATTTTCACAAGTCTTACTGCTTTCTTGAGAATCCTGGACAGTATTGCTGTTTTTTGTTTTTCTCTGTCACAAACTCGACTCGTGTTGACCAGATGAGTATGCACCTTTTGAAACTTTTGTTTGTTTGTTTCCATGTTCCATACCTTGATTCCTTTCCACCGTTATTCACGTTTCCACTGTTCCAGACAGTTACTTAGCCAACCTCAAGTTGTTCTTCTGTTGCCCATCATCTGCATGCCCTTTTGCTGCCTTTTCATGAGACTCCCCATGATAGGTTCTCCTTAGGGACTCCTTAGAGACATCAGATTATAAACAATGAAGGCACACACAAAAACGACAATAACAGTGACACTTGGGATGTGTAATACCTGCCCTCCAGCTTTTTTCCTGCCCTTACACGTGGCACCTAGAGAAGGCTCCATAAGGAATGCAGAATTGCTGCAGAGCACCACCTAGTGGCTCTGTGCTATTTTACTTTATAAATTGTTTAATGGTTGTTTTTTTTTAAATTACTTATGCTTTTTAATATTTTTATATTGTTTTTAATTTGTATTTTATACTGGGAATCCTGGAAATTGTAGTTTATTGTGGCACAAGAGCTCTCTGACCGAGAAGGCTAAATGTCTCACAAGACTACAGTCCCCAGAATTCCTTAGCATTGAGCCAGGGCATTTAAAACGGTCTTAGACTGGATTATTTCTGCAGGTATTTTAGACCTTTAAGACAAATTTTGAAGTCCATATCATTAGGTCAGTCAAAAAGGAACAGAATTCTTTGTTTCAGGTTTTGAAAAATTGCACAGATATTGTGCTTTTTTGGATGTCCTAATAAAGATATTGTCACAGTGTGGATGTCAGTATTTTTCTAGGTATTAGCCACCAAATATAGTGCAGTGTCATTTCAAAGCATTAAGCTCGCATGTAGTTTCAATGAAATATTTTCAAAATTATGCAGGCTGGTACTTTTCTGGACTACTTAAAGCATTTACATACATTATCTCATTATCTTTATGGCTGTAGGTTCCTGCAGTGGCAGAGAGTTGAAACACATAGCTCTTGAGGTCCTTTCCAACACTGTATTTGTATGATTCCTTGAGCCCTCAAAGAGAGGCACTTTTTCCAAAGAGGCCAGAATCTAGGAAGAGAAATGCAATATTCCCTTCATTGTCTCCACCTACCCCCCCCCCCGCCCCCAAATGTTCCATTCATCGCCATTTCTGATAGATTTTTCAACTCCATTTAGGATATGTTCAAACTTTCCTCCCCTAGGGTGAGCTGTGCAAAGAAAAGAAGTACATCCCATTGATTCCGAGCATTGATTTAATCTTCAGGTTTGCGTTTCATCCCAAGTTCAGGCAGGAGCTCTGCCTTTTCCCCATCAATTTTCCCACTCCAAGCACTGCATGGATATTTACTCAGTTAAATGTACACTTACTCCATTCTCCCCTTTTAAACAAAATAACTCAATTTTAAAATTATTTATTAAACATTTTCTATGCCACTTTTATGCTTTTATCAGATGCATTCAGAGAGGCCCACAATCAATCTGTGAACAATTCACAGAATACAGAAGTGCTCAAATGTGAAACACAATTGAAAATACTACAGTTTGCCCACTGTATCCACAGGTTCTGCATCCATGGATTCAACTAATCACGGTTTGAAAATACTTACCCCCCAAATCCCCACCACCACCAAAGCAAACCTTGATTTTGCTATTTTATGTAATCGTTTTATTGTTGTTGTTGTTCTAGTTGTTGTGTGCCTTCAAGTCAATTGTGACATGTGGCTACCCTAAGGCTACCCTATCATGGGGTTTTCATGGGGCAAGATTTGTTCATATGTAATGGAACTTGAGCATCCACAGATTTAGGTATCCATGGGAGGAGGTGGTGGTCCTGGGACCAAATCCCAGCAGATACCAAGGGCCCAGTGTATTAATAAAAAAAATAATAGTACTAGCCAAATTGAAACAAAGAAATTTAACTGAATAAGAGCTAAAAGGTAACCACATCAGTTAGCATTTATAAATTATAAATTCCAATCAAAATGTTGGTAGATTAACAATTTGATTTAAATATAATTAGCATCCCTAAACCAAATGTATAAGTGATTTATGGCATAAGTATGTTTTATAGTAATACAAAAGTTGGTTGTGTATAGTTAGCAGCCTGTGGGCATTAGTGCATTTTGGATTAGTGGGTGGATTTTGTTGCGTGTGAGTGGAGATAGTGTCTTTAGTGCTATATAGTAGAGATTTATGGCCAAGTACAGTATAAAGATTGGACTATGACTGTGGAGATCAGGGAATGATTCCCTGTTTGGCCATGGAAACCTATTAGAAGTTCCTGAAACTACAAAGGTGTCATTTTTGTTGACTTTCTGTCCGCTTTATTTTCACGTTATTGCTATTTGGAAGAAACGTCATCTGAAAAATGTCCTTCATTTGCAGGCTTTTCCTACTTTTAAATCCCATTTCTGCCCAGGATTCGTCTAGTGTGATAAGTTCCATAGTACAGTCGCCCCTCCAAGTGTGCAGACTTGAAATGGGCAGACTTGACAATCTGCAGAGGGGCGACCTGCCATTGAGATGAATGGGGCGTGCTCCCGTGGTGCATGCCCTATGCTCACGCGCAGAAGCGCACCCCATTCATTTCAGGGAGGCTTGATTATCTGCGAGTGTCCTAACTCGTGGGGGGGGGGGTCTGGAACGGATCCCTGCGAGTTAGGAGGGGCAACTGTGTCTGGAGACAAGGAGTCAGCTCCCAGGTCAGCAGTGAAATCCACTGGATGATCTTGGGCAAGTCACACTCTCACAGGGGAAAACAAAGACAAACCTCTTCTGAACATATCTTACCAAGGAAACTACAAGATAGGTTCACCTTAGTGTCACCATAATTTGGAAATGACTTGAAGGCAAACAACAACAAAAGCCTTAACATTCAGCCACCATTTCATTTGCACAGACTTGTTCTAAACAGTCAGAAGGTTGTGGAACAAAAAGCACTGAGAAAGAGTACTTGCTAGCCTGTTGTGATCAGTTTGCCAGATGCTTTATAAGTAAATGTTGCTCTCATTCTGTCCTATTCAGTGTCGCAGCAGACCTTCAGCAATGGCTTTTTAAAGTTGTAGTTGTATGTTTTTCAGTGTGTGGACAGAGTTCTTGAGGTGGGAGACCAACCAACTCTATGCTGTAATGTTTGTGGCTGATAGAGATTGGCTGAGCGGTTGAGTGAGAATGCTTCCTTATAGGGGATGGGGGCATTATTCCAACAAACCTAAAGGGAGATAGTAGTAGTTTTGATTTTAGAAAAGTTATACTTGAATCCCTGCTCCATGTTGTCCCAATTGCTACAGAATTTTGATATTAATTCTGGCTTTGAGGCAAGAGTGTAGGATATAGGCAGCCTTGCTAGCCTTGGTATCTGTAATAGATGATATTGTGTAGTACAAGAAGAGGGTTGTGTGCACATTTGAAATGTAGTTGCCTAACACTGATGGCTTATAATGAGCAACTAAATGCCCATTTAATTTAATTTAATTTATGAATTTTAAATGTGGATTGTTTTAATAGATGTGTATCTTATTTGTCATTTTAAATTGATGTGTATTTTAACTGATGTGTTTTAACTGATTTGGTGTGTCTGTTAATTTTGTTGTTCCCTGCCTTGATCCATGGGGAGAGGTGAGTAAGAAATGCTGCTGCTGCTGCTGCTGCTGCTGCTGCTAATAATAATAATAATAATAATAGGCTAATGATGTGTTCCTCAATGCTTCCTACATGGGGAATGGAGTGGTGGATATAGGTTACTGATGTTACCAGATCTAGCCAGTCAGTTCTCTGCAGAGCTAGCTTCTCCTGTCACTGTGCAGAAACAGTTTCCTCTGAGCTCAGCTTGAGAAAAACATGGCAAGTGCATTTCCATATCAGATTTTCTGCTCAAATTATGCATGGTTACACATTACAGATTTTTAGAATCAGTTTGACACATGAGCTGTGAGAGGGAAATCCAGGCCATTGAGAGTAATGCCAGTCAAAAAAAAACTTTTTTGTCCCTGAGTTACCATGTTAAAACTGAACTTTTCATCTCTATACCCACAAAGTTTTGCATTTCTATTGCCATCCACCCACACAGCCTGCATATATATAGGTTTGTCCCTGGACCCTCCACTCCACCTCATGCACCTGAGGAAGTAGACGCAAGTCTGTGAAACAAATGTTTCCAGCTTCTTTCTTTCAGTTACGTCTCAAAGGTGCTACAAGATCCTTTTGCATAGTGATTTTCCAGACTAATATGGCTATGTCTTTGAATTCAACCAAAAACAATTATATGGAGGTGCAGAATTCCTCATCTGTCATGACCAGAAGGTATATGTCACTGAGATTATGCCAGACAAACATTGAAAACTATGGATCACTTTCAAGCAGAACATGGGGCCTAGGCCTGCAGGATCTGAGCAGAGGTTTAGGACAGGGGTCCAGGGTTGCCATGAGTTGTAGTTGACTTGAGGACAGTTAACAACATCATTATTATTTTTTACATGCTGAAGTGGTAAAATGCACCCAGTGAGATGCATGTGACCCTTTGGATATATATGTGGAGCCTCAGAAGTAACTAGTTATAGAAAACCATTGATTGCAATGTGTGTGGCTTTATATTAACAGCATTTTGGTGGCTTTGTAATATTTTTGCAAATTAATTTGTATATGTTGTGAAAAGTGTATTAAAAGGAATGGGCCCCTAAATTTAGCATGACTATACACTGTTTTATTTCCCCTTGAACTTTTGCATGCCACCTGGCTATTTCTTCTATAGGCAGATTTCATTTAGACATTGGCTCTGTTTTGTTATGGTATATTTCTCTGAGCCACATCTCTCTTAATCAGAGGTCATGGACTGTCTGTAAGAAGAAGAGAGACTTTTGGCTGACATCCAGCATTTACATTACAAGTATCAACTAAATAAAAATGAGATTCAACTTGTGCCTTGAAATAGAATGCACAATTAAATGCTACTATTGAGGAAATTACTTGAGCTAGCTGGATATTATCAACAGTAGATGAGTTCTCCTTTTTGGTACAATTATATCAATAGTTGATGGAATCTGGGACCCTGCTGCTGAGTTTATGCTTTTAATATTCAGGTGAGTGGCTTTTTATAAATTACTATTGATGCAGTCACTATCTATTGTGAAAGAGGTGTGCGCAGATTTGTACCAGAGAGATCTTTTCACACCTTTTCGCACAGATTAGCTTGTTCTGATTTTGCAATTGGGAACATGGCTAGGTGGCTAAGGAAGAGAGTTTCTCCAGGCATCCCTTCTTCTGCTTGCCAGGATCTAGAAGGATTCCCAGATTCCTCAGACACTCATGTGCACTGTGGTTTGGATAAGAAAGGAAATAGCAGAGCTCTTCCATCTATCTCTTCTGGAACAAACTGTGAAAAACCTCAAGCAGAAAGAGGTGCTCCTTGAAACTGCTAAAATATTTGTGAAGACAGCCTACCCTTTCAGTTGTACATACTTTGATTTAAAAAAGAGAGAGAGGACTTTATATATTGAATGAGGAAAACTGATAGATCTGAGGGTGTCACTAAATTAGTTCCATATATAAAATCCCAAGCATCAGGACCAATCCCAACCTAAACAAACTACAGTTATGACTAATGACCTGCATACATCATTGTAGATCATTGTGACAACATGGCTGCAACTTTCCTGTCCATTTTTTTTTTAAAATCCTAAGCAGCTCCTTTCCCACCTCAGGTGTGTAGTCCATTCTCTTTGATCTCTTTCCATATCAGGACTCCTTTCCCACCCCCATATCCCTCTTTTTTTCACTCTGTTGGTTGTGCTTTGCTGACAGACACAAGCTGACTTTTACAAAACTCATTCCCATTCCTTTGCTTCCTGTTCTTAATTTTATCTTCTTTCTCATCTCAGTGATTTTACTGAATAATCTAGCTTCCTTATCCAGTGTGTTGCTCCCCCCCCCATAATCTGTCCCCATAGTCCCCAGTTGTTCTGTTTCTTCAAGCCATTTCTTTAATCAATGCTAGCTTTCTCTGACAATTTACTTTCTTCTTTCCAATTCCTACTAATTTCTTTCTGTTTTGACCTAAATGATTGGCACTGCAGGCACTAGCTTCTGTGTTTTTTTTAAGAGTTAAAGTACTACTGGTTCTCCAAGGACTCTGAAATCATGCAGTACAGTCTTAGTACCCCAGGGAAAAAACTTCTAGACAAGTCCTATCCCTAATGGTGCTAGTATTTTATATGGCATCTTGCCACTCGGGTTCATTCCCAGGGACACCTTCATACTCTTCTTCTCAGGTGAGTAGCAAGACCTTCCTTGGAGGTCTTTAAGCAGAGGCTGGTTGGCCATCTGTTGGGGGTGCTTTGATGGAGAGTTCTTGCATGGAAGGGGGTTGGACTGGATGGCCCTTGTGTTGTCTTCAAACTCTATGATTCTGTGATCTAAGAGTACATCACTTTTCTGTCTACTAGCTAAAAAAGGAGGAGGAGGACCTCCTGAAATGCATTGAAAATTTATATGTAATGCAGAGTGGCTTTGTTTCAGCCTTTGTCTTTAATAAATCAAATTAATTATATTAACACACCTGATCTTGATATTGTACAGTTGGCCCTCATTATAAATGGACTAGTTATCTGCACTTTTGTGAGTTAGCAGCTAGCCCTGCCCCATATAAGTAAGTAAATGCCAACGCAGATGCATTCATGTTGCCATCCATAGATTTATATGGACTTGTGATTCTGCAGTATTTCATATCTGGGGTGGGGTGGGGTGGGGTGGGGCAGAAAGCAAAATTCCCACTTGATACAGAGAACTGACATTATTAACAATAAATCAAGTTGTACAAAATTAAAATATTAAAGACCACAACTTCAGTAATGGAACAGCATGCTTTTCCCATGATAGAAAACTACTATGATTGGGAATGTTTAATTGTGCCTGCATGTGAGGTAAAATCCCAGCATTTGATTTCCCAAATCAGCTAAACAATAAAACATGTTTTGTCCTTATTGTCAGCACTAGCTAAAAGTGAGCAGTTTCAGCTTTGACAGCAGCATATTTGCTACTAAAGAGCAGCACATTCTCTGTGTGTAGCAGAGACATTAAAGGATTTCTTGCTGTGGCCTGTCTTTTTCCATTATGCTTGATTAAATCCTTTTCAGGCTGCGTAGCATTGCAAATATCTTTAGCCTGTAATGATTTGTGCAGGCTAAATTAATCTGTTGGCAAAATGCTACTGTTCTAAGCTTATTCTCTATCAGACCACCCAAATATGACATCTGACACAATCAATTGAACAGTCTCAGGTAAGGTATGCTTAGTTCAGATGATTAAATGTACAATTACGCTAAAAGTAGAATTAAATAACATTAAGCTTGCTACAGCAGCATTGATAGAAATGACTTAGACTAATCTAACTAATCTTGATTTTTATAGCTTGCTGTAACAGACATTGTACACGCAAGTAAAATCTCTTTGGTAAACCTGTTTGTGTACATATTTCATACTGAAGCAAATATCTTTTAAGCCAAAGCTTTTGCCTTATTTTGTCTTTGAATGGAGTATTTATGGTAAGATGGATATGTACCAGCTCTCCAATAAAAATGAGATCAGATGAAATCTCCTTGTAAATATGCAGTGACTTCCTAAGTTGGTATCCTAATTTTTGCTAACTTCTTGAGTTGTAATCATCAAATAGGATCTTCCATGAGCCCAGCTTTCTTTACATGCATGGAAGCTCCTTTTGTTTATGGAGAAAAAAAGTTAAAATCCAAGCCCTTGTCATGATACATTTCATTTTTTAAAAACTCCCAAGATTTTGATGTCATAGAACATGTAATGTTAAACCGTAGCTTAACTTCACAGGTTCCATAATTAAACCATAGTTTATCCTGATTAAAAAAAAAAGTTTGAGCAAACTGTGGCCATCTGTACTCCTTTTTCCTTTCCTGTTGTTTGACATGAGAAGACCAAAATGTTTTGTTTTTGTTCTTATTTTTTATTAACCACAAATTATTATGCAAATTATTGATGCAAAGGTAATAATGCTGGCTTGTTTCAACACATAGCAGTTAAGGTTAACCACAGTGTAGGATTTCAATATAACATTAAAGTGCAGTTAACTAAAAAAAAGTCAACGAAGAAAAGGAAGAAAAAGATTCCAATCTCTTTGCAGCTGCTCTGGAAGAGGATTGGGGAGCAGGCAGTAAACTAGTCCATGCCTTGTTGAGGTTTGTTTCTGTCACAATGAGCTGTGGTTTACTGTGACATTTTGTTGATCCTTTGTGAAAACTTTGGAAAAGAAACCAAAATGGATAAATACTACATTCATTTGTTTAATTCTTAATTACTTAGTTTTGGCAGGTTTCATGTTCAGCAGAATAGCTTAAAGCAGAGGAGCAGGTTACATGAGCATTTTGGGGGTGCTAAAAGTACAGAGTTAATGGAAGCTGAAGGTGTGTACATTTTGACTACAGCATTCCACATGATTTTAAAATGGTGTCTCTTTATGGAAAAGTAATTTGGCATCAGTACTTGGTTAGCAAAAGCTCAGGTGTCAGCTTTGATGTTAATATCTTGTTATTTAAAAACTATTTAAAAGTTGATTTTAAATAAAATGACCGGAACTTGCCCCAGGTGACATTATAAAAAAAATATTTTTTGAAAAACAATTAACACTGTTTATAATTTTTTAAAAATGCACTATTATTATTATTGACATTATAATGCTTAAAAGTAATGCAGTTGGCACTACATTTATTTTTAAAAATAGAGTAAGAAATAACAATTACTTTTAATGTGTTACTGTTAAGCTCTGATTCTGAATGATACACAAGATGGGGCTGTGGCGTGCTGCCATGAAAATACAAGCTTCTGTTTTTGCTAGTAGGCAAAAGTAAACTGGTAGAGCAAACTGTACATAAAAGTAAAAAGAAATATGATAACTATGACTTATACTACTTTAAAACTTTAAAATGCCCATTGGACTATGACCAGTGATGTTTGAGTGGGAAGGAAAGAGACAGTATATGCAACTATTAATTATAATGGTTAAATGTATCAGTATGGAAAATTCCTGCCCCATCTCTAATCTATAGCTATACACTCATCTGTATCCAGAATTTGGAAGGGTTACTTTTTGGTCTGCAATTCCCAGATTCTCCATGTCTCTATGGCCACTGGGATATTCAGAAAGGTATTTTCCAAAAGATAAATGTCCATAATCTAATTGCAATATAAAACTTTTCTTTGTCTGTCAGAGAGTTTGTGCCTTCTTGAATTGCAGGGTTTGCTGGCCAAGCTTGGTTGAACTCTGTGTATAAAGGTTATACTGTAGTGGCTAAGCAGGAGCCATAAAGTTTCCAGATCAATGTTATCTGGATCACAAATTCACTGAATGGCCTTGGGCCTCTTCTCTGCACATATTACAGTAGTTCAGCTTATACTTTTGAGTTGGAAGAGGCTGATGTGCCCCGGAGGTTATTTTCATGAGATTTTGTGGTATGTTTATCTATATCACACCAGGGACGTAGCCAGAATTTTGGGAAGGGGAGCGGGTCCAGACTAAGAATTCCCCAATATTACCCCAATATGAATATTCAGTTAAAATCCCCGGAAAGTCCCCATAATGTTAATATTAAGGGGTTATATAACAATAAACCAAAATATTCATACCCTTGGTGAGTGGTTAATAAATAGCCTACAATTTTGGGAGAATAAAGCCATTATGACAATGTGGTAAAATAATCAAAAACTATAACAAATGTCTTTATTAAGAAGAATTAAAATATGCTAACATGAGATACAGGCACTTTATTAGTCTTATAAGGTTAAAACCTGTTCAATATCAACAACATATTTTTTATAAGTTAAGTTAGGCCTAAAATCTAACAAAATAATAACAATATAAAGGCACATAACATGATAAATTGAAAGCAATGTGAAAAATTACTTAAATATTGGTCCTATTTACAAGGAAGAGACCTTAAAAACAGGGTATCTTTACAAACTTGTCTCAGTGCCTCAATGGTTTTTTTGGGGTTTATATTGATTTGAGGTGTATAAATTATACCGTATATTCAAAAAAGTCTTAGGGCTTATAAAATAACAGCAAGTCATATGCTCTCATCTGAGGATGGCAATGGCGAAACCCCATTTGTTTTACAAAAATGACTCTGTCATTACATGGCAGTTTCGAGCTGGATTAGATGACCTTTGAGGATCCCTTCCATCCCCCAGGTTCCATGCATGGAGGCAAATTAGATTTAACCTCCTCTGCAGCCATGGAATCCCTTGGACAAGTCACACTCTCTCAGCCTCAGGGGAAGGCAGTGGCAAACCTCCCTCTGAAAAAATCTTGCCAAGAAAACCCCATGATAGGGTCACCATAATTCAAAAACGACTTGAAGGCACACAACACACAGACACACAGTAGCAGCAGCAGCAGCAGCAATAATAATAATAACCACAAAATTATTTCTCTTTTTAAAGTGATGTGTGTTGGAACTGAAGTGTTCTAACTGATGGTGTTGATTCATTCTTGTTGTCTCTTGCCTTGATCCATGGGGAGAGGTAGCTAAGAAATAATAATAATTATTATTAGATAACCCAAAGCTGTTTTGGGTCCCAATCTGAGGAGAAAAGTGGGGTACAAAAATCACCACCGCCGCCACCAAATAATAATAGTAATAATAAACCCAAAGCTGTTTTGCACCACCACCACCACAATAATAATAAAAATAATTGTATTTCTCCCTGAGTTGGAGCCCTCTTACTAGGAAAAACCTGGCCCCCTACCAGCCTTTAAGTAACCCTCTTTCCCCCAGTTCTGCCTTGCAAAAGGGGGGTGCTCTTCTCCCCCCAGCCCCCCCCCCCCAAACCCTGAAAATGTTTGCAACCTGTTTGGATTCTTCTCTGGGTGTTTGCCCTGCAGCCATCCTTCCCCCATCCATCCCTTGCTCTGGAGGTGTGGAGGCAGGCACCAGAAGGGAGAGGGAACCCTTACCTGCCCTCCTGACCATCCCTCCCTCAAAAAAGGAGAGGGAAAGAGGGAGAAAAAGGGAAAGAAGTCGCAGGGAGGGAGGCCCACTTCCACTCCCCTCCTCTCTCTCTGAATGAGCTGCCAAGGGGAGGTGTGAATGCACCCTAAGAGGGGGGTCTCAACCCCCCACCCCCGGCTACGTGCCTGATCACACATATAAATACAGGCGACTCCTGAAGCTCTGCTGTTATCCTCAGTGGTTTTATCAGTCCAGATGTCTAGTGCTAGACATAGGCCTGGCACTTCTGCACAGATGTAACTTTCCTTTTTCTTGAAGCAGCTACAATAATATTGCTATAAAAATATCAATGAAATTGCTTTTGGTTGCAATATAATGGGGTGTGCAAATAGTCCCCTTGCATATGCCCCTACCTGCATAATGAAGGATCTTGCACATAACAAAATTCAAAACAAAAACAAAAAACAAACAAAAAAACTATTTGTGTATCAACTAGGTGTGCCTGGTTCAAATGTACTTGAGGAACAGCATTTAATGAAATAAAAAGGAAATGTGAGCCTGTCACCTTACTTTCAAGCAAGTCCTATGTATTGTTGCAATGGCTCCTCTCTTACACCTCTTCTTTTTGTAGAAATATGTTAATATGTTGTGAGGTATGTTCCTTATTTTTACAGAAGTAAAATATATATAAAATTTCTTAACAAGCTAAGAAAGAATAACAGCCATTTTGTCTTTGTGGTTTTATAAATATCATATACCCATATTTGCTCCTATGATTCATGAAATGGAAGCGATGGTTTGTGACCAGCTGCATTTTGGTAATCCACAACTGATATTTTCTCTGGAGGTGGAGCAATTAACATCCATCCTTTGCTAGTCTTTCTCACCTTTACTGAAAGCTGGAATTTAGGAGCTCTGACATTATTTAAGCCTGCAAGAATGTATGGATTGACATTTGTGTTGCTGAAACTCTTAAAAGTACATCTGAAAAGTATTGGTTTATGCTGCAGTTATCCTGTTTCTTCTTTATTGAAATGCTGTTCCTCTTGAGGTCAGACAGTGTCTCTTTTCGATGTGCATTTTAAGTGTCTTTTTTGTTTAGGTGAGTGGTGTTCCTTATATAAAATAATAAAATCAAGGTTTGCTTTTTGGAATTAATACACATCCACAGATTTTCCACAGCATAGTTCTGTTACAAAAACAATCAAAAAGAAATTATTTCATCCTATAGTATTATTAGTGTTTAGAATAATATTAAAAACAGTCCTGTTAAGAGTGAATTGCTTTACCTTTCAAAGCCTTTTTTCTTCCTAATTTAGAGCACTTCCATAGAGGCTGTTTTTTCTTTTGTTTGAGCATATAAAATATCTCTCTTCTTTATTTGGTACACTGTTCTCAAAATGAAAATTCTGTTAGCTCTTGGATTTCTCTTTATCTTCCACTTTGCCAAATATTAATGGCAAAGATCCAAAGAGATACTTCAGGTTCACCTAAGGGCATGAGTGCTTCTCGTGGGATTTCTTCCCCCATAATTTTTCTTTGAACAAAATCATCCATGCCATATCAGAAATTGCTTTTGAAAGTCTCCTTAGATTTAAAAGGGCTTTGCTATCTTTCTAAGGAGGCTGTCTTTTGAGAAATGGAAGGTTAAAACAAAACAAAACAAATCCCTGGGTGGATGGAATAAGGTGTGTGTGCTGATCTTTTGGATCCCGATTGAGGTAAAGAGGAAGGAATATAGTGGTGATCACTCAAGCAACTGTTTGTTTTAAGGCAAAGTGACATTCAAAATGTATTTTAGCTTGGATGAACCAATAGTATGGACAGTTATTCACTGCTTTTTAGTGGTGGAAAATGCAGTGAGCCGTTGATATCTACTGGTTCTTTATTGTGGTCTCCATGGTCTCTCTTACAAATTGTTTTTCTTTATTTCTTTATTATTTCTTATTCTCTGGTTCTTCCCACCACTGTCAATAATGATGATGATGATGATGATGATGATGATGATATTTTGCAAGGCCCACCTCTTACCCTTCTGGGCTATTATAATTACTATTGTGTAAGAATATAGAACTTGTGGTCTTGTGGTCTTTATTAATTTTGGTAGGCTTTAAATATTATCATGAACGAGTGAATTAATATATTATCATGAAATAGTGAATTCCCAGGATTAATGTTTAAATCTATGACATAGAGAAAACATTTACTGAAATTGGTTCAGATCTGTTTTCTGGCTGTGGTCTTAACTCCTGTTTATGGAGAAGCTGTCATGTTGAACTCAATGGAGCATTTGAGGAGATATGGATAGGATTGTGCTAAAAGTGTTTAATATTTTAGTTTAATAGCATATTAACGAACTGTCTTTTTCTTTTTTGGGACAGTAACATGCAGTTATTGACCGTGTACTTTGACAAGTCAATAGGTCATATTATCTCATTGTTACTGAGAAGCAAGGATAGACTGCATTAGGGCTGTCGATTTTTCCCCTATAGAACATAATAGTAAATTGATCAGTCTTTTCCTGGAGTGTCCTCTGGAAAGGGTGACATTCTACTGATGGCTATGTTTTTTGTGCATGCTAGTGCAGCATTTGCCGTGCTTATCCTGAGCTGTGCATTGGAAGACGTCATCAGTAACTAATCCAGCTTATGCTGATGCATCAATGGCTGTGCAACCAAATTTCTGAAATCTGGTGCTAAATAACCAGTCTTTGTTTTTGATGGCTTGATTGTATTTCCCCCTATAGAATGTAATAGTAAATTGATCAGTCTTTTTCTGGAGTGTCCTCTGGAAAGGGTGACATTCTATTGATGGCTATGTTTTTGATGGCTTGATTGTATGATGTGCTTAGTTTTATTTTTGTTTTTTGTATATTATTTTTGTATCCTAGGATGACTGTTAGGTTGGAAGTGGCTTTAACAGCAAAAACAATATTAAACACACACACATGTTTTCATGTATCAATTCTGCTTTCAAGGTCATCATATATAGATATATAATACTATATTGGGTCCAGATTTTGGTATATGCAACCATATTGGTAAAAGTTGAATCCCCCATTCACAGCAGCACCTTCAGATCCCTGAAATTTTTTTGTAGGTGTTTTTCTGTTTGGCTTATGCTGAGGAACCACCCAAATCAAGTTGAAGCATTTTCAGTAAATAGTCTTTTCAGAAACAAAATGCAGATTGCTGTTCTTACCTATGACAGAAATATCAAATACTCACTACACTACACTGAAGCAGTGGACAATTTACTTGTGGCTCACTTCAGTGAATTTAGTTTGGATCCAACTATAATCTCTGCTTATCATGAGATTTTCTTTAAAAATGAAGAGATGGTTAAAATCCTCCTACTAGTATTTGTCAATAAATATGGAAAACAAAATGGTGGCCAATTGGAAACGATCAATATACATCCACAAAAAGGGAGACACAAAAGACTGCAGCAGCTATTGGACCATAGTATTAGTTCTCGTGAAAGCAAAATGATGCTCAAAATTCTGCAACATAGACTCCACTTTCTCATGGAGAGAGAAATTCCAGAGGTGCAAGTGGAGTTCAGGAAAGGAAGAGGCACTAGGGACCAAATTGCAAACATATGATGGCTAATGGAGTGCACCAAGGAACTCCAGGGTGGGGGGGTTGGGAAATCAGCATTATAGCATTATCTGCTATAATCAGCAGATTATAGCAAACCCTTTGACAGCATAGATCATGAAAATGGATAATTCTTAAAGACATGGGAGTGTGTGATGCCTCAAAGGGTGGAGTGGGGTGGTCACTGCCTCCAGGCTCTTTTCCCTGAGTACCTCCACTGGTCGTTCTCCTGCCACCGAGACTCTGTCCTTTAGCCCAGTTGGAGGAAGCAAAGGGTTGGCTGGAGGCAGAAAGAAGGAGGAGAGAGGGGGAGGACGAATCCCTGGAACACATACCTCCCAATGGAGGGAGATAGAAGAGAATGGAGGAACAGCGGAGGAGGTGGAGGAAGGCCATTTCTGGGAGGCAGAGACGGAAAGACAGGGCCTGAAGGGGGCAGGAAATAGAGAGGGGGGATAAAAAGGTGGTCAGGACTAGGAAAGAGGTGAGGCTGTAGGTAGTGGGCTTGAGACGCATGTTTGGAGGATGAGGGAGAAGTGATTTTCCTTGTCCTCAATGGTGAGCACGGGGGAGGGGGTATCCAAGTAAGACAAGATGGCCTGTGGCCCCTCGGGCCCCAAGGAAAAGATAGCGGATGGAGAGAAAACTATGTGTGGGGGGAGATGGAGAAGCCACTCAGATGTTCTTAGGTGGTGCTTAGGGCTGAGAAACCTGTTACATCCCACCTGTGTCCAGAAGGTCAAGGCTGCGGGTGGCTGGGGTTCCTTTATGATTTATTGGTGGCTAAGGTTGTTAAATAAAACAGGAGCTGAAGTGTAAGTTTCCTCAGTTGGGTGGTGTCAACCCTTTTTTCTTAATAAAACCCTATAAAATTAATGGGGTCACTGTAAATCAACAGGTGACTTCAAGACACAGACACACAATGTATGAAATGGTTCTCCTAGTATACATCTTGCCTGTTTTGTTAAAAGGCAGCCTTGCCCACCCCCATCCCCATTGTTAGCGTGTCATATTCCGTGAAGATAGAGCTGTGCATACATGTTTCTGTAAACATGTTTGTAGTTCTTACTCATTTGGTTCTGAAGGCCTCTAGTAAAATAACTATTTCTCATAATCCAGGCATTTGAAGCCTGGGGACCAGGGAGATACCCTTAAGATATCTGGAATTTTAAAAGCCCTCCATAGTTGGAAGAAGGTTTTGAACATGTGATAGCAAGGCCTTTTCTTCTTGTCAGCGCTGAACAGGCTGCTCTTTCCAACACTACCTCATGTGCACCACGTTGTAGGGTGGGGGTAGAAGCAGACAAGCAGCAACAGCAACATCTCTCCAGTTGCAAATGATTTGTAGTTAAGCTCACTGATCCAGTCCCATGTGACTAGAAATGTAGGCAGCAGATTCATGCTGATCTGACATCATGCTTTTCAAATTCACTGGAAATTAAAAAGGGGGTGGTGGTGATGGTGAGGGGGGGGGGAGAGCAGGGAGGAAAGGTTCTCTTGACTCTTCCTGGTACTACTAATGCCTAGCTCCAGCTCATTTGCTGCTATTAAAGGAGCTTGCAGTAGCAGCAGCAGCAGCAGCTGGAAACAGCAGTGCTGTTACGTGGTTCAGGATACTAAATGAGGTCGAGCTGGATGATAAGCAAGCCTGCCATAGAAGCATTGCCTGTAAGTTCTGGATCTCCTCCTGATAAGTTCATGTTTGTTTGCTCATTTTCTCCCCTCTCCCCCACTTTTCACATTAAACTCTTTACAGAGTATAGCTACATAAATTTATAGAACTGGATTATGTATAATTGGAGTTCTCGTGTGCCAGTGAAATGGAAGCAGATGGCCAAGAATACGTTGTTCTCTGTTATATGATGGCGGGGGGGGGGGGGGGATGGTGGTGTTTACCCTTTCAGCCACTACATTGCCATCAAACTGTGGAGAGTTATCTATATACGCAGTCTGGTGGTTCAGTAATTATTTTTCCCATGGTGTATGGTAAAGCTAGAGAAAACAGTATTTGTTGTTTGGTGTATATATAAGGATGCTTAAGGTAGTGTTTTAGAAGGCATCTTAATTATAGGTTACTCTGTATGAATTTAGTATACTCTTATAATAATGCCAAACTGGAGACTGTAGATACAATAGCCCTCCAGGTTTTGGGTTTTGAGAAAAATATGAATCCAAATTCCTTGTGAAATAGAATAATCATAAAATATTTCCATCCCGTCCCCCCGTTTGCTTCCCTTCAACACACAAAGTTACTTTATAACCACTTAATAACTTACTTCAACTTCTTTAATTCGTTTCACAAGATCATTTAGTACTATGGAACTATTGCTGTCCTTTTATCACATAAAATATAAGTGAAAGCAATTTGCCATGATGATTAGTTTATACCTGTGCAGTAATATGGCCTCATAAAATGCAAAGGGTCAGATTATACAACTTTCAGGAGCAAGTCCAACTTCTCAAAAAGCTGACAGACCCCCCTCCAAAATCATGTCTTGATTCCATTATATATGGTGGTTCTGGTAATCAGGCTTGAATTCCAAACTTACCAAAAGAAGTCCAATTATTTTTACATGAAAGGATTAAGATTTCATTGCATCTCAATGTGGCATTATCTTTGCCCCCTTTAAAAATAAGCATAGGTTTTCATACCTGAAACACTAGCCTGCATGCCTGAAAGATGAACAGATGTGTTAATATTGTCATTATCTTTAAGATAAATAATGACTTTGTTCTGGGACCAGGTAAATTCTTAAAAGAGCAAACTAATAAGTTATTTTCATTTTTACAGCAAATACTACTATAGTATCTTAAATATCTGTTTTCCCCAACAATCCCTGCCAAGATTATTTTATTGATCATTATATCAAGAGAAAAACAATATAAAGTATCTAAAATACAGATATTTTTGAGTGATGGGAATGTCATTTTAGAGGTATGAGAGTGAATAAGGGAAGTGCTCAGATTTATTCTGAGCTTTCTTTATATTGCCTGTTCAAGTTCTCAACACTCTTGAAATCATTATTGTTTGTACCCTACTAATGATTAGTGTGATGCATTAGCAATGAGTGTTTAGAAATAACCTTCCCAGTGTTTTTAGAGAGCTCTCTAATTAAGCTTACATGAACTTACGCCATATTGTTCCTTGTTTATCCAGATGGTCATACTGATTATGTATTCATGTTTTTTTTAAAGCATTCAGCTCGTGAATTAGTCTTGGTTGAAGATGAGGTGACAGACACTGAAGATAACGAAGAGGATGATTTAGGAGTCAGGGATGATCAGCGTAGCATAATTCTTCACCTTATTTCACAACTCAAACTTGGAATGGACCTAACAAGGGTATGTGACACCACTTCCGCTCTTTGAAATAAACCCCACAGCTTTGTTTAAAAATCTCTTGCTACTGAATTAGCTTTCCCATTTGTCTTTAGTACCAGTCTCATCTCAGACTCTGTTGTGATGGTACTCATTGCTAATTTCCTCATTTATGTATGTTTTTTTTTAAAAAAAGAAGATATAATGTCCTAAACAGATGTGCTGTTTTCTGTAGCAGTCTTTCAGGTGTAAACTTACTCATAAATTCAGCATTGGCACTGTTTCTTACAAGTGACACCCCTGGAATCAAGAACTGACTTTCTGATGTATGCAGGAAATTATTGTTGGAATACAGAAAATGGTTCCACTACAAGACCATAAATAATGGCTGCCTTCTCCTCCCCCTATTCTTTCAGTATTGTCAGAAGTGCTGATATGCTACTCTGGCTTCTTGCCAGTGAGAACACTCCAATTCCAAGAATGAGGGAAATTCATTGAGAAATTTATCAATTCTCCTCTCATAAAAATGCAGATTTTCATAGCAAAAGTCTTTGGGGAAACTAAGGACAAGCAAGATTTATTTGCTTTTTAAAAGCCTTTGATGGTTCCCTGGTTAACATTTCCCCAGATCCTGAACATGTTTATTAAGCAGCTGCAACCATTCCTCACAGACATTGATGTATGTCTCTAGGTCTCTTAGGATTTGAGGATGGTTGCTTTCTCCTATAATACATACACGCACGCGTGCACGCATGCACACACAAATTTGGCTGTAACTTGTAAAGCACAACCAAACAGAACATTTAAACATGTAAATAGAGTCAGAGGGATAAAATCCATAGGCAAGTCACAGCCGTTAATACAGTGAATCCTTGGTATCTGGTGGAGTTTGGCCCCAGGACTGCTTTGGATACAAAAACCTGTGGAGTCCCATTATATACAATAGTGTAATAAAATAGTGTTCCTTATATAAAATGGCAAAATCAAGGTTTGCTTTTTGGAACTTTTTGGAGTTGGGAGGGGTGGGGAATATTTTCAAGCTGTGGATGGTTGAATCTTTGGGTGCAGAATCCATGGATACAGAGCTCCAACTGTAAGTATGTTTGTCATGAGATGAAATCACAGAGAATTAAAAATAATGTTTAAAATTCTATTTTGGGATCAAGTGTATATTTGAGAGACCAGGCTTCAGAAGAGTGAAAACGTATTTCCAATGGCATACTCAGGGTTCAGGAAGCAGATGTTAAGCCTCCATTTTGAAGCATGGGTTGGCAACATTGATAGCTGGAGGTTTCAGTGGGATGGTGACCTTAAAAGAACTGTCTAGGTGCTGACCCATATCCTCAGGGTAGGTTCAGCATCTTGGATAGATCCTTTAATGTTTGGACTAAAACCCAGAAAATTTTCACAGCTTTGCATTTTTATTTGTCATTGTTGACTGGCAAATAAATACATAGGAACAAGAAGCTACCCTGTGGTAACAAGCTCTCCAAAAGAAGCAAAATATGCATCCCCCGATAAACTTAGTGTCCCCTTTCAATAGAGTAAAAAACAAAGATCTATGGTTAGGGAAATGTTTTAAACCATCATGTGAGACAAACCATTTTTCATCTTGTATGAAAGCTGGGTGGGAAAGCTGTTTGAAGGCAAAGCTTCCATTTCTCAGATGTATTATTGTTGATTTAAATTAAGAATTATTTAAGTTATAACACAGATTTTTTTTCTACTTCTGAAATTCCTCCATGCCCTGTGTGGAGAGATTCATTGAATGCCAAGGAGGATTAGCAGTGGGAGAAACTGACTTTGATGAAAATGTGCAAGCAAGTCAAAGTTCTGTTCTTCCTCATAACTAGCTAGCAAATATCAGAAGCCTTGTCTGGGACAGCCTTCCTTTTGAGTCATGTCTGCATCTCCATCCTGAGAGGGAAAGATCATGAGGCAGGAATGATCAGTCTCAATTCTTGGCTGTTTCGTATGATAGTTTAGAAATAAAAATTATCTTCTCTTTGGAATCCATTCTTTAGAGTTTGCTTATCTTTTTAAAATGGGCTTTCCAAAACGCACAATACTTAAAATGTAGGCAATATATGGATGTTTGTACTGTGTGAAAAATGTTGTTCATGACAGTGGGCATAATGAATAGGGAGCAATGAGGTTAGTATTTAGTGTGTGAGACTCAGTAGGAGTACTGCAAAATAGGTCTCCTACTGGGCTGTTATTTTAAGCCTGTGTCATTTCCCTGAACACAGGAAGGTCAGAAAACCATTGATTTTGACTGGTGTAGTAAATTCATATACCAGTGTTTAGAGTCCTTTCTTGAATAATGCATGAAAAGCAAATGATTTCTAATCCTGACCTTGTAGAGTGAGGGAAACAGAAACGACTGTTTAAAGGCATTACTGAAATACGTATTTTGCCCACAAATTAACTGTAGTGGTGGTGCTGGAATAAAAAACTATTAAAATGTTATTTGCATCTTAGCATTATGGAAAGTATTTCAGTCAGAGTATTTATGGTATTGGAATGAAGCTGCCAGTTTTAAACTCTCGTGTGCATCTTTAACTAAAGTAACTTAGAAATTCTCTAGTATTACAGTGGAGGATGGGGATTTAGCGTTCAGATTTTATGTTTACAAGATCTAAAGCTATATATCATGTTCTTTATACATCTGTACTTGGATCAGTTTGGATTTATTTTATGTCTTTCACTAACCTTTCCAGAAGTATTTAGAGATACAGTGCAAGAACTCAAGGGTCAGTCTTGCCCCTGCATTCAGTCGGCACAATCTGTAGAACTCACTGTTGGAAATCCCAAATACTGAAGCTTATCTTGTTCTTATAGAGAGCTGACTTTTTGATATAGCTTCTTCCTTAAAGAGATTGTGGGACCTTTGATGGTGCTGAAAATGTCCTTTTCTGTTTTCATATGGTTGGTTGTTTAGTGGTTTGTGTTCTGAGCACTGGTAGTCATGAAGGATGGAGAAGCTATTAATTACAATGGATACATACTCCCTCCAATGCCAGAGGTGGTGTGCCTTTTTATGTCAGTTGATGGGGAGCATGATTACTAGGATGCCATTGCACTCATGCTCTCTTTCTGGGTGTCCTGTAGGTGCATGTTTGACCACTGTAGGAAAACCAGAGTGGACTAGAGAGGACAGTGGTCTGATCCTGAAAGGCTTTTATATCATACTCTCCTTTTAGATGGTGACGTTGCACATCAGATCAAGCCTATTTAAAATAGAGCTTGATTAAGAGGGACTGGTTTGTAACAGAGTTCTCATTGGACATCTGTTTACCCTGCATGGAGTTGAGCTGCAACAAAGGACAACAATTTACATAAGGAATGTCCCTGTAAAACAAGATGTTTAACTTCTATGTTCCTTTCCCATCTCCATATTTAATTCAAGGTTATGTTTCCAAGCTTTGAGTAGTTTTTTCAACCACTAGTCAGGGGAGAAGAACTTCTTTGCTGCAAAGAGGAGATGAATCTTCTGTTGTTGTCAGATGTGCCCTCCTTCTGTGTACCAACCACCATCTTGTACTTTGATTGAAATCTATCCTGAAATCATAGAACAGGTTTTATGTATTACAGTCCCTCCCACAAGCTGTATAATAGAATCATAGTGCAGACTCTTACATGTTTACTTAGACATAAAATCCTATATTGAGTGGGGATTATTTTCTAGTAAGTATGTTTAGAGTTTGTAATAATTTGTTTTAAATTTTGAATGAATTGGGATGGGCAGGTTAGCATTATTCCAATTCATGTCAGTTCAGCTTATGTTTATTACTAAGTCCATTCTGTCCTATTTCCACATTAATATGTGATTTAAAAATGGTATAAACGTTTTAGTTAAATACATAACAATTATTTCACCTCAAAGCAAATATTTCTAAATGTATTTTTAACCAAGAATTGCACTGCAAAATTGGGAGATGTGTGGAATTCAAATGATAGTTGTGTTCTGATCTAGCAGATCAGGCCAGTTCTCATCAAAATTTGCAGAGTATGAATTTCTAAATCATCCTTGCCACTTTTTCTTTTCTTTTTTTTTATAAAATGAGCATTGCTTTCCTTTTGAGAAAGCAATTACATTTGAAAGATGAAAGTAGTAGCATTTGTGTTTTTCTGACTTGTTCATATTTTATCCATAAAAGCCTAAAGTACTGTGAAGTCTACCTTGATGCTGTTATCAGAGATGTAACATTTGGCTATTACAGAAGAGGGATCATCTTTATCTTTTGTTGCTTGTATCTAATCTCCTTTTTATGAAATCCAACTGCTCATATCAGCTCTCTCAGGGCCTTTTTCTTATTACACTTGAAATTGAAACTTGCATACAGAGTTAGTCACAGAGCAATGCTGAAGAAAATGTAAGGGCTCTTTTTTCTTTTAAGGACTTGCTCATTATGTAAGCTCATATGCTGTGCCAAATGTAGCATCTCACCCTCTGTTCTACCCTGTTGTGTAAATGGAGATTTCTTACTGATCTCTTGGTATTGGCATTATGTCATGGGGGGGGGGAGGCCCTCCAGATGTGGTTGGACTACAGCTCCCATCAACCCCAACCAGCATAGTCAGTGGTGAAGAACAATGGGAGCTGGTGTTCAAAAGTGAGTTTTGCTGCTCATGCAATTAATTAATTAACATGCTGCCCCCTGTCTAAGGATATCTCAGGGAGGCATACAGTAAAATCAGTCTAAACCGCTTAAACAATAAGAATAATTTAAAGACCAAAAGCACATTGAATGGCTTAAAACAAATTAAAAGCAAACAGTTTGAAACTAGTCACACGTGGAAATTTGGATGAGTCCAATCATGCTCTGAAAGCTTTAGAACACATCCATGTTTTTATTCGCCACCAGAATGAAAGCAGTAGTTGTCTCAGTCAGGCCTCTAAGACACAAATATCCATTTATTCAGCGTCTCCCCTCACCCACAAAACCCTCTACAGGGTTCAAAGAAGGAAAAGGGAGCTAAAGCTAATAACTGATGGAGCTGGAAATTTTAGTGAATGTGTGCCTGAGCTTTACTGGCTGACAAAGCACCCAGAATGGGCAAAGTGCTGGTTTGGACAAGAAGACTAAAAAGAAGGCTAACTGAAGCAGCCCTAGAGCTGCTTAGAGAGTAGAAGAGACAGCACTGGTGTGTTTTTGTGTGTGTGTTGGGGCAAAGGAGCATGTCAGTAAAGATAACACCTGGGGCAATGAGAAGCAGTATGGGGTTGATGGGAAAAGCTAGGAGACTGAGAGCAACTGCCAAGCAGCTTGAAGGCCACACAAGAAATGCTGTCAGGGACATAGGTTAAGAATTTCTGATTGAGATAATTTGGGCTCTTATACTTTTGGAATGCTCTAGATTTAGGCTATGATACATCTGAAATGTTCACTAAAGCGTTTTAAGTGCCTTGAATGTAAGTGGGTAATGCACATGACATTGGAGAATGCAACCTGTGCATGAAGGTTGGGTGGGATAAATTGCCAGAGATGGATGGATAGAGAAAGGTCCGAGTCACTTTCATGGATGGTTTGGAGAGGAATATGAGCTACACCAATATGAACCACATGCTCTTAGGCACAACCGAAGTACAAATGGAGAGTGGTGGAAAATGGATGTGATAATCGGTGCTCTCATGACTGTTAGAATCAGTTTAATATAAGTGCAACTGTGGGCATGACTTCAGTCACTCTTCAGTTAGCATGTGGTAATACTGCTGAGGTGCAGAAACAGATTTCTTTGTGCCCTTTCCAGCCTGCCAGCTGTCAAAGTTGGCAGATTCCTAGCCAGAATTCAATTAACTTGAGCCCAAATGATGTGTCACTTTGGTAAACAATGAATACTGTCAGTGAACAATTGGCTCATTTAGTAGCTAAGTAGAGGAGGACAATGAGAAAACCCAGGCAGCTTGAATAGCAGCAGCTTGTTTCTTGCAAGGCCGTTGAGGACTCTGGAGAAATAGAGTAGCTTGTATAGTTGTCCAAAGCAGAGCCATTGAGGACTCTGGAGAAATAGAGAGTACAGTTGACCAAAGCAGAGAGTGTTGCCATCCATCATTCATTATTAACACTTTGTATCATGATTTCTAGAAGTGCTAGTGAAAAAAGTCGACTTTTTTGTTTACTTAAACATTTATTCTTCTTGATACAACCATTTTAAAAATGTTATCTTTCTCTTTCTCTCTTCAAAAAATTGCCTTAAATATAGGTAGTCCTTCCAACCTTTATTTTGGAGAAGAGGTCCCTGCTGGAGATGTACGCCAACTTCTTGGCCCATCCAGACCTGCTTTTGTCAGTTTCATCTGGAGCAACTCCGGAGGAGAGAATAATTTCCTTTGTGGAGTATTACTTAACATCTTTTCACGAAGGCAGAAAAGGAGCTGTTGCCAAGAAACCCTATAACCCAATTATTGGGGAAACTTTTCATTGCTCTTGGGATGTGCCTAAAGACAGGGTGAAATCATTCAGAACTACTACCAGTGCCTCGTCAGGTCTTAAGGGCCCAGCTTCATCTGAATGCTACAAACTGAGGTTTGTAGCTGAACAAGTATCCCATCACCCACCTATATCTTGCTTTTACTGCGAGTGCAAGGAGAAGAAGATGTGTGCAAATGTTCACGTGTGGACGAAAAGCAAGTTCATGGGGATGTCAATAGGTGTTTCTATGGTAGGTGAAGGTAAGACATGACACAAAGATAAGATATTATGTAGCATGTGTGCTTAAAATCTTGGAGGGGATGACTAAAAAACCCACACACACCCAACAGAGAAACTATACTGGGGAAGTAATGAAGTGCCTGATATATTTTTCACCCTCTATACACTAAAACAAGAAAACAAAAATGCTCATATAAGAAATTAAGGGAAACCAGTCAAACAATAAAGTGCTTGGTCAAAAAGAAGAAATTGCTCTGGTTGCTTAGCAGCGGTTTACCATTTGTGGTGTTATTATATTAATATCTTCACTCTGCATTCCGTAGCTAAGAGGCAGTTACCTAAATTGATGTTCTCTGTGCTAATTTTTATTTGTACTTTAGTAAGTACATGTTTGGCAAGCATTCAGAATAACACTTTACCAATGAAAATGTAATAGGAAAACAAAAGAAGCTATAAGAAACAAATACAAACTTTTGCACAAAGCCACTGTATTATTTAAAATACAGATATTTACAAAAGAATATTTACAGATTCTTTTAAAACGTGCAGATAATTGAGTTGGCTGATTTTCTTTAAATGGTTATTCTTTTATTTTCAATACTATATCTACTCAACTATAAGCCGAGGGTAAGTTTTGGGGCCAAAATTATGGATTTTGCTGTGAATAAGTCGAGGGTAAAATTTAGAGGCATATAGCAAAGGATCTAAAGGATGAAGCAAAACATAACAGTGTCAAAAAACTTATAAAATACCAGTAGACATAACTCTTTGTGCTTACTCTTAACACTGGACGGATGAGAGAGTAGAAGGGGTCAGTGCTTCATATATTATACTCTTGCTTTTCAACAGGAGATGGTTCCTTCTTTTAAATAAGAGTTAAGATACAGTACTTGCATTGTCAAGTCAGTTTTTGGGGGCAATTTTTTGACTTAAATTTCTAGAGTTATACTTGAGTATATACAGTAGATATATTTTGTATTATACTGTGGAACTGCACAGTATACTGTCCTGTGTACATTTTGTGTGTATATTTCATGATTGTACACAAGGAGGAATGAAAAGGGGTGGGTGACAAGTCAAACATATCTTTATTTGCTGCTAAAACTCATGCCTAGTATAAATATTCCAAAGAAAAACAAGTTGATTATTAAAATATCCCTCCTTTCTGTTAAAAATGCCATCCACAACAACTATCAATGATACCATTCAAATAAAACCAGAAATACAATTAAAAATAGGGTATAAAATACCATTAAAATATATCAAAGAAAGAACAGCACACACCCACTAAATGTCTGTAGTTCAGTAGCTGATCAGTTGCCAAAAGCCCACCTATTCAGAAAGGTTTTTGCCTGTTGGTCAAAGAAAAACAGGGAGAGGGCCCGCTTAGTCTCTGTTGGAAGGAGGTTCCATAGCCCGGGGACAGCCACTGAGAGGTCCCTGCCTACCAAACATGCTGTTGATGACAGCAGGACAAGGAAAAGGGCCTCCTCTGAGGATATTTAAACCCAGACTGCCTTCTGTGAAAACAAATGGTCGTATCACATGTTGGCCTAAGATGTAGGCCCAAATTCATAGCTCATAACCAGCACTTTGCATGTTAGCCACAGAAACTGTTACACTGTTAGCCACAGAAACTGCCATAACATTTGAGTCACATTGCAGGCTGGCATGTTGAACATGTGGCTCCCCAAATATTGTCCCGCAGCTCTGATACTCTCTTAATATTGGCTAACCTGGCTAGAGCTGATGGAGGTTGCAGCTCTGCTGTAAGTTTCCCTTTGAGTTGTTGATGTAGGTTCTAGCCCTGTTTGTGATGTATTTTACTCTGTTTACCAGACTGAAAGAGTAAGGAGTCTAGGTATGGGCTGATACGCAACAGCTACACATTCAGTGTGAATACAGTGGGGCCTTGTTATCTACGGGCTTGCCATCCGTGGATTTCAGCATCTGTGGACAGCAAGCCTCATTATCCCCAATGGCAGTATATGCACATGGCTTCACTAGTGAGCATGTGTACATTGCATTGCCATTAGGAACAATGGGATTTGAGGTCTCATATTTCTTGGTATTCGCGGGGGGCTTTGGAACAGATCCCCTGCAGATCCCTGACTGTATGCCAGGAGAGGAATACTAACAAGATGCTCCATGAAGTCTAAATTATTAGCATTTTAGTGCTGGCATTCTTCAGTCTTGCCCTGGAAGTAGGGTTGCCAGGTGAAGGGGCAGGGCTTTAATGGTTGTGTAGAATCAGGAATTGCAGCAGATGTTGCTTGTCACCTGATTAAGGGATGGAAACTCTGTCCCTTACTTCTACCTGGAGGATTTCCATCAGATGGGAGATGATTTTTATGCTAGGAATAGTGTCTGGCTCTGCAGTTTGATGGCATCAGTGTTTTCTTCTCTGGGGAATGTATGAAAGAAGTCTTGGTTCTGAAGCAAGGTTAATAGAACATGGTGCTTCTCATCCTCATTTGAACATGGTGCTTCTCATCCTCATGACATAGGGGATTGGACTGTTACGAAGTTCAAAGCAGTTTCAATATAAAATTTGAAATTACTTATTGGGTCCCACTCTGGGAGAAAGGCAGCATATACATGAAATGAATGAAATAAATAAATTAGTGTTGCACTGAAATTGGAAGATTAGATAAAGCAACAGTACATAAAAACTGGAAATGTGTGGGAAACGCCTTCAAGAAAAGCATGCCCTTGGAGTCATGTTTGCCTTGCTCTCCATCCTTTAAATATTGAAGAGGTGAAGCTCCCAAGATAAAGAATCCTAGGAGAATGGTGCTTAAATTGATAAGGCATGTCGGAATCTGGGTTGAGTGAGATCATGTGGAGTGAAAGAAGGATTGGACAAGGATTTGTTTCATTTAATACTGCCATTTTCTCCTCATTTCAACCTGGAAATGCCCAGGTGGAAGAGAAGTTTCATCAGAGCTATTGCCAAGAAAAAGCTGGGTTCAGATGATGTATTCCACATTCTCTTTGGAGGATGATGTGCTCTGAAACCACTCTATCTAAGGTTCTTTTAGCATCATGCAAAGAAATGCCCCTGCCAGTGAGAATATTTCTACTGAGGCCAGTCCTATTTGCATCTAAAAATATTCTTTTAGGTGGTAGAATTTGGAGTGCATATCTTCAAGAATGAAGGGCAAGAAATGGCAGACATAATTCTTAGCACTTGCAGGTGTGGATTTACATATGTGGACGTAACTGTTCCCTGGTACTGTCTACGGTTCCTTAGTAGTAAAAGGAACAGTATGCACATACAGCCCTTTGTCCTGGTGGTTAGATTTGTACGTGTGAAGGTTCCCTATATATAGTCTTTCACAGCTCTTCCCAAGATTCCTTTCTTGCATCTCATTCTCTTCCTGTTTTGCTAACTACCGCTAACTTAGCGCTAGTATCTGTTAGTAAGCGGTGATTCCAGTAACTTCATATTTTAGATATCCAGTAGTCTGCATGAAATGTTCTGTGTTTAGATATTTGTGTAAATTAGAAGGGTAAACCAAATGCTTTTTAGCGTTGCTCATCATGGGCAATCATGTGAGAACAGAATTGTGTCACAAGATTGGCTGTGGATGTGGCTTTCAGTTATTTTTGTTCTGCAAATCAATGTAGCTGCTGTTTGCTGTTGTAACGTGACCGAATCCTGGCCTAATGGGTCCCTTGTGATTTGAACACAATTCTTTGCTTTTCGTCATCTCTACAAAATCAAAGGAGTGTTAATCCTGATTCCTTGATTTAAAAAAAACAACTAGTCATCATTACATAGATCATGGTGTTTATGTATTTCAGCAATGTGATCTGAGGAGGGTGTGCTACTCAGAGTATGGGAAGAAAACAGTAGTCTTGGACTTAGATTTTGTCACATTTAGAACCGACTCATTGAAATAAGTGAAAATCAAATTACTCATAGTGAGCAAGTCCCATCGGTGTTAATGAGCCATATGTTAGCATGACCAAGCCAAGATCTACCCCAAGGTTTAGATTATGTGTCTGTATAGTGTAATGGTAGGAATCATGTCACCCTCCAAATGTTGTTGGAGAGCAGCTTTCCATCGATTATGTTGGCTAGGGCTGCTTCAGCTTGAAATTCAGTGTCTGTAAAACTACATGATTACCAATGCCGATAAGTACTCACTTGTTTCATATAAGCCGCACCTTAACACTTCAAAGGGGTAGTAAAGAAATTGGAACCATCATACAGTGATCCCCCGGGTTACGAAGGTAATCTGTTCTGGATTACCTTTCGTAACCCGGAAATATTCGTTTCCCGGGGGACCGCATTAGGAGACGGACCGCGCAGCCAATTTAAAGGGGCCGCACGGTTTTTCTCCTTTGGATCCCGGGGGATGTTTTTTGGTCCTGGAGGTTTCGGGTCCCGGGGATTTCGTTCCCTGGGGGATTCGTAAACCGGGGGACCACTGTACACTTAAATTTGATTCATTAACTAAATAATAGGATTCCATCATCTGTACAGAACAACCTGTCCCAGGTTGCATTAAAAAAATAAACAAACCATACTGTTAGTTTTTTGTGGGGCTTTCAGGCTATGTGGCCATGTTCTAGAAGAGTTCCTTTCTGACATTTTGCCAGGATCTTCTCTGAAGATGCCAGCCACAGATGCTGGCGAAATGTCGGAAAGGAACTCTTCTAGAACATGGCCACATCGCCCGAAAGCCCCACAAAAAACTATGGATGCCGGCTATGAAAGCCTTCGACTCCACATACTGTTAGTAACTCATACTGTTAGCCATATGTAATTGTTAAGCTATAGGAATTTATTTGCTGACTACTAAAGCATTGTTATGTATTAACTGTTACTACAGTGCTATGAACTTGGCCTATTAAGCATTGCTTATGCAACCTAGGTGATACATGATTTTTTAATTTCATCAAGTATCAGCAGGAGAGGGGCTTGGAAGTTAAGCAGTTTCTTTCTACCCACCAGTCCTCTTCTCTTTGAAGAGAATATAATAGAACTAGTTTTTTGAACCTTGTGGGTTTTCTTTAGACTACAGTTTGGAGGCTGTTTGGAATAACTTTCACAGTGGTTTTCCTTTACCATCCTATATGTAATTGTTAAGCTATAGGAATTTATTTGCTGACTACTAAAGCATTGTGACCTTTCTTCTAGAAAAGTTTATTGGTGAATTCCCAGTACTAAAAAAGGCTTTTCTGTTTATATGCCACCATCTTTAGGCGTTCTTTATCTCATGGAACATGAGGAGGAGTACGTGTTCACGCTGCCGTGTGCCTATGCGCGCTCTATACTTACCATTCCCTGGGTGGAGCTTGGAGGGAAAGTTAACATTCACTGTGCCAAGACTGGCTACTCAGCTGCTGTCACGTTCCACACTAAACCTTTCTATGGGGGAAAACTGCACAGGTACCATGTTATCGTTTCTTTATATATAGTTCTATTAAACTAGAAAGTACAGCAACATAAACTAGCAAAATGCTTGCTGTTTGCATTGGTATGTTGTTTGTGTTTCAGTATTATATAATCTAAATATGTTTCGAAAGCATTTGTGCTGTAGGCTCTAGTAGCACAGTGTGGAGGGTACATGCTAGTTGAAGTTCCAGAGTTGAGGAACTGAAGCAGCAATACACGCAAGGCAATGAATTGAATTGGATAGGATCCTGAATCCATTGCACTGATTTTTATTGGGCTTACTGTCTCATGTGCTGCATGAAGTAACATTAGGCACAAAAAACTGGGAAGTCATTGCGTTGAAATGAAATGGCATTATGAAAGCATAACAGATGGTTGTGCTTTGACAAATAACATCCTTTTAATAATAATTACGCCATCCATTTAAAAACAAATGAACAAAACCACAAACTTATCTTGGCTAATCTGCGTCTTGCAATATTGACATTGTGTGCATGGAGGCTTGCTTCTCGTATTTCGTTTTTAATTAAATGTTAGCTCCTGCAAATATAGGGGAAAATGAAACAGCTTTGGCCAGACTACACTGAATGCACTCCACTCCAGAAATGTATCTCCAAGACTTAATAATCATAAATAATAATCATAATAGCAAATACTTTCTTACAGGAAAATGGTGCTTGAAGTTAACTTTCCTTCCTGAATCTCACTATACTAAAAATATTTACTGTGCCTGGATGTTAGCCCTTGTTGCAATAATCTGTGTATTAATCTCTCTTTTTATCACTTGTATTAGGGTTACAGCAGAGGTGAAACATAACCCAACCAATACGATAGTATGTAAGGCACAAGGGGAGTGGAATGGCACACTGGAATTTACGTACAGCAATGGGGAAACCAAAATAATTGACACCACCAAACTACCCATAATTCGCAAGAAGATAAGACCAACAGCAAAACAAGGCCCGTTTGAGTCAAGGTGAGATTCTTTTTATGAAACTATCACCATCAGCTGAATTTACGAGAAGTAATAACTGTTGAAAAGTTGCTGGATCACAAATTCTGGTTTTGAGACTCTAGGTTGGGGTGCATGCACCATGGGGCCCCCATTTGCAAACCCTAAAGAACTCCACTGTTTCAGGTATTATTTCACCCCTGCCAGCTCAAAACGGTTTTGCCTTCCAACTCCCCAGACCCCCAGGGAGTGCAGGGACATAAAATGGCCATTGCCTCCACATTTGCCCACCCCTGTTCTATTTGTTCAAACATAATATGGCTACTTTTGTTTTCTGATGATACAAAAAGACTGACATGCCAAGTCAATATGCTGAAGCCAAGCAAGATTAAGGCTGGATGGGGAGAAGTCGGCTCCTTATGCTAGTTGCTGCGGTCTAGAGGTTTTTGGAAGATTCACAGTTGCTTTCTTGAGGATCTTATTTTGTTCATTGAACATCTACCCTTCCACCACTACCCTGGGCTATGGAGCCCAGAGGAAACAAAGAGATAAGTGCGGTCAAGCTAAAGTCAAGTTAATATGGTGTCAAACGAGATTTTACAAGTTCTTATCTACAAACAGCTCTGAAGAAAAATTAGAGCAAAACAAAAACCAAACCAAACCTCAAAGCCTTCTGTAAGAGGGTAGGAAACATTTAAAATTGTATGCCATGCAATAAGACCTCTAGCCTATCTGAATGTATGCATGTATTTGGAATTTCTGGGCCACTCTTCAGTATATTT
This sequence comes from Urosaurus nigricauda, assembly GCA_034509955.1. Classification (NCBI taxonomy): domain Eukaryota; kingdom Metazoa; phylum Chordata; class Lepidosauria; order Squamata; family Phrynosomatidae; genus Urosaurus; species Urosaurus nigricauda. The sequence goes on from JAOEGL010000006.1 coordinate 76,750,974, forward strand.
TACTGTAATATATCTTGGTTGGCAAGATTTATGAATTTGTAGATGTTGGCATTAAGCATTAACTCCAACATAACTTTGAAGGAGTAAGTGTGATAGCTGAATTTTCTGCTTTGGTCCCAGCATTCTACCACTGCTCTGCACTTCATTGAGCAACTGATTGCACATTGGGTGGAAGTGGCCTAGAAAAAACATTATTTTCATTAGTGGATTAATGTAGCTGGATATGAATTGAAATAATTAATTTTATAAAAATGGGACCCCTTATCTACAGTACAACAATCATGAAAAAACTTAAAATTTACAGATCCAAACTGGTTTCAGTACATTTTTCAGTGCATATTTGAAACTGTTACCTAACGCTCACGGTTGAAATGGGGATGAGATCAACCTTTTCAACATGTCTTTCTATAAGAACGTATTAAAGCATTGAGTAACATTGTAAACACTAAGGCCATGGAGGATTCCTTGGCAGTTGAATATGTGATCAGAGAGGAGAGATCAAGATTTTTGTTCTTTTGTAAGATGTATCAAAATGGGCTTTGCATAATGTGTTTTGGAAGTGACTATCTAAACTTTGTAAGGATGTTTCCCCCCCAAATTCACCTTCAGTTGTAATCATTACTGTATGTGGATGGCAAAATAGTCTCTAATTTCAACTATATGAGGTATTAAAGAGGCCAGAGAAAGTCAGTAGGATTGGCTCTAGCATCTGAGCTTGGAAAAGCTACTATTTTGGACGACACTCTGGTCATGCTGCCTGGGAGATTGAATCTTGGGAACTGTAATTCAGAAATCAATTTTCCAGACTTTTCAGTCAGTGGGCCAAGTCATTCATGACTAAAATAAGTCCCACTGGTTCCAGCTAGAATAAAATGCATTTTTGATGGCTTAGTTTACTTATGCATATGATGCCATTGCAAGAAGAATTAAATCGGTTCTGGCGTAGCACCATGGTAAGAGTTCAGGGCCAGGCACACTCGCCCCGCTTTCTGTGATCTAGTCCATGTCAGCCCTGCTCTTGATCTTGCTGTACTGTGTGGGAAAGTGTTGTGTCTATATTTACTTAAACAGAAATACAACCCTTGTGAGAGTAGTAACCCTTTTTTTGAATGTTTATAGAAGGTCTTTTAAGTATTAACTTCAGCTAAAACAGCATCGCATACTGTATATACTCGTGTGCAAGCTGACCTCATGTATAAGTCAAGGGAAGGTTTTGGGGTCCAAACTTTGGAGTTTGATGTGACCTGTGGATAAGCTGAGGGTAAAACCTAGACTAGAGGCATGTACCAAAGTGCCTCTTTTGCAGTTCTCGGCCAAAGCAAAGGGACACTTACATACTCTCTTCCTAAATGAGCAGCAGCTGCAGAAGTAGGGAGAATGGGGGTGGCGCTTCTATCAGGACCCTTCTTACCATATTGACCCATATATATTGTAAGTTGACCCAGGATTCTGGGTCAGTTTTTTAACATATTTTTTGACGTATAGACAAATATATATGGTAACTGAATGGCAAAGGAATAATGGACAACTAGACACATTTTGTTAATCTGAACAAAGTTTATTTGGTTTTGGAACAAGAAACATTAGTTTGGTGCAACTGTTTTCTCCATTCTGTGAGTTTTGTAATCAGTTCCTGTCATTGTACATTTATTTTTGTACTACTTTACCTTACTACAGTGTAGTAACATTAAATTACACTTACCTTAAAATTTTGTTAGTACAGCGTTCCACTATTTTTAAAAAATAAAATCTGGAATACTTAATAAGCACAGGGCAGTGACTCAGAAGGACATTCTTCTAATCTTTTACTGATTTTGTTTGCTTAAGTTTCTTCCAGTCCTTTTGAAAATGCATAGCTTTCGCTAAAACAACCGATTTCTTAGTGCAACCCACTTCTTTTCTCTTGAAAAACTCTTAACTCTTTCTCCACATTATCTTATGGTTTCATTTGCTACACAGGCATCTCTGGCAACAAGTCACCAATGCCCTGAAGGAAGGCAACATTAGTTTAGCTACAGACCACAAGCGTTTCCTAGAGGAGAGACAGCGAGCAGAGGAGAGACAGCGAGCCTCTAGCAATACACCCTGGAAACCAAAATATTTTATCAAAGAGGTAAGGGAAATCATAGTAAAGAACAGATGTGGATTTTCATTTATCACTGTAAGCCACTGTAAAGCACTTAAATTGCCTTTAGAATAATGCCAACTTTGTTTTGAATTTTTTTCCGTTAAATGTGGGATTATTGTTAAAATGGTACAATACTAACTATTGCAATATACATTTATTTTTTTGCTATTTTGAGTGAAATGCAGCTTTTGAAAACACTAGAACTATTGCTTATTTTCATAAGCTTCTTTCAGGTGAGTTTGAATAAGGATAAATGCTTATTAAGAGGGAAGGAGCAAGAAGGGCTACTGATTAACTGTCATCACACTAATGGGTGTTTTAATGTCTTTTTATAGGAGGAGTTACAGGTTCTGCCATTCTCAAAAGGGCTGTCAGGCCAATCCAGGGTTGGGCTTGCACATAACACATGCCTCCAGATCACTTGGAGGCTGTGCCAAAACAGCCCAAAACAGGCTGCAAAAGGAGCAGTTTCTTACCTCTCCTTTTTGCAGCCTGTTGAGAACCATGGCCCTTGGGACCACAGTGTCTATTTGCGGCAGTCCTGGGGAGATCAGGGCAGGAGCAGCCTCTGCCCAGTTTGCTTGAACTTTTTGCTACTAGAAAGTTGTAGTAATAAGCTTGGAGCAGAATTTGCATGTTTCTTTTTATCCCTGATGTCTTTGGAGTTGTATAATTTTCTCTGTCAGATCAAACTGCTGCTTACGTAGAAAGAGGGTTAATGTTTTCTTAGAATGAAAATATATTTAATAAATATTGCACACACTTTAGATGAGTTGCCTGTCTTTTCATTTAGACAGATTATAGAACATGGAAGGAATAAAGTATCCTGTGTGCCACATGCAATCTTGCAAAACGGTTTGTGATTCTCAAAGGCTACAAGAGAAAGCTGCAAAACACATTTTCCTGCTTTTTTTTTAAAATGATACTTCTATAGAGATCATGGTTCTCTATTCTAAAAGCAGGCCCTCACACTTTATAGCAGAATTCAGCATTTCAAAACGAGAAGTTCAAACAAATAGAAATACAGTGGGACCTTCACTTACGTGGGGGATCCATTCCGGAAACCCATTTAAATGAATGGGGCTCGTGCACACAGTGGTGCATGTGCTGTGGGGACATGTTCAATTACCCCTTACAGGGCGCACCACCCGTTTCCCCAGCGTGGCTTTCAGCGTAAGGTGCGGGTGCAGTGTAGAAATCTTTACATTATTTCCTATTTGTTGAGGATGAAGAGTGGCTGGTAAATCTCTGAATCTCAAGAACTTGCCTGTTCCTGATTTAGAATAAAGTGACAGGCTGAGCAGCAGGGTCCAGTTAAGACTGTAAACAGAATAAATATGAAGAAAATGGGTTGGGACCAGACTTGCTTATTTATGAAGAACATTTAGTGAAATCTATAGACTTAAAAATGAGTAACTTAGCTTCCACTGAGTTGTTTCTTTCCCAGTGTTCCTCGTAGAGGCACTGAAGCAGAAGTTATGCTGTGAGATTCTACAAAACAGTCTGTCTGTTGCATTAAGTAGTAATAGCAAATAGATATGGGGACCACAAATTTCAGACGTAGAGCCTTTTTACAGGTGTATCTCTGCTTCAAAATGGTGAGTTGCTATTTAGATTGAGCAATTTAGCTATTTAGATTGAGTTGCTATTTAGATTGAGCAATGTGAGAATGTCAAGGAAAGTATTTTGTGTGTGCATGGAATCACTACTGCTTTTTTTCCCATTTGCTAGCTTAGAATAAGGCTGGTTAAACTTCTGATGAATACTTAATAGAGTGAGACTTACATGTTATTTCTCTGATTCTTTCTGTACAGGGTGATGGGTGGCTATATGTTGATCCCCTCTGGAAGACCTGTTGATAAAACTCACCTGGACTCACAAGAAGCCCATTTTCTAAAGGCATTAAAAAGATGCACTATTTAAATTTCAGGTGTGATTAAGTGTGGCTGTAAATTAAAGCTGCTTATTCCAAATAATGCAGCTCAGAACAGCTGAACGATCCTGTTTATAGAAGATAATTTTAGGTGCATATATTAGATATGTACACCCTACTGTGTATTGGTATAATATATATATATGTATGTATACAGAAACAGACAGTATAATTAAGGATCTGATCTTTTGCACTCAAGTCAGTGTGTACCACATTGCTTGCAAGATCAGGCTTCACACTGGTAATGATCACTTTTTTATTATTATTGTTGAAGTTTTCTATTTTTCACATTGCCAAAAACATTTTGCACTTGAAATCACTTGACACTGACAGCCATTTAAAAAACATGTGACTAAAATGACTTGCTTTATCTGAAAGAAGAAAGATTATTTTCTCTGGCTTGATCTCTGTGAATAATGCAATCAAACACCCATTTCATTGTAGGTAGACAGGGGAGTCTAAGCAATCTTGTTTATATTTCTAACCGTGTGCTTTGTATCCTCATTTTGCTCCCTGGAAATTTGGCTCTCCTGGTGAATCACTTGCCAATGGATGCACCAGAGACTTCTGTAATGCCCTGCTTTCCAAGCCATGAATTGTTCTTTTAAATTCTTTCTTCTGTCTTCTTATATACCATTCAGTTGGCTTCACTAGTCACTTTGACAGTGGCTTGTATATAAAGAGCCTATGTCTACGTTCTTAAGTAATGGTTCTGCAGCAGAAAATACATTTAATTGCCAAGAGCTAACCTCTTGGCATAAGTAAGGGCTTTATAAAATTATGGGAGAATTCCACATTGTTTTTGTAGTGTATAAGAAATGCCCTAAAAGTATTAAATGTTGACAGTAGGGGCAGATAATAGTTTTACCTACTGTGTATTAACTTTTTGTAGTCAATGGTATGGGTCTTAATTTCCACATGCTATTAGTTGGGAGGTAAATCCAACTCGTAACATTTTAGCTACTGAACTGGGAAATTTTGTGCACAGAAGCCACTTGTATGCACATCTTTCCTGTCTAAATAGGTATGTCATGAAGCCTAGAGGCTTCAGGGCTCCTATGTAGCGTGAATGCTGAACAATTCAAGATTTGATATGAATGCTCTGTGTATTTAACCAATGTTGAACTATTCCTAGAGAAGACTATGATGTATCAGGAACTCTGTCAGTAAAAGGACTACAAAAACTGTTTCAGAGTTGGAAAAAGGTATACAAATCTATCATGGAAATGACACTTCATGAAATTAAGGTGACTAAACCCATAGTTTTAGTTTCTGTTCATATAGCTTAATGGCATAAATTTACATTGTTGTAGAATGTTCTCTTGGTTCTTTAAAATGATCTCTACAGTGCCCCTTAAACATTGTTTGTTATAAACACTCCATTGTTTTGTGCCTTGTCTTCTGGAACTCACTTCACATTTTGTACATAATGTTAGCATTTTAGTATTTTTTTTTCCTGCCAAAATCTAAGATGATAGTCCAAACTATACACATGTATTTATTTAAAGGAATGTATTACAAAGTTAAGATCATCAGTACTCACCAGAATACCCAGTAACCAAGCCCAGCTCTTGACCTATATATTCTATTCTTGCAAATGAAAGCCACTGTATTTATAAAAGCAAAGTTTCTTAAATATGTTTAAACTCTGTTTTAAATACAATAAAACAATACACTCTCAATGTATAAAATCTTGTTTTTAAAAGGAAAGCTTTTATAAATAAGCCTCTTGTGGTCAACATCTTATGAACTGACTAATAGTACCAAATCTAATTAGCACTGCTTGCATAAAACTTTTATTTTAAAGAAGTTACTCCAGTGAAGTGTTAACATGGGAGAAAATATATTTTGCTCATTCACCAAAGAACTAGTTACATTCTTACACATTTTTTTTCTAGATCTATCTTTATTTCCCTTTACTGTTTTGATGATGGTTATCAAGGCTACAGGATGTAGCTACAAAACACACCATTACTGTGAAGTATTAAACCTTTTCTACATAGCCATTTCACACTGCATGATTTTTTAAAAAATATACCAATCATGTTCTGGTGAACATCTTGCTTTCTAAATGTTTTTTGTTAATGAAACAAGTGCTGCCATTAATGAAAACTTGCAGGGTTTATTTTCCAAGGCACAGGCACATATTGGGATAGTACTAATCAACAAGTGATCCGGAAGAGTAAACGCGGAGACCCTTTTCATCCCATTTAAAAACAACTTCTCTCATATTTCACTTACGATATGACTTCTGGGACATGAAAAAGTAACATGCCTTATTTGTAGGTCACTTGTTTGTCTTGGACTTGCAATTATTTCCTTTCAGTGTAGATACTGTACACTTTGAATTGTAATGTACATTTTGATATAATTCCAATTAACCTTTGTGCACAGGTGTAGGATCTATGCAATTGTTTCTTAAATAGAACTGTTCATAAACAAATTTATACTTATTTGTTAAGTTCCAGTTTTCTGGCAGTCACTTCTGATTAGCCTTCCTTTCATAATTTGTGAATTAAAGTCACAATATGAAAACACTCAGTAGATTTTACTTGCATTTATTGGTTGCTAAATGGTCTGTCTAGCTCTCTACTGTTCCATTGCCCATAACTACATAATATCGTTTCCAAAGTTCACAACATAGCAGCCAGTGTATTTTAATTGTTCATCCTATTTAAGTAAGTCATGCAATAAGATTATGGGGGGCTTTTATATAATAGGTAATTTGTGCAATGTTCTTTTCTCAAGCCAAGCATTGGTCTTCATCTACAATCTCCAATACTTGACCCCATCCTGCAGGTCTATAGAAAAGAGGTGGGCAATTTTAGGTTGAATGTACAGCTGAGGACAGACAACACTCAAGAAATCTGAAAAACCCATTGGGCCCACAGCACTGTATTTTCACTTTTTTGTTATTGTATGACTATTGACCCTTACTGTCCATTTCAGACTTAATGAACATCTCTGGGGAAACATTAAACGGAGATGACGACAAAGTGAACAGAGCCCTGATCGCTATCTGTTCAGATCTATATGTTGCCTGCTAATTCCCACAGGAGTGAGATTTCAGAGGTCCAGACCCATAGGTTTATGTAACTAGAGCTTTCCAACAGTTCTAGGAATTATGTCCAATGGAATGATCAGTTCCTTCTTTCCTGTTGTTGTGATTATTCTTTATTGTCCTCAGCCACGACATACAGCGTTAGAGGTTTTCTACCTGGCTTTAAGCCACTATATAGAAACGTCTTTGGATGCTTTTTAATAGCCTGTATTTCAAAAGGGGTTCATTTATATTTATATTAAGAAAGGAGGCAATTGAAATACAGAAATATTCCCAAAGAAGGTTACATTAACACTATTTGGTAAATGTCTGTTAAGTTACATTTGGAGGGATTCTGCAGAATTCTCCAAGGGTGCCACTTGCTTACACATCACAAAGTACATTTAGCAGCATGCATTCTGGACTCTGATTCAAACAGAAAATTAAGTAGAGCATCCCCCTCCCTCATAATCAAATTTATTTGGACCTAGATTTAGTCATGCTAAATTTCAAATAGATCCCTTGCGAGGAACAGCATTTGTTAGTCATAATCTGGTCCCAATGACTTCTGCTTTAACTCTAGATCAAAGCTACTGAACTCAGTTTTGGGAGAAATCATCATGAACTCTCCAGGCTGAATCAGAATTTTAAAGGTTTCCACTGGAGACCAAAAGCTCAGTTGTATTAAGAGACCCTTACGATCACCATAGATAGATGGAACTGTGTAAATCAGACAGTTTTATATATATGTACCAATTTTTATCAGATTTATAACAGATTTTCAGTATGCTTAAAGGATTATCAGTTGCAGATGATAAAATCATAGAATCATATCTCTATTTAAATATTACTGTGCACCGTATGCTTAAAGGATTATCAGTTGCAGATGATAAAATCATAGAATCATATCTCTGTTTAAATATTACTGTGCACTGTGACAATCTTCTCATCACACTCTCCCCCCCCCCCCCTTTATCAGACTTTTTGGATAAAGGAAAAAGACATGAACAGAAAATTGTGACCAGGCCACAAAACCCAATGTATATAAAGTAACAACACTGCAAGAACTGTATGATTTCAATGAGCATAATTCAGATCCTTAGCAAAGTATCTTTAGAATGTGACAAAGTAGTTAATAAAAAAGAAATAGCAGCCAATCGCTTAACACAAAACTTGATTTAACTTTATTTTCCCTATAGTCAACAACGGGTTTGCATTGAGCTTTTAAGCAACAAAGTAATATAATCTCAATGACAAAGGGTCAGAAATCCAGATTGTTATTTTGTGAAAATGTTGCCACTGCATTATTGATTTAATAACCTCTTTACTCAAAAAATGAATTTACAAATAAAAATTATACATCTGAGAAGAAAAGTCAGCAGTAACATTCTCACTGAGCAATAGATACTTAGGTTCTTTTTTGTTTGGAAGGTACATACTATTCTGCTTTACACCAAGACCTCTCTGGTATAAGCTGTTTCCTATATCAAAATTATAACCTGTGGCTGTCAAGTGACCCCTATCCCCACATTTTGTATTTTATTTTAATAAAATAACTAATGTTCAAGTTTGTAAAGTTTCCTATACCTGGAAAGTGAACATGTTCAATCTCCATTTGTAATTTTAGTGCACTTGATAATCTGTCTTTAATAAAATATAAAAGACAAAGCACATATCCAAGTCATAGTTTCATCAACTGAAGCACTAAAGAAAGATACGGAGAAAAGCTATTTATTTCCGTGAACCCAACTTCATGAAGAAGGCAAGTAGGCTTATAAACCCTGCTGCCTTTGTAATAGCCACAGAAAAAGTTTGGATACTTGTCAATTTTTTTTCCTTAAAAGGCCAAATTATTGTATATGGTACATATATAGCTAAACAAGCAAATTCTGAAAACACCAGGTGCTATGGTGCTCAGTAGCATTCATTACTGTCGTGTCAGACGTAAGATACAAATGTAGCCCTTGTATCTACCTACTCTGTGCATGATCTGCCCTGTATAGTTGTTTTTCAGGAACACCTGTGTAAGGACAGCAAGACCACCTCTTCCCAAAACAAATTACATCACCCAAATTTATAATCTGTCCCGTGATTCAGTGAAATTGCAGCTTGGTTTACAGTCCTTGAAACATACAGCAATGGGAGAGTACATATCATGTAGTCTTTAAAATAAATACCTCAAAAGGAGTTGTTCTAGTAGCTGAATATAAAAATACCCCACACTTCTGAAAGTGTCAGAATAGTCACAATTCATATATTTTACCATTCCAGTTAAGATATTGCTGTTCAGCTGAACTTAAAAAACTGACAAGTATGCATGTGCCAAGGACCAAATTAAAGGGCTCTTTGGTGCAGTCAGTCCAAATTCAATAGAGTGGAAGGATAATATGTACCAGTTTTAAAAAAAAAAATCTGCTGCTAGACCTGGAAAGCAGCTCTGTCTTGCTCCACAATACAAATCTAAAACAGCTGTTCTCAATAAGCCAAAATTTAAGTCAGACATTGCCTGAAAGTTTTGTACAATAATCTGGACCAATGATGGTTCTGTACCCTCATGTTGCTGTGAAACATGACTTGAGCTAAAGGCAAAGACTGGTTATCTCAAGGACAACTGCTTCAATATTAGCAATCAGTACAGTATATTTAAACTGTTTTCCTGTTGGGTCTCTTGCCTTTCTTTAAAATTAGTTTATTCTTAATGTAGCCACGCTTCCTTTTGGCAGTCTAAAAAGAAAAACAGAATAGTGTATTAGTTATTTATAGTATTATAGTGATTATAGCATGTTTTTGCATTGTTCTAGAATCCTTAAATACTACTTTTATGTCAGAACTGGAAAAATGGCAAGCACCTGCTTGTCCAGGAACCTAGGAGTCTCCAAGTGTTTTTCCAGCCCTGAGTCATAGTATGTGGCCAGAAATAATCACAACATATTTCAAAACTAAATGTATTGTATACATGTATAAATGTATGCATATTTCATTCAACCTAAATCTCAATGAATGTGTTTAGGGTTGCAGTTTAAATCTGTAAATTTTTTTTTTACAGAATACTGAATTTCCAATAAATTGCCAATAGTTTTCCCATAATAGAAATCAAAATAATATTCTTGTCCGTAGTTTTTACAATTTGCCAGTATCACAAAACACAATATACTCTCTGATACGCAAATTTCAACTAATGTACTAATCCAGAACTCAACCCAGTGCAAGCTTCAAATTAAGTCTTATATTTATAAAGACTTAATTTTACAGAATCTGCTTAGTACTTATATATACTTTCCAAATAAATAATAGAACACCTATTATTTGCTCTGTAGTATATCCTTCCACACTTTTATGCTGCTATGTTAGCTCAAGATCATTATGTTGTAAAGGTGTGTATACATGCTTAACAGAACATCAGCACTTCTATAGTTTATAAACCAAAAACTCCAATGCAGTCAGATTGGGTGAACCCAAACAGCATAGAAAAGCCAATTTTTTCCCTATCTTTCTACCTAGAGAGATAGGGGGGAAAAAAAGGCAGGGCCTTTTGACTAAATATTGCAGCATACTACTATTGTGATATTAAAACAAAACTTTAAGAAGATACTATCAGCATTATGTATGGGTTATAAAGAAAAACAAAACAAACAGCTTGATTTATATACTGCCTCATACTGCCTAAGGAGTGTCTAAGCGGTTTACAATTGTAAGCTACTTGCCCCCAACAATCTGGGTACTCATTTTAGCGACCTCGGAAGGATGCAAGCCTGAGTCAAGCTTGGGCCCTTTTGCTGGTATTGAACTCGCCACCTTATGGTTTTGAGTGAGTGGCTGCAGTACAGGCATTTAACCACTGCGCCACCAGGGCTCCTCTTATGCAAGAAACTTCAATGAAGCAGCAGATCCTTATTCTAAGGTAAGCCCACACTGAACTCTCCTGAAGTCAGGGGAAATAATTGAGATCTTCTCTGAAAACCATATTAATATTAGCTTTTCCTTGAATGAAACTGTAGATCTTATGCTCGATATACCCATTTAACCTTGTATCTTCAAAAACAGGAATGTGATTTCTTAGTTCTAGATCTAGATCTTCAGAAGCTAAAGCAAGATCTTTTCCCACAAAGATGCATTACTGCAAACTGTTTACATGCAATGAATCTTACAGGTTGGGCAGACTCACTGAAATTAACAGTGCTTCAGTCATGACTAATCTTAAATCAACTGATTTGAACTGGGATCAACTCCTAGTACGACTAGTTCTGGATCAAACTATGTTCAACAAATTCTACCACTACCATGGATATCGATATGAACATGATCAATTTTTAAACAGAGGCTGGATGCCATCTATCAGGAGTGCTTTGACTGTGTATTACTACAAAGCAGGGGGCTGGACTGATGACCCTTGTTTTATCTTCCAGCTCTGTGATTCCATGATAACAATGTTGGCAATTGTTTTTAGACTGCAAGATTATGCACAGTGTCTTACTTTCACAGGCAAAGCAGTACTATGAATGTTTCCAAGAGATACTTCTGTACTGCATAACTAGTTTATCAGGGAGCCAGTATCATTGAACAGGGAGAATTGTGAGACAAAGGGAAAGCAAATAACACAAAAAAGTGTGCATGTAAATGACATGGAAGCCACAACATGGGGATGTGTGAATTCAACTTTACCACAGTCTTGGGGCTGGACAGACTGCCCCGAAAGGGTGGCCTGCAGCCGCCTGCTATTGTTGTGGATGGAGGCCGCACCAACCTGTGAACCCTCCGTGAGGCATAGAAAGAACCCGCTTCCACAGGTTCTTTCTGGATGCATCTGGGGCACCATTGCCACCCTCATGCGCACTGATGACATACGCACAGCGCAGTGCAGTGCGGATGCTGGGTGACGCATACGTCATCATGGCGGACCCCATGTGGATGGAGGAAAGCCATGATGGTGCCCGGACAACGCGGTACGGCTTGGGAGCATGCGGACGCTCTGCTCTCCCGAATCCTAAAACCAGCCTCAGGCCGGCACAAGGCACCAGTCTATACCAGGCCTAAGTTATTAATCAATATTAGATAGAAAGGGAATTTTACTTTAAAACAATATTCCTGTTTTAAAAGGATTTTATTTCCATGCCTGAACAGAACTTATTGTTCAAATAAAATTCTATGAATTATATAGTGTATAAAAGTGAATGTTGTGTTTAACTGAGTAAGAAGCCAGACACTCAAGCTGTCAACAAAAAAAATCCAGGTTTAATTATTTTACAAAAAAGTCATTCTGAAATTTCTAGGCATCACTTTTCAGAAAGATACTCCCACATTTTACTGAGTGAGCTGGTTACTGAAACACTAGTGATTATCTTAGATAGTATATATTGTATTACACTTAGCTGGGATTTTTAGGAGACACTCTCCCACTTAGCACAATAATACAATGTAGTTGTCCTCACATGCTCAATTGATCAGTGTTAATTGTTGTTACCATAATGCAGGTCTGACATTAGACACAAACTGCTTCTATATATGGACAGTAGAAAGAATAATCGTAACTGGTATATTTCTGTAACATTATGAACCTCCTTGGACATACTTCACTGGGAACCCACCTTTTTTGACAAATACTTCTGTTTTGGTAAAATGTTGGTTAGTCTTGGCTTATGATTCAGTGTCTCTCTGTTGTCTAGCTGTTTTACTTTATATATCCTAACAAGCCAGTGCTCTGATGTGAAAGCTTCTTCCAAATGTTTAAACTTAATGTCCTTGTTGCCAATCTCTGCATTGCGTGTGCGATCAAATCCTGGGGGTGTCCGAAAATCCAACTACAAAAAATGAATGCCACACATTAATTTGATTTGAAGATGTGAAATGCAATCCTCTGACTTAAGTGTTATCTATAAATATTTTGTATTATAGCTTTGAAAATATTATACACACAAATTTCCTTCTGATTTGTAACAAGCTAAAGGAGCTGCAACATCAATAAATACAGCACAATACTACAGTATTTTGGCCCCCAAATGTCAAATTACAGTATTGGCAATACCTCATTTTCACATCACATACCACTTGTAACTATTTCCTTAAACTTATTGGCAATAATTAAGAAGTTGCTGAAGCTCAACATATAAATGACTGATTAAAGACTTCAGTAGCCCCTTTATTAGGAGATATGTGATTTCTTCCCAGAAATAAAACTAAAAGCTGGAAATGGAAAACATGCAAGTATTTCTATTTATTTAAATAACTCCATCTGCCTTACCACAAAGCATACTCAAGGTGGCTCACAATTAGCCATTGGTTGTTGTGTACCAACTTATGGCAACCCTAAGATGAACCTAACACAGGGAAAGATTTGTTCAGGGGAGTTGCTTTTGCCTTACTCCAAGGCTGAGAGAATGTGACTTGCCCAAGGTCACACAGTGGATTTCCATGAATGTGTAGGGATTTGAATCCTGCTCTCCTGAGTCATACTCTAGCACCCAAACCACAACACTACAATGGCTCTAATATTAATCACTAAAAATAAAGGACAGCCCCTTTTTCACTTGCGGAATAATCTTTCCCATGAAAGTGTGATTGCCAACAACACTTTAGTTTTTGAACCAGCTTGAAAACTTTTTCTTGCCAAAAGATTTTGACTCATGTTATCTATTTTGACTTCTGTATGTTATTGCTTTAATGTTTTTACAGATTTACTGTATTTATACACTGCCCTCCATATTGGTAGATGTCATGTTAAAAACAAATACATTTAACAACATATCATAAAACATGAATTCAGAAATACAAACCAGCCATCACTACCAATAATAGGTGTTAAAACCTAACAGGCTGATCTAAGGGGAACACACTCAAATAAAAATGGTTACAGTTATACCAAAAGGTGGGTGAGTCAGACAGCCAAAGACACATCTCTGGCAAAGCTGGTTTACAATCTGCATCTCACATCTAAGAACACATCTCCTCCCCCTCCCACTTGCTATACCCAGGGTGCCATGGGAACACAAAGGGAGAGACTGCATAGCAGAATGGAGGCTTTAGGTTGTATGCTGACAATAATTTGCATTTATTTTAGCCTCAGGCTACTTAGTGCTTAAGTGGTTAAAATTAATCTTGCATCCATCTGAGAAACAAAATGAAAACAAGTGTTGTTGGTACAGGTTTGGCAAAGGGAATACCTGATTTCATACCCCACCCCTGAACTGTAGAGATTATATTTTGGATGAACACATGATAGTACTCCAACCTGGAGGCACCTAGGGCATGATGAAGCCTACATTTGACTTCTCATGGTAAAAAATTGGTATAATGCTCTCCTGTCTAGGATGAATGGTGTATGCACAGGGCTTCCAGGATATCAACTGGCTGCTTTGAAAGTGAGACGTCATCCAAGAGGAGTTGTAAACCTGTGCTAGAACCATCGTATTGCTCAATTAATTATATCTTCATCTTGTCTGGATTACACTTCGCTTTGTTTTACTGACATCCAATTCAAAAACTGCCCAAGTATGTCTATGTTGTGTGACATCAAGTCATTTCTGACTTATGGAAACCTTAAGGCACTATCATGGGGTTTTCTTGCGCTTGCCTTCCCTTGAGATTGAGAGACTGTGACTTGCCCAAGGTTTGCCAGTGTGTTAGCAGGGATGAGCAGAGATCTCTCAGTATTCTAGTCAAAATCTTAAAACACTTCAGATGTAACATTTCCAGAAATTCTGAAGCTATGGCAAGGAGGAGATATATTTTTGATTTTTTCCCCAGGAAAATAAAATTTTAGAATAATTGGGGGAAAAAATGAAATACTAGAATGCTTTTCAGTTTAAACTCACATTACTTCAAGAACATAAAATTTGTTATGCACAGCTTAGTTTTGAATAAAATTGTGATTTTTAGTATATTAAATGCAAAGTTTATTAAAAAATAATTACAAATGGAATCTATTTTATTTTTTTTATTTTTCTTTTAAATGAACTACAAGGTCTTGAACTGTAAGGAACCTATTTGGTTCTGCCAGTTCATAAGAATTATGCAAGAATAAGACAGAAGAAACCATCAACACTAGTAAAATAAAAATATTTTGTGTCCTCTATAATGTCAAGCAGACCTAAAGTGTTTCTGTAGGCCTAGACACTTTTTCATTATCAAAGGAAGAGAGATTATATAAACTCAAAGCATATCATACCATGTTTTCTCTCTCCTCACTATTTTAACTTGTTAAACTTTTAACTTACATAAAAGTGCTAAAATACAATAAAATGGTGACAGAGAACTAGCAATATCTTAAATGACAATTTTGTCATTTGATAGAATAAAAATCAATACTGAAATACACTGGCAAGAACACGTTAAAAAAAAAAAAAGGGGGGGGGAGGAAAGGTTAGTTGTTCAGACTCTTATCTAAACACTTTGTAAGAAATCAAAAATTTAACCAACCTGCATTTCCCCAAACCTGTAATATGACATTTTATACATGAGACAATTTAGCAATGTTGGAGAGCCTGCTTTATCTACCCGGAACTCTCCCTGTGGAGTAAAGTAGTCACTTTCCTACAACAACAACAACAAGAAAAGGAAATACAATTAGTGTTCTATATATCAACACAATTATAGAAAAATAGGCTGTAACACAAAATTATAAACTTGTAATGTTAAAAAAGTTCTGGAACCTGCTTCTGTTTGAAAGAAATAGATTGTCCTTCATCTGAGAGTAGTTCAGTTAGATCTTTTTCTACTCTATACAGGCTGTAATCCTAATTCCTTGAGACGGACACAATAGGTGAATTGCTGCTTTAAGCATTCAGATCTGACTTTGACTGACTCAAATGTAACCGATACTGCATTTCTGAATATCATTCTTGGATTCTACTTTATAAATTTCCTGTTCTATCACAAGCATTCATGTTTGTTACAATCTGTTTTCAACTCGTTTTGAAGTATGTTATTCTGAGACACCATAATTGACAAGTAAAAGATTGTTGCATACAGAATACTTAGAACCGTCCTTACAATAAACCACAATTTGGAATGTTAAAAATTTCAAAATTAATTCAGAAACTGGAAAATTAATTTATTACTTTTGTTGGGTGCCTTGAAGTCATTTCTGACTTATGGCAACCCTATCACAGGTGTTCTGAGGGCTGAGAGTGTGTGACTTGCCCAAGATCACCTAGTGTGTTCCCATGGACAAGCAGAGTCAATAGACCAACACACAAACCACTACACCACGCTGGCTCTTCTCAATTCATTCCTATAAACACTAATTAAGTTTAACTGGTTAACATTAGCATTAATATTTTCCCAACCTAACGATCTCTGGTGCGAGAGGAAATTGTAACGGGGTCTCTGCTTCTGCTGTCACACCAGTGACTGCTTACAGGAAAGGGTGGGAAGAGTAGTTATCTGCTTCTTGAGTGACAGGAGAACAGTGCCCCATTGATCACAGTGGTAGCAAGGGGTGTGTGTGTGGGTGTCAGGCTGGGATTTGCAGCACAACACCTTAACTTCGGTGATTATGCATACATAAAATCTTACACAGGATTCTGGCTCTCCATATGATGTGGAACTATGGAAAATCAGGTCCCAGGATGAATCTTCAGGGCTACTGAATTTTCCTTTCTCATGCATTAAATTTAACCATATCAAGAACACATGATTAGGATTTGTATGATAAAATATTGTCAGGTTGAACAACAAGCCTAGTAAAAATATTAGAGATGAACTTCTGAAGATTTATTTTATAAAGCACTTTTACTTACCCTGATATCTTTCGGATGTTCTCCTTCAGCTATCCTCACCATCCATAAAAACTTATTGATATCATCACCAGAGTAACCAATTACACCTCCAAAAATTATTAATACATAATCCACATCCAGACTTCTCATGATCTCATATGCTGCTGTCTCATTTGAAGACATAGCTTTTCCGACCTGCAATAAAAAGTGCTCTTAAATTTGCATGAGCTTTGTTATCAGCATAAAAACAGAAAACGAAAAACAAAACAAAACCCATTATTTCATCCTGCACAGGCCATTCATTTCAGCGAAATCAATTTAAATAAAATTAAAATCCAGTTTAATTAAAAGACAGACATGGTACCTAAATAAAACATATGATTATGTATCTTTTAAGCCTAAAATGTGCCACTTTAAAAAAATGGCAACATAACAGCATATATTTTTGAAGTCACTAGTCCAGTACAATTAACTGACTGTAGCTTTACTATCTGGTTTCCTTGTTTTAAATTCTTCAGAAAAAAAAACAGTATTGTAAACATCAGAATATCCTTTAAATATTAAAAGCTGCTTAATATTTGCTTAAAAAATTAATGTTAATACAAAAATGTAAAAAGTGTATTAGAAGTATGTGAAGAAATAATTCAACTTCCATCTAGCCAGCTACTGCCTGGGACACCAAATACAGTCAAACATGCTCTTATTTACAACTCTGTGTAGACAGCCTGAAGTCTGAGGAGTAACAGAGTTAAATGATCAATAAAGGGATTAGACAGTTCTAAAATAGGGTAAAGTCTTATATCTGGATTTTTATTTTATCATACTTGCTTAATGCACCTAACAGCAAAATAACGCAGTCCTTCTCCCACAAATCCCTCCCCCAATAGTCAGAATGTTAACCTACAAAAACATTTAATATGACATTTCAACTACAAAGGTTTTAAGTTACAAAGCAACTAAATCAAAAAGTGTAGTTCTAACAACACAATGTATGTATTTATTAAAGTACTTAACATGGTGACTGGTTTCAGCATCTTTTAATTCATATATTCTAACCTGGGGAAAGAAAATAATCTGGGACCTCCAGTGTGAAATGGATTTAATCCATGAACATACACAGGAGCCACAACCTAAACGCCATGAATCAAGCTTCATTCCGAGCAAGTTCAAATATCATGATGAACTATGGTTCACTGTAAAGCAAATAAGCTGCCATGAGCCTCAGGCTCAAGTGGGTACATTGGCTTTTTGGAGTCTGCCTTGTCCCACTTATACTTACTTCAGTGTGGCAGAGCTGGGGAGCAGGAGTGCTTTCTTTTCAAAATATGTGATTCTTTTGTTCCAGCAGTTTCCTTGGCTATCAGTCTGTTTCTAAGCACAACTCAAAAATGCTGAGTATGATCTGTAATGCTCTATATGACTTGGGATGAGGCTATTTTTTTAAAAAAAACATTATCTTATAAAAGCATACCTGAGTTTTAGTTTTTAGAGGACACCTTCCTCTCTGTTCTACTAGTACTCGAGGCACATTTGATGAGGTGTGAGAGAAGGCTTTCTTGATGGCCAAGCCCATGCTCTAGAAATCCAGGCTGAGGAAGGCTAGACTGGCTCCCTTTGCTGTTGCTCTTAAAATCATAGAGTTGGAAGATACCACAAGGGCCATCCAGTCCAACCCCCTGCCTTGTAGGAACTCACAATCAAAGCATCCTTGACAGATGGCCATCCAGCCTCTGTTTAAAAACCTCCAAAGAAGAAGGGAGAGTGTGTTCAACTGTCAAACAGCTCTCACTATCAAGGAAGTTCCTCCTAATGCTGAGGTGGAATCTCTCTTTCTGTAACTTGCACCCACTGTTCCGGGTGCTATTCTCTGGAGCAGTAGAAAGCAAATTTGCTCCATCCTCATTATGACACCCCATCAAATACTTAAACAGGGCTATCATATCACCTCTTAACTGTCTCTTCTCCAGGCTAAACATACCCAGCTCCCTAGGTCTCTCCTCATAAGGGCATGGTTTCCAGACCCTTCACCATTTTGGTCACTCTTCTCTGGACACACTCCAGCTTGTCAACTTCCTTTTTGAATTGTGGTGCCCATAAGTAGACACAGTATTCCACGTGAGGCCTGATCAAAGAAGAATAGAGTGGCACTATTACTTCCCTTGATCTAGAGCAGTGGTCTCCAAACTGTGCCCTTTAAGAGACTTCAGCAACCAGAAGCCTCAGCCATATTGGCCGATAGTCTGGGATTCTGGGAGCTGAAGTCCAAAATCTCTTAAAGGGCAGTTTGAGGACTACTGATCAAGACTCTATACTTCTAGTGATGCAGCCTAGATTCGCATTGGCCTTTTAAGCTTTTGCTTCTTCATCCAGAAGTTAAAGAAGTCTCTATTCAGGTAGATCTTTGGAAAATAAGCTGGCCTGTTCTTGAAGAGGTTTTACGTCTTGGCTGCTGTCTGTGTTTTAAACTAATTTGTTATGTGATGCTTCCCTCAATGTAATCTGTATTAATTTGCATTTTTTAAATTGTTTTTATTTTTTTTATTGTTTAACAATTTTTTATTGTTAGTCACCTTGAGGACAATTTTTTGCAGAGAATGATACACATCAAAATAAAAAATATAAAAGTAAAACCAAACTTTCTGACAGTATTACCACACATACCAAGGCTATGTGACTGTTATTCCACGTATTATTGTCAACGAGAGTGGTTCGATTTGCCATTCCTGCTATTTGATAGCCATAATCCCACCAAGACATTACTCTGGCATGTTCGTCTGTGTTTTGTCTTAGCCAATAGTATGCTTCCCTGAAGTCATCCAAAATGTTCCGAGTGCTAAAACACAAATAAGAGTCAATGGAAAATGCAAGTAATAGAACAGTTTGGAAGAGATGAATTATGTCACAAACTAACATTAATAGGCACACCAAACTGTGAGTCTTACCCATCATGATTGTAAGAGGCTAGTACAACGCTAGGGCTGGAGTAGGCATTACTAGTTACCCATGTACAGTGGACGGCAAACATCATCAACAGCATTAGCATCAACATTGTAACAATACTCTTGATATTGGGCCCAAGGCCTTCTTCAGTTTTTTCCTGTTCCGATATGTGTTTCCTCACTTTACCTGCCTGAACAAAGAAAGAAATGAAAAAAATTGGCCCTTTCAGTTTAATACAAATTTCAGATGTTACAGTTCCTACTGTCACCAATAAAAGCACAAGCAACTTTGTTTCTAGAAGCCAAACTCACAAATAACCCCCAAGCTTTACACTGCCAGACATTTGAAAGCTTCTCTGAAGATGACAGCCACAGCTGCTGGCGAAACTTCAGAAAGGAACTCTTCTAAAACATGGCCACATAGCCTGAAAGCTCCACAAAAAACTATTTGAAAGCTTATTTGTTAGGGAGGTGCAAAGTTGTCCTCTAGTAGTTGTGTTTTTTTACAAGCACAATAACAGTTGATACATTCAAGTGAAATATGTTTTCTAAAGAATAGTTAATGAACGAGGTGGTTAGAATCTGTCCTAAGTTAATACAGTAGAGTCTCAATTATCCAACCTTCATTTATCCAACGTTGCAGCTGCTGTGATTTCTTTAATTTTTCTGTGATTTCTTTAATTTTTCAGTTTATACTATACATCACAATGTTGATCAGTGATTTCTTTACATTTACTTTTACTATTATTGCAATAAAACTTCAATACATTTGAAATTCATAGTGATTTCAAGGCTTTTCTTGGACCTTTTGGATTATCCAACATTTTTGGTTATCCAACTATCAGCCAGCTCAGTTTATGTCAGATAATCGAGACTCAACTGTATTTGCTAGGTTATCTGCAAAGCTTGAAAAAACACCTTTCTGATTCTGACATGTATTAATTTGATTCTGACATGCATTCATTTGATTTTTCAAAAATCAAAGAAAGACACTATGAAGGTCTTCAAGTCTCACCTTATCATAAAGATTTCCTGGATTTCTTTTATCATCCTCATCACTGCTATCTTCTACTGGTGGATTCTCCCTCTTCATATCATCACCCAAATAGTGCTCAAAGACATTGGAGAAAGCAATTGCTGATAGCATACAGACTACTGGAGTCAAAGTTAACATCAGACGAACCATCACTCCAGCAAAGTATACAGCACTGATTGCATATAAAGCCACTGTAGAGAAGCAAAGTTAGACAGCTTTACTATCAGGCATTTTAAAGAAAAAAATATTGTTTTACTGTTGATTCAGAATTAAATAGAACAATTAAATAAACAGCACACTATCAAGTTTGCTTCCCAAGGTATTCACCATAAAGAATCGCCACCCCTACTGAATTAGATCATATCACTTCCTGGAAACATAATCTAAGTCTTCTACAAGCTGGATCCAAACACTTGCAAATGGGCTTATAAGGAAGAGACCTTGCTGCTCACACTTCACCAAAGAAGGTCCTCCAGACCTCTGAAGTGCTAAGCCATCCTCTGTTTGGTCAAGGGGCCCCTGATGGATGAGCAGTGGGGTTGGGAAGTTTATCCAAAAGACTGGGTACAGCTACCTTCCATGAACACAGCCTCTTATTTAGCAACCAGTCACCCTCCTGAAATGTCTTGGTTGGATATATACGTTGAGTCTTTGGATGTCCAGGATAGGACACAATCCCAAGACTTTCTTGGTGATGATGAAGCAATGGGAGAAGAACATCTGATGCAGATAGGAAAGAGGAATAGGCTTGATGTCCCAAGAACAGTGCAGGTTCTCCTCTTTGGTCCTCTTCTTCTTGTATTTAAGCTGTGTAGCAACTTATTCCACCTCCAGAGACTGTCCTAAGTCTCGAGGCACTCAGGATCAAGAAGAAATTTTGGATTTGATCAGTGTTCAGGACTGAGACACGGAATCCTAAGTTTTGTGTCTAGGAGCTGTCTTCTTCACTTTTGCTGGGCCAACTTCCAACTCCACCAAAGATCATTTTGTGACTAGATGGACCAATAAACTTGACACTGGAATTGAAGTAGCAGTGGATTTGGAGATGGTGACAGAATCCACTGGAACTGAATCCATGTGACAAGACACAGTCCCAGCAGTCTGAACATCATTTCAAAAGGTTTGAGGTATAAAAGCTCTACAATAAGCAAAAGCAGTCATGACATTTGCTTCCTCATGACACAGAAGACATGTAAGAGTGGCTGTCCTTTTCAGGGATTTTGGAGCCACATGATATACAATTCTTTAATGATGCTAATGAGACAAGAACCCCAAAGGGCAAGTGTGGCATACAGTGGGTCCTTCTTATCCACTGGGATTTGGTTCCAGGACCCCCTGTGGATAACAAAATCTGTGGATGTTCAAGTCTCATTAAATACAATGCCACAATAAAATGGTGTCCCTTATATAACATAGAAAATCAAGGTGGTGTATTCCAGATGATTTAGCTTCTTTTCTACCATTAGTCATAAATACTGGAATCCAAAATGCATGGGGGGCACCTAAGCAAGATATCCGCAGGATAAGAATTCTATTTATTATGTCCCATGGGAAGTTCATATGCCTCAACCAACTGGCACCATGTAAAGCCAACATTATTCTCACTATCAAAGGAAATATGTTTGATGAAACACTGTTTATCTTACTGTAACAAGGATATCAGCATTTCATTTCAAGATAACAGTGTAATGTTGAAAAGTTAGTTTTTTCTTACCAAATACTCTTTCGTCATTGATGTTTTTGATACAGAACCATAGCCCTGCTGGGAAAGTACACACGAGAATATGTAGATCAAAAAAGAAGGAAACCCATGTTGTAGGCTGATGTTCAGACACTGAGGCAATGATTGGGATGTGAATTTTCGCATACCTTGTTTAAAAAAAAGACAGTTCAAATTATTTTGAAGTGATGAAACTACTACATGTGCTACAACTGAGACCTACTAAACAGTTTTCATTTATATGTTTTGAATAATTAATAAAAATGCAACACCTTTAAAACATTATGAATATGTAAAATAATAAAAAAACTATTATTGTTTTTATGAGAGGTTTTGAGACAGTTGACTTGTACCTTCATGATGCTCTTCCTAAAATTTAACTGACATATCCGTTCTTAAAATCTGAACCCAATGGTTCATGTTCTATTCTTCACACCATCAAACAAGAACATTGCATCCCCATCTGTATGTCAGCTCTTCAACTATCATACAGCCCATATTAAATAATCTCTTTTTCAGGTTAAATGTACCCAACACCTTTCTTCATAACATCTGGTCTTGCAGGCTTAGCACTAGTTTCAATTTAACACTAAAAGACAGTATAGAACAGGGAAGGTAACTCATGCCCTCCAGACATTATTGGATGTCAATTCCCATTGTTTCTGGCTTGCTGCCTGGAAGCAGATGGGAAATGGAGTCTACCAACATTTAGAACATCACATATTTTCCACCCCTCCTGTAGTATTATAACTAGCCTCCCAAATTCATTCAGGTGTGTAAAGTTTCAGTATGTTATCTGGAATAACCAGGGTTCACTTTTGAATATAAATTAAGGAAACTGTGACTAGGTCAAACTACAGTCAATCTTTAAACCAGAATATTAGACCAATGACTCAAAGAACTGTGACTTGAACAAATCAGAAATATAGCTCATTCCAAATCACAAATGGAACCTTCACATTTGTTCCCTGGCACACAAAAGGATGGAGAGAGTGTGTAACCCCAATGCTGATGCCTGGTCATCCGTGTTAACACCAAGCTATCGATTAGTGTTATGTATGGAGTAAATCAAACTTTTTACCCATTTAGCACAGTCTCAAGAATATCTGATATTGTTTCTTATAATCCTACTTACCCAGTGTCCCATAGTGAATAAAATCTGCCACTCCATGGTGCAATGTAACCTGAAAATATAAAAGACAGTCTTGCATAGTCTATCAGGGACCATCTCTATGGATTTCTATAAAGGTATGGATGAATATTGACTTTTTTAAATATATAAAAAGGCAAAGTTTTTACAGAAGAAAATTTACAATATGTGAACACTAAACTTGAAGTAAATTTTAAAAGTCCTTTTTAAAATGGTTTAACAGAAGAATGAAAGCCAGTTGCCATATCAGTGTGCTGCTGGTGCAAACAAGGAGCCTGAAATAAGCCAGCATTTATGTCCATTTATACTGAGCCATTGTACTGCCTAAAAGACATAATACATTTAGTGAATTCCTCCATACCTCTTTGAGGAATAGTTCCATCTCACTACAAAAAACCATTCCTTTAATATTATTTACCTGTATATGTTAAGTAGATGACACTCAAGAATACAACTCCAGCAGCTAATGATATACCCAAGAAGAACAATGTCTGAAATTCTTGCTTTGTTAGTCTATCTCTCATATACTGCAGGAAGGCATATGCCTGGAGCAGTGCAAAGACACCTAGTTAAAACAAAGAGAAAAACTTTAAATTTTCAAATAATATTTCAATGCTTCCTCTAAACCTGGTTGCTTTCAATACCTGCTCTCAATTAACCTGCTTACATCATAGTGATTTTGAGGAGTTGCTGATTATAGAAAGAGAAAGGAAATATAGTGGACCCTTCCCATCCCTGGTTTGAATCCCCCCCTCCCCCACAGATGGGGAGAAAGGCAGATACCCAAATCTCATTTTATTCAATGGGGAGGGGGGTGCTTTGGGCATGCATTGTTAGTGGATAATATGGGGCATGGTGATCTGTAGATTGTCCAGTCCATTGAACGTTAGCTTGCCAATGCAATGGGCCCACTATATATATATATATAATAGCCTCTAAACCAGTGATTCCCAAACTCTGGTCTTCCATGTATTTTGGACTTCAACTCCCAGAAGCCCCAGATAGCATGATCAATAGTTAGTAATTCTGGGAGCTGAGGTCCAAAGTATTTGGAGGACCAATGTTGGAAACCACTGCTCTAAACCAAAAGATTCCAACTCTTGAACACATCTGGAATTTTGAGAAGATGCCATGGGATAACAAAATGGCTGTGGGCAGATTGCCTTATTTGAAATGATTGCTTGATGGATGCGGCAAATCAGAAAACACTCACTTCCCAGAAAGATAAACCGGTAAAGCTACAAGAAAAAAAAATCTCAAGAACTGGAATACAAAGTAGAAGTGAGAGCTGAACCCAAAGAATGAAACTATTTCTTTTAATTCATATTTTTGATTCCAACAGAACACCCATTTGATAGAAATGCAAGCCAATTATTTTCCCAAATCACCTCTAAACTTAGTGTCAAATGATTTTTTTTCTAATATGGAAGATAACTTCAAATCATACATCAGAATGACAAACCACACACCACAAGCAAATAAGAATCCACAGTCCTTTGAATCAAATCCCAAAACATGCTCCACTGCCCGTTACTGAATTATTTCTTAAAATATACGTGCTACACCCCTTCTACTCAATTTTTCCTAAATCTTTCACAACCACGTGCTGCACTCATCTATTATACACACATGGAAAATGTAGGGAACATTGACAAGCACCATAGAAGAGATCTGCAGGTGACACAGTATTTAACAGGAATTATACTGGAGTTCCCTATTTTAACTACCTATAATTTCATGCATCACGGACATCATACTCAGCTCTCTAAACAAAAATCAAGCTCATGTGTCTTGTGGAACCATTGTATAAAATTTCTGAAATACTCTATAGCAGATAGCCAAGATAATTCAGATAAGCCTCATTTGGTATTAGAATGTCCAATGTTACAGGCTGTCAGAAGCTCAGAATTAACATGCTGTATTAACAGCCCAGAGTTCTAGTGATTGTTGGACTGCGATACAGAATTAGCAACATCCACACAGTGTATGTTTTCAATAAAGTAAACTGTTTTTCTTACCTGCAGCTGCCATGTGCTCACTTGTTCTAATTGGCTGAAATCCTACAAAAGGGATCTGCATGGATAATATTAAACCCACTATATAGAAAGTGCTATATGCTGCGAATAAAAACAAAACAAAGGAGAATGACTATTACGCAGAGATGTTGAAATCAGGTTCATAAGAAATAGGAATTTGTCTATAATTAAGAGGAAGAAGAAAAAAGTAACACAATTTCATGAGACAAGAGGCATCTGAAAAGCCAATTTTTTTGTGATATATATATTTTCAAAACAGTTCCAAAAATCCTACCTGGACCTAAAAAAAGATATAAACAGAGCTCACTAAGCTTGTGTAACAAATATTATATGTAACAGCTTGTCAACCATTTTTTCCTCTCAGATCCTTCAAGGAAGGTGTGTATGACACTGACAAGTTAGAGCTGGCTAAAAATACATACTTATAGTGAAGTATATTTCTAGTGTTATCTCCCTGAAGAAGAATGAAATATTCAAAATGAAACTGCCAGTATAACTGATACCTCTAACATCTTTACATATAATTGTGAGAGACATTCACTACCGTTTCACATCCACAAGCAGTTTATTTACTGCAGTTCATAATTACATTGAATGCATTTCTTTCCTGAATATAAGACACACATTTATTAACATCCCAGATGCTAGACTCCTGATATGCTAGAAACAGTTGATGGATGGAATAATCGCCTACTGTATATACTCATGTATAAGTCTAGAAATTTTAAGTAAAAAAATTGACTCTAATAACCTGTCTTGACTTATCCACTGGTCAAAGTAAGTACTGTACTTTAACTATTGTTAAAAAAGGAACTGTCTTCTGGCAAAAGGCAAGAGTGTAATCTTTTCCTGGAAGCACTGGCCTCTCTCTACTCTCACCCATTGAGTCTTTAGTGTGATCACCTACAATTATGCCTGCTGGAATTTAGTAAGTTCTTGTTTTCCTTTGCTTTAGATCCTTTTGTTACATGCCCCTAAGTTTTACCTTTGACTTATCCATGGGTCATATCAAAATCCATAATTTTGGCCCCCAAACCTGCCGTCGACTTATACATGAGGTTGACTTATAGTTGAGTATATACAGTACATCTCTTTTTACATAATTTGCCTCCTTTGCATTTCAATTTTATGTTCCTATACTAATCTAAATGAGAATTATTTACATCGAAATGTCAACCCTGCATTTATTTTACAATTCACATTGCCAACAAATTACAGCAACACTGCCATCCTCTGGTATTTAACAGCAACTAGTGTCTTTTGTTACTGTTTTAGACTGCATTTTTAAATCTGAAAGAAATACAGACCCTCTCTTCTTTTCTTTGCAATTCAGTAACTTGTCTTTCATAACAATTATGAATAGTCCCCCCTCGCAACTCTTTTGAAACAAAACTCCTTCCTTTTGAGGAAATTATGGAACAATAAGAGTCTCCTGTTGCAAAGAAGTCAACAGAGGATTGAACAAAATATTCATCAGCAAACACAAGATTCCAGACCCTGTATTCGACATCAGTAAGCCAAACATTACTGCTGGTGGTTCTTCTGTGTTTGCCCTATTACTTCTTCCCCCCCCCCCCTCTTTCCCTCAAATTGCTTTTTTTCTACCTGGACAGGAAAGTGTTGCTCAGAATTAGCTTAGAGAAAAGTGGTGGTGGGAGATTAAGCAGATTCTTCTTGTTCTCTATATGCCATCTGCAAATGAGGTTTTAAATTTATAAACTTCTTATTGCAGTGAATACGTCATTACATGAAAAAAGAACAGCAAGCTATTCCTGTATAACTGAACAGCATTTCTAGTTGACTTGAATGTAACATGGACACTGGATCTCTCTTTCTGACTTTAGAATGGTATCAATTAACAGTAACTGACAGTTTCAGAGAAAAGGCCTTGGGATATTTCAGCAGGAGAAAAGCACTGCTGGTTCACATGCTTCAGTTAAAAACTAATTGGCAACAGAGCTGCTTGCCTTAACCATTGGAAAGCAGTGGTTTCCAACCCTAAATCTCTAGAATGACCTGTAGATCCTACAATCCCTTTCCAATGGCATGTTGGCTGCAAATGATGGAAATTGTAGTCCATCATCATCCTCTGGTGATTCAGGTTTGAGAACTACTGCTTCCATATGCATTTCTATTTCAGCATCCTGAGGTAATGCAGCAAACACATAACATTGCTATATTTCTTTCAGTTTTTTACCACTCAGTTCAGAACACAATTTCCAGAATATAGTTTCAAAAAGTTCAAGTGTGGGGAAATTATGATTTAAAAAATAGTTATGAGAGTAATAGGATGGAGTTGCATCATATGCATCAGATGGAGTTGACTGACTCTACAAAAGCTTATTCTACAAACCTCTTTCTCCCATTTAGTCTCAAAGGTGCTAAAAGATTCCTTTGTATGCTAGTACAGACTAATATGGCTATATTTTTGAATGCTAATCAAAATGTGGGAGAGGGAGAGATGCTAGGAATATTGCACCAAAATGTAGATTTTGCATATGATCTAACAGAATCCAGTTACTTTTCATCATTCAAAATAAACATTGTTTGTTGTAAACACAACATGAAGTAGAAAAGTTAATGCAGGTGAATGGCAGCCAGAACTAGGAGGATAAAGAGAAAAGAGTAGATTTGTTGTTGTTGAATTCAAAGTGGACCTCTTGAAAAACCACATTTATATATAAGCAACCCATTTTAATTTGTAGTCTCTACAGACGATCAGAAAAGACTTACTGAAAGTGGATCAGAAACCACTGAAATCCAAAAGAAAAAAAACAGCTCACTGAAGCACACCTCTGTAGTGCTACTGACATTAAGGCTATAATGGCAGATGAAAATTTTGATCAGGGGAATGCCCAGAAGGTATTGTGCACGTGAATGTTCTTACTGCACCTCAAGTTATTACTACTGGTAGAATATTTTTTAATCACACCTGGCAATGGTTTTTTCCCACAAATTCATAAGCCAGGTACAAAATCATAGCCACCCACTTCAACACCTGTGAGAGCATATGTGATTCTTGTTTGGTCATTGCAGAGAAGAAAAAACAAACAACAGGTTGGCAGGGTTGTAAAGGCTTTACTTCTGTGTTGCAGAAGGCTAATACCCTGTCTACCTCCAAAGAAAGCTAAACAATCTGTCACCATGAGGAACAAAATGAACTGGTCCAAAACATGTCTTCCCTTAAGCCAAACAATATTTTGCTATGAGGAACCAAATAAAGTGGTCCAAAACATGTCTTTCCTTAGAAACACTTTAACTTGAAGATGTTTTAAAAAGTAGCGAAGGCAGCAGCTTGTGGGCTGGAGAAGTACCTCTCTCCTCTTCCAGAATAACTGAAGAGATAATGTTAGCATTTTGTAGCTCAGTCTGTGATGAGGTACCATGGCTATGTGTGGTGCCAGGATCACCTTTGCGACTGTAGCGTAGGCAGCAGCTTGTGGGCTGGAGAAGTACCTCTCTCCTCTTCCAGAATAACTGAAGAGACACTGTAGACAAAGATCTCTCAGATGAGGCTTTTACTCTTAGAAGTTACAATATGCACAGAGATATCTACAAACATCTACATGGTCCACCATCTATCAACAGAAGAAACCATACAGTCAACTGACTCTAATGGAATCCTTGGCCAACTGTCAAGATCAACTGCCAACGGAATGTTCAAATTCGCCCAGCCAGCATCAGATTGGCTGATGTTGCTGGCTGGTGTTTGGCAATTACACATTGTACGTTTTCCTTGGGACTCTTTTATCCCAACAGATAAATCCTCCATGCTGTGAACCAAATGGACTAAGTATCCAGACACTGAACCAACCCATCTGGTGAGTTAGGAATTCAAGCAGAAAAGAAAGTCTTCAATGAATCACCAATAGAATGACAGCAAACTACAGTTGCATTCATCACCATGGGGTGCTCTGGATGTATTTGGCTTCTTCATCTCAAATTTTCATCACTTAGTCAACATGTAGAAAAATGCAGAATCTAGGGCTCATCATGAGCCCAACATGAGGCCAACATCACTAAAAAAATGCTCTGTTCTCTCTTCCCTGGAGCAAAGCCAGCGACAAACACATCTCCCATAGGCTAGGATCTGGACCTAGAAGAGGAGTCTGAAGAAGGGACCCAGGCAAGCCCCCCAGACAAAGAGCAACTTGCAGAAGCAGAGCAGTTTCATGCGGCTCTCCCTGCTGAAGAGCAATCTCAGCCAGCAGTGGGACAAAGATAGGACTCACTTGCAATTGATGGGGTAAAGGACAGAGCTGGGCAGACAACACAGCCTCCAAGTCCAAGGATGAGGTGCAGGGAGAGGAAAGCAGATCCATGATGTTCAATCAGGCTGTTTGCCGAGCAGCAACAGAGAAGCTTTGGTTAGAACCAGTTGGTGTCAGCCCATCTAAGTCTGAGTCTGCTTAGGGCTAGTGCTGGAAGCAATCCATCTGTTTCTTGGCCAGCATTCATGTTTCCAGTCTCCTGTAATTTGGACCTTTGACTTCTTGGTTTCTTTGACCTTTAGACTGTGTCGGCTTCACAGTTGATACCTGAATTAGCACATTTGGGCTTGACAAACAGGCTTTTCTAGACCAACTCCCACAGGCAAGGACACTCTCTGAGTGCTAGTGATTTAGTGTCCTTGTTAGCACTATCAGTTAATTGTTTCCTCCTAGCCAGCTTATGGAAGCGTTAGTTGAATCAGGACAATTTCCCAGAGATATGAAGAGATCACTATCTTCAGCACTCTACCAACCATCTGGTAAGTAACCACCTCTACAATGACTTAATGAGTTTGCTACTTTGGTGCTTGTGAAAGATAACTGAACTACTAGTAGAAGAATCCTCTTGAAATTTACCATTACTAAAGTAACACTGTCAAGTTCTAGATGTGGCATCAAGTACACTTTCCCTTGTTTATTCACATATCATGACTACTACATTATTTGTGGAAAGTTAAGATTATGTGACCCACTGAGACCTTTTTGAAAGTCTAAAACACTCTGATCCCTGCTGATCCGAAGTATTTATATGAAGGTGAGACCTTCCTGGAAACTAAGTACAACTGATGACAACACTGGTTGTTTTGCTTCCCCATCCTGTTGTAAATAGCCTTGGAGGAATTCAACATGGAAATTCTGTTCCAAGATAGCACTTCCAATCAAGAAGTTTTCTATCTCCTCAAGCTTAGTGATTCATCTATGTTGAGAATCAATGGGGCTTTCTAGATTGGCAAAAAGAAGTGTGTTTTTGGCTGCATGAAACTCTAGCCTTTAGATGAGAAAAAGTGTGCCATGAAAACGCTTTTTTTGCATTTTAGGGGAGAAGAAGCGCCTTTAAAAAGGTGCTGGTTTCCCCAGCTTCTTTTTTAAAAACTGCGGAACAGTGCAGCTCCATCTAAAGGTTGTGGTGCAGCTGCTAAGCATTAAGGAAAAGGCAACTTCATGTCACACTTTCCTGCCAATCTAGAAAGCCCCAATGTGTTAATTCAAGTGACACAGGAACCAATACTGTAAAGGTTGATTGTGAATCTTGCCAAGTGTGTTACTGCTGTAATTGCTGCCATAAAGATATTACTATCAGTAATAAACTGTAGAAAAGATTTCACTCCTAAATTCAAATTTTGATTTACTGACATATTGTATAAAAATCCTAAGGATGCTAAAGCATACATGAAAAGTGATTCAGTGGTGGATAGTGAAGATGTCAGGTACGTGCTATGGTCCGAAACTCTCTTCATATCTATTTCCTCTGCAACATGAGGACATTCATTTAAAGCTATCCACAGACGGTACCTTATGTCAGTTAGGACCCGGCTGAGAGAGTGTTTGTTTGCCCTCCTTCTACCTGGGCTCCTCCCATGCCTTGGCTCCTGAACTTGAGGAGGAGTGGCCCTCCTTTCCTCCTCTTCAACATCTGCCAGTGAGGACCCAGCTGAGAGAGTGTTTGTTTGCCCTCCTTCTACCTGGGCTACACCCATGCTTTGGCTCCTGGACTTAAGGAGGAGGAATGGCCCTCTTTCCCTCCTTTCCAACATCTGCCAGTGAGGACCCAGCTGAGAGAGTGTTTGTTTGCCCTCCTTCTACCTGGGCTCCTCCCATGCCTTGGCTCCTGGACATAAGGTGGAGTCTTGTCTCCCCCCCCCCTTTTTTTTTTAGATTGTGTGTAGTTCACATTGTTTCTAGGATTGGGATGGGGGTTGAGAATGGGGATTATTTTCTTTTTTACTTGTTTTGGTATGTTAATTGTTATGTATTTGCTTTGTTAATTTTTTTGTTATTTTTTGTTATAATTACCATGAATTTTGTTGTTGTTGCTAAATGCTATGTATTTTTGCTTTGTTAATTGTTATGCATTTTGCTTTGCTAATTTTACTGTTACTTAAATTACTATGTATTTTTGTTGCTATAATTGTTATGTATTTTGCTAGTTATTGATATTGTTAATTGCTATCTGATTTTATTGTTATTGCTTAATACATTGCCATTTGTTTTTTAATTCATGTATATTGTTATTGTGTGTATAATCCCCTCTGTTGTAACCCGCCCTGATTGCTTGCTCAGAGGGGCAGGTTAGAAATAAAAATTATTATTATTATTATTACTGAAAACAAACTGTCAGTGTTGGAGGAAGTGCAAGGCTCCTAGTATCTGTGTGAATTTGTTGGGGGTCATGACCAGTTTCTCCGACCATTTAGACAGCTATGTTCACCAAAATCAGTACAGTCACTAATCAAACTGTCTCTTATGACCCACAGATCAGTCTGTAATCATTATTCTGTGATGCCAGGAGATCCTTACAACAAAAAGACCTTATTATTTTATGTGCACTGCAGCTCATCATATGTTGGTGTGAAGTAGGGAAAAAAAAGTCCTTAAGGTTTATCCTTCAAAGGGTGGAAAATCCAACCATGAGACCTGATATTCATAGAGAAGCTGTCCTTTAAATACAGATTAGAGAAATATAGGCACAGTGCACAATATTTATACTGCATTGCTACCTTTTATTAACTATATCAATAGTAAAACAGATACTATGAACCCACTGTGGTCCCAGGGAAATCTGTGGAATTATGTTCTCTTTGTCATTTAAAATTAGTTATCCCTGCTGTGTTTTCTTTTCTTTTTTTTCTTTTTACCATACAATTGCCTTTGATGCTAGTATGTGTTTGAAATGTTGCTTTCTTTTTGTGTTCACTATATTTTGTAACATGAAAGTTAAAGGAGAAAGAGAGGAAATGGTCAAGTAGAAATGTTCCAAGATAGGATCAAAATATACTTTCATTAAGGTTTTTTTTGGGGGGGGGGGGGTAAAGTTCTGATAACGACTATACTTTTCAACAATTATGCTCATTGCCTAAGCAGAGAGCAGGAATGCCCACCTAAGCTCAGTATATTGTTAGCACAGAATATACTTTTTAGAAAAATGCATTAGAAGCTGTAAACAAGAGACTTCAGTGTATGAGATCAAGAGTAAACTGTTCAGTGTACTTAAAAAAAATAACTGAACTCTGGGCTGCTTTTTGAGGTTCTCCTTTTCAACTGGCCAAGAGCATTATGATTTTTTTCATATGGTTGCAAATAATGGGGTTACTCAGGGGTCTATTGATAGCTCTCATCTTGTATATTAATGAAATTTTGGATATACAGTGCTCCCACGTCATACGTGGGCATGCCATACACGGCTTCCAGCATACACTGGAGGCCACACTGGAAGAGAAGGTGCCAAACACCGGAAAGAGTAATGGGGCATGAGCCCCATTGGTTTTAATGGGGTTTCAGCATATGCATTTTTCCTTATTGTGCATTTTTCGTTTATCTTGACAACACATGCCCGACTCCGCTCCCCAGGGCACCCTGACACCGCTCCAGACGGCACACAGCATCATGACACACCTCTGGTGCTGTATCCAAAAGACGCAGCGCTGAAGGGGCATTATACAGCCATGCTGCTGCAGCTATGGCATCCTTTGAAGGGCACAAAAAAGAGCTGCTTTTTGCACCTCCTTTTTGCCCCCTCCAGAGGCCAGATTGGGGCAGTGGCAAGAGGTTGCCGTGGCCCCAATCCAGCTGAAGGTAGGGCAGCTGCATGTTGCCCCTCCAGGGTTGTATGTACAGACCCTAAATTGGAGATATAATTGATGGATGAACCTTACAAAGTCTTTTTAATCCCCTTCTAATTAGACTTAGAGGTTCCAAAGGAAACAAATACAAGCTTAGTACAGTGGCTTTTGGTATCCATTACAGTTTGGTTCCAGGCTCCACCGCAGATACTAAAAACTGTGGATGCTCAATTCTTATTATATACAATAGCATAAGAAAATGGTGTCTCTGACAGAAAATGGCAAAATCAAGCTTTGCTTTTGGAATTTTTAAATATATATTAATACTTAAAGCTATAGATGGTTGAATCTGTAGGTTAAAAAAATCCATGGATATCCAACTGTGTAGTAGATATTTTGGTTTACAACTAGGCAGTGATCTAAAATAGATCACAACATGCAACTTACTCAATTTCCAATGCTTTTAATGCATTTGCATTGGATCTTATGCAACATTCTTAAAGTGATTCAAAAGTACTTATACTGGTGTCAACATCAATAACTTTGCATCAAATATGCATGAGCAGTCAGCAGGAGTATAGTCAGCATCGCAGATATGGATGCCAAGTGGGTCAAAATAGATGGCCTGCTTACATCTTTTTGCCAAAGCAATAAAATAAGCCATTTTTCCCTTCAAAAAATGCATTCTGAAAAAGTTAAGTGAATTATAAGTTATGCTGAGTGAGGATGTCAGCTAAATTAAACCATCTAATAATTTTAACGGCAGTAGACTTTTGAAACCAATGGATGTTTGCTTACATTTGCTTCATTCATTATCCTGACTAACCTATTAAATCTAAAGGGGTGGACCCAATACGTTAATTCTAGTTCTAAAGTCTTCCACCACCAACAACTGAAAGCCTATTATTCCATTAAACATTTCCATTCATTCTTCCTTGCTCCTGCCAAAATATGAAATTTCCTTGAAAATCTATGTGGAACTCTCCTATCCTTCTTCAAATTCTTCTTCAAAACTATCTTTTTCATGAGTCCCCTTGATTTACTGTTTTAATTTAAATATGTAACAGTAACCAAGCTTTGTGTATGCATATAATTGGACTTGCCATATTTGTTCCTTCTTATTTTGGGCATATTCACACATCACTGTTCATGTTTATACTCAGTAACCTCAAGGGGGTCCATGAGACCTCCTGCTTTGGTATTCTCCTTTTTAAACCTCAGAAATCTTACCTGCTGAAGACCTTTTTTTTTTAAAGACTGGCAACTGTATATGCAGTTTTTGTGCAATAAGGAATCTAACAATGTAACAATATGTGGCTATGGTTATTAACAATTTTAGTAAGATTATTTACTTGGATCTCTAATGCTAGAAAAATACATATTTTTCTTTTCATTGCAGTCAGTATGGGAGAGTCAGAATACTATTGTGTTTTGGTTATATGTCTTTTTCCCTATTTATTTTTCTTTTTGTTCCTCCTGTTCTTTGTCTTTGATATATCTGATTGTAAATTAATGACTTTTTTTGTGCTAAAAATTAATAAAATTTAATCTATTTTTACCAACAGTGTGAGCTCTCTCCCACAGCCCTTTTAAAACCTCTAGCAGCAAAGACTGAGGGCCTGAACAGACAGGCCAAAACAAAGCTGTTCTGATCACTTTGGAGATATGCTGTTTAAATGACACAGATATTAAGAGGCCAGAAGCTGTGCCAAAGCTGTGTTCCAGTCCTTAGGACTGGAGCATGGCTTTGGTGCAGGCTTCCGGCCTCTTAGAATGCATGCATCATTTAAACAGCAAAGTGACCAGAAGCAGCTTTTATTTTGGCTGTTCGGGCCCTTAGCCCTTTTCTGTTTTCCCACACCCTTTTTCCTGCCTCAGAACCTTAGCAGCAGTGTTTCAGAAAGCCAAGTGCTCTTTTCTAATCCTTTACCAAACTTTACAATGAATTACAGTGGGCCCCTGGTATCTGCTAGGGCATGGTTCCAGGACCCCCCCCCCCCATGGATATCAAAATCAGTGGATGCTCAAGTCAGCATAATGAATTATGTCTTTTATAGAAAATGGCAAAATCAAGCTTTACTTTTTGGTATTCATATCTTTTTTTGAATATTTTCATACTGTGGACTGTTGAATCCAAGATAAAGAATATGTGAATATGGATTGCTGACTGTATTCAAGACATAAGGTGAAATTCAACTGCTAGTCCAAAGCATGGTAGATCCACTGAAACCAAATTCTGTCAAGGTTCGAAGCATCTAGCATATTGCCCTGAAGAGATACAGCAGCTAGAGGCACAAAGACATTCTCTTTTAAAATTATAGAGAGTAAGTGGCTTTGCAACAAGGGCCTTTCTTTTTTGTGTAAGTTATAATGTTAGGTGTCATATATGCTCCTTTTCAAAGGAATGACTATTCTAACATACCAAATACATGGAATATAGTGTACAAGCCCTTTACATACACATTTACAATGACACAATGTACTTCAACATGTTACCTTCTGCAACTATAGAATGACTTTGATTTTCTTCCTGGTAAGGAAGCAATTCTACTATTTCAAACTCCAAGCAAGACACTGAAAAAACAAACTTGAGAGAGGCTTTTTACTGATCTTTTCTATTCTTGATCTTGTCTGCTTCCCTGCAAACCGGGTGTGCTGAAGCTGAAAGATGACCTACATCTATCACTTAAGTTTCTTTTGAACCATATCTTCTATTCTTATCATTTGAAACACAAATAAAGTCTTTGTAAGAAGCTAATTATACAATTATAAGCAAAATCAATTATATGGTGAAATCATCTTTGCTTTGCAAGCATTATCTATTTCCAAACTACCTCTAATAAAAGCCAAACACAGCATTTTTGACAAATGATAAAAAAATCACTTCCTATTTAATTGCCTCCACCTGTTCTAAAGTAGAGATGTATGGGTCGATCAGGTCATTTTCAACTGCTTTGTCATATTGGGAACATTGAGAAAATTCCATAAATTTCTGAATGAGCCCATCTTATCACCAATTAAATTTAAACTGTCATTTAGGAATCCACTTTGCACATTTTTATTAGATTGTTTTATTCTGAAATGTTATAATTTTGTTAGCTGCCCTCAAAACACTATTGACAAATATATGGATCTTTGTAACAAACAAATAAGAGACTCCAGTTGATACAAAAGCAGATATATTTGAATTATAAAAAATAAGGGAAATCATGTCACTCAGTTATTTGGACCAATATACTAAAATTTAATTTAAACAGAGAAACTGAGTAATTTCAGAATGAAAAATGAAACAAAACACTTTTTCTTAATTTCAGTAAGTCTAAACACACTCACCTATATAGACCCTTCTGCTGTATCTCTGCATCAATAGTAGCACAAATACATGCAGTGGAATAAGGTTGATGATGAAAACATAACCACCCCATGCAGAAACCTGTGAGAAATAAATACAGCACAGCAGAATGTTATTTTGTAAATAGTTAAAACACTTAGGCTGACCAGCATGAATTACCAGATGTAATGTTAAAAGCCAAAGTGAAAAATCCACAGAACGGAAAAATTCTTGTCAGGAAGCAGAGTAGGTAGTGTGTAAAATAGTTTTGCATGAATGTTTAAATATTATGCCAGTGGGCATAAACTACTTTATCACTTAAAAAAAAATCTTTGTATAGTACCTAGAAAAAATTATATGCTGCATGAATTTAAATCAATTCACTTGATTGAATAAAGAACCTGTCTTCCATGGTTGGAAAAACTCTGCATATAGAAGGTGACTTTTAGCACTACAGCCAGGCCTCTGACAAAATGTGTTGCATTTCAGAGGTTGGAGAAGCTACCATGGAAAGAAGATGACAGGGAAATCTGCTTCCAGTCCTGCTGCATGCACCTAAAATTTGGATCAAACTCATTACGATTAAGTGGATGCAACATATTAGTTAATTCTTAACAATATATACATTTTCGGCTTTCCCTACAAACAGAAATGTGTTATCACGTTTTTCTGACAATCTTAGGCTGAAAGAACTCAGCAGTTATCTCTCCAGTAAATAAACCAAGATGAACAGACTTTCAGGAAAGCGTTCACCACGCTAAGCATATCAGTGACTTTGTCACATATGGCGAGTGAGATAAACCTATCTTCCAGATAAAGCAACTTGAAGTTTAAAGTCAAACTTCAACAAAGAACCATTTTCAACCTGCTTACTGAGTAATAACCTCTAACAGTGCCTATGAAAAGACTGGAAACTATTTCTGTGGGATAAAATTGTAGTTAATGTCCCTTTCTGAAACAGTGCTGGGAAGCAGGACTTGAACTTCCTAACACTGAGCCCTTCACTTCAGTGACTCAGTGAAATCTGATCATCAAATCAAGTCTAGAAATACCAAAACACCGGTACACCCAGTGTCAATCAGTAGTGGTATTAAACATGTCTGAAACTGATCAGAAAATCTCCAACTGATGTAGGAAAGGAGTGCTCTTAGCAGAA
This sequence comes from Urosaurus nigricauda, assembly GCA_034509955.1. Classification (NCBI taxonomy): domain Eukaryota; kingdom Metazoa; phylum Chordata; class Lepidosauria; order Squamata; family Phrynosomatidae; genus Urosaurus; species Urosaurus nigricauda. The sequence continues at coordinate 76,789,206 of JAOEGL010000006.1, forward strand.
AAGTACCGTAATACCCCACTTAAGGGCACTTTGCAAATCTATCATTTCTCTCAGATTGCAGTGGTTTGCTTTCAAAATTCACAGGTGATTTTAGATTCCTAGAAGAAGGGACACTTGTATACATTTCTTTATGTGAGATGTATGTTCTCTGTTCATCTATGTTACATACTCAATATAGTTACTGAGGAAGAATACACAAACTCCATCTCCAAAGCTGGATGCATACCAACTCTATAAACTGAAGACATTTTTCACCAGGACTACATGTGGACAACGTAGGGTACTCAGCCTAATTTCAAAAGCCCTATATAAGAGTTAATTTAAATACCTGGCAAGAGTAATCTGCTCCTCCCAGGTGGTCTTGCTATTCAGGAGGAAAGGCAAAGAGAGAAATAGTGGTTGGGGCTACCTGGCCCTGACCACTGCCAGGAAATGCAAAAAATGCTCAGCAAAAAACAGTTCCACAACTCTGCAACAAATCTTTGATGCCTCCCATATGGAAAATAGTTTTAAGACATAAAGATTCACAACAGAAGGAATGGAAAATCATGGTTTTAAACAAATGAACACATACAGTCAGCCCTCGGCATCAGTGGGCTTGTCATCGGCAAATTCAAGCATCTGTGGACAGCAAGCAGCATTGTCTCCAATGGTGGCATGTGCACGTGACTGTGCCACCATTAAGTTCCACTGTCCCCAATGGCAGCGTGGCCGCATGCATGCACTGCCATTACAGACAACAGAACTTGAGCATTCACAGATATTGTACCCCCATAGGGGTCCAAAATGGATCCCCTATGGATATCGAGGGCCGACTGTACTTGTTTCATTTTTCCTCCAATATAAAACATGCAATTAATAAAAGCATCTGCCATATTAGCACACCAGTGACTTATTTGTATATGGTAACAGAGATAAGTAATGATTCAATAAAAAATGAGATTTTGCACATCCCATTCAGTTGGGTAAGATATTTTCAAATCAACTGTATATATACTTGAGATATCACTTACCATGTAGAAGTAGGACAGGCAGCAGCATATGGTCCAGAAGACTGATCCAGTTTTCACAGACTTCACCTAAAGAGTAGTTTGAGTTTTATCAACAGTAGAAAACATCAAATGTGTTAAAATAGCCATGCTACTATCAGAGCAGAGGCCAAACTCTAAAACAACTACTGCTTTTCATTGTGGCATTCACCTCAACTACACAGACTTAAAGAGAACAAACAGCCATACTGAAAAAAATCAAGTTCTATACTAGTGTAATGTTCTCATTAGGTTAACTCCAAAAGCACAAAAATGTATAAGCTTCCAAGACTTACAGCAGTCTACACAGGCAAGTTATTAATAACAGCAGATTTAGAGGGAACAGAGAAGAAGCCAGTGGTCCAATTCCTAGCATGAAATGGGGGGAGAGGGGAAGTTGTACATATTCAAATTAGGCTCTCCTAGGTTTCTACCATCTAGGTGCACCTAGATCTGCAGCAAACAAAGCAGCAAATTTAATGTCCCCCCCCCCTTTTAAAAAAAGTCCCATTATTGAGAATATAAGATCTCTGTACTTTCGGCTGGTCCTTCATGCTATTCCCATAAGTAGGAAATGTTAGATATAGCAGACCATGTGATGTCATTTCCCTATGTTAACAATGCAAATTTCTATTTAAAAAGGTAAAGTAATTAGCCATAGGCCCAGATAACAAAAACATCAATTATTTGAACTAGGTCTATAGATGTTGGATCTAGAGAGAAGACATCTAACAGTACCTAAAGACAAATCAAATTTCAATGAAAATCTTAATATTTCTAAAATAGTAAAAGCAGTACTTGTAATGTACTAAACTACTTACCCACAAGTAGTATGTGAATTGTAGTGCAAAAATAGCTATCCCTTCATTGTCAAAAGATCCTGCAACTGATCGTGATATGTAACCTGGTACTATAGCTATAAAACAGGCAGCTAGAAGCCCTGCTCCTTGGTTCCACAGTTCTCTGGTAAGCAGGAAAGTAGAAATTGATGTAAGGCCGCTAAAAACTGGTGCAAGAAACACACATACATCTCTTATGTGGACAGTAATGTTGAGCATATTTAAAATCCAATGTATAAGGCCTGCTGTCACCATCAGCCCTGGGTATACCTAGGAGAGATGGAAAATTATTTCACTATTTAGCAGATTTTCATTGGAATCAATGTTATAAAAAGACTCTTATGTATCTTGAAGCAGTAACCTATGCAAAAGAGACTGTTATTTTTACAAACCATCTAAAAATCAAGCTATCAGCAGAGCCAGACATCCTGTTCAGCACCTGTAGGGCTATACCCTTCATATCATAAAGCAAGATGTGCATGTTAAAGAAATTCTATACCCTCTGGATTTCAAGGATGGCTCAAGAATACAAGTATCACCTCATTAAATCCAGAGTAAAGTGTGTGATATTTTATAAATAAGCAAGCAAATTTTCTTGTGTGAAGACTGTGCATAACTTTTCCCAGTAGTGCATTCACCGATCTACTTATGTTTAAAAATTCAAGTGGGCAGAAAGCTGATGTGCAAAGATGTTGGATAAATCATATAAACTACTCGTTGGAAGATCGGGAGTGTCGAATTCAAGTTGGCTAAGTAGAAAAAGTATGAAGGACAGAAGTAACAAAATTAAAGGGAGTGACAACACAAAGAGCAAACTCTGCACTGGGGAAAAAAGGAACTGATTGTGGGAAGGGGAAATTAATGTAACGTTTAAATTTGTAACTTGAGGGTCGCTTCCTATTACTAATGCGCTGTATGCTTTTTCTATTTAAGATAACAAAAAAACAGTGCTATCTCTGGAACTAATTATGAAATATTTTTAAAACACGTGAGGCTGTCAAAATGTGTATTGTTCATCTTTACTAAACTTCATTTGCTGAAATGAATCAGCAACATCAAATTTATGTTTATACATGCACAAAATACTGTTAATAGTAAGATGTTACAGTGTCACTTAATATATGAAAAATATGGCCTTAAAATATAGGCTGATAGCAGGTTCTATCATATGTTTGAAAACTACCAGGTGAAATGGCTATATCATGCAATACTGGAACCACTTGGTGGAGCTTAATTGATGACATAGTACAGTAGTTCAAATTAAAAGAGTAGAATGTTCTTCTTTCTACATAGAGGAATTAATTGAATTCATTTACTGTATATACTCAACTATAAGTCGACCTCATGTAGAAGTCAAGGGCAGGTTTGGGGGACAAAATTATGGATTTTGATATGACCCATGGATAGGTCAAAGGAGGAGCATGTAATGAAGAATGTAAAGGATAACGCAAAAGAAAACAATTCCCGAAAAACCCTACAAGCATAACTATTTGTGCTCATACTAAAGGATGGATGAAAGTATAGAAGGGGCTCAGTGCTTCCAGGGCAGATTAAACTTTTTTTGTTCACCAGGGGGATAGTTATATATATGAATGAATGAATCGCCTTTATTGCAGTCAACAGACCGAGGCAGACATAGAAATAAATCAGTACATAACATAAAATATTTAAGCAAACATAAAAATACATTATAACAGTTGTACCATAAGTTCTGCTAAAAACAAGTTTAAAACAAGTACCAAATATATATATTTGTGGGCTTATTTGCAACATCCAAAAACCATATTACACTTTTTCCATAAGGGTTTTGTCCAGATTATTTTACTTCACTTTTAATTTTTATGGTACATTACTTTCCAAGTTTTAATGGCAGACAAAATAAACTTTGCTACTTCCTCAGTGACTTTCCTATTGTTATCTGCTAATAGGAACTTCAAATACCATTCATGGGTTCTACCTGGTTTATTTTTTAGTAGAGGTGTGATTAATTTTAGCCTCTCATCCTTGTAGAAGATACACTGAAAAAACACTTGGGATATCGTTTCTACAAGGCCCTCAACACAAGGGCAGATTCGATCTTATACTCAATATAGTGATAGCGTCCCTCTAACACAGCAGATGGGATTACATTGAAGTGGCCTTTACTAAATGCTAACCTATATTTAGGAATTGTTTTATATTTATATACACACACACACACGTTAAAGTACAGTACTTACATTGACCTGTGGATAAGTCGACTCTGTTTTTTTGGGTCAATTTTTTAACCTAAGTTTTAATGTATTTTATTGACTTGCACCTTGTAAATCCACTAAAAACAGTTCCTATCTTGGAAATAGTTAAACAGCTCTCAAGAGCATATCTAGAGTCATTCAAGAGCACTCACATCAGTTTTAGGCATTACAATAACATAATTATATACCACTTCGAATGTCATCAGAAACAGAGGGGTGTGTTTTTTTGCAAGAACATCCCATTTGTGTGTACAAAAGCTTTAATCTACACACAATTTTAACAGTTAATTTTGTCAACTCAACACATTCTGAAAAGCACCATGTTTTGCTTTTAGAAGTTGCTTCCAGTTCTGAAATGAATGTTTTATACTGAACAGTGTTGTTTCTCCTCTGCTTTTTCTCACAAGTGCAATGAGACAGGATAAGGCAACAGGTTTATTGCTACCTTACTTTTTCTTTCCCTATTCCCCTATATCTAATCTCAAAGAAATACCTCAACAGAGATCCCATGTTTCTTTTAATGGGGGATGTTTTTGTTATGTCAGATATTCATACGTTTATTAAAGGATTTCTAAGACACCTAAGTGAGACCTCAGATTGGGATGTTATGTGCCTTCAAGTCAAGCAGACACAAGAATGGGCAGTTTGATGTATAGGAAAAGAACTACTCACTGCTCTCAGAACTAGGAAACCACTGCCATGCATATCCTAGATACAATAAAGTAGCAGAAGAAGAATCCCCACTGAAGGTAAGAAGGAGGGACACAGTCTAATGTTCCCTTGGATAAGAGCACTCTCATCATCATTGGGGGGGGGGGGGAGTGAGAACACCGAGAAACAAAAGCTCTTTGGCATACTCCCTTTTCAAATACCCAAATGTCCCAAGTCATAGATATTATCCAGGCTTGATGGAATTTAGACAGTCTGTCAGGAAAAGATGGAAGGGGAAATGCATGAGCTTATCCGTTCCCACTCATGCTATAGGATCTCTTGTAGGAGGTGTGTTTTGACTCAAAGATAGCTAGGACCATGAACTGAACCCAAACTTTCATGCAGCTGAGTGCATCTTGTGGGTATGCTCTAATTTATTCTACATCAAAGCATTATTGCAGGACTTTCTTGTCAAAAGGAAGGTCCTCTATGGTAGCCCTCACTTGATGGAAGAGGCCAGAGAAACAGAAATAGGCATGGTGGCACAGAGCAAATGCGCTGATTAATGCTTTGCCACTGAAGTTGGCAGCACGACAGGCTGTGTTAATTTTTTGGGATGCAAGCCTGTGCACTTCAGCTTGAAATATTACTGCTACCCTCCTACGTTCATCTGGAACCTCATTCAAGAAAGGTGACATTGTCCAAAACACATTGCAGAAAAAAAATCCATCTTGAGACCACTTTAAATGCCCTGGCTCAATGCTAGGGAATTCTAGGAACTGTAGTTCTGTGAGACATTTAGCCTTCTTGGTCAGAGAGCTCTGGCACCACAGTAAAATACAATTCCCCGGATTTCCTAGCACTGAGCCAGGGCAGTTAAAGTGGTCTCAAACTGGATTATTTCTGTAGTGTGTTTTGGACCATTTTATCCCAAAGGAATTGCTGGTAGGCCCCACACAGTTTGTGATGCAAAATAAGAGAAGTCATAGAATGAAATTTTCTGGACATCACATCCACTTTCTTCCCCTCTTTGTCAATCAGAGTAGAGTATAGACACTGAGAAGACCTAGACTGAGCCATATCCAAAATTGGGTTGTGGATGTTGGAAAAGCCAGACCAAACCCATCTCAATGACTCTGTAAAGCCTTTTTGATTTTCTTAGAGGTGGATGAGATGGAACAGAAGGTAGACCAGGATTTCCTTGCTACCTGGAGGAAAGATGAAAGAAGCAGAAGTGAAGCCAGTACTGGAGCTTGTCTCTGGGCCCATTGCAACTGGGGTGGATAAATCAGCTTGAGTGACCTTTGCCATCCCAAGAATCTGGTAAATAAGCAGAAGTCATCTGTAGGTGAGGCAGAATCATGGTCCCCAACAAGAGTTGGAGGAAAGTCAAATTCAGGAAGGTCACAGGAGTTTGAAGAAGACTCAAGACTCCTTGTCTGAATCAGAGGGCTGAAACTGAAGCATTCCTGCAGAAGACACTGATGGTGGAATAGTTCTTAGGTCCACTGCTACCAAAGAGATTTGTAGCGGTGAAGGCGAACGTGGTCAAGTCCAGATCACAGCTTGGGAGTGCCCTGGTGAGATTAACTGAAACTGATTCAGTACCAAAGATGAAGGTACCAAGGTCGATACATGAAATCTCTGACTTGGTACCATGGTAGTTGATACTGACATTGGCAAAGTATGCCAATGTTGACAGTGAGAGATGGGATCGAAACTGTCACTATACTCATATGCTTAGTCATAACTGTAGCACTAAGGATAATCCCCTAACACAGATCTGTCCTTGTAGTAGGAGGGTGAGCCTTCCAGCCAAGCTTTGTAATTTTTATAAGCACTATGCATACATAGAGCAAATATGGGGCACTGCACAGAATGAGTATAGAAACAGGTCTGTTTCCTCTGTATTATAGAAGAGATTGGTCCTATTTGATGACTCCTTAGACACTGCCTCTTCTCCAGACATCATGAAATGTAATGAGATTTCAGACATGTTACACTTTCAAATGATGTAAAAAAGTAGCTGTTCTGCTTTTCCTCAATACTCTGCCTCAAAGCTCCTCCTATCTCTAGCTTTGTTCCAAAGCATCTCCTGTCTAGAAAGTGCTTTAGATAAAGAGAACATAATTGATCTACCTGTTTGCCATACTGTACAGAGTGTGCCAAGTTACCTCAATGATACAAAAAATTATATATAACACAAACCCTGGCATATGTACTGCATATATTATATACAGGGGGTTACTCAAACAGCTATACAGTTGGGAGTGATACTATTCTGCAATATTTCATGAGAGTTTATTGCCTTCATTGCTCAGCCTTCTCTCTGAATGCAAAGGATTTCAACTGTTGGAAGTATGACACTATCATCCAATAAGTCATGCTATTGCTGGAAAGTTGGTTTGTACAGTAACACGCTACCTTCTTCAATATTCTAAATAATTTTACAGTTGATATCATGCCAGGTATTTTCCTCTGTGAATCCTTCCCCATTAAACTAACAAAATGGTTATAATCCTATATGAAAGGTATATATCTTCACACTTTTTTCATGTTTAATTTTAAGCCAATTCAATTTTTTGAGACATAACTGTTATGTCAGAAGTTTAAATAAATGCCTGATTGAAACAAACTGAGAAAAAAGTCTACAACTGCAGTCAAATTGAAGCATTAATATGGAATGGAAGCATGCTACTTTAATAGTGTTCATTTAGCTTTTTTAATACTTGAATGAATGTTTACAGTACTTACAGTTCCACCTACTATTCTTCCGAGTGGGTACCATGCTCTTTCATCAAACCAATTTAGGAATTCATAAAATCCATGTGATGCAAGATGATGTGTTGATCTATAATTAAACCTGGAAAAATATATCAGCTTTAATAGGCCATCTTTAAATAATTAAATTTACACAACTTCAAGTAAACACATGTCATTTGTCAAACAGTTTTTCAGCCAGAGAGCGGAGGTCCATCTTGGAGGTTAGAAACCTGACATTTCTAAAACTATAGTAATTCAAAAATACAGCCATCCCTCCACAGTTGCAGATTAGACACTCATGGAAATAATTATTCGCTGCTCCTTTTTCACAAGGACTGTGATAACACTTGTGAAGCTGGGAGGAAATCAAACTTGTGGGATGTCTAGGCTAGCTCAATCATGTAGGCAAGCAGGCAGGAGAGAAAAGGATGGAAAAGGGGAGCATGAGGAGGGAAGGAGGTGTGCTTACTTGCTTACTCACATGGAGAAAAGGAGTGAGATGGGGAACATGAGGAGGCAAGGTGTGCACATTCACTAGTGCAGGTAGGCAGATGAGAAGGGGATGGGGAATGCAAGGTGGAAGGGCGCATGCATTCAGTCACTCTCTTGCAAAGGCGGGCAGAGGGGGAAGGAGGCTCTATAGATATTCATGGTTCTTCTTCCACTTTTGCGGGAGAGGGGCTTGCGACCCAAATGCCTGTGAAAGTTAAGACCCTATTGTATCTTTTCTTATGGCTGATTTGCAACTCATTATACATTTTCAAATTCAAAAATGATCCTTCAAACTATGATCCCCCAAAGCAAAGGATGGAGATGAGGTAATCTGTTGACAATATCGAACTATTTAGATAAAAGAAACAACCTGCCCCCTTCCAAAGAGTTAATAATTCAGGTTTGACAGTCTCTGAATAATTTATCTGGTCAGTGACATACAGTTGGCCCTCCATGTTTGTGGATTTGACCTTTGCGGATTTGATTATTTCCAGTTTTGATTAATATGTTTTCTCTAGGAATCTCTAGGTCCTCCAGCGCAACTCTGCCAGAAGTTGACCACAGAATTGTGTTGGAGAAACTAGTAATTCCTAGATAAACCACTTCTCTAGGCATTTGTAGGTCCTCCCAATATGATTCTGTGATCAACTTGTTGGCCATAGAGTTGCACTGGAGGAACTGTAGATTCTTAGAGAGGTGTTCTATTAAGGTAAAAAGAATAATATTTTATTATTTGCAGTTTCCCCATATTCACAGGAATCCTTCACCCCAGTGAATATGGAGGGACCACTTCAAAACACTCTTCAGATAAACTCAGATTTGTAGCAATTTTAACGTTTTACTTCAGAGTTTTTTCCAGTCATTCAAGACAGCAATATTGTCATCTATTAAGTAACTCTTTCAGCTCTGCCAAAAGATGTGTTGTGTGATATTCTGTAGTAACCAAAACTAAATAAGACTGTGGTCCCAAATACACTGCAGAAATAATCCAGTTTGAGACTGCTTTAACTGCCTTGGCTCAATGCTATGGAATTCTGGGAACTGCAGTTTGTGAAGACATTTAGCTTTCTCTGTCAATGCTACAATAAACTACAATTCCCAGGATTCCCTAGCACTGAGCCAAGGCAGTTAAAGTAGTTTCAAACTAGATTATTTCTGCAGTGTGTTTTGGACCTAAGAAACACAGGGGCTACTATTTTGTGTGTATATGGGAAACTTATTTTTCAAATTATCAGAATAGTTTATTATGTGAAGTGTGATTGTTGTTCTTGTATTACAACTTCCATGTATAGAAAACTTTAGTGAATAATCTGTATGAGTATGTTAATATCTAATATTTAGTATTTTTCATACTTCATATTTTGTCACTTATTTATGAAGCCAATCACTTCCATATAAAGGTTGTTAAGAAACTTTGGGCTGCTGGTCTTTTTTTAAAAAACGGAATGGAAGTTTACTATCAAATAGGCTTCACATTGTGCAGGATTCTTAAGACTACAGTTCCAAGCTACAGAAGCTGTTGTGTCCAAAGAAAATTCTTCATGGCCTTCAAAAGGGGACTACAAAAATATAGCAGAAATTGCACAATTGAGTATTCTTATGTATCACTTGCATAATCAACTATATCACACACATAATTTTGTAACTCAGATGATGTCAACTGGAAAAAAACAAAAACATCTATGGGAAGAAATACAGCCCTCAAAAAGTGATGACAGAGGTGATAATTTCAATATAATTAACAAGCAACATTAAAAAATCATCCTTATTTTTCCCCCTCTTTTTTCTCTTTTTTAAAGTGATGATATCTTTCTGTGGATTGATACACCAATGCCACAATGAACTATGTAATAGGGTTGTTAATATTCTGTGGTATTTAGTTTTCCAATATATCTAAGCAAATATAGTGTAACTGAAGCTCAGCTGCTATAGTTTAATGTTCTTGAAGACATGTAATACTGTAAAGATGGTTAAAAAGTATTGAAAAGAACTGCAAATAAATAACTGTCCTTTCCTCAAAGGAGTTCTGTGGGCACTGTGTATTGGTACGGGCTTGGTTCCACCCCCACCAAGGATGCCAAAAAACACAGATGAATGCGCCCCATGTTATTTAATGGTGGTGATGTGAACATATGCTCTGAAGTGTGCATGTTCACACTGCTGCCATTGATTAATGGGTGGATCAAATTAGCAGATCTGAAGCCTGTTGATATGGAGGGCCCACTGCAATTCAACTCTCATGTCTGGCCAATAGGACAAATTTTTCTGAGATTGTGATTCAAAAATATTCTGACCAAATAGGATGCTGTCATTTTGTTTTTACCATTTACAAAATTTGAAGGGAGGCAATCTAGCAGTTTCTTCCATGTCCATCTAAATCTACCATAACTCAACTAGGAAGCCCATGAACACAGGGTGTGAATAATTGTTCCAATTCTTAAGAAGCAACAACCTAACTGCAATGAGAACTCTCAAGAAAAATGGCTATGTGTTATCCAGTTACATAAAGTGATCCAAAATATCAAACCAGAATAGTGAAACATACAAAATGGAAAAATAATATGGATGTGTCTTACATCACACTACTACACATGTATAATGCAATCGCCTTCCCCCTAAAATCAATTATTCATTTAAAATGATATCATTGATGTCCCAATAATTTATTTTCATGGCATGCAGAAATATACACCATAAAAGATGTTTCATTCAATTATTCTAGAAAGCATCTGCCTGTAAGCACAATGAATTCCATCTTTTGACATCAGTCTTAGTGGTGATCATATTTGTCTCTTTTTATTGTGTTCCAGTTTAGTTATTATGCAAAATAAACAGCAGACAAAACAAAGCTTAAAAAAAATTGGAAGTAACTGTTTCCACAAAAGATTTAAACAACTTTGGCAAGATATGGAAAGCTTTTGAATAACTGAAGGAGATGTGGAGTCGAAGGCTTTCATGGCCGGCATCCATAGTTTTTTGTGGGGCTTTCGGGCTATGTGGCCATGTTCTAGAAGAGTTCCTTTCTGACGTTTTGCCAGCATCTGTGGCTGGCATCTTCAGAGAAGATGCCAGCCACAGATGCTGGCAAAATGTCATAAAGAAACTCTTCTAGAACATGGCCTCATAGCCTGAAAGCCCCACAAAAAATGAATGAGATGCCAGAGAAAATGTGTTCTCTCCTAGATAAACAGTTTAAACTTTAAAAGAAACTTGCTTCCATGCAGAGAAATCAGATCAAGATGAAAATATCTATTCAAAAGACTGACACACATACTGGTCTATCATGTAAAAACACCTCCTACTGCTAACAAGCTTCACATGAAAAATCAAAGTATCAACTGAAGAATCATACCAACGTATGAAGCAGCATATGAAGCATTTGAAGTGTATGCCCACTTTTTCACCCACAAACATATCACCTGCATTTTTTTTCTCTGAACCTAACATTTTTGAACTATGTTTTACCACATTCACACTTTTTGCCATCCACCTTAGAATGTATTTATTTGACTGTATATCCTGCCTTTCTCCCAAAAAGAAGTGGCCAATTGCTTCCAATTTCAACTAGCGACAGGTTACTATTACATCTAAATCTTAAATTGTAGTTAATCTTAACTATGAATCATCAAAAGAAATTAACTTCATAAACCACTGTTTGCAACTAGCATCTTTCAAACAAGCCACTATTAACCAATCTTTGCTGTACTTGGAAGCCCTGAGTAACATTAGCTAATCAAAATGGAAACAAAAGCTTCTGAACTCTTCCTTGTGCTATCCAAGGGGAACCTCCAACTTGAGGAACATGTGTGCTAGGCTCATTCGCATCACATCCAAACACACAACATAAGCACCTCTTTAAGCAAGAAGGCAAAGGGTATTTATTATAAAACACATAGACATATCTTAGCTAAATTGACTATTATAGTATGTTCATTCCATTCTGTATGCAAATAAAGAAAAGGGAAAGACAAAATAAAATTCCTTCAATCAGGCAGTAGATAGCAAATTGGGGCGGGGAGAAGAATGAGAAACCCACAAAGTTACCTCTGAGCAGCTGAGACATACCAGCTTCAATGCCAGCTTACTTTTATAATTTAAACTGTTATTCAACCATGAGTGCAAAAGTATTTATTTATCTAAACTACTTATATCATGCCCTGTATTGCAGAATCTCAGGATGGCATACAAGCAACTTAAGGGCTGTACAGACTGGCACTTTGTGCCGGCCTGTACGCACAGTGAGGGCTGAACGTCATCAGGGCACCATTTTGGCATGCGCCCATCCACACAGCATGTGCCATGATGACACACGCTGGCTTCTTTTTGTCTATGGTGCCCCTTCTTTTTGCCTATGGCACCCCTTCTGGGATTCAAAAAGAAGCCCCTTTTCGCTCCCTCCAGAGGTTGTGGCGTGCGGTTGCTGCAACCTCCATCCGGGGCAAACAGGTTTGAAGTTCAGCCACCCGTCTGTACAGTCCCTTGTCCAGAAATGGTTGAAACAGACCCCAAACTGAAACTGAGCCACAGTCATCCTAAGCCTTCCATGACCAAAGTGAACATACAAGTAATCCAAAGGCACACATTTGCTTGTGTATTTGCACACAATGATATCTAGAACTGGGCACTTATCAAATTCTTAAACCTAAGAACCATCAATCCACTGTCTTATTGGGATTCATCTCCCAATACAGTTCCAGCTGACTCTGATGGCAACAAGAAACAGAAGCGAATGTCAGCAACACAGTGATACCACCCCACTCCACAGTGATACCACCCCACTTTGCCCATAGCTTCATGTATATGTGGGAATAATATGGGGATATGCCAATAATATGGAACCTTGTGGAAACCCATAGCTTATTAACGATGGGATTTAACATATATCCTTCAATGATACCTGGGCTGAAACTACTGAAATGGTTCCAGATAACCTACTTCCTTCAAGAACATCTAAAGCTATCCAGTCACCACATGCTCGAGTACTTGAACCCAAAAGATGATATTAAGGACAGGATTGTAATTTTCACACACCTCTAGGTTCAGGGACATGATCTACAGGAGGGACTATTACAGTCTCCGTAAAGGCAGCAGGACCCTCTCCTGACAGGCTGAGGTATATATCACCCCCTAGACTCAATCCTACTCTACTACACCGTGCATGCCAAGTTAGCAAGGTCCACATGGTGGGTCTGACTGATTTGAGAGTTTTGTCGACAACTCTACACTTCAGCAACTGAAACTGATCCACCCAAAACTGGACACTTCTACAGAATCTGGGGTAAGTGTAGTGTCATGGTCTGTGGAATTATGTGCAGCTTTCTCTTCAAAGTACTTAGCAATTTTTCAAAACAGACAGCCAAGGGTCCAATTCTTTCAGCTCAATACCAACATGTTCCTCAACAAGTGGAACAACTTCACTAGGCAACAATTTGAGAATGCAGTTCTAGGAGGATAATAAAAACTACCCTCACTACGGCATAATAGGCACAAAAATACTACATTTTCCTTAGTATAAATGCACATGAGGTAACACAAGGTAATGTTAAATTCCATTCACACACACAGAGGGTGCAATTCTTCACTAACTTTTTCTCTTAAAGGAATCAATTAGTAATTTTAGAAAATGTATGCCCACTCAAGAGAGTCTTCAGAAACTGCAATTTTTAAAAAAAGACTTCTAAAAATTTGGGATTTATTTTGTACAAAATTCACATGTGGTCCTTTTCTACACAGAAAACCATTTTTTGTGTAAGGAAAATACTTCTGCATAGAAAAAACTGTTCTCTATGAACATGTAAATTTTGTAGAATAGGTGCTAAACTGCAAAGATAATTTTCAGTTCAGGATTCTTTTTTGTCAGTTTCTTAACACTGAAAAAATCCTTTTGGCCATATTTTATTCAGATTGTTTTGTGCCTTCAAGTTGTTTCAGAATTATGGTAACTCAAGGGTAACCAGTCACACCATTTTCTTGACAAGATTTGTTCAGAGGAAATTTGCCTTTGCCTTCCTCTGAGCTTGAGAGAATGTGACTCGCCCAAGGTCACCCAGTGGGTTTTTATGGCCCAGCAGAGATTCAAACCCTGGTCTCTAGAGTCATAGTACAAAGCCAACAGAAAACCTGTGGGCACTTTCTGGTAACATATTTAACTGTGTGTAATTTAAAAGAAGCAGGAGGGAGGGGGGATTTAGGACAAGAATTGTTTATTGCTCAGTAAGGCTATTTCTTGAATACACATTACAAAAGCAATCATAATCCTTCATGGTCACACATTCACTCCACTCCACTTAAGAAACAAACACATACATCTGATATTACATATCTTGTGGCATATAACTGCATTTTTAAACCAGGAATGAATACATTTTTTTTTTCTTTTTTAAAACAGGAGGACGGAACTGAAGGAGAGGCAAAGAGAGAAGGAGAACTACTGGCAGTTTCAAAAGGCTTTATTTATCAGGGGGCTACAATCCTATGCATAGCTTCCTAGGTGTAAGATTCACCTAACACAACAAAGGACTTACATTTGCATAGACAAGTACAAGGCACTATGATTATTTTCATTTTTAAATAAGTGCTCTGACATGCTACAATTTGTCCAGATTAACTCCAGTTCACTAGTAAGCCAAACCCACTAACAGAGTTACTTTTCCTAATAGTAGCCACAATCTCTAAGCACAAGTCTCAACTGTGTCTGTGAAGAAAAGGACACACTTCAGATACCTCCCTAATCTCAAACTGATTCAACAGTGATTAATAAAAATTAATCACACATATCACTGCAGACCCCAGAGCCTTACAAGGAATGGCCGCTGAGCTAGGTGCATACCCTCAGCCAAGCAAAAGACAGAGTTGCCACCTGCTTGCTTCCCTTATAACTGGTCTGAAAGCAGACAGGACAATTTCTTTTAAATCTCATTTCTTCACTGCTTGATCTGTGTACAATTTCAGGGACTGGGAGACATCAGCAGGTGCAAAAAGGCAGTTACATGTAAACACCATTATGGCAGCCACTAAGTGTGATTGTTTGATTTGGTTATCACCCTGGCAACCTGTCATTAGAATAGAAAACTGATCCCAAATTGAAAACAACAACAACAGTATAACCTTTGATAAAGTAATCTATGTGGATAATTTTTTAAAACAAAACCAAGGCAAATTAATGCTTGAAGATAGTGCCACTACTATCGCTGAACCAGATTCAATGTCAGTGTCTAGCCACAACAGTAAACCAGAATTCTAAGGAATCTTGTTTACACGTATAAATGAGCTGTTTGCCTCTCTAACAGGAAGAGCTAAAAACAGCCAAGGACAAATCCTGGTTTGTTTGGAACAAGCCAGGAGCTCCAGTGTGGACAATACAAGATACAGACAATGCCACTTTATGAGAGAAATATTCGTCAGAGAGGAAATGCCATATAATGTTGTTGTTGTTGTTAACTGCCTTCAAGTCAGCCCCAACCCATGGTGACCATACGTGTGAGAAATCTTCAAGTTACGCTATCTTCAATCCAGTGGCTTCTCTGATTGAGTCTATCCATCTGGAATGGAGTCTTGCTCTTTTCCTATTGCCCTCCACCTTATCAAGCATTATAATTTTTTTTTAGTGAGTCCTTTCATCTCATGATACTACCATGCAATATCCATTCTTAAATATAATCCATAAATGCCCAAACAGTAAATATCCATAGTTGGATAGCTGTCTGTAACAACAAGTTTTTTCATCTGTAGTCTTAGAGTGTAAACAAATAAGGATATAGAAAAATAAGAAGCCCAGACGTCTATCAGTGCAAAATGGCACTGAAAGAATTTTGACCAGTAGCAAATTTGAAGAATATTTTATTGCTGTGTGTCTTAACATCATTTCTGACTTATGGTGATCCTCTATCATGGGTTTTCTTGGCAAGATTTGTTTAGAGGAGGTTTGTCACTACTCCCGTCCCGGATTCGTCCCTTCTCGCTTGCTGCCCCTCCCTCCTGGAACCTCCTCCCCTTACAAGCATGGCTCAACACATCTCTAACCAGTTTTAAAACCGAGTTAAAGACCATATTGTTCAGGGAAGCATTCCCAGGAAGTTTGTGACTGTGACCTGGTTGTTTTGATGCCTGATTAATATTTGATCTCTGCTGTTTTAACATGTTTCTTATGATGTTTTTAACTTGTTTTAATCTCTAGACTGTACGCCATAGGCAAGCTTTTTACATAATCTTGATTTTATTTGGTGTTTGTACAGCGCTGTGTACACTTATGGCGCTTTATAAATAAAGCTAATAATAAATAATAATAATGCTACCAGCTACTCTGCTTGTTGATTTATTTCCAGAGGACAATTCAACACATTGAAAGTCAGCTTTATAGACCTAAACAGCTTAGAACCACACCTAAAGGACCATCACCCCCTCCTCCAATGAACATACCACTCTCTGAAGTTACTTTGATGAGACCATTTTGAGGAACAGCTCCTTCTCTGTTATGCTACTTAGTATGTCACAATTCCTGCCTTGGAAAGCCAGGTTGTCTTCCATTCTCAAATGAAACTAGTATTTTTTTCCAACAGGACTTTAATTTAGTTGCTATATAAGTGCTGTTTTTATTTAGTTCTTATCCTTTCAAGTTCTTAATTATTAGTGCCACCAATACTGCTTCACTGCATATTTAAAAGGTGTTTTCCATGGGTCCTGTGGCTTTTTAACTTGAATTTAAACGATGTAAGTGGTTTTAAGCTCGGCCACAATTTGTCCCAGCAAGTATAAGTGGGAAAGCTATTTCATTATTGCTTTATGTCGATGATATAATGTTAGGACCTAATAGCCAAATAAACGTCATGTTATTCTTATTGCAAGAAAAATTTACTTAAGGCGGGCTATAAGAAAATCATAATCATGGTCTTTAGCAAGCCAATGGAACAGGTGCCACATTTTAAATATCTGGGATAGCATTTTATCAGTCAAGATCTTGCACAGCACAGATTATTTTGAGCAGAAAGTGGAAAATTGTGTTTGGCATCCTCAGGCTCTACAGAACTAGATGAGGCTACTTAGTTCTCCAAAATTTTTAAATGAAACATCTTTCCTGGCTATTATATGGTGCTACAATTTAATAGATTGGAAAGTTTCCAAAATAAAATTATAGGTTCTAAAATAAATTTGTTTATTGCTGGCTCTTTCCCCTTCAACACTACCTACCACCTGCGGCAATCACAACTGGCAGATACAGTTATGCCATTCTAGGTCTCTTCCTATTAGACACTGAATTATTAATTCTTGCTCACATTTGTAACATGCTGCCGTTGCTACTGTTTTAATACAATATAATGTTCCAATATCCTTTAAATATTTAGGGCCCAAACAGACCGGCCAAAATAAAGCTGCTTTGGGTCACTTTGGAGGTATGCTGTTTAAATGATGCTGCCTAAGAGGCCGGAAGCCACGCTCCAGTCCTAAGGACTGGAGTGCTGCTTAGGTGCAGTTTCTGGCCTCTTAAGATGCGTGTGTCATTTAAACAGCATTCCTTGCAAGTGACATGAAGCAGCTTTATTTTGGCCTGTCTGTTTGAGCCCTAACTCACCTGAGGTTTCCCAACCTAGCTGTGAATGCTGTCGTGGTTAAAAAGGAAATGGGGAGAAGGCATGACTCAAGCTAGGCAAGCAGTGCAGGGAGAGCAGGGGCACTGCTAAAGCGCTGTTGAGCTCTAGAAGGTTCCAAATAGCTGCTGTGCAGGTGTATGAACAACCCACTTGTGTGACTCAGAAACCATGAAGAAGGAACTACAGTTGCCATAACAATCACCACAATGAAAAGTTCTGGCAGTTAAAAATTATATTTACATTGTGAACACTTTTAGAAAAGGTACTGCTTACCAAAAGGACTCATCAAATTTAACCGAAAGTGAATAAGTACTAGGACAGAGGCAACATAGATCTCAAGAGGAGCATCTCTTTATGTCTTGCCAATGGAACTTAACATTGTATTTCCTGGTGTACCCACACGGCCAGGAGGAGGGACCGGCCTGTATGAATGTCCCTCGGTATCACCTGAACTGAGAACAGCTACATCTTCATAAAATGCAGGCTTGCGACTAACACTGTCATATATATGTTTTTTCCTATATTATTTTTAACACTTTTGCTTGATGACGACACCAGTGGAGCTTTGAAAGCTTGCAACATGTATATTGTATTTTTTAGATAGCCCAATAAAGTTATCAGTGTTTTATGGATTTTGAATGTTATTGTAATTTGCTACATGGCCACCATGGCTACCGCTAGATATCTTGACTAGGACTCATGTTCAATTAACCACTTTTACTACAACTGGAGGGAAAAGAGGCCATTACAATATAAAAAGTGTTCGCTGGGAAAATCCTTGTTTCTTGAGAAAAAGTACAATTATAATAGAGTAGTCTATTGATATAAAAGGAAAATTCTCAAGTTCTCTGGGAGAATCATTAGGAGAAAAGGCCCACAGATTAAGAAAGATTGGGCAATGATACAAATGAATATAAGAAGCCTTATATTATCAAAGCCTACAATATACAATCAGGAAAGCACTCTCTGATGATATGTAAATAATAAAAGTGAAAGGGATACTTAAAATCACTTGTTAGAGGCCATGTAACTGAAAAACCAGTAACATTAAACCAATGTTACAAATACAGAACTGGCAGGTAGGAACCAGTTTTGATATTCACCAGAAACTCAGTTATGTAAGTTATAGATCCCATTCTAAATGAGCCAGAAGAATAATATAAAACAAATTATACTGGAAATCTAAGAAGGATTTAAAAAAAATTAAAATCTGTACCCAGAAAATTAAATTTTTGATCTAGTAAATTAAATAAATAATAAAAAAAAGATTTTAGTATGAACAATTGTATTTTGTACACAGCATGTGGGTCAGCTCATAATGCTGGTTGTATAATAATTCACCTGTAGTTGTTCACTCAACCCAAACAAAGCCATAGAATTCAAAGAAAAATGCAACATACCCTATG
Organism: Urosaurus nigricauda; assembly: GCA_034509955.1. NCBI lineage: Eukaryota > Metazoa > Chordata > Lepidosauria > Squamata > Phrynosomatidae > Urosaurus > Urosaurus nigricauda. The sequence goes on from JAOEGL010000006.1 coordinate 76,808,206, forward strand.
ATACAAAAAAAGAACACTGAGACTAACATGGTTATACTTGATGAACTAATACCTTTTCCAAAAGCAAAGCAGAACAGAAAATGAAAACCCACACTGCTTAATATGTTTTTAGAGAGATGTTCAGTGTGAAAGCACTGGAATAGAAAAGCTTTCTCTTTTTGCAGTTCTGATTTTGATAACAATCTTGACCTTCAGGGGTCTTTTCATCTCACCTATGTAAAGCAGACTGCAAAGTCACATGCTAAGCACATATACTGCATTGTTACTATTACAACTGGAGAAGGACCTGAGCTTACAATATTTCTTAACTTGGAGACGCAAATGCATCTACTGAAACAAACAACCTTGGCATTCTCAGCAAATATAAAATTTCATGAACACTGAACAATCCATTTACAAACAGATGTTTAAAAAAGATTAAAATCTCACTGAGCACATTGAAAGCTGTAAGCACCATTCACATACTCCCATGAAAAACTACTTTAGAAACACTCCTTAATTTCTGCAATAGAAGAGGCACAATTCTTTGGATCTCATCAATTAGTTCTGAGTAAGTTACAACTGATTCTTGATTTTCCTGTGATCGACATAATTCTGTATTAGCTACCTGTGACTATGACTGCATATGGAAAGAAATGGACTCTGCACTAGATTTCTTATGTACCATATTTTGCACACTGTGTTTTTTCAAAATGAGTCTTCTTTTTGATGCTTACGTGCCTACATTTTCTAGTCCTGCTTACAGTTTTCACATTTAAAACTACCTGAGCCAAAAGGTGTGCTGCTGATCTATGTGAACAAAAATTAACACCTGAGATGCTGTTGCTTCAACCTATTTTGTCTTATTTCCAGCTGTACAATCCCAATCAATAGCACAAGGAACAGGGTAACATTATTACTAGCACATTACAGATCTGGTCATGTAATGGTGTCACTTGAAGACAACTAGGAGAGGAGTCAAATGGGCCGACTCCTCCTGTGTTCCTGTGCTGCACGGGAGGATTCACTGGCTGTCACTACTGTACAGCCTGACACTGCCCTGATCTGTCTTCAGTCATGCATGATTATATATAACTAGCTACAACTGACTGGTATGAATCACATTCTGCCACAACTATTTAACTATGTATAACTGCCCTGAGTAAGACACATTTCTACAGCATCCCAAACCCCCATAATATTTCCACATCTTCTTGAAAACGTGAACAAAATAATAATAATGGGGATATGTTTTGACCAGGATGAAAACTATCGAAAACAGAACAATCCCTCTTTTGGTTCAGCACTACTTCTTTACAGATGCCAAATCCAAGTTCATAAATAAGCAAGTTGTCATTTGAAGAAATGTTTTTCATGTCACTTGCACCCCAAAGCAATCTGTTTTTTCTATAATTGTAAGCCCTGTTTAAGAAGTTGCCTATATGTGGGGGGCTACAAGTGCATAGAACAAGTGTGGGCAGAATCTGGCCTTCTAGATGATACTCTACAATGCTATTGTTGGCTAGAGCTGACAGAGGTTACAGACCATCATTTGGAGGCCCATGCCCTGGCTATCCCTGGTGCAGAGGACTGGAAACATGCATGCTGGCATTGCCCCAAAGTCCTTATATGCAGGACTCTATCCCTGTCCTTGCTATGTTGAGCAGCAATAAGGTCTAAATGGCTGTCCTACTTGCAAAGACAACGGCCCTTAAAACACTGTTGTGTCAGGACTGAGGTGGCATATTCTGGAATGCAGGGAGACACTAAGGATAGAACTAATGTGCAAAACCCCTTCAACGCATACACTTGTAGTGCTTACGTATTTAGATGAATTTCCAAATAGGACTATAATAACCAAGAAGCGTGGCACAAGTACTGTACATGTACAGCCACACGTGGATTACATCTTATTTGCTTTGTTCCATCTTTCTTAATGAAAACCTCTGCAAATCAAACCCACTCCTTCCTGGACAGCCCCATCACATCATGTTTCATCAAGCATAATCCCAAACATCTAAGTAACACCTTGTTCAATGGGTCTACAACCTTATTTACTGCTAGTGTGCCTTGGAAACTGACTTTTAGATACACCAATAACTCTTAACAGCCTTCATCTGCAGTATCAGTGAAAGACAGATAAACACCCCATCATTCAGTAGGCTTAAACCTAAAATCATCTGCTTTTAAAAAAATCAAATTCTTTAGCATACTATAATGTACAAAATTGTAAAAGCTGTATTTATTACCCCTGTCGATAGAGTGCATGAGGTTCCACACTCAAACAATTTAACGTGTGAAAAGATGAACCTATATTCAAAATATTTAACACTGAGGTGGACACTTCCAAATGCCTTATTAAAAATGCCTGTAGAATCTGTTAGAGATCAGATTTTAAATGCCCTTGAATAACTTCCCCTGGTAGAACAAAATAATTGCCACAGTGTTAATGCATTTTTCATGAAGTTTTTAACCAAGGTTCAAATTTTAAATGTCTAGCACAAATGCTTTTGATGAAAGCAGCAGCAACACAGAACAAAAGGGTGCAAGAACAAAATGACACTGAAGTGTCTGGAAACTTGGGCTGCATCCACACTGGAGACATAACCCGGTTTGGCACTGCTTTGACTGCCCTGGCTCAAGGCTATGGAATTCTGGGAGTTGGAGTCTGTTGTGGGCCCAGAGCGGAGCAGAGCTCCGCTCTGGGCCCCACAACAAACTCCAACTCCCAGAATTCCATAGCCTTGAGCCAGGGCAGCCAAAGCAGTGCCAAACCGGGTTATGTCTCCAGTGTGGATGCAGTTTAACTGGCACACTCCCCAAGAACCAGGGTGCTGTGCTATCCAAGCGCCAAACTAAATGTGATGCTAAGAGAGCAAAGACGGCTGTGTGTGTGTCCTGGTCATCAAATTAAGAGCAAGACTGGGATGGTAATTTAACCCCAGCGCCACACTATTTTCTCTGATAACAAACTGTCCTTTCCCAGAGACGCCATTTGGCAGAAAATGAACAGCTCCCACACATAAACTACACAGAAGAAGCTAACTCTATGTCATTTCCCCCCAATTGTGGTTGAAACGAATTTTCTCTAGGAAGGCCCTCACAGGGAGACATCTGTTGCTCACCTCAGAATGGAGGAGACTGAGGGAAATAATGCAGAAGGGGAAGTTAAACTCCATCTTCCCATTGCCCTTTCCAGTACCTGGATTTTCTCTCTGGAAAACAGCAAATCTGACAAATAATCTTTTGCACTGGATCTACCTTGTTCCCTCAGACCTTTTTCACTGAAGATCCTAGTAACTATACACAGGGCTTTCTACATGCAGATGCACTATTACTGAGGAACTCTGCTTCTCCAAGGAAGAAATGTGAAGGACCCCATCTGATTTGAGACTGAAAGAAGTTCTTCCACAGATACAAATCTGTGCACACTTCAAACCATTTCAATATTTTGTGAACACATATCGCTTTCTGTAACACATACCCACAGAGATGAACGTATTACTTGTGTGTTCCACTTATAAGGAATTCCAGATGATGCTTCATGTGTCCCCCTCCTGCATTTTATCTTCACAGAAACCGTGTGCGAGGGTTTAAATTGAGATATGCAACAATGCAAGAAAGACTGCCCCAAATCATTCAACGAACTTCCCAACTGAGCTCAAAGGGTCTTTCTTCCTTGTCTAAGGCAAACCTTTTATTTCACCACACCAAATTAGCAACATTAAGTACATATACTGATGTCAAATGTGAAGGGGTTCTCCAGATTTTTTCCAAATTCACCAACTCAACATGCTCTGTCCTCATGAACAACAGGCTGAAACAACCACTGGAGCAGGAGACCTCCATCTACCGCAAGACATACAAATATCTATGAAGCTGAGTGGAAGAAAAAAACCCAGTACTATAACTGCTTGTGGTTCTGTGATTTATGTACACCATCAGAAGGACTGGAAGCTTCAAGTGAGAAATAACCGAACAAGGATGCCCTTGTTGGCCCATTCGAGAATGGCTGTTGCCCTAAGACAGAGAGTCTCAGTTACCGTATATACTTGACTATAAGTCGGCCTCGTGTATAAGTCGAGGGCAGACATTGAGGCCAAAATTACGAATTTTGGTATGACTCATGGATGAGTAGAGGGTAAAACTTAGGGGCATGTAATGAAGGATGTAAAGGATGAAGTAAAGGGAAAACAATGCCAGAGAACTTACAAAATTCTAGCAGACATAACTATATGTAGTATTCATACTAAAGGCTGAATGGATGAGACTGTAGAAGGGGATCAATGCTTCCAGGGGAGATTAAGCTTCCAGGGGATGGATATATACATACACACACACATATATATATATATGTATATAAATACAAAAACACACACACACAGGTTAAGTACAGTACTTACATTGACCTGTGGATAAGCCGACTCACTTCTTTCGGGTCAATTTTTTAACCTAAATTCCTAGACTTATATACAGTGAAGCCCAACAATGCAGCACGGGACAACCCAGCGTGTCAAAAACGCCTGATGAAAACACGGTTTGTCCGGGACACAACATGCAGTTAAAACACACTATAGGCTGCTATGCTATGAAACGGAGAGGAAACAAAACCTCAGATACTAAATAATAATAATAATAATAATAAAGATGGGCAGATCAATCGTAACAACCAACCTTTCCCCTCCCTAACAGCAGCAAGGCTCAGCAGCAGCAGCAACCTCCCTCTGCTGCCTTTGCAACTTCCTAATCTCTTGTTTCCTTGCAGGGCACCTTTCGCAACCGAGGTGCTGCTGCTGCTGCTGCCTCCCTGGGGGAAAAGCTCCAAAAAGAGAGACACTGTATAGAAACGAGTGTGCAGCCAGCCAGCCAACAGCCTCCTAGTGGGGGTTCCTCAGCTTTGCAGGGGTGACTTCACTGCTGGATGGAGTCAGAGGGAGGGTTTGACACTGTTTCTTGGGATTCTGGGAGTTGTAGTTCTCCCCGGTGCGTTGTGGAGCACCAGATTGGAGAGATAACCCGGTTTGGAAGCGCTTTAATTTTGTTGTCTGACTCACTCGCTATGGAATTCTGGGAGTTGGAGTTTGTTGTGGGGCCCAGAGCGGAGCGAAGCTCCGCTCTGGGCCCCACAACAAACTCCAACTCCCAGAATTCCATAGCAGAGAGCCAGACAAAGAGTTAGAGCGGTACCAAACCGGGTTATCTCCCCAGTCTGGTGCTCCACAACGCACCAGGGAGAACTACAACTCCCAGAATCCCAAGAAACAGTGTCAACCCCGGGGTTACTATTTCTCTCCATCCTCCTCACCAAGGGTCGAACTCGTGTATGATGCTCTCGAAGCGGATGACGGCGAAGAGCCTGGAGCTGAAGCCGGCCAGCCAGGCCAGGAAGAGGATGGTGAAGGAGAGGAGGGACTGCCAGCCCGCCGGCTGAGAGAGGCCCCCGGACAGGCCTCCTCCGGTCGAAGAGGAGGGACTCGCTTTCGTCGTCGTTGAGGAGGAGGAGGAAGAAGAAGAGGAGCCTCTGCTGCTGTTGCTGTTGGTAAGCGCTTGGGAGGAGTTGGAGGAAGAGGCGGCAGAGGGTTTGTGCTTCTGAGCGTCTGAGTGTTCCGCCATGTTGCGCTGCTGCTGCTCAACGCGAGGCTAAAAGGAGGAGGAGGAGGAGAAGCAGAGACCGCCCCGTTGTTCCCTTCGGAAAAAAAGAGGAGGGACTGTATAGCCCGGCCTTTTCCTTCACTGGCGGCGGCGGCGACGGAGTCTTATCTTCCCGCTTCCCTCAACAGCAGCAGCAATAGCGCCGCTTCCTCCCTTTTAGCAGCAGCCCAGGAACTGCCGTCCGCTCCTCCCGCCGCCAACATCCCAAATGCGCCGCGGCCGGGCGCGCGCGAGACAGAGACCTGAACTGCGCATGCGCGGAAAGGGAGGGGGCGCGCGAGCTCTCTGTGACTGAGAGCTAAAAGGGGCGGAGCTAAACCAAGGTTGGCATTGCGCATGCGGGAGAGGCTACAGTCTCTCTGGATTGAGAGTCTCGGGACAGGGTTCTTCTAGTAAAGGGAACGGCCGTGACAGGATTTAGAGAGCGAAAAGGGGCGGGGCTAAAGGAAGGGCTGATGTTGCGCATGCGCGAGAGGGTGGGGACTCGGGGGGGGGACAGAGGGAAAAAGGCTGTGACAGGATGAGAGAGCTAAAAAGGGGGCGGAGCTAAAGAAAGGCTAGCGTTATTGCGCATGCGCGACAGACTGGCTAGGGTCTGTGGACTGAGAGTCGCAGTCGGGACAGTGTTCTAGTAGTGACAAGATGAGAGAGCTAAAAGGGGCGGAGCCAGAGAGGGAGGGGCGGAGCCAGGGAGAGAGTGAAAGCCTGCTGTTGGGAGGACAGTGTTCTTCTAACGGAATTCGAGGCGCGCGCTCGCAGGAAGCCGTTGGGCAGCGCGTGCCTGAGGAAGGGAGGGGGAGGGAGGAAAAGAGGTACTGAGTAACTGACAAGTGATACTGTCCCTAGAGGTGGGCGGAGCCTTCCGACAGGGGAGAAAAAAACCCGACTCGTCGCCACTTAACCTGTCAGAGAGCGACAGGTACTTCAAACGGGGCAGGCCGGCAGCCAATCAGGAGCGAGGAATCTAGGGCGCGGACAAAGGGAGGCGGGGTCAGCCCCGTCCTCCGACCAATGGGAAAGGGGCGTGCTAAGTGGAAGGGCGTGATTGGTGGAGACGCGCACCAGTGGCAGAATAGGGAGGTTTATTTGCGTTGGGGTCTTTTTTTTTTCTCCCTTAGAGAGGGGGGCTGCGGCGAGGAGGAGCCGCGTTGCATCTTGGGGGTTGTAGTTTTTAGCCGGTTTGGCCTCTGTCAAAGTCTGCCCTCAGCCTCCACTGTAATCATGGATTCCACTTTTAACTGCCATGGCTGAAGGCTATGGAATTCTGGGAATTGTAGTTTGTTGTGTTCGCTCTGGTGCCACAACAAACTACAATTCCCAGAATTCCATAGCCTTCAGCCATGGCAGTTAAAAGTGGGCTCAAACCGGGTTATTTCAATGTTTAAAAACACTCTGAGGCAAATAGTTACCTGGAAGCAGTGCTACATAACAAGGAATTGAAAGTTTCCAAATATACAACTTGTTTGGTTTTTAAAAAAATAATAATATTGTTAACATTTTATTTCTTTTGTGCCTCACAAGGTTGGAGGCAGAGAGTACAGCATGTTAAAACACAAAACGCAATTAAAAACGCATAAGCCCACAATTAAAAGGCAATACTGTAGCAATACCAAACCATTAAAAAACACTCATAAGAGTTCATATACAGATTAAAAAGTCACGGTTGGTAAAATGGACCGGAAAAAGCCTGCTGTCTGGTTTATGGACCGCTCAATCCGTAAGAGAGAGCTGACACAGGTATACAGTAGCTCTCTAGTTTAACACATTATTATTATTATTATTATTATCATCACTACATTTATTTGTATAGTACCGTAGGCTTTACATAGCGCTTTACAAAGGAGAGGAAACAACAATCCAAAATAGAAACCAAGGCCTACGGCGCACAATCCAAAACCGCAAACAGTATTATAAAATTAATAAAACAGCACGACAGCAAAATTAAAACAATACTATAAAAGTGCAAATTAATACAAATAATATGTCGATAAAATAAAATGGATGCACATCTCTCAGGAATGCCTTGGATTGGATGGCCTTTGGGGTCCCTTCCAGCTTCATGATTCTAGGGCTGCCGCTGCATCCAGACTGGAGAGTTAGCCCGGTTTGGACCCACTTTAAATGTTTCTTGGCTCAAGGCTATGGAGTTCTGGGAGCTGGAGTTTGCTGTAGGGCCCAGAGACGCAAATCCACATAAGGGGTCGACAACATACGGGCTTCCAGTTGTTGGGCTGCAAATTCCCTCCTTTGTCACTATTGTCTGGCACTTACTAGGACTATTGGAAGTAGCAGTCTGATATCATCTGGAAAACACACTCTGCCAATAAATGGTGTCATCCAAGATAGACGAGAATTTCCCGACAGCCAACTTTTCAAGCCCTTTGCCCAGGAACCCATTTCTGTAATATTGGTGTTGGAGCCTGGATGGTGTAGTGGTTTAAGTGCTGGACTAGGGCTGCATCCACACTGCAGAAATAACCCGCTGTGACACCGCTTTAATTCCCAAGGCTCAATGCTATGGAATTATGGGAACTATCGTTTTGTGAAGCATTTAGTCTTCTCTGTCAGAGACCTCTAGTGCCACAACAAACAATCATTCCTAGGAGTTTATCATACAACGGAATTTGGGGATATATTCCAATGGCAATCCGAATGCAATCATGGGGTTTCACGCTATTGTGAATGAGTGTATCTCACGCAATTTCGGGCAATGGGAAGTCATTCCGAATGCAATCATGGGGTTTCACGTAATTGCGTATTAAAGTATCTCACGCAATTTCGGGCAATGGGGGGTCATTTTCGGGAAATGGGAAGTCATTCTGAACGTATTCCGAACGCAATCAGATTTCACGTAAATTCGCTAAACTAGCGAATTCACGTAATTGTGAATTGGCTCCATCCGCAATTGAGAGAAATTCCTCCCATGTGATAAACTCCCTAGAAATCCATACCATTGAGCAATGGCAGTTAAAGTGGAGTTAAACTGGATTATTTCTATAGTTTGGATGCAGCATAGGATTGTGGGAGACCAGGATTAGAATCTCTGCTCAGTTATGGAAACTCACTAGTTAAATCGCACTCTCTCTGCCTTAGAGGAAAACAATGGCATTTTTCTTTTAAATCAGTCATGGCAAAAAATAGGATTGTCATAACCTGGTGTATAACCTGGTGTATAACAACGACTAAGAGTCCAGCAGCCCTAGCCAGTATAGCTAGTGGTGAGGAATTGCAGTTCAACTACCGATATGATGGCTGAAGGACCTTCTGATTCCCATCCCTGCAATAAAGTGTTTTTGCATGTTCTATTCCTGACTGTGTTTCTTTGTATGGATCATACTTGAAGGAGTTGTTGTGGATGCTGGTTTGTTCCCAGACTCCCTCCAAAGTGCTAGTATCAGTATCTGAGCCGTAGATGGTCTTCCTTTAGAAGGAAGATCTTCTCCGTTACATTCTCTCTTATGTATTAAGACGGCTGTGGGCAAAGTAAAAAGTACAGTACAAGTACATATTACTTCACTGTGATGGCTGGTCATTGGAATTCCCTCTCAAAGGAACCCTTCTTGGCTAATGGCCTCCCTGGCTTTAAAAAAGACAACAAACATCTTTGTGACAGTCTTCTGATGTCTACTGTTGCTATTTTTATTCTTCTCATTTTTTTGTCTCTATTAGCTATCTGCGTTGCTCTCTTCTTGTTAAGTTTTTAATGTGATTTCACGTGTTTATTATATTCCAAGCTGCTTATTTTAAGCCGTTATTGCTTCCAGCTGTAACTAGCTTTGAGAGCCTAATATTAAAACTAATCAAGGAGCATAAAAATAAAATAAGTCCCACTGGAGTAAGTTACTCTCTTCTCCTCCAAGTAAACATATGTAGGATCATGTTAAAGCCTGTAGGTTTTAAAAAATTGTTTTCTAAATTAATTGGAATCAGTTGACTTGAGTTTTAGCAGTGGATATGATACTTTACATCGAATGAGGATATCCACAAGGAGGATATCATCTAGAGAAGACACATGGGAGACGACAGAGGAAGGGAAGTAGATATAATCAGGGTAAAGAGAGAAGTTATACACTATTCCTTTATTTAAACTTACATACGGAGAACTTCCGGCGGAATGGCAGGCGCGAGGATTGTTGCCTAGGCTGCTCTAGCCGGAAATCGCTTGCTGCAGGGATTAGCTCCGCTCCAGAGATATTCGGAGCGGGGATTTGGCTCCCCTAAAAAAGGGGCAGACAGAGGGACCCTCAGCCGCGATCAAGACCCCCAGCATACCCCAACCTAAGGGTAAGAAGATCAAGGGGTTTGTGGAAGGAGTCAGACCGCGGAGGGAAAGCCACGTCTGCAGCAAGTCGCCTTTAGGCAGAGTGCTGCCACCACTTTTTGTATAGAGAGAAAGAACTAGGAGAGAAGAAAAGAAAACTCCTTTAAAAAAACACAACCGAGAGAGGTATCTCCCAAAGAGAAATAACTTTGATGTTCAAAAAGCTTTGCTAGTAGCTCTAATTTTTTACTTAAACCTGAAGTTACTTTATTTGTGCCAAACTGAATATTGAGAACTAGAAGAGGAAAAATAGAACGGTGGGCACCCTATTGTGAGAAGTCGCTGTAACCTACAACTGACTAATACATTATTTTTGCTGGAAATATAAACTTGACGTCAAGATTTAGAGATCTGGGATAAAGGATTGGTGTGGATGTGGACTGAATTTGGATTGGACTGATCTGTTGGATTTGGACTCTGAAATTTGGACTTCGAAATTTTGAAAATTTGTAGGAAGTTTGGAATTTTGAAATTTGGACTCAACTTGGTCTATATAACTGTTAAATGATAATAGAAGAAAGTGACTAATCAAGTTAAAGACACAGACCGAACTTGGAAGAAAACTGAGGAATGGATGTAGAGGACAACTAGTGAATGGACAATGTCTGAGACTATTGCCTTTATTTTTTAAGAACAGTAATAGTTTAACTTCCAGTTTTGGACAAATTTTGTGGAACTAATACTGGACTATTTGGTGGGACATTTTTTCTTTTTCTTTTTGGATTGTTCCCTTGGCCAAGTTGTGAGAAGCGTGTGTGGAGACGAGCCTGTAGGGAATAGACAAAGAAGCTGACCTTGAAAATGCCAACAGTGCTGGACAAGACTGTGTAATGTACAAAGGAGTCATTTGTTTAGTCTAAGTCTGCAAAGTAGAATTAGCAAGAAGGTGGAATAAAGTGTTACTTTATGGTGAAATAAGATAAGAAATTAAGGGAACAGATAATACTGACTGCCTCATTGTCATATATTTAAGTGCTTGTGTTTGCTACTTTTTATATATTATTTAACTGTTTGTTTTCCCTATTTTTTTCTTTTTTTCCTGGGTACTGTGGTTGTATACTATAGGGGATTTAAATATTGAATATAGCCTATAATACATTTATTTTTTTGAAATTTAGCTACTCTTGGTGGAAATTTGGCGGAGCAGTCTGAGAATTTTTGAAAACTCAGATTAATTTTGAAATTTGGGAAATTTTAAGCATTTTTGAAAAAAATTGAAAAATTTCTGAAATTTTAAGAAACTGAAGAAAACTATTTGTGATTGTTAATATTGGATATTCTGTAGTTTTTTGGATTTTTCAGATTGAATTTGAAGTTTCTGAAATTTTGAAATTTTTGGAAATTTTGAAATTTTTGGGAAAAATTTATAAATTTGGAAAAATTTGAAATTTAGAGATTTACAAGTTGTTTGGTACTATAAAGTAATTTACAAGAAAATTTGGGAAGTTGTAAACGAAAATCTTGAAAATCTGGGAAATCCTAGAAAATTGAGAGAAACTGTTTTTTATATTTTTGTATATATGCAACTAGTTTAAAGCTAAAAATGGCAATGGAAAAGAAACCACTACCAAGTCAAATACTATCAACTGGTCAAAGAAGACCATCTTTTGAATCGGTTAAATTATCAGAACAAAATGTATTGATTCTGGAAGAAATGAGACACATGCGTGAAGAGATGAGAGAGGACAATTTGAGAATAAAAGCAGAAATAAGGGAAGAAGTGAGACAGGAGATTAAGAATGAGATGAGAGATATGGAATACTCTCTTGAACAGACCACCTTGGATGTGGGAAGAATTACCAATAAAATAGGAAAAATGGAAGTGAATTGAAAACAAATGGAAAGCAAAATAGAACATTTATTGCAACAACAAAGAGAAGAGCAGGAAATTGTGACAAGAATGGAAATTAAGCAGAAAATTCCCTCAAACTTAGAGGGATTCCTGAATGTAGTGGTGAGAACTTATACAAAATATTAGCAAAAGCTCTAGCAGATTTTGTAGATGAACCAGAGGAACAATTCCCATGGGAACTGGACAGATCGTACATAATTAATTCTAAAGCAGCGAGAATTAAAGATGTATCCCGGGTTGTGATTATATATTTTGTTAGGAAACAAACAAGGGACCTTATCCTACAACAGAGCTATAACAAGGAACTAATTATTGAGGGGAGAGTGATCTGTATTTTTAAGGACATTCCAGGTAGAGTTTTGAAATCCAGGAAGGATTATACATTTTTGACAGACCATCTGAAAATTCATGGAATCCCTTTTCGATGGGAAGAAGTTGAAGGTTTATCCTTCACCTGGAAACTGAAGAGATATAGATTGAACTCAATTGAGAAAGCAGCCGACTTCTGGAAAAAACATAGAAAAGAGATAGAAGGATACAAAGAAAGTAGCCCTAAAGAAGAAAGAATTGAAAAAAGACCAAGACTACAGGACTCTCTGCTGAAAACACCGGAAAAAGAACCGGAAATTCAAGATACAGAAACAGGTAAAGAAGAAGAAGAATAGTAGTGTGTAAAGGAGTTAAAGAAGGTATTAAAATATTAGATTGTATTTTAATTGCTTGAATTTCTCCCGATTGCTCTTAAATAAGAAAAGAGAAGGAGAAAGAAAGAAAAAGGAAAAATTGAATTAAATAAAACTGTTTTGTGAGTATCTAGTTATCCTTTTTATTTTTGAATTAATCTAATTGATAAAAGACATTGTAAAATGAGAATTATTTCTTTAAATGTAAAAGGTTTAAACTCCCCCCAAAAGCGGAAAAAAGTTTTTGCCCTATTAGAAAAACAGAAAAATGATGTGATCTGTTCACAAGAATCTCATATAAAAACTGAAGAAATTAGATTAATTAAAAATAAAAAGTTAGGCAAAGACTTTGTGGTGTCAACTGACAAAAGGAAGAAAGGAGTTATATATATTAATGAACGTCTAAACTCAAAAGAAATTTTTAAAGATAATAAAGGTCATTTATTAGGGGTAGAAATTATCTGGAAAGGGAAGAAAATATTAATAGTGGGTATATATTGCCCATTGGAAAACAAAGCAAAATTTTATGAGGGAGTTGAATAAAAGATTATTAGATTATAACTATGATAATGTTATCATATTGGGAGATTTCAATGGGGTAGTTAATCCCAAAGTAGATAAATAATCTACAAAAAAAAATTAAGGATAAGCAAGATAAATTACCCAAGATTTAAGTGGATTACTACTGGTATTTGTTATTTTGTTAACAAAATCTATAGAAAGGAAGTGCAACATCAAAGAAGAGGAACGGGTAAAAAGAGGGAGAAGGAAAAATATCTGTTTGGAATAGAAATTCGGAAGTGAGGAAGTTCAAGTAACTGATGTTAGTCTATTGTCTTTTTGTCTTTTTTATTTTTTTTTATTTTTTATTTTTTTATTTTTAGGTACATGTAGGGGTAGTTAGAATGAGATAAAGTATGTAGTAGAAGGTAAGAGCAAGTAGATATGATTAATTGAAGTAAGAGAAGATGAGATAAGAAAATGAAGTTTTAGGAGGTTTATAGTTTAGAAAGGTAAAGGAAGACATTCTGTAGCGAAGGTGGAGAGAGAGGTGGGAGAAGAAGGGGAAGGGAGGGGGAAAGGGGGTTATGAAGATGGAAGAAAGAAGAAAAGTAAAAGATGAGAAAGTAATGGTTGAAATTGTATTTTGTGTAAAGGTCATACGTTTTAGATAGGTGATAGTTTTTTTGTATTTTTTTTTGTGTGTTTATATACATGTGTGTTCTGGAATAAATAAAATCATTTATAAGTAATAAAAAAATTTTTAAACTTACTTACACCTACTACCTTATCACACTAGATAAATCCTGCTCAGAAACAGGATTTTAGAAATAGAAAAACCACAAATGTGAGAGGTTTTTTTTACACACGTTTCTGCAGAACAGAAATAATGTGAAAATAAAACATAAAGGGGACAAAAATTACACCTTTTTACTTTCGGACCTTCCCAAAGCAAAAAGGTGTCGTTTTTGTCCCCTTTACGTCTCCTTTATTTTTGCGTTATTTCTGTTCTGCAGAAACGTTGTGTGAAAAACTTCCCGCATTTGTGGTTTTTTTTCTACTTTAAATTTATTTTAAATCCCTTTTCTGAGCAGGATTTCTCTGGTTGTGATAAGGTCCTTAGTTATATGGCATTGGGAAAGAGAAAAGGGTAGAGATTTGAAAAAGAAACAGGTCTCGACTAAAGGGACAGCAGGAGAGAAACGAAGGAGTAATTTGCAGAAAAAGAAGTCCATTGGACGGCTAAGGGTTGTGGAACTGGAGGCTAGAGGTAGAAATGTGTTGGAAAAGTTGCTTTCTAGACTACAGCTCCTCGAATTTCAGTGGCCATGGTGGATGGCACTACTATAACTGAAAAAACAACTTTCTAGATTCTTAGAAGTTTATCACATGGGAGGAATTTCTCCCAATTTCGAATGGAGCCAATTTGAATTCACGTAAATTCGCTAATTTAGCGAATTTACATGAAATCTAATTGTGTTCAGAATGCATTCAGAATGACTTCCCATTGCCCGAAAATGACCCCCCCATTGCCCGAAATTGCGTGAGATACTTTAATATGCAATCACGTGAAACCTCATGATTGCATTCGGAATGACTTCCCATTGCCCGAAATTGCATGAGATACACTCATATGCAATAATGGGCAACCCCATGATTGCGTTCGGATTGCCATTGCATTATACCCCCAAATTCTGTTGTATGATAAACTCCTTAGAGGACCAGAAAAATGGAGGTAAGAGCACAGAGGGTTGTGGGCCTGAAAGTAAGAAGCTTGTGAAGTAGGGTTGCCAGTCTAGAACACCTAAGGCCCAGAGATTGCATAGTCAAAGCCTGAGACCTGAAAAGGTGTTATCACAGGAGGTGGCCACTGAGGAAGTTACAAGAGTGATCTTACAAGGGGTAGTCTCTGGTGATGCCATTAAGCATGATATCTTAAGCATCAACTTCAGAACCACAGAGGACACCATTCAAGTAATAAATACCAAACAAGGAAAAATATATATTCTCACACCTTTTTTGTTCAACACATTTTCACCTCAAGAGTCTTCTGCTTTGGCCTGAAACTGAAGAAAACATGCCAAGCCCTGGGACCTGGCAGCTCTTTGTGTGGGAACAGATAGGAAGCCAGCGTATCAGTTTTCAGGAGGGGCATCATGTGGGCAAGGAGATGAGAAAGAGAAATTATTGGCAACAGCACATTGGAGTCAGGCGGGGGAACTACGACCGAGCTACAGAAAACTGGAGAGGAGATAAGTGCAGCAGTCAAGGTGAAAGATGACCAAAGTGTGGGCTGGAGAATATTTATTTAAGGATCACTGAGGAAGGGATGTATTTTTGTAAGAAAGTAAATGGAGAATGGATGTGATTTGGAAATGGATTGAATGCAGAGATGGGGGCAAAAGAGGAAGTCAAGGAAAGTCAAGGAAAACGGAGGAGTCTTAACCAATGGTCTGCAAACTTTGCATCTTTCAAAGTGACATTTGACATTAACCTGGTTGCTATTATAAGCAGGAAAACTGCACTCCCATAGCAAGGAGACATGGTATTTGCTGGGGTACTAGGATGCACTGCTTAACAGTGCCATCAGGATCCTGAAACCCTACCAAACAGTATTTGGCAGCAATGTGATTTCACTTCTAATGGCAACCAGAGCACACATGGATGACACTCCTGGGCACCCTTTGTATTTATGTTCAGGGGGTGGTGGTGCAGGTAGGCTACACATGACAAGACTATATGGGCAGTCTCTTGGGCTACATGTGGCTCATAGGCTATGAATTATTCACCCTGATCTTAAGGTATTGGGGCAGTATACATAAGGCATAAATCCAGGAAAAGACCTAATGTAATTCAATAATCTCATAAAATATCCAATAAAAGCAAGGCATAAACATAAAAACAACAGAGATACAGAATATAAACTCTAAACATAAAACAACTCTAAAATTCTTGTGCAAATAACTTTTAGCCTGATGTCAAAATTATAGAAGCATCATGTCCAGTTGAGATTGGGCAGACCAGAGATGAGGCAATAACAGAGATGATCCTCCACCTACTTCTAGCTAGACTGTGGCAACATACCTTTTGGAGTACAGTTCCCAGGATCCTTGGCCAGCATGGTCAGATGAAGAATTCTGGGTTTTGTAGTCCAGAAAGGAACGTCTTCGGGTTCTAGTTTTAATCAGTGCCTCCTGACAAAGGAACCCACAGAAGCGACTTCACTGAAAAAGATCTTAAGATGTGAGCAGATTGTCCAGTATGAGATGCTCCCACAAACTTTTGGGTCTCAAGCTATGGAGTGTCAACTCATACAGCTGGCTACATCAATACATGGTTTATTTGTCTGTGGTGCACCCCTGAGCAGATGGTCTACAGCAGATATTCTAAATATTTGGTCCTCCTTTGGCTTTGTATTCCAACTCTCAGAATCCCTCATCATTGGCCATGCTGTCCAAGGCTTCTGGTAGTTGGAGTACAAAGCAGTTGCAGGATCTGAAGTTGCTGTAGGGAAAGTAGCATCCCCCCCCCCCGTCTCTCTGTTGAGCAATGCTTTTTCTTGGCAGCCAAGTTAGGCGTACTCCTTTCCCTTTTATGAGGCTCGAAGTAACTAGATCTTTCTTTCTCCTCCTTCTCTCTCTGTCATTTATCTAGGGACTTGTAATTCACTCATTTTTCCAATAACAAATTATTAACAAAGTTACATTATGATTATGGTTTAACGAGGGATAGCTTCACTCCTTTTGCAATGGAACTTTAAGAATTTAGTTACTTTTAATTGCTTTTAAATTTACAGGACTGCAGCCTCATCAAATGCTGGAGGATGATGGCATGGTTCAGTTGCTGCTTCTTTGTGTTCTTTTGCTCATGTTAAAATGATGAGCTGGACAAGAGAGAGTGCTTTGTACCACAGATCAGGGATTTGTAGCATTCAAATTTTTAAGAAGTAACTACAGATATAAGTTTCTTTCTTTCTTTTGAGAAACAAAAAATTGCAGAGCTACCGTTTAAAATTGTAACCATAATCTGAATTAACTATTGGGGCACTTCATTGGAATTGGAATAGTAATTAATTATTTTTCTAAGGTAGCATCCCAAGCTATTGCTATCTAAGTATTCATGCCACATGCAAAAGCCAGGGGAAAGAATTCCCCCCCCCCTTATTTTTACCATTTAATCCTTGTAAACTGGTGTTGGAAGAACTGGGCCATCAGTCAGATGTGAAACAATCCAGAATAGAAGGGACACTTGCCACATATTTTTGTGATAAAATATTACTAACTTTTTTTTTTACATAAATGAATATTTTTGAAAGAAAGGCATGGTTTCCTAGTTTTTGTCTGTGTGGAGAAAAAGCAGAATAGCGAGATTTCATAATGTAGGGGTTAATAGTTGTTGCATATTCGGTTGGTATGATGTATGATGATATATAGAAGAAAAATAACTATCCTATTTATGTCAGCATTCTTGTAACCTCAATACATTCATATATGTATGTGTGTGAGAGAAACAGTCTGTTAATAAGATTTTAAAAGAGAGATTTTACATATCATAAATCTATTCAAGTTTGTTTTGGCCATTGGCCATTGCAAAATATAAAACACCAGAAATTATAAAATAAAATCAATTGGAAAGTATGCAGAGGAATCCCACAAAGTACCAGCACTATGATGTCAACAGACATTTAGCAATAAAAAAAAACTATAGGAGTGCAGTCACTACCATGTAAACAAGGAAAAACTCTAGTTTTTTGGTAGGTTAAAGTTATGTCACAAAAGGTATTGTATCAATTTATTCCAAATATTCTCATAAACAAAATGAAGCATAGTAAGGCATACTGTCCTTTCCCCATAAATACAATAAAAGACGCCAGACCACCGCTTCCACGCCCCTTTTTATGTTTTCTTACAGCTGGATGGCTAAATGCCTTATAACCTGGGAGGTATGGGGGGTTATCTTTGTTGGTCCAAGTTTCTTGTAGGCAAACTATCTCATATTTTTGAAGAGTTTCGATGAATTCCTTATCCATCATTTTGTTTTCCCATCCAGCCAGATTCCAGGAAATTATATTGAGTCCTCTTTGCTTTGAACCTAGTCAGTTATATTTTCTGGGAGGTGATTTTCGGGGCTCAACATTAGTTCTCTGCCTTATGTCCTTATAAGGGCTGAATGGCTCTCCTGAGTTTTTTAAGGAATTCTTTGGTGCAGTAGTACTATCTTGTACTTTTGACCTACCAAACTGAGTCCCTAATTGTCTACAAGGGACTATATACTTGGACTTATCTCCTTGCTTGGAAAAGCCTAAGGGAATATTATTTGGATATGTATTAAAGGACTGAGTCTTATGATTCTTATTATTCCACCTACTATTACTCCCTTTGACATTTCTTGCTTGCCTTGCTCCCCATGAGGGAGATAATGGGGAATTAGAATGTTGTTTGTTGGATTTTTTTGGTTGAATGAGTTCAAATAATAGGCCTTTGTTGGTAAATATGTATAATAGAGACCCAAATCCTTGCCACTTGTCAGGGTCCTGAAAAGTCAATTCTATACTTCCTCTTTGCCCATGGCAGGACAGATGTTTACAGAAGACACCATTACTTAAGTCCACAGTGGGCCCCAAGATGGTTTGTAATTTTGCTAAATGTTCTTTGGCTGAAATCAAAGTTCCACTTAGTTTCTTTACAGGCCAATTATGTATGATCACTTGTCCTTTATCTGTAAATCTCTTACTATGCATTCCATAATTAGTGGTAGATTTATTTGTTTTTTGCAGTTCTATTTGGGGTGCATGAACTATTTCTCTGCCATCCTCTACCCTAACTTTCAGTTGATGTTGTAAAGCAGAGAGAGTAGGGGATCTACTAGAGACATCTGAAAGCTCATTAGTGGATGTTATCTCAGGGAATTTTTGGACAGAATTTGATGGGATGTTATTAACTTTTCCTTGATCAGAGGGAATGGCAGTGCCTGAGTTCTCATCTAAATACTCATCGATAATCTGAAATCTTGAATCAGATGGAGTTAAGCTGAGGACAGAGATTGATTTTTCAGAATAAAAGCCTAGATCACTGTTTCTAACTGGACGAAAGGTTTCACAATTCAATTTCCAGTCCTCCATAATTTCATTCAATTGTTTTGTTTCAGAATTTAAAAATGGATTGATTACTTCAGGCATATCCTCATCCTGAAGGTCAGCTACATCTTCTTTCCCTTCACTAGGGGAACAAGACTGGGGGGCTGTTGTCAAAATCCCGAGCTCCACGAGTCCTACTAACGTTTCGATAGTGGCTTTAAGACCTGAAACTTCCTTTTGTAGGGTATCCATTCTATTAAAGAATTTTACTGCTGTTTGTTCTTTTATTTCAGTAGAACTAGCGGGAGAAATTCAGATGGTGGACTTCGGATTGAAAAATAATTATCTTTTACCAATTCAAATCAATATGGATACAGGAAAGACCTTCTTCTGCATAAATGTCTACTGCCCTCCCACAAAAGACCAGCAATTGTCCTCCATGGTGTGGAATAACTTGACACTTTTGTTAGAACAGATTAACCAAAAATTTTCCAGTGCTTTTCTTTTTATTTGTGGGGATTTTAATGCCCGAATTGGAGCTGCTTCAGAAGGCCTTCTGCATCCCATAGGCATAGAATTAGAAGATATATTTCAAACACCACACATCTCCTTGGATAATAAATATAATCAGCAAGGAATAAAACTTTTAGAATTTGTATATCAGCATAACCTGTTTTCTTTGCATGGGAGCCCTGTAGATGTAACAAGGGGGTATTATACTTATTTGAGTAAACGAGGTGGGAGTGTTGTTGACCATATATTAGTCTCACCTTTGTTGTTCCCTCTAGTACATTTTTTTGAAATCTTGGAATATACAGAAAGCGATCACTTCCCCCTTAAAGTGGCTCTACAACCATTTCTAGAACAGACAGTTTTAACCAAAACAGCAAATTTAACTGGAGTACTGTTCGGGGAGAGAAGGCTGAAATGGGGCATCAGACTAAGTAACGCTATTCAGGAAAAATTAAACAGCACCTATTTGTCTGGTATGCGCCAGCTTTTCTATGATAAATCCTCAAACCATTTAGCTATCTACCAACAAATTGTGATGGAACTTAGACCTTGCTTAATAACAGATAAAAAACTTCAATTCACAGAACATGGATGGTTTGATGCAGAATGTCGAATAGCCAAAAGAGATCTAGCCAAAAAGATAAGGGAATCCCACAAAAATCCATCTGGAAAGAACATGGAAAATTTAATTAATCTTAGGCTGAAATACAAAAGTCTTTTAAAAGCCAAGAAAACAAATCACACAAAATCTCTGTGGCATGAGCTGGAACATGCTACAATAGAACGAAAGGAAGACAAATTTTGGGAAATTGTTACCCGTGGCTTAAAAAACGTAAGGAGTACACAGGAAGCCACAATTTCTGCTTCCACTTGGATTAAATATTTCTCTAATATTTTTGACAGTAACTCAAGCCCTATGGAAGTGGGCTGGATGGATAAAGATTCCGCTAATCCCCCTGAATGGCAACCAGTAACAGCAAGTGAGATAAAAGGTTTAATCACCTCAATGAAACCTAAGAAAGCACCAGGTGAAGATATGCTTCCACCTGAACTCTTTAAGCAATACATTGAATGGTAGAGCCCTATATTGGCCAGTTTATTCACCACAATAAACAGCACTGGACAAATGCCTCAAGGGTGGAAAACGAGTATTGTCTTCCCAATCTTCAAGAAAGGATACAGGTACGATCCTCAAAATTATCGACCAATCAGTTTGTTGGACATCACCTCAAAGTTATATGCACGACAGTTGCTTCACAAGTTAACAGACTGGCTTCAAGAAAAGCAAATAATACATGAAGAACAGGCGGGATTCAGAGGTGGTTATAATACTATAGATCAGTGTTTCACATTGAGTCATATTATCAGGAAGTATACAAAGGAGTACAAGAAACATGTTTACACTGCCTTTATTGATCTCTCAGCGGCATTCGACTCTATTAATAGAAATAGATTATGGGAAAAACTATATAGCTACGGGATTGAAATAAGACTATTGAAACTGATACGGGAATTATACAGCCACACAGAGATGAGGATTAGAGTTGGCTTAAATGGTTACTTGACTGAAGCCTTTACAACAACTCGGGAAGTGAAACAAGGATGCCTTTTGGCACCTACTTTATTTAACATCTACATTAATGATTTGGTACCTTTTCTATCTTCGGTTGACTCTCCAGCTCCAGTAATCAAGAACAAAAAGATCTTCATTTTGATGTACGCAGACGATGTAGTGCTATTTTCTCTATCCCGTTTAGGTCTTAAAAACCTATTAAATGCATTCAGTGCCTACTGTCTTCAGGAACACTTGTCAATAAATTACTCCAAGACCAAGGTAATGATATTTGGTAGAAATTGTCCAAAACAGAAATGGACCTTGGATCAAAATGCTATAGAACAAACCCAATTATTTAGATATTTGGGTATTGTTTTCAGTGAGTCTCTTTCTTGGAAACGGCAAAGAGAGGCAGTAAAGTTGAAGGCTGAAAAAACGGTTGGAGCATTGTTGAAATTTTATTATAACCAGGGTGGTCAATTGGTTGAGCCGGCTCTTAAAATCTTTAACAGTAAAGTTGTAGCACAGATGCTTTATGGTGCAGAAATCTGGGGCTCAGACACCAACACTGGCAAAGCCCTGGAAATAATACAGAACAAATTTCTCCGACAACTTTACACCTTACCTACAGGAACTCCTGCAGCTTTCCTACGTACTGAATCTGGCTGTCCATCAATTAAAGTAAGAGTAGATTATGCACAGATAAGGTACTTCAAACATATTACTACCTTACCAACGAATCGGCTCCCAGCGGTGTGCTACATGGAAATGCGTGATAATCTATCTTGGAAATCAAGTTTTCAATTTATTTTACACAGTTATGACTTCCCTGACTTGAACGCTGTTTCCGGTATGGACAAGAGGAAAATAAGAGACTGTCTATTCTGGATTGATTCAAGAAGGGATTTACAGTCAATAAGATCTTCAAAGTTCTCTCCTTGGTTCTCCTTTCTGAAAACAGAACATTTTAGAGCCAGGTATTTGGTCAAACTTAAGCCATCCCCTCTAAGAATTGCCTTTACTGAGTTAAGATTTCAAGTAATGCCAACTGCAGTTTTAGATGGACGTTACTACAAAATACCACTGGAAAACAGATTATGTATTTGCAGCCAGCCACAGGTGGAGGACATTGTCCATTATTTGTTAATTTGTCCACTATATAATCAGCCTAGAGAGAAATTCCTAACACCTCTGTTGATAAATAAAAGTGAGAGCTCCCTTGTAGATTTAGTTCAATTTCTTTTGAGTGACACCCATGATTATGTAACACACAAAGTGGCACTTTTTGCTGTAGCAGCAAAAAAGATCAGGAAGAGAGAATTAAACAAAATTGCCATAAATTGCAATGGAGATTCAAAGTATTAACTAGTCTCTTTGTGATGTCAATGTTTATTCTCTATAATTAGAAATTAGAAATAACTTTTAATGCTAGGTTAAATTGTCGGAATTGTTTTATGTTCTTTGTATTTTCTGTTATTTGTTTTTAATTAATTTTTATATGGATAACCTGTTTGTCATGGCCTTCGGCTAGTACAATAAACATTTATTGGATTGGATTGGATAAATACAATAATAAAATATAGCGTTATAGTTGCAATAATACAATAACATAGATTAAAAGACACTTTGCTGTTTTGTCCATTAATAATGGCTGAGGGCTTTTGGTAGAATCTCAGTACAGATCCTATAAATGATCCAACTGTGGAGTTTATCACATGTGAGGAATTTCTCTCAATTGCGAATGGAGCCTATTCGCAATTACGTGAATTCGATAGTTTAACGAATTTACGTGAAATCTGATTGCGTTCGGAATGCGTTCAGAATGACTTCCCATTGCCTGAAAATGACCTCCCATTGCCTGAAATTGTGTGAAATACTCTAATACGCAATTATGTGAAACCCCATGATTGCGTTCGGAATGACTTCCTATTGCCTGAAATTGTGTGAGATACACTCATTCGCAATTACGTGAAACCCCATGATTGCGTTCGGAATGACTTCCTATTGCCTGAAATTGTGTGAGATACACTCATTCGCAATTACGTGAAACCCCATGATTGCGTTCGGATTGCCATTGCATTATACCCCCAAATTTCGTCGTATGATAAACTCCTGTGTCAGTTTTCCAGGTTGGAACAATAGTGCATAGAGAGGAGTGTGTTGTTCTTTTTCTCTCCACTTCTGTGTTATACAATTTTCCTGCTGAATTAAATTTCAGGAAGAGTTTTTCCAAGCATCAATTGTCAAGATTTGTATTTTTTTTCTTAAAAAAAAAAAAGGATTACTGTTCAAGAAACCTAATGATTCTTTTGAAGCTTTAGGGCTTGTCAAAAAGCAGAGTAACCTGCTTGTCCCTGTCTAGGATCACAGACAACATTGTTGCCAGTTCTAAATTGCTTAGCAGTCAGTCTTTTGAATCCTTCAGCAATTGGACAAAAATGTTAATTGGTACTTAAAGCTGCATCGCTATTAAAAACCCATGATTCTCACCCAGCCTTATCCATAAACCAATTAACAGGCAAGATTTGGCTTTAGCTGGTTGAAGACAGGTATCTATAAACAGTCACTGCTGAACCGTTTTTAGAGTCTTTATGCTGCTCAAATCATGCTGTGACATTAAGCATATTAGATTTCAGAATGTGATCGATCATGATCCATATCTGAAATCTAGCATTTTTCTTGGATCCAAGTAGTTAAAACTGAAAGAAAAATACTGATGGGGTCATTGACTGCATTCTTTGGCTAGTGGAATATAAATCTTCCTCTGGCATATTTGACTTGATAGATGGCTGCTGTTCATCTGAGAATGGACCTTAATAGAAAGCTCTAGGCCTATGAAATCTTTGTACTGTATATTTCTATTGACCTCTTCCCAGCTGTTTTTAAATACTGAGGTATATATTTAGGGAAAGTTTTCTTTTTTTGTTCTTCGTTTACATCATGATGTATTTGTGGACCAGGAGTCTCTTTTGTTTTACTGTTAATTTTTAAAAAATAAATCTCTGCAATGATATGGATTTCAGAAGGCGTAGGCAGCCTACATAATTGTTTGGTAATTAATTTACCAATAAACCAATAGCACAGTGCAGCCAAAGCACTGTTCCACTGATGGAAGTAGGAGAGATTTAAAGATATGTTTAACTCTTCTGCAAAGTACTGGCTTAGGCAATTTTTGCTGCCTGAGCTGAAGGACAAGATGCTGCCTGTCCCTATTTTCAAATACAGAAGCTGACCAGACTGGTACTTGAATTTTATTTAAATTGGCAATTGTTCGGAGCAGGGCATTTATTGTGGTGGCACCTGCTATGTGGAATACTCTTCCCCTGGCTATTCAATGTGTCCCAACTCTTGCCAGTTTTACATGCATGTTTAAAAAACAGTGGCATCAATAAGGGTGTGTGGTGGTGCGGACTGAACCTGGGGTCAGCCCAGAAGGGGGTGACACCTGGTCGGACCCACCCTCTGTGCTCCCCCCAAGCTCCCTCCATGCTTCTTCCCACATGCTCCCCCCTGAGCTCCCCTCATGCGCTGTCCCATCCTTTTCCTCATCTGGAAAAGAATGGGGTGGTACAGGAGGAAGGAGTGTGCACCACATTGGGTTACACCGGGGACAGTGCGGGGACACCACTGGTTAAAAAAACATTCATTTATGCAAGTCTTCCCTATTTAATCCAAGCTGACATCTATTTCATTGGCTATATACAAATGGGTATGCTATTTGTGTATTGTACTTATTTGGTTAGCATACACTTCTTTAATTTTTTTAAAATTTAGTATTGTATAAATATATGCAAATACTACACTTGATCTTAGCCAAAAGGCCGAGAGGCGAATACAGAAAAGTCCACACACTGAGGACAGGACAGTGTCCTGCACAATATCTAAGGACTGCAGACTAGTTTAAGAGGGCAGAGTTGGCAGCATCCTCCAACATAGCTCTGTCCTCCGACACCTCTTTTCATTGACTTCATGTGTCTGCTGCCTGTGTCAGCCATTTCATTTTTTCTACTGACTCCAAATACATCCAGAGGCTGGAATTAAAAGAGTATGTGCCCTTTTTTCAAATAAAAAGGCGTCTTTTCAAATAGCTAAACCTACTTTGCTTCTTTTCTTAATATGAAGGGTTTCTTAGCCTGGACTGAGCTTTATTTTTCTGCCCCAGAAGGGATGTCCCTGGGTTTGCTAGGCCTTTCCCCTGCGTACCTGAAGAGTTCTGTTATCACTATCTGATTGCCACATAGGAATTTTCAATGCAGCCTGGGAATCCCTCTGGGCTGTTCTAGCCCTTGCCTCATATACACTCATATACTTCTTTCTTTCACCTTTTGGTATCAACCTCCAATGAAACCAGTACCTGTATGATTATGAGATGTTTTTATCCTGTTAATATCAGCCTCCTACTGAATTAGGAACAATATGATCTGGTTCATTATCTCTACCGAATTAAATAAGATTTATTAGTTCTGCCCCAGCTTGGTATTAAAACTTACATTTCAACTGGGGTTGCGTGGTTCTTGTGGAAGGTTTTTAATCTTTATACATTTTTAATAGATATATACCATTGGGATGATGATGATGTTTGTTTATTGTCAGCTGTTCACTTAGTAAAGGCTTATTTATACGTTAATATAATAAACATCCTTGTCTGATTTCAGGGTGGCGGGGAGAGTGGTTTTAATAGTTTGCAATGTCCCTTTCAATATTAAACCTAATATGGAGGAATAGAACAAAAGCCTGACAACAAATTACATATCTAATAGTATATATTATATTATATATATAATATGATAATATTTCTAGTTTGCTTGAAATACAGCTTTGTGACACACTTCATAAAGGGAAGAAAGCCTGTGCTTTCAGTTTAGTAGATAGGGCTGGCAGTTTACATATGATTAAAAACAGGGAGAAGGAAAAAAAGGAAATGCATAATAATAATAAAAAAGATGATGAAACAGATTTTCATAAAGTTTGCAGCTGTAAACACTCCCTTTCATCACAGTGGCAAAGACTATTAGTTGACTGTCTGCTGACTACTCGCTCTGCAGTCCAGGTGCTACCTGGTAATGAGTAACTTCAAGGTTCTTCTCTTTATTGTTTCAGTTCCTTATCTATAAATCAGACCTGGGCTGTGCAGACCTTCAAACAGGAAACTGTCCTTTACAAAATAAGGCACACAGCCACCCTAGTGGAAAGATAGGATGTTCCCTTTAAAGAAAATTTACAGCATCTAATACAGTAGTGAATCCATAATACATATTATCTACTGGACAGCCCTTCACATAGAGGACATTTTCAATCAGAGGGCTGTTTTGGTCCCATAAAGTATAACCTGTGGCCACTGTACCCTCTTCTTCTATGCTTCAGTTCAGTCTTATTGTCACTTAGGAGTTTATCAGACGGGAGGTATTTCTCTCTATTTCGAATGGAGCCAATTCAAATTCATGTGAATTCACTAGTTTAACGAATTCACGTGAAATCCCATTGCGTTCAGAAGGCGTTCGGAATGACTTCGTATTAGCCGAAAATGACCCTCCAATGCCCAAAATTGCATGAGATGCTTTAATTCGCAATAACGTTAAACCCATGATTGCATTCGAATTGACTTCCCTTTTGCCCGAAAAATGCGTGAGATGATTTAATACACAATAAAGTGAAACTCCATGATTGCGTTCGGATTGCCATTACATTATACTTCCAATTTCTGTGGTCTGATAAACTCCCTAGCTAGAGGCAGACCCACAAAGGTGTCAGTGAAGGTACCTGAGCTGGAATGTGGGGGTTAGTATGAATACCACTATCTCACACTTGGAACCTTGACCTGAGGACACACAATGACCAAAAATGGTTAGCAACACAACAGTCTTACAACATGTTTTCATTACCAAGAAATTATTGTACCTTCTTTTGTAATACTTGAAATTGGGGCCATCTACTGGAAGTGAGTGATGGAAGATTTTGCACTATTCACCTACCTACCTACTTTCTGCCTTTCTCCCTACATGGGACACAAAGCAGTTTACATTAAGAGTAAAACTAGATAAAGCTAAAAAACCAAATGACAGAAAACAAAATCAAAGGATCAATAAAAAGAAAGACATTTTCATGTAGGACATAGTTAAACGGTGGTATTTTCTGGCTACTGAAATAGATTGGGTAAATCATATTTTAAACAATATACAGTTCGCCCTCCTTGTCCACAGATTTTTTATCCATGGATTTGCGCTCACACGTCTTGAAAATATTCCCCAGAAGTATAAATTGGATAACAAAATAAAAGTATAGATTTAAAGATTTTCCATTTTATATATGGTCCGCCATTTTGTTGTACCATTATATTTAATGGGACTTGAGCATCCACGGATTTTGTTATCCACGGAGTGTCCTGGATCCAAACCCAAGCAAATAACAAGGGCCCACTGTATATTCTTGGGTGTTAGGGCCATCAATGGATACTAGGTTAAGGTGGGTTCAGTATATATGCAGCATGACTGTATGTATCATTTGCAGGTGCAGTTGTACTAATGTCCTGCTCCTCTTCTTCCCATGAGCAGCTGGTTGGCCTCTATGAACAGAACTTTGGATTATAAAAGCCTTTGGCTAATCCAACATGTTCATTGTTTTAGAATCTACACTGCTTCCTCTTATCCTCTGAACATAATTAATGGTGTTGATTTTGGCTCAGAAACAACCAAATAGGAGTGAGGAGCTTTCCATATGTTGCTAGAAAGCAACTGTCATTTGCCCAGCAACCATAGTTAAGAATTGTGGTCTAACCACATCTGGGAGGCCACAGGTTCTCCTTTTTTGATATAAACAGGATAGCAAGAGCTTTAAGGAAGCGTGTTCTCTTTGAGGATCATACACTCATGAAGCAGGCATTTCTTTTCTTGGAGTCTTATCAAGGTAGCTGTGAAAAATATGCTCCTTTACATCTGCTAACACATCATCAGAAAAAGGAAAAAGTATGAACAAGTCATGATTCTGTTCTATTGACATATCCATAATGAGACTTTGAGTGGGGCTACTTCTAAAATATATCTCTCATTTGTCAAAATAGAATCACTGCCCATTCTGATTTGACTTTGTTAATAAATTTAAGCAGTTTGGCTCAGAAAAGTTTACTATCCTAATAAGACTATATTTAATGCATTAAGTAATTCAGGCAGAAAAATCCTTGGGTATCATGTATAGTTAATGTCAGCAAAGAATTCTTCACGCTTGAGAAATTACCTTGTCAAGCTTTCTTCAGCTCTTTCATTATGAGCTTTGTAGCCTAAATGTTTCTAGCCTAGAGGGACAAGAGGTTATTGTACCCAATATTATTTTCAATACATTACAGTTACTCATAATTTGGAATCATACTCTCTATCTTGAGATTTTTTAAGATGCCCTCTGACACTTAGCTAACAAACTCTGCTGTGCTAATGAATGTGTCAAAATTGTAAGAAAAATCTCTTGCGTAAAAAACGGTTCAACAGGATACAAACTTGAAGGTTATATGCATGCAAAGGATGTATAATTTTAATTTGTAATAAATCTATCAAAGGGGTAACCAAAAATGTCTGAAAATAATATTCAGCAGTGACTTAAGCTGAAGTTAATATTGGATTTGCATTTTCTAATGTAGGCGTTGCACAGACATCAACTAGAGCTATATAGGTCCCACTATGCCCAAGAACTGAATTATATCACAAACATTAATAACCTCCAACCAACAATTTCATACTGAAAGGGGACTAGCTAAGTTGTGTGTCTGTGCAAAAATATTCCACAATGCTTATCTATCATTTTTCATTCCATTTAGAAAAGAAAATGTCACTCCAAAACCAAATCTGCCTCTATCTTACACAAAGTGGTGAAGACAGTGTTATGATTTACTAGTAAATACAACTCACATTCTGCAAGAAGAGATACTTCCCTGACTGCTACTGCAAATTTTATTCCTTTTCCGCCAGGACTGTTAAAGTAGGTGGAGGGGGGGGGGGGGAACCGTCACAAATATAGTTCATGCTATCAAACGTAGGTTATTGGTTGGCATTTCAAACTCTAGTCCTGCTCCACTGTCAGTCCAGGAACTGTTAGAAGTATAATAGAAAGAAACTTTTTTTAAAAAATTAGATTTTGAAAGTATGATGGAAAGAAAAGAGGGAAAGGAGATACATAGGAAATGAACATGGTCTAGGCACAGCCAGAATATAAGGTTACTATACAGTAGCTACTGTATTTCCAAAAGCAAACCATTTTACCATTTTATATAAAAGATGTCAATTTACTACATTGTATTTAATGGGAGTTGAGCATCTATAGATTTTGATATTCATGGTGTGTGTGTGTGTGTCCTGGAACCAAACCCCAGTGGATACCAAGAGTCCACTCTATTTCCAAAAAGTACAGGTTCTTGAAATTGACTTCTGTGAAATATATATTAATACATTGCTAAAACAGTAAGATCTGAACCTTGAAAAATGGGTGGTGTATGCTTATTCTCCAACCCTGGATTATAATTCATTTTGTAACAGTCAAAGCACTCAGGATCCAATAACGTTGGTCCTCGGTTAAATTCCACATCATAGGAATGTAATTTAAGAACAAGTACTTCTACAAATACTTGATATTAAGAAACCTGCCCCACACAGACTTGTGATCCTTTTGAAATGGAGCAGGCATGGCTTGACAATTTTATCTCAGGCAATCTTCTTGCTTGTGTGACACGGGGCTCTGAATATTACTTACAATAAAGTATTGTTACATACTCCCCTGGTTACAGAGACAACACCACGGGAGTATTGATCTCCTTCAGAAGGAAGAATACTGGAGTTTTATATTACAGTATTTGATCTAAGTGCAAATAGACAAGTAGAGCATAGGTGAAGGGAAGCAGCAGTCCAGCAGACCATGAGGCAATTTTAGTACCAAGGAGTCTTCCAAGAGAGCCAATTGCTCTGGCATTGTTGGAACATTGACTGAAATGTGAAGTCAATTGTGTCCATCAGGGTTCCTTGAGAAGTGAAAAGGGACACAACTTTCATGGAGAGCTTGGTATGTCTCTTGGTTTGTTGCTAGCATTCATGGAGTGACATCGGGTGGGTGCCTTTCTTATTTAGAGGTGGTCAGTTCTTTGTGGGTTCGGTCTCAGAGTACAGTTGGCCCTCCACATTTGCTGCTTTGACTTTTGCGGATTTGATTATTCATAAATATGTTTAATATGTTTTCTCTAGGAATCTTTAGGTCTTCCAGCATGACTCTGCCAGAGGTTTACCATAGAGTCACACTGGAGCACCTAGAGATTTCTAGAGAAGACACTTCTGTAGGCATTTGTAGGTCCTCTGATGCAATTCTTATCAACATCTGTCAGATGTTGGCCAAAGAATTAAGATGGAGGACCTAAATATTACTAGAGAGGTGTTCGCTTAGGTATAAAAGAGTAGTTTTTTATTTGCATTTTTTCACTTTTACAAGGGTCCTGTGACCATAACCCCAGCAAATGTGGAGGGCCCACTGTATATGGTCTTCTAAGATACCTCTCAATGGATCACTGGATTCTAGTTTGATGGGTTTTGTCTCAGGTTTGGACAAGATTCTTGGACCTTGACAGCTTCCAGCATCTCTGCTTCTAGTCCTGCTTGTTCAACAAGGTTAGCTGATGGTTCTTCACCCAGACTGGTGATCAGGCTGCTGATCTGTATCAGAGTCATGACATCTTTATTCTAACCAGGCAATACATGTACAGCCTATATCAGAACCCTAGAAACAAGCATTTCAGGGTCCTTTAAACTCTCAACTAACGCTAATCTCTTCTTAGTACTGTAAAATGCAATGATAACCAACAATTTGAATAGGTTTAAAAGGAGACTGATTCATGGGGGATAGAGGCTAGTGAGGGTTACTATCCGTGACTGCTTTTGGGCCCTGATGGGAGGGGTGGAGGGATCCTCTCAAAATTAAGGATTTAAGTATGTATGTTTATGAAAGCATAACTGAACATGATGGCTAATATCAAGCTATCTGAATATGAGCACTCGCAAATCTTCATAATGCTTTATTCCCTGTACACCAGAAAGACCAGATAACAATATACTTTATACAGCGCAACAATAAGCCTAAGCAGCTAATGAAAGGAGCTTTTCTGTTTTTTTTATCTGCAAAATTTCTAATAACACTGTCAAAATCAATTAATCTGGCAATAATTGATTAAATACTCGGTCTTGCAAAATCAACTAGGCCAGAGACATGGAAGAGCTTTAAAAGTTTGCAATATGTTTGAGTTTGCTAAAAGATCTTTCCAAACTAACACAAACAGTTTGTAGTCAGTTAATAAATTTAGCAATTCTACAGGTTTCAGTTCTGGCTTTTCAAAATTTGTGTTATGTACTGATGGTTAATGTTGCATTTCTGTTGCAAAATCTTCATAAAGTCAGTGGGATATTGATGTGCTAATCCTTTTGCATTTTTTGTTTTTGCTAGTTCATGAGTTAGGTTCAACAACCAGAATTTAGTGATCTAAGTGAATACACACCATTTCACAGGGTGACATGATCCACTTGTTTCACAGGAAAAAAAACAGGTTCGGATAAAAAGTCAAGACAATATGTGAAGTGCTACATGTTTGCTAACCTTTGTAAAATAATGTAATGAAAGAGTGCTATGAGTTATTTTTTTGCATTGAGAGAGAACTGTTGGAAATTCATGGGCCTCTCCTTGGATCTCTGGGCCTTGGACTAATGCGTCGGCTGAACCGCCCTCTTACAGGTCTGGTGTGGTAGACAAAGATTAAGTTCAGAACTAGAGATGGTTTATTTCTGGATATAAGTTGTTGGGGAGCATGATTAGGAGGATACTGTTATTTTCTTAACTGGTTTGTGGGCTTCCTATACACAACACTGTGTGGACAAAATTTAGGATTTGATTGGTCTTTGGTCTTCTCCAAAATTGGCCTTTCTTATGTTCTAAAAAGCTTATATTTATTTATATGCATTCAGTTTATATCTCTTCCCTATTCTGCCCTAGGGCTGCACTTTCCAAAAGACCCTAGCTTCTATGTGTGAACATGTAACACATTTTCAAGTATTTCCTAACCATTATCTGACTGAAGAAGGGATGAAAATCAGGTTCTTTCTTTCTTTCTTTCTTTCTTTCTTTCTTTGTTTTTTTTATATGCCAGTTATCTCCCAATATGGGACTCAAAGTGGCTAATGAAATGGCATCTGGTGCCTTTCATCAATAATCTGCATACAAAAAAAGAGATGGCCAGTTGTAATAATCTATACAAATAAAATAAAATAAACATTAAAAACCTATGAACAAATAGAGAAATAATGATAAATGTGCAGAATAGAACAAAGAGACTGTTCAATATTCCTAACTCTCCAGGCGTAGAAAAAATTGTGCCCTGTTTCATTAAAATAATTTAAAAAGATGCAGAGAATGACCTAGCAAGTCTAGCTAAGAAAACTGTGTCCAACAGAGTAATTGCTAAAACTGCAAATTTTCCATCTTTTGCTGATATTCACTGTCTTCATTTATTAAGGTTTGAGCATGTTGAGGTCCAGTCCCTCATATCCTGACATCTACTTTGCATATTATATTTGCTTTGTTCAGAGGGGCGGACTAGAAATAAAATTTATTATTATTATTATTGTTATTATTATATTATTAATTTACATTCTGATTGTGCAAATTCAACACACTTGCACTTTTTCTACCATTATGTTTCAACCTCAGTACCAGTATCAAGTTAACACCTCTTTATTATTATTATTATTCTTTCTCCTGCTAGCTGGTATGAAGAGAAAGAGGCTTCCAAGCAGCCCCAGAGAGTAATGGGATTCCCTTTTAACTCTATTTCCCTTGGGCCTACCCATAGGCCCAAGCCACCAACACAATCTTTACACAACACAAAGCCATCTCTGCTCACCTCCTTTCCTATCCCACTTTCTGGGCTTGTTGGGGGAAGTGAGGAAAGAATGGAAGAATAAGGAAGAATCAGCCTGCAATGAAGGAGACATTTGGGATTTACTGCTTCAATTGGCCCAGCTGACTAGGACATTTTTCAGTTCTTTGAACCCAGGATTTTCCAGGTTTTCTGGGAGAAATGGCAACCCTAAGCATGTGGCCCAATACTCCCCTTGGCGATCTTCATTCTTGGGGGAAAATGTTAACCAGAGCCTGAAAAAAAATTAAATTTTGGACCGCAATGATCAGAATCCTCAGTTGTCATTCTGATAAGTGGATAATATTTAAATCTAAACTATCAACCTTTGTCCAAGTAGTAAGAATAGAAAAATGTGAATGTGTACTAAGGCATGTTTATTGTTTAAATTGCCTGGAGGGTTGCTTCAACACATGGGAAATTCTTTCCACAAAGATAATATCTTTGTAGGAAAATACTGTCACTTGGAAAATGAATTGCAAGTATTGATTTTGTTGGCAGTACCAAAGTCAGTATAAGCTGTTGCACATTTCTCAATCAATAATACACATGCTTCCTTCATATATAATATTTCAGTATTGTGGAAATGTACAAGGTAAGCATGATATGGAGATCTTTTGTGATCTTAAATCGTAACAATTCTCTGAAAGAAATCCTACATATAGATGCCTTTGGGATTTTATTTTTATTTATTTTTAATTGTTTTGTCCAGGATATCTGTCTATCAGTGGTGTGAGGGTTTTATAACTTTCCCAAGAAAAAGCTTGTACAATACAAGCCCTCAAGCTATGTAAGAAATAAGACT
This sequence comes from Urosaurus nigricauda, assembly GCA_034509955.1. Classification (NCBI taxonomy): domain Eukaryota; kingdom Metazoa; phylum Chordata; class Lepidosauria; order Squamata; family Phrynosomatidae; genus Urosaurus; species Urosaurus nigricauda. Next base: position 76,842,072 of record JAOEGL010000006.1, read on the forward strand.
CAGAATGTATTTAGAGTGTCATAGTGAGCAAATTGAAGTCACTGCAGCCTGACCTTTCTCTTCACTCAATTTTGTTTGGAGCAAAATTCTGCTTCTGTGCATCTAATATGATAGCACAGTAGAACACATTCTACAGCAATACTCAGTACTTTAAAAAACATGTCAAATAGTGAAATCCACAGGTTAGCTGTTAAGGTGCCACACTTGCATTCTGATAGATTTTTTTCCTCTGCTTAGTAAAAGTGTTTCATGTTGGAAAGTATATAACACCATGGTACATGAAAAGAAAGGCCAATCGATTTCAATCTCTGAGAGTTTTTCAGTCAACCTAGATGTGTGTTGGGATTTTACTAATCCCTTTTTTAATGCAAGATTTACAGAGTGATTCTGTCCTAAGATTATAACTTCCAGATGAAGTAGACTTACTCGTAAACTTCTCACACCATGGTACTCTGGTGACAAAACAAATAAAATTACTAAAACATAGTTGTGCCCTGTGGTAGAAGGGTCCAACCTCAATAAATATATTTTCCAGGGCTAGCATTGGACATTTTGATTCTCGAGGTAGAGTAGCAAATGGTACCCATCCAATAAATAGTACCTAAAACTAGCCAAATTATTTTGGCAGGTGGCAGAATATCTTACATGCAGCTCCTCATCTGCCTAACAGTGGAAGTATAATAATAAAAAACTCGAACAACTAACAATTTTCTGCTTTTTCTTGATATCCAAAACTATTCTGCATAAGGTGATTATCTCCCTGTCTTTAATGGCTCTGACATTTTTGGCACAATGACAAAAAAATGGATGAGGAGGAGAAATAAAATATCTAGAACCATTGAATGACTGGCATTTACCGGTCAGCGGTTTGACTCTAACAAGGATGAATAATTGGATTTAGGTTAAGGATGAGAATTATGTGCCACATTTGGACTGCAGTTTCCCGTACTTCTCACCATTGACTGTATTGGCTATGGTTAAAGTTCAACAACATCTACAATGTCTCACAGTTCCCACCTTGACTTCGGCCATAGCTTCCACTCCTGACAATATTGTTCCAGAAAAAGAATTAGACTTAATCATAACCTTATTAAAGTCAATAGGCAGTTCCTTGTGACTACCCACCCTCCCCCACACTACAGAAGAGGACAAGGTTCTGACCAATTCTGCAGCCAAATACTGCACTAAGACAGAAAACTTTGATCTTATATTTCAAGGCATGCGGTATGGATTTACATCAGTAATGTCCACGGATTGCAGGAGGAAGTTGGTTGGTAGGGAGACTTTTGAAAGGGTGCCTTGGATATAGGCCCAAAACCAAAATAGGCAAAGTATGCAAAAGAGTGGGAAAGAGATATTGTTAAAGCACTTCTCCTCTCTACCTCAAGTCTGCAGATAAAACTACTCATCAGGTATTTTAACTCTTCTGCTGCTGCAGCCAGGGCTGCAATGTCCAGGCACTCTACAAAGATATTCCAAGGAGTGGGAGTGCTGGGATTTGGTGAGATACTTAGAATTCTCTAGTGGACTTTATATTTCAGCATTAAAACTTTCTGGCAATCAGTTTTAAGTACTTTCCTATACTGCTAATCTCAGGAAAATATAGGATGGAGCCATGGCAGTTGAAGTAGTATCAAAATGCTATAACTGTATTGTGTGGAAACACCCCATGACCTACATTCTACTGCTGCTCTTGATAGAGTATTGAAATTGAATTAGTGGGATTTACTTGCATATTCACTCATCATTCAACTGATTGTAAGAGTCTAGTTGAAACTAACGAACAGGATACCAGCCCAGATCTCAAACATTCACCATAACCCATCCCATGGAGTGTGAAGTACTGAACCATCCATTACCACAGAGTGTCTCCACTGTTACTTTGAGGTGGTGCTGAAAAGTCCTCAGCCCAAACAAGAACTATGAAACCTACATGCTAGTCCACATATTCACCCCAAAGTTGGACAAACTTGGCACATTGTTTCTTAAGTTTCTTTTACCCATCCCCTCCAAATTCTGATGTCTGGTCACTGAAATACTGTTCTGCTGTTGCCATCATCTTTTGCATCATGAACATGTCCTTCCTTTCAAACTCCTTTTAAGATTTAGAAACAGGAAATAGACAGATGGAACAAAGTCTGGTTTGTAGGGTAGATGGTCTATGCACTCAAAATTCTTCAAAACATCCTTTGTTTTGTCAACCCTGTGAGCAGGTGCATTGTCCTACAAAAAGAGAATACCTTTCCACAGCTTCCTTCATCGTTTTCTCTTCAATGACTCCTTTAATCAGCACAAGTTGGAGCAGTGTTCCGCATTGACTTTTTGGGCTTCTGAGGATAGTCAGTCATCAAAATACTTTGCTTATCCCAAAAAACTGTGACCATTGCCTTTCCTGATGACCTTTGAATCTTGAATTTCTGTGGGTGCTGCCACTGCAAAGACTGTTGTTTGGTCTCCAGATCATAATAAATGTAGCTGGCTGTACAGATGGGCAGCATGCAGTTGCCCCTTTACTGGCTGGCTGGATCGAGGCCACAGCCACCTCATGCCGCAGCCCCGATCTGGCCTCTGGAGAGCGCAAAAAGGAGCTGAAAACAGGGGTGCCATAGCCATGGTGCCGTGGCTTTATGATGCCCCTTTGGCGCTGCATCATGTAGATGCAGCAACAGAGTTGCACCATGATGGCGTGCAGCGTGTAGACCAGAGCGTGCCAAATTGCACCCTAGGGATGGAGTTAGAGCATCCAGCATGCAGACGCTGCACCCTAACTCCGCCGGTCTGTATAGGGCCTTAGTCGTGAAGGAGCTACAAGATCCCTTTGCTTACTGATTTTCCAGACTAACACAGCTATGCCTTTGAATTCTACAAAAAACAATATTTGCTATCTCTGGACTAGCGGTGACTGGTGAATCTCATATCAGTGAGGTAGTGAATCTACTCAGGGTTTTTCTCTGAACTGTGAAGGAGGTATCCAGGGACTATGATATTGTGCCCTTGTCTTTCAGCCCTGATCTTGTTTAGCAACTGCCAATAGTCCACCTCTGCCACAAAGGTACATCTGTGGGTGAAATGGCCTCAGCTGGAGTTAGAAGAGACTGGTGATGCTTTCAAGAAAGGGAGATGCTGCAGTGCACTTTAGGAATGTTTGAAAAACATTGCCAGGTTTATTCACTGAGAATACTTTTGCTTCAAATACTTCATAGAAAGATCAAACATCTCCTTCTAAGGTCGCAAAGAACTTTGCAACTGAAACATGCAATATTCAAGGTTAATTGTTTTTTTTTAGACTTTTCAATTCGTTCTGTAAATGCAAGATTGAGTATGATAACAAATGTTTTTTCCCTTTAAAAATACTTTGACAGCCTCAGTGTTAATGGCTCCAAACAACCTGCTAATGGGATTAACAATGGTATTTGCAACTTTACCATCAATCTTTGTTTGCTGAGTTCATTCCATTTGTCTTTTCATGCAGACTTCAGTCATTAACCATTAACCCTCTCCACCTATACTGTATCCCTTTCTCCAAATGACAGGTATTATTGAGCATATTCCTTTCAAAACTATTTGTTACATTAACAAATATCTATCTAAGCTTATTGACAAAGAATCAGTGATGCTCAGTGGTATATTTCTGTATCCAGTGTCTCACAACTACAGTTCTCAGAATTCCATAGCATTGAGTCGCAACAGGTTAAGTGGTGTCAAACTGGATTAATTCTGCAGTTCCTTCGATATTTCCTTGTCCAGGTTTCTGATTTGGCTAAATATACTGAAATATGTTGTGACTTTTAAAAATAAGTTTTTGATACCATGTCCTTCTTAATTTTAAACACAGATGATTTCTCAGATTTACAAGAAATTTAGTTGACTTGAAGATGCAAGAAAATACAGTCTCCCTACATCTTGAAGATACAGTCCTTTCATGGGACCATACCACACTTGAAAGTATGTGTCAGGATTCCTTATTTGAAAGCACCACTGCTTTAGAGACTGTCCCCATGTGGAAAATATACTTGTCATGGAATAAGCGAAGATGGTGATGTGTTTTCAGTTTGAGTGTTGGACTAGGACACTGGACACCGGGATCGATTCCCAGCTCAGCCATGTAAACCCACTGGGTGATCTTGGGCAAGTCATATTTTCTCAACCGCAGAAGATGGCAATGCCAAACCCTCTTTGAAGAAACTTGCCAAAAAAACCCAATGACAGGTTCACCTTAGAGTTGCCATATGTCAGAAATGACTTGAAGGCACACAACAACAAACATGCTCTCTGAGATGGCATGCATATAAATTAGTGTAATGAGAAAGTTGTCTCTCATGCTTTTGTATGCATATAAATAAAACCTTCCCCTGTTGACAGGTTATACTTGCTCATGCTAAAATGGCACCTTTCTGTGCTCTTCTCTCCATTCACATCTCCCCAGGAAAGATTAATAAACCTTGAGAACTCTTAATTCACTTTGGGAACCAAGCTATAGAAACCACACAGCCTGCATTGGTCTCACATTAACATTTCCAGCAGTGTAAACCAACTAAAGCTCAAGGGAGAATGAAATACAACTCCCATGTAGATTGCAAGTACTTAATCCCTTAAGAGCCACTGTTCTTGATCCTATAAGCAGAGCAGGGAATCTTTTGTTTTCTAGATAGTTTAGTTTTCAACTCTCAGCCCCCACTGATAATGGTAAGTAGTTGGGTGAGTAGTTGTCCAAAACATGTTGGGAGCGGTAACAGATTATGCACTCCTGCCACAAATTAAGAGTCAAACTGGCATACATATCTGGACACACATATCCCAACCTCAGTAAAAGTTGGCAATTACAAAGTGAACAGAGTACATCATTGCAATGGCAAGGGCAATGATGCCTTTCCTCCTGTAGGGTCTGTATCTTAAAGGTTAACTACTGCAGTCCTAAATTCTCACAATGAGGCTTACATAATGCAATTTCTGCTAATACAACAGGGAGAAATTGTTATTAAACCACAGATGAGCAGTGAGCACTTCTAGTGCTTGCTAGTGGTCATCACAGCTAGCATACCATGACAGCTAAATAACAAGTGCTTAAGAATGAGATGCTGCTGTGTGTGTCTTTTAAATAATGCCTGTTTTATTTTATCTGAGTTGAGGCAGGAAGTACGTTACAGAAGATCGGCCATATCCTCAAGAGTATTATAAACACTTGTTGCCAGCATAATACAATTACATTCCAGTGTACTTGAGGGAGTCCTAAAATTTCTGAAAGACAAGGTCAAACTCTGAGAGCTTCCAGAATCCCAATAATTTATAATTACTGAGTTCACTCTTTCTCCCCACCTATCCTTGCTCATCCAACTTTCTTTATCAGTTGCCAATAAGGATAGTTTTAGGGACCATATTTCTTATTAAGATTAAAATGAATGATTTCAGCATTTTAGTTCCTCATCTATCTCATTCTGTAATTATAATTTCATGGGGAGCAATAAGTAGGATGACATCTAATCTTTCTTTGACAAGGGAGACAACTCTGTTACCTTAAGGTGCCAAGGTCAAGAGTGGTATCCTCAGTGGTACTGAAACAGCATCCGTCCACTTGTCCGTCCCTCCATCCCTTTATTTGCATTGTGACTTTCTTCCAAGCTGGGATTCAAGGTGATTTACAAAAAGACATAGATTACAATACAACACACACAGTTGATAAAAAATTAAGATTAAAACAGTATTAAGAACAGAATCAAGTTTGCCTCCTTTTCAGGATACACACTTGGTGCTTAGTTGCGCCTCTAACTCTCACCCCTGTTTACAGTCTTTGGGATTCTTATCCTCCCCATACTTTGTCCCACCTTGCAGCATTTTAGTAAATTAGCCATACTTATGCTCCATTTCACCGAGGCACTGTTATGCAAATCACATTTATGCACTGCTTAATTGGGAAATGGAATGTGAGAGGAGGCTTCACCATATTACAAACAATGAATATTTAAATTAGCCTGAAATGCATCTTGTGGCGCTTATGTGCCTATTAAAAATGTCAGATCTGAATCGCTTGTTTGCTTCAAGTTGAGTAATGTGTGTGCTCAGGTATGGCCTCTTCTTCAATGACTGTTGAAAACCTCTAGAGTTGCAAATGGCATTCCATCAACATGGCTTCACTTTGGTTGAGTACACCCCCTGCAAAATAGCTTCCAACCAAAACCAAACAATATGTCTCCTTGCATATTTAAGAACACCATAGGCCTCACCAATTTTCCCTGTTTGAATGCATACAGCGTTTTCATACAAGACACTAATAGCACCCGAAGCTAGTCTCATAGCATTTGCATGCATGTGCGCGCGTGAATGATGTTAGTGGGACAGAAGAACAAGGGAGACATTTTAAAAGTGCATATGTTTTAGCTATTGTACCTTTCTGATTAGCATTATAAATGAGATGGTGACGAAAAGCATTTTTAATATTATGGTTGAAAACACTCACAATGCCTCCCTGGAATGTTGGTTGATTGACTGTGATCTAACTCAAATAAATCAGGAAAGAGCATAAAATAATTATGGTACAACTGAGCCCAAAGGGGAGTGTGAGTGATTATTGTTGAGTCCAAACAATCTTGTTTCAAGTTGTTATGTATTTAAGGTGCAAAACACTGTATTACAAAGGGAAGTGGGCTGCCCTCCCTCTTGCTGCACTGATAATGAATGAATATAGATGTAACTAGGTACACATAAATATTTGCAACCCCCTTTTATTGTAATTTTCTAAGGCATAACTTCACTCCTTTAGTGGCATAACTAATGTTTTAGTTGCCTTCATAGTCACAGGATATGGCCTCACTGAATAATGGAAGAAGAATATATTAAGATTGTGCCTTGTACTACTGTATCTGGTCAAGATGACATAGATAGGAGGGGAGTGTACAGGCCAGAGCTTTGTACAATTCAATTTTTTAAAAAATAATAATTTAAAAATTACTATCGCAGTTACGTTTGAGAACAGAAAGTAAATAATTCCTTATAGATTGCAACAATGCTGGCAAGAGTCAGCATGGTGAAATGGTTTGAAATGTTGTATAAGACTCTGGTAACCCAGGGTTCAAATCCTCACTCAACCGTGAAAACCCACTGGATGACCTAGGGCAAGGCCTACTTCTTGGCCTTGAAGAAAGACAACAGCAAACCCTTTTGAACAAATCTGGCTGAGAAAACCGCATCACAGAGTTGCCGTAAGTAAAAAATGACCTGAAGGCACAAGGCAAGAACAACAATGACAATACCGGTTGTAATTATAACTATATCAGTAATCTTGGAAGTATAACTGATAAACTTTTAAAAATAGATGTTTTAAGTTCTAGAAATCCCAGTAAACTATCACAAAACAGGGGTCCTGATTCAAAGGAAGCTTCTATGCATTCTTTACTGGATTGTTGTTACGTGCCTTCAAGTCATTTTTGGCATGTGGTGACCCTAAAATGACCCCATAATGGAGTTTTCTTGGCAAGATTTGTTCAGAGGAGATTTGTCATTGGCTTCTATTGAGGCTGAGAGCATGGGAATCGAAACCTGGTCTGCAGAGTTGTAGCCTAACACTTAAACCACTACACCACACTGGCTTATTATCAGAATCAGGAGCGCAAATCAGATGAGCATTGAAATTCTGATGACTTACAATTCCCTGTTCACTTACAAACTGTTACTTTTTGTCTGTCTTGCATCCAAGAAGAAATAATTTCACATTTTTTTCCTCCCTAATAATTGATATGTGAGTTTTGCACATTTTAAAAAAAAGTTTTGTTTTTGTTGTTTTGATTTGCAACGCACAGGACAGTGTATCTCCTGTGCAAAAAAATGTTGTTTTATCCAAAGCTAAGGTTTTGCACACAAGCCAACTTTTGTACAAGTAGGGTTTTTTTTTTCACAGACAGGTCTGAAAATATGAAACAAAAAACAAAAACCATAACCCCACTAAACCTTACAACGATGTTTCATTGTGTCAAAGCGCTTTTTCTTGTCAAGCCTGAGAAAAGTGAATTTTCTTTAAATCCCTAATGGTGCCTTGCTTTAATTGTGAGAATGCACATCCAGATGCTGCAAAACGAGGTGGACAGAATTTTCTCGTTATCTTTCCTTTAGTGAAAATGGGATTCTTCTGTTGCAGTTGGATAAACCTGATTCAATCTTACTAAAGCCCTTGAGAATGAGATATTTTGAAGAGGAAAATCAGGCAACAACGAGAAAGGAATTTCGTTAAGAGTATGATTGCAGATTATAATGAATAAATGTCCCTAGCCACCAATATAATGGCTCTTAAATGTTCTCTTCAAATGTATTTTTTTTTGTACTTGCATCTAGGTAAATTTGCAAACCAGTGCAATGTAAAGTGACTTGTTTTGAACTGAAAACAAACAAACAAACAAACAAACAAACGTAAATCAGATTCCTATCTAGTCGTAACTATTAAGCTTATTGCATGGCACTTGGAAGAATGGGAAAGGAACAGAATGGAACGGGGGGGGGGGGGGAATGTGTGTTACCACATGGGAGAATGCCACCAATGCCACTGGGAGTCCCCAAGCCATTCCCCAGCTGTTCCATGGCAGCTGATTTTGAAGAACGGTTCAAAATTGTCCTTCAAAACTGGCTGCCAGGAATGGATGGGGAATGGCTTGGGGACTCCCGGTGCCATCAGAGGCATTCTCCTGTGTGATAACACATTTTTTCCTCTCATTCCATTCCGTTCCATTCCCAGTCCTGCAAGTGCCGTGTGATAAACTTAATTCTAGGTATACAGTGGTCCCCTGGGTTACGAAAGTAATCTGTTCCGGATTACCTTTCATAACCCGGAAATATTCCTAACCTGGGGGACCGCTTTTTTTGCCGGACAGCGCGGCAGATTTAAAGGGGCCGCATGGTTTTTTAAATCGTAACCCGGGGTTTTATTCGCAAGCCGAGGCCGTTTTTGCGGCCCCGGCTCTTTCGTTCCCCGGGGTTTTCGTACCCCGGGGGACCACTGTACAATGGTGGTGTTACCAATAGTTATGCAAAATGTTACATGTAACATCTGTTTGGATTAACATATTCTGTGAGAGGTTGCCTTTGAAGAGTGTTTGGAAGCTTCAGCTGGTCTGAAGAGCTGCAGCCATATAGTTAACTGGAGTCGGCAACAGGGAGCATACATATTCCTTGTTGGCTGTCTATCTGTTTCTGTCTCAATTTGAAGTGCTGGTGATGATCTTTAAATACAGTTGGCCCTCCTTATACATGGATTTTTTATCCATGGATTTGAGCATACACGGCTTGAAAGTATTTCCCAAAAGTATAAATTCCAAATAGCAAACTTTGATTTTCCATTTAAATATGGGACACCATTTTGTTGTGCCATAATATTGAATGGCAAATCTCAAGCTCGGCCAAATGGATCACTAACAATGGTCTGCCCTGGCCTCACATCAGGGGGCATGGAGACGCACTATCCACAGTGCTGCAGCCTCTTTCGAGAACTCACGCCGAATGAGTATCAATGCAGAAAAAACAACAACTTGGAAACATCACTCAAGGAGACTTTTTGCTGTGCTCTCTGCAACAGGACTTGTTTATCTCAGTTTGGCCTTTTTAGTCATCAACGCGCTTGTAGAAAGTGTGGGATGAGTCCTTCCTGAATCTTCATTAGTGATGAAAAGCCAGAGATATTGTTATCCATGGAGGGTCCTGGAACTAAACCCCAACGGATAACAAGGGCCCATTGTATATGGCTCAGGTCCAGGTTATTTGAAGGACAATATTCTCCTATATTAACCTGCTTGAGTTTTGAGATCTTCTGTTCTCTGTCCCACCACCTTCATAGATATATTTGGTGGGAATATGGGAGATGGTCTTCTCAGTGTCAGCCACGGCTCTGGAACCCCTTCCCATAGAGGTTAGACTGGAACCCTCCTTCCTATCTTTCCCTAAGCAAGTAAAACCCTTTGTGTGTTTGTTTTAACTATTGTAAGCTGCTGTGAACCCCATACTGGTAAAAAGATAGGAGGAAGAGGTGGAGAGTCAGTGTGGCATAGTGATTTGAGTGCTGGACAATGGCTCTGAAGACCAGGGTTCAATTCCCACTCAGCCATGAAAACTACATTGGGCAAGTGACAGGCTCTCAGCCTCAGGGTAAGGCAATGGTAAACCACCTCTGAACAAATCTTGGCAAGAAAACCCTATGATAGGTTTGCCTCAGCTTTGCCATAAGTTGGAAATGACTTGAAGTCACATCACGCACACACATTCACACACAGACATTTGAGGAGCACGAAAATGATCATTTTGAATTCAGGCTGGTGCTAATTTTATTTCATATCTGGATTGTTTAGATGGCTCTTGTAGCCAGATCTATTACTCAGATCTCACAACAGTGACTGCTTGGCGCCTTTTGGCTCATACACAAGAGAGTGTGTATGTGTGTGAGCATATTTTATGCTATAATATAATATAATATAATATTATAACAAACATTTGCAGACTACACTTCTGTAAGCTCAACATAAATGACATCTCCCAATCCCCATTCCTGGGCAAATTGCACCCACCCAACCCCCCCTCTACCGTTTTGAATAAATTCAAAATCTCTAGGCGAAAACAGCTTTTAAAAAGAATAGGTAAACATATACATATGAAAGTAGCATTTAGATCAGGAGCATTAATTTGTTTTACATTTAGGGGAATTAGCAGGTCAAATTATTCAGCCTTTTCATTATTTACTATAGAAAAACGAAGAGATTTTAAAAGATACTATTCTAATGAGTGTTTGTTTTATTATTAAAAATAATTCATCTCTATTAAATACCATATGAATCACAGAAATTAGAGAGGGAAGAAACATATTAAGTCTTTTATCTTATTTCTATGGCAAAATAGTTCCCAATAGTATATTTTCCACACTTTTATCCAGTCTAATTTAAAGGTATCTTATATAATGATGCTTCCACTATATCCCATGGGAAATTATTGAATATATTGAACAGTGTCATAGCAATTACATTTTAAAAATGTTCTATCCTGCTTTACATATTTTTATTATTATAAGGAGCTGATCAGTTCATAAAATGAAATAGTGTTGAAATATTTCAAATGCTACACTTTTCTAAGTCCCTTGCCTACCTTTTGTGAATGTATAATAATTTGCCTTACTTTTAAGAGAAAAAAACTTCTCCCATTTTTTAAAATTTTGCACAAATAGTATTTTTTAAAACAAGAAATAAAAAAACGTGAAAAGGAACAAATTAAAAAGACTAAACATGTATGTCTCTTGATTGATAGGAATTCTCTCATGCTGATAGGAATGGGCAGCAGTGTGTATTTGGATATGTCAGATGGAAAAGGCTATGCTTTCTACCTATCCCTCTGCATTTTTATTTGGTATTATATCTTACCATGACACTTATAGCTAACACCCAAGATCGTAACCTTATGCTTACAGTTTTTTTAAAATTAGAAGTAAACACACAGCAACCTTTTATCATTGATAGTGTCAAAATTCTATAGACATATTAAGTGATATCATTTCCTTTTAGGCAGATTTTTACAAATGGGATAAATGACACTGAGGGAAACTGACATGTCCAAGGCCATTCAATTACTTCATAGCTGAGTAATATTGGAAGGGATCCAAGGTTTCCCATTGCCAGTACTCATTGTTGGCTAGGCCACCCTGACATTTGTTTTTCTTGCAACTTCACTGTTAACTTCAAACATCAGACAGCTGCTGTGTCTATAGAATGCAGCCTGGCCTATGTATTTAGAGTAGGTGAATCACTTGCGTCATAGTCCATGCATTAAGATATACAGGATGATTAAAAAAGAATGATGCAAAACCAAATACGAACAGCTTTACTTTTGCACCATTGTTTTTGAATCACCTAGTATATCTATTACCTGTATTAGGAAATATCATGCACCAATGGCCAACTATCAATGAGCAATCTAGGATGTCGAACAATGAAAAGGAGCCATACTGGTGTCTGTCCTTGCTGTTCCTTATTTACTTTCTGGTGCTAGCTTGCTCATAACTGACAAAAGGTAACAGCTGGCATGCCAGTTTCTCTAGTTCAGGGGTGGGCAACTGTAGAAAAGCAAAGGGCTGCATTACCCCTGGAAACCCTGACAGGCCGTCCTCGCTCACTGCATGTACTCCTGCAAACAACAACAACAACCATAACAACTATTTCCCACACTCCAAATGCTCTCTAGCAGACAAGGGGTCATTTTCAGTATGTTTGGGGGGGGGGGGGCTTACTAAATATTTTTGCACCCAGGAGAAGCCATTTTTTAAACAACAGTATGTGAGTGGAATTCATTTCTTGTTTCAAAAAAGGGTGGAAACGCACCCCATCCACTAGAGGCATAAAGCCACAAAGGTAATAATTATTTTTTAAACTCTGCTGCTAGAGATGGCCCCTGATCACTTCCTTTTGGTAAAGACAGGCCTGCATAACTTCTAGCTGTTCCAATTTAGCAGGGACCATCCCGATTAATCCCCTGTTGTCCCACTTTTCAACTGTTTTCGAAATATTCCAATTTCTCTCTCCTCCTCCCACTTTCCCCCTTTTGCCAAGTTTATTTTATCTGCGGGTCAAAGCACAAAAGCAGTTTGTACTCAGTTAACTCATCAGGGATGAGAGGAGGGGTGAATTCTTCCCCTTTCCAGTAGGCTCAGGCAAAAGAAAACTACTGCAGTCTCTCCTAGTACATTGTTCTTCACATTAACAACTTTTGCCATCTTGATCATAGTCTGATCTTGCTTGGCTCTGAACTGACAAGATTCTCCTTTTCCCAAGCTTTTTACAAAGTGTGTTGATTCCATTGGTCTAATCTGCTGTCTAATTTGCCAGAGTTTGCCATGGATTTTCCAAAGAAGATCAATGGCAAATGGGGGTCAATTTGACTCCTGGTAAACCCTGTTTACCTTGGGATCAGGCTGGATCCACCAGATTAGGTCCAGTCTGCCAAGATCTAGCCCGATCCTGGCCCCAGGGTATTGGCCTGCGTTGTCCAAACAGGACGACACGCACATGAGGACAAAGGACAGCCTCTCAGTCTTTTTTTTCTTACAGATTTCCCTTCCCACATCTGATTTTCCTAAAGTAAGAGCAATATTGCAGAGAAGCATTCCTGATTTGCTTTTTTCTGTTCTCTCTTCAGTTTTGAATTTTGTTTCTTTTTGCGATTTGCATAAACATTTTTAAGGCTTAGCTTTACTGGCTTCCTTCTCTCTACCCCCTCCTTTTGATTTACTAATCTCTGTTTGTGCCAGGTCTGCACAGTGTTACAGGAATGAATATATAACTTGTTTGAACTTTTGGAGAAATTTTCCTGTCTACTTAGACCAACAGAGATTTTTTCCCCCCGTGGAGCAATGTTGTATTTACCCAGTAAATTAACAATGCAATTGTACATGTATCTTGTTGTTTTGTGCCTTCAGGTCTTTTCTGACTGACGGTGACCCTAAGTCACTTTTTTTCTTGCAGAATTTACTCAGAAGGCGTTTGTTTTTGTTTTTTTTTCCTTCAAGGCTGAGAGAGTGTGATTTGCACAATGCTGGGCTTCCATGGCTGAGCAGAGATTTGAACCCAAGTCTCCAGAATCATGGTTCAAAGTTCAAACTGTGACACCATGCTGTCTGTATTCAAAATTAAGTCCCAGTGAATTTGACAGGACTTACCCCTAGAAGAATGTGTACAGGATTGCAGCCTGAGACACTCTAAAAGGTAATTGAAATGCATACATTGCCTTATGACAATGGTGGTTTTCTCAACTATATCCTGTTCAACTAATTTCATTATGTTTATCTCCTGAAGCTAAAAGTATTGCACATTATTTTCTCCCTTTTCTGGCCCATTTTTATTCTATGAACACCCCGGGAAGTTAGTTAGGTTGAGAAGCTGCAATTAGTTGAAGGTAACAACATGAGAATTATATTATGAGGAATCTGGAATTTGACATAATCTATAATGTACCTTGGGCAGAAGGGTAAGAACATAGAAACCATACAGTGGATCTGAGAAAAAGGTGGAATTCTGAGCAGGTCTGATAAAAGATATTTTGATTTTTGAATAATATATTATATAATGTTATAATTATAGTTAATCATGGTCTGTATGCACATATATAGTAGGGCCTTGCTATCTGCTGGGGTTTGGTTTCAGAAACTCCTGTGGATACCACAATCCATGGGTGGTCAAGTACAAATACAATGGCATAGTTAAATGATGTCTCTTATACAGAATGGCAAAATCGAGGTTTCCTATTTTTAATTTATACTTTTAAAAAACATTTTCATGCTATCAATGCTTGAATCTGTGGATAAAGAATCTGTGGACATGGAGAGCTAACTATACAGAGTATTGTTCTTATTGATTTGGGTTTTCTCTTTTTTAAAAAGTTTTCTTAAACTCACTATGTAAATTTCAGTGTTTTTCTGCTTCAAAATAGTAATTTTGCATATTATTTCTCATTAATATCTTCTCCCTTTTCATCATCTGGCTGTAGCCTTTTGACCACAGTCTGATGTTGTTTGGCCACACATGTTTCTTGTTGGCTCATTTATTGAGAACTATCAAGATAGTGGTATTATAATTGGACTCTGCATATTTGGACTTACCCTTTAGTTATACTTTGGACTTGATATTAATATTTTCTTTCACATTCATAGTTAGTATGTAAGTTTGTTGTTAACTCTTTGTTATTGTCAAACTGTGTTTATATATCTTTATCCCGCACATTATAGTTATATTGCATTTACACTTTGTGTGGTTCTTGGTAATTTATAGTTCACCCAGTAGTCTGTTTGCTTTCCGCTTTCTGCACTGGCCACACGTGTCCCCATTTTCATCTGGGAAATGCTGGAAGGTATCAAACTAATGTTTGGAAGTCTTAGGACCTTATCAAATGGAAAGAATTTCTCTTTATTGTGAATGGAGCCAATTGGAACCAATTCGAATTCACGTGAATTTGCTAGTTTAGCGAATTTACGTGAATTCCAATTGCATTTGAAATGCGTTCAGAATTACTTCCCATTACCTGAAAATGACTCCCCCATTGCCCGAAATTGTGTGAGATGCTTTAATTCGCAATAACGTAAAACCCATGATTGCATTCGGAATGACTTCCCTTTTGCCCGAAATTGCGTGAGATACTTTAATTCGCAGTAATGTGAAACCCCATGATTGCGTTTGGATTGCCATTGGATTATACTTCCAATTTCAGATGTCTGATAAGGTCCTTATACTTATAGGATACAGATGACCAGAGGTTCTCTTGGTTTTCTTTTTATTTCTAAAATTGCAACAAAATAAAAATATATTTAGTTATAAAATATGTCAAAAATATGTTTTTGCCTAGAAATGTTGTGCATAGTATAGCAGGGACAATTGTTGTTGTCTCTCATTTACACACATCTAAAGTGAGTAATTATAATTATAAAATTATAAAATTATAATTGTAATTATAAGCTGAAAAAGCAACATGGATTTTCTCAACCCTGGCTGACATTCCTCCAAGAAATTTCTGTGTCAAGACTTGAAAAGCCCTTGAGGAAATGCCTCCATAAGAAGACTATGTTGAATTAACTGGAAAAACTGTGCTTGACAATCACCAGGATGTGTAGGGGCTTCAGATTAGCACACCACTGTTGGGTTATGAGCCAGGATTTGTGAGAAAAGGGGATTCAAAAGACATGCACAGACCTAGGAGTTTATCATACGATGGAATTTGGGGGTATACTCCAATGGCAATCCGAATGCAATCATGGGGTTTCACGTAATTGTGTTATGAGTGTATCTCACGCACTTTCGGGCAATGGGAAGTCATTCTGAATGCAACCATGGGGTTTCACGTAATTGCGCACAAGAGTATCTCACGCAATTTCGGGCAATGGGGGTCATTTTCGGGAAATGGGAAGTCATTCTGAATGCATTCTGAACGCAATTAGAATTCACATTAATTTGCTAGTTTAGCGAATTTACGTTAATTCGAACTGGCTCCATTCGAAATTGGGAGAAATTCCTCCCTTGTGATAAACTCCCTAGAATTGATTCTAGCACCAGAGAAAAAAAGATTCCCAAATATTTACAGATTAAGCAGTATGTGTGGGAAAGGGTTGGGCAAAATAAGTAAAAGCTTAGCCAGATGATCAATTTATATGTGCTGCAACTGCATTCCACCTGCAGCATAATCATGTGCTTGGTGAAGGATTGCTAGGCTGCAGGGGGAGACATACTTCTGGCCGCTTCTTTTATTTTCTTATTTTATTTAAAGAAAGAATAGCATTGCTCCAAAAGAACTGAAGTTTTTAAAAAATAATGTGCTGGTAGGAGAGAAGTGATCTTCTTGCAGTTTGTAATGTTTATATTTAATTTTTTTGCAACAGTTTCTCAGCAGCTTACCTTTAATGAGGCACCTTTGTGAAGAAAGAGCCTGTTAACAAAAGGCAAGCTTGTTCAGTCTGTCTTCTGCTTGAGCATGCAGACTAGAAGAAATGTTGTGTGCCTTTTTGGAATCACACTCAGTACATACGGTTGATGATGTAGGTAGAGAAGCTGTATTGAAATGTTGCTTTCGATGAAGATAGAAGCAAGCTTGGTGAGGAAATAGGAGAGGGTTGCTTCCAAGATTTGGAATTCCCTAGAAGATTGGCTGTACCCCTGCTGCTCTTTTAAAGGTCCTTTTGGAGTCTGCGCTGCTGTTATCTTTTCTATTACACTTACATGTATTTTAAGCTGTTTTAACGGTGTACTTTTAATAAAATCATTTGTATAATTTTAAAAAAAAATCTTAATAAGATTTTAGCTTGATTTTGTTTTCAATGTTGTATGGCATTATGCGCTATAAAATAACTAACTAACTAAATAACAATAAATATATTGGACTAGCATTTTCTCAATAAATGTATGTTTTGCGCATGTGTGCATGTGTACGCATGTATGTGTGTATTTTACCCACAAAGTGATGGGAAATTGTGTATTCCCACATAGGGTACAACTCTAAATGAAAATGGCTGGACTTTAAATAACAAATGTATAGTTATATGCTGTTACACATGCATATAACTGTAGGTTCTTGGGACAGACAGTGCAATTTTGTGCCTGCTCACATAGGACTACACCTTGCTATCTGAACTCTTTCATAGTTCATAGTGATAGCATTTTGATACTATTTTGATACCCACCTTGAATCCCACTGTGGGAGAAAGATGGGATATAAAAGATATAAATCTTGGAAATAAATAAATAAATAAATAAATAAAAATATTATACAAATTATACAAAAAAAATTTATACAAATGATTTTAACTGCTGTGGCACCATCCTACCGATTCCTGGGCTTGATAATTTCATGCAGTATTCAGAACTCTCTTTCGGAGAATTGTAGTCCCTCACACTACAGATTGTGGGATTCTGCAGTCATGGCAGTTAGTGGCATGAAAGTGCTCTGACTATGTAACATAAAAGAGGACTTGTTGCATCTCGTACAGGAAATCTGTGAGACCCGAGTTACTCATAATTAACTTATTCCATTGACTTCGGGGGAAATTATTTCAAAAATATGTTTTTGCCTAGAAATGTTGTGCATAGTATAGCAGGGGAAACCCGTTGTGGTCTCTCATTTACACACATCTAAAGTGAGTAATTATAAATTCTAAATGCAATGTGGATTTTCTCAACCCTGTCTGACACTCCTCCAAGAAATTTCTCTGTCAAGACTTGAAAAGCCCTTGTTTCCCAAAAGAATCAATCTGTGTCAACAAGAACTCATTGTAAGGAACCTGATGTACAGACAAGTGGGAGAAGACAGCAGTGGTGTCATGACTAACTTTGGGTGGATTGGGCCCGAAAACTAGAAATGCCATAAAGCAAGGCTGGAGGTCAGTTTTATGAAACCTCTTCCAGCTATTTGTGCATCCCTCTTTCTTCTCTAGGTTCTCATCAATCCCAAAGTATCACTGTCCCAAACCCATTGACTCTGCAAGGAAATATTACCCAACAGAATAACACTGGTTGCATAATCCAGAATAATAATAAAGAATAACGCTTGAAATAATCCAGTTTGACACCACTTTAACTGCTGTGGCACTGGGCCCTACTGTCTTCTCCCACTTGTCTATACATCAAGTTCCCTACGATAATTGGGGCTTTCTAGATTGGCAAAAAGAAGTGTGTTCATGGCTGCATGAAACTCTAGCCTTTAGATGAGAAAAAGGGAAAGTGTGCCATGAAAACACCTTTTTTGCGTTTTAGGGGAGAAGAAGTGCCTTTAAAAAGGTGCTGGTTTTCCCAGCTTCTTTTTTAAAAACTGCGGAACAGCACAGCTCCATCTAAAGGCTGCGGTGCAGCTGCTAAGCATTAAGGAAAAGGCAACTTCATGTCACAGTTTCCTGCCAATCTAGAAAGCCCCAATGAGTTCTTTTTGATACAGATTGATTCTTTTGGGATGCAAGAGACATACTAACTAACATGCCGTGTTTCCTGGAAGAATCACTTATATTGGGTGGGTCTAGGGCAGCAGGAGTGTAACAGTGGCCACCAGAAGGTCCTGTGTGGGGCAATGTAGCTGAAAAGATGCCCATCTCTGCCTTAAAGTATAACAGAAATGCTAGTCCACTAGTTTGGCAATGGTGTTTTTTTCCTTCTCTTAGAGGAGATCCATAAATGAGAATTCCCACAGCAAAGGAATTGGACAAATCAGACTTAATGGAAGCCTTCTGGCTGTTGGGAAATCACTCCAAATTTTCACTCCATTTAACATGAAAGCAATCAAGACATACGTGCTTCAATTTTTCACAAGATCCTCACCAGCCTTACACTGGAGAGAGATTTATTTTCAGAAATATCAGCTTTTAACATACTTAGCATCTCTCCAAGGATTGCACAAGCATCCAGAAACCATCATCTGTGAACTAGCAAAAATGAAGCTTCATTTCAAGGGAGAGGATGCCAGAAAATAAAGATATTATTTAAAACTCTTCCTTTCTTGAGCAGTGTGAAATTCAGGACAGCCTTGAAAGGTTAAATTTCTTGTGATGGAATAATCATTCCATGAAGGTAAAGTGGGGAGCAATACAGAGCTTTAGAAAATAGAGCAGGGAATGGTTATTCCAGCTGGAAGAGTAGATTGTTTTTTAAACTTGATCTGCTTCTCAGTTCAATTATACCAATGTTTACCTGGGAAAGAGAGCTCACTGGGATGGAAAGACCAATCCTCTACTTAGGTTATTGCAAAAATGGCCATACGCTGCTGCTACACTTGTGTTAAAGTCAGCAACTGGTGCAACAAATACTCACTCCAAATCAACACCTGTGATTTTTACTGGCCGTGGGTCAGAGCTTAGAAGTAATGAATTATCAATAACAAGTGACTTGCAATTAATTCATTTTTCCTCACAATAAATATATGACTAGATTACATTAAAGTTGTAATTTGATGAGTGATAATGTCACTCCTTTTGTGACAATATCTGTGACATTTTAGTTCTTTTGTAGTTAGGGAATTTGACCTTACAAAATGGTAGAGGAGGAATATATCATTGTTCTAGAGTTGATTGGTGCTGTACCTCATGCTCTATTGTGGGTGCTGAAATAACAATAAAGTAGACAGGAGGAAAGGGTTTTATTTATTACCACATGCCAGCGGCTTGTGTCATTCATATTTTTTTTTGTAGGCCTTGAAAGTATAGCTAAAAATAAAAGTAATTTTCCTCCAATGGTTTCATATCATCCTAAAGAGAACTGACAAGTTAGTTGACACCAAATTTTGGGCTGATCTTAACTATCTTTATAAATGACTTGGCTGAAAAAGTAAAGGAGGATGGCATCCACACGGCTGGTGTCACCCTCCCTCCCCATTGACCTCCTCCCATTTCGTAACATACAGAATCCTTAGTCATGGTTTTTTGCACTAATGTTACTCATAAATTGTAATCCCCACATACCAATGAATGGAAAGCTTATCGTTGTGACATTAAACCACTATCAAAATTAAAATTAGACCTTCCAATTATAATATCATACACACAACCTAAATGTATCTACATATAAATAGTGAATATTGGCTTAAAATGTGATGTTTTAAAATAAAATTTTAAAAGAATATTTTTTTAAATTGAAATTTGAATTTTAAAAAATTCTGGGTCTACTCCTTTCTCTTTTCACTGATGAGTTTCATCCCACTCTGACCACCTCTTAAAGCATTTAAAAGGGAAACAGATGAATGCCACAGCCCATTTTAACCAAAGGTAAGTGTTGGAGAAGTAGTGTCACCCCCCTCCCCCATGGTGTCACCTGGTGCAGTCCGCACTCCCTACTGATGCCACTGATGCTGCTCAGTCTACAGGTAACATGAAACTGGAGAGTTAGATTCTACCTCAAAAGACAGTATCACAAGTCAATATGACCTTAACAGACTAGAGAACTGGGCCAAAAGAAATAAAATGAACACCAGCAGGAATGAATGCAAAATTCTGGATTTAGAAAGGAAAAATAAGATGCACAAATACAGGACGGGAAGTAACAGCCAAAAAAATAAAAAAGTGAATCCAGTTCTAGACTGCAACATTAGAAGTACAGTGTTCCGATTATAATGATATCCATCTTATTCTTTTCAGTCAAGCCTCATTTATAATACTGGGTGCCACATTTGAGAGGATTATTGACAAGCAGTAACACTTCCAGAAGAATGCATCCAAAGCAGTAACCTTTCTGTAAACAAAGCAAAGGAATAGTTTCAGGCGTTTGGTACAATTAGCTTGGAAAAGGGGTGACAAAGAGACGACATGATAGTCATCTTGAAATATCTGAAGGGATGCCATTTAGTCTGTGAGCCGCCTTGGGTCCCTCCGGGGAGAAAGGCGGCATATAAATGCAATAAAGAAATAAATAATGGAGTAAGCTTGTTTTCTGTTGCTTCAAAGACTAGAACAGGAACCAATGGATTCAAATTACAAGAAAAAAGATACCGCCTAAACATTGGGAAGAAAATCTTTACCGTAAGACTATTCAGCAATGGGGTGGGCTTCCTGGGAGGCTGGTAGATTCTCCTCTGGAGGTTTTTAAGCACAAATTGGATGTGCCTCTTTCAGAGTGCTTTAGTTGTGCGATATGATAGTATTCTTCAGATATCAGAAGGGCTATCATGCAGAAAATGAGGACAGCTTCTTTTCTGCTGCTCCAGAAAAGTGACTGGGTTCAAATTATAGGAGAAGGTATTTTAATAGTGCTTAAGGAAGAATAGTCTGAAAGAAAGAGCTCTTTGAAAGTGAAATGGTCTATTTTGGAAACTGGGGAGTCACTTTCAATGTTGGCATTTGAGAAGTTGTTAGATGGCCTTCTGCAGGTACTGTTTTAGGTCTGGATTCCTGCTTTGTCAGAGGGCTTTGGATGAGATGATCACTTAAGTGTCTTCCAAGTGTATGGTTGTTTGTTCATATTGCCAGCCTTCCCAATGTAATGTCTGTGAAGCATTTTGAATCAAACACAAACATATATACTCAGAAAATCAATAGTTCAGATTCAGTTTCATTATTGTTACCATCCTCAACAGATGTGTATCTTGCAAGGAGAATGATAAAATCCCACAAAAGCCAGTTTAGTTGAAGGAACACATGAATGGACCCAGATGCTACCTAAGTCAATGGCTCAAATAAGCCTATGCAGAAATTATTTTACACAGACCCATGATATTGGCATAGGTTTAAATGCAACTGTAGCAGGTAGACTATGGAAAGGACCATTAAGCAGAAGCAGAAGCAGTCTTGTCAAAAGAAAACACCTTTCACCCCAGGATGGGAATCACATAAAAGGAATCATTGTATATATTTGTCAAAAGGTTGAATCGACTTTGCTTGAGGCAACAGTAGAACTTCCACTAACTCCTAAACTCCCTTAACCAAAATATCGTCAGTACAGGCACACTTCTGTTCACAAAGCTGATGTGTTCCTGGGCATTAATTCTTTAACAGAAACTTTGGTACCAGAGGCAGAAATAACATGGAAAGAATAGGAATCGGTTCCTAAAAATGCACATGTGAAGGGTCAGTTAAGCCCTGGATAAATGAGCAAAAATATTTTGATCCTTCTAGAGGCCACTTGAAAGCTTCTGCATCCAGGGATGATCCTCCTGCCCCCCAGTTTCCTTATGATTTTCATTCTGATGGCCAGGTTTATAGATTTTTGTTTGTTTTTAGTGTGATGGATGTAGCTACCGAGGTAGGCTTATTTGCTCTCTCCCATGCCTGTTGCAGGGAGGCACACATAACTAAGGAGTTTATTGCACTGTCCTTTCCTATCCTTTCCTCCCGAGCTAGGTGTGGGATGAACACCTTTAAATACGGATTTTATCGCATGCCTCTGTGTCCAGGCAGGAGGCATTCTGTACCCTATCATGACACCCCGTACCTGATCTGGACTTCTCCCACACATTTTGAAAGAATGGGATTTTCCCATTCTTTGCAAGGCCCGGGAGAGGTCCGGGGTGCCTCCTGCCTGGGCACAGAGGAGTGCAATAAAATCATCATTTAAATGTTTTCATCCCATGCCTAGTTTGGGAGGAAAGGATGGGAAAGGGCAGTTTGAGAAACTCCTAAAATAGGATCACCTAGAGTAGAAACCCATTCTTTCCCAGCTGAAGCTTTATTGCTTTGTTTGCTGCAGATATTCTGCAACCTGACACTGAAAGTATGTGCCCTTCACCATCTTGCCAATGCCAATGCAGCCAAAAACTTCTAGCTAGACAGAGAATGATTAGGAGAAGGGGGCTGGACAAACACAAAGCTTCTTTGTTAGGGGTGTTAACTGAGATATCCTTGACATAGGACTGTGTCCTTATTCTCAAACAAGTAGGCACAGGATTGAATAATTAGGGTCAGTTTTGAATAAGGATATAAAACAAGAAAAACTTTCTTTCTTTCTTTCTTTCTTTCTTCTTTCTTCTTTGGCAAAAAAAGCTTGTTTGTGGATGTGGAAAATTTCTGTCATGTATGGCTGAACAACTATGATTAATAATTTTCTCTCTTCTGAGGTTATTAACTTTGGAAGTAAAGTGCCACTGTTTTCCATCTTTGATTTTCTATTGAAACTGTTCCTTTTCAAATTACTGTTGAGCAACTTAGGTAACATTTTTAAAATCAAAACTTGAGAGGAAAAAAGAATTCCGTACATTTAAGGGCTCTTTTAAACTGTTCTTTCCTTACTGTGTTAATTATCTAGATCCAATCAAGTTTTCTATTTATAAAATGTCATGCCTAATTTAAATTTAGCAAAGGACATTTTTTTCTACACTAAAATTCACTGTAGCCAGAATGAAAGAAAAAATCAACTGTATGGAAAGCTCTGCAGGGATAGAATAATCTTTATAGCTGTGGCTTTTAAGAGCATGAAACACATAGAAAGCAGTTGTACTATGAACATTCTTAAAGAATATAACTGCAATAATCACAGGTCAGAACATAATTTTTCATTGTCATCCAAGTGGCAGACCATCTCTGTAAAGTTTTCTGCTTAAAATGTAGCAAGTTTCATATTTTCTTGGAAATGGGGCATTTTCAGAAGCCAGGGATAAAGAAAACCTTTGGGTCTCCAAATATTTTGGCATCCAGCTCCTACCAGCCAACATTCAGTATGGCCAATGATTGATAAGAGATTATGGGGATTTTGTTCCCAAACATCTGGTGGGTTAATGTCCTCATCCCTGCCTCAAGATATTAAAAATACGCAGGAAGTGTTTAGAACATAGGAATTAATACCCAATAAAACACATTTAAGAAGGGCATAAGGAAATGTTATCACTGGGAATATATATGTGCCATTGTTACAGTATTTACACATGCTCCAACATGAATATATTTTCCTTTGCTAAAATCCCCACATAATTCTGTATCTTGGTATAGTTGCTTTTCATAGGAGTTTATCAGATGGGAGGAATTTCTATCAATTGCGAAGGGAGCCAATTAGAATTCACTAGTTTAGCGAATTCATGTGAATTCCCATTGCATTTGGAATGCGTTCAGAATGACTTCCCATTACCCAAAAATGACCCCCCATTGTCCAAAATTGTGTGAGATGCTTTAATTCGCAATAACATAAAACCCATGATTGCGTTTGGAATGACTTCCCTTTTGCCTGAAATTGCGTGAGATACTTTAATTTGTAATAACGTGAAACCCCATGATTGCATTCAGATTGCTATTGCATTATACTTCCAATTTCCAAGTCTGATAAACTCCATAATTAGTGATGGATGTCACGGGAGAATTAGTACCTGCTTCCTGCCTCCCCACCTCTGTCTTTCATTGGCATGGTTCTTTTTTTTAAGCCACAAAACAACTACACATTTGAACTCAGAAAGCAAAATGATCAAGAAAAAGAACACTACACACAAGGAATAGCGACAGGAAGAAATGCCATAATTTTACATGGTAGCTTATATCTAAATTTGTGTATGCATATTGGCAACTGGGAACAATCAGATTCCCAACTTGGAGAAAGAGAGGAAGTCCAGCTGATGCTGTTCCAGAAGCGGGGAACATTTGGCCCTCCAGATATTATTGGGCTTGGTTGCTGTTACTGTTGTGTGCCTTCAAGCCACTTCCAACTTGTGATGACACTAAGGCAAATCTATCCTGGAGTTTTCTTGGTGAGTTTTTTTCAGAGGGAGTTTAACACTGCCATCCTCTGAGACTAGGAGAGGTTGACATGCCCAAGGTGACCCACTGGTTTCATGACTACAGTTCCCATTACTCCAAACCACCTTTGCTAGTGGTGACAGTTGGTGTGTGTCTACCCCGTACACTGCTCAGTATTATCATTTTTTTAAATGGGAAGTCTGAGCGCTCTGTGGAGTTTATCATACAAAGGAGATTGGGAATTTATCCCTTGAATATCCTGGAAAAATCACGTACTTATGCAAAACGATTTCACACGATGCTGCACGAAACCCACCATTAAAGTGGTCACAAAGAAGCATTAACACACATCTTTTTACTTTCAGATTTCAGCAACAATGCATTTCTGATATTACTTTATTTGTGCAATTGTGTGTGATAATCATTCGTGCAATTACTCGCCATTTTCATTTTATTTGCGGGATGCTTGAAATGGACTTTAATCTCTCTTCAATGTTGAAATTACCCCCAGTGTGATGAAAGCCCGTGAGATGCTGTATTGGGGAAGAAATGACACATGTATAGCGCCCAGCTGGATTGTAGTATCTGTGAACTTGTTATTTTTATTAAGGCCTGGGGGAAAATCAAATCCATATTGGAAACCTAGCCAGTAATGTCGAATCTGTAGCAGATAACAAATCAAGGAGGAAGCATCAACATTTGCAGGCTAAAAATTCTTATTCAAATTTCAGTCAGTGGAAAATGAAAAACAACTAGTCCTTCTTCGGAGTAAATTAGTACCTATTTATTGAAGAGTTCATTATCACATGAAAAAGCGAGAAGTGGATTGCTAATTAAAGCAGGATGAAGTGTGGACTTTGCAAATAATTTGTGATACTTCTAGGTATAAACAATAAGAAAAACTGCCACTCTGAGCCTACTGCAAGCCTTAAACTGGCTGGCTACAAACAGAGCTCGTAACTGGGTGGCTACAGTTTTTTATTTTGTTAGAATTTATAATTGCATGTTAATCTATTTTATGTTTTAATTAAAATATGCCATGTTTTAAGCATATTTTAAAATTTTATTACAAAATAAAAAATCCATAAAACAGTGATATCTTTACTGGGCCAACTACAAAAGCACAAAATATGTCATGCAAGTTTTCAAAATTTCACTGCCTTCTTTGTTAGGCAAAAATTGTATTTTAATATTGGAGTCACAGGCCTACATTTTGCCTCAGCTGTTACTTCTGTTGTTAGTTAAGATAGTCTAGACGAGGCATATGAATGTAGGCAGAGGCTACTCCCCTTCTATGCCATGTAGGGATGGGTGACACAGATATTAAATATCATAAAGGAGAAGAAAAGTCACAAACCCACATTTTGTCTCAGATGTTATTTCCGTGTTCAGTTAAGATGGTCTACAGGGATATCAGTGCAGGCAGAGGCCGCTATCCTTCTTGGCAATGTGGGGACTGGGGACACAGGGCAGTAAAAGACAACCAATAAAATTTTAAATCCATTACCATCAGTAAAGTAACTTTCATTCAGATCCAGATTATCTTTGTCCTGTATAAGGCTGATAGGCAGACAGCACTGAATATCTATCAAGAGGTTTCTGTATTGTTGCATCTGGATAAATGTTTAGGAATACTCAAACGGCACCAGATCTCATCTGATCTTGGAAGCTAAGTAGGACCAGCCCTGGTTAGTACTTGGACAGGTGATTACCCATACATAACAGATGGTATATGCTATATTTCAGAGGAAGGAACTAGTAAAACTACCTCTTAATATACTTTGCATAAAAAAACCCTGTGATATCCATGGGGTTGCCATATGACTTGAAGGCACACACTCACACATAGATAGGTAAACATGTCAGTTGTAGTGCAGATGGATAATTTTTACGTTTGTTGGAGGTAAAAACCTCAAATAGTTAAGTCCCAGCCCATTAACTTACTCTTGTTAAAGGTTCCCCTGTTGGGGCTAAATTTGATATCTTCAAATTTGAAGATACCAAATTTACCCACAACAGGGGAACCTTTAACAAGATGATGCTAATGGCCCAGGACCTACATTTTTGAGGTTTCCACCTCCAACAATGATTAAAATCTTTCAGTTGAACTCTAATTGACATGTTTTACCTATTCATCACATAATTTTTCCAGATATAACAGTACAAGGACTTCAATGGAAGTTATTTTGCTGCTGTTAATTGATCTGAAATTTTATTGCTTGTCTTTTACTGTCTCGTGTCCCCAGTCCTCACATTGCCAAGAAGGTAGTTGCATCTTCCTGCACTGATATCCTTGTAGAATATCTTAACTGAACACAGAAATAACATCTGAGACAAAATGTAGGTCTGTGACTTTTCTTTTCCTTTATGATATTTAATATTTTTGCCTGATGAAGAAGCCAGTGAAGCTTCAAAGGTTTTCATGAAGTATTTTGTGAATTTTAGTTGGCCCCATAAAAATATCACTGTTTTGTGGATTGTGGATTTTGTTGTTTTTGCTGCATGGCCAACACAGCTACCCCTGAATATGTTTTAAAATTATTGTCAAACTGTCTTGAGCACCATTTTTTGCCGGAGGAAAGAAAAGTGAGGTATAGATCTAAGAAAATTGACAAATAACTTGATACAAATAATCAATTATTGCTGCACAAATGAAATGCAGGTATTGACCCACATAAGAAACTCTTTGTAGAAACAAATTAATCAAATGTTCTTGGTTCAAAATCTAGATTTAAGATGTGTTTCCTAGCTGATATATAAACTGGTTAAGTCCATCACACGACAGCATATCAAAAATCTGAATGTGCTGCTCTTTGAAGTGCTGAAATTCCTAGCATCTCAGAACATTTTAGAGAGCAGGAGATGCTTCCTTAATTTTAAAAACTAGGTAGATGGCACAATTTTACAAATATTTTAAAAGGCCAAGGTTAAACCCAGTCCCTCTTGATCTGAGCCCTGCTGTGCTTTCTTTCTCTTTACCTTTCTGGTGCCTTCAGACCTTTTCAGTAATGGACTGTGTAGACTCACTAGTATAAAAATAGAGCTTGTTATTTTGGGGAATCAGTTTGATCTGTTATCAAGGAGACGAGGTGATGTTTCTTCCTGGTGAGTATATTAATAATCTAATGGGCAAAACTTCAGGGATGATTAATCAAAATGCTGAAGTTTTAATTCCCTAATGGGAAAAAAAAAAAAAGATAACGGACCAAGTTAATCCCTTCCATAACTTCATTGTGATTTTACTGTTCTTTTACTCCCTTAATAATTATACTGGTGTAAGTGTTGTTAAAGAAACCTTGATTACTGCCGCTAATGAGACCTCATTATTATTCTCTGATGCAAAGCTCCATTTCCTTTGACTTTATTAAAGTGTGTGTGTGTGGGAGGGGGTTAAAGACAAAGCAAAATAATTAAGCTTCATCCTTAATTTTGCTACATAAAAGCCAAATATTTTACAAAACTGCATGCAGTATTTTCACCTTTATATATAAAGTTATTAGTAACATCTACACACACACACACAGCAATGCTATTAAGAAAGACTGAATACAATCAGTCTAAACAATTCACAGATTGTATCTAGTTAAGATTTAATCTAATGCCTCCTCCTCGGTCCTCCTTCTTCACACCTTTTGTAGTGAAGGAATAGGAGGGGGCTATGGAGAAAGCAAACAAACTGCTATGAAAGTCACAGCCATGTTTCTTTCTTTCTGTGTAGGCAAATATTTTCTAAAAGTGGTCTGATTATTAATTCCCCCACTAATATGTGCAACCCCTTTCTCTTCCCCTAGCTATTCTTTTTCTTCATTCGAGTCTCATTCTATTAGACTCTTTTCTCCTTTGCAGTTTCGGGTTGCTGTCGTTTATCGCCCTCCTGGTTCTGCTAACCAATGTCCCTGACTGCGGCCAGCACACACCAACAAAAGCTGAAAAGGCAGTTCCACAAACCTAAACGTTGATCCCAAGAATAGTCTAAAAGCCAGAGCCGAGGTCAGGGTTGGGGAAATCACAGAAGTCAGTCCGGTCCAAGGTCAGGGCAAGGAGAAAGCAGCAAAAGTCCAAATTGTTCCAAGGTCAAGGCAAACCAGAGTTCCAAAGACACGAAGCCAGCACACAGTCACGCCAAGAGACAATGATTTCTGGCAAAGGGATGGCGTCCCACAGTTGCTTAAGTAGGAGACACCCTCCCTGTTGGCAGCTGTGCTTTATTACCAGCTTGCTTTTCAGCAAGCCTGTGGGACCGACGCACACAAGCACTCTCAGCCCTCCTCTCCTTAAAGGAGGGAACCACCAAACTGGATTCTTCATTTGAAACCTCACTCAGCTGCTTAGCCTTTGAAGGGAGCTCCACAGTGCCAGGGACTCTGCTGACTCAGCAATGTCTTCATTCAACTCCACTCTTTCTTCAACCCTTGACAGCTTTCCCCTGTATCTGTACGCACGTCCTCCTCTATGTCTAGGCCTCAGCCCTGGCTCTCTCCCATAGTTAGGTTTCTCCGGTCCTGCTCTAGAGCAGCCGAATGCCTTTGGAAAAAGTCCAGGGACTGGGCCGATTTTATTCATTATAAATTTGTTCTTTTATCCTTCTCACAGAGTCGCCCGCTGTGTTTGTTCTCCTGCTTCAATACACTGCTAAAACCTTCCTCTCCCTCTGTCTTCTCATCATTTTCCCCAACTGACTTTGCCAACTACTTCCTCACTAAAGTCACTACTATTCGATCCGAAATTGTTCCTCCTGATTTGCCCCCTACCACTAATCTCCTGATACCTGCTACTAATAAACTCTCTGTGTTCCCACCTCTTTCTCTGGATGAACTCTCTACGCTGCTAAATTCCTCCAAACCTACAACTTGTTCTCTTGATCCTATCCCCTCCCATCTTCTAATCTCTATAACCCCTTCTTTTCTGCCCTCGCTCCTCTATATCTTTAATCAGTCTCTCTCTTTGGGTTTCTTCCCTTCTGACTTCAAACATGCTCTCGTTTCCCCAATTCTGAAGAAACCCTCTCTTGGCCCCTCTTCTTTGTCTAGCTGTCGTCCAATCTCTCTTCTTCCTTTCCTCTCTAAGGTTCTGGAATGGGTAGTTTATTCTTGCTGTCTTGAGTTTCTTGAAGCCAACTCCATCCTGGACCCTTTTCAGTCTGTTTTCTGCCCACGGCACTCTACAGAGAAAGCTCTCACCAAGATCTCAAATGATCTCTTGCAGGCCAAGGCGAATGGACTCTAATCTATTCTCATTCTTCTAGATTTGTCTGCAGCCTTCGACACCATGGACCACTGTCTCTTGCTTGATTTACTTTCCGACCTTGGGTTCTCCGACTCTGATCTCAATTGGTTTGAATCTTACTTGTCAGGCAGATCTTTTGCAGTGGTCACAGGTGGTCAGACTTCCTCCTCTGTTCCCTTATCTGTTGGAGTCCCCCAGGGCTCTGTCCTGCCCCTTTTGTTCTCTCTATACACATTGTCCCTTGGTAAACTCATCAGTTCTTTTGGTTTCTCCTATCATCTGTATGCAGACGACACTTAGCTATATCTCCCCACCCTGACCTTTCGCCAGGGCTTGAACAGCAAGTGTCCTCTTGTCTGGCTGCCATCTCTCAGTGGATGTGGCATCGGCGCTTGAAGCTCAACATGTCTAAGACAGAGCTTCTCATCTTCTCTCCTAAGCCCACCCTTCAATACTCCTTTTCTGTTTCTGTTGATGGCACTTCTATTCAACCGGTTCAGCAAGCCCACAGTCTTGGCTTCATTTTTGATTCCTCTCTGTCATTTATCCCCTCCCAGATTCAGGCCACCGCCAAGACCTGTAGATTCTCTCTTTACAACATTGCTAAAATCCGTCCATTCCTCTCAGCCTCCACTGCCAAGACTCTGGTCCATGCCCTAGTGGTTTCATGACTAGATTACTGTAACCTTCTTCTGACAGGACTTCCTCTCTCTCACCTCCATCCTTTAATCTCTGTCCAGAACTCAGCTGCACATATTATCACATCCGCTCGCCACTTTGACCGTTTCTCCTCTTTTTTCCTCCCTTCACTGGTTCCCCTTCCGCATCCAGTACAAGCTTTTGTTATTGACTTTCAAAGCCCTCCACAGACTGGCCCCTCCTTACTTGTCTGAACTTCTTTCTCCTTACATTCCTACTCGTACCCTCCGTTCCAGCAGTCAAGGTCTCCTGTCCCAGCCGAGGATTTCCACTGCCCTGTCCCGGATTTGTCCCTTCTCACTTGCTGCCCCTCACTCCTGGAACCTTCTTCCCCCACATGTCCACCTCATCACTTCTCTAACCAGATTCAAAATTAAGTTAAAGACTATATTGTTTAGGGAAGTGTTCCCAGGATTGTGCCATCTGCCCCAGGATGACTCCTTTTTAACTAGGTATTAAGAAGCCGTGCCCTCCCTCCAGTCCATCTTCCTTGGTCCTGGCCCTAGAGTTAGAGAAGAACCACTGGAGCTCATCCCCTTCCCACCGCCTTCCCCTCTTCCTTTTGTGTTGTCTCTTCTAGATTGTAAGCCTGAGGGCAGGGATCTGTCTAATTTACGATTGTATGTACAGCACTGTGTAAATTTACAGCGCTATATAAATAAAATTAATAATAATAATTACTTATGACATTACCTACCTGACGTCTGAGACCATGTTACAGAATCAGAGGTAACAAACTAAAGACAAGAATGGCCTGGAATTTCTTTTGTTTTGTTTTAGCTGGTGGAAAACAAAGGTTTGAAATTCATGCATAGTAAGACTTCAGGCATGCAAATTCTATGATTTTTTTTTCTTTTTGCCAAGTGGACAGAATTTAAAAATGCAGAATTCTGATGAGAGTACAGGAACTAAACAGATGTCATGGTCTTTTCACATACAAAAGCTCCGCTCCTAATTTATGTCCCCTCTTTAACAGTGCAATTTAGAACATGAAAACATCATTTCTTTGTCATTTTCATCAAGAAAATGGGAGGATGGAATCCTTGCTGATCTGCTGTGAATCACCTAGATACCCACCATACAGTGCTGATCCATGTTTTGCCCACTTCTGCAGTAAATCAACAAATATCCGTACACACAGTTAGAAGAGAATGTAGCAATCACCTTCCAAACCCAGACCACTGTGCCTAGGGCGGCCACTTCTACACATGAAAAACATAGAAATATCTAATCTAAAAAGAGGATCAAAGGCACAATTTTGGATAAAATTTGCATATAATTGTTTATATACATAGATATTAATTTTAGAAATAAGTTAGAAATAATTTTCTAAATAATCTGGTCCATCATTTACAGCTTTGGGGAAAAATTGGACTAAAACTCCTAGAATCTCACAGCCAGCATGGTTAGAGGCCATGATTGAAGGGAAATACTGGGAGCTGTTGTCTTCAAAAATAACTTTTCCAAACTCAGATCCAGGCTGAAGCCCAGTGCCTACTTGGCTGCTGAAACCACTCTCTACTTGGCTGCATTTTGCCTCTAGAGATGCTTTTTGCAGTTAATAGCACTGCATAGAAAACTGGAGTAGGCCTCTCATCCAGATTAGGATCATATTGGCTTTGTTCTCCCGTGGAAGCATAAACAGATGAATAACATGTTTAGTCCTAAAAGGGAGACTTTGACGTTAGTTGCACTGCTATATTTTAGGCACTGACTAATCCCTAGTGTGCAATCAATTAATTATTCTGGGCATGTATGAATCAGGAGATTGTCTTTACAGCACAAATTTAATGAAGTCCATCAGCCAGATGTATATTATTCAAAATACAAAAATGATGAAGAACAAGTGCACATGGTGTGAATACACTGATAATCTTGTGAAAGTATTGTTACTCCTTCATCAGCCTTCAAATATATATATATACCTTTGTTGTTGTATTTAGGCATTAGAAATTTTTGTTAAGAATAAACTTAAAAGTGCTAAAGGTGTGGCTAGTACTATGAGTAAAATAGTATGATTTCTGAAATCTAAGGTGGACTCAATCAAGGAAACCACAGCCCTGAGTCTGCAAGTTCTAAGCATGGCTTTTGATGACAGAGTGACTTGGAGGTCTCTTGTTCATAGGGTCAGCATAAGTCCAAATCAATTTGATAGCAGTTAATAACAACAGTGATAATGTATCAAAACTCATAGAAATTGTAAATCTGTTTCTCTTGTGTGATTAAAAAAGATTAAAAAAGGTTTTATGTACACTATATTAAAAGTAATAAGATAGTCTCATTAGTACTGTAGTAAAAGTATCAATAATTTCATTTATGCTGCTGTTAATTAGAAAGGGATTCAAAGTGCAATGAGAACGGGAAAGAAATTATATGCATATCTGTCTGGTCCTCCGTTGAAACCAATATGGTGATAACCCTTAAATCCTCTAGGAAAAATATAGTAAATGAGCTCTGTGTTTTGGTACTCTGTAGCTATTTGCCTATGTGTAGCTCATCTCAAATGTGTGCTGCAATGTAAGCATAACAAAAGATACTGCAGACCTATGCTTTCTAGAAGGCAAGAGAATCCAGCTCTCCAGCAGCCATTCTGTCTACATCACAAAGAAGGCAAGAAAATGCTTCTAGCGAGAGAAAATTTACTTCTCTCAGGTTGCAAATGAAATCCCCATGCAATTGCCAGTTGTCACAAGATGTGCCACTGCAAAATTTCAATACTATATACTGATAGAAAACCAGAAGCTCAAGGGGGAAAATATCTTTGCCTACAAACCCCAGAAA
This sequence comes from Urosaurus nigricauda, assembly GCA_034509955.1. Lineage (NCBI taxonomy): Eukaryota > Metazoa > Chordata > Lepidosauria > Squamata > Phrynosomatidae > Urosaurus > Urosaurus nigricauda. Next base: position 76,875,397 of record JAOEGL010000006.1, read on the forward strand.
CCCCCAGCTAGGGATTTGGGAAGTTGCGATGTTAAAACAGTAACTTTTCCAAATTGAGTAAAAAAGCAATTTGCTGGAAATCAGTCCTTATGTAGCCGTCATCTATGCCCTAAAGGGATGTATCAGCAGGCAGGAGGAATCATCAAGCTTATTTACAGAATTACTGTTTTAAAAAATCTTTAGACAATCCTGTGGGTTGTGACTCTTGCAAAATGACCCAGTGAATATAGAATATATACATTGGGCATGGAATGCTAAAGTATGAAGGAAGAGAGTTATGAAAAAATTGGGGTGGTGGAAAGGAAGAGCCTAGCTGACTACAGAGCTAGGTAGTTATAACCACAGGCAAGAGTACTCTACACTATAACACTTCATTTCAGGTCCCACGTGTGGCATTTCTGACATTAACCAGGACAGATGTTCTCAGCTGAGTTCTTGTTCTTTCCTAGTCATAGGATGATTCTAAGGACTTTGCAAAATGCACAAGTCAAAAAGGTCAGCTTCTCTGACTATGGAGTTTATCATACAACGGTATTTGGGGGTATAATGCAATGGTGCTCCAAACGCAATCATGGGGTTTAGGGTATTTAACAGGACTTACTCTTAAGTAAACGTGTAATGGGATTGTCATTGGAAAATAAACATGTACTTAATTTGTATGTCTTATTGCTAAGGTCTGTCTCTCTGTGGACATCACATTATGGGAGGTAAGGTGGGTTACCGTATCTACTCAACTATAAATTGACCTCATATATAAGTTGAGGGTAGGTTTGGGGACAAAAATTATGGATTGCTATGACCCATGAATAAGTCAAGGGTAAAACTTAGGTGCATGTAACAAAGGATCTAAAGGATGAGGCAAAGGAAAACAATGCCAAAGAATGTATAAAATTCCAGCAGGCACTGCTCACATTAAATGTTGGATGGATGAGAGAGCAAAGGAGGGTCTGTGCTTCCAGGACAGATTATACTCTTGCTTTTCACCAGGGGTTGGTTCCTTTTTCAAATAAGAGTTAAAGTACAGTACTTACATTGACCCATGGAAAAGTCGACTCAGGTTTTTTGGGTCAATGTTTTGATTAAAATTTCTAGATTTATACATGAGTATATACAGTAATTGTAGGGAGCAGGGCCAATTCACAGAGGAGGACCTCCATAGTGAAATTTAAAAACCAGGCATTCACACACCTTCAGAGACAACTCACCTTGAACCAGAGCCTCTCAAGGATATTGGGCCTATCTAAACCCAAGGCCTCACATTTCCCTTTTCTTGATCTTCAGCAGAGGTAACACACACAGCAGAAAATGACAATGGCAATGAAGCATCATGCTTCAAGTCAAGCCACCATCCCTTCAAAGTTCTCCATGACTCATGATGGGAAATGGAATTGGGAAAGAGAGTGATATACATCAATCATAGTTCATTCTATTACACCATCAGTATTCTTGGATCTATTGTTGTTATTATCTCAGCCAATCATGGGCCATGGCTTCCATATGACCGGGGTTGTGTCTAGATTTTCAAAGCACTATCTAAGGTGCTAAGCCAGCATGGCATAGCGGTTTGAGTGTTGGACTATGACTCTGGAGATCAGGGTTCAGTTGCCAGCATAGCCATGAAAGCCACTGGGTAATCTTGAGCAAGTCACACTCTCTCAGCCTCAAGGGAAGACAATGGCAAATCTTCTCTGAACAAATCTTGGCAAGAAAACCCCATGATAGAGTCACCATAAGTTGGAAATAACTTGAAGGTACATAACAACAAAACGGTGCCGAACCCAAATAGGTCCTGTACTTACAATTATTATTTATTATTATTAATTTTTATTTATATAGCGCTGTAAGTTTACACAGTGCTGTACATAATAATCTTATGTTCAAATGAAAACCCAGAATAGATTCACTGATGCACTGACACAGAAGTCACTATTCACCAATTATTTCAGCACACATGTGAGAAACTGCTCCTGCCTCCTAGGCCCACCCAACATCCCACATCATAAGCATAATAGGTGGGTTCAGTACAAAACACTAGCAGTCAGTTGCCAAGCCCTTTCAATAGATCTGGAGGTTTTCAATGAGTTGAGTCTGCTCCGAGGTGCACTGTCTGGAAAGCTGAAGAACTAAGAAAAAGCTTACTGAAAGAAGATGAAGAAGTAGAAGTAGAAGTAGAAGAAGAAGCCAGCATTCACCCTCTTCAGAACTGCTGTGTTCATTAGCTTGATTGAAAGCAGCATTTCACTAAATTTAGAACTGCAGCAATGCTCAACACACTGAATTTAATGAATGCTGTGGGCAGTGAAGCCAAAACTATTTTGAAGTAATTTTCTTCAGCGGTGGATCCAGCCCTCCTGTAAGTCTTGATAATAAAGAACTTTCTCTCTCTTTCATACACACACACTCATGCTCTTTTTTTCACATATGAATGGTTGGTTTTGCTAGCTTAGACCAAGATTACATTATGATGAGAGGGGGGCTCATGGTTTCCATTTGCATTGCTGTGGGAAAGAACAATCAATCTTGAGAAAAAGATTATAAATATACCCATGACATGGTTGAAGTCCATGAGAATGGTACTTGGATGGATGTTAATAATTAAAAAAAATATCCAGCTCTAAGAATGATGTAGGTGTTCATGGAATTAGGTAGACAAAGGAGTTTATCACAAGTATAATCCAATGGCAATCTGAATGCAATCATGGGGTTTCGTGTGATTGCGTGAAAGCTGATCACACACATTTTCGGGCCAAGGGAAGTCCTTCTGAACGCAATCATAGGGTTCTGTGTGATTGCGTGAGAAACTATCACACACAATTTCGGGCACTGGGAGGCAATTTCGGGCAGTTCTGAACGCAATGCAGTGTCAATATGCAATCAAGTAAATTAGCTGAACTAGCGTATTTACTCAATTCCGAACTGGACTAACTTCCATTTCTTTCGAAATTGAGAGAAATTCCTCCCATGTGATAAACTCCAAAAGCAAGTAAAATTCGAGTGTAAGTAGCAGAAGAAAAATTTCTCCAGAAAAAAGTCTTCTTATTAATAGCTTTTCCCTGTTCAAAAAATTGCCATGTTTTGATACCCAGTTTTACAATAATATAGGAGAGAAAGAAAATAGCACCATTCAACATTTGAGGTTTTTGAGGTCCAGGTTTTGAGGTTTTTAAGGTTCAGATTTTTGCTGACTCTAAAAGCCATAAAAAAATAACCTGCATTTAGACATAACTGGTTAATAATCTTTAATTGTTTTGATGGTGTGAGTGTGATATTGATGATTACTTTACAGCTAGGGCATATTTTCAGGAATATACTTCAGGAAAAGTTGTTTTTCCAAAAATTAACCTATGAAATATTTTAAAACAGTCTGAAAATATGCAAAATAATATTAGTTCCAAAAAGCAACCTTGATTTTGCCATTTTATATTAGGGACCCTATTCTATTACACCATGGAATTTAATAGGACTTGAGCATCCATGGACTGTGGTATCCACAGGAGATCCTGGAATCAAACCCCAGAGGATACCAAGCAAATCAAAACTGGATAAAATGTATAAATTAAACACAATAAGTAGATTTGCTATTTTAAAAGCACTGCTACTTGTTACTGAAGGCCTAAATACACTAAGGCATCACATCACATCTGATCTTGGTAGCTAAGCAGGATCAGCCCTGGTTAGTACTTGGATGGCAGACTGTCAAGGAATATCAGGCGCTGTAGGCTATATTTCAGAGGAAGGAACTGACAAAAGCATCTTTGAATATCTCTTGTATAAGAAAACCCTCAGAAATCAATGGAGTCATCATAGGTCAACAGGTGACTTTAAAGTGTGCATACACACACACATACACACACCTATTGCTAATGTGTAGTTTTCTTAATATTTATTAACATTGATTAGTTACATTTTATGCTGCTTTTTCTCAGATGACCTTAAGACAACACACATTTCCTCTTCCTTCCCATCTTTTCTCCAAAACAAACCTTTAAGGGTTGTTGCCTCAAACCTAGTGGTGAAACAGATTGCTCCAAAGAGGCAGTAAGCGGTCCCTTTCAAAGGCGGATTGGGGCTGCAGCAACCACATGCTGCCGCCCCAACCTGCCTTTTTGCCAGCCAAAAAAGAAGCAGCAAACAACCACTCTTTTTTGCACCAGCAAAAAGCTGGCTTTTCCTCCTTGCTGTGGCTGGAAGCTGGCTTTAAGGTGCTCTGGGCAGCCAGGCGGCTTGAAGCCGGCTTCTGGGCATCTTGGGGGAGTGTGTCATCTGTATGCCATGCCCCCAAGATGCCCGGAAACTGACTTTTTATGCTGATCTGTTTCGCATAACTATCGCCACTGATTTTTATTAATGCAGTTAGCCCTCCATATCCACAGATTCTGCATCCATGGATTCAACCATCCACAGCTTAAAATATTTTTTTAAAAAATCCTAAAACCAATCCTTGATTTTTGCCATTTTATTAAAAAGGACACTATTTTCGTACCCCATTGTATATAGTGGGACTTGAGCATCCACTGATTTTGGTACCCACAGGGGGTCCTGGAACCAAACTCTGGTGGACACCAAGGGCTTGCTATAAATTTAAAAAATGGCTGATGGGTCCAAAGTCAACTAAGTGAGTTTCATAGGTCAGTAGATTCTTGAACCTGGATTTCCCAGGTCCCAGTCCAACATCCCCACCACTGGACCATACTGGCTTATATTATTCTTCATAGTTTGTGTTGTTTGTTGGTCTCAATGCTTTCTTTTTTTGGGGGGGGGGGTCATCATTAAGATAGGGGGAAAGAGGGATGTGCACATTCCAGAATTTTCTGACTCTGATCTTTCAGAAAAAGAGGTCATTCACATTGCTAGATGCTCAGGGGAATTGAAAGCCCTTTTCATCCCTGGGCCTTTGAAGGCCAAGCACTGGAAGGTCTAGGGAAAAGATTCACCTGATAGTACAGATGATGGTCAGTGCCGTCAGAACTAATTTGGCTGGAAGCTTCCACCATGTCCCAACTTGTCAGGAAAAGTGGGATCTGAAATATGGCTTCTTTACTGTCCTGCTGTTGGTTTTCTTTCTTCCCTTTTGCATGGTATGTTTGGCAGCAGAGAAGGGCGGGGGGCAGCTGGTGCTGAGGTAAGCCAAGCTGAACTGGAGATAAGCTCACCTAATAATTGATGTGCATTTCCAAACGGAGGAGATTCATTTCTGAGTCACTGTTCTCCTAATGCCAACATTCAGCACCATTCCTGAAACAAAAGCCTAGCAGACTAAGACGGCAGCAGACAGGCAGGTGGTGCAGAGAACAGAAAAAGAGCAGCTACAGTCAAGGCCAGCATCTGGCTGTTGCCCAGGCAACATGTCCCATGCTTGACCAGCAAGTAGAAGATCAGAAGAAACATGCTGGAAGAAAACAAAAATCTTGATAGTCCAAGAGAAAGCCTTTTGCGGCTCTTCAGATATTAATGGACTGCCACTCTTACTGATCCTAGTCAGCACAGCACAGTCAATAAAGAGAGATCATGGGTGCAGTAGTCCAACAGTATCTGATAGTCTACACATCAACCCTGGTTCCATTGGTGACCATTAGACAGAGGGAGGTGGCTGCCTCAGATGGCAAATGCCTAGGGACATGGAACAGGAATGAACTGCTGGAGGCCAGAGTCATGTGTGCCATGCCCTGCATGTGTGGCATAACCTAGGGGTGGGCAACATGCACCGCCTTGGTCACTCATAGCCCCAAAGCCATTTGTGTTGCCTCAAACTTAGTTCTGCCATTGCATTTCTATAACAAACCAGGAAAACCAAGCATATTTTTTTTAAAAAGATAGAAAATGTTTTAAAGAGGTTTTCATGTTTTCCTGGGAGCTGTCAACAGACCAGCTGTCAATGAATTTGTCCTTGCCCTTCTTGGAAGATAACACAACTTATGAATTAAATGTTTTTAGGTTGCTGAGTTGGAAGCACCTTGCTTAAGCAAAGCACTGATGTCAGGGTTACATTCTGTCTACTAATCACTCTTCATGCCTTGTTTTGGTAATGAAAGGACTTGGAATTGCAAACAGCAAGCTATCATCTTTAATGGGTGTCAGATTTTAAGCATAGTGGTCTTTCTTGCATTCAGTTACCTGTTCTACTTGTCGATTAATGCAATATCTCCTTTTGAGCAGCAGCACTTTTCCTTATTATGCTCCACACTGCAGTATGTCTATTACTCACCATGGGAATGCTGTAATGTTGTGGCAATACCATTATGCTGTTGTCTTTTTCCAGGTGCTTCATGTCTGAAGCATTACAAGGCATGTAGATGATGAGGCTTAATATACAGTGACTGGAGGATTTAAACAGAAAGGCTTATAAAAATTTCCTTCATGCTCTTCTGCAGCTTCTCATCTCTAAGGAGCACAGTACCAAGGAAAATACAAGGTAAGGAGGAGGCAGTGCTTTCCTATTTATAAAGTGAGAATCACAAAGATCTAAGCTTGCATATGTAGGCATCAATTTCTAACATTAAATGCACAAGGGAGATAAACTCTGCACATTCTTCTCTGTATATGTATTGCTATTATTAACATCATTAGTAAACTATCATAATGAAGTAACGTACATAAGACGAGAACTGTGAAGACCCAGTATGACAGTGACACCTTGGCACTGCCAACATTTCTTAAAACCTTTCACTCCTTTCATGATATTCCATCAGTTCTTCACTGTGAGACTCAAACCTGGAACTCTCTTAAGTGTCTCCTGCACTATAACTCCCTTTAGATGCCAGCACTCTGGGTTTCAGATCCCCCCCCCCCCCCCCAGCTTGGCAACAACTATTCTTTGACAGCCACACACCCACTATCTAATGTGTCCCAAACCTTGAAGACTTTTCTCAATGGTAGTAATATTTTAATTGTTTTTCTGAAATCACTTCAGACAGATGCTTGTTGAAATAAAGTAAGATATTTATTTGCAAGTCAGGCTGAATATAGTATTTTTTTTTTAGTGGATGGTGTTCACAATAGATACGGTGTATTTAAATACTTTATTAGTTACACAGTTTAACAGTTTCTTTAGCTTGCTTTTGTAATTGTTTCTCTACAGCTCTATATGTGTTTCCTTACAGCCTATCTTATAACTCTTCTGTTACCTGTGACTCCACTAGTCACCAAACATAGGGCATTACAACAGTTTAATTCTGTTATGTTCTTTTGAGGAAAGGTGGCATATAAATGTAAGAATGCAAAGGGATCTTGTAGCACCTTTGAGTCATGTGAGAAAGAAGTTGTAGTATACGCTTTTGTAGACTTGGTCGACTTCTTATGCTACAACCCTGATGGCGAACCTATGACACGCGTGTCAGCACTGACATGTGTTGCCATTTCTGATGACACTCGGCTGCTGAGACGGCCGCATACCTAGAAGGATGTTTCATCCTCAGCTCCTGCACGGCCAAGTGCAGTAGCCGAGGATGAATAAGACTCTAGTTGCAAATGTTTTATCCTCAGCTACTGCACTTGACCATGCTGTGTTCTGCTGCTCCCTGCTCTGTCGGCGGAAGTGAGGGCAAAGATCCCAGCTTAACTGGAAGTCCCAGAACTAGACGCTCTGTGACAGACTTCTGTTTTTCCTACAGACCTCTGGCACAGAGTGTCTAATGGGGAGGGGGGGATGAAACATTTGCTGCTCCTGAGGATGAAACAAGTCATAAATGTTTCATCCTCCCCTATTAGACACTCTGCCGGAGATCTGTAGGCCAAAACAACAGAAGTCTGTCACAGAGCGTCTAGTTCTGGGACTTCTGGTTAAGCCGGGATCTTTGCCCTCACTTCTACTGGCAGAGCAGGGAGCAGCAGAACGCAGCGGGGGACACATATCTGGGGGCTCTGCCATTATCAGTAACCAACAGTTAGCCACAGCAACCATTATCTACTGTTCTGGGATGTCATGGATTTTTAATCCATCATTACTGAGATAAGTGATTTAAACTATAAATATATAAACTATAAAAATAAGTGATTTAAACTATAAATATTGCAAAATAATGTTTTTTCCTCAAAGCGACACACCACCCGAGTTATACTCAGGTTTTTTTTGGCAAAGTTTGACACACCAAACTCAAAAGGTTGCCCACCTTCTTTCACATGATTAGACTTAAATGTCCTACAAGATCCCGCCACATACTGATATTCTAGACTAACACAGCTATATAAATGTAAATCATTGTCTTCATCACCTTCCTTCTAAAATAATTATGATAATATGTTTAGAAAGGAAGTGGGTCCTCCTCCTCCTCCTCCTCCTCCTCCTCCTCCTCCTCTCCACTTATATCTTGGCCTCTCTAGAGAGAGAGTTCCCAAGTCTGGGTACAGCCATCAAGAAGGCCCTCTCTCTTGTTTCCACCAAATGAGCTTGAGAGGATGGTAGGACAGAGAGAAAGACCTCTCCAGAAAATGTTATAGTTCTAATGGGCTCATAAAGGGAGACACAGGTCCTTCAAATCTGAATTCAAATTGGATTTGAAAGCCGCACAGTTCCCCCAACATGAAGTCACCTTGGTACAAAAGGGTGTTTCTACCATGTTCACATATTCACTGTATTGGATTATTCTAGGTTACATGACATGGCTGTGGTTTTTTCTTCTTTGTCCCAGCAGACATATATATATTCACATATTAATATAAACCAACAACCTTTCTTCTTTTCCTGTCATTCTTACCACCCATCTACACTCCCACGGGATGGCTTGTACAGGCTTCCCCTACCTTTTGATGCCTTGTTTTCTGAAGTTCTGCTGTTTTGTTGCTTGCAAATTATTTACTGGCAAGTTCCATTAATTCAACAATGGGGTCCATTGTTTTGTCCCAGATGTTTTTTCTCCCTTAGCTGGTGTAACCTCATAGACTAGCTCTCCTTCATCCCTAGTCAGCTTTGATATCGTCTTAATATTAAAAGGGATGTTTTAGGCAGCTATCCAAAAGAGCACCCTAGTGCAGACTAGCCATGCATTATGACCATATTTAGAGATCCTGCTGGCTCAACATGGGAGAAGCTGGGACACTTAGCCAAAATAGATAAATTAAGATTGGAATCTGATTGGAATAGGAGTGATGGTGGGTGATAGACCTTGGGCTTACATATGAACAGAAATCCACAATTACCTTCCTCTGGGAATGAGACTCCTTTCTCAAGGGACATTCATGGTGACTGTCCAGTTATTTACAGACTTCCAGTTCTAATCTTCCCTTCTGGAAGCTTCTGCTTTATCCCAAAATTACCCCAGGATACATTTTGTCCTATAAAAGTGCCTGCCAAAACACCACCAATTTTGTGTTGGTTGGGGTCAGACAGATTTCCATGAATTCTTGGCATTGCTGGATCCACATGCAGCTGCTGAGCCATTTCGCTTTGGCCTTATTCCCACTACCTTTTAAACTGGACCGCAATTCGGTTTGAACCAGTTCAAATGACCCTGGTTCCAACTGAATCCGAATTGCTGAAGCAATTCCAAGAGGGGGGGGGCATGCTCCAGACCTATTTACCCTGTGTCTTTTTTACACTGATTTTTTCCCCGCTTCTTTTTCAATAAATCGATTTTGTGCAAGTGTGAACCACAAGTGGATCAGAATTGATTAAAATTTCCACTTTGGCAGGCTGGAACTGAATCATTTTGAATGGATTCATCTGTGAATGAGAACCAGAAGTGGGTTATTTTGATGCCAGAAAATGACAGAAAATGTGATCAGGGCAAATGTAGTGTAAACCATGATCCGATTTCAAATTGATCCATCAATTCAGGTCATACCGATTTATCTGTAAGTAAAGGCCTTGATTTCACTTCCCCAGCTGGACCTCTGCTTCTGGAACTGGTATGGTATCACCCTTTGCAACCCTTAAAATGGCTATCTGCTAACACCTTTTATATTGTTTGTTCTTGTATGTGTGTGTGAGTGAGTGTGTGTTCTCGTGTGACAGCTGATTTCCCCTTTTGCTGTTATAAATAAAACAACATTTGGAAATTACATTCTGGAAGTTCAATTTTTCAGAACCATTATACCCAAGTCTGATCCCGGCTTTTTAGTTACATGAAGCCCTCGGAAGCCTTTATTTAGGCTTATTAAATTTCTCTTTTGTGTACTGATTGTTGATTGTTGATCCCCTATTGCGACCTTTGTATTTTGGGTAACAGTGTACAGGATGACACTTCTCTTTTCCCAAATTCCACAGGCAGAAGCCAACTAGACTGACAGCAAAATCTTCCACTAGCAGGAATAAATAATAATAATAATAATAATAATAATAATAATAATCTTTATTTCTAGCCCGCTTCTCTGTGAGTACAATCGGAGCGGGGTACAACAAGATTAAAACATACAAATTAAAACACTTCATTGACCCATTCCCAGCCACCCACCCCTTAAAAATAAATTAAATTAGCAATAATTTAAAATCAACAACATTAAAAACATGATTCATCCTCCATAGTTCTTACATTGAGGAAAAAAATAGCACCAGGCAAGGGGTCAAATTCAATTTATAGGTCCCATTCGGAGCTGGGATCTAAGAGGTGTCAGGGAAGGCCTGCCGGAAGAGATGCGTCTTCAGAGCTTTTTTAAAGCAATCAAGAGATGTTATAAGGCGCATCTCATCCGGCAGACCATTCCAAAGTTTGGGAGCGGTCGCGGAAAAAGTCCTCTGGGAGGTCTGCGACAGCCTGATTTTCACAGGCTGTAGCAGGTTCCTCCCAGAGGATCGGAGTGTGCGGGGGGGGGGGGTTTCATACGGGGAGAGGCGGTCCCTGAGATAAGGTGGACCCAAGCCATGTAGGGCTTTAAAGGAAGAGCATTGTTCATTGACAGCATCCTCTACCGACAAAAAGGCAGTAGACTGGTTAATGGGATGCAAGAGGAATGGGGCACATAAAGCACTGGCCCCCAAATGCCTCATTTAGAACACCTCAATCTACCTAATGGGAGGTCCAGACCTGAAAATAGGTACGTACTTTCCAAGATCAGCTGTCCCAGCCAATTGAAAACTTATTTTTAACTAAAGCTTAAGGCATTGTAATTATATTCTTATATGCTACGTGCTGCTGGGTTTATGGAAGTATCTCCAACCTTGTGCTTTGTGTAGTACGTGTGGTTTTTTTTTTTTTTTTAAAAGGGCTTTAGATTAGAATTTCAACTTTGAACATTGCTTATCTTGCTGGTCTGTGCTATGTGTAAAAGCGTATCCCGTAGATGATTGTTATTTAGGCGGAATGAAAGGTGAGCACTTTCTCAGAGGCTTACAGCATTTTTATTCACTGTTTTTAAATGGCACTTCAAAACTTAAATCTCCCAGATTTCTCTTTCACTATTTAGACAGCTTATTTGGTTGCTTGCCACTGGGTTTCTTCAGCTGACATTTATCTACTTTCCTGGAATGCACAAATATATATACAGACTCTGGAAACCATACTATAGTAAGACTTCTAAATGCTTGGAAAGCAACACTGCAGGCAGCCTGGGGAGTGGCTGAGGGTTTGAGTGTAGGATACCAATTCCTATTCAGGAAGGCTTTAGGCAATACTGTCAGTTTTTACTTAGCATTTCAGGACTAGAATGAACTACCTTTTAAAGCCTGTATTTGCATCAGCAATCAGTTTATAATGTATTTAATTTTACACCTAAATTCCTTCATCAATGCACACACACACACACTCACACATGTTTACTTATTGAGGCAAGATTAAAAAAATGACTGCTCAAAATTAAATGCCATAAACCATATCTGTCTGAAACAGAGTGTTATTTTGGCTACATCGTGTAGACTTTTTTTGAAATAAAAAGCGTTCTCCTCCCTTCAATAGCTGATCACCTTGCCAATGATAAAGATTATTTTTTAAAGAATCTTTTTTAGGTCAAACTACATAGAAAAGCTGCAGTGTGAAAAATGAAGCCCCTATAGGTATGTAGATATATGATATAGCTATCTTTTTGGGATGACAGCCGATATCAAAAGAAATGGAAGAATCTTGAGCTACTTGAGGGTTTTTTGTTTGTAGCTGGATATCAGGAGACATTGCTTTCATAGAACTGAAAACACTGCTCCATTTGCTATTAGCTCTGGGCATTGTGGGCAAAATTGGCAAGTTATGTCCCTTTACCATCTGCATTTTCTGTAACACTAACCATTTTAAAACTAATTAATGCCATTAAAAGGGCATCGGGATCAACCCAATGAATTTAATTTGCATTGTGGTCAGGATGGACAGGAAGAAATATTTCATGCAATAAATGTTTAGTTAAAGATTTGTTAAAATATTTTTTAAAATATTCAAAAATCCACTCAGACATTGAAATAATGCATATTGATTATAAGCATAAAAATGGATGATCTAAATCTGCTATCCTGTACAAATGTATTTGGGCATACACCCCACTGAAATCAATGGGACATGCATAGAATTGCCTCGTAAACTTACTTTGGTCATATGTTTTATCTAGACTGAAAAATGAGCACACAAAAAAACAAATACCCACAATAAATAAATAAATAAATAAATAAATAAATAAAAATAAAACAAAACATCAAAATAATAAATCAAGTACTAATATGGGTCAAAATCAAAGAACAAACCTTCATATGTAACATGTAAATATATTATTTTTTGCATGAATAGATAAAAGTTTGACTTATCTGGTGGAGAGGACACTTCTCATGTTCTCCGTGGTGCCAGGCCTATTGATGGCTGTTTGACATAATAACTGAATGAAACCTCCATGGTCTTGTTGGGGAACTTGTGCCGCTCAGGATGTTGTTGAACACTATTTTCTATCAACTCTAGCCAGCCTGAGCAATGAGGAGGCGTAGTGGGAGCAGTAATCAACATCAGGAAAAATGTTTCCCTATTCATGGTCTTGGTGTTAGAGGACCAATATCACTGGAAATAATGCAGTTAGATGCCAACTTTAAGTGCGGTAGCTCCATCCTATGGAGTCCTGGGCTTTGTAGCTTTACAAGGAGCGATGGTGATGGTGTCTCACAGAACTACAAATCCCAGGATTCTGTATGATGTTGTCATGGCAATTAAGCTGGTGTAAAACTGCATTATCTCTGCAGTGCAGGTGCACCCAGTCTCATTGTAGACAAAATGTTGCACTAGAAGACTCTCATGCTGTAAGTTATATTGGGGGTATTAAAAAAAAAAAGAATATTTATCACAATCAAGCCATGTTCACACAGATGCCTGGGAAAAGATTCCCTAGCAGCTGCTCACCAATAAAGTGAAGTTTAAGCAATAGATAAGAAATGGATGAGTTGTCCTCTACTTGATTTTTTCCTCATGTGTCTAAGTAATTCACTACAGAAAGCATATGTAGTGAGACGAATGTGTCTGTTCAGGAAGCCACTGTTGCATCAGTCAAACAGTGCAGGAAATATTTTTTTTAAAAAAAATTCTAATCAGCTATATTGAATTAAATGATGACGCCTGAATTGCTGAAATTTCCTCTTGAAATATCAGTCTTGATATAGTATGTGAACATCCATCTGCTTTCAGAGTAGAACAGATGTGGTCCCTTCAACTGTGAGTGAAGAAAAAGAAGCATATTGCGCCTTCCTACTCAGGGATGGGCTGGGAGAATCTGAAATGCAGCTGTACTTTTGATACTAGTATCATTATTTTTAAAATCAGCAATTTAGAAGAATGCAAGGCGCTTCCATTTTAAACAAATATTGAAAAGCTTTGTTGGAGTAAGTAGATTTTTTAACTTCGTTGTGATTTGTTCTCACACAGTTAGATATTAGCTCTTTATACCTGTTCAATGGAGCAAAATAAAAGTATGAGAAGAGGATTAGCATTATTTATTGGAAAAGATTTTCAAGCCCCCTTTCAGGCCAAAGCTTGCAGAGTGTGGTACACAAAGTAAAAAGGAAACAAAAAAGTGAAAAGAAATTAATTAAAGCAACATGAAATATTTAAAACAGATGTAAGAATAAACATTTGTATTATAAAAGATGGGTCTTTATTTAATTAAAAGCAGCCTGGAACAGCCTATCTTTAAGCACAGGAAAGGAAGCATTCTATAGAAAAGTAGATTCTGGGAGTTATAGTCAAAACAGTTGAAACTGCAAAAATTTTGTTCACCCAAAAAAGGTAATGTTTCCAAGAACTAGTTTATCACACTCATGCCTGCTAAGCAAAGTTTGAAAGTGTTTGGAAAATAGCCCATTATCATTACCTATTCTACTGTTGAAAAGATAGCTTGTTACAACACTTATTATGTTGTTTGTTACTTTCTGTACCTTTTAAAACAATAATAAAAAACCCACAACAAAATGCATACAAGCTTGGAAAATTGCTATCAAAACACTTCCCAGTAATGCCAGAAACAAGCCTGTTCAAGTATTAAACAAGTATGTTGCTGAGATAAATGGATCTTATTCATAGTCTTGCTGCCTTTCTAGTCTGTTTGTTGTTGTTGTGTGCCTTCAAGTAGTTTCCAACTTCCCTTTGGACTATGTGATAGAGATGACCTAAACCATGTTCAGCCATGGTACCTCTAACCCCACATAGAAGTTTATCAGATGACGGAAATTGGAAGTATAATCTAATGGCAATCCGAATGCAATAATGGGGTTTCACATTATTGCGTATTAAAATATCTCACATAATTTCGGGCAAAAGGGAAGTCATTCCGAACACAATCATGGGTTTTACGTTATTGCATATTAAAGCATCTCATGCAATTTTGGGCAATGGGGGGGGGTAATGGGAAGTCATTCTGAACGCATTCCAAACGCAATTGGAATTCACGTAAATTTGCTAAACTAGCGAATTCACGTGAATTCGAATTGGCTCCAATTGGCTCCATTTGAAATAAAGAGAAATTCCTCCTGTTTGATAAACTCCATATGGTATACAGGGTATATCATACAGGTACATGAGTTGTTTCTCATGAAATGATGGGACAGAACTGCTCCTAAACATTTGTCATGAATCTTGGGTTTCAGAAAGGCTAGAGTTTGCTCTTTTTTTAAAAATGAAAACAGGGACTCCACAATAGTTAATGCTATCCTTAAGAAGACAGATTGAGGATACAGTTTTCACAGCTCAGTTTTTAGTTGAACTCTGATGAGTCCTGGATTAGGCCATAGTTCAGGAGCTGCATGTGCATTTGAATCTTGCACACCTGCTAAGGACTGTCCCACCACCAATTGCACTAGAATGGAAGCATATTGGTGTGACATCATTTCTTATCATACTTTCCCACACATCAGCACTTTGGCAATCCATGGTTGCGTGGTCTGTTTTCCATACTGCCAAAGGCCACCTTTGGGAGGAAGGAGGGGAATGAGTGACTGCGGCTGTGAATGCATGTGTGAATGCTGCTACGAACAGTACAAAGTAGCCAGCTTTGGGAAGGTGTTGGCAGCCACAATCACTCTTTCTCCCCATTCCTGAAGCATAGGGATGCTGTGTGTACATTCTCAACTGCACGCACGCACACTTCCCTTCAGGTGGAAGAGGGGTGGGACAAGTGATTGCAGCTACCAATCACCTGCTGTGTAAATGTGCAAATGCAACTGGCTTTGGGAAGTTGCTAGCCATGAACACTGTGAGGGGAGGGTGAGAGGAGAAGAATGATGCCCACTCACACCATGTGAATGCCTGAGAAGCAGAACTGCAGTGGAAGGAACCTGTCGCACAAAGGCAATAATGGAATAACAGTGTGATTCATAGCCTATTGACTGGTTTTGCCCTTCAATGAAAAAGTGCACTAGACTAACAAGTGGAATGGAAGGTGGCAGTAGGACAGATGCTATATCATGTGATAGGTACTGGCCAAAGATGCTTTTATTCTGTTAAAATCAAGCTTGTTTAGCCTCATGTGATAAAGTTCTGAGGAGTGTGAGCTTGCTTTGGTCATTAGTAGAAAAAGACACGATTGCCAGACTTGCACAGCTATTCATTGGACCTCTGTTAATATCTGAAACCAACCTGATTTATGAAAAATATATTTAGGTTTAATGGTACAAATCTCTAGCTCACTCCAAACTAGGTATTATATGTACTTTCGTGTTTCTTTCCTTGATGGGTTTTTAAAATAAACCTTTACTAGCTATCAATTTCTTGCAGAGAAAGGATAGGTGGGGAACATTGCTCAATGTTTTCAGTTGCTGTCACTCATTTGCTCAAAATGCCCCCCCCTGCTTCCCCCCCTGCCCAGCACGGGGTTATATGAATATAGGAAATCCGGCTTGTAAGGATCCAATTTTATTTATTTATAATTTATTTAATGTAAGCCACCCTTCAGTATAAAACTGTTAAGGGCCAAAAGGATAGCAGGAGAGAAAACGATCAAACAGCCTCCTCCTTCTAGTCTCTGGTGCAGTTTTGGAGGCTGCTTTTCTGTTTAAAATACCCAAATTATTGGAGGAAACATGGAACGCCATATCATATCAGTGGGGAAAAGAAGTGCAATATTTCACTTGCCCTGGTAGTGAATCCAGGTAGACCATTTGCCTGCCAACAATCTCTTTACATCTTTCATTGCCACCAGCTGCATCTCTTAAATACAGATGGGAAATTTTATTTATTTAAACTACAACTCCCAGAGTCATGCTGACTGTGGCAGAGGCATTTCAAAAGATGCCGTCTAAAAAAGTAATTTTGCCCACCTGTTGAGCATTAACCTCCATTAGTTGTTACTGAGACATACTTCACTTTCTGTTACCTCTTAGGCAGGTGGCTCTTAAACATGAGAAGCTAGCAAGATATTTTTTATTTTACTATTCTTTTTTTTCTTAACAAACAAACAAATATGCAAAATCCTCCTTACATCTGCTAAAGCAATATGAAATGTGGGGTTCAGGAACCTAGTTAAAGTAGTGTTCAGCATTGTGTGTATCTGCACTGCATAATTTTAGTAGTGTAGTAGAATCCTAAAATTTGTTAATTTTGTGAGGGACTTAGAACTGTCTGCTAGAAAGAGGGCACTGAATAATTCAGACTCTCCCAAATTACAAACCACATGATTCCAAGTAATGGAGCCATGATAGTCAACTGGGATTAAACTGCTATAAATATGAGTGCGGATTCATCCATCTGTTGATGTGACAAGTTTTCTTACTGTGCTTTTGATCTCTGTTTTTATAGGGCTGCTGGTTTTATATGGTCTTGTTGATTGATTTTTTTTTGAACTTTTACTTTAATTTGTATGTTATGCTGATGTCACTGGATGATCAATACATGGATGGATAAACAAACGAACAAACCAACAGTTGTATAACCACACACCACTTTTTCATACACACACAGTACTACCCTGGAGCTGCTTTTGTCACAGGATCTAGTTTAGTTCCCAGTGAGACAGCAGCTCAGCTGTGGAAAGCAGCTTGTCATGCTGGGCTACGTAACTTGCTGAGAAATGTTTCTCAATGAAGATATGCCTCAAGAGGCCACAATTCAAACTGACAGTGGCATATGTATAGGAACTACAGAGGAAGCCTGAAGGTCTCCTTAATGCACTTTGTTAATTGTGCCAGTGAAAAATGCTAATTAGATTCAGCCATCCAGCTCATGATGTTTCTCAGGTAGGTTTCAGTGTTTACCCGGATTGTCTATCATGTAAATTTTTAGACTGTAAGCCTGAGGGCAAGGATCCGTCTAATTATAAGATTGTATGTGCAGCACTGTGTAAATTTACAGTGCTATATAAATAAAATTAATAATTAATAATAATAATAATAATAATAATAATAATATCTGGCTATTCCACATGGATTAGGTTATCGAGTCACCTTGGATAAGAAGATGTCATAAGAATCTGTGAGGTGGAACTCCTGAACATACAGTCAACCCTCCATATCCATGGCTTTTTTTTTTTAACCCATGGATTCAAGTACCATGGCTTGAAAATATTTTTAAAAATATGAATTCCAAAAAACAAACCTTCATTTGGCCATTTTATACAAGGGACACCATTTTACTGTGCCACTGTATTCAATGGGACTTGAGCACCCATGGATTTTGGTATCCATGGGGCATCCTGGAACCAAACCCCAGTGGATACCAAGGGCCCACTGTATTTACTGTTGTGCAAGACCAATGGAGGCTGATGGCCATGGGATAACCTCATATCCACTCTGGGTTTTAGTCCTAGCCTTATATGAGGTGTCTGCTAGACCCTAAATAGTTCCATCACCTTGAATAATTCCTTTAAAGACTATTAAAACCCAGAGTAGATTCCCCACTCCACTGAACTACCATTGTGCAGGACTTCAAATATGGAGTATAAAATATACATTTTTATTTGTTAAGGCTTTTACAACTGACATCTAGGTGATATAGATGGGGGAAGCATCATATTTATGGTGTATAGAGTAAGGCAGTGTTGGCCAGTGTGTCTATTGTTTAGATCTCCACTGGGGTATGAGATCAGTTTTAGATATGTCACTATCTCTCAACAATCTGCTTCAAAGAGAAGGGCAGAATCCAAACATAACTTGTTGCTTGGGCTGCCAACTCTTCAGAGAAAATTCTGGTACCTTGGAGCCTATTCAGATCAAGTGATGGAGCCCAGTTAGTAAAGGGGAGGAATATCTTGTTATTGATGTGATGTGATTAGAACAGTTATTGCACTTATGTCTTATTTTTCTTCCACTAAACTCAAAGCAGTGCACGTAGATCTTCTCACCTTCACTTTATCCTCTCAACAACACTGTGAATCAAGCCAGCTTGAGAAAGATAGAGGGGATCTCCAGATAAGAATGAAGTCTCAGGAAATACTAGGTTTTATTCCTGTACAAACTGATTTTATTTTGAAGATCCAAATGATATTTTGTTCATCTCAAAAGCATTTCCTTGAAGCTCCTGACATTATCAAAACCTTTTATTTCCACTCCCCAGTTCAATTTAAGTTAACCTAGTAGTTTCTGAACTGGAATGTATCAGTTACTTAGCTTGTGTGTTTCTGTTGTCTTGGACTCAGTAAAAATGGATGCAAACTTAACATAGCTATTGTTTTGAGGACACAGATTTACGGTAATAGAGATTAAGCAAGAGAAAGAGAAATATTAGCACTGAAGCAAAAGGATCCTAATGTTTAATTAGTAATTTTGCACTTTGACTGTAACGTCTGAATTTAAAAAAAAGTCTATGGAAACTATAGTTTTTGGTGGTTTTTTCGTGCTATGTGGCCATGTTAGAAGAGTTACTTCCTGATGTTCATCAAAGGTGTGCAGTTATTTTTTCCTAAGTATCTGCTTCCAATTGAGCAGTCACATTATTATTATTATTATTATTATTATTATCTTTTATTTATATAGTGCTGTAAATTTACACTCTCTCTTTCTTGTGAACATACACTCAAGAAAAACATATACAGATTATAAAATGGGACATGTTTGCAACTTTTCCACTTTTCCATCACCTTTTCCTATTGTGTCATTTCTTTTTAAAACTGATAACCTGAAGACAAGATATGATATAATGATATGCATGCTTTGGGAACACTTTGGATTCATATCTCCACTTGGCCATGGAAACCTACTGGGTGACCTTGGGTAAGTGACACTCTCTCAGCCTTGGGAGCTTATTGTATGAGGAGTGTGTCTGGGGTGAGACTCAGCGGGAGGAGAAAGGAGACCTCCCAGTTTTTTAAAAAAAATATTAAAATTTTAATTTTAATTTAAAAAAATTAAAAAATCTTTAAAAAAAAACTCACCAAAAATTCACTTTAACCACATTAAACTATGTACAAGCAAATACATTGAGGCTATGATAGCTTAATTTAAAGGTACTGTACAGTTTTAATTTTGCTAGTTGCTTATATAACAACTATTACCATTATATTCAGTGATATACAGCAGAGTATCTGTTATGTTCCTTTGAGGAAAAGTGGTATATAAATGTAAGTATGCAAAGGGATCTTGTACCACTTTTGAGACATGTGACAAAGAAGTTGTAGCATACGCTTTTGTAGGCTTGGTCAACTTGTTATGCTACAACTTCTTTCACAAAATTAGACCCAAAGATCCTACAAGATCCTGTCAAATACTGATATTCCAGGCTAACACAGCTATATAAATGTAAATCATTGTCATTATCACCTTCATTCTAATGCCACCATTGT
Organism: Urosaurus nigricauda; assembly: GCA_034509955.1. NCBI lineage: Eukaryota > Metazoa > Chordata > Lepidosauria > Squamata > Phrynosomatidae > Urosaurus > Urosaurus nigricauda. The sequence goes on from JAOEGL010000006.1 coordinate 76,895,491, forward strand.
TCCCCAGCAGGAAGTGGCAGACTCTGAGGACACACTATTATCCTTTTCAGATAGTCAAAGAGATAAAAAGAGACTACACCAATCCCAGCAACTGTTAAATAGAAGACACTGATCTGGTGGCTCAATGGTTAAATGCCAGCACTGCAGCCACAAGTTGTAAGTTTGATCCCAGGCAGGGCTCCAAGGTCCACTCAGACTTCCATCCTTTTGGAGTTCAGTAAATGAGTACCCAGCTTGTTGGGGGCAATTGGCTTACACGTTGTAAACTGCTTAGGGAGTGCTAGTTCACTGATAAGCAGTATAGAAATGTAGTTGCTATTGCTATAAAGCACTTGGTGTCTTGAGACAGCTGCGTATAAATCTCGCAGCAGGTCCATGGCATCTTTGTTGCTTGCAACTGTTCTATCTCAGTGTCTGGCAGTACTCTTTGGTGATAAGAGTTTTGTGACCCTGGTCTGGCCATAGTTGACAATTCTGTTTTATTCCTTCCTGACTTTGTTTATCTAGATTACTGACTTTCTTGTAATGACTTTTGGACCAGCTGACAACTGTCCTCTTGTTTTCCCCTTCATCTTGCTGGATAACGTGTGACTGACTGAGAATGGATTAATGACCCAACAGCTCTTGCACTCCAACAATCTTATTCTTGGGTCACTTGCTGACTGGAGCATAGGACAGGGTTGCCATAAGACAGATCTGACTCGAAGGCACATAACAACAACGTCTGCAGGTAGGGGATGCCACGATTTAACTGATGGCATGTAGAGCTGCCCCATAAACCTTTTTTTGGTTGAGGATGGGATGATAATCTTTTAAATAAAGGAATGAATTAAAAAATAAATACACTTCAGCAGCTGCAGTTCTGAAGCAGACTGCATACCAGATATTGCATTCATTTGTATTCATTTTCACGAATGTGCACTAGAAATGAGATACTTCTGCCTACCCTAAGAGAAGCATAATTTTTAGAGACCCTGGGATGAGAGCTGAAATCTGTAGAATGTAAACACTAACACATCGTGCAAATTAAAAATAAACAAGATCTCTCTTTGTAAAAAAAAAAAAAAAAAGACAAAATAGGGGTAGTGACCAGAAACGACATATTGAATAGAATTCCATCAGCTTAGTTATCGTGTTTAGAATAAACCATAGTAATCAGCACAGCCATTAAGGCATGACTAACCTTAGTCCCATTGATTTTCTTGGATCTATTCTTAGCATGACTGACTCTGGATCCAAACCATTACTTCCACAGGGACAATTTTTTATTTGAAATGCTAACCCAGCCTTCATACTGACAATATTCCAGGGCAGCATGCAATAATAGAAGTACAATGTAATAAAAACATTCACATCTACCTTTGTACTGTACAACCATAAAACTGGAAGACAACCAAACCATAAGATTATCCAGCAGAACAGAGACAATAAAAGCAATTTAAAATGCCTTGGCAAACAAAATTGACTTGACCTGGCATTCGGAAAGATTGCAATGTCAGAGCCTGTTTAACTTCTTTAGGGAGGATGTTTCAAAGTTAAAAGGGTAATAAATGAAAGTTAAGGGTGTAAGAGTTTTTCCTCTACCCAACCCACTATTTCACCCTTTAACCAACTAGTTTGCGGATGATACATAGTTTTCTCTGGAGATTGACTGGCAGTGTTTGGCAGAAGTCAGGCAACAAGGGGCCTGTGACAGAGAATTTCACTTTCACAATTCTGAGCTGCCAACCCATGTTAAAGTGTAGCAAGTCAGAGTTTGGAAAGTCATTTTTTTGATCTGTGTCCATGTTGGCTAGGAGATTCTGGGACTTGTAGTGAAAAACATTTTTTTAAATGCTCCATGAATGGGTCCAACCAATAGGTGTGTCAAGGTGTCAAACTAGAATCAAATACAACGAGAAATGTATCACCAGTGCCATCCTCCATGTAGGACCACAACTCTAATGTCTTGGATGTAGGGCTTTATCCTCCTTTCAAAATGTATGATAAATTTCCACATTTCAAATGTTTTGCTTCCTGAGATAGAACAGTAAAATGTGTCTGCCTTCCCCAATTCAAGGTATTTAAACTGGTGCAGAAAACAGCAGAAGTGCCTCTGGAACTAGAAATATAATAGTAGGAACATATTTTAATATAAGTAACATTTTGCTGCCATTCCTTGACACCACAAATCAGTTGCCCCATGTGATGCCTTCCACTTGGAGGGCAAGGCCTTGGTTGATCGGTTACAAGGCAAGCTGCATTCCTATGGGCAAAAACTGCAAGAACTACAAGCCTATGGCCCAATTCATTCTTACTGTAGTAAATCCAGTTCTCATGGTATGGGAAATAATGTATTCATCTCTAACCTGATACAGTTTTCCATATGGAGGTCCATACAGCTGTACACTTAATCCTTATGATTCCCACTGTCCAGAATGTCTGAGATGCCATAGTCTGAGGTTCAAGTTGTGTCTCTTTGTGTGATTTGTCTCTTGTAAAATGGCTGTACCATTTGGTAGGTTTTGAGCGGCATGAAAAGACAGCGGACAGCATTAGCGTTGGGGTGGCATAACAAGACAGCAAAGTACTACAATCGGCCTTCCAGATCCATGGATTCTGCATCCAGGGATTCAACCATCCACAGCTTGAAAATGTTCCAAATCTCCTCATCTGAAAATGCAGACCTTGATTTTGCTATTTTATATAAGGGACACCATTTTACTACCCCTCTCTATATAATAGGACTTGAACATCTATGATTTTGGTATCCATGGGGGATCCTGGAACCAAACCCTAGTGTATACTAAAGACTCACTGTACATATTTTTGTTGTTATTGTTGTTAACTGCCTTCAAGTTAACTCCAGCTTATGACAACTCTATCACAGTGATTTATTTGCAAGGTTTATTCTGAGAAGGTTTACCATTGGCTTCCTCTAAGGCTGAGAGTCTGTGATTTGTTCAAGATCACCCAGTAGATTTCATAATTGAATGGGGATATGAACCCTTGTCTCCTACAGTCCTTTTTGTGGATAGGTATATTGATCATTTACAGTTTGTTGGCCATCATTTGTTTTCCATATTTGTTGAGAATATTAATGCTAGAGTTTGTTCTGTTCATGTGGCTTGTAGCTTTTCAGTTGGGATATCAACTGTTCCTGCTCATTTGTTTTTCCAAGTTTCTCTTATTGCAGCTTCCACCTCATATTTTAGAATTTGTGGTTCATCTTCATTTGGTTCTTAATTCCACGTGTTGTTCATTTTTACATCTCTTTTATATGATTCTTCTGCGTTACATTGTTTTCCCCATCACCATTGCATGCCCCATCACCATTTATGGATGTGACAGCTGGATGGTGAAAAAAAGCAGATAAGAAGAAAATCAGCTCATTTAAGATATGGGAGAAGTCTGCCGAAGATACTGTGGACAGAAAAAAAGACAAACAAATGTGTCCTTGAACAGATCAAGCCTGAAATCTTCCTGGAAGCCAAAATGATCAAATTGTGGCTGTCATACTTTGGCCACATCATGAAGACATGGACTCATTAGACAATAATGATACTAGGAAAGTGGAGGGCAACAGAAAGAGACAAAGACTGCATGTCAGATGAATAGACTTAATCAGGGAAGCTATGGGCCTGATTTTGCAGTGGAGGACAGAGATCTTGGAAATGTTTCATCCACAGGATCACCATGATTTGGGCTCAACTTGAGGGCAGTTAAGAACAACAACAACATCAACACCGACAACAATTCGTGCTGTCCTAATGTGACTGGGAGCAGGAGGAGAGGGTGGTCAGACGGAATTAAGCCAAAGATCAGGACTGGAAGAATGAATGGAGGACATGGAAGATGAAGAAAGAAGGGGAAAGGAAAGAAAGAAGGAACAGGGATGGATGGAGGGAGGGAGGACCCAGGGGAGGCAGGAGGAGAAAAGGCAGAGACAGGGGAAGAGGAGATAGGAGCAAAGGGACAGGTGGATGGAAGGAGGGAATGCGGAAGATTAACGTGAAAGGAGGCAGCTATGGAGAGGGAGCGAGTAGCCATGTGGAAAGCAGTTTGGCCTGCAACCTTGTGGTGAGGGTGGGGATGCCAAGGAGTCAGTGAAATTATGAGATGCTAGATGGGAAGGAGAATTTGAACTGACAGCATGACATGAAGCTCTTGGGGTCATAGGACGTTTGGGTTACCCTCACTCAGGAAGAGATAATTTTGAAGGAGTCTGGTGGGACAAGAAGAGACAGAAGTGGGAGCATGGACCGGGGCCCAGTGAAAAAAGTAGACTTGGAGGCTGTGGAGAAGTACTTTCCTGCTGCTATCAACATAGCCAAGGAGACCAGTCTTAAAGGGAGAGGAAACTCGGTTAGATTTAAGTTGACAACTCTGAAGATGACAAATAGACTTTTAAGTTCTATTGTGATAGTTAATAAAGTTTATTGGAGCATCATGAAGCCCACACGTGTTTGTTTGGAAGATGGAAGCTGCCATGTGTCCAAAGATATTTAGCTTTAACTGACTGGCTTTAGTTATTATACATCTTGACTTGACTGAGTTGATAGGCACCCTTTGCTGTTCTTATGTAAGCAGATCAATGTATTCATCTGGCCTGCCTGCAGAATATATTGCCTAGTAAAGCAGGAATAATCATGTTCTGGAGACCAAGTTGCTACCCCTATTGCTTATTGTGTTTTGCGCCAGGCCTGAAAATACTAAAAATTTATAAACATGAAATTGGTGGATGTTCTAATTCCATGGGGAGGTGGCTGAGGTGGAGAGGGGTCCTGTGTTATGATATAGTGAAAAAAGTGCAATCATAGAACCATCCAGCACTAACATTTAAAAATACTTGGGGGCAAGGGGTATTGGGGGGCAGAAGGAAGCATTGGGAAGCAGGACTCACAGGAGTGGCACCACTAGGGGGGTACAGGGGGTGCAGACTGCAGGTGACACCCTAAGAGGGGGTGCCACCACTGCCCCTCAAACACCTGCCTTTTGGCTGAAACGGGCTGTGACATTCACCTGCTTCCCTTTAAAATGCTTGAAGAAATGGTGGGAGTGGGGTGAAGCTCAGTGGAAGGACAAAGGAAAGTCCCCAACATTTTTTAAAATTAAAATTTCAAAATTTTAACTTTTTACTTTTTTTAAAAAAAATTGAATTTTTAATTTTTAATTCTTTTTAAATTTTCTTTTTAAAAAATCACATTTTAACCAAATCCACACTATGTATATGTAAATACATTTAGGCTGTGTGTATGATACTGTAATATGAAGGTATACTTTTAATCTTGCTAGTTGTTTATGTCATAACTATTAGCATGACATTCAGTAGTGTATGGGAATTATGATTTATGAGTCACATTAGTGCATAAAAGCATTACTAAGGATATGGTGTGAAGGGGTGAAGATCAATGGGGTGTGTGTGACACAATGAATTACCACACCAGGTGACACCAACCTTAGTGATGCCACTGGGTCACAGACATCTTGTGCTGCAGGTCACACTTTACTACCCTTCCCAGTTGTTAAATGGTGGAGATGCATATATGCTTTTTTCCACCAGATAAGTTGGATCATCATAAGAGAAGCATATCAACTGTGCCACAGTTTAGGTATATTCAAACTAACATGGAGCATTAAAGTAAAATTGTAGCTGTACTTTTCCACCTTGAATAATTTTTGATAAATATTTTACTTAGAATGTAGATAAATGAATAAGGATGCATATGATAAAAATAATGAAAAATATTAGAGACGTGGAAAGACTTTCAGACATGGTGGAGTTTTAAGATATGACGGATATTTACATAGGAGCTGAGATGAATGAGAGTTGAAAATGAGAGATGTATAAATTATGAATGGCAAGGCTGCTAGTGTGCTGTTTTTAAAAGCCTTTTTTTCATAAACACTCCAAGAACAAAGTGGCATAGCATCACCCACCCTCCCCAGTTTAAAACTAACAGTGAGAAATGAGGCCCCCAAATGTACTAATCCTTAATCCATAGATTGAAAGAGCTTTACCAAATTAATCACATTAAACTTCAGGGCTGGATGACAGACCAAATCTTTGCTTGTGAAAACTTTGCTACATGTGTTTTTGGACAAGGATGAATCTCTTTATAAATATAACTGAACCTTTTCCTTTGGTCCTGGTCTCTATGACTCTATAGACGGTGATCCAGAGAGTAGTGGCATAGTGATGAATTCTGAAGGGCTAGCACTCGGTTCAAAGGGGGTACAAAAATGCAGAAAGTTTTGCTGATCCATATAAATATACTATATTAATGACACCTTAATTATATTTTAACAATACTTGTATGCTTTTATGTATGTGACTGAATGCATTTGTGTTTGTTTGTTTTAATTTTTTAAGGAAGGTGGAATATACATGGATTACTAATAGCAAAACCCTGCTTTCAGCTTTCATCAGCAATAATATCAATTTTAATTTCAGCTGTGAGCAGGGTTTTTTTGGGGGTGGGTGGGTGGGGAAGGGTTGGTAAAGTATCCTTACAGCCTAATCGTCTGTTCAGCACCAAGGGCCCTTGTACGCTACGCAGTTATCATACTATGACACCACTTTAATTGCCATAGCAACATCCTATGAAATTCTGGGACTTGCAATTTAGAGAGGGGTATTTAGCATTCTCAGCTAGAGACATCTGCTGCCTTATTGACCTACAAACTGCAGGATTCCAGAGGATGAAGCCATGGCAGTTAATACAAAATTATACTTCTATAATTGGAAAGTGTGAAAGGGTCCCAAATGCATTCTGAAAAGTGGCGTCCCTGAACCAGGTGTGCAGGGGATGGGGCTCCTGGGATGGGGCTCACTCACTCTCTCCTGGGATGCACTCACTCACTCACTCACTCCCCCACCCCATGCCACCCCGTCCTTTTCCTGATGATTAAAAAGATGGGAGGATGCCGGGGGAGCACATGTGCAGGTACATGAGGACAATGTGGGGAGTGAGAGCACATGAATGGTGTGAGGGCCAGGGGAAGCATGGGAATGGAATGCACAGGGATCATGGTGGGAAGGCCTGGGGGTGTCATCCAGTGCAGGCCACACCACTACACCCTCTAGTGATGCCACTGATCCTGAATACTTGGCTTTTCAATAAGGGACAGCTCAAAATGTATTGCTATTGGGAAAATCCCCTGATAAATCCAGTCATTTTTTTTTCTTTTTGAGGACTGCAGATAAACTGAGAAAGAAAGTCTGGGATTGATGACACATGATGCCACCATTCCTACTAATGAAACTGTCCTGCACTTCTGCCTTTGCAAACCCTAGTTCCAGTTTAATCCTACAAGATGGAATTACAAAAGCTTATCTTATACTTAAGTGGTTAGGTAGGGGCTCTGCAGAATAGAAAATCTGTATTTTAGTCTTGCCTCTCCCATCATCTTTGTATCTATTGCTGCTGGCCAAGAAGTCCAAAACAAAGCTGGGAAAAAGTTCCTGTTAGGGGCAATAACTAGTTAGTGGAGATAGGTGGAATCTGGGAGCTGTAGTCCAAAACAAGCCAGCTTCTAAGCTCTGGTCCAGAGGTGAGTGGGTTTTTTTTTTGTCCGTTTGCTATTTCCCCGCAACAAAGATTTATTCCACAACCTGTTTTCCTCTTCAGTTTTCTTTCTAATTCAATCTAGTTTCATACGGATGGATGGGTTTGGAGTATATTATTCATATTTCTGCATCACAGCCAGTTAAAAAAAAAGAAGGCTGATTTGTTCCATTCTGCTCCAAAGATGAAAGCTCCCCTCCATCCCCACTCTTTTTCTCCTTCCTGGAAAGGGAACATTATGTTGGATTCTTTTTAATAAGCTGGGATCATGTGGGCAAATAGTGATGAAAATAACTGCTGGCTTACGTTAAAGCAGATAACAAAAGCTGCAAATGACTTGTCAAGGTTGATGAGACAAACTTTTTACTATGATAAGGGAGTATTCAGTATTATATTTGGTTGGAGAAAAATGGATAGAGAACGCACAATAATAATGGATGATCCCAGAGACCTCTGCTTCTCTACACACGTTAGAGAATAAATTCATATTTTATTTTAAGAACTTCATTGTATCCTAGCATTGTACCTTTATTTTGGCAGTATTATTTTATTCCTCTATAGCAAGGGGATGCAGTGACAGAGCACATATTTTAAAACTTTTAATATTTAAAAATCCCCCTCTGATTCCTATGGGATATGAGGTACTTTGTTTAAAAAATGTTCCCCTCAAAATATTTTCCCCAAAGTGGTAGGTTTCCCCATCCGTGCTCTACATAATGATGAAATATAAATATTATTTGAGATGAATGTTGAGTTGACAAGTCAGGATTCTCCCAGGGCCCTGAGATTTCTGGGCCAAATCCTGAGACCTAGGAAGAAAGGCACCTGGAGATATCCTTGGGTTGGCTGGGGTGGGCCCTAGTGATCGACACTGGTGATGTTATAAGGAACAGTCCCTGGTAATGTAATGAAGCATGATACCTAAAGTGTCATCCATAGGTACACCATGCATGTTATTTAAATCAAAAACATAAATCTCTAAAAAATAATGCACCCCAACACTTTTCAAGGCATTGCTCTCTCTCTCTCTGAGATTTCTCCTGCATACTCTCAGGACTGAAGAAGGTACGCCAAGCCTTGAGATCTGGGAACCCTAGATGAGTGTAATTTTCCTTTATTTCAGGGTGAACAATCTTTTTTATCTAAAGAGCTGCATTCCAACATGGATAAGTAAGCTGGAGGCATCCACTGATGACATCGGGGGCAGCAAAGCCAAAAGTGGTTGGAGCCAAAGCAAGGTGGGCCAGGACAGAGTTTGGGAAACATGTTTCTGGAGAACAGCTCCCAGAAACCTCCAGCCATCATGGATTCTGATCGTAGGAAGGCGGTATATAAATAAAGTATTATTATTATTATTATTATTATTCTGGAATTAATAGTCCAAAGAAGAATTTGTTTTCTGATAGGGAAATCCCTTATTTGTCTCTCTTTCTTTTTCACCCCTTTATTAATTTTTCATTCTGTCTCTCTTCTGTGCATTCTCTTCATTCCTTCCCTTTCAGATTTGGGAAAGTTGTTTTGGATCACAGCTCATAATCCTCCACCTTGTATGAACAGTTCTTTTTCCCCCAAGCCTTTTTATTTACCCTCCTGTCTTTCCACATGTAGCAGGAATTTGATGTAGATGATCACAAAGAAAGTTACTTTTTTGGACTCCCAGGACCCATTTCACAGATGAAAACTAGGACACCTGTGGCCAAGCAATATCAGAATGTGGTCCAGGTGGTAAAAGTCATTAATTTAGAAGCACACACAAGCAAGGAGTGCTGCAGCCATTTGCTCTTGCCTAGGTCTACTTTACTTATTTTTAGAACAAAGTAAGTGAAGATTTAATTAACCTTTTAGAAGTTATTTGATTGCAAAAAGTTATTTGATTGCATCCTTCACCATTGGCTTTGGGGCTAGGGTTGAGAAAAACTTAATCCCATGGGTAGGATATTTTCACACACACAAACACAGAGGAGATTATCTCATGGGACAAGGAGGGATCGCTCCCATCCTTCCCCCATCCTGAAGTCATCTTTATCGTGTCTGTGCTTATCCCATCCTTCTCCCGTCAGTGGCACCTGTCACTGTATTAACAGGAGTTCCCATTAATACAAAGTGACAGGGCCATGCCACTTCAGTGAAGGACAAGATAAATGTGATGTTGTCTGAAAATCTTATCATGCTTGCACGATAAGGATGACTTCAGGATGGGATGACAGATGTCATCTGTAAATCTTAGCAAGATTACACCATAAGGACGGGGTAAGGATGGGAGCGTTCCAACCTTTACCCTGTGTGATAATGTCCACAGCCTTCTGCTTCTTGAATCGTATTCCCTGTAGTATAAGTTCCTCCTGTTGCCAAAATCTCCTATAAATTCATACTTTACATTTTTCATTGTTTAGTGCATATATTGATGTTATGTGCCTTCCGGATGACTCTTATTTCTACCACCCTATCCTCAGGTTTTCTTGGCAATGCTTATTCAGAGGAGGCTTTCCATTGCTTTCCTCTGAGCCTGGGATAGTGTGACTTGCTCAAGGTCACCTAGTAGGTTTCCATGGCTGGGTCATCTTCCAGAGTCCTGATCCTGCTGGATCTCAATTTATATATAATTGAACCTATTTTATCAGTCCTGTGTCACTCTCTGAGTTGCCTCCAAAAGTTAAAGTAATACAAAATTTTACTTGTTGTTATGTGTCCTTGAACTTGCCTTCACTTATGGTGATCCTATCATAGGGCTCTCTTGGCAATATTTATTCAGAGGTGGTTTGCATTGCTTTCCTCTGAGGCTGACAAGAGACTCTTTCTTACGAGGCTAAATTGGAAGTATAATTTAAGGTCAATTCAAATGCAATCATGGGTTTTACGTTATTGCCAATTAACTCTTCGCATGCAAATTCGGGCAAGAGGGAAGCCACTCCGAATGCAATCATGGGTTTTACGTTATTGCGAATTAAAGCTTCGCATGCAAATTCAGGCAGGAGGGGGTTATTTTCGGGTAATGGGAAGTAATTCCGAACGGAGCAGGGGTTCTTCCGAACGGAGCAGGGGTTCATGTAAATTCGCTAAACAAGCGAATTTACATTAATCCGCATTGGCTCCATTCGAAGTTGGGAGAAATTCCTCCAGTTTGAAAGAGTCCAGAGTGTCATTTGCCCAAGGTCTCCCAGAGGGTTTCCGTGTGTAACCAGGAATGTGAACCTCCCAGAGTGCTACTTCAGCACAACTCCTGCACAATGCCACCTGTATGAAACAGCATACACATTTTTTAAAAAGCAAAACATCATACATATGAATAAAGCAGTTTCTTTTCACAGGAACTGTTATAAAGCTAGGAGCTTTTTCAGGAGCCTCCACATGAAGGGGTTTGCAGTAAATGTTCTTTTGGAATGGCATAGTCAGACACACATTCTAGACTTTAGGAGAGCTGATTTCAGTAAACCTCGAGAAATACTGGGGGTGATCCTGTGGTCAGAAATACTAAAAGAGAAGGAAGTTCAAGATGGATGGGAGTTTCTCAGAAGGGACATATTGAAGGCACAAATTAAAACAATTCCAATGAGGAAGAAAAATAGGAGCTGTCTCAAGAAACCAGTATGGATGACTAAGGAACTTTCAACTGAGCTAAGTTTTAAATGGAACATGTATAAGAAATGGAAAAAATGGGGAAATCACCAAAGAGGAATTCAAACAAATAGAGAGCACATGTAGGGATAAAGTCAGAAAAGCTAAAGCACAAAAATCAGGCTTGCCAGAGAGGTTAAGAACAATAAAAAGGGCTTTTTTGGGTATGTCCACAGCAAAAGGAAGAAGAAGGAAATGGTAGGGCCACTGTGTGGAAAAGATGATAACAACAACAACAACAACAACAACAACAACAATTTTAATTTATACCCTGCTCTTCAGCCAAGGCGATCAGACCGGCTTACAATTTGTTAATTAGACATTTCCCTGCCTCAGGCTTACAATCCAAAAAGACATGACACAAAAGGAGAAGGGAATGGTGGTGGGGAAGGGGGAAAGTCCAGCAGATCTTCTCTCCCTTGGAGGCCTGGACCAAAGCAGATGGACTGGAGGGAGGGCTCTTATTCCCTTCAGGCAAGGCCTGTTGGAGCTCTGGCTTGTCTTTCTCTTCCCTCAAGATGGTAGATGGAGGGAGGGCTCTTCTTCTTTTTAGGCAAGGCCTGTTGGAGCTGGCCTGCCTTTCTCTCCCCCTCAAGATGGTGGATGAAAGGAGGGCTCTTCTTGCTTGCAGAAGAAGCTGGCCTGCCTTTCTCTCCTCCTCAAGATGGTGGATGAAGGGAGGGCTCATCATGCTTGCAGAAGGAGCTGGCCTGCCTTTCTCTCCCCCAGATGGCAAAATGCTAACAGGGGACAGAGAAAAAGCAGGATTACTCAACACCTTCTTTGCTTCAGTATTCTCGGAAAAGTCAAAGGGTGCTCAACCTGAGGAAAATGGAGCAGAAGACAGAACAGGGGAATTTCAGCACAGAATAAGTAAAGAGATAGTACAGGAATACCTGGTTAACCTAAATGAATACAAATCTCCAGGACCAGATGAACTACATCCAAGGGTATTAAAAGAACTGGCAAATGTAATATTGGAACCATTGGCAATAATCTTTGAGAACTTCTGGAGAACAGGAGAAGTCCCAGCAGACTGGAAGAGGGCAAATGTCCCCATCTTCAAAAAGGGGAAAAAAGAGGATCCCAACAATTACTGTCCAGTTAGTCTGACATCAATACCAGGAAAAATTCTAGAGCAGATCATTAAACAGAGAGTCTGTGAACATCTAGAAGGCTATTCCATAATCACAAAATGTCAACACAGGTTTCAGAGAAACAAATCATGTCACACTAATCTGATATCTTTTTTGATAAAATTACCAGCTTGGTAAATGCAGGGAATGCTGTGGATATAGTATGTCTTAACTTCAGTAAGGCATTTGACAAGGTTTCCCATGACATTCTTGCAAACAAGCTTGTAAAATGTGGGCTAAACGAAGGACTTTATCAGACGTCGGAAACTGGAAGTATAATCCAATGGCAACCCAAACACAATAATGGGGTTTAACATTATTGCAAATTAAAGTATCTCATGCAATTTCGGGCAAAAGGGAAGTCATTCTGAACACAAACATGGGTTTTACGTATTGCGAATTTAAGCATCTCACACAATTTTGAGCAATGGGGGGGGTGTTATTTTCAGGTAATGGGAAGTCATTCTGACCACATTCTGAACGCAATAGGAATTCATGTGAATTCGCTAAACTAGCAAATTCATGTGAATTCGAATTGGCTCCATTCGCAATAAAGAGAAATTCCTCCCGTCTGATAAGGTCCAAAATAACTGTTACGTGGATTTGTAATTGGTTGATTGGCCGAACCCAAAGGGTACTCAACAATGGCTCCTTTTCATCCTGGAGAGAAGTGACCAGTGGGGTCCCACAGGGTTCTGTCCTGGGCCCAGTGCTATTCAACATCTTTATCAATGACTTTGATGACAGAATTTGGGGCATACTTATCAAATTTGCAGATGACACCAAATTAGGGGGAGTAGCTAATACCCCAGAGGATAGGATCAAAATTCAAAATGACCTGAATAGACTTGAAAGCTGGGCTAAAGCTAACAAAATGAAATTCAATATGGAGAAATATAAGGTACTGCACTTAATGCAGAAAAACGGAATGCACAGATATAGGATGGGGGACACCTGGCTGAACGAGACCACACGTGAAAGGGATCTAGGAGTCCAAGTAGACCACAAGTTGAACATGAGTCAACAGTGTGATGTGGCAGCTAAAAAAAGCCAATGCAATTTTAGGCTGCATCAATAGAAGTATAGTTTCTAGATCAAGGAAAGTTATAGTGCCACTCTATGCTGCTTTGGTCAGGCCCCACCTGGAATACTGTGTCCAGTTCTGGATATCCCAATTCAAAAAGGACATTGAGAAACTGTTCAAAGGAGGGCAATTAAAATGGTGAAGGGTCTTGAAACCATGCCCTATGAGGAACACCTTAGGGAGCTGGGGATGTTTAGTCTGGAGAAGAGAAGGTTAAGAGGTGATATGATAGCCCTATTTAAATACTTGAAGGGATGTCATATTGAGGAGGGAGAAAGTTTTCTGCTGCTCCAGGGACTAGAACAATGGAACAATGGATGCAAATTGCAGGAAAAGAGATTCCACCTCAACTTTAGGAGGAACTTCCTGACAGTAAGGGCTGTTTGAAAATAGAATGCACTTCATTGGAGTGTGGTGGAGTCTCCTTCCTTGGAGGTCTTTAAACAGAGGCTGAATGGCCATCTGTTGGGTATGCTTTGATTGAGAGTTCCTGCATGGCAGGGGGGTTGAACTGGATGGCCCTTGTGGTCTCTTCCAATGCTATGATTCTATGACCTAGGGATTCTCACCATGGGCTGAAGTGTTTGCAGAATCAGAGATTGTAAATGTTTTTGAATATAGTTCCCAGAATCCCCCAGCCAGCATGACCAGGCTGGCTAGAGATTGTCTACACCTTTGGGAAATCCTTTATTCACTCCATTGGTGCAGGCCAGTTTCTCAGTCCATAGTGACTCTAAAAATGCCACACTCACCATGGCAAGATTGGAGCAACCTGGAAGAAAAGGTAGTCTTACGATCATTATATATCCTACAATGTAGAGTATTTCCAAACAATGGTCATGTCCTTGGCACCGGTCTGGATTTTCCAGGTGAATTTGGGGTAAAAAGAAATTCTTTCTCCAGATTTATGGAGAGAAACCTTGCATTGCCTGTAAATTCTGAAGAATGTCATGTGTCTGGATCACAGCTGCTATGGGCAGAGTACCTCCCACTGGAGTAAACAGGTCCCGAACTATAGTTCAAAATGTTGTATTTCCAAGCCCTTTAATACAGACTTTTACTAGGCTTATTAAACTTCTAGCTCTTCCCTTTGTCTGCATGTCTTTTATTTTATTTTGTTAATTCGGCTTCGGAAGAATATGATTGACTGGTGCTACTATTTTTCTTTCTGCTTTCAACACTGCTATTTAAATATATTGGATGCCCTGGAATAAATTGTTGCTGCATAAATGCCACATTATGAAAGAACAGTAAATCCTTCTAATGTTTGCACATTGCTGGCTTTTATAGGTCTGTGACTCCATGACTCTAGGTCATACCACCGCAAGAATGACAATTTCCAAACAGCGTAATAGGCACAAACAGATTTTCATCTACATCAGACAGTTATTTCTTCTCTCTTTTAGCACCCTTTTAAATTGCTGCAAAGAGAGCTTCCACTGTCTATCACCATATAATTTCCTTTCCCAGTATTGTAAATAATAGCAGAATGTACTGGTAGTAATCTTTACCTGCTCATACAAAAGGAACACCAGTGTCCTTTATGGCTGCAGGCCACCATGTTTATTGGAGTTACTAAGAAATATTTTAGTTACTTAGTGATGGTGATTTTGTTCTCTGTTTTCTTTTACTGTAGTACAAGCAGGATGCTACAGATTCGTTTTTACATCACTAGACTAAAGCAAAATGCTTTACTGTATACTTCCTCTCTGATGCTGTTGTTATTAATATTTCTTTCCATTAAACCCCCCTCACTCTTAATTTACTATTTCTATGTTGCCTTGTAGCGATTTACTTGAAATAATAGTTTTGAAGGAAGAGTAACTTCACTTTTAATTTGTACTATATCTTATGTTTTGTTAATATTCCTCAGCTAGGATATTGGTTCTGCTAGATTTGAAATTATTAATGTCTTTTGGATTAATTAAAAAAAATTAAGGAAGGCAGGTAATTGTTTTTGTGCATGTGTTCTGACATTTATAGTACTTTTTCATGGCTTCTGATTTGTAGCCTATACAATTAAGTTTCTAAGCTTCTCTGCAACCAAGAAGACAAAATACTTGAAAGAAGAAAGCTGCTATTTAAGTCAAACCAGTGGTCCAGCTAGCTCAGTAGTGTCTACTTTATTGATCAAGATAGAACAAGGGTGTATACACTATAGCAACTGGCAGTAGATCAACAGAGGTCTTTCCTATCCCTGTCCTAAAATACTAGAAATTAAACCTGAGATTTCCCCCCCCCCCCCCCCATTTAAAGCATATTCGGATACATTGAACTATATGGGCCCTTTCATACTGCACAGTTATACCACTATGATTCCACTTTAACTTCTATGCCAGCATCTTATGGAATCCCGGGGTTTGTAGTTTTGTGAGTTTTCTGGCTGAGAATTCTAAATACCCCTCCCTGAATTGCAAATCCCAGGACTCCCCATGGTGATGCCATAGCAGTTAAAGTGGAATCATAACAGATATAATTGTTTAGAGTGAAGAGCTGCAGATGAAAACGGCAAGCCTATCTTTAATTTTCCACATTACAATGAGACAGATCTTGGACTATATACTTTTTTTTTTTGCACCATATCTCCCACAATTCCAAGCCAACATGGTCACTGCAGTCTAAAAAGGTAACTTTTCCAGCTTTACATTGAGCCCACACATACTCATACTACGCAATTCTTTATACTGAGCATTTCACTGCTCCTATTCATTATCATTGCTTACTCTTGGTGTGGTCAAGGAAAGACTCATGGTGATGATGAATAATTGTATCAAAATGTTATATGGAGGAGTGGAGC
This sequence comes from Urosaurus nigricauda, assembly GCA_034509955.1. Taxonomy (NCBI): domain Eukaryota; kingdom Metazoa; phylum Chordata; class Lepidosauria; order Squamata; family Phrynosomatidae; genus Urosaurus; species Urosaurus nigricauda. The sequence goes on from JAOEGL010000006.1 coordinate 76,911,670, forward strand.
GAGTTTTCTGTAGGGCTGCTGTTATAGACAGTAGTTCCGTCTTGAGTGTTGAGATTTTAAAAAAGAAATCAAAACAGAAGTAGTAGCCTCTATAAAACAGAGGTGATTTTTTAAAAGTAATCTGTTTCTAGGGGTAATGGGGTATGTTGCATAGTAGCGGGGCTGAAGCTGTTGGGAACAGAGCCAAAGATGTGTGAGTCCACACTTTCCCCAAAATGCACTCTGACATTATTAAGGAGAAAGACACTTTGTTCATTGTTGCCTCTGGTTACTCCTCACAATGATCCTCAGTACTGTGTACCTTTAGGAAAATAAAGGTGCATTCCATCAAATACTGGACATTTTGTAATTGTTGTTAATATCATTTGCCTTCTTCTTTAGCATTTGATGCCTTGGTACAGACTTTTTAATCTGTTAACTCTTGTAGCATTTTCACTTGCACTCTGTTTCTAAGATTACTCCAAACTCATTGTTTTACAGGATGTGGGTTAGTCTTAAGGATAAATAATTTCATTTTTGAAGATCTAACAGATTTGAAAGGCTGAGATATTTAGTCAAAAGACTCTTGAATCTTAAAAGTCTATGCGGCATTTTTATAACTCACACACTTTTTGCAATGCAGCCTATTAATTTTATCCTTTGAAATGTTGATTTCAAAAAACAGATTTCATAATGGAAGTACTGATACAAGGAATTTGAATTTCTCAAGGTACCCCTCCCTTCACACCCTTGAGGATTTAAAAATAATCTTCAGAAGGAACATACAGGATTTATTATGTCTATTGAAAGATGATTAACATAGTGGTATCTGAATAGTTAAAATGAAATATTCCATTCAAGCACACAGAGATAAAATGTCTAAATAATGCATGTAGCTTCAGTTGTTTGACTCAAGGTTTTAATTGCATACCTGAGAAGATCTGTTGCAAGTTACCTAGAAACTGAGATGTACTTTCAGCAGTCTCCTTGCTGTGAAAGAGATATTTATTCCCGAGGTTCATCTTCATGGTCAGATTAAATGATAGACCCATGTGGGCAGTGAATGATCTCCCTGGACTGGCACCACACTGAAAATATAGGTGCATGAATTGTTCTGATGCTGGGATGCAGCAGAGGGATGGCAAAATAGAGGCATTGCCCATCCCAAATAAGAATTCTGCTGCCTTCTCCCATGAAACTTTCCATCAGTCCCCAAACTGCTAGCTTTGATGTATCTTAAAAGCTAGATTGAGCATTTAGAAATGGTATTTAGGGCCCCAAAGAAAAGGGGCAGGCAAAGTTACAAAGGGAATGTAAACAAAGAAAACTTAGAACTATATTGGACACAGTTTTTCCCCTGTTATGGGAATGGGAAGGGGACGCTCATGTCTGTGCTCGACCGAGAAAGAATGGATTTTATCGTACACCAAAACGTTCTCAAAATGGTGCCATTCTGTTCCCTGTCGCCAAGCTGTCCCGATTCAGTGCTGAGGTGCATCATTTCGCTTGGATGGAAGTCTTCTGACTTGAACATTTAATGTGCTTCAGCACTGAATGGGGATGGCTTGGCGCCAGAGAACAGAATGGTGCCATTTTGAGGATGTTTTGGTGTGTGATAAAATCCATTCTTTCTCGGTCACGCACAGACACGAGTGCCCCCTTCCCGTTTCCATAACGGGGAAAAAAAACTGTGTCTGATAAACTTCAGAGTTCTTGGTGTGAGTGATTTTCAGTGTCACAGGTCTAAAACACACTGCAGAAATAATCAGTTTCACACTGCTTTATCTGCCTTGGCTCGATGCTAGGGAATCCTGGGAACTGTAGTTTGTTGTGGCACCAGAAGTCTCTGACAGAGAAGGCTAAATGTCTCACAAAATTACACATCCCAGAATCCCCTAGCATTGGGCCAGGGCAGTTAAAGCGGTCTCACACTGGATTATTTCTGCAGTGTGTTTTGGACCTAAGTCTCTGCAATGTTAGCGGGCAAAATTTATAATTGGGAAGGGACATTGCCCTCATTTTGTCCCCCTCCTATAGCTACACCCCTACATTTCACATTCTTCTAACACATGTCTTCTTCATACCCAACTGGGGGGAATGGCAAATGGGCACCAGAACAGTTAATAAATTGATATTAGAACCAGAAATACCAAAACTTGTTTTAGAAGTAGTGAAAGAAGCCAGAAAGCCAGAAATGGGAACATTTCATCGAGTGCTCAATTATGTCAACAGTGTAATGTCCGTTTCTTTCTTTTTTGCTATCTTGGGGTGAAATTTGAATCAAAACGGGTTAACTGAAGAGTCTGACACATATGCAAGCCACAGTCATAACTAGAGGTTGGTTAGCATAATTGTTTGTTGTGGTTGTTAGCAGCTCTCAAGTCAACTTTGACCTATGGTGAGCCTATGAATGAGAGACCTCCAAGTCCCCCTATCTTCAACATACCCGTGTTAGATCATTCAGACTCAGACATGTGACTTCCTTGATTGGGTTTTATCATATTTATTTAGGAGCCAGCTGTGACTGATTTGAGCATTGGACTAGGACCTTGAAAACCAGGATTCGAATCCCTGCTCAGCCATGGAAACCCACTGGGTGACCGTAAGGTCACATTCTTTCAGCCTCAGCACTGCCAACCCCTTTCTGAACAAATCTTGCCAAGAAAACCCAGTGGAAGCATTGCTTTGTTGCACAGAGCAACAATGGAGATTAGTGCACCAGCTTTCATTCCCATGCTTGACTGGGAAGTAAACTCACAGGGATGGATTGTATCGCACAGCTCCATCCCCGGATAGTACTCATCCTGTACCTGACCCAGCCTTCTCCTGGACTTTTAAAAGAATCCCGTTCTTTAAAAGGTCTGGGAGAATCCTAGGCCAGGTATGGGATGAGTACTGCCTGGGGACGGAGCTGTGTGATACAATCCGTACCTGTGAGTTTACATCCTGTGCCTATAAGGGGAATGAAAGCCGGTGTGCTAATCTCCAACAAATATTTACTTAATATTCTATTTCAGAAATCATACTGAACATTTTATTCACATTACCAGCCACATCTTTACAACTTTTAAGTTTATTCTTAACAACAACAACAAATCTCTATTACCTGAATAAAACAACAAAAGCATATTTGAAGGCTGCTGAGGATGTAATAAGATTTTCACAAGATTATCAATGAATTTGTAGCCTTTTGCCTCATAGGAGCCCCCACTCCTACCAGCATGGAAAGGTTTTAGGGTGGTTGATATCCAGATATGCTTACTGAAAGTCTTACTCTAAGTAGACATGCGTAGAATTCTCTTGCACGACAGTGACAATCTGAGACATTTGCACACTTCAAGTGTAAAGTTAAAAACAACACCTTTGCCTATTCATTTTTAAAATGAGACACAAAGAAAGGATTTTGAAGCAGGGAAGGACACTCTTTCAGGTTTCTGCTGCCTGAAGCAGCTTTTCATAGTAAGGCCAACCTCAGCTTTATAAAATCTCAGGGGTGAAAGAAAAATGGCAATATACACAGTCCTTGGAAAATGGGACACTTCTGTATGCAGGGAAATGCTCTTCCACTATCTTGCTGTTGTACTTTATTTTATAGCAAATGCTATGCCAGTTTGAGTGAATGCCTTGTTTGTCAGTTTGTTTGAGGTATATTCCACCTTTCTTAAGAGATAGGATGCAAAGTAGCTTCCAATGCTGTTAAAATGATTTCAAATAGAAACCCAATGTTAAATAGAAATTAAATGAATTACACTGTTAAAACATACATTAATTTACAACAGTTTATAATTGAAATAAGAATAAAAATATTAAAAACTCCAGCATAGATTTTGTATTTTGGTGTGATCATTTCAGGGACACTATAAAAGAAGAATGCAGACAGGCACAATAGTAAAAAGAATGAGAAGAAACCATGGTGTCCCGGACTGCGGCCAGTACACACCAACAAAAGCTGATAAGGCAGTTCCACAAACTTAAAAGTTGATCCTAAGAATAGTCCAAAAGTCAGAGCCGAGGTCAGGGTTGGGGAAATAACAGAAGTCAGTCCTGTCTGAGGTCAGGGCAAGGAGAAAGCAGCAAAAGTCCAAATCGTTCCAAGGTCAAGGCAAACCAGAGCTCAAAGACACGAAGCCAGCACACAGTCACACCAAGAGACTTACAATAAGTTCTGGCAAAGGGATGGCGTCCCGCAGGTGCTTAAGTAGGAGACACCCTCCCTGTTGGCAGCTGTGCTTTATTACCAGCTTGCTTTTCAGCAAGCCCGCAGATTCTTCATTTGAAACCTCACTCAGCTGCTTAACCTCTGAAGGAAGCTCCACAGTGCTAGAGTCTGGCTGGGCTCCCACTCCTGGGGCTGAAATGGCAGAACTGGGACCTGGTCTAGCCTCCAACTCCTCTTGCTCCTGAGGAGCCATGTCCTCCTCCTCATCCTCTGACTCCATATTTTGGCTGGCCATTGCAGAGAGATGGAGGACAACCTCAAAAATGGAAAAACAAGAGACCTATTACACAAGATCTGAGAAATCAAAGGGAAATACAAACCAAGGACTGGGATGCTCTACGACAATAAAATAACATAATTCAAGAACAAGACAGCAATACACAGAAGAGCTATATAAAAGAGATAACAAAATGAAGGACACATGGATTAAAGAGCCATATGAAGATGAATCTCATATTCTCAATAGAGAAGTGGAAACTACAATTAGAGAAATGGGAAAAAATCACCAGGAGCAGATGATATAAACAAACAAAGAAACAACGAGAGAGAGAGAGAGAGAAAAGATGCATGCCATAGATTCGTCATCTTGGATCTAAGATGTGTAGATGATACAATACTACTAGCAAAACCTCACAGACCTAGAGCAACTACTAAGGAAGATCAAGGAAGAAAGTAGAGAGGCATACAGAAAACAATGATAATGACCATGGAGAATCTACACAAATTTAACCTACACATGAGGAAATAGAAATAGTAAAAGAGTTCTCATACCTAGGATCAAACATTGATCGGAGTGGGGACTGCAGTCAAGAAATCATAAGAAGATTAAGAATAGGGAGGGCAGCTATGAAAGAACTAGAAAAGATCCTAAAATGTAAAGATATACAGCTGACCATCAAAGTTAGACTCCTACAATCCATTGTATTCCCTATTACCCTGTATGGATATGAGAGCTGGACAGTTAAGAAAGCGGATAGGAAGAAAATAAATTCATTTGACCTGTGGTACTGGAGAAGAACGCTGAGGATACCATTGACAGCTGAGAAGGAGATTATCCCATTACAAAAAAATAAGTGATTTACCCCTGCTGTTTTCAAGTCGGTTATGGGATACAGTTGGATATTATCACAGGGAATATGCCTCTGATGCCACTGCTAACCTACATCTCTCCTAAAACCTGGCTGCAAGCTGTGCTCAGCTGGCCAATTTGCAAAGCCAGGAGCTTAAAAATGTCAGTGGTAAGTCACTTTTTTTGTAATGGGATAATCTCCGAAGTTGAACAAATGGGTGCTAGAACAGACCAAACCAGAAATCTATCTGGAAACCAAGATGACTAGACTAAGGCTGTTGTACTTTGGCCACATCATGAGAAAGCACAACTCATTGGAGAAAACAACAGTGCTGGAAAACAAAGGCATTGCTTTCCAGTGCTCCAAGCAAAGGCATTCTTTCTGAAGAATGTGTAATACTTACTACACATATTAGGCTTAGAAACTAAGCCAAAGGCCCAAACCTAAACAAATCTGCATTTTATTTTTCATTTCACTTAATTGTCTTTTCTGCAGAATTGGAAGGCTCCAGCTTTGAGATTTTTTCTCTATAAATGTATACAGCTAAATTGATATATATTGTACTCTGTGTTTACCCATGATGTTTCACAGATAAATATAATAAAAAGTGTTTCCAGGCTAATAGTGGGCCAGATGGAAATCAAAATTCAATCCATTCTGGCATATGTAAAATGAGATAGCCTTGATATATAAATATCTGTTGTGGAAAATTGTGCCATGAGAAAAATAGAAATGACTGGAAATGGAGTGCACAATTGGCATCAATGGCCCTACGTGTCCTTAAACGGTTAGGGTTTTTATTTTAAAAAAATAGCGATTAGGAAATGGAATCATTTCACTGAGAACAAGAGAAAAGACAAGAAATCTAGACTGAGAATTAACTATAGGATTGCAATGGGCTTGAACAGGACATATGGATACCTTTAATATCTTAAATGTAGGAAATATACATTCATGGTTAAGCCTAGTAGCAATATTCTCAAATTATTATGGAGACAGGAGGCTAAAAAATTGAACATTGCAGACAACAGAATTCATTCCTAAGTAGTCTTTGATGTATAATTAAGTAGACACAGTAATATATTTTCCTTTGAAGATTCTTCAAATAGGTTATCTCACACTGCAGCTGCCTAGCAAAGTTCTTGTTGTGCTAAAAGTGAGATTTCTAGTCTATTTGCAAATCTGCACTGGCCGGTTTACCTGGAAGAGAAAGATAGAATAAGTCAAGAGTTTGCATTCCAAAGCGGTACTGAACAAACTGTTGAGAGAGATGAAAACTATTTATACTCAGAAAGAACCAGGGCAGTATGAATCTTTTCATACACACACACACACACACACACACACAGGAAATGATCAGCAGTTATCCTTTGAATACAATATGGTACCTCAAGGGCTGGGAGGTTAATTACATTTCCAGGCGTTTCCAGTATCAGTCTGTATGCATGTTTCTTATGTCATGATAATTTGTCTTTCTGGGAGCAGAGTCAAGGAATTAACTTGCTTTGCCCATATATCTTGAGTTATTATCAGCTGGTGGCAGCTTCTCAACACTTGTACGCATTAGGCATTGTGACGTAACAATCATCCCAATATCGTGCCATGGGAGCTGTATTTATTTTCAACATTTAAAAAAGAATTACAGTTTGGTGTGTGTGTGTGTGTGTGGGGGGGAATTAAACCCTTTTAATAAGGAAAGAGAGCAGAAGTAAAGAACATCTATTCCAGAGAACAGGAACAAATCCTTCTCTCCTCCAGATTCCACTGGTGATTTGAGTTCTCCAGGTATAAGAGCTTTTGAACTAATTTTAACCTCAGGTTGGTTTACATCAGACATGGACAATTGCAGAAGGAGAGGGACTATTAGCCTTCTGGAAGATCCCTAGAACCACACCTGCCCCGCTCCAAATTATCCTCAAATGCCACTAGATGGTATGGGGGCATTTTCATCATGTTTAGGGTTTCCAAAAAGCCAATTCTGAGCTTAAATTGGCCCAGCAGGCTAACCAAGTGTGGTGGAAATGCACCACAGCCCCAATTGACATTTTGGCACATTTTGGCAATAATTGTTTTTTGACCTCTAGGAAACTCCAGAGAGCTCTAAAAGTAGTAGAATTGCCCTCCATGCCACTTAGAATGCATTTTGGGTATTCTGGAGCCCTGAGAAGGGCCACATGTCTCTAGCAGGCTGCACTGTGCCCGCTGATGGTTTACACATTTGACCATAGCCATCTGAAGAACACCTTCCTGGATTCCATTAAGCACATGATAAGAGCAGTTGTCTACTGTATATACTGTATATACTCATTGCGTATAAGTCAAGGGCAGGTTTTGGATCCAAAATTAGGGATTTTGAGATGACCTGGGGATAAGTCGAGGGTAAAATTTGGGTCTCAGTACCCTTCTGTTCCCTTTGCAGCCTGGCAGTCCCTTCGGGAGACAGCCAAGCTATGGACAAATTTCTAGGGGTGAGCACTCACTCTTCTTCCTCCTCTGCAGCCTGGTTATCACTTTATGAGACACCCCGACTGGAGAAGAGGAGAGAAGGCAAGCATTTTACCCCCAGGCCTTTCCTTAATCTGTCCTTTCGGAAGACAGCTGGGCTGGGGAAAGGGTTCCAGGGTCTGGCCTACTACTATATTGATCCAGTTTTTTTGGGGTCAATTTTTTAACAATTTTTCTGACTTATACACGAGTATATGGATAATGTGCAACCATAGCATTAGCTACCCTGTTTAAGTGCCAGAGAGTTCCACCACTAAACTAACATTGTTGTTGTTTGTCCCAGGAGTGGAATTCTGATTTGGGAATCATTTCAGGGTTGATTCCCAGCCCAAGGGAATGTAGCAGGGCAAAGGATGAATCAGGACAAGGCAAAATGGGTGAAACCAGATGTGTTATCCAGGGACCCTGTTTTTCAGGTGGGGGAGACTCATCATTGGCAGGCTGATCTTGATGGTCCAATATTGCCTGCTTTTCAGGATAGGCTCAATCTGCCTTCAGCCTAGGTTTGGGAGGATTGAGCCCCCTTTCCCCCAGTGGCATCATTGTGGTTGGTGTCACCCCATGCGGATGACCAGAAAGTGCTGAGGGGGATGGAAGATGGACTGTCCCGTCCTCTGCCCTTCCTACTTGCCTACTTCCCCTCCCCAGCAGCAGATGCCCTCTGGCTCGCCCTTTTAGACTCTGGTGTGACTGCTGGGCGAAGAACTGTTCCAGATCCTGAATGGAAGGCACCTGGCAGCTACTGAGTGGTGGTAATGTTGCAGCCTCTGGGATGTCAGCTGGTGTGGTCCACACTCAGACAACCCCTAGTGATGCCTCTGCCTTCTCCCAGTTCCAAGATCCATCAAGAATTCTATGTAGTTGAGCTCCCTCTGGCATTAGAAATTGGAAGCACTAAGAAATATTAAGACAGCTATTGTTGGTGAACCAAACCTGGAATAATAAAGGCTAGAATATACTACACACACACACACACAATTTGAAACAATATAGCATCATCTTAGAACGTCCTTTTTCAAAAACCTTTAGCTGGAATTAAAACAGTATTCACTTGATAATGGAAGGGAAGCAAGGAATGGTTATTCTATTTATTATTATTATTATTATTACTATTACCTTTATTTATATAGTGATGTAAATTTACACAGTGCTGTACATAAAATCTTCTAAAGAGGGAGTTCCATAGTCTAGGACCAGCCACTGAGAAATGCCATTCTCATGTGCCCACCAACCATACCTGTGCAGTTGGTAGGACTGAAAGAAGAGCCTCTCTTGCGTATCTCAAGGTCTGGGCAAGCTCATATGGTGAGATACAGTCTTGTCAGATAGCCTGGGACTAAGCCAGTTGATCAATATTTCTCCCAAAATATTTATCATCACAGGAGGAATAAAATCTTCCTCTTCTCTACAGCCAATTTATCTTCTTTAGCAGCCTGATATGACTCTTAATAATCTGGTTCTATTAATATAAATACAATTTAAAGAGTGCCATCTCCAGTATGAACAACAAGAGGGTCAAGAAATTGAGCTACTGTGTGTGTTGTGTGTGTAGGCGAAACTCTTCTCCTGTACTTGGCTTGTATGAAGACATTCCTTCACAATACATATGCTGATTTGCTTACTTATGCATGCATGTACTTGTCACCCACCAATCACTGTTGAGCAGATCATCACCATGCCAGCACATTGGAGTGTTTTCTTTTTTGCACTTTTATTACATTTCACATTTCTCATCTTTTGTATGAATGCCATATCCTCCAACCGTTCTGATTTGGCAGTAACAGTTTCACTTGATCTTCTGTCACACCACTTTTTCAGCTCCATTAAAAATGTACCAGCTTCTTTCTCTTCTTATTTTCCCCCTTTGTCCTCAACTCATTTCAACTGCTCCAAACTGAGTAATTAACTCAGCAGAGAGGAGGAGAGGAGTCCTGCAGTTCCCTGTAGGCTTAAGCAAAAGTAATAATCTGCATCCTCTTCTAGCTTGTTCTTCATCAATAAATTTGGCCATCTTGATCAGACTCTGATGTTGTCTAGCCACATATTTCCCAGGGATCATTCACAAGTTGTTGTAGTTTAGCATGATTATGCAAATAATCTTACTCACACATTCTGGATTTGTTATTCACACTATGGAACTGTATCTATCAGCATCTCTGTGAGTTTGTTGCTCACACGTGTCAGCACTCAAATAAAGATGGAGTCTATGATGCAAATGTATTCAAAGCACGTTCACGGCATGCAAAGTATTATCCTGGGTTATCCAGTCTATTCACATCAATTATTCACACAGCTGAGAATCCAAATCTTTTATAAAAAACTCATTACAAAATCCGACATCAATTATCCTGGGTTGAGTGGGGTTTTTTTGGCAGCCTTCCCCCCCACCCCCACCCCCTTAATTGGATGCATTCAAAATACATGTGAACAACAAAGATTCAACCCAGATTCTACCTGGATTATTTTCACCATCTGAATAAACCCCCACTTTTCCACTGTGAAATGTCGGAAGATATGAAATGCCTACTTCCTGGATGTCATGCATTTGATGAAAAGGACTGCAGTCAAATTAAGCTTGTCAGCCTTTAAAGTTTTGCATAACTCTTTGTTGGATTTATTGCAACACACAGTTTGACAGAGGCAGTCCCAATTAATCCTCTGCCATACCACTTTTCAGCTGTTTCTTCTCCCTCCCTCCCTTGTCCTCAGTTTACTCCAGTGCCTGAAGATTAGCTACAAATAATAATAATAATAATAATAATAATAAATTTCTAGCCCGCCCAATCACAAGGAATCTGGGCAGGTTACAACAATAAAATAGACTGAAGTTACAATAAAATCAAACCCGAAACCTCCCCTGCCCCACTCACTTAACCCCACAGGGGAAAGGGTAGAGGAAGGGGAGCAATCATTTCCCTTTCTTGTAGACTGAGGCATAAAGCAAACTATTGCACCCTTCCTAGCTTGTGTGTTCTTCCTCAATCACTTTTGCCATCTGGAGCACATTCTGATGTTGGTTGGCTGCATGTGTCCCAGTTTTCATCTGTGAAATGTTGCAGTGTATGAGCTATCCTAGAGGTTTCTGATGTATGAATCCTGGCTTGTCTGGGTGCATATAACCATAATCGTGAGGTTAGCATGCATGCATTCTTTGTTTTCTGCCTATTCACACTGTGGTTTACAAAACCAGAATTGCTTGTTTAAAGTGTGTGTGAATAAGGCTGCCAGGTCAGGATCATCCTAGGACAGGTCTTAAGATTTCTGGGCTATAACCTGAAACCTAAGGACTGTCTCTGGTGATGTTTTTGGCAGCAGGACCTGGTGTTTTAAGCATTATGGTTTAAGCAACAACCATAGTTGCTCACAGCTAATCATTTGAACACATAAAGCCATAACACATTTTCCTGGTTGGAAATTAAGTGTGTTTGCAAATTGCAACACTTGATTTAATTAACCTTTGCGAAATACAGCAAGCTGCACAGACAGGTAGAATGCTCTCTACCTGACCAGCCTTGTCTGTCACCTGGTGAAAACTGGAGAATTTGAGGCCTTGCTTGTCACATGGAGGTAGCCCACAAAAACAGCGGCATATGGTATTTAAATTCCATGCTGCCAGAGCCCTGAAAAACTGCTGCTGTGTGGTCAGCAGGGCAGCTTCACCATTTGTTCCTGGCATCTTGGGGGCATGTGATATGCACACACCACACAGACATGCAGCCAGGAAGATGCCACATTTTGCCAGTATGTTTTCCCCCTCAGCAGGGGGAGAGGAGAGCAGTAGGAGTAGGAATCTTGCCCTTCCCAGTAGGCTCAAGCAAAAGTAGACTGCTGCCGCCGTTGCTGCCTCTCCTTCTCCTTCTCCTTGTTTCTGTGTTCTTCCCTAGCTTTTTGTCATCTTGATGACACCCTCATGTTGCTTGGCCGCATACATCCCAATTTTCATCTGTGAAATGACTTGGGGTTATGAAAGTAGAGCTTAGAAAATTTACTTGTTGGTCTACTACAGTCAGAATCCCCCAAGCAGCATGGTCAGGAGCAGGTTCTGGGAATAGCGGTCCAAAAAGTAACTTTATCAAGCACCGATATCAGGATACTGTATCTGTAAAATATTTTATTTCATTTTGCTTTCCCCCATTTTTAAAAGCAAACTATCCAGTTATACTGGCCAACCTGGATGTGTGTGTGTGTGTGTGTATGTGTGTGTGTATGTGTTAAAACATAGAACAGATAAAATGTTTAACTTGCTGTTCTGTATAGTTTGTTCATTTTAATTAAAGATCAGAGTTTTATATTGATATAAATCCCTGTCATAAACTGTTCATGTTGCTTTCTGGCCACATTCCAGGCTTCATTATGAATGAATTTGGATGAGATTCAGGCAGAAACGGCAATAATTATAACTGTTTTGGTTTGTGTATAAAGGGGCGCTATGTGTCCTAAGCCATGAAAATGCATCAGGTCTGTGTAAATACCATATCCTTATTACACACACACACACACACACACACAGAGTATATATATTTGCTGATTCTACTAACAAAAGCTTTGACACAAAAAGCTCCAGTTTCTCTTCTTTTTCTTTTCTTTTTCAATTAAATTTTTTATTTCAATTAAAATTGCCAACATAAAATACATTCATACAACACCACGTACAACATATATCAGCTGCTTCACGGTAGGAACAGCCCTGCGGTATAAAATGTTTCCTGTGTTTTGTGTATTAGAGCCCATGAACAATAACTGAACTTTGGCATGCAGTAATCTAGGTGCATTTTGCATATTAGAGGAGATAGTCAGAAGCTTAGAAAAGTCTCCCCCCCCCCCCCCCGCTTTTTCTTTTTCTGCAACTCCTGACTAGCATGGCTACTAGACATGTGGGCTGGGGAGATTTGGGACTGGTAGAAGAAACTTTTCTAAGCTCTACATACAATACACATACAATATCAAATGGGGACCTAGCATGTTCTCCATGCTGCTTTGAATGCAATGCACTTTTTAAACAGGAGGGCTGGATGAATGAGAAGACATCAATCAGGAACTGTAAAAAGTGTGTATGTGTGGAAACCCTGAAAAATGTCAAGCAAACTTTGTTTGCTAGCACTAAGTTGCATGGTGGTTATTAAATGCTGTGGTTTTTTAAAACTTACATGAATGCTATTAAAATATTTTGGAAGAGATGCTGGCATCTTTCTTTTAATAAAAGAGCAATTTTGAATGACCTTCCTTTTGCCTTGCAAGGATGCATAATATTAAATTTTAATATCATGCCAAGCAGGTCCAGACTCATCCTTGTGATGCTATAAGTTATGTATTTTGAATTTTCTTTCTGATTTTTATTAATAACTTATAACAGAAGCAGCCACCAGCAAAATCATTTAAATCACCAATGAAAATAAGCTAATGCCAGCATCATATGTCAAAGCTTCCGGTAATGCTCCTTTGCTCCTTCAACACCGCTGACGTTAATAATCGCCAGCCCTGCTGGAATCGGTCCCCAGACACGTCTCCTTTTGAAAATAGCCCCACACTCTTATTGTTCTCTTTCCTTCAGTGTTTCCAAATATAAAATCCATAAACGGAATAGTCACACAATGTAAAATTAAATGAGCATGTGAAATAGAATCTGAACTTTGTTTTCTTCCATTATCAGATGATTTTTGAAGGCTCATTTACCTACTAGTCTTGAAGACTCTGAGGCTGTCAGAGGAAAGACTTGTTACTCTGAATAAAGGTGAATTCTACAAACAAGGAATGCCAGAGTGAAAGAAAAAGGTTAGGGTACCTGGTAGGAGAAGCTAATGATACTCGTGGTGTGTCCATTTTTCTTTATGTTCTCCCATAAGAGACTGCAATTAGGCTGCTCACAAAATAATTATCTTTACAGGTGCATCAGTGTATGTTTACAGCAAAGCTTTTGACTGCATAGATCATAAAAAGCTTTGGACTGCTCTTAAAGAGCTGTGTGTGCCAATACATTGGATTGTCCTGATGCGCAATCTATACTCAGGACAAGAGGTGACCATTAGAACAGAATAAGGAGAAAGAGAATGGCTCCCAGTTGGAAAAGGAGGCAGAGAAGGATGCATTTTTATCACTTATTTGTTCAGCTTATATGGAGAAAATATCATATGCAAAACAGGCCTAGATGCAGAGAAAGAGTGAAGATTGGAGACAGGAATATCAACAACCTAAGATATGCAGATGGCTTCATAATACTAGCAGAAGATAACAAAGACTTGGAATAGTTAATAAGGAAAGTCGAAGAAGAAAGTGCCAAAGCAGATTTAATACTGAACATTAAGAAAACTAAAATTATGACAATGGAGGATCTACACAAATTCAATATAGATGATAGCTTACTGAGTGACCTTGGACAAGTCACACTTTCTTAGAGCCTTACCGCATGAGAAAAGAAAGCTAAAACAGAGTGGGGAAGTAGTAGCTTTCTCTCTGCCTCTCCAGATGTCTTCATAGCACTTCCATTCTGTTCCCAAGGGAGATGGTGTTGCAGATTAATTTTAATTAATTAATTAAATTATGACTAGAATTTTATTTTATAAAGAGGAGGGAGACCCAGAGCTGACTGGAAAGGGAAACACAGTTTATTGCTGCAGTGTTCCCAGTAGGAAATTCATCCAAATTACTGGGACCCTAACTCTAAAGTGAACTTTGAACAAAGAAAACTACAATTCACATTTCATTGGTTACATTTGAATTAAACATTACATTCGTTGGATATTCGAATCTTACACCTCTATCCCTCATGGGGTTCCCATCAATCAAATTGTTATCTTTATATTTAGTTTCAATGTCTCCAAACTGTCTATGCAGTACTTCCTTTTATTTGGGTTAGAATCATAAGTTAGGAGCCATTTCCAATTGTTTACATTCCAAAACAGAGAATTTGACATGATCTAGAATAATAATCCTTTGCTCTCAATACATTTCAGCACTATAATTTTTAACTTCTGAGCATAGCAAAATTCTCTTCAATGGTAGTAAAAGCATGCCTTTTGTCATGCTGGAAAAATCTGTTTGAGAAAAAGCACACTTTCATGACCGACTCCCTCAAAAAGAGAACAGTAGTGCTATGATGGCATGCGGAAAAGCCGCTACTCTCCCTCTCCATTTTGGCTTTCTTTTCTCATGTGATAAGGCTGAGAGCCTCAGAGGAAGACAATGGCACACCTCCTCTGAATCAATTCCACTAGTAAAGCTCAACAGTAAGGTTGTCATAAGAGTTGGCACATAATAGCAACAAAATTTTCTAGTGGATGGGAGACCATATTAGCTCTTCATATTCATATTTTGTTGCTCAGCCTTACATGCCAAACTTTGGCCCATTCTTCTCTTGCGGTCTTTTTAAAAAATTTCTTCAGACTGTACATTCTTATGCATGTCTAATTAGAAGCTAGTCCTACTAGATTCAGCTTCAGTGGAACTTATTTCCAAGTAAATGTGCAGAGGTTTGAAGAATAAACATCTCTATTTATTCCTTAACATGATCCTATAACAGCACAGTGCTATGCATGTTTTCTTGGAAGTAACTCCCACTGTGTTCTCAGTAGGACTTAATCCTTAGCTCATGTGTTAAGAATTGAAGCCTAAATTATTCAGAAGACAAACGTATGGATTAAATGAGAATGCTGTTCCCATTCGTTCTTTAATGAATAGGAAAATCATTTCCCAAATCTATTATGCATATTGCCACAACACCTTATATACATGAAATCTGCATTCATTGTGCTACACCTTCAGCAGTTTCCTGCTACATAGAAAAACATTTTGTTAACCTTGCTGAAAAGTTTACTAAAAAAATGTGGTAGCTATAGTAAATGAACAAGTTGACCCTGTTCTATAAATAGAATTCCATTAATCTTCTGCAATTTGTGCTGGAGAAATTTCTTACCATTTCTTCTTATATGTGTCCATGTAGGATAAATTTCTAGTCATTTTTTAAAAACAGAAGAACTTGCTCCTTTGAGGTCAGAGTTGTGATATTAGGATATCACAAGCTCTATAAAGCAAGGAAATTGGGAGCCAAGGTTGATGCCTTCATAGATGTGTCCCATGATGAGGAATAATATGTAATATCACAAACCTCTTACTTTGTAAACCCCACACACTTTGCTTTGTTCATTCATGCCCAAATCTGGAAGAGGTAGATGGAATGATTGAAGATGCAGCAAAGATGTCAGATGTTGTCCTTGTCCTGTATTGCTTCATGAAGCATCTGGACCTTTCTGTGCTTTTAGAAGAATCCTTCTGTAAGTTAACTTGTGCCTATTTGTTGCATGCAGTACTGAATTCACAGCCCCTCTCTGCATCACCGAATCTATCTGCAAACATTGGAGGACTGGCAGCTTTCCAATTTTATTGGCTTTAATGGGGCAGGGCAACTTCAATAACTTTTGAATTACCTGTCATGAGAACATCATCAAATCCATGAAGTCTGAAAAAAGTACACTGGTAATTTTCACCAGAATTTTATTGAGATATGTGATATTCTATTTGGAAATTGGAATACAAGGGGTAAACGTGTCAATTGTTGGTACTTTAAAACTTGCTGCACCTGTGGAAATTTATTTCAGACTAGTTTGAAAATGAGCACAGTTGTAGAGCAGATAATGCATTCTGAGTGTAAAGTTCTGAAAAGTCAATAATTCTGAAAGCAATTTTTTTTGTAAGCAATATAATTCTAAGGCTCATATGCAGAACATTTTTGTCACAATGGGGCTTTCTAGACCGCCCAGAAGGGGCGGTCCATACTCACCCCTTCAAGCAGCGAGATGAGGCCGCTTTTGGAGTCCGTGGGGAAGCGGCAAACTGCTGGTTCCCTGTGGCCTCCAAGCGGGGTGCAGGGAGAAAGGGGATGCCGCCGTGGCCCCTTTCTCCCTGGGTCTTTGCTGCAGCCATTTAAAGGCTGCGGCAAAGACCCTCCACAAAAAAAGAGCTCAGTTTTGGAGCTCCTTTTTTGCGCCACAGGAAGGGCGCGATTTGCGCCCTCCTGTGGTGCAAAAGCGTCACAACGTGCGCAGCGTATCTAAATGCTGCGCACATGATGACGCTCTTCCGGCGCGTCCTTATGGATGCCGCCATCTTAAAATGGCGGCGTCCATGCACATTAGGCCTAGGGAGGGTGTAGACGCTACGCCCTCCCTAACCCTAAAGGCGGGCTTTTTAGCCGTTAAAGTGCTTCTTTTTGCCCGTCTGGATCGAGCCACCTTACCTTATCTGAAAGATGACTCCTTTTTAACTATATAAAACATAAAGATGTGATACCGGCTTGGGGGCAGATTTGGGGCATGTGGTGTGCGGATGCCCAGCCCCAATGCCACCCTGAAGCCATCTCTTTTTCCCAGTCTGTTCAGCCAGTCAGTTGAGTTAAATACAATTTGTTGGTGACCCTAAGGAAGGCCTATCATGGGGTTTTCTTGGAAAGGTTTGTTCAGAGGAGGTCTGCCATTGCCTTCCCCTGCAGTAAGAAAAAATGTCTTGCCCAAGGTCACCAGATGGGTTTCTTGGCCAAGCCAGGTATCAAACCATGGTCTCCAGAGTTGCAGTCCAACACTCAGGCCACTACACCAGGCTGGCTCTCTAAATAACTTCTTTATATAACCCTAGTGGTGGTGATTCTGACTCAAGAAGACTGGTTAATCAAATTAAATGACTACAGTAGGTCCTTGTTATCCTCTGGGGTTTGATTCCAGGACCCCCTGTGGATAACAAAATCCATGGATGCTCAAGTCCCATAAAATATAATGGCAGAGCAAAATGGTGTCCTTTATATAAAATGGAAAATCAAGGTTTGCTGTTTGGAATTTATACTTTTTAAAAATATTTTCAAGCTGTGGATGCTTGAATCCATGATAAAAAAATCTGTGGATAAGGCAGGCTGACTGTATGCTGAAACAGATAAATTGACACTGTTAATTAAAGAAATATTAATATTAAATATCATCTGTATATAATCTCTTTCCAATCATGACTCAAAGTAAATATCAGACTTTTAGACCAAACTTTTCCACATTTATCTAACTACATGTGTGATCCCAATATTGTGACCCTGATCATATAATGTTTAATTCCCACCACCTTCCCCTCTTCCTTTTCTGTTGTCTCTTTTAGACTGTAAGCCTGAGGGCATGGATCCGTCTAATTTAAGATTGTATGTACAGCACTGTGTAAATTTACAGCACTATATAAATAATAATAATAATAATAATAATAATAATAATAATATGTTCTTCTTCCATCTTTATTTTGAGTAACAATTTTGGCAATCAACTTCTCATCATTAGACTATAATTGACTTTCAAATTCTATTCCTATTGATCCAAATTTATGTAACTTTTTTTGTCCATCTTAAACCTTTCAGACAGTTTATAAAACCTCCCAGTGTGACACACAACCTTCTACTTCTAGTTCTCTCATTTTTATTCAATATTGCCCATTTTCTAGAAGAAGCAGTTCCCTGTAGTTAGCAACCTGTCCTTTGAATAAATTTGCTTTCCAAAAAAAGGGCTTCATGTGTCAAAATCCACAAAGGTAATTTGAAATGAAATCTCTTTTCCTACCTTTTCTAAATTCTCAACAGAGACCTTCTGATAGTGATTGTTGACATTTCCATTAGCCTTATTGTTATCTTAAGCCAAATAACCATGCCACCCAAATTTCAAATCAAAACCTTCCAACTGCAAAAGTCTTTGAGTGATGCTATCCATAAACTACAGTATACTAAGCAGCAAGCAGCATAATGCAATAGCAGATTTGAAAGGCCCAGCCCACTTCTGTGTAGTGTCTTGTAACAATGGAAACCTTATTTCCAGTTTCTTGCCGTGCCAAATAAAAGTCTATAAAAAAGTATTATATATTTTAAAAAATGGTGGTGGTGCATTTTAAAAAAGGAAAACATCATTTTAATCCATCTGATCTGGGCATATACTGAACCATATCTTGTCTCCTGTAGAAGCTGGTGACTGTTCAGCTCCAGATGGTACTGCATGAAGCAGTAGCTGGGCCTCTTCCAATTTGACTTAAGGCTTGGCCATGGAACAAAAACTGCCTTGGTTACGTAACATCTACAGAAAATGGAAAACAAAAAGAGAAAATAACACATGGGACTGATGATGCAGTTGTTATTGTTGTTGATGATGATGATGACGACGATCAGCAGCAGCAACATACTAATAATAATAGTACAGGCATATATCTCAGCCTCTGAGAGCGAAGCTCAATTTTCTTGTTGTTTTTGCATGTCTTCAAGTAATTTATGTAATTTATGGTGATCCAAAGGCAAATCTATGATGAGGTTTTCTTGGCAAAATTTGTTCAGAGGGGATCTGACATTGCCTTTCTCTGAGGCAATGACCATGTGACTTGTCCATGGTTTCCTAGTGGGTTTCTATGAGTGAGTGGAGATTCAAACCCTGGTGTCTCAGAGTTCTATCTAGACCATTACACAATGCTGGCATTTTGCAAAGGTTTTTATGCCCACTCAACCTTTGCTTTTTCTCCTCGTCTTCTGTCTAGCATGAAGGCTTTTGCTAGCAGCATTAACACTGAGATGGTAAAAGAGTTAGGAAGGTTTTGATTTGAAATTTGGGTGGCATGGTTATTTGGCTTATGATAACAGACTTTCAGTGTGGTCTTGCAGCAGTTTGTCCGCAGTAAACAATGCTATAAGCAAAACATGAGCTGGGAAAAAGTAGAATTTTACTCTAGCGGATGCTCCTTTGGCCATGGTTGCCTTACTAAAACAGGCAAGGTAAAGTAAGCAGCAGCTGCCTCCAGAATCCCTGGTTGAACATGCATGAACAGCAAAATAAGGAGAAAAGGGGAAAGCAAATAAGCCTGACTAGTTAACCTAAACATATTTTAAAAGCATAGGAATCACAGGCTTGCAAATGTAAGAATCACAGGCTCGTAAAATGTTGTCCCTGGGTGAGTTTTGGAAGAAGCGTACATACAGGTTGTCTGTAAAAGGTTGAAAAGGCTTTTTTAGATTATTTTTTATTTTTTTTAAAGACAAACAATTTAATTTACAGTCAAAATAATATACAATCAAACTGGAGGAGGCAAATTACAAGGAGAAAAAAAGAAGAGAGAGAGGCTGTACTATACTGAAAATGAAACTAAAACAGATAAACAATATTATTTTACCATTACAGATCCAAGTAAATATCCCACTAAAATTACTAATACAGTTGTCCCTCCATGTTGGAAGGAGATCCATTCCAGACACCACACCCCCAACATGAATTGTAAAAAGTGTGGAACCTGAAGCCCTCTTATTGTCAACGGACACATGATGTGTGAATGATGTGCTGTCATTGACAATAATCTGTGGATGCTCCATTCCATGGATGGCTAGCCCACTGATATGGAGGGCTGACAGTAACCATAGCCACTTATGCAAGGCTTCTCCAATCTGGTTGTTTCATTTCACATGTGCACATTGTTAGGTTTAAGTAAAAAGGTTGTTGTAAAATGTTGACCTGCTCTTCCTTTTGGTGTAAGAAGCTGTACTTCTTTCCATGTTATTTTTAATATCAAATTTTCTATTAAAGTAAGGTCCAGGAATACATCTACTTTGTTAACCGAGGTATACTTGCATAATAAGATCATAATAGTGGTAACAATTGGCTGCTCTTTCATGGCAGTCAACATTACCTCATAGGAAGCCGCCACTTGACTCTGTGGAATAGCACGGAGATTTATCTTTCTTTGCCAACCTGGGCTCAAAGTTCCCTATTCTATCTCTGTGCCAATAATATAGAAATATTGCTGCAAATGAGGAAAAGTAGACATCCGACTGAGTCAATACCAATGTGGCTTTTTAAAAAATTATACTTTGAAAACTTACTTTCCCACTCATTTGGCCTCAGCTTGTATCTTACGTATCAAGCTGGAAGGTATATACCATTTTCCATTAACAAGTTAAAGTTTTCTTATGATAGCATTTTTTTAAAAAATACTGCACATATGGTCTGGGGAAAACGATATAATTTTGCAAGGAAAAAAAATCAATGAGGAGTCTGCAGGCTGTCTTCTACCTACAGAAAGGCCAATTACACAGTTAACTACTGAAATATATCAAGCAGCCACACATTGTGCATTGAAGATGTATGCTGAAAAGTTTAATTTGTTGTAAAAATAAATATGGTGGATCGTTGTGGGGGCAGGAAGATAGTACTTTATTGTAAAACAATATTTTGCTTGTTTAGAAACACCCAAAGGCCATTAGTTCTCATGACAAGCTGGGATATAGAATATAAGGAGTTAGAAGAAACTATTCTAAAGGACTATTACCACATGATGAGGTTGCTTCCATGACTTAGTAAATCTGTGTTGGGGCTGCATTATTTTAGATTGTTGGTATGTGAATCACATGACTGAATGTTTTGCCGTATCCATTAAAAAAAAACCCATTCGCATAGAAAATTAGATACCAGGGAAAGGGACTCTATTATAGTCTTCTCAGTGAGATACTAATTTTCTATGTGTAGGGATTTTGCTTTATTTAATTGGTACAAAGTAGCATTTGATCATGTGCCTCCACACCAACAGTTCCAAGTAAAGTCATTTTTAATTGATTTATTACAGCATGCAGCCAGCCTATGTGCCTATTTGCTCATTGCCCAAAACAGAGGAAATGCATCACTGAAAAAGAAGATAGAAAAGGCATAGAGAAGGTGTGGTATAGTAGTTTGGATGTTGTACTAAGACTTTATGAGGCCTAGGCTCAAATCCCTGGGGAGAATTGCCAGAGTGAATACTGGAGATGGCTCCTGTATCTTTAATGGTTGCGTAGAAGAAGGAATGTCAGCAGGTGTTGCTTGTTATCTGGTTGTGTGACAAGCAAGACCTATTGAAGTTCCCTCTTCTGCACAACTATTAAAAGTAAAGGAGCCATCTCCAGTTTCCACTGTGGCAACACTATGAAACCCACTGGGTGCCCCTGGACAAGTCATATGCTCTCATTCTTAAAAGAAGGCAAAACTCCTCTGAATAAACCTTGCCAATAAAACCCTAAGTTTGCCATAAGTCAATGAATTTGAGAATGTATAACAATGTCTATTGATTAGTGCAAATTGAGAAATAATTAGTATAATATAGTATTAACCGTAGTGGGGGTCCTGTTTGAGTCTTAACGTATACCTAAGCACTGTAGTAATGGGACATGCAGTGACTGCTGCTCTCCCCTCGCCCTGAATCTCCACTGCAATGACTGTCAGGGGTCTGTTACTCTATCATTCTGGAAGCAGGTGACTGTCCTGTTTTTACACAGCACCAGCAGAAAGGGTGCCAGGAGTTCAGAAGCCAAAGGATCAAGCTGGATCCAACATCGAACAGTCCAAGATCATGAATCATGAATCACAAATCCTAAGCATAGTCCATGACAGCAGATAACAAGGTCAAGAAACAGCCCAAGGTCATAAATCTCAGGGTGAGGTCTCATTGTAAACACAGAAAGAAATCCAATTTATTTCATTCAACCAGAAGGGGAAAAACCATTACCTTATAAAGCATGTTGATCCAGCCCCATCCCACTTGCAGATTGTATTTCAGGAGAGCATGTCCCTGGTGTATGTGTGCAGCCTCTCACTTCACCTGTGGGAGAGGGACGGAATCTATTCCAAATGTCATAGCTTTCTTTTTTTTTGAGGTGTTATCTCTTCATCCTGTGAAGCCCTCAGGTGGCTGTGAGACTGAGCTGGAGGAGGGCACAGCTGTGATAAATCTGCTTTATCTTCAGAAACCAAACTCTCAAGCAGGTGTATAAGGGGGGGGGGGGGGAGACTGATTCATCCTCAGAAGATGAACTCTTGGTGGAGGGAGCATGACAGTGACTGCCATTTCCTCTTCATGAGCAATCTTTGTTGTGACAGCCAGGATCAGGGTCCTGTTGTAATTTTTCCTTCCACCAGAGATTGCTCACACAACCTGGGGTGGGATCTTCAGTCAGTTGCTTCCAATTCAACAGGGGAACATACAGTGTGCCTTTCCCTTATGTGGGGCAACCATTCTGGATCCTCCCCACATGAGGGAAATACCATGTATGCTGGAGCCCCATTGAAAACAATGAGGTTTGTGCCTGTGATGTGGTGTGGCTTGTGCAGCATGAGCGCATGCACCATTGTCTCTTCCAGCACATGGCTTTCAGAGTAATTTGAGACGTATGATGCGGGCTCACTTTACATTGATTGCAGTGACTGCTGCCATGTAGGTGGAGACGGGGGAACTTTCACAGTCCTTACATAGCCCTTTAGGTGCCATGTAGGATGGTGACTATGTTAACAGTCACAACTGTGTGACACTAGGTTACCTATTCATAGCTGCCATAGAGGATTCTGGCCTGTGTATGTAAGGACAGTGGCATGAGAACAGGGATGTAACAAGACTATAAAAATGGCTGTTTTAACCTGTGTAATATTAGTGAGTATACACTGTTGTTCCCTTAGGTGTATTATCCACTTTACATTTCATCAAATTGTATCAAAAAGTAAAATGCATTCATTTTCACCTAATAGTCCATTGAAGTATATCAAGCTCTGGATTTTCTGAAGAGAGGCTGTGTATCAGGCCTGAGACTAAGTCATGTCAGAAGCGGTTCTAGAATGATATGACCCACTTCCTGGAATGAATTATGTCTTTAGTGCTTACCCTTAGAAAATATGTAATTATTTCCATAGCACATTGCTGGTTATTGCATTTGAACAGGCTTCAACATAATAACAGTATGGAAGGGCATTCGACTGTTGCTGCAGAACCACCAGAACAACTAACCCTAGAAACCCTAGCTCATCCTCATTGTTTTGAAGTTAAATTACTATTTTAATTCTGACTTCCACACTGCTTAGTAATACAAATGATTTCAGGGCTTGGTGCACAACAGGATGATTTTCAGCTTAAGTGACAATAACACAGAGAACTCAAGCAATCATTGTCTTCTCCTGTCTCTGCCCAAGCAGCATCTTTATAGATCAACCCCCCCCCATTGTTTCTGGGGGAGTGGAGATGGATGTTTTAATGCAGAGAAGGGGAGCTGGAAAAATTAATATCCTTTGTATAAATTGCTGACCCACCTGCAAGTGTTCCAACTCTTCCTAACAGAGCCATTTATCAAGTATGAATTCTATATTGTTGATCCCTAGGCAAGTCTTATTTAGGGCAATGGTGACTGGTGGCTTCCATGTCAGTGAGACAGTAAATCCACTCTGGTTTTTTAATAATAATAATAATAATATTTATTTATATTTCCTGCTTCTCCCTGCGGATTGAGGTGGGATTACAGCATAAAACAAGTGATACATACAAAGCATTTAATACAAAAACCTACAATACAATAAGCTAAAATTAAATCTAGTTAAAAACCAATTAAAATCTACCATGTGGTCTGTCTCAAGGGGGTATCAGCAATGCAGGGATTCAATAAGATGCTATACAAAGTCTGGTGGATATGCCTGCCGGAAGAGATCCATCTTCAGCACCTTCTTAAATGCTTCTAGAGTGTTTATCAGGCGGATCTCTTCCGGCAGGTCATTCCAGAGTTTTGGAGCCACTGCTGAGAATGCAGTATGAGAAGCTGATGCCAATTTCATATGAGTATAGGATCTCTAGTAACTTTTTATGTGATGTTCTGAGGGTGCGGGGCGGATTATGTAGGGAGAGGCATTCCCTCAAGTAACCTGGGCCCAAGCAATGTAGGGTTTTAAAGGTAACGATCAACACTTTGTATTGTGCCCGGAAGCTGATTGGCAGCTAGTGAAGAGATTTTAAAATGGGAGTGATATGCTCCTTCCTTAGTTTGTACTTTAAAGTTTCATCACATTGGATAGTTCCATTAAAAGTCAGATTTAAAGCCCAATCTGAACTTTAATGGAGCAACCTGAGGTTCTAAACATTTAAAATTCAGACTGAATCTCATAGCAAACTGATATGGAGGCTACTACCTGCCTCTGACTCTTGGGCATTTGCCTCTGAAGAGACAATAGACAATTGTGTTCCATTTGGTTTCTCTCCATTTTTCATAGGTTCATCCTGAACCTTGATAAGTATCCCCCCCCCCCGTTGGTTTTAAGTTGTTTGTCAACATTTTAAAAGGTTTGCATGAAAATTTGTATACATGTTCAGTGTGTTTATTCTATCACAGGTATTCTGTCTGCATTTAATATACCCGTGAAAAATCACTTACTGAATGCATTTTAATGCTATTTCACAAATCTGCACTTTTTTTTTGCATGAAGTTTCTCTTCTATATGCATTTTGCATGTGGTTCTTTTATTGAAGGACTCTACTGCCAAATCTGCAGAAGCTTTATTGTACAGGATAATTGAATTTTGGTTCATGCAGTGGTTTGAAAATGTTGAATTAGGTTAAATTTGCATTAAAACACAGATCAAATAAATTTCTCCTTGTTCCTGCTCTTACCCTGGAGGTGCCATAGGGCCAACATGAGTAGACTGATCCTCTGTAAATTTATCTAAGCCTCTTTTAAAGAGGTCTTACCTAGTGGCCATCTTTTGAAAGAAAATTCTATAAATTAATGATCTGCTCTGTGTATATGTGAAGAGCTTCAATTTGTAATGAATCTCCTGTCAAAATATTAAATTGGGTGACTCCAAGTTTTAGTTTCATAAGAAACGAAGACAAATGTGCCTTTCTCTCTCCACCTCAGCCACTTTCTCCAGACCAAATAATTTTTATACATTCTGTCATGTCAAACCTTATACTGGGATACTGTTAGTGTCTTATGCCAACGTAACTGTCACTGTAGACAGTGGCAGAAGGAAGAAAAAGGCCAAGGGCACAGCAGCCATGGAAGAATGTACTGGAGAATAGGATGTTTGGAACTGGAAAATTATGGCTGGCATTCTGTTAGAGGCATACACAGGCATAAGTCCGCTTTAAACCAATACATCTCTCTCTTTTTGGTTGTTGAAGAGTTGGTATTTTCTTCCACCTTCTGTAATGACCAAAGCCTGGAAGATGTCAGCAAATGATGTAATCACTTTGTGTCTGGCTACAAGGACATAGCCAGACAGTTCTCTAATTCGCCCCAATCTTCTCCAGCCATAGAAAAGCCATAGGGGAAAAGCTCCTGTAACTAGCCCAGAACAGACGGGCAGGGAAAAGCTGCTGGAACCTGCATTTTTTGAAAGTGGGTCAAAACACTGACTGCAGTTGCCACTCCCCTGGCTGCATGGTGTGATGTGAAGTCAAACTGCTTGGTAATTTTTTTGGTCACCTCTACATCATGTATGCACACCATCACACAAACACAACTATTGTGGCTTCTTTTTGCTCTGACTTTTAGCCCCGGAGCATGGCTTCAACCCAGTTTCTGCTTGCTTTGGAGGCATGCATCATCTAAATTGCCTGGCCTTCAAAGTGGGTAGAAACTACTTTATTTGGCCCATCTGTTCCACCCCTTATTGATGAGTTGTGTGTGGGGGTGTTAAATGGACAGCTGTTAACATAGTTCTGCATATAGAACTATTACATTACACTGTACCATATAGGATCTTGGTCTATTTCCCCCTCCTCTCGCCATTACTGTAAAACTCTGGAAAAAGTGCAGTTGCTAGTGTACTGTGCCAACAAGATTTGTCACATTTCCCTCCACATCCTTTACTCTTTCCTTATATGGAGGTTTCTTCTCTTTCAGTTGTCTTTTGTTTTGCACTTATTTCCACTCTGTTGTATCTGTTTTAAAATGGAGAGATCACACAACAGTACGCACTAATCCAAAAATGGCTGCAGTCACTGGCATGTATCTGATGGTGTATTTAAAAAACAAACCAACAAACCTGTTTCTTGCATTGTTGCAACTGACTATCAGCTCCCTAGAAAATATATTTGGTATAAATAAAACTAATTATATACCGTGTCTTTGAAGTGTATAGATACTAAATCCATAAAATTACAGCTTTGATGTGACATTCTTGGTGCTATTAATACTACTGCTATTGTAAAGTGACTACTGTAATAACCTTGTCCTCCACTTGAGTAAATTACAAACACACCTTCGCCACATGAAGCCGTTTAATGAGCAAAGCACCCAATTGCTCAATGACAACTCAGGTAGCCCTCCAACAATACTACTTAGGTAAGCAATTAACTAATTAGGCTAAATGGAGCATTATTTCAGCTCCCATGGACCCTAAGGTGTACAGCTCATTTACAGCAGTATTGCCTTTTGTGTTATGTAGAACAATTGTTTGCTTATAGTAGAATTGATGACCAGGAGCATAAACTCAAACTACCTTTCATGCATGTATAAGTGGGGTAAAGTGACATCTAATTGAATTAAACATTTGACAAGAAATAACAACAATGGAGGTATGTGCTACGGTCAAGGATCAAACCACTTCCTTTTCCTCCTCCAACAAATCTTAGCTGCTGTGCGTCCCTTTACTCAGCTTTTCTTTTTCTTTTTTGGTATTTAACATAAGTGGATGACATACTTTTTCATCAAGGGAGAGAGTGCAAGAAGTGCAGATTACATTTACATTGTGTAATGGCTATTTTACATGACAATTCAAAATGCTTCAAAGAGTCAGCTCAGCCCTTCAAGACACTTAGCTCAACACTTGAAGGCAATGTGAAGTCGAAGGCTTTCATGGCTGGCATCCATAGTTTTTTGTGGGTTTTTTTTGGGCTATGCGGCCACATTCTGGAAGAATTTAGTCCTGACATTTTACCTGGCATCTTCAGAGGGTGGTGGCATAGAAGTGTGTGGGGTATATACACTGTGTGACTCTTGGTTGGTTTACATGTTAATCTGCATGTTGTTCTGTTTTTGAATGGCAAGCCCTCAGGGTGGGACGATATGCGGGAGGATATGTGTATCTATTTAATTAGCAATCCATTGTTTACAGGGAAACCCCTTGGCCCTGGGTGCTGTTTATTTGCATGTGCTGAGTCTTGATTTTGGTGTTTTTCAGGACTGGTAGCCAAACTTTATTTCATTTCAGCATTTCTTCTTTCCTGTTGAAGTTGTCCAAGTGTCTGTGGATTTCAGTGGCTTCCCTGTGCATTCTGACTTGATAGTTGTTGACATGGTCCAGAATTTCCATGTTTTTCAAATAGCATGTTATGCCCAAGCTGGTTTATAATGTGCTCTGCTACTGCTTATTTCTCTAGCTAGCCCAGTCTGCATTGTCTCTCATGTTCCTTGATTCGTGTATGAACACTGCACTTGGTGGTCCAAAAGGGAAAGAGTCCCTTTTGTCATAGACAGAGTAGGGAAACTGATGAGGAAACACAACCTCCATATGATCTACAGACCAACCAAGAAAATCCAGCAAATGCTGCATTCTGCAAAGGACAGGGGAGACCCTTTCACGACCGCAGGAGTCTACTGCATGCCATGCAGCTATGGACAAGACTACATAGGGACAACCAAACACAGCGTTCAAACATGAATCAAGGAACATGAGAGTCACTGCACACTGGGCTAGCCAGAAAAATCAGCAGTAGCAGAGCACATTATAAAACAACCTGGGCATACAATGCTATTTGCAAAAATGAAATTATGGACCATGCCAACAACTATCAGGTCAGAATTCACAGGAAGGCCATTGAAATCCACAAACACCTGGACAACTTCTGTAGGAAAGAAGAAACTGAAAATAAATAAAGTTTAGCTACCAGTCGTGAAAAACACAAGACTCAACACATGCAAATGAACAGCAACCAGGGTTAGGGGGTTTCACCGCAGATAATTAATAATTGCTAATTAAATCGACACACATATCCTCTTGCATATCCTCCCACCTTGAGGCCTTGCCATTCAACAACAGACCAACACCCAGATTAACATGTAAATTAATTCCTCCCAACCAAGGGTCAACCCATACACTTCTATGCCACCATACTCTGAAGATGCCAGGCACAGATGCAGGCAAAGAATAAATTCTTCCAGGATGTGACCACATAGCCCCCCCCCCCCCCAAATGTAAAAAAGAAGATGACAAATTCAGTCAATTCATCTAGTTGTTCATGCCTGAGTGTGTTAACTCAGAAGCACGTTTAATGGTACCCAGATGAGCTTACTCTTAGGTTTGGAAAGGGAAATTGTCAGTTTTATTTTTGCCTACATTCTGAAATACTGTATGCCAATTTCAATTTTTCCATACATTTAAGGTTTAAAAAACAAACAAACAAACAACAACAACATCCCAGCTCAGCTCCTCCTGCCTGTAAAGAGATCTGAAAATTTGGATAGTTTTGTATAAAAACTGAACTACAATTAAATTCTCATCTATGCCTAGTTCTAATTATATACATTCAGGCTGATCTTGTTTGTGTTCAAGAAGTAAGTCCCCCTGAGTTTGGTGAAGCTTGTGCATTCAGCAAGTGAATGGTCTGATTTCTCCAGGCAACACGTTATCAGTAAAATATGTCATATGTCTACAGAGAACAGAAGGCACAAACATTGAAAATACAGAGCTGTCGGAAATAAGCTAATTGCAAGGTGGTGGCCCTGGAGACAGTAATGTGTTGACTATGACATGAGCTTGTCTAAATTATGGAAGAAAATAGAGCCCTAATAGCAGAAAGCTGACTGTTTTGGAGGGGAGGGCACAGAACTAAGAAACCAAACTGTCTAATATTCTCCAAGACAATTTGTTGTTTAGTAAAATCAAACATTTGTTTCTATATACTGCAGAGGAAGTGACTGTGTTAGGAAAAATGAGTACATAAAACTAGAAAGTTATTAAAAAAATTAATTGTAGTTCCAAGCCACAAAGTAGTTGGTATTATCATTACTATTTTAAAAGTAACCAACCTCTCACTTTATTTAAAAATGACAGGAACAGTAACTTAAAAAACACCTATCCACCAGCACACTACGTAGCTGCTAGCCTGTGGTGCAAAGACACCTAAGCAGGGTGGTCACATAGCCCTACAATTACAAAGGAAACGAGGGGGAAAAACAAATTGTGAAATTATCCTTCATTACATTACAATCATAATACAAATTAGTTACGATGTCGTTATTTCCAAAGGAATTAATCATGAGTAATTCATTATTTAGAACTAGTTACCCCCAATCTTTATTTGTAGCACACATTCTTGCATATTGCTTTGGCACCTCAGACTGCCACAGGCACTCCGAGGAGGGGAGAGACCAGTTTAGCTTGCGGACAATTTGGACTGCACCTCCCATAAGTCCATGTTAAGATGGCAAAGGGAATTTCAGATATTTAGGGAGTCATGTCTAAAGAGTGTATTGGGCACCAGTTTGCCTACTCCTGGAGAGTGACAATGCTGAAATTAATCTGGGTCATGAAGATGTGGTTATATTATGGCAGCTATTTGTTGTAAAGTGTCAACACACACATGCCAGGAAATAATTCTCATTGAATGTCATAAGCTTTCAATGCTTAGGATCTTATATATAATTCAGCAATCACTATACAATCCAAAGAAAGCAGAATTAATTATTTTTCTAAAATCCATGAAATAATACATAGGGTATTGGTACATAAAATGGTATGTGTTATATTAAGGCATCCATTGGTACATTAAGTGTGTTTTGTTTCAAAAAGACCAAGCAGCGATGTTTGGATAGACGGAATCTGAAAATCTTTTTGCATCCAGACTTAGAAGTTCAAAATGTAGCTAATAGTTACTTCTCTGTCCTGAGAATCTCATTTGTATGTGACAGAAGTTCTGCTGGGAAATGCTGATCCCTTTTGGTATTTCAAAAGCCTCTTTTTGCCTTTTGTTTTTGTTTAATACTGACAACTCCTCCCTTTAGGGTAAAGGCATTTTAATAATACTCTTGTAAGAAGGAGGAGGTTTGGCACCTGCATCAGCACTGATAAGAGGAGAAAGTATCTGTACTGTTTGTTAAGATCACGTGGAGGGAGAGGGCTCAGTTCATCTCTACTGTAAAGTTGTGACTATAATGTCTCCAAATTGCAGCCTAGTTTCATTTAATTTGTGCTCAAGGGCTCTTCAAATGCAGAGATTTAGACTGGCTGAAAGATCTTGCAATAGCTGAAAGGGCAAAATGTAACTAATTCTGTTGCTTCTAATGAATGCCAGTAACTGCTTCACACATTCAAGAATTCATTTTGGTTATGAAGGAAAAGATTGGTGGGTGGCAGCATCTTGCAGAATATATTTGTGGAAACTTGCCATCAGGCACAAGAAGCATTTTAGCAAGTAGAATTTGCAGTGCCAAAGACTGGCCTCTTTGCTTCTTATTTAAAACTCCTAGACTTAGATCACCTGTAGAATCCCTGCGATGGATTTTGTATCCCTTCTCCCTTTTTTTGGCTGCTTGCCTTGCATCCAATATGGAAAATTTGGATTTACTGATCTTCTAGAGCTGGTGCTTCAGGCCCTACTGGCAGAGAGCCTTTTCCAGCTCTTATAAAAGTACTGCTTCCTTGGCAGAGTGACAGGAAGGGATCAGCTATACAAACAAAATTTCTACTTACAATTGAATCCATGGCACAGGATGTGAAAATAAGGTGTAAGAAAACTTCTTCCTTGGGATAGTAAACTTTAGCTGTCTGAACAGAATGAGGTGTCTCAGGTATCCAATGTGGCTGAGATCTCCAATGTTATGCCTACAAGTACCAGGCAGTCCTTGGCAATTGCGTCTGGTGATTTCCATATCAGGGGAGCAGTGAATCAACTCTAGGTTTTTAGTCCAAACTTTTGAGAAGGTATTGAAGATGCTGAACCTATGTTAGGTGAAGGGTTTAGCATGTCAATGGGAGTGACTCTGTCCTAGGCCAGAGCTTGGTTTGAGATTATCAAAAAGAGTGCCAAACCTCCATCATTTCACAGATGAAAATAGGAACACACATGGCAATTTGTAAGTGATGTGTCCATCCACTCTAGAGCCTTTACGTGTTTTTATTTACTAGAACTGGGCAGTGATCCTCAGTTATTGCAGGGCTACCTTTTTTAAAGCAAAATCCTTCTGAAATGTTTCTTCACCTTTTCTGCAACTTTCCTAGTTTTCCAATATCCAATTTGAGTTGCAGTGATGAAAGGGAATACTAAATGAACTATATCACAGTTTTAGATTACTGCATTGGCAGTGGTGGGATTAGGTTAACCTTGAGGATACCTTGCAACAGTACATTTTTAGGATTCTGTACAGTCACAGGATGGTACTGTCAGGCCCAAATCCCAGTTTGTTTATAAATCCAGGTGGCTGCCATAAGCAAATTGCAGCCTCTTTGCTTAGTCCACTTCACCAAGATAGGTAGGGGAAAATATTGTGCAATAGCATCAGCTCCAGAGAGAAAATAGAATGAAATTTGTTAAAAGACCTACAGTTGGAGAGCAATTGACTGTCATAAAGAAACTGATGCATTTCCAGCAGCCTTTTAGGACTATAATTTTATAAACAGTCAGAAGACCCACTGAACCCACAGAGACTTACTTTTCTCCCCATTTCTCTTCAGACTCACAAGCACTCTTTCCCCAATTTTCTCTCCCTATTTCCCTCCCTCTCCCTCCCTCTGTGTCTCTGTGTCACATTCCACACTGCAATCCTCTCTCTCCTTATCTCTTTCACACACAGAAATATATAAAAACAACATGTATATGTCCCACACATACATGCATGCATATTCACAGAGATGCACAAAACCACATCATTCTCCATCTCCATGTGGCCTCTCAGGGCCCTCAAGTGAGCATAGCAGTCTCTCTCCTAGGTCTGAAACAGATGGGCCAAATAGACTGGCACAAGGTTGTGCTGGTGCCATTTGTGCTGGGACCACAGCAACCACATGTACCCGGTCCTGATCTGGGCTGCTGCAGTGGTCCTGAACCAAGCCGCTGGGAGGAACAGATTCTATTCACTCCTTCTTGGCCCAATTCTTTCCGGATGACGTGGGCTTGGCATAGCTTCCAGTTGCGTTTGGGATATGCGTCATCTGAACGCCACACCTTGAACAGAGCCAGAATCCGTATCACTTGGCTTTTGTGTTTTGGGCCCTATTTCTCTGAGCCAGCATACTGACTTAGCTTCTCTTCTAATAGGCCAGAGCTCACTTTTGTCTTTTGTCAGTCTCTTAAAGAACCAGTAACATACAGAATTTAAAAGCAACCCTCCAAATCAAAAAAACAGGCAACACTATGTGGTGCTTTGCCTTTCTAATAAACGTATTTTTCCCCCAAAATATGAACTATGGTGGGTGGGTTGGTCGGCTTTATTGGGGCGTGCCCACAAAAAAAAAAAGTTCATTAGGTGGTACATTAGGTGTCCTTGGGGACAGCAGTTGTCTTTGGAACAAGAGGTCTCCCCGTACGTTTCTTACAATAAGACCTAAAGCTGAATCACTTGCATCTGAGACCTGGGCAGAATCTCAGGTTGTAGCAGAATTTACACCTTCGTGTTGGCCATACTCATTATTAAGAATGATATTGTTCTTTGTTTGTGAGGACGTTGCTTCTTGAAATAGCTTTGCGTACTTTTCTGAATTGGACCTACGCTCTTAGGTCCAAAATACACTGCAGAAATAATCCAGTCTGGGACCACCTTAACTACCCTGGCTCAATTCTGGGAAATCTGGGAACTGTAGTTTTGTGAGACATTTAGCCTTCTCTGTCAGAGAAATCTGGTGCCACAATAAACTACAGTTCTCAGGATTCCTTAGCACCGAGCCAGGGCAGTTAGTGATCTCAAACTGCATTATTTCTGCAGTGTGTTTTGTGCCTTACCTGACTTTGGTGTTGTAGCTTTGGTTGCAGGATGTTGAAGAATATAACAGCCTTGCTGGATCAGATTGAAAGGCTTATTTAATCTAATAGTCTATTCCTGTGCCAGGTAGGCAGTGAAATGCCTATGGGAAGCCCATGTGGAGGTTAAGGTCTTGCTTGTGAACCTTGGCAATTAGATGCATATTACATGTGATACTTGAGGAGATTGCAATATTCCCTATGCATCTATGTGGGCCTGGTGCTAAAAAAAGTAAAGTGGGAAAGAATACATTTAACAAGAGAATCGTACTGACTTGGCTGTTGAATTGCTTGCTTGGTACATGCATAGAAATATGAGGGTAGTGAGACTATTGACAGTTGGCTCTTCAAATGGAGGCAACCACTGTACAGTGAGATTCTAATGGACTTCGCATTAGACAAGTGTCATATGGCGCCTCCCGCCCTCCATGGGCAGGCGCAGTCACTATTATTTAGTGTTCACAGCTATCTTGTATATGGGAAACACTGTATTTTAAATTTGCTTCACAACATATTTTCTAAGTAAAATACACAAATTGGGATTATTTTTGTCACCACCGATGAGAACTTTGTCCATAGAAGCCTCTTTTGTAGTCACTAATAGCCCAAGCCATTTTGACTCCCCCCCCCCCCATTTGTGTCACGTCCTTCCCCCAGTTAAAATTGTCTCACCACACCATTGGAGGGATGTGCCAGAAAAGAGACATTAAAATTTTTCTTGCATATTATCAGTTTCTAGAAATAAGAAATGAAAATATTATTTGTGTACTTTTGGCTTGCCTTTTTTTTAAAAAAAAAAAAATCACACAGTGCATCAGTTTTGTTCACACCGAGGCTGTGATGTCTGTGGACATTATCACGCCAGCCTTGTGTGCCTTGCGGCAATTGCATCATGAAAGGATACAGGAACATGTCACTTTGAAAATGTTTCTTATCACACCTCTCATCTTTTGCAGAATTACACTGCTTGGAAACTATAATACTACAATACCTATAATACCTGTGCTGTAATAGCGACCTTGATCGCTCATTTATGGGTTTTGCCTGTCAATGAAAAGGTGCCCTTCACTAACAGGGTGGCAGCAGGATGGACACAAAATAATCTGACAAGTACCAAATAAAGATGCTTTTATCATGTTAAAATTCTGCATTTTAGTCTCCTGTGGTAAAGTTCTATATTTACTATTGGGAAAGAACCTCATGGGTCTTGAAGGCAGACATAATTTTGCCATCTTCTTGCCTAAATCATCTGAAGTTTTATATTTGCCTAGGCCTGGGTTCTGTTGGTAGTTCCAACTAGACCCCCATTGAAAGAACTGTTGAATGATGGGCCTAACCTTATATAGATTCAATTGATTTAGTGTACCTATTTGAGTTAGAATGACAAACAAGATTCAGACCACAGTTATGCTGCTCAGCCATGTGCCTGTTTTCTGCTTATAGCATTTTGTGATCTGGTTTGTATGGTTTGGTTAGGAATAGCTGAGAATTTGGTTTAGGTCATGTTTTGATAACATGTCCCCAAAATCCACAGAGTTCTTCCTCACTGGGACACAAAGATCTTGAGATCTGTAAAATTCAAAAGTTAAAGGGAGGTGGGGAAGCAAAAGTAACTGATTAATCTAGAGAAACGTCCTTAGTTCTTAAAAATCTAGGAATCACAGTATAGTCTCTTATGTTTATGGTGGTGGGTTAGGGTCTTCACTGCTATTTAAAGTATAAGGTCTGCATAGCAGACAAGTACAATTCAAGGAAGAGCTGCATACATGTAATTTGGACAGATCAGAGGGTTGGGGATCTCATTTGGCTTATTTGTGAGAAGTTGATCAAATCCTTAAAATATGAGGTTAACCCCCCCCCCCCACAAAAAAACCCTGAATGTGGGAGACACCAAACTGACAGATGCAGTCATTCTATTTGTACCTTATTGGCAGCTAGTAGGTAGATGACAGAGTCAACTCCAGATCTTGAATCCCTGCTCTGTCATGAAAACCAACTGTGTGACTTGGGTGAGTCGCACACTCTCAGCCACAAACTCATTCTAAACTAATCTTGTGAAGAAAGCCCCATGATAGGTTCGCCTTAGGGTCACCATAAGTTGGAAATGACTTGAAGACACACGACAATAACAAGGTAGATGACCCTGCATTTGTGCAGAGTATTGTGTCTCCCATTTCTATAGCTCTAAGAAAGATGAGCTGTATATCAAGAAAAACCAATGAGATTTGCAATGTCAGCCTTTTGATGCTATTAAAAGAAATAAATTCATGATCTGTGCTTTTTTAAAACTAGCATCTGGCCTGGGAAGAATTTTCATTAATTCATTTTGTTCTCTAATCAGGAATAGATGAGAGAGAAATTCCACTTTTATGTGTTTTCTGAAACTTTCATCTCTTGTCAACCTTTTGTTGTTGTTCATCTGTATTTGGTATGCTGTTTTGCAAAATGCAGTTCCTGTTCTTCTCCTATATGGGTAAAATTATACGTAGAATGGATTGAACTCTATAAAAATAGAAGGTTGATTTGACATTTCCATTATCTTAGGGTTTCTGTGTTAAGGAAAGGGGCTCTTGGAGCATGTCTGTCTGAAAAATGAGTCAAAGGCTGTAGGGAAAATATAGTTTAAAAATCTTGGATATGCCACTTCAACAGCTGCCATGTGATGAGTAACATTGCTCCTCCACCCTTAAGGTCCATCTGGAAGTACTTACAATAATAATAATAATAATAATAATAACCCCGCTCCTCTAATAGAATACCCGGAGTGGGGTACAGCAAATTAAAAAATACAAGAATAAAACAGCAGTCAAATCCCTTCCCAACCTCCCCCCCCCTTAAGACTAGATTAAATCAAACCTAGTTAAAATTGACATCAGTTAAAATTTTTTAAAATAATAAAAATAAAGTGCAGTTGATGGGCAGTACGAGTGCAATCCCCAGTGGGTGGGATCAGAAGGTTTGAACAGAGGGACAGCTAGAGTTAATCCCCCGGTGCCATTTACATTTTCATTTGCATTACTAGGGTCGGGGGTTGGTGATATATTATTCCCTCTTCAGGGGAAGGCCTGCCGGAAGAGATGCGTCTTTAAGGCCTTTTTAAAGCTGGTTAAAGATGTAATGAGATGCATCTCGTCTGGCAGATCATTCCAAAGTTTAGGGGCGGTAGCTGAGAAAGTCCTCTGGGAGGTTTGCGACAGCCTGGTTTTCATAGGCTTCAGCAGATTCCTCCCAGAGGGCTGAAGTGTGCGGGGCGGTTCGTATGGGAAGAGGCGGTCCCTAAGGTAAGACGGGCCTGAGCCATGTAGGTCTTTGAAGGTTAATACCAACACCTTGTACTGTGCCCGGAAACTAATGGGCAGCCAGTGGAGAGCTTTAAGCACAGGTGTTATGTGATCTCTCCTTGATGTTCCTGTGATAAGCCTGGCTGCCATGTTCTGAACTAATTGAAATTTCCGGGTTAGGCACAAGGGTAGCCCCATGTAGAGCGCATTACAGAAATCCAGACATGAGGTTACTAGGACATGTACCACAGATTCCAGGTCTTTCGTATCCAGGAAAGGGCGCAGCTGGCATATCAGCCGAAGCTGATAGCAGATGCTCCTGACTACCGCATTCACCTGACTGGTCATGTGAAGCGATGAGTCAAGGAGTACCCCCAGACTGCGAACAGAATCCTTAGAGGAGAGTGTGACTCCACCTAGGACTGGAAGTTGTATTCCCAAGCCTGGTTTCGGACCGGTAACTGTTAGTACCTCCGTTTTGTCTGGATTTAGCTTCAATCTGTTTTCTCTCATCCAGTCCATTACCGCTGCAAGGCAGTCATTAAGAGGAGAGACGCCATCTGAAGTCTGAGCCGACGATCTGGTCATGGAGAGATATATCTGAGTGTCATCAGCGTACTGAAGACACTGAGCTCCATGCCTCCGAATGATCTCGCCCAGCGGCTTCATGTAGATATTAAATAGCATCGGGGACAGGATGGCACCCTGAGGGACGCCACAATTAAGATCAATTTTGGAGGAGCAACTGTCCCTGAGCCTCACCCTTTGGGATCTGTCAGAGAGAAAGGATCGGATTACAATTACAATGAGTTACTGTGTTATGTAGAATAATAGGCCCGATCTAGATGGGCACTTTGCTGTGCGATTAGGGCTAAAAAGCCCGCCTTTAGGGTTAGGGAGGGCGTAGCGTCTACACCCTCCCTACGCCTAAAACGCATGGACGCCGCCATTTAAAGATGGCAGTGTCCATACGGACGCGCCGGAAGAGCGTCATCACGTGTGCAGCGTTTAGAAACGCTGCGCACGTTGTGACGCTTTTGCTCCGTGGGAGGGAGAAAATTGCACCCTTCCCATGGCGCAAAAAAAGAGCTCCAAAACGGAGCTCTTCTTTTGCGGCGGGTCTTTGCCGTGGCCTTTAAACGGCCGCGGCAAAGACCCAGGGAGAAAGGGGGTGCGGTGGCGGCCCCTTTCTCCCTTCAGCCCCGCCGAGGGAAGTGGGGTGCAGCAGGCGCCCAGAGCGCCCGCTGCACCCCACCTGGAGGCCACAGGGAACCGGCAGTTTGCCAGTTCCCCGCGGCCTCCAAAAGCGGCGGGATGAGGCCTCTGGGGCTGCCCATGTGGCAGCCTTGGCCTCATCTCGCTGCTTGAAGGGGCGAGTACGGACCACCCCTTTTGGGCGGTCTAGAAAGCCCCATAGAATCACAGAGTTGGAAGAGACCACAAGGGCCATCCAGTCCAACCCCCTGCCATGCAGGAACTCCAAATCAAAGCATCCCCGACAGATGGCCATCCAGCCTCTGCTTAAAGATCTCTAAGGAAGGAGACTCCACGACACTCCGAGGGAGTGTGTTTCACTGTCGAACATCCCTTACTGTCAGGAAGTTCCTCCTAATGTTGAGGTGAAATCTCTTTTCCTGCAATTTGTATCCATTGTTCCGGGTCCTAGTCTCTGGAGCAGCAGAAAGCAAGTTTGCTCCCTCCTCAATATGACATCCCTTCAAATATTTAAACAGGGCTATCATATCACCTCTTAACCTTCTCTTCTCCATCCATTTAATACTCCACTTCCTTGACTATGATTATTGTGTAATCCTATTGTTAATTATTGTCACATTATGATAGAACTTGTTTTTAATCGAAATTACTATTGTTGTTGTATCTTATTGATTGTATTTGTATGTATTTTATTAGATTGTAATCCTGCCTTGATCTGAAGGGAGAGGCGGGAAATATAAATAAATTTGGGAAATATAAATAAATTTATTACTACTACTACTACTACTGTCCTCAAAGAGAGGTCTTTCAGGCAGCAGGATGAAGGAAGGAGAGTCTTAATCTAAGGTGACTATTACTGGGAACATCCATGTATGCCCTGAATGCATGGCTTGATGAGATTTTCTTCTTGTCACTGAAGCAAAAGTGACCTTAAAAACTTCTAATTCACTCAGTCTTAAAAAGCCATTTGTAGAGAACAGAAAAGAGGCTTTTTATTTATTTGATTTATACATGCTTTTCTCCTTATGCAGGACCAAGGCTGTATAATGAAATAAATAACATTACTGTATGAATTTTAAGGCAGTGCCAAGCTCATCTTATAAGATGTTCCAAGTATTCATATGATCTTTTTTTAAAAAATTGTGTACATTATGGGGATAGACCAAGGTTGCAACACATGTTTTGCATCCCAAGAGTTTCAAGGCCAGTTCTAGGCATCCCAAGTTAAAATGTAAAAGGTGACTTGAAAGACCTTTCCAGAGCTTGCAAAGCTACAATTAAGAATAATGACTATAATGACTGACTCATGCCATCCATAACTGACTACTGGTCACAGGATGCTCTGGATCCCAGACTCAAAGCATCATTCTATCAACTACTCATTTATGGATGTCTTCAGCAGATCATTATATTCTTCAAATGAACCTTGAAGAGTTGTGGTCCTTCAATATAAACACCACCTCACTAGGTAGATCAATGATTTGCCTTTGTATAAGGCAGCTCACATGTTCCAAATTGCATTCATTGACTCAGAAAAAAGACTTGGGATGTTTTAACAAAGTCTGCCTCTAATTAAAAGCAGTGTAATTAACTTTCTGTCCAAAGTGTTAATTAGATTGTAATTGAGGAAGTGTAAGCAGATTTTAAACAATTTGGTTAAATGGCGTTTGAGTGTTTTTGTTAGTTCAGTCTGTCATATCTAATTGCTGATGTCAAATGTATAAAATTTAAATATGGAATACACAGATATATTTATCAACTTCATGTCACATATATCTGTGATTTAGAATCTTTTGAATAATTAAAATGTTCTTCTTAAATTATGCATATTAAAACATACAGTGGTGTCTGTTATGGCATCTTCTCAGTGTTGTCCAACAGAGCTTTTCTGAGTAGTTTGCAATCTGAACCATGGAGAATGATGGTGGGTTCCTTAGTAGCTTGCAGTGACAAGTTTGTGAGACAAATTATTATCCCTTTTGGACAGAAGTCAAGAAAAGAATATCATTCTTGATAAATTATTGACAATGGACAATGCACATGTTTTATTGGGCCATATGTATAATTGCTAAGATTTGATGGAGAGCTGATGTAATGGGTTGTCAAGGCCGTATTGACAGCTGAACATATAATTTTGTCCAACTGGAAATTTACAGACAACCCAAATATCATTACTTGGATTCAAGGTGATCTATGACTAATCACTTACCTTTAAAAAGAAAGGAAAAGAAAAAAAAAACTTCACATGAAACTACAGTAAGAGGCCAGTTCCAAACAATTTGGCATAGTTCTCTCATTCCATGAAGAAATTGCTTTATATTATTGTAGTGCTTAACAATTCATTTTTTCCTCTTTTCTTTTTTCTTTTTTGTGTTAGTATGCAACAAATAGAACTGTATCAATTTATATTTTACAACTGTGAAATTGCAGCACAGCATGCTGCACTGTGGGGTGAGGATTATGAAATGTTTGTTTTTGAACATTTGAGGAAATGCTTATTAAAAACAGTTTGTGAGACACTTTGGAGATAAAGCCACTCGTGTTATATTGTGACTTGAACTTCATATTTGATCCAGTCCCTTTGGTAGGAGGCATCTACCTTATTCACTTGTCTAGTTTCATTGGATGGCCCAAGAACATGGGCAAGAAGCCTGGCAAGGTTTGGCCAGCCTCCTGTGTGCTTGTACTGTTGCCCTTGATGGCTTATTGCATCTACAACTGATCAGATGTCTGATTGGGTTCATAATTCAGAAATTTCTTGTTGGATTTAAAAAAGAATGTGTTCAAACAACACAAAAACCCATCTTAGCATTTCAAATGAATTGCATTAAATCAAGTTACTACAGAGGTGTTTTCAACACTTTATTCCAATTTTCATTTTATGGTTATAGATAAATTGAAACCAGCAATAAATAACACTGAAATAGACTTTTCTAGAAGTTTGAAATCAATTATGAAGGGCTGTGTGGAGATAAGTCCTTGTAAGCAAATGTGATGAAAAGTACCATGTTTCAATAAATATGTCATACCGGTAGTATGTAAAGGGATTTTCTAGCACCTTTGAGAATAACTGAAAGAAAGAAATTGTAGCATAACAGCTTTTGCTCAGATGCTATTCATATTCCAGACTAACACAGCTATGTCTGAATTCTGTGTCATAGCAATTGCTTTCACATGTAGACCTCAGTACATCAGTTTGTCCATCAATCCTGTTGGCTGCATCTGCAGTGTAGAAATAATCCAAATCAATCCACACCACTTGAACTGCCATAGTTACATTTTATGGAATGCTGGGAATTTCAGTTTGTTGTGGCACCAGTTCTCTGACAGAGAAGGCTAAATATCTCACAGAGCTACAATTCCCAGCATTCCACAGCAGCTGAAGTACCCATATCTAATCAAACCCAATCCACTTAGGCCTCAGACTTAATTTTCATTGGACTGTCTTTTGCATGACCTTTAAGAGAGGCGAAAGGGAAGTGTATCCTTTAAAGTTCAACAATGGCTTTGACCCATTGAGCATGGTATCCTTCTGGACAGGCCATATGGGATGTGTGTTAGAGATGACGTGTTGTGGTAGTTCTTCTTCCATGTAGTTGTCCAATTCCAGCAAGTAAAGTTGGAAGATTATTACTTTGCCCCTTGGCAGTTATGTTATGGGGTTATACCAGCCTTGATTTTTTTTATCCCCCATGCTGTTTAATATTTACATAAAGGATGGCAAGCTTTTGGTACTCAGGGCATATATACTGCCATAGAAGGCTCTTCATACAGGTAAAAATTGCACATGAATATTCATGTGATTTTTGCTGAAATAATCCAAATCAATAGTTTTTTGTGGGGTTTTTGGGCTATGTGGCCATGTTCTAGAAGAGTTCCTTTCTGATATTTCGCCAGCATCTGTGGCTGAAAGCCTTCGACTCCACAATCCAAATCAATGTAGGACCTGGGTGGACTGGATTTAATACCAGTGAGGGTCAGAAATAGAAGGATTTGTCCCTTCCAGGCTGGGCCTAAAATGACAAATACTTCATTTTATATTGAATTTTATGTTAGCTGAAGCTTGAACAAACAACTCTAAAGTAAGGCATTCATTTTTACCAAAAACTAAAGCAAAAATTACACTTTTTCTGTATTTATATTAGGTTCTTTATTGCCCTTATGTCAACATGATGGCATAGGAGTGTATCCTTTGAATGCATAGGAAGCTGACAGAACACCGGCTTTGAAGTGCAAACTTCCAGTTTGGTTTTAAGGATGTATGCTAAATGTCTTTCCCAAGGTTACTAATTGCATACATTTTTCACTAGAAAACTTTCAGTTCCAGTTTTGTCTCCTACATGAAGTTTTTTAAAAAAAAGCTGTTTGGCAGAATATGGCTTGGGTGCGAATATCACAATTAATGATGCATTTAAAAGCATTTGGCACTCAGTAGGAATCAGCAGTGTTGCCACATGTTGTAAAAAAAAAAAAGAGACCAGCATAGTCCTTAGTCGGGAAACTCA
This sequence comes from Urosaurus nigricauda, assembly GCA_034509955.1. Lineage (NCBI taxonomy): Eukaryota > Metazoa > Chordata > Lepidosauria > Squamata > Phrynosomatidae > Urosaurus > Urosaurus nigricauda. The sequence continues at coordinate 76,954,166 of JAOEGL010000006.1, forward strand.
CAGTTTAGATCAGAATAAAATATTACCACTCACACATATGGTTACTGTCGAAAGCAGCAATCTTGAATCCCTTCCTGCCTCTCCTGTGTGTGACCATCTAGGAATACAAAGCATGGGGCATCATTATCTGGCAAATTTGTCTCATAGGCAATGAAATGGAGTGGGTGTGCAGGAACACACAACAGTAATATTGTTTTGTGTTACTACGAGGAATTAGGGGGAAGAGAAGAGGCAAGGTTGCAAAGCTTCTCTTTCTAATGGGAGTGCTATGTGTTACACCTGTTTCTGTCCTAACACCAGACAAACTCCTTTGAAAGCGAAGCTTGCTGAACTTACAGGGACAAGTTTCTAAGTAAATGCAGTGGGAGTAAGAAAGTTCCGCATCCTTCATAATCAGTATCCTGCCACATATGATAAATAAGCTCTTTTAATGGAATTTTTAGAATTAATTGTGGGATAAAAGAACACAGGTTCTGTTAGGAATAACTCATACTTGTGGCACTAAACTGATGATCACCCTGGTGCCTTTAAGTTTAATAAAAACTGTGCTAAGTATGTTGAAGACAGAGGTGAAAACCTCAGTGTGAGCTCTGATTCTCCCTGAGCTGATTTGGTATGAATTGCATGCACAAAGTCTTTATGGCAGAATTCCAAACTCTGTGATTTCATTTAATTTAACTAGTGTCTAATAGTTTCTCAACTGTATTTTCTTCAGACAGACAGCCATTAAAAATAATATATAGAAGAAGTGTAGTTTTCCCTGAAAGTAGTTTGCTCTGTCTATGTATTCCTTTCCAGAAGAGATTTATTTAAAACATCAAATGCCTCATTTTCAGACCATTACAGCAGCAATTCAAAAATGACTTACTCCAAAATGATCATTAGAGCGTAGCTAAAATATACAGGGCTGATCTAGGATAGCTCAAGAACTGACATCTCTTCCCAATCTCATTTTTACAGTCCTAAGTATTTGTATGTCGCTGCCTGCCTGCAATGTCAGAATAATGTTACAGTTAGGGAATGCTGTGCTGATGGTAATATTGCTGAAGCCATTGTGGTATGTCCCTGCCAAAGCAGTTCCTAATTTATACTGAGGCTGGAGAATGTAATTCCTTCCAAGTATTTTTGGACTGAAACTCCCATTGGACCTAACCAACAAAACCAGTGATACAGGAAGATGGGAGCTGCAGTGCAATAACATCCAATATTTGCCATCCAACAATATTTGGAGAGAAATCTGTTTTCTAATTCTGATTTAGTATCAGGCCTTGTTTTCTAGACTTTTCCTGAAAATTGGAAAATTCTGGTGGCAGCTGTTCTCTCTCTCTCTCTCTCTCTCTCTCTTACTCTCTCTCTCTGTGTGTGTCTGAGTGTGTGTGTGTGTGTGTGTGTGAGAGAGAGAGAGATGAATTATGTGGCCCATCAGATAATTTAACAATCTTTTTGTGGTTGATCTAGTCTAGTGTAATTCTTGGGACCCCAAAGCTTCTTCTCACACTCCCACATTTTTATTACATCCTGTTTTTGGCTGAAAAACACTGATATTAAAAAAGTAGTGTAAGAGTAGGCTGAATAGTGCTGTTCCTGCTCTGTAGGAATATCTTATATTTATATACAGAGTGCAGTGGGACTAGAGCAACGTGGGTGTGTGGTACGAACAGAGGAAATTATTCTGGATATCCTTGCAAAGTATTTTTGTTCATGCATCACATACCCTCCAACTGTCTTGATTTTGCACATACAGTCCTGAATAATCCTATATTTCACTTTTACAGCTGCTTTTAAAAATATCCTCATCTCTTTCTCCTCTTCCCACTTTCCCTCTTTGTCCTCAGTTTACTTCAAGTGCTGCAAACTGAATTCACAGTGCAAAAGTAGTTTGCATTAAACGAGTTCAGCAGGGGGAAAAGAAGAGCAGAATCTTGCCCTTCCCAGAAAGCTCAGGCAAAAGCAAACTGTTGTAGCCTCCCCTGTCTTGCTCTTCCTCATTAATAACTTTTGCCATCTTGACCGCACTCTGGTGTTGCTTTGTCACATCTGTCCTGGTTTTCATCTGTGAATTATTAGAGGGTAAGACATTATAACAACTGTATATGATGGATTAGAAGCTCGGTATCTACACTCCTCACCATTTTTCTGAACACACAACCCACTGCCAATTATCTCTTGTTTCTAGAGCATAAAACCACCTCAAGGGGATTGAGATGGAGGAATCAACTGTAAGTGTGATCAGCTATAATATGTAATAGTAGTTATTGCCTGTTATGTGCAAGGCAGGGTTATAACTGGGGGGAAATGTCAGAAGGAAAAGGAGAAGAATGATAGGGATATGCATGGGTGCCTAACATTAAAACAAGGGAGAATCTCTTTTAAAGTTGGGCACAGATGGGCTAATTTGTTTTTAATATGCCTACAAACAAACAAATCTACCAGAAGATCACAAGTACAGCACCTAAACAACAAACAGCAAACTTATCAGAATGTTAGTGTACTAAGCCAGTGATTAATGTAATTCTTTTTAGTTGAGGGATTAGCAATTTGGATTCTGTAAAGTCTTAAGGACCTCATTAGAAACTTGTAATCCTTTGTTTACCAAAATAAAGTTTCAGAAGAAAGGCTTGCAGTAGGGATTATTTGCTTTTTGTCCTTGGTGGACAGATAGGAACCCACCTTCAGACTTGGCAGAAGGTGATTAAGGCGCTCCTTTTCTAAACAAAGAAAACGTGTATGGGATGAAGGGAGAAATAATTACACATAGATGTATTTGTTTATTCTTAGTTATATTTATATCCAACCCTTCAAGGTGACATACATGGCTCTCTTTCTCCTCCATTGCCACAACATCCCTGTAAGGTCGGTCAAACTGAGGGAGAGGGAGTGAATGATAGGTTAAAGGTTGTTCAATGAGTGTCATGGTTTAGTGACACTTTGGGCTTGGATCTCTCAAATATCAGTTCAGTGCGCTAAGCATTGCAGCACACTGGTTGTCTGTTGGCTCCCTCTCTCTCTTTTTGGAACAAGGACCTGTTTTTTTGCTTATGCTCTTTCTGTTGCTTTAAATTGTCAAAACAGAGGGATACCATTGAATGTCTTCTGCCCTTCCAAATACAACAATTTCAGAACATTTTAAACATTTACCGGCTATTGCTTATAAGACGATCTCAACAAATAATTTGGCCCATGTTTCTCCCATTAAAGCAAGGTGGAGCAGATCACCTCAGCTAGTTTCCGTTCTATGGGAGACATGAGAAGGAGAAAAGAACAAGGGGAGTCTAGCTGCTAAGGCATTGTGGTGGACAACTTAAGAGAATAACTATCCTGTGGGAAGTACTGGTAGTTGAAGGACTTCAGGCCCATATGGGCAAACATATCTTACCTTCCCTGAGCTGAGTATATATATTCTGCGTACTTAGTAGAGCATCCTTGGGCATGTGCAGAGTGCATTGTCTGACAACTGGGCCAGCCTATCTGCTGGGGTGGGAACAGAAAGATCTGTAAATCAAGGGCCCAATGTAAGCTTGATTGCCAGCCACCTTAGCCCTTGGCCATCTGAAGGGGCAACTGATGTCCTCCATGTCAATAGGGCAGTGGAACTTCGAAGGAGCTATCAAGGGATTAACCAATACCTTGTGCTATGCCCCAATACCTTGGACATCACCTTGGACATCACTGACTACCTTGGACAGATTTTTTAAAGTCCAGGTTAACACTTGGCGGGGATTTACAGCCGTAATGACATGGAAACAATCAAGTTTATTTTCCCAGGGCCTTCAAAAATCCTACCCTCCTGCTTTTTTCCTGGGCTCAAGAAGCTTGCCTTTGGGATGGAATTTTTATTGGGCCTCCTTCTTTCCCCTAATGCCTAGGATCTTGAGCCTGTTTGGTTGGACTGTATAGCTACTTCTGGCCTTTCTTCCCTTCACTTTCTGCCTTGAGTCTGGACACAAACAAACAGTTTGGGAGGCAATATGATTATTTCTGATCTGACTGGGTTCAAAGCCAGCTCCTGTGGCCAGTTATGTGTCACACAATAAAAAAGGACAGAGAGGGTCAGGTCTGCATAATATTTGCATACAATAATTGATGGGTATAGGTGCAAACTGATAAATAATTTCTCCAAGTTAAATAAAAACCCGATACATCTAATAGTGGAGAAGATCAGGTGGAATCAGGTAATCCACGGGTTTCCTGGCTTAGTCTGCTGTTTACATTGGAGGTGATGGGCAACTTCTCTTGTTTTCTATGGTTCTTTATTTTTAAACCAGACCTGAGCTGGACAACACTTCATACAGATGATGTCTTCAAAGAGAGGACTGTAGACTAAAATGAATCATTGGCACTCTTCAGCTTGCTTTCTTCTCTTATCCATGTCTAGATCCTGGTTTCTTGAAGTCTAATCTATTAACAAACATCAGGGGTATGTGGATTTCACTTACTGTGGGACTGTTTCCTTCATCCTCAGCTATGCTGTCTATGGCTGATGGGAATGGCATTTCCACAACTCTGGATTGTTGCACTTTCCTCACTCCTGCCATAAACCCATAATTCATCCTGCAATTCCTTCATGTCAGACACATCAGTAATATGAACAAAAGAAAGTATAAATTGGACTGCATTACACAGACCCACGAAAAAGCAACAATAAGAGCAGTAGAACCTTTCTGATCTGTGGAAGAATCTGTGAATAACGCTGGTAAAGTCACTCTTCTTTTGAATTAATTGGTTGTGGTTAAGAAATGATCTTATAAGCAGCCCTACATTGAGGTGGGGTTTGATAAGCTTTAGAAATGTACCTCTGCAATCCACATTACTCTTTAGAAGCTGGTCTTATTCTGAAGATCACTGTGCTGCTGCATTAATTGGTTTCTGGGAGTGAGCGGAAGGATATTGTGTCATGGAAACAGCAAATTTAATAATTCTCATCACAGAACTAATACCATTTTAACCAAGATTTATGAGGTGATTGATTCTGTTGTTAAGCTCATGCAAAGAGCACAGGGGAAATGCTGTAGAGGGGAGCTTACTTTTTGTATGAGTGAGAAGTTACAAAATGAAAAATGCTTTCTGGCTTTAGAGTACATTTCCAATGAGAATACTTTTGTATTTCTGAACACTTAATGCTTAAAGTGTGGTGCACTGGGTCTGGCTAGACTGTGGTTCCCATCACCCTTCACCCATGGTGGCTGTGGCTGATGGGACTCATAATCCAACAATATTTATACACTATATTGTCTATATTTGTTGTATCCCTTTTAAAATGGGCATACTTTTATTTGCTTTTAATTCTGTTAATAATGGAATCACTCTGTATTTTGTATGATGTGTGTATCTGTGTATTTAGATGTATCTGTTTTACCTTTTTAAAATCGCTTTGAGGCCCAGATCTGGGGAAAAGGTAGAATGATGATGGATCATGGTACTGTACTACTGATAGTTATCTAGAGGGGCATACATTTCCTGGATCTGATTTGTGAGATATCTCATTTCCTATAGAACTGGTGTTTCAATCAACCTATAACTCTTAGGACAACTGCCTACAATTAAAATCTCAAGATTTTGGCTAGGAGCCCTTCCACGCATCACAATACCCCATTCACAAAGTGAAGGCTCAGGGATCATACCTGCTGCCCCTACCTTTTAAGTCTATGCATTTGACCTCTCTATATACAAGCAGTACATGGTGGGATCTGCCAGCAGCATAAGCATAGATTCTGTACATATGATATTGTTGCCTGTTCCTCCCCATCATTACAAAGTACAGATCACACAAAGGGACTACACAAATTGCATTAGATTTGGGCTAAGTAGAGTCCATTGGACTTGGGCCTCAAGGCAGCAAAAGCCCTTCCTTCTTATTTCAATTGCCATTGCTTTGGCCTCTCAGGGAGGGAAAAAGAGAGCAGCCAGCATCTGATGAACTTAATCCCCATCTCTATTGTCACCCCATTGTCCTTGTGTTGTCCCTATTGCCATCCTGCCCACTGTCCTTGTGTATCCTGACTTATTTAGACTGTAAACCTGAGGACAGGCAACTATAATATCAATTGTGTGTGTGTGTGTGTGTGTGTGTGTAAATGGAGTGTCAGGGGGAAGAATTTAGAATGAAAGTTTAATAATAGAAGGAAATGAACTTGGCATTTGCTTTGACAAAATGAGGATATTTATATGTATGTATTTGCATATGTGAATAAAAATATTTTTGAAAAATAATATCGGTTATTTGTAAATGACTCAGCTTTATCACACTAGGGGGCAAACCGGATTTAAACGAGAGTTAAACAGGAAATGCCCTATGTTTAACTCTTATTTAACTCTTGTTTAAATCCTGTTTGCCCCCTAGTGTGATAAAGCAGTAAGAGACATTGTGGCTGACAGGTGGATTATAGATACTATAAGGAAGGAAGGAAGAAAGGAAGGAAGGAAGGAAGGAAGGGAGGGAGGGAGGAAATCTCTAGATTATGACACAGTAGGTGTAAAATGTTAGTTCCAGATTTACAGTAGATCCACTGAAACCTACCATGGTTAACCAAAGTTTCATTGATTTCAAGACATCTGTTTTAAGAATGACTAAGTCCAGATTAAACCAATAGCTTGTATACAGACAGGTTCTCTCGCATAAAGTCAAATGGCCAGAGAAGAGATTGGGAATGAGGTCACCAGACATTAGACTGTTCTCCCTCTTTTCATTTAGCAGCCATTTATGTGAACAGGACTAATGAATTGGGTAGCCATGTGTCCTCTTTTGCAGGGGACAGACCTTGATTTGAAGGACTGTCCAGTCCAAATCTAGTTTAAAGATAAAGAGTTTGTTTCTGCTGCTCCAGATGATAGGGTCCAAACCAATAGATTCAATATCTTGATTAAATATTAGGAAGAATATCTAGATTGTAAGAGTTTCTTGGCAGTGAAACAGACTCTTTGAAAAGATGATGTTTTCATCATCAGAGGGTATTTTAAAACAAATGTTGGATGCCCATCTCTTGGGGATGCTTTAGCTACAGATATGTGCTTGGTCCTGTTGGAATCCTTTCTAATCAATGATGCTGTGATTTGAACATGCAAGTATGCTAGGCTAGCAACCTGTGGTCGAAGAGCGGCATCTTGTCTTTTCACCAGAACTGAATCTCAAAGCAGCTGACAGAAATTACAGCAGATACAGATGCAAACACATATAGAATGGCATCCTGTTATTGACATTTGTTGCTGATGTGTGCCTTCAAGTAATTTCTGACTTATGGCAACACTATCACAAGAATTTCTTGACATACAAGTGTAATTTCACCTTACACTTGTGTATGTTTTGTTGTTGTTGTTGTTTTTTTTTGGTCATAGCGGGGGTTGGTATTCCCATAAAAGCCTTATACTGGGCTCTCCATGTTTGCAGTGGTAGCTGATCTAACAGCCCTTTCACGGCTGGTGGAGAACAGAGGTGAGTGGGAAAGTGTATGGTTATGTTCCCACTGGTGGAAGATGTCTTCAGTCTGATCTGGCTATGGGATGTTGCCAGACACTTCTTTGATCTCCCCACTGTCCACCAGCCACAGGATGGCTGAGGAGTGATTATTAAAGTAACACGGTCAGTCCTGCGGTGGTGACAGGGGAGCTGTATTGGGGTTCTCCATGAGAAACTCTTATGCTACATACGACCAAGTAGAATCTCAGTCATAGATAATTACATAGAAAAGTCTTATTCTTAAAATGTCAACAAACTAGCTATGACTTTTTAAAAAATTAAAATCTAATGGTGAAAAAGGAAAGAAATAAAAATAGTAGAGGATACTAGTATAAAAAGGCTGTTCCCCAAAGCCTGAGTGTGTGTTGTGTACCTTCAAGTAGCTTCCAATTTATGGTGAGCCTAAGGTTACCTTATCATAATGTTTTCCTGGCAAGAGTTGTTCAGAGGAGTTTGGCATTGCCTTCCCTTGAGGCTGATAGCATGTGACTTGCCCAAGGTCACCCAGTGAGTTTCATGGCCCACCTGGAAATCAAACCCTGGTCTCAAGAGTCATAGTCCACCACTCAGACCACAACAGCCTGATGGTATAAAAAGTCTTCACCTCCTGACAGAACATAGGCTGCCAGTGGCAGTTTCCTCTATGAATTTTTTACCCCTTATCACTGGGGAAAGCAGGAGTAAGAAACCTGAGAACAAATAAGTGTTGGATCCGGGCCTGGGTAGCCAAGTGACAAAAACCTGGAAGGCAGGGGTTGAAAAACATTAGGTTTTGGACTGCCTCTCAAAATCCAGGCTGGCAGGGGGATTCTGGGGATTATACTCTAAAAATGGAACTTTTCAAGTTCTGGCTAACACATTGGCAAGGTGTCTTGATAGGCACCTGTCTTCTCGTTGTCATTGCTATGTGCTTTCAGGTCATTTCCTAATGACAACTCCAAAGAGGTTTTTTTTTTAGGCAAGATTTGTTCAGAGGAGGTTAGTCACTGCCTTCCCCTGGAAATGTGTGATTTGCCCAAGATTAACTAGTGAGTTTCCATTGCTGAATGGCAATTTGAAGCCTGGTCTCCAGAGTCCTAATCCAACACTCAAACCACTAAACCACTCTGGCTCTTTCCTTTTCTCCTAACTATATCAAATCTTAATGTTCTCAGTTTAAAAGAGCCTATTCCATAAAACAACATTGTACTGCTAATCTGATATCAGCACAGCCCTTCTGATGCCTGGTAGCTATGAAATGGAGTGTATAACTCTTTAGTGAAAGCTTTTTTGGGGGGTAGGGACAATATTTTATTTGCCTTCAGAAGCTATCTGGAAGCTAGATTCTAACTATGTTGGAAGCTAGTCCTACTTTAGAGGTATCACATTAGAGTTGCCTTTCCTAAACTACTGCCAGCTAGATGTTTAGGTCTTTGACTCTTATCAACTCCATCCGGCATGGCCGAAGATCAGGAATCTTGGGCATTGGAATGCAAAACATCTGGTAGGCACTAGGTTGGAGTAAGGTGAGTTCAAAGAAAGGATCTTTTATTATGTTCCCCTGCTGTGTTCTTCCAAGTACACCAAGCTACAGAAAGGCTGGTATTTTCTACTCCCTTTCTGCAGCTATGTGGCTGTCTGATTCCTTTATTCATTTTTTTTTTGTCTTCTGGAACCTGGATCTCTCCACTTAATTTACACCAAGGAAGTTTGCACAGATACTTAGGTTTATGTGTTAAAAGTGCAACAATGCTGAGCACTGAAGAATCCACAGTTCCTCAGAAAGGATAGTAAAATAGGGTTGAGACAGGTTGAGTGACCCAAAGTGTCCTCACTTCTGCTCTACTTGTCCTGACCTGCCTTTGATGTAAACTGATACTCAGGGATGTTTTCTTGTTTTGTTTCTTCCCGCCACTCCTCTCTCAGCTCTTCCCGAGAGTGAAGCTAGATTAGAGTAGCATCCTTTTCTTAGAATGGAGTTCCTATAATAAAGCCTTTGCTTTGTTTCTCCATGCCATTGGTATCTCTGCTCCTTAATCAGGATCTCTAATTGCTGCACACACTCTGTATCATTATGCAAATATAAGGGCTTGGAAAGTTGCTTTTGAAAAGGAATGTATTCCCATGATCATATTTAAAAAGCAATTCCTTGCCATTACAGTGCACCCGCTTCATACATGGGCCCCCGTTACGCAGTTTTCAGCTTACACTGGAAGCCGTGCAATTGAAATGGCAATGGCAATGGCATATGCGCCTGCGCCACATGCAGCACACTGCGTGACATGCACAAGCCCCATTATTTTCAATGGGGCTCGAGCGTACATGCTATTTGCCTTATGTGGGGAGGGGCTCCAGAACAAATCCCCCCCCCATGAGGCAAGGGCGCAATGTACGTCTTGCAAATAAATAAAAACAATGTGTTATATTCCTCATTACTCTTTAATTCATTTTCATTCCTTTTTTTTTTAAAGAAAAGAAAGGCTTTAGGATTAATAAGAAAATGTCACAGAACATGAAAAAAATCCGTCAAGATGGCCCTAAAATGCTTTTAAATGTCCAGAAATTTTTACTTTAAAAATAAAAGTAGAACCGCATTACTTATTAAACTATTCAAACAGCTTTATTTCCACTTGTTAATGTTGCTTCTGAAATGTGACTTCATTATGCCCTTCATACAAAAGCATGTGACCTGTTATAAGTAAACATGTTCCTTGCAATTTGTTGCTTTTATGCTTTGATAAGCAAGGATGTAAAAAATTATTGCCATACTTTTTTATCCTTGAGAAGACAGAACGGCTGGATAGATCAAGATATACCAGTAAAAAATAGTCAATCACCATGAGGTTTTCACCTTTGCATAAGAATCAAAGATCCAGTTCTTTCCTCTGATTTTTTGCAAAAATTTCATTAAGTTTCTTTTCTTGGTCAAAGCACTGTATTTTTTGTGTAACATTGTTTCCTGTGCAAAATGAACATTTGGTGAGTTGAACTGTCCCATAAATATGCACAATGAAATCCAGAAATATGAACAATCAGAAATATGAACACAATGATATCAAAAAAATGTGCAAAAAACCTTGCAAGCTCAGCTGGAGATTGGGAGGAGCTTTTATTTCATTCTGTCATATAAAAATGAATGAATAGTAGATTTACATGCCTATGGACAAGTAACGAACTGCTTCTATCCAGGTAAATATGGTTAGGATTAGGCTACCGTTTTCACACAATATATGTTATGGCCCAGAATCTGAGGGCAATCTTGTCTCTTCCAGCTGATTTGGAAATAATTTGGGTCAATTCAAAGAAGAATCAGGAAAGGGCTTGGTTAATGCCCCTTGCTCAGGTCAACCTGATTCACATTGCTTGGGAAAAAAGCTTCCTTTAATGCCAGTATCAACCAATATCATTAAGTACCCTTAATGAAGTCAGATGGCATCTGTAGAATCTGGCATTAATGAAAATCTATGTACTGTATCAGTTTTGATTAGTGTGTGCAATGGTTAGTGTGGTGTAGTAGTTTGAGCACTGGACTATGATTTTGGAGACCAGGGTTAGAAGCCCAGTTCAGTCATGTAAGCCTACTGGGTGACCTTGAACAACTCACACTCTCTAAGCCTCTGAGGATGACAAAGTCAAACCCACTCTCCAGAAACTTGCCAAGAACACTCCATGACGGGGTCACCATAAGTCAAAAACAACTTGGAGGCACACAACAGTGGTTAGAGATCCTGATTAAAAAGCAAGAGACACCAACAGCTTAAAGAAACAAAGTAGAGGCTTTATTATAGGAACTTTCTTCTATGAGCCTTTACACACAGGCCTGAAAGGCCAGCTGGGGTGCAGATTCAGGGTGTAGTGTCTCCACAATGCACAACTGGCTCCCCCAGGTGCTGTGATGCCATGTGCCCTAGCACGATATGCAGCGTCACAGTGCTCCTCTGGCGCTGCAGCTGCACGATGCATGCCAAAGGAGCACCATATAGCTGCACCGCCACAACTATCATGGCCTTTCCAGGGTGCAAAAAGTAGCTGCATTTTGAGGCCCCTTTTTCGCCCTGGAAAGGCCATACCGGGGCTGTGGTGTGTGGTTGCTGGAGCCTCGATCTGGTGAAAATGGAGTCGCTCACAGGCTGCCCTTTAGGGGCAGTCTGCACAGCCCCTAAGATAGTAAAGTTACTTAAGGGGCTATTCCAATCTAGCATTCTAAAAAAGAACTGAGAGAGTTCTGGGAAACAGAAAGGTGGATACATCCACATGAGTGTCAGTGTACATCCCAGATAGGTAAGGATAGGTTGACAAAGAGAAAATTAATTGCAGGTCACTAAAACCATCGAACCATATTACTTTTACCCACTATGAGGAATTCTGGGCACCTCAGTGCTAAGTGTTGTTACACTTCCAACATCCCTTCTCAACATTGCATGTGCAATTCCACAAGATAGAGCTTGATAATAGTCTCTGGCCAATGGTTTTGTAATGGCATCTGCAATTGGGCATTATTTCAGCTTGATAAACCCTTGCACATGTGCATCTTTTATGAAGTGATATTTCATTTCAACATGTTAAAAATGAGAACTGGTCTTCTTTGTCTGAGAGATCTTTATACATCCTTGGTTGTCTTCATATGTTTCTGTTGGGGTTGGCGCTTCTGTTACAAAGTCTTAACAGCAACATGTGTAGCGACATCAGTACAATCTGGTAGCTTGTAATTATCAACATATGTCAACATAGGTCAACATATAAACAAAACAATGGCCAACAGATTGGAGGCTATCAATATACATTCCCATCCATAAAGAAGGAGATACAAAAGTCTGCAGTAGGACCATAGCTCTGATCTCTTATGCAGGCAAGGATCCCTGGGGGCACAGTAGTTAAAATGACATCTGCAGCCAGTCACAGCCACAAGGTTGTGAATTCGATCCCAGGTATTCCAAGGTCCACTCAGCTTTGTAATTTTCTGAGATCGCTAAAATGAGTACCCAACTTGTTGGGGGCAATTAGCTTATAGTTGTAAACTGCCTAGGGAGTGCGTAAGTGCAGTGATAAGTGGTATAGAAATGTACTTGCCATTGCTACAAGCAAAATTATACTCAAAATTCAGCAGCGTAGTCTCCAACCATTCATGGATAAGAGGCTACTGTCAAAACAAAACATGGAGAAAGAGAATGATTTCCAATTGGCAAAGGGGTCAAGCAAGGGTGCAGCCTTTCACCCTATCTGTTCAACTTGTATGCAGTACATATTATATGAAAAGCAGGCTTGAACACAAAAGGAGGAGTGAAAATAGGAGGAAGGAATATCAACAATCTAAGGTATGCAGATAACACAATACTACTAGCAGTAAATGTCACAGACCTCAAACAACTACTAAGGAAGATCAAGGAAGAAAGTGCAAAGGCAAGCTTATTGTTGAACATAAAGAAAACAAAGATAATGACCATGGAGAATTTACACCATTTAACTGAGACAACAAGGAAATAGAAATAGTAAAAGAGTTCTCATACCTAGGATAAAACATTGATCAGAGCAGGGACTGCAGTCAGGAAATCATAAGACTAAGAATGGGTAGGACAGCTATGGAAGCATTAGAAAAGATCCTAAAATGTAAAGATATATAACTGAGCACAAAAATTAGAATCACACAAGCCACTGTAATCCCTATTACCATGTATGGATGTGAGAGCTGGACAGTGAAGAAAGCAGGAAATAAATAAATAAATAAATTTATTTGAAACATGGTGCTGGAGAAGAGTGCTGAGGATACCATGGACAGCCAAGAAGTGAAACAAATGGGTGCTAGAATAGATCCAAAACAGAAATCTCTCTGGAAACCCACAATGACTAAATCAAGGCTGTCCTACTTTGGCCACTTCATGAGAAGGCATGACTCATTGGAGAAAACAATAAAGCTAGGAAAGGTGGAGGGAAGCAGGAAGAGAGGAAGGCTGCATGCTAGATGGATGGGCTCTATAAAAGAGGTGATGGGTATGAATTTGTAGGAAATGGGCAGATCAGTGGAGGACAGGGAATCTTGGAGATGTCTTACCTGCTATGGGTCAAGAACGACTTGAGGGTGGCTAATAACAACAACAAAGCTTGTAAGTGAAGGTCCAAAACACACTGCAGAAATAATCCAATTTGAGATTGCTTTAACTGACCTGGCTCAGTGCTAGGGAATCTTGGGAATTGTAGTTTATTGGGACACCAGAGCTCTCTGACTGAGAAGGCTAAATATCTCACAAAACTATAGTTCCTAGAATTCCCTAGCATTGAGCCAGAGCCTTTAAAACAGTCCAAAACTGGACTATTTCTGCAGTGTGTTTTGGACCTATGGTTTAGGTGTGCAGTTCCTTTCAAGTATTTGGCTACTCTGAGTTCCATTCACATTTAGTTGATGAATTGGTTCTTCTGAATAAAATCCCAACAGCTTCTGATATATCTGGTCTTGTCACTTTGCTTATGTATAGAAGGTTCCCAATGGCTTCTCTGTGCTTGCTGTTGTGTTTCCAATTTTCTATACTTTCTTTTTAATACTTTTTTTTTAGATTGGCTGGTCACCAGGATAAGCTCAGCTGGGTTTGCAGGAGCTGAAAAAGATGTTTTAAATCACTTTTTCTGCTTTGCTCTCCTGCTTTTCTGATGTGCTGAGTTTCCATTTGGTTACTAATTGGTACATCTTCCTATTTGAAGGAAAAGCACTTTGATGTTCTTTCTCATGGTTTTCTGCATAAAATTAGTTTTGACCTTTTAGAGAGTAACAAAACATGTTTTTCCCCCTCACTTCAGAATAGATAAAAGTAGCATGCATCAGTAAAAAAAAACATATTTGTTTTGTATATCATGAATACAGAAAAAATGATTTACGTGTGGAAAGACATTTGTAAAAGGAGAAAAGTACTCCCCCCCCATGCTCATTTATTCACTAGGTATGTAATTACAAACCATTCTGAATTTTTAAAAAATGCAGTAATGTTTGGACAGCATACCTAAGGAAAATTATTGCAGGATGCATTTTCTCAGGGAGAAGGGAGAGGAAGTATAAGAAGAATAGATCTATAAATCTTTAGAACCCTTTGGAAAATGAATTGGATCCAGTTTATTGGACTTGACATTCTGACTTCATAACCACGTATTTTATTAGCCAACTCTTTTTGTACTGCAGACTCTGGAAAATAATTCTGATCATGCCTGTGGCAGATTTGAATGTGCATGCAGAAATTTTTAAAAGGATCTGAAGGTTTCCAATTCACAGGCTGCTGTGGTTCTAGTTAATCTGTCAAAAATAAAGTAAACTAAAATAAAAGACAATCTGGCAGCTAGGCAGGAAGGAAAATAATGCCAAAGGCATAAAGGACCAGCTATTTTAAGACCCATTTACACTATGAAATCAAATGGCTTTTTTTTTTAAAAAAAGATTGTTTTGTGAGGTTTGGGACCATTCTCAAAAGCAACACAAGAACCTTGGATGTTGCTCTGTCTTCCCCTGTATCATAGAATCAGCTGGAACTGTTTTGCAGTCATATTACAGGATGGTGTGTCTTGTTGCACATCACTTCCTAGAATCTTCTATTTGACCATAATTCTGTCTATTCTATTTATCTATATAGAATATCTCTGCCCCCCTCTTCAGCCACAACAGCTCTCAGAGCAGTTTACAAATTGCTAATTTGACAGTTCCCTGCCTTCAGACTTACAATCTAAATGAAACATGTCATACAAAGAAAAAGGACTGGCAGTGGGGAAGGGGATAAAGTCCAGAAGATATTGATGGTTATTCTCTCCCTCTGAGATCAGGGCTGTAGCAGTTGGGATGGAGGGAGGGCCTCTCATCTGCTTCTGGGTCTGTGCCTGCCTTTTCTCTCCTTCCACTGTCAAGGCAGTAGCAGCAGGCATCTGCTTCTGAGCCTAGACATGATGGACCTCCACCTTCCTCTTCCTCTTCTCTCTTTCTTCTATGTCTCAGAAGCAGGGAGAAGTGCAAGAACCACCAACCAGCTAGAGCAGTAGTTTTGCAGCTTTATGTTGGAGAGCCCTAAAAATACCTTGGTAGTTTTTGGGGGGCCTCAGTGAGATGATTATTAATGGTGGGCTAGCTTAGACAGGCACACCCCCTGCTGCTGTGGAGTGCTGAGCATGTTGAGGTATGCCCTCTGTTCACATAACCTTGTGATGAAGTGATAGAAGCACAGAGTTGGAAGGGACCTGGGGCTTGATAATCATAATCAAGAAGAGGCATGAGATGCCACTTTTCAGTTTGTGCTAGGACTTGGATGGATGATCACTTGGAAGAGCTTGTGGGAATTGTACAGTCAGCTTTTCCTTTCCATGGACTTGCCATCCATGGATTGGAGCATCTGTTGATAGCTCCTCAATGGCAGCACGTGCAGGTACCACCCTAACCCTAACCCTAACACAGTTGTGTGCACATCACATTGCCATTGAGGAGAATGGGACTTGAGGCCCCACAGAATTTGCCATCCATTGGGGGGGGGTGTCCAGAAACAAAGGGCTGACTGTAATTCAAAATGTATGGAGAATGTATCAAAGATAACCATCTCCTGCCTTAGACACTTTCACACTGTGCTTTCAGGTGGATGATAACCATTGGATTGTCATTATCAGCACAAACATCCTAAAGTCTTCTGCCCACACCCTTGCACTTTGCTATCCATCTTCCTGCATATTCAGGGTGAGGAAATATGAAGCTTTTCTTCCTGTGTCTTAACAAATCATATAGTTTGCCATTTTGTCTGAAGAGTCCCCACAAGCCATTTTTTGCTGGTTTCTTTCCTGAGGGATTCTGGGACCTGTAGTCCAAAAAAGTAACATCTCCAAACTCTGAAGTGGATGAGCCTTTGGTCTGATCAATCACAGCAAGCTTTCCCACTCCATTATTGATCCAGATGTATTGATCCAGATATATTTCTGTTGCCCACTTACCCACTTACTCAGGATGTTTTTTGCTTGCCCATTGCTGAGATCACTGTGAGGTTTTATATTTTCCCAGTTTAACAGAAATAAAATTGCTTGTACAGACAAAGCTGCTGTAAAAGGGCATGTGTAAACAGCAGTTGACTTGACAGATGCTGGACTGCAAACTCAGCTTAATAACCTTGGGTTGATTCCATCCAGTATGTTTCACAAGAGGACATGCCCAGGGCTTTTCTCATAATATCTGATTCACTCTTGGCAAAGGTTCCTGTTCTCCTGGCTGGCTGGCTGGCTGACTGGCTGTGTCCTTTCAGCGTGAAGCAGAAATTCTCATGTACTGTTTTCTTTCGTTTTTGAAAAGGTCCAGCACTCACAATCCAAAATGGGCACAATGGCCTGCCAAATCCAAAGTGCCTTCTCATTTGTTGCATAGAGAAGATACCTCATGGCCAGATAAATGTTATGTGAATGCCAGAAAAATCACTTACTATGCTGAAATTGCATCTGATTGTGATACAGAGCAAGTACTCAATGGTTATGTTGTCATAATACCAAATGTAAGTTCCATTTATGGCCAGGTGGCCTGGACTTGATCTTTTGCTATGGGAATTGGCCTCTGGACATGAGTGTAGAGTCGAGTGCCTGAGAAGTGGCACACTGGAAGCAGTTCATGGATTTGAAGGAATGACATACTCCGCACTATTTAAATGTGTACTGCATCAACTACCTAGGTTGTCCTGGAGGCACTGTACTTGCCTCCAGCGAAATGCCTTTGGGAGGTATCTCAGTTGTCAAGGCCTTGTCTAGGTTCCCTTTGGCAAGCTGTGCTTTACAAGTCACAAAAATATTCACCTTGATGCGCTTCACTTTATTTTCTGTATAAAAAGTTTCTTTCAAGCACATGCACATGCACAGAGGCTGGCCCAAGACTATATGCTTCAGGCAAAGAACAAGTTGGCACTGCCACCCATTCCAGGCACAGAAGTTGACTCAACTGGCAATAGTTTACTGTAAAGGTGAAAAAGGGATAGGGTCCTTCAGCACACCTGAGGACAACAGGATAGCATAGATGGTGCAGGACAGGCTATGTAGTGCAAACACCTCTGTCCTCTATGAGAAGGGAATGTGTGTGTGTGTTCTGTGCCTTCAAATCATTTCCAACTCATGGTGACGCTAAGGCAAACCTATCTCAGGGGTTTCTTGACAAGTTTCTTGAGGGGGGGGGGTTGCCATTGCCATCCTCTGAGGCGGAGAGAGTATGACTTGTTCAAGGTCATGCAATGGGTCTCCAGAGTCATAGTCCAACACTTAAACCACTACACCATGGAAACTGTTGGTTAAGCAATCTTTGCTGAGCACAAGGGATTGTCTTCAGCAAAGTTGAAACCATCCAGCCTTTTAGCTGCTGTTGGATTGCACGTTCCAGCAGTATGACCTAGCATAGCCAGTGGTGAAGAATGCTGGGAGTTACAGTGCAACAATATCTGGAGGACCACATGGTTGTGAACTCCTGCTTTGTATCAAACACCACTATTTTTTTTTTGTTTCTAAATACATGTTGTTTAAATGAATGAGGGATGCCATTTTGCTCACATATTTTGTAGGGGATTAAATCTGCAGTAGTAAAAGGCCAAGATCCTGGACAGGTGGATCTATTACACATTTCCCCCTTATCTCCCCTCAAACCCCACATTTTAGCTGCTGCTAAATATGATAATTACCTGGCCAGTGGAGGGTGTCAGGACTGGGCTGCGGAGCAACTTCTATTTATGTTCAAATAGTTGGACCCACAGTGACAGGCATCATCTGGGAGATCTGGGATGATGGCATCATTGCTGTGTTTCCAGCTGTTGAAATATAGCTGGATGCTTTTTCACTATCCCATTCCTCATTCCCCTCCACTGGCCAGGAAATTGTTATGCTAGGGAGACAACAGCAGCTAAAAGATGAGGTTTTGAGGAGGGCAGTTTCGATATTGTGTGGTTGATCATTCAGATCAGAATTCTGGCCAGTGCAATGAGCAAAAAATGAGTTGTACAGGTGTGAGTTGGTCTTACACTTCCATCAGTCACTATTAACAGGATTCCAGCCATTTTATGCATGTGTGCATCTTGCCATCACATTCCCAAATCTGTGAATTTAGTTGTCTAAAACCTGGCATGCATCTTAAGGGAAGCTGAAGGACATCTATCTCAAATTTATTTTGGTTTTTTTTTAAAGTGGATTAATTAGTTGCATGAATAAAATCCTGTCTGTACAGATTTTAATTAAAATCTGCAGTACAACTCTGAGTCATTAAGTGACACTGAGTGAACGACTGACATGGAATCACCAGGCACCAGGTTGCAGAGTAAAAGCCTTGAGGTTTGGTCCAATGACTTAGCTGGTTTCATATGGGACACCAAGAGACCAGGATACAGTATTTAAATTTCTGGACTGACTCGTCCCTGGAGCAACACTGGGCCTACTTCTATGCATGGTAAACTTTAACAGTGCCTAACTGAAAATATGTGAATGTACATCTGCATGTTATGTATATGTGTTGACAGAGCAAACATGAATTTGTGTTGCTTGACATGAAAGTGGAAGGCAGTGAATGAGTAGCATAGCTGGGGGAAAAGTGGGGAGGAGGATGAAAGTAAAGGATATTGCCATATTGCCCACTTGACTGGCTTTTACTTAAATTCTAGTTATGCCACCTGGTGGCTGTTCATACCATTAGCAAGCTCGAATTCCTAGATTTCATTTTTCTTAAAAAAAAAAAAAAAAGCATATGGCTGCATTTACATTGCAGAATTAATGCAGCTTGACATCACTTTAACTCCACGTCTCGATGCTATGGAATTGAGGGATCTGTAGCGTTGTGAAATATTCAGAGAGCTGTGGTGTCACAACATACTACAGATCCCAGGATTCCATAGGATGGAGCCATGACAGTTAAAGCAGTGTCAAAACTGTATTGATTCTGCAGTGTGGCAGCAGAATTAATGTGTATCAGCACTACATTGTTGTCTTGGTTTCATACCATTTTAATTGTCACAGCTCATATGGATCCCAAGGAATCCTTGGATTTGCAGTTTTTGGTAACTGTGGCTTTAGAAGAAGTGCGAAGAGCCTGTGGGAATTCCAGAAGACAGCTCTCAACCTGGGCCATGGGTTCACTCTTCTGATGCAGAATTTTCTAGCTGGGGCCTGTCATCCTAGCTCTTTGCCACTGAAGGGAACATCTCCAAGTAAGACATGAGAGTGCCATGAAGTAATTTTACATGCATGAGGCAGAATTCCAAATTTTGTGGAAACAACAACAGCCTAGGAACTGTATTTTTTTGTTGGTTTGTGCCTTTAAGACAACTCTGACTTATGCCAACCCTATCCTAGGGTTTGCTTGGCCAAATTTATTGAGAGGGCACTTGCCATTGCCTCCTGTAGGGCTGAGAAAGTGTGTACTTGTGAAATACTTGCATTTTCAGTAACTGCTAAAGGCACCAAAACTCTTTCAGGGAAAAAGGACCAGAAAACACTGTGAGCTGCATATTGTGCACTCCTGACTCACATGCAAAGAAGCTATGAAAACATAGCTGTCTGTTTCCTAGCTATAAAGCTTCTAGTGGATGTGTGGATTTATGTATGCACAAGTGTGTGTGTGACCGTCAACCATTTTGTGACTCTCCATATGATCCACAAAATGTATAACTAATCTGCAAATGCAGTTGCTTGGATTTAGGGCACTGGAGAAAAAGAGAGAAAACATACTGCTAGTGCCTGGTGTGGATGAAAAGGAGACTTTGAAGGAAGAAAGGCTGAATGAGCAATGGGGTAGAGTGAAAGAAAGACCAGTAAAGGAGAAAAAGATTTGGGAAGAGGGAGAAGAGAAAAGAAAAAAAAAGGCATGGGGTGGGGAAAAATAACCCAAACAAATCTGATACCAGCTGAACCGGGATTGAGAAATAGTACTGGGATGGGAATGAGACAGGAGTGTAGCTATAAGGACAAAATGTGGGCTTTACCCCCAATAATAACTCTGCTCCCCATGAAATTGTACTTCAGTCCCCAAACTTCATTACAGTAACTTATAACATCTGGTGAGTATTTAGAAATAGTGTTTAGCCATCCAAAGAAAAGGTATAGGCAAAATGGCTAAAGGAATGCAAATACAGCAAATATCTGGGGGTGAATGTCTCAAGAGATAATTGCACTCTTCTTTTCACCTGATCTGGGCATGGGCTGGCATGGGCTTAAATGGGTGGAAACAGATCTTATCAAATGCCTCTGTGTCCAACTCATCCGCATTGCTTATCTAATCCAAACTCCTGGCATACTTTTCAGAGAATGGGAAAGTATCGTTCTTCGAAAAGTAAACCAGTAGTTCAGATCAGGTACATAATGCAGCCGAGTTGGGCACAAAGGCGCGTCCATTTTCACCTGCTTAAGCCCGTGCCCAGCCCATGCCCGGATTGGGCAAAAAGAGATGTGCAATAATCTCAGCCTCTGCAGTGCTAAAATTTTTGAGACTGATGGAATATTTCATTGGGGGGGGGGATTTTTAATTAGGGGGCAATGCACTCATTTTGTCCCCCCAGATAGTTACACCCCTGGGGTGGGATGGCAGGTTTTAACCTGAATGAACCTATATACTTTCTCTAGCTGATAATACAGAGATACAATTCATCACTGAAAAATGAAAGCTTCTTTTTTTGAGTTCATCTATAATACTGCTAAGCCTGACTGTCACATGGGCATTCAAGATCTTTCTGCCAATAATGGTTTATATGATATACTGAGCAGCTGCTGTTCTTCTCCACAACATACTGAATCTTATGCTGTGTACAGATGTGCATCTCTTGAATGAAAAGCACACCGAGAGCCATATTTTCATCCTCCTACCCCTCCAAAAATGAACTGAGTGGCAACGAGCTCTTCTTGTTTCCAAGAAAAGTAAGCAATTCCAAACACTGATTTGACTATTAAGGTTAGCAAAATAATTGCCTATCCTTCCCTGCTTTTGCCATGAAGGGAGATTGGTGAGTTCAGAGGGGCTGAATGGCTAGCCCTTGTGACTCTCTTGTGATACCGTGAACAACATTTGCAAGTATTCATAAGGGACAAAATTGTCAAGTAAAAATTTGCTGCATAGATATTCCACTTTAGAGAAGTGAAGATTTTAGGAAACCTAATCCAGCACCCCACACATTGCATTCACTATTACATGACCAAACCAGAGTCTTGTGACAGAGAAGCGGCTGGAAAAATTAGGTCAGAGTCAGCCACAGATAGGGTGGTTAACTGAATACAATGCACAAGAATGGGACATATACTTTATTATCAGCCCTAGTCATTTAGACCATGTGGTTTCCTATTTGCCAGCCTTTTCTGTAGGTGAATGTCTCACATACTTTTTTCTATCCATTGCTAGATGTGGGTGATGCAGAATAGCAAAGCACTGGCATATGTTGCAACAAGGATAATCTCAGAACAGTTGTTAGAACAAGTCAGTGTGCGTACTGTCAAGCCTCAGAGTTTGTTTCATTATTTGTTTGAAATGGTTTTACCCTAGTCTTCTGTCTAAAGTCTCCCAGAGTAGCCAACATAGGATCAATGAAATCACTGCCCCCAATGCAGCCTTGCAGTCTAAACAAATCATAGGAGCTAAAAAGCAATGTAACCTCAAATGTACACTTTAAATAGAATAAATGCCAAGTAAAGAGAAACCAGCTCCCCATGTACTGTACATAATATATAGTGTGTGATATAAACAGGATATATAGTTTTTGTAAGGTAACAGTTATTGTAGGAGTAACATGAGTCGGGTAAGATTTGTTTTATGTATACACTTCTTCAGACTCAACAGAGCAAGCTAGAAGTCATGGCACAAAAGGAAAAAAGATGAGGAGGGAAGAAGAAAACAAGGAGTTTCAGGCATGGATTTTAAAAGTTGTATCGTAATTCAACCTGCCCAAATGAAAACAGGTTAGGGAGGGGTGAAATGGCACTGATGATTCAGCAGAGCTAATGGAATGGGGCTTCCTTCTCATCTTTCCATGAATTTGTTGGCTGCAGATCTATGGAATGGATGGCTCATGCTGAGTGATGATGTGGGTGTATAGGCTAGAGAGATATGGTTTCTCAGTACTGCTAAAGGAGTAACCCTGCTTCCCACATGTCTCCTGCAAGCTAGTGAAATAAGAATAGCAATAGCATTTACATCCCTATACCCCTTCATAGTGAACTCAGAGCTCTCTAAGTGGTTTACAGCCAATTGCCCCCAACAAGCTGGGTACTCATTTTACTGATCTACAGAAGGATGGATGACTGAGTCAACCTTGGAACCCTGGGATCGAACTCACAACTTTGTGGTTGCAGTACCAGCATTTAACCACTGCTCCACCAGAGGTCCTGAAAGGAGTGCTAAAAGATTATGGTTAGCAGAGAGGACAAGTCGACGTATAAAGCTGAACTTTTCAGCTGCATCTACATTGCAGAATTAATGCAGTTTGACATTGCTTTAACTGCCATAGCTCAATGCTATGGAATTCCAGTATTTGTAATTTTGTAAAATATTTAGCCTTCTCTGTCAGAGCTCTGGTGCCACAACAAACTGCAAATCCCAGGATTTCATAGAATGGAGCCACAACAGTTAAAGTGGCGTGAAACTGCATTAGTTCAGCCGTGTGGCAGGAGGTCTGCGGTACTGATAAAGCATCCCTGCAGTTTTATATCTTTCTTTGTTGCAACTTGATCGACTGGCTGCTGCCGATTGTCAGTTGAGGGAGGGAAGAGCCAAATAGAGCTAATTTTTCAGAATGATGTGACTTTCCCATAGCATCTCTTTGAATGAGATGGCTTTTTTCTTCTGCCACGGAGTTAGAAACAACAGACAAACCCACAAATTCTTTGTTCTCCAAAATGAGTTAAGTGGATGAAATGAGCAGCATTATGGCAAGGTCCAGGGGTAGGGGATGGGGTAGAGGAAATTTATTTATTTATATATTTATTTTATATGCCACATTTCTCCCAGAGTGAGACCTAAGATGGCTTCCAAAGAGGTCAATTAAAAAACAACAAAAGCATTATTATTATTATTATTATTATTATTTAAAAAGCCGACATTATACAATGTAAAATTATTGAAAAACTACACAAAGTTAATAAATAAAACACACATCAGATGTGTGGAACGCATGGAAGGAATGTATCTAAGCTTAAGACTTCTTTCCTTGTTAATAATCTGAAGCTGTTAACAGTACTACCAGGACAGCAGAGTATTAATGACTCTGCTTCCCTCCACAGTCATTACTCTCTGCAGTCTTGCTTATGGAATGGACATTTCTATGACGCCAAGTGAACGATTGGTGAGAGAAAGTGCCTGCGGGCTTTCTAGCAGTCAGGCGAGATTTAGATGTTACAGAGGGATTGCTAACCATATATTGAGTAAAGTCAGTCATTCATTCTCATGCATCTGTTTTCCCACAGTGGTCAGAAGAAGGTTAGGGCCATAAAATACCCCAATGTCTTAATCATACTCTAGCAAGGCAAGCATATCCAGTTGAAACTAATGTTGGTGCTGAGGGGTTAGGTCTAGACCCAGAGCTTTTGGCTAGGAAACAAGTAAGATGACATTTAAACAGCCCCCAGTTAAAAATCTTTGCATGACTGGAGAGACCTCAGAAACAAGCCTCAGGGCCAGATATTTAGATGGGAGTATGAAGTGCATGTCAGGTGGCTTATCCAGAGGCACACTTTGTATATTGAGGGCATGAATAAAGTCACTGCACAGCTTATAAATCTGACAGGTATGTAACCTTCTAATGTGAGGTGTAGCTTTGACAATCTCATGGTTGAAAACGTATATTGTTGTACTGGGTTATGCACTAGGGAGAGATGGGGTGCGTCTGCACTGTAGAAATAATGAAGTTTGATGCTTCTTTAAAAGCTGTAGCTCCATCCTATGGAATCCTGTGATTTGTAGTTTTAGAAGGTCTTTATTTTTCTCTGCCAAAGCGTGCCAGTGACTCACAAAACTACGAATCCCAGCATTCTGTAGGACGGTGCCATAGCAATCTGGGTGGTATCAAACTGTGTTATTTCTACAGTGTAGATACACCCACGATAAGTTTTTGCTCCCTCTATAGTGTGCATTCAGTTCATGGCCCACTTTGTTTGGGCTCAACTAACAAACTCTAGTTTTTCTTCATTGCAGTAACAGATGGGGAAGGGGAGAAACAGGGCACCCTTTCACAATTTACACAATTCTATCTCTTTAACTATCATGGCTGCACTCTATGGAATCCTGGGGTTTGTGGTTTGGTGAGCCACTAGAGCTCTTGGCTGGCAATTCCAAAAATCTCTGTTTAAAATACAAATCCCAGGATTCCACAGGATGTTGCCCTGGCAGTTAAAGTGTCATCACTGTGCGAGAACTGGGTAGTGTGAAAAGGCCAGGTTCAGAACCAGGGTGTTTTGCTGGTGGCAAGGGAGGTCAATTCTGTCTTTATGCACTGCTGCCCCAGTTCAAAAGATTATTCAAAGCAGAGGCTGGATCACATTTAACTTTAGGCTGCTTTTATGTCCCCCTCCCTTTAATGTTTGCAGTCAAGTTACTGATAATCAGTGGGATGCAGTTACTTTTTAGTTTTTGCTGTAATTCGGCAATCACAGCAAAAATAAAAATTAAAAAACAGAAAGGCATGGAGTAAAACCAACCTCAGTCTGTTTAGGAATACCAAGAGTGAGGAGAGAGAGGAAGAGAATAACCTCCATCATGCCACATGACTGCAATAGTGCCTATTTTACTAAGGGCTAGTAGAATCAGATCGATTCTAGGAGCCTATTGACACATTTTCCCTGTCAATGAAAAGTTGCCCTAAAGAAACAAAAGAAATGCACAGCAGTGACTGAACAGACATGATAGCTGTGATAAGTACTGGACAAATATGCTAACAATTGCTTTAGTTCTGATTTACTGCATTGTGTGATAAAGCCTATAGTACAGCACCCAAACCATGAAACCATACTGGCTTGGTTACTAGTTAGAATAACTATATATCATTTCCAGAGCTCACATCAGGCAACACTGCAATCCGTCATCCTATTCAACCTGTATGCAGAAAATATCATGCAGAGGAGTCATAGACTCAACAAGAGGAGTGGGAAGATAGGAGGAAGGAACATTAACAACCTAAAATATGCAAAAAACAAACAAAAAACCCACAAAACAACTAGCAGAAACAAACAAAGACCTGGAACAATTACTGAAGGAGGTCGAAGAGGAATGTGCCAAGGCTGGATTAATGCTGAACATTAAAAAACAAAACTAATCCCCACAGAAGTTTTACAAGAATTCACCCTATTCAATTGTCAATGAGACAATTGAAATAGTCAAAGAAATCCCATATCTTGGTTCAAATATTGATCAGAACATAGACTGCTGTCAAAAAATCAGAAGAAGACTAGGATTGGGAAGGGCAGCTATGAAAAAAACCGGATAGGATCATAAAGTGTAAAGACCTAACTTTGAATACCAAAATGAGGATAGTCCAAGTCATTGTATTCCCCATCACAATGTATGGATGTGAGAACTGAGTAGTGAAAAAAGCTGATAGAAAGAAAAACCAACTCATTTGAGATCTGTTGGAGAAGAGTGCTGCACATACTGTGGATGGCCAAGAATACAAACAAATGGGTTCTTGAACAAATCAAGCCTCCCTGAACTCTCCCTGGAAGCCAGGATGACTAAACTGAGGCTTTCATACTTTGGCAACATCGGGGGGGGGGGGGGGAATGAATAATTAGAAAAGGCAATGATGATAGAAAAGGTGGAAGGCAATAGAAATAGAGGAAGACCACATGCAAGATGGTTAGACCCGGTCAGGGAGGATATGGACCTAAGCCTGCAGGATCTGACCAGAGAGGTTGAGGACAGGGGATCTTGGAGAAGTCTCATCTGCAGGGTTGCGGGTCACAGTGAGTCAAAGTTGACTCAATGGCTGTTAACAACAACAACAATACCCAAGGTCTCTGTAGATCAGATGCCAGGGAATGTAAGATGGAGGCCACTCATGCCCTGCTTGTGCAGGTTCTTCATGCGCACTTCCTTGGCCATTTTGGGCACAGACTGCCAGATGAGTAAGGGCTTTTAGCTCATCCAGGGCAACTCTTTTAAACTCTTTGGTTAAAGCTAGATAAGTTAAATCCAGCCACTTATTGATACCTTGTGTAGTTTGCCCCTTATTAATCTTTACATGATGTGTCAAATGGTTCCAGTGCACTTGACATGGTGAGTTGAAAGGCTCCTCTTGTTTTGAAGAGTCTTGTCAGCTACATGCTCTTATACCATCTTCTTTCATTAATGAAAAGGAATCCTGGAGAGCACAAGCTGCCACTGCTACCCATTTCTTTCTTGGACCTATTCTCCATTCCTGCTTGCTGATGGAAGTAAAATTCATCTTTTTCCACATAATTAGGAAAATATGCAACTACTGCTGCTTCCCAAATTGTAGCTGAACATTTTTTCAATAGTAGGGCCCTTGGATTTAGACCTGACATTCTTAGCCACTGTTTTCTTTCTTAAACAAAAGAATAGGGGGAAAAGAGAGAGCGAGGATGAGAAAGTGTAAGAAGGGGAGAGAATACTATTATTTACCAGCTCAAGTGAGCTATGATTATGATAATAAGGAATGTGATATTGTAAAACATTTTGGCTTTCCTATGAACTGGCTTGCAGCCAATTCTTTTAAAAAAATGAACTCAGTATGTATCCCCCCCCCCCTTATATGCATTGCAGATTGCTGCATGAGTGAGTGAGCAAATAACAGGAGATGGGGAGAGGGTGTGCATGCACCTGCAGGAGAGGGCAAGTGAATGACCGGGGAGTGGGGTTAAGAGGGAATGTCCCCACCTCAATCAATGGAGTCAAAACAAAGAGGATCAAGTGAAGGCGGAGAATGGATGGGGAGAAGAATACAAACAGTAAAACGAATGTGACACTCAGGTGAGGAGGAGGAAATGGGAATAGGTAGCCCAATCTAACCCCTCACTGCTGCTCTTATGGCTGGAGAAACACTGAAGTAGAAAAACATGGCGACACACACCAGGCTTGCCAGACCCAAGCCTGCCCACCACACACTCTTCCTGCTTCTGGCCCCACACTGAAATAGCCATGGAGTGCAGTCCACACATAAATGTGAATCTAGATTTTCCACTGAAATCTGGAGTAAATAGCCACTTCCCCCCCCCCCCTCTGAATTAAAACCCTGAGGTGCTGAAAAGGCCAGGATTGCACCCAATTCCTCTTGTATGTCGTCTGGACTGCCTGCAGTGAAAATGAAGTGAGACAATTTTATTTGGTCTGTGTAGACAAACCCCGAGTTTGAAGAGCAAAAGTGGTGCGCAGGGAATTGACCTAGCAGGGAGAAAGGCAGATTCAGTGGTGTCATTTTAGGGGGTGCGAGGGCTGTGGAGCACACCAAGTGACATCCTAGAAGAGGGGTGACATCTGGCCCAGCACAGCCCTCTTCCTGTCATGCACCATTTTATTCATGAGAAGAGTGATGCATGGCAGCAAGGAAGAGCACCCTTTCACCCTCTCTACCACGCACCATTCGACTCACCAGTAGACCGGCATGCGGAAGCCCTTCTCTGGAAAGCTCCCCCTGCACTGAGTGACACCTTGGAAAATGATGCCACTGGGTAGACAAAAGCAAAGTTTTCAGCTTCTCCTCCTTTCTTTTGTCCCCCTCCTCATTAATAATTTTTGCTGTCTTGCTCACACTGTGATCTTGCTTGGCCACACATGTCCTGGATTTCATCTGCAAAATGTTGGAGGGTATGTTTTCCTCATCTTATTCATCTTACATGCATTCAGACTTATTGTCACACAATAATCATGGTTCTACTTGGACTGGGATTCATAACTGATTTAATGCAATATTTACTAGGAAATAGCACCTACTGCAGTAAGATCCCTATTTAGCAGTGGTTAAAGATCTTGCTAACATTGATCTAGTTAAAGCAAACAGCATTCAGTGAGAGAGTGTGTATGTGAGAGAGTTCTGATTTTAAACCATCGCAAATGAACTGCACATACTCCTTTGCTGGAGCGTAATTGTGTATTTCCACCTGCACAGATAAAAGGCAGCAATATGTACATGCTCTGTTGTTTGACCTCTGAAATGCTTGTCAGTTTTCAAATTCCTGGCTGTGCAGGAAAGCTGATACCACCATAAACTGAAGGGAAATTTGAGAGGCTGTCATTCAACTGATGCTCCAGCTAGGTTGTTGTTGTGTGACTTTGGAGATTATCGCACCCAGAAATCCCACCGAGATAGACATGGGATTGAAAAGTCAGACACAGGTGTTATTGCACACAGCTGCGACGGGCAATCTTTATGCACCCTGGGCCCCAGCCACACTTACCTAGTCACTTTTGAAAAAAATGGGAGCTTGCTGTTTTTGAAAAGCTGCTGGATAAGCACATCTGGGGTCCGGACTGCATACAGGTTGCACTCGCTTGGCTGCATCTGCATGCAATAACACCTGTGTTTGACTTTTCATCTCGTGTCTATCCCAGCAGGATTTCTGGGTGCAATTATCTTCTTCAAGTTATTGCTCATCTGTGGGAACCTAAGGTGAACCTAACATGAGATTTTCTGGGGCTGAGAGTGTGTGACCTGCCCAAGATCACCCATTTCACCTCTATGGCCAAGCTGGGAATTGAACCTTGGTCTCCAGAGTCATAGTCCAACACTCAAATCACTACGTCTCACTGGCCTGATACAGACAGGCCTGAAGAGGTGCCATTGGGGTGCCTTTAGGGTTCAGGAGTGCGCATCATGTACACGCTCCTGAACCCTAGTACATAATGGCACCAGAGCAATTATGTAACGTTGTTTAGACAGTGCAATTGTGGTGGTGCAAAGGTGCCAAATGGCGCCTTTTCACTTTAGTGTGCTGCAACTGCACACCTAAAAAAGAGTGCGGTTTCCCCACTCCTTTTTAGGTGCACAAATGCACCGCAGCATCTAGCTGCTGCGGTGCAGTTGCAGCGCTAAAAGAGGTGGCTCTAGACTGCCCTTTTTGGGCAGTCTGTACCACCCCACTGTCTCTCTTCAGCTAGGTACCCCTTTTTATTGCCTTCACTCAGGGTCCTTTAAAGACACTGAGAGGTCATGGGGCAGAATATTAATTTGAAAGCCCTTCCCAACATCTTCTTAAGCCATTTTCTGTCATTCGCTCCCCACCACCAGCTGCAAAAATGATTGCGTTAATATTTTAAAAAGAGCTATATTTGTTATAACAATATTAAGATTTTCAGCTGCAAAAATGATTGCATTAATAATATTTTAAAAAGAGCTATATTTGTTATAACAATATTAAGATTTTTATGACTGAAGTTAAAGAGAACATTTAACACAATGTCAAATTGCATTGAAAATATTTACCTCTTCTTCCACCCCATCACCTTTTCTAGAAATGAGATTATCAAAATATATTTCTCCAAGAAGGTCCCATCTTATGGGTGGAGTAGACAACAGTGAGTCTTGATTGTAGCATTGTGGTACATTACTTCTTCTTTTAAATGCATGCTAATTAGGAGAATACTCTTTTCCCTTCACAATTTGAAGCAGGGAGAACAAGATAAAGGCAGAGAGCTATCATAGCATTTGGGAAAGTTTCAACCAAGTCTTTATTGTCTATTATCTTCAAACTTCAAATGGTAATCTCAGATCTTTTGCTTCCCTCTCCAGCACCTAAGAAATGAATAAAATGTTTTAGTCTGAAAGACAGAGAGGCATTTTGCAGATCATTTGGTAAGCTCTCACTACAGCTTCTGCATCCCATTCTGCTTTTGAAAAGAATGATTCAGTCTTGTCAGGAATACAAATAGATTCACAACTTGGTAAGCATGGTGGTGGTGGTGGGGAGGCTTCTAAAGTTCCACCTGAAGTTGAAACCACTGTGGCGTAGCAAGTGTGGTGTTGTAGTTTGAATGATGGACTCCGGATGACTAGGGTTCAAATCACCATTCAGTCATGGAAACCCACTGGGTGGCCTTGGGCAAGTTACACAGCCTTAGCCTCAGAGGAAGGCAATGGCAATCATCCTCTGAACAAAACTTGCTTACCAATGGGTCTGGGTATGTCAGAGTTGATTAGAAGGTATGTAACAAGAGCAGTATGTTTTTATCTTGACTTTCTGTCTGCCAGTTAAATTTTAGTCTTTTTTTTCATTTGAGAAAATTAATTTGCACCTTCAAGTTGTCAATCAGTCATCTGAATATGTGCACTCCACTTGATTACTCAGTTTCTTTGCCTGTTCTTCAAATTCTTCAGAGTTGTTTTACATGTTGCAGATAAAAGTTACAAAGGAACAAAGCATTCTTAACAACATCAAGGCCTGGTTTTTTTTCTTCCCCCAAAAAGGATTTTGTTGACATAGTCAAATCAGTGAAGGACTTTATGCGAGAATACTGCCCTAAAAGATATTTCAAATGTCCTTTGAGAAGGGGAGGTGGGAAGAGCTGCTAACAAAGAAGAAAAAGAATTTAGATGAGGAATTTTGTGGACAGACAAGAGTAGCAGCGATATTTTACACAGATCATGCAAGTAACACTCTCTCACAATACTGAATAATGTGAAATAATAAAATAGGACAGAGGTGCAGAATGCTGTGACCAGTTCTCATAGTACAAATCAAGGAAGGGGTGCAGAGGTTTGGACATTGAGAAGGCAAGAGTCCTAGTGCTTTTCCATTTGAAAATTATACATCATGAAAATGATAGAGTAAGAGTAGACAGGGTAATAAATGCAACAGATAGGCATAGTTGGTTTCTGGAGCATTTTCAAAAATCCTGCATTTACTCAAAGTCATATACTTTGACACAGGAAAGAGAGAAGACAGACAGAAATCACAGTGGTTGCCACAACACATAGACAGGACTGACCTCCATTGACCCAAATAGGCTCAGCCATGTCTGCTAGAGGTAGTAATCTCAGAATGTTTATAGTCAGTAGCTGTCAGTCTATATGACTCTCTAAGACATGAAGCATTGCATGTATTCATGTCATGCCCTGTTTGTCAGTCTTGGCCCCACATGCTCTCTTCCAGGATCACTTAATCTGACTTTGCTCATCCTCTGCTCTCTGGTCTGCAATTTTCTGTCTCTCCTCTTCATGTTACAGGGCCTCTCACCATGAGATGTTGTGAATACTTTATTATGCATAACTTACTTCATCTGTTTTAAGAAAAGGAGATTACGCTTGCTATATTTTTTTCTAACCCCAGTGTGGTGTAGTAGGACTGGTTATTGCTCACTTTCTGCTTGTGAATACACTGACATCTTCCACATTCCTCAACAACATTGAGTATTCAGACCAATGCATGTCTGAGCTGAATATGGTTGATGTAGAAGCAGGCACATACAGTGTTGGCCAGGCTGGCTGGTATCAAGTACGCAAATATACCACCTCTTTCTTTTTTGCATAGGTTTTGTGTTCCATACACCTTCATTATAATAATTACAGAGCAGAATAAAGATGGTGATTTTTTTAAAAAAATGTTCCATTACTGTGAGATTTGTTGGTTGGAGAGCTTTATAGAAAGAATTGTTGTGATTGCACCTCTTGGTTCAATGGGTGGGAGAACGAATACAAAACTCCTTTCTCCTTTGTTTATAATTCCAGTGAGAATTGTGTGGCTCTAAGGTGGTACTGAACTACAGCTGCCAGCATTCCTCAACATTGGCTGTATTTTCTAGGGCTGCTGGGAGTTACACTAAAATTACATCTTGAAAGCTGCACAATTTCCTCCCTTCGTTTATAAGCAAATACTCAGTTCCTTCAAGGAAGTGTTCATTTGCTTGAACCTAGGGTAAAAAAAAAAATTAGATGAAACTAAGGGATGAGGAAGAAATTAACCTTTCAAACTGCCCAGGTTGAAAATACTGTCCTTTGCATGGGAATGGGAGTAAGACCAGTCTGCTGCCACACTGTAGAATTAATGCAGTTTAACAGTGCTTTAATTGCCATGGCTCAATGCTATGGAGTGTAGTTTGTTGTGGCACCAGAGTTTTCTGACAGAGAAGGCTAAATGCTTTACAAAACTTTGATGGCTGGGGTGGGAGCAAGTTCCATGGCTGGGGTGTTGCTACACAGAAAGCCCTATGTGTACCCACTGGCCTAGCATCATGGTGTAGTAGGGCATATAAAAGGGTATCTGCTGATGATCTTAGATTTTTGGGCCAGCTCATATGGGAGAAGGCAGCTTTTAATATAGCTTGTTCTTGAGTTGTTGTGATGGTAAAATGCATGAGACCTTTGCAGCAAAATGTGGCATATAATTGAAAAACCAATAAATGAGGGTGTGCTGGGTTTGTTCTTACTATTGGCTCCTCCCTGAACAATTATTGTTATTAATTTTTATTATTAATTTTATTTATATAGCGCTGTACATACAATCTTATAATTAGACAGATCCCTGCCCTCAGGCTTACAGTCTAAAAGAGACAACACAAACGGAAAAGGGGAAGGTGGTAGGGAGGGGATGAGGTCCAGTGGTTCTTCTCTCCCTCTGGGCACTGGACCAAGGCAGATGGACTGGAGGGAGGGCTCGGCTTCTTAATACATAGTTATAAGGAGGCATTCTGGGGCAGATGGCACAATCCTGGGAATGCTTCCCTAAACAACAACAAGAAAGCAGTGATACAAATGACTGCATGAGAGGGTTCTCCCACTGGTGCATGTTGATTGTTGTTGTGTGCCTTCAGTTTGTTTCTGGCTTATGGTAACCTCAAGGCAAAACTATCATCGGGTTTTCATGGCAAGATTTCTTCAGAGTGATTTTGCCAATGCCTTCCTTTGACAGTGAGAGAGTGCGAACCCAGTGGGTTCCTATGGCTGAATGTGGATTCAAACCCTGGTCTTTCCAGTCATGGTCCAGTCGTGGTTCAAACCACTACACCATGTTGGTTCTATATCACATTGGCATGGTGGTTACTCATCCTAAATGTTTATTACGTATAGAAAACCAAAAAGCTCTTTCTTCAGCTGTCAGAGCTGTGGAGAAGCTGAAGAAGCTGACTTCTGTTCTTATAGCACAGCTCATTTTGCTGCTGCTATGCTGTAATCATAGTGCTGGATTCTTTGAAAGCCTCTTATTGGAAGAGGCAGAGCTGTACGTGCCATTTGAAATCAGCACACACGGCTGTCAAAAGCCAACACGCAGTCCGTAAAATGAACAAAGGCAGATGTCTGTCATTCTCTATGGACAGCAATTGCTGGGGATTATTTCCATGATACCCATGGCAATCACAGGGATGGCTGGGGTGTGTAAGAGTTTTTGTAATGGAAAAGTCATGGAGCCCTTTCTCAGTAACAGTTAAAAATGATAGCCCAAGGGAACCGACCCAAGTCCCAGGACTACCATCTGAATTGGCATAAATTAAGATTGGATTGATGGATACTAGTTTTGTAATATGACATGACTTCCATTTCTGGGGAGGAGGGATCAAGGCCTTCACTTCTTGTTTTTAGAAAGGGTTTTTAGGCATTTATTACTAGTTTTTATTCTTTGTGCCAGCTCTTTCATGTCAACTTTTAAAAAGATAATGTTTCAATGTCTATTTGCTCAGGGAATGGGTATATTTTCTATACTATATAATTTTATGAATGTGTATGTGCATGGAGAGGGAGCAAGAGAGAACCATCTTCTGGAATTTTTTTTTTTAAAAATGGGATTTTTTAAAGATGGGATTATTTGGAAGAAATTTCCATTGAATTCAATGGGATTAACTTCTGGTAAGTAAGACCCATTCATTCTATCCGTCTTCTGAGTGAAGTCCTCTTGCTTCTGCTAGGTTTCTTCTTACTTACTTGAGTGGATGTGTTACATTTGGCACAGCATTGTTCAGAATGTAACCATATATCATCATTTTATCGTTTTAATACTACTTTAACAGCCCTGGTGGCGCAGTGATTAAATGCCTGTACTGCAGCCACTCACTCAAAACCAGAAGGTGGCGAGTTCAAGACCAGCAAAGGGCTGAAGCTTGACTCAGGCTTGCATCCTTCCGAGGTCGCTAAAATGAGTACCCAGATTGTTGGGGGCAAATAGCTTACAATTGTAAATGAAGCTGTTTGTTTAACAAATTGTAAGCCGCTCTGATAGTCTTGGCTGAAGAGCGGGGTATAAATAAAACATTATTATTATTATTATTATTATTATTATTTGCAATGATTCCTTTCTATGGAATCCTAGGATTTGTAGTTTTGTGAGGTACTCAGAATTCTCTGCCACAGAGGTCTGCCACTGTAATTCAGTGAATTTTATGCACCTCACCAAGTACAGATTTTAGGATTTTATAGGATGGAGCCATGACACTGAAGATGATATCAAACTGCTGTAACTGTGCAGAATGGATACTTCTTTAGTGTTTCCACAGCACTTTTCCTCAACTCCTGTTCTGTCTAACATTCTGCTCTGAAAATGTTTGACCTGTCTCCCTGTGACTTTCAAAAGCAACCACGAAGCTATGAATGTGAATGATCACTGTCATTCTTTTTCTTTCCCCTGTCCTACCTACAGAATCTTAAACTCCATCCTGATGTTTGAATTTTGGTCTTTCATTGGAGTCTGCAAACATCCAGTAATCTCACAACATATTTGATATCGACAAAAATATTGATGTGGCTATCAGGTGTTACATAAGCACCTTGCCTGATATAAATTGGCAAGATGGGTTATATAGTAGAAAAGGCTATTGTTGAGACATGGTGATCTCAGAAACAGGTATAGAGATAACAACAGGAGGGAGGCAAACATGAGTCAAGTCCTTTCAAGGTTGTTTCAGTGAAAGGAATCTAGTGGTAATAACATGGGAGGGGCGGTATGAGACCAAGAGAGGAAATAGTAGTGCCACTGTTACATTCAGCAGGATACTGACAGGCTTTTGTAGTTAAAACATAGAAAGTCTTTAAGAAATTATAGATCCAGTCTAATGACCTTAATTGTCAAAACTGACCAGTGAGTGTCAAAAATTGCTTAATTAAACTGCACACAATTTCAAACTCCAAGTGGGCTTAATTTTATCCATTATAATTAATAAACACATTTTCCTCTCTTGGTCTCATACCGCCCCTCCCATGTTATTACCTCTAGATTCCTTTCACTGAAACAACCTTGAAAGGACTTGACTTCTACTATATAACCCATCTTGCCAATTTATATCAGGCAAGGTGCTTATGTAACATTTTTCAAATGAACATTTTTTCAAGCCATTGCCCTGCTTTAGTCACTGAATTTTATGGGGGGGGGGTCTTAGATTTGCTGTCCTGCATTTGTAACCCTCCTTTTCTTCCTTCTGCTTCTTCCATCTTTTTGGTTTTTTACAGCAGAAAACTCGTTAACATGGAAAAAAAGAGATGAATTAGCTGCATAGTGTCTTCTGCTCGCTCTTAGCCCTCCAAATTCTGGTTCATTCGGATTTGGTCTGCAGTTAATATTCTGTAAGTCACCCTGAGTTCCAATTTTGAAAAAAAAGGCAGGATACAATTTAATAAATATCACTACTGCTACTATTTTTGTCTCTGTGAAAACAAAATAACTTGGTTCCTGTGCTGATAGGTGCTCTGGGAGAAATTCTGAATGAACTAACAAAACATCAGAATGAAATGGCCACAGGGTTCATTCGGAAGTGGTTAAAGTTTATCTGGAAGGATCAAGCGTATCCAGTTCTTTTTATTTTGATTTTACCCAGATATTCCAAGATTTCCATCCAAATTATTTCTTGAAATATCTTCAGTTTTCCTCCCTTCCCCTCTCCTTTTCTCCCCTCCATTAATCACATGCCACATCTACATTATTGAAAACTTCAGATTTTCACCAATTTAAACTCAGCCTTCTTTATGAGCTATAGCCAAAATGCTACAGTGCTTTAGCCATATAACACTAGTTAAACATTAGGATCATTTCACTTTTCTGTGCTTGGTCTTTGTTAAATCTGCATCCTGGAAACAACAGCTGTATGACCATTTTAGCTAGTTCTATGATGATACAAACAGATAGCCAAGTAAAAAATACTGAACTGATTTAAACTGATCTGGGAAGTTGGAATGAAAAGTCCTTGATAATGCTGGTACTTCCTGGGAAATACTTCTGGATGAAGAAAAAGTCATGTGAATCTCCAAGATAAAATCAGTTTGTACTGGAACAAAACCTTTCATGTGACTTTTCTCTCACGTAGAGAGGCTCATAAATGGTATCACAATAGCACAGTTACACAAAGTAACACTACTTGGGATGTCCAACATTATCTAATGAGATTGTACTGATTCCTAGATTCTTGGTTGGAATCTGAATCACTGATGGTCCAAACTTCCAGCTGGAAACACCTAGTAGACTGTGAAAATGAGTATGAATAAGGTCTTCAGTTTGCAGCCCCCCCCCCCCCCCATCCTGATTCTTCTGCCATTTTCTTATAGGGAACACCTGTTATGGCAAAAAGACTGAATACCTGCTTTTGAATAGCAAGCAGGCAGTGGCCTCTGTCTGGAAGCATCTTTACTCTTTGGGAAAGATGCACAAGATTACTGAAGAGCGGCGCCTCGGGTTGAACTGTAAATGAATTAAAGCAATAGAAAGAGGTTTGCTCACTATGGTGGCAGTGGCAAGATTAATTTCAGCTTTCTTCTCTGCTTCCTGAACAACGTGTGGTTTTCATAACTGAAAGCTGCAGGTATAGATGATGTGATAAGCTAATGATCAAAAAGATGCTGTAAAGTCCCAGCCCCCTTCCTTTGTCCTTGCAAGGTTACTATAGGAACAATTGTGACCCACTAGCTCCTCTTCTTGCACACCTGGGTATTTTCTTTTCTTTTTCCTTCTTACTTGAAAACTGTATGATGAAGTTATGCATTAAGATTCTCCTCCCCTCACCCCTTTATTTTACTCTTGCAGTTCAGTGCCTTAAGCTCCCTGCTGGCGGGCTTCGATTAGCTGAGTGTAAATGCTGTCAGCTATTTGATAAAATAGATGCCAGCATGATTTGACATAAATGAATATTTCATAGAGGCTGTTTTCTATGTGATGGTTGGCCTGGGGTTCACACGAAAACTGCATGCCCGGCGAAAGCTGCCATAACCCCGAAAAACCATGATTGTGTGGCAGAAACAAATAGCCTGCCAAGAATAATAAACTCTTGTTTATGGGAAGAGCAGGGAGGAGGAGGGGTTGCTTAGAGCATCTTTGACAATCCCTCACCTTTTTGCAGCAACAACAGTCCCTGAAACGTGCCCAAATTACCTGAGCACCCAGCTGTTTTGGAAAAATCAGGCCTTCATTTTGTGTTTATGCAGGTGTGCAATATTGCACAATGTATATCAAACCAAACGGTTACAAACGAACCTCACTTGTGCCCGCGAGCAGCTGTTTCCCTCCTTCTGTGCTCCATTTTGTCTGCGGTTGACAATTTAAGTATGCCAGAGGACTTCTTGCTAAATGGGATCCTGAAAGCCAGGAGCATTTGTCACTAGGCAAATGATGTGAAAGGTTTTCTATGGTCTCCAAAATGGGAAGGAGAAGGCATCTCTCTATTTTGTTTTTTTTTTTTAAAAAAAATCAATGTATGTTTTCTTGTATTGTCCCCTTGGGAGTCATCCTGCTATATACATATGCAGAAATACAACTTCATCACATTTGATGGCATTTTAAAGAATCTGCCATTCCACATGTTAGGAGGGGGAAACAGAAAGCACCAATAGCAAGCAGAAAGGAAACAAGGAACAAGGCCTTCAATAAACGTTTTTTAAAAAGCAATTTTACTGACAAAGTCCAACACATTAGCTGTCAAATCCTTCCGCAGAACCAGACAAAGCTTTCAGAAGTTACCTTTTTTGGATCCCCCTCTCCAGGATGTTCAACGCCTGTCATAATCACGCGAAGTAACTTTATCATCCTCTGAAGTCAGCCCTCTTTGAATTCAGGCAGACGGGCAACTGGTACCAATTCAATTAGCTATACTCAATGTCACTTTGGGACACTCCTTCCAGTTCCCACATTTAAACAAAGTTTTAAAAATATTATATTGTTAATTAATATTAATATTAATTAGTGTTAATAATATTAATAATTGCTTATACTTGTTGCTGTTGTTGTTATGCTTTCGTGTTGTTTCTTACTTATAACAACCCTAAGGCTTCTTTCATGGGGTTTTCTTGGCAGGGTTCTTCAGAGTCGGTTTGCCATTGTCATCCTCTGAGACTGAGAGAGTGTGACCTGTTCAAGGTCACCCAGTGGGGTTCCATAGGTGAGTGGGGATGTTAGTAATTATTATTAATATTACTAAATCCATAGGAGGTAGCCATGGAAGCTGAAGTTGTGTTAGAGCACTATGATTATGCAATGTGGATATATCCAGCAGAAATATAGGATAGGTTAGAGCACTGAAATTTTTTGATCAGATGACACTGCCCATTTCCCTCTGAATTCCCTTTTCTCTCTGAGCAATACTGAAATTTTCACTATAGCTGCAGGGACAGATGCTGGAGGTATGACTTCTAGAAGTAGTTTGTTGACTTTGGGCACTTTCCGAAAAAGCTTTTATCACATCAGCAGTAAAAGACATTTTGTAGCTATTTTGTTACTTCTCCTTAATGGATTTTCAAAGTATTTTTTTAAAAGAAAAAAGAGGCAGTGGAGAAACAAGGAAGGGTTGTGGAAAGAAGATGACCTCCTTTAGGGTGGGATCTCTTAGGTTTCAGTTTTATCCTTCTTCTATATTTTAAACATATACATGAAACCACTGGAAGAGTCCATGGTCAATGATACCCAACTCTATTTTCCTTTTCCATCTAAGGTCAAGGTAGGTGTTTCAGTTTGAAATAGGGGTCTGTCATCTGGATAGGACAGGATGCAGCCAAACAAATTGAAGCTCAATCTGAGAAGTCAAAGGTGTGCCTGCCTGGTATTTTAAAGGCAGATAAGAGAAGAGGGGCCCAACCTGTAATAGGTGGGGTTACATTCCCCCTGAAGATGCAGGTTTCCAATTTTTGGAGTATTCCTGGATTCAGACCTGAATGTGAAAGCTAAGGTTTCTCTGGTGACCCAGTATCCATCTGCACAGTCAAAGCTTATGTAAGGTAAACCCATTCCTAGAGAATGTGGTGAATGATGTCCCCACAATGGTCTGATGTCTGATGTACCCACAATGACACATACCTAGTTATATTTCATTTTGATTATATGGGTTTTACCTTTGAAAAGTGTTCACAAACTTCATCCGGTCCTAAGAGATATACCCAGAACTATAGGGTACAGACTGTTTCTTTTTTTACAGCAGCTCCATTAACTATGCAGTCTGTTTCTGCATACAATTCAAAGTGCTGGTTATGCTCTATAAGCTCTGTGCATTTTTGGTCCAGGTTATCTGAAGAACTCTATTCTTCCCACATTTGGGTGGTGGTGAGTGGGTAGGAAAGCCAGCATGGCATAGTGGTTTGGCTGTTGGACAATGACTGTGGCGACCAGGGTTTCTCAGTTCAACCACATAACCCACTGAGTGTCCTTGGGCATGTAACATGCTCTAAGCCTCAGGGGAAGGAAATGGCAAACCTTCTCTGAACAAATCTTGCCCAGAAAACTCTGTAATAGGGTCACCATAAGTTGGAAATGACTTGAAGACTCACAACAACAACAACAACAACAACAACAACAACAACAACAACAAAATGTAGGAGAAGACCTTCTTGGTGGCTGCTCTCAGGCCCTTAAACTCCTTTCCTAGGGAGGCTAGATTTTTAGCTTCCATGATGTCCTTCCAGTGGCAGATTAAGACTTTGTGTTTCAATAGGTCTCTGTAACTATTTATACACTTTTAATAAAGTGTACTGCAGAGATCTCATTTCTTTCATTTCAGTGGATATGCTTTCAAACTGTTTTTTAATTCTAATAGCAGCTTAATGCTGGCATCAGCAACAAGAATAACAACAAAGATTTAGAGCAAATCTGATTATATTGTCTACCTCTGCTTTCCGGTTACAGGTTGGTTTTCTGTAATGAGAAAGGATAGGTGCAGTGTATAAATGTTTCCTCTTTGCATTGTATATCCACACTGTGTCTTCTAAAATAGTGATAGTGTCTGGGCTCCAGTAATAAGACTACAGCATTTCTTCTTTTCTGTCCACCCCAAGAAACCACTCTCATAAAACTTTGTGTGAATCTGTATTGTCTGGCAATATATATAAATCATTTGACAGCAGACACAAAACCAGCTGTCACTGGGGAAAACTGCCTAGGGAATTGTCTATCAAGTGTAATGACAGCTTCAAAGGTGTTTTTCCATGGCCTCTTTCCTTTTCTTTTTTGGTGAAGTTAAATAAATGTAAGCCTAGAAGGATAAGACTTTATTTAACAAAATGTCATTAATCATCGATTTCTTTCCTTCTCCAAACTGGAAAGAAAGGCAGGGAGAATCACAGGAGAAAACCTTATTTTACATAGATGTAGATATAAATATATATCTTACATGCTGCAGGTTGCCCTCGATGCTATCTGAAGCTCCCTAGTTTATCCTATGTGCAGGTTGAAAAAAAAATACAGCAAATAAATAAGGCTTTATTTCTTAAATCTGTCAAGGATCTTGACTTTGATGGCTATTAAACTTTGAATAAGCAGAGTATGAGCTTTTTTTGTTTTGTTTTGCTTCTTTGCTGTCTGGCCACTGCAAAAATAATGGGCCAGTTTTAAAATCAATAAAAATAAATTAAACAGAGATTGTCAGGAGAGAGGGAGAGGCGTAGGTGTTGTCCATCAAAGTTCCTTCTTAAGCAGCTCAAGCTAAGACAAAATGCATGCTTCAGTTTCTGTTGGCAGTTCTCTGTACTTACTTATTTACCATAAATTGTGTTGAGAAATGGTCACAAAACTTGATAGATGAGGATCCA
Source organism: Urosaurus nigricauda (assembly GCA_034509955.1). NCBI lineage: Eukaryota > Metazoa > Chordata > Lepidosauria > Squamata > Phrynosomatidae > Urosaurus > Urosaurus nigricauda. The sequence continues at coordinate 76,995,461 of JAOEGL010000006.1, forward strand.
AAGCCCAAGTAGGAGGACATAGGCCATCTTGCTGGTGCTGGCAAGAGGCAACTGAGAGACTGGAAGATCATGTTAAGCGTTCAGCCATGCTCCCCATATTGTGAGACTGTTCCACATTAGAATGGTTACAAAAGATAGCTTGTTTAAGTGAGCTGTCCCATCAAAAGTTGTATATACACTGGAAGCTATTATTGTCCCATCAGTATGGGCCATACCTAGTATATAAATACTGTGATCTTGGCTTCCTGTCTTTCGTAGCCAGTAGAGAACCAGAATTTCTGATTACTCCAATGGAAGAGACATGTTGGTTGTATTAGTTTTATGTAGACACTGGCAGTTTGAAACTATAGCTAACAGCTAGGATCTTTTTAAACCCAGATATATAATAAAGGAATGCACATGTTTAGCCCATTTTCCTTCCCACAGTTAGAGTTCCTCAGAGATGCATGCCTCAGAAATCAGGCTGGCAAATTAAACCTGTGTTTACTTTCAGTGATCAATGACAAAGCAAAGAATGCTAAATGCGAGATATACTCATGAGGAAAATCATCTGCTGTGACAAAACAAAAACAACAAAAAAACTTTAGAAAGAAGCTAAGCATGCTAAATGTATAATTTAGTTTGACCCTAAGGCAATGATTTCAGGAAGAAGGAAAAACAGGAGAAAGCAAAGTCATATTTAACAACAGGGATCTAAGAAATATAGGCAGGGTCTGCATAGGCCAGAACATTTCATTAGTAGCCCAAAGTATTCTGGCTGTGAAGCTGTCTTGACATTACCTTGGGCTGTCTGTTGCAACACCAGGCAACTATTTGCATGTCTGTCCCACTGTTCTGCCTGATGCCACCACCAATGGAGTCACTTGCTCTGAGGTCAGAATGAGGTCCCAGCATCGATTGCATGGCTGACCACCTTGTTCTGACCTCAGAGTGAGCAACTCATGCCAGGCAGCATGGCAGGACATATTGGAAACAGCTGCCAGTGTCACAACAGGAGGTTCCAGATCTTCTGGGACAATCCAGATCAAATGGTGATGTTTTTTATTACACCAGTTTAAGGAGGTGGGTGGGTTCATTGCTGAACTGGTTGGATGTCATCTGAACAGTTAGCACCAGAACCAGGGATTGGCCCAGCGACTAGTCACTGTGGGACTGGGTGGAGGTCACTTTATTTGGTCATGCAGACAAGGCCCCAGTCATAGGGAACATTCCAAACAACCCTAACAATCTATACTGCCCTCTTCAGGAACATAATTGCTTGTGGAAATGTAGTTACACCTTTCACAACCTAAGACATATACCTGTTGTTCCAGAAGTCCATGGTCTAAAATTAACACCACTGATCTGGTGGTAGTAAGTCCCATAGTCTAACTATGCACTATGCACACAGTTTATGCACTATGTGGGGGAGTACATATCCATTCTTGTTATCTGTTCTGATTCTCTGGTCATTCTGTTTGTAAGGGAAACAGCACAGTATGTATTGCTTGACATTATATTTCTTTATTCAGATGTGTGCCTGTGGGAGTAATTTTTGGCTTTCGATTTTTGCTTGGCAGGTCTAGCTGCATCTGTCTTGCTAAAATCTCCTCCATTTCAATCAAAGCAGCAAGACATCCCCATCTCCCAGTTCATCTGTGGAGTCACTGAGGCAAATAGACCTTTTGTAGTGAACCTGGCGTGTTCTGAAAGTTTCGCACTAGTATCAGGACAGATCTGCAGTGGAACACGACAGATTCAACATTGTTTTGCTCAAAACATTGGGATGTGACTGAATGTGACACTCACGCTGAGCTCCCGTGGGGATTAAACTAGAGACAATGCTATGTGCATGAGTACCTGTGATGAATTCCATAAAGGCCCACTATCGTTGCCTCCTAATTACACGTTTTAATACTCTAGATTACTTCAAACAGTGCCAGCTTGCTTTCGATGCAGCTCTTTCTCTGTTGATATATCAGCAGCCTAAGGGTAGCAGGAAACACTAGAAAATCCAGTCTTTGAGAGCATGTGAATGAGAAGGAGGGAGAGAGTATAGGAAAGCAAGGTAAAACAGCCACATTCTGACTTTGTGGGGATCAAATGTACTTTTAAGTTATTCTTGATCCTGTTCATGCAATTGGCTTCCCAACTGCTTTGGGTTAGTGGTTGGCTTCTTTGTCAGGAATGCCGTATGCAGTGACTGAAAATTTTGGGCAGAGCTTGGAAGAACACCTCTTTTTGGACTATAGCTCCTGGAATCGCCCAGCTAGCCTGGCAACTGGATTCTGGGAGCTGTAGTTGAGGAAAAAAATGAACTCTTCCAAGCTGTTGTGTTTGAGAACCTAACTTCTCTGTGCCACAATCCTTTGAACAAACTGGTCTTGCTTAGTGAATAAGTCTAGATACATGATGTGCAGGGATTTATTGGCAAATCATGGTGGCAATGTGGAGTCACTGAAACAATCATTATACTATGCTGAGTCATTTCACCATGTTGAGTCATGATCCAGTGTGCATTTACTTTTAGTGCTTGATCTTAATAAGAAAAGGTAATTGTATAAGTGTGTATAAGAGCCAGTGTGGTGTAGTGGTTTGATTGTAGGGCTATGATTCTGGAGGCAAGGGTTCAAATACCTGCTCAGCCGTAAAAATACACTAGGTGACCTTGGGTAAGTCACATTCTCTCAGTCTCAGAGGATGGCAATGGCAAACCCCTTTTGGTGAAACATGCCAAGAAGTCCCTGTGATAGGTTCACCTTAGGGACACTAGAAGTCGGTGAAAACTTGAAGGCACAACAACAACAGCAGCAGCAGCAGTAACAACAACAACAAATTGTCTAAGGTAATTATTGGAAAAGACTGCATTTTATTTTGATTGAAACTCTCTTTTTCTGTTAGTTCCTGGAGAGCATGGTGGGTGAGGGATATCTGCTGTTGCACAAATATCCTGCTTATATTAGGCATCTGTTTAATTTTTGCATTAAGGAATACTGGACTAGATAGGATTTGTAACTTCAGTTATCCTTTCTGAGCTTGAAAACCTTACATGAGCTATGTAGGGTTGGTGGAAACTTTGTCCTGCTAGATGTTTTGGATGACAGCTCTTACAAGAATTGGTGAGACACTTGGGAAAGTTACAAATGAAAGTAGACATTTGGAAACCACCACCCCTCTTAACTTTCTGTAAACCAGGCAGGCCAACTGCACACTAAAACCTTCATCTGGAAGGATCTGGATGTGGCATCTGGCACAGAAGGCTACAGCACATAGAGTACATGCTTTTCATGCAAAATGTCACAGGTGCATTCCTTGGCACCTCCAGTTAGAAAAGGATCTAAGGTAATTGCGATGAATAGTCTTACCTGATATAAAGCATACCTTCCAACATTTCATAGATGAAATCTGGGAACACATGTAGCTGAGCAACTAGTGGAGTCAGAGTGGTTTCAAGGCAACAAAAGAACAGACATTTTAAGACAACTGGGACATTTTAAAAGCAGCTGTGGAAGTGAGGCTTCAACTGTTAGCACCTATGTAGCAGACAGAGCAGATATACAAGTCACTTAGACCTATCTAAACTAAAGTGAGATATATTGTATTCCTATCTAAATTATAGTGAGAGTACTAGCTGAAGTCTCAGAAAATTGCCTTGTTTCTCCAGGTCTCCATAAAGGAGCATCCATCATGGAGTAAGTAGCACTGGAGAGGAGAATGCTTGAGTTGTATATGTGAAGTGGCTTCAAAGGCAGATATCCTCAGTTTGTGACAGCACTCTGGCTTAGCACAAAGGCATCCATGTTGCATCTGAAAGCAGGAGCAAGGTGAGCCCATTGAGGATTGAGATGCTGGATGCATTCTCTTGGATCCTTTCTGCTTTTTGGAATAAGACAGTTGTGTTGTGCCAACGTTGTGAACCATGAGCTTTCATCTTGTAACAGCACTGGCAGCCTCGACTTCAAGAACATGGGAAAAAAAATACCCAGAGGTCAGAGATGAATCTTCTATGAGCAGTAGCTTATGACTGGGAAAAACTCTACATGTGTCACGCAAGCTCTCCATGTGTCATGCAAGGGAAGACCTCATTGGATGCAAGCTCTAGTAGGAATGGCTACAGCTGCTGAAGTTACTGGCTGCATTTTGTTACTGGCCCAAGCCTTGAAAAATGACCGCTGCACACCCCCTTCCCCCACCCAGGGCTACAGTATGCCCTGGCTAGGCAGGTTTTACCAAAAATTTTCAAGTTGTCTACCCAGATTGCTCTGGTTTCCATCATCAGTTGATCTAGAAGCACTTCTACTCTGCTTGCCTCTGTGGCATCATAAGGACCTGCTCCCTTCCCTTAGGTTTTGACTCTGATGTCTCAGTGAATACAGGGCTGCTGACCTGGCAACCCTGAGTAGTAGGGTTGATCCAAATATCCATGGATTCTTTATCAATGGCTTGAAGCATCCATGGCTTGAAAATATTCAAAAGATATATAAATTCCAAAAAGTAAATCTTGATTTTGCCATTTCATTTAAGTAACACCTTTCTGCTATCCATTGTATTTAATAAGACTTGAACGTCCATGGATTTTGTTATCCATGGGGTGCTGGTACCCAGTCCTAGAGGATACCAAGGGCCCACTTTAATTTCAAATTTGTGTCCATACAAATACATTAGCAGAGAAAAAATATATGTAGTCCTGTTTCCTTTTAAAAATTCTCCCCTTTTGATGATGTGTTCTCCCCCCCCCCTTTTTTTTAAGAGAAAGGTGTGCACATGTTGTCTACTCTTTAAGCAGTTAGGCAAGCCTGACTTGGAAACTTTTAAAACCAGATAAAGCCTGTAGGAGTCTTTTGATCTGGGCAATTCACCTTAAAAATGTCAACCTTTCTTCCCCAGATCAATTGTGTAGTCAGTAGCATAAAGTCTACTATCCTTAGAACTTTGTCATTCGCGAAAAAGATGACATTATTGAACTCCATCTAAAAATAGAAGGAGGAGATTGAGGCACAGCAAAACCTATTCCAAGGGATGTGTGTAAGATCCACTGCACTGGAATTTTTACAGATTTCTGTGTCCCTTAGTCGCCAGAAATGGATGAGGGCCTTGCTTTGCATTTGGACATTTCAGCACTTTGAAAACCATGTCCAAAACAAATGTCCATAGGTTAATAAGGTAAACACATCCATTTTAAAAGTTTTTTTATTGCTGCAAAAAGATTTATATTCCAAGGTCAGAAATAAAATAATCCACTATCAATTTAGTTCACAGGTTGGAAGATCCTACTGCTTTAACTATGCATTAATGTATATTGCCAGTATATCTCCTTATATATATGTAAATATTCCAAAATCCAAAACCCCAAACATGTCTGGCCCCAAGCATTTGGATAAGAGATATTCAACTTGCAGACAGGTTCATATCCTATGTATTCCCCTTTTCTATTTTTCTTTTTTCCTCTTCATTTCCCCCCTGCTTCTTTGTTTTGCAATCATACTTTAAAAATCCAATAAAACAGAAAAAAAATTTTTGCATAGAAATTTGCATACAGTTCAAAATGTATACAGACATACTGTTAGCCAGTATGAATGTTGGGTCAATGTGTGGGAACAACGTATGCATTTTTATTCATTAATTCATTGTTTAAAGTATTCCTGTACTGTCTTCCTGCCCACAAGGGCTCCTGAGGCAACAAACAAATTTTTTAAAAACCCAATGAAAACAATGCAGAAATAATATTTAAAAAATACATTATAATAGTTTTTTAAAACTCCTTAAAGGAGTCTACAAATAATAATAGAATCCAGTTTTAAAACAATAAAAACAGCAGTTTCAAACATTGAAACCCATGCAAAACAGCACTATTTTCACTGCCCATCCGAAGCTTAAAAGAAATAGACCCAGCCTAATTTCCTTGGGCAGGGAGTTCTACAGTTCCATTGCTACAGAGAAGGCCTTATTACATGTACCCACTAATCTAACTTCACAAAGTGTTGAGACATGCAACAGGATTCCCTCTGAAGATCTCAACTTTCTGGCAGGCTTGTATGGGAAGAGATGCTCTTTCAGATTCCCTGGATCCATGTTGTTTAGGCCTTTGTAGGTCAACATCAGCACCTTGAATTGATTTTGGAAGCTCAGAAGTAGCTGAAGCTGGAAAAGGCTGCTCCTGACTATTGCAGCAACCTTTCAGGAGAAGAGCTCGGTCCCAGAGCAGCCCTAGGTTACAGACCTGATCTTTCAGAGAGAGTACAAATCCATCCAGAACAGTTTGACAAATATGCACTTTTAAAAAATGCAAACAAAACAATAGATTTATTTGTGTTCTTTTTTTTTTTAACTGGAAACTGCATGGATTATTTAGAAGTAGAGAAAGGAGGGCATCTGTGGAAATAGATCTGATTGATGTGGACATCCCTGAGTTGGCTATTTAGAAGTAGAGAAAGGAGGGCATCTGTGGAAATAGATCTGATTGATGTGGACATCCCTGAGTTGGCTATTTTTGACTTCCAAGCTTGGACAAGATTGGGACATTTCCAAAAGCAAAACCTTTTGTTATTGTTTTCAAAGCCACAGCATGCCCTTTTGATCTCCATTGTCTGTTGTGCCAGTGCAGGAGCGCTCCTCACATCTGGAGATGCCTAAAGTGGTTTTGAAATGGAATGAAAACTTGTTAAGCATTGCCAATAAAAAACCAAAATGTAACAAATAAATTCATCACCCATAAAAGGCAATAAAAAAGAACAGATATATAATGTGCACATGCTAAATAAAATCATAATATCATCTTATCACAGCAGGGAGAACTTTGACTGTGGGACTACTACTGTACTCAGTTTGCTGCTGTCCAGTACTAGCTGGACAACTTCATGGCTTCTGCTCTTCTGTTTGATTATTATTCTTTTTATTCTTTTTCTTCAAACTAGAACTGAACTGGCCAGGCCTTTTAAACAGGATTGTCTTTCAATAGCTCTTCCATGGGAGGATTGTCCTCTGTGAAGTAGGACACAGGGGTGCAGGTATGGGGCCAAAATAAGGGCTTTGGCAGATTTATTTAAGAGGTGATATGATAGCCCTGTTTAAATATTTGAAGGGATGTCATATTGAGGAGGGAGCAAGCTTGTTTTCTGCTGCTGCAGAGACTAGAACGCGGAACAATGGATGCAAACTGCAGGAAAAGAGATTCCACCTCAACATTAGGAGGAACTTCCTGACAGTAAGGGCTGTTCGACAGTGGAACACACTCCCTCGGAGTGTAGTGGAGTCTCCTTCCTTAGGGGTCTTTAAGCAGAGGCTGGATGGCCATCTGTCAGGGATGCTTTGACTTGGAGTTCCTGCATGGCAGGGGGTTGGACTGGATGGCCCTTGTGGTCTCTTCCAACTCTATGATTCTATGATTCTATGATTCTATTTTAGTTAGCTCTCATCCCACCCATCCCATAGCTACACTCTTGGCATAGCATAGTGCTGATTTCTCCCTTCCCTCCACATCATCTTATTTGGGACATTCTTTTTGGCTCTTTATACAGTCACAGGTGGGTATGAAGGTTCATTTCATCGCCCCCTTTTTCTTTAAAAAAAAAGGCCAAGAAGCAGTGTGCAAAACTAAAACAGATCTCATGAGAACAATCGCTTAAAAAAACCCAACCACCTTCTCTTCTTATGCTAGGCAGGTAATCTTGCCTTAATCTCATCTGCAAGACTCTGATAAAAAGAGAACAATTTATCATCCATGTAGGCTACTGTGACACAGGCCATACAGACGATTGCTGGTCACTTTGAAAGCTGCAGGGATTACAGCTTGATTTAATCAGGTCTATTTTGTATTTTGGTACCCCCCCCCCCCCCCGATCTTGGTTCCTACTCAGAATACTGAAGAATACAGCTCAGAGAAAGAGGTGGAGGCAGGGAGAATAAAGACTTGGCAAATGTCAGGTTATTATATATCAGAAGTGCACGACTTGGCATTGCTGTTTCTGCTCAAAAATCCAGTTCTGTCTCAAACATGCTGGGGTTTGTGGTTTTGGCTGATATGTGGTGTGGATGGGTTTTTCTCTCCTCTCTAGATGCCTATTGGAGGAAAGCAGGAAAGGACACATTCCCCTTCCATTCATGTAGAAATAAAGCAGTTTGAGACAACTTTAACTGCCATGACTCTATCCTACAGAATCCTGGGATTTGTAGTTTGGTGAGGCACCAGAGCATTCTAACAGACCAGGCTGAATACATCACCAAACTACGCACCCCAGGATTCCACAGGATGGACCCATGGTTGTGAAAGTGGTGTCAAACTGTTTTATTTCTGTAATGTGGATACACCTTATGTCACTTTCACTGGGGAACATCCAACAAAATGGGAAGAACTGAGGCAAGGAAGCCAGGTGAGGAGGTTACCCCAGCTGCCTTGGATTCCAACCATTGTATTCCCCATCACCATGGGGACAGTGAAGAAAGTGGATGAGAAGAAAATCAACTCACTTGAGATGTGGTGCTGAAGAAGGATCCCACGGACCGCCAAAAAGACAAACAAATGGGTCCTTGAAAGAGATCAAGCCTGAAATCTCCTTGGAAGCCAAGATGATCAAACTGAGGTTGTCCTACTTTGACCACATCACGAGATGACATGGCTCATTAGAAAAGACAATAATGCTCATAAAAGTGGTGGGAAGTAAAAGGAAAGGAAGATTGTAAGCTAGGTGGCTAGACTCAATTAGGGAGATCACAGGTCTGAACCTGTAGCAGCAGAGCAGAGCAGAGCAGAGCATGGAAGATGGAGTCTTGGAGATATCTCATCCACAGGGTTGCCATGAGTCAGGGCCAGCTTGAGGAACTAACAACAACAACAAGCCTTGGAAGCTCCAGGGATTTAAAAAACAACAACCCCTCCTGCCCTGGGTGCAGAAAGGCATGGTAAAACACCCTCAAAAGAAAAGAGGACCATTATCTGTAGTGTGATGATTTGGGCAAAATCATGGGGCTCTTGCCCAGTCTGGATGAGCCCTGGGGTTGAGCAACCTAATACCTTTGCTCTTATCAAGTTCCCTTGCTGCAAAATTCTGTTGCTGTGTCTTACGTTTAGTTCTTCTCCATTATATGTCAGAATAACGGCCTGGATGACTTCCTGGGAAATGGTGTGTAAAATGAACATCTTTTGGATTTCAAGAAGGGTATCAAACAGATGGATGATAATCTTCTACTGAAAGAGCCGCTTAACTGAGAAGCCATATTTTAATTCCAGGCTTTGAATTATGGTAATAAAATATTGTCTCTTACACATTTCTTACACATGTATGGCTTCATTTGAAAGAGAGCACTTCTGAGGCAGTGCCAAAGCCTGTATTCAAGTCTGGAATATAGGGAGTAATAATAAGGACTCTGAATGTGTGCAGAGGGCTTTCCCCTCACTATTGGAGAAGAGAGGATGACTGTCAGCTCCTGCACTACAATTTTGGATATAAAACCCTGACAAATTTGGTACTACTAATGGATCCAAACATATACAGATATACTTCAGCTAATAAAGCCTCTGAGAAAGGAGCTCCTTTTTACAAAGTCTTTTTATGGATAACTGCCCCCCCTTCATTGTTTGTCAAAACACAAGGTTTTTTTTAGCAGCAGCGTTATTGGGAGGATGGTGAGGGAGGGCTGTAAAAATACAGATATTTAGTGTTGATTCGCAGCTCTGTGTCTCCAGTAAACAATGCAATCCTGTAAACAATGCAATCAATGCAATCAGTAAACAATGCAATCGGAAAAAGTGGGATTCTGCTGTAGCTGACTGTACCGTTGATGTGTGGGCCTGCCTACAACAGTAAAGAAAAACGGCAGCTGCCTTCAGAATCCCTTACTGAACATGCATGAACAGCAAAACAGAGAGAAAAGGGGAGAGCACATAAGCATGTCTCACCAGCTCCTTCCAACATTTCAAAAAAGCACAGATCTATAAGTTTGGTCACCAAATTTGAAATCATAAGAAAAGTGGAGGCTGGTAAAAGAAAAAAAATTCCTGCAGGCATTTTGAACAAAGCTTTCAAGTGGTCTTAGGAAGTTCAATGTGTTTTTGTTTACTTATGAAATGCCAACATGACTTGGTTGTAGGATAGAGTTATGGCAACATATAAAAGATGGAAGATGGGTACATATTTGCATTAACTAAGGAGTTATTCAGACTTTTTTAGCATGACTTTGGCCTGAAACAGATGGGCCAAAAGCACCACCTTCGGGCTAGTTTGGGGGTGTGGCATTCAGATGATGCATGCCCCTGGATTAAGCTGAAGCCATGATGTGGCTGCCTAAGGCTGCCCAAACCCAACTGAAAAACGAGTGCAAAAAAGAGCACTTTTTGCCAGCGGTCCATTGCGGACCATGGTGGTGGCTGGCCTTGGGACTGCAGCATCCGGTTGCCATGATCTCCTGTTGCTCAGGGTGAGTTCGCTGCTGGAGCTGCCAGAGGCCACTCTACGCCACCCATCTACTTGTGGTCTATATGAATTCTGGTCTTGTTGTTTACACTATTTTTTAAAATGTGAACCACATATATGCATATCTCTGGGAATTCTGTTTCTCGCCCATATCAGCACTGTGAATAAAGATAGAATTGATGATGTGGATATACTGTATCTGAAACACCTTCAAGTCATGGAGAGTTTTATCCCAGTGTATCTGAGGTCTGTCTACATTATTATTCACACAGCCGGCATTGTACATTTTTAAGGAAAACTTGGGAAAACCCCCAGGATCGATTATCCTGGGTTAAATTGTTTTTTTGGCAGCCTCCTCCCCAAACTTAGGTGCATTCGTAATGAATGTGAACAACAAAGATTCTACCCACATTCTATTGGGATTATTTTCACCATCTAAATAACCCCAACACACATATAAATTTAGAATACAGTTGGCCTTTGGTATCCACAGGAGATTCATTCCAGACACACCCCCCCCGCCCCGAGTACCAAAATCCATGGATGCTCAAGTTCCACTGTCCCCAATGGCAGTGTGTGCATGTGGCTGCACCACCATTAGGGACAATGGAACTTCAATGGCAGCACATGCAAGTGGCCACAACACCATTAGAGACAGCCCCAATGCACCACCATTAGGGACATTGGGACTTAATGGTGGTGTGGCCATGTGAACTCACACCATCATGGGACAATGGGAGACGTCCTTCATGGTGGTGCAGCCACATGCAAGTGCCACCATTGGAGACAACATGGGCTGGATGTTGTTGGATGCTTGAATCCACGGATGCCAAGTTTGCAGATACCGAGGGCTAACTGTAATTACGGTCAGCTCTCCGTAATTACATTCTGGTGTTGTCCTGTTCAGAGGATGCACAATCCAAACTCTAGTTCTGGTATGAACAATCAGGATGACATCCAGCACATTCAGTGCCAGAACCGGAGTATAAATTCCGAGGCCAGGATACACCTGACTGCTCCTAGAGTAGCCTGGCAATTGCAGACAAGGCCTTAAGTAGGTAGAAAAAGGCCAAGATCCTGCTTTGATGCTCCCCTCTTCAAACCTACCTCTTTAGTCAGACAGTGTTCCAAATAAAGGGCTTCTGAGACACTGTAGGTTGGGATGTTGGGAAATGATGATTGTGGCAGTGGCGTTACTCTGGTTGGCATTAGCCAGTGCGGTAACATGGTGTCATCTCCTCCCATACCACACTATACAGAATCCCTAGAAATGTTTTTTTATACTAATGTTATCCATAAATCGTAATTCCCATATATCACTGAATGTTAAGAGCAATGGTTGTGACATAAACAACTAGCAAAAGGTAAAATTATACCTTTAAATTTCAATATCATACGCACAGCCTAAATGGATTTACATGTACATAGTTTCACATAGTTAAAGTGAAAATCTGGTAAAATGTTAAATAATTTTTTTTAAAAAAATTATATTTGTTTTTTTTTTAAATTAAAAAATAAAAATAACTGAGACCTCCTACTGAGCCTCACCCCATCTCTTCAGCATTTTAAAGGAACACAGGGAAAAGCCACAGTCCATTTCAGTCAAAAAGCAGAAGTTTGAGGAGCAGTGATGTCACCCCTCCTTAAGGGCGAGGAGGGGGGTCGATCCAACTGGATTGTGACACAGTCTCTTTTCCTCACTTGCTGTCTTTCCCTTCTTCCAGTATCTGTCCACCTTTTCCACCCCCTAACTTGCCTCCCCATCCTTACTGAGCTGTCTGTGTGTGGGTATCTCTCTCTGTGTGTCTCTCTGTGTGTGGGATTCCCAGGTTTGCCATAGTAAAATTTTATGCTGTGTTTGCTACAGTAGTTCATTTTAGTTGTCTTTTCCATTTTTATTGTAAAGCTTTCAGATGGTTTTATTTGTAAGATGACTTGGGTCCCTTTCTGGGAGAAAGGCATCATAGAAATGGAATGAAATGAAATAAATAAAACTCTCCATATCCAGGCAGCCAGATTTGCACGCTGAGCAAAGTAATTGCTTTTATGCAACTAATGTGATGGTTCAGGAAAAGAGTGAGCAGAAGCATTCAGAAACACTCTTTCAAAGTTGCTGGCTTATTTACTAGTTTCTCATTGGAGTTTATCATACGACGGAATTTGAGGGTATAATGCAATGGCAATCCGAACGCAATCATGGGGTTACATGTTATTGCGAATGAGTGTATCTCACGCAATTTCGAGCAATGGGAAGTCATTCCGAACGCAATCATGGGGTTTCATGTAATTGTGTATTAGAGTATCTCATGCAATTTTGGACAATGGGGGGTCATTTTTGGGAAATGGGAAGTCATTCTGAACACGTTCTGAACGCGATCAGATTTCACATAAATTTGCTAAACTAGCGAATTCATGTAATTGCAAATTGGCTCCATTCTCAATTGAGAGAAATTCCTCCCACGTGATAAATTCCATTATGTATATCTGTCAAGTGACCTGACAACCTATGACAACCTCACAAATGTCATAGGATTTTCATAAGTAAAGGAAACTTGGAGGTTGTTTTGCCAGTTTCTTCCTCTGAAATATAGCCTACAGGACCTGGATTTCATTTGAAGTCTCCCATCCAAATATTAACCCCAGATGAGCCTGCTTAGCTTGGGTGCCTTTAAGTAACTGCCTAAAATCAGGAGCAGAGCCTAACAGAGCTATTTCATCTGCAGCACCAGTGTGTGGGAACTAGTTGCCATGGTTGTTTCACAAGGGCCCAACTTCATGTAGCTGCAAGATAAGGCAGGATATACATTTCTTTAGAAAGCAATGTCACTAAGAAAGCAATGCACAGCATTTTTCTTGTTTGTTTAAGCCAGATGCTAGCAGTGTTTTCTGAGAAATTATTATGGCTCAGTGAGGTCTCATTACCTTTTACTCGATGGGTTTTTAAAATACAGAGCCAATTTTGATCTGTATTTGAAATGGGATTACTGCAGACACAGTACTTGTAACTAGTGTATGCATGAGAGTACAGGTATTGTTTTATTGCTGCATATTGTTTTAGGCATAGGCTTTAAAATCAAGGGTTATCCTCATCCTATATATTTCCTCCTACATATAACAGCTAATGCTGGGATCTAAGTGACTGTGTATGCAGAATATGTATGAGAGAGAGAGAGAGAGAGAGAGAATACGTGAGAGAGAAACACATACAGAGAAAGACTATCTATGCTTATCTATCTATCTATCTATCTATCTATCATCTATCTATCTATCATCATCTCTGTGTGTGCATATATATGCCTACTGGATTGTGAATGAGAATCCCAGACGGATCACATGCATTAGATTCGTATCTTTCAGTATTCCAGTCTTGTTTCTTTCTCCTGACAGTTATTGGAATGACTTTTTTTCCCTTTAGATTAAAATGGCCCATTAGGGCACCACTAAAGAAACGAATCATAATAATAAAAAAAATATGCCTTACTGCAGAGGGTATGGTTGTTTAAGCTTTTGGTTTTTCAAATATGTTTATCTGACTCCAAGAGGTGATTTGCTAATATACAAGCTGGAAGCATTCCAAGTAGCATTAAAAATACACATATACTATAGATAAGCCTTAGTGCTTTTTTTAAAAAAAGGGCGAATATTCACAAGCCTGGAAAAATTAGTTTGCTTAATGTGCACATTTTGGGCAGGGGTTTTCCTCCTGTGATGCCTTTAAATTTTATTCTCATCACTACATGCATTTTTAAATGTATTCTCCGCTAACATATGCATTATCACATACATTTGTAAAAATTGCAAAATTCAGATAATGCACAGAGCGGTAGGCACTTTTTCAGCTGCTTTTAAAATGTCCCATTTATTTTCTTCTCTTCTCATTTCTCCCCGCCCCTTTGCCCTTAGTTTACTTCAATTTCTGTAAATAGTTTGCTCTCATTTAACTGAGCAGGGAGGGGAAAGGAAAGGAGGTGACTCAAATTTGCCCTTCCCAGTAGACTCAGGCAAAAGCAAACTGCTGCAGCCTCTCCTAGCTTATGTGTTCTTCCTCATTAATAACCTTTGCCATCTTGGACACACTCTGATCTTGCTTGGCCCCATGTTCCCAGTTTTCACCTGTAAAATGTTAAGAGGGTGTGCTGAAGTGTAAGTCTGTCAAAATGACAGTTGATAAAACTTGACTGATCTTGACAATGAGACAAGTTTTGATTAGTCAAATGAGATGTGTAGCTAGTTGAATGGACAGGTGGGCAGGCAGGCAGATAGGCAGGAAGAAAGACGTTACAGGTAAATTCAACTTACATTGATCAGAATAGATAGTGCTGTCAAGAAATAAGACTACGCATGGAAACGGCAACCATGAAAAAACTAAGCAAGATCCTAAAGAGTAAAGATGTATAACTGGGTACTAAAGTTAATAGTGTTGTCTAGTCCATTGGACATTGAAGAAAAAGGATAAAAAGAAAATCAATTCATTTGAGATGTGGTAGTGGAGAAGAGTGCTAAGGATACTGTGGACAGCCAAAAAGACAAACAATTAGGCCCTTGAACAGATCAAGACTGAACTGTCCCTGGAAGCCAAAAGGATCAAATCGAGACTATTGTACTTTGGTCACATCATAGAATCATAGAATGATAGAGTTGGAAGAGACCACAAGGGCTATACAGTCCAACCCCTGCCATCCAGGAACTGTCAATCAAAGCATCCCTGACAGATGTCCATCATGCCTCTGTTTAAAGACCTCTAAGGAAGGAGACAGACACCACTATACTCCAAGGAAGTGTGTTCATGAGAAGGTATTGTATGAATAATTGGAAAGGACAATTTTTTTGTTGGCAGGCCAAAACCTTTTTATTTAGACAGACCTTTGGATTTTTTTAACAGAGTAAGTTTGTTAGTGAAGTATGTAGAGCCAATGTGGAATAGTGGTTTGAGTGTTGGACTATGACTCTGGAGACCAGGGTTTGATTCCCCACTTGGCTATGAAATCCACTGGGTGACATTGGGCAAGTGAAGTCATATGCTCTCAATGTCAGGGAAGGCAATGGCAAACCTCCTCTGAATCAATTTTGCCAAGAAAACCCCATGATAGATTTGCCTTAGGTTTGCCATAAATCAGAAATTACTTGAAGGCACACAGCAACAACAAATTAGATTTTTATCTTTTTACTATGATTTAATGTATTTTAACTGTGGTAATTTAATTTAAATGAGGCTGTTTTTATTTTTTATTTTTTTTTAAAAAAAAATCTTCATTATCAAATAGGTTTTTAATGTACTTTTCTCTTCACTTGATGGTAGCTGCTTTGTGTCCCATCCCAGGAGAAAAGTTGGATGTTAAATAAATAACGAAGCAAAGCATTGTAATTAAAGTGGAATCAGATTGCTATAACTGTGTGCTGTGGATACACTCCATATCTCATTAGAAGAAAGCATGTGGCCTGAGCTTCAATTTTGAACCCCTGCATGAAGCAATAATGAAATTGTATAAATATTTCCTCCCTCTGAATACTGGGACACTCTACAGTGGAGTGTGGATAAAAAGTGAGAAGATCTGAATTAGTACATGAAGAAATGATAGTGAGAAATAATAATGGATTTTAAAAAAATACCCAAAGATATAGACAATCTGTTAGGTTTAAGGGATCCTTAGCCCATATTGCTGTTTAGTCTGCACTCCAGGTAGGAGTGTTCCCATGGAGATCCAATTTCATGGCATGGCCCTTGTTGGGGTGGAAAAAAAGAAAAAGAAAGAAAGAAAGATTTAAAAAGCAAGTAATGAAGCCATACAAAAGTAATGGTACAATGAGAGCCAACTGAATGTCCCTCTTTCTCACTTTCTCTTTTCGCAGAACAAAAAAGGATGTGGTCAGCCAACAAAGCTCCCAAATAAATGGGAAACTGTATAACATAATAGCAGACAAAAATTCAATACAGTCAGTGTGTGGTAATGGAAAGAATAATTTAGAATATTCACAGAAATTGGCAGGTTCTCCCTGTATGTGTGGGGGGAAGTCTAGAAGTCATTGTGAGCAATTCAATACACAGTGGCAAGATTTTTATATTTACACACACTCACATATATAAAAGTAAAACAAGATATTGGACTGCACTGAGAAAGAAAAAAGGGGGGAAATACAGAAGATTTTATACAGCCATTTATAGAAATCATTTATATAACTTAGGCTTGTTCACTGTGCTAGCTAGGCCATGTTTGTTTCTTTCTGAAAGATGCACAAGAACAGAAATGTTCCAAAGATGATACAATATTCTTACAATAATAATAGGTTTTTATGTAGGTTCTTTCAAAAGGGCACTTTAGTTCAGGAAACAGATAAGCCAAACAGCAGGGACATATCCGGGAAATTCTCTCTAAAACAATGAGCAGTGAGCAGAACATGCCTTGGCAAGGAATTTGGCAAGAAATTTGGACAACTTTATTGGGGCTGCATTTCAAAATGTTGAGAGACATCAGCACTTCCAGGGACTTGGTTTGGACAGCCCGAAAGGACCCCACTAAATTCTGGCATTTTCCTATTCAGATGACACATGGCCCAAACCCTGGATCTGGTGAGGGTAGTTCGGACCACATCTGGCATGCCCCACACCAGAAGTGTGTATAAGCATAACACACTTAAACAGATTAAAAAAATTTTTTTATTCATTTTAATAAAATATTATGCATATTGAAAGCAAACAAAAGGGCTTTCTAGATGGGCAGGAAAGTGTGACATGAAGTTGCCTTTTCCTTAATGCTTAGCAGCTGCACCACAGCCTTTAGATGGAGCTGGACTGTTCCGCAGTTTTTAAAAAAGAAGCTGGGAAAACCAGCACCTTTTTAAAGGCACTTCTTCTCCCCTAAAACGCAAAAAAAGCGTTTTCATGGCACACTTTCCCTTTTTCTCATCTAAAGGTTAGAGTTTCATGCAGCCATGAGCACACTTCTTTTTGCCAATCTAGAAAGCCCCAAAGACAGCTCTTCTCTTCACCTATAACTTCCTTGTAGTACCTCACTGAAATAAAACCATTTTTCCTTAAACATCATAACCTCAAATCATTCTCTGACATGCTCCAGTTTATAACTCTAATTATATAATTTACAACTCTAATCATATAAAGTTTTGTACAAAGACAATGTTCCACCTTCTAGTACATATATATCACAGTAATTTGCTCTTATATATTTCTCTTTTATCTTTCTTGTATGTGTTTGCTCTCAACAAGAATTCCTACTGTTATACAGTGCGCCTGTGCCATACGCAGGTGTACCATACGTGGCTTTCAGCTTACGCTGAAGCCCTACTGCAATACAATGAATGGTGTGTGCACCCATGGCGCAAGGATCCACTATAACGTGATGTTAGTTGTTTTCATGATTTGTATTCTTTTCATGCATTATATTGTTATAGTTTAATAGTGATTGTATTTCTGCATATCTTTGATTGTAAGTACTAGCTGATATAGATAACACTTATAATAGATTTTAAAAACTTACCTGTTGCTCCAGATCTTTCAGAATGATCTGGAACCCTCTGTCCCCATGCCATGCAGCTGGCTACCTGGTGCATCCACTGCTGCCATGATTCCCCTATTCTGAGATGTGCCTGTTGGTTGATGCCTTGTTCTGACCTCAGAAGTAAGTGACCCGTGATGGCAGCAGACATGCCAGGCAGACCAGTGGGATGGCCATGCAGACATCCTCAGTGGCACAGGGATGGAAGGTGAAGTAATGGGTGGGATTCCCTGCCAAAGGAGACCAGGATAGCTTAATCTTCTTGAAATCAATCCTCCCCACAAAACAAAAGTATATAACAAAAGTATAACTACATTACACTATAACTCTAACCTAATGAGGGATGACAATACTCTTATGTGGTATAACTGCATATTTTCAGTCACTTTTATAGTTAAATGGTGAAGCATGAATATAATATGGTTCAGCTGCTTATACATGCTGTAACTTCTGCTGCTCCCTTGTGTTCAAAGAGAGTTCAAAATTCAAAGATCTTTTATTATCATAGACCAGCATGGCATAGTGGTTTGAGTGTTGGATTATAACTCTAGAGACTACAGTTTGATTCCCAGCTCAGCCATGAAACCTACTAGGTGACACTGGTTAAATCACATGCTCTTAGCCTCAAAGAAAGGCAATGATAAGCCTTCTCCAAAAAAATCATCCAAAGAAAACCTTATGATAGGGACATCTTAGAGTCACCATAGGTTGGAAACACAACACACAACACACAAATAGACCAGCATAAGAAGGGAAAGCTCCCTTATGTTCTGTTAATGGTGTTGAGGTGACAACAAAGTGGCTAAGAAGGTATGTATTTGTCTATGGGCCAACATGCAGATGGTTTTTCGAGAAAAGTAATTAAACATTACTGTTTAGATATTTTTGAGACATGAAAAAACAAAGAACAGCTTTGAAAACTGTTAACTCTTAATGGTACCAACAACTTTTGAGCCACAGAACTATAACTGCTGTCAACTACTTTTGAAAAGTAACTTTCCATGCCAGCATTCTCTGAAGATGTCAGCCACAGATGCTGGCAAAACATCAGGAACCAATTCTTCCAGAACACGGCCACATAGCAGTAGATTAGAGGGCTGGGCAGGACCAGTTCTACCCAATCCTCACATTTCACAGATGAATACTTGTCCTTGAAAAGTAAATGACAATTGGGTTTTCAGGAAATTGGTGAGGACAGTAGTCATTTGACTCCTAATCTAGTATATACTACCGTTAAGGTGCAATGCTGTGGTTGTGTGCCTTCGATTTGTTTCTGATTTATGGTCACCCTATGGCAACACTATCACTTGGTTTTCTGGGGCTGAGAGTGTCTGACTGACTCAAGGTGACCCAGTGGGTTTCCATGGATGAGCAATGAATCAAACCCAGGTCTCCAGGGTCATAATTCAATGCTCAAACCTCTACACCACACTGGGTCGTAAGATACCATACCCTCCAACATTTCACAGATGAAAACAAGAATACATGTGACTAAGCACCATCAGAGGGTGGCCTTGATGGCAAAAGTTATTAATAAGGAAGAGTACACAAACTAGAAGAATCTGCAGCAGTTTGTTTTTACCTGAGCCTACAGGGAACTCCTCCCTTTTCCCTCTGATTGAATACAAACTGCTTTTGCACCTCAGACTCAGTCTGCAGAAATTGAAATAAGCTGAGGACAAAGGGGGGAAGCTGGGGGAGAGAAAAATAGGAACATTTTAAAAACATCTGAAAAATTGGGATGACAGAGGATTAGCCAAGACTACTCCTACCAAATTGGAAAAGCTGGAGCATATATCCTATCTTTAGGCCAAGGGTGGTTCCTGTTTCAGGCAACAGATTTTGAAAGTCACAAAAGGCCTGAAAACTGTTAGTTATTTAATTTGTTTCTCTCCTCTTAGAGACAGGAAGAGGTGCTTTTACGATTTTCTTCCCACACCTGCCAGAATAGTTTGGCAGTTTGGCACTGAGTATTATCTACATTGATTTGGAAATGGGCCAGTTCACTCTGCTTCAGGCAGAGAAATGTCTTTAGCTCTGAGGAATGAAAATAGCACAAACTGCCATGAACTGGGTGACTTTCTTTGTTTTCTAGTAGGGCTTTTATCGTTTAAAAAAGATGGGGCTTATATCAAATGGTGACTTAGCATGGACACCGTGTGATGGAGATATTTTAATGTCTGTTTCTTGAATGTTTGTCTCCTCTAACTACTGAAAACATAGAATCATAGAATCATAGAATCATAGAGTTGGAAGAGACCACAAGGGCCATCTAGTCCAACCCCCTGCCATGCAGGAACTCCCAGTCAAAGCATCCCCGACAGATGGCTATCCAGCCTCTGCTTAAAGACCTCCAAGGATGGAGACTCCACCACACTCCGAGGGAGTGTGTTCCACCGTCGAACAGCCCTTACTGTCAGGAAGTTCCTCCTAATGTTGAGGTGGAATCTCTTTTCCTGCAGCTTGCATCCATTGCTCCGCGTTCTGGTCTCTGGAGCAGCAGAAAACAAGCCTGCTCCCTCCTCAATATGACATCCCTTCAAATATTTGAACAGGGCTATCATATCACCTCTTAACCTTCTCTTCTCCAGGCTAAACATCCCCAGCTCTCTAAGTCGTTCCTCATAGGGCATGGTTTCCAGGCCCTTCACCATCTTAGTTGCCCTCCTTTGGACCCGCTCCAGTTTCTCCACATCCTTTTTGAATTGTGGTGCCCAGAACTGGACACAGTATTCCAGGTGGGGCCTTACCAAAGCAGAATAGAGTGGCACTATTACTTCCTTTGATCTAGACACTATACTTCTATTGATGCAGCCTAGAATTGCATTGGCCTTTTTAACTGCCGCATCACACTGTTGACTCATGTTCAACTTATGGTCTACTTGGACTCCTAGATCCCTTTCACACATAGTTTCATTCAGCCAGGTGTCCCCCATCCTATATCTGTGCATTTCATTTTTCCTCCCTAGGTGCAGAACCTTACATTTCTCCGCATTGAATTTCATTTTGTTAGCGTTGGCCCAGCTTTCTAGTCTATTCAGGTCATTCTGAATTTCAATCCTGTCTTCTGGAGTATTGGCTACTCCTCCTAATTTGGTGTCATCTGCATATTTGATAAGTATGCCCCCAATTCTGTCATCCAAGTCATTAATAAAGATATTGAATAGCACTGGGCCAAGTACAGATCCCTGTGGGACCCCACTGGTCACTTCTCTCCAGGATGAAAAGGAGCCATTGTTGAGCACCCTTTGAGTTCGGTCAGTCAACCAGTTACAAATCCATGTAATGGTTACCTTGTCTAGCCCACATTTTACGAGCTTGTTTGCAAGAATGTCATGGGGAACCTTGCCAAATGCCTTACTGAAATCAAGATATACTATATCCACAGCATTCCCTTCATCTACCAAACTGCTAATTTTATCAAAAAAAGAGATCAGATTTGTCTGGCAAGACTTGTTTCTCTGAAACCCATGTTGACTTTTTGTGATTATGGCATTGGCCTCTAAATGTTCACAGACTCTCTGCTTAATGATCTGCTCTAGAATCTTTCCTGGAATTGATGTCAGACTAACTGGACGATAATTGTTGGGATCCTCTTTTTTCCCCTTTTTGAAGATGGGCACAACGTTTGCCCTCCTCCAGTCTGCTGGGACTTCTCCTGTTCTCCAGGAGTTCTCAAAGATTATTGCCAATGGCTCTGATATTACATTTGCCAGTTCTTTTAATACTCTAGGATGTAGTTCATCTGGTCCTGGAGATTTATATTCATTTAGGTTAACCAGGTATTCCTGTACTATCTCTTTACTTATTCTGTGCTGAGATTCCCCTATTCTGTCTTCTGCTCCATTATCCTTAGGTTGAGCACCCTTTGCCTTTTCTGAGAAGACTGAAGCAAAGAAAGTGTTGAGTAATTCTGCCTTTTCTTTGTCCTCTTTGAGCATTTTGCCATCTTCTGCACGCAGTGGCCCTACTGTTTCCTTCTTCTTCCTTTTGCTTCAGACATACCCAAAAAAGCCCTTTTTGTTGTTCTTAACCTCTCTAGCCAGCCTGAATTCATTCTGTGCTTTAGCTTTTCTGACTTTACTCCTACATGTGCTGGCTATTTGTTTGAATTCCTCTTTCGTGATTTCCCCATTTTTCCATTTCTTATACATGTTCTGTTTAAGGCTTATCTCAGTTGAAAGTTTCTTAGTCATCCATCCTGGCTTCTTGAGACACCTCCCATTTTTCTTCCTCATTGGAACTGTTTGAATTTGCGCCTTCAGTATCTCCTTTTTGAGAAACTCCCATCCGTCTTGAACTCCCTTCTCTTTTAGTTTTCCTGACCATGGGATCTCCCCCAGTATTTGTCTAAGTTTATTGAAATCAGCTCTCCTAAAGTCTAGAATGCGTGTCTGACTATGCCTGGCTTCCCCTTTCCGCTGTATAACAAACTCCAGGAGAACATGGTCACTTCCCCCTAAGGATCCAACCACTTGCACTCCATTGACTAGGTCATAGGAGGAAACCTGCAAAAAATAAGGGAAATGTTATGGACTGAAGAAACTATATAGTAATAAGACAAGATCCGATCCTGGAAAAGTTCCTTTTTTGGACTATAGCTCCCTAAACCTCCAGCCAGCTATGCCACTAGGATTTTGAGAAGTTACTACTGAAAATAGTGACCTCCTCAATCTTTGGATAAGGTTCAGTTGCATACCAGATACATCTTTTGCCCTTCCTTCAAGTTTGTCATATAGAGTGCCCTGGTTTAATTGTTCTGACTGTTAACCCACCATCCTGGAAACTGTCATTTTCTGAAGATGCTGAGAATGCATTTAACAGTCTGCCCTCTTTACATTGAAATTGTAGAATCTGCTGTCATAGCAACTCTTCTTATTTAAACCTCAAGACCTTGGGCTTTTAAAAACCCTCTTGGAGCAAAAGATAGGAATTGTGGTTAGCTGGTTGGCTGGTTTTATATTTAATTTAATTGATGCTGAAACAGTGTTGATCAGCTGTGCCAGAATGGGCAACTGCACTAGTCCAGGGGTCTATTACCTGCAAGTCTGGGGGCTGAGCTCCCCATAATGCCACAAACAGACAAACAGACAGATAGATGGAAGGTGTCTGGAAGTACTCTCCTGTTTTTGAAAAACAGGTATTTTAAAAATACAGAATGAGAGAGGCAATTCACCCTTTTTGAGTCAGAAAAAGGACAATTTAGAGGCATATAAAGCTGTAAAAACCGTCACATTTTCCCCACCCTGATCAATGCTTAGGAAAGAAAGTACACTCTTGCAAAGATAAAGTTTTGTGCTGTGCTATTGTCTCACCTTTCTTTCTTGGCAGCAGCTTATCTAATAAACAAAGACTTAATGGTTTGAGGTAGTCTTTATTATCCGTGTCTTGGTCAGTGGACTAAATTCATAGACAGTGAGACTGGAAACGGAAAAGCTGAACAACATAATGAAAATCAATTCACAGTTCATTTCACTATCCATCCAGGCCCTCTCAGAAGGGTGAGGACACAAGTAGTCCATTAGGTTATTTCTGTTTGCCTTTTTTGGGTTTAACTGCAACTGGCTGGTTGCTTGAGAACATTTCTGTTCTCATTACGCCATGGACATTGTGTAATTGAATGGCAAGAGCTCACCAAACTCATTTGATGGAGGTTTACAGCTCAAATTCAAACCAAGACCCTAGATATAAAAATGTACTTATTTAGCCACTAAGCTGTCTACTAGAGGGGGGGAAAAGAATCAATAATATCTCAAACTTAATGAGTTGTAAGACAAGTGAATTAGGTTTGAGCATAAACAATATTGATTAGGTTACTCTCTCAGTTGGAACATAGGATTTTCTTCCTGTAATTAAGTATTCTATATGTTGCATGGTCCAGGAAAGTACAAAAGTAGTAATATCCTTTTCTTAAATTTTCAAACATTGCATTCCCCAGTTCCATAATGATTGGTTTCTGTTCCATGAAGGCTCTAGCAAACTCAACTTCCATTTTCACATCTTGCAATATAGATCCAAGGCTACTGGACCTCAGCAGAAAGAGAATTCAAAAAGGTGGCTGGCTGGGGCATTCAGGAGAAAGATTCACATGGAAACAGTTTGGTAGAGTAGTGGGACTCAATATGGGTATTCCCTTTTTGAATCCTGGTTTTGAGTTATGTGTGAGTTTGTGCAGTGTGATGGCTAATATCGTGAGCTGGGAACACCATGGTTCAAACCCTGCCTCAAAGACTAGCATGATGTATTTTATGCATATTGGCCCAATAAAGGTATCACTGTTTTATGGATTTTGGATTTTGCTGTATTTTGCTGCTGGGCCAACATGACTACTCGTGAATAATTTACGTATGCAGTCCCATGCATATCCATACAGAACTAAGTCCTATTGAATTCAATGGATCTTGCTACCAGGTAGATAGCTATATCACTGAAGCCTAAGAGACCAAGCCTGTGGTTTGTAAGACAGATAGTTCTTGGGGAGAATAAGAAGGAACGAAAATCTTTTTAGACAAAGCTCTGACCGTGGAGTAAGAGATCTAATATCTAGATCCCTGCTCCTTATCCAAAGCACTGCAATAGTTCTGTAGAGGTTCCCCAGGGCCAGACAGCTTTGACAGGTGTGGGAGCCAGCCTCCCCTGACTCACCATGTAGGGCACTCTGCACACAAAAACATGCACAAACATTGCAAATGGAAACTAGAGTGGCTAGATGTCAATTCTATTTAGATGAAAGAAATTCGGCCAAAGCAACATTCACAGAGACCCCTCATCTTACATTACAGGAGAATCCCAGGACAACAACATGGGTAGGGGCCACCTATGACCCAAATGTTGCCCCTCTAATGAATTTGGGAATATGGAGAAATGAGGTGCGCTAAGAATGTAACGTCAGAAAGGGAGGGAGAGGGCATGGATCTGCTGAATCACACACATCCCAACTCCAACAATATCCCTAACATAAGGGAGCTCATCTCAAGGAATTCTTTCCTGTTTGCATTGCGTTGAGTGCCAAGTGTCAATATTAGATCAGCCCAGCTATTAAACATACTCAGTGGCTTTGGACAAATTATTGATCAGTCTAAAATTCCCCCAAGATAGTTCTGAGGTTAAAAAGATAATTATGGATTCTTAGAGGGAAAGTCAAAGTTACCAATGAAATCATCATCATCATCATCATCATCATCATCATCATCATCATCATCATCTTAGTAATGGCTGTCAAAGCACATCTCAGGATGACAACTACAAAACTGCTAAGTTAGTTTGACCCAGAATTCAGTCTTGATGGGAAGGAGGTGTGTTGTAGGGGGGGAGGGGGAGAGAGAAAATATCTTGGCCAATGATGATGTTGAAAATGAAACCTTCAGTATAATTGATGTGCCTGTCTTCTCGCATTCAGCCACACCATAGATGTAAGAAGAGTAACTTTAGCAAAGCTATAATCATCACTTATCCTAATCACTCATCACTTATCCCAGTCACAAGAAAGAAGCGCTTCGGTAAGTAAAAATGAAAAATTATATCTTGGATCCATAATTCAAGAAAATGTTCTGATTAAAAATAGTACTTGGAAGAAACGATGCTTACTGCTGTTGTGTATGTGTGTGTGTGTTTGAGGGGGGCAAGGTATCCAGACAGTGAATGATGAACATCTATGGGCAGATGAGATGTTTATTGTGGGCTTTGCCCACAGTAGGGAGAGGCAAGATGGCCCAAAGAAAGGTGCTGAGGAATCCTTTATTTGGTTCCTAGACTTCTAAACAGTATGGAGAGAATAGAGAGGGAAAGTTCCCCCCCCCTCTCTTTCTATAATAATAATATTTAAACATGGGGTCTTTCTAAAGGAGTTGAATAATGGGAGGCTGAGGACAGATTTTTTTTTTAAAAAAGTACTTTTTCACACACTACATAGTTGAATTATGGAATTCCCTACCACAAAATATAGTGGTGGAACCTTTTAGAAAGGGGTTAAGGGATTCATGCAGCGTAAGACTACCAATGGCTCCTAGTCATGGACCCTACACATTACTTCTAGTATCAGTGGTTTTATGCCCCTGGATACTAGTTGCTAGGAAACATGAGCACATGAGCAGAAAGATAATGTTGTATTAATGTCCTGCTGTGGGTTTCTCAGAGGCATCATAGGCCACAATGGTAACAGAATGCTGGATTAGATAGACCTTTGAAAAAGCACAGTTCCTCATATGTTCTTATTGGAGCTTGGAAATATTAGCTAAAATGCTAGACTGCAGCTACCTAGTTACATAACGGTGTGGTGGTTGACCATTGAACTATGACTCTGGAGATCAGTGTTCTGGTGGGTTCAGAGAATTGTCACCTGGGGTTTTTGTCGGGCTGTAATCTGAAAATGTGACTTTTCCAAGCTCTAGAACAAGATGGCAGAAATGAGCTAAAATGGAGGAATTAGGCAAGTAAAAAAGAAAGAAATAATGCTAGCATTAAGTCAGGAGAAATAGTATTGGGAAAAGAATTTTGCAAAATTTAAAAACAAACAAAAACAAACAGCTTCATTTATGTACCGCTTCATACCCTTAATGAGTGTCTAAGCGGTTTACAATTGTAAGCTATTTGCCCCCCAACAATCTGGGTACTCATTTTAGCGACCTCGGAAGGATGCAAGCCTGAGTCGAGCTTCAGCCCTTTGCTGGTCTTGAACTTGCCACCTCATGGTTTTGAGTGAGTGGCTGCAGTACAGGCATTTAACCACTGCGCCACCAGGGAAGAAGAAGGCTGTACAGGTTGGATTGGATTGGATATGTCCCTAGAATAGTAAAGACATCTTACTTGAAGCATGTTGGCTGCAACATCAAGGATGAGGTGTACCATTTCTACACACAGACCCCTCACACACTGGGGCTGGAATCCTATTGGTTAATTCCAACAAAGACCTTATCACACTAGACGAATCCTGGTCAGAAACAGGATTTAAAAGTAGGAAAAGCCTGCAAATGTGGGATGTTTTTCAGACTACGTTTCTTCCAAAGTGCAATAATGTGAAAATAAAGCAAACGGAAAGTCAACAAAAATGACACCTTTTTACTTTCGGGAACTTCCTAAAAATAAAAGTTGTCGTTTTTGTTGACTTTCCTTTCACTTTATTTTTGCGTTATTGGTCTTTGGAGCAAATGCATCTGAAAAACATCCTGGATTTGCGGGTTTTTTTCTACTTTTAAAATCCCATTTCTGTGCGGGATTCATGAAGTGTGATAAAATCCCTAGAATACACCCATTCAATCAATTGTTGAATGACGAGTCAATAGAGAGGCAATGGAGAGGTAAATCCAATTGATTCCATGGCTTCATTCCCGTTGAGATTATCAATATGATTTAAGGCCTAGTTATGTGGAGTGCTTCAGCCTCTTTAGAGTTGATGGTGGCTCAAGTGGAGCATATGCTGCAAGTGTCCTGCTTTAAGTGGGACTTCTACACTTACCTATCTTCCCTCTCAGCTTTTTCACTTGGTTATAAAATGTTTCAGTTTCTTCAACCCAATCCAAAGCTTTAATACACTCACATACATACTCAGCTCTCCATATCCATGGATTCTTTATCCATGGTTTCAACTATCCACAGCTTCAAAATATCTCAAATATATATACATTCCAAAAAAGTAAGGCTTGATTTTGCTATTTTATATAAGAGACATTATTTTACTATGTAATTGTATATAATGGGACGTGAACATCCGTGAATGTTGGTATCAATGGGGCAGGGGATGGGACTGGAACAAAACCCCAGTGGATACCAAGGGGCCACTTATATAAAAAGCAAAGAGCATAGTTATGGAGGAAAACATCTATAGTGCCATCATCTCTTGCAACTCCTCCTGACACAAAAACGAGACACTACCACCAGTAGCATTACTAGGGTGTGTGTGTAGTGATGTGACCTGCACTGAGTGACACCCCAGAAACTGATCAGGCCCTTCCCTTCTGCGCTCCCCTACTGTGCATACTCCCCCTTACTCCGTCCCCACATTCCCTCCCACATGCCATCACGGCATCATGTTCACACACTGTCCCCGCATTGTACTTGCATACACATGCATGCCTCTCCCCCATACACCATCCACACACTATCTCCAACAGCACTACTGCCACCACAGTAGTGAGCCAGTGCTAATTCCATGCGAGGCAGAACATCACAGTTGCTGCTGTGCACAAGTGATAACACATTGCTAAGATTAGAATTAGTGCACTGCAGTGATCAGAGATCCTGACTAAGGAGCAAAGAGACCAGTGACCTAGAGAACAAACTAAAATCTTTATTGCAGAAACTCCATTCTAAGAAAGGAAAGTTACTCAGGGAGCTATTCTGATCTCACTATATCTCTAGGAAAGATCTGAGAGAGTCTAGGATGAAAATAGGAATGGAAACAGCCCTAAGAGCACGTATCAGTTTCTATCACAGAGAGGGTCAGGATAGACAGATGGAGAGGGATCTCATTGCAGATTACTCAAACTATCTAACACTATTACTACTGTCTATTCTGAGGCATCAAAACTTTCAGTGCAGAATGTTCTTGCACTTCCAACAACTAAAGGCCAATTCATCACCTTGTTCTTCATTTTCTCTGTGGCCACCTCCATCTGGGCTAGCTGATCTTTTCAGCCATGCCAAAAAGTAGTTCCTCACCATTGCCTCAGGTTGGTGCTGCTGCTCTTCCAGCCAAGTTCACACCCACACTGCTCCCCCAGCTGTGTGACTGGGTGATTGAAGAACTACAGCTGTGGTTGGGTAGGACTTGGAGGAAGGGGAATGAAGAAATGGCAGTGGTGCTGGTCAGAGAGGAAGGCCTGTGTTGGAAACAGCAATACTGGTGTTGGCTGCTTTGACAGGAGCCTCTGTGCCTAGGGGATGTGGCCCTGGTTTTAGGGTGCATCTACAATGTAGAAATAATGCAGTTCAACACCACTTTAACTGCCATGGCTCCATCCTACAGAATCATTGGATTTGTAGCTTTGTGAGGCACCAGCACTCTTTAACAGAGAAGGCTCAAGGGCTTGTAAAACTGCAGACCCCAGGATTCCATAAGATGGAGCAGCAGCACCTAATGAGGTATCTAACTTCATTACTTGTACAGTGGAAATTATCCTTAATCTGTGAAATGTTGGTGGTTATGTTGTAGTACAGACCCAGTGTTTGTAAGAATTATATTTTGGACTATAGCTCCCAGAATCTCACAACAAGCATGGCTGGTTACTGGCTGGAGCATTCTGAGAGTTCCATGCCAAAATAAAAGGTAACCCTTAAGCTTTGATATAGATAAACATGCTTTAGTGTAGCCTGTGCTGTTCAGCTGGCTGGCATTTCATATTGAACATGGATGGCAGTTTGCAGAAAAAAGTGGCATTCAATTTTATCCTGAGAACATTTCCACCCCACCAACGCAGAAGTCTACTATACCTTCAAGTTCTAAACATAGCTAATGCCCTGGATATTGTATCTGATAACATTATGAGGATTACTGAGCTTCTAGGACAAATCTTATTAGTAGAAAGAAGTTTGAGTGGATTTGTGTTATTCATGTGGCCTTCACCATAAGTGCTGAGCCTGCTTCTGACAGTCATTCCCCAAACAATCCATTAAAAGAGAACATGTTTGATCAATGTTTCACCATCACTGCCAGTGGTGCTGAGGATTATGAATTTGTTCCATTATGAAGTTGCTAAGCTGTAGTTTAAACTTGGAAGCTCAAGTGAACAATGCTCAGCTTTTACATTTTAGGTAATTGCATACTTGTGAAAAGCAAGAATTTTATCTGGCGAAAAAGCAAACTACCTCCTTATTGTAGGAACAGGATATGAACTCCTTTTTCACATATAACAACACAATACACTAGTCTGGTACTACCATTAAGCAGAGTAAGACACCTGCCTCAGGCAGCAGATGCAGGGGAACAGCACTGCTACTCTCATTTCTTGGAGGGCATTGTTGCATATGCCACAATGCCCATCCTAGGCCCCTAAACTGTGTCCCTCTCACCTTAGCTGCTTTGGTGCTTTACCCTATTAAATATCAGTCTGATTGCCATGGAACAGGCATGGGACATCTTCTTATGCTTCACTTCAAACAATTGTATGCATTCGGCCAACTCTGATAGTACAATAGAACAGCAGGGATCTAAGATGTATGAACCAAATAAAAGCCAAGAACCAGTGGACAAGAATTAATTAGAGAGCTAAAATAAAGCTGAAGTATACACTAACATACCATTAACTTTAATCGCAGGTGTGTGCATCCGATCAGATCCTTGTCTTTTCAAAAGCTGGCAGAGTTTCTTACCCATCTAATGTGATTTAAAAATGTAGTGGGAATTCTAGGGCTGTGCATACATATTTCCAGTTCTTAGCCTGACTTGCATCAATGTAGTCATCATAATTTTTGCATTCTGGAATTTGTTTTCAAGGGCAAGGTTTCAGAAATAAAATTGGGTGGCCCATTGACCATCAGGCATGTGGTGTGTTTCTTGAACAAAGAAGCAGAATGCTGGGTGAGAAAGTGTCATATTAAAATATGATTTATCTGTCAAAGTATGAAGCTAATTTGCATCCCATAGTTAGATAGGTTTATGCACAATCAACAGCTTTCCTGCAAGGTAGATTGTACTCATCCCTACTTATCTGAATCAGGGAGATCTCTGACTTATAGGATATTCTTGAGGTATCTTGACAACCAGGGGCAAATCCCCATGCTTCTGTTCCCAAGAGTTGCAAGCCAAAACAATTCATCCTGTGAGAATATATTTTCCTGTTTGGAAATTAAGACAGTTGCAAGATCAAGGGGAAATAAAGGGATTATTTGTTCTCACTTAATTTAGGAGATGGGAAAAGACACATTTAATCTAGCCAAATTGCTTTTAGGAAGAAGATGTATGTGAAGAATAGTAGAGGGTAAGCCCTGGCACCACAATGACTGGGAAGAATTGAAGAAATAAACAAATAGTTCCTCTATAGGGTTTTTGCAAGTTGCAGCAACAAATCAATTAAACCTTGCAAACTGCAGCAAACTGATGCTCTCCTAAATTGGAGAGTTACACAATACCCCTTCATATTTCCTGGAGCTGAGCCCACCAAAACTGGAGAATTTACACCCTTGTCTCCTGACTGAAGGTGACCCATGAACACTGGAGACTCAGGCCAGGATCTAGCAACACAGCCTTCGCGTCAGTTCCTCAGAAAGTGAGTTGCAAGTAGAAATAGAAAAAAAGAAAGTTTTCAAAGGTCTAATGAGAAACAAATCCTTCATATAATTAGCCTCAACCTACCGTATATAATTGACTGTAAGTCAAACTCATGTATAAATTGAGGGAAGGTTTTGGGGGCCAAAATTATGGATTTTGCTATGACCCATGGATAAGTCAAGTGTAAAAACTAGGAGCATTGAACAAAGAATCTAAAGGATGAAGCAAAGGAAAACAATGCTAAAGAACTTTTAAAATTCCAGCAGGCATAACTATTTGAGCTCACCCTAAAGCCTAGATGGATGAGAGAGTAGAGATGGGATAGTCCTTTCAGGACAGATTACACTCTTGTCTTTGACCAGGGAATGATTCCTTTTTTTTTTTTTTTTTTTAAGAGTTAAAATATAGTGCCTACACTGACTAATGGATAAATCAACTCAGGTTTCTTGGGTCCATTTTTTGACTAAAATTTCTAGACTTATACATGAGAATATACAGTACTTCGGAAGCTTGTGAGATGGGCATGCAAATTCTAGAAGTAAATGGATAGAGTTAGGCTTATCAGAAAAGAGGAGAAAGCCAACAAAAGTTAAGACACTGTAATTAAGTCATTCAGAACTGGATTGGCATGGATACCAGCTGAGAGTAATGGGAATAGTAAGGGTAAAGAAGGAATGGTGTTTTTGGTGGAGGCAGTCTGACTACATTGCAGCATCTGCTAATGACTCCAAACTTGACCTATAGGAAGGGTTGACCTTCTAAATTATGAGGGCAAGATGTCTATTTTAGAATTTTTAGAGAAGCCAGCCAGTATGTAAATCTACCAGCACCCGCGTTTTGCATATATTTGCCTTGCATATACTGTGTACATAATATTTATAATTTACATTTTGCAGCACTAGGACATCAATGAGCACATCGTGTTATGAAACTTTACTTACTCATCTTAGAACAAACACTCTTAAGATTCTGTCCTCTGTGGTAAATGGAACTGATTTGCATGAGATGTAATGAAAGTAAAATATCAGCTCTGGCACAGTGCGTTAGAAGCTAATTCCTGTGAGATAAACAGGAAACCCCTGCTGGGCTGCGGTTATTTCTCTTCTGTGATCAATTTTCTGTTACGAGAAACGTTTGAGACAAGGCATACATGCCATGCCACTTGAGTTCAAGGCTGGAATGACATTCTGGGAAAGAGAGAAAAAATGATTTGAGAAGAAATGACCAAGTAGAGCTTCGAAAGGTCCCATCTTCTAACCCAGCAATCATGAATCTTGTTAGAGAGTGGTTTCTGATAGAAATCTGTTCTAAGGGCCCACTGGATGTGGTCATTTTACATCATAATAAATGTGCAGATGTTAATGAAGGTCTAAAAATCTGAGTGGCACAGAGTGGGGGTGGGATCACACATTAAAATAACTCACACACATATCTACATCTCCCTCCTTGTTACAAGAGGTGAACTGTGTGTGCAATATGATTGCTTACAGTATCATGGGGGTATATCTAATGCTGTTTTGAATTTTTATGACTTCCTTTTAAATTTTTGCTGGCCAAATTGCAATTTTGGGCTTAAAAACACACACAAACTTCTGCTTGTCATGTTTTAAAGCATTCCCCCATAGCTTTCCCCAGCTGTTCCTTACGCTGTTAACCATAACTATGAAAAGCAGTAGGATAAAGAACAGACAGGTCTTTAGGTGGGATGGAGACTCTTTAGATATTTAGGACTTCAACTTCCATAATTGTTCACCAATTGGCCATGCTGGCTGGGTTGTATGAAAATTGGAACTCAAAAACATCTGGAGGGCCAAAGCTTCCACAGCCATGTAGTATAGCAGGGGTAGGAATCATACGGTCTTCCAGATGTTATTGAGCTGCAGCTCCCATTGGCTACATTGGCTATGCTGTCTAGGACTGCTTATAGTTCCAGTCTGACAACACCATCATGATTAATAATGGTACATACAATTAATGTTGTCAAGCAGCAGTAGAGACATTCCCTAATTTTCCACATTGGGATTTACCTATATATGGAATCACCATTAAACAGTTAATTCAATGAGTCTTCTCTACCTTGGCCTAACTAATGGATTCCCAGCCTGTATTTCTAGTTCTTTAAAATTCTTACTGTTATTTATTATCCTAATTTATTTAGGACAATATTTATTGGGACAATATTGTCCTGATTTTATTATATTCTGTCCCGAGATCATTGGGTATAGTTGTTGTGTGCCTGCAAGTTGTTTCTGATGTATGGCAACCCTATCATGGGGTTTTCTAGACATGTTTCTTTGGAGGGGATTTCCTGTTGCCATTCACACCCTGATCTGCAGAGTCATAATCAGATGCCCAAGCCACTACACTATGCTGGGTCTTCCTTGGATCTATGCTGGGTCTGGAAAATAAATATTTTGATTACTAAATACAATAGTTGCATATCTCATTGAAAATAGTAGAGCGTGGGTAGAGGACATTGGAATGTGCCTTCAGATCAGTATCTGAAGAGGTTATATAACATGAAGACATTGTGAAGTTGAAGGCCTTCATGGCTGGCATCCATAGTTTTCTGTGGGTTTTTCGGGCTATGTGGCCATATTCTGGAAGAATTTCTTCCTGATGTTTCACTTGCATCTGTGACTAGCATCTCCAGAGAATGGTGGCATGGAGGTGTGTGGGGTATATATACTGTTTGATTCTTGGTTGAGAGGAAGTGATTTACATGGTAATCTGTGTGTTGACCTGTTGGTGAATGTCAAGCCCACAGGGTGGGAGGATATGCAAGGAGGATTTGTGTCTATTTAATTAGTGAACTGCTGGGAAACCCCCTGATCCTGGGTGTTTTTTTTTTTTTCATTTGCATGTGCTGAGTTTTGATTTTGGTCTTTTCAGGATTGGGAGTCAAATTTTGTTTACTTTAAGGGTTTCTTCTTTCCACTTTAAACTGTCCAGGTGTTTGTGGATTTCAATGGCTTCCCTGTGCATTCTGACCTGATAGTTGTTGACATAGTCCAGAATTTCATTGTTTTCAAACAGCATTTTATGCTCAAGATGGTTTATAACATTTCCTGCTATTGCTGTTTTTTCTGCAGTGTCTCTTGTGTTCCTTCGTTCACATTTGAACACTATGTTTGGTGGGCCCTATGTATTGTCTACAACTGCGCAGTATGTGATAAACTCCTGCGGCTGTGAGAGGGTCTGTTCAATCCTTTGCTGAGTGCAGCATTTGCTGGATTTTCTTGGTCAGTCTGTAGATCATTTGGAGGTTGTGTTTCCCCATCAGTTTCCTTCTTCTGTCTGTGACTCCTTTGATGTATTGAAGAAATACCTTCCCTGTGGTTTTTCTGGGTCTGGCAGCAATTCTGACGTCTGAGCTGGAATAACCATTAGCCTGTAGAGCCCAGTTTAGGTGCTTCAGTTCATTTGAAAAAACCACAGGAGTGAAGACAAACACACTTTCACACTGCTACCACCATCATGCTCACTTCCTAACTCCCCCCTTAACCCTGCCTCATTGCTCTATGCTCTACTTTTTAATAATTTTAATTTTATTTATTAACTTTTTTTCCTCCCAATTCCATTTGCTAAAAAACCTTTTAAAACTTTTAAAAAGAAAATAAAGAAAGAAATAAAGAAATAAAGGGAATCAACCTGCTTGGGAATAGTGAGCTGGGGGTGGGGGATAAAGGAAAAGGAGGAGACACTGACAATATGTGACTTCCAATATCACAATTGCCCTGGCAGCAAAGTTTTGCACCTGAGGACTAGTGCAACTATGAGGTTATTGACAGGTTTCCCTTGTCAATGAACAGGCATGCCCTAATTGTGCTTGGATGATGCATCAGCTACGGGTCAAAGGCAACATTGTGCGATAAGTATCACCAAAGCCACTTT
This sequence comes from Urosaurus nigricauda, assembly GCA_034509955.1. Classification (NCBI taxonomy): domain Eukaryota; kingdom Metazoa; phylum Chordata; class Lepidosauria; order Squamata; family Phrynosomatidae; genus Urosaurus; species Urosaurus nigricauda. Next base: position 77,030,458 of record JAOEGL010000006.1, read on the forward strand.
TTCCGGGTCTAATCACATTTTAAAAGCCATGTGTAAAAAATCTCCTAAGTTTCTCTTCAATCTGTGTAAGCTGATAGCTGCCAGTACACACTGTGTAAGCAAATTCTGTTGTTGTAACTATACGGTTTATGAAGATCTACTTCCAGGCTGGCTGAATGCACTATGTAGCGTTAGACCAAGCAGCAGATTATATCACCCACACCTATCAAAGCCAAGGTCCATCATATCAATATCCAGTCAAGTTAAGTTATTTTGCACATTAGATAGAAAACCCACTGGTTGCTTGCTGTCTCTTTGGCAATAAAAATACATTAATACAATAATGTAGCCATTTGTTGCCTGCAATGGCTGCCTCACAGCATCTCATGATGAAGCAAACTTTGCGTACTTTCATCTGTCTGAATCTCCCAAAATTTAAGTTCATTAGAACCATCCTCATTTTAGCTCAGCACTAGCTTTCTTTCTTTCTTTCTTTCTTTCTTTCTTTCTTTCTTTCATAATGTCTATCATATCACTGGGCTAAGTGACCACAAGTCCTTCTCTCCCACCACTAGCAACAACTGTGACATTTGGATTCCAATTCTGTATAATGGTTAAAATACCAGCTGTTTTAACCTACTTCACAGGTGTTTTGCAGTGATAAGAAAGGAGTGTGGAGATTTATGAGTTCCTTGGAGGAAATGCTCATTGGGATCTAATTTTAAAAAATGGTGTGTTAGTTAAATTCACTGTCATTTGATTCCTCAGTGAAAAAACAGCCTCTTTCCCTCTTGTGGTATCCATATGAGAGAACGTTAATTAATTAAGATCTTTAAAAATAAAGCAAAGCACTGATAAGGGGCTACAAGTATTCTTCCCTCCAAACAATGTATTTTGTAAAAAACAAAAAAGACCTTTCACTTATTTTTCCTTCCAGCTTTAAATTTAGTTCTTTAGCTCATTGGCAGAACTTGGAAACTTTATTGAAAATAACTAGTGCATTAATGTTATCCATTTCCTTTTAAAAAGTATTAATGTTAGTCATTATTGGTGGTGGACATGGTATTAACACATTCTTTTTAAAATTAATTATTTTCAAAATTACCTTAAAAATAGAAAAATGGCCATAAAACATTCCAAACGATCTTTCAAAACAACACTTTAAAAATAATGCTCCCCACCACAAAAACTCATAGCATGTTAGTATTAACATTAAAATGAAAAGAAGGATGTTCTTATGTCCTTGTCATCTCCCCTCAAGTAACGTTACACCTAAAGTTGTTACTTGTAACCCATTATTTCTTTGCTCTAAGCATTTGACTACTTAGATGGACAACAGATGAAAATCTCTGATAGTTATAAAGTAGGCCTTGGGTTTGTGAATTTACCAAACTTGGTTCAGGTAACCTGTTCATTCTGAATGCCATCAGGGCTGGGATTGTTCCTGGTAGCGCTGTGTCAGCCCCAACAGCAGCACTCCTTAACCTGTTGCTCTCCAGATGTGTTGAACTAAATCCCCATTATCCACATCATCCACAATGTCTGTTGGTTATTAATTCAACACATCCAGAGGACACCACAGTGAGGGTAGCTACCTTGTAGCCTACAACTTGGGCTCATTGGTAAATTGTGTGAAAAGATATTAAATAATCCATCATCCATTGAGATGAGTAATAAGAAATCCCAACCCTTAAATCTTTTCAAGATGAATTTCATGGTAGCACTAATTTGACAGCTGTCTGCATTACAACACTGTACATCCAGACTGAAGTCCTGAAGTATTGAAGCAAACAGTTATATTCCTGGCTAAAATGATGGACTTCCTCAGCATTTCACCATGTAGCTGCTGGCACCGAGAGCCTGACAAATTGCTGAGAACACTTTATTATCTATCAAGCCAAAGGATATGACATCTTCATTTCTGGACTATTACAGATCTATTGAGAACAGACACATCGTTGCAATTTTGACTAGGGACCTTGATAAGACAATGACAGTAGTGAATGGGTGATTGTGGTTTAGCAAATGTTCTTGTTCCAGAAACAGGTGCCTGTTAAGCATTATATATTTGTAGCCTCCAATGCTAGATACACTTTAAAAGTTGCTTTAAAACATCTTTATTCCAGATTTTATTTGTAAACAGAATAAGCAAACCATTATACAGTGGGCCCTTGTTATCTGCTGTGGTTTGTTTCCAGGACCCCTCATGAATATCAAAATCCATGGATGCTCAAGTCCCATTATATACAATGGCAAAGTATTCAAGCTCTTTCTGTCACAACTGACCCTCTGGAATCAGAAGGCTCAAACATAGAGTAGTGAGATTTCCAGGAATTTAGAGCTCCCGATGATGGTGGCCTCCAAATCCAAGAAGCTGGCAGCTGAGGTGGTGGTGGGGGGCCTACTCCCAAGCAAGAGGTGGAAGATATTGAGAATGCACTTCCATCCTTTAAAGACCATCAAAGAGATATGTGGCTGTCAAATAGGAGGCACTGACTCATTGAGCCACCTGTGTCTTGAGACAGCTACCTAAAAAATTTCCCAGCAACTCCCTGATGTCTTTGTTGTTTGCAACCGTTCTGTGTTGGTGACTGGCAGCATTCTTTAGTGTTAGCGTTTTCTTGACCCTGGATTGGCTATGATTAACAACTCTGGTTTACTCCTTGCTGGCTTCCTTTATCTGGACTTGTCTTTGGACTGGCTGACAACCACCCTCTTGTTTCTCCCTTTTATGTTTTAATCTAATTTTTCTACACTTTTTTAAAGGGTGAAGTACATTGCAAAATTCAAAGAAGTTTGAATATTGCTATCTAACTTCATTCTGGTTCACTTATAGATTTGGAAAACTACAGATCTGGTTAAATGTAAACTATATAATATGGCCCTACTCACTATTGTGTGGTTCTGGCCAAGACTGCTTTACAACCACCCCTCACTGGTTATGGCTGGAAACTTCTGAGGCATAATGACAGGGTAACTCCACATCTATGGTTGTATATTTCATATGGATGAATAAGAAGTTATCTAGCATCCCCTTACATATGCAGTGCCCCTTCCAGAAGAGGGTGACCAAAATGGTGAAAGATCTGGAAACTGTGCTCCATGAGAAGTGACTTAGGGAGCTGGGCATGCTGAGAAGTTACCAGTGGGGTGCCACAGGGTTCTGTCCTGGGCCCAGTGCTATTCAACATCTTAATCAGTGATGTGGATGAGGGAATAGAGGGCATGCTTATCATATTTGCTGATTGACACCAAATCAGGAAGAGTAGCTAACACCCCAGAGGACAAGATCAAAATTCAAAATGACCTTAATAGATTAGAAAGCTGGGCCAAAACTAACAAAATGAATTTCAGCAGGGAGAAATGTAAGGTTCTGGATTTAGGGTGAAAAAAAAAATGAAATGCACAGATATAGGATTGGGGACGCCAGGCTTGACAACAGCACATGTGAAAGGGATCTAGAAGGTCTTTTCCAATTCTATGATTCTGTTATTCACTGTGCAGCACAATGTGCTGCCTTAAAGGCGAGTCAGTGTGTGATCACAGCTTAGTTCCTGTAAACCAGAATGCCAGGTAAAATGGTTTGGAATGGCCACCAGAACTGCTGTCTCTGTCATCCTGGTTCTTTCACATAGGTGTGCAAGCAGAATTGCCACCAACAAACTAAATCTTGGGAGCATCATAAAACATTGCATTTTGAATTTCAGTATTTCTACTGAAGAAAGCAAATATTTGGAGTCTGACATACTCCTCAAATACAGCATTGTGCAGTTTGGGGTATAAGAGAAGCAGAAGAAGTATCTTTCCTTGGACAGAGATCTCTCCCATTTCAAAACTGTCCCCAGAGTGTTGCCTTATACTAGCCTTCTCCAGCCTGGAGCCTTCTAGATATACTGGATTACAACCTCCATCATTTTAGCTTTGTTCTGGTTGAGAACAATGGGAGAGGGGTCATAGTTCAACACATCTGGAGAGTGCTAGGTTGGGGAAAGATGTTGTATACACTTAAAGGAATCAAGAAATATTTACCCGTTCTGTCTGTTGTGTCTTGAGGCTGTTTTCTGCTGAAACATGTGACAACATTACCCACTGCCATGGGAGGTTATTTATTGTAGAAATCATGGTAGTCTGTTTTAATATCTGAAGGGCACCCTTGCCTATATCTGAGAGTACAGCTTTGTGAGCTCATTACCTTGGATTCCTTGCATATCTCTGATATTCGTTGCTATGGGCTGGATAGCTGAAACAAAATATGGGGGGGGGGGGTTGATGGTAAAGGAACAAATCTGCCTTGCCTTTTCCCCTTAGTCTGATGTGATCTGTCAGCATATGCCTTTTAGCAGGCATTTTCCTGGAAGAAAAAGGGGGAGAGGGCACCAGCTCTCTTTTAACATATCACCCAAGCTGTGTGTCTCTAGATACTGAAACACAGGAGCCCAGTTAGCTTGATGAGCACGTTTGCAGCATCTACCGAGAGCTATATGGCGATTACATTTCAGACATGGCTGGAGAGAATTAAAAACTGTCATCAGTTGTTCTGCTGAGTTTCACAGATACACCAGCTTCATACTGTACGGTGTTTCACAATTACTTTAGCCTGGTGGTTAGCGCAGTTGCGGGGTAACTTTGCTATATGCAGATGCCTGCTGGGAACTTGCCACCCGCAGGAATTTTATGTCATGTTATTTTTAGCCGTGATGCCATGAAAACTAAAAAAATCCTACAATCACCATCCAGAGGCACTTTCCAGCAATGTATTCAAGTGACAGAACTGTAGAGACACAGTTTTGCTTTGTTCCTTGAAGCTGTGACCTAAGCAGGTAGGCTGTGGATGGAAAAAGAGGATGAAGCCATGCAATGATTAAAAAACAAACAAACCCAAAAACTAAAAAGAAAGAAAAAAAGGAAGAAGCTCTAACCCCTGCCTAAGGGACTTGAGAGAATACATCCAAACATTAAGCAAATATTCCAAACTTATTAACATGCCTCTTATAACAGAAATTTTAAACCTACCAGAGCTAGACTTTTCAGATTTTAATTTTTTCCTCTTCCTAACTAGACCTGATCACTGCCATAAGAAAGGCAACGTGAAGAAAAATCTCAGATGTTTCCTAAAACAACTAGGGCCACTAGGGCTTTGTTGCCAATGTCCAGGGGATATCCAAGGACCTGAAGCCCAGAGAAGCTGCCAAACAGTCTCCCTGAGAGTGGCAGGTGATGGCAACAAAATGAACTGGTGCTTGAACCTGGCCTTGCTCAGACGGCCACAGACAGTAATTTTTCTTTCTTCTTGTTTTTGGAAATGTATTATAGTCAAGGGGCAGCTGGGTTGTTGGCTGACTGGCATGCTGACAACATGGTTCAGTTACCATCTGAACATACAAAGAATCATAAAATTTTAGGCTGCTGCCATACTGCAGAATTATTGCAGTTTGACATTGCTTTAACTGTCATGGTTCCATCCTCTGGAACCGTGGGATTTGTGTTTTGGTGTAGCACCAGAGTTCTCTGACAAAGAAGGCTAAATAGCTCACAAAAGTACAAATCCCAGAATTCCATAGCACTGATCCATGGCAGTTAAAGCAGTTTAAGGGCAGCCTTAGCAGTTTATAGATGGGAGGAATTTCTCTTTATTTCGAATGGATCCAATTCGAGTTCACGTGAATTTGCTAGTTTAGCAGATTTATGTGAATTTCAATTGTGTTCAGAATGCATTCAGAATGACTTCCCATTGCTCGAAAATGACCCCCCCCCCATTGCCTGAAATTGGATGAGATGCTTTAATACGAAATAACATAAAACCCATGAATGCATTTGGAATGATTTCTTTTTTGCCCGAAATTGCGTGAGATACTTTAATACGCAATAACGTGAAATCCCATGATTGCGTTCGGATTGCCATTGGATTATACTTCCAATTTTTGTCGTCTGATAAACTCCTTAGAGGTGGAAGGGCCATTTAGTCCAAACCCTTGTCATGCAGGAATATATAAGTAGAACCTGCCTGAAAGAGGCTCATCCAACCTCTGTTTAAAGACCATGAGAAATGGAGAGTTCACCACTCTTTGAGACAGTCTCTTTTCCTGTCAAACAGTTCTTAAAGGAAAAAAGTAGTTCTTAATGGTTAAGTGGAATCTCTTTTCTTGTAATTTGAATCCATTGCTTCTTGGTCTAGTCTTTTGAGCAAAAAAGCAAACTCACCATCCTCTGCATGACATCCATTCAAATATTTAAAGATCATTTGGCTACCTTTTTATTTTTTTCATCATGTTCATTTGTACAACAAAATGGTGCTTTTTCTCACGTAAGTGTATCTTTAGTGTGAGGGAAGCAGAAGCAGACTCACTGTTATTCATGTACTTTTATTGATGTGATTTTTTTAAAAAAACTGCAAATGCTCAGAGTGTTTGTTTATTAAATCAAATGTGCACGCAAGGCATTTTTGTTTTATTTTGCACACAGTGACAGAATAGAAGTAATTGTCAAGCATGCAATGGCATGGTTGAGGAGAAGAGAAAAGTTAGTTATTTTCTTATGAACTCTCAAATTCCAAACCAAGATTTGTCTAGTTATATCAATCACTCACTCACTCACTTACTCACTCTAGAAAAAATTCCTCAGAGCATGAGAAGATCAAAATGCCATACCCCAGAATTACATATCCATACATCAGAATCAGCTTTAAGATCTATAAAGATTACCGCATTGTGTTCTCAGAATGTTCTCAGAACGTTCTGAGAATGGTAGAAAATGGGAGCGGATGGGACCGGAAATAGCCGTTCCCATTTTGTACCGTTCTGAAAACGTTCTGAGAATGCAATGCGGTAAACCTATATGTCAGCTATTGGTCATTTGTAGCTCTCTAAATATTGTTGGATTCCAACTCCCATAAGCAAACCTAATGGTGAAGGATGACAGGAATTGCAATTAGACAAGAACCAAAGTGTTTCCTACTCTTATACTGTGGGAAGCTGCTTTACAGTAAAGCACAATGATGTGCCCCAGCACATGCACGCAAGATTGGGTGTATTCACATTGCACAGCTAGATCAGTTTTATACCACTTTAATTGCAATGGCTCCATGCTATGACATTCTGGGATTTATAGTTTGGGGGAAGTCCTTAGAAATTTCTGCTAGAGAAGTCCTGTCTGTAGTTCAGAGGAATTAATCACAAAAGTTCTGTAGCAGAAGAGTCTATGTTTCTCTCCAAGCTATAAATCTGAGGGTTACATAGGGCGAAGCTACAATAGTTACAATGGTATGAAACTAATTGTGCCATGTGGATATACTCTTTGTCCTGCCTGTTTGGGAAAAATTCAAGCTTCAATGTGTTTGGAGTTCCCTGAGTATCATTTTGCTGTCTGGCATGAAGAAATGGCCATATTATATAGACGATTTGTTGTTTTTTGTGTGCCTTCAAGTCATTCCTGACTTATGGGGACCCTAAGGTGAATCTGTCATGTGGGTCTCTGGGCAAGCTTCTTCAGAGGATGTTTGCCATTGCCATCCTCTGAGGCTGAGAGAATGTGACTTACCCAAGGTCACCAGTGAGTTTCATGGCCAATCGGGGAATTGAACCCTGGTCTCCCAGAGTCCCTAGTCCAATGCTCAAACCACTACACCATGCTGGCTCTCCTATATAGACAACAGTGGCGGTGGCGGTGGGACTCTTTGGATTTTTCCTGACCAAAGATATTCAAACTATTTGGTCTAAAGCTTGGCTTGAATGCATAACATGTGCCTACTCAAATTCAATGGACTAGATGACTCTGCATGGCATGCTTCTGTGCATGTGGGTGGATGGGTGGGAGGAAGCTGGCTCCTCTGTGGAAATACATAAGGAAGCCTGTATGGCTGTGGAACTCCATATATGCACCAGAGTTTCTACACATTCTATAGAATATCTCAAGGCATGAGAATGATGTGGCTCTCCAAATGGGGTTGAGCTGCAGCTCTCAAAAGCCTAACCGTACATAGCCAATGGTAGGGTTGTTGAGAACTGTAGTCAAACAACATCAGAAGGATTACATGCTTTTCACCCCTTTACATCCAAGCATTATCCCAGCACTCTCTTGTTTGATGCCATGGCATGCCTTTCTTTCCGTTGCTTTCATTACACAAAGGAAGAGCAATAATAAGTCACCTTTCCACCTCAAAGTGTATAATATACAGAAGAGATGTGCATTCTAAATCTTTTTCAACAACCTCTGCTCTCTACCTCCAAGTGTTTCTAAGCCAAGCAGGCTATTTATGCGATCTGTATTTTCTTTTCACTGATGCTTTCATAAATAATTCTTGCAGGCGGCAATATGATGTTGGCTCTATACCTCTACGTTTCAACATGGCCAAAGAATGTCAACCTATTTAATGAAGAAAGTATCTTCAGAGACTTGCTTTAATGTAAAAGAAGAGGAAAAATGGCATCCTTGGCTTGAAATGGATTTGTCTGAGGTAACCATTTCCTGGGTATCATTACTGTACGCGGTAGGAAAAAAAGGGATACCCATTTCCTTTGAATATAAAACAATTTGTGCAGTCTGTCATAAAAACCTGAAAGGATCTTTCCTCTGTTTCCATTCTCTCTTAACAGCTTCCCATAAAACTTAAGAAATTGCAATATAACTTTGAAAATGCTTTTGCCCTGGCAAAACTGAAGACTGGCATTTGAAATATTTAGGGGATTAGGCCATGCTCAGAGCAGGCAATTGGCTTGTTTGCACATAAGAAGCACTTTGAAAATTATATTTCTTTCTTGGACCTTTTTGGGCTTAAGCACCCTCCTTCCATATATCAAGTCTTGCATGCTTCACTACCTTCTTGGCATTTCTTCATTCAGCATTTCCTTTCCGGTGAATTCTCTTGGGCTCTAACCAGTTCATGGAGAAACTTTGTAGTTCTCAGTAGTACATGACTGACAACAGCGGAAGCTATGCTCTTTTGTCTGACAGACAACTGCATTTATATTCTTAAGCTTTTGTGCCAAACTTTTAATACGCCCTTGCTAGCTTAAGGTGCCTCTACTACTCCTTGTCATTTGGAGTGGATTTTTCCTCTTCCTCTTTCTTGATAGATTTCCACACTTCCCTTAGAATCTAATATTGGCCTTGATGTTGTCTGTGGATAGAGAGAGAATGATGGAGTTTTGTATTTGTAGGATGCTTTATCAAATGGCTTTTTGGGAAAGACTGTTAGGCTGTCTGGGATGAGTCTGCCTAAACATTTTTGACGCCAGAGTACTCTACCTTGACATTTGAGAGAGTAGTGTTTATTTGCTTGTTAAAACTGAAATGTAGCTAAAAGCAATGAAAGTTGTAATAGTGAAGGATTTTTAAAAAGCCAGATGAAACCCATATGTCCTCATTTAGAAAGACACAATTGAGACTTAGAACAAAACATTGAACTTTGGAGTGTTCCTATTCAGGATTCTGTTGAGGATCCATTAAAAAGTGTTGCAGACTTAAAACTAGGTTACTTCACATTTGCCTCTATCCTCTTGCAGAATACTTAGTTCCCCTCCTTTCTGTATTTATGCCTCCTCCTCAGTCAAGTTTTTCAGCTACCACTGAGCATTCTTACAGTTTACCTTGTGGTGCTCATTGTTTTGATAGTTTTTGGAAGTTTTGCAGAGGTGCAGGGCACAAAGTTGTGGGATCAGGGGTAAAACAAGAAATCCATGGTGTTTTGTTTTTAAATCTACGCATTTGGAAGCATACTGTCCCTGAGGACTTTGATGGAAATGGGGCTTTTCCTCCACATGTACAGGTACGTGTTTCAGTCTTTTTCAATGCAGAATGTGATCAAGATGGAATCAGCCTGGAGAAATGTTTCCATAATGTAATTCCCTCCCTCCCTGTGAAGTAACCTAGTTTTAAGTGTGGAACACTTTTTAATGGATCCGCAACAGAGTCCTGTGTTATTTTGAGGTGGAAAGAATTTTGTGTCTCGCAATGGTACTATTTATATGTTTATATTTATTTTTTAAGCTTTTGTATATTGCTTCTCATTCTATTGTAAAGTGGATTACAAGAGTAAAAGCAACTACAAAATACAATAAAATCCATGATGATGATGATGATGATGATGCTCTGGAAGCAGTTTGAAACTCTCATAGTAGCACAATTATGAACATAACGACATTTTACAATGATATCTCACTGATTCCTTAATTTTTAGATAGTATCTGAATCACTGATGGTCCCAAAATGAGATCCTGTTTTCTGAGCAAAATTCATAATTTCTGGCAAGAGCCTCCAGGGATGCTACTAATTCCAGCATCTTTAAAAATATGACAGCATTTGTAAGATGTCTCAGAAAAGAAGAACCTCACAATCTTAGCTGATCCAAAGTGATTATAGCACTGCTGAGATTTAGTGGTACTGAAATTTTTTTCAGTGAACAAGATTGTGGCTTAGATCTTTCCCACACAAAACACAATATCTTTCTCTGACTTTTGTTCGCTAACGAAGATTCAGGAAGGACTCATCCTACGCTTTCTACAAGTGTGTTGATGACTAAAAAGGCTGATTCGAGATAAAAAAGTCCAGTTACAGAAAGCACAGCAGAAAGTCTCCTTGGGTGATGTTTTCAAGTTGTGGTTCTTTCTGCGTTGTTGTTTCTCTTCGAGACTTGTTCGGCATGAGTTCTCGAAAGAGGCTGCAGCACTGTGGATAATGCGTCTCCATGCCTCCCGATGTGAGGCCAGGGCAGACCATTGTTGGTGACTGAGCTTGAGATGTTGTTTCAGGGAGTCCTTGTATCTCCAAAACAAAATGTAGGAACTCTTGTTGGAAGCAATAACTATTCATGTGAAAATAAAGACTTTTACAATGGATATTACTTGTAGCCTTAATATTGCTTTCCCTTAATTGTTTTAAGACCTCTCATTGACCTATAACAGTAACGATATACCTGGTTTTCTGCTGACATAAAATCAGCTTGCACATATGATTTCCTTTGCACAGGTGCTGCTCTCAGTTCACCTGACTGTGCATTCTGGGGAATATTAAGTGTATTTACTGTTTGGACCCCTCATTCCTGAACAATGTAGGAAGGTAAGTTTAGCCTTTGGAGGCTTAGCTTGGTTTTGAGTAAACAACACTGGACGTCTTGGTGTATCTTTGTGACCAAATATTCCATAGTCTGAACAACATTTATAGCCTAGGTTGTCTGTAAGTGGCACAATAGCATGGGTAGTGGAGGTTAGTGACATATTTGGACAGCTTGAAATCTACTGCAGCTTTAAACTCATGGTTTTGGTGGTGCAAAGGGCCACAGAAGCACACATATATCACACATCATACATCCCACAATGTCACTAACTGGATTCTAACCATAACCTGCTGGCTCTGAGATGCCCGTCTCTCTAATGCCTTACAGCCTTCATAGCCACATCACTCATGGCCTTTCTCCTCTTGCCATCTGTGTCCCACCAGCATAGTCCTACTGGTGCAGTGAACAAATGTGATCCTGGCCTGTATGTTTTGAAATTGTTATGCATCACTATGAAATATTTGCACATAAGGGGCTTTACTTTGGGGGTAGGCATAGGACTGCATTGTAGAAAAAAAGGCTGCTGGGTTCACAGAGTTTCTATTGGTTATGTAAGCCAGGAAGGCACAGTGATACATTTCTCTTCCCAGACTTAGTATCTCACACATAATTCAAATTAGCTGCTGTCACAATGAGATTTGGGCTCCTGTATCATCATAAAAATAAGCTAAGCTTCATTGGTGAGCAAAGCTGTATAATTTCATTCAATTATGAAGGGAATGCAATGGTCACATTGCACTGTAGCAGTAACTTTGAGGAATGATATGAAACCCTTCCTGTAGTCCTTCTTTGTTTATTTTCCACTGCACTGGGCAAGCAGAGAAAACTGCACAACCTTCAGTCAAATGAAAATGCAGACTAGCGTCATGCTGAATTTTAAAGACGATTCCATGTTTCAGCTTTATAAATTGTAATCATTTGTGTGTGAAACCAAGATCTGCAAAGCAGCCAATGAAAACTGACTATGCAAAGTGTATTTTTACCATATTAACAAAGCTGTTAAATATAGGATGTTCAAAAATTATCTTTGCAATTTCAATTCTATATGGAATTAAAAAAGTAAAGATAATTTTCAAACACCCTGTATATTGGCTATAGATAGTATTGTATTTTATTGCATTACATTGTATTATATGCCAGAATAAGGACAGTTGGAAAATATGCCTTTATTTTTATTTATTAGTTACATTTATATCCCTTGTTTCCGCTAGCGGGCTCAACGGGGGCCTACACGGCTACCCTCTTTAACCTTTTATCTTCACAGTAACCTTGTGAGGTAGATCAGGCTAAAAGAGAAAGTGACTTGACCAAGGTCACCAGTGAGTTTCATGACTGGAGCCTTGAATCTAAAGGTGTTTCTATTCCATAGAAATAATGCAGTTTGATACCACTTTAAGTGCTGTAGCTGCATCCTATGAAATCCATCTGATAAAATGGGTTTTGTAGTTTTGAACCTTCTCTGCCAAAGAGTGCTGGTGCCCACAACACTGCAAATCCCAGAATTCTGTAGGATGGAGCCATGGCAGTTAAAGTGGTGTCGAACTGCATTATTTCTACTGTGCCCCCTAAATCTCTCACATCTCAGGTCATTGTTTTAACCACTACACCACACTAGCTTGTATTTTTATGTATCAGTTCCATACATATTAGTAGTTACAATACATAGTAAAAAATAGTCTAAAGTCTAAAGGTAAATGAGACAAGGGTGTATCGGAGAGATTTAATGCTTATGCATGCAGTTCTTCTCTCTTCAACAGCAGAAAGAAAATTAATACAGACACTGAGTGGTCTGATACTGCTGAGTCTCTTACAATTGCAACCCAAACTGCTGTTACCAATTCATGTATTTATGCAGCCTCCACAACTGAAAATGTGAGCAGCACAATGACAGCTCCAAATGCACGTCTTTCCTTTTGCTCTGTTTTCATTTTGACAGTTTTCCTTTGCCCAGGGGAGCACTCTTCCATTGCTACTTTGGGCCTCTATTCACTTGCTACTGACATGTATCAAAACGTGCCATATAGAGACAACATTACAAAATTTGTATGTTTTTAAACCTCCACACCCCCCCCCCAAAAAAAACCCCTGCAATCCAAAGTTACATTGATTATACCCTCAGAGGTATTTCCCAGGTTTATTGCCAAATGGAAAGAGATGGTTTCATAGTAGTTCTGGAGGATTTCCCCACCACCACCACAACCCTCCAACTTGGGAAAGAAAAAAACATTTCCACATGCTTCTTTTTCTGTGAGAGTCTTCATGGGAGCCATTATCCATGTTTTGACAGATATTAATAAATCATACCCCAAGCAGAGGTATTGCACATAGATTAGGCTGCTTAATGAGAAGGTACGATGTGTTTGGCACAACACAGATTAATCAAGGGATGAGATGTATCAGGAAAGCCAGCATGGCATAGTTCTATGAGTGTTGGACTATGACTGCAGGAGACCATGGTTCAAATTTGCACTCAGCCCTGGAAACCCATTGGGTGACCTTGGGCAAGTCACACTCTCTCAGTCTCAGATTAAGGCAAAGGCAATCTACCTCTGACCTAATCTTGCCAGGAAAACCCTGTGATAGGTTATTTTTAGGGTTATAAATCAGAAGTCATAAATCAGAAACAACTTAAAGGCACGCTACAGCAACAATCACTGTGCACCAGTGGAGGAGGGTGGGGGGTCATTGCCTCTAATAACAACTCTGCCCCCTCAAGTGAATTTTTCCCTAAATTCCCCAAATTTCTAGCATTACAGTAACTTAAATGTTTAGTTGAGCATTTAGAAATACAGTTATCTGAAAAATACAAATAGCTAAAGAAAAGTGTCAGGTGATGTTATCAGGGGAATGCAAACATAGCAAATGCCAGACATCTAGGTGTGAACTATTTTCAGTGTCTTAGGGGCTTGACAGACCACCTCTATCCTAGCTGGATCTGAGCCATGGAAACCTCACACCTCAGCCACAATCCGGCCTTTCGAGGGCGTAAAAAGGAGGCACAAAAAGTGGCTTGTTTTTCCACCCTCAAAAGGGCACCATAGCTACGGCGGCACATCTATATGGCACTCCTTTGGCACATTGTCATATGGAAACACCACCCTAGGCACAACATGACACCGTCTGCTGTGTGGGTGCCCCCGGGGGGGGGGAACAGAATTGGGTGTGCGTCATGAGGACACTACGCCCTGGCTCTGCCTCCATGCTGGCTTTTCAGGCCGGTCTGTAAAGAACCTTATTCTCTGCAATGCTACTTTATCTAGGATAGGAGTGGTGACATTTGTCCTTCTAGAGGGTTTGGACTTCAGTTCCCTGAAGCCCCAGTCAGGACCATCAATTATAAGGGACTGTGTGAGTCATTGCCCAAAATGTCTGGCAGATCAGAGGCTTCCCACTTCTGGGGTCCTTTGACATCAGTTATACTACTATGATTCCATTTTAATTGCTATGGACATATCCAAGGGAATTGTGGGATCTGCAATTAAGTGCGGGAAAATTTGGAATATTTAGAATTCTCAGCTAGAGAGCTCTAGTGACTCACCAAGCTACAAACTCCTGTATTCCATAAGATGGAACCATGGCAGTTAAAGTAGAATCATAGTGCTATAATTAGTGGGCCCCTGATTTAGCAGATCCTTCTACAATCTTGTGCCCTTCAGATCTTTAGGACCACAACTCCCATCATCCTTGATCAGTGGCCATGATTGTTGGAGTGATGAGAGCTGTAATCTAAATCATCTGGAGGCCACCAGATTGATTGGGGAAGTAGGGTGCTCTAGAAGCTTCAGAAATATGTTTTAGATGTTGACACAATATATATCTACCTCAAAGGAAGTTTCATTAAACTATGTGGGCTTGTCAGTAGATCTCCACAGGCACACACCATTTCACTCCTTTTGTCTCTATCCCTTGCTCTATCAGTCAGGAGTAGGAGGAGAAATAATTCCTGCATGGCTTCCAAATATTCAGAATCACTTTGAGAAGATCACAAACTCTTACAGGTCAATGCAGAGATACTATTCAGTAGATGCAGTCTTTATTCTGCATAGCGCTTAATGAACTGCATTTGTTCTTGAGCCTGGAAACATCACTTTTTATATTACAACACCCCAAATCCCCCAAGGCAGTACTGGTAGTCATACTGGCTGGAGGATTCTTGGAAGTTTAGTTAAAAAGAAGAAGAAGCTGTGAACTGCTTGTTATATACATGTTGAGTTCATGATCTCCTTTCCATGGGTAGACAAATTTCAATAAAGTATAGTATGTGAAGAGCCAGTGTGGTGTAGTGGTTTGAGCACTGGACCAATGACTCTAGAGAACAAAGTTCAAATCTCTGTTTGGCCATGTCAACTCACCATGTGACCTTGGGAAAGTCACACTCCCTCAGCCTCAGAGGAAGTGAAAGGCAATAGCCCCTCTGAACAAATCTTCTCAAGAAAATCCCATGATAGAGTCACCTTTGGGTCGCCATAAATTGGAAACAACATGAAGGCAGCCAACAACAACAACAACAGTATTTGTGCCCAGTGTTTGAGGATCTCCCCTCCATCACATATTGCAGCTCACCCTAGTCAGCAGGTGCCTTAATATTCCAAGTAGCATTTTCTGGGTCATAAGACTGCTATAGGGCCAGGAGCACTCCATGTCCAGAGATTAGTGCCTGCTACCTGAGACATCCCTTCCTGCAAGATTGTAATTAATAAATTGGAAATTGTTGCATCACTTGTTTTGTCCTGATTAATTTCATTTGGTACATTGGTACTTAGAAAACTATACCTCACACTTGGAATGGTCCCTGGTGATGTCATGGGGGAGGGGGGTGCTTGGTGATGTATTTAAGCATGATACACTTAGCATCAACAACTGATACTCAACTAAAAACCAAAAAGTCTAACCAATCAGATAGCTCTTTTCTGTTGGAGATTATGCTCTTCCAAGTTCTGCACAGAAGAGAAAATGATAACACACCTTTCCTAGCTCCATTTTTAACACCTTTGCAAGTACTCCTTTTAAGACCAGTTGGAAATTGTAGGTCATATTCCAGACTCTCCATCTAATGATTGCTTCCATTAATCAGTGTCTTGCATTGGTTACATTTTCTTTTCTTTGCACCGTCACTGTTGGGGCACCCTATTTCACCAAATAATAATCCTAATATGCTGCTAATAATAACCAAATATTTCAGGAATGGGCAGATGATGACAATAATGGCAATCATGACAGTGATCCAACAGGGCCATCCTGTCTATACTATTCAAAAAGAAGGTGTTGAACGGAAATTACAACTTTAAAATGATGAGCAGTCGACATATCTGATCGTGCTTTCAAGGGGTTTTCTTTTGTGGAGGGAGCAAAAGGAATGGAATGTAGAAAGGGAGGGAAGGATGGGAAAGATGAGTGAAGCTAAGAAATGTAGGGTAGCAGAAAAATGAAAAGGAGGAATTAAGTGATAGGGAAGAAGGTAGCCAGAACTGTGAAAGGTGATGGGACAATGAGAACATGGAGCCTAGGGAAAGAGGAAGAAACTGAGTGCAACTTGGAGATGGAGGAGGGGTGAAGAAGAAAAAATAAGAGAGAGAATGGAAGGAAAAGATGTCCAGACAGAAATTGGGAAGATAGGAAGAAGAAAGAAGGAAGAAAGAGATGGAAGAGGGAGAAGGGAGGAAAACTTTAGCCAGAAGTTACAGGAGTGTGGAGAAAGAGGACAAGAGAGAAATAGAAAGAGGGGAGCAAAATGAAGAATTAAGAGAAAGGAATCAATTGCCTGAACAGAACTGAAGAAAAAATATATATTACCACACTTTTTACTAATGCTGGTGCAGAAAGCAGGTTTATTGCTTTCACACATCAACACTCGCTGACCGCTGTAAAGAACTGAAAGATTTGTATCACATTACACAGCCCATTGAAAATTTAGGAAAATGGTCATGATTTGCATCTTTTTGGATACTATTACATCCCATCCCAATCCCACAACTGTGTAAATGTGCTTTATACCTGACCATTGATTGTCTCTGCAACTGGGAAAGGGATTTTTAACCACATTTCTTTTTATTTATTTTTGTAAATGCACATGCTTTTAGGCTCTTTCAACCTTTTAAAGCAGATCCTAATCTATTACATTTTAAAATATGTTTTTGGTATGTTTCAAGTTAATTTTTTCTAATTATAATTATCTTTCTAATTATAATGACAAAATAATTATAAATTATAAAATAATTTAAAATTGTTTTGAACTGATTAAATTGATTTTACTTATATATTTTCTTGAGATCTCATGATATAGAGTGGGATATAAAATTTTTGATTCTTTCATTATAATCCACATTACAATTAACTAACTAACATAGTTTTTTGTGGGTTTTTTTTAGGCTATGAGGTCGTGCACTACAAGAGTTTATTCCTGTCACTTCACCAGTAGCTGTGGCTGGCATCTTCAGAGAATGCTGGCATGGAAGAGAGTGGGATATATATACTGTTGGTTGAGCGGAGGTGATTTGCATGTTAATCTGTATATTGATCTCTTGTTGAATGGCAAGGCCTACAGGATGTCCATTTACGTAATGATCTACTGCAAACTGGGTCAGCCAGAAAAATCAACTGTAGCAGAACACATTATAAACCATCCTGGGCATAAAATGCTGTTTGAAGACACTGAAATTCTGGACCATGCCAACAACTATCAGGTTAGAATGCACAGGGAAGCCATTGAAATCCATAAACATCTGGACAATTTCAACAGGAAAGAAGAAACCCTTAAAGTAAACAAAGTTTGGCCACCAGTCCTGAAAAAAAAAAAATCCAAAATCAAGACCCAGCAAATACAAATGAAAACCACCCAGGGTGAGGGGGATTCCCAGCAGATAACAGATCATTAAGTAAATGGATATCCTGTAGGTCTTGTCATTCAACAAGAGAACAATACACAGATTAACATGCAAATTACGTCCTCTCAAC
Source organism: Urosaurus nigricauda (assembly GCA_034509955.1). Classification (NCBI taxonomy): domain Eukaryota; kingdom Metazoa; phylum Chordata; class Lepidosauria; order Squamata; family Phrynosomatidae; genus Urosaurus; species Urosaurus nigricauda. The sequence continues at coordinate 77,048,441 of JAOEGL010000006.1, forward strand.
CAACAGTATATATACTCCACTCTCTTCAATGCTAGCATTTCTCTGAAAATGGCAGCCACACATCAGGAATAAACTCTTCTAGTACATGGCCTCATAGCCCCAAAAAATGCACACAAAAAAACTATGGATGCTGGCCATGAAAACCTTTAACTAATTAACGTCTGTTGAAATTTCAGGCAATCCATAAAAAAGGCAAAACAATCCATATTCTGGTAGCTAAAACAGGTTATGACAAAAGATTTAGGTGTGTGCAATTATCTTTTCATGTTAGATTGGATATTGCTTTCATTGTCACCTGTTCAGTTTAAAATCTTCTGTTAATGCTCCTTCTGCAGAATCCCTGAACCACTTCAGTTAAGGCACAAAGAGAAAGTTCTCCTGCTGAATGAAAATAAAAACAGTCAAGGTTTTAATCCAATTGATTTATAGATAATCCCTTTTAAAAAGGATTTTTACAATATAGTGTTTCTTCTCCATTAAGGTCACTGTGTGAAAGTTATTCAGAGAAGGAGTTTATTTTAATGCAGACTGATGCCAGGATACCAATGCAGGTGTTCTGGTGCAGGCCATTGTTGCCGTGCTTGCACCTGCACCGGATGACACCAACCATGGATGTCACTGGATGAACCAATGGTCTGATTCCACATAAAGTACCTTCCTATGTTTCTATCACTGAAAACAGCACATTTCAAATTATATCCTTCAGATAGTCCCCCCACTTTTTTTAAAGAGGGGCATTCCCTCTCTTACACACAGTCAGAAACTGTTGAGACTATTCCTTCATCTGGGGTTGTCAACCTTTGCCAGTTCTTGTTCCTGTGTCTTCAACAGCAGCTTGATCTGGAGAATTACCAGGTGACAATGTTCATCTTCTTGCCATGAAGAGCTTTTTCTTCTGAATTTTGTAGATTGGTATTTTGCTGCTAAAGTTTCAGCAGGCCCATTATGCCATTCCTCTCATCCACACACCTGTCAACTCACAGTTTGGCCAACCTGCCTTAGCCTGCTAGATATTGTTATAGTTCATTGACATTTATTATTCCTTTTTATTATTAAAACATCAAGCTAATCCTTTCTAAACTATTTGCAAAATTGAACTTTAATATCATTAAATGTGGCCCAATCATTTTGATAATGCGTGAGCTACCAAAACCGAAACTACTACTGTGTGTGGCACTCTAGTTAGATTTATATTGCCTATTTAAATATATGGGCCATGCATTATCCACTTACTTGACTTGAGAGCGCACTGTTTATTGCTAGGCAAAGCTATTAATGGAATAGGGTATGTGATAAGAGGAAGAAAATGGCTTCTCTGAGTGGATAGTGAATAGGCTTGTGGTTCTCCAGTCTTGCTCTGTTTGCACATTTTTATTTTTATTCTTTTTTTTATATAAAAGGAAACAGGTTCCTTTTAGAGTGGTACTTTAACCTTGATTCTCCTTCAAGCTGCACAATGGCGTACCAATCGGCAAAGAGCTCATCCACAAAGTGTTGAAATATGTCTGGTATGAACCTATAGAGAGCCAGAGTGGTGTAGTGGTTTTGGTGCTGTCTTTTCCTCCTCATTAATAACTATTGGTGGCTTGACCAAACCCTGATGTTGTTTTTGCCACATGGCTCCTGCTTTTCATCTGTGAAATGTTGGAGGGTATGTTGTAAGCTTACCAGCTTTCAGATCCAGCAAATTCACTTCTAGTTACTTCCTTCTCTTGTCCATTTATGATTCGAGCTAGGAAATGTTGTTAACTGCCCAGAGCAACCAAGAGAGAGAAAAAAGTTGTATAGTTAGGCTCACTGCAGGTTTTTTGTTGTTGTGTGCTTAGAATTTGTTTCTGATTTTTGGTGACACTAAGGTGAACCTCTCACTGGGTTTTCTGGGGCTGAGAGTGTGTGACTCATTCACTGTAGGGCCATGGAAATTATGAGTGAGTGTGCATATGCCTTCAAGTTGCTTGTCAACCTATGGCAACCCTATGATTTTCATAGCGTTTTCTTAAGCAAGGATTATTCAAAGGCGGATTTGCCAGTTCCTTCTTCTGAAATAAAGGCTATAGCACCTGGTATTTGTTGATGGTCTCCCATCCAAGTACTAACCAGGGCTGACCCTATTTAGCTTCCAAGATCAGACAGGATGTAATGCCTTTAGGGTATTTAGGTGAGACCATGGTAAGTAACAAAACAATTTTCCAGTGGTTGGGGTGACTGGGTGCATGCATTTTTCTGGAAAAACATGGTGTCCCCATTATGTAACAAAGGCTCTGGGAAAGATATGCTGATGGCAGGAAAGGCAGAAATGGGAAATACAGAGCACAAAGTAATGAATCACTTAACTGCAATATGTCAAGGAAATACAATGCAAAATTGGCTGTGACTAGAAAGATTCTGCAAGCCAACATTTCTTTATCTTTATCCGCTGTAAGTATATTACCACTGTCTGAATGACAGAACATACAAGTTGTAAATCTTTCCTAATGACGCATGTTCCTGAAATCCTTGTGAAGCAGCAATTTATTGTGGCTGTGTCAAAGATGGTTAACTATGGTTAGTTAACAACACTGCCCATTGATCATGCTGTTTGAAGCGGCTGTTTCTTTGCTTACCTGAGCAGCACGCTTGTGTTCATCCTCTCAGGATGAATAAGAACAGGATGACCATCTGCATTTGGGAAAGAGCAATGGCTGCCCCCAGTGAGCTCAATAAAAGAAAATGATGGTTTCAAGCTTTGCGTGAAACCAGTAAATCAGCCGTAGTGCTTCTTGCACTGAGATGAACAATGAAAAATAACATTTTGTGGACTGCTTGCTTCTGCAAAAGCAGCTGAATAAAAAGCTTCAGAACAAATTTCCCCTAAAGGGTCACACGGATGAGATTGTTCAAGGTGATTACTCACACCTTCTGTTAGATGTCTTAGGGCCAATGGGTCTGTACACCACAGAGAAAGCCTTGTGAAGCCATCCTTTGTTTTGCTTTCTTGTTAGAAAGCACACTCTTCACCCTCTGTGTAATGGCCCCAAAGTCAGGAAAAAACGGATATGAATTTGTTGGTTTCTTATTTGTTTAAAATAATTCTATATTCTTTCTTGAGGCAAAGCCTCTCTGTGGGATTCACAGAGAAAGATGCCGAAACAATGAAATTTAAAATAGAGTTAATTAAAACAACATACGACACTGGAAATAGTCACAATGGATTTTTTAAAAACCCACACAACATAATTAAATTGTATATTCAGTTAAAATGGGGTGATAACTGCAGCTGCTCCAGGGGGTATTTGTCTGCCTCTGGGAGCCACATGGATTGCCTGAAATGCCAAAACAGAACAGAACAGAATTCAGCAGGGCCGAAAACAGAGCTATGAAATTTCTGGAAATTTTGTAGTCATGGGGAAATGACTTTCCCCCCCATTTTTAGGGAAGAAATGAATTGGGAGGAATGGAAGAAGGGGATATTAATATCCTTTACCATGAAACTCACTAGGTGACCCAGGGCAACTCACACTCTCTCATCCTCAGAGGATGGCAATGGCAAACCTCTTCTGAAGAAACTTGCCAAGTAAACCCCATGATGGGTTTGACTTAGGGTCCCCATAAGTCAGAAATGACTTGAAGTTACACAACAGCAGCAATAACAACACTCTTTACAGTTTTTTTTAAATGCAGGAACACAAAATGTCTTGTGGGAAATGTAGTTTGCCATAAAATGATCATGTTTGATATATTAAAACTATAGTTTTTACCCCCCCCCCCAATGTGCTTTGTTCCATGGTTACATAGTTTTTAGAAATAACTATGGGGAAGTAAATATATGAACACCTCACCTCAATTATTTATTATTTATTATTCTATAATAAAATATTATATAATTCATGTTTTTCACTGTATAAAATTTACACACACACACACACATTTTTCTGGAGTTACTAAAAACATTAAAAAAAGGAGTTAAGAAAAAATTAGAAAACAATAGGGGTTTCCCTGATTCCACCCCCCCCCCTCCTGGCCTGAGCCTTTACATCTCTAGGGACTTATCAGACTGGAGGAATTTCTGTTAATTGTGAATGGAGCCAATTCAAATTCACGTGAATTCCAATTGCGCTTGGAATGCATTCAGAATGACTTCTCATTACCCAAAAATGACCTCCCATTGCCCGAAATTGTGTGAGATGATTTAATTCGCAATAAAGTAAAACCTATGATTGCGTTCAGAATGACTTCCCTTTTGCCCGAAATTGTGTGAGATGCTTTAATTCGTAATAACGTGAAACCCCATGATTGCGTTCGGATTGCCAATGGATTATACTTCCAATTTCCGACGTCTGATAAGGTCCTTTGACAGAGGTCTGCTCTTGGGCCAGGATCCTACATATAGCTGGCAGAGAGTAATACTTCTCCAGCACAATTCCACTGGGCTGTCTTCTGATCCTCTAGAAGGCAGCATTCCCATGGAGAGAGTGTACGTCCCACAGCAATCTAGTGACCAGGGAAGGGTGTCATTACAGTAGTTCCTGGGTTGTAGCTGAGAGATGTCACTTTCCCAGATCTCCACTGAGTATGTGCATTTTGTCCCTTCCTCTGAGATAACAGTAGTATAAGAGTGTTTGTAGATGGGCTCAGCACACCTGCAGCTCAGTTGGAGCTGTTTTAGCCATTCCCATGGATAAATCAGGTAGTAAATACTCATCAGATACTGGAAACAACATCTATCACCCACTCTGTGGGAAAGTCATCCAAGCCACCTCAGATTGTGGACACATGAAAATGGATCCTGCCTACTCTTTTGCATGTCCCTCTCCCTGTCTTGGATTCCCCAGCTTCTGACTGATTCCTTGGCTTCTTGGCTTTAGAGCTGCTGATTACCCATGCAGCTTATTTCCTCTCCCAGTAAATTATCACCTGTTGAAGAGTTTGTTGTTGTTGTGTGCCTTCAAGACATTTCTGATATATGGTGGCCCTCAGGCGAACCTATCCTGGTGTTTTCTTGGCAAGATTTGTTCAGAGGAGGATTGCCATTGCCCTCCCTTTAGGCTGAAAGCATGCAATTTGCCCAAGATCACTCAGTGGGTTTCATAGCTGAAACTATGAAAAATCTAAAGCTCTCCAGAAACAAACCTGTCCCTCTGAGCAGTTGCGTGACCAACACCAACCCACCACATACAATACAGGAATGATATTCATCCCCTCTTTCAAAAGACTGGACCATGCATGGAATATACAGATTCTGAGTGTACATTACTTTTCTTTTCTTTTTTATCTAACTCTTTGCAAAACTTCCTGATTTTCTAGTTACTGAAGGTCCACCCTATCCCCACTTCCTTTTTTCTGTTAAAAAATTGGCTTCCAAACTTGAGACTCAGCTTGAAACATGTCTTGAAAGTATCTTCCAAGGACTTCCAACTTGATGGTAGAGACTGAAAACCTGAGTTGAATAAATCACTGACTAATAGTTATATATATATGATATGCTATCAAACTGCCTCTGTTCTCAATCCCTTATTTTAAGTTTCCACTATTGATTAATCTTAGTAATCTTCAAACCCAACTACTGAACATTTCTCCTGTTGTATCTGTAAGAAAGCAATTACTGGTTCCCCATCTTTCTTAAAACTACTCAGAGATTTCTCTTTAATTAAGACAGTCAAATTATCCATCACAGCCAAATCATACTATTTCAATATCCATTCTTCCTTTGTTAAGGTTGTCTTGTCCTTCCCTTTCTGTGCATACAGAAGTCTCATGGCCATAATGATATCTTGTATAATTCTCCCATGCTTCATTATAGAAAAAGTTCAGCTTTCAGTTTCAGTTTTATCTTCAGCTTTTGAATCAATGTAAAAGTGAAGGCTTTCATGGCCAGCATCCATAGTTTTTTGTGGGTTTTTCGGGCTATGTGGCTGTGTTCTGAAAGAGTTTATAGCTGATGTTTTGTCAGCATCTGTGGCTGGCATGCCAGCCACAGACGCTGGTGAAACATCAGAAATAAACTCTCTCAGAACACAGCCACATAGCCCGAAAAACCCACAAAAAACTATAGTTATGAATTAGTCTATGAACCAAAGTCCAAAACGTTTTTGCTTTATCACATGTCCACTACAGCAAACATTACTTCCAGCAAACATACTAGTCCTTTATATATTGTCGAGAATATTTCAGGCATCAAATACCAAAAGTACATCATCTTGTTTTTTTTTAAAAAATTTAAGATCAAAATTTAATATAAATTTTAGTCTCTTTGACCACATTTCTCCCATCACTCTGTTGATAAATTATGACCAACATTTTGAGCCCTTGCTCTCGTATATTCTTGAACTTGTCTCCCCCCCCCGTTCCCATTTTCAACAATAATTTATAAATTTTACCCATCAAATGTTCATCTCTACAAAGTTGAGAGATTACATAGTTTAACACAGTTCTCATCTTGGAACAGGGAGATCTATGTTCATATCCTGGCTTAGTTACAATGCTTACTGGGTAACTTTGGACATGTCAATGCCGTTCAACCAAAGCAAACTTACATAGCTGTGGTGGTGATAAATAGAGAAGGGAACCATGTATAACAGCTCTGTATATTACTCATATTGTACAGAATAAACACAATCATTTTGTCATAAAAATGAATTTCTAGTGATAATATTTTGGTTTTGTTTTGCCAACAGGTTGTATGTATGCATGTATTTATTTATTTATTTATTTATGTTGTTGTTGTTGTGTGCCTTCATGTTGTTTCTGATGAAAATGAACATATCATGGGGTTTTCTTGGCAATTTTCTTCAGAGGTGGTTTGTCTTTGAGGCTGAGAAAATGTGATTTACCCAAGCTCACCCAGTGGATTTCTGTGGCTGAGTGGGGATTCAAAACCTTTTCTCCAGTCATAGTCCAATGCTCAAACCACTATACCATGCTGTCCGTTTGATAGCAAAAACATATATAATACAACACCAGAGGAAGCCTGCAAGTGATATACAATCATGTAACTGACAGGAAAAAATGTAAAGTGGTGTGAATGCAAACTGTCGGAATTGGGGGCGGGGGGAGAGAGAGGTGATTTTTTTCAACAGTTCTAGATTAAATATTTTGTTCAACTGGAAAATATGCTAGTTTAACTTTCTTTGGCCTGTTCTATATTTCATCTCAATAAATGTGTTAATTGGCTCATTTCTGCTGGGATTCTGTGCGGCTACCCAACTTCTTTTTGTTAATGAGAACAGTAATGATATATATATTCTTTTTCTGCATTGCAATTCCATCTCACCTCATTGATCCTCTCACCCAAGCATTTGTGCAATCTTCTGTTGATTCCACACATTTGTTATTTGTGAATTCATGTTATTCATGAAAAGGGCTGGCCAAAGGAGGTAGCTGGCTAGGAGGACTGGTGGCCTTTACTGCTCCATCCACTGAAAGAACCCTGCTCTTGCAGTCTCAGCTCACTCACGCTCCAGCCCACTTTGCCTACTCTTGCTTCTGTGTTGTCCACCACTCCTCCATTTCCTTACCCATATTGTCCTGCTCTACTGCATCACACTCTGGCCCTCCATTCCCTGCCTTCTACATTACCTAAGTACTCACTCACCCACTGCTGCTCCTCACACAGTGGTAGCAACAGCAGCTGCTTCTCCTTCTTGGTCCTGCCTGTTGTATCCTCCATTTTCTGCAAGGAAAAACAGAGAAGTTAGGAGAGACTATAGCAGTTTGCTTTTGCTTAAGTCTACTGGGAACAGCAAGATTCCATCCCTCCCTTCCCTCCTGCTGAGTTAATTGAGTACCAACTACTTTTGCACTTTGAACTCAGTTGCTATAAACTACGGGGCAGTACAGACAGGCGGCTAGCTGCTGCTCATGTAAGCCCTGTGTCTGTGCTGCAGCATCCGCATGCTGCAACACAGACGCGCACTCCAAAAGGAGCTGCTCTAGACGACTCCATTTTGATGCGTCATATGACAGCTCTTCTGCCCTATGACAGCACTTCCGCCCAGAGGCGTGTGGGCGCCCGGGCACTTGCACGTCACAAGGCTGAGCCCCGTGTGAATGGGGCTGCAGCCTTGTCATGTAAGAGCACCATCGAGCCCTAATAGCTTGTCTATATCGGGCTAATGGCTTGTCTATATCGGGCCTAAGTTCAAAGTTCAAAAGTAGACTCAAGCAAAAGCAAACTTTTGAAAAAGGGACTTTGTGTAAAGAAAATGGTTTGATGTACAGTCACACATATTTGTACAATAGTATATAAATATCTGCCAAAAATTTCAAATCCAAATCAGAGGTTTTAGGCCTCTACGTCTGACCCTCACTATTTGTTCTGTCTTAAAAGCCACAATTGCTTTCATATATGCTACTTGGAACAGAAAATCAACAGCAAAAAATCAACTGAGCACAAAAGCAGATTTTATATTATGATATAATATGAATGATATAAAAATGATATTAATACGCTTAATGTGTTTTCATAATACATCCAGTCTTTGAGCACAATTTTCTCCTTTGTTCACAGTTGTTAATTTTCTGCTCCATATTGCTTCAATGAAGTGCTCTTTTGCATTTCTGGACTCAGTTTGTAGTAACTGAAGTAAACTGAAGACAAAGAAATAAAGTGGGAAGAGAAGCTGAGACCTTTTAAAAGCAGGTGAAATAGTCTGATTATTCTACCAAGATTTTGAAATTATTCATAAGAGGGCTTGGAAGGAAATAATGATTTGCAGAAGTGGAGTAAATTAAAGTTGCCACTTTGGGGTAGACTTTCTGCAATAAAAATGAATGTGTTATATAATTTTTTAATTTTTTTTTTGCAAACTATTCTGTTAAATGACACTCATGTTAAAGAATGGCAAAAAGATACTTTGGCATTTCTGTAGTTGGGCAAGAAATCAAGAGTCAGAATGAAAGTCCTTGTGGCTCGTTGTTAACTACCTTGGAGTCAACCTCAAGTCATGGCGGCCCTGTGGATGAGATCTTCAAGACCCCTATTCTCAACTACTCTGCTTGGGTCCCTCTGGCTTCGGACCATGGCCTCCTTGATTGAGCTTGTCCATATGGCTTGAGGTCTCCCTCTCTTTCTACTGCTTTCCACCTTTCCTAGCTTTATTGTCTTTTCTAACAAGTCATGCCTTCTCAGGATGTGGCCAAAGTATGACAGCCTCAATTTAGTTATCTTGGCTTCCAGGAATATATCTGACTTTATCTGCTCAAGGACTGATTTGTTTGTCTTTTTGGTTATCTAGATCACAAATGGCAGAAACACCAACGCTTAACTGACAAAACACTCCATAGTGATCTCCTTCGTTCCTACGGAGTGGCAATTGATATAGCAAAGAATACGTTCTATGCTACACGTATTGCATCAGCAGAGTCACATCCAGCAGAGCTGTTCAGGGTGGTTAGAGAGCTAATTCAGTTGCCTCCCACCCCGAACCCTTTATTGACACCAACTGAAGCCTGCTGTGTTTAATTACTTTTTGTGATGTGTTTAATTACTTTTTGCTGATAAAATCTCTCTGATAAGGGCTGATCTTGATGCCAGTAATTCAACAGAATCTGTAAGAGAGGTGTCTAATGACTCTGCGAACTGTGTTAGACTGGATCATTTTGAGCTTGTAAGTACTGATGAAGTGGACAACCTCCTTGGATGAATTGGAAAGACGACATGCCCCCTTCATCCTTGCCCATCCTGGCTGACTGTTCAGGGAGGGGATGCAGTAACATCCTTACGTCAACTTATAATTAATGCATCCCTTAGGGAGGGTAAATTTCCATTTAAATTTAAACAAGCTGTAGTGAAACTACTACTGAAAAAACCCTCCCTAGATCCCCTGATAAGGAACAACTACAGGCCAATCTTCTTATTACCATTCTTGGGCAAGATAATTGAGAGGGCAGTTGCCTTCCAACTCCAAGCCAGCTTGGATGAAGCCGATTATCTAGACCCATTTCACACTGTCTTCAGATCGGGTTATGGAGCTGAGACCGCCATGGTCACCTTGGTCGACGATCTCCATCTGGGCATTGACAGGAGAAGTGTGACCCTGCTGGTGCTCTTGGACATCTCAGTGGTATTCGATACCGTTGATCACAGTATCCTTCTGGAATGCCTGAGGGAGGCACTGAGGTATCAGAGGCACTGCACTCCAGTGGTTCCAGTCCTATCTCTCGGGCAGATTCCAGATGGTGAAGCTGGGGGAAAGCTGCTCTCATAAAAGAGAGCTGGCATTTGGTATCCCTCAGGGTGCCATTCTGTCTCCCATGCTGTTTAACATTTCCATGAAGCTACTGGGAGAGATCATCCAGAGACATAGGGCGTGGTGTTATCAGTACGCTGATGACACCCAAATCTATTTCTCTATGTCTCCGACTGTGGCAGTGACCAAGGATGGCATCTCTCCTCTAAACGCCTGTCTTGAGTTGGTAATGGGCTGGATGAGGGAAAACAAGCTCAAGCTGAATCCAGAGAAAACGGAGGTACTCGAGATAGATACCCCTGGCCCAGGGAGGGAGATTTGTCAACCAGTCCTGGACAGAGTCACACTTCCCCTAAAGGACGAGGTTCGTAGTTTGTACTCTTGGACTTGTCTCTACAGCTGTCATCTCACGTGGAGGCGACAGTCAGGAGTGCTTGGTACTAACTTTGGTTGATACACCAACTGACCCCTACCTGGCCCAGAAGGACCAAGAAGCAGTGGTACATGCATTAGTAACCTCCTGTTTAGATTTCTGTAATGTGCTCTACAAGGGGCTACCTTTGTATCAGGTTCGGAAGCTCCAATTGATCCAAAATACAGCAGCTAGATTGGTCACAGGAACATCTAGATCGGACCATATTACCCCAATATTGAAATCCCTTCATTGGCTGCCGATCAGCTTCCGGACACAATACAAAGTGTTGGTTATTACCTATAAAGCTCTATGTGGCTTGGGCCAAAGTTACTTGAGACAACGCCTCTCCCTATGCAATCCGCCTCGCACCCTCAGGATATCAGGGAACAAAATATTAGAATATACAAAAACAAGATTCACAACAACTTCCCAGAAAGCCTTCACTGCCGCAGCCCCCAGGTTATGGAATGATCTTCTGGAAGAAATCCATCTTAGTACTTCCTTGGAAACTTTTAAGAGGGCACTTAAGACGGATCTCTTCCAGCGAGCCTTCTCCAATGAGGATATAAGAACTAACCCCACTGAATTATGATGGAATGGACACAGACGATGATAATTTTAATGAGTAATAATTTAATGATTTTATTGCTGGATTTTTATATTGTTGTTTATATTGTCGCATTTTATATTGATGTTCTTCTTGTTGTAATCCCGCCTTGATTAGAGCTAGGAGATATAAATAAAATTTATTATTGTTGTTATCATCATCATCATCATCATCATCATCTGTTGTATACTCAGCATTCTTCTCCTGCATCACATCACAAATGAGTTGATTTTCCTCTTATCTGCTTTCTTCACTGTCCAGCTCTCACATCCATAGATGTGGGATACAGTGGACTGGACAATTCTAACTTTAGTGCTCAGTTGTATATCTCTAAGATTTTTTCTAGTTCTTTCATAGCTGCCCTTCCCATTCCTAGTTTTCTTCTAATTTCTTAGCTGCAGTCTCCATTCTAATAAATAATAATAAAAATAATAAATTTTATTTCTAGCCTGCCCCTCTGAATGGGCAATTGGGACGGGGTACAAGAGAAGTTAAAACATCACAATTAAAATATCCAATCCCAGTCCCAACTCCCCCCCCCCCCTTAAAAAAGAATTAAACCAAAGGCAGGATGGGGACTGAAAACTAGTAGAAGATAGAGCCGGGAAATATTAAACATTTTCTGAGAAGGCCTGCCAGAAGAGATGCATCTTCAAGGCTTTCTTGAACCTGTCGATAGATGGAATAAGACACATCTTGTCAGGCAGATCATTCCAAAGCTTGGGGCGACTTGCTGTCTAATTTGAATGAAAGAATGAATAATATTGGAAAAATAGCTGACTATTACAACTAGAAGTAGTTGATTTAAAATGTGGATGGCATTCCTTTTTGTGTAATGGTAATAAATAAAGGCTCAAATAATCATTAGGTAATGCGATCTTTGCTGAGAATCATGTTAAAATATAAACCTAGATTCTATTCTGGACTACCCTTATGGAACTCACTAGATAAGGATATTATTATTATTATTATTATTATTATTATTATTATTATTGAGAGACAATATTAAAAGTCAAAAGGGTCATTTACAGAGATTTGTTAATTTTGCTGAATGGTCAATACAGAATGAAAACAATGGAAGAACTAGAAATGGAAAGATACAATTATTAATAGTATTTCTATAGACAACTAAATGTGAGATTTAAGATGGATAAGAGGCTAGAGTCCAAAACACACTGCCGAAATAATCCAGTTTGAGACCACTTTTACTGCCCTGGGTCCATGCTAGGGAATTCTGGGAACTGTAGTTTTGTGGGACATTTAGCCTTCTCTGTCAGAGAGCTCTGGTGCCACTATAACTACAGTTCCTAGGATTCCCTATCATTGAGCCAGGGCAGTTAAAGTGATCTCAAAATGGATTGTTTCTGCAGTGTGTTTTGGGCCTAGAAGGAATAGAACAGGTTAAAGAAGATTTTGAAGTATTGTTGTGCACAGATGATAGTCATCTAAGTGCTAAAATGCACAAAATATTATTAAAAATAGAGATACAACAACAACAAAGACTGAATGATTAAATGGGTCCAGAATATTGACCACATTAGAACAATTGGAAAAAAATGTGGATTAAAGGACTAAGATGAGCTATGATTCAAAAGAAAACTATGATGATGATGATGATGATGATGATGATGATGTTTATTTATAACCCACTCCTCTAGCAAAGTAATTGGAGTGGGGTATAACAAAGTTAAAAAATACAGACTAAAACAACTATTATGCCCCTTCCCGACCCCACCCCCTTAAAATTAGATTAAACCAGCAAATATTAAAATCGACAACAATTAAAAACAAAGTGCAATCTCATGAACAATTCTTGTGCAAATAAGCAATAGATGAAATCAAGAAAGTTAAATAAAGGGGACAAACAAGGTTATCTACCCAATTTCTGTTTCAGAGCTGGGAACTGATGATAGATAAGATGATATACTTATCACCTGAAAGATTGTAAAAATGTGTAAGGGTCTAGTGATAAATGCTGGAAATGTGCAGAAAAGACAGGAACTTTTCTGCACACGTGGTGGTCCCATGAAAAGGCTCAGATTGTTGGAAGATATTTTGGAAGTTAACATTCAAGATTTTTTTTATTTTTATTTTTATTTTTATTTTATTTTTTTGGCCATGATGGAAGGACATCTAAAAAAGGAATACAGAAAAATTCCGCAATACAGTGTGGCTATGCTAAACTTTGTATGCACAAAATTGGAAAGACACTACTGTTCCAGCACAAGAAGACTGGCTGATTAAATTATATGGTCTGGCACAAATTGACAAATTGACAAGACTGATCAAAGAATGGACACTGTCAAATTTCAAGAAGGAATGGAGTCCATTGACGATATATTTGAGAAATCTACAGGGGAAATTATAAGTATTAGGTTATGAGCATTGATAAAATTTCATGTAAAGTAGACGAACAGAGAACATATTGAGAATGAGAAAGTGTAGATAAAATAAAAAATTCAACAGCAACTGGAAAGAAGAAAGTCAATGATTGTATATGGTTAATTTGTATTTATGTTTGTGGCTCTTTTTTGTTTCCTTTTTTTTTTGTAAATATATTTTACTGCTGCTATTAAATAATCAAAATATATTTTTAAAAATAGGACAACAGAGGAATAATCAGGATGGTCCCTACCAAATTGGGACAGCTGGAGAGTATGAAGACCTAGCCATTAAAATATGGATGAGAAAGTGTGGCCCACAAGCCACCTGTACATACATCATATACAGCCAAACGGACAATAACATAAAAACATAGAAACATTCCTTCCTGTCCTGTCCTCTTATCATCCTCAACTTAATATTATATTTCTTTGTTTTATCTATTGCCAAGATCAATCCAAATTCCACCCTATTCAAAAAAGAAGATATACTTTAACTGTTTTACAGTTTGCTATCTATATCTTTAAACCGTTCTACCTTTTGATTCTTAAGTGATCAATACTTAATCTACAAATTTACCTCAACAAAACAGCAATTCTTCCTTTTAATCTATATTATTTAAAACTATATTATATATAATTAATATAATTGCTTATTCATAAATGTAGCTATTAGTTTTAATTATTGGGAAAGGAATTCATTATACTTAATTAGTTCTTTATAAGCAGTTACTCCCAAGACCAAGGAAACAGCCATGGAATCAAAATTAAGCTGTACATGACTTCATTTGGTGAGTGCAGCCTAAACATGAAGTTCACAATGAGACACGATGATCAAAGAGTAGATGTTGGATAATATTGCTCTATATGTTATACCGCTATTATTACACTTTTACAGCTATGGCTACCTCCAGTGGAATCCTGGGATTTGCATTTTATGGAAGGACATTTATCATTCTGAGCCTGAGAGCTCTTGAGCCTCCCCAAGCTATAAATCTCAGAATGCCACAGGAGGCAGCCATTGCAGTAAAGTGGAATAATAACACTGTAATAGTGTGGTGTGATATTGTCCCTAGTTTAAATTTGCTTCTACTATTCTGGATCCATTCCTTATCAACACTACTGTTTTGCCCCATATTTCTTTAACACAATTGACCTATTATTTACTGTTGTGGACACTAGATGTCAGCAGACCCCTGAACAAATGCAATGGGACCATCGGACCATCAACCTTTGGGTAGTTAGAAAACCATTTTCAGGTTATGGGCCTTCATTTTGCTCCTTTATGGAATGTGAGGAAAAAACACACACAGCTCGCCCCACAAGTAGCACCACAAGGACTGCTTCACAAACTTCACAAGTGTAGGGAGAAATGCAAGACAAATTGTATAGAGAGTCTTGTGGCTGTACATATTTTGCCTGGATTTCATGTGTTTGGGTAGAAGAGCTCTCCCAAAAGAGAGTTGTCTTTGTTTCCTTTCCTTTTAGCCTCCAGTAAAAAACCAAACAAACAAAATGCTTTTATTTAGCAAAGCATTTCCAGCCTGTTAGCCTTTTGTTCTGTCGCTTCCATTGTGATACAGGTTTTGTTCCAGTTCTTAAGTAATTAGATTAAAAATCTAAGGCTTTATAATGTGGGCTCATTTATAATGCCCTGACATTTTCATAGATTGCTCAGGACCAGATTTTCTGCCCTGGTTAGACAGTGCCATGTTCAAACATTTGTCTTCTCCCAGTGTTAAAAATGGCACAATCTAATCCCAGCAGCAAATCTGGCCTTTGTTTAATCTACACAAATATCGGGACGTTATCCTTAAACTAGCTGATAAAAAAGGAGTGGCTGTGATGTTTGGCACTGAGGAAGAGTATTACAGAAAAGGAACTGTGGGAATCCAATAATAGATAAAAATGTTAGCTCGCAAGATAACAACCTCCTTCAGGACCACATTAATATGTCTTCTCCTCCTCCTACCCCTTCTCCTATTTCTCTCCCCTCCTTTCCTAAAACAGCATTAAAAACTCATCAGAGTCAATTCCTAAATGTCTGATGGAATGGGAGTTTTTCAATTGCCCTCAGCTTATTTCAATTGCTGCAAAGTGCAAAAGTAGTGCAAAGTGCAAAAATAATTCAGTAGGCAGCAGAGGAAAGGAAAGGGTGCAATCTTGCCCTTCCTAGTAAGTGCAATAATGGGGAATATGTAGCAGACAAATATTGTCCACTTGTTCACATGGTAATTTATGGAAAGATTTACACCCTAATTGTCAAATATAGAAATTAGTCTGAGTGATGTTGGAGGATGTTGTGTTCTGTACGGTTCTTGTTGTGTTGATTTTATGCATCTTGTGGTTCTTATTACTTTTAATTTAATTTTTAAAGAAGAAATTGAAATAAGTAAATAAAATAGAAGTGGTGGAACTGGAATCTGATAGATTCCTCCACTCCCTGCATATTCAACATATTAGTGGATATTAAGATAGGGCTACCACTGTTTGTTTGCTCATTATCTTTAACACCTATAAGGTAGGCAGACAAACATGGTCTTCTCCATGTTGGGAAAAGCTGTTCGTACTGGAATGGGCTGGTATTGTAAGAACTTACCGAATCTTATATTTTGCATATTCAGGACTAAATTTGAGGGTTGAACAATTATTTGGAGAGGAAAGAGCAAAACTGACAGATTTCTCCATCCCTACAGTAGCAAAGGGGCATTGACAGCTGCCACTTTGCTAAGATGGCACCACAAATACATGTCCAGAGTGCCTTGTTCTAAGAAGACCTCCTTTTTCCTTTATGGGTTATATGAGGTAGATTTAAGAATAACTTCTTTAACCCCAAACTAGAAAACCATAACAATGAAAGGTCCTTGGGGGAATGATGGGATTCATCAGGTTGCAGCTCTTTCTTGGTCCCAGGATGTGCATCACCCTTAGTGTCTCTTCCAACAATCTTTCTTCTGTTACTCCTTCACTTCTTCCTTTCTCCCCTGACACTTACCCTACTCCTCCTGTAGGCATAAACTCTCTCCAATGGTGGCTGGTTCCTCCTGTATAAGTGAGGTGGTGGATTTGATCTCATATTTGGAAGACTCAGTATCTTGTATAACACTATTAAAGTGTAGACTGAACTCCACCTCATTTACGTGGTTGTTTAATCTGTCATTGCCTCTCTTTTCCTGCCTTTAATGCTTTTGAGCATGCTGCCACTCTCCCTTTCTCCCTCCCTCGCCTCTCTCCCTCACTGTGAGACTATTTATTTTATTTTATTTTTATCTCGCCTTTCTCTCAAAGTGGGACCCACTATCTTTCCCTTCCTAGTATACAGAGGCAAGTATCATGTATTCCACACAAGTAGGGAACGAATAATTTGAATAGTTTTCTCACCATTGCAGAAAAACAAAAACAAACATTTCTATGCAGTTCTCACCTGGTTAATTTGAAAACACATCCTGAAATCTTTTGGGAAATGATATTATGTAGAAATACACAAGTGGTTTTTGTGTGAGGATGTAGGGGTTTGAGCAACCACCCCCACCCCCACACCCCCCACCCCCCAAAAAAAGGAAGGAAGGAAGGATAGAATCCATTTGAAGCCATGGAGAAGAAGATCTGGCTGCGTTCCTGAACCATCTGAACAACATCCACCCCAACATCCAATTCACCATGGAAAAAGAAAAGGAAAGAACACTGCAATTCCTGGATGTCCTAGCCATCCACAAACCAAACCAATGTTTGGGTCACACAGTATACAGAAAAACCACATGTAAAGACAGATACCTGGACAAGAACTCAAATCATCACCCAGGACAAAAACGAAGCACAATAAAAACACTTGTAAACTGGGCAAAACACATCTGTGAACCCCACTTCTTGGAAGATGAATTGAAGCACCTAGACCGGGCTCTACGGGCGAATAGTTATTCCAGCTCAGACAACAGAAGGGCTGCCAGACCCAGAAGAACCCAGAAGAATGAAGACAAGCAACCACCCAAAGGGAAGGTATTTTTACCATACATCAAAGGAGTAACAGACAGAATAGGGAAAGTGGTGTGGAAACACAACCTACAACCTACATTTGCTGAGCAAATGTACAGCAAATGCATTGGTGGCAGCAAGTGACCATGTTATTTCCCACTAACTGACTGTACAAGTTTTAGGAATAATTTTTGTGGGAGCAGAAGTCATTTTGCTGAGATTTCAAGCAATATTTTGTACTGCAGTGAGAAAGAGAGAAGCATGGTTTTATTTTGTACACTAGTGAGGAAGAGAAAATGAAAATTAACATTTTCTATCAAGCCATTCAAAATTAATGTTAACCAAATAGTTTATATGCCATGATTACATTATAACGGTACAAATGATGCACTGGGCCCACACATACAAAATTGTCCTAGATGTGAAACTGTTCTTGTTGTTCATTTCAGCCCACACCTTAATTTCAAGGGTCATAAACCTAAGTAAACAATGTACTTGTGTATCAACATATAATGATAAATCAGTAATTAATGTCACCTACTTTCTTCTGGGAGCAGTAATTTCCCATTGTCCTCACATTTTTCACTGTTGAGCTTCTCTGTGATATTTCTTTGACTGAATAATACATCTAGTTCATCTGTTATAATATGGAATATTATCACTTCTCGGTTTTTTAGAAAGGTCTGTTAGAGATTGGATTGATGCCTTTTTCTGTCACAGCCCAGATACATTGACTCAAGTTGCTTAGCCAAACTTTTCCAGAAAGATTCATGAAAGCTGGGTAGGTAGGTGTGTAAGAAGCCTGAATTCAAAGTCAACTTTATGCAACAAAACCAAGATAGTTGGCTCTGTACCCTTTAGAACAGCTTCAGCACAGGAAAGGTGTATTACCTTTCCTTGCCCATCACTTTTCTGCTGCAACTCCAACCAAAAATTGGTTCCAAATATGTGTTTACCCTGTATTTTTCCTACTAGGAAATGGGAAAGGGGTGGAAGTAGCCAACCATAAGGTAGTCTCTTATGAGTCACACAGAAATAGGGAAAGGGTCATTTAAAAGGGAAAACAGATTTGCCTTAACATACACTCTGATTTATATGTATAATTACAAATTTAGAAATAATTATTTTGGTATACAATAAAATGCATAATGGAAAAGACTGGGACCAGGTGACTTGTGTACCTGCTGCTCAGTCTGCTGTCCAGGTCTGAACTGTGTTTTTTTTTAATTTTTATTGGGAAAAAACGGTATACATCACATACATAGAAAAACATTCAACAAGCACCAGATGATACATCACAAATCGTCGCCTTGAATCAACAAACAACAATCAACAAACAACAACAAAAAAAATCAAAAGATTATTATTACTATTAACCAAATTCTAGCTAAACCTTCCAGGATACTTTCTTATCCTTTACGCATCTCATACATCAGTCTCCTAAACACCTTAACCTTCTCACAAAGTCACTATCTATCAACTAGTCTAGATTCAAAAAAATTGAAATATTTCTCTGAATATTTCTATGAACTGTTGATGAGCAACTGCAAAATGCCCCGCGTCTTAGGGTTCATTGTTTTTAGATTGGACCTGGGATGTATCCACACTGTACAGTTCTAGAGCACTGTTGTTGTTGTTGTTGTTGTTGTTGTTGTTGTTATTGTTTTTACTGTGTGCCTTCAAGTCATTTCTGACTTATGGTGACCGTAAGATGACCCTGTCATAGGGTTTTCTTGGCAAGATTTGTTCAGAGGCCTTACCCCATTGAATGCCAGGTCTATACCTTTGGAATCCTGGGACATGTAATTTGGGAGGTACTCTGAATTCAGCTTGGATTCCATCCTTGGAAAAAGACAGGGTATACATATAAATAAATAAATAAATAAATGTTTAAAAGAGAGATTAAAACTAGTTAAAATACTCTGAAACAAATTCCAAATAGAGCCTCCTTCGATGCACCATCGGCTTTTCAATGCACAGGCGGACAGAGAGTTTCATGAAAGACTGTGTTCAAAAAGCTTTATACAGCAAGCCCTTTTTTCCTTTTTTTCTGGAAATGAAGTGAGCAGGGATGAAGGTTGAAAACTAGCCTAGGGCTGGAACTTTATCTCAGTGATATTTCCGAGCTGATAAGAAGTGTGAAGCAGGTGGCCAGAGAGACGCACAGAGCCAAAAGAAGTCTGGGGGTCAAAAGAAAGATTGACGCTTTCTGCAGGATTTGCTGACACAGAATATGCCATTGAATTGTATATTTCAGTGGCTCACCTTAGACACCTGGAAAATGGGGCAGATTGCATAGCAGCAATGTGGTCTTGGAGGGATTTAGGAACAAGGGGCTCCTTGTCATCTAGATCTGAACCAACAGTAAACGCAGACACAGTGCTGAGACTGTTATAGTGAGGAAAGGAGAAAGCAGAGTTATCTGTATATTTGTCATGTGCAAAGTGTGCAAACCTACAGAGGATCTTTCATTCTATTAAAATATAAAACTGGAAGCACAATCCTCTTTATTTATCAAGAAGAAAGTTCCATCATATTTATTTTCAGGTGGTTGCACATAGGATTAAGGATGGCTGAGCAATTTGTTCAGTTTGTACTTTAAAGCTCATTTACCAAATATTCGCACTTCCTGAACCAACACATGGATTGCTGTGATGCAATGATTTTCTCTTTTTTCCCCCCAAATAAAATAATAGTAGAATAAATGCATCCAGATAGGGGAAAAACAGGAGAGGAAAGTCTTTCCAAACATATATCTTTAGGACAAAATTGTTCTAGATGGGCAGTTCATTTCAGTTAATGGAGCCAATGAGCTAGTGATGAAGAGTCAGCTTTGATGGGCAGGAGGTAAAGCAGCAGTGGACATTTTAAAAATTTGCCCAGACATAAAATTTAGCTCTGAAAAATAGGACATGCCAGGAAAAAGGAGGGCATATTGTGGGGTGAAATTACAGTTTCCCAGCGTGTTAACCCTTTTAGAGGGAAACAAAAAGATGCAAATATGAAAGTTAAACTGGTTAGAGTTTAGCTTTCATTGACAGAAACAGCAAAAGTGTGCGTCAGACTATTTATTTTAAATCTGCCTTCCTAAAGAATAAAACTTATTCAGATAAACAACAACAAACATACAGTTTGTGGTTTTAAAAAAAAAACCAATAATGCCTTTAAAATATATATACATAAAATCACTAACGCCTAATCTAACTGGTGATGGTTTAGGTAAGGAAAAATAAATCTCACCATTTTTAAGATATCAGGAAGATGGGACAAGCTGACTGCTGACTGCAGTTACTAGCAGTTTAGACTCTTGGGAGAGAGCTGTTAAACTGCCTCCAAGACTGAGCGACAGGAGCCAGCCACATGATAGATAGAATGAGACAGGGAGAGAGAGAGAGAGAGTCCCTATCTATATATAATGAGGCAAAGGAGAATGTAATGTGTACATTTTCCAACGCGTATGGCAATCCTAACATCCTAACATAAGGGAGCTCCATTCTAATTGTATGCTAAATATTGTCTAGTATAGGGAAAGCAGTAGACATATGCTGGGAGATGTGGAACGTAAGGTTCATCTATACTGTAGAAATAATGTCATTTGACACCACTTTAAGTGCTGTATCTACATCCTATGGAATCATGGTTTTACAAGGTATTTAGCCTTCCCTGCTAAAGAGTGCTGGTGCCTTACAAAACTATAGATCCCAGGATTCTGTCAGACAGAGCCATGGCAGTGAAAGTGGTGTCTAAATGCATTATTTCTACACTGTGGATGCATCCTTAGATTCATACATCACTCTTCCCATAAAGGACACGGTACGCAGTTTGGGGGTGCTCCTTGATTCGTCGCTCCATCTTACTTCTCAGGTGGATGCGACGGTCAGGAGCACCTGTTTTCAGCTTCGGCTGATACGCCAGCTGCGCCCTTACTTGGACCGGAGGGACCTTGAAACTGTAGTACATGCTCTGGTAACCTCTCAATTGGACTTCTGCAATGCGCTCTACATGGGGCAGCCTTTGTATCACACTCGGAAGCTGCAGTTAGTGCAGCATATGGCAGCACGGCTGGTCACTGGTGTTTCCAGGGCCAGCCATATAACACCGGTGCTAAAAGATCTCTATTGGCTGCCTATTCGCTTCCGGGCTCAGTACAAAGTGCTGGTTATCACCTATAAAGCCCTAAATGGCTCGGGCCCAGAGTACCTGAAGGACCGTCTCTCCCCACATAATCCGCCCCGCACACTCAGATCTACTGGGCAACAACTATTAAGAGTTCCAGAGGCCAGATTATCAACCACCATGAAGAGGGCGTTTTCTATCTCAGCCCCGAGCCTTTGGAACTCGCTGCCCATTGAGCTCCACTTGGCCACCTCTCTCACCCAGTTCAAAAAGGGGTTAAAAACATACTTATTCGAGCAGGCTTACTCCTGATTGTGCTCTCCCTGTTGCCATCTTTTTCCCTCATTATTAGCCTGCTTGAGTACTGCCATTGTATAGCTGTTTAAGGTTGTTATTGTTTTATTGTTTTATTGTTTTGGACTGGAGTGTTTTTAACTTGTGAATTTTATGTACACCGCCCTGATCATTGGAAGGGCGGTATATAAATAAAGATGATTTATTATTATTATTATTATTATTATTATTATTATTACATTCCTCATATTTTTGATCCTGGTCCTGATGGCACTTGTTAAAACTAGAGATGCTAAGAGAAGGTGATCAGGGATGTTTTCAAAAGTGTGCTCAAGAATGTGTCAGGAATATCAGCATAGGTCCAAAACACACTGCAGAAATAGTCCAGTTCAAGGCCACTTTAACTGCCCTGGTTCAGTGCTAGGGAATCCTGAGAATCGTAGTTTATTATGGCACCAAAGAAAAGGCTAAATGTCTCACAAAACTACAGTTCCCAGAATTCTGTAGCATTCAGCCAGGGCAGTTAAAGCTGCCACAAACTGGATTATTTATGCAGTTTGTCTTGGACCATAGTGGCTGCCTGACTTGCTGTGTTCTTTTGTTTTATCTGCTGTCAGGTCCAGAGCCCAGAAAAGTTACTTTTGGGAAATCCCAGGATCCCCCCAGAGAGCATGTCCTATTAGAAAAAGTAACTTTGTTGGTTCTGGTTATTTTCTTTCTAGCTTGGTTGTTGGGGCTGCATAGGTCACTGATTATGAGTCCTTTGACACAACTTCATTATAGCACTATGATTCCACCTTAAGTACTATAGTTGTATCCTATGGGTTTGCATTTTAAGGAGCAATATTTTGAGTTCAAAGCCATAGATCTCTAGTACCTCAACAAACTACAAATTTTAGGATTCCAAATGATGTTACCATGGCAGCTTGAATGGAATCAAAGCGCTCTAATTGTGTAGTGTGGAAGGATTGTTAAACAGAGGTTATCTGGCTGTGCACACAACGCATCAGTAACATTAAGCTGCTGTGCTCACTAAATTGACTAAATGTGCTAATTTAGTGGAGTTCCAAAAATGCATGCCTTTTTCATGAGCAAAGCGAAGGATACCTTTTGAAAAGTGAATCAGAGAAAAACATTTTCTTTGCATATCTGGGAGATTAGAATACAATTCTCTCCTTGAACTTGTTATCTACCTTTTTGTTTTGTTCTCCCAAGGTTCAAAGAATTCTGAAGTAGTTAATTCAAAGTGTACAGAATGTTCATTAGAGATTCAACATGTGCCTGAAAGTCCAAATCACTAGTTAACAGATGCAGAGTCTGAGTAGGTTTTGAGTGAAAGACTATAACCTCATTTTCCCTGCCTGTGCTTCAGTTTCTACTGTTGTGTGTTAAATTACACACACACAACCACACACACACACTTTTCCCAATCTCACTCTGGTACTACAGTCCCAGGCACACTGGTCTCCAGGCTTAACAGAGTAAGATATAATGGAAAAAAATAGAAGATCTGATGTCTGTTAGGAATAAAGGGTGGAAAACTGGAGGTGAACCTACTGGTGGAACATCTATAGAATGTCTATAGAATGCCTATGAGACAGAGACCCCATGATTGCGTTCGGAATGACTTCCCATTGCCTGAAATTGCATGAGATACACTCATTCACAATAATATGAAACCCCATGACTGCGTTCAGATTGCCATTGCATTATACCCCCAAATTCTGTTGTATGATAAACTCCAGAGAGACACAGAGTTTGGTTAGACTAGTCTTCTCATTGGTAACATCAGTTGGAGAAGTTATAAGTTATAAGTTCAATACATCTGGAGGGCATAGAGTTAGGAAGAGCTGACCTAGGAAATATGAATTACATTTCATTGAAGAATATTATCTTGACATAACAGTAATAATAATAATAATAATAATAATAATAATAATAATAATAATTTATTTATATACCGCCCTTCCGGTGATCAGGGCGGTGTACAACATATGCAAACATTAAAACATCATAAAACATCATAGATTAAAACAATCCAAATACAATAAAAACAATTTCACCCAATGCTATATACAATGGCAATACAATAAGCGGCTTACATGACAAGGCAGAAATGGAAAAGGCCCATTCAAGAGTATGCCTGCTTAAATAGGTAAGTCTTCAAGTCCTTCTTAAATTTTTGTTGCAGTCAGATTCATAGGAAATTAATGAATCCACCTTTAGTTGCCAAGGGGGTTGCATCCAGATTTAGTCATATCGGTCAAGTGGTCTATGAAAATTGTACCACAATCCATTTGTCTGACTATAACATGCTACAAGATGCTTTGTCATCAATGGGATTTGAATCCCACTTATTTCAGTGGATCTTCTGCAAGTGTGACTAAGTTTGGAGCCAGTCTAGTGAAAGCGATTTGTAGCAGAACTGAAACAAAGGCAAAATACAGTGAATTAATTGTCATTAGTTGTGGTGATAGCTACTGAATTAGATAGCTTGAAAAACAGATTAGACAACTAGATGGAAGATGGATCTATAAATGGATAAGAGCCATTATGGCTATATCCAACATCCATACCTCAAAGGCACTATCGTTCATTCTTTTTCTCATCCTCAGGGATGAGTGCCATTGCTTATATAGCTGAAATGGCATTGCCTCACAAAAGATGGAGTTATTAATATGGCGGGGGGGGGGAGGAATAAGGATCTAGAAATTTAGGGGGAAAATAGGAAATGATAATCCCAACAGATGGAGGAGGAAACCTCAAAACAGCCCAATGAGGACAGAGCATGGCGAATGACCACTGAATCTTGCTGAACTGTTAAGTGAAAAATCAAAAATATTTAGTAATATGGAGAATGGAATGGAGTATCATAGAAAGGAGTATGCCTAGCTGGCTGAATGTAACAATGAGCAGGATCATTGCATATTGCAACATTTTATTGTTGGTCCTGCTGGTACACTTGATTTCCAGTTTCTGGAAAGCAACAACAGTAGAAGTTTATTGTTTTTGCTTGGGTGGCTTCCTTCTTTTGCATATAATTGAAATGCATGTTGCCTTTGTAAATTCCCAGGAAGAAATGTGTTCTAATGGAAGAAGAATAATGGTGTTCCTGTGCTGGAGCCAGAAGCACTAACAAAAAATGCATTTCTTTTTCTTGCAGTGAGGAAATGATTTTTCCACCCTCACCTTGCTTTGTGTCTTGATTTATATTCATTTTTGCAGAAAGCATAATTTGTTGGATGAAAATGCTGTTCTACAAGTTAACCTTTAACACACTAAATCTCTATCGTCTTTCTGGGCCCAGTGCCACAAGTTTTTTTAATATATATATTTAGTGCAAATCCATTTATTTTACTAAGCTTGCAGGACATTCAGTCAATCTACACATCTTGTAGCTGCCTGTGGCCTCATGGGATTAAAGTCTTGTGTATCAAATGGTTATGAAAAATAAGGGCATTAAGGAGATGTCTTAAATGATCACTATTTATACATTCTGGAGACGTGCATGATTCTTTAAACGATATATCAAACAGAATGAAGCTGGCCATTAGAGGGCACTTCATACTAATTGGAGCAATGACTCATTGATTTGCATTTTTTTCCAGTCTCCCAAGAATGATTAAGTAAAAGTTCTGCTCATTCAGAGATGATGAAATCTTCAGTATAACTGTACCTTTCAAAAGAAACCAATCATAAGACTCAATTGATATGTTAAAATGTCTCCTGCAAGTTTTGCATTATAAGAAAAACATACTTTCTTACAGCTTCTTTGGAGAAAGGTTCTTTAGTCCAGGAAAATAAGATCCCTGGTGGCTCAGTAGTTAAATGCCCGTACTTCAGCCATTCACTCACAAACCACAAGGTTATGGGTTCAATCCCAGCCAGGAGCTCAGGGGCAACTCAGCCTGGCATCCTTCCAGAGTTGCTAAAAAGTGTACCCAGCTTGATGACAGCGATTAGTTTACACATTGTAAACTGCATAGGGAGTGCTTAAGTGCACTGATAAGTGGTATAAAAATGTACTTGCTATTGCTCTCTGACTCTCAACATTAAAAAAAAACAAACAAAACTTTTTTGGGCTACATTTTCCAGAATCCCCATCTGGTTGGGAGACTGTGGCAGCTGTATTTCAAACAACAACAACAATAGTGATGATGACGATGTTTATCTTTCAACTCCATTCCAATCCTTTGCTACCTTTCATAACAGGAGTCTCTTTTTTTAAAAAAATCCTCTTCTTCTCAGGCTATAACTCTTGGCCTTATCTGCTAATGTTCTGTCTCTCCACCTGCTACTGGGCATTGCCTGTTTCTTCTACTAGCTTAAATATTTTCCTTGATAACAGCAGCCCCACAGTATGGGGCTACATTATTCCTCTGAGAATAAGAGAATGGAACACTTTTTTTCCACCCCTTCCTTTTATTATGTCCTTCAGCCATTCTCATAATGGTAACACAGAGGCCACAGAAATTGATTTCCAGAACAAATGGATTTTCTTTAAAACAGATACTCTGTGTTTCCCTCTCTGTGTGTGTATGCGTGTGTGTGACAGAGAACATTTAATGTAATTGAGATTATTTTACGCTTTCAGGAGCTGTGTGTCATGGTGTGAATACTGTGTAAGACAGGCCAAAACATCACACATCATATTCTATAGAACCTGCATGAACCAGATAAGAATCTGGTCATTACTTTCATTTCAAAGAGTGAACATATTTAACATTTTCCTCACACACAAAACGCTTATTATGTGACTATAATGTGATTGTTCCCTTGTATTCCCAATTTCTTTTCTTTGCTTTTCTATTCTTCTGCCAGAAGAAATGCCTTCTTCCAAGCTGCAGCATCCAACTTGGGACATAGCTTGCTACAGTCCATTATATAATTAATAAACCAGAGCCAGCATGGAATAGTGGTTTGAGTGCTGGACTATGACTCTGGAGATCAGGGTTTGATTCCCATTTAGCCATGAAGCCTACTGGGTGACCTTGGGCAAGTCACATGCTCTCAGCCTCAGGGGAAGGCAAATGGCAAACCTCTTCTGCACAAATCTTGCCAAGAAAACCCCATGATATGGTCACCTTAGAGTTGCCATAAATTGCAAATGACTTGAAGACACACAACCCCCCCACACAAACCCTGTCACAGTAGAAATGTTACTTAATTGGGGAAAACCACTGGGGAAGAAAGAGAATGTGGAGCTCTTCTACTGTATACTATTTCAGTTGCGCCTACTTTAAAAAAAATCAAATCCAAGAGCTGAATAATTGTTATGTCAAGAAAAAGAGGATGAACACAATGTTGTGGCTTGTGTGGTCCTAATTTTAATACACACACATAAAATTCCCCTTTGGATACAGCATGAAGGAAAAGGGTAAGGGGACACCAAGGCTTCATGTGTTGCAGACCAACACCTACTCAAACAGGCCATTATGCAACCAGTGTCTGGTAAGCACCTGTCAATGGTTGCCATAATTTCCAATTTATGGGGTGAGCAAAATGGTCCACCTGTGGAGAGGCACCCTGCAGATGCCCAAACTGGAGGTTGGCCTCCCTCCAGCTTCCTTCCTCCCAATTTAACTCATGCCTGATGTTCTGTTTCCCTCCCATACCCACCATGAAGAAGAGCCAGTATGGTGTAGTGGTTGAAGTGTTGGACTTTGACTCGACCTGGGTTTGATTCCCAGTTTGGTCATAAAACCCACTAAGCGACCTTGGACAAGTCAAATGGTCTCAGAGGAAGGCAATTGCAAACCTCCTCTGAACTAATGTTGTCAAGAAAACCCTGTGATAGGTTCGCCTTAGGGTCCCCATAAGTTGGAAATGACTTGAAAGCACACAACAACAACAACAACAACAACAACAACCACACCACAAGAAGAAGCCAGCCTACTTTGGCAATACATTTTACATTTTCCTTACATAAGAAAGTACATTACATTGGGCCCTTGGTATCCGCTGGGTTTTGCTTGCAGGACCACCTGTAGACACCCAAAATCTGTGGATGCTCAGGTTTTATTAAATACAAAGGGCATAGTGAAATGGTTTCCCTTAGATAAAATTGCAAAGTCAAGGTTTGATTTTTGGAATTTGTATCTTTTGAGACTATTTTCAAGCCTTGGATGGCTGAATCTGTGGATAAAGAAACTGGTATGTGAAAATAATGCGATTATTCCCTTGTATTTCCCTTTTCTTTTCTTTTTTTTTCTGCCAGAAGGAATGTCTTCTAAACTGCAGCTTCCAACTTGGGACATAGTTGGCGACAATCCATTATGTAACTGGTAAATCCTGCAACATTGGGAACTGTTAGTTAATTAGAAAAATGCGCTGGGGCAGAAAGAGAACATAGAGCTGTTATGTGCTCTTTTTGTACTTTCTCTCTTTTTTTTTCTTTCTTTTTTGCTCAAGTCAAAAGCTGAATGACTGTTCTGTTTCCCCCTTATTCAAAAGTTTTCTATGATGAGTGTAAATGAGGCTTAGATATGTATGACATAAGTAGGCTGCAAAGTAGCCTTTACTGTTTCTCCTTGCTGTTATGCCATTGGGTTGATGTTGAATGATCAAATCTAAGCAAGCACCAGTGGGGAATTTCTGGGATGCTTTCCATCCTCCCTCCCCTGTATTTTAAATGTGCATTCATTGAAATCTGATTTAGGAATACAATGATTTTTCTTTTACACTCAGCATCCTCAAGATTAAACTGAATCCCCAGATGTTTCACAAAATTAAATAATCTGTTTATAGGGATAAATAACAGTAGCAGAAGAGAAGTGCACTATGGAGATGAGATGCTGTCCACTGATGATCCTGCTTCGGAGCAGCAGTTCTCCATTGCAGATGCAAAGTGAAAACAGGCATTCAGACTCATGGCTAAAAATTCTGAGTTTTGGTGATAATCTGAATGTCCTGCATAATTTAATGTAAAGTAGTTGTTTCATCATATTTGTAGATATTCTTTATATTTTTCACCAGGAAATAAATATGCTTGCAGATTAAGTGCAAGTATAACACAGGCCAGTGAGACCAATGGCCAGTCCATTCCTTTCTGAGAAGTCTTGGCTTCATGATCAGGTTTCCTGCCCATATTATAGCAACAGACATTATAGTTGCTATCCAGCCTCTTGATTATCAACCTTTATTTTATCATGTACTTTTGTTTTTCAAGACCAGGCCCCCAGAGGCCTGGGATCTCAAGAGGTCTCAATCCTGGTGCTTCCCTCCACTTCTCTTTTTTCTTAGCCCTGGAAAGGGAAGGCCAGAGGAAAGAACACACCACTGAATGTGAGAAACACCACAAATTTCCAATCCAGAGAATTGTACTTTGAGAGATCTCCTATTTTGTTTGTTTGTTTCTTGTTTTAATTATGATTGCCCAACATGTTGAATTAACAGCTATACAGAAATAACCAGGGCCCTTCCACACTATACAATTATAGCACTATGATTCCATTTTAACTACCATGGCAACATTCTAGGGAATACTGGGACATGCAATGGGGGAGGGGGTACTTAGAAGGATCAGCCAGAGAGGTTTAGTGCTTCTGCAAATTATAAACCCCAGAATCTCACAGGATTCAATCATGGCCATGAAAGTGAAATCACAGCAGTAAAATTGTATAGCAGAAAGGATGCAGCAGGTATCTGCATATGATGATAGTTGTAATTACAGAAGACTAGTCAGGGAAGCAGCTGGGAATGAGCTAGTTACAAATAATGAGTTATCTGTAATTAATTTGTTTTTCTAATAATGAGGTATAACTACCTTAAATTATAAATAACCAGCAATAACATCATCCATTTTGCAGTGTAACTTGGACTGTTTAGTTGCTAACTTTTACAAGGTTGGGGCCTTAGTAAATGATGGAGGAGGATTATCACATGGTTCAAGTGTTGCCTTGGGTTGTGTTGAGTAGTGTTGGAGTATTCCAGCAAGAAAAAAGTGGACAGGAAAGGAATACGTTTGGTACTACTGACCAGAGACTTGTGGCATCCAGTTGTTTTTTTTTTTTTTTAAGTAATTATAATAACCATTTCAACTACTTTTGAGAAACAGGGGGAAAAGGTTTTACTTCTTTAAAAATGTTACTATAATTTTAGCCAACTGTTTTCTGTGCCTTGGAACTATGCCTGATTAGTTATTAAACAAGTAGTTTGTCAGATTTTAATAGCTATGAGCCACTGCTAATCAGTAGAGCAAGATGCAATAACCATTTCAGATGCACACACTCATATAGCTGTTAGCATCTGCTGACTGAAGCAATATTCCATGCATCTGATAAAGTGGTCTGCAAGCCACAAAGCCTTATGGCAGATCACACTTGATAGTCTTTAAGGTAAACTTTGATATTTTTGCTACAAACGATGAACACCGCAACCTCATGGAGAAGTTTGTTAACATGTACCTCTTCTAGTGGTACAGTTATGAATTAGCAACGACAATAATTTTATGGTTGGGGGTCACCACAGCATGAGGAACTGTATTAAAAGGTCATGGCATTAGGAAGGTTGAGAACCACTGATTTAGACAATTCAGTCACACAACGTATACATAACATTGCACTTTAAAAAGCCAGTGATTAAAAATAATAATAATAAAAAAACTTGGACAACGCCACTAGATTGAAAAGGATAATTGAGAGAAGGAAATTACATATCCATTGATCCAAAATTAAAAAGAGAGAACATTATTCCAAAAATTTATATGTGACCTTAGAGGACAAATAGTACCAGAGCTGTTATTGACACATTTGATATATGGAGACCTAACACTCTAAAAAGGTTCAGTCATTTGTATGCTATTCAGAACTTGAGACAGAGCTGTCAATTTCTTCCTTAGAGAAAAATGCATAACCTGTTTCTCCAACTGTCCAAAGATAGATTAGAAACCTCTTTCCAGTTTGTGACAATTTATAAACGTGCTGATGCACACATAAAACAAATTAATTTTTTACACTGTACTTGTGAATCTACATTGATAAACAATGACAGTAATACAAATGCGGGCTGAAATCCTGCATTGAGTGACATGACTCAAAGATGTAGTAAAATAGTCTTCTGTAATACCCCACAAGCCCACCTTTTCTTAGTGGCAGCCTGCTGAATCCAGTCATTTCCTGGTCATTGTAGAGGTGCAGGGAGGAGAGCATTACATGAGCCCCCAGCCATGTTCCTTATGAGGGGGTATCCAAAAGTTTTAATGATCATCTTTTTAAAAAATTGACAGAAAGATTGTTTTTATTTGTAGTTGTTAACTTATCTCTATGTAGTCACTATGTATATTTATACATTTTTCCCAGTGTATCTTGACCCTCCAAATACCTGATAATGTAGAAGCCTGCAGATTGAGCCTGATGAAGATTTTACACTTTAGTCACTTCTGGCACAGCCAGACACAAAAATAAAAGACGCAATGAGCTGAGTTTCTCAGCCATGTGAACTTAGGGACCAATGATGACACTGACAAAATTTCATCAATATGCCATAATAACTTCCAGGTGACAATTATTACTTTACAATACCCCCTTCTTAAGGTGCAATCTGCAGACTTCTACAATATCAGGTATTTGGTGGGTCAAGATACGCTGGGAAAAAAATGTATAAATCTAGATAGTGACTACATAGAGATAAGTTAACAACTACAAATCAAAACAAATTTTCTTTCAATTTTTTTAAAAGGTTATCATTAAAACTTTTGGATACTCCCTCATAGCTGGACATAGTGGTGTTCCTGTGGTTGGTGTCACCCAATGCAGGAGGGGGACAGCAGGGAGGCAGTGGAGTGTATGTGGACTGTCCCATTGCCCTCTCTCCCTCCTGATGCCTTACTTGCCAGCCCTACAGCTGACATGACACCTGACACCATTGCTGGTGTGTGTGTGTATGGATGCACCCTCCAGACATCCGTTTGGGGTCTAGCGCTGTTTCTCGGGGAACAGCCACCCTAGATCACAAACAAATGGCACTGTTCTCCCCATAGCACCGACTGCTTGGTGGGGGACAGTGCTGCAGCCTCCAGAGGGCTGTTTGGTGTCTTGCAGGGCTGCTTGGGCAAGCAAAAACGGGCTATCATGCCCTTTTTCACTTGCCCAGCAGCCATGCCAGGCTCCCTAGATGTACTGTTAGGAAGGGTCTCTCGCATGGGGGGGGGGGATTAATTAGCTCAAATGCTGCTGAGAGGAGGTCCTAACAAAGCCTTTAAGCCAAGACTGGGTCCCTATATGAATACCAGAGGTCGCCAACAAACCCAAGAGAAAGAGGCACTGATATCAATTAGATTCCAATAACTATATATCCTTTATTAGGAAACACATTAAATATGGGAAAAGCATACACACAAACACACGCACTAGCAGTAGGGAAAGGGTTTAGAAGGGGAGACACCACTGGGGGATACTACCTTAGAAGTCTTCTCTGGGAAGTCCAATGGAATGTGGATGGATGATGGGACATGGCTGCTAGACCTTGGGGAAGATGGCCGAGGGAGCTAGTATCAGAGCTCGGACTGACTTGGACCAGAGAGCAAGCTGATAATAGCATCAAGATGGGATCCCAACTCAGGGTCTTTTATAGGGCGAAACATGTCTGGGGGCTATGCAGGTAGTCTTGGACAAAAGTGCTGATGGCTTGGGCTTTATTAAACTAAGAGCGAGTGATATGCTGCACAATGCATTAGGTCTGGACACAATTCAGAAGGGAGTCCAACTTGTATAGCCAAGTAGTTAGGCTGATGGCTGGCCCATCAAGTGTGAGGCCGAGTTTATTGTCTTACTCAGGAGAGCAGTGGCGATTCTGGTTTGGCGTCTCCCAAACTTCGTGTAGCAGATTTCTTTACTAGGGACTCTGCCCCTCCAAGTGGGCTTGCCTACGTGACCTCTTCACTTGGGGCTTAATGGTGGGTCCTTACATAGGTCAGTCAGGGGTCATAGTACAGTCCACATGTCCCCAAAATTTTATTAAAAACACTTTTGATAATAGTACCACCCCACCAGGTGCATCCCCCTACAGTGTCATCACTTGCACCCCTTAGTGACACCACTGGCTGGACACTCAGCAACAGGCATCTACAGGGACCTCTGGTGGTTCTTCCAAAGGTCCCTTCAGATGACATCATTGCTCTCCATCCAGCTACAGGGAGAGAGCTGGACATTTATACGCTGCCTTCCTTACTTTTCACTGACTAGATAACATCTGGGTTTCTCAGGAAAAGGATGTTTTGGGGAGGATAGATTTTGTTCATTGTGCAATCAGGAGTGAATTGCACTCTTTCCAATTGCACCATCACCACCTGAGCTGCAATGATGTAAGTATGTCTTACAATGTTGTAATTCACCAGCAGGATTCCAACCATTGAGGATACAGTACTTACAACATTTGCCATTTTCTTTGCATTTTTCAAATGCTTATTATCTGTTAACAATACATTTTAACTCACTGATATGCAAGTAGTATATTTCTCACATCTGTTATGTTTATTTTATGGGAAGTGCACGTTTATTGTTGTTGTGTTCCTTCAAATCAGTTCTGACTTATGGAAATGACTATCACAGGATTTTCTTGGCAAGGTTTGTTCAGAGGAGGTTTGCTTTTGCCTTCCTTTGAGGCTGAGAGAACGTAACTTGCCCAAGGTCACCCAATCAAAGTTTCCACCCAGTTTCCATGTCAAAGTGGGATTTAAACTCTGTTCTGCAGAGTTGTAGTCCAGTGTTCAAACCATTACACCATGCTGGAACATTTACCTACTCAGAGAAAGGTACATACATCTCTCAGTGTCGGTAATCCTCATTTTTCATTCTTGGTAAGTATGTAGGGCCAGAAGTCACTGTATAATATGTAACATCTGGGACACTCTAATATCTGACTTGGCCATCATTTAGAGTGAGAACAAAATGATAGTGAAAGGTTATAGCAGAGTACATGCTTTGCATGTTAAAAGTCTCAAGTTCAATCTCTAGCTTTCTTCCTTCCTCCCTTTCCCCTCCCCCTCTCTTATTTCTTTTTTCCCCCCAAATTATATATTTATTAATTGTTATTAATAACAATCTAATTCAATAGTGAAATCATAGACATCCAGAAAGAAAAAGTATAAAAAGAAACAGAAGATGAAAAAGAGACAAATGAAAAAAAAAATACATGTACATGTATAATTAAAACTAAATGAAAGCTAATACACAAAAGGGCTCTGACTGCACCCCCCCCCACTCCAGACTGCCATGAAAAAGAGGCAAAGAAAGCAATGAAATCTATTATTCTGCCATTACAATTCCAGTTAGTAGGCAAAGGGATGTTGTAGCACCTTTGAGACTAACAGTGTAGAAGAAGTTGTAGCATAAGTTTCGTAAACTTGGTCTACTTCCTCAGATGTATGGAGTGAAGTGGTGTCCAGGCTAGACTTTTATAACTAGACTGTATGTATGAACACCTATTACATGCAAAACATGAGTTCAGCTTTAATGATGGTCATTGAGGATAAAAGTAGGAGGGAAGCTGTTACTTATGGCCAAGGTGGGTAGATGTCCATATGCAATTGTGGGAGGGAGTTTTGGAATGTAATATGGGCAGGCTGGGAACCAGAAATGTTAAACTGACTATGTTAAACTGGCTAAAAGTGTCTAGTGTTGTAATATGTGCAGTGTGCTAGGAAACCATTGTCTTTGTTCAACCCACACTATTGAAGGATTGGAGTTTGTGAATATATTGTAATTCAGCTGTTTTTCTTTCCAATCTTTCTTTGTCTTTTTGTTTGTTTGTTCAAGGACCGCTGTCCTTCAGAGTTGGGATGTCGAGTTCCCAACTAGATAATCTTACTACTAAAATTACTAGTAGTGATAGCCACAAATTATTGCATTCTTAGATTTCTTATTGCTCAAAAAGTCCATAAATGGTTTCCAGTCTTAAAAAATCTTCAATAGCTTTGTCCTTTAAAACCCACATCAGTTTGGCAACTTGGACTAACCTTTTGATTTTATCTTTCGCCCTTCTGACTCCCCCCCCCCCCCAATAATTGTACTGTTTTGATCATACTATTATCTCAGTATTTATATTTTTATTATATTTTATACTGGTCAATGACCGAATAAACTACTGATGATGATGATGATGATGATGATGATGATGATGGATGACATAATGGCATATGCTACACAAATAAACTTATTTACTTACTTACTTTCTTACTACAGGTTTGTGCAAACAGTGTTGTTGCTGTTATTATATATTCCTTGTTTCTTCTTTTTGTAGTGACTTTCTGTCATGCAGAAAGCAAGGCAGTGTTAGTATTAAAAGAAAATAAAGATTTTTAAAAATCATAATATTATAGAAAAGCCTAAAACTAATTAGCTGGCTGTCATATTAAAACAGCATCAATTTAAAATACCTTAAATCATTTAAAATATGCAAAACATGATCAATAAATATGTCACCTCCTTCCCGCTAAAAAGACCTGCCTCTCCAGGCAAAGTTGGAAAAGACGCCTGTAAAACCAGCGTTGATAAAGTGTGGCCCTAAGTGCCTTTTTGTGGTGCCCTAGTGTTCCCTAGAACTTTTAAAAAAGAACAACACTGTGGGTTGCTACCATAATTTAATGGCAAACTGATAAATGCTAGTCACTGGGGGAAAAAATGAAGTGCTATACAGTTAATAGGACAGACAATATCATATTCAATGATCAGTGCCATAATCAACAGCATATTAAGTAAAAACAATTTAAGTACTACCAGTATTAAGGTTCATTTGTGTCTGAATATACATTTAATTATGATTAACAAAGCTTAAGTGGGGAAAATTTTATTTGGGGGAATTTTGTTAAAAATGAAATTTAAATGTAAAAAATTAAATCAAATCTAACTGTTTTAATCTGTTTTCTGTATCCCCACCCTTAACTAACCCTTTTCCCCACTCATGCCCCAAACCTTGAGCATATAGC
Source organism: Urosaurus nigricauda (assembly GCA_034509955.1). Taxonomy (NCBI): domain Eukaryota; kingdom Metazoa; phylum Chordata; class Lepidosauria; order Squamata; family Phrynosomatidae; genus Urosaurus; species Urosaurus nigricauda. Next base: position 77,084,316 of record JAOEGL010000006.1, read on the forward strand.
CTTGAGCAGTTGCTCAAATTTAAAAAAAAATGGCTTCTGACTCCATAGAAGTTGGCCATCTCTTGTTTGGAAATAGTGAACTAGACAAGTCAGTGATCTGACTAGGTATGATACAAATGTTATGTATAAAGAAAATAGCACAGGGGAGGGGAGAAATCAATAAATCATGCAACTGTACAGGAGCCTATAGTTATCATGCTCAACAAACATTATATTGTAGTACTATAAGGTTAAACATACAGCCAGTATGGTGTGATGGTTTTAGTTTTGGATTAGCACTCCAGGGCACAAGGGTTTGCTAATCCAAAACCCAAACCATCACACTGTGCTGTCTGTCACAGAAACCCACCGCATGACTTTGGGCTCTCTCTTAACCTCAAAGGAAGGTAATGGCAAACTTCCTCTGATTAAATCATGCCAAGAAACTCTACAATATAGTTGTGATAAACTAGAGCTGACTTGAAGGCGCATAACAACAACAAACCTGTTGCCAAGGAATATACAAAATGCCCTACATTATCAAAATCATCAGATGTGGAATAACAGTGGGATCAGGTTCTCCACCATGCTGTGAAATAAACATATTATATAGCATGTTATTTATTATGGAGTGCAACAGAAATAAATGCAGTGTTGTGTATTCACTATAAATTTAACAGGACACACCTTAAGTGCCTTCATTCCAGGGCAAGAAAAACTATTATGCAGTTAGTCAACTGTCTTAGGCAGCAGATTGTGGTGAACAATAGCAGAACCTCCGAAGACCATTCCTTCTGAACCCATTTATATTTTTGTCTTATGCCATACAGCCTGTCCTGTACCACATAAGTTACCATGTTATCCACAGGTATTGGGGGGGGGGTGCTCTCTGTCTTTTGAAGTATTAATGTAAAATTCAGCTCCTACTTAAGTTGGCCTCTGGATCAGGATGGAGGGCACCTTTTTGTCCTTTGATTCAGGCAGCAAAATATGACTTCTCTGACAGCTATTCAAAGTAGCAATAGATGAGACATTTTAAACTTAATGGCAATATGCAGGTGCCTTCATGGATGAATTCACCCTCAGAATAAAGACAGGAAAAGAAATGGGGTTCTGCCATTGCTAATTTCTACATATTCCAGCATCACCATGTGGAAACCTGCTGTCGGTAAGATGACAAAATCAGGGTAATTATGATATAATTTATTCAGGATGTCAGTATTTTGCAAAGATATTTTGCGAAATCCATAGCAAGAACATTTAAGCTAAAAGGAAGCTAAACAGAAACAAAAAATAGAATATAAAAAGAGGCTTTAGGGAAGATAAGCACAAACATTAATATCTCAAGCAAGAGAGGCCATTACTCTGAGGCCAATTCTGAGAGACAATGAAATTCTGCCAGTGTAACTGAAAAGGCTATTCAGTTCCCATTGACTACAATTTGACAGGATATATTTGCAGAACATTGCTCCAAGAAATAGGTCATCAAGACAATTGCCCTGGACTCCATGAACTGAAGGAAAGTACTTCAATAGTGGCCTTGGTTCAGAGCTCTCTACATGCAAGTGATGGTACATGGGAGGTATGAATGCATGCTGTGTGTACATGAGGCCTCATGGACCTCTAGGCTTCTGACTGCTACAGGAAGAAATGAGGCAAACATGTAAGGGCAGACATGTCCTTGCATGTCCTATTATGTCTACATAGAAGTCAGCACCATTGAGTGCAATGGGACTTCTGGTTGAGTGTAGAGAGCAACTATGGCCAACTGTCAATGGCAGGGGACCTGCATTGGCCCCTAGGGTGCATTTGTGGAGCTGCAGGTTTTTTCTTTGTGTTTTAGTTTATTTTTGCTAAACAACTATGCAATGCTTTTGACACCGTGGGCTGTTTTAGGCCTTTTTTCCTAACCAGGAAATGAGTTGGATTTTGATTTCTGCTTTAGTTCCTGATTAAAGGAAATATGTACCTGGACCTAAGAGGGTTGTGGAGTAAAATCATCTGTATCAGATGTGGGGAAGTATTTTTAGCCAATTTTAAAAAAAATATTTCAAAATGACGGTGGGATCAACAATCACTTTCATCCCCCTGCTGCCCAGGATTGCAGCCTAAGCAAAACTAATACCAGTGCCCTGAATCTAATAATTTAATATCAGCTGCAAGTTCAGATAAGAGACTCTGTCTTCATTAGGTCCCAGCAGGTCACTGAAAAATACATGTGACATTAAATAATAATGGTTACAAATGATTTGACTTTTGCCAGAAGCAGCTATTTCCCAACACTTTAATTTGCTGTTGAAACAGCGATTGTCTTCCAAAATGTAAACTGAACATTACAGGAAATAAATGTAGAAAATTAAAGATGGAAGAAACTACTACAAATGAATCATACTATCTGTGTTGTTCAAAGGCTGGGAGGTCCAACCTGTTGTCAATGGCATGCACAAAAGAGATTTCAGACATTATTTCCCTTTGCTGGTTGCTTTCATTCTATGTTTCAGTTCAAATTTTAAAAGTCTTTAAAGTGCCCCTCAAAGTGTCTGTATGCAGCAGGCTTCCAGGAAAGAAGGAAATATGGTGCTGATCCTTGGCACATGTGGTAGTGGGGGTGCTTGGAAGCAAACAAAAAGCCCAACCTGTTTTCCACATCAAATAGCAAGAGAACTGGTGCTTTAATCCTATTGGTCATGTGTGAGAATCACCTGGACCTCCAAATGTTGTTGAATTGCATGAATAGCATTCCTAGCCACCAAAACTACTGGTAAAAATGCTGGAAGTTGCAGTCTAACAGTATCTGGAGAGCTGAATGATTCCCACCCTTGCTATTCATAGTCCCAGTTAGAGGAGACCCACCAAATTAGTAGTTGGATGGTGAGGCAACACTTATGTAAATCACACCAAATAGGTTTACTTTAGTTGGCACTACTACCATGTTTCTCCAAAAATAAGACAGTGTCTTATATTAATTTTTGCTCTCAAAGATGCGCTAGGTCTTATTTTCAAGGGATGTCTTATTTTTCCATGAAGAATTCACATTTATTGTTGAACAAAAAATTGAACAATTCTCTCTCTCTCTCTCTCTCTCTCTCTCTCTCTCTGTTTATATACCAAATTTAATTTTTGCTAGGACTTATTTTCAGGGGAGGCCTTATATTTAGCAATTCAGCAAAACCTTTACTAGGTCTTATTTTCTGGGGATGTCTTATTTTTGGGGAAACAGGGTAATAGAGTCATGCCACTGGGTTTGGGCACTATGATGGGATTTTCTTGACAAGATTTGTTCAAAAGGGATTTGCCTTTGTATTCTATCCCATCATAGATTTACCTTAAGTCAGAACCTTAACCATACACTAAGTGATGGCGAACCAACCAATTAGCAAACCAGCCAATTAGCAAATACATTAAGCCAGTGTTTCTTAAACTGTCTGTGAGAAACAGGCACAATATTTCCCCCAGTGTGTCAGAGAATGTTTGTGCCCATTGGCTCTAACCTTTTCTTTCTTTCCTGGAAACTTGCTGCTGGCAAGTTTCCATAGATGGAATCCCATTGATTAATCCCAACCCATTCAATAAATTGTTGAATGGTAAGCCAGCACATAGGTAAATCCCATTTATTCAGTGGGTCTCCTTTAGATAAGACTAACAACAGAATTCAGGCCCGCCACTTTGAATAGCACTGCATTAAACTGTAACATTCTTATCCATATTGATTTGACATAAAGAATGCTATGTAATGTTTCAGCCTCAAAAAAATTGCACTTGAGCCACTGAATTGTGACTATGGTTCCTTACATGGCATTTCTAAGGGCTACCAAGACAAGCCATGCTGAGTTTAGAACTACCTCTATTTCTTTTGAAGCTGATTGATCTTTAAGTAGCTATTCCTGCAACACTTCAGTCCACAATTTCATTCCTTATCATCATCTTTTTACTAATGAGTAAAGTTTCCAGAATAAAAATCACATCCATTGTGGGCCCCTGTAAACAGCAGAATGAAACACGTTTTGCCTGAACTTGGAAGTAACTTGTTACAAGTAGCTAGTGTCTTATATTTTATTGTCTTCCCCCAGCAAAGTAGGTGAAATTACATTACATTATGATTGTAACTTTAAAAGGGGTAACTTCAGTCTTTCTGTGGTGTAAGTTAATCACTAAATGGATGGGAACTTAATTTGTTTTACTTTCTCCCACATTTAAAATTTTAAAACCTGAAGTAAAATCAAATTTTATTTACATCAAGCCAATAGCCTCTGCAGTTTTAGCAAGTAGAGTGTATAACCATAAACATGATCATAATAAAATACTGACTTGACTTGAAAACTTCCAGTTCCTTCCATCTCAAATAACCATTTGCAAATTCAGGCAAAAATGGAAACAAAACTCTCCCCTATTTGCCCCCGCCAAATTTAATAGGTACAGTTATTCCCAGAATGCAGAAAACCATGTTGAACCTGCCTGACATATAAACATTAAGGAAGAGAAGCTTGATAGAAAAGAACAATGGAAGCTCCAAAGGCAATGGGTCAATGAATCAACTCTGGATTTTAAGATCTAGATCCAGTAAATATACAGGGAAATACAAGACTTACTTACAATACAAGACTTAAAGTTGTAAACTGCTTAGACATTGCTTAGGCAGCATGAAGCAGTATATAAATGAAGCTGTTTTAGTGTAATTTAAAAAGTTAAAGATATTCCCTTTTGACAAGGTTGTCAAATTGTGTCCAACTGCAGGGGGCTGTGCTCATCTCTGTTACTAAACTGAAGAGTAGTCAGAGGCTACTCTGTGGATCATGTGGCCAGCATGTCTGCACAAAACTTTACTACCCCCATTTCCTCTACAGCTGTGCAACATAGCTGTGAAAAAGCTGCTGGGGGGGGGTGTCCTGGCTGTCTCCGTGCCATTGCTCAGCTATTAGGGTGCACCCAGGCATGTTCTGGTTTCTCTTATGCACCCAGGTTAGATGGAACATGGTTCCTTGTTCCTGTATGTGAGAGAGGTCAGCTTGAACACACTGAGGTGTATCACTGTAGCTGAGTAGTGGTGGCCAGGGGATGGAGCTGCCACTCACAGTTAGAATTGTGAAGCCAGGGCCAGGAATTACAGGATACCTCCTTCTGTAACATCCTTCAAAGTTCATATTCCAGTGTCACTTACAGTGATTGCACCATCCTTTATCACGTACAGGCATGAATGAGCTATCCAAGGTGCTGGACATGTTCCCTAAAACAATTTGGATAGCTCTTGCAAAGTTAAGACTTGAATGGATTCACCAGCCTTCTTTTGGGTCAGTAATGGGCTACTGTGGGAGGCTAGGGGGCGTCATTATCTCTCTGGTGATCTTGGAAGTCCACCCCCACTGCATGCCTCATGGAAAAAAACTTTTTTGCTGTCCCAAATGCCTTCCGGGAAATGGGAAAGCATTTGGGAATAAACCGTTTTGAACCTTGGAGGTAACAAAAATGGTCATGGGAGGCACAGGTAGCCTGTACGCTGCTTGTTGCCCATCCCTGATCTAGGCAGTTGTAACACTAATTCACTATTAATAACATTAATGAACATAGTTGAATACAAGGGTATATAAATTCAGTCTTTTAATAATTAAGCATTCAGAATCCTTTGCCAGGCTCTACAAATTTGGCAGTTTTGATTTATCTCCCTCCCTCCCTCTTTTTTTTTTTTTAAAAATAAATTCCTTTTCCCCAGAGTTGAATAAATGTTAGGATTTTGGTAAATTCTTATCAAAAACATACCACAATGAAATTCTCGTTCATTTTTATTAGATGTTGAAGGAAGAACATGTGCACCAGAAGGGGTCCATGCACTCCCTTATGCTCTCATCTGATGCAGGCTGGTGTGATAAAGTCCATTCTGTCCAAACAAACCAATACTTAGAAATGGTTGCAGAGGTTAATGTGGCATAATGTGCAGAGGTTACAGTGCAATGGCTTACCTGTTTGTAGCAAATAAATCTTTTGCCCTTGTGTTGCCCCTCAGCAAAATCAGTTGGCTTTTTATTACATTGTTTCATCTGGTAGCAACCTTTAGCTGGTTTATTGAATTAATATGTCCTCTGAAATCCTGCAAAATATGGGACCTCAAAGTCTGCCCTATAGCCCAGAAAGGTGATCATGATGGTCCAGTTTTGCTTATCTGATCTTGGCATGCAGCATCTAGTCACCATCATATCATTTTAGGTTAAATATAGTTTTTTTCCTTCTGATCATGAGCTATAATTTCCTCTCAGCATTTGGCAAAGGCCCAGAGCTTCTGCACATCTGAACTGCTCAATGAAGTGATTCATTTCACAGTGAAGTAACTTGGATTTAATAGAAGCCTGCCATGGTGGAGCATTCGTAACTTGGTATATTGCAGCAATAAAGAGGGAAGGGAATGGGCTGGGGAAACTTCTAAATTCTGTTTTATTTATTAGTTAAAACTAATGAAGCAAAATGGATTCATGTTCCACCACTGCATGAATGTTAATCTTCCCAGATGGCAAGAACTGAAAAGTGATCAGTGTTTAACTAAGACTTACTTAAGATTCATTTAAAAACATCAAGTAGACAGCTGAGGGGCTAAGCTGGAGTTATTTAAGTCAAAAAGCTGCTTAACAAAAATGAAATGAAAGTTTGCAGGGGGAAAATGGCTATACATGCATCGCCCTTTCTCTCTCCTCAGGCTATCAATTTACTAACTCCATCACAAACACTATTCTCCTTCAACAATTCCATTCTGCATGCCCACATCAGCCCAACCACCATCACCAGCCTTTGATCCTGATCCTCAATATCAAAAGAAAGGCATGGGCAAGGAGTCTTGTAGCATCTTTAAGACTAAAAGATATATTTTAGACCAAATAGACTAGCTCCCATACTAAAGCAAACCTCTTCTTTTTATACTGAAATAGATGAGCATGCCCATGTCTTACAAACTGATGTGTAATCCTCTAAGGACAAACTATATATACTCATGTATAAGTCTAGAAATGTTAATCAAAAATTGACCCAAAAGCCTGAGTTGACTTATCCACAAGTCAATGAAAGGACTGTACTTTAATTCTTATAAAAAAAGGAACCATCTCCTGGGGAAAGACAAGAGTGTAATCTGTCCTGGAAACACTGATCACCCCCTCTACTATCTTATCCATCCAGCTTCTAGGGTTTTCTGGCATTGTTTTCCTTTGCTCAATCCTTTACATTGTTTGTTACATGCTACTACATTTTACCCTCAACTTATCCATGGGTTATATCAAAATCCGTAATTTTGCCTCCCAAACCTGCCCTTGACTTATACATGAGGTCGACTTACAGTGGCCATTGTGGTCATGCACATGTTGGTAGGTAATAATGCCAATCATTCTTGAGCAAGAGCCATGCCATCTAGGGCTGAAGGGATTTGGAATTCAATTACTTCTGAAGAGACACAATCTGTCTTAGGACCTGGTAATAATAACAATAATGAACAGTGTTACCTCTTACTTGATGCTTTAGACGAATAGTGCACTGGAGAGCAATTATGTTAGCAAAATAATATAACACCTAGCTACATTTTTATATTTAGAGACATATTTTTAAAAATTAAATGGAAAAGCAATATGTTAAGAACAGGTTACTAACACGTTTGCAAAGTAATGAGTAACACCGAACATGTTGGGGGAAAATTAGTAACCCTTCATATGTTATTTGTTAAACATAACATTCCAAACTCTAAGCTTCCCGCCTCTGGCTTAGACTGCATCTGCACTGCAGAATTAATGCAGTTTGACACCACTTTAATTCCCATGGCTCAATGCTATGGAATTCTGGGATTTGTAATAATTTATAGTAATTTTGAGATATTTAGCCTTCTTTGTCAGAGAGCTCTAGGACCACAACAAATAGCAAATCCCAGTAGTCCATAGGATGGAGTCATGGCAGTTAAAGCAGTGTCAAACTGTATTATTTATGCAGTGCAGTTGTAATCCTACATATTATGGTGTTATAGTAGGCACCCTTTATTTTCTTGTCCATTTTCTTGTCCTGGGCCTGCTCTGTCATTAGACAAAGTGGGGCAGCCACCTCAGAACTGATGAAAAGTCTATGTGGGTGCCACCCTTGGCTACAGTGAATGATGGTGACTTCTGTACATCAAACAGAAGGGATTCTTCTGGCTAAGAATAAGTGTGCCTCCTGTATTTTTTGTTGTTGTTGTTGTTGTTGTTGTTGTTATTCATACATTCCAATTTACTTCCTTACATAATTCTCAAGTATACTTCAGCTGCTCACAGCCACCTCAAGGAACCAACCAATTGCACATGCTTGTATTCATTTATGTGTGACTCAACTCCAGGAGAATGTAGGGCCAAGGCATGTAATACCATTATTGTGGTTAATATAATGTTGGACTTTCTTGAAACATAACAAGCATGCAGAGAAAGTTCAAGGAGGCGTAAGTATCTTTGAAAGCATTAGTACAATAAAATATGATGACCTTCTTTAAGGAAGTTTTTCCTTGAATGAAACAATGCAGTTGTCATAGTAACTATTGTGTTATACTGTGTGATATAGAGCTTGGAATGAAAGGAGATTCTGGTTGGAAGGAAACAGCACTGCTCAGAAGAAAGTAAAACATTCAGAATAACTTGATGATTATATAGTTACAGGATGTGGTTTGGACTCAGGTCTGACCAAATCAGAATAGAGTGGCACTACTATCTCCCTCAATCTGGAAACTATATTCCTGTTGATGCAGCACAGAAATACATTGGCTTTTTTGGTTGGTGTGGCATAGGGGTTTATCAGATGACAGAAATTGGAAGCATAATCCAATGGCAGTTTGAACACAATCATAGGGTTTCATGTTATTGCATGAGAGGCTACCACATGCATTTGGGGGGAATGGGAAGTCCTTCCGAATGCAATCGTAGGGTTTCACGTTATTGCATGAGAAACTATCACATACAATTTTGGGCAATGGGAAGTCATTCCGAACGTGATGCACCGTCAATAGGCAATCATGTAAATTCACTGCACTAGTGAATTCACTCATTTCCGAACAGGCCCCACTTTCATTTCTTTTGAAATTGGGAGAAATTCCTTCCGTGTGATAAACTCCATACTCATGTTTAGTTTATGGTCTGTTAAGGTTCCTAGATACTTCCACATATACTATTTTCAAACCAGGTGCCATCCATCATGTATTTTGCCATTTTCCTGCCTAGATGTACTACATTATATTTATCCCAGCTGAAATTCATTTTGTTAGTTTTGGCCCAGCGTTCTGATCTGTCAGTGTTATCTTGAAATCTCTTCCAGACTTCTTGGGTATTAGCTACTCCCCTAATTTGATGTCACCTGCAAATTCGATAAGCATGCCTTCTAGTCCATCATCTAAGAAATTTATAAAGTTGCTAAATAACATCAGGCCTAGTGCAGAGCCCTGAGTCACTCCACTAGTCACTACTCTCCAGGATTGAAAGCTACTGTTGATGAGAACTCTATGGTTCTGATCTATCAACCAGTTACAGATTCATCTAATTGTAACACTGGTCAAGCTCACAGTTCACCAGCTTGCCTGCAAGAATATCATGCTGGACCTTGTAAAACATTTCACTAAAATAAAAAATATACTACATTTTCTACCAAGCTTGTAATTTTCTCTATATAAAAGGTAAGATTAGTTTGGCATGAGCCTGTTTTTGAAAAAAAACCCATGCTGGCAAATTTATTACAACAGTCTGTTTTAAGTGCATACAGTCTGACACTTTAATAATCTGTTCAACAACCTTTCACAGTATTGATGTCAAACTGACTGGTCATTAGTTGCCCAAGTCCTCTTTTTTTTTTTTTTTTGCCCTTTTTGAAGATGGGGACAACATTTGCCCCCCCCCTTCAATCTGATCTTACCTCTCTTGTCCACCAAGAATTTTCAAAGGATATTGACAGTGGCTCTGAGATTAGATTTGCAAGTTCCTTTAGTACTTTTTGATGCAGTTCATCTGGCCCTGGAGACTTGAATTCATTTATGGCAGTTACGTATTCCTTTACTACTTTTTTTAGCTATTCTGGGCCATAGACCTCTTATTTCATGATTTATTCTATTTTCATCAGTGTTTTCACTTTTGGGAGAAGACTGATACAAAGAAGGTATTAAAGAGTCAGCCCTTCTCTTTGTCCCCTGCTAGTATTTCACCATTTTCTCTACACTTTGGCCTTACCATTTCCTTGCTCTCTCCTTTGCATTAAGCATAACCCCAAACCTCCTTTTATTATTTTCAACCTCTTTAGCAAGCCTGAGTTAATTCTGAATGTTAGCTTTTATGAGACACTGAAAATCATTCAGACGTAGAACTCATATTTATTGTGTTCGCATACCCTCAATACCTTCACCTGCTGATTTTCTTTGGATGTCTAAACTGTATTTCTGAATGCCCAACAGAAGTTTTAAGTCACTGTGATGCTTGAAATCTGGGGAGGGCAGAATTCTTATTGGTGGTGTGTATGTGTGTGTGGGGGGGTATATGTCTTTATTTTAGGGACGGTTCAAATTTGCAGACAGAAGGAGTGATGTGAATGTGTGAATGTTTTCAAGTTGTGGATGGTCAAATCAATGGATATGGAAGCCCAGCTATAGCTGTCTCTCCAGATCAGCCCAGTTTGGGACAGGATATGAGGTTCGCCAAACTGAAATTAGAGTGTACAGTTGTACAAATAGATTCATGTCCATTGGCTATGCGGTGAGGGACCACCTATTTTCCTTTAACTACTTTTCTTTGATGGCAGCACCATGGGATTTTTTCTCCCACCACTGCCACCTGCTTGCGACAAGCACTTGTCCTTTTACAAAATATTTTCCTTATTAAATTGTGATACTGCCACCTATGTGTGATGCTCACTTTATTTTTCTTGTGTACACCAACTTATGCGTGAAACCAACTCCCTAATGGTAAATAGCAGTAGTGGGCTTACTTGTTCGAGTCTCAGATAAGCCTGTATGTTAACAATAATAAAGCTTTATTTGAAAGATGGTTCGAACAATGTTTTACTTGGTGAGATGTTTTATGCACTTGTTACTTCAAGGTCTTACTTTCTTGGTTCCACTTTGTTACAGTTACATTTTACTTCACAACACTCTCTTCAGACAACAATAGTTCCTTTTACCCAAGACCCACACAGTCCTTCTATTAGGTTACTTTCTTAAACTTGTTTCTGTACCAGCCACCAAGGCTAACAATATCCCACTGGATATTACACCACAGCAACTCCCTCTCTCAGAATTTTGTACATCCTCTGAATCCCTCACTTCTGGACTCTAACCCTAACCATTCCTATTTGACTCTAACTGTCTCCAATGCAGTTGGATGGTACTGGGCAATGGAGTTACTGGAAAACTGCCTGCAAAGGGCCCTTTCATACTACACAAATATAGCACCGTGGTCCCACATTAATTGTCACAGTTCCATTTGATGGGATCCTGGGAACTGCAGTTTTGGGAGGAGATTTTGAATTCCCCAGTCTCCAAATAACAGGATTCCATAGGATGCAGCCATGGGAGTCAGAGTGGAATCATAGCACTGTAACTGTGTAGTGTGAAAGGCTACAAAGAGTCTCTGCAAGGTCTGCAGGCTCATTAGTGCTTTTCATAAAAGCGCTACTTTCCTTTGCATGCATTTTATTTGATTTTTGTATACTTTTCATCTGCCCTGGTTTTAATATTCTGAAAGCTGCTAGGGTCCCATTATTGGGAAATGGTGGGATATAACTGAACATTCATCATTGTCATCATCATCATCATCGTCGTCATCATCATCATCATGCTTTTGGTGCAAAATAATATTTGGTATAGCAGCAAGTTGTCGAGGAGAGTGTTAGAAAGGCTGTCAGTGCTGCTGTGCTATTTCTCGTTTCTGTGGGACGGATTTTTATTTTGCAGCTAGGAATTTGTGACATAATTTCTCTCATATGCTGGCATTAGCATAACAGCAGCATAGTAAAAGGAGAGTTATTCCTGATATTGCAGGAGGGTAGGGTAGGCCTGCTCACACAACTAAAATGAACGCTTCCAAAAACTCTTCCAACATGAGGCTGTGTCCAGAACGATGATTAATGGAGATCTACATTGTAACAGGAGCTTCTGGGCATAATTCCAGAAAAATAATTGCAATTCATTATAGAAAAAATAATTACCACCAGAGTAGTAAAAGATGGATTTTAAAAGAAAATGTGATGTTGGTTATAGTGTCTTAGAAAGAGACTATTAATTGTGCTATGGGTATGCTGGACTAGAATTCTGGGAGACCAGGATCTGAATCCTTGCTCAGCTGTAGGAACCCAATGAATGACCCTAGGCAAGTTGCACTCTCTCAGCCTCAGGGGAAGGCAATGGCAAACCCTCTCCAAACAAATCTTGCCAAGAAAACCCTGTGATAGCTTCTCTTTAGGGCTACCATAAGTTGGAAATTACTTGAGGACACACAACAGTCAAATGTATCAAATATGTGGCTAGATGCCAAAAATCATTAGACATATTACAAGTAAATGGAACTACTTTAAATTAAGTGTGTAATGCCTTCTGAAAATCTGAAGAAAGGTGCACCAGATTGTGACAAGTATATGATTAGACTGCAAGCAGACCGCAGATATAATTATTTAATTTGCTTGATTTAATATATTTTTGAATTATCCATCCAGACAATAAGTGCTCAAAGCAGTTATAAAAAAAAAATAGTTTTATTGTGGGCAAGATAATGTCTTTAGGCTTAATGCGTTTGTTAGTTCCCGATAGAATAGAATCACTCCATCAATAGGGCATACATAAATGTTGTCTTAACAAGTCCTGTTCATTCAGAGGGCTACCCTAGTTGTGACTAATAATTGGATTTAGCTTTATATCAGCCTTCCCTCATTGTGGTGATCTCCAGTTGTGTTGAATGACAAATCCTATCCTCTCCAGCCAGCAGGGTGATGATGTGAGTCATAGTCCAACACAGCTGGAGAGCATCAAACTGAGCATCAAAGGTCATTTATATTCTGAAGGGGCTTTCTATGTTTTCTGATAATAATAAGACAACTATATTGGAGACAAGCACTTACAAGAATTCCTCCACCCACTTTATTTGATACGACAGCTCTGCCTATACTAATCCATGAGAAGAACTTCTTGCTCCAGTGAAGTGGAGTAAAGTGACACAGATTTCAGCAACAGAAGGAACTATGCTGTTCTGCCTTCTGTGGAACAAATGTTTAGCAAATGATAAGAACAGAAACACATCCTGACCCTTACAACCTCCTGTGGGTTTATGGGAGTTGGAGTCCAGAAGAACCGGAGGGCATGAGCCTGGGGAACCTGATTATAACTACTCAAAAGGGGATGAAGTTTGTTGGCATAGGAGTATAGGAAATCTGGTTTACAGTGAGTCAGACCATTGGTCCATATGATCCAGTACTGTCAATTCTGATTGCCAGAGGCTCTCCCGGTGGGATTTTAGGCTGATTTCTTTCCTAGCCCAAACTGGACTTTCCTGATATTATCTTGCATTTTCCAATCCAAGTACTATGAAATCTGATGCTGAACTGATTTGTACTCTGATTTCTCCAGTACTTCTGGGAATGATACCGGGGTGCAAGTTTATTCAAAATCATTTACAACTCCATTTTTGTTATTAATCTATCTTCATACAGAAACAGCTATGAACACTTAATCAAACAGGATTATGCCAAACATGTAGATAAACGGTGTGCTGGTGATTTACCTGTTGGTCATTCTAGATCTTTGAACTCTGTTTAATTTGTTTCACTTCCTTGCCTCAGAATACCTTGCTTAAACCATTTTTGCCTGGGAGTTCTCTTTTTCCATTAATAGGGCATACCTCCTGGAAATACTGGACATGCTTCTTTCTCCAGCTATTGTATTTGTTCAGTTTTCTTTGCAAGAGTACCAGGCTTATGAAGAAAATGGAATGCCTTTGGCCTAGCTGATCATTTTGGCACTGTGCTCTCTAAGAGCTTATATAGATAACCAAATGTTATGCAAGGCCATGAATTCAAAATGGGATATGTGGATGTTTCTTTACTGTTAATGTTATTGTTATATAAGTATATAGAATGATGTATGGTGTGGCGAAAGTGATTTGGGGCAACTTTTTCTTCCCTCATTTGTTTAGAAGTGACTAAGGCAAAGTGAATGAGTGGATGTTTCCAGACAGATAAAAGGAGATAGTACACAAACAAACAATGGAATTGGTTATCATAGGCTATCATGATGGAATCCAATTTGTATAGCTTTGAAAGTGGATTAGACAAATAAATGGAGGATGGGGATACCACTGGCTTCCTTATCAATATAAATTTTCTCAAATAGCAGAACCTGAGGCAGTATGCCTAAGGATACCAGTTGTCAGAGAACGAGAGCAGGATGGTGCTGAAGCACTTATGTCTTGCTTTTAGGCATCCTATAAACATCTTTTTTTACCACCAGGGGAAGAGAAACCTGGACTGGACAGGGTTTTTGTCTGATGTGGAAAGACCAACAGTTATTGAGAGTTTTCTAGCATAGATGGCTCTTATGTAACAATGAATAATGTCTGTCTGCTGGGTTGTAAATACAGGGGGAGCATTATCAGATCCAAAAGAGGCAGGATCCAAAGACCTCAAACTACATCTGCTGATATTTCTTTTTTCTTCACAGCCATTAAAGGTACTGGAGTCCTGTTCTATTTTGAATATTAGCATACATCATTTTCCTTTTCTTTTAGGTGAAGCATTACTTTAAAGTCATAAGGCTCTAAACAAAAACATTTTCTGGCTTGAAATTTACCAGCATTCAAGGAAATCTGAATTGTTGGATCCAGACTTAGTTAAATGTAGAGTAGTCGCACAGAAATCAATGGGGCAACTTAATCATGTCCCACTTATTTCTCTGGGTCTGCTCTAAGTCCAGATGATCCTCTTTGTGAACTGCACATAAATTAGCTCTGATGTTAGCATGCAAGTAAATTAGGCTGTATATGCCTACATTACAGAAAATATCATAGAACTCAGTGAACATTATGCTAAGTAGGCATATATAGATTATGCCTTTAACAACTGTTCCCCTTCTCATTAAAATGTACACAGTGGTAGGCAATGGCTTGCCTGCAAGTGGGGTTGTTAATCTGCTTTGGATTTCTGTCTGAATATTAGGGAGCTAGCCAGAGTTCCAAACCCTATCCATAAAATGGGTTCAGTCTAACACAGAGAACATATTCACTGACCGATCAGTGGCATCACCAGGCTTGGTGACACCCTGTGTGTGTATATGGGGCTGCTGGGGGGGGGGGAGGTAGACATAGCCTGCCCCATTTCCCTGTGGCCTGCTCATTATGGCTTCTGGGTCCCTCTCTGGGGAGAGACCCAGGGCTGTGGTGAAGCCATGGGGGTGAACTTTCCCCTCTGCTGCAGTGGGAGGCAGGCTCCAACAGGGTGTCACTCCTTCCTGCACCCACCAAGTGATGCCCCTGTGACCCACTGATATTCTTTACTTCACTGAATATATATAGAGATCAAATTAACCTAGTATGGGGATGGGCAAATGGGCCAGTGGAAGCAGCTATTTTTCATCTGCAAAACACCCTATAGGGCCCCATTGGCATGCCCAGTGTGACCAGACATGACATTACTTCACTTCAAATTTCATTTTAGGCCATTTTAAAGAGGTTTTTGAGGAGATTTTAAGATATGTGTAGGTCTGGAGCCCAACATTTTTTTAAAAAGCTCCAGGGTCCACAAAATAAGGCTTCATAGGCTGGATGTGGCTTGCAGGCCGCACCTTCTTCACCACTGATCTAGAAGAACAGGATGGTTTTCATGTATCTCTCTGCGTGATTTTGCAGCACCTGCAGCTCCCTCACTGCGTATGAAATCAATGGTGAAATGCAGTGATGGCCAAGAAAGGTTGCAGTTTCTTCTAAGAACAAGGCACATAAAGAATGTGCACCTTGTTTTAAAGTACATTTGTGCTTCCAGAAACTGACCAGAAGCAAGAGCATGCTTTAAAACAAGGTGCATGCTTCTCACACCATGCTTTAAAACAAGACACATGCTTTGAAGGATAAAGTCCATGCTGTGAACAGCAGGTGTCTGTGCACTGCACACTGTACCTGGACAAATTCTGAGGAATAAAATTTTGACCCTAAGCCATGGAAACTGCTTACCACTGTAGAAGAGGCCTATTCATTTAAACCTGTGCTTTTTCCTAAACCCTTATCAAGATTCCTGCCATGCAAGTAGGGATAAAAAGAATATTTAAAAAAATAAATCAATCAATCAAGAAATGATAAAAGTAAATACTTTTTTACATGTGAATGTTGTGCAGATTAAATCCAAAACTGTGAATAATCTTTGAAAACTGCACAGTGGGAACATCCTTGAGAAGAAAATTAGCAAAAAATTACATCCTTACAATGCAGGCTTCATTGTCAAATCTGCTCCCCCCCTTCTAACATTGTGTCTAATGAAAGATCTTTAAAAGCCTGCCAAAATGTTAAGCATATTTGGTCAGTCCTAGTAGTTTAAATGTTGGACTAAGAATCTGGAGACTGGGTTTGGATCCCTGCTTAGCTATGGAAACCTACTCGGCAAATCATACACTCTCAGCCTCAGAAACCATTGTGATAGGATCACCGTAGTAGGGTCATCATAAGTCAGAAACTACTTGAAGGTGCACAACAACAAGTACAACAATTGCTCAGCTGTAAACTTTAGGCATGACTAATTTATCTCATAGGAGTGTGGTTGTAAATGGAGGAAATGAGCAGCTACATGGGACTTGATGACATTTCCTTCTCTCTAACCCCTATATAGCATCACCGAATTTTGTTACTGTAGGGTTATTAAAAAAAAAACTTTGTGCTCACACATGGCAACATTTCTAGTTGCTATTGCAACCACCAAAGAAATTTTTAAACCAAAAGTTGAAGACAAGAATAATAACTGGAGTTCTATTTTTAAAAACAGAGGATAGATCATTGTGTATTTGTTCATCGCATAGTTTTTCCCTAGGTGTAACGTGAAATGTTGCTTTTTGGACTATGACCTCCAGAATCTCCATACTGCACAGCTATCTTTTTACAATTGAAAAATGTAACTTTTCCCCATACTGTGCTTTATCTTAACCCTCGAAAAATACAGAGTTACTTACGCCAGTGTCATCAGCATCCTTCTTGCATTCAAGAGAACAATTTTGTTTCAGAAGGAGAGAAACGTTGCAAACTTACTGCCACTAAAATATCAAACAATTGCCCAGTTATTTGCAACCCTTGCCATGACTGTGTTTATATTCAGTCCTGATGGGGGTGGAAAAGATGATTGAACCTATTATTAACAACACAATCAGCTTGAAAGGATAGTCAGTTTTTCATTGTTAACTAATATGCCAGCAGTACAAGTAGGCTTGATTAAAAACAAAACATTAGTAAACCTTGGAACCATATGAAGCATGTGACATGAACACCCTGTGTGCACATAATCCTTTTTTCTTGTTTTGAACTGCATGTTTTCTCTGTTTTTGTGCCCATGAGCAGTCTGATTGAATTGAACGCCCCCCCCCTCCCCAACCCCAGTCCTTCAAAGCAAGTAAAATACTACACAATACTTTGTGGTCATACATACAAAACAGTAGCAAGTCACAGCATGGAATACTTTTAGAGGATTCTTCCCACTCTAATGGCACAGATGCAAACAAGATTTATTTCCACAGGCAGAAATAAAATCTAACAGTAGTGACTGGTGGCATCCCTGTTAGTTGGGCCGGGAATCCACTCCAGAGTTTAGTTTGAACTTTAAAGGCACATGGAGTTCAAAAGAAGTCTTTGTGTTATGATAGTGTTCCTTTCTGTAGCTACAAGTGGGAACAATGTCTTCAAAGATCTTCATGCAATGTAATCCCTTTCTTTATTTTGAGAATTTTTAGTGGTCATCGTTTTGTCTGTAATAAGAATGGGTGAGCAATTCATTTCAGTTTAGCTTCAACCTGAATTTATCCAGTTTAACTCTACTGGAACCAAACATAGGCCTGGATGCAAGCTGTGGTGTGACATCTGCACATTTCCAGACTAAATACACAAAGCAATGCAGAGAGACACAACATGAAACATGATAAGCAGAAGTTTCCTCCCAATTTGATGGCATAGCTACAAATAAGGCTAAGACAGAGGGAGATCAATTATTTACAGTCCAGTTTACCAGTAACAGTTGGTGGCTCTCATGTGATTGTGATGGTGTATTTGCTCTAGATTTTAATGGTCTAGATTTAATGCTCTAGATTTTAATGTCAGCCGTAAAGGAGATATTCAAGGTGTGGAACCTATTTTGAGGGATAAGCATCAATACCTTAGTTAGCTCTTCTAAAGTTCAGTCTAAACCCGAATGTGGATTCACCATGCTAGCAAAACCACCTCAGCAACCACTGTGAGTCATGCTTGAAACATGCATATGTTTATGGAAAGCATATAAAGATCTTTTAGTCAGAAAAATGTGGGTCCTCCACATTCACTGAGATTAGGGGTATAGGACCCCACCCCCACCCCCATGAAAGCATAAAAAACTGTAAATAAAAAACACTTTTTTAAAAACCTGAGAGAACATGACTCTAGGAATCTCTAGATCCTTTGGTGTCAATAGCTGGCAGAAGTTGGTCACAGAACTGCACTGGAGGAGTGTTTTATGTAGGACTCTCTATGTCCTCCAGCATGCCTGTATGGTCAATGTCTGGGAGAGTTGTGCTCAAGGATCTAGAGGTTCCTAGAGAGAACATATTAATCAAATCTGTGAATAATCAAATCCTCAAAAGTCAAAGCAGCAAATGTGGAGGGCCAACTGAACATTTCAGAAATGCACAAAGCAGTATGTACACTATTAAAATGCCAAAAATATACCTGAAAAGACTGCTATATACACTCGACTATAAGTTGACCCCATGTATAAGATGAGGGTAGGTTTGGGGGCCAAAATTGTGCATTTTGATATGACCTACGGATAAGTCAAGGATAAAACTTATGCGCATGTAAAAAAATATCTCAACGATGAAGCAAAAGGAAAACAATGCCAAAGAACTTAGAAAATTCCAGCAGGCAGAACTGTTTGTGTTCACCCTAAAGGCTAGATAGATGAGAAAGCAGAGGGAGGTCAGTGCTTCTAGGACAGATTATACTCTTGCCTTTCACCAGGGGATGGTTGCTTTTTAAAATAAGAGTTGAACTATAGTACTTACCTTGACCCATGGATAAGTCAACTTAGGTTTGTTGAGGTCAATTTTTCGACTACAATTTCTAGAGTATATACAGTACATCTCACAGAACAATGAAGAATTAATGCTTTTCCTTTAAAATTAGGTGCATATGGAGAAACTGCAGTTCTGGAACAGTTTGTGGCAGGTAACAAAATGTTATTACCTGAAGCACTTTATGGGTTCAGGCATTTCTCTCTTTCTAGAGATCTGTTATGGGCTTGATGTTTGGCAGAATGCATAAACTCTGAGCTTGGTAGAGAGATCCTCGAATGGCCTGTGGGGGCATGAGAACAAATCCGCCTGGCCTCGGAGGAAAAGGGGTGGGAGTCCGTCCCTTGTCCCCCGAAGCCTGGCCTCGGAGGAAAAGGGATGGGAGTCTGTCCCTTGTCCCCCAAAGCCTGGCCACGGAGGAAAAGGGATGGGAGTCCGTCCCTTGTCCCCCGAAGCCTGGCCTCGGAGGAAAAGGGATGGGAGTCCGTCCCTTGTCCCCCGAAGCCTGGCCTCGGAGGAAAAGGGGTGGGAGTCTGTCCCTTTTCATCCGAAGCCTGGCCTCGGAGGAAAAGGGACGTCCCTTTTTTTCGGATCCCGGGGGATAATTTTTGGTCCCGCCGGTTTCGGATCCCGGGGTTTTCTTAACCCGGGGGATTCGTATCCCGGGGGACCACTGTATTATGTTCTATTTTTTAAAAAGTAACCCAAAACATTATGTGTTACAAGAAACATAGGCTACATCTGCACTGCAGAAATAATGCAGTTTGATGCTATGCTGCCATGGCTCAATGGTATAGAATTCTGGGATTTGTAATTTTGTGAGATATTTAGTCAGAGAGTTCTGATGCCACTACAAACTACAAATCCCAGGGTTTCATAGCATTGAGCCATGACAGTTAAAGCAGTGTTAAACTGCATAATTCTGCAGTGCAGATGCAGTTGCTTCCAAGGTAAGGTTGTTAAAGATTATTCAAATGCATATTCATTGCAAAGGACCTGACCTCTGTCTTGTAAAAAGTGTTGCTTAGATCTTCAAAGGCCTTTTAAAGTCCCATAACTATGCTTGCTCAAACAAAGCAAGTATGTTCTAGCCAACACATCTCAGTTATTCTCCAAGCTAATTAGAGTTTTGCTTTCCTCTTAAAAACCCATCCTTAACTGCCAATGATTGCAGTGTAAGCGGGTACGCCCCAAGAAAAACAGGAAGCAGGTTGGCATTAGAAAAGGCCACAACTTTATTTCAGCAAAACCAAAGGTAGGGTTGGCCCAAAGCACAAGGTCTGGATCTGCACATCACCAACACTGAGGTTGGACTGATGTGAGGTTGCTTGTACGCCAAGCATCGGGATGATCTGAGGCAACGAAACACCCTTGCGCAATTACACAGCTACTGGAGTCACCAGGATAAACTCCATGTGACCCACTGTTGGCTACATTGCACCGTGATGTTTCCTGGGTCCAAAGGACTCCTAATCCAGTGCTACTGAGCTTTGGAAACCAGCCTACCAGATCCAGTACCTGTGCTGCCGCCCCAACAAACAAGTTGTGACAAAAAACACCAATCCCAGGGAGGGAGGGTGGAGAGCCAAGCAAGGACCGGGGCACGATGCCCACCGCGCCGGCCCAGACTGCCTCCACCGCGGAGGCCCACCAGCAAGTGTTCCTCCTCCCGAGGCAAGCCACCAAGGGAGGAGGAGGAGGAACGGCCAGGCCGATCCCTGCCGCACCCGCTCAGGCACCTGAGCTCCAGGGCTGAGTGGACGAACACTCAGCAGCATATGTGTGCGTGCCTGTCTTCCCGCTGGTGGGAAGCAGGCGCGCTGCACGGCTCCCGCCGGCGGGAACCAGGCACACCGCAGGGCTCCCGCTGGCAGGAAGCAAAACGTGCCACCCCACGGCAACTGCGTCCACCTGCTAAGGGCAGGAGGCACCATTTCATTTCAGAATGTTGTCAATTATGCTTACTGTTTCATGTGTAGGCTTTTTTTTTCATGCATTATAAAAGTATTTTATAAAAGTATTTTAAAAGTATTTTATAAAAGTATTTTAAAAGTAAAAGTATTTTCCTTAACATCTGGAAAAGGCATACTTGCATACAAGTATGCAGACAAGGTCTGTGCATACTAGTGTGCCCCTGAATAAAAAGGAGGAAGTGCATGAAAAAGAGGACTGAATTTGCATAACATTTGCATATGCTACTAATGATGCACCATTAGAGGAGTGGTTAACCTATGCTGAGTTTAGGTCTGAAGTTTAAAATATTGGGGATATGGTCCACAACTTTGGAAAGCTCCTTAAATTTCAAACTGGAACTCAAGCAGATTTACCTTCCCATCGACATGAAACTCACCAACCACCACTGAAATAATGCCTATGTGTAGATGCAAACTTAGAAATAATTGTTGTTGCTGTAAACTGCCCTCAAATTGTGGCAATCATGTGGATGAGACATCTCCAATATTCCTTGTCTTCTGCTGGCCTGCAGGCTCAGGCCCATGGCCTCCCTGATGGAGTCTAACTATCTGGTATGCGGTCTTTCTCTCTTTCTACTTTTTTCTCTTCCATCTTTCCCAGCATCATTTTCTTTTCTAATTAGTCACACCTTCTCATGATGTCACCAAAGTACGACAACCTCAGTTTGGTCATTTTAGCTTCCAGGGAGAGTTTGGCTTTGAGCTGTTCTAGAACCCAATTGTTTGTCTTCTTTGCTTCCATGGTGTCCTCAGCACTCTTCTCCATTCACCACATCTCAAAAGCACTGATTTTCTTTCTATCAGCTTTCTTCACTATCCATCTGCGAGATCTGTACATTGTGAATTGAAATGCAATGGCTTGGATTATCCTCTTAAAGACTAACAAGTCTAATTTGCCGTAAGCTTTTGTGTTCTACATGTGACTTTATCAAATGCAGACAACATTGCCTGGTTTGGCAGATATTTATGCCCATGTTTGGGGTGGGAGAATAAAATTAGTGAGGTGAGAGGAAATTGTAATCTAAAAATTCCAAATATCATTATCTTAACTAGCATTCACAAACAATTGGGTGGGAGAACAGACATCCTAGCATACGTTAGCTGCCCAGCATTGAATGCAGATGAGCTGCCTAGCATATACATTTTGGAGAAAAGCTGAATTGGTGAAAGAAAGTTAAAGTAGATTGTTTTCTACAATAACATTTATTAAGTATCTCTGAAAGAAGATGCTTTCCACTGCATCTTGCCTTGTGAATCAAATGGCAGACACTTTTAGAGGTTGTTCTATGGTATTTTCAAGAATCTGTAGTGAAAAACTGTTGTGAGGAAAGTAGTGATCCAATGGCAATACACTGGGAGCCTCTGTGCTGCTCTTTTATAGCAAATCTGTAAGGAAGGTTTCCTGAGAAGTAGTGGTGACCCAAGGTCACATAGTAAATTCCATGACCTAGCAGATTTAGAGATTTTGAAATAAGGTCTCCCTGTTCCAAGACCAGCACTTAAACATTACTCAGTACTGGTCCTCTCAAATCACCCATAACTGTAAAAAATGGTATGAAGTTTGAAACATAGTGGAAGAAAGTGCAATGACTAATGTGTCTATTTTGCATAGTTATAATGCAAATTTTAGTTATTTCCATTATAAGGATAATTTGCATAATATGATAATAATTAGAGGCCTGATGCTTAGGGAGTGGAATGTGGCAACCCTACCCAAGAGGGCATCGGGAGGCACTTTTTAACAT
This sequence comes from Urosaurus nigricauda, assembly GCA_034509955.1. NCBI lineage: Eukaryota > Metazoa > Chordata > Lepidosauria > Squamata > Phrynosomatidae > Urosaurus > Urosaurus nigricauda. The sequence continues at coordinate 77,107,250 of JAOEGL010000006.1, forward strand.
AATTTTTCCAAAGCATTTTTGGATGCCTGGGGGCATGAAGGGACCACAGAAAATTCCCTGGTGGCTGCATGCAGCCTGCAGCTCACCCATGATCTAGCTAGCATTGTTTATGTTACCTCTCAGATTATTGCTAAACAATATGCACTCTACCAGCACATAATGCATTTTCTCCTTCTCTTTTTTCCATGTTCACAGTCCTATTTGTTCTTTGTGTATGCAGTTGTTCTTCCACCTCATCAGTTCTTAGCACTTTTATAGGTTAATTTATCTAATTCCTAGTCAAACAAGGACACAAGACTTTGTCAATTATTTAACTTCTCATTAATCTCTTCCAGCAAGGCTCACTTTTCACCACCAGTTGTTTGCAGCTTCTGTTTCCTGAGAATAAAAGACTTTTTGCTGCTCCTGTCACTTGTCATATTTGAAGTCAGGGTTCCTGCCAGCTGATCTTTTGACCTAGAAATAATTGGAGTGGGTTTTTTGTGTGCGCATGTTTGAAATGCAAGAAAATATCTTTCCCTTTTAAACTCGGTATTAATTGCTGGGAAAAGGGATGCTAAGAGGTTTGTTGCTGTTTATCTTTTTAATCTGAAAGGCACATAAAGAGAAATTGTGTTGACACTGTTGGGCTGAATATTTGTATTTTTCCAGCAGTGAATGGGTCTATATGTTACCGGTGCTATAAACTTTGGGTGGTGTTTTGGATCTGCAAGAAGAAATCTAATGGGGAAACGTCATGTGGTTTTTTTTAAAGGAATATGCAGCCATGCAGGAGTTGCAGTCCAAAAATTAACTTTTCCAAGCTTGGATATTAAGAACTTTGAACAGTTAGTGAAAAAGCCCCACTCTCCCCGATTAAGAGCATTGCTTTCTGTACAAAAGTTCAAACAGACTAACATTTTTATTGTTTGTATGGCTGTTGCTGCTGTTTCTAAAATTCAGCCCTTCTTCTGGTTCTGGTTCTGAAGGACGAGCAGCACTGATCTACAGCTGAGCTGAAATGATATCCCATGGCTATGCACTGTAACCAGGCAATGAAGTCTGACTGAGCCTTCTTTGTGTCCGTTCTGCTCACCAGTAGGTTAGCCTAAAGATCTGTCATCTGTGTTTTAAAGGACAACAATGTCACTGTGTTCCAAAGTTGAATGATGTTCCACTTTAACCTGCAGCTTTTTGCTCTTACATAAGCAAACCTATGAGCAAAAAGGTTCAATTCTGCCATAAGGAAGGATGGGCCAGCTATCTCAGACAGATGAAGTTAGGGACAGACCCACCTCCCAGATTTTCCACCTAATGCCTTGGTCTTTTCCCCTGCCCCGTTGGAGAAACAAATTGTGCATGCTACACAATCTATTTTGCGTCTCCTAAACTAGCCTACTGCCTTTGAACAGCAATGTCTAACACATGCTCAGGGTTGAAGTAAGGTGTATTGCTAGTCCAGACAACTTGTATGCACAGAATGGGAGGAAAACCTCTTGTCTCTCACCTTACGCACCAAAACACCTCTGTGTACCTGTGGGTGTTTGGATTTTTAAAAAATGTAATTTTATCCCACATTTCTATGTCACATTTCTAACAGTCAGGGGAATGCTTTCATTGGGGAGTGTGTGAGAGAGTAGTGTGAGAGAATAGTGTCTCTCGCAGGCAGCACTATTACTTTTCACACCTAGAAGATGTGCAACAATCAGTCCCACACCATCCCCACAGGGTTTAGAAGAAAAAATAAAGCAGATGTAATCTTCTTTAGTGAAAACATATAATTAGCTTTACTTACATCCAAGGGCAAAAGAGATGGGAAGGAAGGAGTAGCCAGAAGCTGCTCCTGCCCCAATCGGCTACCACACACCATGGCCCCCAGGGAGTCTCCTGCCATGGCCCCAAATGAACTACAAAAAGAAACAGAAAAGAGCCACTCCTTTGGATCCAGTTTTGGGCCATCTTAAGTAGCCCAGGTGTAACCCTGGGGCAGCTTCTGGGTGCTTTGGGGGCATGCATCATCAAAATGCCACACCCCTGGAATGGCCAGAAGCTGCCCCCATCTGCCCATCTGTTTTAGGCCATACTGAAGCTTTCATAACATCTCATGGTGTCAGAGTCTGTAATATGTGCTTTAAAAAATGGAAGAGAAAGAGAACTGCATACTATAAAATGCAGGAAGAAAAAACTCTAGACTAAATGCAAACTAACTGGTGCTGGAAGAGAGGAGTTTATCACATGGGAGGAATTTCTCCGAATTTCGAATTGTTCCAATTCGCAATTAGGTGAATTCTCTAATTTAGCGAATTTACATGAATTCTAATTGCATTCGGGATGTGTTCAGAATGACTTCCCGTTGCCCAAAAATGACCCCCCATGGCCCGAAATTGCATGAGATGCTTTAATTCACAATAACGTGAAACCCCATGCTTGCGTTCGGATTGCCATTGCATTATACCCCCAAATTCCGTCATATGATAAACTCCAGAGAGTGTGTGGCTAAGACCAACAAACAGAAACAAAATGAATACTGTATAAGCTATGCCTAAAATCTCAGAGAGACATGCAAATTAGCACTTACTGTATACCTTATCTCTACATTGCTGCTTCTAGCAGGTCTTAGGCTCAACAGCTTGTGCCCTTCCTCCATGCATCTAACACAAAGTAGTCACATCACACACACCTTAAGCTTACAGATACTTCACATAGAATGATTAGAAATGGACACATATACACATCACACACTATTTTAAGCACACATATCCATCTCCATCCAATGCACGTGAACAGGGGGACTCACTGCAGGGATGCTGAGCATTCTAATGTGGCAACGTCATGCATCAAACACCCAAAACACTCACTATGTGAGTAGAAATTTGTAACATTACACAAGAATAAAGCCTATTCCTCCCACCCTCTCTCCCATATCTATATATCTCTATATATGCAATATCTAAGTACTTGTACTTGGCTCATTTAAAAACAGATTAGATTGATAAATGGTTAGGCTAAATTGCACACTTCAAAAGTAGAAGGTTAAAACATGCTGCTATTTTATGATTTAGAAAATGACGTTTTAATAAACAGAGGTTAAAATGCGTTATTGGACCACTGAGGAGGCAAAATATCAAAAGGGCCAGATTCTTCACTAATGAAAACCAATGAAGCTTTGGTTTAATTTATGTACCAATTAAGCTGGTGCCCCTTGCTGATCACTGTAATCTTTTTAAAGCTAGGTAAGCAAAAAGGTGGCATTAATGATCACGATGATGACTCAGGGATTTTGGACTCTGACAGCAAGCAAGCAGAATCATTAGTCTGAAACAGCACAACCCAATGCTTTCCAAATTGGTTTCCATTCATTTCCCTTTCTTTTGCTGACACTGGGTTGCAAGCCAACATTGTTTACACATCCTGCTTCAGATGAAAATCTTCTGAAAAAACACACAAAGACAAGAAATGAAGTTGCTATCAATTGATTGTAGAATGTAAGAAATAGGCCAGAATCCTGTTGATACATTATGGGAAAAAAAACCCTGAGGATCATACTGGCAGTTTCACTTTTTTACTTCTACACAAACAAACCAATAAAGAAGGTATCTGCCAAGATACACAAGGGTGCTTCATATCAGCCACACCATGTCCTCTCTTTACCTTGCTAACTTGTCTGGCCTTCCCATTCATAGAGTTGTTTAAAAAGCAAATTTAAACAACTTAAGCAAATCCATTTTATTTGTATTCTTTGTGATGATTGTTTTGAGGCATGAAATATTGTTGGGTGTAGTACAATGACCTACTGGACAGTGCGTGTTACAATTTGCATGACAAGCAATATAACTCTGGAAATTTTTTAAAAATTTCCGTTGTTAACATTACTTTAGAAATGGTGGGCCACCTAGGAAGAGCACTGTCAAGCCTATACTGTACATCAACAGCAATGACATTCATTCTGAGAATCTTTAACTCCATTCTTTGCTTTTTTAAAATGTAGTTACTTGAATTCTACTGTTCTGTGGATTTGCATGACTTCTCACTTGTCCAACTTATATATCATTCAATTTATATCTCATTTCTACTTCAGTAACCTGATAGTGGGCAGAAAGAGCTCTGGATCTCTAATGATGAGACACTTGCTTTTTGAAAAACAAAAAAATTACACAATTCACTTCCTAATTTATCCTCAGTTCAAAACTGTGCGGCTGACACAGTGGGCAATTCCATGCTATACAATTATTGTTCTAAGATTTAACTTTAACTGCCATGACAACCATTTATAGAATGCTGGAGTTTGTAATCTCTTGAGGCACTAGAACTCTCTGACTGAGAATTCTATATGCCCCTGGCTAAACTGAAAGTCCCAGTTATTGTCATGACAGTTAAAGTGGAATCATATTGCCATAACTGCATAGTGTGAAATGGCCCAGTGTGATCATCCAGTGGGTAAGTTTTATGTCTCATTGGGAATGTAAATATGGTTTTCCTAAGTCCTGTTTAACCACTACATTCAACAGTACACATGTTTGGACTGTGAAATTTGCCACTTCATCCTTCATTAAAAATGTGGTGAGCTATCATATACAGGCAACTCACTGTCTTATATAGCATGAATTATTTCATGATAGTGACTCTTGGGCAACTATTGAAAGTTCCCTGTTAAAAAAATATTGGCAACATAGCATGCATCAAACTTCACAGAAACCATTAGGATTAAAGTACACCTGTCTATATATTGATTGTGGCCAACATTTAAACTTCTTAACTAAAGGTCATTGTACTTTAGAAACAGATGGCAGTTCTGTTGGGATAAATACTGTAAAAAATAGGCATAGAAGCCAGTGGTGTCTGGTGGTTCCCATGTAAGTTGAGCAGAAAATCCATCTGGGTTTGGGTCCAAACTTGTAAGAAGCTTTCCAAGGGGCTGAACCTATTTCAGGATTCATGGTTCCACTGACATGTAAGCCACCAGCTGGGGAAAAATGGAATTTTGGGGTTCATTCTGAAGGGGGGAAATACTGGAAGGATCAAGAGTTTCAGGGTTTGTTTTTTACCTGCATATTCCTAGGATTTAATCCAAACTCTTTCTTGAAATATCCCAGGTTTCCCTCCCTCCCACTTGTGTTCTCACTGACCACATGTCACACCTAGACTCATGAAACGCTTCAGAAATAATTTTCCACTAATTTCCACTGAGCCTCTTTTGTTTGTATTCAGAAATTACAGTCAAAGTGCTGGAGTGCTCTAGCGATGTGACACTAGTTGAACATTAGGGTCATTTTGTTTTGGTGTAAACATTCCTCTTTCCCTCACCAACTGTTGAATCTATGTCTTGGAAAGCAACAGCAGTGTTTACTGGCAGCAACCATTATTGCAAGTTCTGACAACCAAGTAGAGACACATTTCATTTCATAAAATACTGGATGTATTGAAATGGACCTGGAAAAGAGGAACTAAAAGTCCTTGGTCATACAACGAATTCCCAGGAGTCTAAATGTTGGCTGTAATCAATATACAATATAGACAGGTGTACTTTAATCCTAATGATTTCCATGAGTTGGGTAATTGGTAAAGATCTGAGCCATCTTAAGAGGAGTGTGCATGTGTAGAGGGGAAGATAGAGAATTATTTTAAATGTAATAAATCTTCTGTGCTATGTTTAACTTCTGTAAATAAACATTTGTTTTGGGTCTCCAGAAATGCTGTCTGGGAACTTGGATTCAGACAAGGTGACGGCACTGAATGTAGAGGGGTGGTATCCATTGAGGACAGAAGTCATATAAATATTCATAGGTACCTTGAGGGCATTAAGACAGTCCCCAAGGTTGGTGTCACAGAGGTGGAGATCAGGGAAGGTTTTCATGCTTGGAAATTGGTGTGAGCACTGCAGAAGTCCTTACAGTTGGTGAGTTAAAGGGAAGAAACCCCACATTTGGCTGCAGTGGTTGGAGTGCATGAGCGGAATTGCCCAAGTATATATTCTACAATTGGTAGGATACCAAATACACACATTTGGTAACTACAGCAGAGGGATAAAGAGTGGAACCCCTAGATTCGCTGGCAGCATGCTGGGATATAAGCTGAAATCCCCACAAAGAGTGAAAAATGAAATCACGACTATGTGTTTTCTTTACAGGATAAGTGACAATGTTATTAACAGTGACAGTGAATGTATCTTGTATCTTGCAATAAAGGTTTAAAAAGCTCTCCAAAAGTTTAAGTCTTAAAACTATAAAAAGAAACATTTAACATTTGTTACAATCAGTTCCAAGCAGCTTATAAAAACAACTCCAAACATGAATTTTAAATAGTAAAACATAACCATTAAATTCCAAAAAACAAAAGCCCACAAAAATAACCAGGCAGCTTTCCCCATAGACACTCCTTTAAAAATGTCTTTAAGGATATTTTTTTTGATTTATTGTGTATGCAGTTATATTAGATACCATGGTAGATCACATCACGTAGATGGTTTCAATTACCTTAATACATCTCTGCTTCTGCCAGAGATGAAGGCAGAACAGATGCCAACCTGTTCTTCAGCATTTCCCTCTAATAAGGCAGGAATCCAAAATGATAGGCTGAGGCTGTCAGATCAAAAAGTCAAAATGAATCAGGATGGAACAGCAATATGTGTACCAAAGAGTATTGCAGCTCTGAAATAAGGACGTTTGCTGAAAAATATCTTATCTATAAACATGGGGCCACTGGCAACCTGGATTGCACAAATCCATGTAGCTATGCACACTGACAGCTAGCAATGCAAATATCTCAGTGCAATCCTTTCTAAAGAGTAAAGTGGAGGCTGATTGAAAAACAAAATAACAAGGCACTCTCTCAGTTTTTATTCATATGTGTTAAGAAACAAACCACATTTATAGTGAGAACCAGCCCTGCAGTCCCATCCAGACTGTTGAATTCTTCCATTTGACTTCAAACAGTGCATAATGAAAGCAGCCAGATGTTCAAAGATTTTCCCCAAGGCATGTATGCAGGAAGTCTTTTTCCTTCCATCTTCTCTCCTGCTTACAAGCCAGTGGACAAGCCAGAAGAATATTTATGCCCTTGAGAAATTCAGAAGGAGTGTGTTGCTTGACACAAACAGCATCACGGCGAAATGTATAGTCATGCAAGATGTTCTAGATAGGTAATCTTTCTTTTAAAGTCTTTGTGCAAACTACTGACTCACATTTTGGCATGCCTAGATTGTTAGTACACAACAACATCATCAATAAAATCCAAAATTTCATATACTGGCAGGACCAAACATAATTCCACAAAAAGCAAGCCTGGTGTAGTGGAAGTGTCAGAATGGTCTAGTGGTCTGAGTGTTCAACTCAGATTCTGGGACACAAAGGTCTACAGATCTGCTCAACCATGTAGACACACTGGATGTTCATGATCATGGGTAAGTCACACTCAGCCTAAGAGAAAGACAAAATATATGCTGCAGCACATTGAGTTTTAATGTGCGTGTATGTTTTTATTTTAATGTGTTTTAAAAAAACATAACTCAGATATCATTACGTTTTAACTTTTGTATCTATAAGGTTATTTTTAATTGTACTGTATTTTTTAAAAATAGCTGTAGGAAAGCTAGCATGGTGCAGTGGTTTGAGTGTTGGACTACAACTCTGGAGACAAGGGTTTGAATCCGCACTCGGCCTTGGAAACCCCTTAGGCAAGTCACACTCTCTCAGCCTCAGAGGAAGGAACAAGCAACCCCCCCCCCCCGAAGAAATCTAGCAAAACAAACATCCTGTTTTAAGTTCACCATAAATCAGAAATGTCTTGAAGGCACATAACAATAGTACTTATGCCTGGAGAACACAGTTGGATTTATTTCTCAGTAAACATTCACCTCTATTGTTCTATACAGGTGCCACCTATATTCTGTGTTGAAACTCAGATATATAACTCATCACGTGAACAGGAATTTATTTGGGGGGCATGAGAATTGGAATTGTCATCTGTTGGATCTTGAGTATTAGGACACTTAGTGCTTTTTTGCATATGTACGATAGTGCTTGTGTTTTGGCTTGCACACTGTCATTGCCGGGTCCCCTACATTTCATGATATTGAAATCTGGACGCTTCTCATCTTTTCAGGCAGAATTCCAAGTTCAAATGAGTGCTTGACTCTTTGTCATCAGAGCTGTCTGTTCTTCTTTCCTGAGATTTGCCTTCAGCTCATCTGCCAGAAAGATCAGTTCCCTCCTGTGGCCTCGTCCTTTTACGGGTGTCCTGCTTGATTCTGCCCAGCATTTAAGGTCACACAGGTCCAAACAAATGGGATTTGTATAATCTCTTGCCCTTGCTAGACTTCTTTCTTTTTGCATTTTCCTAATACAGGATTCCATGCCTTTTATTAAGCTTGACACTTCCAGGAGCTCACATCTGCTCATTTCAGAAATCATTCCCTGGGCAATTCACTAAATGCAGGCCTTCCAAGTGAGATTTTTAAAAGAAGTATGATAACTTTGCAATTATTATGCAATTGCTGTGTAAAACATTTGGTCATTACTTCAAATATAGTACGCTATCATTTGGAAACAATGTCTCCTTCAGTGTGTTAAATGAGTTTGTGTAGTTCAGGGCCAAAGTAGACTTTAAAAAAAATTAATTTGGCAGTTTTTGGCTAGTAACTCCTTGTTGTACAATTTTTTAAAACAACAACAACAAAATGGTGCTGGTGCTAGTGTTATATTTTAAATGCCTTTAATATCTTAATGCTGTTTCAACTGGACATATAATTATTTCTCAATTGTTTTCAAACTTATTTTCTTTGACCTTGAGTCCCATATTGGGACAAAGAGAGTATATGAAATGGATGGATGGAGTGATTGATAGAAATGGTGTTATAATCTTTGCATCAAACAGAGGATATTTAAAAATTGATAGGATAACTGTTTTCTCCCATGAGGAGGAGCAAAAATATACCGTATATACTCAACTATAAGTCAACCTCATGTATAAGTCACGGGCAGGCTTGGAGGCCAAAATTTTGGATTTTGATATGGTGAGGGTAAAATAAGTCAAAGGTAAAACTCAGCAGCATGTAACAAAAGATGTAAAAGATGAAGCAAAGGAAAACAATGCTAAAGAAAATACATTTGTTTGTGCTCATACTAAAGGCTGGATGGATGAGAGAGAGGGGGGCGGGGATCAGTGCTTCTAGGACACCTTTGTCTTTCACCAGGGAATAGTTCCTTTTTAAAAATAAGAGTTAAAGTACATCACTTACATTGACCCATGGATAAGTCAACTCAGGTTTTTGAGGGTCATTTTTTGACTAAAATTTCTAGACTGATACATGAGAATATACAGTAGGTTGGATGTGCAATATGTTCTATTTGAAGCTCTGATGGATGATAGTCCACTATATGAGATTATCCTCTTTTTGAAGAGCTGTCCAGCTGAAATCTGGTTTCAAGACAAATAACCTTAAGAAGGGAGAGGAGGCACTTTGAAGTCACCCATTAACAATGAGCGGAAACACTTATCATCGACAGCACTCTGAACAGGTTGGCAAATAGGTCACTGGCTCATAGTTTTCCCCACAATTAGGAACACGTTATTGTACATAGCGGTTAAAATCTAGCAATTATTTCTTAATTTGCTTCTATATCACTGAGCACATGCATGTCTGATGAAAATCTGTGTCCTCTGTTGTGCGGTATGATACACAAATGACCTTGAAGGCCCTGGTTGGTCCAGGTGTGATAAATAAATATCTTGGATAAACAATAAATAGTAGGAAAATCCCTGTTCTGAAGTGAGGATTTGCACTAAAAGGAAAAACTCCTTCAATGTGTTTGGCTTTCATTTTGGAGCTAAATGAGGCCAAAATTACAGGTGATGGTCAGTAACATATTTTTCCTCATTTTTTAAAAATAGAAATAGATGTAAAGGGTCCAAATGTCAAAGGACATTTGTTCTGGGATGGTCTGCTTGACCTCTTAGCCATGGGTTCAATATTCCCGCCATCCCCTTGTCCAGCTGCATTTCCTTCAGAAAGGAAAAACACCAACATGTATGTGTAAGAGACAGGGGAAGGGAAAGAGAGGGAAAGATTGGGAAAATGGCCAGAGAAAAGTTTTAAGCAGCTCTCCTCTTGGCTCACATCTGAAGTCTCTTGTCAATGCTTTTATTCCCCCCCCCTCTTTTTTTTTTGTTCTGAGGAATAAAATGCACATTCTTTAACTATACAACTATGTAAAATTTACTTATAAAAAGGAAATGGGTTTTACTATGTACAAGCATGTTATCAAAAAATTCCCTACTCTTCTACTGTTCTTTAAGATACTAGATTTGCAAATTTGAATTGAAAGCATTTGATGCTTTAAAAAATAGAGAAGAGGTAAGTTCTTTCAAAATCGTAGTTGTTCCGTTAATAATATACCTTGTGGTGCCAACTTTGCTATTTTGTGCTTGCAATAATTACTGTCACTTTTGTCAGAAACCCACTACTACATAGTGGGCATGGAACTGTCAAGCGCCTCAGTTCTGTGGTGGCTTAGAAGACAAATTGTGGTTTAGAAGAGCATCATATTTTTAATATTGAAAACATTCTCTAGCCATGTGCTTTATATAGCCTGCTTGGTATGGGGACCAGCAGTTTTTTCCCTTATGTGCCAGTGACCTGTATTATATTTGTACCCTTTGGTTACAACGGTTTCCTTCTTTCTTGGAAAATCATCACAAACTAGAAGGTTATGGCTTGTAGACTGGAATCGGTACACTACTTTGAGTAGCACTGCTCTAACCCATTCAGTAAGTTGACACAGACACAAAATTTATTTCTGATTACTCTCTTCTTTGCTTCAAAGTCGAAGGGGAAACAACATGAATTTAAACATGAAAACTTGCAACGTATTAGCAGTTTCACAATAAAAGAGTAAGAGTGGTATCTGGCATTTTCAAAGACTATTAAGCAGGCAACACCCAAGATAAACCTTCAAGGAAATACTAGAGAAGTCTATGATGCATTTAAAAACAATAATCTGTGAGACAGCTGCAGCTGTCTTTAGTCAAGAAGAACTCTGAGAAGTAATTTAAGTCTTCATCAGATAAAAATATGCCAGGCATTTAAGTACAGAACCTACGTAACAACCCACAATCACCTAATACTGAAGCCACTTGGGGAACTTAAATCAGCAGAGGCCATAGTGCAGAAAGTAGCTACATGTTCTAGGACTGTTCTGTTCTGTGAAACACAAACTGTCTTCAACACAGGGAATCTTCTGATTTTGCTTTATAGGATTAAAAAGGCACTTACGTACCTTACCATTCTACCAATAAAATGGTCCCCATGAGACAGCTGATTGCAGGACAGGGTGTAGACAAAGATATGTTTGGCATTTTGTTGAATGGTTCACTACTTTGGACAGTACTCTTGTGGAGAAGATATCTTCCAGAAAGCAGTTGATGCACTGCCATCATGAAATGGGGCTGATCCTACCATTGGGAAGGGCGAGAAAACCACCTCAGGCAGCAGATGCTGAGAAGCAAGTAAAGCAGGCTTTTATTCTTTCTTCCTGAATGTTCTGGCTCTGTTGGAAGACAAAGCTGTGTATCACAAGCCCTACCATGTTTCCCTAAACTGACCTGGTACAATGAGGGAGTGCCATTGCCAATATACACCTGGCAGTCTAGTCAGCTTCTTTGTGTAGAAGAGGGAAGGGATAATCTTGTCTTTCACTTTAGGGAGCTAAATGACTCAGGTAGTTCCCATCAACATTAACTGAGTAAGGCAAGCTATAGGTAGCTTGTGCAACAGAAAGGCATCCATAATGGACAGCATTCCAGGTGATAGGCTTAATGCCCACCTTGTACATCTGATTATCACTTTCTATGAACTGGAAGATTCCAAGAGTTGGTAGCTGCCAACCCCCCTCCCGTGTCCATCCCATTTTCCAAGCTCTGCCGGAGATCTCTCCTGATATATCTTTTGCCCACCCTGCAGCAGGATTTTTGTAGTGCTAACAACACAGATAGCTGTGGCGACTACAATAGCTATTATATAATCCCCTTTCTTGGCAACAGTAGAAGATGCACTGGCCAGAATGATTTGGGATGATCACTGAAGAGACCCTGAAACACAATACAGATTCAGTGAGATCAATGGGGCCATGATTTCTATCTCCGGGATTGCCTTCGCCCATATATTCCTCCCCGCCCACTCCAGTCCTCTGGAAGGAATTTGCTGCAGTCACAAAAATCTAGGCTTTTGGCTACCTCCCAGAGGGCTTTTTCTGTTGTCGCCCCTAGATTATGGAACGGCCTGCCGGACGAGGTCCGTCAATTGACATATTTAGACAGCTTCAAAAAGGCTGTCAAGACGGATGCCTTCTGGCAGGCTTTTCCAGATTAAACTGTCCCAGCCTCAGGAATTACCTCTACTTGGAGAGTCTTTGGAGTCTTTCTCAGCTGGATACAGTGCTGCTGCACTCCCAAAATCTAAGGTGACTAACGTCGCAGAAAGTGGCATTTATAAAGTGTATATGTAATTTTTGTCATTGTTTTAATCTGTTTGTTTTAATATGTATTGATTTAATGTTTTTAAGGGGAGAGGGGAATAAGGATTGGATGTAATTGTATTTTAATATTGTTAGCTGCTCCAATTGGTCTCAGAGGGGCAGGATATAAATAACTTTTATTATTAATAATAATAATAATAATAATAATAATATGATTTTGGCTTATATGGATGCTGGTGTTTGGGGTCAGCTATAAAGAGCCCATCTTAAATGAAGAGAATATATATTTATTGGAGAAACCACACATTTCATAGAGGGGGATGGTATCTGCTGGCTAAAGCCACACTACTTAGAAGGAGATGACTGATTGAGGAGGAGAAAGTGAACAGACAGAGTGTATGTATAGGTGGGAAAGCAAGAGTTCAGATAACACTCAGCAGTTTATCACACAGGGAAAATTGGAAGTCTAAAAAGGTCAGAACCCACAGTTACCCTGTTTCCCTGAAAATAAGACATCCCCCTAAAATAAGACCTAGTAGAGGTTTTGCTGAATTGCTAAATGTAAAGCCTCCCCCGAAAATGAGACCTAGCAAAGTTTTTGTAATATATATACAGTATATAATAAATGTTCTTTTTTTTTTTTTTTTACAATAAATGTGAGTTCTTCTTTGTGGAAAAATAAGACATCCCCTGAAAATAAGACCTAGCACATCTTTGGGAGCAAAAATTAATATAAGACACTGTCTTATTTTTGGGGAAACACGGTATCCATTGTTTTAGTCACAATCGTGCAAATGGTTTTCAGACGACGTTGCACGCAAATCACTTAGAATCTGAAAAGAAAGTAACATGAACCAGGAAATAAGCATTTTCAGGAACATATTGGAAATTTGTTTCCATTTCATTCACAAATGAGCTTTTATCGTGCAATTGCTGAAGTGTCAAAGCTCATAGCCAGAGTTCTCAAAACAAACAGCTGATGCAAGGGCAGAGAGAAAGAGAGGAGAGTGAAGTCTGAGTCCTGGTGCGCTCATTTCTCTGTGTATGTCTCCTGCTTCAGCTGCAGCAATCCCCAAAGTGTCCTCTTTAAGAGATTTTGGACTTCAGCTCCCAGAACCCCAGGCTATTGGCCAACATGGCTGAGACTTCTGGGGGCTGGAGTCCAAAATCCCTTAAAGGGGACACTTTGGGGATCACTTCAGCCTTCCCTTCAAGCCAGAGCTCTTAAAGAAACAGTTATTGAGGCAAAGGCAGGGACAGAGCAAGCGAGATGTTTACCGCATTGCATACTCAGGATGTTCTCAGAACGGTACAAAATGGGAATGGCCACTTCCGGTCCCATCCATTCCTGTTTTGTACCATTCTGAAAACGCAATGTGGTAAGGCTGAGTTCCCCCTTGCTCTTTCCTGTGTCTGTCTGTCTGTCTCCCGCTTCAGCCAGGACCCTTAAAGAAACAGTTGGTGAGGGAAGGCAGGACACACACACACACACACAGAGATTTGTCAGGGCCTACATGTGAAAAACATTTGCCCGTTTGATCGCTTTTTTGGGATGCACACACTTTTATCATTATTGGGATGGAGTCATATCTCGCCCTGTTGTGTGAAAACCATTTGTGCATTTGCACACAAGGGCAGATTGATCTCAGATCCTGCACGGGATAGCGCTTTGTATACGAAAACCATTTGTGCAATAATAGGTTCTGACCATTTTAAACTTCCAGTTTTTCCCCTTGTGATAAACTCCAGAGAGAACACACCAGGGAGCCCTGGCAATCTCAGCTTTTTCCGTCTCCCGTAGGCACATAATTGCTTGTGCAAGCATGTTCACTGTCTTTTCCACTTCCAACACATCTCTCAGCATCTGTTACAAGAAATATGTAGAATGCAATGCAAATTCAACGAAGCTTGGAGAGATCTGAGGTAAGGATTAAGCTTGGGCATTATTGACAAACTCTAGCCAAAGCAAGGAATTACAGCAAAGAAGCCTCTAAGACCACAGATGAGCAGACATAAAGTGAGCAGGATTTCTGTTGTGTTTAACTTGAAGCTGAGGATCCCCCAGATGGATTCAGACACAAAATAGAAAGGGAAATGTCATACATTTGGAATTAAGAAACAAGATGCTGCCATTGTTTCCCTGACCTCAAGTAACAGAACTGGGTTCCAGGAATGGGAAAATTAAGCAGTTTCACTTTCTTTCACATTCAAGCTCTTTCCATCCTCAATATTGAACATGATGACATTTGTGAAAATTTGGTAAATTCTTCACAAATAATCCAAAAAACAAAAAGCCCTTTTCCATATGTACCTGACAAAATGAATGCATGCAATTATTGTTTGAGTCAAATAGTCATGTTGTAGTGTTTGCCTCAGAGGTATTAAAATTATTTTGAAAACCTTTAAAAACCCTCAGTCCCTCCAAATCTGGGGTGATAAAGCCACACAACACATGGCCCCATCCACTCCAGATTCAAGGTATTATACTTTATAATGTTTTGTTGTTGTTGTTGTTGTTGTTTTACAATCTGGAGTTTTCTCTAGTATTTGCCCTGTCGGGCACTGCCATTTAAAGATCTAGTCCTGTTCCTGAACTAAAAGAGTGAAATTTTCTTTCCTCCAAGTGGCTCACTGCTATTTGCTTTTAAGGTCAGATGAGGCACCCAGATGATCACATGCTTAGCACCTTGTTTGCCTCAGAGCTGGTGGGCACACCAATGTAAGTGGCAGTGCCAAGGGAAAAACTTGACGTTCAGGCCAAAACCCATCCTGAACATTAAATGGTGGTGCTTGCCAAGATCTCTCCTGACTTTGAAAGGCAGCTGTAGCAGAGCAGTGGTAGCAGGAGTCTGACAGTAGACCTAGGAAACTCTTCAGGGACAGTTGTGTAGTGTAAACAATCTACCTGATGTCCCTGTGGAGAATAATAATAATAATAATAATAATAATAATAATAATTTATAGCCCGCCCCTCTGAACAAACAATCGGGGCAGGTTACAACAGAGTTAAAACAGTACAAAATTAAAAACAATCCCATATGTGTGTGTAAGGGCAAGAGTCTATGCAAACTTTTGCCTTTAGTGCAGAATAGCCCTAGCAAAAAGATGTGATAACCAGTTCACCCCTAGCATGAGTAACACAGGGAGTGTAACTGAGAGTTTTAACAGCTGAGTACTGAAGGGAATTAATTTTAAAAAATCTAATACTTTCCATACCGAATATTAATTAAAATGGCAGATTTCAGGAATTTTTAATAAAGAGCTAACTGAAATGTATTTTTCTCTCTGATCCTTCATGAATTCTGAGTATGTATTAGTTCCTTTTCTGGTTATGAAGGTCAGCAAAGCAATAGGGAAATAAACACAATTTGAAAAGCCACAGTTCATTCACACAGATATTCATTCCAGTTTTAATTCAATTTATCTGCTTAATTTAAGTTGTACGAAGAACTGTATTGTTGCTGTGAGTTAAAAACTTCTATTATTCTATTACAAAATTATTATTATTCTTATTATAAGAGCACGGCGTTACTTCACCTTTTGCTCCCAGTGCAAACTTATTATTCTAGGCTATTATTCTATTGCAAATCACCCAGAAAACTACTACGGTAGTGATCTTGCTAAGAACATTTATCAACACTTTAAGGAAGCTATTCAAGGTACTAAACCCTACTGCCTTCCCTAGCTTCACCTTGGATAGCTACTAAAACCTAGAGTAGAGCTACCACCTTACTGAGCTGGAAGACTTCAGCCACCCCTGCTTCTGTTCAGCTCTGTCTTGCTAATAGGTCAGAGTATTTAATCTGGTAAAACACAGCCTTTCATAAAAGCTTCTAGAGGACAGACTCTATCTTTGGTCTCAGTAATAAGTAATAAGTGCTTCTAGTCCCAGCCAGATAGATCTGGACAGTAGTCACCCCTTTTTAGAAGATTTTTGAATCATGTCTATAAGGATTTGCAAACTTAATACCAAGATACCACTGGGAAGAACTGGTCCTGATTTGCGGTAGTTCCCTGCAATATGACAGTGAGCTATGAGTTATGCTTTGGGATTTACAAGGCAATCCTGATTTAAATGTGAATAGCTGGGCTGGGTGTGGGTAGGATTAGGCACAAGCCTCTGCTGCTTACAAATTTTAAAGTAGACAATGAAGACAATGAAATACCGAAAGATTTCCTACATATTGACTCAAAATGGGGACTGCAGTGAAGAAATCAGAAGAAGACTAGGACTCGGCAGGGCAGCTATGAAGGACCTAAACAAGCTCCTCAGGTGTAAAGATATATAATTGAATACCAAAGTCAGGATTGTCCATACCATTGTATTTCCAATTTCTATCTTTGGTTGTGAAAGGTGGGCAGTGAAGAAAGCTGAAAGGAAGAAAATGAACTCATTTGAAATGTGGTGATGGACAAGAGTTCTAAGGATACTGTGGACTGCTAAAAAGACAAATGAATGGATTCTAGAGTATATCGAGCCTGAACTTTCCCTAGAAACCAAGATGAATAAATAGGACTGACACATTTAGGATATATTTTGAGAAGAAATGACTCGCTAGAAAAGTCAAAGATGTTTAGCAAGGTAAAAGGCAGTAGGAAAATACGAACACATAACAAGTGGATAGTCTCAAACAAGGAAGTCATGGTTGAGTTTGCAATACCTGATGATGCAGTGACTTGAAGGTCTCTCGGTCATAGGGTCACCATATATCAAAGTCAACTTGATGGTGGTTAACAAGAACAACAATCTTCTGCAAGTAAAAACTCTCTAGTTCCAAAGTTGGGCCACAGAACTGGTCCTAAGTAAATTTCAATGCTCCTGGTCTGGGACTGGGATTCCAAGAAGCATTAGATATTATGTCCTATCTGGGCCTTCTCAGAGCAAGAAGGGGAAAAGAAGAACCAGGTTGATGGATACCAGTCAAGCTGGAGGAGTCTGTCACTACCTGCAATTGTACCAACAGAGACAGAGCCTATCCCATTCCAGACACAAGCTACAGATCAGGGTGAAAAAACAAAGGCACCTCTCCCTCCAAAAAATGCAAATTAAAGTACTGGGACAAAAAGGTCAGGCAAAATTCTGCTCCAATTCTAATATGAAATATAGAACTAATGAAGCCAGCTGGACTGATTAACTGCTGGCTAAAATTAGCTCAGTCCAGGCCATTCTGTTACTGTCGAACAAGAGCTCCCAAATTTCTGTGCATCCCTGTCTAACATCTCTGGCTCTTGGCTGTCTGATTTTTAATACCTAGTTTTGGATGGATCTTTCCAACAACTCCCCTATTGGCTTTCAGCTCTGCTCAGAAATGCTTTCTCCCTTTGAAACTGTGACTGTCTCAACCATGCTTCTGTTTTTAACCATGTGTAAGCTTTGAGACTGTTCTGGCTTTCCCTTGCCAATTCTTGTGGATGGTAGATGTGCTCACCTAGGCATCTCCTGGCTTTAATTGGGACATCAGCTGGTCTAGTGTTGGCTCTACTGGCACTTGGACATCCTCTCCAGTTAGAATTACACTGTAAAGCAGGAAGTCCAACCCTTTCATCTTTATAGCTAATGACACATCCTTGTCTTTGTTCCTTTTTCTTTTTAAAAGCAAGACAGGATTGCCAAACTGGATATCCTTCCACTGGAACAAGTTCCTCAGGTTTTGGGGAGAGCTATATTGGTTTGGGGAGAGCTATGTTGGCTTGGAGGCAAGTACAGGATGCAAAATGGGTGAATAACAAAAAAAAAAGCCAGTTCCAAGGGAACTGGAGGTCACCTTAAGATTTAGTATAAGAATATTTGCAAAAATAAAATAAAATAAACATGATATGCAAGACTTTGACATCAATCCACAGAAAAGTTTGGCAAGGAACAGGAACAGCTGGCATCACAGACTGTGGGCTGGCATGCAACTATGGTGAGCAAGGACTCTGACAGCTCCACAACAAATGCAGCTATAAGAGATTGGGTGTCAACTATGACCTTTCTGTCAATATGTTGCCAGTCTGGTATTGGCCTTTTCACACAACAGAGGGAATTTGATTCAAACTAATCCAAACCATCAAAAGAGATACCAAAAAATTCATGATCTTATAGAGATGGACAGGCATTATAGAGATACCTCACATAGTGTAAGAAAAAGGAGATAACATTTTCTTGTTGGTTTTGTGTGACTTCAAATTGTTTCAATCGATGGCAACCCTAAGGTGACCCTACCACATTTTTTTTGGATGATTTGTTCAGAGAGAGTTTGCTTTTGTCATATATATATATATATATATATATTGCATAACTTGAACAAACCCAGCAGGTTGCCATAAACATTGATTGTGTTAATACAAAGAATTTTATGCATGCATTTATTTTTTAGTATTATTGACATCATGAGGTATGGCAATCTGCTGTGTTTGTTCCAGTTTAAAATACAAAGTTGGGTTCCAAATTTTTGGTTATTAACCCTAGTCTTTGGACTTGGGGTGATTTGAACTGATTTTAGTTTGATACAAACTCACCACCAAGAAAGAAATCAAATCCTCACTGTCATATTTTCAGTCGTGTCTGTGTTTTTATCCTTTTCTTCATATGGAACTAACAATTTGGGTCCAGGCCACTGCAACTGATCATAATGTGCCTCATTGCACCAGATCAAATGTATTTATGCAAACTACAAAAATGAAACCCAAGAAAATTGCCTTCATTAAGGTATAAATGAAACCATTTGCTGTACTGACAAAGACATTTTCAACCTGCTTTTGGCATAAAAATGTGTCTTTTATAGCCCATATTGGCATGCATGATTCTGCCTTTCAATTATGAATGCCTTGGGGTGACCAAGCAAGCAATAACTCCAGCTGTTGCTGACAGAAGACGCTGCTGAAAGGTCTACATTATATTGCTCTGATGGATGTATATTCCCAATATGTTAAACATCCACTATGTCAGTGGCATCTGCAACCGCAGAGATTTTGAAATTAGGTCAGGTATATTGATAGACTAGAGGATAAGATAGATGGAGAGGATTAACTAATATGTAAATATGCATCTGAGTCAAACTGTGCATCCAATAGACCATAACACAAGCAGTTTAACAGTTTGAGCACTTATTTTGGTATGTAAGACCTTTTCACAAAAGTAGGAGTCATAGTGCCATCAATTTGTGATAGTGGGCAATCCTAGCTAACTACTATACATGCATTTTACCACCAACACCAGAAAAGGAGGCAGATGAATAGAACTTTATCACATGAGCTTCTTGCTCACCTCAGTCTCGCAGCAGGTGTGCTATTAAAACAGAATGAAAACATTTCAGATTTGGAGCTTTCATTACTATACCTCTCCTCAATAATGCAATGGAGCCTTTAGTGCCATCGAGGGTCTGCACTGTTTTCTTCACTCCCCCTTAACTCTGCATCCCTGCCCTATTTTCTATATAGCATGCCTTCTCGCCATCTTGCACATCCTGCCAAAGGAGAAAGGAAAGCCTCTTCTTGTGAGCAGACTAATATTTTTCCTTTGGCAGATGTGTGGAGGTGAAGTGGCTTCTCCATCCACTACTACCAAAGGAGAAATGACAGTCTCTCCTCACAAGAAGACCATAGCATTTCTCCTTTGGCAGATGCAGGGGAGCAAGAAAAGGAAAAAGTTTTAAAAACCCAGCCTGCTTTGGAATAGAGTTGGGGGTGAGGACAAAGGAGACACTGATACCATGTGTCTGACCAGTACTGGAACTGCCACTGGAGGAGTTATCGCACTTGAGGACAAGTGCTAAAGGAGCATTTTTTGAATCTTACTCATGGGTGTTCCCAGTCAATGGAAAGAGACACTCCAACAGGAATGAAAGGGTCACAATGTTGTGTGATAATTATGGCCAAAAGCACTATTCTCTTGTTTTAATATCAGTTTTAAAATCTATCATGTCCTCAGTGTGTACCTCCTAACATAGGCCTGTTCTATGTAGAGCTGGCTCATTTCTCAATGCTTGGCTCTGGAGGATCTATGGAGCTGAGGCACTACAGAATGGGTGACAAAGGTAGCAGGTAGGAGCTTCTGTAAGCACTCTTCTCAGTCCTTGGCAGGAAATTTTTAACAACAACTATGCAAATAACTAAGAATTTGTTAATCTTTCATGACACCCTAAATCTGCTGCCTCACTCTGCCAAGTGTATGTTTGGGGGAAGAGGCAGAATGAGGAAATATAAATATAGATTCATGCCCAAATCACCTCTGAATGCATCAAACATTTTCAAATCCGAACATTCTGTCAAGGTCCCTGTTAAAACAGCAATGAGGCCTAAAAAAGTAAATAAAAGAACTAAAGCATCTGTTGTTTTGCTGCAACAAACCAACAAGGCTAGCTCTCTGGAAGTAATGAGGTATGTGTAGCTCAGTGTGTTCCTACATACCAAGGCCAGGATTCTATTCAGTCCCAGTGGAGCGGAAAGCTCCACTGTTGTAGTTAGACTGTAGCCTCCCATGTTTCTGTACAGAGCCAGTTATTTCTTCAATGCCTAGCTCCAAAGGCAGCATGCACGCCAAGGCATTATGAGAGAGGTGACTTTGAAAACTGCCTTTGCTTTGGCACAGGTGATTTTCAAAGCCACCTGTTCAATTTCCAAGCAAACTTTTCATTTAGAGTGGATTGGGAGATGTTTTTGCTTCCATTTCTGAAAAAGAATCAAACTCACCTCCCTACACACCACAAATTTTGCTGCTTAAGCATGGGGAGAGCTTGGGAAATGCTGTTAATATCACTCCCAGAATTGCCCAGCCAGTATGTTCATTGGTCATATTTGCTGATGAATGCTGGGAGTTATAAGAAAGTAAATTTTCCAAACTCTTCATTAAAAATGGGCATTGCCAGAGATCAGTGGCATCTCCACAGGGGTGCAGGGTGTGTAGACCACACCAGGAGGCACCTTAAGGAGGGGTGACACCACATCTCATACATCTGCTTTTTTCTTTTCTTTTCAGAAATGGGCTGTGGCTTTCTCCTATGTCCATTTAAAACACTGAAGAAATAGTGTGAGTTGGGTAAGGCTAAGTGGGAGGAGAAAGGAAAGGCCCCAGGTTTTTAAAATTTTATTTGTTTTTTAAAAATTTACATTTTTTAAAAAAAGTTACCAAATTTTTACTTTAACCACTTGCAACTATATATATCTGTAAGTACATATAGGCTGTGAGCATGATATTGTAATTCAAAGGTATCGTTTTAATTCTGCAAGTTGTTTACCGTATATATTCACGTACAAGTTGACCTTGTGTATAAGTCAAGGGAAGGTTTCAGGATCAAAATCATGGATTTTGATATAACTGTGGATAAATTGAGGGTAAAACAGAGGGCTATAACAAAGGATGGAAAGGGGAAAATACCACTTTTGTCCCCCCCTCCCCCCTCTCCTTCTCTGGACCTCTCCTGACCACCAAACACTGATCCCCAGGTGTTGGAGGAGAGCTTTTAACATTGGATTGAGAAGGGAAGCAAGTTGAGGGAAATGAGGTGTTTCTTCCATGGAAGAGAAGCATTGCAGTTCAGACTGGGGAGAGATGCAAGTGTTGCCAAATGAGGAGTTTCTTCTATTGGAAGAGAAGCCTTGCAGATTGGACTGGGAACCTCTTTCACACACACAGACAAACATGTGCCCAGGCACCAAGTGACAGGCTTGCTTGTTTCAGGATCCTTCTTATATAAGTCGACCCAGGATTTTAGGGTCAATTTTGGGGCATAAATTTCTCAACTTATAGTTGAGTGTATATTGTATGTCACAACTATTACCCATTACATCCAGGGATATATGGGAATTATGCTTTATGAAATAAAACATTGCTAAGAGTTCTGTTTGTTATACCAACCCTAGTGACCATCAAACCATCATTTAGTGCAGTGTTGATCAAACTCCGTCTCGGTGGTACTTTTTTATCCATAAAACTCACTGAGAGTCACACCAAGCCCTCTACCAAACAAAGTTACTAGTGGGATGTATCTAATATTTTAACTTAAAACAAGGTGCGATGGGAGCCTCTGTTGTCTTTTTTTTAAAAATGGCTGCTTCTGGAGGCTTCCAGGAATTGGAATTTTAATTTTCCAACCAATAGGAGGGGGAGAAGGGGATACAAAAATGGCCCATGAGCCACAGGATGTTTAACTGCCGGTTTAATGTGATGACTGGGTTAAGCCTCAGATATAGCTTGCCAACCTTCTTGATCAAAAGTGAGTCTCAGTAAATCCAACAACATTATTGTCTTTGCTATCCAACATAGCATATTAATTGAAATGTTTGACTATCTGTTGCTTTCTGAAAAGTCTAATTAATGTCAGGCAGGTTGATATAAATCCCTTAGCACTTACCACCTCAGCAGTACTATTCAGAAAAAATGAATAACAATAATAAAAATTAGAAAAGGAAATCATGCTGATTAAGTTTTCTTCTGTTTCGTAGTTTGCCTTATAAAACTAATTAGCATCAGGTTCTTCTTGCTGTCATAATAATTTGAATATCATTTTAAAAAACCATTTGGAGTAACAAAATAGTAAGTACTGCATTATTTTTCTAATTACAGTAGAGTCTCGATTATCCAACATAAATGGGACCAGCTGATAGTTGGATAACAGAAAATATTGGATAATCTGGAAGGTCCAAGAAAAGCCTTGAAATCACTATGAATTGCAAATGTATTGAAGTTTTATTGCAATAACAGTAAATGTGAAGAAATCACTGATCAACATTGTGATGTACAGTATAAACAGTTTAGTCCTTTGAAAATTTAAAGAAATAACAGAAAATTTAAAGAAATCACAGCAGCCGCGATGTTGGATAATCCGTAATGTTGGATAACTGAAGGTTAGATAATCGAGACTCTACTGTACTCTGTTCTATGTCAGGTCTCCTACAAGGAGGTACATATTTCTGTCATTAAAATATCTCCATTCATTGGAATCTACAGTATTTAATACTCCTCCAGAGGATGAAAATAGATAAGTGATTACTGAAGTGTTTCAAAATATTATATACTGTGCACATGTAAGGGCATGGTCATACTTCTCTCAGCAAATGAGTGGAGACCATGGGTGAATTATTTCCTATACTTCTTCCATGTGGAACATTTTGAAACAGTGATTGTAGGATCTCTCTCCCCCCGCCCCCCGATATCTGACATGTACTTTGAATTCCAGAATCATTTATTTCCATGAGAGTCACTTTTTAGGTTTTTTGTTGTCAGGATGGATAATGCTACTAGACAAGAAAATCTGATATCTATCCGTGCAGTGGTTTTAAAGCCTAAGACCCAACCACCATAACTGGATCAATGGGGACTGGATTTCTGGCCTAAAAATAAACTTTGAATCTGGCATCTCACATCTGCTCCTTCACTGCACATAGGTTGATGGAGAGTGCACAAGGAAAATGCAGTTCTGGTTAAGGAGTAAAGACATTAAAGGCAAGAGAAACAAACTGTCCAGGAAAGCAGCCAAATGGCTGACAAGGCCAGCTCTGTTCCCAAACAAACCCTCGACTGGCAGAGCCAGAGCTAAGTAACAAAGTCTTTGAGTCTAAGTGCAGTATCACAAGAGATATTACCAAAAGAGTTGTCAAGAAGTATGAGGTCCAGGGCATCAGATAGGCAGGTCAATAAGGCAGTCCAAGGTCAACGGTTCCAGATAATCAAGATGGATCAGCAGTCCAAGAAGGAAGGGTCCAGGAGCCAGAGACAGAGTCTTTCCTCAAAAAGGTCAGATAATCACTGGTAACTAGAAACACATTCTCCAGCTGCCTAAATAGGCAGGCAGCAGGCATTCAGATGTGTCTGATTTGCCGCTTTTTTCTGATAAAGCCTCCATGACCTTCAAAGGTCCTCCTTTTCTGCTCAATGCTCCCTAAAGGTAGGCAGTGGCACACTTCCCTGATCCTCCTCTATGTCCACAGACTTGGCTGCTGAACCTCTGAAGAGGCCCCAGACTCTGCTACAGCAGAGACAGGACCTGCCTCAGGCTCCCCAATTGCAGGCTCAACACCCAAAGGCTCTGGCTCAGCTTCTGAGTACTCTGAGTTTGTCCTCCAGGCTGAGCAGGACACAAACTAAGTCTTTATTGTAAGAACTCCATTAAAGAAAGGAATGTTATTTAAGGGTGCTAAGCAAACATTGACCTAAGTAAGTTTCACGTTGAGTAGACATGAGCCAATATGAGGATGGGGAGAGAAGAGGTGGGAAGATCCCTAAGAGTATCAGTTTACAGCTCTGAGAGGTTAGGGATGATAGTTAAGAAATGAGGAGACTCAAGTTCCACGGTGGTGAACCTATGGCACAAGTGCTAGAGATGGCACACAAAGCCATTTTCCTGGCATGCAGAGAGCAGGGGAGAGGAGGAAAAAGTGCATGCCTGTTCCTCCTTCCTGGATGTCCCAGGCCATCAGCTGCCTCCAGAGAGGCAGCTGGAGGCCTGGGACAGTGTGGGGAGAGAAGGAGGAAAAGGTGTGCGCCTGTTCCTCCTCCTTTTCATCTGACCCAGGCCTTCAGCTGTCTCCGGAGAGGCAGCTGACAGCCCAGAAGGGCGGGGGGAAGAAGTCCTGTTCCTGGAAGTCCTGTCCCAGCCCCAGGTAACAACAGGTACCGGAAGGCCTTTTAGTTTGGCACTTGGTTCCTAAAAGGTTCACCATCACTCCTCCAGCTCATTGAAACCTATTTAACTGCTGCTCTCTTTAAGACATGTTTAACTGTTTCAGTGCTGAGCATTGTGACTTGAAGGCACATATATACATATGCTTACTTTTAGAGAAGCAGCATGGTATAGCAGTTTAAGTGCTGGATTCAGGGTGCATCTATACTACAGAAACAATGCAGTTTGACATAGTCATAGTCAAGCTATAGTGCCATCCTATGGAATCTTGGGATTTGTAGTTTTATCAGGGCTTTGTTCTTCTCTGCCAAAGAGTACTGGTGCCCCACAAAAATATACATTCCAGGAATCCCTAAGATAAAGCTATGGTAGTTAAAGTGGTGTCAAACTGCATTATTTTTACAGTTTAGATGGACACTGGGACTCAGGAAGACCAGGGCTCAAATCTAAATCAGCCATGGGAACCCACTGGGTGATCTTGGGCAATTCAGACTCCCTCAGCCTTAGAGGAAGGCAAATGACAAACAAGCCTCCTCTGAATAAATCTGGCCAAGAAAACCTTGTGATGGGGTCACTGTAAATTGCAGTCACCCTGAAAGCACATAACAATTGTTGCATATCAAAATAGGGTGAGTTACTGAATGAGCTCTGAGCTGAGCACTTTGCTCTGTTGGCCTTACTCAGAGATCACAAGGCAGAAGAAGACTGAGCCAGAAGTTCCTTTTTCTAACAAAGGAAGAGACCAAAGAGGCTGAAAAGGGCTTCTTATGAGTAAAGGAGGAGGAGTGAAGATAAAAGGAACACCAACAATCTAAGCTATGCACCATAGTCCTAGGAGAAAACATATTCTTGGAACAATTACTAAGGAAAATCAATGAATAAAGTGCAAAAGCAGGCTTACTATTGAACATAAAGAAAATAAAAATAATGACCACAGAGGTTCTACATAAATTCAAATTAGACAATGAGGAAATTGAAACAGTTAAAAGACTTTCAGTACCAAGGATCAAACACTGATCAGAATGGAGACTGCAGTCAAGAAATAAGAAGACTAGTAATGGGAAAAGCAGCCATGAAGGAACTGGACATGATCCTGAAGTGTAAAGATATACAACTGAGCACTAAAGTTGGAATCATCCAAGCCATTGTATCCCCCATCTCCATATACAGATGTGAGAGCTGGACAGTGAAGAAAACGGACAGGGAGAAAATCAACTTATTTGAGATGTGTTGCTGGGGACAAGTGCTGAGGATACTGTGGATGGCCAAAAAAGACAAACAAATGGATACTAGAACTTATCAAACCTAAACTATCCCTGCTGGAAGCAAAGATGATGAAGCTGAAGTGGTTGTACTTTGACCACATCAAGTGAAGTCACGACTCATTAGAGAAGGCTTTAATACAAGCCAAGGTAGAGGGAAGCAGAAAGAAAGAAAGACCACAGGCCGGATGGGTAGACTCTATCAGGGAGGCCCCAGGCCTGAGCCTGCAGGACCTAAGGAAAGCAGTTGAGGATAGGGAAGAATGGTTATGTTTCATTCACTGGGTCAATTCAAGGGCAGTTAACAACAACAACATGGGTATAAAATGGCTCAGGGTCCTATCATAAATTGCAAAAATGCCCATGAGGGGGTATTGTAGGGCAATTTTTTTCCGAAGGGGTGAGGAGAGGATGTGCGACTCTCCAAATTTTTCATGGAAGGTGATAATACAGCTCATAGCGTCTTACAGTTGCCCACCCTGACTTGCAGCCAATGCATCTTTGAGTTAGGACTGCAATGTATGATAGTTTATCCAGATTGCTCCTGTGTCTTGTGGCCACTGGTATCAGCTTTACTTTGTTGTGAATAAGCCTCATTCAGCTGGTGACAATCATGTATTTTACTTATTCATATACATGAAAATCCTGAACAGCAACAAAAACTTTGAATTTCTTAAGCTTTGAATCAAAAGCCCCCCAGAGAGGAACAAAGAGATGAGAATGAAGTCACTTCTAGTCAGTAATTCATGGGAAACACATTCTTTTGAATATATTTTTGTGCCTCAGCAGTGTTATCCCCATTACACTTTATCAGAAAAAGTCTGTACAATTCATCTGAAAGATTGAGTACTTTGAACTGTGTCTTTCAAGCCTTAATTGTTAGCATGCAAGTGGCAATTAAAAGCTGAATTAAAAAAAAAAAAAGAAATCTGAGTTCATGTTGGGATGCAAATTATTGGGGAGTTTTGGGAATAACGGTGAAGCAAAACAAATAGGATAGACAGTATGGTGTAGACAAATTACATCTAAATCCAAAATACACATCATGGTGCTACTTTTTTTTTAGCCAGCTAAAAGGGTGAAGGACATTATACTAGCTTTCAAAGCTTCACAGGCCTCCTCATCAGGTTAGAGATTATATGGGAAGGAAGAATTATGACAATGACAGTCACAGACTAGAGTCTTGCTTGAGATCTTTATTTATGGTTTAAGATCTCTTGAGGAAGAGTTCTAGTTTTCAGGGGCCTTGAAACAAAGGAAGCAAAAGTTATGCAATAATAGTTCCTTCTCCATTAGCAAGTGACAGTTACTTCCTTTGGGATGTATTTCTGTCCTTTTCCACTTGAGGCCAATAGCTATGTCTTAGGCTAATTCACAAGTGTTTAATGGAAAAGGAAACATAACTCACATTATGATTGATTTTGTAAATTGGTGATACTCCTTTAGTACTGAGGTGTTGGTCAATTTAGGATTTGTCCTGAAGACAAGTAGGTAGTGGCTCTATATTAAGAACCCTGTGCACTGATATACAGGAGGTTTTTAGAAGACTCTTCAAAACAAAATTATTTCTTGGCGTACTTCTCATTCCTCAGACTTGTTGGTATAATTTAAAACTTTACAGCAACAGTATTTCTAACATACAGTTTAGATTCTGAAAATGAATTTTTAATAAGCTTAAATGTGTTTTGACCTCTCTCTGTTCTAACTACTGGATGTAAACTATTACATGAATTGTAGTCATAACATATTTTGTTATTTTGTTTTGTGGGAATGTGATATAATGACATTTTGCCATTAGCCTTAGCAGTCTGTAACTGAGATTTAAATGTATGGTTTTGTGATACAGGATATTTTAATTATATTTTCCTATTCATTTTTTGTAAGAGGCCAATGACAAAGTAATCCAGAAATTTTTTCATCTGTTGATATGACTCTTATTTCTCAAAGTGTGATATAAGGTTGGTTGGCAGGTGTGGGGAACATATCACCTTCCAGGAGCTGGTAGACCAAGTCCCATGAGCCCAGGGATTTTATCACACAAGGCTGCCAAAGTGGAATTACAGCAGGATAGCAGCATCTGTGGCTGTACCTTCTCACACAACGCTGTGTCTGTCCTGTAGGTGCTTTGTTTTCTGTTCCTGGAGTTATCCCTTTCATTGATGGGCAAAATCTCTCAATGCCTCCTAATCGTGCTACTTTTACACTATTGATTTATGTGTGATAAGTTCTTTCTCCTGCAGTATTGATGTACAAGTGGTGCGAACAGGTATGGTTATGTTCCTCTTTCCCCCTCCTCCTTGCTGTTCCCAAGCAGGCTGATTTTTTTTCTTTTTTTAAAATTGTTTTTATTCTTTTTAAACTTATTAATCAATTGCTATGGCTGCGCAGTTGAAAATAATAATAATACAGACCAAAAAGCATACTGGGAGGGGCATAGGCCAAGAATATGGGGTTATGAAAGCTAGCATGCAGAAGACAGAGGCCAGAACTATAGCAGCACCACGACACTTTTGAAGAGCTATGCAAATATGACTGTCCCCAACCCAGTCTGTTTGTGTTCCCTACACCAACAATTGTGACGTTTTAGCAGCCCAGTGTGATAAAGGTAGCATAACTGAAGCTGAGGAATGATGGAAGCTGAAATTCAACA
Organism: Urosaurus nigricauda; assembly: GCA_034509955.1. Taxonomy (NCBI): domain Eukaryota; kingdom Metazoa; phylum Chordata; class Lepidosauria; order Squamata; family Phrynosomatidae; genus Urosaurus; species Urosaurus nigricauda. The sequence continues at coordinate 77,136,213 of JAOEGL010000006.1, forward strand.
AAATCTGGAAGTTCATGCATACCCCATAATTTTCTACAGAAAGATGTGGAATTTGGCACAAGAAATGAAAACATCTACTCATCAAGCCTTGCTCAGTAGATACAACCATATGTGTTTACCTCTCATGATGACAATTCCATCAATCAATGTTAAAATTTTCAGAGGGATGGTCATGTTAGTCTAGTACAGAATAATGGAAAAGAATCTTGTGGAGCTTTTAAGATTAATAGATTTATTTTTGTATCAACCTTTGTGGATTTTGTGGTACAGACTCCTTTTTGTTATACTAAATAATATAACAACTTTTTGTATTCCACAGATTTACCTGTTTCTGTCATAACCTTAAAGCAAGCTTACATGACCTGTGACTGACCATGCTAAATGCTGACAGCTATGTAGTAAAATCTTGCCACACACCTGCAACTTTACTTTTCCTCTGGTTGACCTTCTCAGCTAAGGAGGAGGATGAGAACACATATCTCATTTTTGCTTGGGGGATTTTTACGTCAATGTTGGCTTAATTTTGGACAGCCTTAGGGGCAAAGTAGACTGGCAGCTTGGAGTGGTTTCTGGCTGCTCCAGCACCAGTTGGCCCCTGATCAGTGTGGAACTGTAGCAACTGGACATCACGGTCTGAGAGCTGGCCGCTAATGTGGCCCCAAATGCACTGTTGGCAAGGAGCACTTTTTCTGCACTCTCTTTTTGGCTGGCTTTGGACTGTCTTAAGTGGCTGTGGAGCAGCTTCTGGTTGTTTCGAGGGCATGCGTCATCTGTGTGCCCTGACCCCAAAGTGACCAAAAGCTACTCTTTCCTGCCTGACTCTTTTGGGCCTTAGTCATCCTGGTGCTCTCCAGAGGCATTGGAATACAGCTGTCCCCCTACCCAGGAAGCATTGAGAGGAATTTATGAGGATAGCACCAGGTTGGGGGAAGGTGATATAAGGTATTTAATAATAATAATAATAATAATAATAATAATTTATGTGTGTTTTCCCACCTCTCCCTGCAGATCGAAGCAGGATTACATCATAAAACAGCACAATAAGATAAAAATACAATTAATAAAATATTACCACAATAATTATTAATTACAATTAAAACAAAACCATCTGAATTCATCCAGTGTCCAAAAGATATACCTCACCCCAGAAGTAGCATCCTGTTTTCAAGATCTTTTATAGGTTGGATGGATAGGCTCTCCAAAGACAGACATTTAAGTAGACATTTAGAGTAGACATTAGTCCACATAGTCATCAAATTCAAGTCTACTTTAAAGATAAAACACAATGAAAAAGATGCACATGTGGCTTGAAGTTGCCTAGTTGTCCATAGCTATCACCCAAGCAGAAGACTCAGCACCAAGGCTCCCAGATCTCACAGAGTGACCTGAATCTCAGAACCTGGACACTATTCTCCAGCCCTCAGGGTGAGGAATCCCAGGATGGAAACATTGCCTTGAAAATCTTTGTTGTGTGCACACATTTGTGTGCATATGTGTGCATTTCTCATTTGTTAGACTTTTTTTTTAATGGCATACTCTGCACAACTGTGGCTGATGTTTAATGTACCATGCAGAATGACATCTTTTGGAACATCACAAGCGATCACCCTTTGGTCTCAGGTTTTGGCTCCTCGAATATTCCTGCCCAGGCAATTCTACTCACCACTCAGGTCTTCTGGCAGCAGTCCTCCCCACTACGGTGAGAGATACTGTATTTTTATTTAAAGTAGGTATTTCCAGGATTTGTATCTATATAGTTTTATGCAAATATATGTCTCTGGTGGTAGAGTTAGGGGACTCGACCCTCAACTAACACATTTTCTTCTTTGACACAATGGAATAAATGGCCAACTTATTCCTTATGGCAGTGCTTGGGAATACCTGGTCTAGCTGTTAACAATAATCTGGGGGAAAAAGACTGTTTGATGGCAGAAAGCAAATATAGTTCTGAAGCATGCATTTGTGGTTGTTAAAATATGCATTATAGACAATTCTAGGCACACCTATCTCCCCCTTATGCATTAAAAAATTATCATTAGAGAATTCTTACTGCAAAGTCTCTATTATATTCTTTAGAACAGAGCTGCCACAACAGAGCCTAATTATTATTTGCATTAATAACACACTTAACTCTCATGAACGAAACCCTCCATTATGTATTTCTTAAAAGCACACAGAAATATATTCTTTAGCCTTCTTTCTTCTTCAGAGCTAAGTAAATAATATGTTGGTTTTGATCCACTTCTCCAGCTGGAACAATAGCCATTTATCCAAATATATGCCTTTTTCATTTGTGCATTAGAATAATTAACATATTTTTGTTCTGTTACTTGTTGCTATTTTATTATGGCAGCACCTATTAACTTGAAAAGGTGCTTATCTTCATTTTCTGGATTGTACTCAAGTGTTAATACCCACATCCAGAACATCATTTCAGATTAAATGTGCATTTTACAAAGGGAGGTTTGCTGAGGTATTTCAGTTGAATAGATCCTTAAAGGAAAGCAGAGCTTTAAGAAATTATTTTTGCACCAAAATGTCCAGAACCTTCCAGCCAATACAAACTGTAGAAAAAGTTAACTTGATCATTTGAAAGACTGTAAGCAATCTTCCCTGTTGTTGAGGTCCAACCGTCCTGGTACTTTTCCACTTGAGATACCGCCTTCTCTGCTGAACAACAGAAGTAACTAAGAAGAACCAGAAGTGCCGCAGAAACTTGATAACCATTTCTTCAGTTTACTGTACACCATGATTCACTTTCACCTTTTCTTGTCCTTCACAGTCATAGTAGTGTAATTCCTCTTGCCATGAGAAGATCCTGTTGTCCTTTGAACCTTTGCTGCTCCTCCTCCTCACTCTCAGTTACTTGCTTTAGCCTGTAAATGAGATGCAGAATGGCATGGTTTCAAGAGATGAAAGCTACTGTGTACTCTAAATTAATGGAAGACCTGGTTTTTACATGTATCTATGCAATAATAAACACACACACCACAAGCTTAGTATCAGTGAGCACTTCTGAATATCTGGACCATAAGATTCTTAGGCAAGCAGATATGTAAAAGCCTGAAGACAATATAAATATTTCATTTTTATCTGTTCCTTTCCCTATGTGACAAATACTTGAATCTCCACATAAACATAAAAGAAACATTCAGCATCTCTTGTGAGGAATGTCACATTATTTTAACATGAGTATATAGGCTGAATTCTAGACTCTGTCATCTAACCTATATACGAAGAGCAAAGCAAAAACCTGAGATAGGTTCTAGATGAACACTTAGATTGGAGAAGAACATCTGAAATGCATAGGTAAGTTCAGAAATATAATATGATGTCAACAAAATTTTCCATAATATGCAGCAGCAGTAATATAATTCAGCTGGGCAGTACAGTTTCCTTTCCAGCAGTAAGGTATTACTTCTCAGAATCAACTCCTGGTAAGTCTCTGTTGAATAGCTGATCTCATTATAGGGGATCATAGCTTCAGCAGCAGTAACCCAATCCATTAATGTATGAGTTAAGCAAGCTGTACATAAATATTTTAAATAGGTGCTTATTTACTAGTATAATATTGCATTAGAGAATTAACTATCAATGTCTCTCTGACAGCACTCTTGGAAGCTGGAGCTGTATTTTCTTAATGCTGCTTTGTCCTATTAATAATACTTTCTCCTAGCACTACATCTCTTTCTTAAGCTTTTCCAGCTGAAATGACATCCAGTCAGCTTTGCATAATGAGATAAAACTATGTGATTGTTTTGACTTGGGTTTTGTAGAAATAATAATAATAATAAAAAATCCACAGCACTTCTTGGGTTGTTTTGTGTTAAATGTTGACTTAAGTGTTTCTTAAGTCTAGTACTTTACCAATGTTTTAATATAAAGGTGCAGTGGATGAAACATTATTCTGCACAGCATAAGAGTGTATTAATAAATTACAGTAACATCTTTAATATGCAATGTATTTAAAAATAATTTACATCCCTTATTTCAGCCCATCATACAATTGCTCTTTGAGGCCATTGTTAGTTCTATTTCCATTACTGCTTTTATTACTGTTATTGTGATTATTATATTTATACCCCATTTTTCTCTCAGTTTGAGACTCAAGGTGGCTCCAAAAGTTAAAATAGATCTGGCTAAAAATTCACAAAATAGAAAAAATGTAATCAAACTATTGGAAAATGTAAAACCAGTTAAAACACAACCATTAAAAACAAAAACAAAAAACCAATGGACAATGTAGCACATTATGCAAGGCCCTTTCTCCTTGAGTAATCAGTCTTCATTGGTCTGCCAAAACCTACCTACAGGATAGTAAAGAGGGCACCAGATTGCTATCTTTAGGAAGGGAGTTTCAAAGCCTAGGAGCAGCCACCAAGAAGGCCCTTTCCTATGTTCCCACCAGATATTTCTGTGAAGGTTGTTGGACAGAAAGAAGAGCCATGCCAGAAAATTTAAAACCACAGGCAGGCTCATGTGAATTTCTGTTTCACAGATGGAAAATGAATGTATAGCCTAGCCATATTACTCAGGACCATTCAGTAAGTGAGACAAAATTTAGCTTCAGCTTTAGCCGAACCTTTTCACTGCAAGATTAAGAGATATCTTTTTATCAATACATTTTAATTTGCACAACCTTCCAGTCTTTGAAATGAAATCATCATTTGCTTCTTTTGGGATGATCATTGGGTATTTACTTTCCTGCATTATATTTCTATTGTGCACTGCTCTGGAATCTCATGGGATGAAGGACATACAGATTTTTTAAAAAATGATAAACCCTCATGACATGATAAAGAAATGTGCTTTTAGCAAAAATGGGGCTCTTTGGTTCAATGAGACAGAGTCAATGGGCTTCAAGCTGGGACATAGTTGGAAGCAGACAAAAATCACTTTCCATCTCAAATGGGATTACAAGGACTCACACTTCTGCCTTTATTTTTCCCCAAACCTGGCTTCATTAGTAGTAAAATATATATATATATATATATATATATATATATATCTTCCACAGATAATAGGTTCTCAGTTTCAACCCTACTCTAGAATATCTTGGCCCACAATAAGTCCTGTATAGCAGCAACTAGAATAATGTTATTCTGGAACTTGCAATATGGCAAAACTGAGGATCATACTAGACGTTAAAGGGAAAACAAATTAACATATTTGTTCGCTAGCAACATGTGTCAGCAATCAGAATTGCAAAGTCCATATTTAGCCTTCAGTGATCAATCTCAAAACAAGCCACACTGAATGAGGGAAGGTACATGCTATGAGAAACCGATTATCTTTCACCACTTGAAGTAGTCCCTGACTTCCACATGCCCTACCTCACAGGATTGTTAATGGGTAAATGTGCCAGATTTGGTCCCCTGTGCATGTTTTGAGAATTTTCATAAATTGCTATCAGTAATGAAATGAAATTCTCACCCATCCCTAGTTGTGAGGATAAAGTGGGGGAGAATGACAGCCATGCATGCCACCTTGAGTTCATTGGAAGAAAGGCAAGATATAAATACAACAACAAATAAAGTTGGACTTTCAAAGAAAAACACACAGAACCACAGAGGATAGGTCTGTTAGTCAAACTGACACTATTTTTACCATGAACCCATGTTATGAAGGCTTTCTGTTTCTAGTTATTTTAAGTCTTAGCAACCATGGGATTGCAAAATAGCATGTAAGGAACAAATGTGGCCAAAACAAATGATAGCAAAGAGGCCAGAAATATTGGCCCTATAAGACAACTAACCTAGAGTAGGTCCTATTTTGGTATGGGTGGGAATCATGGGGCCATTCGTACATTGTTGGATCACAACTCCCAGCATTCCTTACCACTAGCAATGATGGCTAATGTGGTTGAGAGTTGCAGTTCAACAGCATCTGCAAGGTTGTATGATTCCCACACTAGTGTGACAGGTTATTATTGCATGAGTTTCTGCTTCATATGTTTTTGTCTGTACCCTCTGTACTGGAGTACATTGGTGTTTTTCTTATCCTGCTGCACAATAATGAAACAATGGCATTTTCTATTATTTATATTGTATATAGAACTTTTTCAACTTGATTGATTTTAATAAGCATTATTTCAATACCAAGCCACTTTTTACAAATATTTTTGTCTATATGTTTTGCTGAGTACATCTTCTGTATCCAAAACAATCATTGCAAGTCAGTCTTGCTATTTTTATCTCCTGGAAGCAAAATGTAGTAGTCCATACATGCCTTGACACTGTAATTCATGAATGTTTTAGCAATAGGTATTCATCAGCTTTATTGTTAGTTTGAGACCCATCTTTTACTTCCAGGGCTGTCAGTTGGATGTGACCCTAAATCTATCTCTTGTGTTGTACTATCTGTCATGCCAGTTGGAAATTGTGGACTAGGACTTTTTTTAAGTAATGTGTTGCCATTTCTTTTTTTTACTTTTACTCATAATTTGTGTGTTGTTATGGTTAATTATTATTCTTAAAAAATATACCTAAAAATTCAAAAATAGTCCCAAATGACCCAATATCTCTCAAAACGATCTCCCTCAAGAACCATGTCAGAAATAATGGGTTAACATTGCTCCTTGTTGTTACGTGCCATCAAGCTGGTTTCAGGTTATGGAGACACTCTAAGAGCCTTTTAAACCTAGGACCATAGATTCTTTGATTGAGGCAATCAATTGGTAATATAGCTTGTTTCTTTTCTTACTGTCTTCCACTTTACAAAGCTTTACTGCCTTTTCCAGTGAATCAAGTTGCTTCTTGATATGTCGGCACAGTCAGTTTAGTCATTTTGGCTCTTAGTGGGAATTCAAGTTTAATTTGCTCTTGGACCTATTTATTTGTCTTTTTGGCAGTCTATGGTATCTGTATCTCTTCTAGATTTCAAACAAGTTGATTCTTTTCCTATCAGCTTTCTTTACTGTCCAGCTTTTATAACTATACAGAAATAATGAAACTCTGATGGCATGGATAGTCCTGACTTTGGTATTCAATTATATTTCTTTACTCTTGCAGATTTTGTGTCATTCCTTCATAGCTGCCCTTCCAAGTTCCAGTCTTTTGATTTATTGACTTCAGTCTCCAATCTCCATTACTGACTGACCCAAGGTATGGAAAATTTATTTCACTTATATAAGTGATATTTCACTTATATAAGTGATATTTCACTTATATAAGTGAAATAAATGAAATATTTAATTATTTCAATGTCTTCATCATAAACTTAAAATTATGTAAATAATATCTTGTTATCATTTTGTTTTCTTAATGTTAAACTGTAACTCTTCTTTCATTTTCTTCAAGTCCTTCCTATTTTTCACTTTCTTCAAGTCTTTCCTATTTTCTGCTAGTAGTATGGTGTCATCTGAATATCTTAAATTATTGCTTTTCCTTCCTTCAATTTCATGCCTCCTTACGCCAAGTCCATCTTTACATATGATATGTAATTTAAGAGACGAGGTGATAAAATGCAGCCTTGCCTGACTCCCTTGCCCATTGGAAACCATTCTTTTTCTCCATATTCTGTTCTGATGGTGACCTTTTATCCTGAGTACAGGCTACACATAAGGACAATAAAGTATTGTGGCACATTCATTTCTTTAAGAGTGATCCATAGGTTTTCATCAGCTATACAAAGGCTTTATTATAATCTATAAAGCACATGCTGATTTTCTTCTTAAATTCTTTGGTGCTTGCCATTGTACAGCATATTTTTGCAATAAGGTCTGTATTCCTCTTCCTTCTCTAAACCCAGCTTGGATTCTAGGATTTCTTGCTACAGATATGATAAAAGTCTTTGTTGTAAAATACTGAACATAAGTTTACTTGCATGGGAGTTTAATGCAGTGAATTTTCAAGGATTTTCTTGAAGCTGGAATTAATATTGAACATTTCCATTCTGTGGACCATTGTTTAGTTTTCCATACTTCTTGGGATTGGGAGTATGTGTTAGAATTTGGATGGATTCTCTCTTTTTAGATTGAAACAGCTCTCTTAGTAAGCAATCAGTTCCTAGTGATTTATTTCTCCAAAATGCTTTAGAAGGAGCTGGTTCAGCTTCTAAATACTGTGAGATTGCTTTTTTTTTAAATCCCAAACCCCAGTGTTTTTGGTTATGCAAAAACAATGTTATACTCTTACTGTTCCCCCATAGTCAAACATTCTGCATAACACATTATTTCTACCAGCTCTATTCATAGCATCCTTGTTGCTGAAATATTGGAAGGACAGACAATGAGGGAAGTATGAGGTTTTCCTGATCATAAGAACCCCATATAAAATCTAAGCATAGTTTCCAGGGGAGGAAATCAGATGCTTCCATTTGAAGCTTGCAACAGGGCAGAGTTTAACATTTCACTAAATCTGGGAAACTGTGATTTGTTCAAACCAGTTTGTTCATTAAACCAGTATGCAGTTTCCACAAACTGCCATGTGCCATATCAGTTTGCAAAACAAACCCAAAAACCAAAAAACACCTCCAGAAAATGGGAACTTCAACTTTTCTTCACACATAAAGGAGACAAGAGGAGGGACACATCCTGTTATATCAGAACTGGACCATACTGTTTAAACAGTTACAACCAGTAGTTTCTGTTATATCAACATCAAAACATTTTTATTTTTGTTATACTAGGGAAATAAAAGGAATTAACCAGGTGGGGAGAAGGCATAAAAATGAAAAAAGAAGTCACAAAATAAAGAAAGAAAAAATACAAATTTGTTAGTGAATTAGAACAGTTTGGAAGCAGAAAGTGTTAACATTAACAATGAGCATTCCACCCTAAATCAGTTTACTTTTCTCCCAATGCTGTAAGGTCCCCAATTTTTTTTCTGATAAGAAAAGAGCAATATCCATAATACAGAAAGTGTTTTGTTTAGAGGAGAAAAGAACACCAGGTTTACTGAAGGATGGTGCTGTGTGCATTTTCCTGAGGCAGTTACAAGCTAACTCAAAGGGAGGTAGAAACAAGAATGTCTCATCTGGGATTAATTTAAAGGCAAGCTTTCTTCCCTCATGATGAAAGACCTTTGCTTTGTGTGTTTTCAATCATGCAGCTACACTCGCGCTCTCTGATTCTCCCCCTTTTCTTTCCTGATTCTAGTTGTAGGAAGGATTTTGTGTTTGCTAATTTAGCTGTAAAGGCTACAGACATACCCGAGAATAATGTTACATTTGTTTCTCCAGCATTCTCCCACAAAATGTGGAATGTTAACTGCCCCCTCCCGAATGTTTGTTTGAATAACTTGAAAAACAGATATGAGCTTGTTTCTTTGGTCACAGAATGCCCTAGTTGTGCAGGAAAATAGCATTTGGGGTAAGTAATTCCAGTTCAGTCTCACTTTCCAATCTGTAAAATGAGATTAGGAACAAAAACCTCACTTTATATTCATCTGAAGCATTGTAAAAGGAATAGGACTTCAAATAAGACATATTTAAAGTGGCAAAGATTTGGGTCCCTTTTGCACTACACAGTTATAGTACTACCGTATAATTCGACTTCAGCTGCCATGATAACATCCTACGGAATCATAGCTGGGCAGGGGCTTTGCAATTCTCAACCAGAGAGAGCTCTGGTACCAAATTTCAAACTCTAGGATTTCAAAGGAAGGAGTCATGATGGCTAAAGTGGAATGATAGTCCTATAATTGTACAGTCAGCCCTCCTTATCTACGGATGTTTTATTCACAGATTCAAGCATCCATGGCTTGAAAATATTCCAAAAAAGTATACATTCCAAATAGCAAAACTTATTTTTTCCATTGTATATGAAGGACACCATTTTACTATTCCATTGTATTTAATGAGACTCCAGCATCCATAGATTTTGTTATCCACAGGGAGTCCTGGAATCAAACCCTTCAGATAACAAGGGCCTACTGTATAGTGCAAAATAGTACTGGTCTAGACAAATAAGAAACTAGAAAGGTCTGCATCAGGACAGTTGATAGATGGGAGAGGATACTACTTAATATTCCCCTGTGTCAGTCTTAGGTAAAGTGAGGCTCCCTAGAAGTTGCTGGATGGAAATTCCCATAAGCACTAGACAACATAGCCAGTGATCAAACGTGTTGGGAACTACAAGCCAAAAACCCTGGAGGAATACCCTTTGTATACCTCATTCTCTACTACTGTAGCAGCTCTACCCACATAAAAAGCCAGTACAGCAGGAGAAAGAATGGACTGAATTATATCTTTTCTCTTTCTAACAAGCTTTCTGTCTGTGCATGTGTGTATGTCACATGGGGAGAATTTCAAAAAGATGGGACCCCTTCCTAGCAGCCTGCAGTGTTATACTAAATTTTATCAGCTTGTTTTTTTCCCCTCTATATGTTCATGCAGTTAGGGTTGGGGTGGAGGTATATTCTTGTTCTATTTCTATTCCCTATCTGATTAATGGAAATAGCAGAGGATTAAAAACATTAGCATAATTGGAACAGTTATGCAGGGACTGGGGAATCTTGTGCAACTCATTGCTTTCACATGAATTTCACATGGACATAAATAGAAAATTGAAATACCTTGGATCAATGATCAATCAGAACAGAGATTGCAGTCAAAAAATCAGAAGAAACCTAAGAGCCTTATTGCATGAGAAAACAAAGCAGAAATGGAGTGGAGAGTAGCAGCTTTCTCCATGCCTTAGCACATGACATTGTAGCACTTCAGTTGTCTTCCTGCAGGAAACACTTGTAAAAGCATGTCTTTTGGTGAATAGATTTTTCCAGCTAGAAAAAAAGATGCACTTTTAGAACCGTCTCTGCGGGAAGAGAATTGAAGTGTTATGACATTGTGCCATAAGGCGGAGAGAAAGCCACTATTCTCTAGCTCTATTTCTGTTTTGTTTTCTCCAGTAATAAGACTCTAGGACTGGGAAGGGCATCTATAAAAGAACTAGACAAGTTCCTACACTAAAGTTAGGATGTTCCAAACCACCCACCATCTATGGTTGTGAAAGCTGGACAGCAAAAAAAAAGCTATTAGAAAGAAAATGAACTTATCTGAGATGTGTTCCTGGAGAAGAATGTTGAGGATACCAAGGATTGCCTAAAAGACAAACAAATGGATCCTGGAACAGATCAAGCCTGAACTTTCCCTGGAAGCCAAGATGACTAAATTGAGGCTATCATACTTTCACCACATCATGAGAAGGCAGGACTCACTAGAAAAGACAATGCTAGGAAAGTTGGAGCGTAGCAAAAAGAGAGGAGGCCACAGCACTGAGCTTGCAGGACCAGAGCTGTGGAGGACAGAAGGGCTTGGAGATGTCTAACTCATGGTGTCACCATGAATTGAAGTGGACTCTAGGGCCATTACCAACAACAAACATGAAGTGCAGTTTGTAAGCCATTTCCACACATGATTAGGGTTGCCATTTGTCTCAGAAAACCTGGAAAATCCTGAAGGAACTAAAAATTGTCTGAGCTGGCTGGACCAATTGAAGCAGTGAAGGCTGATGGATTGGTTAAAATGTGGCAGTAGTGATGAAGCAAAAAATTATGAAAGAAGACTGGTGTTGGCAGGAGCTTCTTTCTGCCCTACAGGCTCTGGATGATATATTCCTGCTTCCTCTGACAGGCCCCAAAGTGGGAAAGGAAAGGCAGTGAGCAGAGATGTCCCCAGAGTCCCTTTACTCTCTTGAGTGTCTTGGAAGCAAAGTTTTACCATGCTGCCTAGCCCTAGGCTCAAGCTGCCAACACATTCACCATACAACATATGTGTTGGCCGCTTGAGTCTAGGGCTAGGCAGCATGGTAAAACTTTGCTTCCAAAGACACTCAAGAGAGTAAAGGGACTCTGGGGCTGCTTGGAAGCCTCCCTCTTTGCATATCAGCTGGAGGGGGGGGGGAGAAGAAAAAAAGTGCTTTTATCTTGGCACTCAGGTTGAAACATAATAGTAGAAAAAGTGCAATGATTAATGTGTTGATTATGCATAATCAGAATGCAAATAATAACATGCATAATTGTAATAATTTGCATAATATTAAAAATAGATGCCCAGATATGTGAGAATGAAATATGTCAATCCTACCCACAACAAAAAAGTCAGAACAAGAGACCTTTTCCACAAGGTCTGGGCACTCAAAGGAAATTTCAAACCAAGGGCCAGAATGCTGTAAGACAAGAAAAAGAACACACTACAAGATCAAGAAGAAATAAAAAGATGTTGGATGCAATACATAGAAGAGTTATATAAAAGAGATAAAAAATGAATGACACATGGAGTTAAGAATCACTCAAAATTCTTCAGCACAGATGCCAACAATAAATGGAGAGAGAAATCCCAGAAGTGGAAGCAGAGTTCAGGAAAGGAAGAGGTACTAAGGGCCATATTGCAAACATGTGATGGTTAATGGAATTCCACCAAGGAATTCCAAAATAATATCAACACGTGCTTTATAGACTATAGCAAAACATTTGACTGCACAGATCACAGAAATCTATGAATGGCAATTAGAGGCATGGGAGTGCCACTACATCTGATAGTCTTGGTGAGCAATCTGTACTTAAGTCAAGACGCTAGAACAGAATATGGAGAAACGGAATGGTGCCCAGTTGGCAAAGGGGTGAAGCAAGGCAGCATTCTATCAAGCTATTTATTCAATTTTTATGCAGAAAATATCATATAAAGAGCAGGTTTGGACTCAGCAGAAGGAGGAGTAAAGATAGGAGAAAGGAACATCAACAATCTAAGATATACAGACAACACCATACTACTAGCTGAAAGCATCATAGACTTGGAACAGCTACTAAGGAAAGTTAGAGAAGAAGGTGCAAAGGCAGGCCTACTCCTAATCATAAAGAAAACAAAAATAATGACCATGGAGGAATTATATAAATTCAATTTAGACAATGAAAAAACTAAAATGGTTAAAAAAATCCTGTACCTTGGATCAAACATTGACCAGAATGGAGACTGCAGTCGAGAAATCAGAAGAAGACTAGGAATGGGAAGGGCAGTGTATAAAAGAATTAGATAGGATCTTAAAGTGCAAAGATATTCAACTGAACACTATAAAGTTAGAATTGTCCAATCCATTGTTTTCCTCATCACCATGTATTATGGATGTGAGAGCTTCACAGTGAAGAAAGAAGACAAGAGGATAATTAACTCATTTGAGATGTAGTGCTGGAAAAGAGTACTGAGGAGACCATGGACAGATAAAAGGACAAACAAGTGGGTTCCTGAGCAGATCAAGCCAGAAATTTCCCTGAAAGCCACAGGGTCACTATGAGTTGGGGATGATTTGAAGGCAAAGCCATAATATGTGCATATGTGGGTGTGTTTATGGTTTGTGGTGCTAAATTAAGGCTGTCCTACTTTGGCCACATCATGAGAAGGCATGATTCATTAGAAAAGACAATAATGCTAGGAAATGGAGAAGGAAGTGGTGTTCCTGCACCTGGTATCACCCACTGTGGGGGTGCGTGGCTTCAGGAGGGTGGGGCATCCACCCTCCCTTGCAGCCTCCCTTGCTGCCTCCCTGTCCTTTTCATGAGGAAAAGAACAGGATGGCACAGGATGAGGGCCCAACTGGATGTCACCCCTCTTCTGGGGTGTCAACTGGTGCAAACCACACCACCACACCTCTTTAGTGATGCCACTTCTAGAAGGTAGTAGAAAGAGAGGGAGACCACCTGCTAGGTGGATGATTAAGGAGGTCACAAGTATGAATTTGCAAGACCTAAGTAAGAAGTGGAGGACAGTGGGTCTTGGAGATGTCTCATCCACAGGGTTGCCTTAAATCGAGGATGACTTGAGGGCAGCTAACACCAAACCCATAGTATATGTTTATAATTTGTGGTGCCACTGAGATGGTGAAAACCTATGTAAGAATAGGTCAAGCAACCTAGTAGATCATAAGCTGAACATGAATCAACAGGCCAATGTGATTCTAGGCTGCATCAATAGAAGCATAGTGTCTAGATCATGGGAAGTAATATTGCCATTCTATTCTGCTTTGGTCAGGCCTCATGTGTAATACTGTGTCCAGTTCTGGGCACCACAATTCAAAAAGGATGTTGAGAAGCTGGAGCGTTTCCAGAGGAGGGCGACCAAAAAGGTGAAGGATCTGGAAACCATGCCCTATGAAGAGAGGCTTAATAGCTGGGTATGTTTAGCCTGGAGAAGAGACAGATAAGAGGTGATATGATAGCCCTGTTTAAGTATTTGATGGGGTGTCACAATGAGGATGGAGCAAGCTTGCTTTCTGCTGCTGCAGAGAATAGGACCCGAAACAACGGATGCAAGCTAAAGGAGAAAAGGTTCCACCTCAACATTAGGAGGAACTGCCTGACAATAAGAGCCGTTGTCCAGTGGTCCCCAAACTGTGCCCTTTGAGATTTTTTATTTCAGCTCCTAGAAGCCTCAGCCATGTTGGCCATTTTACTAACCCCAGTAAAATTAGCAAAAATTTACAAGACATGTGAGAATAAATGCTGGAGGTGCAAGAGTGCTGAGGGTGGGTGGTACCATATGTGGTGGAATTGTAATCTAGTTAAATCTTATTGGAAAAAAATATTCATAGAGTGATATGAAATCCCTGAAATTAATTTTAAGATGTCACCAGCACTATATTTATTAAATATGCTCAATAAAGAAATGTCGTAGATTATTGTTATACATGGTCACATCAGCGAGATTGATTTTGGCACAAAAAATGGAAAACCATAGAGGTACCTTCTGTTGAAGACTGGATCTGGACATTAGTTGATGAGTGTAGATATGATAACTGCTAGATTAAAAAGACAAAATGTACATAAAGTAGAGCAGAACTAGGCTCCAGTACTACTGTACTGTGAAAGGTCAACTTAAATTTGTCGAGGCGCTAATTGTAGGAACTGAGATAGAGTGAGCAAAATAAATTAATCTAGATTTTAAATACACAGAAGAATTGTTTAAAAAAAACAACACCCATTACTTTTGAATTGAAGAAAATAAGATTTAAATGATAAAGATTTATATGAACTGGATGAACATGGGAAGTCAATTGTAAATATGCAGATTTGGAAAACAAAATTTGACGACTATTCTGTATGCTATTATTTCATGTATTGCATATACTCGACTATGTTGATCTCATATATAAGTTGAAGGCAGGTTTGGGGGCCAAAATTATAGATTTTGATATGACCTGCAGATAAGTCGAGGGTAAAAGTTAGGTGCATGTAATGAAGGATGTAAAGGACGCAGCTAATGCCAAAGAAAATTCCTCATACTAAAGGCTGAATGAATAATAAATAAATAAATAAATAATAAATAAACTTTATTCTTATAACCCGCCTTTCTGCTGCAGCAATCAAAGCGCCTTACATGACTAAATAAAATATATTGGAATAATACATATTCTTAATAAATAAATTGACCTCCCCCCCCCCCAACAGGATTAAATACAGGATTAAATGAGAGTCAGTGCTTCCAAGGTAGACTAAACTCTTGCTTTTCATCATATGTTTATATATAATATGACTTAAAATATAGCAAGTTGATTCAAGGTTTTTTGGGGGTCACTTTTTAAACCTAAATTTCTAGAGTTACACATGAGTATATACAGTATGGCTTGTTGCAAAAATAATATATTTTTTATTTTTTTAAAAAAAATCCTTTAAAGAGCACAGTTCGGGGACCACTGTATGGAACGCACTCCCTCAGAGTGTGGTGGAGTCTCTCCCTTTTTGTGGGTGGGCTTTTTTGGGCCGTGTGGCCATGTTCTAGAAGAATTATAAGATTGTATGTACAGCTCTGTGTAAAATTACAGCGCTATATAAATAAATAATAATAATAAAAAATAATAAGTTTATTCCTGAGGTTTCGCCGGCAGCATTCGCGGCTGTGGCATCTTCAGAGAATATTCTCCGACGGCTGGGGAAACGTCGGGAAGAAACTCTTCTAGAACATGGCCACAGAGCCTGAAAGGCAAGAAACTTAGGGAGGCTGGCCATGAAAGCCTTCGTCTCCCCACTTTTATTTTTTTGGAGGTCTTTCTAAACAGAGGCTAAATGGCCATTTGTTCGGTGTGTGTGTGTGCTTTGACAGTGTACTCCTGCATGGCAGAACAGGGTTGGACTGGGTGGCCTTAGTTGGGGGGGGTCTCTTCCAACTTTACGCTTAGCCCTGAGGGCAGGGGACTGTGTTTCTTAACCATTTGTAAGCTTCCCCTGAGAGCCTTTCCAAAGAGCAGGGTATAATTAGAATGTATACATAGCTAAGGCCCTGCTTTCCCCTCCCTCTAGTTCCTCTCCTGCATCACCTCAACCTGACCCTGTTATGAGCTCAGCAGCTCTCTCCAGGCTCTGGAGGTATTTATAGCCAGAGGCGGAGCCAGGGCGGGCATTGTGTAGAGGAGGAGGAGGCAAGCAGCAGCAGCAGCTCATCATGATGAGCCTCCTTGTAATCTAATGTTGCTCTGGCCATCCTTCTGTCCACCTGCTGCTGCAGCCATTTGCCAGCGGTGGGGCCCCTGCAGGCTAGTGCTGCTGCAGCAGAGTGGAGACAAGAAGAAGAAGAGACTGAGACGCACCTGGGCTGGGAAGGCAGCAGCAGCAGCAGCAGCCCTGATGGAGGAGGCGGAGGGTAAACCTTTTGCCAGAGTGGCCCCAGGAGGGCTTGCCTTCCTAGCATAATAGCAACAGGACTAGGAGCCCACTCTTCTCTTCTTCTAGGGCTGCATCTTTGCACCCACATATTTGTAGTAGTGTTTTTAAGCTTCTACTTAGTTTCTGTACTCCAGGAGGAATTCCAAAGTGTCCTCCATTTTGAGCAGGACTAAAGAAGGGTGTATTTTTTGTAGCAGTGTTTTTTAGCTTCTGTTTTCTCTACTCCAGGAGGAGCTCCAGAGTGTCCTCCATTTTGAGCAGGGCTAAGAAGCATGGCTTTATATTTATAGCAGTGCAGGAGGAATCCCAGAGTGTCCTCCATTTTGAGCAGGGCTAAGAAGCATGGCTTTATATTTATACCAGTGCAGGAGGAATCCTAGAGTGTCCTCCATTTTGAGCAGGGCTAAGAAGCATGGCTTTATATTTATAGCAGTGCAGGAGGAAGCCCAGAGTGTCCTCCATTTTGAGCAGGACTCAGAAGCATGGCTTTATATTTATAGCAGTGCAGGAGGAATTCCAGAGTGTCTTCCATTTTGAGCAGGGCTAAGAAGCATGGTTTTGTATTTATAGCAGTGTTTGTAGCTTCTGTTTTCTAAAATCCAGGAGGAATTCTGGAGTGTCCTCCATTTTGAGTAGGACTGAGCAGCATGTATTTATATTTATAGTAGTGTTTTTAGCCTCTGATTTTCTGTAACCCAGGAGAAATTCCAGAGTGTCATCCATTTTGAGCAGGACCACAGAGCATGGATTTATATTTATACTTGTGTTTTAACCATTTTTGTAAGCCACCCTGAGAGCCTTTTGTGGCTGAAGAGCAGGATATAAATGCTCTAAATAATAAATAAATAATATTTATGGTAGTGTTGCTAGCTTCTTCTTTTTTTTTATAATCTAGGAGGAATTCCAGAGTGTCCTCCATTTTGCGCAGAACTAAGAAGCATGGATTTATATTTATATCAGTGTTTTCAGCTTCTATTATCTGTACTCCAGGAGAAAAGGCCAAAGTGCCCTCCATTTTGAGCAGGACAAAGCAGCATGAATTTATATGTACATTAGTGTTTTGAGCTTTTCTTTTGGAACGTCCTCTGTTTTTCTTGAATGTCCTACATTTTGTCCTCCTTTGGGTGAGGACATCTGGTCACCCCCCAGGGGAAAATTCTCATACGCTTTGTTGGGGTTATTATAGCGAAGAAAAGTGATTTTTGGGGGGCTGACAGTCACTGTCAGCATTGCCCACCGGAGTCTGGAAGTCACAAGTCAAAAAGTAACTTTTTCTAATGTTGTCAGCTGCCTTTTAATGCTGCTGCTGCTTTTCCTCCTCCTCTTCTTCTTCTTCACCTGTCCCTCAGTCTGCTTCCCCAGCATTTTCAGTTGCGCTTTAATTTTTTAAGCAAATATGTGGAGTTTTATGGGGACTTTGGTCCGAGCCGCACTGCAGAAATAATCACGTTTGAAACCGCTTTAACCGCCCTGGCTCAATGCTAGGGAATTCTAGGAACTGTCATTCTGTGAGGCATTTAGCCTTCGCTGTCAGAGAGCTCTGGTGCCACAATAAACTACAATTCCCAGGATTTCCTAGCACTGAGCCAGAGCAGCTAAAGTGGTCTCAAACTGGATTATGTCTGCAGTGTGTTTTGGACCTGTATTAATTACTTGAATTAACTGGCTAAAGACATACAGTGTATTCTGGTTTTCCACAAAACCTTTTAATGTTAATGTCGAGACATTAACATAAGACGAGTGAGGCTATCTTATAACTACTTTTTCCATAGCATGAAGCCAAAGCAGTTAAAGTGGTGTCAAACTGGATTATTTCTGCAGTGTGGACTGGACCTTTCTTTCCTGGAACTCTCAACCAGGCCTAGTTTGACACCATTTCAACTGCCTTGGCTCCATGCTATGAAATTCTGGGAAATTGTAGTTTGTTTTGGCATTCCATAGTATAGAGCCATGGCTGTTAAAGTGGTGTCAAACTGGATTTATTTCTGCAGTGCAGAGGCAGTCCAAGAGGAGGGCTGAGTGCAGAATCTCTCCCCGCCAGCTGTGACTAAAGCTATTCGTATTCCTTATCAGCTGTGGCCATTGACTAACTTTGAGCACATAGGCTGCTCTCTAGAAAGTGTAGGAAGGGAATGGGTGGGAGAAGCAAATGTAAAAACCTGCCCATTTAATGTAAACACACACCCTCCAAAAAAAATGAAAAATGGAAAATAAAAGAGCCAACTCCACCTTCAAAGTGCCTTTGCTTACTTCCACCCAGTTTCAAGAAACTTTTGTAAAAGACTGCCTTTAAAAAGAAAGGCTTTAGATTTGTGTATATGAGTATTAACTAGTATTAATACAATACTAGTGTAATTCTATTGTCATGCCCACTTTTGTATGTTTTAACTGTATTGTTTTTTTAATTTGTATGCTGGTTTGTGCCTCAGTTTTTTTGGGGGGGGGGGAACGGGATATTTTTACAGCAATACTAATAAGTGCTACTAAATGAATAAAAACCAATGTGTACGCAAATGTATGGTTATTAATTTTAATCTCCCAAAGAAAGAAAGATGTGCGCATACGTGTGTACATGGGACACACTGGTCGAATCAGTTGTTGTGTGCCTCCAAGTTATTTTTGACTTAATGGCGACCCTATCCTACGGTTTGCTTGGCAAGTGTCATCAGAAGGGGTTTGCCATTGCCATCCTCCATCAAGATGTAATCTGCTTGCCTGAGTGATGTCCTTTAGCAGCACTTTTAACAAGAGTTGCCTGAGTTGTAGCACTATGATTCCACTTTAACTGCTATACCTGTATCCCATAGAGCTTCTAGGCTGTGTTGTCTGCCTAGAATTCTAAATAAAATCAGACCTCCACAATTGTGGCTTTGACTCTTGTGGGTTTGATTATTCATGGATTTGATCCATATGTTCTTTCTAGGAATCTCTAATCCTCCAGCTCTACTCTGTGGGCAAAGTCTGCAGAAATCTTGCTGGAGGATGCAGAGATTCCTAAAGAGAACACTTCTTTAGGCATTTGTAGGTCCTCCAGTGCAATTCCGCGGTCAACATTTGGCAGATGTTGACCATAGAGTTGCACTGGAGGACCTACAAATGGCTAGAGAAGTGTTCTCTTAGATGCCGTATATACTCAACTATACGTTGACCGCATGTATAAGTCGAAGGTAGGTTTTGGGGCAAAATTATGGATTTTGATACAACCCGTGGATAAATTGAGGGTAAAAACTTAGGGACATGCAGCAAAGGATCTAAATGATGAAGCAAAGGACAACAGTGCCAAAGAACCTACAAAATTATGGCAGGCATGGATTGGCTCAGGCTAAAGGCTGGATGGAAGAGAGTAGAGGGAGGTAAGTGCTCCTTTACAAATTGCACTCTTGTCTTTCACCAGGGGATGGTTCCCTTTTTAATAAGAGTTAAAGTATAGTGATTACATTGACCCATTTCTATACTTATATAAGTATATACAATAAACAGGATAAAACATTTTCCCACTTTCACGGGGGTCTTTTGCCCTTGCCTCCAGTGAATGTGGAGGGCTCACTGTACCTTACATTTCCAAATCTTGTGGTTCCATAGCCTTTGTATTTAAAGTGGAACCATACTGCTCTAATTGTTTTGTGTTTAAAGGTCTCTAACTCCTTCAGTGGTACTCACTACTCCCAGTAATCTAGCACATAACCTAAATTGCTCTATTGCTCCACTCAGCTGCTTCCAGCCAGACTAAGTTGTGAATGGGATTGGTTCAAAAGTTGATTTGTGGTGAGAGGATGCAAATTGTTGAATCAGTGCATTAAAGAGACCTGTACACCTAGTTCGGTGCACTGAGGTATGTTGATTTCCAAGGATCTGGGCACACCTAAAGCAATTTAAGGTTACGTTGCACATGTGCTAACCACAAAGGTCAAAGAGAGTTTAAGGATTCCATCCAAAAGATACTAAAGTTAGAAGTGCTAACATAATTCTCAAGGATATGGATGCTATGCTTTACTGTCCTTCATTTATAGTTTGGCAAATGGAAATTTAAAATTCACTAATGAAAACACATATGTCTAATTTAGCAGCATAATAAATCCCCATGTACTTTATTATCTTTTTGTTTCTCTAAGGAGCACAGAGTGGTGTACATGTTCTCCTCCACTTTTTCTCCCTGGCTTGACAACAAATCCTGGGCTAGATTATTTGTTTAGAAACAGTAGTGCCCAGATCTCACAGTGAACTTAGTGAAACTTCAAATCTAGATCTCCCTCAAACTGTTTCTCATATTTGCAATCCTCGTGTGAACTTCTGCAGTGGGCTGACCCAAGACATGGCGAAGAACAGGCTGGTGCCCCCTTCCCATACCATATACAGAGACTGGCTGGATTGGCAGCAGAATCTTACTTTTGTACTTGTGACAGGATAGTACCCTCCACCACATCAGATACAACCGATAATTTTGGGGTCCCAGCATAGGCAGAGTAGCATGCTCAGCTCTGCCCCTAATAGCAAGGAACTGCTGGTGAGAAGCTGCTGTTGTGGGCACCTCACTCTGCCTCACAATAGTGTTGGTGCCACATACTCCTGCAGGGCAGGATTACCCATATTGTAGCAAAACATAGCACAGCAAGGCATGTCCAGGCACTGAGACTAACGCAGCCTATTTCAAGCTTAAAGCTTCCGGTCGAGCAAGCTGCAGGATTGTTCTTTAAATGGCTTCTAGAATTTAGACCCTAATAAACTGCCTTATAGTTAGATAGGTCCATCTGGTTTGGTAGAACGTACATGCAAGGTACTAGACAAATGTCAGGCTTTCAGGATCTGCTTTGTTTTTTTATTGGTCTATTGTAGTGGTTTGAGCATTGGACTATGACTCTAGAGATCAGGATTTGATTCCCAGCTTGAGCATCAAAACCCACTGAATGACCTTAGGCAAGTCACACTCTCTCAGCCTCAGAGGATGGCAGTGGCAAACCCTCTCTGAAGAAACTTGCTAAGGAAACCCTATGATAGGTTTCCCTTAGGGTCACCATAAGTAAAAAATGACCTGGAGGCACACAACAACAACAATCAGCAAGTACCAGATATAGCATGGACATATGCAAAAAATGAAAGAATGAGATGCCTGTGAGCTCACTTGCTTAGGCCAGGAATTTGTTATCAATACCAGGTTCTTAAGTGCTTCTACATACAGTAGGCTCTGGATTTCTCCCCCAAATGTTCCTTTTGAGTGGCCTAATTTACAAGAGGAACTTTCTTAAATTATTGTAGTTAGAATTGGATACCTTTGGTGATATACTACAAATCACCCAGGATCTACCAGTAGATCCTGCTATGTACATTCTGTCAATTCCTGCCCCCCGCTAATTGGCAGCACCTCTCCAATTTTTCAGTCTGGTTACTTCTACAGCATGATGTTTGTGTACTAGGTCCTTGCCCTGCAACTGTGCCTTCTCTCACTTTCTGAAATGATGAACCAGAAGTGACTTAGGTTCTGCTAGTGTCAGGTAGAGTTGTCAAATGAACACTGTCTTAGGCTCTGAGGTTTCAGCACCAAACAGCGGGACAACCGCTTGTGATGTCATAGGGGGTGAGCCCTGATGATATAGCAAGGATGATGTTACAAGAGGCAGTCCCTTGTGATGCCATTAAGTATGATACAGTAAGCATTAACTACAAATAAAATACCAAGTCTAACAAATGAGGAAAACATACATAAGGCAGTGCTATTACTCTGAGGACTAAAGGGTCTAGGCCCTGACACCTGTAGTTTGATGTGCTTCTTGCTGTCTTTTCTATTGGCTAGATTCACAGGGATTTCTCCCTCTATTTAAATACATGTTGTGGCCATGTTGACTGTAAGAAAAATTCCAAAATTCATATCAAAGTACCTAAGAGTGGATGTGTGTTGTTTTTTATGCTCCAGTGCTCAAACCACTACATCACACTGGCTTGCATACTTTCTCTCTTTCATATGCTATGTATTAAATTATGATATTCAACTGAAACATACTACCCCATTGTTCCTAATTCACTGGTAGAATCTTAAATTCTACTTAATTGGGTTCATTAGGACTCAGATATATAGAACAATTGTCTTTATAATCCTACCACAGCTGGTTATATATCATCATTACACAACTTAGATTGTAAGTTTCATTAAATCTGGTGGCTATGAGACATATAAGGTTGACCAAGCTCATGCATGTGTATTTGGAAGTAAATCTCACTTTATTCAATGGGGCTTACTCTCTAGTAAGTCTTATTTTGGGTTGCAGTCTAAAATATTTACTAAAGCATGCTAGCTACAGCTGTCTTTTTCATCATGTTCTCTTGTTAAAGGTAATTCATTTGTGTGTATAGGCAAAGGGTTTGCACTGCTGAGTAAGTTCAATTGTGCTGGTTATGGTGAAAAGGGTTCAGATTTATCCTGAATTCACTTGTAGCCAATTTCTTATAATGTGTTTGTGCACTCATCAGGTGATGGTAGCAAGTAACAAACAAAACAAAAAACACTGAAAATTCCTTGGAGTAGGGGTTGTTGTTTTTTTAAAGGTATTTTGAGTAATTGGGAAATTCTGATAATACTTCATTCTTTGAGGACAGCTTTCTCATTCCAAGCTGTTTTGATAGCATGGTGTATGATCTTACCTAAGATGTGACTGCTAGTGTGGTGTGTGTGTGATGGTGGTGGTGGTCTCAGCATTTGATTTACAGCAGAAGTAGGAAGTGTGCAGCCCATGTTATTTTGGATTGCAACTCCAGACATTCTTTCCCATTGGCTGTTTGGCTGGGGCTGATGGAGGTTTCAGTCCTACAACATCTGGAAGATTGCACCTTTCCCATCATTGATTTATCTAAAAGAAGCCTGGAGTCACTGATTCACTGGGATCACCACTTTGTCTCTATCTCCCAGGGTTCTTGTGAGGATAAAATAGGAGGAACATTTTACACTGGGGTGGGGTACCTATAGCTGTTTGGATGTAGCTGTGTGGCCCTCCAGATGAACTCCAGCTCCTGTTAGCATCAGCTTGGAAGTTGGATTTGAATAACATCTAGAGGGCCACAGGTTCTCCACCCAGTTTATACTGTCCTGGGCTCTGGACAAGATGAACAAGACAAAAATGTAATAATACCAATAAAAAGCACTACCTGCTGGGAACTCCACCTGTACAAGCCTCAGTGAAATTAACAGAATACTTACAAGCTTGTGAAACAGAAGCTGCTTCTTGTAGTTTCAAAGTTTTTTCATTAACGGATGTTTTGCGTTAAATGGCAAAATCTGTTATTTCTTTGCTTGCACAGATACTTAATCCTGCAACTTGTTAATTAGACTATTCAAACAATGGTCATACTGTACTTTAATTTTAATATAAGAGTTTTAATTCCCTAGTGACTCTAACAAGAGACCTTTTATCAGATGGGTTGTATTTCTTTCATTGAAAGCTCATGCTTGCCCCTAAGTATGAGCTATAAATGTGGATCAGATTATAAACGTGACCTTTTCTATGTAAGCTTAATATAGATGCAAATGCAACAGAGATTTACTCCATGTTCTCCTGGAGGGATCTTACTGTACTTGAAAAGTACAGTAACATTTCAAAAGGACAAATCATTTCAAAATTCATTTCAAAAGGAAAATCAGTGATTCAAAATTGCTGATTCCAGACTGTTTGAACCTGTTGTATTTGTTTTTATTTCCACACTGTCCCCTCTTGTAATTTTGGTTCCAGATATTCACTTGAAGAAATTTAACAGATTTTACCCTGAGTTTACCTGTTGACTAGATCAACAAAACCCAGGTTTCTCACATTTGCCATGTTTTAGCTGCCATAGTGATGGTATAAGCAATTTGAAGCTGTAGCAGCCCCCCAGAAACAGTGTGATATAGCAGTACAAATGTGGGACTAGGACTCTGGATGACCAAGGTTTAAATTCCTGCTTAGCCAGAGAAATTGACTGGGTGACCTTTGGGCAAATCATATTCATCCTTTCTAATATGAAGGCAGTAGCTGGTGCTAGCAAACCTCCTCTGGATTAATCTTGGCAAGAAATAGGAATAAGAAGAAATAAGAAACCTCCAGAATAAGTCAGTCAGTTTAAAGGCACCTAACAACAAATGTAGCACCCACCATTCCCTTCTCATTTTGTGTTGTGTCTTTTTAGATTGTAAGCCTGAGGGCAGGGAACCGTCTAATTAACAAGATTTTATGTACAGTGCTGTGTAAATTTACAGCACTATATAAATAAAAGTTAACAACAACAACAACAACAACAACAACATTCTTCCTGAAGGAAGTCAGGTTGGCTCCATCCTTCTTGACCTTCTAGAAGGTGATCAAGACTGTACTGTTTTGTCCAGCCTTGTCCTGAAAATTGGGATGGCATTATAGAGTGTTTTAGGTCTGTCTGTGGTTTTTTAAAACTTTTTTTTTAAATAAAAGGCAGTTTTAGGGGAGAAACACACGGGCCAAAAAAAGCGGTTTCAAAAGATGATGCACGCCTCCATGGCAGGCAGAAACAGAATTGAAGCTGGGGTCCTGGGCTAAAAACTGAAGCCAAAAGAACTCAGAATATTCCAACTTAGACCGGAAAATGTTTACCTTCAACCCTACATATAAATGCCCTGACACCAGAGCATTTCTAAAGGAATGATCTAACCTAACCTAACCCTAAAGCTGCATATAAATGCACCAGTGCAGATGCACATTTGAAAAGGACGGAGCAGCTGTACCCAAGTGGTAGAGCAGCAATGCAAACAAGTGAAAGTGTGACACCTCCAATAGATGTGATTACAACATACACAAAAAAAGAGGGGACATGGGATGAAGGGGACATGACTGCTTTGCCAGTGTTTTACTGGGCACGCTGATGCTCCAGTGCATCTGGAGAATCACAGGTACAACTGTGTCGCCATTCAAAGGGGTGGCCATCCATTGGGATAGCATCTAGGCAGCAGGCAGTCACTGGCAGTTCGATGGTGTGCATGGATGATGGGGAGGAGAAAAAAAACAAGTGGTGTGACTTGATGCTGTGCTGTGTGGTTGGGCCATGGGAGTGGCCCGTGCAGTCAGTGGAGTTTCGAAACACTTTCAGAAAAAGCACATTTGAGCTGCTTTTTTCTGCCTGCCTGTTCTGCCCCTTAGTCTCTCTTAGAGGTATTTTTTTTACTTGTTATTATGTGTTTTTATTTGCTGTATGCATCAATAAACAACAGCAACATCTCAGGAGCCCTGGTAGGCTAAGAGGAGATAGGGAAATACTTGGATTAAAATAAATTCTAGTGGACTGGAAATGTTGTTTGGTTCATAGTTCTATAACAGATACTACAAATCACATAATTAAAAATGACATGTTGCTATTAAGACAGAATTATTGTATACTGTAGAAATGATGCCGTTTGGCACCACTTTAACTGCCAATAAGTGGTGGGGGGAAGGGGAGCATGGAAGCATGGTTGTCAAAAAGCAATCCAACAACTCCCAGTTTCAGGTACACAGATTGGCACACGGGGGAAAGCACACTGCAGAGACAGGGAAGGTGAAAAAGACTGCTGCTGAAAAGGGTGTACAGCTGTGTAAACCCCACAGAGCAACAGGCTTCAGGAGGTGGTTGTTCCATCTCCACGTAGTTGTGTGAATCTGCACACAGCCCCACATAGTTGTGTGAATCTGCACACAGCAGTGTTGGGCTTGGGGAGGGCAGAGCACCAGGGATAGCCACAGCCAATTGCCTTTAAAGCAGGTAACTGTGTGCACAACTGTGATCGCTCATCCCCCATTTCCTCTCATAATGTGGGTTTCCTCTTTTAATGCATACATGGTGGCCCCAGCCTTTAGGATGGGGCAGGAGCCATGTATCCTGTCCACCAGGTACTTTGTACTTCCTCTCCAGGGATCCTCCCAGTTGCTGTTTCACAAGCTTTAGGAGACTTATCCCTACTTCCACTCTATTCACAGGCTTTTTCACTTTTATGGGGGTCCTAGCCTCTGTGGATGTGGAGATCTGATTGCTTTTTAACCCACAGTATAAAAACTAGAAGAAGCACTTACAAGCAAAATACCCCAATTTTAAAGAGAATACAGGCATTAAAATGTCTGGAAAACTGAAAAGGAGCACTGTGAATTGCAGACCAGAGCAGTGCTTTCCATAACCAGGACACCAACCAACACTTTTAAGAAAGTTCTCTCTTGGATTGTTACCTTAGATGCTGAATGTATCTGGAGGAAGACCTCAAAGATCTTAGTATACCAGCAGACAGTATAGTATAGTATAGGATAGGATACCAGAGATAGATGATTCTTGGTCCTAAGCCATACAAGGTTTTAAAGATAAATACCAGCATCTTGAATTGAGCTCAGAAAGAGAAAGTCAGTGCAGGTATTTCAGCTCTGGCAAGATGCAATTTCAGTGCCTAACTTAAGCAGCCTACTAAGTGGACTTTGCATTAACTGTACAGATCTTAAGAGTCTCTTTAATGGTCCCCAGTTTGTCACAGAATTCATACATGGGAGAAGCATATGGCGTCTCTTCTCCATTGTGTAGCTGTTACCATGAATAAAAACCACAAAGCTCTGACCAGCAGCTGAGACCATAAACAGGAACCAGATTGCTCCAGATTTAATGTGCGATTATCATACAATGGACTTTTGCAGCTGGAGACCCAAGGGCCACTTCTGGTCCTCAGAAGAATATCTGATGGTCCTTCCTAGAGGCAAGAGAGATGTGAGAACTAGCGATTCTGTTGACAGGTTTTGGAAATGATGTGGTGGGTCTTTACCCTCATCTGTTCTTTACTGTATTCTTCCTGTAAAACTGCCTACGGGAGAAAAAACACAATGATTTTGGAATGGATTTTTTTAAAATGTGCAGTGGGGCTACGATTGATGTTACCATGAAAGGAGCATGTACATAAGCTGCCAGAGATGCAAAAGTGGAGCAGCTGCCATGTGGGAAGCAGAAAAGTTCTGTTATATTTACATTTGTGATCCAGGCATCTGGAGTTGTATCAGTACGAGATAGGAAGCATGGAAGGGAAAAGAGAGCAGAAGAATTATAAACCTGTTTTGGAAAATCCCATTCTGGTGTTGTATCAGGAAACCTGTTCTGACTTATTTGTGACCTTCCAAGTCTTCACACAGGAGAAGTGCCACATTTCTTCCCATTTGGACATCCTACAAAACTTTCAGAACTAGGTGGAGCTGGTACAAATGATTGAAACTGCCAGTGAAGTACTCGGACTTGCCTAGGAATGCTCAGGTGGCCATCATGATATGGGATGTTTGTGGACCTAGTGAAGCAGTACCGGGGGGGGGGGGGGGTGTGATTTTGCTTTTTGGGAAATATGGGCTGTTTTGCCAAGGAATGCATGATTTGAAAGTCTGGCCCAGTGTGGAGACAGATGTATATGCATCCACCAAGATTCCTGGAAGAATTAGAAGTACTCTTTCCTAGTATTAGATGAGCTGACTAGCCAAGCTTACCAAGTCTCGCCAGCAAAGACACATAGTAAAAGTAGACAGGCTGGACAGACTGACCTTTTGAGAAACTGAGATGATCAATGAGAGTGAGAAGGAGAGTTGTAATTTTATGTACTTGATTAAATTCCATTGTGCCAAATGTGATGACAAAGAATATAAGATATTCCGTTATGAAAAGGACAGCAATGAGTCATCTCCCATTTTAAACAGCTCTGAGATAGTTAAGGCTCCAGATGCTCAGATGTCTAATGTCAAATATCTAATGCTTGTTAGAATCTTAAGAAATAGATCTTCAGATGAGCTCATGCCAAACCCAAGATCATCTTAATATCATAGCTACCTACCAAGCAAGCAAATAACGTATGAGGAGCAGGATCCTGTGTGGAAAATGTGGTGTTATCTTATTCACCAAGAGAAGAGAGTGAACATGAGGCAGGCATGGCTCCATCATGCCTAGGCCCAGAAGAAGATGAAAGGCCCTCTTTCCATCCCAACTGCCACTGTCCTGGCCACAGAGGGAGAGAAGCTCTGCTGGACTTCATATTCTCCCTCACTGCCATTCCATTTTCCTAATTGTCATGTCTTATTTAGATTGTAAGCCTGAGGGCTGGGAACTGTCAAAATAACAACGTTAAGCAGCTCTGAGAGCTTTCGTGGCTGAAAAGCAGGATATAAATACTCTAAATAAAAAAACAAACAAACAAATGTAGATTGGCCTGTACAATGAGAACCAGTAAACTGAACTTGGCCTACTAAAAGCTTGCTAAGCCTCCTAACCACACAATGAAGACTTCCAAAAGTGTATGTGGTTGTTAAACTCACATACTACACATGGCTGTTGGGCTGATTTGACTTAGTGTGTCAAAATTGTGTAGAGATAATTGTACAGATAATTATTACGACGTCCGCCTTTGGTCTTAGTGGACAAAGCAGTGTGTAGAAGAAATAATGGGAATATATAATAGCTTGTCAAGGTAAATCTGTCCTATTTCATCCCCCCCCCCACCAGATTTAGTCTGTCTTTAGCAAAATGGTGTTTAGTAAGACTTATGATGAATGACAAATTTAACATCCTATACTTCATTAAACTATCTTGTCAATTAAATTTCTAAAATTGCTATCACATTAATGCATTAGGATCGTTATTGCACATTAACTCAATTTTTCATGCTTATTAGACAAGCTATATTTTATGTTCCAGATTTTTTTTTATTTTGCTTTAAGCAGTCTAAGCTAAATTCTTCTTTCTGCGTGGGATTTGTGTCTTAGTAAAAGTTCTTAAAGTATTCATTGAACACTAAAGTGTGGAAAACTACAGTAATTCATCTGAGAGTGACCTAAAACCAGAATAGGCATCAGATGGCTTCCGAGACCTCTGTGCGGAACAGTTTCACTGAATAATTGTTTATGCTCCAACTGTCCCAATTTGGAAGTGACAGTACCAATTAATAATCCTACTAAAATTACTAAAACAATAATTGCGGATTATTATATCATTAGATTTCTTATTATATCATTATTTTAAAAAAATCCATGCACAATTTCTAGTTTTTTTTAATAAAATCTTCAATGGGCTTATCCTGTATCTCTCACATTAATTTGACCATCTGGGATATCTCCACAATCTTAACAATGCATTTTTCTGCAGTCCATGCTTCAGTGTGTTTCCAGGTTTGAGCAATTTTTGCTGCTGTTGTCATATAGCAAAGAAATTATCCATGTTTGCTCTCAATTTCTTGGTCCATATTACCCAATAAAAATATTTCTGGTAGCATTGTACCTGTACACACCAAATGTACCTTTAAATTTTTTTTGAATTAACATATAAATCTTAGACTAGTAACTTTTCACCTTTTCACAAGTCCACCACAAATGAAAAAAAGAGCCCTCTTTATCTTGACATTCCCAACATTGGTTTGAAACACTGAGGCAACAGCTTATTTGGGGTAAAATAACTTCTATACGACATACAGATTTTATTTTATATCACTACACAAATTAAATTTTATAACTTTAGCACATTTTTCCTGTACATCTGTTTGATAGCCTTGGCTGAAGAGCGGGTTATAAATAATAATAATAATAATAATTATTATTATTATTATTATTATTATTATCCAGTTTTTCTTTTAAAAAAAGAAAAGCTTCCTGCAGTGAAGTAGCTAATATTATCTTAGGAAAAAGTATCTGTTTATACCTATTTGAACTTTGTTTGGGAGCAGTGATTTTATAAATTCAGCATGTACTTTGATTTTATTATACTAAAGAAAACCTTGTAAACCAAATCTTAAATTATGGCTTTTAAGTTCTAAGAGTCTCACATCTCTAAGCAATATCCATTCCTTCAACCATACAAAACAACAGGCTGCATAGTACAATTTGACATTAGGGCTGCCCTAGCCACCTCTTTCCGTAGCATCTTACTGTGTTATAAATTTTATTCTGAAGTTCTTTGTCTGCTAGGCAAATGTAAAAATATCTTTCTGCCATTGCATAATATAATCAGGGTTGCTTGAAACAGAAATAAAAGCCTTGGCAAAACATTTGCTTTTATTACTGCAATCCAACCTAAAAGTGATATATTTAACTTTCCTTATTTTTCTAAGGGCCGAAACAGGGGGCCTGCAAAGGGTGGATCCCCCCCCCAAAAAAAGCTGGTCACTTCAGAGCTGCAGCAACCACATGCCGCAGCCCCAGTCTGCCTTGGAGCCAGCCCAAATTGGAGCAGAAAAGATCCATTCCTATTTGGGCTAGCGAAAAGCCACCTTAAGTGGTCTGGTTGCAACCCCAGGGCAGCTTCTGGAAATGGAAATGCCCCTGAAGCATCCTGAAGTTGCCCCTGTGTGATTGGGTGGATAACTTCTTGACAACTTCCAGGCATCTTGGAAATGTGCGGCATCTAAATGCCATGTTCCCAGGCTGGCCAGAAGGCAGCTTAACTTGCTGGTCTGTTCCGTCCCTTTATTCCTTTTAATTTCTTTCCAGACATTTTCATAATTAATAATAAATATTTATTTATTTATTCATAACAATTTGTTATTCTTACCAATTGTAATTCTCAGCTATTTAATCCTCTTTTTTTCCATTTTAGAATTTGAAAGAGCAGTTAGTTCATCGTCCTTTTCTGAAGTCGTATGTTTGCTCAGCAATTTTGTTTTGTCTCAATTTATTTTAAACTCAGAGCATGTCCTAAACACTTCAGTCCCCCCCCCCCCCCAAAAAAAGAGCCTTTATTGAGGCCAGTTGGTTTTGTATCATTATCACAAGATATCACATTAAGCTCTCACTTTACACTGGTCTTTTTTTTTTTTTAAACTCTCACATCATAGATTCTGTTGGCTTGTCTGATATTTCTCAATAGTGTTTCCAGTGTTTAAATAAACAGTAAAGGTGAGAGGGGAGAATCCTGTCTGGTCCCATTTTGTATTTCAATTGCTTTTGTTGTGTTAACATTTACTAAAATCTGAGCCTTTTGAACTGAATAGATTGTCTTGTTCACCAGAATAATATTTTTAATGAATTCCATTTTCACTAGTACTTGTTACAAGTAATTCCAAGAAATATTATCAAAACTTTCTCTGCATCTAAAGCAAATCAAAACAGCCTTTTTGTCATTGTGATACTCCAAAAATACAACAATTTTACCTTATTCCTTAAGGTTTTTTTGGGTTGGGAAAGCAACTATGATCTTCACGTATATTCTAAGGACCTTATCAGATGTTGGAAAATGGAAGTATTATCCAATGGCAATTCTAACACAATCATGGGGTTTCACGTTATTGCGAATTAAAGTATCTCATGCAATTTCGGGCAAAAGGGAAGTCATTCTGAACACAATCATGGGTTTTACCTTATTGCGAATTAAAGCATCTCAATCAATTTTGGGCAATGGGGGGTCATTTTCGGGTAATGGGAACTCATTCTGAATGCATTCCAAATGCAATTGGAATTCACGTGAATTTGCTAAACTAGCGAATTCATGTGAATTCGAATTGGCTCCATTCGCAATAAAGAGAAATTCTTCCCATCTGATAAGGTTTTAAGAAACATGTTTTCCAATCTGCTTGCCATAATAGTAGTAAATATCTTATAGTCATTATTTAATAATGAGATAGGTCCATTATTCTTTGTTAATATCTCATCTGTATGTTCTTTATAAATCATTATAATAGAGGCATTTCTCTAACAATTTGACATCAACATTTTTTCTAGTAGCTCATCACACCCACTTTTTATGGTTGTAGTAGCTCATCTTCAAATTTCTTATAGTATGTTGTAGTATCTGTGCCTGGAGCTTTTCTGGACTTAATCTTTTTAATTGTTTCAATAAGGTCCATAGTTGTCACAGGCCCTTTCAGACTTTGCTCTTGTTGCAAGCTTGATTTGTCCAAATATCCAATTTTCCAGTTGGATATTATCCAAATAATTTTCCATATCTCAAATTTTCTCATTGCCGCTCAAATTTAAGTCTTTGTAGTATTCCTCAGAGGTTTTTAACATTTTCACCTAATTTGTTACAAACTGATCTCCCTTTCTGATTTTTGTTACATTTTTCTTCTTTCCTGTCTGAGAGGAGTTCCTAGGTTCATTTGTGAATTCAAAGTTCTTTTAAGATAGTTTAATTATTAAAGGGCAATGCCCTCTTTGTGCATCCTCACCACAGTTAGACCCCTGTAGTCAAAACACGTTAAATTTCAGAAGGAGAACACTGTGTAGAACCAATGGGTGACAATAACTCTGCCAAAGTATGAAGAGCATGCTTTTACCTTCGCTGCCTATTCATAATGCTTGCCGTGCTCTTGAGACAAGGAATGTAATCAGAGAGGTATGTAAAAAGAAAAGTATATGTAGATGTAGGCTATTTCAGTTCCCCTCACACAGAGATGCAGAGAAAGAGGAAAAACTGCTGATCCAAGTTTCTAGCAAGTCAGTCCCTTTTGCTGTTGAAAGATAAAAGCCCTTTCTGGCCACTGCAAGAAAGCTATTAGAGAAAAGAATATGGTTGACCCTCGGTATCTGCAGAGATCCATTCTGGATTCCCCCACAGATACCAAAATCCGTGAATGCTCAAGTCCTATTGTCCCCAATGGTGGTGCAGCTACATTGCAGCCCTTGTGTGTACGAACGATTACAGTCAAAGAAAGGAAATATAACACTATGATTTTTTTTTTGAGAATAAATAGCCTGCCTGCCTGCCTTTCTCCCCCCGGCTCTTACCTGTGGCTGAAGGTGGACTGTAGCTACTCCTAAGACTTACATATAGTCTTAACAAATGAGGAATAAAATTACAGTGTTGTTTAAAGCACAATCAAGAAGACAATAAGAAAAACAAAATTAGGAACATAACATTAATTACATTAAGACAAGCAGCATAAATTCTTTACATGAAATCAGGAACAGGTGGGCCAGATTTTCAAAATAACAACAAGAGACAGTTGAAATTCATAACGTGGGTTTGAAAAATCAGGAAGTAGCTATTAACAAATTGGTGTTATGCCTAAAGACCAAATAAAAGTATTGATTTCGCTTAATCTAGCCATGTTATTTCACTGCAAAATCCACACATTGTCCACATTCATAAATTGCACGGAGCACACATTTCTGTCTTTATCAAGGTCCCACAACCCAAAATACAAGGGTGTTTTTTTTTTTTTTTTTTGGACATTTCATTCAGTCTGTATAAAAGACAAAAAAAAGTTTTCAACCCTCAGATGGGAGCATTATTCATAACAAGAGATAATTGCTAACCCTATAAAAGACAAGATTCTCAACCTTTAAATATGGGACATCTCTTATAATAAAAGGATACTTGGCAACCCTATATGGAGTTGAATAATTACATGATGTGGGGGTAATGGTAGGATAGGGAGACTGCGGCAAAGCTGAATTAATTCTCTATAACTGTCTTCATTGCAGGAGATGTTTGTTTGGGCAAGGATATCAGCCATCTATTGTCAGGTAGGGAGTACCCAGCTGAGACAACTATAGGTGAAAAAAGATAAAATCTTAAAGCTATCTTGATTTAAACAAGGTGAGGAACTTTTTGGCTCTTTTGGGTTGAACTATCACTGGGCAAGCATATCAAGAACAAGTATGGAAAGAATAAGCCTAAATATTAGAAGACATGTCAGGAAATCCTGACAACAAGAATAACAAATCTCAGGACTTATTTTATGTGGGGAAAAGAACTTTTTGTGCAGAAAATTGCATTTTCTGTGCAGCAATTCCCAAAATGATTTCTAAGTGATGTGGGGGGCATTTCCACCATATTTGAAGCCCCACCTGGACCTTCCAGGGGTCAAAAAAATATTTGCAAGATTTTACAGTTCTTCCATTTTGTCTTTGTTTTATTTTAAACTGATTTTGTTTCTCAATTTGTGAGTTGTACTTTGGTGTGATCCTGTCTGACACTTTGGACCACATGAGCAAAAGTCAGCATTACTATCATTGTCAGTTCTGTTTGTTTGAAATTGTAGAAGAATGCTTATAATGGGTAGATGAATTGCTATTAACA
This sequence comes from Urosaurus nigricauda, assembly GCA_034509955.1. Classification (NCBI taxonomy): domain Eukaryota; kingdom Metazoa; phylum Chordata; class Lepidosauria; order Squamata; family Phrynosomatidae; genus Urosaurus; species Urosaurus nigricauda. Next base: position 77,170,778 of record JAOEGL010000006.1, read on the forward strand.
ATAGTTTGGAATTTTTTAGAATAGCTCCATAGGGAACAATGCAAGCACGACCCTAGTCCAGAATGGATCTAATGAACTGAAAAAAAAAATCAAGGGAATGAATGAGTGTTGTTAATTGCTTTTGTCTTTCATGTAAATGTGTGGCACATTTCTAGGCTGTGATCACCTCTGTGAAGCTCTCCAATATCAAATCCACACCAGCATATCAGAAGCTGTGGAGGCTCTTCAATATCTGCCTGGGAGAAAGTACTTCAAGAGGAATGGAAGGCAGGCCTGGTTGGCTGCATTCAAGGAGAATGGCTGAGCCCTTCTTTTTCTGAAATTCTGACTGAACAGAATGCACTGGAGAAAGAAGATTGATAGCAAAGGCCTTGGCATAGCTATATGCAGAAGTGACCCATGTACCATGAACTTGAGACCTAAATTGAATTTTGGCTGCAGAATGGTGTCTAGGCACAACAGACACAATATCTTTGAAGCATTCTCTCAGCACAGAAATTGTATGAAGGATTACAGTCAACGAAAGGAAATATAACACTATGCTATTTTTAGAGAATAAATGGGAACAAGAGAGTGCCCACTTAATTATTTATATGTACATACAGCATTTAAAATGTTGGTTTGTCTTCTGCCTGCTTCCTTTGATATTCCAATTTGGAAGCTAGTGAGAGAATGACAAAAATACTTAAAAAGTGCTGTTCTGTACATGCCTACTCAACTGTAAGCTCCACCTAGTTCAGTGAGACTTACATGTTGGTAAGTAGGGTAGGATTAGAACCTTCATATGATATTCACTACTGGGCGCAGAAAAGGATAAAATCTTTTCCCTTTAATGATGCATTTGAGTTTTCCTTTATCTTGAGATGTTTTCTGAGCTTGTCCAATGCTTTCCTAAGAATCTTTTAATGATGAGAAATCTTGCACTGCTATGTTCCTTACACTTCCTTGTACCCAAATTAAAATTACAGATGTATGTATGGCAAGAATAAAAAGCTGGAATAAAGAGCTGAAGCAATTTCTCTGTTTCAGTAGAACTTTAAGCGAGCACCTTTTTGTTTTTCTTAGCTCCTGAACCAATGAATCAATAAACTGTAGAAACCTTTCATGTTTCTACATCTTTGCCGTACATATCAGTGACAGGATGAATATTTAATATTGATGGATTCCCTGTCAGTGGGGTGGTGGATCTGCTTTGTGACTTAACTTTAAGGAGCTATCCAATTGCTGAACCTATCCTCAAGATAGCTTTCACAATTTGGATAGCTCCAAAGTTCAAACTGAAACCTGGAATAGATTCAGTGCTGCACTGATGTGGAAGCCATCAACTACTGGCACTCTTTGGGCTCCATCCCATGGGGTTTTTATGTTATTAAGTACAATTGCCTGTTCCTTCTTCCCACTTAAACCCCTCCATCCCCCTGGAAGACTTCTTCTAGAGGCCTCACCAGAGCAAAATTAGAGGCCTCACCAGAGCAAAACAGGATAAATTGTAGTGGATTACAGTAGGTAGGGGAAACTAAAGATGGTTTTGTGCCCTTGTACAAATTGCAATTCTTTCCATTTATGAAAAGTCACCATTTGATACAGATCTCACAGTTGTTCTTTCTCTTATGTGTACATGCCTAGCTTTTACTCCTTTACTCTATGTTGCATGTATCTTCAGTGCCTTTTGCAGATGGCACCATTGTATTCCTTCACCATTTTTCTACAATGCCTTTATTAGCAATTCATAAATTTTCATCCTAAAACACAAAAGTAAGAGACATCACTGCATACCTAGTCTCTCTTACATGTAAGCACAGCCATTCTTTCTATTGTCTGCTCTGTGAACTTGGTTTTAAATAATTTTTTTTAAAAATAGGCTACTGAGTGCATGATTGTGTCATTGTTCAGATGTATGTTTTGCCCAGAATTGGTTCATCAGAAGTTGTAAAATGAAAACAAAGTGAACATATTATATTTTTTGTATAAAACTAAAACATAGTTCAGTGCTGTGTGTTTGGACCTTGAGTTCATCTCTTATCTCTTTTAATGAGACTTACTGCTTTGTCACACTAGGGGACAAACAGGATTTAAATGAGAGTTAAACAAGAGTTAAACAGGAAATGTTCTGTGATAAACAATGAAGAAGAAATACATCTAAGCTTGCAGGGAAACGTATGTTAGTTTAAACTTGGCTTGTTGCAACAAGCCATGGTTCATGATCCTAGTTTTAAGCTAGATAGAGAGACCATCTCATCACAATTTGGATGTAATGACAGGCTAAGTTGAAATCACACATAGTTTCTTTTGTTCTCTGCAGTAGAGAGTAAGGAAGGAGAACTTAAGTGGTACAGAAACATTAACAGCTCTTATGCATCCTCTGTCCCCAAAGATTGAGGATGATGGTAAAAATATCGGCTCTTTTGAAGAAAACTTTAAAGGTGAAACAGCTACAGTTAGAGACAGTTAGAGACTCTAGAAAGAGGTATTTTAATGTGTTTTTTGTTTGCTTGGAATTGACCTTTCTGTATCACATGTTTTTAACCCGCTGATAGGGGTGGGGCAAAATGGGGTGATATGGCCCTGCAAGACTGCTTTGTGGCCATGGCACTCCCCAATCTTTTTTTTTTCTGGTAGTAAAGGTTGATGGTATCTTTTTGAAGTTTATTGGAACAGTTCGACATCAGGAAATTGCTATTTTTCAAAGCTATAATTTTACATATTTTTCAAAACCATAATTTTCCACTTCCATTTTTTTTTTTTTTTGAATTTTTGGCTGTTTGTGTGGCTCTCAAATGCAGTCCTGGACCTATTGCAGTTGCCCATCTTTAACATGAGAAAACATCTGATACAGTGTGGTGTTATTTACAGCATTTTTCTTTTGTGCTTTGCCAAATGTAATAAATGGATTAATGGCAGAGAAACATGTTTGTTTCATCAGTAGACTGACCATTATTTTAACAATGTGTACTCTTAGAGAGATGATTACATAAGATCTGCATAAGAAGTGGATTCCCTTTCATTCATAACTAATGGTATAATGGCACATAGTTTGGTTTTTTAACACAATGCACAATATTATGGCAGCAAACCAAATTCCTTGTAGGCCATTCCACTTAAAATCATAGTGACTCATATTTAAAATTCAATGATACAACAGTTCTATTATGAAGCACTGAGTGTTTCTTTTGGCTTCTAGAGAGAGCAGGAAATGAAGCATGGAGATGTTTTAAGAGTCACTGGTGCTCTAAATATGCATACTTCTAGTGCTGTTTGCTACCATTTACTGACCTTTTCTTTGCATCACATTGGAATTTATATACAGTACTCATTTGACTAAACTCATGGGGGTGTAGTTGTGAGAAGCAGTTGGTTTCTTTGCCAAATTCCCATCCCATATCTTGCTTTCTAATTACATTTTCAGTGCTATTTTCACTGTAAAGTAATATGGGGGGGGGGGGATACTGTGTCTCTGTGTGTGTCAGTATGAGTATGTATGTAGCAGGACTAAACCTGCAGTCATCCAGATGTTATTGGAAATTCCAGCATTTCTCATTACTGGATCTGCTGGTCAAAATTGCTGGCAGTTGCAGTCCAACAATTGGAGGGTCACACTTTGGTATATACCAACAAACTGTTTTTATTTTATATAAACTCACACATATGTCTTTCCCTGTTTCTTCTTTGCTTTTAATAGTTTAAACTGCTTTTCTTCCTAAAGGCTAAAGCACTATACTGTATTGTTGTTGTTGTGTGCCTTCAAAGTTGTTTCTGTTTCTGAGTTATGGAGACTCTAAGACGAACCCATCATGGGATTTTCTTGGCAAGATTTGTTCAGAAGAGGTTTGCCATTGCCTTCCCCTGAGGCTGGGAGCATGGAAGCAGTCCTGTGTGTAGTCTGCTCCATTTCATCACAGCTTAGAAAGACAAGGACTTCAACATGATTACCATTCATGCTAACTTTAAATTTCTCAGTATCATTCAGGAATTCCTTACTTTTCATAACCCTCCTGGGCAGACCATCTTAATAGGTCCATTACCCACATAGAAAAAAATGGCCACTTTCAATCTAAACTTCACTGGGGACTGGCATCTCAGTGAGAATAAAGTCATGGAGACACTTGTCCCGAATTTTTCTAATCTAGTCTCATATTCAGTTGAAAATTCTAGATTGAATTGTGGCTTACCGCTTAAATTAACGTTTGGTTAGTAGCATGTGGAGACTTAGGGGTGTACAGAGAGGCTATTAAGACTGGCCTGGGGGTGGAGTTGGGATGTGGTATCCACATGACACATGCCCCAACTTCACCCCCATGCCAGTATGACGCCGCATGCTGCACCACACAGTGGGTGGCATCACAGCATTCCTCTGGTGCTGCAACTAGATGACACAGCGCCAAAGGAGCACTGAAAAGCTGTGGCACCATGGCTATGGTGCCGTTTCTGCAGTGCAGAAAGGAGACACTTTTGGGGGCTCTTCTTTGCACTGCAAAAATTTGAGATCAGGGCTGCAGTGTGCGGTTGCCATGGCCCTGATCTGGCGCTAAAAGGGGCGGTGGCAGTCTGTACCATAGTCATGGTGGTTATGGCAATAATGAAGGCCTGAGCTGGGACCTCTGAAATATCAGTGAGCTAAATGTTGAAATCTCCCAAGACAATTATCCTGGGGCTTTCAAACAAGTTTCCCCTCACTAGCTCTAACAGGGCAATTGATGAGTAGTGGCAGTGGACAGTTTTGCTTTTTACTTGTTGGGTGCAACCTCAAAAACAAACACTCTATGTCACTGGAGGTCTGAGGGCAAGGGTCCAAACAGATGGGCCATGGAGGGAGAACCTTCTAGATGGCTGAGAGAGAGGCCTGAGAGAGGAAGAAGATCTGAGGGAGCCACGTTTGGGGTAGTCAGGGAGTCAGGTTTGGGGTATGTTCGGCTGATGTGATTATCATTTTGTAATTGATCCTTTAAGTTTGTGTCTGGAGGACCAGTTGTTCTCTATGTTGTTTTCTTTCTTTAATGTTCTTACTTTAGAATAAAACCTTTTTCTTCAGTATTCTGCCTCTTTTTAATTCTTTTTAACATTCTTAGCTCAGCTAGTGTCTGTCTGATTGTAGGTTACTAGTAGAAGGCCCAGTAATGTCCTACCTGCTGGGGTACAACAGGTTAATCATTGGGTGGTGGCAGGAAGTTGTTTTTGGGATTCAGGTGGTCTCAAGGAGTCCCATCCAGCTCAGCAGAGAGGAGTGGGACCATAGAGAATCTTCCCATGTTGGCATTGGGTTCCTCTGCTTCTGTCTTATTCCTTGGGTGAAAATTTAAGACAGGGTAGAAAGCAGAGAAAGCCATCACAGCTTCCTTGGGGCTTTTTCCAGCTTTATAGCATTATTCTGTTGTTATTGAGCAAGAGGAGCATTTGTTTATTGTTCTTGAGAAAGAAAGAAAAAATAAAATACTGAAAAGAGAAGTACTACTGGCCTGTATTCAACCTTGTCCTCAGAATAAAAGCAAATGTTTACCAACCTTTTGGTTGATGGATTTCATGAGCCTCAGAAAGCATCTCTTCAGGATAGGAATTGTGAGGGGGTGGAAAATTCACTCGCCACTTACTCGCTGCTTACTGTTGTATTTCCTGTGTGACACAGAAAGCATTTCTGCTGAACTGCACTCTGGGGGAGGACCCGGATGGATTGACAAATTGTCTGTATATTGAATCGTAATTGCTTTTCATACGTTCTGAAATTACGCAAATAAATTGTGATCGCCAAGCCATTCACATTTTTTTTTTTTACCGTTAATGGGTTATTCCAGTAGCACAACACTTCAAGGGCATTGCAAGAACAGTAGGAGGATGTAGTGTGAAAATCTTTCCCCCAATCATGCAATAATGACGATAACAATACAATTCCTTAACATTTTTTACCTTGTGTGATAATCTTACTTATCCAAAATGAAACTGTTTCATGCCCTCAACATGATACAGTGCTTGTCCACATTATCTGAGCTGTATTCTTTCATGTCTGCCTGCTTATGTTTTGAGATCTTCTGGGGAGATCTTTCTTTCTGTTCCACCACTTTCACAGGTACATCTGGTGGGAACACAGGAGAAGGGTCTTCTTGGTGGCTGCTTCCAGGAACTCTCTTCCAGTAATTGTTACACTGTTGTCATCTTCGCCATCTTTCCCCAGGCAAGAGAGGACCTATTTTCAGCAGGTCTTGGAAGAATGATTGCTCAAGGGGAACAAGCCTTGCCTAATGTGTTGTATTGTCTCTTTGTTGTCTTCTTTAGTTATACTTTTAACTGGTATTAATTTTATGGATAGCTTCCTTACATTGTAAACTTTTGTATGAGGTGAATTTTTAGCTGTGTTTGTTTGAACTTTTATGAGTCAATTCCCAAACTGGGGAAAAGGCAAGACACAAGTGATCAAACAACATCTGAGTGTGGTTGAGATGGTAAAGTTATTAATGACAGCTGAGAGGTCCTGCAACAGTTACGGGTCCCCCCCCCCCATGTTAATTGAGTGGGAACCAAAGTGCAAAATTAGTTTCTACTCAGTAGAAGAGGGGGAGAATCTCGTCTTGCCCTGTAGACCCAGTTTGCAGCAATTTAAGTACTGTAAGCTGCAGGGGAAAGGGGAGATGGGGAAAAAATAAACTGGAACATTTTAAACTAAAAGCTAAGCTTCAAAGCTAAAAAGGCCAATGCAATTTTAGGCTGCATCAATAAAAGTATAGTGTCTAGATCAAGGGAAGTAATAGTGCCACTCTATTCTGCTTTCCAGGCCCCACCTGGAATATTGTGTCCTGTTTTGGGCACCACAATTCAAAAAGGATGTGGAGAAACTGGAGCGTGTCCAAAGGAGGGTGACTAAAATGGTGAAGGCCCTGGAAACAGTGCCCTATGAGGAACGACTTAGGGAGCTGGGGGTGTTTAGCCTGGAGAAGAGAAGGTTAAGAGGTGATATGATAGCCCTGTTTAAATAACTGAAGGGATGTCATATTGAGGAGGGAGAAAGCTTGTTTTCTGTTGCTCCAGAGAACAGGACTCAGAACAATGGATGCAAGCTCCAGGAAAAGAGATTCCACCTCAACATTAGGAAGAACTTCCTGACAGTAAGGGCTGTTTGATAGTGGAACACACTTCCTTGGAGAGTGGTAGAGTCTCCCTCCTTGGAAGTCTTTAAACAGAGGCTGGATGGTCATCTGTCAGGGATGCTCTGATTGTGATTTTTTGCATGGCGGGGGGTTGGACTGGATGGCCCTTGTAGTCTTTTCCAACTCTATGACTCTATTATTCTAAACGCAGCTGAAAAAGTGGGATATTAGGAGGTAAATTGGTACTGTCCTTGACCAAGTAATTCAACAGAGCATAAAAAAGTACAAATAAAGCACACACACACAGTCAGCAAGCTGTCACTATCACTTGCTTGAACTGGGGTCAGCTTAGATCCACCCAGGGGCAATACTTGTCTCACACTGGTATCCCCTGGAGAGCTATCAGTGCACATCTTTTCCAAGCGGTTGAACACTATGGAGGAGGCAAGATGATTCACAGGCAAAAGGGATTGCTGCATCAGTCTTAGCTGCAGCTTAAGGCTGAGTGAAACACCTCTAGCTCTGGCAGTAACTGTGAGGAGCCTGGTGCTATATATTCTCCCAGGGAGGATTTCTTCCTGAAGCAACAGCATGGCCCACACCACCTTCTGGCTCTGACCCAGCAGCTAAATGATATGAAAGGATTCAAGATAAACCACTTTGAGCATCAGTACCATTACTGGAAAAAATACTAGAAGTATAAGCCTCAAAACCACACATTGTGATGATACCTTTATTAGGCCAGTCAAAGCCACTAGCTTTTTTGTCTAGCAAAGACGGTAAGAAAATACTCAGGGGAAGAAAACTGATGGCTTTATAGTCTTAAATCAGTATCTTACTTTAGTGATATAAATGGAGGATCTGTGCAAACAGAAAAGCTGGGTCACATACCATGTGGCCATTAGGTGACTGGAAATAAAAGCAATAAAAGAAAAGTACTAGTAATACAGTTGTGGTGAGTTCTTTTGATTTCTGGTTCTGTTTTTCTCCCGTGTACACAAAATATATCCTGCAAGGTTTTAAAGCTTCACTGGCTTCTTCATCAGGCGAAATTGTATAAAAACATGCAGAAGAAAGTGATAATGTTAGAATCACAGGCCTACATTTTGTCTCAAATGTTACTTCTGTTGTCAGTTGAGATGGTCTGGAGAGATCTCAATGCAGGCAGAGGCCAGCAAAACACAGGCAATAAAATTTCCATTGAGACCCAGGCAAACTCTGATCTATATGAGAGCACTGAATTTCTCAAGAAGTCTTGCTGCCATTACATCTGGAAAAACATGTTGCCTGTGTTTTATTATTCTTTGTCCACACGTGCATTGATACCCCTCCACTGTTTTGTGTCACTTGTGGATTTTGGATTTTTGTTGCATTTTTCTAACCTGTATGAAGCCCCCTAGACCTCTTTGCAGGCAGAGTGTAGGTGAGTCTCTTAGGAAGCTGTACTGTCAGCTCTGGTGACAGATTTAAGCATTGTGTCATGCAAAGCATGTCAAAGGGAGGCAAATTAAACTACTTTACCTTGTAATGGAAGAAACAAATCCACAGAGCATCAAGTCCCAGTGTAAGTTGACATGAAGTGAGTTATTCAAGGACTGTGCTTTCATAAAATGGTAAGTTTGAATTCTTTCACAAGAACAAGCAGCTAAACAAACCAGAAATGATTTGTTCAGCATGTCAGCCAACTCAGGGCTCCTGGTTTACAGGGGTTTATGATTGGCGTACAAATTGTAGCTTTTGTAGCAATGAGAAAAGAGACTCAGTTTGGATAACCCTTAAAGCAAACCATTTCTAGTTTGTTGCTTGTGCTACTGAGAGAAACTGAAATAGCACTGAATGAGGTGCACGCACCTGCAGACATTAGTCTGTTGACCATAAGAGAACATTCCCCATAATCTAGGATCACTGTGCTGTGAGAGCACAGCCAGTGCTTGCTACAAAGGAGGGGATGGAAAATAGCCAAAGGGTTTGCATGTTTGGGTGTTCTTTCCCTTGTACAGTGAGCCACTGTGGTGGTTTTTGAAACCATTCCTTCAAAAAAAAAAAAAAAACACCATTTTTGCAGCATATATAGTGGGTCCTTGGTATCTACAGGGGATTGGCATCCTGCAGATACAAAAAATAAAACAAACAAAAACAAACCCCCCCCCCCCAACAAATAGGTACGTATAAAATACAGTACAGTACCTGAGATTTCTTTCAAACAGGATGAGAAAAATTCCCAAGGAAGCACTGGAGGTGGCAGCACACATTATTTGGGCTGGAAAGCTCCCTGGAGTCAGAGGAGACAGATGCAAATAAACATGAGGTTGCAGGTGTGTGTGCCTCTTACTATACAATGCTGTGGGCTCTGAGTCCATGGATTTAACCCACTATGGACTGAAAATAAATGAACAAAATACCTGAGATCTAGCCCAACCAGGGCATGTAATGGTTCTACCACCCCAGCGGAGGTGGCAGCAAGACCTAGCCATGAGGTTCACATGGGCTTGCAAAGTGGGCAGTTGGCAGAGTTGGAGGAGGAAGACATGAACAAATGCAAAGTTGCAGACAGGGGTCTCTATTACTGTACAGTACTAATACATCGTATGGTAGCAGTGGCCCGCTGCAAGACACATATTTTTTATGCTTTCACTGCTGCTCTATGGCATATTAGTAGGGACTCATGTCTGCAACCTTGCATTTGTTCATGTCTTCCTCCTCCAACTCTGGGGGAGTCTGCCAACTGCCCACTTTGCAAGCCCATGTGCGCCTCATGGCTGGGTCTTGCTGCCACTTCCGCTGCTGTGGTAGAACCATTATATGCCCTGGTTGGGCTAGATCATAAGTATTTTTTTCATGTAGGTATTTTCAGTCCATGGTGGGTTAAATCCATGGATCCAGAGCCCATAGGTAAGGTGGGCCCATTGTATTAGAGCACTGGAAACTGACACATGTTGAAGACCTCTGATATGACCACATCATCTATGTTTTTATTCACCAGTTTGTTTGCTTCCATTCTCAAGTTGCTGTTTTAACCCTTTCATTTGACCTCATCTGATCACACTATGTAGGTTTCATTAAGGATCATGCTAAAGTGCTTCTTCTTGCAGATGAAATGGCAGTTTCAGAGCTTTAAATGTATTTTTTCCAAATTCAGCTTGATCTCCACCAGATCTTATAAGTAATAGATAACAGGTAGCACATCTTGCTACAAATGAAGAAATGCTGCTTTTCCCAGTTACATGTTCCAGTCTCCTTGCTGGATGTCACAGCTGTTAATCATCTACCTTTCTTTTAATATTCTTTGAACACAATGATGATGTAATTGGATTCCAGGATTGTGGTGAATAGAGGGATTTTTACAAAATGTGTTGATGAGTTGCCATCAAACAGCATCTTCATTTGAGCCAACTTTTCCATCTATATGTTCCATAGTACAACACAGCGGCATGGGTATTTCTGCGAAGTAAACATTATATGGGTCCCATTTGGGGAGAAAGATGAGATATGAATTGAATAAACAAAATAAATGAATAAAATATGTCATAATGCTGTTTATTGGTCCCTCCCACATAGTTATTCCCCAACCTTTTGATTCAGGGATTAGAATTTCTAGCAAGGGAATGTATGAACAGTCAGATAATTGACCAATGCCACTCTGCATTCCTGACTTTTGTCCTCACTTCACTTGCTGCAAACAGTTCAAAGTGCAAAAGCAGTTTGTACTCAATATTGAGAAGCTGGAGTGTGTCCAAAGGAGGGTAACCAAAATGCTTAAGGGCCTGGAAACCATGCCTTATGAGACTTAGGGAGCTGGGTATGTTTAGCCTGGGGAAGAGAAGGTTAAAGGGTGATATGATATCCCTGTTTAAATATTTGAAGGGATGTCATATTGAGGAGGGAGCAATCTGGTTTTCTGCTGTTTTAAGAGAATAGGACCCACAGCAATGGATTCAAACTACTGGAAAAGAGAGTCCACCTCAACATTAGGAAGAGCTTCCTCGCAGTAAGAGCTGTTTGACAGTGGGATGGAGTGTGGTGGAATCTCCTCCTTTGGCGGTCTTTAAACAGAGGCTGGATGGCCATCCATTGGGGGTACTTTGATACTGTGTTCTTGCATGGGAGAGGGTTGGACTGGATTGGCCATGAGGTCTCTTCCAACTCTGATTCTAAGAGGAGGGAGTAGAATTTTGTCCTTCTCTGTAGATTTACACAAAACAACATCTCCAAGATCACCTGCTCTTCCTTATTAATAAGGAAAATTAATCTGCTATCTTGACCACACTCTGATGTTGCTTAGCCAAATGTGCCTCAGTGTTCATCTATGAAATTTTGGATGATGTGCTCTTTTTCTGGAGCAATCTTTAGCTTTTTTGGGGGGGGGGGTTAATTCCCTTTGTCTTTGATACTTGGGTTCTGCTAAGCTTCCCAAGATCTCTCTCTTGTCTGCTGGTTTCACTACATAGGCAGTGTTCACTTGCAAACTAAACTCTTTCACTGTTTATAAAGCTAGGGTGAGTGGCCGTAGAGGACACAAGAGCTGTTCCTGCCCTGTCTTTTGGTATCCAGTTCCCTACATGTTGCATACTGCCACTTTCCCCAAACTAGAAATGGCTCCCTAGTCACTTCTGGTTTTTAAATATTGCTTCTCATCCTCTTTTAAAGATAGAAGGCAGGGGAGACCAAAAAAAAAAAAAAAACCACCAAAAACAATTAGATGGAGAGATCTTGGAGGCCTTGAAAGATGCAGTTTTCCCTTTTTAAAAAAGGAATTGCATTGGGAAGGTCTGGTGAGTCAGAGACACCACTAGAGCATTTGCAGCCCAGAACTGACCACATAATTATGGCTCCATAATTTCAACCCCTGGTATGGAAGGAATGCTCTTGTACATTAATAATTTTGAGGTCTCCCTCTTCTTTCTCCCTTTACTGTACATTCACCTTGGATTTCTCTGCGAGAGCTACCTGCATCTGAACTGTAGTGATGCTGGTGCCTATTCCTGGTGATATTATAGTATTGGCTTCTGCTACTGTGGTTCTGAACTTTTTTGAGTTTCAATCCATGAACAAGAGAAAGTGATGGAGAAGTTATTTTGGGAGAGGTACCTACACTTTCCATAGCTCTACTTGCATGCAGAAAATATCATACGCATAGCAGGTTTAGTCATGGAGGAAGGAGGCATGAAGAGTGAAAGAAGGAATATCAACAATCTAAGTTATGCAGATGATGCCATGCTACCAGCAGAAAACATCAAAGACTTGAAATAATTACTAAAGAAAGAAAAGAAAGTGCTAAGACAGGCTTGTTGAGCATTAAGAAAACAAAATAATCACCACAGAGGAGCTATGGGAATTCAATACAGATGACAAGAAAATTGAAATAAAGTTTTCCTATAACTTGGATCAATAATTGATCAGAACCAGGATTACACTCAAGAAATCAGAAGAAGACTAGGTTTTGGAAGGACAGCTATGAAAGAACTTGACAAGATCTTAAAATTGCAAGGCCATCTAAATGAATTCCAAAGTTAATATTGACCAAACCATTGTATTTCCCATCACCATGTATATATGCGGGCGGTGGTCAGTGAAGAAAGCCGATAGAAGGAAAATGAACTCATTTGAAATGTGGTGCTGGAGAAGAGTGCTAAGGATACATGGATGGCCAAAAAGACAAACATATGGGTCCAAGAACAGATCGAACCTGAACTCTCCATGGAAGCCAAGATGATTAAACTGAGGTTGCCATACATCATGAAAAGAAATGGCTCACTAGAAAAGACAATAATGCTAGGAAAAGTGAAGGGTAGTAGAAGGAGGAATATCACATACTAGATAGGTAAGAGTCAACCAAGGAGGCCATACCATGAGTCTGTAGGACCTGAGCAGGACAGTTAAGGAAAAGAAGATTGTTGTGTGCCTTCAAGTTGTTTCTGATTTATGGAGACCCTATCATGAGGTTTTCTTATCAAAATTGGTTCAAAGGAGGTTTGCCATTTCCTTTCCCTGAGGCTGGGAGCATGTAATTTGCCCAAGGTCAACTTGAATATCCGAACTGGGATTCGAACCCTGGCCTCCAGAGTTGCAGTCTGAGGTGTCTTATTCACAGGGTCACCACCATGAGCCAATGCCAATTTGAGGGCGGTTAACCTTGATCATGCAGATGGAAAACCAGTTGAATGCAGTGAATTCATGATTAAATCATACAATGCACATATAACTAAATCATGTGGGTTAATAGATTCTCAGCCCTATATATGTTTAGGCCATGTAAACCAAGAAATCCTCCTCCTCCTCCTCCTCCTCCTCCTCCTCCTCCTCCTCCTCCTCCTGTCATCACTTAAAAATTCCTTTGTATGGCAAATGATATTTTTCTTCTGTTAATTAATTGACTGGATGATTGGTTTTACCAATAATTATTCAATATACAATCAAAATAAAAATTATATACGCTCAGAAAACATACAGAAAATATAATGAGTCCTTGATATCTGCTGGGATTTGGTTCCAGGACCCCCTGTGGATAATTTGTTCTTTACGCTTTCATTTTTGTGTGAAGCTAATTCTTGCCACTATTACCATATAGAAGAATATTTTTTCTATATTTCTTTCTTTTTTTCATTATTTATTCCCAATAGGTAGAGTCTAGGCTCTAACTTCAACTTTATGTCCAATTTTTCTCTCATCTTGATTAAATATATCCTTAAGTTACATATAAGGAAAGCAGTTATGGTATTTGCTTTCCTTAAGAAACATCTCTCTTGATTTAAGCTTCCCACTATGTTGTTCAAAGTACTAAAGATCCTTAAAAAACAACCACCTTCAGTCTTTAACTCATTCTTGATGGAAAATATTTCCTCTGGTGAAGGGGCTAATATTATCTTAGGAAAACATCTTTGCTTCTATTTATACCAAACTAGTAAAAGAGTTGTTCTAATACAACTATTTTTAAATTAAGCATATATCTTAACTTTATCATATGAAAGATAACCATGCCACTCAAATCTTAAATCATGACTTTCAAGTTTTAAGAGTTTCTATAGCCTAAACAATATCTGTTCTTTCAACAATACCAAACAGCAGGCCTTATAGTACAATTTAATATTAGAAACTCCAAACCAACCCTTTTTAAAACCACCAAACCATTGTTTTAAATTTTGTTCTGGGTTTCCTCGCTTGCCAGATGAATAGGAAATTTCTTTCTGCCATTGCACAGAATTTCAATTTCTTGTAATAGGGATAGTTTGAAAGAAAACTAAAAGCCTTTGCAAAACATTTGCTTTTGTTACTGTGATTCCTCCTCAAAAAGATAAATTTGTTTTTTCCCAAGTTTCTCCCAGATTTTTTCATAACTGTTTCAAAGTGTAACCTATTATTCTTTGTGATAGACGTTTTCCAATTTAAAATCTGAAAGCAACATTAATTCATTTTCCTCTTCTGAGGACATATATTAGTCAATAACTTTGTTTTATCACAGCTCAGTTTAAACCCAGAGCAAGCCCCAAATGTCTTAATCCACCCCCCCCCCCAAAGAGCCTTCTTTGAATCCAGTAGGTTTTGTGTCATTATCACAAGGTTATCTGCATAAACCCTTAGCTTATGCTCTCTCATAATAGATTCTGTCATCTTGTCTGAAATATCTCAATAATGTTTCCAACACCAAAATAAATAGCAGAGGTGAAATCAGACAGTCTTGTCTAGTTCCCTTTTGTATTTCAATCAGTGTTGTATTATCATTTATTGAAATCTAGGCCTTTTGAACTGAGTGAATTGGCTTTATTGCCCAAATAATATTTTCACTGAAGTCCATGTTCTCCGATACTTGAAATAAGTAATTCCAAGAAATATTATTGAATGCTTCCAAATGATCTTTTTCATATGATAAATATGTAGGAACAGTATGATTAGAGGAAAAGTATAGAGGAGAAAAAAAATGAAAATAACATATGAAAATAACATAAATTTCAAATTTCTGTTTTTAATCCTGCTTAGTTTTCAGTCTCACTGTAGCAATTTTTTTTAATAGAAGCCAGTTGATTAAAACTTATCAATAGATGAAAATGTAATGTGCTTAAGATGAGCAGATGTTTTCAGTCCTGCATGACATGCTGAACCTGCAAGGTTTTATTCTGATTTTATCATCTGTATCATGCCGAGTTTTGTGCATGGAGGAGGGCCATATGCATAGTATTGACCCTTGTGCAGATTCAGTTCAGGTAGATGTCTTATTGAAACTAAGTGAAATGTACTTTCTCAATGAAGTGAATTGGATTTCCTGTTATACATGTATAATTGAGGATTAGAAGTAGGGATTTTCCTCTTAGCAATTACTAAGGCTGAAATGCAGACTCCCTTAGAAACTCCCATCGACATTCTGCTTCTGCATTTCACAGCATGCTATCTGTGCTTAGTAAGGCTTCCCACCAATTCCTAACTCACATGCACACAGAGTACCTTTATTATCCTGACTTTTTTTTTTTAATATATGGGGGAAATTCTCTGCAACAACTGTTAATTCAGATATGTTGAAGTTAGTTTATTAGCATACAGAGACAGAAACAAGACTTCACATGGCTTTGGTGGGTTTCCAGTCCTCTTGCAAATCCATTGTTCTGATGAACTACAAGGTGATTAAGGCATCTTTTGCTCATGTAACACCTCTGTTTTGGAGAAATCATATTTTTGTCCATCACAAAAAATAAAAAAATAAAAATCCAAACCATGTGCTTGTGTTAAAACGATTCCTCCACTTGTATTCCTTCTTCATTCATTTACTATGTGTACTTCATTCACAATGTGTATTGTGATTGTAGGAGTGTAATGGGCAATGGTTAGTGTCCTGGCACTACTGGTGACTAGCAAGCAGCACACTTTCCCCCTACTACAGTATGTGTAAGCAGAATTTTGGAACAATTCAAAAAGATTTCTCTTTCTCTCTCTTTCTGTCTCTCTCTGTGCATGCATTTTTCTTGTCTTTCTACTTTGCTACGCCAGCTATTTGCTAGCGCTTTAAAAGTAATCTACAAACTCCTTCTCTACATATATATTTTTTCCAGATACCCAGGGAATATTTAACAAGGCTGTTATCTTCCCGACACAGCGTTCTGCCGCTTTGCAAGTCTATACATCTTTCTTTCCATATAGACATAAGTGTGACATTTCACTTT
Organism: Urosaurus nigricauda; assembly: GCA_034509955.1. Lineage (NCBI taxonomy): Eukaryota > Metazoa > Chordata > Lepidosauria > Squamata > Phrynosomatidae > Urosaurus > Urosaurus nigricauda. Next base: position 77,187,000 of record JAOEGL010000006.1, read on the forward strand.
TTAGAATTCTGTGCATGATACTATTGTTGTCTTTTTATCTTTCATCATTTACAGCTGAAACCAATAACCAGTGGGAAACATTGCAAAGAAGGAAGAATGCAATCTTAGTGGATGGTGTAATTTTAAATGGCCCAGTTGCAGACTCAGAAGCAGGAGAGAAGTTTGTGGAAGAGGCCACTAAGATCATTATGGAGGAAGTGATAAAGAAAGCTTCTGATGTCACAGAAAAGGTAGAACAATGCTGTACTTTTTTATATGCAATTTAACACTTGACACTTGCATTTTATTGTGCTCATCTGGCATCTCCTTTTCTCCTACCAGTTATGTGGTCTGTTCAAAGATAAAAAACTGGAATGAATTTTTATTTTTTTAAATTCAATTTAGTTAGTAATTTACCCTCTGTGCACCTGACTGGAAGAGTCAATATGGAGAGATATAAGAAAAGTAAGTTCCATATGATAATGATGGTTGAAGAATCTGTAATAAAACATTGCTTGCATGTCATGTTGAGATTCCACCTCTGAACCTATGGAATCCAATATTATATATATATATATATATATATATATATAGTTCAATGTCATATTTCAAATCTGTTTCAGTTTTATTTTAATCTAGTGGACAAATTGTAAAGCAGATTGTTTTAGCAGAGATGTAAAGAAAAGATGGGTATAGCCTCTCAGTTTGATATAAAAATTCTGAAACATCAAACCAACCATTTTCATTTTTTAAAAAGTTCAGATTTTAATATGTTCTCTTCCAGTTTAATATTTGTCATCCTCAAAAGTATTTCTACAGATTATTTTTCTCCTCATCATTAGGTGTGTGAATGGCACCCTCCTGAAAAGCTGAGAACTCTTCTTGATTTGGAATTGAAAGACACTGGAGAGAACCATCAGAAACTCTTGCAGTTTTGTCGGGATGTTATAAAATTCAGTGTCAAAACCAGTAAGAATCATAGCTCTATATATCTAGTTTTAATCCATCACATACTATGATGTTTCACCAAGTAGCCTTTAGTGGTTTTTCTTTCTTTTATTCCAGGACAATGTAGATTGCAATTTTAGTTTCCAAGCATGATTGGTGGTGACACGAGAGAGGGCCTTTACTGTGACTGCCCCTAAACTCTGGAACTCCCTTCCCAGGGAAGCCAGAATGGTCCTCTCTTTGATGTCCATCCGCTGGCAGGCTAAGGCCTTCCTGTTCAGACAGGCATTTGAAACAGTTTTAAAACAATGGACTGAGTGTTGTATTATTTTAAATGTATGTTAAAAACTTTTATCTTTTAAATTATATATTTTTATGCAATCTGTTTTTATATTGTAATGGTTTAATTCTGTTTCAATGTTAACATTTCCCTATATTTTTAATTGTACGGTTTTTAATCTTGTAAGACACTCTGAGTCCCAGTTTTTGAAAAAGGGTGGGATATAAAATAAATAAAATAAATAAACAAATAAAATTATGTCTCACAAGAAAGCTTAATGAGGCATGTCTAGATAAAGACCTATTTCCAGTTTCTGGCTTAGTAAACAATGATTTATGAAACTTGGAATCTTACCACCTTTTAGTCCTCCCTTAGCTTGTTATCCAGAATATTCAACAACCATTAAACAGGCTTTCATGTTTTGTTTGTAACAAGGAGGTCTGAGATAACCAGGACAAGAGCTTCTGTGGTGAAATCATTGTGTTTGAGGGGGAGAGAGAAATGAAGGAGAACATGCAACCCTAACACTGGTTCTCAGAGCCATACACATATATTTGCATGAACTACATAATGAGGCAACCATATAATGATTTTTTTCTACACCTTCCCATTGATAACTAGACATGGGGTAGGGGAAAAAACTCATTGATGTAACATCTCCTGCTCACTATCAAATTGAGCTTTTTCAAACTCAGCGTAGAGTGAACAGCATAAATAATGGCAAGAATAACAGGCAAATCAGTTAATATCAAGTAATCCTGCCTTTTTGCAGATGTTAATAATGAAATGTGGGAGTAATTGTTTCCAATTTTAAATGTCTCCAAGGAAATTTTGTTCAAATTATTGAGAATGGTAACTGAAGACAGAATTTTTAAAGGCGCAACAAAGGGTCAAATGAATATACATTAGGGATAGTTTATCTCCAGCCCCAAATTTTCTGCCTAATTTACTGCTTATAAAAGCAGAAGAACTGCTGAGTTTATTCACATTAGTGTCAAGTAGGTTTCTTGTGTAATTAAAACTGGATATTATAGGCCAGGAAAGGTGAAAAACATGGTCTACTTTTAGAAGCGGGAATGAAGACAAGAAAGGCAGGGGAATGAGAGTTGGGGACAGGCTGGTAGATAAAATATGTCACATCTGAAGCAGTGATTTTAAAGCCAAACGTTAAGCAGATGTATGAAGCAGGGATATATTCTTTGTTAATTTTGTCTTGAAGGAAACAATGAGTAATAATTTTCGTCTTTCAAAACTGTAGTTTTCAATGACTATTCACACTTGGGGACTTAACACTGCAAAATTTGCACCTGATTGTTTGTGCAGAAAACAAAATTTTCTCTGGAAAAAAAGTTCCATGCAAAACAACCACATGCAAATTTGACATAGAATAAATCCTGAACTGCAAAAATTCTCAAAAGTTCAGGATTCTTCTTGTAGGAGGCATGAAACAGATGGGCCGAATAGACCAGTTTTTGTCATATTCAGTGGTGTAGCATTTAGACGACACATGCTCCCGAAGTAGCCAGAAGCTTCTTTGAGGCCCCCTAAGGCAGCCCAAAACCACTGGCAAAAGGAGCAGAATTAATCAGCTCCTACCAGTGGCTCATTTGGGATCGTAGCTTCAGGAGCGGGCCATCCGATCACCGAGGTTGTGGAGCAATCAGCTTTGGAGTGGCCAGAGTCTGCTCCTTTTGGGCTGTCTGCTTCGCCCCAGAGTTTTTTGACAATGAAGAAATTTGTTTCTTTACTAATTTTTGAATATTCTTGATGATTTCATTCCTGATGATTTCTGATGATTTCATCCACAGCAGTCCATCTGGCTTTTTCACAATTTGCTCTACTGTGGATGAAACTGTATGGTAAGAACTACTTCACACAAAAAGGCTTGCCAAATGCATACTGTATACACTCATGTACAAATCTAGAAATCTGAGTAAAAAAAGTGACCTGAAAAAACTGAGTCGACTTATTCATGGGTCAGCACAAGTACTGTATTTTAACTTTTATTTTAAAAAAGAACCATCCCCTGGTGAAAGGCAAGAATGTGTCCTGGAAGACCTAATCGCTCATCCATGCAGCCTTTAGGATGAGCACAAACAGCTATGCCTGCTGGAATTTTATACGTTCTTTTGCACTTTTCCTCTTTGCTTTGTCCTTTGCTACATGCCCTCAAGTTTTATCCTCGACATATCTGTGGGTCATACCAAATTCCATAATTTTGGCCCCCAAACCTACCCTTGACATATGCATGAGGTTGACTTATAGTCAAGCATATACAATATGTCTTGAACCAGGTACTTGTCTGTCAGGTTGCAAGATGTAACTGACTATCAGTGTGAAATCACACTATGAAAAAGAAGTCAGTGTGTCATCTCTTAGTTGTTAGAACCTGTGAGAAACTAGAACAATGTCTTTTTGCACAGATGCAAAATTATAAGCAGAGTCATCCCCTCAGGCAATGGACACAGAGATAAAAGTGTGTGTTTTCAGAAGACATACCAAGAATGCAATAAGATTTCAGAAAGAAAAAAAATGCTTTAAAAATGTGAAAAAGATGTATGGTGATCTCCTGAGAGCTCATAGGTATCATAAATGGGATTTTCCTCTGCATGCTAATACTTACATTAGCAAAATATTTATTGGGCAACTTCATTTAAAAAGAAAATTTTAATTTATTATTTAAGTGAATTTAATTATAGTTTTATGCATCAGTCTTCGGGACGGGGGGGGGGGGGGGGTAAATAGAAAAGACCATGAGAGCCAAATGTCCAGAATGAGAATATCATTTATATTTTGATCAATATTTACAAAAGCTTTAGTAGTAAAACTCTCTAGTCTGCGATGGTGTTTTAAACATCCTGCACAATATCTTAAAATTGGCCAAGGTGGTAGCTTTGGATTTGATTTAATCAATTATTTTTTTAAAATCACAGAATGGCTAGATTGCTTTAATATAACCTTCTTCATTATTGATGCTCTTTTATCTATTGTGTAAGCACCTGAAGCTATTCCTATGTAAGATAACAGACTCTGATATGATTTTAATTATTCTTCCTTTGTCTAAGGTTCTTTCCTCTCTCTAAAGAGAGCGGTTGGAAAGGTTAAAGATATAGGAAATACATTTCTAAACCTATTTGGTATCTCTCTTGTAATCAAATGAAAGTCAATATATAAATCCCCAAAATACTTTTCTAGAGATGCCAGGTCTCTCAAAATAACTTGTAACCAATATATTTTTGGGATGTTGGGAATAACAAAATAAAAAAAGCCAAATGTTTTGAAGTTAGTCATTAAAGTATTGTTTCCCTTAGACAAATCTATCTGGTCATACATTATAATTATATATTTCTCATGGGATGCATGTACATGTTAAAGACAATATTGTTTAGGGAAGCGTTCCCAGGCAAGTACCCTTCTCTGCCCCAGTATGTTGCATCCTAATTATGTATTAAGAAGCCGAGCCCTCCCTCCAGTCTATCTGCCTTGATCAGAGGGAGTGGAGAACTGCTGGATTTGATCCCCTTCCCCACCACCATTCCCTTCTCCTTCTGCGTCGTGTCTCTTTAGATTGTAAGCATGAAGGCAGGGAACCGTCTAATTAATGACTGTATGTACAATGTTGTGTAAATTTACAGTGCTATATATAAATAAAGGTTAATCATCATCATCATCATCATCATCATCATCTCTAGGGTGTCTGTGAATAAGTGTACCTTGTGGAGGCCTGCTTAAAACTGTGGCTCCTAAATTGGGAATTCAGCTCTCCCTCTTCTTAGCAGTCCCTCTCTTTCTTGCCCAGTACAAGATCTGGACAAGACAGGTAGTGTAGCATGTAGAGGAGGGCACCTGTCTATACAGCAGCAGTTCCAAATGACCCATAGAATACTTTTTTTCCTGTGGATGATCATACGGCTTGATCTCCTTGCCCCAGATTTTGAGCTTTTGACATTATGTCTTTTGGCAGGCAGAAGGAGCAAGGAAATGTTCTATCAGGGCACTTCTTTTCATGCACCTGCATTCTAACAGAATATGTGTCTTTTTATTATTATTTACAGATCATCCAAGATTTTTTAATCAGTTGTATGCCGGAATTGATTATTATTCTTTAGCAGCACGTTTCACTACAGAAGCATTAAACCCAAGTGTGTAAGTGTATTTTTTTATTTAAATCATGATGCTAAGTCTTGAATGCTGTTTCAGTGTGACAGATCCTACTTCCTGTAGATTTCTATGCATATTAATTACACTGATGGATGCTGGATAAATTAAGCTTGCCTTGCCTTATTGTAAATTCTATCTAAACATTAAAGTAAAGGTGCAGAAGGAACTCTTTTATCTTAAACTCGATTAGACAGGCACATTCTGTTCTAATCTGTTTTTTTTTTTTAGTTCTTCTTTTCTTTTCCTTCTTTCCTTATATGACAAATTTTGGCATATGCAGAGAACTCCTCCACCCTGTCTTTGCACCCTTTTCACATAGGAGAGTGCTCCCAACCTTATCATGTCTCATTCATGCGATCGGGGGAAAGATTATCACATGGAAAACTCCTGTTAATACCAAATGACAGGTCCGTTACACTTCACAGATGGGAGAAGAACAGGACAAATGTGCAGGGTGTGATAATCTTTCCCCCAATTGCACGAATGAGATGGGATAAGGATGGGAGCAGTCTGCTTTGTTACTGTCCTTACTCTCCATGTGATAATTTCCACAGTCAGCTAGGCCTGCCCTGCTGAACATCAATTGTGGGCATTATAACTGAACAGAACAGAATAGACCTTGAGTTGGTCTGCTTCCCATCCTGCTTCTCAACAGTTTCCTTTCCTGAGTTGGGGTCTCTTCTCAGCCTAGGACTTCAACATCTTCATTGAAACTGTCATGTCAGGAGTAGCCTAAGACTCCATATCTGCCATGACAGCCATGGGTCTCAGGCAGGCTGTGAGGACCTTTACTTGTCCTGCCACTGCCATCATATATGAGGTACTCCTCTTGCACTCTTCTCCTCTTGCCTTTTCATTCAGTTTCAGTTCATTTGATAATACATAGCATTGCTCAGATAGTTGCCTTTTATGTCACATATCTATTTATTCAGGTACACCTATGAAGTGTCCCCAGTGTTTTCGTTAGTGGAAGAAGCAGTCATAAAGAAGATGATTGAATTTCTTGGTTGGGAAGAAGGTGATGGTATATTTAATCCGGGTAAGATGGTCTTGTTATTTATTCTTCTCATATCCCTTCTAATTTAAGTCTGTTAGTAACATGTATTAGTATGTACTAGTATCAATTCTTGTTTTGAATCTTGTTTTGTTATGAACTAGTATAAATGCTTATTTTGAATCTTCTTTTTACTGTAGTGTCTTTAGGCAATATCAATAATAATAATAATAATAATAATAATAATAATAATATTTTATTTATAACCTGCCCTCTGAACAAGCAATCAGGGTGGGGTACAAGTTAAAAAGCAAGTACAATTAAAAAGTTACAACCCGATCCCTACCTCCCACCCCTTAAAATGGAATTAAACTAACACAGAATTAAAATAAATAGCAATAAAACAATACAGTGTATTAAAATCAACATTCTTGGGCAACCTGAAGGTGGCATCTGATGTGTGGCTGGGAGAGCTGGATAGGTGTCATTGGAGACTGGGAGAGATTAGCCATCATCCGGAAAGGCCTGCCGGAAGAGATGTGTTTTTGCAGCTTTTTTAAAGCCGTCTAGGGTCATAATAAGATACATCTCATCTGGCAAGTCATTCCACAGCCTGGGAGCGATAGCTGAAAAGGCCCTCTGAGAAGTCTGTGACAGTCTGGTCTTCACGGATACTCCCAGAGGACCGGAGCGTGCGAGGGGGCTCATATGGGGAGAGGCGGTCCCTAAGATAGGATGGACCCAAGCCATGTAGGGCTTTAAAGGTTAAAACCAACAACTTGTACTGTGCCCGGATACTGATCAGCAGCCAGTGGAGAGATTTGAGTACAGGTGTTATGTGCTGTCTCCTGGGTGTTCCGGTAACAAGTCTGGCTGCCATATTTTGGACCAATTGGAGTTTCCGGGTTAAGCACAAGGGTAGCCCCATATAGAACGTGTTGCAGTAATCCAAGCGTGAGGTTACAGAGCGTTTACCACAGTTTCCAGGTCCCTCATTTCCAGGAAAGGGCGCAGCTGGCATATCAGCCGAAGCTGGTCACAGGCACACCTGACCGTCACATTCACCTGACTGGTCATGTGGAGCGATGAATCTAGGAGTACCCCCAGACTGTGAACACAGTCCTTCGAGGGAGTGTGACTCCATCTAGGACTGGGAGTTGTATTCCCAAACCTGGTTTCGGGCCAACGACTGTGAGTACCTCCATTTTGTCTGGATGTAGCTTCAATCTGTTTTTCCTCATCAAATCCATTACCGCTGCAAGACAGTCATTGAGAGGAGAGACGCCACCTGAAGTCTGATCATGGAGAAATATATCTAAGTGTCATCAGTGTACTGATGACATTGCACTAAATGCCTCTGAATGGTCTCACCCAGCGGCTTCATATAGATATTAAATAGCATTGGGGTCAGGATGGCGCACTGAGGGACGCCACATTTGAGCTCGATCTTGGAAGAGCAACTGTCCCGAGCCTCACCCTTTGGGATCTGCAAGAGAGGAAGGAATGGAACTACCGCAGCGTGGTGCCTCCAATACTCTCTCATCTGGTCCAAAAGGATGGAATGATCTATTGTGTCAAAAGCCACTGATAGATCCAAGAGCATGAGCAGGGTCACACTACCCCTGTCGATGTTCAAGAGGAGGTCGTCTGTCAGAGCGACCATGGAAGTCTCAACTCCATATCCTGCCCTGAAGCTGGTTTGAAATGGATTGAGATAATCGGTTTCATTCAAGACAGCTTGGAGTTGGGAAGCAACAGCTCTCTCAATCACCTTGCTGAGAAATGGCAGCAAGGAAACTGGTCTGTAGTTGTTCCTGTCCCGGAGATCAAGGGAAGGTTTCTTCAGGAGAGGCTTCACAGCCGCCTCCTTCAAACAAAGTGGAATAGTGTCTTCCCTAAGGGACGCATTGATTACATCCCAGAGGAATATCCTCATTTTGTCCCCTCCCTGGACGACCAGCCAAGATGGACACGGATCGAGAGAGCAAGTTGTCTTCCTCACGCTTCCAAGGAGCTAGTCCACGTCATTGGTACTCACAGATTGAAACTCATCCAGTAAAATAGCATCAGCGGAGTTGCTTGATACCTTATTTGCGGAAACTGGTGAAACGTTGCCATCCAAGTCGGTCCTTATCCGAGAGATTTTATCTGCAAAGTGGATGTTAAACGCATCATAGCAGGCTGTCGTAGGGTCAAGTAGGGGGTTTGATGCAGGGACCTGCATCAACTCCCTGACCACCTTAAACAGCTCTGCTGGACGGGACTCTGAAGACGCAACGCGTGCAGAACAGAAGGATCTCCATGCTGCACATAATGCCTCCCGATAGGTGTGAAGATGCAATCTATGGCGAGTTCTTTTGGGCAAGAACCCAGTCTTCTGCCACTTATGCTCTAGTCATTGTCCAGTCCGCTTCATCTCCCTGAGTTCCGTTGTGAACTAGGGTTTGCGGTTAGAAGTGGGCTGGAAAGGATGCTCTGGGGCGATTGTGTTGATAGCCTTGGTGATATTGGTGTTCCAGGTGTAAAACCAAGGCTTCAACAGAATCGTTGGTGTTGCTAACCATTAGACCCTCTAAGGCTTTCTGGAAACCAATTGGTTCCATTAGCCTTTGAGGGCGGACCGTTCTAATGGGTCCGCCACCCCCCGGGTGGATGGAAAGTGGCTTTAAGTTTTATCTTGATCAGGAAGTGATCCGTCCATGACAATGCGGAGGTTTTGGTTACCTCTGCCCACGGATGTTCCTGTTCTGTACTAAAAATCCCATCGAGTGTATGACCTGCACAATGAGTAGGCCCATTGACTAATTGGGATAGGTTCATGCTTGTTGTGAGTTCCATGAACTCCCGAGCCGCTCCAGATAAATCGGACAAGCTGGTCTCCAGAGGGATGTTGAAGTCACCCATCTAGATAGCACTTGCTGATCTTTGGATAGGTACTCTTCCTCCTTGGGCAACATGTTGCTTATAATGAAAAAGAAGCTACTGTATTTATATTTCATAGCTTTGGCTCGTTCCTTCAATTCTGTGAACAGTAGGAGAGTATGAGGAATGATCTTTCCTATTTCTTGCACCCCGGAGTCCAAATATATTGCTTGTGGGCATGTGATCCACCATACAGGAATCTGGAACTGTATGGTGCCATTGAAACCCAACACCCCTATATATTTGTTTCCATTTAAAATGGAATTTAAAACATTTTAACTCACTTTGGAAAGTTTTTGACTTTTGGAAAACTTTGTGGAAAACACATACGCAGAAAGTAGTGGTTTGAAGAGGTCCCCCCCCCCTTGATCTAAGCAACTCTTTGCCAGTTCAGGACAATTTCCATGGGCCAACGTCTAAGCCAAAATTTTGGGCCGTTCTTTAATTTAATTAATAGTTTAATTATAATTTGTGTATTATTGTTCTCCCATTTACTCCAGGTGGCTCTGTTTCTAACATGTATGCAATGAATTTGGCAAGATACAAATATTGCCCTGAGATAAAGGAAATGGGGCTTTCAGGGATGCCTCGACTGGTTCTGTTTACATCTGATGAGGTAATGGATTTTTCTCTCTTATTATTGTAATAATATTTTTGTGAAAGGGGAAAACATTGTTATTATTGGCATCAAAAACCAAATCTGCAATTTAGAAACATAAAACTAGAACCCAAACTGTATTCCAGAACCTATCAGTTGAAGAAGGAACCTCAAAGTAATTGTCTGAATTTATTGGGTGGTTAGACTGGCAATTTTGATCTCTGGGACTATGAACCAAGACTGAGCTAAATTATCAGGGTTTATAAATATCAAATGAAGTTTTGTTTAGGGATTGTCCATCCAACAACTACTTGGCTTTTCTCTAGAGTATGTGCTTCCACCAACTGTTGCTTCACCTACTGTTCCTTTCTATTTCTTCAGCATCACTCTCCCGTATTTTTTGGTTGCTAGTCCAGCCAATACCAAGAAAATGCTACAAAGTATGGATGGCTCATGAACTAAATAGGGTAGTACCTCTCCATTTCAGGGACAAATACCCCTTCTCTGATTTGGTCCATCAATCAGCACTGCTTCATAGTTTTTGCTTTCATCGTTTCTGTGCATTTTCTTGTACAAGCCTCTTTCTTTCTTGTTGTAGTCCTCTCACTGGCAGGTGAATTTCTTACAGTGAGAGGATTACATGAAGAAAACACTTTGTGTTTTTTTCCCATTTTTACTCATTATGGAGTAAGTGATGCTGTTTTAAATTAAAACATAATTCTTTTAGACTTGTTTCCATTTTTTTTTTTAAAAAAAGTGGTAATGATAGAACCAAAAGATATGCTTTGCATTTGAAGTAACTTTCTTGTTTTGATGGTTAATATTTACTGAATTGATAATGAAAAATGTCACCTCCCTAAAAGCAATGAGGCCTGCTTACAGTTGTTAGTTACAACTGTTAGTTGTTGTTCATTGCTATTTCAGTTTACTTCTGGACTGGATTGTGAGCAAACAATCTGGTCCTGAAGTAAATTGAAATAGTTGACTTGGATTTGCAGTTTTGCATGTCTTAGGTGGAGCAATCTGCACTTTGATGACTTAATGTAAATGGCAATTTACATCTTGCATGCAAAGCACTTTTGATTGGCCACTTCAGTTCCTAATAAATAATAAGAGTATCGCTTTCCTTTTGTTTAGTCCATAAATATGAGTGATTTAGTCTACATTCAGATATAATGAAAAATCAGTATTCAGAGCAATAGATATTTTTGACTTTTAGCATAAAAAGGCATAGAACAGGGGTGGGTAAATTGCAGCTTGTGGCCCACAAGGCTTTTTTGTCACCTCCGGTCTCTCAGGAAAGTTGGAGGTCATTTTGTCCCCCTGAGTCAATTTAGTGCCAAGAGAAACCTTGTTTTGAAAGAGGAAGTCGTGTTGTTAAAATAAAGGTTTCTCCTGGCCTTAAAATTGCTCAGGCTATACTATACTTAAAACATGAAAAATAAATGTCCCCAGAGGTTATTGGGGTCATAGGGGGGCATAATGAGTTTTTGGGGTTGTGTGTGCAGTGGGATGGGGTGGGGTAGCTCTTCAAGGTTTCCTAGGGCCGTCAAGCTTGCACAGTTGCCCACCCATGACAGAACCAAATTCAGCACCACCTTTGAAAATAACTGAACAAAATGTCTGATACCTTTGAGATTCATGGACAAAAACTTGCGCTAGAAATTTGTTCTTCCCATGGAGGTCTAATCAGCACTGCAGAAATAATGCAGTTTGACACTGTTTTAACTGTCGTGGCTCAGTGTTATGGAATTCTGGGAATTGTGGTTTCTTATGGCACCAGAGCGCTCTGGCAGAGAAAGCTAAATATCTCACAAAACTACAAATCTCAGAATTCCATAGCATTGAGCCATGGCAGTTAAAATAGTGTCAAAATGTGTTAATTCTATAGCACAGATTAGACTTCAGTCGCAACGGTGTTTCTGGATTTCTCCATGTCTTTTAAATATATACCATGTTTCCTCGAAAATAAGACATACCCATAAAACAAGACCTACTAGAGGTTTTGCTGAATTGCTAAATATAAGGCTTCCCTTGAAAGTAAGACCTAGCAAAGGTTTTGTATATAAATATATATACAGTATATAATAAATGTTCATTATTCTTTTTTGTTCAACAATAAATGTGAATTCTTCTTCATGGAAAAATAAGACATCCCCCTGAAATAAGATCTAGTGCATATTTGGGAGCAAAAATTAATATAAGACACTGTCTTTCTTTCGGGGAAACATAGTAAATTGCTGCAAGAATGACTCCTTTAGCCACTCCAGACCTCTTCCTTTGTGCTCTTCCTTTCCTCTTACATGTCACCTCCATTTTTAGTTTTGCACTAACTACATTTTACCATGGTGCCTGCACTGTGATGTGTTAAAATAAGGCAAAGTCAGATGAGGATCTTGGACCCTTACTTTTAATCTTTTGCTCTTCATATCCAGCTCATAGCAGGAACTATGTTTCTGTGCTTTGCCTTTGTTTGCCATCTTGTAGAATTTGCTGAGTTATTGTTTTCTGAGCCCTGAGAGGTTTGACATTTTCCCCAATAATTCAATGTCACACTCTTTTCAGCTGAGCTTATTAGGTGACTGTTAGCGTACTAATAAGGAGCTATTTTGTAGGAATCACTTGTAATTCAAATGAAACTCTGCTGCCAGTGTCCAAATCTCTAGTGAATGGTATGTTGTAGCTCTGCACACATATCCCATTATTGATGTAACTCAATGTAACAGAAGATTAATTATCTGCCTGTGTATGTTATTATTCACACAGTAATCTGAGTGAATGAATTCTAAACGCTTTGTGAATGTGTCATGTTCGAAAAGATTGGCTGATGCTTGTGATAGTATATTCTGTGTATTTTGTTGAAAACGAGGGAAATACTGTTTTGTAAAAGGAGGTGTGTGAACTTTTGAGGCGATCCATTTCATTAAAAAAAAGTGTGACAGGCTTGAATTTCCTTAATATATTCATAACTACACATTAAAGTGCTGTAGATTTTTCATAATTATATTCCTCCACAATGGCATTTTTGTGAACTCTCTAGAAGAAAACTGAATTAAATAACCATATGGTTTTACCTACTATATGCAAAGAAACTATTTAAGACTTTTTCCACCCCAGAGTTGTCAGCAAATAAATTAATTTAACCCTTAAAAACAGTAAGAATTTGCTCAGGTTTCTTGTTCATTTCTTAAAGTGTAGAAACATATTTATTAGTCTACTAAAATTAGGCAATTCTTGTAGGCTTTTCTTGCCACATGCTGAACATTCTGGAGCTCTATTAAATCATGCTGCTAAGTCAGAGATGAGTATTAGAATATGTGTGATTGATTTCACAGATGCTTTTATTTATATTGGCTGGGGACAATTCTAAAGTTTTTTTTTTCCCCAGTCACAAGATCATCCCTGCAGCTAAAGCCCAGTTTGTCTACACCAGGGGTTCCCAACCTTTTTGATTTGCGGAGCTCTAAGAGTTCCATGAAGCACAAGTTGGGAACTGCTAGGGTTCCCAAACTTTTTGACTCAGGGAGCCCTAAGGGTCCACAGAGCACAGGTCGGGAACCACTGGAAGCATGTGCAATCTGTTTCCACCGAAGGGCTGCCTCTGGTTGTGTGTGGCAAGTTTTGGGCTGCACACTGGCAGTGAACTTAGGAAGCATGCCCTCCAACATGTCATAGATGAAAAGTAGGATGTGTGTGGCCAAGCAACATCAGAGCAACACCAAGATGGCAAAGCCTATTAATGAGGAAGAACACACAAATATACATATGGCCCTGGCTATATACAGTCCCAAACCGGTTTTTGTCACCCTGTAATGGTGATTCCCAAAAGCCCCAGCTGGCATGGTCAATGGTAAGAGATTGTGAGATTTTCAATCCAAAATATCTACAGAACCAAAGGCTCTACTCACCTGTATTAAGTAATGAAGAATTGTAGTGCAGTGTTAAGGGAAGACAAAGCAGACAAAAGGAATTATTATTTATATTTGAATATAAGTCAAGAAGTTTATGCCCCAAAATTGACCCTAATATCTGGGATCGACTTGTATATGGGTCAATACAGTTGCCATGGGTTGAGATCAGCTGGAGGGCAGTTCGCAACTACAACAACAAGACGAAGCAGTAATATTGCTTATAAAGGTCCTTAAAAAAGCAGCCCCTTGGCAGTGATTTCTGAAAGAAAGAAACAACCAAACACACTTCCCCCCCCCACTTCCCAATCCGATGTTGATGCCTTGTGTTTCCTAAATTTTACTTCCCAGTCCTATGTTGATGCCTTGTGTTTCCTAAACCTATTTTCCACTAGTCATATCAAAATCCATTATTTTGGCACTAAAATCTTCTCTCAATGTATATGGTAGTTTACTTTTCCTGTTGTTGATCTTGGGTGCATCTACACTGTAGAAACAATGCAGTTTGACATCATTTTTAACTGCCATGGCTCCATCCAAAAGAATCCTGGGATTTGCAATTTTTGAGGCCCTAGCATACTTTAGCAGAGAAGTCTGAAGATCTTGTAAAATTACAAATCCCAGGATTCCATAGGATGCAGCAACAGTGCTTAAAATGGTGTCAAACTGCATTATTTCTGCAGTTTAGATGCACTCTATTTTCCTGGCCACCTTGACTTACTAGTCCAGGTAGACCAACTGCTACAGATTTCTGCTTGGAGGCTGTCATGATACCATTTTTAGAAAGTGTGTTAGCTGAACACAGACGCTTACCTTAGAAAATAATTTCTAGCCGTTGGATGGGTTGATAAAGCCAGCCATAGATTCTTATACTGGCTGTCATCCTAAGTGAAATCTGATATCACTTTTATGTACAGGAAGTGAAAACTAATAATTGGCTATAAATTTTTAGGATAAGAATAAGACTTGATGTAGAGACAGGAAACTGTTAAAAGCAAAAGCCATCATTATGGAAGTAAAGTGAGAATTTTAGTTTAAATACCTTTTTTTTTAATGTCTAATTTGAAATCTCTTTTTAGAAATATCATACAGCCATGAAAATTGGGATGTACATTAAATATCTGATTAGAATTAAACCCAAAAAGCTCAGTATTCACTTCTGCTTTGAGGGAGAGTGAGGATAAAGATCACCTGCTTTGCTATTCCGTGCCTGAAGTTGGGCTTTTGAGCTTCTTTTTACTTAGCATTTGCAACTTTCTTGCCTAAGGAAATCTCTTTAATGATATGTCCATTGTTAATTTTGTATTTAATTTACTGTTTCACATCCCTTGCTTTTATGTAGTGTCATTACTCTGTGAAGAAAGCGGCATCGTTTTTGGGAATTGGCACACAAAACGTGTATTTCATCAAAAGTGATGAAAGGTAAGGGGACTGTAGCCATTGAAGTGGCTGATCCTTTTAAAATGCAGTAGTGCTGTAAGTGTAACCTGTTTGAACATAACTGAAAAGTTTTAAATCTGTGTCCCATAGAGGTAAGATGATACCTGAGGAACTGGAGAAACAAGTCCTGCGGGCCAGGAAAGAGGTGAGAGGGGGAGAGCGAGAGCGTGAGAGAATGAGTGTGTGCCCTGTGAAAGGGGTGCCATTTTGTCTTTCTGCTTGAAAGTGAATGGGGAAAGTGAGACTGAAGGTTAAACCAGGAGTTCACATATTAAAATGCTTTTCTAGGTGCACTGTGCTTGTTACAAATTGCTCAGACAGTCATAAATGTCTGGTGATTAGCTTTCTCAAATTTCTTTTCATTATCATGGCTCTTAATGAAAATAGGTAAAGTGACCCTGTAGTGTTTTAGTTAATCACTTTTATCTCCAATTTTAAAATATTTTTTTATTTTTAAACAGTCACAGACTGACAATAAAAATGATTCTGGCACTACAGTTTTACATCCTTCTCATTCTTCATCTCACTAACATTACATCTGTAACTATAGTAAAAATTAAGGGATTTCTCATTGTGTGTTATCTATAGCAGGCCAGTAGATGATTGACAATGTAAGCTTTAATGGCTATCCATTTTATTGGGTATTTCATTCAGTTTGAGCAGATAGGAGAAATGTGGAGTAGGATTGAAAGAGGCCTATTCATAATCAATAAACTAGCTTCTTAGTTCTGGAGGAAGCAAATATTGACAAGCAACATTTTCTTTGCTGTTTACAAAGACTGTTTGATAAAAATTTCATTAAAATGATAGTGCTTTGCAGTAAAGACAATACTGCAGTCTCTTTCTCTGTGCTCTTTTTAAAAAAATCTTCCTGAAATGTGGATATCTTATCAATGTTTAAGATGGCTCGATTTCCTTGAAATGAAAACTATAAGCTTTTGAAAGGTTCTCTTATCTTATTTCATTGTCTGTAAGTATCTTTGCTGAATGTAGTTTCTAATGTATGTCACCATTTCTGTACAAATTGCATTGTATTCTCACTCATGATTGGTATAAATTTGGTTTGCAAGATAGGATGGTTGAAGTGTCAAATAACGGGTGTCTGTATTTTACTACGAATTAATTACATCTTTTAAACAGTAATGTGTAAAAGCAGCCACATGGAAAGATGTGCCCCAGATTCTCAAATTTTTGTAGATGCAATTGCAGGAGTCTAGAAAAGTTGCTTTTAGACTACAGGTTACAGAATCCCACATTCATCTAGTGGCCATACTGGGTGGTACATTCTGGAAATTTAAATCAAAACCAGTAGTTTTTGCAAGCTGTGGTTTGGATTCACATGGCTGTCTTTTCTAACCTTGCAAGCAACACATTATACACAATGGAAAACTACCCTTGAAAAGCACAAATTGCTACTGTCACTTCATTTAGACTGCAATTTTATATACCCTGCCCTGACAATAAATCCCTCTAAATTCAGTAGAGCTTATTTTTCAATAGACATAAATTGAATTGCATTGTTAAGTTGGTTATCCTGAAATAAATACTTTTCTTCCTTAATTACTTTCATGTGCCAAAGGTTTTACAAATTACTTAGTATCTGCTGGGGTTTGGTTTGGTTTGATTCCAGGAATCTCCAGGGATACCAAAATATATGGATGCTGAAGTCCTATCAAATACAGTGGTATAGTAAAATGGTGTTACTTATAGAAAATTGGCAAAATCAAGATTTGCCTTTTGGAATTTATCTATTTCTTTTTCAAGTCATGGATGGTTGGATCCATGGATATGGATGTACTGTAATGTACTGTACATTCTTGCCCTAAATCTCTGCCTCTCAAGGATTTTGGAGGAGACCACAGTAAAATCAACCCCCACTCTCACTACAGATGTCACTGTTGCACCAAATCTTGCCTCTCACCCAAATTATGTGTGCAACTGCTTTCCCTGTCCTTCTGTTTCTCCAAAACGCTGAACCAAAGGGGTGGACACTCTTTGGTTCCACACCTTTGGGTGACACTAGGATCAACCTCCACCGGTGAGCTGCTGCTGGCTGTCTCTGCCTTTTTATCCCTCGCTAGCGAACATGGTGAAGGTCTTGAAGTGGGAGGGATGGACAATTGGTTTTGTTCAGAAATCATTTTGATGTTGTTACAGTAGCCAACACAACATCCATTCCAACAGGAGAACAGTACTTTCACTTCTTTGTGAGTATGGCCAGCAGAGGCCAAATACAAAACTTGGAAAGGTGGACTCGAGAAAACAATTAAATCTTCCCTACCCATACACAGTGATCAAGGTTGGCCTCTCTGTATTTAAAAGTAAGAGTCAGTGGGAGGGAGGGAGAAGCTTCTCTGCATACTATGTATTTCATGCAGAGTGTAGTGTAATTTAGCCCTAAATGTTAATAACAATAAAAGGTAAATACATATGGGAAAGGGGTTCCATAAACTAGGTGCTGCCACCACTGAAAGGGACTGAAACATTAATAATAATAATAATAATAATAATAATAATAAATTTTATTTGTATTGCCTGCCTCTCCCACTGGATCGAGGCGGGATTCCAACAATTCATAAAAACATACATACAATCAATATAAAATCTTAAAATCTTAAGTCCTGTTTTCCCCAATGATGCAGGCTGCCATTGGGCTCAGTGGGGTCTGTCTGTCTGAGAATGCTTAAATCTGTGGATGGCAAATTTGTGGATATGGAGGAGGACGAGGATGATGATGACGACAACAATAACAACAACAACAATAATAATAAATAATACCCGAACACTAACTCTTATGATATCTGTTAAAACTTCCATCAGAGGCACTCAAAGGAGAGGGAAAACTTTTTTCCTGCTTCTTCCTTCCAGTTTGTGGTTTGTGGTTGGAACAGATTGAATGGCAATGCTACTCTCCTGCTTTTTTCACCCTCCCCTCCTTCAGTAAGGGAGAAAATGGAGAACAGCCAGTAGAGGGTGGGTTGGAAAGGGAAAGAGGAGCCTGGTTGTTGCTGTAATGCCAAGGCAGGTACTGAGAGTGCCACCGAGCTAAACTGTCTCTTCTCCATCCCTTCCCTTTTCGCGCCAGAGCCACCCTGCCCCTCAGGCTCTAGGAGTGTGGGAGAAAGGGGAAGTCACACCACAACCCTCAGTTCCTCCTGCTCACTCTTGCTACCGGTACTCCTTCCATCATGTACTACTGGTATATTCTCCCTTCCTCTTTCTGTTATACACTCTTCCAAGCATCTTGGTTGCTGCAGTTGCCATGGCTGGTTGCCACCACACACGCAGTTAAAGTGATAGAGGCTTTCAGGTCTTCACAGACCCGCTGTGAAGACATTGCCCGTGGTACGTGGACCACAGGTTAAGAACCTATGGAAATTATCACACAGAGGTTTACCATGGCTAAAACATGGCTAAATTGTTCATAAAGCACAACAGTGTGATTGCCAGTCACTCTTGTTTCCTGTTATTAAATCATAATGGAGGCGTCCTGCTCTTCTCTTATCATCAAAGCATTCATGGAAATTTCCATTATTGAAGAAATGGCTGCTCTACAAACGCTTTGATGATGGGAGAGGAGCGGGATGCTGCCACTAAGATTTAATAACAGGAAACAAACACGACTGGAGATCATGCCGTTGCACTTTATGAACTATTTAGCTACATTTCAGCCATGGTAAGCCTTCGTGTGATAATCTCTTGTGCCATAGAATTTTTCAATTAATGTGTTACTAAATCTATGCAAAAGGGAGTGGAGATAAATTCCAGGATTGGGGCCATCTGGACCTCTCTTGGAAGCAAATTCTACATCCACAAGAAAGCCCTCTTTCCTATCCCGAGTAAAAATTCCATGAAGGAGGCAGGAAAGAGAGAAATATTAAAATACATTGAATGTCTGGTCATTCTGGTCTGTTACTGAAGCATAAAAAATCATTTTGCATAATACATTGGACAATCATTTCAACTAGCTCCAGAAGTGCATGGCAGAAAGAAAACAAAGTGGTTGAAAGTGTAGTTTGCCCTTCTCTTTCCCTCACCAAGTTAAACTAAAAACCTATTTAAAGTCTTACCAAAGCTGAAAGAATCTAGTTTATGGGAATTTACGAGGCTATTCTACTGGCTGCCAAAGATATTTTGTGTTTTTGTTTTGGTATTTTAAGTTCATAATTGGAAAGTCACTTTAATCAATAGTTCAGTGTAATGAAAACATACAGCTGTTTTTTGGGGAGGAAAGTGTTACTTTGCTTAGTATTTTTGTTTCAGGGTTTTCAGAAGAGTCAATTTCTTAAGTTACTGTTTGGTGAAAGCAATTTCAAAGCAACATATGTGTACTGCAGATTAAAGTATGTTGTTAGCTTTACAGCCAATCTATGCATAAACCTAAATTACCATAGTTTGGGGGGGGGGGAGTAAAAAGTATCTGTGCATAATATATTTTTGAGACACACATTAAAATAGGCTAAATATATGCTTTAAGCACAATGAACAACAGGAGGTCATCCTACTTTCCTAAATTTAGTGCCCAAGATTCTACATCCAGGTTATGTAGCATCCACATGCACATGTGGAGTAACATATTGATTGTGCAGCTGAATGCACAACCAAATGCAGATATGCATCTGTGTATGCATTTGCAGGAACAAGGACCCACTGCATGAATAACTCCACTTCCACAACCTTGAAATGAATGAATAAATGCTTCATCTGATAAAAATATACTACTATAGGGGAACACCTACACCTGTCTAATATACCAACAGGATTCTGGTCATTATTTCAGATGGAAACCCTTATCTGGAAAACAGGCCATGGCCTTAATGAACATATGAAAAGAAAATCCCTGCACGTGTCTTTCACATGGATCCAGAGTATCCTTGCATACATGGTTCAGTTTAACCAAAAGCCCTCTTTCACCTTACCCTTTTAATCTTAATCTTAACATTTAAAATCTCTTCCTGAATCTGTTTCTTGGGCCCCAATGTGACTCTTAAAATGCACAAGTATTGATTGTTGAGGACAGTGTGGCAATATGTGACCAGCCCTCCTTATTAATTCTTAAATTAAAACATCTAGATATTGATGTTGAAAATAAAAACTCTAAAAATGTAAGGTTGTAAAAAGTAAGGGGCTTTACAGACTGCCCAAAAAGGGTGGTCTGTAGGCACCCAGAGAAGCGCAAATTGCCAGACTGGCAAATTGCTGCTTCTCTGTGGCCTGAAGCGGTGTGCAAGAGGTGCCCTGGGCACCTGCTGCACCCTGCCATGTGTGGTGCTCCCAAGGGGAGAAAGGGCTGCTGCAGCGCCCCCTTCCACTCAGCCTCCTTGGCGCAGCTGTGTGAAGGCCATGCCAAGGACGCGCATGCCAAGAAGGAGTTCTGTTTTGGAGCTCCTTCTTGCACCACAGAAAGGGTGCCATAGGCACACTCCTGCGGTGCAATGACGTCAGGCATGTGCTGCGCCGTCTAAACGCAGCGCGTGCCATGACCTCATGGCACGTATGGACAGCATGCTGTAAAGATGACACCGTCCATATGTGCTGGGCTCAGGAGCGTGCAAATGCTGTGTGCTCCCCAGCCCTAATCACGGCACGGGGACAGCCCTTTTGGGCTGTCTGTACCGCGCCTAAGTTAAAATGCCAGCCAGATGTTGGCTCCATATATAATAAAACTTAACACTATAAATAAAAGGAAGTTAACACTTTTCCCTGAATTCTTTCCACATTCTCAGCACCCATCAAACAAACATTCTCTCTCTCACTTACAGTACTTATCTCCATTCCTGACTGACCCTGCCTCATCTGATTGTCTCAGTGCTATAGAATCCTGGGATTTGTAGTTTATTGTGGCAGCAGAACTCTCTGACAGAAGGCCAAATACCTCACAAGACTACAAATTCCAGAATTCCATAGCATGTGGCAGTTAAAGTGGATCAGATTGCTTTATTTCTGCAGTGTAGCCTATATTTTTACTTCCGCCTGGCCCTAACTACCGTATATACTTGACTATAAGTCGACCCCATGTATAAGTCAAGGGCAAGTTTTGGGGCTAAAATTATGGATTTTGCTATGACCCGTGGATACGTCGAGGGTAAAATTTAGGGGCATATAAGAAAGAATCTAAAGGATGAAGCAAAGCAAGAAAATGTCAACTCTTTGTGGTTATTCTTAAGACTGGATGGATGAGAGAGTAAAGGGGGTCAGTGCTTCCAGGACAGATTATACTTTTGCTTTTCACCAGGGGATGGTTACTTCTTTTAAATAAGAGTTAAGATACAGTACTTACATTGACCCGTGGATAAGTCGACTCAGGTTTTTTGGGTCAATTTTTGACCTAAATTTCTAGACTTTTACATGAGTATATAAAGTAACAGTTTAACAGACAAGCCTTTGGTTTTATATCCTTTCCCTGTAGCCCTACCCGCAACAGCATTTGGCAGGCTGAGATTCAGAGAATTTTGCACCTGTATTCAATTTGGCCTCTGTTCACAGTATGCTTTTCCTTTCCTAGTCTAGTCCTGTTGCTTATTTGCCCCTACCTCAGTTGAAAACTGCACCTGGCAGAGGGGGAACATAGGAGCTGCCAGCATAGTGGAGTGGTTTGAGTGCTGGACTATGACTCTGGAGACCAGGGTTGGATTCCCCCTCAGCTATTAAACCCACTATCTTAGGCATATCACATTCTCTCAGCTTCAGGGGAAGGCAATGGCAAACCTCCTCTGAACAAATCTTGCCCAGAAAATCTAATGTTAGGGTTGCCATAAGTTGGAAAAAACTTTGAAGGCACACAACAACAACAATGGAGGAAAGGGTTAACCTTTTCCTCCACATGTCTCTGTCCTTATCCAGAGAAGTGGCTAGCTTGCTTTTAAATACAGTAATATTACATACAGTTATTTATTTATTTAATATAATGTATAATATGTCATTCATGAGAGTACCCTTCTTTCCTTAAGGTATCATTAGAGGACCAAACTGTAGGCAAATTTTACATATGGGGATAAGGTTGTGGAAGGAGGACTTTGTTATGAGGTAGAATGAATCAGCCTCCTGAGATATTTTTACCCTATTAAAAGGTAGCAAATTGTCAACTATTTATTTTATTGTGTTTTCCACTGTTTGGGAAATGACTTTGACTGGCTCTATTACAATGGAAATCTTTGCAAGTGGTAGAGAAAGAGCAGCATGTGGGACCAGACCCTATAATGTTGTGAAAGAGCATTGGTAATTGGCAATCAATATTTCACATTCTACAACTGAAAAAGTTTTTCACTTTCTCAAAAAACACAGTTTTCTCCAATATGTTTTTTGCGTACAATGCCTTTAAAGAACTATCCGCTGTAGTTTTTGATTTTGTATGTAAAATGTAGACATTGTTAGTCTTGTCCTAGATTCCTAGACCTAATTGTTTGTAGTGTTACATTCACTGGAGAATTTAAACTGTACAAATAATCTCTCTTTGGTTTTGGATCATTCCACAGGGTTCAGCACCATTTTTTGTCAGTGCTACAGCTGGCACCACAGTCTTGGGAGCCTTTGATCCTCTGGATGAAATAGCTGACATCTGTGAAAAATATGGCCTTTGGCTGCACGTTGATGTAAGTTCATTTTAATAACCTTGGTTCTTTGTCTTGCTTGTATTCATACTTTAAATAGGTGACTATTTTCACAAATTGTGAACTACCTGTACACTCAAAATGTGTAGTTAATTCCTCAAATTTAACTAATGGGACACTAAAAAGTAGATTACATTCAGTAATTTTTCATTTATATGTTAATTTTTTATTCCTCTAAAACAGGGTAAGGGACCTGAGTGTCTCCAGTTGTTGTTGAACTCCAAGTCTCATGAGTTCTAGATAGGCTAGTAGTCAGGGATGCAGTGATATATAGAGCTATATGTCTATACTCCAGGCCAGGACCTTACTCCAAGCCAGGAGCCAAGCTGCAAGCCAGGAGCTGTGCCTCTGCATTCCCCTCACCATTGGGACCTTGAGCGGTGGCGAGGCGGCGGAGAGAGGGAGCGTGCTGAGGAGGAGACCAGCCCCACCTCCACCCCCAGCTGAGGACTAGCACCACCTGCAGCCTTTCCAACTCTATAAAATAGAGCTGTCGGAACGACTGCAGTGACAGTGGAACTGGGAGAGGGAGTGTCTCTGGCCATACTTATTAGAGAGCAGCCTATTCGGGCCCTGTGTTCTATCCGGTGCCCAGGATAACTGATCTTCAAGGCAAAATTAGCCTATGGATCAGAACTTGATGACAACTCTGACCATTAAAGCTTCCCTCTTTATTAACATCATATTGATGATGTTAAGTAGTAGGTCAGATAGTGCTATTAACAGCCTGGCTACCATTCAGGCGAAATTGGGAACACCCTGGGAGCAAACATTGATGTGATATGGGGGTTCAGGAGGTATGGCGGTAATAGAGTGAACACATGTTACAAAAGAAATAGGGATTGATGTTTAGTATCTATCCCCTATTCAGTTCACTCTGTTCCTCGGGATAAGTTGGAGAGTGTACCAAGCATTCCACAATCCCTTAATCTGCTCCTTTGCAATGTCAGGTCGGCCAAAGGTAAAACCCATATCATCCATGATCTTCTCGTGGGTGAAAAGGCCGACCTGGCATGCTTCACTGAGACTTGGCTGGGAGATGCCAGCGTGGCAGCGTGGGTGCAGGCTCTCCCAGCTGGCTACATGGTCAGTGAGCAGATAAGGGAAAGTGGGTGGGGGGGCAGTGTGGCTATAGTTCATAAATCTAATCTACCGTTGATCAGAGAACCTATCTGGAAAACAACCCACATCGAGTGTGTGTACCTTAGCCTGAAGACCAGGGATAATTTAGGGATTCTGTTGGTATACCGGCCACCCCGTTGCCTAACAGACTCCCTGACCGAGCTGACTCAGCTGGTCTCTGAGTTATTGTTAGAGTCACCCAGGCTTTTGGTCTTGGGTGACTTCAACATTTCCCTCAAGACCAGCCCTTCTGATCTACCTGGAGAAGCTCGGG
Source organism: Urosaurus nigricauda (assembly GCA_034509955.1). Classification (NCBI taxonomy): domain Eukaryota; kingdom Metazoa; phylum Chordata; class Lepidosauria; order Squamata; family Phrynosomatidae; genus Urosaurus; species Urosaurus nigricauda. The sequence continues at coordinate 77,211,236 of JAOEGL010000006.1, forward strand.
AGTTCCTGGAATCCATGACAGGCATGAACCTATCCAAATTGGTCAACGGGCCCGCCCATTGTGGGGATCACACACTCGGGATTTTTAGCATGGAACAGGAATATCCGTGGGCGGAGGTAATCAAAACCTCTGCACTGTCATGGACAGATCACTGTCTGATCAAGATGGAACTTAGAGCTGCACCTTACCCCTCCGGGGGTGGCAGACCCATTAAAATGGTCCGCCTTCGAAGGCTTATGGAACCGACTGGTTTCCAGAAGGCCCTAGAGGGTTTAATGGTTGGCAATGCCGGCGATCCCATCGAAGCCTTGGTGAACACCTGGAACACTGATCTTCCCAAGGCTCTCGACGTTATCGCTCCCGAGCGTCCTTTCCAACCTGCTTCGAACCGCAAACAGGAAATGAAGTGGGCTGGACAACGACTAGAGTGCAAGTGGCGAAAGACTCGGTCCTCATCCGACAGAACTCGCCATAGGCAGCACCTTCATGCCTATCGGGAGGCATTGTGTGCAGTGTGAAAAGTCTCATTCAGCAGAGCTGTTTAAGGTAGTTGGGGAGTTAATGCAGGTTCCCCCTGCGTTTAGCCCCCTCCTTGACCTGATGACGGCCTGTTGCGATGCATTTAACAACCACTTTGCAGACAAAATCTCTCGGATAAGGGACAACTTGGACGCCAATATTTCTTCAGTGTCTGCAAATGAGTTAACCAGCAACTCCGCCACTGTCATTTTGTTGGATGAGTTTCAGTCTATAAGTACTGATGATGTGGACAAGCTCCTTGGAAGTGTGAGGAAGACAACCTGGTCTCTCCATGTCCATCATGGCTGGTCGCCCAGGGAGGAGATTCATTGAAGACATTCCTTCGGGATGAATCAATGCTTCCCTCAGGGAAGGCACCATTCCATCTTGTCTAAAGGAGGCGGCTGTAAAGCCTCTCCTGAAGAAACCGTCCCTTGATCCCCTGGACAGAAGCAACTAGAGACCAGTTTTCTTGCTGCCGTTTCTAAGCAAGGTGATCGAGAGAGCAGTCACCTCACAACTCCAAGCTGTCTTGGATGAAGCTGACTTTCTTGATCCATTTCAAACAGGCTTCTGAGCAGGATATGGAGTTGAGACTGCCATGGTTGCTCTGACAGATGACCTCTGCTTGAGCATTGACAGGGGTAGTGTGACCCTGCTGGTGCTCTTGGATTTCTCAGCGGCTTTTGATACTATAGATCATGCCATCCTTTTGACCGGTTGGGTAGGATGGGTACCAGAGGCACTGCTTTGCGGTGGTTCCGTTCCTTCCTCTCTGGCAGATCCCAAAGGGTGAGGCTCAGGGACAGTTGCTCTTCCAAGATCGAGCTCAAATTGTGGCGTCCCTGAAGGCACCATCCTGTCCCCGATGCTATTTAATATTTATATGAAGCCACTGGGTGAGATCATATGGAGGCATGGAGCTCAGTGTCATCAGTACGCTAATGACACTCGGATATACTTCTCCATGACTAGATCATCTGCTCAGACCTCAGATGGCGTCTCTCCTCTCAATGACTGTCTCGCAGCGGTAATGGATTGGATGAGGGAAAATAGATTGAAGTTAAATCCTGACAAAACGGAGGTACTGACAGTCACTGGCCCGAAACCAGGTCTGGGAATACATCTTCCAGTGCTGGATGGAGTCACACTCTCCTCACAGGAGTCTGTTCGCAGTCTGGGGGTACTTCTAGATTCATCACTTCACATGATGTATCAGGTGAATGCGGTCGTCAGAAGTGCCTGCTATGAGCTTCGCCTGATCCGCCAGCTGCGCCCTTTCCTGGAGATGAAGGACCTTGAGGCTGTGGTACATGCGCTGGTCATCTCACCCCAGCTCTACATGGGGCTACCTTTGTGCCTCACCCGGAAACTTCATTTGGTTCAAAACATGGCAGCCAGGCTAGACACTGGAACATCGAGGAGAGAGCATATAACACTAGTGCTTAAATCTCTCCACTGGCTGCCGATCAGTTTCTGGGCACAGTACAAGGTGCTGACTTTAACTTTTAAAGCCCTACATGGCTTGGGTCCAACTTATCTTAGAGACCGTCTCCTCCCATATGAGCCCCCGCATACACTTCGGTCCTCTGGGAGGAATCTGCTTCAGCCTATAAAAACTAAGTTGTCCCAAACCTCCCAGAGGGCCTTTTCTGCTATTGCTCCCAGGCTGTGGAACGACCTGCCGGATGAGATACGTCTTATTACAACCTTGGAAAGCTTTAAAAAAGCGACCAAGACACATCTCTTCCAGCAGGCCTTTCCGGACAGTAACTAATTTCGATCGCCTGATGAAATCCCCCCCCCCCACCCCCATCCGGCCACCTACAGGGGACTTTGAATGAATGTATTTTAAATCTTGATTTTTTAAATTATGATTAGTTTAAAACTGTTTTAAGGCGAGGGAGATGAGTATGTTTGAAGGATTTTAACTGTATAGGTTTTTAATATGTTGTACCCCGCCCCGATTGCTTGCTCAGAGGGGCGGGTAAGAAATAAATATTATTATTATTATTATTATTATTATTATTATTTAGTCAAGGGCTAGCTTATTTCTCTCTGGAGCCAAGCAGAAAGAGTCCTGGGTGACTGATTGATATTGTTGTTTGTTTAAGAGTCCTTCTCCCATCCAAGCATCTGGCTGAAACAAAAACTGAAATGATAAAGCAAAAAACCTCAATGAGAGTCTCTCTTGCCATAATACACATGTACACACTGAAGGAGCCTCCAAGTTTTGCCCTTGACCTATCCACAGGTCAGGGCAAAATCCATAATTTCAGCCCCAAAACCTGATCTTGACTTATATATGAGGTCAACCTATAGTTGAGTATATACATTAATACAGAGTGATATTAAAGCCTCAGGTTATTAAGCATATTTATACAGTTTTGGGAGCATAATAGAATATAACAGGATCCAGAAAGATGCAAATGATGACTCTAAACCTTCAAAGGGCTGTATGAGATGATATTGGCTGCATCCTCATTGCAGAAAGAATTCAATCTGAGACTGTTTTAACTGGCCTGCCTCAATGCTAGGGAATTCTGGGAATTGTAGTGGCACCGGAGTTGTCTGACAGAGAAGTCTAAATGTCTCACAAAATGACAGTTCCCAGAATTCCCTAGAATTGAGCCAGGGTAGTTAAAGTAATCTCAAACTGGATTATTTCTGCAGTGTGTTTTTAACCATAGGTTTTTCCAGATCTTTACAGTGGTCAGTTAGCATGACATGTTAAAGCAATGAATTTGCTTACGAAAAGTCAGTTCCCCTCGTGTCAGAATCTTCTTTGAGGAGATTCCTTCTGTTATATATGCAGTCATGATGACTTGTGTATTAATATATGTAATGTTCCATGAAAGCATTATCTTTGTTCATACCTCTCCTAACAGATTTGAATTTGTGAGTATAATTCAATTCACCTGTTTTTCCTTCCAGTCTTTCTTTATAAGTTCCTTATTCTAGAACTGTGACTTGTAAATCTCATATTGTATGTCCCGGAAGGTTGAAGTGCTGAACAACTGATTTTTGGGTATTGCCATTTCTAATGTCAGATTTGTGCCCATTTGTCTCCTTGCATGGATAATGTCCTGTTTTGTCCAGTGTATGGTGTAGAGGACATTGCTGACATATATCACATTGGAGGGAAGGCAAGTAAATGCACCTCTGATGACATGGGTGGTTATTAGCCCCTGCTCTCAGAATAGATGTGGGGATGGATTTGGCATCTGGTTTGTGCTTTGTTCCTGTTTTACCATCCATGCTATGTTTCTTCTTTTAGGTGAGTAGTTGTTTAATGTCTGGAGGTCAGTAAAGTCCTGCCTCCCTGAGCCTATGGGAGAGGTGCATTATCCTCCAAAACAGGTTGTAACATACAGTGTGCTACCTAAAAGTCCAATGTACATTGCACAATGATGTCATGAAAGTGAATTTAAATTGTTCCAGGCATTTCTGAAAATTAATGATCAAACTGGGAAATCTTAACAGTTATTTGAGTTTTGCCCCAAGTCTTTGTAAATTAAACAAACAAACAAACAAATTTTTGTGTGATTTTAAATGATTTTATAGTGTTTTAATGTAGGGCTTTTAAATTGTTTTTAAAAACTTTATTGTAAATATTTTTAGTTTGGCGTCTCTGGAAGCCACCTTTGGCCCAGCTCTTGAAGAAAGACAGCATATAAATGAAGTTAATGAATAAATAAATATTTAAAAGTTTTTGTATTACACACTATTATAATTGTATTTTGCTTTTGACTTATATCATAAGATTTGGGCCTCATATTGGAACAAAGAGGGGAAATAAATAAATATGTTTATTTTCTATAGACATTTCTCTGAACCAGCAAGAATTTTATAGAGACTCGGGGCAAATCTCAGATAACTCTTAAGATTCCCAGTTTGATCGTTAATTCCATTAATTTATTAATCCCCCTTTATAAGAAGGCTAGGGAAGAGCAGAGAAGTCTAAAGGACTCCTGTAATCTTCCAATGGGAACAATCCCACAAGGCTGAGGAAATAATGTGAGAACAAGCCTTGTAGTTTCAAAACTCCTAAAACATTGTGATGTTGTCAGAGACAGGATGCCTGCCTCCCTGGCTGAACTATTCATCTCAGTCCAGTACCGTGCTATTTAGCAATTTATTGTTTTAGTATTTAGTATTCATTTATTCATGCTGAACATCTAGAATTATTCCTAGGTTTTTGTTGCTATGCCAATGGCAGTATTCTGAAACTTATTGTTTGTCTATAGGGATTTGAGATAGTTTTGTTTGTTTAACAATTTATTGCTCTAAAATGACTCTTTGTATATGACTTACAGAAATATATAATTTATGACAAGTGAGTGACTGAATAATTATGCAGCTACCTGAATAGTATTGTTATAGCTTTTCAGTAAAACTATTTTTTAAAAAAGCAAAGGAGGATTAACACTATTCTTGCAGCAAAACTATTTTAAAAAAGAAACCTAGGGAGGATTAACATGAATTGATAATTTTATAAGCTTGCCTTGATTCTGTTTGATAGATTTTGTTATTTTTCTGCTTTCCTTGTAGATGGTTTATTGGAGATAATTTGTGAATCTCTACGCTGCTGTGAAATCCTCATTTCAAAATTTCTGTTCTGTTGATTGCTTAGTTATCATTCTTTTGAAAGAGCTTTCATTTCTTCAGACTAAATCATCTGGAGGAGCTAAAATTAATTTGCTTCCCTAGTATTTTGTTTCATGATATTGGCTACTAGTGTGGCTGTCATTGGGATCTTATCTGATTGCCAGCGGAAAAGAAGGCACCATTCATGATTTCTTTACAAAGCTGGCCCAGGTAATCTCGTATGTCCACTTGAGTATGCAGAAAATGCCTGACAGGTATATGTTGATCCTCGATGGATGGATACATATACCTTTCTGCAAGGGACCCTCTGCTGCAATTTATCATTCTGTTCTGTTTAAGCCGCCTGAAAAAAAGCTATATATAAAATATGCTGAATTTGTAATGGCTTGGGACAGATTCAGATCACCAAATATAGGCTGTTATTTATGATGCAAGGCCACATGAAGCAGACTGTCAGTGTAGCATACTAATAATGCAGACTTGGAAGCATCTACTTAAAAGTAGTTAGGGTTAGGGTTAGCGTGTGCAAAACTGTGTCCTAATTTTTAGTAAAATACAGTTTTGTAAGCATGCGTGCTTATGGACATGATCACTTCGCATGCATTTTAGAGTGTGAACATTTTTGGTAAAATAGAATATCTACATTATTTTCTTGTCCATGAGCTGATTTTAGAAGGAAAGTTCTATCACATGACAGTACAGGTATACTTTAGCTGGTGACACAGTGGTGTTCCTCAGCATTACTTTTTTTTAAAACCAAAAATTTGGTACCAGATGCAGAAATAATGAAGAAAGAATAGGGATAAATGAAAGAGTAGGTCAATATATTTGAATAATGCTTTTATCAAAAACGAACAATATGCACATGTGAAATAAAACAATCAGGTCAGGTAGGCCTTGCATAAGTGAAAACAAAAACAAAAAGCCCTTCTACTAATCACTGGAAAGCTTCTTCCAAAATTCACCTTGGGATTTTTCTTCCTCCTCCTCCTCCTTTTCATCCTCCTCCTCCTCTTCTCTCTCTCTTTTCTAAAAAATAAAACAAAACACATGCTGGGGACAGCTTGTGAGGCAGGCTTATCTATTTCCCCTGTTTCTCTCTGTTGTACACTTCATGAATGCTCAGTAAGGAAGTCTGGAGGCAGTGGCTCTTTAACCTGAGTGTTGTAAGCAGATGCATAGTAGAATCTCATTCTTTTCCTAGTTTATTTCTTTTTTATTCTTTACTTCAGATACACTGTTAAAACCTGATATTGAAAGTCTATTTCTCCAGCTCTCTTTCACCATCCTTCTAGTGCCAATGCTGGTAAAAAATCTTTCAACTAGAGAGAGGTCAAGGAGGAAAAGAAGGTCTAGGCTGATATAAAAAGACATTGCAAAAAGAAGCTTCTTTATCAGAGGGTTTGTTAACTGAGGTATGCCTGTATGAGGTTGTCTGTACGGGCCAAAAGACCTAGATTCCCCTAGGATCCTGTTTTGAACTTCTTGCTTTGTGTTGAATTTCTTTTTGTTTTGAATTTGCAGTGGGTGACACATTCAAGCGAAACAACAACAACAACAACAACAACAACTTCCATGCTGTTGAAACTTTCAAAATCACTTATTGAGTTCAATTACTCAATGTTGAGCTAATATTTTTTTAACTTTTAATAAACATCTCCACAGGCATCATGGGGAGGCTCAGCTTTACTGTCCAGGAAGCATCGTAAGCTTCTACATGGGATCCACAGGTATATAAAGTTTAATTTGCAAGGGATAATCATTTAAAAATAAACTCTAAGCACTTGGGCTAAACAGACAGGCAAAAAGAGGTGCTTTCAGGCTGGCTTGAAGGCATGGCATTTAGATGACACATGCCCTGAAGCCAGCAAGAAAGTGCCCTCTAGGCACCTTATGCACAGAAAAGCGGTTTCAAAAAGAAGCAGCTTTTTTCCACTTCTTCCTGGCTTGAAGCCATGTCATGTGGTCATGACATGAGCACTCCAGCTGCCTTGGGAGCTGGTGGTACGGTTGGTAGGGTTTCAGTGCGGCTTTAAAAAAGGCAGCTTCAAGCCACTTTTTCCTGCCCATCTGTTTCGCCCCACTGAGAGCATCACCTTCTTATTCAAACCAGTGGCACTTAAAGTGTTTAGCTTTAGGTAGATTCTCTCCTAAGTATGTTTTGCATTCCTATTAAAGTATTTTTGATAACAGAAGCAATTTTGAAAAGAAATTGATGAAAATTCTTGGTTGAGGGTAGTGAAACTTTGTATTCCCAGATATTTTGGAGTGGAGCTTCCATTGTACTTATCACTGGATTCATGGCCTGGGACTTAGATTAGCAAAAGTGTCCTATGCTTGCTTTGATTTATCATATTGAGTATTAAATATTGCAGAGTGCACCTTCAACTAAATAATTCTTCTTCCACACACCACTTATACAGGGCCAATTCTGTGGCATGGAATCCTCACAAGATGCTCATGGCAGGGATCCAGTGTTGTGCTTTTCTGGTGAAAGACAGTTCAGTAAGTCATTCTTTAATATTCCTAATGTGGTGCAGGGGTTGGTTGTGTTAAATTCTTGGGGGGGGGGGGAGTGCAAAAAATAACTTTTAATGACTTCCTCATGTAACTTTTAAAATGCAAAGTATGAAATTGCATGAAACATAGGCAATGCTTCATGTGCTGACAGGAAATAAAATATATATGAGCCTGCTGCTATTTTTGCATATGATTTCACTCTTAAATGCATATATTTTGGGAAGGATTGTCTTATTTTCCTGTCAGCTTATTTACATATAAGAGGGGAAAACTGCCCATTCAGAACAACATTTTGAATAAAAAGCAGGGAACTTGCGCAAATCAAAAGCCAGTTTAAAAAGTTGTTTTAAAAAATTGAGCAAAGGACGCAGGACATAAATTGTAATTCTATATAATTATTTATAAAAGGAAGGCTTGTTAATTTGTTTTGGTTTTGTAAACTGTGGAATAACTTTTCATAGATGACTCATCAGTGGTATCTATTGGCTTGGAGAATTAACCATGTCTTAAAATATAATGTGATAGAAAATATTAATTAAATGAAATTGAAAGATGACTTTTCATATAGGGTGGAAACACCCGATAGCTATATCATAATTGTAGAAAGTATAAAAGAAATGAGTGGGTATACATTACCCCTTGATCCTCTCATTTATCTTCTTAATTATGTTGAATAATTTATTTCAAAAGAACATGAGATACTTAACACCATGGTTTGCTGCAAGAGGGTGTCTTATCATGCCATTCACTCTATACCCATTCCCTTCTTTCCTGTGTTCAATGATTTGCTGTTTTGCCTGTGCCTTTCTTTTATCCCCACAGCATCCCCAAATGGATTTAAATAGATCTCTTCAGATGCTCTGTTTATTTGATGATGCTGATCTTTAGAATTTCACATACACTGATAATAATAGAACAGTATTAATCAGCACTAATCTGAGAAAAGAAATAATAAAATCTAATTTCAGTGGTGGTTAAAGCCATTTTCTTAGACCCAAACTACGAGGGGGTATCCAAAATTTTTAATGATCACTTTTTTAAAAAAATTGACAGAAAATTTGTTTTGATTTGTAGTTGTTAACTTAGCTCTATGTAGTCACTATCTAGATGTACACATTTTCCCCAGCGTATCTTGACCCTCCGAATACCTGATATTGTAGAAGTCTGCAGTTTGCGCCTTACGAGGGGGTATTGTAAAGTAATAATTATCATCCAGAAGTTATTATGGCATATTGATGAAATTTTGTCAGTGTCATCATTGGTCCCTAAGTGCACGTTGCTGAGAAAATCAACTCATTGTATCCTTTATTTTTGTGACTGGCTCTGCCAGAAGTGACTAAAGTGTAAAATCCTTGTCAGGTGTAATCTGCAGATTTTTACAACATCAGATATTCGGCGGGTCAAGATACGCTGGGAAAAAAAATGTGTAAATCTAGGTAATGACTAGATAGAGATAAGTTAACAACTACAAATCAAAACAAACTTTCTGTCAATTTTTAAAAAGGTGATCATTAAAACTTTTCAATACCCCCTCGTAAGTCCTGCATAGAGAAGATTCATTGAAGTTAATTGGGCTTCAGTTAGTCCTGGTACTGAATCCTGTATGTAATGTTTATTGTTATGAGAAATCTGTTTTTCTTTAAAAAGTTGAGTGAGTTATATTCAATTACAAGGTTTTAAATAGCTTTTGATCATTTGGAAATGCATTTTAGTCTTTGTTTCCATTATCTGAAATAAACATTGGCTGTATTCATATGTGCAATTTGGTGCTTTGTTATGTTTTTCCACATAATTTTCTGAAACTGGGGGAGCAGAACAGGGTGGGAAAGCATGTGGTCCTTCAGATCACACTACAGTTTGTTGAACCGCAACTCTCATCAGCCTTCACCTTGAGCTATGGTGGTCAGGATTGCTGGTAGCTGCAGTCTGACAGCATCTGAAGGGGCACAAATCATCCATCCATGGACTAAAAGCATATTTTATACTCCAAGCCTTGCACATATATCTTGCACAAAAGTAAGCTCCACTGAGTGAAACATCTTTCCAGAATTAAACAGCTGTAGTCTAAATATATCAGTGAGTAGAGGCATAATTGAAATACATGTGCCTTAGAAAAAAGTGTACTAAACCTGTTTGGATGTCATTGAGTTAACCAAAGAGTAAGGCTTTCAGCTGGGGGAGGGGAAAAGTGCTTTAAATTGATTGAAATGGGAAAGCATTTGGACTACAGAGACAGTGAAACCAAGAGATTAGTGCATCCATTGTAAAAACACAGATCAATCAAAGCAATTGCTGTGTGTCCTCTGTGTTGACAAGATGTACAGGGGAAGAACACAATAGCGCCCACAATGCCCTATGAAAGCAAACCTTTCCCTAAATGAATCCTGTCATGACAAGTTTGAATTAAAGTGTCTGCCAGTTTAGTTAGGGGATGAGTGACCATGGAGATTGGTATGCAGCTATTACATATTAGCAGAGGTTGAACAAAATTACCTTTGGGGACTTGTTGTGTGCCCTTCAGTAGTTTCTAGCTTATTGGGATCCTAATGAAAATCTATCACACAGGGTTTTCTTGGCAAGATTTGGGGGGGGGGGGTTGCCTTTATCTTCCTCTGAGAATGTGTGACTTGCCTAATGTCACCCAGTGGGTTTCCATGGCCAAGTGGGATTTGAACTCTGTCTCCAGGTTTGTAATCCAGTGTTCAAGCCACTTCACCATGTTGGCTTTCCTTTTGGAACTACAGTTTTCAGAATTTGACCAGTGGCCATCTTGTGTGGGGGATTCTGGAAGTTATACTCCCAAAAAAGGTCACTTTTCCAAGTTCTGCCTATTTATATAAAATAGACAAAGATATATAAACTATATAAAATACAAGTCCTGCCTATTTATATTAAAATTTTCAACATTTTTTAAAAGTTTCATCCCATATTGAAAGACATTCAAAGATTACTGGCATCACTGGGTGTGCTGGGGTGCGGTAGTGCAGCCCACACTTGGTGTCACCCCAGAACGGGGGGTGACATCCATTTGGGCTTCCCTTCTATATTCTTCTGGCACCATTCCTACATACACCTCCGCTTACACTGTCCCTGTGTGCCCTCCCACTCCCTGCGCCATTCGGTGTTTTCCTCATCAGGGAAAGGACAGGGACACATGGGGGGAGGGGAGCACATGCTGCCCCTGGAAGCCCTACTCCCCCCCCCAAGCTCTGTGCCCTGCACCAGGTGACACCTTGTGCAGTGATGACACTGTCCAAGATCAAAGATCAGGTAATTCTGTCACAGAATTAGTTGTTAATTCACTAGCTATATGCACACATAGAGTGGACATGCAGATATTTTACAACAATATTCACTTCATTCTTGGAAGAGGTACAGGAATGGCTCAGTTAACAAAGTAGATGTGTTCCTGGCCTTTTCTCCTTTAACTGAAATTTTGGTACCAGTGGCAGAACATAGAAAGAATAGGGATAGGTTTCTACATCAGAGGGGGAAAAAATTAAGAAGCTCAGCATGTTGCACAAAAGTTTTACTTAAAACTAACATTATGCACTTGTGAAATGAAACAACCAAGTCAAGTAAGCCTTTCATAAGTAAAGAAAAACATTTTGAATCTTCTAGAGACAACATCAAAGCTTTTTCCAAAATGCATCCCAGAGTTCTTTTTTTCTTTCTTTCACAAGCCTCTTCTTTATGATTTCTGCTTTTTTTGGCAAAACATAGATCTTTGCTTTTTCAACATGGCAGTGCAAAAAATAGAAATTCAAAGTGTTGTTTGGGAGGCATCCAAAATAATGGATGGACTAGGTCAAAATCATTGCTAGAGTTTTTGATTTGGTCATGCTAGGTAACACACCAGCTTCCGGCCTCCTCAGAGGTGTGCGTCATCTAAACGCCACACCCCCGAAGTGACAGAAAGCCTCTCTTTTTCACCCATCTGTTTTGGGTCATTATCACCAGAGATAATGACCCAAAACAGATGGGCCAAAAAGAGAGGCTTTCAGTCACTTCGGAGGTGTGGTGTTTAGACGACGCACACCTCTGAGGTGGCCAGAAGCTACTCTGAGGCTGCCTAAGGCAGACCAAAGCCGCTGGCAAAAAGAGCAGATTTAATCCTCTCCTGCTGATGGCCTGTTTGGGCCAACAGTCTTCACGGTCCCAGCATGATTGGTGCCAATGCTGCCAAAGGCCACTCCTTCCAGGCTGTCTGCTTCAGCTCTATGTCATCAAACTGACAAACATCTTAAGGAGATGCCCCAAACTTGATTTTGTTAGCAAAGCAAGTAGTATATGCAACATGTTACATTTCTAAAGTAACAAACTTAAATAGACTTCTAAGGCTGTGTTACCATTATGATTTAAAGCAAATTGCTGATCAGGTTATATGACTGTCATTCCCATTTGAAACCGGTTCCGATCCTACTGTTATTGGTTTCAATTGCGATGAAGTGAGGCAAAGGCAAAAACCCCGCTCTTTCGTGACACAAGTTTGTTGGCGGTTGTTTTGGGAAAAAAATTGCTTCTGAAGCATGAGCAACAACTGGGAATTATGGATCTGAATCTCATCATTCTGGAGGGGAGGGACTAATGGCAGAGGGGTGTTTACCATCCCTCCTCAGTTTTTGGTAGATCCACCATTTCCTCCTCCTCTCATCACTGCCTTTGTGCTTTTGTGATGTGATCTATGGGTGCATGATTTTTTTAAAAAAATGATAGAAGATTTGATCCATTGATTTCAGTGACGTAAGCAGCAGTCTGGCTTGGGAACTATATATTTTTAAAAAAATATTGATAGAAGATTCGATTCATTGATTTTGCAACTACTTGCAATTACTTGGGCAGCAAGCTGGGCTATTGGCAGCTCAGTGAGGTAAGTACAAGTTGCAAAACCAATGAATTGAATCTTCTATCATTTTTTTTTTTTAAAAAATATAGTTTCCAAGCTGGGCTGCTGCTTATGTCACTGATGGCATGCAGATGATTGACATGCATTTTGAAGTGGCGTAAACTAGTGGGGATGACAATCGTGCCAAAAAAAGAAGCGATTACAAGGAGACAATGAAAAGGTCCACTTTCATAGTTGGAATGAAGGACCTTTTGAAATCGATTCACCGACATAGAGGGAAGACGAATTGTAAACTGGTTTAAATGTAAGTGGGAATGGGGTCTTTATAAATATGTATTGGATATTTGAAGTGTTTTGCAACATAAATGGCTATTTGTTTGAAGTTGTGTCACTAAATTATTTTTGATAGGAATTAGTTTTACCTTTTTAATCTGTTGTTTCAGTGTTTAATATTTGCTTTAGTTAATTAGTGTAGTTGAATTGTTAAGAAACACTTGAATTTACTTGGGGAAAAGTACTTTTTTAAAAAAAATACACAGATATTCAAAAGGACAGAGACACAGACAGGTTTCAGCTCCACATACAGATGGCAGATGGTAAAATGGATTCCTTTTCAGTACAGAATTTATTTTGCAAATGACACAGGGCATAGCCAGTGTCAGGTTCACATATATTATAGTGCTTGGTTTGGCATATTTTCCCTTTATTTTATTATCAGTTCGACAGAGTTATCTATGATTTATTGTAATGTAGATGAAAGGCTATACATTTAGCTACAGAAATGTAGACACTTTCATTAGGAGTATTGTCAGAGTCCTTGCACTGCTTCTTGTATCAGACAAGGAAAAAAAGGTGGCATGAAATACTAAACTCATTTTCTGTCAGCTCAAACTGATATCTCTCAAATCCAATTTAAAATGGATTGTGTGCTCCTTCTGAGATTATATTTGATGATCTTTTGAATTGCTGTGGGGTTCCATAACCTTCATGCTCTGCTGAACAATCGTACAGGATTTCTTTAACTTAAACACTGACTTTCAGACCAATTATATTTCAGAAACCAACTTACTTGATAGAACTGGATGAGAATGCTCTTCCCTAAATGACTGGTCTGATTCTGTCTGTTAGCTTTTATGTTTCCAATCCATTCCAGATTATCTGTTCATCACCAGCTGCCTTTATTTTACCTTTCCTTTACAATCCTCCAATCTTATTTTTGCAGTTCCAGTCCATGCCAGATATTTCCACATTCCTGAGAATCTGTGGAAGTTTCTGAAGGTTGTTTCAAAATAAATGCACAGTCAAAGTATTTTCACAATCAAAGTATTTGTCCTTTCTTCGTGTAGAATTTAGACATGTGGGCACAGCGCTGGATCAGCTGCTTCAACTTTTCTTCCTTCAAATCCATTTACAAATCCTCTCCTGTGTTCCATTTTGTGATTCAGAATGGAACAACTTAGGAAATACCCCTTAAAGTGGGCTCACCTGTTCTTAGGATTGAACAGCTGTGGGCCTCAGATGTTTTTGGAGTACAACTCCCATTAATCCTAACAAACATGGCCAGTGGCAAGAGATGAGAGCTGTAGTTCTACAACAAGTGAAGGTCTAAGTGGCCCCCATTCCAGTTCTATACAGATTGGCAGTGGCTATCCAAGGTCTTAGTTTTAATTTAAAAGGATAGAATCTGGGACTTTCTACTTGTAAAAGTAGATGGTCTCTTTTTAAGCTATGGTTTTTCCTGGGGTCCCTTGCATCTGGTAGTCTGTGGACCAATGGCATAGCTGCTGGTCCCTGGAGAGCATCTGGGAAAGAAACATTTGTTGCTGGTTGGCAGCTTAATGAGGACAAATACAGTCGGCCCTCTCAGATTTGGGCCCTTGAAAAACACTATTTGCAATGGGGCATAAATCTGGCGTGCTCGCCCCAAGCACACGCACGGGCATGCACCCCATTCAAGCCTATGGGGTATGAATACTTGCGAGCCTCTGTTTTCGCAGGGGTATTTGTGTCCAGAATGGATCATCCGTGAAAATGGAGGGCCAACTATATACTTGTACTCCAAATAGGATCACTTAAGCTGTACTGATGTAGAGCATCACAGAGGCCTGTAACATATATTGCTATCAAAAATTGTACCACAACAGTTAGTGTATTGTAGTGGCTAAGATGTAAACTATTTCCCTGGCATGGTTATAATGAAATCTTACATCTGCTGTGAATTCCTTTGTTGTCCACTTATTTTTTAGGTCTGAATCTTTATTGACAATCTGGGAAAATAATATTAATAATACTTATACTAATGATACAAATAAGCATTCCTATTTCCATTATTACTAGTTTAGAGGAAACCTGTTGGAGGTTTTTGATTCTGCAGTTTTTGACATTGCATTAGAATTGGCAGTAGGTGTTTTGCAGCTATGATTGCATTTGATGATTGGTACTAAAAATTGTTGAGTGTTTGTATACTAATACAACAACAGACTACTGGACTGTTACACACATGCATGCACACACACACACACACACACACACGTTATTTTAATGTTGTTTTAACTTGTTTTTCATACCTGAGTTTTGAGGTTGTTAAAATAGAAATTTAGTTTGTGTTTTAGCTTTTATATTAAGAGTTTTTAAAATTGCATGGTGCTTTTCAAATGTTGTATGCTGCCTTGGCGGTGCATCTACACTGTAGAAATAATGCAGTTTGACAGCACTTTAAAATGCTGCAACTCCATCCTGTGTTTGGAAAATGTAATAATTAGAAGTGATTTTGTTTTTATTGTTTCTACTTCTGATTCCTTAGTTCCCTTTTATATAACGCTATTATATTGACCAGAATTTGTAAATTTACTTTTGAAAAGAAATTCATTTTGTAACTCACTACAACTTCACCATTGACATTACAAATTTTGAGAAGTGAATGGAACAGTGTGAAAAAAATATATGCCCAAATGCATCTTAAAATACTCCTTCAAAGTATATATAATTTCATTATAGCCCCTATGTAATGAATTACAGGTAAATGTTACTTGTACTGAGTTATTTTCAAACTCAGTTTTCTTTGAAAAACATTCAGCTGATCAGTATTCTAAAATTCTAGCCTTTGAACTTCCTTCCCAGAGCAGTTAGACTGGCACCCTCCCCACTTTATTTTCACAGACAAGTAAAGACATTTCTGTTAAGATAGGCATTTAATGACCTGTCTGACCAAAATTATGTGTTGGATCTTGTTAATTGCACTAGTCTCTCTGTGTGTTTTAATGAAACATGTTTCAACTGAGTTTTAATTTTTTCCCATTTAATTTTGTTATAATTCTGTATCTTAGGGATCTCAATTATAGTGGCTTTGAGTATCAAATCAAGGAAAAGGCAGGATAGAAATTAATTATAAGAACAACAACAACAACAATAATAATAATAATAATTCTTCTAAAATTCCAAAATTGACTTGTGACTATTTCCCATGCAATGTATATTTCCTGATTTGTTGCGAGCTCTTAACTTTAATTTTGATTGTTATTTGAAGCCTTGTGTTTTACATTTCTGCACATTTTCTGCAGCATTTCACTTTGCTCTGTTTGAAAATCCATTTTAAGACATGTTCAGTGTAGCTTTATATTTCAGCACTCATCCCCTATCAGAGGTTTTGCAGTGGCATTTTCTATGGAATTAATTTAGGGAGTAAAAGACCCATAGATTTACCAAGTAAAATTTTTAAAGCTGAAACAATTGTGCAGTAAAATAGTTTCCCTGCTGCCTAGTTTTACATTCAAAGGAACACAGAATATTCAGTAGGCTTGATGCTCTACTTGAGTGTATCTTTATGGTGTGAAAAGAGCAAAGTAATATGATAACCACATGACAGTAATAAAACATCAATGCCTGTTCAGAGGTTCAGTACAACATGCTTGTGTTTACTAAAAATATAGTATTAATATAAAAAGATCCTGGTCTTAGATGTCATAGATCTGTGTTTTAAGTAATTAAATACAGTTTTAAGTAATTAAATAGAGTTGGCTCTTAGTGTCCACTGGGATTGGTTCAGGGACTCCCTGAGAATACCAAAATCAGTTCAGTGGATGCTCAAGTCCCATTATATACAATGGCATGGTAAAATGGAGTCCCTTATGGCAAAATGAAAGATTGCATTTTTGAGATAATAATAATATAATAATAATGTTTTATTTATATCCCGCTCTTCAGCCAAGACTATCAGAGCGGCTTACAATTTGTTAAACAAACAGCTTCATTTACAATTGTAAGCTATTTGCCCCCAACAATCTGGGTACTCATTTTAGCGACCTCGGAAGGATGCAAGCCTGAGTCGAGCTTCAGCCCTTTGCTGGTCTTGAACTCGCCACCTTCTGGTTTTGAGTGAGTGGCTGCAGTACAGGCATTTAACCACTGCGCCACCAGGGCTGTCTGTCTGTCTGTCTGTCTATCTATCTATCTATCTATCTCAAACCATGAATGATTGGTTGAATCTGTGGATAAGGAATCCGTGAATATGGAGGGCTGACTGTAGTGTGGGGTGATGCTTGTCATCTTGTCAGTTTCTAGAAAGAGATTGCCTCTAATTGCAGCAGTTCATAGTAATGGAGTAGCTATTCTGTGCAAATACACATTGAATAGCCCTTTCTTCCCCTTTTTTACTTGTGCAAGTCAGCAGAAAGAATTTCAGCATCTCCTCCTTCTTTTGCATGTCAGTTAAAATGACTTACATGAGATTTTCCTCCCATTGAACAATTGCACTTTTTTCTCCTTTTGATGCAAATTAAAAGGCTTAGTGGAGAGGGAAAATGTAAAACCACATCAGGTTGAGAACTTCTTTTACTCTTATTTTGGCATCAAACTCAAAGTGTGCATATGTGTATGCATGTGCATCTATACACATACACATGCATTGCAGAGAATGTCTCACATCACAGTTGCAGCTTAATTGTGGTGTGCATACTGCAACCCACATACTGCCTCTGGCCCTTTCACACTGCACAGTTATAGCATATGATACTATTTTCACTGCCATTGCGGTGTAGTACTTGAGCATTGGACTAAGACTGGGAGCCAGGGTTTGAATCCCTGCTTGGCCATGTAAATCCTGGGTGACCTTGGGCAAATGACACTCTCTCATCTTCAAAGGAAAGCAAAAGCAACCCATTCTGAACAAATATTGCCAAGAAAACCCCAAAATAGGGTTGACTTAAATTAGAAATGACTTGAATACACACAGTAGCAGCAACAAACGGTATATCCCAGGATGCTCTCATAGCACTTAAGGTAAAATAATAGTGCTATAACTGTATAGTGTGAAAATGCTCTCTGATATTATTCCTAGCTATAGTGTAAAAAGAAGATAGTGCAGTTTTTTACAGGCATTGGATGTACTGAGTGCTTGTCATGGACCAGCTGTGAGAACAACAACAATGACAAGACAGCTAGGTTTTGCATTAAAATTAAAAAGATGCTGCTGATACTTTTTGTTGAATAATATTAAACTCCTTATAGAAATAAAGACAAACTAGCCAATAAAGTATTGGCCTGCATGACTTTTAATTACATTTCCTTCAATCACTGTCTTCCAGAGACATTGAATTTGCTGAGCACATGGGTTCAGCTGACATTTTTGCAGTTAGAAGTTACTTTTTGGAATTGTGGTCTAAAAAAAACCCTCATCCAAACTCTGCATCTTTGTAACCATGTGTTTTCACATGGTTTCCTATCTCCTTGCATTCCTAGTTCTTAATGATCTGTGCTCCTGTAAGCAGAGTCTTTCATTCCAACATTTTAATTTTTCTCCTTGCAGTGAATATAGTAAAAGTCTCTAATCATGCTAAATTTTATTTTGCATCAGGGCTTGCTTAAGAGATGCTACTCTGCCAATGCCTCGTACCTGTTCCAGCAAGACAAGTTCTATGATGTCAGCTATGACACTGGTGACAAATCAATCCAGTGTAGCAGAAGAGCAGATGCTTTCAAATTCTGGATGACATGGAAGGCACTGGGAACAACTGGCCTCGAGGAGAGAGTAAACAGAGCTCTTGCATTAGCCAGGTACGGTCTTTTGAATTATAGAGTTGTTAACTCCATGCTTATAAAATCATAAAGCAGTGCCAGTTGATTCATGTTATACTTTATATGCTTGAAATTTATATTTCCTGTGGTGTAAGTTTGAATGGAAAAACTAGAACTGAAACGTATTTGTCCCTGTTCTCAGACATAATGATCTGGGTCCCATCATTGTTCAGAATAATAAGCACTGTGTCCTTTCTCCTTTCAGTTGCATTCCTTATTGCCGAGGTTCCCAAACTCATTTCCCCTGGTGTTGTTGGACTACAGCTCCTTGACTCCCATGTTGGCTGGAACTTGTGGGAAGTGATCCAACAACATCTGGGGACCCAAATTTGAAAACTACTGGTTCACTGCAATTCTCCCAGGTCCACTTTTCTGATTATTTCCAAACAGGAGACCATGGTTACATGTTTGACCGTTCTGGTGTGCAGTCAGCACTTAAATCACAGTTTCGCAGTTCATACATAATGAAAAATGGCAACATATCAAACCATAGAAGCATTGTGTTGGCTAAAGGATAAATTATTCCAAGAAAAATATACCTTATTTATTTTTTGTTTGTTGTTAACTCCCATCAAGTTGACCTTTGCTGTGTCTGCACAGGGCAAATAACAGGTCCTCCTTGTGTCTTCATGGAAATCAGTCCAGATGACATATGGCCATCTCATCACTTGAAAATGCAGTATGCCACCCTTAAACCAAAATTTATTTACATAACTTTGAAGAAAAAATTCACCTTTTGCTCCAACTTCACAAAAAATCTGGAGCCTTCCAGAGCGATGTTGGGCATCTGCTTACAATAGGTCCCTCTGTACTGCCTGGAGCTGCTGCTTTTGGCACGCGTCTCTTTCTGAGGTCAGAACAAGGCAACCAACCATGTGATTGACACTGGAAATCTTATTTTCAGGTTCAGAGGGAGTGACTTATGGGAGTGACAGTGGATGGCATTTAATGGGGAGATTTCAGGGCAGCTTTGTGACCAGAATAATCTGGGCTGCTCGTGGAGTATTCTTCGACTTGTGATGACCCTATGAATGAGAGACCTCCTATCATCAACAGCCTTGCTCAGATCTTGCAAAGTTGGGCTGTGGCTTCCTTGCTTGAGTCTATCCATCTGGAATGCAGTCTTCCTGTTTTCCTAATACCTAACCTAGTATTACTGTCTTTTCCAGTGATCATGTCTTCTTATAGTAAGTCCAAAGTATGACATTTTCAGTTTAGTCATCTTGGCATCTAGGGAGAGTAATAATAATAATAATAATAATTATTATTATTATTATCTAGGGAGAGTTCTGGCTTGAATTGCTCTAAGACCCATTTATTTGTATTTTTAGAACTTCACACTATCTGTAGAACTCTTCTTCATCACCACATTTCAAATGAGTTGATTTTCAACCTATCAGCTTTATTTACTATCCATCTTTCACAACCATACATAGAACCTGGAAATAGATGGCCTGGATAATCCCAACTTTAGTATTCAATTATGTGTATTGACACTTCAGGATCTTGTTTAGTTCCTTTGTAGCTGCCCTTCTCACACTAGGGGGCAAACAGGATTTAAACAAGAGTTAAACGAGAGTTAAACAAGAAATGCCCTATGTTTATCACAGGACATGTCCTGTTTAACTCTAATTTAACTCTTGTTAAAATCCTGTTTGCCCCCTAGTGTGATAAAGCAGCTAGTCTTCTTCTGCTTTCTTGTCCTCAGCCTCCAGTCTGATTAATGACTGAGGTATGGAAAATCTTGAACTATTTTAATGTCTTCATCATCTGCTTCAAAGTTATGTAAATAATTTGTGGTGATTATTTTTGTTTTCTTAAGATTCAACTGTAAACCTGCTTTTGCACTCTCTTCTATGACTTTCTTCAGTAACTATTCCAAGTCTTTGCTATTTCCTGTTAGTAGCATGGTATCATCTGAATCCAACCAGGGAGTTTTCTGTTCTGGCACTACTCTTATTTCATTTGTGATTAACTCATCATAGGGCTTTTGTGGGAAAAGACATTCAAAAGGGGTTCACTATGCCTCACTTCTGCACAGTGCTAACATTTGTTAGGTATGGTGCCACTGCTGTCGTTTCTGAGAGATCTTCCACCTGTGTCAACCCCACCTAGTGATGATGCTCAGTAGCTCTTTGGCACATTTAGTCTGGTGCTTCAGGAAAAAAGCCAGTCTGATGACATGAGAGTCCCTACCAGTAGCACTGCTACTAGCAGCATAGCCCCTTGCCTCACAGGAGCATGAAGTCCCAGCACTGCAGATAGGTAGATCCATTGGTGGGTTTACAGTATTAATTACTGGAATGAAATTAAAGATGTTATCTCTTTAATTTGTAATCATTTCAGAATTTGACTGTTGAACTGTAGAAATAAAAAAGGATAACTTTAAATTAAAAAATTGAATAAGGTAATTGTATTAGAAATAAGTATGCAGCTTCTAGCTTATGGGCACATAACAGGCATTTGAGTTTTCTTTCTTCCTCTCACTTCTCTCTCTTCTGTAAACTTCCAGCATTATTGCTGGAATTTAGTGTTCTTGAAGTCATACCAATAAGTGCTATTGTAAATAGCTACTAGTTGTTGCTTCTGTTATCTTAAATACATCTATTGGTATAATTTTACAAAATTGTTGTAGGATGATCCTTACAAGATTGCTAATGGTTCTTCCTAGTATTTTTATTCTTGTATGTTGTAGTAAGTGTTAGGGGTGTACTCATTCCAGCGGAGAATACCAAGCTAGAGATAACATCTGACAAAGATGAAATGAGGCAACAGAATTTAAAGGAGAAGAAGGAGATTAGCCAGCTGATGTGAATCCCATTGATATGTGAGAGTTTCTCCATTTCATGTTCTGAATTTTGATGGTACTGAGGGTAGAAGTAAATTATCACAAAATGTTGGTGCTTCCTCTGCTTATACACACAATCTATAAGATGTGGTTCTGTACTCCTGTTGTCTTGATGTCACAGTGTTCTCTATTCCTTGACTGAACAAATCTGATTGGCATCAAGGCACAAAATAACTTGAGCTGTACATTATCTACTAGGGCATGCAAGTGGATTTTAAACCTGAACTACCGTTTTCAATCACAACACTCCTGATCACAAATATCACAATTAATCCTGACAGCTATCAGTCTAAGAATGATAACTTCAATTAACGACAGCATCTAAAAATGCCAGCATGTCAGAAAATGCTGTCTCAAAAGCCTTTTGATATGTTTCAAAAACTGAAATGAAATAAATATACAGTACACCTAAATTAAATTAGTTTACCCTGAAATATTTGATGTTAATACACACACTTAAATATCTTTGGGCACTCCTGTCCACAACTCCACCTGTTTATTTTCATTAAAAAAATAGCAAAAATGTAGAGCCAATGTGGTGTATTGGTTTGAGTGTTGGACTCTGGGAGACCAGGGTTCAAATCTCTGCCCAGCAGTGAAAATCCACAAAGTAATCTTGGGCATGTTACACTCTCTCAGCCTCAGAGGAAGACAGTGACAAACTTCATCTGAACAAATAGTGCCAAGAAAAGTCCTTGAAATGCTCATCTTATAGTTCTCATAAATCAGAAATGACTTGCAGCAACAATAGGAAAGAATACAGGTCCTAGATAACTTCATCCATTCCATTTTAAAATTTTACCAAGGTTGTTCCTTTTTGAAAGTTTTTAACTATGTATAAGGAAGACATTGGTAAAACAAAAGCTCAGCAAAAATTCCATCATGAGCTCTATGACAAAGGAAGTTTGTCTAGAGAGAAATAGGTTGGAAACAGAACTCAGTCATAGTCATTTTTCTGGTGAGAAGTCATTCAGGCCCTAAATCAGCTACAATTGTACTTCTTTGCAGCTCATCTTACTATTCTGTGCATGTTCACAATTCGTTAGTTGATTCCCCCATCAGGAAGAGAATTGCTCCTCATCAAGGTCACTCTCCTGAGTTCACTTTGCGCTAAGAATATACAGATTAATGATCCAGTTGGGATCAATACTTGCCTTTGATGTTTAGAATTTAGCAAAGAGTGTATCTAATAGTGGCACTGTTTTCCGAAGAAGAAAATTGCCTTCATCTGATAATGACTAACAGTGGTATTCAGCACAGTAGCTAGTTTGCTAGCTGGAGCATTAGATGGTAGGTCTTTACAGCTGAGGCATCAGTTTTTTTCTGGGCAGTAAGCCAAATTTGTTAACTATTTGACCAACTGTACCGCATGTTTCTGGATATGTTACAGTAAGTTTCATTCCAATGTTTCAGAGATAATATTTCAGGATCCCAGAATAGCTAGCCTACTGACCTTATAAACTAAGGACAAGATTTATTTTCCCCCTACTGCCAGGCTGTGCTATAAATGTTTTTTGTAGGATAGTGTGGTTTGCATTTTGTATCAGCCACATTCATTATTTTATTTGTCTCCTTCCTGATTTCTAGGGAATGTTGGCTTCCATATTTTTATATTACATTGCAGAGCTGAGTCACATTTCCCTTGTTGTAGGGCTGTGGTATTATCTTCATATTGCTTCACATTATTCACTCACACCTTTGGAAATGTTCTGTATGCTTAGGAGAAGTGCTGCCAAAATCTTATAAGCAATTTGAGTTAGAATAATATGTTCCAAAGCTATGTTTGTTTGTGCATTTACCAGAGCATCACCATGCTGTGTTCCTTAGGTAAGTCAGTACCTCTTTTACCCTTCCCTATCTATAAAATTTGAATAATGTCAACATGGCTTTCAAGATTATTGAGAATGAGTGAATAAATGCTTATAAAGCTGCTCTGTAATTTTTAAAAATTAAAATCATTTCAATATAAGAACAGCCCAGAGCCCGAATATGCTAGCAGTGTTGGTGTTAGTGGCAAAAGTTCACCATGGCAATCTGGTGGCGTAGATGTACACACATTGTGTTAACAACAGCCACTTGGCAGCTCCTCATGATCCAACATGTACACTCTCCCTAGTATTCTCTTTACAGAATGTCTGAACAGTCTTGGGAAAATTTCAGAATACCAAATTGAAGAATACATTGTGTATTCTCTGTGTGCAGAATAATTTAAAGCTAAGTTTATGTTAATATTTGATATTAAAGCTAAGTTTACTTAATATTTACTTTTATGATTTTATGCTACTGCATCTTGTTCTCAGAATGAATAAAATTAGCCAACAGTGCTTCCAACAGACAGAGGAAAGAAAGACCATTGTGGAAACTTTGTTATTGTTGTGTGCCTCCCAGTTGTTTCCCACTTAGGGCGACCCACCTCAACATAAAAGCAGTGGTGTCACAAGAGTTTACAGCCCATACTGAAATGACACTTCAGAGGAGGCCCTCCTTCTGCTGTGGGGTGAGCATGCCCACCCAACTTCAGTGTGACAGCAGCTCCCTCCTCAGGAGAAGGCCACCACTGTGGCAAAGGAGAATAGCAAGTTCACACGTTTGGTGTGGGTGGCCCTTCTGCCCCATACCGGGTGACACCAGTGACAGGACGCCACTGCATACCATTGAGACATTGGAGATGGTGCAAGGAGAGGACCTCTAAAAATTTCAGACCTGGCTTATTTATTCTTATATCTTGGGAAACCATAACAACAGGTGACATGAGAGTCTTGACCAAAATACGTACCTTCCACTTGTTTCAACACAACCCCAATTCTTGCATTGTAGGGCCTGTACAGACAGCCCAAAAAGAGTGTGTGGGGTTGGGGACACTGCAACCAGACGCCCCACCCCCAACCCACCGGGAAAAGAAGCCCTGAAAAGGAGCTTCTTTTGGTGGAACTACAGGAACATCATAAGGGTTGTGTCACGCCCTCATGATGCTTCCTGTGCACAGTGCTGTGTGCATGCCATGCATGAGTGACATCATTGTGGTGTGCCCTGTGTAAACAGTGGCTTGCCAAGATGGTGCCCACAGCGCATGGTAGGTCTTGAGAGTGTGCAGGTGCCCCACTCTCCTGAGCCCTATTTTCAGCCCCAGGCCAGTGCCCATGTCTCTTGCAAACAAAGAGTTTTAAACTTTTGTAGATAAGTTGCAAAAGCTACATCATGGAACTTATTTGTCCAAACCATAAAATTCCAAGATATATAAATTTAAATTTAAGTTTTATCAAAACTGGTGTAGTTGAATCAGCATGATCACAAATATCCAAGCAATCTGTGTAAACAAACTGTTTGGAAGGCAACTTGTGCAGAGAAAATATATTGTTAACCCTCTTAGGCTCCAAGGATTGTGCTGGACATGTAGATGTCGAGTTATCCTTATTCACTGTTAGTAAAACAGTGAGGGGACACCCCTGCATACAAGTTTTTGTTCAGAGGAAACCTTTTTGTGTGTTTACTGCAACAGCTGCCTCTGCTTAGCACTGACAGGCTGGAACATGTTATGTCATAAATCCACCTCCCCAGACAGGTTTTTGAATGACTTGAAAATTGTGCTATTTAAGAAAAAGGATAAATTAATATTTAATCAACTAACACATGTGTGTCAGTTTAAAAATTAAAAAACCAACACTCATGTCCAAAACACACTGCAGAAACAATCCAGTTTGAGACTGCTTTAACTGTCCTGGCTCAATGCTAGGGAATCCTGGGAACTATAGTTTTGTGAGATATTTAACCTTCTCTGTTATTGAGCTCTGGTGCCTCAATATACTGTACAGTTTATTCATGACAACCAAATACAGGTTACAGCCATCAAATTACAAAAATTATTAAAACCTTTAAAACTTCCACAGTCAATTAGCTCTATAACATATAGAGTAATATGTTTACACTAAAATTACAAAAATATTTCATACAAAAACATATCACAATTTTCTATACTTCATTCAAGTTAATCTAATCTGTTGACTGCAGATTCCTGTGTAGGCCTTATCCTCAAAATCTAATCTGTTAGCTGCTTTCACAGCAAATCTGGCAGTGTTGAACATAACAGCCTTAGTTGGCCACAATATACTAGTGCCCTAGCACCGAGTTAGGGCAGTTAAAGCGATCGCAAACTGGATTGTTTCTGCAGTGTGTTTTGGATCTCAGTTGGCTTGAATTATGGGGCAAGAGAAAGACAGATAATTAGTTCAGCAATTGAAACATTGTAAAATACCTCTGTCATTTTCATTGTGAAACCAGGAAGAAGTTGTTCTAACCTCCTGGGTAGAGAATCAAATTGACTCCCCCCCCCCCTTTTTCCCCCCCCCCCCATTGTACATTTGTATGCAATCTTAGTTTAACAGCAGTCTAGTCAGAGAAGAAATGTATCCTAATGAACAATAGTCATAGAACAGTAATACAAATGAACAGAAGTGCCCTGTTTTCCATGAGAAATCAGTTTGAAGAAATCATTAGAGTTCTTTTGATTCCCATTTTACATGCGCATAGATAAAGAGCTCACTTTTCTCTGTCCCTCCTACTTGTTCCTTTTTTATTCCACACCAGATGTATATTGAATACCTATCATGTTCATGTGTTGCTATGTCGCTCTTCTTCTGAAAGGTCTAAGCACAATGGCAAATGCTGGCACAATTGTTGACCATGTGGAGCAGGGACAGTGGCATGAGGAGAAAGTAGGAAAGTGGCAATAAAAATGGAATTTGGGGAAGGGGAAATGAGACTAGTGTGGGATATGAGTACAATAATAAAATAGCTGGGCATAGGAGTGAAATATTGCATGCCCTATATAAAGTCAATATACATATGAGTAAAGTACATATGAGTAAATTGACAGGTGGCAGGGAGGCTGATACAAAGACTTTGTCCATATAGGCAGTGTAATAAAGAACTTGTCCATGTACTGTGTAGGGTAGGACTATTACTAAGCAATGCTCCAGCCATTCAGTCTCAGCTTGAATCTGGACATGGCTTGACTGCTCTCAGAAGAGAGAAATGTATCCTGCCTCCCTCCCGTTTTTCTTTTGCTTCTCATTAAAAACATTCTAGATGTAGATTCCATAGGATTTTGGCTTTCCCTTGTGACTATTGTTCATTCTGCTAAGTTGGAAATGTGGATAAATGTGGATGGAGGCAGGAGGAATAGAATAATTTGGGGAAGGGAAGCATATTTTCCCTATATTTTCATCCAAAGAAAAATTTCCAGTTTTTCCAGACATACAAACTGTGAAGTAAGAAACTTTAGATGCAACACAGTCTGCAGGTTAAGAGAACAATGTTTTCTGTGCATGCTGTAGTGCTATACAACAGTGAGAGCCAAGATAAATTTCTGTATCTCATGGAGACTTCCAGTTCATGGAGACCTCCGGTTTTATGAAGTCTGTGAAGATGAAAATGAAGGTTACATTTAGACATTAATCATTCAGAAAAGGTGATGTGAATAATGCATCTCCAGATTAGGCTATCCATTTTACACTTCTCTTGATTTCTTATCCCATCAAAACCAAAAAAACCACAATAATAAAAATATATATATTTGAAAGACCCCACTGTATTCTGATAACATAAAAGTGTTGTGGCATGTCAAACAGTCCCCTTTTAGTCCTTCGTACCCATCATTAAGTATGAGAACAGAAACAGCTATAGCCAGCAATTTAGGTGGAATGAGATAATTACAGGTAATCCAAATTATTTTATTTAGATAGAACATGAGAAAATTTGGTTTAGCTTTTAAATTTTAGGGCTAATAAAATCAACATGCTTATTAACATAACAGGAAATGCTACATGCATGCAAATCATGATAGTACCTTAGGAAAATTTGAAGCAAAGAGGAGATTTACTGGTTGTTGAGTAATTGTATGGAGGAACTGGGTACTGTATAATGCTGCCTGTCTGTTTGTCCTTGTGTTTGTGTAAGTAAAAGGATTGTTATTTTATTGAAGTACTATGTGCTTAGGTTTGCCAGTTTTGTTAAAGGAGGGCACATAGTACTTCAATATGCCTGTAAAATACTAGTCCTTTATATGATGATGACTTATTTACAATTCACAGTTCATGCTAAATTATTCAGATGTTCATTATAATCATTGTGTGTGCGTGTGTGTGTGTATTGAGTTCCAGCTCCAAGTATGCCTAAAAAAATATTTTTACATGCCTCAGTGAGTATGCTTGTATGCCTCACTATCAAACAGTTGTCACGTCAGATAAATAAATTGCTCCTCGTTTCTGGATCAGTTTTGTGCTGGAAGATGAGTTCTTTGGTTAAATATCAAACAAACATACAATTTTTTTAGATATACGTGTGTAAATTTAAGACTTGGTAATCATTATAAGTTGGAAATGACCTGAAGGCACACAGCACACAAAACAAACATACACAAAAAGTTAATACATAAAGATCAGATTTAATTGATAGTTAACACTGGTTGTGTATTTAAAAATGTTCGTGTATTTCAATCTTGTAATCATATATCTATGAAAACACTTCGTAGCTGAAAATGTTAAGATTTGTTCTAAGTGATCTAAAATGGTAATGCCTGCACATACTCCCTTTTGTATGTTTAACTGCAGATACTTAGTGGATGAAATCAAGAAGAGAGAAGGCTTCCAGTTGCTGATAGAAGTAAGTTGGGGCAAGAGCAACTGAAGATTATGCATGTACAGTAGTGGGCCCTTTGTATATGCAGGGAATCTGTTCCTCCCGCCCCCCGCATATGGGAAAAAAGATGGGACATCAAGTCCCATTGTTTGCTATGGCTGTGTGCACCATTTTAATGCCCAGGGCTTGTCTGTAGATGGCAAGTCCACGTATGGGGCACTGTATAGCAAACATATTTAATATTTAATTGTCTTTTAACTTTTGTAATCATTTTTTTTAGTTCTGGATTATTATTTTTTTAATTATTGTAACTCTCCTTGAATCCCATTGTGAGAGAAAGGCAGGATATAAATACTTAAAATAAATCAGTAGTGCCAAGATGTTTGATTCAAGGAATTCCAAAGGCTGTAAAGTATACTTGATATTTCCTATCATCAGCCTGAATACTAGTTTAATTTGGGGGAGAGGAGA
The DNA here is from genome assembly GCA_034509955.1 of Urosaurus nigricauda. Taxonomy (NCBI): domain Eukaryota; kingdom Metazoa; phylum Chordata; class Lepidosauria; order Squamata; family Phrynosomatidae; genus Urosaurus; species Urosaurus nigricauda. The sequence goes on from JAOEGL010000006.1 coordinate 77,239,756, forward strand.
CCATCCAGTGTATAATTGAATATAAACATAAATTGGCTATTCCAGTTTCACTATAGAAATGCATGAAAACTATTCCTTTGGATTTTTCAATATATATATATATATATATATATAATATAAAGTCAGTTTGTCTGTTGTGAAAATTTGCCAACAGATTTTAAAATTGTAAGAGAGATGGGGGGAGGGAGAAAAGCTTAGGTTTTCTCTTTAAATGTTTAATGGGCACTTTAGAACTGCAATTCTCTATGAGAATCAAAGTAGTTAAATATCCTGCCTATGTGTGATCAGTAAGTTGGCCTTACAGATCTATTGAAATCATTGGAGCCTCACTCGACTTAATACAGCAGAAAGTCTGAATCTAAATAACCCATACATGGATAATGTCCAGTGACAGTTCTCTGTTTTTGGGTGCTTCCAGAGACACGTGTCCTAGTGATGCTGACTGAAATGCATCCTGTCTTTCTCTGTGGAATAGATTTGTGTATATTATGTATGTATGGTAAGAAAAAGAGAGAAGAGAAGATAGGGAATTATGGAAAGATTACTACATTTCTTATAAAATTCTGTCTTTGAGTTTGGACATTTATATAGTACAAGCTTCATCTGGAAGCACCATTTTTCTCCAGGGGGATTTGAAAATGAAATTCTGAATTCAGCAGGAGCACGTCTCCGCATACCTGGGCTGGATCAGGCTAGAGAAAAAGCTTAACTTCATCTCATTTCATAGCAGCAGGTGGCATGCTTGCTGATCTCTTCCTGCTGACAGCTATATTCTCCTTGATGATTAAACTGTATTTAATACATTCTTTGAAGGAAGGCAGAAAATGATATTATGAATAGAACCAGTGCCCTTTCATGAAAGAATTTAGCACAGCTGGTAGTTTTCAGCCACTTGGAAGGAAGATTAGAACTGTAATTGAGGTAGTGTTCACATCTGGGGAAGATGACAGTGTGCTCTAGCTTTCTCTCTCCCCCCCCCCCCCCCCATTTCTTTGCTTTTCTTCATTTTTAGTCAAAAGTGTTGAGAAAGAACCAGGTATGTGAAGGCTAATGTTCTGTAGTTGTAGTCGTTACTTAACAAGATATAGCTTATCCCAACGGGATTTTCCTCTAGACTTTCCACCAAAGTTCATTGAATAGTGATTAGTGAAGCCCACTTAAAGAGACTGATAGTCCAAAATGACTTAATAAGCCAATGGCGTGAGAAATGTTTTTTGCACTTTGTTTCTCATAGCTGTGCAGAATGAGTAGACTAGCCAGCTTGAATATTTATCCTAAGGGTTCATTTTTTCTCCCTCTAGCCAGAGTATGCAAACATTTGCTTCTGGTACATTCCACCTAGTCTGAGAAACATGGAAGAAGGACATGAATACTGGGAGAAGCTCCATAATGTAAGTTGCGTATTTGATTCACAGGACTGCCAGTTTTGTAAAAGGAGGGCTCCTGTGCTTTTAACAGTTTCAAAGCATATGTAAATTCAGTAGGGGGGGTGTCTTTTCCTTCTATGCAGTGTACTTTGTTTCTACTTGTCACCCAGCTGTTACAAGTAAAACAAGTTGGCAACCCTAGTTGTGCATGATAATTTTATGGGTTTATACATCTTATATGACTTGAAATAAAGCAGCAATCCACCTTTGTACATGATTACAAAGCTAACCCACCATCATGGTGTTATTTTGATCCATAGGTAAGTATATGTAGAATTTTAAAGTTTACAGCCATCACAGTTTAGACAAGGCTAATTAAGTTACTCTCTTAATAAAATATATCCCAGACATTATACAAGCCTTCCGCTTGTTATCAAAACTGCTAACAGATGGCAGAGCTGAGAGAAGATGAACAACGTTGTCTGTATCCATTGTCTAGACAGAACATTCATTACCTGCTTTAGACATTTAATGTTGTCCTTGGGACTCGCTTTGCATTATCAGTGGATATTATAAGTCAGAACATGCTTAAACAGTACATTTCTGATGTTAAGCAACCTATAAAACAAATTAGAAATCAGAATGGGCTAGAATTAATAGCACTTTTTTGAGGAACCTTTGTAATTCTGACGTAGAATGCTAAACACTGAGAGAAAGGGAGAGAGAGAAATGAAAACTGGGTGTGGTGCCGGGATTGGTAAGTGTCCAGCATAAAGTTTTTTAGGGAAAAGATGGTCTACATTAAGAACACGGGACACATTTTCTGCAATAAAGGGAATGGGGTTATGGGGTGCTTCGATTATAGTGGCTTCTTTGGGCCACTTCTCCTCTCAGCATTCCTATTTGACATATGCACAAAGCATATATACAGAAGTAAAAGTATGCACATCTTAAATACAGAATCTCTGTGTTCTCCTGTGTTGATGAAACAGGTGTGTTGATACCAGGGATGCAAAGAATATTCTCTTTTCTCATCATAGTTTTAAAAAGGGGGTGGGGAGGTCCTGAGAGTTAGAAAGCACCTTTGGGAAAAATAGATTACTATGCAATTTTCTCCCAGCTTTGAAATGTCCTGAAATGTTTTAGAGGGTTTTTGTTCTGGAGGAAAGTGTTTCTTGTAGGAAACAATGTTTTTTTGAGCAGCAAATGTGTTTTTGTGCACCCCCCCCCAAAAAAAACCCATTTTTTTCTCCGAAGAAAAAATATTTTATTTTTATTTTATTTATTCCATAAATACATGAGGTGTGTTTTATACCCCATGCACCTCCCTATTGATGTCCCTGCCTACAAGATTCTTTTGTGTACTGATCCAGACTAACATGGCTGTAACTTTGAATTATAGGTTACATAATTCACCTGGTGGGACTGGCATGGCTGCTGGATGAGTGAGAAAGGGCATCACTCCCCTTTCTTGTTCACAAAGCAGCTGCAACCAAATCATTGATCAACCAAACCTAATCTAACTCCACAGCCTTTTCCATACGCCCACACCGGGTGACTCCAACTGGAGTGATGCCACTGCTTGTAGCACCTTTGAGATTAATTGAAAGAAAGAGTTTGGCCGCATAAGCTTTTGTGGACTAAGCTTGAGAAGTGTTACAAGATCCCTTTGCATGGTTACATTGGTTTTAATTTCTTTTGAGAAATAAGGTAATAAATTGTAACTACTTTGAAGAGGCCTTGAAACAGCTAATTAGTTCCTTACAATAATTCCCTCTGCTATTGAGGGAGTAGCTCACAGGAACTGGCAAAAGAGTTTTCAGGCTGGGATAAAACAGACTCCCACATCATTCTTTTCCATCATAGCAGTCAAACCTTTGTGCAAGATGTCTGCCACAGAAGGATATTTTTGTCATTTTATTGGTTAGAGTTAAAACAAACTGGAGCATTAAGAGTACTGTCCTGTCCCTTCAGATGGACTTCTACGCCTATATTTGGCCTTACTATATACTGGGTAACTTATATTACTACTTTTCCCTTATGGTAATGACATTTTTGGAAATTAGAACAGAGCCAAGTCACAAAAACTCATGTTCAATAGAAAGAGTTCAAAAGAAAGCTAACGTAATTTATGCCAGCCCTATGTAGGACTGTTCTGAGGCATATTGGGTTTACACAAGTGGCAAAAAAGTAGATTTGTGATCAAGAAAATGCTTGGGCAAATGATACAGTCAGGCACAGGTTTATTAAGGTGCTTGAAATGTCATTGAAACAAAGATACTGCAGAGAAGAAATGTGTGAATCTTTGCAAGACCACCCAAAGAGTTCTGCTTGACTACTGTATATACTCATGTATAAGCCTAGAAATTTAGGTCAAAAAATTGACCCTCAAAATCTGAGTCGACTTATCCATGAGTTCATCTATGGTAAGTACTGTATTTTAACCCTTATTTAAAAGAAGGAACCATCTCCTGATGAAAAGCAAGAATATGATATGTGAAGCACCGACCCCTTCTACTCTCTCATCCATCCAGTCTTAAGAATAAGCACAAAGAGTTATGTCTGCCAGACTTTTGTCAGTTCTTTGACATTGTTTTGCTTTGCTTCATCCTTTAGATCCTTTGCTATATGCCCCTAAATTTTACCCTCGACTTATCCATGGGTCATAGCAAAATCCATAATTTTAGCCCCAGAACTTGCCCTCGACTTATACATGAGGTCGACTTATAGTCGAGTATATACAGTAGCCTAAAGACCTGTTACATGCAGCAACCTATTTCCCAACAGCAGTCAGCCAGTTCCTTATAGAGAGCCTACAAGGACAAGAAGACTACAGCCCTCTTCTGCTGGTGTTCCCCGGCAATGGACATTCAATGGCATGCTGTCATCCTTATTACAGAATACAGCCAGCATGACAAAAATCATTGATGGTTTTTAACTGCCATGAATTTCTTTAATCCCTTCTTAAAGATATCTAATGTCTTGAGAAAGTAGTTTCTCTGGTTTAACCATGCTCTTGAGGTGTAATTCTTTGCTAATTTTGTTCTTGAAGGAAGCAACAAATAAATTTAGCAATTTTCATCCTGAGTTAGGGAGTTTTGTACAAAATTTGCATGTAGTATTTTTTTGTGTAGAGAACAGCATTTTCTGGGCAGAAAATAATGTTTCTGTGCAGAAAATGCCGTACTCTGCACAGTGCTTGCATGCATTTTTTGGTACTGACAACAGTATTTTCTGTGCCAATAACAGCATTCTCTTTCTATACGAAATCCTTACCTGCTCAGAAAATGCTTTCTGTGGAAAAAAGCAACATGCAAAGTTTTGCCGAGAATAGTTCCCAAACTGCAAAGATAGCTGACAGTTCAGAATACTCTTTGTCAGGGTTTCTTGCTACTGTATTTAAGTGGCTCACTGTAGCCAACCAGTTCCCTGTCAGAAGCCTATAAGCAGGACAAGAAGTACCACCCTTATTTCCTGATAACGCATGCTCTGTGTAAAGAAGCACTTTGTTTCATTGGTCCTAAATCTCCTCCTATTCAGCTCCCATGAATTCCTCAAAGCAATGATTTTATGGGTTGCTTTTGCTTCCCATGTGTTACCTTGCTCCTCATGTGACTTTACAATTAGTGGGCCTGTAATTCCTGAGGCCAAGATGAACAGTGACAAGAGGGGAGAAGAAATAGACCTTGTCCCCTTTTGTCACTGTGCAGAGGAAATTGAATCAGTACAGTCTGATGCTCTGAACTGACAGTCCATATAAATTGATTGTGTTTGCCTGAATTGAAAGAATCCAATATTTTTATGAATGTCTGATCCCAGAAAATAATTCCTTTCCCTTTGAGTTGTAGAACCCTTGGTGATGCTGATTTATCTTCCCTGGTACAGTATGTCAATTTTTTTTTGAAACAAATATTGAAAATGTAATGAAGGTTACATTTATTCTATCTTTAACCCTAAGAGCTTATGCCTGTTATAATTGTGTGTGTGTGCGCGCACACACACATGCACACACACACATACCTTCAAGTCACCTATTGATTTACTGTGTTTTCTTGGCAAGGCATACTCAAAAATGGTTTTGCCAGTTCCTTCCTCTGAAATATAGCCTGTAGCACCTGTAGCACCTGGCAGCTGATGGTCTCTTATCTGAGATCTAACAAGGGCTGACCCTGCTTTACATGATCTGGTGCCTTTAGGGTGTTTGGTTATAGCTAAATGGGGTAGTGAATAAGTACAAATGTACAGATCTAAAAAGCAGGGATAACTTTTTTTTCTTTGCAAAAATAGAGAGAAAAGGTAAATGGAAAGCAAATATTACAGTCAGCTCACAATGTGGAAATATTATTTTTCTTGATAAATGTATGATGAAAGCTACTGCTGAGCTGAAACTGCTGTAGTTTTATAGATGGGAGGATAACTGCTTTGCTAGTACTATACATGCCCCCTGGTGGCACTTTTTCTCCTTTCACTTATATGAATTACAGTATGCAGAAATTGGCAGCAAGGGAAGTTTCTCTCTCTATCTCCCCCCCCCCACACATATGTGTTGTTGTTGTGTGCCTTCAAGTTGTTTTTGACTTATGACAATCATAAACCAAACCTGTCATTTGGTTTTCTTGATATATATGCATATATGGGTGTGGCTGTATGTGTTGGACTGAAATCTATACATTATTTTCTTCCATTTAAGGAATGTTATCAGTCTGAAAAATGGGCATTCATATAAAGGAGAAATCCTCCACAATTTAGAAGAATACTGACTATATTCCTCCAGCAGATTTGTGGCTTCTCTATAAGGAAATATGCATGCCTGTTTGACCACTGTTCTTGTGAAAAGTTGGTTGATATCTGCAAAAAAACCTAAATACCCTAGAGAAACCACTCAGACAGTGAAGAATATAAAATTGTGGGATTCACAGACATGGAAAATAAGATACTATCTCTGCATGCCTCTATCAAACAAACTGTTCCCCAATATTTTTGGTATATCATACCCAGGCATAACCACAAAATATAACCCGGGAAGACACTCTGTGGAATGGGGTAAACATGATTCTCAAGGTTCTCCACTGCTCTCTCCCAGAGTTGATTTCCTTACTGTTACATGTGTTTGAGAATTTCCTGAGGTAACAGAAAGTGTTGTAAATCTGTCTGCACAAAGTCCCTGGATAAGTGTATCAGGATATTTCAGGTATAAGAGAGAAATTGCATTCCTATGGGATCCTTTTTAAATGGTGATGAAGTCATCCCATGGTCAATATCTCTTGGTCTGTATGGAGCATTTCTCAAGGAATAGGTAGGGCTATGGTGAACACTATGCAGATAACTGGAAGAAAAAGGCTCTCCCACCCACACATTATTCATATTGAGTGAAAGACAATAAACAGAGAGAGGATTTTCTTTTATTTCCCACTCTTATCTCCTTTATCTACATTGCTACTATAGTCCCCATATTATGCAGATGCAAGAAAGGGTTAGTTCATAATCTTCAGGCAAGATGGTATTTGGGAATTGCTACTTCCATGAATACTAGATAGTCTAGGTTAAACAATTCTCACATTCTGTCTGCCCTACACTGTGTTGAATCCATTACTGTTACCATCTTATCAAAGGGTAGATACGGCAGATCTGTAGCTGGTGTCTTCTCTCCTTGAATCTTTCATTGGAGCCATGGTTGCCATTGATATTCTCAGCTGGCCAACTCCTTCCATGCTAGTGAGGCACAGAATTCCATTATTCATGTCCAACAGAGGACACTGAAACATTTGAATTCCATAAGATTGCTGCATGGGCAGGCATTCTAAATTCAAATTGTAGAAAAGGGGAGAGGAGAAGAGAAGAGAGGAGAGAAAGGCAAAGGAAAGGAAAGTTTAAAGGAAAGAGGAAAGGAAAAAGGAAAGAAGACAAAGACAGGAAAAAAGAAAAGAGGGAAGGGAAGGGAAGGCGAAGAAAGAAAAAGGAAATGAAAGGAAAAATGAAAGATAGGAGGCAGGATGTGGATCTGTATGTCTTTGACCTCTTTATGCTAGTCTGTCATAATAGCATTACCATTAGTATGTAAAATTAAGTGTTCTTTAGTAAAGACAGTATATGATTACCTAATGAAAAAAGAACATTTTCAGTTATGACCTTGGCTCTTGGATACATTCCATTAATATGTGTTATGATAGTGAGAATGGCATTCGTAGCTAAATTGATATCCAGGAGGGCAGCTGTTTTAATTTGATGCAGCAAAAGCAACAGTCTTGTGGCACCTTAAAGACCATCAAGTTTTATTTAGCATATTCCATCTGATATAGTGGTTTGAATGTTGGACTAGGACTTGGGAAATCAAGGTTCATATTCAAGGCAGTGGAGGTGGAGTGGCCATGCTGAAAGGGCTGCTAGCCACCTGAGGGGCATATACATGAAATCGTGCCAAGGCAGCCCTTGCAGTTATGCTTAAATTTGCACTGGGCCCGCTGGCATTTCCCTTAGTTGAATTCCCCACATATAGAAATCTTTTTTATCCCTCCAGCAAAAGAGTTTGGGGCCCACACTCCTGCCCTTCATGTGTGGGCCTGCCAGATATAGCCAAAATTTATCAGATCCTACCAAGCTTTCACATACTGTGATGCCCTTTTCCGGATGGCTGTGTCATATCCAATAGCTGTGGAGTCCCCATTAAGGGCATGTGTTTTAATCACATGCTCCAGATGGTTTAAGCACATGCTCCAGATGGTTTGAGAGATGCAGACTAGATATACAGAGTGAACAACCCCCATAAAGACAATGTAGACTGCCACCCAATGTTCCACTGACTGCCCCTTTCCCTCCCTCTGATCCTCCTTGCCCATTTGGTTTTTACTCCTCCTCATTATCAGGTTTTAGCAGAAAAAACACCCACATAATACCCATCTTTGTTCCTTCAGTTTTTTAGTAGATGGATGCCAGGAGGATTCTTGTGATCCTCAAAGCTGGAGAGCTTAGCCCTCCCCGTGACATCACTTGCACCATTCCTCATTGTCTGTGGGCCTGGAGCTGATCAGCCCCCTTTCTGCCTCCTCCTAATAGCTCATTCTGGAACGGCTCGGATATTCCCTTTAAGCATTCTTTGACTGAAAACAATTAAACTGAACCTTAAAAAGAATGAGAAAGACTAAACATAGACAAAAATACCCCCTAGTGAGTTACAGTTGTTAGTCATTATTTAAAAGTATAATGCCATTGTCATTTTAATGTTAAAAATAACAATGTTAGCATATATTGTTGGTTTGTTAATCATATAACATGCTACTTGTAACAAGCCAGGCTCTGGAGTGACCTTGTATAAATTAATTTTCTACATTCTTAAAATGTTAAAAATGTAAAGGAAGTTCAATAATGCATTGAAAGAGACATAATGTATTCTGAAGGAATGCATGTATTAATTCTTGAAAGTTTAACTTGTGAGCCAGTCAGAAATCACATTTATTTAGTGTGGATGTGTGTGTGTGTGTGTGTGTTTAGGATGGCTATAAAGCAACATAATAACAGCTAGGCTTTCTATGTTATTATGGCCTCATATTTTTTGAAATTTGGGAGCATCCTCCTGGTGATGATTACAGCAATAGACTACTTTCTAAATTGCATTCCTATGTAACAATGTAGCTAATTTGTATATTATTATAGTTCAGAGAATTACTTAAGGAAGTGTCTCATTCAAATTTATCAATGCCAAGAAACAGCGTCTACAATTTAGTTGAAGATAAATGGCGTTTATTTTTAAGCAGCAGAATCTAACATCTAATAAAACTGGAAGACGCTGTCCAATAGCATAAGCCATAACAGCCAGTGGGGGTTTTTTTTAGTTTAAAATGTGTGGATTGATGAGATTTTCTGGAGTATAATTAACATTCATTTTCCAATGCTGTTCATCTTGGATATGCAGTAAAAGAAATGGCTATACAGAAATCCTGACCTCTTGGGAATTTAAAGTTTTATAAGACAATTTATGATTGCTCAGTTTAGAAGTCTGATGTTATATTCCCAGGAGGGTAGCATTGTCATACCTGCTCCCTTTGGACTGTTACACAAGTGGAGCAAGCAGTGCAGCCATTGAGCAAGAATCATGAGGTATACCATTGCATCAATTTGTGGGACAGCGCTTCTACAATGGCAGCACAAAGAGAGGAGGCAGTAGTCTCCAAGAAAGCCAAAGGCACTGGTAATCCAGAATGGAGGGCACTGGAAAGTTATGCACCTGACTGATAAAAATACCCCCCCCCTTTTTTCTTTTTTCTTTTTATAATGGCCTGTTATGCAGTGGAAGACATTGCTGCATAACACATCTTGTATAGTGCCCCATTGTGTGTTGTTGTAGTTATATAACATGGTTGCATATCATGTCAGTGACATTGCTCTGACATTGTAAAGTTACACATCGCAGCCTGTGATGTAGCAACTTAGTCAAAGTCTTGGAAAGCTAAGTTTCTTTTTATTTGTTGTTTTTAAAAATCCTTTTGGAGTTTTTCAGGATGTTAATAGCTTACCTGAAGTTCTGTAAGAAAGAAATTGGATAGAAATAATAATTTGAATCCATTATCCTAATTTTGGGTCCTATGGTTTTTTATTTTCTTTCTTTGTCTTTCCCTTGTCTTGTCTTCTTCTTTTGTATACTACTAGATTAGGTTGGCTATGTGAAATGTAATCATTCCTTTATATATTACAAGAACAGGTCCTCCTTTGTCTGTTTTTAATATTTTATGAAGTTTCTTGATTATATTCAGTGGTCAAAGTCACAATCTTATAAATGAATAATGACAGCTTGTATTGGCTTTTTAAAAATTTTATGGGAAGCACATTGAAGTTTTTCTAAACATTTTCAGACACTTAGATCTGTTTCTTCATGAGGTAGAATGCTTCATTCCACAGTTTGGACAACTTGATTGATGGTGTCATGTCCAATCTGCTTTTCATCCATATCCATAAGAATCCAATCCTCCTGGTATTACAGTTCAAGACCTCGGGTGGCTGAATCACCAATTGGTGGTTTTCCAGTTTTTGCAGAGCCCACTCTAAAAAGTTAAAATCTCTCTCTTAAAACTATGTTACTGTGAGCAAGATCTATAAGCTAAAAGGTGTGGATAATTTTAGTCCCATTGTTTTATTTATTGCTCTACCCAATTTTTCACTTGAAGGGGTGTCACATTGAGGATGGAGCAAGCTTGTTTTCTGCTGCTGCAGAGAATAGGATCCTGAACAATGGATGATGATAATAATAATAATAATAATAATAATAATAATTTTTTATTATTTATAGCCCGCCCCTCTGAACAGGCAATCGGGGCAGGATACAACATATTTAAAACAGAAACAGTTAAAATAGAAACAGCCCTACCCCAACCACCCACCCCTTAAAATAAGATTAAATTAACCGTGAGTTAAAACATAGCACATAAAAACAGGAACAATATCAAAAACCTAAAATTCTTGAGCAGAATGGGTGAAGGCTGAAATCATAGGGGAAAAGAAGCTAGGAATGCAAGCTACAGGAGGGTAACCAAAATGGTTAAGGGGCTGGAAACCGTGCCTTATGAGACTTAGGGAGCTGGGTATGTTTAGCCTGGGGAAGAAAAGGTTAAAGGGTGATATGATAGCCCTATTTAAATACTTGAAGGGATGTCATATTGAGGAAGGAGCAAGTTTGTTTCTGCTTCTCCAGAGACTAGAACAACGGAACAATGGATGCAAGTGACAGGAAAAGAAATTCCAGCTCAACAGTAGGAGGAACTTCCTGACAGTAAGGGCTGTTTGACAGTGGAACACATTCCCTTGGAGTGTGGTGGAGTCTGCTTCTTTGGAGGTCTTTAAGCAGAGGCTGGATGGCCATCTGTCAGGAGTGCTTTGATTGTGTATTCCTTTGTGGCAGGGGGTTGGATTGGATGGCCCTTGTGGCCTCTTTCAACTCTATAATTCTGTGTACTTTATCACATGGGGAAAATTGGGGGTTTAAACAGTGAATATTCTGTGAAATTTATGCAATTGCAATCAAGATTTTCACATAGCATCTCAATTAAAGAGCCATTATCCTTGGAACAGCAATAAATCAATCACCTCATGAATGATTTTTTTTTTTTTGCTGCTTATTGCCTGGTTATTCCTGGGATAATGGCTCTTTAATCAGGATGTGTGTGAAAATCTTCATCGTGATTGCATGATTTTCATGGGATAATCACTGTTTAAAGCCCCAATTTCCCCTCAATTTTCCTCATGTGGTAAAGTCCTATGTGATAAAGTCCTATGATTGTCTGAAATGGAATTTGGCTCTTGGGTTGAAATAAGTTCCCTGTTGTCATCAACAATAGCTCTTCTATTTAGTAGTAGTAGTAGTTGCTTATTTATATATATCCCTGAGTTCAGAGTGCAAAAGTAGTTCACAGTTAGCTCAGCAATGGGGAGAGGAGAAGAAAGGGCAGAATCCAACCCTTCCCTGTAGACTTCGGCCAAAGCAACTTGCTGAAGCCTCTCCTAGCTTGTCTGTTCTTCCTCATTAAATTTTTTTGCTATCTTGACAAAATGCTAATGTTGCTTGGCCACCTGTGTCTCAGTTTTCACCTGTGAAATGTTCAAAGATATGAGCTAGGCATCTCAGTTTAAGAAAAGGGATTAAAAATATTTAGTTGAACCAGCACTTCATAATGTACAACCAAAGCATTACAAACACTTAAGGAAAATGCAAAAGGCTTGAAAATTAGACTTTACCTATATTTTCTGAAAGTAATCACTGCTGTATCTATAGCTTTAATAATCCTTTATTTTAAAATTGATACGATTCTTCAGTGTTAAAAATGGCTATGCTCCAGTCAGACTAAATAAGAAAAGGATATACGTAAATAACAAGACTGAAAGGGAACAATTTAACATTTCTCATACATAATAATCTGAAAGGAAATAATAGTTCTGCAGTCTGTGGAGTCATTCTGTGAATGCATAGAGAGTCCCCCTCCAGATGTTCCTTATCATTCCTGGGCAGTAATGGAAAAAATATGCCATTGGGGGGCACCAGTGCAACAGAAATGTACTTGGTTTCCCTGTGGTTAATCCTTTGGTGCAATCATGCAAATCTGTATCCTTTTAAAAAGACTGCTCTGTTTTTAAAAATATTTTTAAAGAGGAGCGCCCCCCCCCAACGTATTTACAGAATGTTCTAACTTTTTTTGAAGCTAATATACTACTAGTTACAACCTTATAGTCTCTTTGTGTTGTCTCCAGCCTTCCAGCAGACCAAATCTGTTCTCTTTTCTAGATAAGACTGTGTGGAGGATTATATTATTTGGAGATTTTGAAGACTTATCTTCTTTTTTTAAAGAAAAGTTTAAAAAAAGAAGAATAAGAAAAAAAAGTACTTCTAGTTGGTTTGTTTCCTAGTAAGCAGGTTTGCAGCGATAGGATACATACATATGTTTAGAACTGCATTTTAAGTGCAGGTTTCAGTACAATAAGATATTCTATTTGTAGAAGCTGAGGTGGCTGCATTTACCAGAAGTCTAATAATATTGGTTGTTGGATGAAAATTCAGCTTTTGTAAAAGAGGGGATTTAAGCTTCTTATGGTACAATCTTATATACACTTAACCTAGGAGAAAATCCCATTGAATTCAGTGGGGCTTATTTCTCAGTGAACGTTTTAGGATTGCAGTGTAATTCTGCAAGAAAGATTTCCAGGCATCAGTAAATTAGACCAAGCATGGATTGCAAACATGAATTGTATTTATCAAAGGGTATAGACAGGATGATATCACAATGTATTCATCAGATACATGAAGTTTTTCTTCCTCCTCCACTCCCAAATAAACACACACCATACAATGTACACACAGTAAGAAGGAATGTGAGATTATACTGAGGTCAGAGGGAATCGACACACACATGAAGTATATACAGTGAAAATTATCTTAACAGTGGCCATTAAAAAGAACAATAGTTGGCTGCCACCCTTGTATTGGTGACCTGGTTTACCTATGCAGTGTGATTTTTATTTTTAAAATAAAATAAAATGTTCAGATTACAGGAAATAAAGTTGATGATTTATACCTTGATGATTTATATTTCACCAGGTTTGCATTTAAATATGTGTTTAAAAGTGTTCTGGATATTTAAAGTATTCCTAATATTTGAATATTGATATTTTTGTTGTCAGATTTATTTGATGTCAATTTATTAGTTCCAGTTACCTTCTGATTGATAAGGCCGGTATTGCCTACTGGGAGACACTAGATCATTCATTGATTCTCAATATAGTGATGCAATTGAATTACTTATCCCAAGGAAGCCTGCTTACTCTGTATATAAGATCTTGGGCTTCTTTGCTTCCATTCAGGAAGCATTTCCAGAACAGTGACTCATACAAAAATAAGAGAAGGGTTTTACACTGAGGTTAGGTAAGACTCCTGCAGAATCTAAATGGCAACATGCCTTTTAGTTTAATTTAGACAAAAAAAAGTGCAGTTATAAAATATTCTCACTCATCATACATGATGAAGTAGGAATTATTTGGGAGATATTAACATTTAAAGATTTTGTGGAAAATCGGATTACACTAATATTCTTCACCCAAGGAAACCTAGCTAACTGTGATCTAAAATACATTTCAGAAATAATCCAGTTTGGGACCCTAGCTCAGTGCTACGAAGTCCTGGAAATTGTAGTTTATTGTGACATCAGAGCTCTCTGACAGAGAAGGCTAACTGTCTCACAAAACTACAGTTCCCAGAATTCCCTAGCATTAAGCCACGGCAGGCAAAATAGTCTCAAACAGGGTTATTTTTGCAGTGCAATTTGGATCTCTGTCTTCATCACAGCTTGCTTGTTCCATTCCCCAACCTGAATCGGTTCAGCTGCCTCTTCCCATTCAGAATCATGCACATTCTTGGAAGAAAAATAATGATAAGAAAATCAGATTGTTTGCATTCTGGTAATCAGTCACTCTAAGTAATTGCCTAAATGTAATTTCTAGTCCCCACCTAGAATAAACCTGCTAGATCAATTACAGAATACTGCAGTAAGTCAATATGTATGTAATAGCCACTGAGGTCTGCTCAAACTGGTACAAGCATTTGTATTTAGACCTAAGAATATTGTCTTCCTTATTTTCCTATATTGCTACTTTTGTCAAAATTGTGTGCTAAATCCAATTCCTTGTCCATACTACAGTAAACCCACCAAATCAATTGCTAAGTAGTAAATGATTTATTTGTTTTTCTTTGTTATGTATTCAAGTCAACTACGATATATAGCAACCCTATAATGGGGTTTCCTTGGCAATATTTATTCAGAGGAGGTTTCCATCACCTTTCCTTAAGGCTGACAATGTGCCTTGCCCAAGGTTGACCAGTAAGTTTCCATGGCTGAGTAGGGATTCATACCCTAGTTTCCTAAGGTCCATGTTGGTTCTCTGCGATAAATCACAATTTCCATAATTTCCATTGATACAGTGGGTCTACTTTAGCTAGCACTATCATTTAGATTTAGACCAGCATGTAGGAAAAATAACTGCTTAAGATAGGCTTGATGAGGAAACGTTTGCTTCCCAAGATATCTTGAGCATCAGTTTTTGTTGTTTAAAGGGAATTGCTTGAATTAAAAGTGTTTAAAAATGGTATTAGCCTTGTAGTGAGATAGTACTGTATACTCTGAAATTACTGCCAGCATTTGTGCAGTTCCTTAATTTACTCACTAGATGGGGATCAGAAGCAACATAAACGATACTGCTCTCCTCCCTTCTCTTTACCTTAATCACTTTCCATACCAGGAAAAAAAAATGAAAACACATGATATTGATTCTCTCCTTTGCCAAGCACTTAAACTTCTTTTTCCCCTCCCGGAAAGATTAATGTTTTTTCCAGGATCTTTAGGGAGGTTAAGCGAGAAAGAGTTGGTGTTGAATTATGTCAGACTGTTAAATCATTACATGCTATTGTTACCACAATTATTGTGCTGTTTATTTTGCAAAATGAAAGAAAGGTTTCTCTGCCACATGTTAGTAACCATAAAGGGAGGAATAACAGCACAATAAAATTAGATTATTATTTTTGTAATGGAGACGTCAAGCTAGTGTGTCCAGACTGTACCTTGGAAGCAGCATAGAGTTACAGAAACCTCCCGCTTGACTCACTTTCTGCTTTTACCATTTTCTCTCCCATAGACTCAAGGCTGCTTGGCAGGAAAAAGATGCCAAACCCATGTGAAGTTTAATAGCGGTGGTTATAAGTCTAAGTTATAGGGAGAGAGGCAACGAGAAAAACCGTGGCTCCTAGATATATGAAGATCTTTGAAAGTTTTCTAGTTCACAAAATAAAACTGTGGCAAAATTACTGGAATATGCATTCAGTTGCAAATTGATAAATGTTTTTTTCCTGATGGGAAAGATGAGAACTAAAATATAAAAAAAACCAGATATGGTAAGCATCCATTTTACATTGTAGACTAGTTCAAATGTGGCAAATTTCCAGTAAGAGAGCATTTTCAAATAGGGGAAAATAAGCTATCATTATTTCACGCATATATATATATTTCTTTTTTGTTCCAAAGGCAGCATTGATTTTTTTTTTCCAGACAATGTTTCCCACCCAGGTGTTTCGCAGCTGCCACTGTCCAAGTCATTGGATACAGTGGATAGATAAGAGCTGCTGGGGAAGACTAATTTGTATGAAATATACAAGTATTATCTCTTCAGGGAAATAGATGTATGGGAAATGTATATTATCAATGAAGGATAACATGAATCATGCTTACCTACTCCAGAGAAAAGAAATTCAATTTCACTGTAAAATTATAAGTCAGAACAATTGGAGCAATAATACAGCAATCATATTATCATTGCACAGTTAAACAGGACAGAGTAGTGAAATGGCATTCCCCCCTCTTCCTTTCTTCCCATCTGGGCAGTGTTAGGGATTGAGAGTTTGTTGCTTGCACAGATGGGGTTGAAGAGAGAGAGAATGCTGTATGGCTTTGCAGAGCTGTAAACTGCTTCCTCCCTTGGCTCTGGCTTTCAACTGGGTCAGTGTTTTTTTCCATAGGAAAAAGATTCCCTGCCCTATGTCTAAACATGAGTAATGGCATTATGTGTGTGTATGTGTGTTGTTCCTGCCTTTTGAAGCAGCAGCATTTTTGTCTCAAGTTAACTGCAGCAGGAAAATTGTTCAGTGCTGCACTGTTTGCAGACTCTGTATACTGCACAGGATCAGGAGGTTTAGTTTCATGACATGAGACCTTGTTTGAACCTAAACAGACACTTTTGACAAACTTTCTCTGCAGAGGAAGCATGACTCATTTTATGAAGTGATACTTTGCATCCAGTGTCAGATTAGTGTCCTGTATCCAAAATACGGATCCTAGAAATATTCACCAGAGGGAACCAGTCTTCCTAATTTTTCAAACCTGGAAGAACAAATAGAATTTAAAGCCTTCCAGTTATTTTCCTCCTCCCTCATGCGTCTACATGACTACAGTTGGGGAAGAAATGCCATTCAGTTTGTTATGAACCTACCAAATTTCTTACTTCCCAAATCAATATGTGAACCTAGGAAATAGTTGTGCCGCTATATTTGCCTTTTTATTGATATCGTGGTACACCTTTCAGCAGTGCAAAAGTATACATTAATGAGAACTGCTTGCAAAAAAAATGGATGTTAGTGGAGAAAACATTTCCCTCAAAATCATCAGATAAAGCCAAACTGCATGCAAAAGTCCCTACAAAATGCATATATTAGAATTAAATAATATCAAAATGTTTATCAATGTCCACATATTATTTTTGTGTGCCTTCAAGTTGTTTCCAACTTACGGTGACCTTAAAGTGAACCTATCATGGGTTTTTCTTAGCAAGATTTGTTGCTTTGAAAAATATTTGAAAGTATACAGAAAGATTTGTTGAATGATGAACAGGACATAGTCAGCCCTCTGTACTGATGGGCTAGCAATCTGTGGATTGGATAATTTGCTTCATTATCATCAGTGGTGGCATGTGCATGCATGTATGCCGATACAGCGATGTGTACGGTCGGCATCCGTTAATGGAAATGGAACTTGAGGTTCCACATTTTTTTTTACTATTCACTGGGGGAAGGGGATCCAGAACTGCACACACACACACACATACACCCAATATAGAGGGCCAATTGTATTTGTAAGCCTGCATATAGTTTTCTTATTTCTTTCTTATACCTCTATTAATAGTTTCTGATATGTACATCTCTTGTAAGATACAAAATTATGTCCATCAAAATGAGCTATGTAACTGGCTGTTTGGTTTCCATAATGCATTGTTAGAACCATTTGTTGCTGTTCTGCTGCATACAGATTTTTTAGAATCCTACTTGGGAGGTAACACACCACATAATAAATCTATGTATATGTGTAATGTACCTCTCTCTTCCCCCCCCCCCCCCGCCTCTCTCTCTCAATCTCTGAAAAATCAGTGTCGGAAGTATGGCCTGCAGAAAGGCTGCTTTTGAACTATTCCTTTAAATATAGTTAGACCTGGTTCATATGTGCACATGAACTTATTTATTTGTTTATTTATTTGTTTCATAATGCTTCAGGAAAAGGCTGTAGTTCAGTGCCTGAGCACATTTTGCATCTCCAGATCAGTAGTGTGGGTTTCAGGGGAAAAAAGCAATGTTCTGAAGAATAGTTTTTTGTGGAGCTTTTGGGCTATGTGGCCATGTTAGAAGAAGAGTTCCTTTCTGATGTTTCACCAGCATCTGTGGCTGGCATCTTCAGAGATTTCTCTGAAGATGCCAGCCACAGATGCTGGCGAAATGTCAGAAAGGAACTCTTCTAGAACATGGCCACATAGCCCGAAAGCCCCACAAAAAACTATGGATGCCGGCCATGAAAGCCTTCGACTCCATGTTTTGAAGAATGCTACTCGATTTAGCATGTTTCATTTAAAAATTATATCCAAACACATTCGAAGCTTTATGTGGAAATTATTTTATTGGAATATTTGTAATAATCTAAAGAGAACAGCATTATACTTCTCTTATATTGAATGAAAAATACTACACTGGAAAGAGTGCTATTTCTTAAGACACATACCTAAAGATATGTAGCTGACACATCTGATCAGTTCTGTTTCAAGTTGAGAAAGAAACTGATTCAGAACAACTAGTTGAACATTTTGTCTCACTAGAGGATGGATGTGAGTTTGCAGCTACAGGCAAATTATAACATTTTGTCTTGACTAACTGAATTTGGAACAGACAGAGAGGCAAGGGATTTTGTAAAATACAAACAAGTTTAGCAGTCTGTTTCTCTGAGTGTTAGGGTTTATCAATAGAAGAATAACTAGACTTTCATATCCTATATTTACCCATCTATCATGATTGATTGCAGTACTGTACAACAACCCAGACAGCTATGAATAAATGTGTGTTCTTGTGTGTTGATTTTTTCCCATGAAAAAATACAACATATGTGCTCCAAATAGGACTTGGAAGAGATTCCTTCCTGAAATCTTGGAAAATCACTGCCACACAGTGTAAACACTACTGAGAAAAAATGGAATTCTGAAGCTGCAGACTCACATCCGTCGTCTAGTGAGACAGAATGTTCAACTTAGCTCTTCTAGGAAGAAAGGTAGCCATTTGGAAGGTGGGGATTATCTTTAAGAAAAGATAAAAGGATTGAATGATAATGGTATATATAATACGTTTTAGGTGTGAAGAAGCAATTAGGGAGCAGTTTTTGTTCCTCTCCCAGAATGCTAGAACCTGTGGTCATCTAGTGAAGGTTAATGGTGGGAGATTGAGAACAGATAAAAAGAAGGACTTTTTTGTACAGTAAGGTCCTATACAGATGAGGAGGAAGGGGTGACCAGAGGCTGCCCCTTTCTCCCCTGGATCGTGGTTGTGCCATCCAAACAGTGTGGCCACCATGTGCCTGGAAAAAGGAGCTGCAAAATGTGGCTCCTTTCTCTGCCACTGCTGAGGTGCCATTAGCACTCTGGAGTGGCGTGGTGATCTTCTTTGTGTGCTGTGCCATTTCAACATGGTGCACGAGGCACATTGTTGTGCACACTGTGTAAATGGCACCTTGCCAAAATGGAGCCCGGACAGCATGGTAGGGCTCGGGAGTGTGCGGACGCTCCGCTCTCCCGAGCCCTACTTTCGGCCCCAGGCCAGCACTTTGAGCTGATTTGTACTGGGCTTAAGTTAGTTGGTTTACAGGATTTGCTGTTCTGGAATGGATTAATGGATGCTGCTCTAAGATGTGGTAATGCTTAGCCAAATTTCTTTTAAAGCATTCCCTTATGAGAAAAAGGATAAGGCCAGAAATAACCACTAGTCATGTTGGATGCATGCTACCTCTAGTTTCAGAGGCAATATGTTTCTGCACACCAGTTGCTGGGTGGGGAGCACAAGTGGTAAGGTGCTGTTGTCTTCATTTCCTGCTTGTGGAATTCCCATAGTCATCTGGCTGGCCACTGCGGGCAAAGAAAGCTGGTGTACAACTTGTGAATTCAGTCTTACTCCTGGTAAAAAGGAGAATACCGTGGATTTGAATCCATGAATCCATGTTCTTTCAGCATCTCAGTTTGGATTGTTTGCTCATTGTCACATTAATTCTATCCATTGTAAGGGAAGGAAATAAACAAGTGCCAATCTATGTTAAAATTAAGAAAAAAAAACACTCATTTAACATTCTGATATATTGAAGATTATTTGATTTAATTACCAGACGTACAATAATTATGCCTCATGTTCTGGTAATGAATATTGGCGCATGGCTCACAAGTGCCTTGAATTTAATTAGCATTAATAGAATTGATTGAATAATAGAAGGATTAAAATCTGCTCAAGACCCAAAACAGTGAGATTTATAGCTCTTTGAATAAATATTGGCCCCTAGGATATCAGCTCAATTAATCTTATGACTGACCTTCTCTTAAATTGGCACCTGAATCCATACAGAAGACTCAGTAAGTATGTTTGTAGCTTAGTTGCCCACCTCTTTTTCCTTGTCTGAAAAAATCGATGAGAATATTTGAAAAGTCTCCGTATGGATTATAACCAAAAGACTCTCACAGATGCTTGAAGAGATAGGACTAAAAAGGGACAAGAAGCAACACAATTATTAAAGTATGACCCTATTCAGGTGTGATACTAAGTGCTGAATGCTGTACACACTTACCAGTATGCAAAGGTGTATTGTAGCATCTTTGAGACTAATTGTAGCATCTTTGAGATGTTTTTGTATTTGTTTTTGTATTTTTGTATTTATGTATTATGTTTTAATTCATTGCTAATTTAATCTTATTTTAAGGGGTGGGAGGTTGGGATTGGGTTGTTTCAATTTTAACTGTTAATGTTTTAATTTTTTTTTTTGTACCCCACCCCAATTGCCTGTTCAGAGGGGCAGGCAATAAATAAATAAATAAATTGTGCGAAAGAAGTTGTAACATAAACTTTTCCACACATGGTCTACTTCTTCCGATACAATCTACAAAAGCTTATACTACAGCTTCTTTTGCACAGTTAGTCTTAAATGGGCAACAAGATTTTGCCTACTGATATAGAAATAGCAAATACATTTCTATGTCACTTATTAGCACACTTAAGCACTCACAATTTGTAAACCAATTACCTCCAACAAGCTGGGTACTCATTTTAATGACCTACAGAAGGATATCAGGTTGAGTGGACCCTGGAGCCCTGCCTAGCATTGAACTCACAACCCTGTGGCTGTGAATGGCTGCAGTACAGACATTTAGCCACTGTGCCACCAGGACTTGATATTACATCTTGATAATCCAGGCTAACATGGCTATGTCTCTGAATTCTGTATACACATATATTAGATTAACTCCCTTGGAATTCACTGCTTTTTTGCTTCTGGGTAGATACGCATAGGATTGCATTATTAATCATAGGTCCATTCTTTGTTATTTTGATAATTGCTTTTATTGTGATTTGTTGCTATAAAACAACTTCTACATAAACAGTTAGAAATAAACACTTCTAAATATGAAAACAATGTTAAAAGGTTTTTAAATAAAAGATAGAAGTAACTCAACCCAAGTACTTGAAGAGTTTAACATTCATCTTGGCAGAGGTGGGAGAAATCAGTTTATGTACCTTTCTGCCATTGTTGCCTCTTCTGTCCCTAAACTAGTTCTCCGACGACATTGGGAATGCTGTGTTACAGCCACCAGATAAAAATCTGGCATATGGAAAGTAGTAAACACACAGCTGGATAAAACTAGAATTGACTTTGAATAAGATTTGCAGCATTTTATTAATTTTGCCATAAACAGCAGCAGCTGTGCTGAGAGAGATACTGTGTAATACTGTGAACAGCTTACACATCATGTCCTCATACAAGCTCCCTGACACTGGTCCTGGTTGGAATGGTTAGAATTACAGCGTACTATAATACTCTGAGGGATCGGTTTAATACATCACAGAATTATGGAGTTGGAAGAAACCTCATGACCATTGAGTTCAACCCCCTGTTAAATGCAGGATCTCCAAGAATGCTATCAGGTTCATCCTCTTTTTGAAGATATCCAGAGAAGAAACCCTACCGCATCTCTAGCCAATTGGTTCCACTGCTGAACCACTCTTCCTGTCAAGAGGTTCCTTTTAATGTTCAGTTGAAACCTACTGTCCTGTAACTTCAAACTACTAGAACTGATCATCTGGGGGGCAGGAGAGAACACACCTGTCCACTTCTTTCTGTGATATCCCTTAAGAAATTGAAAGAGTACAATCATGTCATCCCCCAGTCCTTCTCTTCTCAAATTGAGCATGCCAAGCTGCTTCAACATTTCTTCATATGTTTTGTTCTTTGTACTGTTGATCATCCTTGTTGCTCTTCTTTGAACCTGCTCCAGCTTCTCTATATCCTTCTTAAAGCAGGGATCCAGAACTGAACACAGTACTCCAGATGAGGCCTGACCATCACAGAATATAGTGGGACTGTTACTCCTCTTAACCTGGAAACTATACTTTTATTGATTCAGGCTAAAATAGTATTTGTCTTCTTTGTTGCAGAATCAAACTGCTGCCTCATGTTCAATTTATGACCAACAATAATCCTATGGCCCAATAATCCTATGCCCAAATGAACATGGAGAATGGGGGTAGTGATTTGTGTTTTTGTTGAGTTTTGGCGAGTTGTCGGTGACATCCTGGATACATGTGCCAGGAATGCAGCATACGTCCTGATTCATCTTGTCAGCCAGGCACATACATATCCCTGAGCAATGAGTCCCCAACCAGCAGTGCATTTCTTTTCTTATTCTCCCCCCACTTTTCCTAATATCTAGAAAGTATTAAAAATAAAAGTGTTCTCTTATACTAGCATATATCATAAACCTCTGTATGCTATCTCTATTTTTTTCCCACAAATCTCCTGTTTTTTTATAGGCAGTGGGAAAGATTCTCTATATTTCAGATCTCTAATATCATGTGTGATAAACTGTAACTCATCTTAAAATATTAATCAGTAATTAATCAGTGGTGAACGTTTATTACTTTTCATTTTTAATTATAATATTTGGATTAGAATTTTCTTTCATAACAAAAGTTACTACTCTTTTGTGTTTTAGGGAAGCATGAATTGTAATTTTTTTATTGGAATAATAAAATATTTAATGGGAACCATATAACTTGTGTTTAATAAAACTGCTTATTGGTAATACAGCTATAAAGAGACTTCACATCCCATCTGGTGAACAGCTTTTGCCTTTTAGCAAGTATATATATCATGAGTATCCCATGGACATGGTACAATGATCTAGTACACTTTTAGGATGCATATCTCTTAACTGAGAATGGATTGATTCGAAGATAATACTTGGTGCTCCCAAAATTATTTTATAATGCATATATGTGGGGAGAGGTATGTCACAATTGTCCACATAGAATTTTTACGGACAGCCTTGAAACCATACACTCTCATGAATTTGACGTGAGAATAGCCAAAGAAAATATACATAGATTGACCTGTTCCAACAGAGACTTTTTCATATACACTCGTCTCTCCGCATTTGCAGCCTTGGCACTCATGGTTTCGATCATTCGCGAGACTAAGACTGTGGCTCCTTCCCTCCCTTCCTTACACTGTGTCCCTGATCCGGCCTTTCCTGGAAAGGGCACCATAGCCGCGTTGCTGCGGCTTGGCAGCGCTCCTTTATGCTGCGTCGAATGCAGCGCTGAAGGAGCACCATGATGCCGCAGGCCATGTGGAGCCATGTGGAGTGTTATGGTGCCCTGGGGGGGGGGAGCAGAGTCGGGTATGCATCATGTAGACATGATGCCCCAACTCCACCCCCAGGCTAGCCCAAAATGCCGGTCTTTACAGGGCCATATATTCTATCACAGATGTATAGAAATGTTGTGGAGCTCCAGATGCTGGACTACAAGTCTTATTGTCCCTGACCATTCTCTAGGGAATTAAAGCCCAGTAATGGAAATTAAAGTCCAGCAATGTCTAGAGGAATTAAAGCCCATCAATACCTTAGCTCATTCCAGTGTCTTAGCCCAATCTCTACCTCTGGTCTAAGAACATATGACCTATAAAGTACTACACAGCTTAGGTTCAGACTATCTGAGAAACTGTATCTCCCCATATGAACCTACCAGAGCCCTAAGATCTTCTGAGGAAGGCTTTCTATTGGTCCTGCCACCATCACAGGCTCGCCTAATGTAGGTACGAGAGAGAGCCTTCTTGATGGCTGCTCCCACCCTCTGGAATGCCCTTCCGCAGGAGGCTAGGTGGGCCCCCTACCTCCTTGCCTTTCAGCGGCGAGTGAAATAATTTTAATTTAGGCAAGCTTTTAAAATAAAACATGACAGGGTGGCTTACTTTGGGCAGTGTTATGTTTTTACTTTTGTATGGTTTTTATGTTAACGTATATTGTTTTAATAGATGATTTTAATTGTTTTAAATATTTTACTGTGATGTTTTAAAATGTTTTTATCGTGTAAGCTGCCTTGGGTCCCTTCCTGGGAGAAAGGTGGCATAGAAATGAAATAAATAAATGAACAAACAAATAAACAAACAAATGTAAACTGGTTCACACTTTATGATCGGCCATTAGTTACTTGCTTTAAATAAGCTTAGGGCCTAGACTATATATATAAGGTGTTTTATTGCTGTCTTGCATATCCTGCGGCATAGACAGTCTGTAATATTTGTTTGCTGATAATGTTTTAACATAGGTATGGGCAAAGTGTGACCCCCTGAAGCTCCTCGCCAGTCCATCAAAACACTTCACCCTCCCCATTTTTAAAAAAAAATAAATAATGTTTTTTGGTGAAATGCCCCCGAACTATTCAGAAAGCCACCAAATATGTGAAAACATTCATAATACCCCCCTCTATCCCAAGAAGCATTTAGAACCCAATACTGTTTCAACAAATCCCATTTTCCTCTGCAGTCTCTCTCAAAATTAAAGAAGCTGTTGCCATTTTGAGAGGGACTGCATATCAGAATGAATAATATATTTGCTGTGGAGAAATGTGGCCCACAAGAGGGGAAAGGTTGGAAACAGGAAATGGTCCCTTGGCCAGCACAAAATTGCCCACCCCTGTTATTAAGAGAAAGAGCAAAGGATGTGAAAGGTGGATCTTAGATGGTCCTTTAAAGTAAGACTTAGAAATCATATCTGGTGAGTTTTTTGAAACAGAAAAAAATTTCCTCCCATCCATTTAATGACATAATAAGTGGTTTGCTGCTTTTTAAAATTTAGCTTTGAGCATTCTAGCAGTTTCTGTGAAGGTCAATGTGGCAGTTTAATGCTAGATGCAAAACAAAAAAAAAAGTTTCAGTTTGCCTTCTTTTCCAAGCTGCTTAAAGCAGAGGAATAAAATATCATTATAACTCTTTGATCCCCATTGCATTGCAAATCCGGCAGGGGGTACGCATGTATCTGACATCAGATGCTAGTTCAGGTGATGGCAATAATAAATAGCTGAGAACTGTTCATATCTCAAGGGACATGTTTTCCCCCCTATAGTAGAACTGTGTCAGTTTTTTAAATAGGAAGCCATCAATAATATAAAATTTCCCACTGAAATGTATATTTTCACATTGCAGTGTGATTTTTGTTCCCCCAAGGGAAAGAACAAACTGCATACAAACTATAAAAGAATTCTTTAAAACTCTTTCAAGAGGATATGTTTCTATTTGATTCCTTTTTGGGGGGATTCTAAACACTAAACTTAGAAGAACAACTTTTTGCATTACAGCTTCCAAAATGCCCCTGTCATGCTTGCATTTGTCATTCAGATATGAGAGTTTGTTTTTGCTGCGGGTTTTTTTTTTTTAAAAGCTTCCCAAGTTCTCCTCCTGAAGGTGTATTTTAAACAATGTTTAAGCCTCGTGATCTACAGGTGGTGTTTTAAACCAATGCTACTCATAGTGGTGCTCTATGGACTGGTCTTGGTCCTTGAGGCTGGCTGCAAATCCCTGCATTGTTTGAAGAGGGGGGAATTGCCAGTCTTTCACATCAGATACTTCGGAACTACTAAGTTTTATTTCTGTATTAAACAATGTTTTATCTCATAATCTATAAAATTTTGTTTATGCTTGGGTGAGAAAACAGTGGGGAGAAGCTACCATCTATGTCAGTGTCTGGCAACCTGAGGCCCTGGGGTTGTTTGTGGCTCTTGACCTACTATCAAAGTACTACTGCAGACAGTCAGGTCAGGTCTTTGCGACAATGATTTGTTTTTTCCTCAGCAACTTAAGTGGGGAGGAAGATGGCGGATGGGAGAAATCAGAGAATGGATTGGGAGCGAGGGGAAAGAGGATGGCAGAAGAAGATGGATAACAATGATGGCATCACCTACTTTTGTCTCTGATCCCACTATCACAAATTTCAGACCTGCCCACCTACAAAATGTGACCCCCTCCTAACAGAAAGCAACAGTGACAGAAAGTTTGATCCTCCCTGATCTGTGTTGTTACCTATCTGAACCTGACCAAGCCAGAATCCCATCTGTAATTATAACTGATTGGGGAAATACTGAGGCACCAGTATATTCCTCTTAATAATATCCAGTAGCTCCAAAGAATGTGGAAGCGGTTACAATTATTTTGACAAATGCATGTATCTCTCCATTTTCCTGTACAGTACAGCACAAAGGGAATTCTAGTGCAATCATGTGCAGCAGTAATTTATTAGTGGTTTAGGGATGTGGGCCCAGAACAAATTCTAGACAAAAGAAAAACATGTTTGGGTTTTTACAGACTGCTTTGGCAAAAGGACCAAAGCTGCAACGAGTGCCAACATTTGGTATTTCATTTGTACTAGTCAGGGTGACAGCTGACAAATGACCTGGGTTTGGTTTTAATTACCACCAAAGGAGAAAAAGCCTTTGCATTCATCTGCAACCAATTTCAAAATGCAAGAGATACACAAGAAAAATATTTGTGGTATTTCACTTGTCTGCATGATATTTTTTCAAACAAGTAAATAAACAGTTTTAAAATCATCAAATGGTGGCCTCTTTAGAGGTTATCTTGAATTTCTAGGGTTGAAAACAAAAATTAGCCACAGTTGCTTATAACAATGTTGCCCTTTATTTCTGTTGAATATATTTGTACAGTTCCACTGAAACTTGCCATTTCCAGTAGAAAATGATGATAGGATAACTGGGTTGGATTCATATTCATCATACTTGGAGTAGGTCCATTGAAATTAATGGAACATGTTACTCATGCTTATTTTAAAATTCCATTGGTATCAATGGGTCTCCTGTTTCTGAGACCAGACCACAGTTCTACTTATTTTGCTGTGTTATATTATAGGATGGAAAAATCTAGTTCCATAGTCTCCCTCAAGTACTCAGAAATTAATTCTGGAGTGGATACAGAGAGGTATGCTTTAACCCCCAGGACGCAGGACCACATTTTTATGTAAACTGGTGTAAATGATTTCTTCTTGAGATATTATTCAAACATGGGTACAATTATCTTTGGGATTCTATACTTCTCCACATTTTGCAATGCAGTTCTTAGCCAAGAAATTACATACAAAATGCATATATTAGAAATCTTGTATATGAAAGTGAATGCTATTTTCATGCTTTAAAAAATAGCTACAGTTTTCCCATTTCATTCTTTGTATGTAAGAATGATTCATTAATGTGATATGCACATGTAGCAAATTGTGAAGGACTTCAGGGCTGAACAGACCGGCATTTAACAATGGCCTCAGAGCAGAGTGGGGGCATGAGGGCTGCACAACGCATGTTCCAACTCCACCCCATGCTGTCCGCCTGACCACACAGTGGACAACATTACAGCACTCCTTTGGTGTGGTGTTCAGATGACGCATGCCAAAAGGAGCGCTGGAAAGTGCTGCTGTGGTGGCAAAAGTGCCCTTTTCCCAGCATCAAAAGGATCTGCATTTTGCCATTCTTTTTAGGGCCAGAAAAACACCAGATTGGGACCACGGCATGTAATTATTGCAGCCCCAATCCAGCGAGCAAAGGGGTGGCGGAAAACAGCTCCAAAGGCGTGGTCTGTTTAGCCCCTTACTTGCTGCAACTTTTTGAGTTGAATCATAGAAGTTACACTGTAGTCGCAATTCTGTTAGGGACATGCCCAAGTTTCTGTGACTTATGAATCATAGAACCATAGAGTTGGAAGAGACCATTGTGTCCCACCTCCAACCATGCAGGGATATACAATCAAAGCAACAGATGGCCATCTAGCCTCTGTTTAAAAACCTCCAAAGAAAAAGACTCCACCATGCTCCGAGGGAGTGTGTTCCACTGTTGAACAGCTCTTACTGTCAGCAAGTTCTTCCTAATGTTGAGGTGGAATTTCTTTTCCTGTAGTTTGCATCTATTGCTTTGTGTCCTAGTCCCTGGAGCAGCAGGGAGAAAAAAGCTTGCTTCATCCTCAACATGACACCCCTTCCAATATTTAGACAGGGTTATCACCTCTTAACCTAACCTTCTGTTCTCCAGGCTAAACATACCAAACTCCCTAGGTCCATCCTTAGGGAGATGTCCTTTTTGGGGAACTTTAGTATTCCCTTCCTTCCACCTCAGCACCTGAAACTCTTCCCTGTTTCGGCTTATTGAAAAGCTCCTGAAACTGCCTGCATGGCCATTCTGTTCTTTGATGTGAGCAGGCAGGCTTGGAGAAGTATCTGTCTATGTTCCTATAGGCACACATGAGATGGCATCATCAGTGACAAGATCCACCAGGTTCCTCCCAGGTCTCAGTACAGCTGCAATCATTGTGCGTCTGCCAATAGGAAAGTAGCTTGACACTGCTCCAATGTGCCTGCTCATTGCAAAGCACCAAATAGCCATGGAGTCAGGGGCTTATCAATAACTCAAAGACAGTTAGATTGTTAGATGTTAGATTGAAGCCTATGTATATTTTCTAAATAATGAATTGTCCATTTCAGTAAAGCTGGTGAAGCTAATCCTGAGTTTATTTAGTTGGTTCATTGAGTTTGGTGGAACTTAATCCTCAGAAAGTTATGCTTAGAATTGCAGTCACTGTGTTAAATCCTATTGTTAGTTCCTATGAGAGTAGAGATGTGAATAAATAGGAAGTGAATATGCCTGTGTCTCATTGATTTAGGGAATGTACTCAAGATGGGACTGGCAATTGGATTTAACCCACAGACTAGAGTCCTAAACACACTTGTTAGTATGATAACACTGCCTGATGCATATTTGCTCATATGTAATTCCATTTTGCTCAGGGGAGTGGATCAAGGCTTCAGTCAGGCTGAAATGATTGAAATCAAAGGAGCTTAAGTTAATCATGACCCATGAAATATTTAATTTTCATTGATTTCAGAGGGTCTTCTCTAGAAGTGACTAAATTTGGATCCAGCACACCGAATACATTGGAGACTAACTTCTGAGTGCCCAGTGCCATAAGGCAGCTCAAGTAGGAAGTTAGGGAAATGTTATATCATTGGAAAAAGCCTATGAGGCAGCAATGTTCCTGAATCATTAAAAAAAAAAACATAGTTTTTTGTGGGTTTTTTTGAGCTATATGGCCCTGTTCTAGAAGAGTTTATTCCTGACGTTTCACCAGCATCTGTGGCTGGCATCTTCAGAGAATACTGGCATGGATGAAAGTAGGTATATATATATACTGTGTGACCCTGGGTTGGGAGGAGTGATTCCTATATTAATCTGTGTATTGGCAGGTTCTCAGGGCGGTATGCAAAGGGGGGGGGGGTAGCTTCTGCTTAAATAGTAATCATTGTCGGCTGGGAAAGCCCCTGACCCTGGGTGGTTTCTCATTTGCATTTGCTAAGTCCTGATTTTGCTATTTTGCAGGACTGGTAGCCAAACTTTGTTTACTTTATGGTTGTTGGCATGGTCCAGAATTCCAGTGTTTTCAAACAGCATTTTATGCCCTAGATGGTTTATAACATGTTCTGCTACTGCTGATTTTTCTGGCTGATCTAGTCTGCAGTGTCTCATGTTCCTTGATTCATATTTGAACACTGCATTTGGTGGTCCCTATGTAGACTTGTCCACAGCTGCACAGTGTGCAGTTAACTCCTGCGGCCGTGAGATGGTCTCTCTTCTTCTTTGCTGAGCGCTGCATTTGCTGGCTTTTCTTGGTCAGATTGTAGACCATTTGGAGGTTGTGTTTCCTCACCACTTTCCCTATTCTGTCTGTGACTCCTTTGATGCATGGTAATAATACCTTCCCTTTGGGTGGTTGCTTGTCTTCACTCCTCTGGGGTTTTCTAGGTCTGGCAACCCTTCTAATGTCTTGAGCTGGAATAACCATACACCTGGTCAGGAATAAACACTTCTAGAACATAACCACATAGCCCCAAAAAACCCACAAAAAACTATGGATGTCAACCATGAAAGCCTTTGACTTCACAGAAAAAAAAGACCCACCTTACAGGACGGGATCAGAATTTAAAATGACCTTAACAAATTAAAAGGCTGGGCCAAAACAAACAAAATGAATTTCAACAGTGGCCATAGCCATTGATCCAGCATGGTGTTTGTCTAAGAGACCAAGCTTTGAATCCCTCCTTCACCACAGAAACTTACTGGATGATTTTGAGCAAGTTCCACTCGCTCAGCTTCAGAGGAAGTCAGTGGCAAAGCTCTGAACAAATCTTGCCAAGAAAACCTTAGGGTATCCATAAATCACAAATGACTAGAAAGCACACAAGAAAAACAAAGCCATTTGTTAGTCTACACAAAAAGCATAATTACTGCATTGTATTCTAGAAAGTATACTGCAGAGGTTTTGTGTCGTGGTTTCTTTCATTTCCATAATCCTAAAACCCTGTTCTTAAAAATGTATAAGTGATACCGTTAGAAGAGTGGGCAAATTCCTCCTTTGAATGAAAAAATAAAAGTAATCCAAGATAAATTTTGCCTTGCACATTTTATCCCAGTCATATTCACTATAATGATGCTGTTTAGTTGGTAACCTCTCTTGAACTGTTTGCTTTGTTACAAAAATATCCTCGTTCTGTGACTGTTGAGACAAATGGAAATTTTCATGATGCTCAGTCCACTATTACTTTAGCAGAACTCTCACGAAGATGCAGGTGATTTTTACTTATTTCCTTTTACCATATATCTTCCTTTTTAAATGAATAAGAAGGTTTCCTGCTGGAAGTGAGCAAAGGACCAGAGTCAGTAAGGTATTGTTGATCTATTTTTGAGTAACAGCTTGAATTCATTTGAAATTTGGAGCAATTTGATAATAGATTTATAAAATGTTATGCTCGCCAACATGCCAGCATTCATTCTAGGGCCTGGGGACACCCTATGGCTTAGTGAGACACTCAGAAAAAGTGGCAATAGATTAGTCATCTAAAGCTGCTCATTTTGTACCATTTTATGGGAGTCTTGTGAATGCAGGAGAACTGTCTTGGGAGATTGCCAGTATTTTCTTGCTCTTGTATGAGATAATATTTCTTACACTTGTTCAGTGTAAGAAATGGTTCCTTCTCAATCCATATGAGAGTGTGTATATTCTTAAGATTAATGTGATTCACAAAATGAAGGCTAGAGAAAATGATTTTTAAGTGTTCACTCTACTTGAGAACCTTCTCACTAGATGATACTCCATTTCATCTTGTAACATATTTTGCAGGAGAGAAAAAGCCCCTGCAGACTGAGTGCCATTCTCATCACACAATTATAGCACTTTGAACCATTTTAGCTGCCATGACTTCGTCCTTTGGAATCTTTGGATTTGTAGTTTAAGGAGGAGAACTAACAATTTACATCCAGGAAGCACTAATGCCTCATCAAACAATCCAGTGATATTTATTTATTTCATTTTTATGCCAAAAATAACTAAAATGCACACCAAATATATCAGCCTCCCCATCATGATTATATATTAATAATTATACAGTGGGCCCTTCCCTAATGCAGGGGATCCATTCCGGACCCACCACTCACCCGTGTAAGAGAAATACCACAAATGCTTAAGCCCCATTGAAAACAATGGGGCTCGTGCATGCGGCACATGCGCCATTACCGCTACTAGCACGCAGCTTTCAGCATAAGTGGAAAACCACATATGGCGCACACATGTATGATGTGGGCATGCTGTATATAAGAACAATAATTATTTATTTATTTATTTATTTATACCCCGCTCTTCTGCCCTAAAGGCTATCATTATTTTATTTTACATCAATTTTCAATTGAATTCAAAGGAACTAGCTCCCAGGTAAGTGTACAGAGAATTACAGCTGAAGACATTTTCCCAGTCTTTCCTTGGATATCTTGTAACACCATTCTTATTATCAGTCTCGGGGCTTTCCCCCCTCTTGTGTTTCATTTCAGTAGAAATCACAAGGACAATTCTGGTTGTGCATCACAATCTGTGAATAGTTGCCATGTATTTGATTCATGTGTGTGTTATGTTGTGAACTTTAATTAATATCCAGAAAATGTTTCAGCCAGTAATAATAGAAAAATAAAATCAACTAGGCATACTGCAAAAAAGACAAATGTGAATTGAACAGAGGCAGACAAAATAGAAAATAATATATGCCACCCTTTTGAATCTAAAATTGATTTTAAGCCAACAGTCTCTTGTACGTAAGATTCTAAAATAGTGAGGTGTGGAGGTATACGTTTGGTCATCCTGGGAAATATATTGAGTAATTTTCTGACATTTATATCAAAATTAATTTTTGAGGTTTTGTCAACTGAAATCATCCCGTATATGTTGCAAGAGAGATACAGTGCTATTAAGTAAAAACAGGCAGCATCATATTTCTTCTGTAGTTCAAGAAACAGACTCTGCCACCAGCTTTTTGAAACCAAGTAAATTAGTGCAAAATCAAAGTTGGCAGTATATTTGTTCATTTCAACAAAGCACCCCTGAGCAGGTTGAAGGGAGGCTGTGTTTTTGAAGGTTAGATGGCCAGTATTTATTTTCTACATAAATGCTTGGTTTGTCAAACTAGGATTTCCTGTGCTTATGGAAAGACCTTGATTCTGCTACCATTGGACAGATTTCTATGTTGTGATTTTTGTGGCTTGTCTGTATTTTATTTATTTATTTATTAGAGTAATAGCACCCCGAATATTAATGCAGTTTATTTGAATGGAATAGACTTCCACATAAATGAATTGGGATCACACTCTGCAGTTCTAAAAACAACTTTAACAGGAGATAAGTCACGTTGAACTCAATATGACATGCTTCCAAGTAAACCTTAGGATTGCAGTACATGTTGTTCTAAGTTTGATTTGGAAGACAAAAAGCAGTGGGAGCCATGACTTTTTCCTTAGCCCATCCCTTGTCTCCTATCAGAAATGTTAAGTTCTGTGATGGTGGGAATTGTACTCTACACATGCTTAGAAAGTCTTCTAGCTATATTATTACTTGGTTTGTATCAATGCTTAGTCCTAGCATTAACAACATCCTTACTAATCTCTGACTCAGATTAAATTCTTATTGTTCGCCAGCAACGAAGATGAGTTAAGGAAGCAGGCAGAGAGAGAGAGAGAGAGAGAGAGAGAGAGAGAGAGAGAGATTTTCCGATTTCAGGTTTTCACAAAGCAGTGAATGCAGACATAAAAAAAAGAACAAATATAAAGTCATTGTTCTTAAGATATATTGCCTCTAATTAGCAATATTTAAAATCTTCACTACAAGAATAAGGTCCAGCTTGGATGAGATGATGACGACAACAACGATGATGATAATGACTGTTATTATTAAACTGTACATGATGATGGAAGTGCACAAACCTCAGGGAAAGAAGGAGAATGAATTTTGGAAGAGAACTCCCAACCACTGAGAATGCGATGTTCTTGGTACCATCAAGCTAATATTTCCTCATAATAGTAGCAGTTACAGTAAATAACTACATGATTGAGCATTGGGATGTAGTGTGGAAGCCAAAAAGATGTGATGAACTCAAAAAGAAAATGTAACTCCCCATGAGACTGGGGAGTTAGCTAGTGTTACAATGTGACTAATGTGCCAGGAAACCACTGTCTGTTCAACCCACTGATGCACTGCATTTTGTTCATATGGTTATCTGCTAACCTTGGCTTTACGCAACATCCTTGCCTTGTCCCCCAACAACCATAGTTAAAACTGAACTTGCCACCTTATCACCACACCCACAAAGTTTTGTATTCCTATGGACATTTTCACACAAAGACTGCTATTTAGGTCTGTCCTGGACTTTCAACTCCACCAAATGCATCTGGGGAAGTAGTCTCAAGTCTATAAAGCTTATGCTGCCAACTTGTATTTTTCTGCCAGTTTCGAAGGTGCTGAAAGATCCCTTTGCATACTTATTTTCCAGACTAACATGGCTATATCTTTGAATATTGTTTAGAATTTATCAACATTTTGGAGATGAAGATATATATGGTGTCAGGATGGAAAAGGATTGATTCTCATCAAAACTGCCATTTCACACTTCACTATGAGACAAAGCAATCTGATTCTTTGTCTTATCAATGTATGTACCTTCAGAAATCATTATTCTGAATACATCTCTTCTTTCATTACTTCAGGTTGCCCCTGTCATTAAAGAGAGAATGGTGAAAAAAGGCAGCATGATGTTGGGATACCAGCCTCATCGTGGCAAAGTTAATTTCTTCCGCCAGGTAATTATCAGCCCCCAGGTGAGCCGTGAAGACATGGATTTCCTCCTTGATGAGATCAACTCACTTGGAAAAGACTTATAGTTGATGTTCTACAACATTATTCCCTCTGTGTGTGTGTGTGTGTGTGTGTAGACTTTCAAAATTAAAAATGTCTATTGCAGAAGCCTATTGGTAGTAGCCTTGGGGCTGATGGGGTCTGTATGGCTGCAGACGTTTTGTTCACTGAAGTGCTAGTTAGTAAATGTAGTGTTGACATCATCATTTGTCCATGATGAGTTGCACACTTATTTTCATCTGTTAGGTTCTCTTCTACTTGAAACATTATTTTCTATAGAAGTCAAACTATTACAATTTATTCTTCCCATCTTTTCTGACCTTTTGAAAACTAATTGAATACTGTTTCAGAATTACAGTTTATATCTCTGTTGCTCAAATGTCAGCAAAGTATTTCTGAAGTATTTTAGAAGCATTTTAAAATTAAAGAAATTTTACAAATATATATGTATCTGTGGGTGGATGGATGGACGGATGGACAGATGGATGGTGCTGGAGGTGTATTTTTTATGGTGTGTGGCTATTTAAAGTAAGGGTTACTGTAGTGATTAATCCATTGGTGTGTTTCTAATGATGTAAAAAGTTATCAGGTTTTATCTGAGCAGAATATAAACTTGGGAAAGATAATACTAAATATAAGGTAAATGCATTTTGAAATGTGTTCATAAGTTTTAAATAGAGACATAGCGGTGAAGCTGAAAAGACTCATATTGGCTTCTTTTGTTGTCTTATTCATTTATTACAGAATGTTTTAGCATATTAATGATCATTTTTGCATTACTGTAGGACGTCCAACTGCAAAGTTGAATTTGGATGTTACATTCATGGTGTGATGTAATAATTTTTGGAAATCTGTTTTACCTGCTGCTATCAGTTCTGTACAGCAAACAAATATATGCATAACAGAATTGTCCAGCTTTGCTGTAGTGGTATTTTTTTTGCAGCATTTTTAAGTCTAATGAACACCAAACTCCTGGATTTTTCATTGACTGTTTTAGTTAAATGTAATTGATAACTTTTCTGAATAAATCCAGACTCTTAAAAAAAAAAAACATACAGCTTCGACTGCTGTCCATTTCTTAAATTCCAAATGCTCCAGCTTTATCTGTGCAATCCACACTCCAATATTTTGCTGCCTTATAAAAATGGAAAGAGTGAATATTATTGTGCAACCTCAGATTCTGCATTCTTCTTCCATGACTATGATCTGAACTCCATTTGCTGCTTAAGCCTCACAGGAGAGAAGGCTACGTGGAGGAAAGAAATATCTAGAAGATAGATCCCAAAAATAAGGGTAAATGAGGAGCAGGAGAAAATATAGCACCTTCACAAACATACAGCTTCATTTATGTACCACTTCATACTGCAGTGTCTAAGCGGTTTACAACTGTAAGCTAATTTGCTCCCAACAATCTGGGTACTCATTTTAGTGACCTCAAGCTTAAGTCCTTTTGCTGGTATTGAACTCGCAACCTTATAGTTTTGAGCGAGTGGCTGCAGTACAGTCATTAAACCAATGTGCCACCATGGCTCCTGACAAGTTGGCATGATAGAGTCCTCTAATTATTATAATCAGTTTGTTCAGTTTTAAATCTTGCTCTTCTTCCAAGGGGGATTCATAACAATTTTTCAAGGTTGACTAGTCTGCAAGAGTGTAACTAGCCCAACACTTTCTAAGGACAATCACCGCTGAGTAGGAATTCCAGGCCAACTGCCCACCTTTCTGTCCACTCTACCACATACTAAGCTAAGAAAAATTTGTGACACAGAATCCGCAATCAAGGTTGCCTACAAGCTTGGCCAGTATTTTGTTTCAGGGTTATTTTCTGAAATGGGATAACTGGGAAAGAATGGGATAGGTTCCCCAAAAAGGCTCACCAGTTCAACATGTTTCAGTGAGCTTGTTATCCAAAGTTCACAATATGTGCATGGGAACTGAAACAACCAGGACAGGTAAGCCTTGCATAAATGAACAAATATATTTCAGCATTTTAGCGACAACCTGAAAGCTGCTTCCAAATTAGATCCTGGGATATTTTTTTCATTCTTTCACAGGGCTCCACTTTCCATTTTGGTGAACTGGAAGCAGCTGTATCAGGTGTCCCCTTTTCTCCTCGTTTTGCTGTTTATGCATGCTCAATGAATTATTCTAAAGGCATTTGCTGGTTACCTTGTTTGTGGGAGGCAGACACACACAGCTACAGCAGAATTGCCTAGAAAGGAATCTTCTTTCTCTGCTCAAACTTTTATTCCATTGTTTACTAGAAACATACTGTTGCAACCCAACACCATATGTCTGTTTCTCTCACCCTATTCCATTTTTCTTTCAGTGCTGATGTTGCTAAAAAAAACTGAGTTAGAGAACATGGAGAAAAGGGGGCTGGGGGGAATAAAAAGATAATGAGCTCCTTAAAATACAAATGAGACTTTATTTGTTTTTCGTTGATTGTCTCTTGAGTCAAGTTTCTACAACATGACCACTTCTAAGTAAAATTTTGACCTTCCTTTTTGAGTACATCAATACAAGGCTTTTGAACACATTTGTATAGAATTTGTGGGTTGTGTGTGTGTGTGTGTGTGTGTTTT
The DNA here is from genome assembly GCA_034509955.1 of Urosaurus nigricauda. Taxonomy (NCBI): domain Eukaryota; kingdom Metazoa; phylum Chordata; class Lepidosauria; order Squamata; family Phrynosomatidae; genus Urosaurus; species Urosaurus nigricauda. The sequence continues at coordinate 77,276,848 of JAOEGL010000006.1, forward strand.
TTTTTGGGGGGGGGGGAGGGAATTAACATTGGATTTCAATACATCATTTGTCTTTGAAAAAGGTGTGTCATTCATTTGTTCTGTATCAATTAATTTCTGTGTTCCTTCAAAGTTTCGGTAACTATTGGTTAAATATTAATCAGTAATTCTTTGTGATGTTGTAATTAGGCAAGAACAATTGGCTTATTCATGTATCATTCAAGTATACTGGATATATAGTTTTTTGTTTGAATGTTGTACATTGAGTATTATATAGGACAGTGCAATTAGAGATTTCTTGTTTTGGAATACTATACTCCTAGGTGTTTTTGTTTTTTTTTAAATAATATGCTTAAAGCATTACCACCTTCTTTCTGAAGGTTTCAGTTGCTCCTGGTTTTTGTAAAAATAATATGAGAATGCAGTCAGCCCTCTGTATCCATGGATTCTGCATCCATAGATTCAACCATCCATGGCTTGAAAATATTCCAAAACAACAAGAATAACAACAAAATGGCCCAAAGCAAATTAATTTTTCCATTTTATATAACACTACACCATTGTACATAATGAGATAAGCATCCACAGATTTTGGTATCTAGGTGGGGTGTCTTGGAACCAAACACCAGCAGATACAAAGGATATACTTTATTAAATTCTCCCTCTCTCCCTCTCATATTTTCTTTCCTTCTCAACTGATATCTCCCTTTTGTCTTTAGAAGGAAGACATTCTGGGTTGAGGGATCCTGGGAGCTGCTGTTCAAAACTTTTGACTCTTACCCCATCTTCCATTTTCTAAATTTGCTGACAACAGCACATAAATCAATGTGAAAGTATCCCAAGTCTTTGCTAAAGTGAATGCCCACTGTGCAATTCCACTGCTGCTAAAGCTAAATCTTCATTATCTGACTCCAAAGTGTGTCCCATGGATCCACTGGTCAGCTGGGAACTTGGGAGTGTAGAAGTCTTGATGAGTAGGCTTTTCTGTTCCCTGAGTGGAGAGAGTATTCTGATTAAGTCAGGCCTGTCCATTTCGATAACTCAAGGGCTGTTTGGATAATAAGCATATACTATGAACCACTGTGATTCTTGGATACAATGTAGGATTGCAACAGCTTCAGCCAGCCAGGCTCTTCTCCTTCTCACTTATCCCTGTGGATTTGAAATAATGTTATCCCTTAATAATGTCGACAAATCCAGGCAGGTTATCAAACTCTGAGAAATTATCCAATCTCCAGTCTGTCGGTTGGCCAGTATCATGTGCAGGGATGGGAGGATTATTACTCCATGCTGAAATAATGTAATTGCACATAAATTCACTAGGTCATGATTAAACGTGCTAATTGCAGGCTGGGTGCAACACTCAAAACTGCTCTAGTTGGCAAATGCATTGTGTACCTCGGGTGGAAGGGGATAAAATGGAGGATTCTCTCTCCCATTTTTAATTGAATCAAGTCATACAAAATTGGATACTTTTGTTTCAAACATTAAATTACCTATTATTGCAAATTAGTAACTAGAAAATAATTAGACAGGAGTCATATTGAAATGCAATAGAAAAACAAGGCAATTTTGAATGCTAACAGGGAAATTAACAAAAACAGGTTTGGGGGTAATCCAATGAACATTTCATACAGCCCTAATTGACAATATGCTAATTCCTCTATTGTGAAAGAGTGAGTGATTTTTGATACTGACGGTATGCAAAATCGGTGTGCTAGATCCAGACGTAGGCCCATGCAAGTTAGTTTGTAGAAATGGACTTTGCCACCCCAACTCCTCCTTACACAAGGCACTCCAGCACCCCAAAAATCTTCAGAATAGATTGGAAGAACCCACTGAAAAGTATGTGCTGTGGAAAGAGGTGCTTTATCCCACTTAGAGCAGGCCTCTTCAGATGAAGAAGGGGAAAAGAGAATCAAAATAACAGGCTCCAGTCAGAGAAAGCATGCAACCCTATCGTAGCATCAGTAGAATCAGAATTCTGTCCAGCCAGCCCCTTTAGATCAGGAGGAGGATACAGGGGTATTTCATCCTCTGGAACATCATAAATTAAAATGCCAGTTGCAAAGTGACAGAAAATGCCTGCTCTACTGTAAAAGGAAGACAACCAACAAAGCCAACAGATTAGGCTGTTTTACTGCTAGCTATAAATTACTGTTAGCACTGCTGTAAACAAACAGCTTGCCTTGCAAACTTTTTTGGCTTTGTGGATCTCTGAGCTCCAGCATATACCTTGAAATAATCTTTCTGTCGACTCCCATCTTGGCTTTCATAGAATGATAGAATCCTAAAGTTGAAAGAGACCACAAGCGCCATGTTCAACCCCCTGCCATGCAGGAACTCTCCATCAAATCATCCCGAACAGATGGCCATCCAGCCTCTGTTTAAAGACCTCCAAGGAAGAAGCCTCCACCACTCTCCGAAGAAGTGTGTTCCATTGTCAAACAGCCCTTTCTGTCAGGAGGTTCCTCCTAATATTGAGGTGGAATCCCTGTTCCTGGAGCTTGCATCCATTGTTCCAGATCCTGTTCTCTGGAGCAGCAGAAAACAATATTTCTCCCTCCTCAATATGATATCCCTTCAAATATTTAAACAGGGCTATCATATCATTAGACTCTGTTCAGGACTGCTTTTCTCATTTGGATCTCAGACTCAGACTGTGTATGATCTCAAATTGTCCTGGTTTTCACATTGTTTGTTCCTGTGTATTGTAAGCACACTTACCTGGAAACTTGTCAGCCTTCAGAGGACCCTGAAAGTTGAGCAGATGTGACTTCCATCTATAAAGCGCAGCACATAAAAATGTAAGAGGGATAACAAATGGAACCAAAGTCTTATCTACTCCAGAGTTATGCACCATTTGCTTCTGGAAAGCCCGCAAGCATGACACAAATGCAGCAGCACCCTCCCATCCATGCTCTCCACCTGTCCAGGTTAGTATCCATTGATTGATATAGCGTCCATGGAATTGTCTAAACCCCTTTTAGATCCAGGTTGAGTGCCACTGCTGCATCTTTTAATTGTTGTGAATGCCAGTTTAAAAGTTTGAATGTACACTCTGTGAACAAGTACTGTACTGTATTACCTTTTTCTATGGTATTGAATATCCTGGATCCAGTGCACACTGATACAGTGACTTAAATACTGATATGAAAACTAAAGTTTATATAGTTCAAAATCAAAATCTCTCTCTCTCTCTCTTTGTCCCCATTGATTTACATAAGACTTGGCTTATTGCTTTCCAGCACATTGGAAAGAGGGATAATGGTTTGCACCTTGAAAAGCCAGGTCAGAACTTTATTATAAACAGCATGGCATAGGTTTAGTTAAATATTAACTAAAATATTTTAGGTGATGAATCATCTGCTTTACCAAATATATTTGTATATTATGTAAACCTGAGTGTAGTGCCTATACTGAAGGAAGTGTACAATAAGTCCCAATTTAAAATACAAAAGTTGTCAGACATTATTAAAGGTAGAGGTTGCCAAGTCGTGCCAACCATAGAGGGCGGTGCTTATCTCTGTTACTAAGCCGAAGAGCCAGCATTGTCAGAGACTACTCTGTGATCATGTTACCAGCATGACCACACAAAATGCTGTTTTCCTTCCCACCGGAGTGGTACCTATTTATCTACTTGCATTTGCATGCTTTCAAACTACTAGGTTGACAGAATGTGGGACTTGTTATTTCCATCATGCAGCCCCCCGGGCCTCGATCTACCAACCTGCAGATCTTGCAATCAAGAGTCAGTGTCTTAACCACTTGACCACCACATCCCTTATACATTATTAGCAGATTGGAAATAATTTGAAATAAAAGGAAAGCTATTAATGATCTGCACACATTATTAGCAGATCATTAATAGCTTTCCTTTTATTTCCAATTGTGTTAACAAGTGGAAACTCAAGCGCCTCAAAAAATAAATCTGTCCTTATCTCTTAGTCCTGCCAGTAAAAGTTCACCTCTTCCAATTAATCAATCAGCTCTGCCTGATTAAACCAGCTAAATGCTGATATTCGTTAAATGCTGATTTTCATTAAATATTGATATAGGAAAACAGAGTTCAGGTAATTCAGAAGTAATGTAGTGTGCACTGGGGAGCTCCTTAAAAGTTTTCATCTAATTCTTGTCCTGGCGGACAGGACATTTCATTGCAGAATTCACACAGAACTAGCCCTATACATATAAGATGGAGACAGTATTTGTGGGTTCAATATTGGACTATGACTCTTGACACCAGGGTTCAAATCTCTGCTCAGCCGTAGGAAAAGAAACATACAGCCAAAGTAAAGGCCATACACAAGGACATCATCAGACAAACAACACAAACACTAAAAAGATTATATAATCAGAAGCAAAAGATGGGGAAAGACTGTTTTGGTGGCCAAGACTGGACCAGGCGCTGACTGTGGCACAGACCACCCATTACTTATTTCAAAAATCAGAGTGAAACTTCAGGAAAAAACAAAACTAAACCAGTCATCATATCAAAATGTGATCTAAACTATATTTCAATAGAATTTATTATCAATATAAGGAACAGATTTGTACTACAGTGGGTCTTCCCCTTACATGGGGGATCCGTTCCAGATCTCCTCACACATGGGGAATTCCACGTATGCTTGAGCCACATTGAAATAAATGGCGCTCATACACGTGGTGGTGTGGTGGCACAGCGGCGTGCGCACCATAGGTGTGTATGCCATTACGCCTTCTGGGGCGTGCCGACTCTCCTTCCGGTGCAGCTTTCAGCATATGCTGAAAGCCGCGTAAGATGTGCCTCTGTGTGACGCGGGCATGCTGTACTAAGCACAATAGACCAATAACTAGAAGAACTATGGTCAGAAGATAGGGACATACTAAAAGAAGAATGCAGACAGATACTTAGATAGTCAAAAAGAAAGAGAAGAAACCATAGATGTCAGATAAACTGTTAGAAGCAGTAAAAGAAAGAGAGAAGCAAAATGAAAGGGAAACAGGGACAAACTCAGTACCATGAATGATACAGTTCAACAAATGGTGCAAATAGATAAAGTCAAATACTACATTGATCAATGCAGAGAGATAGAGGACAACAACAAAAAGGGAAGAACAAGACACCTATTCCAAAAGATGCAGGAAATCAAAGGGAAATTCAAACCAAGGGCTGGGATACTCTATGACAATAAAAACAACATAATTCAAGATCAGGAAGGCATAAAAAGATGCTTCATGCAGTACACAGAAAAGCTATATAAAAGGGATTTTAAAAAATGAAGAACACATGGATCCAAGAGTCATATGAAGATTAACCCCAAATTCTTAAAACAAAGATGGAAGCTACAATTAGAGAAATGGAAAAAAATAAATCACCAGGAAAAGATGATATTCCAGTCGAATTACGAACATATATCAACAGATATGGAAAACAAAAGGATGGCCAACAGATTGGAAATGATCAATTTATGTCCCCATACACACACACACACACAAAAGGACTGCAGCCAACTATAGGACCATGTCTCATGCAAGCAAAATCCTGCTCAAAATTCTGCACTATTGACTCCAACCATACATGGAGAGAGAAATCCCAGAAGTACAAGCACTATTCAGGAAAGGAAGAGGCACTAGGGACCACATTGCAAACATGGTGGTTAATAGAGTTCACCAAGGAATTCCAAAAGAAAATCAGCATGTGCTTTATATACTATAGCAAAGCTTCTGACTGCATAAATTATGAAAGATTATGGAATGCCCTTAAAGATATGGGAGTGCCAACACATCTGAAATCTTAATGAGGAATCTTTACTCAGGACAGGAGGCCACTGTCAGGACAGAACATGGAAAAACAGAATGGTTCCCAATTGGCAAAGGGGACAGACAAGGCTGCATCCTCTTACCCTGTCTGTTCAACTTGCATGCAACTTGTATGCAGAACACATTATACAAAAAGCAGGATTGGACACAGAAGAATGAGGAGTGAAAATAAGAGGAAGGAATATCAACAACCTAAGATATGCAGACAACACCAAACTACTAACTGAAAATATCACAGACTTGGAACAACTACAGTGGTCCCCCGGTTTACGAATCCCCCGGGGAACGAAATCCACAGGACCCGAAACCGGCGGGACCAAAAAACATCCCCCGGGATGCAAATAAGAAAAACCGTGCGGCCCCTTTAAATCAGCCGCGCGGTCTGGCAGAAATAGCGGTCCCCCGGGAAACGAAGACTTCCGGGTTACGAAAGGTAATCCGGAACGGATTACCTTCGTAACCCGGGGGACCACTGTACTAAGGAAAATCAAGGAGGAAAATCCAAGCAGGCTTATTGTTCAACAATAAGTGGGGGGGGGGGGGAATGACCACATAGAATTTACACAGATTCAACCTAGACAAAGAGGAAATGGAAATAGTAAAATAATTTTCATACCTGGGATCAAATATTGATCAGAGTGGGGATTGCAGTCAAGAAATCAGAAGAAGACTAAGAATGGGGAGGACAGCTATGAGAGAACTAGAAAATATACTAAAATTTTAAGACATACAACTGAGCACAAATGTTAGACCATACAAACCATTATTTTCCCTATTACCATGTATGAATGTGAGAGCTGGACAGTTAAGAAAGTTAATAGGAAAATATTAATTCCTTTGAGATGTGGTGCTGGAGAAGAGTGCTGAGGTTACCATGGACAGTCAAACAAATGGATCCTAGAGAAGATCAAACCAGAAATCTCTCTGGAAGCCAAGATGACTAGAGTGAGGCTGTTGTACATTGGCCACCTCATGAGAAGGCACGACTCACTGGAAAAAACAAAAATGTTAGGAAACATGAAAGGAAGCAGAAAGAGAGGAAGGTCACATGCTAGATGGATGGACTCTATTAAGGAAGTCACAGGTATGAATTTGCAGGACCTGAACAGAGCAGTGGCGCATAGGGAGCCTTGGAGATGTCTCATCTACAGGTTTGTCATGGGTTGAGATCGACTTGAGGGTGGATAACAACAACTTCTAACAAAAAAGAATTCAGAACTGTATGATAACAGCTACCAACCTCTTTGGAAAGAAATTAAAAGAGAATTCGGGAGATGGTCCAACTTGAAAAGTCTGGTCAATTTTAAATATTTTTAAGAAGCTGTTGTTGACTCCAACCTAATTCATTTCAGACTGCTTTTATACTTGCACCTCCAATGATTCAAATAGTTAAATCTGTTAAAGTCATACTAAATTATATGACTGATCATAAGGACATCATACTTGGAGAGGGTGCTTTTTCTTTATTCTGTCAACAAACTAACTGGTGATGTAGGAGGAAGCTTTATTATTACTAGCAGTCCAAGTGGTGAGATTCTCCCCCATGATTCCTCTGGTTCTTCTTAAGACATTTGGTGATTTGAGCTAGTGGTGGAAGCTTTATTCTCATGAGTTCATATATTCTAATACAGAAAACCCCTTCTTTGTGAGTGGATGATGCAACTGCACCTTTGGATCCAACCACAATACCTGCAGCAGTTAATGCACAGCTACTGGAAGTGAATATTGTGAATTCTTAATTATTCTAAGCAGAAAGAAAGAAAGAAAGAAAGAAAGAAAGAAAGAAAGAAGCAGTGTCAATTTAATGAAAGTATGGTATGCAGCTCACAGTGCATGTAATTTCTTCTTCATTACTTCTGGCTGTCAATTAACATAGTCATTAAAACTAAATTCATACTAAAAACATGGGGGGAAATGGAATTACAAATGTATGCAGATTGTTCAACATAGCCTTTAATGTGCTCCTGCAAAATAATTACTAGTAATGTTTGTGATGCTGCTATGGCTGCTGTAGGAGTGGCTGTGATTATAAAAGCCATTGCCATAATTAACACAATAATTAGTTTATAAGGAATCATGTGCGGGAAGGAAATGGAACCCTTTTTACTTGTTTATTCTTTCTAAAAGATATATATTCTGCTCCTTGACAAACTCTGAAACAGCATTCGAAAGTAAGTCATGCAAAGTCATTAAAATTTATGCATGTGTTTACAATATTCATGTACCGCCCACTTAACAATTTCCTTTGGGCAGTGTACAATAAAAATTAAAATCCATTATACAATCAGCACAAAATAAAATAACCAAAGATATTAAAAAATAAAACTTAACAGTAGCAAAAATAATTTAAAAATGATCTTAAACCATGTGGGAGATCTTTAAAACAACTTCAACTGGATATGAAAAGCCATAAGAACTAGATAGGCCTTTCTGGGATGGAAGTTCCTATCAGTCTGGTTACTGACTTTCTTCTGGTAGATACCTCCTACAGAACTTGGAAAAGTAACTGTTTGAGCTACAACTCCCATCATCTTCAAATGACTGGGAGATTCTAGGATTTGTAATTTAAAAGAAATGTTTCCAGATTCTTGCCTGTATCTCATTTGACCTCAAGTGGACCTTCTAGTAACTGAGTCCAAAGCCATTCAATGCTATCATGGTGACACAGTGAAAGAAGACAAGCATTTTGGAACTGGGCCTGGAAAAATACTGATAGACAGTACTGGTGGAAAAGCACTGGTATGATATGATCAAAACAGCCTGTCTCAGTGTACAGTCTTGCTGTTTGGTATTGGACCAGCTGGTCTATCCAAACCATTGAGAGAGGCAGCCTGATATATATAACTCATTGCAGTGACTAAAACAGAAGATTGTCTTTGTAAACAATGAATAGCAGGTGCTGTATCAGGTTGACTGGAAAGAAGAAATTCCATCTGCACTTTCAGCACAATAATGGTTAAAATAGTTTGGATTTATTGCTGTTGTTGAACTGCCCTTGAGTCAACCTTGACTCATGCTGACCCTGTGGATAAGACTTCTCCTAGACTCCCTGCCCTCCACTGCTCTTCTCAGGTCCTGCAGACTCAGGCCCATGGCTTCTCTGATTGAGTCCATCCATCTGGCCCATGGTCTCCCTCTCTTTCTGTTGCTTTCTACCTTTCCTAGCATTATAATCTTTTCTAATGATTCATGCCTTCTCTTGATATGTCCAATATATGACAGCCTCAATTTTGTCATCCTGGCTTCCAGGGAGAGTTTGGCCTTGATCTGGTCAAGAACCCATCTTGGCTATCCATGGTATTCTCATCACTGTTCTCCAGCACCACATCTCAAAGGAGTTTGTTTTCTTTCTGTAAGCTTTCTTCGCTGTCCAACTCTTGCATCCATACATGGTGATGGGGAATATGATGGCTTGAGCAATCCTCAGTTTAGTATTCAGAGTTATGCCTTTGCTCTTTAGTATCTTGTCCTGCTCTTTCATAGCTGTCTTTCCCAATCGTAGACTTTTTCTAATTTATTGACTGCAGTTTCCATTCTGATTAACATCTGATCCAAGGTATGGGAACTCTGACTATTTGAATTTTCTCATTATCTAGGATGAATTCTTGCAGATCTTCCATGGTTATTATTTTTGTTTTCTTAATGTTAAGCATCAAGCCTATCTTGGCATTTTCCTCCTTGACCCTCTTCAATAATTGCTCCGGGTCTTTGTTGGTTTCTGCTAGTAGTATTGTGTCCTTTGCATATTTTAGGTTGTTAATGTTCCTACCTCCAGATCATCACTCCTGCTTCTGAGTAGCATGTTTTCTGCATACAGGTTGAATAAAAAGGGTGACAAAATGCAGCCTTTTCCAATCCGAAACCGTTCTGTTTCTTTGCAATCAGTTGTGATGGCAGCCTCTTGTCCCAAGTACTGAGTATGCATCAGTACATTCAAATGTAGTGGTACTCCCATTTGCTTGAGAACATTCCATACTTTTTCACAGTCTATGCAATCAAAGGGCTTTACTATATTCAAGAAAGTATGTGCAAATTTTCTTTTGGAATTCCTTGGTGTGCTCCATTATCCATTGTATGTTTGCAATGTGATCCCTAGTCCCTCTTCTTTTCCTGAAATCAGATTGCACCACTGGGATTTCTTGTTCCATATATGGTAAGTGTCTTTGCAGCAGAATTTTGAGCATGACTTTCCTTGTGTCTTGTAATTACTGCAATCTTTTGTGTCCTCTTTATGTATATAGAAATGCATATTAATATTTTCCAGTCTGTGGGCCAGTGCTTTGTTTTCCATATTTGTTGGCAGATTTTAACCATGCACTAACATTACTTGGACACATGTGTCCCCATTTTTATCTGTGAAATATTAGATAGTATGTGAATAAAGGGTGGCTTAAAAGCAACATTGCTCCCTGAGGCTGTATTTATTGACGTTCAAGGGTCACCATGCTCCCCACTTACTCTCAACATTGTTCACACACAAACAAAGCAAAAAAATTTTTGATTTTAAAAAACAAACAAACAAACAAAAAACACACAACCCAATGGCCTAAATCACCAATGACGAAAGACTACCCACCCACCGTCACCTGTCTCAGGCATATAAGGGGCATTGTTTTGTTTTTTTCAAAGTAAGTGAGCATCCATACATTTCAGATTTTGAAAAAAGTCTCATAGGGGTCTAAATCAGAGAAAGGAAGGATGAAAATGGAGAAAAATGGCAAACTGTGCAGAAGGGGGTAGGTTGTGGGGCTGTGAGATGTCTGTATAAACCAAAATGATGATGATGAACAAAGCAGCAACAAAACCCAAAATCGGGGGTTTGTTGCTGCTTTGTGCATCATCATCGTCGTCGTCGTCATCATCATCATCATTCCTTTGATGTGCATGGCACGTTACAACAGAATAAACATTTATAGCTAAAATTCAATACTAAAAATGCAACAGTAAAATCCAAAAAAATTTTCACACACAAAATCAAAATACCAAATAAAACAGATAATCAACTATAGTAAAAATGTAGAGCATTAATCTGAACTGCTTAGATTTGGATTTATATCAACCCTATCACAGGATTTTCTTGTCAAGATTGATTGAGAGGAAGTAAGATCAGCTCCCAGTTGGAGTGCAAGGAGGATGAGTTTTCCAGCCTCCACCTGTCAGTCAGCATGGCTTTAATGAGGAATTGTGGTGGAATCCTATCTCTGATTGTCTCACCCTCACTCGCTGGGGAGGAGAGGTTGCAAGTAGTCATCCTCCTTGAAAATTGATTAGAACATGAACAGATCTTCTTCTGATCTCACTGATGGCTGGTAAGGTGGGCTGGGGGGCATTTTATGTATTTTTACATGAGAGCCAGTGTGGCGTAGTGTTTGAGTGTTGAACTACGACTCTGGAAACCAAGGTTCGATTCAAAGCTCAACCATGAAACCCACTGGGTGAGCCTGGGAAAATGGCATGCTCTCAGCCTCAGGGGAACCACCTCTGAACAAATCTTCTCAAGAAAATCCCATGATAGGTTCACCTTAGGGTCAGTATAACTCAGATAAATTCAGAAATGAGTTGGGGGCACACAACAACAACAACAGTAAGACAACATAGTCTTACAGGATATAGAGCAGTTCTGAATCCATAACTCTTAAGTTATAAATTTGTTCATCCAATACAGAATGCTATCCATTACGTGGTGAGGAGATGGGGCAAAGGGACAGTTCCTATCATGTTAAATAAAGCCTTTTTCTGCCTTCATAGACTTTTGCTTCAGTTGGTCTGTGCTATCGGAAAGAGAGATGGGGGGGGGGGTGTTAAACCTGATTGACATGCTAATTAGAAGTTGCTAGCAGAAAGGTTTGGAACACATCTATAGGATGACAAAGCTATGATACTGAATTAATTGGAAAATATGCAGAGCGATTGCTTTACCTGATTTTCAAGGCTGAAAGAGATTAAAAGGTCATTCCCCCAGGCTTGAACTTAACATCATTCATCCATTGTGGCAACACTTGCTAACCTTGTGATGTTGAAAAATTTTGGCTGGTAATCCCTTGCAATAAGGCTTAACAACAGATATGCGCCTTTGAAAAAACAACAACATTGTGCACTCCCTTTGTGGGGAGGGGGGCTATATAGCCTCTCACTCTTCATATAGCTAGGATTAGTTGCATACTGTGGGATGGTGAGAAAAAATAATCAGGAGCAAATCAAAACATGATAGGAACATATTGCTGCTGTTCCCAGGACAACTGGCATTTTACTACAACGAGATGGGGCGGGGGGGGGGGGGGTGGCTCTAGCAATGTGCAGCTGTGTAGCCCCAAAGATGTGTATTCTTTCTAAGTTATTGTAGGGTTCCAGTATTTTGCTTCCAGGTTCTATATAATAGACAAAACAATTGTGATGTTAAATGTTGTATAGATATTGAACATTGATTATCTATTGTTGTTACCTGGTGTCAAGTTGACTTCAACGTATCACAACCCTATGAATGAAAGGCCTCTACGAGCTGCTCAGCTCAGGTCTTGCAGACTCAGGGTTGTGGCTTCCATGATTCCTTGAGTCTGTCCACCTATAATCCAGACATCTTTTCCTACTGCCTTCTTACCAAGCGTTATTATCTTTTCTAGTGAGTCATGCCTTCTCATGATGTGGCCAAAGTACAACTGTTTAAGTGGGCTTCTAGGGAGAGTTCAGCCTCGATTTACTTTACTCCATTTATTTGTCTTTTTAAGCAGTCTACAGTATCTGTAGAACTCTTTGGCACACTGCAAATTAGTTGATTTTATTCCTATCGGCTTTCTTCACTGTCCAACTTTTACAATCATACATACAAATCTGAAATACAATGACATGGATAATCCTAACTTTAGTATTCAAAGATATAACTTTACACTTCACAATCTTGTCTAGATTTCTTCGTAGCTGCCATTCTAAGTCCTAGTCTTCTGATTTCTTGGCTTCAATCTCCATTTTGATTAATGACTGAGCCAAGGAATGGGAAATCTTGAACTATTTCAATGTTTTCATCATGTACTTTAGTTATCCAAATAATCTGTGGTCATTGTTTTTGTTTTCTCAAGGGTCATCTGTGAACCTGCCTTTGCACTTTCTTTGGTAATGGTTTCATTCCTTTGCTTTTTTCTGCTACCGTGTTTCCCCAAAAATAAGACAGTGTCTTACATTAATTTTTGCTCCCAAAGATGCGCTAGGTCTTATTTTCAGGGAATGTCTTATTTTTACATGAAGAATTCACATTTATTGTTGAACGGAAAAAAATATTATATACTGTATATGTATTTATATACAAAAATTTTGCTAGGTCTTACTTTTGGGGGAGGCCTTATATTTAGCAATTCAGCAAAACCTCTGTTAGGTCTTATTTTCTGCGGATGTCTTATTTTCAGGGGAACAGGGTAGTAGTGTGGAATCATCTGCATATCTTAAATTGTTGATGTTCCTCCAGTTTCCATGCCTCCCTCCTCCAGATCTAATCCTGCTATACATATGATATGTTCAGCCTACAAGTTAAACAGATAGAGTGACATGATGTAGATTTGCATGATGCTCTTACCAATTGGAAACCATTTTATTACTCCATATTCTGTCATGATGGTAGCCTCCTGTCCCGAGTACAGGTTACAGATTAGGACAACCAAATGTTGTAGCACACCCATTTCAAGAGTGATCCAATTTTTTATGATCTATGGAATCAAAGTCTTTGCTATAATCTATAAAGCACAGGGTGATTTTCTGAATTTATTTGGTGCGCCTCATTATCCAATGTATGTTTCTCTAGTGCCTCTCCAGAACCCAGCTTGGACATTTGGCATTTCTCACTCTATACATGGTAAATGTCCTTACTGTAGAATTATGAGTATCACTTTGCTTGCATGGGAGATTAATGCAGTGGCCCTATGGTTACTGTAATCTCTTATGTCCCCTTTCTTGGGGACTGGAATGTATGAGTATTTCCAATCTATGGAGCATTCTTTTGTTCTACATTTGTTGGCAGATTTTAGTTTGAACTGGAGTAGATTCTGTCTTTGTAGCCTGAAGTAGCTCTGCTGTTATACTATCTATTGCTACTGGTTTATTTTCCCCATATACCCTGAGTGCAGCTTCCACTTTTTTTAAAAAAATGTAGGTTCATCTTTCAATGGTTCTTCACTTATGATTTATAACAAGTCCTGTTTTAGTTCATGATCCTGTCATCCTTTAATCTCTTTTATATAATTCCTAAGTGCATTGTTTCTATCATTTTTTTTTAATTCCTGCTTCATCGTGTAATGTGTTCCTCTGTTGGTAGTATCCCCATTCTTGGTTTAAATTTCCTTTTGATTTCTTGGATCCTGTGGAAGAAGTCTCTTGTTCTTTTTTGTTGTTGTTGTCGTTGTCATCTTTTAGGGGTTTTTTGGGAGGGGGTGTTAGTGGGTTTATTTATTTATTTGGCTTTCTCTCAAAATGGGATATGATAGCAGTGGGAGATGTAGCTACAGAGACATAGACTGCATCTATACTGCAGAAATAATCCAGGTCAAAACCACTTTTATTGCCTATTTCAATGCTATGGAATTCTGTTAACTGCAGTTCATTGTGACACCAGAGCTCTCTCACAGGCTACAATTCCCAAAATTCCCTACTACAATTCCCAAAATTTCATAGCTCTGAACCATTGCAGTTAAACGGGTGTCAACAATGGTGACAGACCCATAGTTTTCCATTGACTCCCCCAGGCATTCCCCATTCCTGAATGACAGAACCATCATACAAGCACCTATACTGGCTTGCTGCCAGTCTTGGCCACAATCCTTCCCTCATTTTTAAAGCAGAAAAGCACAGTTAGGAAGGCGTACTGGAACACAGGACAGAAGCTGATACCATAACCTTCATTTTGGACCTCTTTCTTTAGAAACCTCATAGACCTTGGCCTGCAGTAGGGGATTGTGCGAGTTGCAAGTCAAAAACATCTGATGGAATTACCTTTTCCTGCAACAGCCATAATGAATCTCGAGCTTTGCTTGCTGGATGGAGATGATTGCCGTCATCAACCTGAGAGTTATTCTCTGTAAATGTTCTTAAGACATTTTGGTAGGGATGGATAAGACCTCCAAACAAAACTGTAGCCTCATATAATCTAAAACATTTTATTTATACAAAAATATGGTAAGTGCTTGAACATTTGATAAACATGATTACATATGTTCACATTCCTATTTTCATACATGTTGTACAATGGAAGTGTTCCATGGAAGAAGTAAAAAAAATTCCCTTTACATGGAATAGTACGAAAAGTTAAAGAGTTGTCAGGAGCTACTGGATGTTCTCCCTCTTCGTCTTTGGCACTGCATAAGAAATATCAAGCACAGCACTGTTTTGGAGTGGAGACCCACAGTGCATCTATACTGCAAATATAAACCAGTGTCAAGCCAATTTGGCTCTCATAAGAACAAAATGAGCCCTGGTCGATCAGGCCAAAAGTTGAGGACTAGCTCTAATCTTAGACAAAATGACAACTGCCTCAGGTGACAATTGCTGAGAAGGAGCAGTGACAGCCCCATAGGTGTTCCCCTGACCCCCTAGGCATTACCCCCTCCTGAAGGACAGAACATTGTATGCTGGTTCTCTGCCCCTACATTGGCCTGCTGCCTTAAGGTATGGTGGAGGAGTTTACCCTGTTAGCTTCCACCATCATCCCAGTGTTCACAGAATTGGGGAAGGGTACCTTGGCCTTGGCCTCAGGCAGAAAAATGCATGGGCCAAAGCCCAATTGACCCTTACCAATGTCCACTTAATCCAGCTTCTTGCTTCTCAGAGCTGATTCCTCTGAGAAGTGTACAAATATGTCATGAAGACAACAGTGTTCTTGTGCTGAAGCTCTCCACCGAATGGTATTCACCAGTAGACTGCTTGTGAGCTAGGAAGTAAGATATGATGGAAAAGATGAGTAGACATAAAAATGTCTAAGGCCTGGGGGAAGGTGGACGTTTTTAGACTATAGTGCCTGGATGCTCCAAGGCAGCATAGTCATACTGACTGGGAAGTATCTGGCACCTGTAGTCTTAAAATGTAATTTATCTAAACACTGAATTTTCCTCCATGAATTTGTTCAATCCACCTTCAATATCTCCCTGAATTATGTTTTCATGGTTATCTAGGAATCCTGGGAACTTTTCCCTTCTTAGTGTTGTGGCAGGGAGATGAGAATGAATGTGGGTGAAGGACGCATGACCCAATGCAAAGTGCTAGTCTCAGCTAGAGAAGACCTATGGAATCAATTCCTGAACACCTGTTAACACCTGTGTAAATCCTATTGACGGACTGGAACTAGCATCTGCATTTAGGCCACCTGTTCTGAAAACAGTGGTTTAGATTTGAAGTGGAAATGCACACTATGTTCCAGTTTGGTTTGAAGCTCCCTGTTGGTTTGTTTGTTTCTTCCATAAATGCAGCTGATTTCCAGGATGCTACCCTGGGAAACCATCACTAGAGGTCAGTAGAACTCACCTCACTTTAGCAACATTTCAATCCCATATATACCCGTCTTGCCAGTAGCTCCACAGTTCAGTACATAGCCCGTCGCTATTAAATCTGGATTCCATTTTTGGGGGGCTTTTGCCCACTTAATGCTTAAATATTTCTAGAAATTTTTTAATATAAAAACAGACACAAAAAGCTTTCTTTTAAAAAATAAATATTTCCACCATAAAATTTTAACTCCTATGTGAATATACTTCTTCTTCCCTATTGGATACATAAAGCAAGAGTTTCTCTGGGGGAGAATTGCACATGAGAGACTTTTTTAAAAAAACTTTGCCGGGTGGTGTCTTCTGCAGATTGATTTAAACTGTGTACTGGCAACAAATTCTTGATCTCTGTTTAGAAGCAAACAGAAGGCACCTGAAACCAGATTTGGAGGTTCCTCCCCCCCAATTTAGAGTGTGGAAAAGTTACATTTTTGGTAACTCCCAGAATCTTCCAGTCGACATGGCATGTGACTATGCTAACTGGTGAATTCTGGAGTGGTACTCCCCAAAGGAAACTTTTTCCAAGCCCTGCTCAAAACCGAGACAAACTCAGCACCCTGATGATCTAGCAAAAAATACTGTTTGAAATCCCATCATTTAAAATTCCTCAAGAGGCCAGCTCCAAATCTAAATATTTTTGGAAGACTAAAAGAATGTAAGCCATGCCTGTGGGGATCAGTTTAGGAATGTGCTAGTATCGCCAGCAGCTCTGAAGAGGCAGCGGCCATAGGTTGGCTAACAATGCACACAAAAAGGATGACCAAAGACAATGCTTGCCTGTAGCGCAGGGGCAAACCTTTTCCTCAGCATCACAGAAATCCAGACACTCCGGAAGGTATTGGTGTGCTGTTCTCTCCTTTCATACTGGGCATGAAATCAAGTGTGAACTTAAGGGCTCAAGAAACTAGACATGATGTTACTAAATCCCAGAAAGGGAGGGGAGAAAAGTCTACTTTTTTTTGTTAGAATGCACAGCAAATGTAAAACATCTGTTTCAATTATAGTTTGCCCTGCCTGATTTTATAAAGCAGGGGGCTGGGAAACCTCCTTTCTTACTCTCTTCCCATATGCAGGCTATTCACATGAAGTGCAAGTTGAAAGAAAGGAAGAAGGGGGGAACTAATGATCCTTTGTACAGACATGGAAGAAAAAGAACATTACGGTTTTCCAAATTCCATGAAGGTCAGGAATCAGCTGAACAATTATTGCATAGTTGTGTGTGTGAGAGAGAGAGGGAGGGAGGGAGGGAGGGAGGGAGGGAGGGAGATTTTACATGACTTGAGCTTGGAAAAATTACTTTTCCTGGCTATGCTGTTTGGGAGCTTTTGGTAGTTGTAGCCCAAGAAAACAGCTTTGTCCAAGCTCTGAATATGGCCCAAACTTTCAGCAGTTGTGAACTTTTCTGTTCCTGAATAGCAAAAACTGAATGCAGCAATGTATACTATTTATACAGTGTAGTGTGTTACTACTATTTTCCTGATTCAGGTTGTGGTAAATAAGGCACTTCTGCTGCCAGTATTGCAAAGACTGTTCTAGCAATCCTTTTCTGTCTAAACCTTAGTTTCCTGGCAGATTCTCTGCAGAGCTTTGCTGTGTGTATATATAGATATAGATATATACATACATATATACGTAAAATTGCTCTTCCATAGTCATATACAGGCATTGATAAAGTGCAAACAAGGTTGGCATTTTGTATGATCTCCTTTGCTCAGGGAAGCACCAAAGTAGCTCTTCCTATGACACAGTCAAGGGAACTGTTGCTCTGGCATGATGGTTTGCCCATCATGGCTTCCTCATAAAGTCATTTCCTTTCCATATGAGCTGCAGCGCTGAGGGAGAGGTGGGATTTTCAGTGCTACAGAAAGTACACCCAAGACCTCTTCCTGTTCCAGGACCGTGTACACAAGAACACAAGAGCAGCTTTTCTCTTCCACAGTTTTGCTCTGTTGGTTGTTAGTTGGCACTGTTCACAGAGCCCTCCTCGGGGATTTTCTCTTCAGAGCTGCTTCTTCCAGAGAGTCTGTCCTGGTACTCAAAATCATTGAACCGCTCAGCCACACACTGAGCAGTGAGCCGGGCCTCAGGGTCATGGTCCCAGCACTCCACAAGAGTCTCACACACTTTTTGGATGCCCTGAAATATGCCAATAAAAAGGAATTGAACACACTTCAAAAACAGGAAAGGTACAGCACTGCAAGGTCAACACACACAAAGCAGGGTATTAATGTCTGCAACATGTGTAAATTCACACAGAATCTACTTACATGGTATTGGTGTCACTACACTGAGAGGATACCAATAATATGTAAGAAAACACAGCTTGCTAACTTGACACCATACGTGCTTAAGGAAAAATAGAAAATTCAAATTGTAGCAACCACTGTTGTTGCTTATATCATCCACCTTTTCAGGCAAGAGAAAATACGTTTGCACCAAAGGGGTCCAGGATTAAGAGACACATTTTACACAGAGCGAAGAAAGGCTGCTGATAGACAGCAGCTTGTAACAAACGCTGATTTAAAGTGATCTCTTCCTTTTTGTGGTAGTATGAATTTCTTGAGAGCTAGCATGGTACAGTGGTTTGAGAGTTGGTCTAGGCCTCTGGAGATCAGGGTTTAATTTCTTGTTTGTCCATGGAGACCCACTGGTTGACTTTAAGCAAGTCACATACTCTCAGCCCCAGAAAACCCCATGATTGGTTTGCCTTAAGGTTGACATAAGTCAGAAACTACTTGAAGGAACACAGCAACAACAGCAACACAATCTTCCTAGTACTTGGAAATTTACTTAAAATCATTCTAGATCAGCTGGTGGTATAACTATGCTGCTGGAAAGAAGGCAACAGCCAAAGAGAAAGGGAAAAGGCATTGGAGGTGTGCAGCAAGAATGCCAGTTCCACAGTGCCCATTTCTTGAAAGCATGGCTTCCAAGGGATCCACAGAACTGAGAGAGTTTGATAAGGCTGGCTCAGGCATTCACCTGTGCCATGGCACAGTTTATTATCCAATCCATTCTTTCCCAGGCTGATTTGGTTCTGTAGAAACCCATTTGCACAGATGCCAGTTATCAAGAAATACACTGCCCTTTACCTGCACAAAGATAATTAAACTGTTAGAGTAAAGGGCCATTGCAGTGCTATGCCCCAATAAGGTCAAGGCCTTGAACTACAACTTCTTGAATCCCCTACACATGGCTGCTCAATCCAAAGATAAGAATAATGTTTCCAAGTTCTGCAATTTCCACTGTACATCATCACCACTCAACATTGTGGCTATTTATTTTATTGCAGTGACAGATCTGTGGAATGGTGTATATATGAGTACAGACTGGCCTTTGCAAGGTCTAGAGCTGCTTTGCATATTAATGGTACTAGGAAGGCTCAAATTAAAGGGTGCATGTTGAATTGGCTGTTCAGACACTATATTTGGGAAGGACTTTCCAAATCTGGAAAGATCAAGGGAACTACAAGACATGTGAATATTCCTTCCTGCTGGGGGAAAAGAAAACCTTTCCTACTCATTAGTTTAAAAAATGGTTCTATCTTCCATGACACTAAATTATTGGATTTTTCTCACTGTGAAGAACAAGGCATATCTGGGAAATAGAATTTTTGAATCCCAGCCATCTACTAAGGAAATAGCTCAGGAAGTACAGAGTGCACATTGGCTCAATATGAATGGAAGTTCACCCCTCCAACCTCTTGTACTTCTAAAAACTTCTGGATAGCCTATAGGGCATGGGAAAAAAACATAAATTCAGCAAGGAATGGGGGATGGATTTGTCCCCAGTTGGATGATGCTCCTGAAAGGTAGCCTCACTAGACTTTGGGTAATCTCACCATCTTTACTCCCCCACACAAAACTAGAGGGTTTCTCAGCCTAACAGAGATCATTTTTATAGGGGTGCAGGGAACAGAATGGGGAGGAAGGGATGGAAAAGTCCCTTTACATTAGCTTTTTCATCTCTTGAGCTACTTAAATTGAAGCCATTGTTATCAATACAGTCAGCTCTCTGTATCCACGGATTCCACCACCCATAACTTGAATATATATATTTTCCAAAAACCAAACCTTGATTTTGCCATTTTATATTAGTGCCAATTTTTACCAAGTCATTGTATATAACAAGATTTGAGCATCCACAGATTTTGGTATCTACTGGAATCAAAGCCCAGTGGATACCAAGGGCCCACTGTAATGTAATTGCACCATAAGACAGGGCTGAGGAATCTCTATGGAATCTTGGGATATGTACTTTGTGAGGTACTTAGAATTTTCTGCTAGAAAGCTCTACTGCTGCTGTTTAGGGAATAATTTTCTCTGGCATAGAATTCTCATGCTCTCACAAAACTAAAAATCCTAGGATTCCATAGGGTGCTGCCGTAACAGTTAAGGTGAAAATGCAACTGCAAAGCTGTGTGGATATATATCAACTGTTGATGAACTATTTTCCCCACTAGCCAAGCTATCCAGGGCAATAAGGGCAGATGGTGGGAGAAACATTTTATGAACACCTGGAAGGCCACTGTCCTGCTATGCTGTGGAATTGGTTCACTGTTCAATAAATCAAAGTTTTACTTCCTGCCTTGTTTAGACTGGACATAGTGCAGGCCTATATCACTGCAGCACTTAAGTTATTTGCCTTTATTATATTAAAATAAAAACAACAAGGAAGGATCAAGATGAAAGCTATGGTGCCTATATGTAAGCGTCACAAAGTCCTGCATTCAATGCATGATTTATCAAATAGGTAAGTGTTGACAGATGTCTATGGTACAATGATATTGGGAGATATACAAACAAGTTTTAATTTTCTTCACATTGGAATTACTGACTTTGAAGTTAAATTAAATATTAAACATTAACTTGAAATTCAGTAGTGCAACAAATCTCATTAAGAAGGGAGGACAAAGAGTGCTGTGTACAATCAATTTCAAAGGTTTGTATTATGAATAATGGTTATATTATGAAAATACAAATAGGAAGAACATGCATATATTATAGTAAGGCTAGTATTGCACCAACTGTTGGTGGTTTTCAGCAACAATGGCAAAGAGCTTAAAAGGCAACCAGCAAATATCAAAGGGTTTATTCCCAGTGAATTTTCAATGACATTTGATTCATATACTGCTAAACTCACCAGATGCCCATACAGTAGATCATCCTGAACTTCCCAGGTTTTCCCCACAAGGAAAATTCATATGTAAAGTAAAAGTAAAATGAAAATCTAAACAATCAGTGTTTGTGCAGCTATAAGCACTTTGACAGGGCACATCTTAGTGATCAAGCACAAGGAGATTATAGAACTGGAAAAGTTCATTTTTGGAATTACAACCCTTGGAACCCTAGCTGTAGGATTTACAGTGCTGCAATCCTGTCATCTTTGCTAATATCAATGTCCTTAATAATCACCAGTAGTTAGAGAGCACAGGATGATCCTCTTACCTGATGGTTGAGCCATGAGCTAGGAATCTCTGGTCTCCCTCGGTCCCTCAAAACATTGTCCTTCATGCTTTCAACACAAGGATGTTCTCTCACTTTAGAACCGAATGGGGGCTCGTAATCTTTCACTTCTGCCAAAAGAATAAGCAAACACAAGAAGGTTCAGTTCAGTTTGCAAGCCAAGATCACAAAGGGCTATTCTTTTCTCCTTAGAACATTATGGTCATTCTTGACCCTGGACCAAGCAACAAGTAACAAGCACCACAACTATTTTTTTCTAGCATTTTATCCACATATAAGATTATCTACTGGTAGATGCTTATCTGCTTGAATAAGAGATATATTCACAATGATAAAGGTGGGCAAGGGATCCATTTTCCTAAATTCAAGTTTGACCTGGCACTTTTAGACACTCTTTACTGGGGAAGGGGACACAGGGCAAGATGTAGAGCAGATTCTGGCCTAACCAAAAGTTCTATAGTTGGACCTGAGGAGTGGGCACCAAACTCTCTAGTCCAGGTTGGTCCTAACACAAACAGTGCCTTGGAGAAGGAATATGTTCAGTCACCCACCACCACCAGTACATACCCATATCTGTTTTTCAGTTTGCCCATAGTGTCCCTATAGTACTCATACCACTTGGTGAATAAAGCCCTATCCAGATTCTTTTTACAGAGAACAAATGACATCAAACAGGGAACTGAAAAAGAAACATATTTATATTTTATATCCTGTCTTTGTCCCATGCATCCAACATGCATCCAAAGTTCATTAGTAGACAATTTAGCAGGAACTTCAGTTTTGTAGCTCACATCCAAAAACAAAAACAAAGAAACTTGTAGAAACTTAAAGGGAAGGTGAGGTAAAAAGATATTTGTTGTTATTCATTCACACTTTTCTGTCCCTGCTAACGGTGTCATCAATCAATACTGAGCCACCAAGGTCATCTCTGCAACTCATTACCTTGGCATCCAGAATGAATGCCCCAGTCACCTACCTCTAAGGTCTTATTTTGAGGTCTTACTTCTTTTTGCAGATGAATGAGATACTATTATGGCATATTTTGAAACAATATCAGAGAAACTCAGTTATGTAGTGGTAAGAATTTGGGAGATATGGGTTCAAATCTCTGCTGAGCTATGAAACCTACTAGGAAAGGTCTTTCTCAACTTGACCTACCTCACAAGACTGTTAAAAAGAAAATGTAAGGAGGAAGAGAGCCATGTATACATACAGTCTTGAGTTCACTGAAGGAAAGGTGGGACATAAGTGTAATCAATTAATAAAACGACACTCTAAAATAGAAGAACCCAATACAAATCTTGCAGAGGATCCCAAGGAGATAAAAATCTCCATGCATTTCTCACCTGTAAATCACTGAACCCAGGCCCAAATTGGGAGTGCTCACAGTACTTCAAGCAAATGCTGAAAAGCAATTTCTTTGTTTGTGTTGAGATCTTGTCTCAGCTCTGGAACAGCCATTAAAAAGAAATCAAGTCCAATAAAATACAAAAGGGGGGATGCATCCATATCTGCCCAAATTCATGGACTTCAGTTTTGTTTTTACTATGGTCCAAGACAATGCAGAAATAATCCAGTTTGAGACTGCTTTACCTGCCCTGGCTCAATGCTAGGAAATTCTGGGGACTGTAGTTTTGTGAGACATTTATCCTTCTCTGTCAGAGAGCAGTGGTGCAACAATAAACAACAAATTCCAAGATTCCATAGCACTGAGCCAGGGCAGAATCAAACTCTATTATTTCTGCAGTGTGTTTTAGACCTATGTTATTAGCTTCACTTAGAAAAAAATATGAGATTTCTCATATAAATGTGAAGAAAAAAACCCAACAGAAATATTTCCCCAACTCGGTGCAGCAAAAAGAGAGCTATTACAGTATTAATGTAGATTTCCATATAACATCGAAATGACTGTACTGTCTTTGAAAATGCATGTAGAATTTACTCACACCTAATGAATCTTTGGCAGTGGTAAGAGAATTTAACTTGGCTTTTTCTGTGGCTCATTATTTTTTTTCTCTCTCAGAAAGAACTGAAGGAAGTTGGCAGTTCAGAAAAGAAAAGAAAAGATGAAAGGTACTCTAAGGAATGCAGTTAAACCATAATGGCAACTAAAGTGGCAGTCCTGAAGTGCTTTGCATTGACAAAGTCTTACCAAAGCTGAAACATCTTTCATGGCTAAGGTTTGGTTCCACGTATCACTGTCATCCTAGGAATAAGTGAAATTGCCTTATACCAAGCCAGGCCATCAGGCTATCTATCTCTGTATTATTTACACTGGCTGGCAGTGGCTCTACATGGTTTCAAACAGGGATCTTTTGTAGCCCTACCTGGACACATCAGAGATTGAACCTGGGATCTTATGCATGCAAAAGGTACAGTGTGAGCTACAGTATTTCCTCAATAGTTCATACAAGTATCACATCCACAACTATAAATTTAAGATTTTTATTCTATTAGGACTTAAGTCTACTGATCTGCTATGCCCCAAGCAATACACTGTAAGCAGCCATAGACATTTCAGTAAGGTCTATATCATTTCAGTAGCACTAGCAAGATTAATGTAGCATATCAGTAACACCCTGAAGAATGCAGGAAATGATTGCAACAGCAGCCTGTTTAGATTACGAGCCTATTTTGAGTTGTTTTCAATATTTGTTTTTATAAGTAGTTAAAACATTTTGGTTTGCCAAAAGTGGCCTATAGGCAATGTCCTGACATACTTTGTGTTTACTGAATTTCAATGTGGATTTGACACTTCTATGCTTTCTTCTTTATAAGTTGAAATCTAATGGGCCCTGCACAACTTGCTGCTAAACATTGACAATCTATATATCAGATAGGCTGGATGAGATAATTCTTTATTATCTATTTTTGACATGAAAGGATGCGTGACAAAGCTGAAACACAGGCACAAAAACAGACACAAACTATATTTCCTGGAGCCAGTCTAAGGAAACAAGTGTGACTTGAAGCACAATAAAGGGCAATTTAAGAAGTGCCAAGCTTTCTTCTGAAAAAAGAAAAAGGAAGACGCTAATAACTCTCTCTCTCTTTTAAAAAAAAAACTCTCTGCAAACCTGCACACAGACTTTTCCCCCTCTATAACTCCTTTTACACGTCATGTATCTTGCATATAGGTAACTAGGGGCATGCCTACAGCACATATTTAATGTTATTTTGGTGAAAGGGAGTTCATTTTGGAAATATACCTTTGTGAAGAACAAAATAAAAATACTATGGTGGTGGAAGACAAAGGTTTGGATCCCTGCTCAACAGTGTAAACCTTCTGAGTGAACTTGGACAAGCCATTTTCTCCTAGCCTCAGAGGAAAGGAATGGCAGCCCCTCCTAAAAAAATCTGGCCAACGTCCCGCTCCTGTGATACAGTTACCTTAGGGTCACTTTAAGTGAGAAAGAACCTGAAGACACACAATAACTGAAACAACAATGCCTTATCTCACTTTTCCATACTGTTAGGTAAGTGTGGGTTTTTAAAACCGAGCAAAAATTTGCATGTGCTCTCTCATCAAAAAAAGTTTGGTTGGTTAATTTCCTAATGAAAAGCACATGTTCTCAAAATAGGCAAAAGAAAAAAGACAAGTAGCTTCATCTTTCTCATTGACTCTGATCCAGTGCCTACTTGAGGCAATAACAAGGTGGTCATGGATTTATGTGCACACACTACAAGCTTTTGAACACTTGCAAAATGAAGCATATGATATAAATACTGTTCTTCAGAAATACTGAGTCTGTCTCCCCACTGCTTCCTAAAATGTCACAACTTTTGCACTCTCTCTGTGTAACAATTTTCATTTATATTTTTATACTTAAATCAAAGGCACCATTTCAGTGAGACCAGAAAATCTTCCTGGCAATGCAGTACTGCTTAACATAGTTCAAGGAACAGAAGCCATTTTGATAGGTATTTTCCAAATCATTCCCTGGTAACCTTGCTGATTCTGACTGATGTCATGCACTGGCAACAAAAGTCTTGAAAATAAGCGGTTCTCAGAGAGCTGTCAGATCACCTTACGCACTCTGTGCTTTTCTTTCTCACAGTATCCATGCCGAGCACAAAGGCAAAATGCCTGGATGGAAATTATCTTTCTTACAAAGCATAACATCTGGCACACAGCTGTTGTGCCGACTGAAATACCAAGCTAACAGTGTAGTGAAGCAGTTCAAGCTTTCCCAAAAGCAGCATTGCTGGGTTTCTAAATATGACTTCTAAATTATACTCCAGTGAAACATCAAGCAAACTATAACCTCCTCCCCCCACACAAGATTCTCAGCATTTAACCCACCAAACAGCCTGTTTTTAAGGTCGTCTCTTCACCTGCAAGTACATTGCTATTTATAGCTTCAATAGAACGACTAAGCTCTGTGTCAAAGAAAATGCTGGCTAGAAAGGATTAAGATACTATGAACAATGCATTCAGCAAATCTTCACTTCACCTCTGCCTCACAAGGTATGGATAGAAGAACATCTGCACTTATCACAGTCTCAATTTTGAACAACATACAGAGCCCCTTTGTTACAGCATTATGCACTACATTTAAACTGCAATCTTACAAGCAACATTATGATATTTTCACTGACCAAGCACACTTTTTATACCATTGCTGTATGCCCTTCTTTTTACACACTAAACTCTGTACAGTCTCCCGTCCCTGGAATGCTGTAAATGGAGCTTTTACAACAGGAATGTGCAGCCTTTTCAGTCCCAAGAGCAAAATCAAACATCTGGAAGGGTGTAGATTCTATCCACCCTCCCACCCACAGTGATAACTGAGCTGGGAAAAGCTTTAACTTCACCCTCATTCCAGTGATCCTGTGGTGGTGGAAGGACAGTTAGGTTATGAGACCTGGGGAGGCAGGCTTGTGTCCCCCTGGGTCATAGATCTGTGCATATTAATAATAATAATAATAATGTTTTATTTATACCCCGCTCTTCAGCCAAGACTATCAGAGCGGCTTACAATTTGTTAAACAAACAGCTTCATTTACAATTGTAAGCTATTTGCCCCCAACAATCTGGGTACTCATTTTAGCGACCTCGGAAGGATGCAAGCCTGAGTCAAGCTTCAGCCCTTTGCTGGTCTTGAACTCGCCACCTTCTGGTTTTGAGTGAGTGGCTGCAGTACAGGCATTTAACCACTGCGCCACCAGGGCTGTTATTGCCTTTAGGATGAAGGGACAGAGTTTACCAGGTACAAAGGTTTGATGCACAACATTTGAAACTGTCAATTGATGTGCAAAGTTCAGCAGCTAGACCTATACAGTAGTCCCTTGCCTTACGCAGGGGGACCCTCCCCCCCTCCCGGTGTATGCTTGAGCCCTATTCAACAGAATGGGGCTCGTCCTTGTGGCATGATCATATGTTATTCAGCATATGGCGTGGGTACACTGTAATATGGAGGCCAACAAAAGATGGATGACTCAGCTGTGTGGACAGGAAGCCATTTTGGGAAACAAAGAGTCTTCACTCTTTCACTGGGATGGCACATTTATTGCAAAACTATAGTCAAGAGAACAGGACAGTAAGAGCTGTTTGAAAATGAAACATGCTGCCTCAGAGAATGGTGGAGTTTCCTTTTTTGGAGGTTTTTAAACAAAGGCTGGATAGCCATCTGTTGAGAGTGGTTTGATTGTGTATTCCTACATGTTAGGACTTGATGGCCCTTGTGGTCTCTTCCAAATCTAAGATTCTATGATTGGGCAATGTGTGACTCTTCAGATGTTGTGGGACAGCAAATCCTATTGTCCCACAATTTTATTTATGGAAACTGTTGTTAGTTGAGGTTCACTTCAGTGGGGATGGGAGAGTTAGTACAAACCGCACTCTCACAGACATTCGATTTTGCTCTTGGGATGGAAAAGGCTGCACACCTCTGCTATAAAGGTTCCATTTACAGTGTTCTAGGCATGGGAGACTACACTTGGATGACCACATGACACAGAAGAACACGCTCCTAGAGGTTTGCCCTACATCACTTGTTCCACTCACAAACATCAGAAAATTAATGGCCAATCATATATGTGGACCTTTCTAAACAGAAAGTATGTTGCATAACAAGTTCCAGGTGTTGTAAAATTATGTCAAGTCTATTAAAATGGTTAATATTAGAAACTACAGTTATGCTCTGCATCGTTTTCAGTCATTCTGACTGTATTAGCTTGTTCACTAATTAACACTATCCCTAATTTTTTTCCTATGGCTTTCACATTAATTTTTGTAACAGTTTATAGGACACAATAGCTGATTCTTTTGTTTTATCATTGTGGAATTCTAGGCTTAACTCTGTTGTTTTTCTAGCATTCTTATATTTTGCAAATGTATCGTATACTTGGATTGTGCAATGCGATGGGACTTCTACTATGGATGTTTTACTATGTCACTTTTTGAGAGGGATTTACAAGAAGCTCCATTTTTTTTAACCTAAAGTAGTACATGATTTTTCTTTGTTGATAATATGAACTGTAGGCAGCTCTGTCACTTCCTGCTGTGGTTCTTTCCCTCCACATAATTCTAATGTGCTCAAACAGAAACAGGAAGAGAGCTCAGGCATCAGCCAGGATGAGAGTCTTCCTGAGCATACAGTTCATCTGTGCCTTAAAAAGGCAAGCTGTGGAATGCAATCAGTCAGAATTTCAGAAAAACAACAATTTTTTAATCAGCCTTTCAGGCTAAAAAAATAAAAATGATGAAAATCATAAAAGTCAAGGCAGCCAATTAGAAATTACATTCCAGGGTTCCAGATTATCTACCATTGAAGCAATGAAATACATGCTTACTAAGAAAAAACTATTGGTTAACATAGCTAGGAAAGATCCTCAGGGCCAAAGGTTTCTCTCTCAACCCCTTACCCTCCTGTCACATATCAGCTTCAGCATATATATCCTGGCTTGTTTTAAGGCAGTTTTCCATTACATCCAACTGGAAACCAGTAAACCTGGAATCAATACAGGGCAGAGGAGTTAAATGCTCAGCCTCATGTTTGTTTTTGGTTTCTCAGACCAGAGTGTATGAAGCTTCCTCTGACTGGCATCTGATTTTTCCTCTGCTAGAGGTAGATTGGCTTGGGTAGGTAACTTCTATACACAGCTACAAAATGTTGGTTTTACACAGACTCTTAAGATTCTGCCAAATGGCATCGCCTGCCCCATAGCAGATGAAAAAATAATGGTGACATGAAAATCAAGTCAAAACTTATTTTAATAATCCCTTTATACAAAAACATATAAAAGCCACAGAGGAGAGAGGTCTTACTATTGCCAAAACAACAGACATTTAAGTGTCTCCCTCAGCTGCCCAGGGAGAACACTTCTACAACTAGAAAGGCCCTTTCCTCATTTGCCACTCAGCTCATATCTCTCAGTAAGGATTGCTGCAGGAGAACATTTCAGGTGAGTTCTTGTAAAAAGAGATAATCCATTTTGTAAATGGGTCTCAACCCATTTAGTGTTTTGAACATTAAAACTAACAGTTAAGCTTGGATATTCACTGGAGATTCAATATAGAGCTTTCAGACATGGTAGATGGTAGATGGACTCCAATCTGGCTCTCTATCTCTAAGCCAACTTTTCAAGTCAGCCCCATATATAACGCATTGTGATAATCTAGCTGGATGTTTACAAGAGGATTGCACAATCTTTCTGTAGAGGTACATTAGCTAGAAAAGGGTATTTCTTGTCATTAGTGCTATTTGAATATTCCTGTTAGGAGCTACATCTAATAGATTGTGGCAAATGTGGACACTTTTGTATCATACCCAATGTCTACCTGAAAAAAAGAAAGTTCCATAGACTGGTGATACAGTCCATGCTAGCGGAAGATGATGAACACTGTAGTCTAAAAATATTGGGAGTGCAACAACTTGGGGAAGCCTGGTTTATGATCTAAACAAAGCTTGGAAAAGTTACTTTTTGGACAACAATTCCCAGGGTTTGCTAGCTAGCATGGTTAATTTTGATGCAAAAAAGTTTTTTTTCAAGCACTGATCTACGTATACATTGCATGTTGGCACAAGTCTATTCCTTAAGCTACACAGTTTTAGTTGGCCCTGGAAGCTGGCCAGATAGAAGATCATCTGTAAATCAAATTGCAAACATAGCTCTTTGGAGAACGGAGCAATGTTCAAATGTTGTAAATGAATAGAAAGCATTCCGCAACCTGTATGACTAGGTTGTATTTAAGGAAGCTTATATTTTTTTAAAAAAAAACCCTCCATGGTGTCTAAAATGGTCTATTACACATACCTCCAACACCATTGCAACGGGATGTCATTTCCCATAGAACCAAAGCCATGGAATACACATCTGTCTGCTTGAAGGATTCGACATTATCCAAGTTCATTCGGGATTCCAGGACTTCAGGAGCCATGTACCTTGCTGTGCCGACCTGTGAATATTTAGAAAGCACTTAATAATGATTTTGATACACCAATTTACTCAGGAAGCTCATATAAACTGACTAAATAATATAGGGAGTTCCAGGTTCAATTAAGCAGTGAGCTGTGGCATTCACTGGGTGGCCTTGGGTCAATTTCTCTCAGAGCTTGACCTACCTAGTAGAGTGTACAGCCATGTACACTTTCTTGAACTCATTGAAAGCAAGGTTGGATGTAGCTGATACATATATAATCACATTTCTGTACATTGTATATGATTCCCCTCCCTCCCTCCTTCTCATACACAGAAATATTTAAAAAACAAAAGCAAAATCCAGGCTGTAACTCTACAGATTAAAGTACTAGGCTCATTTCTCATGGTGCACTCAGTAGGAAGCAAGTTTAACTATTGCCTTCCGAAGTATAGCCTCATTCCTTTGACAGCCGAAAAGGGATGAAAAGTCACAATTCATAAATGGGAAGTAGAGAGCAGGACTTGAGGACACTATTACTGTGGGCTAAAATCTTCCCACCACTCTCACACAGGTTTGAGATTTGCCAACAAGGATCCTGTACAGGGATGACATGCACCTCCAGACACCTCAACCCACTGTAACAGTGGGCATTAAAACTGGTATTTTAAACTTTTCTACCACTCCCCCATGCCATGACTCACCTGTCCACTGTTGGCCAGGTCGTCTACAGAAAGGGTAGGATCCAGCCTCAGTGAAAGTCCAAAATCACAGAGGCAGCAGGTTAAGTCATTTTTCACCAGGATATTTGAGCTCTTTAAGTCCCTGTGTACAATAGGCGTTTTGGGTCGGCCACAAGGTGTATGGTCGCTGTGAAGATGGGCAATCCCTCGAGCCAAAGATCCACCCAATTTCCAGAGATCTTCCCAGCTAATGATGTGTTTTATGAGGTATTCCTGCAAGTTTCCCCTTGAGTGGAAGGCAGTGATCAACCAGTACTGCTTCCCTAGATCTGTCTTGCGCTCCTCTGCTGTGAGGAACTGGAGGATATTCTCGTGTTTCAGATTTATATCAGAAAATATGTCCTTCTCAGTCTTCCAAGAGGCATATTCTTCATAGGAGAAAATCTTGACAGCCACTGTTTCAAATTGTTCTGATGTGTTTTGTTTCAATTTAGCCTTATAGACTTCAGCAAAACGTCCTTTGCCCACCAGGGTGTCCAGCTCAATGGGCAACAGTTCTGTATTATGGTTAATGTTATTGGCACAAGTGGAACTGATGTCAGAGCGGTCATCATCTAACATAATGGCACAGACATCACTGCAGTCTTTATGTTTCCTAGATTTCACGTTTTTCTCCCATGCTTTGTTTAGCTTCCTTCTCCTCTGAATACGGTAGCAGTAAAAGATAAAGATCACAGC
Source organism: Urosaurus nigricauda (assembly GCA_034509955.1). NCBI lineage: Eukaryota > Metazoa > Chordata > Lepidosauria > Squamata > Phrynosomatidae > Urosaurus > Urosaurus nigricauda. Next base: position 77,308,394 of record JAOEGL010000006.1, read on the forward strand.
CTTGGCGATCACAAGCAATGGGACAAGGCTTATTAGTGCAACTTTAGATATCACATCATTCACTTCTACAGGTGGGACTTCTGGAAGGAAAGGATAAAGCATGGCTTGAAATGAATATATGCAAATGAATTCACTTTAATAAACAAATAGGATATAAAGAACTATACAATGCTGCATGACCAAGATGGGCTTTGAACATGTGTTATTCAAACCATGGTAACTCAAATTACATTCAATGTATACTGAATGGGTTTATTTAAACTGGTGTTTGGAACTTGATATTTACCAGTGAGAGAGTATCTGCATATACCAGGATAGGTAAACATCTGCTGCCTTCCAGATTTTTTGAACTAGAACTTCTGCATGGCTCAGCTACCATGGCCAATGGTCAGTGATTACTATAATTAAAAACATCTAGAGGAGCAAAATAACCTCACAGTTTAAGCAATGCTGCATTACATTTTATTCTTTCTAATCGAAACTGGGGGCGAAAAATGAATTGTTGCTTACTTGTTGGTTCCCAATGTTCATGAGAAAGCATTTATAATTCTGCATAAAGCCCAATTTCTCATTATAGCTAAACTGCTGAACTGTCATCAACATATAGCCTAAAAATATATATAGGATTGAAGTCCAATAAAAAGATGGGATATAAAAAAATAAAATATAGCCATATGAATTAAATACTGTATAGCACAACAACATGCTTTTAGGCTATATGTTGATGACTGTTTCTTCCTGTTTCAAATATAGGAGTCAGATAATACCTAGTAAAATAGGAAGTTGGCACAATGGGGCTATTTTCATGAGACAGTTTCCTTTTTAAAATAAACCGTTAGCATAAACCTGTAGGATGTTCCATCACAGTTGGCCCTCCTTATCCACAGATTTTTTATCCACAGATTTGAGCATAAACAGCTTGAAAATATTCACAAAAAATATAATTTCCAAATAGCAAACCTTGATTTTCCATTTTATATATGAGACACCATTTGGTTGTGACATTATATTTAATGGGACTTGAGCGTACACGGATTTTGCTATCCATGGTAGGTCCTGGAACCAAACCCCAGCAGATAACAAGGGCCCAATGTATTTTCTTGTATCATCTAGTTAGTTTAGTTGACCAAGATACATACTTTCAGACTACTGCTTTCTGTGGTGCAAAACATTCTCCCTCAATAACTGAGCAAAAGATGCAATGTTACTCATAATCACAATGGAATGAGTGGCTTGTTATCACATTCCTGGGTTGCCTCTACAACTTGTCTCTACAACTCTGTTTTCATCAGGGATCTCAAATAAAGGGGTGGGAAAACTGGGAGAAGAGAAAAATAAACATCCACACAATATAAGAGAATTATCATCAGCTCAGCTGATCCAGCCCTAAGGCGACAGGGCTGAAAGAAGGAGCAAGTGGGGGGAACCCTATGATTCCCCTTTTGGCCCCATTGCCTTGTAGTTGGCTCAGCTGATCCAGCCCCAGGTTGATGGGACCGATAAGGGAAGCAAGTGGGCAGCCATTGGCCATGGCCCTTGCACCCTAGCTCACTCCCCCTGGACTGAGGGAAGGCCCCCTCTAGCCCCTGAGGCAAAGCTAGGCCCGGTGGGGTGAAAGGAGGAGGTAAAGAGGGAGGAGATGGAAAGGAGTGTGGGAGAGGGAGGGAGGGAGGGGAATGCAGCAACTTCACAAATAATCAAAACCATGTGTTCCAAAGCCATGTATTCAGAGGGATGACGGTACTGGGTTTGTTTGAGGAGGAAATAGAAGATTGGGAATGGGATACAATTTGTTACCCTCAAAAGAGGGCCCCCATAGTATATTGATTTTATTGTTGAACTAGGACTTTGTGAGATGAGGTTTCAAATCCTTGCTCAGCCTTGGAAACTCAATGGGTAAGCATGGGAAAGTCAATGGGAAATGTCCCCTGCCAAACCCTCCCCCCACACCAAAACCTATGATAAGGTTGCCCTAAGTCAGAGTCAGCTTGATGACATAAAAAGAATGAATGCTCAAAAAGAGTGTGGCTGAAATTAGAGCCCTCCACACTGCAACCGGAACAGAGGTGGGGGTCATTTTTCCAATAGCCAGAATGTAAGAAAGGAGGAGAGACACTGGAATGATCATCCAACACTATGTTGGAATAACTGGGAACTAGTTGATGGCTAAAACTGTAGAATGGAAAAATTCTTAGAGAGGACCCTCTACTTAGCAGAGGTTGGAAGACTTACTTCGGAGACTTTAAATTCTGTACTTTGTCCCACCTAAAATAGTTCCACTAGAACATAGTGAGTGTTGACTTATCAAGATAAAATTGATTGAAACATTCTGTTCTAGTTGAGACTGACAATAGGATTTAGGCCTTATATCACAAGTCACAAAATCTCTCAGAATTTTGGGCTGCAGCTTCCAGAAAGGCCACTGGCCATGAGTGAGATATTCTTGGAGATATAGCCTCCTTCCCACAGCAAGCTTTTCCAAGTTCTTGTTTCCTGGAAACTACTGAAAATTACCAAGTTAGGTGAGAAAATTTAAATCATAAAGAACGTACAAAGAAAGAGTACAGCAGGGTTAGGAGCAAATAATATATGACTAGGATATTTGTGGGGCTCAGAAATGGGGAGGGGTTGATCTTTGAAAGGATTCTAAAGTAAGATCTACAGTCTTTGGGATTTGGGGTTCAGTAGTAATATGGCCTCTCAAACCTTTAGTGGAATATTTTGCAACAGCTTTAATGCCAGCTGATAAGAGCAAGTAGAAAACATTTAGTAGATTACTGAAAATATTCATTTGTTTTGCATGGGCTCCCTTAATGGAAAGCTTCAACTGGGCTGCATGAAATTCCAGCATGCCAGCTGCTTGATAGTTCTCCACTCTGGTTTTTATGAACTGTCTCCATGGCATTTGCCAAGTAGCAGATGGATCACAATACTTTGCCTGCCACATACGGCTTAGAAATTGCTTGCTGTCCAGACATGATAAACATACAGTCCCTGACAAACATACAGTCAACATCACACAGGATTAAATACACACACACACACAAGGAAGGAAATCCATTGCAAACAGTGGGAAATTCCGCTGACTCCAAGGCTGAAATGGGTCTGATACACACAAATCACAGAGAATTTCTTTCCACCCATCTATATACAGAGAACACATGTATCTCTCTGGTCTGTCAAAGAAAGAGATGTGTTTTACAACTAGGCATGTCTGTCACTTTAAGAAGGAAGCTGTCACACAGGAAATGAGAAGGCAACAGGGAGCTGCAAGCAAGGATAGAGAACTGTGGAGTTAGCATTTGAAACAACTGAAAGTATCTTAGTGGTTTCATGAGCAAGCGTGTAACAGCCCACTGTTCTGTTTCAAAGGTTGTTTGAGTTAGTCGATTAATGACTCATTTTACATAGGGTTTTATGGATTATTAATGGTTGGGGTGGATTGTTGAATATTGGCTCTATGCTGGTTGTTTACTTTAAGATTGAGTCATGACATTGGTTTATTTATCATTTTGGACAATTGTATTTTAATTGGTACTGTGGGCCATGTTGAGTCAAAAAGGCAGTACTGTATGTGTGTGTATTAATAGTTGATGGGAAACACATTTGATTGCCAGCATCAGCTCTTCTAACATTCTGCACACACTTACCTAAGAGTAAATCCCACTGAAAGGAAGAAGATTTACTTCTGAGCAGACATGTGTAGTGGGTACACTGTATATAGTACTGTCGACTCTACAAATTACAAACAACAACAAACAAACCCGCCCATAAAAACCCAAATTCTGTCTCCCATCTGCAACTATTAGTTAACACATACCTATGTTGTCCTGGTACAGGACCAAAAGGCAAAGGAAGCTTTTCCCTTGCAAAAAAAAGGTGGTGTTGGCAACAATTTCCTGATCCCAAGAACAAAAACCCATTGGAACCCTTAAACAAGCAATCATTAGATCACATTAAGAACATTCCTACATGATCTCTTCATTAAGGCCTAAACTACTCCACTATACATGTGTTTGTTTTAAACAATAAAACTCTATTTTAACAATTACAGAAGGGTTCAAGTTCACTTAGAATACAGAGCTGTTTGCCTTAAATAAATAGTCAAATGTACATAAAAGATTCCACTGTCATATTTGCCCGTCACAATTCTCAACATGCTGAAAACTGAAATGCATTTTAAAAACTTCCTAAGAAAGTATATTTAGAAACTGCAGACACAGTGTCAGCAAAGAAAAGTTTCACACAACTAATTCACTTGCTTGCCTTTTTTGTTTGTTTGTTTGAGGGGATGTGGGGCAAACCAAATAAAAACTGCACACTAGTGAATCAAATATAGACAGACTTTTATTCTGGTTATGTTTTAAAGAGTCAATTGGTTCCTGTATACTTTTTTAGGGTACAATCCTGCACACAGGTAGGTTTCTTAAATCTCACTGGATTTCATAGAACTGAACGTTATACTCCCAAGGACTATGATATCATACAACCATGTAGTTCTAGCCAAAACCACAATTGTTGGACATGGATACAACTAACTGCAATGCATTATTTATTAAAAGGCATCCAAAGCCACTTTGTAGGTGCTGATGAATTATTCAGAACCAAGACATAAATATAAAATGTATCATTTTAACTTCTACATTTACCATATCTGTTGCTATTTGCTGGTAATTTTCTGGAAGAAATCAATCCAGTCTGCACTTGCAAGAATATCCTGTCCAATATACATCAGCTACCACTATTATGTTCAGCATTAGTTTGATCCTGCACACATTCTTAATTCGAACTATTAAATGAGCTGAACCATTAAATGAACAAAGTTTGAAACTATTATATTTTGGAATTAATTCTAATTCCATCTCTAAAGAAATGGCTCTATACTCTTGACTCTTCCTTTAAAATAACCAGAGTGGAGGTTACCAAGTTCCTGATAGCTAGAAGCATATTTCATAGTAGAAAATATTTACTGGGACCTTGGGATTTGGTTTCAAGACCCACCCAACCCAGTGGATACAAAAATCCATGGATGCTCAAGTCCCATTATATACAATGACATAGTAAAATAAAGTTCCTTACATAAATATAAGGATTTTTTAAATTTATTTATTGGGAGGAATATATGTTGAGTCTCCCTTATGCGGAATTCCTTTTTTAAGGAGAGCACTGATTGCTCCATACGGAGAGGGCCTAAAAAAGGTGGCCTAACAAAAGCTCGTCTCCATCTACCCAGTTGGCTAGCCACAGCCAACAGGCATTTTCTGATGTGGTCGAACAAAAACAAAGATACAAATGCACGCACCGGCCTCCAAAGGTGCAAACAGACTGACGCTGGCATGCTGGAACATCAGAACCATGCAAGATTCTGCAGATAGTGAACGTCCTGAGCATCATTCTGTTCTAATAGCCCATGAACTATCACAACTTAATACTGACATTGCTGCTCTCAGTGAAGTTCGTCTCCATGAGGAAGGCAGCCTTAAAGAACACGGTGATGGCTATATACTGTACTGGTCTGGCAAACCAAAAACAGAAAAATATCTTTCATGAGTAGGCTTTATGATTAAAAACTCCATTGCCTCCAAACTCAAAACCTTGCCAACAGGTCACTCTGATCGCATTATCTCCTTACACCTTCCGCATGTTGTTCTTTTCAGTATATATGCCCCAACTATGCAAGGCGACCCTGCGGAGAAAGACAAATTCTACTCAGACCTACGCCACCTCATACAAAAAAAAAAAAAGAAAAGAAAAGAAAAGAAAAAAAGTCCCTGCATAAGATAAAATCATTATCCTTGGTGACTTCAATACCGGAGTAGGAAAGAACTTCGAAGCCTGGAAAGGTGTTCTAGGCAAGCATGGGGTTGGAAACTGTAATGACTGTGGGTGCCTCCTGCTAGAGTTTTGTGCAGAACAGCAGCTGACTGTTACAAACACTATCTTTCAGCAGAAAGATAGCTTGAAGACAACCTGGATGCATCCCTGATCCAAACACTGGCACCTCATTGACTATGTTCTAGTGTGCCAGACAACATTCATGTCATACTCAAGTGATGCCCAGTGCAGAATGTCAAACAGATCATCGCCTTGTAAGATGCAAAATAAATCTTCATCTTGAGCTCAAACCTAAGAGGTGTGGCATCTTAAAGAAGAAACTTCAAGTCAACAATCTTCAAAAAGCTGCCATGAGAGATAACTTCCAGGCAAATCTGCAATCAAAACTTAAAGACCATCCTATAGATTCTTCTCCTACAGTGCTTTGGCAACATATTAAAAACAGTATCCTGCAGTCTACGGAAGAATCCCTTAGGTTCTCCCACAAGAAAAGCCAAGACTGGTTTGATGAAAACAACCAAGAGATCCAGCAGCTGTTGGCAAAGAAGAGAACTGCTCATTAGGCACAATTCTCCCAGCCATCTTGTCATGTAAGAAAAGCAGTCTTCCGTCTAGAATGTAGTAAACTCCAAGGAAAAGTATGAGACATTCAGAACAAGCAGTGGATCAATTTAGCAGAAAAGACACAACATTGTGCTGATCTGGGTGATTCCAGAGGTTTCTACGAAGCTCTTAAAGCAGTGTTTGGACCTACTTATCAGGTCCAAAGCTCCTTATATAGCATGGATGGTCAAACACTAATCACAGACAAAACTTCCATCCTGAATCGATGTGCTGAACATTTCCAAAGTCTCTTCAGTGCTAACTGAGTAGTCCAAGGCTCAGCTATCCAAAATATGATACAACAACTGATGAAAAATGAACTGGACGTGGCTCCCACTTTGGAAGAGACCATTAAGGTCATACAGCAGATGAAAAACAGAAAGGCTGCTGGGATTGATGGAATCCCTCCTGAAGCCTGGAAACATGGAGGTCATGTACTCCATGCTAAATTCCACAAGCTCCTTGTGTGTTGCTGGGAAAAAGGTGAACTGCCATCGGATCTCCGAGATGCAGTTATCATCCCCCTGTATAAGAAAAAAGGAGCAAAATCTGATTGCTCAAAGTATCGAGGTGTAGCACTGTTTTCCATTGCTGGAAAAATCCTTGCAAGGATATTCCTGAACAGATTAGTTCCTACTATTGCAGAAGAACTTCTCCCTGAAAGCCAGTGTGGCTTCAGAGCTAATATGAGTACTACAGATTTGGCATTTGCTCTTAGACAACTGCAAGAGAAATGTAGAGAGCAGAACAAAGGACTATGTAACATTTGTCGACCTTACAAAAGCCTTCGACATTGTGAGTAGAAAAGATCTGTGGTAGATCCTGAAACGACTAGGATGTCCCACCAAATTCCTCAAAATGATTATCTTTTTACATGAGGGCCAGCATGGTCAAGTCAGATATGGTGATGCTCACTCAGAGCCCTTTCTAATAACTAAAGGTGTGAAACAAGGTTATGTTCTTGCTCCAACTCTATTTACAACCTTCTTCAGCATGATGCTCCAAAGGGCTACGGCAGATCTTGAAGAAGATAGAATCTATATACGTTACCGAACTGATGGTGGCTTGTTTAATTTAAGCTGTCTGAGGGCTTACACAAAGACTCTAAACTATCTAGTCTGTGAGCTGCTTTTCACCAACAATGCTGCCCTTGTTGCCCATACAGAAGCAGCTCTACAAAGCCTAACATCCTGCTTTGCAATGGCTGCAGAGCTGTTTGGGCTGGAAGTCAGCCTGAAGAAAACAGAAGTTCTCTACCAGCCTGCACCACAGGAAGAGCACTATCATCCCCATGTCACCATAGGCAAATATGTGCTTAAGTCTGTCCAGCAGTTCACCTACCTGGGAATCATCATCTCTTCAGATGCCAAGATTGATAAAGAGATCGATCACAGATTAGCAAAGGCATATAGTGCATTCGGAAGGCTTCACAAAAGAGTCTGGAGTAACAAACACCTGAAGCGAAGCACAAAAATCAGTGTGCACAGAGCCATTGTACTGTCCATTCTCCTCTATGGGTCTGAAACATGGGTCACCTATCGCCAACATCTACAACTCCTTGAACGCTTTCATCAGCGCTGTCTACGCACAATCCTAAATATACACTGGACTGACTATGTGACGAACGTTGCTGTCCTTGAACAAGCAGGGATCACCAGCATTGAGGCCATGCTACTGAAAACGTAGCTGCGCTGGGCAGGGCGTGTTTCTAAGATGGAGTACCACCAGCTCTCCAAAATAATACTCTACAGTGAACTCGCCACGGGTTAGCATAAGAGGGGTGCCCCAAAGAAGGGGCGCCCCAAAGATACAAGGACTACCTGAAACAACATATCAAGCTTGGCCAAATTGATCACCAACAATGGTCTGCCCTGGCCTCAGATCAGGAGGCATGGAGATGCACTATCCACAATGCTCCAGCCTCTTTTGAGAACTCATGCCGAATGAGTCTCGAAGAGAAATGACAACGCAGAAAGAATCACAACATGGAAACATCACCAAAGGAGACTTTTTGCTGTGCTTTTTGTAACTGGACTTGTTTATCTCAGATCGGCCTTTTTAGTCATCAACACGCTTGTAGAAAGCATGGGATGAGTCTTTCCTGAATATTTGTTAGCGAAGAAAAGCCAGAGAGAGAGATGAGAAGACAGGAGACTAGAAAATGGCATGAAGGATGGAGGGGAGTAGGAAGAGAGGAAGACCATATGCCAGATGGAGAGACTCAATCAAGGAGGCCATAGCCCTGTGCCTGCAAGACCTCAGCAGAGTGGTTGAGGAAAGGGGATCTTGAAGATGTCTCATTCATGGCATTACCATCAGTCAATGTTAGACTCAAAAGCAGTTAATAACAACAACTAATCTAAAATGCAAGTGTGGTCTAACTATAATGCCGAGAAAGTACATAGGAAGTTGAAGTTATTTCATTTCATTTCCTGTTGCCCCTTGCTTGTGAAATATTTTGCCTGCCTTTCACCTTTCGCTGCCCTTTTGCATTTCTAAGATTTAGTGAGCTGTTTGTTGTTTCTTAAATGTACATTATCCAATGAAGAAAAAAGGGGATAGACTGCACTCTGGAGGATTACAGCAAATCAATATCCAGGCAGTAGTTTGTTTAACTGCATGGCTCAACAAATATAAATGGGTAATACATTTGGTCCCATTATCTTTCCTATGTTGGTGGTTTGCACATGCATCCAGCACAAGTGGTTTTTTAAAATCATATTTTCCCGGTTCATTTATAAAAATCCAACTGCTAAACACATCTACACATCAAGAAAAGCATGCCTTCCTCAGACTGTACCAATTCAGACAGCAGATTTGAAATCACAAGTTTGAACTCCCCCAAACATCTGCTAGTGCTCTTCATACAAGGTTGAACTACACTTACACATCCTAATAATAATAATAATAATAAGTATTTCTACCCTGCCTCTCCAACAATATTGATGCAGCTTACATCAATAAAATCCATACAATACAATAGAATAAAATCCCACAATCCCCCTTCTTCCTTAACTCCAAATCAACAACAATAAGTACAAACATAACAAGAACTATAATAAAATACAATTAAGATCATTAAAACAATTACTAAGATAAGAAATAGGACAGTCAATGGGATAGTCAATAGGATGGTCCGTTTCAGTGGGAGCAACTGAGTCAGGTATTCTGGGAAGGCCTGTCAGAAGAAATCCGTCTTGACAGCCTTTTTAAAGCTGTCAAGGTTGGTAATATGTTGGATCTCCTCCGGCAGGCCATTCCATAATTTGGGAGTGACAGATGAAAAGGCCCTCTGGGTAACTGCAGCCAGCCTGGTCTTTGTTGGCTCCAATAAATTTTTTCCAAATGACCTAAGTGCGCGGGGTGAATTATATGGAAAAGGCGATCCCACAGATATGTATGTAGCAAGCAGCTTCCTATTTTTGTGGGGAGGGGGTTACTCTGAAATAAATATGCACCCACTGGCCTGGATCAGGACTACTGCACATGCTGTAGTGAGATTTAATATTTTCATCTCTAGTTGCATGCCTGCCTACATGCCGGCTGACAGAGGTGAAGACTGTAAAGAGGAAAGTGACTCACACCATGGGATGATGGGGAGGGGGGGCAATATAACTGACTGATGGATTCAGAAATCCACAATTAGAGTATCTCCAGCGCAGAGCCATCCAGCTTCTACATGAAGATCACCTGCAAGGAACATCCTACCACCCCTTTAGAGAAACAGATCCATTGTCAAATTGTTCTTATTCTCAAGAGCTTTCTCCTAATGTTCAATGAAAAGCTATCCTCCTGTAATTTAAAGTCATTTGATCTAGTGTGGCAGCTGTAAACAAAGGTTTATCTTCTTCTGTCCTTTGACAGAGATCCTGATCTGGATCAGGAAAACCAGTAGAAGATAAAATTCTTCCGTATCAAGTCACAGTCATGCAGATCTTACTGTCTGCTCCAACCCCATCTCTCTCTCTCACACACACACACAGACACACACACACGGACATTACAGAAAGTAAAACCAACCATCCAACTGTTGATAGTGAGGGAAGCCTTTAAAAAAAGGGCGGAGAGATTAGGAAGAAGAAAAAGCATCTTTTATTTTCCATGAATAAGTTGTTGTTTTGACACGAACATCCAAATAATTTCTACTTTCATCCAGAAATTTCTGTAGATAAAGTTCTGGAGAAACCTTGTTTTTCTAAGCAACTGTAATTGTTTCCAGAAGTATGCACAGACATTTGTTAAGTAATCTACTACTTGCACTAATGCATCACCACTATTACTAATAAATGTGAGATTAACAATCCACCCCATCCCCGACAAATACAGAATCTTCTGTCTTTAAGTCATGGTGGACAGAATTTCACATCTCATTTTTTACCCTTCTCCTCCTGTTTCCCTCTGTGCAAAATTTGATTTTTTTTCTAGTACTAGTTGCATCAAGAGCAACTACTACTAATATTGGAATAAGACTTTGCTTGTAAAGTCAGTTTTTTTCCAATGAAATACACCACATTCAAAGTTCCATTTTCTGGAGTCTGCTTGCCAACTTTCCCCAATTTTGTTTGGCAAAGAAAGACCATAACCTAACCACCATATGCCACTCATTCTGAAGTCTTTTTTTACATTAGTGTGTGTGTGTGTGTATATACACACCCTCCTACCATCCTTACAACATCTAATAGTGATTGCAGAAGTTAAAAGATCATCTCTCTCTAACTCCGATCATGATTCATTGGTTCAGTTACAAAATGAATCATCTATTTTGTGAGGCATGTAATGAACTCCCCACCCAAATAAAATTTGGCAGTTCAAAAACAAAAATTGACAAGAAAAGCCGGCCTTAGGTTACTTCCACCGAGTATAAATAGTGTCAACTCTAAGTTTCTTTGGGGTTCTCAAGAAGTATCATTACTGACCAATCCGATTTAAATAGGGAGAACAATGCCTTCAGAAACTAAGGTTAGCAATCTCTACCTTTGCAAGATTAAGGATGACAGTTCCTTAAACTAACTTGCCTGTAGCTAAGTTTTTTCTTCTTCATTAAAACATAGTCTCTAGCCTCCTCAGGAAATTGGACCCTGCTGTAGCATTCATAATATTTTGTCTTTGAGTCCAAAACATAAATGCCTTTCTGCTATTTAGACATAAATCACTGTGTCTGAATACATCTTCAACAGTTAGGCATTTGCAACTGATGTTAAATAAAATAAAATATAATTAAATTAACAGATGGAGGAAATCAAGTGAACTAGCACCTTGATTCAAACTTCATTCATATCAATACAACCCTTCTGAAGGTCTCTGCGAATGGACCACTCTTATTTGAATTAAGTAGGGCAGAAATAACATTTACATAAACATACAGGAAACTCCACACTCCACTAAACAAACAGCAACAGTCACTATGCATGGGATGAGTGCCACATGAAGGGTGCATCTGGATGACAGTCCAAAAGACAAAATTATTACAAGCTATTATCTAGTTGTCTGGAAGAACAGTGGACCAGCTGGCCATGATGTTCTCCTCTGAGTTAAACACAGACAGGAAACCACATGTCTGATACTGTAAAAATCGTTTGTCTTCCTGCCATGGCTAACCAGGCAAGCAACCCAAAGGGGCTGTTTTCATTTAAAAGGAACACTAATCCTCAACAATAAAAATGGAAGGATAACACTAGGTTTGTATGGAGTAAGAGTTAGTGTTACAAAAGGAAGTTTTGGATTTCATTGGAACGTGCTCTAACAAGCCGAACTCTGCTTTGGAGGCATAGTCAAACACTTCATAACAAATGTGATCTTCAGTTTTTTTATAGGAAGATTTTCTGGATATCCTAACCATCAGTCAGTAAAAGTAACAATAATGCTCATAACACTGAACTGAAGATTATAAAGGAGAGGACAGATCACGGGATGCTTGCTTTTTTAATTTTTGTTTTTCACAGAGGGGCAAAGCTAAAGGGAAAAAAGAATGACGGCAGCAACATACAGCAAACCACAATTTGGGAGATCTTTTGAAAAACACAATCCTTACTAGAATTGAAAATATAGGTTTGGGTGCATTCCTGTGCCAAATTTTAAGGACCAAAGCTGAAAATAACTCCAATATGCCAATGGTACCCAGCTGTTTAAGAAGACAAAAGTACAATGTGACTAATATGAAAAGTCAGCCAAAATCTACAAGGGTGTGTTGGTTGCTTTGGAACGCAGATCCTTGAGCACTAACAGATGATTAAAATCATTATTAGTCAAATGAAACAGAGACCACTTGCAGTAATGAGCATTGCTTAACTGTGTTTCTAATGCATAACAGATCAAGAAATTTGATCACTCTCTCACATACATATGAAGAAGAAGTGTGAGCATGAGGTATGGTCTGCATATGGTAAGCAAAGCAAACCAAAGCAGAGAGTATGCCTCTCATTAACAAGCTCAGTGCACAAAGAACAGGAAAGATTAAGCCAGAGAAAAGGGAAAGCACTTGTGAGAAAATAGGAAAGCACTTGTGAGAAAATTAGTTATCACTTTCTTGTGAATGGGAAAAATGGTATCACCCTTGGAGTACCACCAGCAGAGAGGTGCTCTCTGGCTTTTCTATGTGTAACCATTTATGCATTTCAGTTGTTTATTAATTGCTTGGCCCCAGAGAATAAACTCTAAACAATGCTTGAAACAGAAAATAACACAACACTACTATAAATCCATCAGTCAGTACAACATTAAAGTCACTATTATCACATTCAAAACCTGTGGAGTTTGTGCCACTTGGGCAGCATAATGACATAAAACACAGCAGCAGTAATAATTCCTGAGACCACAGCCATCTGTGGTCTTCCAAAAGTAAGTTTTACTTATTCTGTATTTTTGCTAGAGTGCTAGAGCATTCTAGCAAGAAAGTCTGACTCAAAGTTCCTGTTTATCTACACTTTTTGCACAGGCAAGACTGGAAGCAGTTTCCAAATGATCTAAACCTGGGGTGGGGAACTGCAGGCCCTGGAGCCGAGTTCAACCCTTCTGAGGTCCTAATCCTCTAGTTTCCCCCAGATGATCACACACACTTTCCCCATGAGATCATCATTGGTGGCTTTCCAGGTTTTGTACAATTTCTTTGTCCTCTTCTAAAATGTTGAAATGCTTCTCAGAAGGGCTAATAAGGGGCTGGCAGTAGGAGCTTTCAGATAAATCTGCTGATAATTTTGGTTCTACCCTTTTCTCTTTGGCCTTGCCACTACTTCAATGTGACCTACACACACACACAAATATCTCCCAAACTGAATTCAGCTCTCAGTCTGAAACACATTCTCCACCCTTAATATAAACTGTTGTAGGTATTTATATGGGACAAGGAATGCCTCACAGGGTTTTTTAGTTCCTTCATTTGGGGGGGGGGGGGTTCCTTCTCAAACACTCTAGGGTAGACAGCAACCTCTTGACTAGAATGTGGCTGCTGCAAAGCTTCTTGTATCTGTATCAAACAGAGTGCAGTAAAGCTCATGGTAGAAACAGGAGAAAGTACTCAGGATGCTCTTGTAAGGTAAGAAGGAGAAATCTACATTCATAATTTCAAGAAATCCATCTTGGGATAAGAAAGGAGATAGACAAAAGAAGATTACCTAAATTTAGATACAACAGCCTCGAGGCCTGGCTCTCATGTGTGAAAGTTTGGCTAGCATCCATCCTGAAGTGGGACTCATGGATGCCCTGTTCCAAGATAAAGATAAATAAATACCTAACTAATTTTTGGGAAAAGGGGAAAGTGACATCTGCAGGCAAGAAAGACATCAACAAGCCTTGGATACATACAAAAGGGAAATCAGGCTCTCTAGAGTCCTCTCTTGCTAATTACTCTATACAAGTATTGATACATCTTTGCTTCCAACAAACTACAGATTTTATAATTTCATATTTTTTTAAAATAATTCAGTCTGAATAACTCTATTAGCCAATGTGCTACTAGCATGTCTGTACAGACAGCCAACACAGTAATATATCCCACAAAAATGTGTTGCCTTAAGTCTAAACTGTCATTAATTTTAATTCCCATTAGTTTTTGTTAGCACCTTTCTGCTTATTTTTTTCCCACAGAGGTGGATAAACAACACATGAATGAAATCATTAGAGTCAGTTACTAGCCCATTATGTGCTTGACTGCCCTGCCAGCATTGAGATAATGGACATCATTAAGTAGGCAGACAAGATAAAAATGGACGTTTTAAAAATTACAGAAAAGATCAAAGCAAAAGCCTCCCTAAGGCAGACTCATAAAGTGTCTTTATTGGCTATGGAAAGATATGAGATTTACACATCTGAAGGAGAGAGGGCTTACACAAAGCCATGTAAACCTGGCAATCTTCCCTTAAGCCCATTAGAAAATGCAAGATTTGTGTTCCTTTATGCTGTTGGAAGATGCAATTGGAATACACATGGCCTGCTTCCTGGCAGAGCTGGATGACCAAGAAACCTGTGCTGATTTTTACTTAAAAGAAAAAGTGTAGTATATAGTAATTTCTGGTTTTCCTTTTATTTAGACTGCAATGCTTTGTTAAATAGCTAAATTCTAAAGAGCCTATAATATGCACACATCTAGTAAATATGCACACATCTAGTAAAGGTATGCATAACTTTATTCGATATATATATTTATTTTTTTAAATTTATATTGCTCCTGAAAACATTGGCTTGGGTGCCTTGCCTTCTTTGTGCCCAAGAATGAATTTCTCATTTTTCTCCCAAGCTCTCAGCCGCCTTATATGCTTAAATATTAACAGTGTTATGGTCACTGTTGACTATATCTTTGACTCTTCCATGTTCAACCCATCAACATGTTGTTTTAGTTCTCCCTTTTACAACACACCAAACACACAGGTTTTGCTCCTGGATATGGCTTGGTCATCTCTTACCTAGACAACTATCCTCTCCTGTCTGATCATTTGTTACCCCCTTTTGCTCCCCAAAAGTGACCCAATATTCTGCAGCCAAGATAATTTACTTCTCTCATTGCCCTGATCACCCTGTTTAGATCTCTACACTGGCTCCCTATCTGCTCCAGGATTTCACCTGAGTTCTTTGGCTTTACCTTCAAAGCAATTTGTGATCTTAACCCATCTCCCCTCATGTTCTGCATATATTACATTCCTGCCCATGATCTTTGCTTTTTAAATTCCACCACCCAAATAATAAAAATTAGGAAAAACGCACCCACGTAGACTTTTGTCTAAACTCAGTTTGATCCAGGATCTGTCAATACCACAATTTTTAAAAACTTTGTCTTTGTCTTACTTAGCTACATTATTTCAACATATGATAAAAATGTAAATTAATCCCCAATTGTTTTTTAAATAACAGTGGTTTTAATTAATGAGTATTAATTAATGAGTGAGTATTAATTAATGTTTCATTCTGGTGAAACATCAGGAATAAACTCTTCTACAGCATGCCCACATAGCCCCAAAAAACCACAAAAACAAAACAAACCAAAAAAACTATACATCAGGAACACTTACCATGAAAACTCACCAAGAAATATTATCAATTGAAGCTGACTTGATGGCAAATAACAGCAAATCAGCTCAGAATTTGTTAGGTGGTGGGGAGGCAACATCCTAAATTTTATTTTAGTTCTGACTAGAGTAGGCCCACTGAAGCCCATTGAAGTAGCCCCCCCCCCCCTTGTTGACCCACTATTGAACAACTTATTCAGTAGGACTACTGTAGTGGAGCCTAAGAGGATTCACTACATCGTATTCATGCACCATACAAAATGTGTTTTTAAAAGCCCCATGTTCCTGAGGATGTAATCAAAATTTGCAAGAGGAAAGAATTCCTTGCCACCTGCCTCACAATGCATAAGGCAGAAAATATTTACTGTTCAAAAATAAAACTTAATGTATTCTATGACAAGAAGGAACCATCTTCCCCTACAGTCTCCTTTATCTGGAATTATTAAATAGAAAATACAGGTACTCCAAAACCCGAAATTATCCACACAGGTGGCTGAGATAGTGATATCTTTGTTTTCTGATTATTCAATGTACACTTTGATTCATGCACACTATTTAAAATATGGTATATATTATGTCTATAATAAGGTGTATATGAAACGTAAATGACTTTCATGTTTAGATTTGGTTCTCATCTCCAAGGTTATGTATATATTCAAAAATCTGAAAAATTATCCAAAATCCAGAACAAATCAAGTCCCAAGCATTTTGAATAATGGAATCTCAACCTGTATTTGATTAGTCATGCTAATGAATAACGATCTCCTGTTAGAGAAGGGCTAGACAAAGTGTGGGTTAGATTTACCACTCAGGGTCATTTTTGTGGCTGTCTCAAGTCCCCCAAGGTTTTTTAAAAAGAGCATTTTTATGCTCCCAAGTTCTGCTCACATCCTGTTGTTAAAGCTGGCCTATCCAGGGCATAAAATGGCCCAGGATGGCCCAAAACATGACCAAAAAGTCCGCTGCAATCTCCCCTAGGGGACATTTGAGGGGAAATTTTGGGAAGTGTAGTGCCATGGGATGTTAGGCTTCCAAGGTTTGCTGGGGACCTAACACAGTCCCAAGTCTTTCACAGTTGTGACTCCTGTATTAAATAAACTAGCAGACTCCTGTATTAAATAAACTAGCAGTAAATGTAAGCGGCAATGTAATCCCCCTGGAATTCCTCTACCATTTCCCCTTTCTGAGAAAGGTCTCCCCCCCACCCCCCACCCCCCAGCAACACAAAATCCTAAAACAGTGGAAATTCTTAAAAAACAAAACAAAAAAACAGCTCACCACCACCACCACCACTCCAGCAGCAAGAGCAAAAGGAGAAAAGAAAATGAAATAAAAGTAAATATACAACATGAAACCTCAACATACCTGGGGAAAAAATAAGCTCATCATTGCATTCTTCTGCACTGCAGGAGCATATATATAGCAAACCTCCTGCTTCCCTCTTCTCCGACATTGTGCATTTATCTGAACCATAGTCTGTCAATTCATGTCCATGGAGCTTTTGTGCAGGATCATGACATATGGTTTCCAATGTTATGTTTTTATCATTCTTTCTCCTAAAAAGAAATTGGCATTTTTAAATAAATAAATAAAGAAAGAAAGAAAGAAAGAAAGATAGACAGATAGATAGATAGATCAGCATAACAAACCAACAAGGCAGTATGAAATAGGTATTGGGCTGGACTGCTGCTGCTGAGGATTCAAGAGTAAAGTTAGTCCACTGTGGAAAACTGTATGTTTCATTTAGGCACTGAAATATTATGGCTCCAGAACTCTCTACAATGCATGCATACATTTGTTGTTGCTGTTGTTGTGATGGCGAACGTTCAAGTTGTTTCTGACTTATGGTGTCTCTAAAGCAAACTTATCACTGGGTGTTCTTGGCAAGATTTGTTCAGAGGGGTTTTTCCTTCCTCTGAGGCTGAGAGCTGTGACTTGCCCAAGGACACCCAGTGGGTTTTCATGTCTGAGCAGAGATTCAAACCCTGGTCCAATACGCAAACGACTACACTACACTGTCTCTAATGCAAAAGTACAGTACTTAAGATTAAACACTTTGGAATACAGGAACATGAAATCATTTATAAATATAAACAATGGTCATTTGTCCAGTCATGTACCAGAAATAGGGGAAGTAGCTAAAAATAGCTAGTAAAATAGCAAGCAATAGCAAGTACGGTCCAGTGAATTAATAACTAGCCCAGTTAATTAGAGGGTTAATTCAAGCGCTGGCAAAAATAGCTTTAAAGTTATTTTTTAATATTAGCTTAACAATGATTTAATATCCCAGTTTGTTCCTAAACTGATAAATACTACAGTGGGCCCTCGTTATCCGCTGGGGTTTGGTTCCAGGACCCTCTGTAGATAACAAAATCCGTGAATGCTCAAGTCCCATTGAATATAATAGTACAACAAAATGGTGTCCCATATATAAAATGGAAAATCAAGGTTTGCTATTTGGAATTTATACTTTTTGGGAATATTTTCAAGCTGTGTATGCTCAAATCTGTGGATAAAAAATCCATGGATAAGGAGGACCAACTGAAGTTTCTTGCTTTGAATGGAAAAGTAAACTGTGGTTTCAGTGGTTTCTGGTTTGATTGCTCTCCCCACAGAAGAAAAAGCAAAGAGGCTCATTCACATCTTGGTTTGTTAAATTGAGATAAACTTGAATGAAACCAGAGAAAATTTTTGATGTTGTGTATGCCATCAAAATGTTTTTATAAACAAAGAATCCCATGGTGTCCTTCTTTAGGAGCCCAGTGCTTTAGCCAGAACTGGCCAGCCCCCTCCCTCTGGTCATTCCCTGAACACTCCAAACACCTGATCCCAGGAAAGTTGAAAACCATCTGGAGCTGGTTTTGGTTGTCATGAGAGAGCTATGGTGGGAGGTGTAGAAGAAATACAATAGCATTGGATACCAAAGTACACTGAGAGATCTTGGCCAAATTAATTTCTAGAATTTAAATTTAAATCAATAGTAGTATTTTTGAGTGAACTTTAAATTTATTTTTATATGATTGTATTACTAGTTATTAATAATTATTTATTAATTAATATTTTATTAATATTTTTAATATTGTAATGAGACTGAAATCATTCCCAGGCCCATTTTAGGATCAAAGATTGCATGAATATAATATATAATTCATATAATGCATAACATAACATAACATAATACAAATATAGTATACTATATACTATACACACACACACACACACACACATTAAGAGAGAGAGAGAGAGATTGAGAGAGAGTAATATAAATTGTTTTTATGTTTTAATAGTTTAACTTTTTAAGTATATTTTAAATCATTTTAATACTGTCAATAGTTTCATCCCATTTTAATGTTTCCTTTTTATTATTTTTAGCTGTATTGATTTTTTAAAATTGTAAGCCGCCTTGATTTCCAATTTTGGGAAATAGCAGGATGTAAATATAATAAGAGCAACAACATAATTCAGTATACAGTAATATAATGTTATTGTGAATGAAAAAATTAACTGTTATCCAACTTCATTGCTTCTTTCAATTTATAGAAAGAACAATAAATCTCTAAAACATAGAAAGCTGATCTCTTTTCTCTTGTCAGAAGCTTGAGTTGAGGTGGCCTTTTCTTGGAAACCAGGCCTTGTATCCATAGAAAATTGGTGGAAAAGAGTTTGGGACCAATGGCTGATGGAGAAACTATTAGATAAAATGATTCATAATTTAAGACAACAAAAGCAAGAATATGTTTTATGAAAAATGGCTCCCCTTTATTGAGTTTGTTAATACAAATCTTTCAACTAGCCAGTTTCCATCTCACCAGTGGGCACTATGGTCTGACTTATTTCATAATACATAAACTGTACAAGACTTGATATAAGGGATGTCTGTGAATGCTTTATTGTAATTTTGTTTGAATTTTTTAAAATAAATTTTAAAAATAATATAATGTTATAAAAATTTCCATTTGAATTCTCACAACAATTCCATGTTCTGAAGTGCTTCATTCAAAGTGGGCATACAAGATTACATATGCTAGACAAATGCCCCAAATGATAAAAATTAACCAGTCTGCATATTTTTGAACTAGAGAATATCCTTTGGTCAAAAATGTGGATTGCTTTTTAAACTAAATAGATTCCAGCATCTCCTTGAATAATCTGCATGGGTACATTTTGTTGATATGTCCCTATGTGCTCCTGCCATGCACATTGAAGTGTCTGGATTTTTAAAGAGCATTTAGAAGGGCAGATACAAATAGCTGCACTTGTTCAATTCAGCAAATTGCAATTCGTATAGGGAAAACAATTTCCTTGTTCAGATTAATTTCTGCTGGAGGTGATTTGTGCACACAAAGTGAAGCTGGACAGCCAAAAACCTGAATGCAGAAACTATGACTGTGTACATAATGAGTCTTAGCCATATGAATCCAGGTAGAGTACCCTAATATATGTTTATAGCCAAATGTTAAGCTATTATGGCACCTATCATCTGTTCAGAAGTTGAAGAGGGAGACTGGATCCAGACTCTACCATTCCAAATGTGATAATGCTCTAAGGCCCAGCCATCCAGTTTAGTAGTTGATGTATGTGTGTGTGTGTGTGTGTGTGTGTGTCTCTTTACACAGCACAATATACCTATGAGGCTCTCACAACTAGGGCCCCCTTCTTTAATTCTGCCAGATAATTACTGCCATTCAGACTGAGATTACAAATTATACATGTTAAACCTAGATCTCTTAAAACTGATTTGAGATTAATCTCTTTTTTTCAATTATTGAAATAACCCAAGCCCTGCAATCTCAAACCTATTTGCATTCTAAACTTTGTGAGGGTTGCTGCAATCATAAGAAATGAGGTGTATCAAAAACACAATTTGAACAACACAGCACATTTCATATTCAATTAAAAAAAAACATGGCATTTTTATCAGAATGGATTGTGTAGTTAATTAAAGTATGATAAACAAAAGAATGGAATGAGTCTGAATGGAAGTTCTGAATGTCTTGTTAATAAAAGTATACTTCATTGTTAGGTAAGGGAATTATGAACCAAAGTAAATCCACATACATAGCCAGAAGGAACTTACCAAACAGCTGCACATACTTCATTCTCATCAGCACAGATAGATGTGAGATTGCAGTGACTCTTGCAATGGCCTTCATTTTTGCAGCTTGTTAATTTTACATCACAAAACTTGCAAAGTGCCCGCAACTTGATTTTCCCATCCAACATTTTGGACAAATGATCTTCAGCTGCAAATGAGAAAATATATATATATGATCATGTCTCACTCCTGTTTGTGTACACTGTGTGGAAGCAAGTTGTAAATGGGATTACCTCTTTCAGGACACACCAGCTGTATGTCCTCCAAATGGCTTTTGATTAAACTCTGTAATTACTCTAATCACTGTACATGTTGAACAGAACTGATAGAATCTAGTCAGAAACACCTAGGCATCACACAAGATGGTGATAACTCTCCGATAAAGACCACAGTTACAGTTTTAAAAATCTGCAAAACTGATCCAGTAATTTGAGAAGACATAGCTTTGTGAAATGTCCACAACTTTGAATCTCTGAATCATTTGCTGATTGTTCACCACATCTAACTGAGAATATGTCCCACTAAACCTCAACCACGCCCACCAACATTTCACAGACGGAAAATGGGACAAGTATAGCCAAGCAATATCAGAGTGTGGTCAAGATGACAAAAATTATTACTGAGACATACAAGCTGGGAGAGGCTGCAGCAGTTTACTTTTGTCTAAGTTTACTGGGAAGGGCTAGACTCTGCCCTTTCCGCCTCTTCCCCCTACTGACCTAATTGAATGCAAACTACTTTTGCACTTTGATCTTGGTTTGCACCAACTGAAGTAAATCGAGGATGACAGGGGAAAGTGGTACATTTTAAAAGCTGCTGAAAAAATGGGGATTAATCGGAACCGACCTTGCCAAATTGAAACAGGTAGAAAATATGCTCAATTTGGTGTGGTTTACTTATAATTAGACATTCTTATGACTAATGCCACCCCAAACTCCAGGAAACAAAATGATTTTCTAACTTTTTGGTCCACTTTCAAAGAAATAATACTGTATTTATGGTTTCTACAATGCCTTTTAAATTTTTGCCCCACCCCCCTCTAAGTAATTAATAAACCCAAACTTTCCTCTGCATCTTATGGGTTGTTTTAATTTCCAAATAAAATGCCCAGGAACAGTCCTCTCAATCTGTAAAAAGTGCTTTTTTCCTCCTTTTCTGTGCAGATATCAAACTTATTCACTATCATGGCAGTTTCCTACAAAACAGTAGAGGTAGCAACCATTTTTATGGCAGCAATAATTTTTATTATTATTATTATTATGCTTTGTTTATAAAGCGCTGTAGGTTTTAAAATATTAAAACTATTTTAAAAATAAAAAACTATTTATAATTTATACTATAAATATAATTAGATAAATACAAATCTGTATAATTTCAATTTCATTTTTCAGCGGAGTCACTGAGGGGCAAGGTATTATGTCATGACCTCCAGCAGCCAGTGTCTGGTGTCACTAAGTCATATCTGGGCAAGACACACTCTCTCAGCCTCAGAGGAAGACAATGGCAAACCTCCTCTGAACAAATCTTGCCAAGAAAACCCCATGATAAACCTTAGGGTCACCATAAATTGGAAATGACTTGAGGGAACACAACAACTTTTATAAATATGAGACTTAATCTTTTCCACTGAAACTTTTGTTTCATGAACTTATTCTTCATATACACATACCCATGGAAACAGATTGTTATCTTCGTATACACATATCTATGGAACATGCTAAGTAGACAGAGCAGCATTTTATGTAACTCTTTTTTCCTTGCTACAGAATCCATTAAGGTGATATAATTCCAGCCAGAAGGGGACATGTGGAGAAAATGTTTAATCTTACAGAAATATCCAGCTGCATATGATCTGCAAGGCACACTTTGCCCACCTCTGATCTAAAGTATGAAGAAACTATCTGAAGATCATACACTTTGGAAAGCAGTGACTATTTCTTGTCAGGGCAGTGAATGTACGGTCAAAACCCCAAGTATAGATGTAGGGGTGAAGAGGTTGAGTTCAATGTTCCTGTGAAACAATGTTATGGGAAGCAAAACACTGTCATTCATGTTTATCACTTCACCAGAAACTTTTGGGAGAAACTTAAATAATCTTATGATTATTTAATACATTGTAGTGTGGAGGGAGCATATTGCAACTGAACTGAAATTTATTATCTGGTGGCAGTTTTTAGCATGCCTCAATCAGCAATATCTATTTTATTTCTTTTTGGAATGATTACTGGAAAAAAAATCCTTTTAAATAATTCAGGAAATACTTATGGTTTCAAGTACCTGTCCACATGAAAACAATTCATGTCAAACATGCTTATGCTGAGGGTAAAGGAATTAAATTAGCAGGTCGATATGAGTATATCTTGTAATGGTAAAACAGTGGCTGAAGATGTTTGCAGTATTGAACATATATATGTGATGGGAGACGCGAGGGACGTAACCCTACATTCTTCCCTGCATATGCTGTCATCCATTTTATCACTTCCTCTAACCAGGCTCTAAAACAGGAAATAAGGCTATGAGAGAAGGGAGAATCACTTCTTCCACTTACCCAGTGATTCTGTTTTATAAATGTGCCTCATCTTATCTCAGCATAAATACATCTGGGAGGGAAATCATTTGCAGAGGCAGTATCTTGTTCTGACCTGCACTACTATGCACAAGCAGTGGCATCACTAAAGGTGTGCAGTGGGTGACACCCCAGAAGAAGGGTGACACCTGTTTGGGCCCTCACCTCATGCCATTTCATCCTTCTCATCCTGCAGGAGGCTGAATGTACTCCCCCGCGCTGTCCAATCCTTCTCATGAGGAGAAGGACAGGATGGTTTGAGGAAGGCTGAGCATGCTGCCGCAAAAGCCCCCTCCCCCCGAGCCCATCCATCCCCACACCAAGTCCTCAATTGAAAGAGCCCTCCCTCATGACTACACCATCTGGTCATCTAGGAGGAAGGAAAGGACTCTAGGAGAGGCCCAGCAATACCATCAGGTAACCTCAAGTCGAAGAGCCCTCCCTTCATGGCAACACCATCTGGCCTTAGAGGGACTGAAAGGACAGGGCAAACTCCATCGGGCCTGTCCTAGATTAAGAAGCAGAGCCCTCCCTCCAGTCCATCTGCCTTGGTCCAGGCGTCAGAGGGAGAGAAAAACATTTGGACCTCATCCCCTTCCCCACCACCATTTCCTTCTCCTTTTGTGTCGTGTCTTCTTAGATTGTGAGCCTGAGGGCAGGGAACCATCTAACTAAAATAATAATTGTAAGCTGCTCTGATAGCTGTTAGGGCTGAAGGGCGGGGTATAAATAAATAAAAAAATAAATAAAGTGACAGCAGGGACAGGGAAGCCCCAAGAGAGTGTTTGGTGGGGGCAAGCATACATATCCAAAATGTTTGGATTGCAACTGCAAACCCATGCATATTTTCCCAACAAATTTTTGAGAAAGATTCTCACATGTTGCCAGAACTTGCTCATGGATCTTTCCTGGATAGTTCATGTGGATCTTCATTTCTGATGCAAATAATTTTCCTAATTATTCCTCCATGGATCACTCCAACAGCACTTCTGTAGAAGAATATATGATGACCAGAACCCCTTTGAGCTACAATTTTGGCATGTAATTTTGTGCACACAGGACATTCATAGCTTTATGCACAGAATTTTTTTTTAGTACCTTTGTTGCTGTGGTGACAACAAGACAAACATTAGTGTGAATTGAATTGACATTGAAGTGGGCAAGCATAATAAGTTTTGTCTTATGCCACTAACAGTAATGAAATTCCTTAAATATAGCACAAGTAGAAAGTTGTTCTAAAATTCTAAAAGATCTTTAAAGAAGATTTTTAAATGTCAAGTGTGATTTCACTGCAGGAAGTACAAATTATTCTGCAGAACTGGGGGAGGTGTCCTCCAAACAACCAGAGAAAACAGTACTCAGTAGGAAGGTAATCATTTGTTTGGAAAGTGGCAGGTAACTTCCCTGGAAGTTAAAAGACTGTATCAAAGCAGCAGTGTCATTTAAAGGCTAAGTATGGACACCCTGGTACATTCTCTTGTTAACACAAACATTCCCGAACTCAGACTATGCCAAAGATGAGTGCCTTGAATAATGCAGAAATATGTTCAATGTTTACTTGCTCTCTTTTGCACTATGCATATGTTAACCTTGCACTTTAAAAAGAGCTAAACGGATCTATCTAGTAGCCTCTGTTGTCAGCAATGCATTGAAACTGCCTATCTCCCATTGAGACTATTAGTTGGTAAGGTTCAATCCTATTTGAGAAATACAAATTGTCAGATATCATACATTTTCCCTAATGGTGAAGAATTGAGATGAGATGATGACTATTGTAAGAAGTATTCCTGAGCAAAGCATGGAAACCCACTCGTCACATTCTCTCAGCCCTAGATGTATGTCCAAATGTATAAATAATACATGTTTTAAGGAAATTAGGTAGGAACCAGGTAAATACCTGATGACCCATTCAATGGTATCTATGAAGTCTGATCTTTTTAGCTGAAATTTACTGACCTTGCTTTCTCTGATGAAGCTTTCCACTTGATGTATTTTCTTCAATTTATTTGTTTTAGATTGTGTTTTAATATTGTTTTAGGCCTAAATCCTGGATGGGAATCATGAGACCCACAAAATGTTTCTGGACTAGAGCAGACCACTGATTCAATGGGAATTGTTGAAAGGCACATTGATTCAATGGGTTCATTCCATTTGGGACTAGCAGTAAGATTTAGGTCTTTATGTTTTAACTGCTTTAATTAGTTGTTGCTGATGTTTAATTGTGAATAGTGATGTGGGGAAAAATCTTTTCACAGTTTTGGATGAAACAGGCTGTCTCAACAATTGGGAAATTAGGCACACACAGAGAGTGGACACAAAAGGACAGGCTTACTGATCACAAACTACAAACAATCTATCCAATAGCACCACTTTTCAAGAGTCCATGCAACAAAGTTATAGGTATCACAGTTTCTAATTATTTTACATTCACTGAAATGTACATAAAACAGTGCAAAATCTCTGAACCCCCCCCCCAAAAAAAATACTGGTGCTGAGGACAGGGGGGGGGGGGTCATATTGTCTCATTTACTGTCCAAGGACAAACCCAGTCAGGGTACACCAAATTCCATTCATGAAAGAAAGGCTGGGTATAACTCAAATAAATAAGATTCAGGATATACTGTATTAAGATGGGAACATTATCTCCTTTCCCCCAAATACTTAACAGGTACTGTTTTACAATGCTGATACCATCCTGTGTGCCCAGCATTTACACAGCTTTAAGGAACCTTTAGGATTGGCCACAAAATAAATTGTAAGTAAATGCTTATTTTTCCTGTCTTAAAACACTAAACCAGCTCTACTGAAGATGGGATGACAAACCTTAAATTTGAATTTCTTGGTTTTGTCACACTGTCAAGTCAAATGTATGCATCGTTGTTTCATTTCCTGTTGGCGTGTTTTACTTTTTAAAAAAAAAAAAGATAATGAAAGAAAATCCATACAATGCATGTCATTTGCAATTCTCTTGGGATCCTAAACAAGAGGGAGCTAAGACTGGGACTTAGCTCTGAAATTTTTACCTCCAACAAAGGTAAAACATTTTCATTTGGACTATAATTGGGAAGTTTTACCTACACAGCACCTAAAAGATGTGGCAGTACAGATACTTTCTGAGAAAATTCAATGTTCTCTGCCTAAGAAAGGGCCTGTGGCTTCACAAAAGACAGACACCTGGCATCCCAAGAGGAGTTATATTATTGCTGGTAACGGAGTTTAAATTTTACTGTCTTTTTATCTCAGTCGTCTCATGGCCAAGAGAGGAGTGGCCTCAGTGTACACAGAGATTCCTTCAAACTACCTGAACTACAGCATATGATACAAAATGTGGACCTGTGACTCCAGCATCATCACTTTTATTCTCCTGTATGATTCTTCCTGATGAAGAAGACAGAGGTGCTTTGAAACTTTGCACGATACATTTTCTACATTTTGGTTGAATAATAAAGATACTGCTCTTCTGTGGGTTTTGGAATTACTTCCAGGTAAAATTCAAAGATATATACTCTACATACTACATACTATTCTACATACTTACTTCCAGGTAAATATATTTAGGATCACAGAGCCTTTTTGCAGTATATCTGAGAAAGGTCTGTTTCCCCATTAATTAAGTCACAGTACAATCCTCTGCATGTCCATTCAGATGTAATCTGTACTGAATTCAATAAGTTCTCCTCCTAGGAAAACATGTATAGGATTGTAGGTTTAGAAAAAAAAATACTTTGCACTTTTTGATGAAGAATAGGTATGTACGAAACTAATGTTGGTATGTATATTTAAATGTGTACCTAGTGTGTTTCCAACTGAGAAATAAAATGGAGAATTTTAACCATAGCAGAATTAGTGCATTTAAATGCAATTGTTTCTTCACATGTCTTCTAACTAAGCAAGTTACTTTGCACTATGCATCTACATAGCCAGAGAGAGCGAGAATGATTATAAAAACTGGATACTTTTTCTGGCAGATCAAATAATATACCCTCCCCTATCTTGTTAGAAAAGCTTTAAAAATATAACTTAATTTTCTTAGGACAAGTGATCTACCAGAAAATCTTCAGGATTAAAAACTTGAAGTATCCTGTGTTTGCCAAGTACTTCCTGCCAGAGGCAAAAACAAACAATTTTTTAAGTCTTGGGTATTTGCTTTCTTGACAGATGTTGCCATCTGAAATTAATGAAATAGTCTACATAGGCAATAAAAAAGCATATACCTTACATAAACTAGCTTTTAATATGACTTGTGTTATTCCCAGGGAAATATTCAACAAAACATTCTTACTTGAGAAGCCTTATTGTTCCTAAGAGACTTATAAATATGATGCCATAATGTGTCAGATTTCATGAGAAAGAAATTTATGTGGAGATACCACTTTTATCTACCACTTGTTTGGTTACTAGCAAACCTATTTTATACCCCATTGGTCACATCAGAAACTTCCTTTTCCTGTTGCTTAAAAGCCTGCCTTCTGAGCAATCTGACAAAACTGAATCAACACTACATGGTATATACCAGTAATTGTCAAATAGAAATAAAGCAGAAACCTCAGTTTTGCCTCTACTAACTCTCATAGGCTCTGTTTCTTTCACTGATTTTAGGAATTACCTAAAGGCACCAGATCCCATCTGATCTTGGAAGAATCTTGCCAATGAATGCCAGGTGATGTAGGCTAAATTTCAGATGAAGGAACTGACAAAACCACCTCCCAAAATTCTTTGCTTAAGAAAACCCTATGAAATTCATGGGGTTGCCATAAATTGACAGATGACTTGAAATCTCTAGTATACTGTCTCCAGTCTTGGATGTTACTTGCCTATCAGTTTTTGAAGAACCTGAGCTAGAAGGTGTCTAACAAAGCTTCCTTCAGAGTGAATGCATGACCCACATCCAGAGAGAAAGTAACTTTCAATCAGTAGATCTTATTTGGATTTTGGCTCCCAACAGGAAATTATCATGTGCAGCCAACATGAACTAGCCTTTTGTCCATAGTCACTAGGTGAGGAAAACCAGTAGGTATTTAAACTGTTATACAAGAAAGAAAAAGGAAACAAGATATGGTTCTGAGGATATTTCATCTTCATCACTTGTTTTTGGAGGGAGGGGAGATGCAGCAAACTCTTGACACCTGGGCCTCCAAACACTTGATTCTCATTATGCTCTTTAGATTACTAGCAAGCATTACTTTAACAATGAACACACTTATTGCTAAAAACATGGGCAATCTCTGGAAGACATGGGATCCAGATGCTTAGGTATCTGCTTCACTACTTTGCCACTCTTGTTAATAAGAAGAGGAGGAGGAGGAGGAGGAGGAGTTATTTATATTCCTCCTTTTCCTTGTGGAATCAAGGCAGATTACAAAGCAGAGGAAACAAAATGCAAAATATAAAATAACCCCCCCCACCACCAATTACAATTTGTTAGCAAAGAACAGTGGTATTTTCTTCCTGTGATCATATATGCCCCTGAATATATGGCTGCATTTATTGCCATTTACTTATGTACACTGAACTACCCTTACA
This sequence comes from Urosaurus nigricauda, assembly GCA_034509955.1. NCBI lineage: Eukaryota > Metazoa > Chordata > Lepidosauria > Squamata > Phrynosomatidae > Urosaurus > Urosaurus nigricauda. Next base: position 77,337,513 of record JAOEGL010000006.1, read on the forward strand.
GAGTTGCTGGAAGGACTGGTAGAAGATAAGATATGTGAAATTCTTTGAATACCTCAAAATACTATAAACCACACTGATTTTCCTATGTGAATTCAAAGGATTACTGTGAGTACTGCAGCAACAATAATGCATTATCAAGTCCATTTCTCTATAATACTACTGGAGCACAGAGCAGAGGAAGGAAAAATATACTACAAGATGGTTTTTATTTAGATTCAAGTACTTGAACAAAATGTGGAAAACAAAATGTAGATAGCAAAATTAACCCATGACATTTTTCTGCCTGAGCAGAGCTGCAGGCGGCACCTTGTACCAAACAGTACAAGGTGCTTTGACACCAGGGGGAAGAAAGCAACTCTTCCACTCCCTTGCAAAAAAACACAAATCACAATAAAAACAGGAACAACACTTTGCAGCCCATTGATGGCATCCAATATCTAAGGAAGCTGTCTTGCTGAGCATAATGGAATGATGGATATTAGTAGATCTTCATTCCTAAAGATGAATCTGAACAGAATTCTAGGTGTACAGTGAGCCCTTGGTATCTGCTGGGGTTTGGTTCCAGGGGCTCCAGTGGATACCAAAATCTGTGGAAGCTCAAGTCCTATTATATACAAAAGCACAATAAAATGGTGTTCCTTATATAAAATGGCAAAATCAAGGTTTGCATTTTGGAATTTCTTTTTGACTATTTACAAACCATGGATGGTTAAATCTGCAGATGTCAAATCTGTGGATACAAAGGACTGACTGTAATTAGGATGGGTTATCACATGTGGTTGAATACATTCTAACTTATGGTTTAAAGCGGCATGCAGAGGGAAACAATGAGTCACGGGTACATTAAGTTTGTCAACAACATTTCTAGTTGAAAACATTCGTTTTTTTAAAAAATCCTGTCTTTCTCTCTCTCCCCACTTTCTGCAATATGTTATAAGGAAAGGCAGTACAGTACTTGTCTATGGTCCCTATTGATCTAATCCTATCACTTTGATATATATGGTAGTGCTGCATGGCTGCATTTTATTTCCTTTTTAATGTGGCGTGTTGAGCAACAGTTTTGTTTTATCAGACATATATCTCCCAGATGCATAAAACTGGAATGACACAGATGCACTGCCTGTCTCCTGGCTGGTGTCAGCGTAGTATACCAGTGCTCTAAGGAAACTATTATAAATGTTTCCTGGAGCCTGATATTAAGAACAACTATGGTTGTCAAGCAAAGGCATTTAAAAAATGAATAGGAACAATGGAGATCTCTGGATTCTAGCCTGGCATGAACGGTATCTGTCTGCTGGCAGCCAATGTAAATAAAATTTCTTATGACTAGAATGTGTACTTCCACATCTGTACTTTAAGTCCTTGTACTTCTGCACTCACGAACCTGACATCTACAAGTACATAAATCTATTCTATACCAGACTAGAATCTGGTACTAAATAGGAAAGGCCAAGCATTACTTTGAAATGACTAAGCACATGCTGTCAACTTGCATGCTAGTCTCAGTTGTAACTGCAACTCAGATTTAAACCTTCTTCTTTAGAGTAACAAATAGCTAAATTATGCTGCTAAGAAGCCACTGAAAGGATATTTCAGATGTTTGTGGGCTATAAAGCTCCGCATCTCAGAAATTTTAAAAATGTCCGTCTTCCTGTGGAATTCTTGCTTTTGGCATAAATGAAGATATTACCCAATACAGGAAACTTAGCTTTTCCTCTTAGGTTTTGCAAGACCTTTTCATTTATTTTTTAAATTAATTAAATGTAGATGCAACTGGTGGACCTCACAGCAGAGGACAAGTGTCTCAGCACTCTTCTTGAGCACGGAAACAGACTTCAGGCTTGTCATTTTTGTATTGCACACACACAGTCACGTCATCACTTATTCACATTCCAGAATGGCAGAAATGCCCCAAACATCCCTGCCAATAACATTTTTGAACCAGTGAACAAATGCACCTCCTTATATTCCTCTGGCAGATAAAGTCATTTTACATTACGTACACACTGTATCATTTTTACATCAGATGATGATATCACTTGTTAACATGTTACTTCCATGATCTGGATTTATAAATAATTTAATGGATGATGAGACAGATCACTACATGCAGGATTCTCAGCCATATATTATGAAATAAAAAAGCTAATAGTTGGCTCTCCAGATGTTTGAGCTACAACTCTCAGAAACATCAGGAAGTAAGAGATGGTGAGAGCTGTAGTACAAAACATTTGGGACAAGATTGGTTCGTCACCCTTATTTCAAAGGTGTGTTTTAAGATCACACTGCCTGCTATACAAAAGGGAATTACAATTTTTTGTTGTTGTGTGCCTTCAAGACGTCTGACTTATGGCAATTCGTAAGGCAAACCCATCACAGAGTTTTCTATGGCTGAATGTATGACTTCCTCAAGGTCACCCAGTAGGTTTCCATAGTTAAGTGGGGAATTAAACCTTGATCTCCAGTTGTAGACCAACACTCAAACCACTACACCATGCTGGCTCTAAAATTACAATTTACACACACATATATATTTCAACTTCCAAGCATAAGCAGTTATTCTGGAAGAAGTGGTATATTCTCACAACAGCTGTACAACTGTTATTAGATTTTAAATTTTCATTTTGCTGATGTAATATTATAAGACATTTACCTTTTTAATTAGCTATCATGTGTTAATTAATATCTATATCACAGGCAAAGGCAAGCTACTAAGCCTAGAAACTATAATAATACTTTGAAAAGTGCAAAGTTAGGGAAAATTTTCTCTAACAACACATACTTAAATGACTAGACAAGGTAAAACATGCCTATAGCATGTCATACTTTTCTATTTATCTTTTTAAAAAAACCAAAATTCAGCCAGTCATATTTTTAGGTATCTCAGATCATACCAAGTTGCTGCATGAATAAAAGAGTTTTTTCCCCCTGCAAACTTGCAAACAAAAAGGAACTCAAGAACTGTTCTTAGTCAAAGTGTTTCCCAAATCATCACCCATTTCATTTTGTACCAGTAATTCTGGGTACATATTTTTGTGATTTTTATAAAGTCTGATTTTCAGAGAGTGACTCTTTTTAGAAGAGCTTTTTTTTTCCAAAAAGAAGCAAAGATTTCCCTCTCCCCTTTTAAAAGAAATATAATTACAATTGTGACATGCTAGTCAGTCAACCAATATATGATTGATTCCTGTTGCCCTGCCTGTTTTTGAAAATTCAGAAGGTGATGTACTTGTGAAACTGTTGTTGTTGGTGTGTTCCTTCAAGTCATTTTATACTTATGGTGACCCTAAGACGAATCTATCCCGGGGCCTGGCCGTTATTATCCCAATATACAAAAAAGGCAATAGAACTGATCCCTCTAACTTTCAACCGATCAGTCTTCTAAGTCTGATTAGCAAACTGTACTCAAAATGCCTGTTAAATAAGTTTTTAGACTGGTTTGAATTTGAAGATGTTTTGCGGGTTGAACAAGTAGCTTCAGATCCGGACGATCTACCATCAATCATGCAATGATCTTACAAAATCTTGTCGAAAAATACTCCCATTCCAGCCAACCAATATACGTGGCATTTATTGACTTCAAATCCGCTTTCGATTCTGTCAATAGACCTAGACTGTGGGAAAAACTAAGATGTACTAATAGACAAACGACTCTTGTTGCTTCTTATTAATATTCATGAAAACTCCAGTATTAAAGTCAGATGCAGCCATTAAGGACATGTTTATAAGGAAGTTCCAGTAAGAATGGGTGTAAGACAGGGATGTGTTTTGGCCCCTTTTTTATTTAATTATTACATCAATTCCCTGATTTCTACCTTAAACAACCTTTCCTTGTGCCTTACGAAGGGGTATCATAAAGTAATAATTATCACCCAGACATTATTATGGCATATTGATGAAATTTTGTCAGTGTCATCATCGGTCCCTAAGTGCACATTGCTGAAAAAATCAATTCACGGCACCCTTTATTTTTGTGACTGGCTCTGCCAGAAGTGACTAAAGTGTAAAATCCTTGTCAGGCGCAATCTGCAGGCTTCTACAATATCAGGCATTTGGAGGGTCAAGATATGCTGGGAAAAATGTATAAATCTAGATAGTGACTACTAGATAGTAATAACCAGAAATCAAAACAAACTTTCTGTCAATTTTTTTAAAGGTGATTATCAAAACTTTTGGCACATTGTAAACAGTCCCTATATGAGATGTCATGAAGTTTAACCCTGAGAACCTATGGGAGAAAGCATAAGATTGTCCCCACCACCACCACCACCACCACCCAAAGCTTGATGCATAAATTTTATCTAAATTCCTTCCCCTGAGGGAGACATGTAAGATAGATCTATCTTTGTAATAATGGACAGATGCCCAGCTCATGAGTTGATCAACTCTCCTTTTTTATTAGTTCAGTAGATTAACTATGGGGCAAAACAGACCGCCCATTTGTGTGGGCTTCTGGCCGGCTTCAAACCACAGCAATTTGAAACCACCCAGAAGCCAGCATCCAACACCACCTGCCTGCCCACATATGACTTCACAGCACTCCAGCAGGGTGAAGCACCATAAAGCCATGGCAGGATGGGAAAAGTCAGCTTTTTGCCAGCACAAAAAGGAGCACCTATTTGCCAATTCTTTTTGGGCTGATAAAAAGCTGGACTGGGGCCACAACATGCAGTTGTTGTGGCCTCAACCTGGCTTTCACAGCTCTATTCTGCCCCTATGTCTTTGTCCAGGTTTTTTTATTTTCATAGAAAAAATATCCTCCATAATTTTTAAAAATTATTCTTAAGTATTTATTTTATTATTGTTAACTGTTATTAACTTCAACTTAAGACAACACTATGAATGAGAGACTTCCAAGTTACCCTGTCATCAACAGCTCTACTAAGATCTAGCAGGTTCAAAGTTTTTAAAAAACATTATTTCAATTGTGTAGTAAATAAGTAAGGCAACAACAAAGATAATATACCCTTGACCTGTACAAGATTGAATTTGTGATCTAGGCATTATTAGCACCACACTGTACTCAACTGAGCTACTGAACTGGGCCTGACATTGAACTCCCAAGGCTCCACATTCTGTCAATGTACTGACACTGTTTGCAACTGAGTATCTCATGGGATGTGGTGGCTTAGTATTTAAAATGCCAATTCTGAAGATTATAAGATCAGAAGGCTGGCAGTTTGAGACCCAAGTGCTGCATGATGGGGTGAACATCTGTCACTAGTCCCAGCTTCTGCCAACCTAGCTGTTCAAAAGCATGAAAATGCAAGTAGATAAATAGGTACCACTTTGGGGGGAGGTTACAGCATTTGGTGTAGTCATACTGGACACATGACCACCAAAGTTGTTTTCAGACAACACTGGCTCTTCAGCTTGAGCACCACCCCCTACAGTCAGTTACGACTAGATATTTACCATATATACTCGACTATAAGTCGACTTCATGTATAAGTCGAGGGCAAGTTTTGGGGCCAAAATTATGGATTTTGCTATGACCCGTGGATAAGTCGAGGGTAAAATTTAGGGGCATACAGGAAAGGATCTAAAGGATGAAGCAAAGCAAAACAATGTCAAACAACTTCCAAAAGTCCATCAGACATAACTCTTTGTGCTTATTCTTAAGACTGGATGGATGAGAGAGTAAAGGGGGTCAGTGCTTCCAGGACAGATTATACTCTTGCTTTTCACCAGGATAGGAGTCCTTCTTTAAATAAGAGTTAAGATGCAGTACTTACATTGACCCATGGATAAGTCGACTCAAGTTTTTTGGGTCAATTCTTTGACCCAAATTTCTAGACTTATACATGAGTATATACAGTATGTCAAGGGACTACCTTTACTTTTATCTCATTATAAACTTTAACGCCAACTATAAGCGTACAAGCAAAATTCTACAAACATAGCACTCAAAAACAGAGTGCATATTACTCTTGTCCCAACATGTGCCTTCACTCCCCAAAGGCATAGCACAAACAGAGAAGTCTATCAAAAAAAAGTCCAGCCTCAACAACATTTAACTGTCAAACTGCTGGAATTATTTGTCAACTATCAAAATATGCCAGTTCTTACACCTTCTGCCTCAGAACTGGCACTGCCTATCCTCAAACCTACCTTGTTTATACTATACTATGAAGCTTTGAACCAATCAGCTGAGCCATTTTCAAGGTTAGTAACTACTTTGTCCTCCAATTTCTAGTTATAATGATAGAATGAAATCAGTCATACCCACCCTTAGTGCAGTACTGTAGCCTATAATCCTGCCATTCTCCCACAAATAATGATGAAGATGATGATGATGATGATGATGATCATCATCATCTTACTGCTCATCCCAATAGTCTCACTGTATTGAGCTGTACATTTGCCTGTGTATAAACTTCCCCAAATTTTAGGTGTTTACTCAAGAAAGTGGGCCTACAGTTCAATGAAATAACTACACTATCTTTAGGTTTTGTAAGCAAAATATTAGGGACAAACACAAAAACCCGTGGCAACATCTCAGTTAGTTAATTAAAGACCAAACTACAGATACTATAGGGAAACACATTATTTGCACTTGTGTGCCCCCATAAATAAGTACGGGGGGGAGGGGATGATCAGAATAATAGTGCAACAGAAAATTTTACATCTTTCTTTCTGTGACTCAGTCCTGACAAAAATCCCTAAAAGTTGTTCATAGTGACAATGTGAGAGATCTTTGCACCGAAGAGAATTTCCCTCCTGGGCCAAATAGCAGCTTCATGGGATGACATTTTTGTCCTTTACCCATGGCCATAGATGTTACTACAACAACATATAAATACCAACAATGCATTTAATGTTATGTCTAGTTTGGCCTTAGATTTATTTTGGTGGAGATGCAGACTTACAGTCTGATAATTATTCAGACTGGTAGTATAAGAAAAGAGACTGGAGAAAGGGAGTTGATTTTTGAAGCCAGCCAACTACAAACTAGCCACCATGCCACAGAGCAAACAAAGACGAATTGTTGGATATCATTAGCTGCTCCACACTTCTGAACAGTGAGACGTTCCATAGGTAGTCCTACTACACATCATCTCCTTTTGATAAGACCATGCTGGACACCCATGGACTCTTTCACACGGGAGGAATTTCTCCCAAACTTCGAATGGAGCCAATGCGAATTCCTGTAAATTCGCTTGTTTAGCGAATTTACAGGAATCCCCATTGCATTCGGAGTAACGCTCCATTTCCCGAAAATGACCCCTCCTTGCCCAAAATTGCGTGCGAAGCTTTAATTCGCAATAACGTCAAACCCTATGATTGCATTCGGATTGACCCTAGATTATACTTCCAATTCCCGACGTCTGAAAGAGTCCCATGACAGTTTTTAAAGCCGGTCTATTTTATAAATGTATAAATAGAGCATGGGAAACCAAGAACTGCCTCCTATTAGAGATAACACAATCCCATGACTGAAATTGGGGCAGTCCTCCTCTTTCCCCAAATCTGCATTTCCAGTTTCAAGCCCCAGCAAGAAACACTCAAGTTTTTCTTTGCCCATTCCAAATTCAGCATTCTGTTTTTCACCAAAACTGTACATAGCATACTTTCCTCTAAGTTTCACTTCCTTTGCTCATCCCGAAGGATCTTTACCATACAGATAATCCTTACCCACATCAAGTGCGTGCCCACACACACACACACACGAAGTGTGTTAGCCCACAAGGTGATGTACATTGTATTATTACATATATTAGACAAGTTATTGCCAGTAGATTTCCACTAACAGGAAAAAGTGCTTTGTTTTTATTTGTTTCCACTGGGGTCACCCAGGAATACAAGCAAGGAAAAAGCTGATGCTGCCAGCTGTCTTGCCTAGCAGACAATCTTATTTCATCCTCTCTTCTAAATAGAGATATGAAAGGAGACAAAGTCCTATATATGATCAAAAACTTATTTTTTTTTAAAAAAAAAAAAGCTTAAAACATTTTGGCCTTATCACCAATTGGCCTTCTTCAGGAGCTATTCAATCTTCAGAAATTTCTGGAGTTGCAAGTGGACATTTGATTATTAGAAGAAAGGCCTTCTTTTTACTTTTCTTCTAACAAATATCCACTTATATAGAACGTGCAGACTGCAATTTCTGCAGAAATTTCTGAGGATTGAATAGCCCTGAAGGAGGCCAATTGGTGATTAATTTATTTTTTTACTATTGCATAGCACGCGGGACTTTGCATTCCTTTCATTTTACACTTTCCTTTCATTTTACCACTGTAAATATGTACTTTCCAGTTTTGTTGTTTTGTTCCACCCTCTCTTCTAAGCCAGTGGAAGCACAATATGATTCTGTGCTTGCTCAGATCTCTTATGAGTTTACTCAATGGAGCTTACCTCTCTAAGAGGTTTGTTTCAGACTACTGCCATAGAGAAGATATTACTGAGAGCTGATGTAATTATAATTGTAGAATACAGGAAAAATATATATATTTCTATGTGGTTATTTTCTTGGCAATATCAACATCAGTATCTCAGCCTTCGGAACTGACCCTACTGTATTACACTAATTATTTCATGCATCCTTGTCACGGTTCTTTTTAAACATAGAGAAAGTGATATATTTTCTATAGTACAATGGTTTCAGAGAACACGTGTTGAAGAAGTAGACTTGGCACATATAGCTGATGTGAGCCCCACTTTTGGGGGAAAGGCAGAATATAAATGTAGTGACTGACTGAGATCCTTTATGTCACACCTACCATCTCTGCACAAGAAAGTGTTTGGCCTTGTATGTGTTAGGCCCATGGGAGGGGCTCCAATCACCCCTCCTCTTTTGACAACAGAAACTCAATAAAGCGTAGGCTGTGTGACGCTTCCATGACGCCATTACTAGAAAGCAGCTCAAGCACATAAACTAGCAAAAGGAGTTACATGAAGGCCCCAGCTTTGATTGATCAGTTCTGGACATTCTGGAGGAGGTGAGGAGATCCAAAACTATAGATCAATGGGCTGCAGATTTAATATAAACAAAGCTCTGGCTATCTTGTGCACTAATTCCCTCTGCCTGGAAATGTGCGTCCATCAATACCCATTCTCACATGTGTTACCACCTTGAAAAACTACTTCTTGAATATTTCAAAACCCATTTCAAAAAACTTCAAGACCATTTCATCTTTTCAACCCTTGGAGCCTGCCCCAAGGCATCTTTTTGGTATAAATATCAGGACTTTGGTTGTTGTTTTTAAATGTGTGCATGTTGATTTCTCCTTTTAAATAAAACTTTTTACTATTGGAAACCTGCTTCCGGAATTCTATGTGCCCCTGGACTTGGTATACATAGGGATTGATCCCCTGAATAAGTTACCCAGCCACTAGTTGAGCTAAATGTGATTCTCTCAAATGTATTTGCAGTGTCCTTTTTGGACAGGTCTACATCTAGGGTAACACATGTCACCTTACATGCGAGTATGTTCATTAGAGCTTAAAAGAAAAATGGTAAATATAACAAGAAGCAAATATATTAAGCTAGAAGCTGTATTCCAAATAGACCAAAGTAACTACATCAAAGTATCCATGGTCGTATGAAGTCTTTAATACCATCTCCACAAAAAATACTGATATTCCATTGCCCAGAATCATAAAATTGTTATATTTTAAACATATATATCAATGCAACCTTTTGCCTATATTCTCTAGTGCTATATTGCAGTAAAAAAAATATAGAACAAGTAACTGGAAGTGATTAATTCTTTCCAGGAAAGTTAAAAGCTATTTCATTTTTAAAATAGCACCTTGGTTTTCAAAATCAACTATGATCAAGGCTAACTATTCCCAATTTTGCTCACTCCTGCTTTAAACTATTATTAGCTGACAAACTGCAGTCTCCAATCCAGACAACATAGCAAACCACAGTTAACAAACTATGCTGCTGCTCCTTCCTTCCTTTCTTCCACTGTAGGCCTTGTTATACAGTGGTTTAGTGTGTGTGAATGTGGCAACAGAAGTAAAGGCTATGATATTTAATATTTAAGGAAAGCAAAATAGGATAAGCATGTATATATGTGCTAGGACATAGCCTATGAAGACGTTTTTCAACACCACTCATATAGGATTTTCTGGGCCTAATGCACAGACCCATGCCTTCAGGCCTTACCTTGTTTACATGTCACTTTGAGGTCTGGGAGGAAGAGGAAAGGATGATAAGGAAAAATGCAAAAGCACACAAACAGATCAAGGCTTGAACACATTCCAGATTCACTGGGTCCCTCCTTCTCTTCTGCTGATTGTGATCATTATTCTTCTCTTGAAGAAAAGCTGTGCAACTATGAGGGTTTCTGGGTAGCTAAATCTAACTATGAAAACAGTGATGATCATAGGGAAACAAGGGATTCTAGTTCAGATTCATCTCTGTGTTAAAATTTTCTTTCATTGGTGGATTTTGCTCCAGAATTTCCACACATACACATATAAAATAAGTGCACCAGTTTTCCTGCATACTGAAGAATTTTCATGTAGACATATAAATATATAAAAACAACTTTTATGAATGTATGAATGTGTTGTTTTTAAACTGCCGCACTTAAAAAACATCCCCATCGCAATATAAACAATTATGGCAGGGATGGTGGTATTACCTGATCAATTTATTTCCCTTAGACATTGTCCATTTAATTTTCCAAGTAGGATTAGAGTACTTATTAGGATGTTTCCGGGTACAGATCACTCCATACAGATGAACTTTTCCAAAGTTAGCTAAGATCTTTCACAGCACTCTACAAGCTAGGTATCTATAATTAAGTGTTCACCTTACAAAAACAATCCTATGAGATATAATAAAGCATCTTTCAAAACATTTTTCAATACAGTTGCACACTTGTGCACGCACACACCTACCCACAGCCCCAAATCACTTCTTTAAATGATTGAATTACTGGTTTGTGAAGTCAAAGGCTTTCGCAGCCAGCATCCATAGTTTTTTATGAGTTTATTCCTGATGTTTCGCCTGCATCTGTGGCTGACTCTCTGAAGATGCCAGCCACAGCTGCTGGCGAAAAGTCAGGAAAAAAACTCTTCTAGAACATGGCCTCATAGCCCAAAAAACCCACAAAAAACTATTTTTGGTACGCATGCAAACAAACAAACAAAACCTGTTCATTACTTCTTGGGTTTGGCTTTGCCTTGTTTCTGCTAACTGCTAAGACCCAGATAGCATGTTATTTGACATATATGTAACGTACACTGGAAGACATATACCAAGACACATGTGTGCATTCCTTCCTATCTTTGATCACCCTATCAATACCTCCAAGTAACCAAAAACATCACAGTTCCATTCCCTGCACTAAAATATTGTAGGTATTCACTTATGGAATAATGGCAGGATCAAATTTTCACTTATACCAGTACTGTACAACTATCATCTAGGTCCAATTTATTTCCTACTGTAAAACACATAAAATAATAACGGCATTAAAAACAATTTTTTAAACACTTGATAGATTGTTTATTATAAATATAGTTATTTGAGTCTTAAAATGCAGATGGTTATTTGTATGATTATATAACACAGAGAGCCAGCAAGGTGTACTGGCTTGAGTGTTGGACTACAACTGGAGATTAGGGTCTAATTCCCTGCTTGAGCACAAAAACCACTGGGTAATCTTGGGAAAGTCACACTCTCTCAGCCTCAGAGGATGGGAAGGCCAAACCCCCTCTGAAGAAACTTGCAAAGAAAACCCTATGCTAGGTTTGCCATAGGGTCACCTTAAGTCAAAAATGACTTGGAGGTACAAAACAACAACAAATATAGGTTGTACATGTATATAATGCATAATGGTATTCTCCAACACAGGACGGCAGCTCCACTAAATCTGTCAGCAAACAGTATTATTCTTACAATACCATTTTGCTGTCAGCACACATGTCAGTATAGTATTCTCCATGTATCTTGCTAAATCACCATAAAGATGAAAAGCCCTCCTTCCATAGATCTTAGCATCTAAACCTAACAAGGGGAGGGAGAAGTTAAGAGTTATGAAACTGACATGCGTGCTCTTAAATACTTTTAAAGTTGATTTTCAGTAGAGAAGTGGAGTACATTATAGGTGTTCTAGGAAGGTGATTCCAATAAAAAGGAAACAACAGATAGTAAAAAGCAGCAACTTGTGAGGGAGCACAAGGTTTCTGAGCATCTGGTTATATTTCAGATTAAACTTTTAGCATCCAGAGATGGGGTTTGTCTGGCCCTCCAATCACAAAACTCTAGGAACAATAGCCTGCATAGCCAACCATGAGGGATGAAAAGGGAGTTATAGTTTAATATTCTGATACTCACACATTATCTATCCTTGCTGTAAATTTGGGGTGGGAAGTCTGTGGCCCTGCAGATGTTGTTGGGTTGCATCTCTTAGCATTCCTCAGCATTGGCTATGTTGGCAGAATTCCCAACCCTGCATTTTATCTAATCTCCTGTTTTTTAAATTGTGCTTATCACCACTAGTACAATCTTGGCCCTACCGATTAACCAGACTGTAGGTTCATGTTACCTCCACAGATGTGCAGTAAGCAAGAAAGATAATATGAAAATACCAGCACAGTGAAAGCTCTTAAGTAGTGTGTTGATTTTAGGAAAGTTTAAAGACTGCAAACATATCGGCAGTTCTCAGCACTGGTTTCCCCCAACCGGGACATTTTTTTTTTAATGCAGTAGAAAGTTTTGCATCGGCACATCACTCTTTTCTTTGAAATATGCTTGCATGAAAGCAACTTCAATGAGGGCAGAGAAGAAATCCACACATGAGCGAGACAAAAAGCAAAAAGAAGAAGAAGACGGGAAGTCATGAGATCTTTTAAATTCACACGTGAACAGTGATAGGAACCAACCGACACATCAGTTGATATGTGCTTACCATCACAGTTTAAAAAGAAAAAAGAACAAGGATTTACCACCCTACTGTTTTCAACAAACCTGTCATCATATACACACACTGCTCCTTGGCTTTCCCAGTTAATTTCCTGTAATTTTAAAAAGTATGCTAATGACAGAGCAAGACAACTTCTTCAACCACACTTTGCGACAGAACAGTGGTTTTTTTTTTTTTTTAATGTACTGACGTGAAAAATTAAGGTAACTAACATTTTAAAAAGTTGTCCAACCCCCAATTTATTTTTGACTCAACAGGAATTTTTACTCTCTCAGCCTCAGAGGACAGCAATGGCAAATCCCCTCTTGCCAAGAAAATCCCATAATGGTTCGCCTTAGGGTCACCATAAGAAACTACTTGAAGGCACGCAACAACAAGGGGAAAAACACATGAGCACATGATATAGTTCCCCTATCTTAGGGCATGAAAGCCAGTGTGGTGTAATGGTTCGAGCACTGGATAATGACTCTGGAGACAAGGGTTCAGATCCCAGCTCAGCCATGAAAACCCACTGGGTGATCCTGGGCAAATCACACTTTGTCAGCCTCAGAGGATGGCAATGGCAAACCCTCTCTGAAGAAACCTGCCAAGAAAACCCCATTGGTAGAATTCAAAGATATAGCTATGTTAGTCTGTAGAATCAGCATTTAGAGAGATCTTGTAGCACCTTTGAGACTAAGAAAGAAGTGGGCAGCATGAGCTTTTGTCGACTTACTGCCATATACTCATGTATAAGTCTAGAAATTTTAGTCAAAAAATGGTAGGCACTGCACTTTAATTCTTACCGGTATTTAAAAAGGAACCATCTCCTGGTGAAAGGCAAGAGTTGAAAGCACTGACCCCCCCCCCATCTGCATTTAGTGTGAGTACAAACAGTTATCCCTCCTGGAATATTATTATTTGGCATAGTTTTGCTTTGCTTCATCCTTTACATCCTTTGTTACATGCTCCTAAATTTTACCGACTTATCCACGAGTCACATTAAAATCCATAATTTTGGCCCCCAAACCTGCCCTCAACTTATACATGAGGTTGACTTATAGTCGAGTATATATGGTAAGTCTATTTCCTCAGATGCATTTGATGCAAGTCCCAAAGCCTTGTCTTCAGAGGCAAGAGCTACAAGATCTCTCTACATAAAGAAAACCCCATGATAGGGTTGCCTTAGGGTCTCCCTAAATTGGCAATGACTTGAGGGCACACAACAACAACAAAAACAAATCTGAGAGCACTGTACCCTCAACTTGTTACCCATTTCCCAATGGACAACTGTGCCAACCCAACTATAGTAAACCTCCAGAATATAGTAACGCAACCAAAGTCCTCCTCCAATTTCCACACAGCCAGCCATCCTTGGCATCTGAAGACAGTATGGCATCCTCTTTCTTGGAGTTTATCACACTGGGGCTAATTTCTGCATTAAAGAGAGATCAAAGCACATTTAAAGCATCCTGCAAATAAAGCGAAAATGGCGAGTAACTGTGTGAATGCTTATCACATGAACTGCACAAATAAAGCAAGATCAGAAACGCATTGTCGCTGAACTCCCGAAAGTACAAATGCTTCTTCTTTAACGGCGGGTCTTGTGCAATGTCGCGCAAAATCATTTCTTATAATTACGCCATTTTTTTTCAGGATATTCACAAGATAAACTCCTGATCGCCTTTGTGTGATGGACACCACTTGACAGGGTTGCCTCAGGAGCCCAGGATTTAACCTTCCCTCCAACCAAAAAATATGGGTGGGTTTTTTATTATTATTATTAAAATCTCGGTAAAATTATTTATTTACTTATTTCCACATTTTATATCCTGGGACGTACAATTCAAAACAATTTCAAACAATTCTACCCGCGATAGAAAATCGCGTAAAAATAAACCAAAACATTCAAAGCAATTTCAAAGCGTTGAGCGGCAATAGAAAAACTGCATTAAAATATACCAAAAATTCAAAACAATTTGAAATCTTCGACATGCGATAGAAAATTGCACAGTAACATACCAAAAATTTAAAACAATTTCAAAGCGTCGCCCCGCCGTAGAAAAATTGCATTAAAAATCTACCCAAAATTCAAAACGAGAGAAAAATCACAGAAAAATATACCCAAAACGTCGCATAAAAATTACACCCAAAATTCAAAACAATTCCAAATCATCTATTTGCAATAGAAAAATCACATAAAAATATACCATTAAAAACAAAACAAAACAGAACTAAAACCCACCTGCTCCTTAAAAACCACCCCTGCTATGAATTATATACCATGGGGATGTTAGTGAGTTATCTTTGCAGAACCAAAGAAAGAAAAGGTTGCATTGGTGGGGGAGAGAGAGCCAAGACTGCTTCCACAGTGCAAAAGTAAAGCAGTGTCAAACCGCTTTACCTCTGCAGTGTGGATCCAACCCCCCCTCAAAAAACTTTTCACAACAGCTCCAGAGTCCCTGTTTCCAAGCTCAGCAAAGGAAAGGAAGAAGAAGATGGGGAGAGAAAAGCCCTGAGGGTGAGGGACCCTCTTAGGAAGTCCAAGGCAAGGCTGCTTACCTGTGGCCCCAGCTGCTCCTTGGAGGAAGAGGAGGAGAGCCCACAGCAAAAGGGGTGTGGGGCTTCTCCAGCCCATTGTGTGGCCCTTTTGGGGGGCTCTGAGGTGGCCCAAAGGGGTCTTGAAAGCTTTGAAGGAGGAGAAGGAGAAGGAGAAGGCGAGGCCCCGCCAGAGGCAGCTTTTTTCGAGGCTGGAGTGTGTGTTTGTGGGTCTCTGTGTGTTATGAGTCACTCCTCAGTCCTCTCTGCTGCTGCTGCTGCTGCCTGGAGGGGAAACAGGAAACCTTTCCAAGTTAGCAAACAGCTGGGCTGGACTTGCTGCTTCACTCTTCCACAGGAGTTACTTCACTTCTCACTCCCTTCCTTCTTTCTTTCTTTCTTTCCTTCCTTCCTTCTTTCCTCTCAGGGGTGTGACTGCAAAGGAAGGAAAACAACTCCCCCCCCCAAGGAAATGGAGGGCACTGAGGAAAAAGGAGGGCATGGCCAAAGGAAAGTTAGAAGAAGAAACACTCTTCAAATGCTGCTGGCTTTTTCTTAGGCTCAAGATGGAGGACTTTTTTTTGGGAATGTCTCCTAAAAGGGTCCAAAGCAAAACACCCACTGCAGAAATCATCCACTTCGAGACTGCTTGAACTGCCCTGGCTCAGGGCTAGGGAATTTTGTGGTGTTGTTTCCATCTCACTACATTTTTGGTTCCCAGAATTCCCTAGCATTGGCCCAGGACAGTTAAAAAGCGGTCTCAAACTGGATTTGGAGTGTGTTCTCCTACAGAGAAGGGTGGAAAAAATGGAGGACAGGTCCTGGGAAAGGAGGAGCTCTGGTCACTCTGGAAATGGAGGACACTCCTGAAACATGGAGGACGTTAGAAACACTCTAACTGCACTCAGTGCAGGTTCCTCAGGCTCTAATAATAATAATGGCTTCACAACATTAAAAACAACAACAGTACAATTAAAACCATAGGGAAAAAGTACACTAAAAAGGAATTAGATTATTACAATAATAGTACAGTAATGTTACAATAATACAAAACAGAGGACGTTTTTGGAATGGCTGGAATGGAGGACACGTCTGGTCCCTCTCTGTTGGACAGGGTCCTAACTGCCCAGGAAGACAAGGCATTGGGGAATGGAGGACATTCCAGAAAGGTGTAGGGCATGACCCAAGAAAAGTTCTCTAGAAATGTAAAATGCTGCATGCTTCTGAGGCAGGCTCAAAATGGAGGACGTTTTGGAATGCCTCCCAGAGAGAAGGCTGGAATGGAGGACAGATCCTGGAAAAGGAGGACGCCTGGTCACAGGGGGGGGGGGAGGGCAGATGTCTGGAGAATGGAGGGGGTTCAAGAAAAAAAAGGAGGGCATGACCAAAGAAAAATCTGAAAGCAATCACACTGTAAAGTCATGCCTCTTGGTAATGCTCAAAATGTAGGACACTTTGGCACCCCTCCTGAACAGAAGGCTGAAATGGAGGACACGTCCTGGGAAAGGAGGGCCTCTGGTCATCCTGTGTGGGACAGGCCGGCCAGATATCACAACTGCAAAAGAAGGCAAGGCACTGAGAATTGGAGGACATTTCCAAAACATGTAGGGCATTCCCAAATAAAAGCCATGCTTCTGGTCCCCTTGCCTCCTCTCTTCTGGCCAGGCTGCATATCAGTCTGAGGGCTCAAGGTACCCCCCCCAAAACACACACACACACACACACACACAGAAGGCCCAATGGCTGTTAAGCCATAGGAGTTTATCAGACAGGAGAAATTTCTATTTCAAATGGAGCCAATTCAAATTCACATACATTCGGTAGTTTAGCAAATTTATGTGAATTCTAATTGCATTCGGAATGCATTCAGAATGGCTTTCCATTGCCCAAGAATGACTTTCCATTGCCCAAAATTGTGTGAGATACACTTATACACAGTAACGTGAAACCCATGATTGCATTCAGATTGCCATTGGATTATACTTCCAATTTCCATCGCCTGATAACGTCCATTGCTGTTGTTGTGTGCCTTCAAGCAGTTTCCGACTTAGGGCACCCATAATTCTGGGAAGTGCTGCAAACCTGTCATGGGGGTTTTTGGGCCAGTTCCTTCAGAGGGGAGTTTGCCATTGCCATCCTCTGAGGCTGAGAGTGTGACTTGCCCAAGGTCACCCAGTGGGTTCCAAAATTTCTTCTTTTTGATTTCTTCTTTCTTTCTTTCTTTCTTTACTTATTTCTCATTGATGCCAACGTGTCTGAAAAACAATCCACAAAAGTGGGTGTTTTATGGATTTTAAAATCCCATTTCTGCATGGGATTTAACCAATTTGCCTCCATGTGATAAAGTCCATACATACAGACAGCCCTCCCTATCCACTGATTTTTTTTTTAATCAACAGGTTCAACCTCACACCTCAAAAATATTTTTTGAAAATGTAAATTCCAAAAAGCAACCTTGACACTATTTTACTATGCCATAATCCCTTGCCATTGGCTGTTCAAGCTATAGATGGTGGCTGCAGCACAACACCTGGAAGACTAGAAACTCCACCATCCTTGGCTAATACAGGCTTGGGTTCAAAAGTACACTCCTGATCTCTGTGCTGAACCCAAAGTACAGTAATTGCTCAGTGACTGAGCCATGTGTCTATCTCTCTTCCTCCACATATACCGTTTCCCCTAAAATAAGACATCCTCTGAAAATAAGACCTAGTAGAGATTTTGCTGAATTGTTAAATATAAGGCCTCCCTCGAAAGTAAGACCTAGCAAAGTTTTTCTTCAGAAGCATGCCCATTTTTTTTTTGTTGTTCAACAATAAATGTAAATTCTTCATGGAAAAATAAGACATCCCCTGAAAATAAGACCTAGCACATCTTTGAGAGCAAAAATTAATATAAGACACTGTCTTATTTTCAGGGAAACATGGCATACATACTCCTCTGTCCAACAGAGTACATACATCTTTTCTTATCTGGTTCATACATGCAAGCAAGCTTTTTCATTTGTATGCACTAAGAGGTCAAACAATATTGCAGAGAGCAACAAAAATAAGTTTTGGACTAATCAATTCCCAATGAGCTACTTTGGAGAATGCTTCTACATAGTCTGGTCCAATATGTGGAGCACCTGTGCACTGGTTCTGTATTTGCTGTTTATGTAGGGACTCATTCTGCACGAAGCCTATGTATCAGGGGTATAGCTACAGTAGGGGGGAAAATGAGGGTACTGCCCCTTGCAGTAAGAATTCTGCCCCAATGAATTTTTCCTTCACTCCCTAAATTTCTAGCATTTTAGAGAGTAATACACTTAAAACCATTGACACCAAGTACTCATATTTGCTTTATTTGCATTTCTTTGGCAACTTTCCCTGCCACTTTCCCTTGGATTTCTAAAGTGGATTTGTAATTGCTCAACTGAAGTTTTTAAGTTTACTGTGAGTTATTTTACCTTCAAGTCATTCTCAACTTGTGCTGACCCTGTGACAGGGTTTTCTTGGCAAGAATTGTTCAGAGGAGGTTTGTCAGGGCCCGCCTCTGAGCCCGAGAGAGTGTGACTTTCCCAAGGTCACCCAGCAAGATTCAAACTCTGATCTCCAGAGTCATAAACCAGCACTCAGTCCACTACATCACGCTGGCTCCTCTAAAGAAAATCCATGACAGGCAGAATTCTTATGCCCTCATTTTGCCCTCCCTGTAATACCACACCTTCTAGGTATGTGCCTTCCTACATGGATATAAAACTGCATGTCCTGTTTCTTAAAAAATTTAAGATATAACAGAGAGAGAGAGAGTGCTTTATTAATTCGTCTCTTTTTGTTTGAACTAATTATATCTTGTCCTATATCTTAATATCTAAAATCTGGGTACGATAAAAGCAATTTAAGACAATGACAATAATTTCAAAAGACTGAAACTGTATTCTCCCATTTATCACAAGCACGTGATTTGCCCAAAGTCACACAGTGGGTTTTCTGGCCAAGATGGGAATCAAACCCTAGTCTCCAGAGTTGTAGTCCAACACTCAAACCACTACGCCACACTGGCTCTCTAGGCCCCATTAAAATGTCCTTATGCAGGTCCAGATTGGACTTCTGAGAGTGTTCCAATGATCTTTTCACTAGCTGTTCACTATCTGGCAGCTGGCCTGGCCAAGAACATTCCAGCCAGTGGCAAGTTGGCAACCATAACTGGAGAGATGGGTTTAAATTATGCTCATGGAAATAATATTAAGCAGCAGAAGTTTTTGGGAACTCACTCCTGGAGGTGATTTGTTATCTTAAACTCAGCTTTCAAATATACACCATCCTAAAATTGCAACTTCATCTAAGTGCAGTTTTTAGCCATATACAATTCACCCATAAAAGCTGCAGTTTATCTACAAATTTTAAGATGTCTTAAATTTATCTAATTCCCAATTTTGTCATGCCTGCTTAGGTATGATCAGCACACAATTATGTCGGCAAAATTTATTACACATGATATGTTTTATGCCTACTGGTACAAATACAGAAGTAAAATAAATATATATCAGGAGTGAGAAACGTGCTGTCTTTAAACATTATTGGACTTTGATTTCCATTTGCATTACCTGGCACGGTAAATTATAAAGAATGATGGGAGTTGCAGTCTAACAGTGCCCTCTATCTCTGAAATACAATTAAACATTTGCACATGGTTTTAATTATCAATAAACTGTACTACAGTTTTGAATTTGGGATTTTTTTCCTCTTTGTATGATCACTTCTGCTAGTTCATAGTTGTTTTTTGAAGAATTCATTAATCAGTTTACATTGGTGTAAAAAAAATATTAAGTCTCAAGCAAGGGCCTTTACAGAAAGTTATGTGCTACAAGGTTTTGTAAAAGCCTATATTCAAATTGTCAGCAATGTACACTGCATTATGCTTGTTTCTTAGTCATCAATTAAATTAGAACATCTGTTGCCCATAATCATCCTTCACATAGAGGCAACTATGGTATAGTTTTCAATTTCTCCGAATATATAAACCAAATTTTGTTATCTTCGTGATTAGTTTAATGATGCATTTGTGCTACAGCCGAAATCTTGAAAAGCACTTAATTCCCTTCATACTTCAGAGTTTAAATGTATAATGAATGTGCAGCAAGCAAGTGGAAATGGAATTGGCCTAACCCCCCCCCCCCCCCACACACACACACACAATGAAATGAATGGCTTACATCTGTGCATGTAAGCTTAAGATGTGATGGCATCACCCTGTATGGTCAGAAAATCTATTTTCCAGGTTTCACAGTTGCATGGACCCTGCCTGCACATGTACACCTGTATGCATGGATGCACAGTGCAATGGAGATAAATATTTCAACATGCAGCATGAAACAATGATTTATGAATACTACACAATCATTGGATGTGGGGAAAGAAAAAGCTAGAAGAAGGTTTCAAATCTCATTCATACTAATATTATGTTTGCTCATTCTCTGGTCATCTCCTGATTTGTACCACTAGGGTATATTTGGATAGTCAAATTGTCATGCTAACCAGGAACACAAAATGTTAACCAAAATGCTTTTTCTTCTTGATTTCAGCCTGCTGATGATTATATTTCTTAACCACATTACTATAATGCTCTTTGTATGAATTTGCCTTTGAAAGTTGTTCAGAGGAAGAAGGTAATTCAAAATAGAGTGGTCTGATTCATCATGTTGGTGCTTGTTGGACTGATGCCTGCCAACCAAACAAGATATTACAAACATGATTCAGCTTTTGCATTTGCTTTATTCCTATATCAGTTATAATGAGTTATCTTTTTTATCTTGTTTCTTGTTATGTTGTAATCAATATTGACAGTATTGTTGTAATCAGTATTGGCTTTGTACCTCCTGCCCCTTCCCCAGATACAGTATAAAGAAAACAGAGCTAGGGCAAGTCACCTTCTTTCAGCCTCAGGGCATGGCAATGGCAAACCCCCTCTGAAGAAACTTGCCAAGAAAAACCCATGATATCACCTTAGGGTCACAATAAGTCAGAAATGACTTGAAGGCATGTAACAAAAAAGAAGCAGCTGTAAAGCGCAGAAGAGGGGATAGGGATAAGATAAATGTGAACTGTATACATGTTAATAGAGTTAATACTGAAGTGGGCCTCTATCAGACAATTGGTCCAAAAACTAAAATACCTAACATACCCTCCAACATTTCATAGATGAAAGCTGGGACATGTGTGGCCAAGCAACATCAGAGTATGGTCAAGATGGCAAAAGTGTTCATTGGAGTTTATCACATGAGGGGTGGGGCATCATTGTCCTGTCCTTCCCACCCAATTGCAGGAAGGACTTTCACACATGACCCGTCATTGGCCCAGCAGGAAAGCGCTGGTGAAAGTGATTGTGTGAATCACTTTCACATGTAAGCGTGCTGGAAAGTGCTTTCAGCCATCAGCTGAAAGTGCTTTCTTCTGTCTCTTGTTGTCTTTTGTATTAACAGAAGAACCTGTTAATACCATGATGGCTGAAAGCACTTTCCACTGATGGCTATAAGCACTTTTCAACCTGCTTTCATGTGAAAGTGATTCACGCGATCACTTTCACTAGGGGTACAGACGGGTCATGAATGGGATAAGGACAGGGGAGCGATCCTGTTCCTATCCTGTCTCCCAAGTGATGAACTCCATTGATAAAGAACACACAAGATATGGGAGGCTGCAGCAGTTTGCTTTTGCCAGAGTCTACAACAAGTGCAAGATCTGACCCCTTCCTTTCTTCTTTCCACTGCTGAGTTAAATCAGTACAAACTACTTTTGCAGTTTGAACTCAGTTTGCAGCAATGGATGTAAAGTGAGGGCAAAGGGGGAAAGTGGAACAAAGAGACATAAACTGGGATTTTTTTAAAAGCAGCTGAAAAAAGTGGGGTGATAGAAGAGGAATCAGTACTGTGTCTAACAATTTGGGACAGCTGGAGGGTATGACCTAGTTGCACTATTGCAGCTGAAATACAATTATACAAATGATTTAGATCTCATTTCCACCAGTAAATAAAATTTATGTTGCCTTTGCACTCATTGTTCAATGTTGGTTTGCCTTTCCATTCTTATTCTCCTTCCTTCTCCAAAATCTGATAGCAGAAATTATAATAATTTTTTACTTTGTTTCTTCCTATATGGTTGGCACATGCATAATGAGTAAAGTAGCTAATTTTATAAATACATGGATGGCATTCAAAGTCTCCTGAATATTTATGAGACTCTAAGGATAATTTGTATGCATGTATTTTTCCTCTCTTCTCATATTTGAGAGTCACTGAAGAAAAATATGGTTTAATAAGCAAATGGTAGAATTTCATGAGTTTAAGAGCCTAGTCTGCTATCAAATCTGGCAATCATACTTGCATACTTATTTTAACATGGTAATTCCTCATATGGAAAGCATGTGATTTATTTTCATATGACTTGAAAACCACTTTTTTTTTTTTTTTGGTGAGTCTCCTGTCTTTCGAACCACTCTCTAATTATGCACTGAGAAGAAATGTTACTAGATTAGTGAAAAGGTCTGTCCAGAGCTTGAAAAGTTACTTTTTAAAAGTAATGATTCTCAGTTAAAGGCCCATTATCCAAATTCATTAATTATGATTATAGCATAACTGAAAAAAAAATAGCTTTACTCCCTTTACTCAATAATTATTTTATGTAGTTATATTTAAAAACATCTGAATGCTACATACCACTGGTCTCCTCCTGTTCATCTTGTTGCAACACCCGCAATACCACAAGAGACAGCAAACTGAATTGTGAGGTAGTGCTTCAAACATGTGTTATTCCTTCTTCTTCATTTCGTGAGACCTCACCCCTATAATCATAAAATTAACTAATAGTTCCAGTTAAATCACAAAAACAGAAACATTGGCCCAATACAGACAGCCCAAAGGGCCGTCTGTGGGGTGGGATTAGGGTTAGGAAGCGCGCAGCATTTGCACGCTCCCTAAACCTAGTGCGTATGGACAGCGCCATTTTAAAATGGCACTGTCCGTACACATGCACCATGATGGCATCATGGCGTGCACCACATTTATACAATGTGGTGTGTGCCTGACGTCATGGTGCCACAGGAGGGTGCCTAGGGTGCCCTTTCTGCAGCGCCAAAAGAAGCTTCAAAATGGAGCTCCTTTTTGGCGCTGGTCCTTGGTGCGGCCTTTACACAGCTGTGCCAAGGACCCCAAGGGGAAATCTCCCCATGGAACCGCTGTGGATGGCGGGGTGCAGCGGGCGCCCAGGGCGCCTGCTGCACCCCGCTTTCAGGCCACAGAGAAGTGGCAGTTTGCCACTTCTCCGTGGTCTGGAGAAGCGACGGAACGGGGACTCTGGGGCTGCTGGTGAGGCAGCCCTGACCCCATCCCAGTGCTTCTCTGGGCGCCTACAGACCTCCCCTTTTGGGCAGTCTGTACAGCCCCACTGATTCCTAACATCTTGCAATAACAATGTAATGTAATTATATATTTGTTACTGTGAAAAAGGAATTAATTTGTACTTAATTTGTAACAGGAAATCAACATGTAATCAAAACCTCTTTCAACTTTGACATTAGTTATTTATAACTAGTTACTGCCCAGCTCTAAATACATCTAATCCAGCATCTTGTTTTCTACAGCAGTCAACCAAATGCCTTTGGAAAAACCTCAAGTAATGCTTCAGGGAAATAGCTCTCTCCTTTTGTTGCTGTTGCCACCAACATACTGCTTTTGAACCTGGGGATGGACTAGAGCCATCATGGCTGATAGCCAGTGACAGCTCTTTTCCTTCATTACTTTGTCTAATCCTCTTTCAAAGCTGTTTAAAGGAGTGGCCGTCACTACATCTTGTGGCAGCAAATTCCGTACATTACTTGTCTTGCTATTGTATGAAGAAGATCCTTTTGTTTATTCTGAATCTCTTGCCAGTTAGTTTTCACTAATCATCCTGAGGTCTAAGAGGAAAAACTATTTTCTATCCACTTTTGCCATGCAACTTATATAATTCTATAGGACCTTTCTCATGCATTTCCTTAGCTGTCTTCTATTGTAAATCAAAAATCCCCAAATTTCCCTTATAGGGAAAATGCTTCTATGATGGTATACACTTTGAGGATCCTCACTCAGAATGTAAGCATGGGTTCCTGTAGTCCTCCTTACCCTGTCTCCTAGGTTTAGTATATAGGGGCCCCCATGTTAGAAAAGTGTATGAGTTTATGGGTTCTTGTTTCTTTATGACCTAAAGTCCTTTCATGCTGTATAAGTTTTACTGCTTTGGTTCCACTTCAGCTGCCATGGAGACATCCTATGAAATCTGGGTTTGACATTTCAGGTAGAGGTTATTTGGAATTCTCAGCCAGAGAGCTCTAGTGCCTGGTCAAACTACAAGCCACAGGATTCTACAACTTGGAATCATGAAAGGTAAAGTTGGAATCATACCGGTAGTGAGGATTATCGCACAAGGTGTGAGAATAAGAGCATGTTCGGTTCCCACCTTTCTGCATGACGTTGCCAATTTTCTGTTGTACTGTAGAAGACCATATTAAAAGTGAGTCTTTTTACTTAGAGGAAAAATCAAGTAAAGGCCTTCCTTTACAGCCTCTGACATGCATGATCTGCAAGGGGGGAAAATTCAGTAGTGCTTTCTGTTGATTTCTTGGTGATCAGTGGGCATGCTTTGGGTGAGGAAATGGTAGTGATTAGGAGAGATCCAATCACTTTCTAGAGACTGTTTGTTGCTCTTCTGTCACTGCAATGCTACTATGCTGTTCTCTCTCTCTCTCTCTCTCTCTCTCACACACACACACACACATGTCTCCCTTTCCCAGAAGTACCAGAGCTACACATTTTCCTTAAAGTTATCACTTATTTGATTATTTGATTGTAGATGAAAGCTGAGCAAGCCCACTCCCTCTTCCCCTCCTCCCCTCCCTCCTCCAACTCCTTCCCAAAGCTTCTCTCCCTTTGCAAATCACTTTTTGACATTCTGAGGTCTGTAATTGGTTGATATCACATGTTGAATAGGCCCTCTGGCGCTTCTGTCCATCAGGCAGTTTGGAGTGAGCTTTTAGGAGGTTTTCTCAGTCTATTGTGGTTTTCACCTTCCTGAATTATTTGGTGCTTCAGTGCTCATCCATAGCCCAGACCATTTATAGACAAGTTGAAAAGCATAGGTTACAATAGAACTACTTGTGTGATCTCACTTCATATTTCATTTATTTCCACTGTTCATTTATTCTTACTGTCTGCCCTTGTTCTTTAAGCAGTTTGTAAGTGAGCATATGTCTTTGTCCTTAATCTTTTAGTTTGTAGGAGACTGAGATTTTTATTTAAAAAAAATAATATATTTTTTGTTGTTTTTTAATATCCTGCCTTTCTCCCTAGATGAGACTCAAGATGGTTCACATAAAGTTATGAACAAAGTACGCTAAAAACCTATTTGGTACAAATGTTTAAAAGCCATCACATAAACAGTTCCATTAAATATGCTAAATTACAACAATCAAAAGCACATTAAAATATAATAAAAATAATATAGCTCATTTAAAATATAATTTTGCCACAATAACTTAAATGCCAAAGGCCTGCCTAAATAAAGAGGCCTTCGCATGTTGGTGGAAAGAGAACAGAAAGAGGACCAATAGAGCTCCTATGGGAGATTACATATCAGTGTAATGGTAAGTCTAAGATGTTGAGAATGTGAGAATCTTCGAAAGAACCTGAGGGTCTCATGAAATCACACTTTAGGGGAGAGGGATTTTAGTTGTGTGTGCTAGCCCTAAATGTGAATGTGTACATTGTCAGCTTTTGCTTCTTTTGTTCTTGCTCTTGTTCTTGTGTGCCTTCAACTTTTGGCAACTCTAAAATGACTCTTTCTCAGTTTTTTCTTGGCAAGATTTGTTTGGAGGGTTTTTTCCCATTGCATTCTCTGAGACTGAAACAGTGTGGCTTGTCCAAAGTCTAGGGCCAAGCAAGAATTTGAACCCTGGTCTATGGAGTCATAGTCCAATGCCCGAGCCACTACACCATGCTTGCTCTCTTGCTTCTTTTATTTAACTTTTTTACTCAAGCAGACAAGTTCAAAGTAGACATTGAGATTTTAAAATTTATATTATATATTTACTGATAATGGAGAGTACTCACAAAACTTATGGTCCATTTGAATCCTGAACCAATAATATACAGGCACTGTATGAAAACTGTAGCAGCCACAGACAGGCAAGTATTTCTAGACCTATTCACAGAAACTGTCATTCACTTTATACTCAGATTTCCAGTTTAGTGTTATTTTGTTTTTGTTTTTCAAATTGGCATCTAATGTCCCACCTTTCCTCAAATGGGGTCAAGGTAGCTTTGCTCCAAATCAGAGGCTGGATCTTCTCTCCATCAATCCCCCTTTGAGGTAGGTCAGGCAGAGAGAGAGAGTAGTTGGTCCACAGTCATGCACTTAGTTCACCAGTGACTCGAATTTCTATCTTCCAAATCCTAGTCAGCCTTTTGTTGTCTCTAAAATGCCAAGCTATGAAGCTAACATGCTCTAAACTGCTTCTGCTCACTATTTTCTACAAACCTCTTAGGTCAAAACTCATTTTGAGCTCCACCTCTATCAGCATTGGTCATGATTTTCATTTGATATGTCGGTAACAACCTCATATCCCAACAGTGTCTAGGGTACAGAGCTTGGGAGAAATTACTTTGGGGGCATGTTGGCTGAGAGATTCCAGGAATTGTATTTCAAAAGAGTAATTTTTCCAAGGTCTGCTGTGGTGAGAGATGTAGAATTCATCTACAGTGAAGAAATTATGCAGTTTGTTTGTTTGTTTGTTTGTTTATTATTTTAGATCCAACTCTTCAGCCACAAAGGATCTCAGAGCAATTTACAATTGGGAATTTGACAGTTCCCTGCCCTCAGGCTTACCATCTAAAAAAGACATGACACGAAAGGAGAAGGGAATGGCAGTGGGGAAGAGGATCAGGCCCAGCAGATACTTCTGGTTCTTCTCTCCCTTCAAGGCCAGGGCAGTTTGATACCACTTTAACTGAAATGGGTCCATCCTACAGAATCCTTGGATTTATAGTTTTGTGAGGAATTGACACTCTTTGTCAAACTACAAACTCCAAGATTCCATAAGATGGTGCTACAGCATTTAAAGTGGTGTCAAACTAAATTATTTCTACAGTGTGGATTCATTCTAAGGCCCTATACAGATTGGCAGAAAGTGCCAGGTTGTGGGCAGAGTCAGGGCTCAGCGTCTTCATACTGGATGCCCTAACCCTGGCCCCAGGGCACCATTTTGGTGTGCACTGGTCCACACAGCACACACCATCATGATGCACCTCTGGCACTGCATCCATGTGATGCAACGCCGAAGGGGCATCATAAACCCTCTTGGAGGGCGCAAAAATGAGCTACTTTTTGCGGCTCCTTTTTGCACTCTCCAGAGGCTGGATCAGAGGTGCGGCATGAGGTTGCCACAGCCCCAATCTGGCCAGTAAAGGGGCGGCTGCATGCCACCCCCTAGGCACAATCTGGAGAGCCCCAATGTCATCTTATGCTCATAAAGTTGGTTTACCATGACAGCACTGCTTCCAACAGGAGTGGGAGTCATGTTGCTCTCCAAATGTTACTGGACTGCAACTCCCTGTGTCCTTCACCATGTTGATAATGGCTAAGGCTGCTGGGATTTGCAGTCCAACATCAGGACTGCATGATCTCTACCCTGATTTACAACCATACAGTTTCATCCTGTTTAGCATGGTTGTCCCTGTTTTGTGTTCATTGCTCTTGTGGTAAACAGAACATTAAGCAACCCAGACTTGCACAGTCATTAAAATATTGTTCTAACATACGTGAGGGTGTTACTTTTTACCCCTTTTCAATTAATGGAAGCTGTAATAGAGATGGATTTGAAATGGTATCTCCTAAATTCTAGCATAATGCTGTCTTTGTACTTTAATTACAACTCTCCTGACATCTCAGAACTATTGTTTCTTTCACCCTGCACTCACTGCTGAATGTAGCAAAGTGGTGATGCTATCCTGACTCATGTAGCTAGGATTAATGATGTCATTTCAGGGCTGATGAAGGGATCCAAAGATACCATTTTAATATAATGGTTTCTTATTGTAACATGGATCAGGGTATTGTTTTAGATTCTGAGAGGTGTGGGGTAGCTTTAGAGTGAGAAACTCAGCAAAATCCAAAGATTTGTTTTTAGAAACATTCAAGGTTAAATTGCTTCATAAAATGGTGTGTGTGTCTATGTTAAGAGAACTAAAGTGCATCTTTTTAAATACCTGTAAAACTATAATAGTCTTATCAACATAGAACAGACATCCTGCTCTCTCTCTCTCCTCCCAAGTAAAAGGATTTGCAACTTTGGCATACATACCTATTTCATTGCTTACAACAATAATTGGAGTATTAAACCAGTGAGCTGGCCATAGAGATATGAGCTGCAGAGGAAAATCACACAGGATTTGATAAATGGAGTATTTCTTTTCTCCCCACATGGCAAAGTCATGGAATATTTCTGGCAACTTTTTATCCACAAGTTTGAATTTGAATTTGTGGCATTTTTGAAGAACTAATTTGAGATGTGGTGCTGGAGAGGAATGCTGAGGATACCACGGACATCCAAAAAGATGGGTCCTTGAACAGATCAGGCCTGATATGATCCTGGAAGCCAAGATGATCAAACTGAGGTTTTCATACTTTGGCCACATCATGAAAAGCCACAGCTCATTAGAAAAAACTAAACAGTAATACTAGGGAAAGTAGAGGGGAGAAAAAAGAGAGGAAGACTGCATGCCAGATGGATAGGCTCAGTCAAGGAGATCACAGGCTTGAATTTACAGGACCTAAGTAGAGCAGTGGAGGATTAGGGGTCTTGGAGATGTCTCATCTACAGAGTTGCCTTGAATCACTGTTGACTTGAGAGCAGTTAACAACAACAACAACAACAACAACAACAGCAAATGGACTGAAACAGTACAACCCAGGGGATGCATGCAGCTTCCCTAGGCTGATTTTGTGATCTGCAATCTCTCTAGACTACTCACCCATTTATTCTCTCCTCAAGGTGAAATATCTCTTCTGGAAGCCTCTGTTAGCATAATTCACCTTTTAAATAGCTTGCAAGGCCCTCCTGCTCAGTTTAACAGACCTTCCAACACCCAAACTAAAAATGGACATCCAGACACTTCCAGGTTTTTTGGCATGGTTGGCAATCCATGTGGATCTCAGAGAACCTCAGGGGAAAAATTGATTTCCAAACCTCCTAAACTGCTAACTCCTAGAGGCCTTACACACTATGGAACTATAGCACTGCGATTCCATTTTAACTGCCATGGCAACCTTCTATGGAATGCTGGGATTTGTGGGATTTACATACCCACCAACATTTCACAGCTGGAAACTTCCTCTCCCAGTAGTGGTAGCTGCTTTTGAAGCAGCTGCCACCGCAATTGTTATTTCCATCACGAGCCTGCGTCTGCCACCACCAGTGGTGCCATTTCTCATCTTCCATCTTCCAAATGCTGCACAGACAGTTGCTATTGTTCTTCAACCACACAATTGCTTGGTTTGGGAAGTGACGTGGGCTCAGGACTGGCTGCAGAAAGAGCACCACCAGCTCAGGCTGCTCTTCTTGAGTTGGCAATGAGGGTCTGCCACTTAGTATGGTTGATTGACTAAGCCAGGGGGAGGAAACAGCAGGAGGGGTCTTCTTGGCCCCTAGCAAGGGCAGAACTTGCTGGGCAGAATGCAGAAGAGAGTGTGAGACCCCAGTGGCAAGGACAAGGAAGAGACCAGTGACTCGGCCCATAGCAAAATGTTGTTTTTGTACACAGCAATAACCATGATGGTGAAAACTACTGTTTCTTAGTTTTTTGTGGAGCTTTCGGACTATGTGGCCGTGTTCTGGAAGAGTTCCTTTCTGATGTTTTGCCAGCATCTGTGGCTGGCATCTTCAGAGAATTTCTCTCAAGATGCCAGCCACAGATGCTGGTGAAACATCAGAAAGGAACTCTTCCAGAACACGGCCACATAGCCCGAAAGCTCCACAAAAAACTATGGATGCCAGTCATGAAAGCCTTCAACTCCAGCATCGTTTCTTCTTCCTCCTTTTCTTGTGAGATACAAGGCAAGGCATGAGTGCCCTGACCCCTGCTTCTAACAGCACTGCATGGCATCACAATCACCATCAGTTCAGCACTACTTCCATATGAGTGGAAACAGCATTGACATGTTGCAAAGGGCTGAGTGGCTGCCCATCTTCTAGTCTTTGCTGCTTCTGGTTCTTCCACTAGGCAAGGTTGTTAAGGGGTAAGTCGCCACCGTCCTTTTCTTCTTCTTCACTTCTACTTCCTCCACTCGGGAAGTTGTTGTTGGCCATAGCAAAGGATAGTGCCTGAACTTCACCTCAGGAGGAGCTGCCTGTATGGGTGGTGCTATAAAACCAACTTAAAAAGTGGGAGGGCAGATAAGTAAGTTTGGCTTAAAGTGGGTCATTTGCAGGGTATGGAATTAGGGAGGGATATGTCAAATTCTCAGCCAGAGTGCTGTAGTGCCCCACCAGGCAACAGACTTTATCACATGCAGCTTTTTAAACCATCATTAAAGTTTGAAAATAGCCCCTTTGGCGATACTTGTTGCAAGATGCCATCTCCATCTAATCACTGCCTTGTCCTCCAAGTATTGTTGGAGTGCATCTTATCATTATGGGAAAACCCTCCAATAAATCCCAAACATACTAATCCCTATTTGCTATTCCAAAGAAGGTTTTTTCTTTTTCAAAAAAATGAAATAAAAATAAAAATAAAATAATATTTTATTGTCATTTTACTTTAAAAATCATATTAGCATATCTCCAGATTTGCCTTACATTTTTTTTAACAAAAAAAACCCAAAATAAACAAATCTTGAAAGGCCATAGGGTGGGAAGGCAGGGAAGAATGCAGAAGAGAGTGTGAGGCCCCGCTTGTGTTATTGCAAAGATGGGCAAGAGGAAATACTTCCAAATGTTGTGGTGCAACCCATATGTATCAGGTTCTCCTTACTAGTGTGACTGTGGTGAGAGCAGGGCTTGTGTGAGAACTCTTTACTCAGGATTGTGTAAGATCCAAGCATAGCCATTAAAGTGCAGTCATAGTGCTATGACTGTGTACTGTGAAAGCACCACAGTTGCAAGAGCATCTAAATAAGTATGGAGACACATGTCAGAGAAATATAATATAGGCAACAGATTCTTTTAAAATGTGCAACTATAAGTGGGTGCTCTGCTTTGCATGTGGACACTTCCAAACTGGTTGAAATAAGCATGAGTTCTCACAATATAGCTTCTTGTTTTTTGCCAGGTTTAGATGGATGTTCTCTCCTCCATGCACATTTATTGCAATGCATTTGGCGGGATGGTTTATAGAAATTCTTGGGCTCTTCCAAAGGCAGTAAAATAAAGTTTTAATATTAGTTTTTTTAAAAAAACAGGACATGATGGTTTGAAGGGCATTTCCACCCCCTCTCTTTTTTACATTTTAAAAACTTTTTTTTTACATTATAATGTTACAGTGCAAAAGTATCATTTGACTGATACACTATGGCACTATAACTCTAAAAATAAAATTAAATAAGAAAGGAGGAGAAGAGAAAGGAACATTTGTTGTAATATGCCTTAGAATTTAAAATAACCCATTTGAAGAATAAAATGTTGCAGCAGGTGCCAGGAATTGCCAGAAAATGGTCTGGGACAACAGAAACTGTTTTTTTAAAAAAAACAAAAAACACAAGAACAACCCTGAGAACTACAGCAACAAATACTGCAATCTCCTCACACATTTACGCTCTACACATTTCCTGGAGAAACTCTAAGTTGGAGGAAAATATTCTCTTTGCCATATTTAAACTTATGGTATCATATGGGCAAACATGCGTTTGTTTCAACAAGTCCTCTTCATCCAAGAAAAGAACAGATCATAAGCCTCCACTTGCTGAAGGCAAATGATCTAGAAGGATATTATTTCTTAAGCAGCCATTTGTTTTCTGCACACTCGCGCACAATGTTAAATTATGACTTGCATTGGTGAGATATCTCTGTGCTAGAACGATTCCTTCTTTAAACCTTAAAATTTGGATTACACTATTTTGTTAGGTGCTAAACAAAGTATTGGTGGTGTGTAATGCAATCCAGTCCATGTTTGTAAGGGTTTACTTCCAGGAACATATCATAGGACCGCAACCATGAGTCACTTGTTACACCCAATGTATTGGAACACTAGATTGTCTAGTTGCCATGGTTGGCAAGTGAGAACAAACTGTGTTGGGGATGATGGGAGGTGGTGCACTTTACCCAGGCTCAGGTCCTCACCATCTGGTCAAAGCTGGGCTGATCATAACTGATCAATGGTGTGATGTGTTGCAGGTAGCAGAGTTGCCCATGAAGCGGCTCAGGAACAAAAACATCAGCTCTGGAACTTCTGGAATCACTGTTGCTGCTTCCCCCTTCATGCAGTCAACAAACCACGCGAGCTGTGCACTAAACTATCTTTATTGACTATTTGAATAATACAAACTCTATAGTAAAACAATAAACATCTTTGCAACACATTTCTTGCTCTTGCTAAACACACTCTGGCTATACTAGTCAAGCTATATACATACTCATCTCCTCCTGCACAAAAGCTTAGTTACAAGTTCAGGTCTTCCTTCTAGTTCACATTGTTGTTGATGGTGTGGTGTGGAGGATGGGAAGAAAAGGATGATGAGATGGCTCACCGGAACAATACTGAAATAGTTCAGTTTTGGTTACCACCCACTGGGTGTGCACTGGGTGTGTACTGGGTGTATACAATCACTACTATTGGCTATTTCACACTTTCCCATACTATAGTCCAACCTCTTACTATGACCTAATCACCCATGTGATGTTTTCAATGATGTCGTTGTTTACCTTTTCCATGACCTTCCTTTCCGGAACTTGTGTTGCTATTCCGTGTGTGTTATGGCTATACCCACATCTGTTGTTGTTGTGTACGTGTCTGACTACACTATCTTCACCTCGTGCTGGAAATTTACTGACTTTGGTTCTCACATACAGCTTTGCATTTCTATGACTATAATTCCCATGCTCCTTGCCTTAACAAACTTATCTTCATTCCTCTGTGGGAGTGGGTTGCAAATCAGAGGCAGTATTCATCCACAAAGAACAACAACAAAATGTACTCAGGTCGCCTTTGTTACTGCTCTTTCCAGTGAAAAGGAAGGTCCATAAAAATGACCCCCTTCACTAACAGTAATTTCCTTGTAAAATCTAGAGCCATTTCACACTAGTGCTTTTTTCCACTTTAATTTCCATGGCAAGATCCTATGGAATCATGGGATTTGCAATTTAGGGAGAGGCATTAAGAATTCTCAGCCAGGTAGCTCTAATGCCTAACCACGCTATAAATCCCATGGGATCTTGTCACTGCAATTAAAATGGACTCCTAGTTTTATAACTGTGTAGTGTGAAAGGAGTAAGGAGGGAAATGGGAGGAGAAGAGAGAAACTAGAACATTTTAAATACAGGTGAAAGTGTGAAATGACAGAGGATAAATTGGGACTGACCTGCCCAGTCAGGACAGTTGGAGGATATGCCACTAAAAGATCTGCTTATAACCCAATACGTATCTTGGTTCTCAATGATCTGAAAAAGTAATCGGATATGTGGATATAGAAAAAGAGGCTCAGTCCTCTTTTCCTATTAGTGTTTATAGTTTATTGTAGTATTTTCAATCAACTATTTGGCATGAAAAAGCCCAGTGATAATATTTACTTTACTTATTACGTGAATGATGTTAGTTCTGCTTGAGAGGGCTATGAAGCAATGCAATTATTTATGAGGCAGAAATGAGTTGGTTTCACTCTCAATAGATCTTGGCTGCATCTGCACTTGTAGAAAGAATTGAGGCCACTTCACATGCCACAGCTCAATGCAATGGGATTCTGGGAATTGTAGTTTGTTGTGTCACCAGGGCTCTGTATTGTAGTTGAGCCACGGCAGTTAAAGTGGTGTCAGACATGATTTTTTCTGTAGTGTGGATGCAGCCCTCAGATATTATCCAATTAAATGAACAAATTGGTTCTTAAAGTTTAAGTCTCAGTTAAAATAACTAAGGGTCTTGACAGACTGGCACTAAACACCAGCATTGGGGTGGAGTGAGAGCATGGTGCGTCTGTACACCTCATGCCCCAACTCTGCTCCCATGCTGGTGTGATGTTGCCCACCCCACCACATGGTGGGAGGCGTCATGGCGCACTACTTTAAAACAGTGGGAATGAAAACAAATTTGAAAACAGTATGGTTTTGACTATAGCTCCCAGGGTTCTCCAACCAGCACAGTCCCTGATAGTCCAAACAAGTAACATTTCAAAGATCAAAAAAGGAACCAGGGACTGTAAAAAGGCAATGCAAAAGCTCTTCATCCTTGTCCTGGCTGCAGCGTATATTGCCTAGATATTTTCTGTTGTTCTCTTGACCCCCAAAAGGAAAGTAAGAACATATCACTTGCAACGGAGGGAAAATAAGATTCCTGGTCCAGGTTTTCCATGCTGTGAAGCATGTCTGATCTCTTTTCTTGACAGTGTTGCAACTCAGAATTGTGGGGCTGCTGTTGACGGTCACCATTGTTGCACTTTTCTAACTTTCTAACACTTTTCTAACTTTCCTTTCTATTTTGGTCCTGCCACAAAGTATCTGTTTATGTGTGTATGTGCCTTTAAATGGACTGTTGATTTACGGTAACCCCACAATTTTGGCAAGGTTTTCTTACACAAGAAATACTTAGTGCTGGTCTGTCATTGCCTTCCTCTGGAAAACAGCCTACAACACCTGGTGTTCCTTAGCATGCCCCATCCAAGCCCTAATCAGGCCTGACACTGCCTAGTTTCCATGATCAGATAGGATCTAGTACCTTTGGGGTATTTAGACCACTTCTGCCACAAGTGCTTGCCATTGCATGAATCCCTATTATGGGCTCATTCCCACTAAGAAATAGAGTGGATTGCTGATCAAATTATATGACCATCATTCGCATTTGAAACCGGTTCTGATCCTGGTGCAATCAATGGCATTCGCAATGTAGTGACGCAAATGCAAAAAACAAAACAAAACCCACTTTTTTCAGAGACTAGTTTCTATGTGGTCCTTTTCAGAAGAATCGATTCTGAAGTGAGTTGCTGTGCAGATCCGGCTCAATGAAACATAACACAAAGATGGACAAACAACTTTATTAACAACTTTATTAACAGCTCAAACAAGCAGAATAACCATAGGGTTGGCCCAGAGCATAAGGTCTGGATCTGGACATCAGCAACACCCCTGTTGGTTGATGTATTAGGTAAGGTTGCTTGCAGTCGCAAGCATCGGGATGACGTAGGTGCCAAGCTCCACCCTGTTGCTCAGTTAGGCAACTGCACTGCTTCAACTCGAATTGCAAGGCATCCTAGTCACCGGGTGTTAACCGACTGTGGCCCCCGCAATGGCCACAGCAAACCGCTCCATACTTGGGTCCAAGGACTCCCGACCCAGTGCCAGCAGGCCCTGGAAACCCCTACCCCAGATCCAGGCCTATGCTGCCACCACACAGGCAGACTGAAAGGAAGCCTGCCGCCAACCTTAAAGACATGACAATTTAACACTGACCCTGGTAAGGGTCCAAGTTCGGGCGAACATAACCTGAAAAGGCCCTGGATTTCCAACGCCCAATGAGCTTGATATTCCTAGCGGATAGCCCCTCTGGGGCAGCCAAAGTGGCCGCTCCGATGTGAAATGAGTGTCCCCCAACATCCTCCGGATGGAGGCCCAGCGCTTGCAGGGACAGCCGCAAGACAGCAATGAATTGGAAGCGAGTGACAGAAGATCCATCCGCATGGCAAAATAAGGATCCATGCCCCACTGGCCGGAGCCTGAGGAACTTCTTTAAAGTTCGTACAGGGCACAGTTGTGAGTCCTTCAAACGTCCCAGTGTGATGGTTTCACCATGGCCAAGCTGATCACTCTTTGATTTACGAACAATTAATTGTACAAAGCTAACATGCAGCAAAACATCATTAATGTACAGATGCCTGTTGGAACAATCAAATTTAGATGAAGGTACCAGTTCACCCACCCTCAAAGCCCCCCCCAAAAGGCTGTGACAAATTCAGCCTTAAACAGCTCGGCTTCATAAGGGGAGGAGCAGATGATATGAAGTTGGCCAACATTTTTTTCCAGGAGAGAAAAACAAATAGGTCGCCTGGAATCCTAATGCATGAATGCGTACGTCTCCAGCCATCCAGGCTACGCCTGACTTGAAAATTAGCGCACGGATCTTGCAAGCCAGCGGCCTTAGCAAAGAAAGAGATTCCTGCAAGGTGCACTGAGATGGAGCGGGGGGAAGCTCCATTCAACTTCAACCACGCCATGAAGCGCAGGACATAATCCGAATTCAAAGGCCACTGAGACGGGATACCAAGGGCCTCAAAAAAGGAGGTCAGCCTGAGAAAAAACTCTTTTGTATGCTCTAAGGGTGGAAGGGGCAATGGAGGACAAAATGCCATGCATCACAGAGACAGCCCAACCATCCACATCTCCCCTGGGAATGCCACTGGGAGGGGATCTGTGTCGGGTGCCAGCTGCCAGAATCTTTCTTCCTGGAAATGAGAAAGAGCATCGGCGACTTCGTTTTTTAAACCAGGCACAAATTTTGCTGAGAAGGAAATGTTAAACTTTAAACATTGAAGGACAAGCTTACGAACCAAGACCATCACCCTCTCAGATTTGGAGGACAAGCTGTTGACCACTTCCACAACTGCTTGGTTATCGCACCAAAAAAGGATGCGTTTGTTTGCAGTCAGAATGCCAGATGAACACAGCTGCGACAATGGGGAATAACGCTAAAAAAGTGAGGTCTTTAACAACCCCAAGCTGGGCCCAGGAGTCAGGCCACTTGTGAGCACACCAATGCCCCTGAAAAAAGAGTCCGAAACCCAGGGACCCAGCACCATCAGAGTGAACCTGAAGCCTATTCCCAAGAAGCCAGGATTTCTGCCAGATGGAAACACCATTATACTGGGCAAGGAAAGAATCCCAGACCCTTAAATCCTCCTTAATGCCTTTTGAGATACGCACATGGTGATGTGGCTGGGAGACTCCCGAAGTGGCTCTGGCTAGCCTGACGCAGAAAGGGCGACCAGGGGACACTACCCTACAAGCAAAGTTAAAATGCCCCAAGAGGAACTGGACCTGTTTTAGGGTCACTTTTTTGGAAACAAGGAAATCTGCAATCAATAGCTTGAGGGCCTCTAACTTGGCAAGAGGGAGACTTGAGACCCTGCCACTGAGTCCAATTGAATACCCAAGAAGGTGAGGGAGGACGTAGGTCCTTCTGTTTTTCTGCTGCCAAGGGAAGCCCAATCTCAATTGCAAGGTTGTGGAAAACGTCCAAAAGCATTTTACAATGGCCAGAACCCGCCTGCCCCGTGAAAAGGAAGTCATCCAGATAGTGCGTAACAAGCGGGGAACCTGCTCTGCGCTTAACCTCCCACTCTAAGAATGTACTGAAGGTTTCAAATGCAGAGCAACTATCAGAACAACCCATGGGCATAGCCATATCAAAATACCAAAGGCCCTGTACATTAAAAAACAGCAAATAAAGGTCATCAGGGTGAACCGGCAAAAGGCAGATGGCCGACTGTATATCACATTTTGCCATTTTGGCCCCATGTCCGCATGCCCGGAGAAGGCGGACAGCGTGGTTGAAAGACGCATACTTAATAGAGCAGAGCTCTCGAGAAATGGCATCATTAACAGACTGCCCCAGGGGGTGGGACAGATGGTGAATAAGGCAGAATTCGCCAGGCGTTTTCTTTGGGACAACTCCTAATGTAGACACCATAAAATTCGGGAAAGGAGGACGAGAAAGGGGGCCTGCAACACGTCCTAAATCGATTTCCTTCTGAATTTTGGTCAAGAGCACTTCCGGCATGTCACGTGATGATTTAAGATTTTTTGCCTCAGAAGGCGGGGCGGGGGGGGGGGGGACAAGTGATCGGAATGTGGAAACCAGAAGAGAAACCATTCTCAAGGAACGAAGCAGCTTCCCTGTTCGGATAATTATTAAGCAATGGGCGCAAGGCCAAAATATTAATAGGAGTCATGGCAAGGGAAAAAGGAGGATGAATCTCAGGAAGCAACTCCTTTTGGGCCCCCTGACCCACCGGCATGGATAGAGGAGGAGGGTCCTTCTTTTTTGCTGGCTGTTGCATGGGCAGGGCGCCCTTGACGAAAGGGCTGAAGACCAGATTTAGAGCAGTTAGCCTTGCCATGCAGCCCCCTACACAACTCACAACTATGGTCATATCTGCAATGAGACCGGGAACAACGACCTGCATTGAATTCCCAGCAGACCGATTTACGTTCCTTCTTGACAACCTATCTGAAAGGTCCTTTTGCCCTGGTGAGAGGGCCTACTTCAAGCAACCAGATTTCGTTATGAAGGAGATCCCAACGCTCCCTAGAGCTCTGGGAGGCCTGCTGTTGGAAGGCCACATCATAGGTAATGGCAGCGGCCTCACCTGCCACAGACCTGGCCCTAAGGATGTGGAGCATGTGGCAGTCAAGATGCCAAGCCCTTTCAGGAAAAGCCATAGAGATAATTGCTCTGAAAATGGTGAAACCCTCCAACCAGTTGAAGAATGTGCAATCAGCTGGGGGCACCTTAGGGTGTTTTTTGGACCTTTTTGAAGAAGTGACAGCAAGGGCTTCCTGACCCTTTGGCTGCAACAGGGTAAAAATATCCACGTAACAGCCAGACAAGATGCGATTACTCACTTTCTTAGAAAGGTGAGACCCAGGAAGGCGCTCACCTGGAGCAGAATCAAGAATGCTAGAAGCTTGAAGGGTCAACCCACACTGCTTGTAAACCAGGGCGCCAAGAGCAGCGCCTAATGGCCCACAGTGGTAGCCCGGGCACAAGTGCATGGTCAACCCAATAGCCCTCTCGGCCAGACAGAACCCCCGGCACAGATTCAACCACACCCACAAGTCCCCTACGAGGAACAGCCGCAGTTCCACTCCGACTCTTCTTCTTTTTCTTATGCTTCCTCTTCCTGCCGCTGGTCCCATGGGCTCCAATAGACACATCATCGTCCTCACAGCTGGAAGAAGAAGAACTGGAGCTAGATGACGAACTCGAGCTAGATGCAACGACCTGGGCTACCGACGTCACCAAAGAAGCGCCTGGCCCCAGGCTGGTAGCAGCACAGCCGAGCTGCTGAACCCTGTCATTTGCTTGAGCACCAGATCCTGATGGGAGAGCACTAGGTGAAGACGCCAAAACACTTGAAGAAGTCTGTGCAGCTGCCATTGCCTTGGCGATGATTTCGGTGATGGATCTGGTGAGTTCTGATGCCATCTCCTGGCTAACAACTGAAGCTGACTGCGCAGGGGAAGGGTGAGCCAGGATAGGATGAGTAGCAGATGCTTCGGAAGCGCTCGTCGATGACCCGGTCCCGCGTGCAGAAGGTCTAGCAGAATTTTTTCTCCCTCCAGGGCTAGTTCCTCCCATATTCTTCTAATGATGCTCAAAATTGACTCTGACCAGAGCGGCCAAAGTTGCAACACATGACACGAAGCTCAAAATTAGATCAGGATTACTCTTGCGTGTTCAGCAGGGCCGTGGCCGCGATCACAGCAAAAGCAAAAAACAGATTAAACAGTCCCAATTAAAACCGCATGCTCAGCAGGGCCTCAGCCGCGAGCACAGCGAAAATTAGTGTGGTGAAACAAAACAATACAGAAGTCAACGAGAGTTACTTCGAGCAAATAGAGGAGCAGGTGACTTAATCCCCTGCACAAAAAGGAGGGGAGGGGGCCACAAGGTAGAAGGTCAAAGGGCCCATCTTGTGTGTGGGGGTAGGAAGCCCCTACCAGCACTGTTGATGAGCACTGTCAGCGTCCCCACTGCGCCAAAGAAACAGAGGCCCACGATGGAGGCCTGCAACAGGGCCCAAGCTTGGCCAGACAAAATGGCGGCCAGGCCCCTTCACTCGGCCCCAGTTGCCGTCAGGATCCTTGCTGGGCCAATCAAGATGGCGGCTGGACCACCAGCAGGCTCCAGACACACCGCCAGGGCCCTTGCAGGGCCAGTCAAAATGGCGGCCGGACCACCGGCAGGCCCCAGACACACCGACAAGGCCTGTGCAGGGCCAGTAAAATGGAACTTGTTCTCAGCTCTGCTCCTCAGCAGAGCAAACTGCGAATGGCACTGAGGAGTGCCTTGCAATGGCCTAAATAGGCCAATCAACCAATGAGGGCTCCGGAAAGAGGAGGCCCTGCCTCTCCCGGAGCTCTCAGCCAATCAGGTGGCCTGGCGGGCCCGAGAGGGCCAATCAGGCCGCTCAGAGTTCCCGCTCTCCCGGTAGCCAATCAGAGGCAAGCCCGCACTTGCCTCTGTTGCCGGGAGGAAAACCAGCCGTGTAGGAAGGCAGAGCCTCCTCACACAGCAACAGCGCCAGCCCGGTGAGTCGGGTGGCACCATTTCAATAAGTGGAAATGACAGATCAGAATCAATTCATTCTGGAGGGGAGGGACAAATGACAGAGCGGTGTTTAGCATCCCTCCTCCATTTTTTACAGATCCACCCTTCCTCCCCCCTCTTATTGCTGCCTAATTTTAATAAAAATGATTGAATATTTGATAGATTGATTGATTTTGCAACTACTTGCAATTGAAAATCAATTAATCAAATGTTCAATCAATTTTATTTTTAAAACCATTGTTCTCCACTTCATCTTTCATTCCTGGCTCTGTCCCTAGCTTTGCCTCCATCCCCCAGTCTTGCTTCCGTCCATTGGCCTTGCCTCCATCTCTCGGCTGCTTCATTCCCCGGCCTTGCCTCTATTCCCTGGCTGCTCCGTTCCCACTGCCTGCTCAGTCCCCCCGGCCTGCTCCATCCAGAAGCGGTGCTACTAATGGGGACAATCATGCCAAAAAAAGTGATTACACTGGGGTAAGCAAAAGATCTCCTTTCACAGTGGGAACAAGGGACAATTGGAATCAATTTCCAAAACGGAGAAAGGGCAAATCAGGAATTGATCTAAATTGCAAGAGGGAATGAGCCCTTTGGCTTCTAGTGTTTAACAAAAGTATAACCTGTGAATGAGAAATGCATTAAATAAACATCTATTTTAACAGTCTCAATCAAACTGCTACTCACGGTGGATAGATTCATTTTGAGGATTTTTTAATAGTCAGTGGGGAGGCGCAAACTGGGTTAAAATGAAACTAAAAGTGATAGGATATTATTGGACCCATTTATTATTGGGCATAAAAATAAAACGTCAGGTTCCAAATTGTGCAGGTGTTTTGCACCTGTTGTAACATTTTGTCCAGCATGGAATTTAAACATATTCATTCAATATGGTTAGAAATGTTAGTCTGTGGTTTTCTTATCTTGAAATACAGTGGGCCCTTGTCATCCACAGGGGCTTGGTTCCAGGATCCCCCATGGATATCAAAATTTATGGATGCTCAGGTCCCATTAAATTCAGTGGCATAGTGAAATGGTAAAATCAAGGTTTGCTTTTGGGAATTTATATATTTTAAAAAATATTTTTAAGCCCTGGATTCTTGAATCTGTGGATAAAAAATCTGTGGACTATAGTTCACTGAAGGAAAAACAGAGTCAATGCAACAACTTTTCCTCAGTGATGGATCTTTTGCCTTACACTTACACACTTGACTTACACTTAACTGATTTTATACACCATGACATCAGCCTGTGGTGACCTTCAAGGAAGTGCAAGTTAATGTTTGACATTTTTGCTTCTTTAAAAAACAGGAAGAGGAACCAGAAACTTGTGTGGGCATTTCCTTGAGACTGAAGGGAAATCACTGAAGAAAGAAACCAAGATTGTAAGAACTACAAGGATGCTGTGATCTCAAAGATAGGGCTAGAAGCTTGAGAAAAAAGGTTACTGAGCCTTATACCAAATGAAGTCAGGGCCAGTTATCCAAGCATGGAGATAATTCAAGAATGGAAGTTTCTAGTCATAATGCAGTTTTGTTCATGGTTCTCTGCAATGGCAATAATCCCAATGTGAGATGAATATTTGTGTCTACCTGGATACCTGCCTGATGATACATGGTCATGTTAGGAGGCTGTATGCTAAGAGGCTTTTTTTCATTTCTGTCATATATGGAATAGTCTTTAGGTTGTAAACTTTAGGTTTTAAAGGGTATAGAGACGCCTTATGGAATGAGTTCAGCAACCCCTTTTCCTGATCATTTGATCCGATGCAAAGATTATAGTGCTATCAGCACATTTGGGGTGTGTCATGAAAGGGCAACAAACTGTTCATGATTTAATTTATTACGGCTTGTTACTTTATTTCAATTTGTAGAAAGCCACTGTAGGTTTCATGTTGGGACAAAGATGGGATATAAATATAAATATTATATAAATAAATATAATACAATAATTGTATTTTTACTACCAGGAAGTTGGACATGTTGTGAGTCACTCCCTGCTTTATCAGAAACTCAAATAATTTGACTGGTCTAGGGTACTATAAAGCTTAATTTCTGCTGTGCTTCAGGCAGCAAAATATTTTGCTCCAGCTCTATTATATCATTCTTCCCCTTAGTCTAGTAATGTTGATATTGTGGAGCAAAACTACAACTGGTGTGTGTGTGTGTGTGTGCGTGCGTGTGCACACACACACATCTTCAAATTGCTTGTTGATATATGGTGAGCATATGCATTTCATAGGGGTTTTTAAGGCAAAAACAAAAACAAAACAAAACCAAAAAAAAACCCTCAGAGGTGGTTTTGCCAGTCTCTTTTCTGAAATATAGACCACAACCCCTGATATTCATAGTCAGTCTTTCATTCCGCTACTCTCATTCAACTACTACTGATCCTGTTTAGCTTCAAGATCAGATAGGATAAGGTGCTTTTAGGTTATTTAAGCCCTAAAACTCATACAATATTTACAATAGTTAAAAATTTGGATCACCTGCTGTACCTGGGAAGTAGAGAGATATAATTGTGTGTGTGTGGGGGGGGCACTACATGTTTTGCACATGGCACTACATGTTTTGCACATGGAAAGCTTCTAGTTTAAGCTGCAGTTTAA
This sequence comes from Urosaurus nigricauda, assembly GCA_034509955.1. Lineage (NCBI taxonomy): Eukaryota > Metazoa > Chordata > Lepidosauria > Squamata > Phrynosomatidae > Urosaurus > Urosaurus nigricauda. Next base: position 77,381,047 of record JAOEGL010000006.1, read on the forward strand.
GGGGCTGGGACAGACATCTTACTCTGGAGAATTGCTTCCAGTCTGCCTACACAATACTGGACCAGGTGGGCTAATTGTGGAAATGGGTTTTTTAAAGCCCTTAACTATGCACACTTAATTAGGTGCACACTTATTTAGGGAACTTGGAAACATTACTTTTAAAGGTGTCAACTCACAGAATTCCCAGCCAGCTTTGCTACTTATGACAAATGCCTTGAAAACACTCCTAGGGCCTGCTGCTGTTGAATGTAGCCGCATTTGACATGTTCCTAGTGAAGACAATGATCCAGAATAAGAAGCTTATGTTACAGTACAATGGATTATAACAATCCATGTAAGGGCAGCTTTTTTCTATGGAGCAGGCACTGGAAGGCATGCACAATGTGTTCCAGCTGGAGCTGGAGGCTGAGTGGAGGTTGGAATGGACTGGATGCTGTTGTGAATAATAGGGCTTCTCACTGCTACAACAATTGTTTTGTTCTTCATTTCATTCCTTTGCCATGGATAGTTGGATCCAGTTATAGACAGCGCTTAATTCAAATGGCATGATTAACCGATTGAGTTTGGGCAGATTAACATAGTGCTAAAGCTGGGATGATTCCAAGTGTTAAAATCTGTCCAATCTATTTAAGACCAAGGCACACTTTCAGATGCCAAATACTGTTTGGATGCCAAAGACTTTAGTTTTTATAATAATAATAATAATAATAATAGTTTATTTATAGCCCGCTCCTCTGTTCATACACTCGGAGCGGGGTACAAGTAAAAGAAAAAACATAGATTAAAACAATCCCATAACCCGTTTCCAAACCTCCCACCCCTTAAAAATAGATTAAACCGGCAGTGATTAAAACAGTAATTATTTAAAAACATATAACAGCATCCTAACCCTTCCTTATGCGGCCACGTCATAAGTGGGGATCACTTTTTGCTTTTTGCTTTTTATTTTTTTTCCCCTCCATATCGTACTTAGAAATGACTCCCAAGATATATGAAAAACAAAAGGATGAAGGAGGGAGCATCATAAGAGAAGGTGCAAATAATTGCAGATGGACAAAGCATTCTTAACTCAAAGATGTGCCATCCTAGGGGCACAAACCTCTTCTGCTGGCAGAAATGGTCTTCTGCCACCTGATCACACAGATCTCCTGACAGTGCAATTTCCTGGCAGAACTGTTTTGCTGGATAAGAACTGCCAGCAAAAGAACCAAAAAGTGAGTGGAGAAGGAATGGAATGGAAGAGTCCGATTATGTGACATGAAAACATCCTCCAATACAGGGAAACAGCCCCAATACCAGCCCAAATTCAAGCTAGGTTAAAGATAGACCTAAGAAATTTCCAGCACCAGCCTAGGGAAACATAACATTTCCCTAGGTTGGTGTTAGGATTTAGCACAGTTTATGCTGGCCTAGTGTTGGCCCTACTGAGCATCTTGGCCAGTTAATACTGAGCTGTGGAACTTTATTTGCCACACTTCTATATCTTGCCTTATAGCTGAAGCTTTCTAGGTGGTTCACAAAACAGAGTTTGAAGGACACCATCATAGCCATGGTGAAACTAACCATTCTTTCCTCTTATATTAATGTGATTTTGGTGTGCGTGTGTCTGTGTCACTGTCTGTGTCTGTGTGTAAGTGCGCTAGGATCTCCCTCCTGTATATGAACACTGCTTAAGGAAACACATGTGCCTGGCCTGGAGTGTAGATCTCCAATAAATGCCTTCTTTCAGATTTCTTCAGTTCTTTCTGCATTTTCACCGCCCACATATCATTGAGATGCAACAAACTCCACAAAGCTCCTTTACATTCTGTGTCTTTCTGTTGGCAGCAAATAAATGCTGGCCACTCTTTTATTTTTATTAGCTCTTACTGCCTGACAGCATCCCTAGAAAAGTGAGGAAACAGTGCAAGAAAGTCTCAGATGAGCCAGAGAAAGAACACCTGGATTTCCCCAAAGGCTCGGCTGGCAGAACAAACTCAAACTGTACATAACTAGCTGGCATAGCAAACCTTTTGCAGTTCAGCAATGTGAATGCCCACACAACAAAACATGGCTCTGGTGGTTGGAATGTTTTTCATCCCACACTGTAAAAATGGTAATGTTTTTATTAAAAAAATATCATTTAAATCTCACACACCCTTTCCCAATGCAGCACACTTGTGGCATTTCTGCACTAACTTATTTAAATAGTCTGTTTTCCACAAGACATTTGAGTCTTAGTATTCAAGTCTCAGTGCCACATGAAATCCATTAACCAGAAACAGTGCTAATTAAATATGCACCACAATGTATTTGAGGTTTATCCCCTAGTCAGTGTGTTTAGGACTGCAACCCAAGGTACCACATGACATATGTGTATATGTATGTGTGTTTCTGTGTGTAGAGGATATTAGTGTGTTAGGATATTGGTATAGCTATTAAATTGGAATCACTGGGATTGTGTGCTGTAGTGTGAAAGGATCCCAGGCAAGACAGATTGTGCGTTACTTTTTTCACTGTTACTGTTATGGTTCCTTTGATCCCCAAAGCCCCCCATGCTTTATAGGCTTTTCTACCACATTTGGAGCCCCCCTGGACAACCCTGGGATCAAACAACTTTTTGCAACATTTTACAATAAAAAATAGGGGGGGGCACTAAATGCCCTCTAGCAGGTGGTGGGGACCATTTCCAGCATGTTTGATGTCTCTCTGAATGAATTTAGGCCCAGAAGAGATCATTTTTGAAATGACACTTGAACAGAAAGTGACATTCACTCATTTCCTGTTGTTTAAAAATGCCTCTTTCAGGGCCTAAAGGCCCCAAAATATGATAAAAATGTTCCCCATTCCCTTTAAAGTGCCTTTGGGGGGAACTTTTAAATTTTTTGTAGGAGCAGGTAGTAGACCTCCAAGGTCTCCAGGGGATCTAGTGCAGCCCCTAGCTTTTCACAGTTGGCCAACAGGTGTAGAAGAACACTGCACAGATATAGCAGTTTGATAGCATTTTAATTGTCATGGCTTTATCCTGCAGAATCCTGGAATTTATAGTTGAGTGCATCTCTATCAGATATTTCTAAATGCCCCATGTAACTACAGATCTCAGGATTTCATAAGGATCCATGGCAAAGGGGTATCAAACCACTATATTGTGTAGTGTGAACGATCAGTAAGTTGCTGGGATAAGAGGCAGGAAAATGAATTCAGAGACATAAAAAAAGAGTACATGGACTGAGGTAACATCCACCAGGAAAAAGATTTAACACAATAGAAGTCTTCTTTGTGGTGTGTGTTTTCTGGAGAGAAACTATCCAACAAAAGGTGAAAGTAACTTGAGAAAGTGAGGCATAGGCGTAGTGACAGAGCTGGAAGTGGGTCACCGATCGTGTTTCATAATTCCCCAAACAATTTGTTTCAGAAAAATCCTGGCTGATTCTTTCTTAGATAGCAAATGCCTTCTGTCAACAGGTTGCCCCTTGATACAGTGTAGCTGTTCACCCAAGTCTCACAAGAGCAATAGTAATATAATTTCCAGTTATTTTGAGTTACTACCAGTGTGTGTCACAGAAAGGACAGAGGAAATAGAATGAGGTCACTTCTAGTTTGCATTTCAGTGATATATGCCACCAAAGTGTTGAAACACTTCTGGGCTGATATTATTAATGCTCTTTACCTTTGCTGTATTATAAGCCACCTTGAAAAAGATGTCACACATTTGCCCAGGAACTGATTCCAAGGAAATATAAGCCAAACACACTTAATACTGAAGCTCCCTTTGGGCAGTTCAATTCTGCTTCCTAGTTAAGAGAATTGAATAAAACTTTTTTTTCATGTTATGCAACTGTGTTTGATTTTTTGCATAGAAAATTTATGAAATTGATATTACTAAGATGATATTAACTAGGGTTGGTGTGGTAATTCATGGTGTCACCTCCCCATTGACCTCCTCCCATTTCACACCTAAAAGAATCTTTAGTAATTTTTTTTTGCACTAACGTTACTTGTAAATCATAATTCCCATATATCGCTGAATGTAATGCTAATAGTTGTGAAATAAACAAGTAGCAAAATTAAAATTATACCTTCAAATTACAGTATCATACACACAAGATTTGGTTAAAATGTGATGTTTTTAAAGAAAATTTTAAAAGAATAACAATTTCAAAAAGAATTCAATTTTTTTAAAAAAATAAAAAATAAAAAATTGAAATTTTAATTTAATTTTTTTTTGTTCCTCTCCTTTCTCCTACCACTGAGTCTGCTCCAACCATCTCTTAAAGCATTTTAAAGGGAAGATTTCCCACTGTAGGCTGAGAAAGGAGATTCTTTTCCAGAAATGCCTAAAGAAATTGTTTACTTATTGGTCTGCTTTTAACCATTTACAGGGATGAAGATGATGACCTAGCTTCCTTTAAACAATTTCAGTTTCTATTCTAAAGGCTGGGAGTTATTCTGGTTATACAGGCATACCTCCATTGATGAAGTCTCTGACAATGAAGCTTCTTTTTACAAAGGCTTCTGACAGGCAAGGCTTGAACTTGAACTTTCCTTTATTTTCACTTCAGTGGAAGAGAAAAACTTGTCATTGATGCCGGCCCACACACTCTAGTCATGAAACAAGTCTCTATCTATATCAAGGGTCAGAAGACAAATTATGCAGGTTTCTAACACAGTTTACTAGAACTAAGAGAGAGAGAGAGAGAGATATCATAAAATATATTAACACTCGAGATTATCACATGGACAAAAGTTACAGAAAAGTGATGGGAGACAAGTGGAATGTTCGGGTCACTATCACACAATTGGAGGACAATTATCACACGTGTTCTGTCATGTATCACTCGTCCTGTCCTTCTCCTGTCAGTGAAAACCAATGGTCCCGTCACTTTTGGAAGTGGAGTTTCCATTTCTACAAAAGTGGCGGAGCCATTCTATTTCACTGATGGGAGAAGGACAAGATGAGCGTGATGTCACAGAACGTCATGTGATAATCTCCCTCCAATTGTACGATAGCAACGGGAGCATCCCGCTTCTCTCCCTTTACTTTTGCCCATGTGATTATCTCCTCTGTCCACTAAGAGAAACACAAAGACAGGCTCTGGCTGCAAAAAAATCCCAAAGCCCCTTCCTTTTGTGTTTACAGTGATCTAGTGTGATTTCTTCAACAGAAGCCTTAGATAACTGTGTTCATTTAGATTGCCACAGTGAGATGCTACATGATAAAAGGGGAAAAAAGGCAAAGGAGATCCCCTTGAATTTTAAAATATGCCTTTAGGTGGTCTGCAAAAGACTTAACATATTTTTGTTTACTTGTGCATGACTTGGTAGTGTATGTATTAAATCTATTTCACATGTTTTTTAGGAGTTGATATCTGTTGGCACTTCTTTACCCCCTTCACTTTCATTGCCCTGATAATCAAGATTGGTTTCATTCTATTGCAGAGGAAAATTCCACTGTCAACACAGTTTGAATCCACCCTTTTTTCCCTGTAAATACTGAAGTACTAATGGGTTACACACACATTGGAATATTTATTTTCATTTTGTGCACTTTTAATGTTCGCTGCTTTTATACACTGGTTGTGGTTACCATCACTCAGCAGGATCAAAACAATGGACATTTATTTTTCTTTTATTTTTTTTAAAAGAAGAGGACAAATTTAATTATTAGAACAAGCAAACAAAAGAGTCTCACACTCAGTAGCAACAAGCAGTCACACAAATATATACTGTGTCTTATCACTTTACTCTTGCTGACCCACTGCCCAAAACATTACTTGTCAATATCACATTGAAAGCAGGTAGTGCTGTCCCGACTGTGCTAAAGGAAAACATTCTCCTCCCCACACTTGTTGCTATGTTCATTGGCAAGCTCATGCTCTGTCCAAAAACTGTGCTCAAAAGTACTCTGGAAACACCTGCCAGCAGACTGTTGGGAAATATTGTTTAAACAAACCTATCTGCCAACTTTCCAGTGCTATCACTCTGTCCCTGCCAACGAAAATTGGATTATTTTAAACCAGACATGATAGGTAACAGTAAATGGACCTAAAGATGAGGCACAGAATGGGTTTCAGATCTTGTTTAGAATCACCCCCAGAAATATGGCAATCTAGCACACAGATATCAAAATATGTAATAGGGCTCTGTTCCTAGATTTTTCATATGTAGATCCAGGCCCTCTTCAGACCAGCCATTAAGGCCGGCCTGGGGGCGAGTTGGGGCATCACGTCCAGATGATGCATGCCCTGACGTCGACCCCGGGGCACCATGACATCACACACTGCTCCACATGGCATGTGGTATCATGCCATTCCTCTGGCACTGCATCCATACGACACAGCGCTGAAGGAGCACTGCCAAGCCACAGCAGTGCAGCTATGGTCCCCTTTCCAGGGCACCCTTCAAGTCATTTCTGACATATGGTGATTGGTGACTCCAAGGTGACCCTATCATAGAGTTTTCTTGGCAAGATTTGTTTAAAACTCAAGCATGCCTAAGTTGGATTCAGCTCAGTCATCATCATGATGCAATTTTATGTGCTGTTCATGTAGCAAAGAAATTCTTTGCTAAATGAATGACACATAACATTGCATGATGATGATGACTGAGCTGAATCCAGCTTTAATCATGCTTGAGTTAGACCTATTGACTTAAATGGAATTTGTCTTAGTTCAGATGGATTGATTTTAGTGGATCTACTTCAGGCATGACCAAGGCTGGATTTAACTCATAATGATGGTGACAGAAAACGAATTCTTGAAAAGAACCAAGAATACTTGAGAAGAACATAGAACCAAGAAGGTACACCTCCCCCCCCTCCCCACTAACTAAACCAGTCTTATTATGCTTACCACATCAGACTGACTTGTCTGCCTGGTTAGAGGCTAACTTGAATCCAGAAGCTTCTTGGGTCACACTAGGCCTTCCAGTGAAAACTGTCCTCAGCCCTGTCAAGTCTTTCTGTCTCTAGCAGAACCAAGTCCTTTGCTCATCATCACTGGATCCTTTCCATCCACATCTGGATTCACTCTCCTGGATTGTTCTAAGATCTAGAACAAAAGCCCTGGTCATAATGATCTAGAATAGGGGTGGAAAAAGGATAGCCCATGTGATGCATGTGGCCTCCAAGGCTCCCTAGTGTCCAAGACATTTTAAGAAAGAATTTTCCATGCCCCCATGCCTCCAAAGTGCATGAGGGTACTTCTACCATGTTTTGGGCCACTTTAATGGTTTAGGCATAGAGAAAGTCTTTTTTTCTACAGGAAGTGAATAGAAAGTTGATTTTCAGGTCACTTCCTATTGTAAAAAAGTCTTTTCCTGGCCTTAAAATGTTCTGGGGATCCAAAACAGAGTCAAATTTCTTCCCATATCCCAACAGGGTATTTGGGAGCATTTGGAGGCAAAACTTGAACTTTTTGGAGGGATGCAGGAGGGATGTGTGACCCTCCAAGGTCTTCTGGAAGGTTGCCCTCCAACATCAAGAGTTGTCCAACTCTGGCCTAGAATGCACATATAAGTCATATATGTTTGTTGATATAACAACAAAACAAAACACAAAACCTGCACCCAACTGTGTTTCCAGCTTAGTTGATATGTGCCCCTTTTTTCCAATCGAAATCAACCAAGTGAACGAATGATTAAAACTGAGAGTCTGTACAGACCGCCATTATACGCCAGCATGGGGGTGGTGTGGGGGCATGGCATGGTGTGTGTGGGGGGTTGCATTGCTCCATTGGCTCGGTGTTTAAAGGTGCTGCATCAAAGGAGTGCTGAAAAGCTGTCACCATGGCAGCTAGGGCGCCATTTCTGCAAAGGGAAAAGGAGCTGCTTTTTGCTGCTTCTTTTTGTGCTACAGAAAGCCTAGATCGGGACTGTGATATGCAATTGCCTTAGAGGTGGTTTGTTGAGCCCCTGAATCTGAAGAAATTCTTCTATGGAACTTAAAAGGGAAATCACATACCCTGATAAATACTGAGATATCCTAGGTGAGCTTCCCGATAATGCAGAACTCTTTAGGTCATTTAAAATTGACTCTGGCAGTTTGTATTTGGATTTCATTTCCCCAATACTTAAGGAAAGAGAAGCACTGAATGGCTCCCCATTTTCTCATACATCCCCAAAGACTCATCCCTTGTCAATGTTACACATAGGTGTTGAGCATGTAATGATTTGTGCCATGTATTTTGACTTGACCAATTGCAAATCTGGCCACTATTACACTATTGGTTTAGTAACATTTAGATTGAACTAAGGGCTGAAACAGATTGGCCCAAAGATGCCACTCCTTTGAGTGCCAGATTGGGGTCACGGCAACTGCACACCATGGCCCCAATCCGACTTTTTTGGTGCAAAAAGAAGCAGCAAAACGCCACCTCCACAGCTTTTCATTGCTTCTATGGTGTGCACTATCTAAATGCTGCGCAGCCAGAGTGCTGAAAAGCTGCCATTGTGTAAATGGCCAGGTGGCTTCATGGCGGCTTTCTGCCAACTTAGGGGAGTGCACTGTGCATATGTCATGCCCCCACGCCACCAGGATGCTGGCATATTTTGTCAGTCTGTTCCAGCCCTAAGGCAGCATAATACAATAGGTGTGATCCCATGTTACTCTCACACTCCTCAGCAATGTTTTGCTGTTAGTGTGTATTCCTTGGAAATGAACTGAGTTGGTTAAATCTATGTTGTAAAAATTGTTCTTTATGCTCAACTGTATTGTGTACTAGATAACCCAGCTGAGGGAAAGGTTTTTCCTGTCCTAATTGTTTCTGAGATGGCTTCTTTCCTGCCCTTCAGCATTTTTGAATAGTTCCCTCACCACCACCATTTGCCATTAAATGGAGTTTTAAAATATGTTATTCACTAGCTCTTGTACACAATGAAGATGAATTGACCTGCATACACAGAATGAAAAGAAAGACCCCATGGCTTTTTGCAAGTATGTAATTTCATCTGGAAATGTTTAGTTCTGTCCTATCCTGTCCAAGTAAAATCAATAGGAGTATTGCCTGTTGACTTCTGCACAAGCAGAATTAATCTCCAAAGTCACCAGCTAAAATGCTACAGGCTCCTAAGATTTACTCACAGTAATGCTGTGTCCCAGCATGAATGCAAGATTATTTATCATGAAAAATTATTGGGTATTTATTTCTTTGCCCTTCCTCTGTAAACTAATGGCATCATTATTGAAGTGTGATCTTATGGTCTCAAATGATAATATTCATCACCAGTTTAGATAATGCTTCTTACAGATCCAATAGAATCAATGAAATAAATATACAAATTCAGTAGATAAGACTATGTTGATTGCTTTTGAGCTGACAAGGATGGATTATAATTTGGTCCTGGTTCTATATGCTGGAAATGGAGAAATATGCCACCATTCTTGCACAAATAGTTATGTGTATCCAGGGGCAGCCAGCATGGCAAAGTAGTTTGAGTGTTGGACTAGGACTGTGGGAGAAATGGTGCCACCCGAATCAACGGGCCAGTGCTGTTGCTGGGAAGGGATGGCCACAATGACTTCACCACGGGCATGGGCCTTCCGCCCCAGCGGCCCATTTGCTGGTGGGAAGGCCTGCTATTAGCTGCCTTGGGCAGAAGGGGTAGCCTTTTTGCTGGCAACTGGAAGTACATCTCCCAGCCTGCTTTGCTGCCAGCAGTGGCAGCTGATTGGCTGGCCCAGACAGAGGGGTTACAACCCATTGATGTGGGGAGCCTGGGGGCGGTGCCACCATCTTCCCAGGCTCCTTATTGGCAGACAGGCCTATTTAAGGCCTTGGCACATGTGTCCCGGAGCCAAATCCCTGCTTCTTCATCATGCAAGGATGGTTAAACAAGGCATACAAAATGTTCCAAATTCTTGAGGTGTACTGCAGATAAACTGTTAGTGCAAAGTGCAAAGTTAGCACTTGGTGAATATATGAATGCAAAGGTTGCTAACTCTAATAGAGTTCAATGGAAGGGCAATAAGGTTTGATAGAAGCCTTGCTACACTGGCAAAACTGTTACACCATACTCCTCAGTTATTTGCTCCATCTCCTGGGTTGGTGTAAAGCTATTGCATCAAGGTCATGGCCATGATCTGGAGGGATACAAGAAAATTATGCAACTCCCTTTCCCTTATGGGACTCCCATTCCCACTGTCCTGTGATTCCATCTTATTTTAGTCATTCTCCTGGGTATCTTTACCCGAACAGTTATACTGTTAGAATGTTTTACTACAGCAACTGTCAAAGGGACAACATATCACAGTTTTGCCTGTGCAGCAGGGCTTTTAGCAAATATTATTGCCCCTCCATTGACTGAACTCTGTTAGAGTTAGCAACCTTTGCTTGCATATATTCACCAAGTGCTAGTTACTTGTTTTCTGATTTCCTGATCACTTGTTTTACTATCTCTTCCTGTATCACTCTGACCTGCAATCATTTTCTCTCCTCTGGCTCTCAGCCATTAGGCCATGTATTTGACTATGCCCAAGTAATTTGTAAGTAAAGCTACTTTTACATGTTTTTACAAAGAACACTGAAATTATTCTTTTCTTTGCCAGATGCTTATATGGGTGGAGTTTGTATAGGATCTTGTTGTTGTTCAGCTTCTGCCTTGCCAATTTGAGTGGTCTGCTCCTTTTTTCACAACAAATTCAAGATTGCTCTGACAGTAGTATTTTTGTGTGGACTGAGTCTGCATAAAATGTATGTATATTCATCAGTAATATTCCTGGTAATATTTGTAAAGCTGCTGTTACTAAAGAATAAACATCTGCTAAGCACTACTGAAGCTCAAAGGTCCTGATATGCTAATATGTGGGTACTTTATCTAATCCGATATGTACTCCTTAGGGTAGAGATAGGATGCTTGCAAAATCTTGGCAAGGATATTGAGCTTTTATCCAATTGGCTGGCTGCCTATATAAAAGTTCATAATATTTACACTTCTTATCTCAGAGAACTGCAGTGTAACTTGCTTACTGAACAACAGTTAATATTCCTTGAGTGGAAAGTGTTAAGAGATAGTTATATTTTCCTCTCAGCAACCCATTCAAGATCTCATGGATTATTTTTATTTTTCTTATATCCTGTCTTCCTCCCAGTATAGGGACTCAAGACGGATCTCAGTCTAGTGACTGACAACACCACCAAGTGTATAAATGGATGTGATATATAAGATGAGTGCCTATACTGATATATTGGCACCCTGATTTTGGATTACTTTTACTATTAAGTTTATCTCTGTTGCTCCCCATTATAGAATCTTTTAACTAAAGGTGTTCTGTACATCCATAATCATGTATGTGAGCATGTACTGTACAAGCTTTCATGGGACCATTTGCTTCCACGAAGATTGTGAGGAGATCTTCAGCTGGTTTGGTGGAACACACCAATTTCAAGCAGTCTTCAGTAATGCTTGGTTTAAGTTGCATGAACTTTACTAGGAAACACACTCCTGCAACATTTTATGTAGCTTTTGAAACATCTCATGGCTGATCCTTGCAGTGCCTTGCAGCTGTAAGAGTCTTTAAGAGAAGAGGTACTGTTAGATCTTAGCTAGTGTGTGTGTGTGAATGTATGTGTAAATGAGAGATACAGAAAAAGAAAGAAAGGGAGGGAGGGAGGGAAGAGAGGTATCTTTAGGTAAGTCATGCAGAACATTTCAGACATTAAAGGTACACCTACACTGTAGAAATAATGCAGTTTGACACGACTTTAATTGCCACAGCTCTATCCTACACAATTATGAGATTTGTGCTTTTGTGAGCCAACAGAGAAGGCTAAAGGCCTTCAATTATAAATCACAGGATTCCATAGGATGGAGTTACTGCACTAAAGAGGTGTAAAGCTTCATTACTTCTACGGTGTAAATGCACCCAAAGAGTACATCTGCACCATACATTTATGTCACTTTGGTACTAGTTGGAATGCCTCCTTTCTCTGCTCCTTGTAATTTGGTGAACTACTTAGAATTTCTGCTTGAGAGCTTTAGTGCAACAATTTAGGGGAATGAAGTCTAGTCCACTCTAGCAGGGAATTTAAGATACTTCATCACAGGGATGTAAAACTTCATAAATTTTATTCCTGTTGTCAAGAATGGATAATTTGACAATTTTTCTCCAAACTGTGAGAACATCTTTGAATGTGCAGTTTTCAAGGACTATTTGCATTTTAGGAAATATTCTGAGAAAAATCCACATGTTCCCACCTAAACAACCACAGAATTTCTGTTCAGACATGTTGTTTCTTGGTTTTTGTGGGGGAAATGCCATTTTTTTTGTTAAAAAATAAAATAAAAATTTCAGGTATGTTTTTCATCAGTATATGTCCCAGATTGTGAAATCTTCATTCATCTGGGATGTTTACTGACAGGTTTCCCAACACTTAGGAAACCCCATTTTCCTCTGAGATTTGAATATTTATAAATATTCTTTACATCCCTATCTCACCTAGGATTCCATAGAAAGGTGCCATGACAATGAAACAGGTATCCAACTGCTATAACAGTGTAGTTATAAATAAACTCTGTTTTGGCAGCTTGCTCACCTGTCAGGTTTCCTGCAATATATAGTTACATATATATTTTAGCTGTTTTTTCATAAAAGCACTCTAGGAAATGCAACAAGCCCAGGAAGCTGCTGAGACTATCTCTCTTGGTTTGCAAGGAGTAGTGTCAAAGTTTTATTTAACTGTTAGAAAATTGTGGCAAACATGTGTATGGAAGGGAGGGTCAGTTGCATCATTATGTTTATGTAAGGAAAGCTAATACTGCAGCCGTTAAAATTCCCAGAAATTCTGCTTACCATCTATCATTTTACTCCATTCTTTCTTCACATTGCCAGATATTTTAAAAAATAAATTAAAACCCACCCAGGTCTACTTTTGTGAGACAGAACACACAGGGAACACAACACTAGTTAGTCTTTGAAATTCGTTGTTCCTACATGCCTTCAAGTCAATTTTGTCATATTGTCATATTGCCAATTTCTTGGCAATATTTATTCAAAAATTTCACATTGCTTTATTTGGAGACAGAAAGTTTGTCTTGCCTATGGTCACCCAATGGATTTTAATGCTTAGCAGCAGCTCAAACCCTGAACTCCTGGAGTCCTAGTCTAATACTTTTCTTCTTCTAAAAAATAGGTACAAGTTGAGTGTCCCTTATTCAAAATGCGTGGAACCATTTTGGATTTGTGACAACTCCCCACCCAAGATTTTGGAATATTTGTATATACATAATGAAATATCTTGGAGATGGCAGCCAAGTCTAAACATGAAATTCATTTTTATTTTGTATACAGTTTATACCCAAATCCTGGAGGTAATTTTATAAATAATAATGATAATAATAACAACAACAACAACAACAACAACAACATTTTATTTATAGCCCGCTCCTCTGTCCACCAACCAAAGCAGGTTACAACAATATTGTTAACAATTTTGTGCATATAACAAAGTTTGTGTACACTGAACCATTAGAAAGCAAAGGTGTCACTCTCTGCCACCCATATGGACAATTCTGGAGTATTTTGAGTTTTGGAATTTCAAATATCCAGACTCAGGCTGCATCCGCACTGCAGAAATAATCCAGTTTGATACCACTTTAACTGCCATGGATCAATGCTATGGAATTCTGGGAAGTGTAGTTTTGTGGGGCATTTAGCTTTCTCTATCAGAGACTCCTTATTCCAATAGAATAAATTTCTATTCCCAGAATTCTATAGCATTGACCTATTGCAGTTCAAGTATGCCAAACCGAATTATTTTTGCAATGCAGATGCAGCCTCAATCTGTAAAAGATTAGCTACAGATATTATTGCCTTTAACTAATTGGTTATTTTTAACTAGGGCTGAAATGAGGCAGTGAGAAAAACAGTCAAAAGTAATGGCTGATCTCTGGGACCTTTTCACAGGCTGAGGGGGAAGAAAGCATGGATCTTGCTGAATTTTAATGGGAAAATTATTGCTCAATATACCTTCATAAACCATTTTAAAAAAAATCTCTGTCAATATACTCTGTGTCTTTCTTGGCTCACTCATCTGGATGAAACATATGGATTTAACAGGCCTCTGATCTGCTGTTTTCTTTTCATTTTTAAAGGGTACGCAGAGTCACATACTGAAGGGACTTTAGGCCTCTGGGAAATCACAGAGGCCTGGAAGGACACCACTGCAAGGACAAGGACGACTTTATTGAAGCAATCCGTGTGTGACTAGGTAGCAAGGAACACTATGTGCTTAAGCAAAAAAACTAATCCCCCAAAACTCATTTTTCCATAAACACGACTGGGCAACAGAGACATAACTCTGTTTCAGGCTGTCTGGATGACTTCATTTGCTAAACATTCCAAAGCTCACAAGAGATCATGCGATTCACTCTGCTTCATTCACGCTGGAAACTGATCTGTCCCTTTGATTCTGGAACAGCAGAAAGGTCATTCATCAAATCCCTGTAAGGGGTTCATCTACTCGGGCATGACAGCCCCGAGAGGGTGGATTTTGTCCTCTTTTTCCTCTTTTGCTTTGTTCTCTTCGTAATGATCCTCTTCATTTTGTCAGCATTTCCTACTTTTTAAAACATCCCTGCCTGTGTTGATATACCGCAATATTAAGCATAATTTCATACTCATTTTACTTAGACTGCATCCGCACTGCAGAAACAATCCAGTTTGACACTGCTTTTGCTGCCACAGCTCTGACAGAGAAAAGTAAGGATCTCCCCAAACAACAGTCTTCCGATTTCCATAGCATGGAGCTGTGGCAGTGAAAGTGGTGTCAAACTGGATTGTTTCTGCAGTGTGGAAACAGTGTTAGTTTCAAAAAAATAGTGCAGATTCTACTTGCAATAGCAAACAACATTCTGGGTGATCTTGGGCGAGGCACACTATCTCAGCCTCAAAGCAAGGGAATGTCAAATAGTCTCTGAACAAATCTTGCGACGAAAACCCTGTGATAGGTTTGCCTTAGGGTTGTCATGTCAGAAATGAATTGAAGGCAACTCTGCAGTGTGGAAACAGCAAAGAAAGCATGAGAATATGTACCGTTACCGATTTTGAAAAAAAATAATTTAAAAAGTCAAAAAAATTTAAGGGGAAAGGCCCTTGAATAATATTTATTGTTTTATTTTTAATGATAATGCTTTATACTGTTTTTTTAAAAAAATCATTAATAGTTCAATAGATTTTAAACTTTTGTATGATGTGAATTTTTAGCTGTGTTTGTTTTAACTTTTGTAAGTTGCCTTGAGTCCCAAACTGGATAAAACATAAAATGATAACAACAATAACAAAAACAACCTGCCAAAGCAAACTCTGCATGGTTATGGTTAATGCAGTACATTAATTGCATAGAAGGAAAATCTGAGAAGGGATAATTTATGAAATGGTTACAAATAGAACACAGAAAAAGAAACTGAAGGATTTATATTTGCTGCTCAAGAACAGGCCCTTCAAACCTGTTCAAATAGCCATAAGGCAAATATTTTTTTAAAAAAATAACACAGCCTGTAAAAGTCTTCTCTGTAAAGAAAAAGATGAAACTTTACACTTCATGCAGCAAGATTGCAAAGGATAACTATAAGAAATGCTATGACAAAGTAACTGCACTGACACGTTAGAATCTATAACAAAAAATATGATTTACCATCTGCAAAGAACTGATGGGAAAATAACCTTGAATAAGATATCAAAAAAGGTGATGCAAAAATCATATGGGACTTAAGATTCAAACTGGTAACAATTAGAACATAATTTACCAGACATAACTGTGATTGAGAAAAAAAATAAGGCTTTCTTTCTTTTCAAGTGTTTTGTCAGTCCATTTGGAATTGCTCCCAGAGCACCTATCACTACTTAAAGCACTGTTTTCTTTTTCCAGAGTTGCAGAATCTAAATTTGTACCACAGTATTTCATAATCCCTCTCTTTGTCATTTATTTGGATGTCCTCTGGGTTTCATTCTGAAATTTCAAGCAGAAATTTAAAGGTGCTACACACTATTCCTAAAGCAACAGCAATTGGAATGTCACAGAAAAGGCTTAATGTGTTTCATTAATTAAGCCCCAAAACCTAATCCATTTACATTAATATAAATGAAGCTGCTGTTATGTTTTAACATGAGTGTTAAAAACTGCAGGATTAGCAGAGAAAATCTCATGTAATGCTCTGGTTGAAGCTATTGCCTAGAAGTCACCATTTTGCTGTTGGTTTCTTCAGAAGTGCTCTTTGAGAGTTTAAGGCGCTTTCCCCAACCCGGTACTTTTTAGATACCTACAAATCCCATCATACAATTGCTGTCTGAAGAAAGTGGGATTTATAGTCTGAAAAGTACCAGATTGGGGGATGCTGTCCTAAAGTATGGTACGTATCTAACAACTTGTGCAGTTATGTTTTCCCACTGATTTGATGCATCTCTTCTCTTCTTTCTACCCTGACCCAACCCAGCAACATGTATTGCTGTTCATTCATCTTTCAAATAGTGTGAATTGTCCTCAAGAGGTTGGCATAAAACTTACCAAATTCCTGTTTAATAATGCCTTTATTGTCCCTTGAAAGAGCTTTAAAAATAATTGTGTTACTCATTACACTAAAGGGAAAAACATCATTCCCACTCATTACATTACTTTTGAAATATAACTCTGTTATACTCTCATTTACTCCCCCAAATGTAATTCTTTACAAATGACTGTCTTATTTTTACTTATTACTTTCAGTCTCGGACAAGTACAAAATAAAATATATGGCACATCTACACTGTAGAAATTAATACAGGTTGACACCGCTTTAACTGCCATGGTGCAATCCTATAGAATCTTGGGAATTGTAGTTTTGTGAGACACCAACACTCTTTGGCAAAGAAGGCTAAAGACCTTGTAAAACTACAAATCTCAGGATTCCACAGGATGGAGCTGCAACATTTAAAGTGGTGTCAGACTGTATTATTTCTACAATGTAGATGCACCCATAGATTCAGATAAACTGATCACAATTATCTTGTGGCAGGCTGGTTCTGTGAAATGACTTTTAACAGGCAACTATCAGAAAGAGAGGGGGGAGAAAGAGAGAATATTTGCCATTTGTAGGCTGTGTATTTTTCCTACTGTGATAATTCTTGTCACCCTTGTGGCCTGCTGCAGAGCGGGCTGCACTGTTTGCCTGTCAGTTTTCAGGTTGGACCTACAAAACCCTAAATGACTTTGGGCCAAAGTATTCACAGTATTGAAGGCACTGAACTTCTTTGGAGGTAGCTTTTTAAGATTTATCTCTCCCTCTTGCTAAATCTGCCCAATTCTCATTGTATTTTAACGGGACTTTTGTTTCTCCTTCTAACGCAACAGATGGATGCAAACATGCATGGCACTTAAATATTCTCCTTTTTTGAGCATGCTTTAGACATTTATACCTAGCTCAGCTTCAAAACAATGTGTGTGGGCAATTTAGCTGGGTCTAGCCCAACAGCAGCATCCAAATCAAACAAATTCTTCAGACCTTTTTCTGCAGTTTTAAAGGTTGGACCACTTTATAGTGTAGACCACTTCCTCTTTCCATGATCTCCTCTCTGAAAGCAGGAGGGTGTGTTTGTGTGTGATGGGGCGGGGGAGCAGGGAGCAAATCCTGGCAAATACACACAAAACAATCACACCAACACACTGTTGCTAAGGATAATTATGGTTTGGGATGTTAACAGTATAAGCACTGTTGAAGTGGTCAGCTCCTTTAAAATATTGCCCTCATTTATCTCCACGATGCTTGTCTTACTAAATACAAGAAAATTTACCTGCCATTGACTAAGGTGATGGCAGATTTTGTTTTAAGATGTGAAAACAACAACCCTAAGCACTAGGAGGTATAATTCATAAAATCTGTTTTATACCAAGTGCCGTGAAAAGTAGGCCAAACACTACAGATCCTCAGAGGTTAAAGGATTTATCTTCCACTTGTGTGAAAATGTTTGAGATGTCATCCTATGTGTAAAAACCAAGTTTGGTCAAATTTGGGTCATCCATGTGCATTCTAGAACAAAATATATATATATGTGCAGATATTGGAAGTGTTTCTTAGGGAGAAACACAAGGAAGTTGATGGATTGGGTCCATAGCCTTCCTACAGACTTTGGAGCTTATCACATGCACAAATAAGTCGGCTTACCTCTTCCAGATTCAAATTAGGATCTGGGATGCCCCTGGATGTTATCCAACCTAAATTACTACTGATCTAGCTGTGATGCCTCCGCCTGGATGTATCCCAGGTCAAAGCCTTGCTCGGCTGTCCCTTTATTGAAGTTGGGAACTCCCCGACTTTGAAAAGGTGCTGGCTAAGTGAGGCTTCAATCAGGGTTGCATCTGGGTGGTGGCATCACAACTAGATTGGTGGCGGTTTAAGTCTGATAACGTCTGGGGACATCCCAGATCCTGATTTGAGGCTGGAAAAGGTAAGATGGCTTGGGTTAAGCTCATTTGTTTAGTTCCCCAAATGCCACCATGTCCCCCAGAGTTCATTTGGGAGCATTTGAGGGCAAAATTGGATTTTTTGCAGGACTAGGTGCAATAAGCAGTGTGACCCTCCAAGGTCTCCTGGGCAGGGGGACTAAAACATTCCCCTTGTCATCTATACCTCTGATATAGACCGAGGCTGATTTTCTAAGTGGATCCTAGATAACTTCCAAAGATGTTTAGTGGAATTAAATAAGGTGGGGCGGTTTTTTTTTCCAGTGATCTGGAATACGAGGGGGTATCCTAAAGTTTTAATTATCACCTTTAAACATTTTTGATAGAAAGTTTGTTTTGATTTGTAGTTGTTAACTTATTTCTATGTAGTCACCATCCAGATTTGCACATTTTCCCCAGCATTTCTTGACCCTCTGGATACCTGATATTGTAGAAGTTTGCAGATTGTACCTTATGAGGGAGTATCATAAAGTAATAATTATCACCCAGAAGTTATTATGGTATATTGATGAAATTTTGTCAGTGTCACAATTTGTCCCTAAGTGAATGATATTGGGAAAATCAGCTCATTCCATCCAGTATTTTTATGACAGGCTGCATCGGAAGTGACTAAAGTGTAAAATCCTCGTAATGCACAATCTGCAGACTTCTACAATAACGGTATTCGGAGGGTCGAGAAACGCTGGGAAAAATGTGTCAATCTGGATGGTGACTACGTAGAGATAAATTAACAACTTCAAATCAAGACAAACCTTCTGTCGAAATTTTTTAAAGGTGATAATTAAAACTTTAGGATACCCCCTCATAAGTAAACTGAGGACTGTATGCTTCTACATAGGCATCCTTCTTTGCTTAATTGCTGAACCAGGGTATTACTTTATTTGGCTGATTTGATATAATAAAACATCCCTACTCCCTCTCTAAAACCTTCAGTGCTTGAGATGTAGAGTGGCTTATCCCAAGCTGGGCAACAGATCTCAACACCTCTAGGGCCTTTCTCACTCATGTGGTTTAACTTTCCCAGCCCTAAAATAAATAAGCAAAAAAGTATTCATATCTGTGGGGTATTCATTTCTGTATCACATGGAAGAAGAAAACAAAAGTCTTTATTGTGCTATGGTTCATAGATAGCGTGGGATAGAGACTTTGCAATTCGGCATTTGAAACAGATTTCATTATCTTTCTATCACTGTTCCCTCTAAGAACAAAATCAAATGATTCAAGCTAGGAATGTTGGCAGGACTAGGGGCTAAATTTTTGATCCTAGTATTTGTTGTGGGGCACACCATGGCAAAAAAAAAAAAGTACAAACAAATAAAAACAGTAATCACCATATAGTAAGAAAACTGTCAATGTCTTGGCAGTAGCTTCTGATTTCAACATGATGGATAGGTGAGGGCTTTTGAGACCCCGAGGATTTAAGCAGCCATAAACTACCACACCAGGAGTTCCAAAATGCCATGGCTGTTTGAAGTTGCAGTCCATTCTTCTTGTGCTGAATATATCTATTGCACAAGACAAAAATCTTCATATCTGAACATATTTCCAACCCTACAGCTTTGGTCAGACTAACAGCCTGGTCCCACATACGTTTTACTCATTTGCTTAAGTAACACACAAAAAGTGGATGATTTAGAAATTCAGGAAATGAGTGGGAAAGAAGGGAAGCCAGCTACACTTTTTCCCTTCAACACTAAGCTCCTAGACAGTGAGGGATCTGGAGTAGTTGGACCTATTGATAATTCACTCCTGTTTCCTACATCAGGATAAATCCTGGGGAAAGGGTAGAATACACTGTAACTGTTGCTGTGACTTCCACTTGTTCTCTTTTAGTGTCATCGTGAATGATGTCAAAGAGGAATAGATTATCTTCATGTTGAAGTTGATTCCACCTCTGTGCTTGGAATGCAAGAAGTGAGACCTATGGAAAACTCTTGAATGCAGGTTACTCCTGGAAGATCTGGAGTTCTCTCACTAGTTGCCTTTGTAGTCTAAAGCACTTGCAGGCCTACCTTCTCAGGGACTCATTGCCACTTATCCTATATCCTATAAAAGGAAAATGTGGTATCAATCAATCAACTTTATTTATACCCCACTTTTTCCCTAAGACTTCAGCACAAGGTGGCTTGGATGGTATCCCTGGGCTGATAAATATTGCAAGTGACTACAATGATAAAAACGCTAATAATTACTTCTCTGGAAATTTTAGCTTATTTCACAAAAAATGTGAAATAATTTTCACTCCTCCTTTTTCTGATTCTAATTATGCTTTCCTTATGATGTTTTCAGCATACAAGTTAAACTAGTAAGGTGACAGGATGCAGCCATGCCTGACCCTTTTTCCTATTGGGAACCACTCTGTTTCATCAAATTCTGTTCTGGCAATGGCCTCCTGCCCTTGGTACAGATTCCTCATCAGGACTATCAGATGTAGTGGCATGCCCATGTTTTTGAGTGTATTCTAATTATTTTTCTTGATCTATACAATTATATGCTTTGCTGTAGTCTATGAAACACATGCTGATTCTTTTTTGCAATTCTTTAGTGCACTCCATTAGCCATAGCATGTTTGCAATGTGGTCCCTAGTGCCCCTTCCTTTTCTGAATCCTGCTTGCACCTCTGGAATTTCTCTCTCTGCATATTTTGGAGTCTATGCTGCAGAATTTTGAGCATTATTTTGCTTGCATGTGAGATTAGTGCTATTGTCCTATAGTTGCTGCAGTCTTTTGTATCTCCTTTCTTGTGGATTGGTATGTATATAGAGTATTACCAGTCTGGTGACCACTGCTTTGTTTTCCATATTTGTTGGCATATTTCAGTTTTCACTGAAAATTGCATCTGTCTGTAGGCTCTGTAGCTGTTCAAGTGGAATATTATCTATCCATGGTGATTTATTTCCCCCCATTTCCTTTATTGCAGATTCCACTTCACTTCTTATAATTTGGTGTTTATCTTCATATGGCTCCTCATTCCAAATATAAATCATTCCCTCATCTCTTTTGTATAACTCTTCTGTGTATTGCCGCCAGTATCTTTTTATTTCTTCTTGTTCCTGTATTATGTTCTTTTTTTCCTTCATAGAGCATCCCTGCCCTTTAACTGGTTAAAATTTAAATAACTCAAGAGAAGTGCAATGTTTCTAAGCATGCACCATCAATCATCTGCACAAACATCCCCGTGTTTATTTTCTGACAATTGTGTGAGACATCTGATAAGAACTCAGTCAGGAAAGTGCTGTAGACTGTAGATACAAATGCAACCATCTGAGGAAGAAGCTATGCAGGTTGCTGGTAGAGCTTTTTTCTCAGAAGAGCTGTGAAGTGAAATAAGAGACATGGGTCCTGACCCATTAAGAAAAGGGAATTTCAGCTTGTCAAACAAGCAGCATCTACTGAAATTCCTTCTTCCACACAACCCAAGGGACAGGTTTGGCTTCTCCAAGATATATTAAATTCATCATGGGAACTTCAGGTGCACAATTGTTTATAGATTTTGATGAGATAATAGTTAAAACTAGCAGAATGACTACAGATTATCATCCTGAAGACAAAGATCTCTTTGGTAAATTTCAATAAATATATGAAACCCACCCATCTACCAGGCAACATTTTTTTAAGTTGCCTAGACCCAGAGTCTGTCATCTTCAAAGCTTCCCTTTCTATATCAGAACCCTAGAACAAAACCCATTGATTAACAAATCCATCTGAGCAAGCCTGGGATTTTAAGACCTGTAAGAGAGTTCCTTTCTGATCATTGTACCTTCAGAAGTACATTTGGTAAGGACAAAGGAGAGATTTCCTTTCAGACATAAACTATTATTCATATTATTATAAGCTTTGTTTGAAGTGCTAAATGTTTTAGTTACAATCATCCATGATCTTTCATCTGATCCTGCTGCCCCCCATATGAGCAGAAGCAACCTATATCCTGCTGCTCTCCGCCCCTGCCTCCAGCCACCACCATTTATACTACAGGACTTCCTAGGGAACTCTCCAGGAGTACGATATTGTTATAAGCTGTCTGGCTGTAGGAACATAGCTAAATGTTATTTGGCTAACCCACACTCTCATTTGCCACTAAGTGGCCAAACTAGGGATCCATTGATCATGGGGTAGTTGCAAAAGGACCTCCCTCCACAACTACCGTAATATTCATATTCATATCCATATTCACAAGAGTAAGTTGGATTTACAGCCACACTGGAAGCTGACCAAACTAGCCAATGTTTATCACTTTTAAATCCTTTAGAGTTAAATGAAAGTTATGAAGATGTATGTTTTACTTTCCCAATGATCTCAGTAGAATTTCAGAAATGGTTAAGTTTGGCCACACAGAGTTAATTCCAGGTAAGTGGGAATAGCATGAAGTTATCTGCACTGCTAGCTGGTTGTTCATTAATAATTGGTCTTATGTAAAATATGTAAAACTGTTCTACTTCTGTGTAATGGAAAATTATGTATGTCTCCAACATGGCATATGACTTTGATTGTCTTGTTTCAGGGTGGGAAGTGCCCTGAAGAATGTACCTATGCTTCAAGAGAAGCCAGGACAAGTTCAGACACAGGATCTATATGAGCATAACTGTGGTCAGTGTAATTCAGGGTCTGAGTAAAAAGAAGAAGTTTGGCAAAGCTATCATGAGGTTTTTTTTTAAAGGGGGGGGGGTTGGCAAAATTTGTTCAGAGGGGCTTTGCCTTTTCTGAGAGTGTGACTTGCCAAGGTCACCCAGTCAGTTCCATGGCTGATCAGGAATCTGAAATCTCTTCTTCAAAGTTGTGTAGTTCAACACTGAAATCACTGCACCACGCTGGTTTTATAGCCAGCTGCAAATCAGCACAGCTGGACTAAATAGCATAAATGTTTCCTTTTTAAACCAGGCCAAGGCAGGTCATACTCTTTTGTTCCTGTCACAGCTTCTTTTTGCGCCACAGAAAGGCCAGATCAATGCGATGGCATGTAGTTGCTGCAGCCCCAATCCAGCAAGGAAAGGGGGCACTGAAGGCCACTCCAAAGGGGTGGTCTGTTGAGCCCCTTACTTATATTTACAGGAGACATGTTGAAATCAGCAGTCCCGAGTTAGTCTCAACTAAACTATTGCTTATTGCTGTCAGTACATGTATAATTCTGGATACAACTTACTGTCTTGCCTATTTCCCAGATTTCACTGTCAGAAGCTTGCCACAATCACCCACAAACCATTCATCCTCATGACATGTCTGTTGGCAAGTGGCACAATTGGGAATCTGTAACTATTTTCAAAGTATCTTTCTCTTTCTTTGCGTCTGTGTTCTATGCTGCAGTTGCAGATGGAAACTGTTGTACTTGGGTCTTTTCCCTTATGAGTTTCATTTCCTGTACATTTCTTTTTAAAAACAGATCCCTGCATCCCTTGGCTTCTTTACAGAAACAAGAAAAGGATGTACTGTGAAAGTCAAGTAACCACATGTAGGCTGTAACACTGATGTCTTTGGAAAGAGGTGATGTGAGATGGTACCATATTAAAAAGTGAAAATCTTGTACCTCCATTGGACTGAATAACGATGCGATACAGAGTTTCTCGCAGCTGCTGGGGAAACATGAGGAGGTGACATAGACTATTAAACTTGAACTGTGCTTTAAAGCCAGGCGGTCCAAACTAAACTTAAATCTTTTCTATTATTTTTAAAAATATATTTTGATCCATAGGATGAACAGTTTGTAAAGTCTGAAAGAGGGCTTGAGGTGAAAGAAGACATGGATAAAAGAAGAGGATCATCCTATTTGGCTGGCAGTTAGGAAGATGCTGTGCAGAATTACAGTCTGTTACTGATATCCATTAGTGGAATGGGACCCCAATTTTGACAGCAACCTCTACTACACAAAGTCAAGTGGAAAGTCCCAAATGGCATTTTGTGGGTAGTCCAATAGCAGGATCCCATGGTACACATGGTACACCCTTTGACTGATTCTTGTCTCCAGAGCTCATAAAAGTTAGCTTTTGGACTACAGCTCCCAGAGATCTCACCTAGCATTGCCAGCAGAAATATAATTTTTCCAAATTCTCATTGGCCCTTTGTGTTATGTTAGCCTACTTTCTACTCATACTAACATGAGCTGCAGGACTTTAGATTTAAAAGTGGTTGAAAAAAATATTTTTCAAGTGTTGAAAGTCTCTGATGAGAAGAATCCTGGACCAAAAGAATCTTTCTAATTTGGGACTTATTTTGCACAAAATCCAAATGTGGTGGTTTTTCTGCAGAAAACAGCACTGTCTGCACATACTATAACTGAGGCTTTATTGTGTAGAATTCACATGTAGCTGACTTGCACTGAAAATAGATTTTGTGTGTGTGCAGAAAACAGCTTTTTCTGTACAGCAAATGCTGTTTTCAAGGCAAGTCGATCACTTATGAACTTTGCACAGAATAAGTCCTGAATTGTGAATAGGCTTCAAAAACTGTGTGTGGCTTTCAAAGACCTCATAGCAGCAGGAATAAAATTGCTAAATTACTTGTTGCTTCCTTTGAGAAGAAAATTAGTGAAGAATTACATCCCTGTACTTGATCACCTTTGGATTACCATCTTACCACCTTCTGAGTTAGGATGCCTTATCATTGCTGAATCTAATGTTTTTCAAGCTGCCACCATTCATAATTATTTTATTTATCAATGTTCAGAATTTTATTTGAGAGTGTTGTAGCTGATTTTCTTTTTTTCTTTTATGACATGCTGTTTCCAGGAGATAGGCAAAACATTAGAATTAGAAATGAAGAATTAAATAGTCCGTGGTCATTTATTTCAATCTTCGGGCAGGCAAAGGATTCAGGAAAAGGAGGAGTGAGGAGAGAGAGAGGAAGAATGCTGGACCTGAGTAAAGATTTTGACCTCAGGTCTTCCCATTGCTACAATCCTTGGATAAACTGCAGAACTCCATTTACTGTATCAAAAGGAGAAATTTCCCAACTCGTGATTCTTATAAAATCTGGTAATGTTAAATACCAGGTCAATCTCCAATAAACACAGCAGTTATTCACTCTTTGATTCTGGGGAGAAGAACTGATATAGTGACATCTTATTTTATAGCTTATTATGGTCAAAGGGAGAAAAATCCTTTTACCATCTTCAAGGTACTGAAGTGCCCTTCTGCCAAGCTTTGTCTTGTGTTTTGAAGCCTTCTTCATTGGAGCTATCAGAGTGATGTTCAAGAAACTCCATTGCCAGCGGAGATAAAATCACCTGCACAATCCCTTCTGTCATACAGTGTGTAGGTGAGTTCAAAGAACATCCCTGTCAAGCAGTGTTGGATACATTATTGGAAGTGTGGCATGAAGCCACTGGTAGGTGTTTGAAAAGATCAATCTTTATGGTGGATGGCCCTTATTTCTGTTTGCCCCAAAAGAGTATATGTTTGCAAATTTTCCAAGTGAACACTGAAAAAGATCCTTTTGCAAGCATTTGGTTGAAATATATATACAAGGTCTGAAGGAGTATCTATATTCAAGAACCGACCTGTGAAACAAGGGAAAGATGCAGCACCAGTGGTGTTCTCACACCAGGTTCCATTTGGTGTGGGGATGGCACCCAAAAGGGTGCACTTGGACATCTCATTTGGGTGGTGGTGGAGGCCTCCTCATGCCAAGTTTAAGCCAGGTGGGGTGCACTCAGCCTCTCCTTCACCACAGTGGTGGAGCCAGGAGGGACACACTGGGAAGAGAAAGGATGAATGTCAGCCCTCTTCTCGGGTGTCCCCCTTTGTAGGCCACCCTCACCGCTAGTGATGCCACTATGCAGTGACAGAAACAATGATGGAGACAATGCTCAGTGGCCACAGAGTCCAGTGAAATGTCTTCCTTACCAGAGACTGTTGGTTAATCTGTGGCCTCCAAAAGTACATCCCAAGCAATAATTATAATCCCGGTTTACTTTTGGGGATCACAGCTCCTTCATAACTGTTGGTCAGAGGATACTAGGAGGTCTAAGCCCCATACTCTGGTGCTTAGATTCTTAGGTTTAGGAACAAGAGGAGGATGAAAATCAGGTGGACCATGCCTGAAGAAGGACGTTGGTAGGTAGGGTTGTAATCTCCCAGTTCATGCTGGCAAGCAATGGGAGTCTTACTTTTTCTGTCACTCTTGATCAGATGTTCATAACATCCTCCATGAAATCTGTACTGCTCGTCTACTAGCAATAAACTAATGCTTTCTTACAGTGATCAGGGGAGGTGTCATGATTAACATTACATCAGGTATTCCAACTAGAGAAAGTGTGGACAAATGGCAGCCTGGGTTGAATGCATTATCAAAGTCTGGTGTGTGGCTCTTGACCCTATGAGGCGGTTGGCCTTTCTCTGGCACAAGAGGGGTGAAATGTGTCTCACACAAGCTCCCAGGAGAGGCAATTGACCTTTTAAATATATTGCAGGCCTTCCTTGCACTATTGAATTTTAGAACACCCCTCCTGCCCCATTTTTCAAACTAACAAACTAATAAGTAAATTTCTAGCCACTTTTGTCTTGTTGTTGTTGTTGTTGCTGTTACTGTTTCAGAGGAGTTTTGGCAGTCTGTGTGGCCCTGAAGGGCTGCAGGGGCAGAATAATATCCCTAGATGCATCATGGTTGCAGAACCATGATTCAGAGGAATGCTACCAGGCTTTTACTGACCTAGTAGAGGTGCTGATGAGGGCCTACATACCCCAAAGGAAGGCACCAGAACCCATCTGATCTTGCAGAGTCCACTGTGGTTAGTATTTGGATGGGTGTTTGTCAATGAATCCTAGCTGCTGTAGGCTATATTTCAGAGAAAGGAAGTGGCAAAACCAACTTTGAGTATTCCTTGCCAAAGAAAACCCTGTGATATTAATGGGGTCACCATCAGACCACAGGCGACTTGAAGACGTGCACCCACAAAAAGACACACGCACAGTAGAGCTGCTGCTTGAAGTGATAAGGCATTTTTTCCTCTCTGTCAAAGAAAATAAATAAGCATCCTAGGGAGTTTATATTTAAAAAGTTACACCCTCCTACCATATTGGTTTTTTTCCCCAACCATCAGTTTTGTGGGAGACAAATGGCTCCATGAAATTATATGTCATCTATATGGCCAAGCCCTAATGGGGGAGCCTTAACGTGTTTAACAATAGGAAAAGAAAGCAAAGAGATCCTTTCAAGAATTTACATTTGTTTTCTTAGAGTTTGTGTTTCTTTTTGCAAATAGAAGCAAACAGAATGCACCATGAAAATAACTTGCTTTGCCTTTTATTGCTCTTCAGCAAGTTTTGTATGTACACCTATGATGACATCAAAATGTTTATTAAAGATTCAGTTCTCCACACATTTATCTGGGAGACAGCTTGGCAAAGTTATGTTTTTGGCTACTACTCCCAGAGTCTCCCACCCTACCTGGGGCTATTAACCACGCAACCTGGGGATTTTTTTCCAATAGTCTCCAAAACAGCTTATGCCAGCTCTGATCTGGATAGAAATCCCCTTCATGGGACTTATTTCTGTGTTGACATGCATAGTAAGATGTGGATTTTTGTTTTGTTTTGTTTTAATATGTTTAGGAATATGTTCCTCACATTTTCTCCCATTTCTGTTTGCTTATATTCACTTTGCCAGAATATTCTTTTCTGAAAGCAGACACTCATCTGGATGTCATGCACCTATCTTAGCTTCACAAAGCTTAGCGGAGAAATTAAAAAACAAGCAAACCACACACATGTACAGACTTGTGCTACTCACAGGCCTAGCACACACAGTCACTCATGTTGCTTTATAAATACCTTTTAATAATGCAATATTTATGGTTCCTTTGCAGTGCCTGCTATACACTAGGTGAGGAGGCGATTGACACAGTGCAACTCCAGTTATTTACGCTGAGAAAAGTCTGTAAATGCATCAAAGATGTCTTTAGTGTCTGACAAGTAATGTAAATACATCTACAGGCACATGAGAAAACAAAAATAATCATCATATTTAGCATAGCAATAGTATGGTGATATATTCCAGATATAGTGTCTAGTGTATTAGACTGAGATTTAGGAGACCTGTGAAACTCATTGGATGACCTTGCACCACTCACCCCTTCTCAACCTGACCTACCTGACAGGGTTGTTATGAATATGAAGAGATGGTGAAAAACATGTATTAATTGGAGTTTTTAACTAGTTGGAGGAACACTGGACTATAAATATAATTAACAAATAAATGTACAGAAATAGCTAACAAATAAAAATAAATACCATTCATGAACTGATTTATTTAGGAGCCATTTTTAAAGTTCTCTTCTGACTAATAAAGGCACTGAGGGAGAACTTTGTAACAGAGCTCAAAGCTAATTTGTCTTGACTTCAGTCATAATAATAATAAAAAATAGGGCTGTATTCATCTGCAGAAAACAGCATGATCCCTTTGGCATTGGAATATTGTTTTACTTCACACAGGAAGACCATGGTTGCTTGTGATCATGGCTAATGGATACATTTCTGAATCACCCACAAGTTTTTTATGCAACAAAAATGACAGACATGGGCAGAGAGAAAGGAGGAGAGAGTGGTACAGTTTTGTGATTGACAACTACTTCTTCTTCTTCTTCTTCTTCTTCATCATCATCATCATCATCATCATTTTTCTCTTAGATAATCCATTCACATTTTACATGCCCAGCATATATAAATTCAAATACATTGTACACGTCTTTCTATTTTGCCCTGTAAACTGTAGATTTATCAGAATATTTCAAGCTGTGACTTTATCAGAATATTGTTCTTCATGGTGATTTGGGGAAAGATGTTACACATCCCAGTGTTTTCAGTAATCAAGTGGTTTTCCTAGCAAAACTGACAGAGTAGTAGGGTTGCAGGTGATTGTATTTTGCTGCTATGGCATTCTTCTGATCCAGATCAATCCTTTTCTACAGTTAATTCCCTTGCATCCTAATTCTCTACTGTTATTTACTCAGGAAAGAAGCCATCATGGCTCTTTGGAGCAGCTTTCCACCTGATGTTTCATGCTGAGGACCTCAACTAGTGAGCCACTGTGTGCAAAGGATCTCTAAGGACTCATTTAGGCTCAAATGTCTCACTCTACAAGTGCAATTTCTCAAAGTGAAGCTCTGTACACAAGGTGACCCTGGGGACCACTGGTGGTATAAGCAGTTTGCATGGCCATCCTTAGTGTTTTGCTTTGAAGAAGTGGGAGCATTTCCTTCCAAGTGAAGAATTATGGACACCAATACGTGTTCTCCAACCTCAAATAATGGAATATCTTGCAATGCCATTGTTGCACTAAGTTAAATCTTTCAGTCCAGTCATCCTCTGTATGTGCAAGTGGAGCTTGGCTTTCCTTCACTTAGCAAAATATATTGGACCAACTCTGCTTCTTTTCCTGTCCTCAGGTGCGACATGCTGGCAGAACTACACCAGCATAGACGGTGGCAGTGGCAACAAAAGGGAAAAGGTCATGGGTGCAGCAGCCATGGAGAAAGGAAGGTAATGGAGAAATAGGCTGCATGGAGCCAGCAGATATTGTTTTCTTCCCTTTATATCATTGGTACACAGCAATGGATAAAATGCAATGGCTATGTCAGTAATGGAATGGAAGAGGGTGAACCAATTGCAACTTAATGCATACAAGACAGAGGTGCTCCTGTTCAGTTGTAAGGCAGATTAAGGAATAGTGATTAAACCAATGGTGAATGGGGTTATACTCCCCCTAAAATGTCATGTTCACATCTTGAGAGTACTCCTGAACTCAGATTTGAAGTTCGACATTCAGGCTTGGCATTGGCCAGGAGTGCACAGTTAAAGTTAGTGCTTGCTCCTTGATATGTCAGATCTAGCCACAATGACTCCTTCCTTGATTACATCTCATTTGGATTATTTGTCAAACTGGATTATTTCTGCAGTGTGTATAACTATTTGTAGCACTAACACCCAAATACCAGCAATCAGACAAATGGAAACCTTTATCAGTACGCTGATGACACCCAAATAGTTTTCTCTATGTCTCCGACTGATGCAGTGACCAGGGATGGCGTCGCTCCTCTCGTGGCCTGTCTGGAATCGGTAATGGACTGGATGAAGGAAAACAGACTCAGCCTGAATCCAGAGAAAATGGAAGTACTCATGATAGGTCCTCCCGGCCCAAGGATGGAGGTGGTTCCACCTGTCCTGAGCGGGCTCACACTTCCCGTAAAGGATACTGTACGCAGCTTGGGGGTGCTCCTTGATTCGTCGCTCCATCTTACCTCTCAGGTGGATGCGACGGTCAGGAGCACCTGTTTTCAGCTTCGGCTGTTACGCCAGCTGTGTCCCTACTTGGACCGGAGGGACCTTGAAACTGTAGTACATGCTCTGGTAACCTCTCGATTGGATTTTTGCAATGCGCTCTACATGGGGCAGCCTTTGTATCATACTCGGAAGCTACAATTAGTGCAGAACATGGCAGCATGGCTGGTCACTGGGGTTCCCAGGGCCTGCCATATAACACCGGTATTAAGAGATCTCCATTGGCTGCCTATTCGCTTCCGGGCTCAGTACAAAGTGCTGGTTATTACCTATAAAGCCCTAAATGGCTTGGGCCCAGAGTACCTGAAGGACCGTCTCTCCTCACACAATCCGGCCTGCACACTCAGATCTACTGGGCAACAACTACTAAGAGTTCCAGAGGCCAGATTATCAACCACTGCGAAGAGGGCGTTTTCTGTTTCGGCCCCGAGCCTCTCAAACTCGTTGCCCATGGAGCTCCGCTTGGCTGCCTCTCTTGCCCAGTTCAAAAAGGGGTTAAAAACATATTTATTCGAGCAGGCTTACCCCAGATTTTCTCCCCCTGCTGCTATCCTTCCCTCATTATGAGTGGACTGGAGTTCTACTACTGTACTGTTGCCCTGGGCCGATATTGATATTGATATTTTTATTGTGCTTATAGAACGCTTTTAACTGTGTATATGCTTTTAAATTGTGTAATTGTGCACCGCCCTGATCACTGGAAGGGCGGTATATAAATAAAGTTGATTATTATTATTATTATTAATTATTATTATTATTATTTTGCCAGACAATTCATACCTGAAGAATAAAGGAGAGGGACTCCAACTCAAGGAGGTCAGCTCTACAGCATAAAAAAAACACCAACATGACATATAAAGATAAATAATAGAAAGATAGAAAGCTCTACCTTACAATTTTAAAAAAAGATGTGTTCTAAGCCTGGGCCTACATATTATTTGGATGTGAATGAATGGAACTCTATTATTCAAAAATGTAATACGAAGTAGTTCTTCAAAGGGGATATGAACAAATTGGAAAGAAATTAATATTCATATGCTCACAGATCCTAATGATAAATGATGCCTCAGATGTAGATTGAAAATTGACTTCCATTTGCTTATGAAGAGTTTTATATTTTAGGTTATGGGGGGGGGGGGGAGGGAGAAAGGCATGCTCTGAAATATCTGTTATTAGGAGAGTTTGCAGTAATTGGAATGTGTATCCATTTTCTTTACTTGTCTCTTACCAGTTTTGTGAATGGCTCATAAATCATAAATGCTAAATCTGGTGGGTACTTGTGGATTCATAACCAAGCAGCTGAAATGTACACATTATTGCAGACACACATAATTTCTGTAAAAAATAAAGCTGAAGCTCAGGCTTATTGTGTGCCAAAATCATTGCTAAATATATCACAACATTGCAATAGTGTAGAAAGTAATAGTGTAGAAAGGAAGGCACTGGAGACTGTGGAGAGGCCAGAAAAGGTCAAAGCAGCTTTGGCTTTTTAAAAGGCCATACAAACTCCAAAACATGAATTCTGGGAGTTTTGATACCCTGATCATACATGACAACAGCATTTCCTGTCCCTTAGAATCTACATTACACCAAATATGACTATAAAGTATAGTGGTTTAGTTTACAAATCTGTATTTTAACATGGAGGAGCCACAGTTGCATTCTTCCAAACTCCTGTGCTCCATTCCCTTATCCACATCAATGTTTCTCTTGGCATGATTTATTTCTAGGCTCCGAGCCAGGACCAGCCCTACCATTAAGAAAAATTGCCTCCGATACCACAGACAACCAATTCTGGGAGATGGAGGAGATGTTCCATAGTGGACCTTGTCACACCACACAATTGTAACACATTCCATTTCTACTGCAACAAACCTGAGCCCTTTCAGCTTTGCAATACCATATCTTATATAATCATGGGATTTGTAGTTTAGGGAGGGGAATTTAGAGTTTTTGGCCACAGAGGTGTAGTGCCTAATCCCATAGCATGTCACTGGAGATTATTGCATCAGCTTTTATTCCTGCACCAGGCACAGGATGGAAACACACAAGGATAGATTCTATCACACAGCTCTGTCCCCAGGCAGTACTCATCCCATATCCAATCCAGGCTTTTTCCAAACCTTTTAAAGAATGAGAAAATTCCATTCTTTAAAAGATCCAGGAGAAGCCCAAGTAGGGTATGGGATGAGTACTGCCCAGGGACAGGGCTATGCGATCTCGCGCTTAGCACAGGAATAAAAGCCAGTGCAATAATCTCCACTGTGGCAGTTAAAGTGGAATCAGAGTTCTATAATTTAGTAGTGTGAATGAGCCATGGAACTTTAATGCAGGATTCTAGCTATATCTATTTCTCTATATATTTATGCCTTTATACCTACAGCTATATAATGTCTTTCTGTTTGTCCATATATCTATCATCTATCTATCTGACTGAAATCCTGGCAATAAATAAGCCCTATGGAAAGAGTTTGAAGCTTCAAATCCAGCCTTCATATACTCCTATTCGGACAATCTGGGCATCCCCAAAAGACCACACCATTTCTCTATGTAATCATCATATTATAGTTTCTCAGCTTTTGTTCAGCTATTCCCAGTCCAATTCTAAAACCCATAAGAGCTGTATGTTAAAACATGCTATTATGGGCTTAGATATGCTGGTGAAAAATGCCATACTCACCCTGAAGCCCATGTTGGCAGTCATGCTGACATATGACTACTTTCAGGGAAGTTTTTCTGTCTTTAACCCAACTTTGCTCTAAACTAAGGAAAGTTGGAGAAAATCCCAGTGTTTCCCAGAGTAACCTTGTGTTATTTTGATGTGTGAACAATTGGATTGGGACAGATTCTGCCTGATCCAGTTGTCCATATGTGTTTTGCCCCTTTTCCGTGGCCTGGAAAAATGGTGGATTGGAGCCTCCGGGGCTGCCGGTGAGGCTGCCTTGGCCCCCAATCCAAGCCTTTTTGGATGGTCTGTATAGCCCCATTATCACTTTGTTACAGACTTTGATGAGGGGCCATAGTTTAGTGGCTGGGTGCCCATTGGGCAAGAAATACAAAACTGTGCACCTCTCACAAGCACAGCCATCTTGTCTGTTAGGGCATCGGCTGGGGGAACAGACTGGCAGGAGAATGAAGGGCAATGCCCCTCCTAGTGCAATGGCAGCTATGTCCTTGTGTTGATGTGTGATAGATGATATGTTCCTGTATAGCTCTATACTGCTTACTGGAATTAGTGATAAAACATTCTAAAATTATTACCTCTGTTGTCCTTTGGGACTGGACTGCTTATATCATATCATTGAGGTCTGCAATACTTTTTAATATGGTTTAAAAAGCATTGCAGACATCATTGATATAAGCAGTCCAGTCCCTAAGTACAACTATAACGTGTCTGCATTCAAAATGCCCACCTTTGATGCAATCTAGGCAATTCTCCATTTCCCATACATTACAAGTAAGGCTTACGCAAGATTGCAGACTTATTATTAATTTCCTCATACACTGATTCTTTTTCACTGTTCCCAAATGAAAATGAAATGACATCATTGAATAGATTGTGGTTCCTCCCAGCTCTTGACTCATCCTCTCCAATTCAGTTCCCTATACAGACTGCTTAGTCATGTGGGCTTTGTGTCCTTCCCTCAGTGAATCCATTATTGCCTCTTATAAACTCTTTCATTGTGTTTGCTCTATCTTTCTAGGAGCAATAATCAGTGCAGAGAAGATCTCAACCACTTCTGGGGTAATGAGCAAACATTAATCACTTCCACATGCTAATGATTTCAACAAAACTGAACTAGTGGCACTTAAAATTGCTCAAGTTTAGAGGGATTCTGTCCATGATCCATGCTAACTTGGCTCACTTTATTGCAGAAGTGATGGCCACACTGGCCCTATTTCTAAATCATTGAAAGACTGGTGTATGTAACTTCCCAGCTTCTGGCTCCATCCCACCACTAGTGGCACCTACAGCACATACTGACCACTGGTAGAGCAGCCAACAGAAAATCAGTTTAATTTCTTCCCAGTTGTGCCAAAAAGGGCACAACAGAACACAATAATCTGAGCCGAGAGACATTTTTTAAAACATTTTTCTTCACTCATCATATGACAAAGATAAAGAAATATGCCTGTTCACTGCCTGTTAGAAAAGATCTCTTTGCATTAATACAGGGAATCTGAATGAACAAAAATCCCCTTGCATGGATAAAACCATTCCTGCTAGTGTTCATCTTATTCCATCTCTTTAAAATATGGGACATTTTGAATAGATCTTCCCTCTCTTACTCTATATCAAAAGATCTGAATGGACCGGGGTGTGTGTGTGTACAATCAGTCAAAACAGTTTTGAAAGAGATTAACATAAAATCATCCAAATACACAATGTAAAATAAACTAACTAGGCTTTAGCTTGGTGACAAAAGGAATCCAGAATGCAAGCTCCCAGGGAGAGGGCATTCCATAACTGGATTCACATAATCAAAAAGGATCTCTTTCATGTCTCCCCATGAAGTACTACTACCAATATTTGGACACAAAGGACAGATCTTTTAACAAAGCTTAACACTTAGGAAGGTGTATAGAGGAAGATTTCACAAGTCATTATGAGCTTTAAACATCACCTTGGATGGCAAGAATATGGTCAGTATCTTAAAAATCACAAATTTCTATATGCTGTTTTCAACGGCAATATAGCTGTGATCTCCCATGAACTACAAATCTCCCCAGGGCCTTCAAACACTACACAGTTATTGTGCTGTAATCCCACTATAACTGCCATGGAATTCTATCTGCAGTTTAGGGAGGGATACTTAGAATTCACAATAAGCAAGGTCTAATGCCTCAAAAAATTACACACCTAAGGATTGCATAGGTTGTTGCCATGATAGTTAAAGTGGAATCATGATCCTATAATTATGTAGTGTGAAAAGGCCCTGGGTCCATTAATTTAGCAGAATTTATGGAATTCCCAGTCATTCAATGGGTTTACAGTTGGATTTTGACTGTGTCCTTTGTCCATTAGCAGAACAATTTATTTCCTAATGCATGGACCTTGTCATCATCTTCTTAAATGAGAAAAAAAATAAGCATGCCATGAAACTTATAGTTCATGGTGGGTGTACAATATTCAACTTTATTTTTTGTTGTAAAAACACACAGATTTATTTTGTCTGCAGAACTTTTTTTTTTTT
Organism: Urosaurus nigricauda; assembly: GCA_034509955.1. Lineage (NCBI taxonomy): Eukaryota > Metazoa > Chordata > Lepidosauria > Squamata > Phrynosomatidae > Urosaurus > Urosaurus nigricauda. The sequence continues at coordinate 77,416,918 of JAOEGL010000006.1, forward strand.
TTTTGAGAACAATGAAAATGTGTCTATTACTTTGTTTGGTCATATTAAAGCTTACATAGCTAAGTGTATTGAAAATAAAATATCTCCCAATTGTATCCCCTTCCTCCTCTTTTCCCATCTCTTCTTCCCTGCCCACTCCTTACAGATACTCCCCCCCCCCCCATCACGTGTAAGGCGCCTCTGAGGAAAGTTTTTAAAACCAAAAGAGCCTTGACTCACTTCAACTAGTTGGAAGGGCAGAATGTTTAAATCTCTAAGTGGTAAAAGAGAAGGAAAATTATTTCAGGATCTCTGAGTATCTTTCTGATTGCAAGAGAAAATACATGAGCGCTTAACAGCAATTTAAATTTGCATTTTCAGTTATCCCTGCTGAGACCATCTAAGATGAAACAGTAGGTCTGAATGTAATTTAGTGCAGGAACTATTCAAGGCTGCTCCAGCTACCTATATAGTACTTGCAATTATTTTTATGAATACTCCTTTGCCAATTGCCAATTTATTTATTTTTTAAAATTACACAGGAAGGAAAACCCTAACTACTTTGAATTTCATCTCCCTGATCAGCGCATAAGAAAAAGATGGCAAGTAATGTGCTTCTTCCCCTCCACAAAATCATGCAGCTGAAAGTTTTACACACAGTGAACAAGATGAGCAGAAAGGGAGAAAATCAAACCCTGGGAAAAGACACAAGACCCCAGTCCGTAATTTTTTTCATTTTTTTTTTCATTATCCTTGAAGGATGCTTTTGTGTGTGTGTGCATGCGCGTGTGTGCTTGTATGTGTAGTAAATTCAGCCTTGGTGTAACAATTTGTGTTTCTGATCAGGACACTAAAAAGCCCAGCTCAGTAGAAGAGCCTGTGTTTTTAATTTCTTAATTTATTTATTTATTTATTGTCTCTTGGTCCACCATGCACCCAAGGCCACATGCAATGGGTTGAGAAATACTTGAAAAACATCAAATAAATAACTAAAAACCAATGAAAGCACTCTGAACTGCTCTTTAAAAATAGTTCTAAAACTGGACACACAATTTTAAGAAACCAGGCACAGTAGACACTCCTAATTTTAAAATCCTAAGGCCAAGCGAAATAGTATGCCAGCTGCTGGAAACCCACAAGAGATAGAGCCAATCTGATCTCCCTCAGGAAGGAGTTCTATATTTCCTGGCTGAAATGAAACCTCAGGCAGAATAGATGGAAAGGCAGGAAAAACAATAATTGGAAAACACACTGAGAGCTTTAGAAAACACAGAAGACTTCAGTAAAATTGACTTTGTAGTCCAGTTCTATGCATACTTCTGCTGGACTAACAAAAGTGTGCTTTGGCTTGTTCTGTTATACCAGATCTTTCACACTATGTACATACATTGCGCCCCTTGCAATAAAGCTCAGGCCCCAATGTGTGAGGTGTGTATGTGAAAATGTGATGAACAAGTTTTACAGACTGTAACTTTATTGGTTATAGATCTGGAGCCCTGGTGGAGCAGTGGTTAAATGCCTGTATTGCAGCCACTTACTCAAAACCATAAGGTGGTGGGTTCAAGACCATCAAAAGGGCTCAAGCTCGACTCAGGCTTGCATCCTTCCGAGGTTGCTAAAATGAGTATCCAGATTGTTGTGGGCAGTTGTAAACTGCTTAGACACTGCTTAGGCGGTATGAAGTGGTATATAAATGAAGTTGTTTGTTTGTTTTTGTTTTGGTGAAATGGGGCTCTCCATAGGGGCCAGATCTGGAATTCGGTTGACCCACTTGTCAACCAGTGACATGCCAAAACTGTGTTCCAGGAAAATCATAGATAAAGCAAAGGTAATGGGTCTCACTGCAGTGTGAACTGCTTGGTGGCACCTCTTCCTGCTATCTGAGACAACCTGAAGGGGCCCTCAAGCTGAGCCAGTGCCTCTAGGCCTCACCCCAAGGTCCCTTTTGGGTGGGTAAGCCTACCTATTTTTGAAACTAGATTTATCACAGTGCTCAAAACACATAAGCTTGACTTCAATGAAGTTGTGGCAGATAGATGAGAGCATCAACAATTATCAAACGAAAGGAGGCAAGTGCTATCACAAAAGAGGCAAAACTCTGTAAGGTAAAGTTCATTGGTGGCTGCCTACAACCATGACAACATCTCTTTAGATCTGCAATGTGACAAACTGCTTTCCTTTCAAGGGAAGACTTGGTGGGGAAGTCCAAAATGGATAGTGCTGAGTACACATTGGAGATTATCACATTGCCTTTTTCCCGATCTGGGCAAGGAACATGTGTTATTGCACAGCTCTGTGCCAATCATTACCATCCTGTCCCCAATTGGAACATCTCCCATTATGAAAAAGAAGCATTTTTAGCTAAGAATGGGAGAAGAACAGGATGGTAATGACATGGTTCCAGCCCAGTGTCAGCCCATGTCCAGAACAGGAAAAGACAGATAGTACAATAATCTTTATTGCAATCTCAATACACTGAATGTGTATACACAATCTCTATTGCAATATGAATACACTGAATGTGTATTCAATGTGCCATCTGAATTTAAAGAGCATTAAAGACCAGTCTCTCCCATCAGATGTCCATGGGGACAGGTGGGTAAGAAATAATAGCAAGAACAACAACAACAACAATTCTATGCTTAAGTGATGGAATGCATTGGGCTCACCCTTTGCACCAGTGAAGCCACCTGGTTGACTCTTTGAAGAGGCTCCTCCCTGTGATCTGCACAATAGTATAGGCACCAAGAGGAGAATAAAGCAAGACTCTTGCATTACCTCTCCCTGTAGATTTATATAGCCCCAGTCAGTTCAAAGACTTTCCTGTAAAGCTATTATTATTATTATTATTATTATTATTATTATTATTAATTATTTCGGATAGAAGACACTGATCGTCTTTTCAGGGATGGCCATAGATATTTTTTCTGCCCAAAGTGAAGGACAACATGGCACTCTTCCTCAATCTGCATACAGAAAGTGGTTGAATTGCTAGTTCAATTGTGTTTTGACACTGAAACTGGCACAGTATCCTCCTGAAGTCAGCAGGCTAGCTCTGTATGTGTGCACCTATGTGTGTCACATGGCAAGTTACTTGACCCACATTGTTCTCCACAATTAGGCCACCACCTTAATTAGGCCACCATCCTAATTTGTTTTCCACAATTAGGCCACCATCCCTCCTTCCCTCCCTTTGCTGCGCAGCAACTGCTGCCTTAGGTGGCTGCCTCAGTCTCTCTAAGACTACAACCAGGCCGTCATCTTTTATATGCTATAGATTAAAAGCACTGTTATCTTTAATATAACCAGACTGTTAACTTACAACCTCTCCCTGTAGATTTATTTAGCTATAATCCCCTTCCCCTCTCCTCCTATCTCCTGAAGATGTTAAAAAGTAGACCAAGAAGCTAAGACAACAAGACCAGATTGGCACTAGACTCTTCACTGTTTAACATTGTCAGCCATGGAATCTGCCACCAAATCCAAAATATGCTGAGTACTGTCAACTACCTTGCACAGCTGTTTATACACAGACCTCCATGGTTTTATTTGGATAAGAGATATTTGACTGGAAAAAAAATACCCTGCCCTTTCTACAAGGCTGTTGATATAGCTCACCCCTCCACTGCCAGCAGGAAGTCATGGGCAATGATGCATTTTAAAGTTCCCCATTTTGGGTCTTGCAATGAACCATAAATATTCACGGTGTATAAAAGAGCACAGTCAGATAAAATCAAACAAGCACAGCACACATAAGCAATACTTCAGAATGGGGGAACTTTTACAACACCTGCAGTGTATGTATGTACTTGCTTCCTCTGGCTTTTCAATGAGTCAAACACACTGTGAGACACACTGATGTGAGGACTATCTGGATCTTTAAAAAGATAGTATAGGCACCTGGCAGGGAAAAGCTGGCACTGGTATTTTGTTCTGAAATGAGTACCTCAAGCACATGAAGTGGAATAATAAAATGTTGCCTCCTGATAGTGTTAGTTTGAGATATAATACTGCCTGAAATAGAGCTTGGATTTTGTGCCCTGCACCCCAAACCTAAGGCAGAGCTTGAAAAAGCTATTTATGTGCACTATAACTCCCAGTGCAATTCTGGGAGTTGCAGTCCACAAAGGTGACTTTCCTAGGCTCTGCATTAAAGGCAACCCTATAGATCTCGTTAACCTTTTGTAATACACCCTGAAGCAGAGCCACCTCTGAGAAAGTCAAGCTACAGAGGGAAGCAAATTGAGGGCATTCTCTCCCCAAATACAAATTCCAGCCCCAGGGAAATTTTATTTCAGTCCCTAAGTTTCTGCCATAGTAGTAACCTAAAACTTAAGTTGAACATTTAGAAATAAGATTTGAATAGGGAAAAGGGGCAGGCAAAGTTTCTATGCAAATGTGAAAACAGAAAATGTAAGTGTTATAGAGGTTTTAATTCACTATGTGTAATGCTAGAAATCTGGGGACTGAAGGAAAATTTCACTGGGTACAGAATTCTTATTTGGGAGGACCAGTATTCTGTATAGGCATTGTCAACAGTGCATTATTTGTGTCCCTCATTGCTCATACCCTTCAATTGTCCTGATCTGCCAGGGACAGTCCTGATCCATCCTCTGTTGTCCCTCCTTTTCAAGGGTTTTAGAAAATGTCCCAATTTCTCTCTTCTCTTCCCACTTTCCTAATTTGTTTTCAACTTACTTCATTTGCTACAAACATAGGATTTTATTACATGGGAAGCAAGTATGCACATCCTGTGAATAAATGGCAATTAAATCCGGGTATAATCCGCAACAACAGGATTGTTTTCAGACAATCTGGCCCAGCTGGCATTATCTTATGAATAAAGTGGCAAAATTGCACTACTTTTCATTCATAGGATTTTCCTGTGAGTGAAAAGCAGAGCAATTTTGCCACTTTATTCAGGATAATGCCAGGATAATGGTGTCATCTGAAAAAAATCCCATTGTTGCAGGATATTCACAGGACTTAATCACCATTTATTCATGGGCTGCAGGTGCTTTGCTTCCTGTGTGATAAAGTCTATAGTACAAAGTGCAAAGGTAGCTTGCACTCAGTTCAGCAGGAGGGAAAGTAGAGGAGAATCACAATCTTGCCTATCCCTGTAGGCTCAGGCAAAAGCAAACTGCAGACTCTCCTGATCTGTGTATTTTCCCCCTTAATTACTTTTGCCAATTTAACTACACCCTGATATTGCTTGGTCACACATATTCCATTTTTCATCTGGGAAATATTATAGGGAATGGTAGATATAGTCCTGCGGCCTAAGTTGCTGAATATAGAGGACCTCACTACCCACAAAATGAGGCTTATTGGTCAAGGTCAAGGAGGATAGTTTCAAGGCAGGCCTGACTGCCTCTGCAAAATGGCAAGTATGTCATAGGTGGAAGAGGAGTTTAACTCTCCTCTCCCTAGTACTGCAATCTCAAATGAAATCACACACATACCTGCCACTCAACCTTATTTTAAAGCTAAAATGCATCTTGTCTAGACAGGCTCTTTACAGTTGTAAACAAAGCTCCAACAACTTTATAAATGTAGATAGATCACCATTGGAGCCTAGTGCCCCAAATAGCTCCATAGTTCCACTTTTGTTCTTTCCATCAAATCCCTTCGTTTCAGATGCTGATCTTTATGTGATCTTGTACTTCTACACAAATAAAGACCATGCTGTGTGCCCTATTCTGTCAAGAAAGATTCTAATGAAGTTCTTTTGCTTTGTTCCTTTCAGCTGCCCATTCTTTCCACCTCTGCTGGCAAATGGGATGGCAACAGAGTGTGGGAGCTACAACAGCAGATTCGGGGGGGGGGGGGTGGGCAACAGGAAGGTGTTCTAAGAAAGCATTTATGTGCTTCATAAGCTAGCTGGCTGCACTCAGATGTGGTACTTTCCAGGGGTGTCATAAGGGGGGTTGCATGAGTGCGGACAAACTAGGTGATCCCCAGGAAAAAAAAGTGCACACGCAATGGGGCAGTACACCAAATGGGACTAGAACTGCTGCTGGGCAAGAGAGAAAGGATGTCATTTCCCCCTTTCCCTCACCCAACAGTCATGCTGTCCAGGCTGTCCAGAGGCCCAGAGCACCCACCCCAGGAGAGGCCATTGCTGGGGGGACAATGACTTCCATTTAGGGTCTGGCATGGCTGTTCACCCCGCAGCCATGCCAGACCCTAAATGGGCTGTCCAAAGGCCTCAGTAATTCCCTCCCCAGCAGTGGTCTGGCTGGGTAGTGGGCCACCCCTTGCCCCATGCACTGGGTAACACCAACAACAGTAATGCCATGTATTCTCCCATGGACAACGCTAAAGAAAGATTCATCTACCCATATAGCTAGCTTTTGAAGTGGGTTGGACAACGACTAGAGCACGTCTGTGAAAAACTCAACTCTTATTTGACAGGATTCATCATAGGAATTTCCTTTGTTCCTATAGAGAGACCATACGTGCAGTGCATAGAGCCTTCTCCTCTGCACATATTGCGTCTGCAGAGTCTCGTCCAGCAGAGCTGTTTAAGATGGTGAGGAAATTAACACAGGTTCCACCTGTGCAGATCCCTTTACTTAACCTGACAATGACCTGCTGTGATGCATTTAACAACTACTTTGCAGATAAAATCTCTCAGATAAGAGCTGACTTAGATGCCGGAGTTATAACAGAATCAACTGATGAGGTATCCAGCAACTCCGCTGATGTGGTTATACTGGATCAATTTCAATTTGTAAGTATTGATGATGTGGACAAGCTCCTTGGAAAAGTGAGGAAAACAACTTGCCCTCTCGATCCTTTCCCTTTGTGGCTGGCCGTCCAGGGGGGTGATGCCTTGAGAGTGTTCTTAAGGGACATCATCAATGCATCCCTCGGGGGGGGGGGTCATGTTCCATCATGTTTGAAGGAAGCAGTGATTAAGCCGCTCCTGAAAAAAAACAAAACTCTTTTTACCCCCTGAATATGAAGAACTACAGGCCAGTCTCTTTATTACCATTTTTGAGCAAGGTGATCAAGAAAACAGTAGCTCTTCAACTCCAGGCTGTCTTGGAGGAAACCAATTATCTTGATCCATTTCAAACTGGCTATAGGACGGGATTTGGAGTTGAGACTGCCATGGTCGCCTTAGCTGACGACCTTCGTCTGAGCATTGACAAGGGTAATGTGACCCTGTTGGTACTACTGGACCTCTTAGTGACATTTCACACTATAGATCATGACATACTCTTGAGTCGCCTGAGAAGATTAGGAATAGGAGTCACTGCCAGATTCGGGCAGATTCTGACCTCACCACAGCCACAATTTTTTTTTTTAAAAAAAGTATGTTGTATACTTTATGTTGTTTATATTTAATTTTATTTTAAGGGGGATTGAGGGATTTGAATTGTATGTTGGGTTTTTTTTTTCTTCATCTTTGTAAGGTGCCCCAATTGCATCTTGTAGAGGGGTGGGATATAAGTAAATGTTGTTGTTGTTGTTGTACATGGAATAGGAGGAGGTGCCACTTGGCTTTTCCCCTTAGGCCTTAGGATTAGCTAGAGCTCCCATAAGTGCCAGAGGCAAGGAATGGTTTGGTATTGAAAGAATATGTTGTGTCTGGCTGCCTCTACTTCCTAAATTATTCTTATGCTATTCTGCTGTTTTCAGATGCATCAGAAGATGTTGTCCTATCAGTAGTAAAATCAGATTCATCTACCAGTGTGAAAGGAATAAATAGTACAGGGAAGGATGCCATCTTGCCTTTTGCTTCAGGCAACACAATACTTCTGAATATCTTGCAAATATACACCTGGACACAGTAACCCAAAAGTCATTGAGTCCTGTGTATGCATGTTTTAAAACAACAAATATACATGAATCCCACAAGCTCTTTCCATTACTGCTGGAATGTCTTGGAGTGGAGAGAGGGAGCATGGAACTATGTCCCTATTTTCAAGTGATTTTAAAATATTACAATAGCTGCAAACATCAGTCTAAATCCTACTTCCAAACAGATCTGCTCACTCAGCATTTTACTTTGCTTCAGCTTTGGGGTCTGGCCAGACCATTTCTAGCTTGATGTCTACAGTTACCTTGCATTTCTTCATTATCCATTTGCCAGCTGGTGATATTAAAATATACTATGTCATATGGAACTGTATCAATTACAGCAGCAAATTAAAAAAAAAACAAAAACATATTAAGGTAAGAATAGACACACATTTTTCTTTAAAATAACAGGCAGCCTCAACAGCAGTTATGGAAGTGTGTCTTATGAAAAACTGTGCCTTCTTATGAAATGCCATATTTCATATGACATTTGTTGAGCATGAATATTCTCCAGAAGCAATGTACTGCCTTAACATTTCAAAATATAGTCTATAAAAACATGGATTAGTGACTAATGGCTGAGGTAGAAGAGGAACATATATAATGTATGAAAGAGCAGCACCTGTAGAAAATATGGAGGTCATACCCCAAAGAGCTGCCATTGCCTACAGCTCCTTGGCTGTGTGACATTATCTGGTCAAGGGCATCCCTATCAAATATAAGGATGATTACCAGAGCCATTTTACACTATAAAATTACAGCAATATAATTTTACTTTCACTATAATGGCAACATTCTGTGGAATCATGGAGTTGATAATTTGGTGAGACACCGAAGTCCCAGAATTCCATAGGATGTTGCCAGGGAAGTTAATGGAATCACAGTGCTACAATACAATAGTGTGAGAGGGCCTCATGTGAGACAAAAGATAAACTCATCTGCTTCATAAACTGTGAATAAACTGATATGAATTAAAAAAATAACATTTTGTCTGGATGTTAAAACAGATTATAATGTCCAGTATAATTCAGAAGCTGAGACTAGTGCAAAATGCAGTGTCTTGATTGCTGACTTGAATGTCATCTAGACATTGTAGAATGCTAGTCCTAAAGAACTGTAACAATTGGCAGTATGTTTCTAATCTGAATTCAGAGTGCTTGTGATAGCTTGAGACCTTGATAACTAAGGAGACTATCACATTACTAATAAACCTCCAATAAAGGAGACTATCACATTACTAATAAATAAAGATTTACCTCTTCTGAGTTATACTTGAATTTGGTATAATCACATGGATTTTGCTGCCATTGCCAGCTCCTGGCTACATCTAGGCAAAAATCCGCCCCCAACCAGCCACTTTTCACTTTTGGGAGCTTCCTAGTTTTGATAATCGGCCAGCTAAGGGCAGATTTTAGCCAGATTTTTGCCTGGATGCAGTCGGGAAGTAGCAACAGCAGCAAAATCCATGTGATAATACCTGGCTGCACCCCGAATTTGAATATAACCCGGAAGAAGTAAATCGGATTTACTAGTAATGCGGTAATGAGCACCTCTTCCCATATGTACCTGACCAAGGTCTGTGGCATGTGTGTCTGTGCATGTCTTTCTCTGTGTCCAACCAGTGCGGCGGTGGTGTCCCTAAGGTGGGTGTCACCCAGTGAAGGGCTTGCCTTCTCTCCCCCCACATGGCCAAACCACTGCAGCCCCCAAAACCCTTCAGCACCTGAGACCCTAGCAGCCACCACTATTGGGCAAGAGAGCAGTGTGGCCCCCAGATGCCCCCTTTAGGATCTGGGCCAACTGGCAAGTGGGAAAGCGCCTTTTCTTTTTTATGTTGGTCTATGACCATAAATAAATGATGATGACGACCCTTTCTTGCTTGCCCAGTAGCCATGCCAATCCCTTTGGGTGTACTAAAATAACTGTGAAAAATGTGTGACCCTGGAGCCACATCCAATGACATTTTTTTGGTAGCCATATTCAAGCCATTTTCAACCCAACTAGACTCCTCAACCAGCACATTTTGTGTTGAAAAATTGTGAATTCTCTCTCCTGGAACTCCCTAGAAGTGGTGATTTGCTCTGCAGCTTTTTCTCCCCTTCATTTTTGTGCCTTTTCAGGGGCATTTTTTGCTACACTATGCAGAAAATTGAGCCAGAATGGTGTAGTGGTTTGTGTGGTGGATTAGTATTATGGAGACTAGGGTTTGAATCCCCTTTCGGTAATGAAAGTCCACTGAGTGAAGTCATGGTTTCTCAACTCAAGGGAAGGCAAACGAAACCCCCCTCAGAATAAATCTTGCCATGAAAACTCTGTGCTAGTTTCATCTTGAGATCACCATAAGTTGGAAACAAGTTGAAGGCATGTGACAACAATGGGTAAAACCTGCCCAAACCTGTAACTGTTGGGCAATTCTGCTCTAAAGCCAAGAACATTGAACAAGGCCAGTATCAATAGTGTTCTTCCATTCTCAGCACTGCATTTGTGCAGCAAGCACAGACAAAGAGGCTGTGTTGACCACCATTTGATATTTCTTAAGGTGCATGGCCCACCAGAGGGAGATGAACTGGCAAGGATATGAAACCTTCCTTCCTTCCTTCCTTCCTTCCTTCCTTCCTTCCTTATTTTATTTATAATATTTATACCCTGCCCTTCAGCCCTAAAGGCTCTCAGAGCGGCTTACAATTATTATTATTTTAATTAGATGGTTCCCTGCCCTCAGGCTTACAATCTAAAAAGACACGACACAAAAGGAGAAGGAAGTGGTGGGTGGAGAAGGGGATCAGGTCCAGCAGTTTTTCTCTCCCTCTGAGGCCTGGACCAAGGCAGATGGACTGGAGGGAGGGCTCTGTTTCTTAATCTAAGCTAGGCCTGATGGAGCTGGGCCTGCATCCTCCATGGCCGGATGGCACCAGATGAACTGGAGGGAGGGCTCTACTTCTTTCCTTACCCCTCTCCCCCTCTCTCCATCCCCAAATTACTCTGTCACATATAGTACAAATGAGAAGAGCTGTTTTCTCATCTCAGTATTTGATAATATCACTGTTGGTGCCACATATGTTGAATCAGCGAAGATCTATAATCTGTGCCAGGCAACAGCTGTCTCTCACACACCTAATGACTAATGTGGCTGTGCTTCAAACTATTTACAGGATGAACTATATACAGGATAAGGTGGTGGTGTACCCGATATTGCGTTCGCTTCATTGAGCTCATGAATTCAGTGAAGTTGAGGCAAGGGAAAAACCTCTTACTTGTGTATTTGTGATTTACAGTTATCTGATCATTGTGTTTCACATGGGTGGGGGAGAGAGGGAAAGAGAGAGAAAGAGAAATAAGAGCTGAGAAAACAATACAATGTGAACATTTTTCTCTCTGTGTGTGTATGATATTTAATATGCATTCTCCCTAAGTGGAAAAACCTTTTCAAATGTAAAAACAATAGTAGTATTGTTGTCATCAACAATACTGATCAAGGCATCATTGAGGCTGCATAGAAATTCTTAATGATGTATTCATCATGTTGAAAAACTGAGCTTTTGTGTGGTTGAATAGAATAGTTTGAAAAGTAATTGAACAAATGTATTCCCCTCCCCCATTTTATAGTGCATTCCTTAGGGGTTAGCGCAATGGCAAAAGGCAACAGACTTTTATCATACATCAGCTTTTTTTTTTTAACTTGGTGCACGTGCAGCTCTATAGAAATGAAACTGTAGCTTTGTTTCATGAGGAGTTTCCTCTGCCCACAGAGCAATAAAGCAATTCTTCAGTCTGACAAAGACGGAACATTTTGCCAAAGAACTGAGCAAATTCCTCTGGGTTGAGAATCACGGTAGATTAGAAAAGGCCCTTTTTGCAATTAAAATGGTGAAGCCAAATTTACAACTTGAAATATTTTGGAACTGTATCACAAAGGCTCAAAACAGCTGTCAAGTAGAGATGCTATTTTCTCACAGGGGCCTCTTTTAACATATGAGCTACCTAGGTCTGTCACACTTTTGCCTAGTTGGAGCTTTTAAAATAATCTTAATTGAACAGAAATCACAATAGTACAGAGAACTCAAAGTTAGTTTAACATGTACAAAGGTGTAATTTGTTCAACAATCTTTCTAACACTTTTACGGAATGTTTTTTTTTTTCCTGAATGAGTTCTTACCATATCAACATGACAAATTTTATGCAAAGCATAAAATTGGCCTTCTGTTTTTGGGGAAAAAATGCCCATTCTGCATTTTAAGGGATGTGAAAACCTATATAGACAATAGACAAAAGCATTTATAACCACCAAACAATATTCTGCATCAGATGTAAATATACTTGGTTGGTCAACCATGGAGATTATCACACAGTTTAAAAAACTGACTTACCACTGCCGAATTCAATTTGAACTCAGGATACATCCATATTTTATTGCATGTGTTTTTGCCACTGCCACCACCAGGTGGGTGCATCCTGGGTAACATCTGGCTAGGATCCAAGTTCAGCTGGCCTCTTTTCAAAGCTGGGAGCTTCCTAGCTTTGCAAATCTGCCGGCTGAACTCAGATTCTAGCCGGGTGTTATCTGGGATGCACCTGCCTGGCAGTGTTGGCAGCAAAAATGAGTGCAATAAAATCTGGATGTATCCCAAATTTGAATTGAATTCAGCAGTGGTAAATTGATTTTTTTAAACACTGCAATAATCTCCTATGTTGGAACAACAAGTTGTGACAGATTCCCTTTCTAGGCTGGCCCCACAGTTCCAACCCTTGGGTTCCTGTCACTGATCTTGCCCTTTTACCCTTAAAATTCCCTTCCTTGTCTGGATTTTGGAACCATGTTTATGTTTAAGCTGTTTTCCTTATTGTGGGTTCAGTGTGGTAGTGTGCGACTGTTATCAACAGATGATTGGAGAAAATTATGTAAGCAGTTCCTAGTTGATTTTTTAGGGGAGAAAATAAGGCGAAAATCATCTTTACATCTGAAAATAAATGCAGTAGCATTGTTATTACACCACCTTCACTGCTTTATATAAATGTGAACTTACTTGCTTTCTACATAATTATGGTGATCATTTGAAAGCAGCTTCAAGACTTTTTTTTATACATTTTTACACACTGGTGTTTATCAGTGGAGCATATATTCATAAACATTTTGATATGACATAGCAGACAGGTTTTTTTTAAAATGGGGATGTACTTTTATCTTTTTTATTATGTTAATGTATTTTTAAATTGTTTAAACTTTGTTTTTTTAAAAAATAGAGCAGTTTGTTTAATTTTATTTTAATTTTTGTACAAATAGAGTTGGTGGTTTGTTTTTTGTTTTTGTTTTGCTGTATTTTGTTAATTGGATGAAAGCTGTCTTGGGTCCTGTGCAAAGTGAAGAGTGTGATATAAATTAAACCAACCAACCAACCAATATTTACATAAAAGCATAAGTTGTCAGAAATCTACTTCCAGGTTTGGCGAGGTGAGGTTTAGTGGTTTACCTGTTTGTTTGTTTTTGGAAACTGTGCCCCATTTGATAGCAAAACTACCTGTCATGGAGGCTTTTAGGAATGGGCTTTGCCATTTTGGGTGCCAAAGACAATGCTAGAGTTGCATAAAGCCCATGGGGATTTTCTAGGGTTCAGAGTGTGTAACTCACCCAAGGTCACACATTCTGAGTTTCCATGAAACTGGTCATGGGTGTCCATGACCAGGAGGGAAATTGAATCCTGGTCTCTAGTGTCATAGACCAGCATTCAAATCATTACACCATGCTGGCTTTTGCCACGACTTTACTGCCCCCTCCATTTTTAGGAAGTGAAGTTTAGATGACTTGGGTTAAATGAGAAAATTGACAGACATAACTATATATCAAATTATGAGAAAATAAACAAAAGATATGTGTAGTCAGTTATTACATGCTTTCCTAATTTACCAATATAACAGATGTGGCAATGGATATAGTTTCTTGACTATAATGAATGTTGTAATACCATATTCCCTTCATTGACAGTCTATTTCTAGAGATCATCAGATCCCCACATACATGCCAGATTGTCACAGGACTGGATTGCCATGTTCAAGAAAGCCACCATTTGCCCTGTCATTTTTCCCCAGGTGTGATTTGCTGTAGTATCTAGGATCTAAGAAACTGTTGCACAATTACTTCTTAAACTAACCTCTTAGCAGTCACTTTTATCATCCATTCCAAATGTAGCAGGGTGAGTTCAATGACCAGCTAAGACAGACTCATATAAAATCTTTTCATGAGAGTCCATGCTTAAATACTCAGTCAGAGATTTAATTATATGAGAAGAGATGAGAAACTTTCCAAGGGTGTGGGTCCGATACACACTGGATTCTCTGGAATCCATGAGAGGCTGCACCATCATTCAATTTGATGCTGTTTTACTTAAGTGAACTTGAAAGCTGGCGCTGGCTCTCTATGGTACAGGAACATGCTAGACCATCCTCCTGCATCATAACATCCTGTAAGATTGTAGGATAGACAATCTACTTTCTTTTCTGAAATGACAGTATGAAAGAATATGGGATGGGGAAGCCTCCATAATTTTGGCAATATGGATAGCAACTGCTGTGGTTATTGATGCTGCCAATTGTGTAGCAATGGTGGGCTGAAAAATCAGAGGCACAGTGCAGTCTATTGCGCATAAGAGCCAGGAACCAACAGGTCTTGAATCAGAAGAACTGTGTCCTGCCATCTGCATCACTCTCACCTCCAAAGACAAGTAGTAGTCTGTCTGACTCTGTCTCTGATCACCTTAGCCAATAACTGTAGTAGGATCATGAAAATCCCAGGGCAGAACTCTATGCTTGCCATTAATGCTGCATGATGGAAAATCTACTTGCAAGCCTATTGACTGATTGAATTGCTGAGTATAATAAAGTAACAGATGACCCTCCTGGAACTGTAGCTAATGCAGGATTTTTTCCCCCTCTGGATTGTGAAACAGGAGGCATTCTGCAATGCGGAAGAAGACAGTGGTGCAAGGGAAAGGGAATATAATCACTGAGGTCTGGTTTGTTGAAACGTTAGCACTGGAGGTGAGAGAAAGTGGAATAATTAATCCCTGCATTGGGGCAACTGTGGAAAATCTGGAATCTCAGTTTGTGCTGTGCCTGGTTATTTGAGCACTGAGCTCAGAGCTGGCAGCTGCCTCATTTCAGCCAATTACGTGAAGCAAATTCTGTGCTGTTTCAACACTTGACTTTGGAAGCATTTTAAGAGGTAGGAGTGAAAATCCATTACATCTGAAATGTGGAAAGGGTGGGGTTTTTTTCAGCAACAGATTTGTTTTAAAAAAGTGTAAGAAATAAGTTATTCAACAACATAACAACCACAAGGCTAGGAAGCATGTTATGAGTCTGACACCATTTCAAGAAAACTTCTTAAAACTATTAATAAAGCAAAAATACTTATTTAGATGTCAATAGACGTCTGCTCTATCAAAGCCCTATTCTGATTTTCCATGCCTGTTTGAACACAGGAGCAGTGGAGTACTTAGCTCTGCCTTCCTCCATCATTTCTTTTGTGAAATGGAAAGCACTATGTCTGAAAGGGAGTGGAGGTTCTTCTCATATACATGAACAGTAACCCCCATCCTTTAGATGTGTCACTTTCCATGTGATGAAGGAGATAACAGAGAACATGAACCACCACTCTGAGTAACACTGTGCTAGAGGATTGGTGGTATCTCCAGATCAGCATGAGAGGAGAGAGGCTACAGGGACAAGTGATGAACACTATTTTACCCCCACTTCCATTTAGATTTAGTGGAGTGTTCTGTAACCACTTGGTATCTACAGAAAAGCACCTTTGGATCCAACCAATCTGCTTGGCTTCTTTCTGATCTTGGAAATTTATGATGCTGTAACACCAGAACATGGGAATGTTGAAATGCATGTTACAGAACAGGAGAGGGAACTAAGCAAGTGGCTGCTGGTTTTAGCCCCCACAGTAGCTAGGCATGTATCATAGTATCTAGGCCCAGCTCCATTTTCAAGAAATTTTCAAGAATGATGCATCAGAGCATTACTCTACCCTTTAGGTTTTGAGTCTTAAAGGAATTAGCTCTGTGGCAAATATAAAGAACTAGCTTACGTTTTACAGTGCAGTAGTTTTATTTCAGTAGAGCTATGAACCATTGACCTCACAGTTGACTTACGACATAGCTTGACAGCCCATCAACAGGTTTTTGAGAAGTGACAATACGCATGCAGCACTGAAAAATGCTGTTCTTTCCAAGATGAATGCCCATGTAGCAGATTCAATGAAAACATGGCAGGTTTCAGTAAGGATGCTAGCTATCTGGTCACACTGTTTGGCTGTAAAACTGTTTGGCTGTAACCCTTCATTATTCAAGAGTTCTGTCCCTAGGACAGTAATTTTAAATTTTGCCCTGCAGGGCCTAAATGTAGTCTTGAATAATAAAGTTGCATATTGGATGGATTAAGCACTCAGTAGGGCTTTCTAGACCGCCCAAAAGGTGTCGGTCCGTACTCGCCCCTTCAAGCGGCAAGATGAGGCCAAGGCTGCCGCACAGGCAGCCCCAGAGGCCTCATCCCACTTTTGGAGGCCGCGGGGAAACGGCAAACTGCCATTTCCCCATGGCCTCCAAGTGGGGTGCAGCACGCGCTCTGGGTGCCCGCTGCATCCTGATTCCCTCGGTGGGGCTGAAGGGAGAAAGGGGCCGCGGCGACGGCCCCTTTCACCTTGGGTCTTTGCCGTGGCCATTTAAAGGCTGCGGCAAAGACCCGCCACAAAAAAGAGCTCCATTTTGGAGCTCTTTTTTTGCGCTGCAAGAAGGGCGTGATTGGCGCCCTCCTGCAGCGCAAAAGCATCAAAACGTGCACAGCGTATCTAAACGCTGTGCACGTGATGACGCTCTTCCGGCGTGTCCGCATGGATGCCACCATCTTTAAATGGCGGCGTCCATGCTCTCTAGGCCTAGGGAGGGTGTAGACGCTACGCCCTCCCTAACCCTAAAGGTGGGTGTTTTAGCCCTTAAAGCGCTTCTTTTTGCCTGTCTAGATCAGGCCTATATGTCTTGATCTCCACTTTCTTTAAGGATGCACTGGAATCCCTGAAGCAAAATAATTCCCTTCCATTTGTGACTAAAAGTCATCAGTGTCAACTGTCAGAGTTATTTACAGAGCTTACTGTTGAGTGGGAACATAATTCTTCATTACATTTCATAATGAAGAAAGCAATGAGTAAATTTAACAATTTTCCAAGATTATTTACATATTAGGACTTACTGTGCACAAAATTCCCATGTAAGTTTTTTCTTCAGAAATTGGCTTTTTTATTTTTATTTTTCTGCAGAGGAAACAACACTTCATGGATATAGTATTTTCTGCTGTTTTCCACACAAAAAGCCCACAAATAATTTTTCACATAATAAGTCCTGAAACAAAGATGCTAATCAGTCCAGGATTCTCCTTGTCAGATTTTCTGACACTTGACATGTGATGTTTAAAAACAACAACAACAACAACAACAACAACAACAAACCAGAGTTTCTCCAGTATTTTTTTGAATATTCTTTCCATCCTTATCACCTGTCAGCTAGAGATGGACAAATAAGTCAGTCACATTTACTCTTTATCTAAATTTTTAAAATCCCAATTTCTTTATCCAAAGTATTAAAAAATCTTATAATTTTTTTAGTTAAAGAAGCTTGAAGCAAAAAACTGCCCGTAGCAGAAAGAGAGAGACACTATATTATCCTGCCATACGGATGTTAAAGATGAGGAAGCTGTCAGAAAAAAAAAGAAAGAAAGGTGGAAACACAAATTCAGCACTAACATGGATAAATACAAAGTCATTCAATTCCAGATTATTAACAACCAAATACTCAAAGCCTTGGACCTAGATGGATCAACATATCAGTTTTAGTTTCCTCCACATTTGATTTATTTGTGCCTCATGTTATTTCCACCTTGAATATGAGGACATTTGTGAATTTTTGGTAAATTCTTATTAAGAATGAACTGAAATGAAAATGTAACTGATCTGCAGATGAATGTCTGCAAAGGCAAGAAGCAAAAGTCAAGAAACAAACACCTAGGAATTTTCACATTTTTGGTACATTCTTATCAAACACAAATTCTCTTCAGTCCCTATGTGTAGCTGCCTTTTCTTCCATTTCTTCAAAAGTTTTTGGAGACCATCAATGTATGGCAATAATAACACCTTTCTGGTTCCTATTTGGGGGAAAATAATGATGGTTTGGAACCACTCACTGCCCCAAAATAGGTTCTTATTAGAGACATCCCATATAATTATGTAGGATCACTTCTCAGGTAGTTGAAGGCAGGGAGAAATCATTAGGAAAGTTGCTTCAGCAAGTGGGAATGAATATCAGCCACCATGGATGTTGCTTACTAGGTTATGCAAAAATGTAGAATGAGTAACTTTGAAAGTCATCATAGATTCTATCATTTGTGCACTTTTAGTAAATTTAGTATTTTTTACCCATGTTTTTTCCCATATATCTAAATTAATTTGCTCTCCAATATCTTGCATCCATTTTATTGTACATTCTTTTATTGAATCCTCTTTCAGCTCAGTCTCTAACAGGAAAAGAGACAGAATGTTGGAAATGTGTGTGTGTGTGTGGGGGGGACACAAATTACTTTCATATGTGATGGGGATGCAAGGACGCAGTAGAATTCTGGAAGACAATCCATACTAAAATTCAACAGTTATTATTAGTTAACTTTGAGCGGAATTCTAAAAGTGAAACTATGTAAGGAAGAGATAGGAGTTATTCTTTACATGATCACTGCAGCCCATCTAATATATGCAAGACACTGGAAAAAGAAAGGTGGACAGCTAATGGAAGAATGGACAATAAAGGTAAATGAAATAAGGATAATGGATAAATTGACGATGATGCTAAATGACAAATTTGAACAACAGTTTGAGAGGAAGTGGGAAAA
Organism: Urosaurus nigricauda; assembly: GCA_034509955.1. Lineage (NCBI taxonomy): Eukaryota > Metazoa > Chordata > Lepidosauria > Squamata > Phrynosomatidae > Urosaurus > Urosaurus nigricauda. Next base: position 77,435,641 of record JAOEGL010000006.1, read on the forward strand.
AAATCAAGAAGCTCTGGTCATAGAGCAATTGGGCATTTACACAAATCTAAACTCTATAGATTTAAGCTCATGATTGGTTCTATTTAAGAATCTTTGAGGTATATTACATTGTACAGTTTGTAATCAACTCTGGTTTGTTTGTATCTTAATTTTTTTTTTTTAAAAAAAGAAAGTAATCATAGATTCAATAAAATAGTGTAGTCTTAGAATATTCATTCTGACACTGTACTTCACAAAGACAATCTAGCTCTCTTCTGATCCAGTTCAAAGATATGTTGTAAAATTCAACCATTAGTGAACTTTGCATTCAAAGATATCTCTTTCTCTTTGTTTTTTTTTCTTTCAATTAAGCCTGCAGTTTAACTCAATGTTTGAATAAAGTGCTAACTGTATGCAATGTGTTTGATTTAGCAGATGGTCAGTCAGTTATAAAGTCTGATATTAATTGCTTCTAAGAGAGTTCATTCAAAGCTATAAGGACAAAGCAGACACTGTTGTACTGTATTTGTGAACACCCGCACAAATTCATATGAGGACATTATTCCATTCAGAAGACAATAGTCTCATTTCTTAGAGGTTTTTTAAATAAATAAATAGCTAAGACATCTACGATGCAAAGATTCCTTTGTTCTTCCCACACATATGCATGTCCGCACAGAACTGGAATGAATGTTATTAAACTGAAAGAGCACAACTGAACAAAGCATGAATACAGTGTGTGGTGGATATGGAAGTGCATCCAATGCCAAGTCATTTCAGTAGGTATAAGAGGTGGCTTAGCAATAAAGGATTGGATTTAGGGACATTTTCCCCTCATCTGGATCCTGATCAGCTATTTTCCCTGCCATTCAAGACCTCATCACTCTCTCTCTCTCTCTCTCTCTCTCTCTCACACACACACACACACACACACATATACACGACTGTTGTTGGCTAAAACTGTTCCAGGGATAAATTACATTAAAAATGACAAATTGCACCCTAGAAGCCTCTGGAAATACCAGTTTGTCATTTTGGGACCTATATGCAGACGACAGGCCCTACTTTATAATTTATTAATTTTATTTATATAGCGTTGTAAGTTTACACAGTGCTGTACATACAATCTTATAGTTAGACGGATCCCTGCCCACAGGCTTACAGTCTAAAAGACAACACAAAAGGAAAAGGGGAAGGTGGTGGGAAAGGGGATGAGATCCAGTGGTTCTTCTTTCCCTCTGGGGCCTGGACCAAGGCAGATGGACTGGAGGGAGGGCTTGGGTTCTTAAAACATAGTTAAGAGGAGGCGTCCTGGGGCAGATGGCACAGTCCTGGGAACGCTTCCCTAAACAATATAGTCTTTAACTTACTTTTGAACCTGGATAGAGAAGTGATGACGCGCACATGTGGGGGAAGAAGGTTCCAGGAGTGAGGGGCAGCAAATGAAAAGGAACGAATCCGGGACAGGGCAGTGGAGATCCTCGGCTGGGACAGGAGACCTTGACTACCAGAACGGAGGTGAAGAGAAGGAGTGTGAGGAGAAAGAAGTTCAGACAAGTAAGGAGGGGCCAGTCCGTGGAGGGCTTTGAAAGTCAGTAACAAAAGCTTGTACTTGATGCTGATGGGGAAGGGGAGCCAGTGAAGGGAGGATAAGAGAGGAGAAACATGGTCAAAGCGGCGAGCAGATGTGATAATACGTGCAGCTGAGTTCTGGACAGAGATTAAAGGGTGGAGGTGAGAAAGAGGAAGCCCTGTCAGAAGAAGATTGCAGTAATGTAGTCGCGAGACCACCAGCCTAGTTCTGCTGTAATATGACAACTGTACAAATAAGTACAGTTGAAAGAACAAAAACCTTCCACACATTGTGTCTTGTGCATGCAAAATCAAAGTACTAGGTTTCACAAATGTGCAAGGATGAAAATGGGGATTCCACAAATAGCAAATGTTTACACTAGTGGAATAACACCATTCAATATGCCCCTCAAACAGTACCCTCTTTCTCATGGTCATGGAAATTCCGAATACTCACACAAGACACCTTGATAATGAGTTGTGTTGAGATTTGAGGGTGCTTTCCCCAGTTCATTTACTACCTCTGTATTGTGTTCTGTGACACAAATCAGCAAATAGTGCCTTCTTACTCAAAACAGAAAGGCTTAGTGCTGAAGGCTGATCAAGTCATTTTGGCACTGGAGTCAGAAAAATCCACAAGCACTTATTCCCATTGTTGGCTGTAAAAATACAAGCAGCTGGAATGAGGCTAAGGCTGCATCTGCACTGCAGAAATAATCCAGTTTAACACCAGTTTAACTGCCATTGCTCAACACTATGGAATTCTGAAAACTGTAGTTTTGTGAGTCATTTTACACTTCTTTGCCAGAGTACTCTAGTGCCACAACAAACTACAGTTCTCAGAATTCCACAGCATTGAGCCACAGTAGTTAAAGTGGTATCAAAGTGGCTTATTTCTGAAGTGTGGATGCAGCCTAAATTTTGAGTAGAACAGAGGGGAGATGGGACCAGTGTACACACACTGAATTTAGTGCTGCACCACTGAAATGAAGTAGTAAGCCAATGGCAACAACAAAATGAAACATATTTTCAAACTAAAGCAAGGTGTGTGGAGTGTGTGCACCTTGTTTTAAAGAAGAATCGGAATTCCAAGACGTTTTAGGAACCAACAAGGTATGTGCTCCCCTACTTTAATGCAGAAATCTGCTTTATTTTTCTACCACTCAGCACTGAACTTGATGGCAAAGAGGGGCACAAAATGGAGGTGGAAGAAGCTGCCAACCTTGATTGGACTCACTGATACTAACTGCCTCTGCACTAGACCCATTACAATCCATAAGACTGAAGACAGTCAAGATTAATTTAAGTCCCACTGAATTCATTCTGCTGTTAGTTGGGTGTGTGTGTGTGAATCCATCAAGAACAAATTAAATGACTAACAATTTGTTTATTGCATCTCAAATTCATTGTCTGAGTTGTCTGCCTTGCTACTTATTTATTGCTACTTATTTATTGGTACCGAAGCAGGAGCTGTAGGCCTGGAATATTATTATAAAGTGAGCACAAATTAGCAAACAAACACCCGCCTCCATGCCCATTTATGATTTCAAGATAAATCAGTCTGATATTGTAGATTTTATGTAAGCTTGAACAAATACTTCTGCTGAAGCAAGGAATGAATTAAAGGGATTGGAAGATCTGCCACTCTGCCCCATGTCAACACAATTTCCAAGCTCACACTAAAGGAGTTGATTTAAATGAGGTGGGGGCACAGCTATATAGGACATGCTGTATGCAAATAGTAGGCAGAACAAAGATACTTCAGTCTGGCTTATGTCAGAGGCTATCTCAGGGGATATGGCAATATTATACACTGCACGGCATGAGGCCTGTTTAAATAAGTCCATGCATTAATGAGTCCTATTTTGCAAAAGCTTAATGAAAAACTTGGTTTTTAATTGTGGACAAAATGCATGAAAGCAGGATTACTTTCCTTAAAAACAAACCACAAGAAGATTCTCAGCTATGAGTGGTTGCTACATGTTTGTAACCATGTAGTTTTTCTCAGCCTGTTGTTGATCTGTGCACAGAGTGACATCATTGTTAACAAAGAATATACTCTACTCCACTGCAAATAGATGTGTAAAGCAAGAATGGGCAGCCTGTTGTCCCTATTGTTGTTGAACTGCAATTTCCAACACAATTGGTTTCCCTGGCTGGCATTTATGGGAATAGTAGTCCATGGAGCTTATCACATTACTAATAAACCCAATTTACCTGTTCTGAGTTACAGTTGAATCTGGGGTGCAAGTGGGTATTATCATATGGATTTTGCCATCCTTGCTACCTCCTGACTGCATCCAGGTAAAAATCCAGGTAAAATCCACCCTCAACTGTTTGCTTGTCACTTTTGAGAGCTTCCTGGCTTTGCAAATCAGCCAGCTGGGGGTGGATTTTAGCTGGATTTTTGCATGGATGCAGTGGGGAGGTGGCAATGGCAGCAAACTCCATGCGATAATATCCAGCTGCATCCCGAATTCGAGTGTTAACTCAGAAGAGGTAAATCGGGTTTATTAATAATGCAATAAGCTTACTGGGAAAACCAGGTTTTGCTTAATCCAAGATCTATTCCTAAAACACAACAGATCATTATTTAGTGTTATTTCATTAGAAATAGCTGTTATTTCCCAAGATAGGTACAATTTTTGATTTAAAGTACAGCATGTGTTTTTTTTCTCTCAGAACAAGTTATTTTTCTAATTGTTCTTCCAAATAATTTCTGAATTAAGTTAACTTTTGGATAGCTCAGCCATCTCAAATCAAGCAAAGATCCAGCGAGGGGATTCATGTGAAAAAGGAGTATCAAAGCTTAACTTGTTTGCCTTCTGTCTGTTACAGAGTTGTTAAAGACAATGTACAGGTGTTAAGAATAAAAGTGGCAATAGTAACTATGGAAATAAATCTATAAACTTTCCTAATTCATCCACACAGAATTTACACATGTGTTTTTTGAGGCTATAATGGCCAGAATCACCAGACTGCACAGCCACTGGCCAGGTGATTCAGGGAATTTTAGCTTCAAAAAAGGTAATTTTCCAAGCTCTGTCTTGATTAGACTTGGGATCTGAAATTTTTCACACTTCAAAGAAACATTTATGGGCAAAATGTGAAACACATTGAACTGAAGCATGGATACTAGGATGGAGAGAATATAGATATTTTTGTGGGATGTGCTAAGACAGGAAACAGCAGTTATCCTGAATGGCAAATTCAGCTAGGAAATGCCAACATGCCCCGGAAGGATGAGATAAATCCCAAATGAGAGTTGTGGTGGAAAATTGCTTTCAAAACACCAAAGAGCTGAGAACAGCAGAAACTTTCTGACTAAAAGAAGTATTCTTTAGACACCATTAAATGCTTTATGTATAAACTGCAGAATCTTTGGATTGTCACCATAAATTAAACAGAGAATGGTATTTGTAAGTCAGAAATACAGATTCTTATCTCTTCTTTAAGATATTCTTTCTGAGAAATAATAAAATATAAGGTGAAAAACACAACAAAAAATACCATTGAGGCTGTATCCACGGACCTTTATGCTGTTGTTTCCCTAAGGCACAACTGATGGAAACTGTATTGCATTTATTTAGTTTACTACATAAATAAAATCCAGAGAAGGGTTTCCAAGCATATGACTGTTACATCAGGTGCATACACAGAGAATAGCTTTTAAGCGTATTAACCAGCACTTTAAAATGGTTAACAATGCAGTTCTTACCTTGGTAACACCAACAGATGAGGTTGAGATGCCAACTATGTAATGGGTGCGAACTAGGGACGGAAAGAAAATTTTAGAATATTTGGGAAATGGCAGAAAAATGGGTTTGGTCAATGTCAGGAAACCCCGGTGAGCAGAATCCTAGACTGATGAGAATCTTCAAAGTTTTGGACATATTGGGCACAATAATTGAACGTGAGGTTTGTATGTGTGTGTGCATGTGCATGTACACACAGAGAAAACATTTCCATGCAATAAATAATATTTTCTGTTCATAAAATGGTTTTACTGGGGAGAAAATGCTGTTTCCATACAAAATAACCACATGCAAAAATTCTGCAAAAACTACATGTTGTTCCCATCAAAATGAGCGAAGAATGGTTTCCCTGGGACAGCTATAGATGTAAGAAAGGGGAAATCTTGTTTCTGCTAGTCTGTTATCTGATGGGAAGTTTTCAGTCAGCAGAATCCTCCTACAATAAGAAAGATGAAGTCTTTACTCATCAACGATCAAATTGTCCTCAAATTTGGCAACAATTATTTTTTAGCAATGGTACTTGGTGGTTATTGGATGGGAAGTGATAGTGAATGTTTTTTACTAGCTTTCTATCATAGCAGCCTCCCCCCCTTAAATTTCTTCTTTTTCTAAACTGGAACGCTGGTACTTTTGTTGCCACCTTGGGCAGCAGTGAATCTTTTCTTAGTGGCCTAAAGTGAGAAGCTGACATCTCTACAATGACATCTATAAGAATGCTCCTAAAATAGTGTCGTAACAGGAGCATGTTTGGCTGGAGAAATGGTGGCAGCACCCCAAACTACATTTTTCCCAGTGGAAAAGTGTGGAAACAAATCTCTTATACTGCTAACGTAAGTGTTACTACCTAAACCATTTGAAAAATGTAATCTTCCAGCTTTATGTCAACAAGGTTTTTCTTTTTGGATAACTTAAAGGGTAAACAAATAGTATATTTAGTGGATTCTGAGAATGATCCTTGTTGGGCTTTTGTAGTGATTTCTCCGATACAACACAAGTCTGCCTTTTCATTATGGTTGTGAAAGAAATTAATATTAATGGGATTTGTTTATAAATTTGTCCAATATGATACGGTCATTGAAACATGCACTTATATTTTGCTTTCCTGTCAGCAAGAAGAATTACTGCTACATTTACCCTCTTTCTTTCTTTAAACAATTAAATAATACATTTAAAACAAGTCTAAATTAAAACCAATATATCATTTAAACAAGATAACCTATTAAATTATTCAAATAAGTTAAAGGAGCTCTTTAAAAATCTGAATAATTCCTGCCTGAATTTTATGTAGGTACATGCACAAACTCAGAAAATGTGTCTTTGAAAAATGCACATGAGCAAACTTCAGAGAATGGGATATATAAAAGTATGTACAGTACCTGAAATAAAATCTGTTGAAATGTGCATATATTAAGCACAGTGTGCATCAGATTATATACTAATTTCCATGCAATTTTTTTTAAAAAAAAACAAACAGTGTCTTACAACATGATATGAAAGAAGATTGGGAAGAAAAGGCAGGTACAATTCAGAGAAATACAATAAAATTAACTTAATTAGTATGTTTATGTTCTGTATTTACAGAGATGATGTGTGTTATTTAGATACGTGGGATTTTTGAATGTTAATAAATTAAAAAAAAAAAAACACCAGAGATTTTGAAACTCCTAATTTTCACCACCATATTCTCTTCTGTTTTGCAATCTGTTTACACATGGTCTATTTAGAGTAAGTATACTGTTGGTTTAATACATTTTTTAAATGACAGATCAAGGATGAAAGAATATATGGTTCTATTTTGTGTGTGTGTGTATGTGCCGGACGAGATCCGTCATATGACCACCTTAAATAGCTTCAAAAAAGCTGTTAAGATGGATCTCTTCTGGCAGGCTTTTCCTGAATAGATGCCCGGCCACCACAGAGAATAAGTTAGGTATTGACCTTTTGTTTCCTGCCCTATTAGTTTATATATTGTTGTTTGCTTGTACACTTTTGAATTGTTTTAAATTGTTTTTATAAAAGAAGCTGTCCTCACCTGTTTTTCTGTCTAGCCCTATTTACTGCTGTCCATCACCAAGATTCATTCCTTGACAGTTTAACCCCACGGCAATGAGGACCTCAACAGTATCCTGCAAGAGTTCAAACTTTGCATAATCTGCAAGAACCTTGACTTCATGAAGCAAACAAGTTGCAGGTGTATCAGACTTCTACATGGTCCCAATGAAGCAATATCCTTAAGGCACTAGAATACTTTCATGGAAGTGATATGCCTGCAGCCATAAACACTTTTATTGGTTGTTTTTTTAAAAAATTAGCAGAATGTACTATGAATTAATGTGTGAGCTTCTATTGCTTTACATGGAAATATAATCAGTGATATCACCCTATTGCATTCCTAGGTTTCCCCTGGAAGACATGACTACTTTGTTGTGTACCAAAAGGGAATTCTAGAGAACTCTGCAGTCAACTTTCTCTATTCCAAATTGAAAAAGCAATTTTCCATAAAGGAGATAATTGAGGTGCAATTTTGTATCTTTGCTCATGCAAATGGAGTATTTAGTAGCTTAACTATATGACTTGCAGGTGCAGCATCATATAAACATTTGGCCATTTTCAGAAACCCATTTGCACTAAAATAGAACATAGGTTATAAAATATTATCATGTCATTTCCCAGAATCTAAGAGCAAACATAACTTGGAACTTTTAGACCTTCTGTTGTACATCCTTAGGATCACCAGGTTGCAAAACAGATTTTCTCTTTCTTTATGACTGGAACATGGGATTACAATTTATCTTACCTCGGTACTTGTCCTGCTTCTTCATCTGCTGTGTCCCTGGAGTGTGGTTCTTTCATAATATAACTGAATTTTTTAAGTGCCTGGTTTGGAATTTCAATTTGTCTCAGTCATATTTTATTTTCACAGGAACGGAAGGGCTATACAGACTGGCACTTTGTGCCAACCTATATGCATGGTAAGGGCTGAGTGTCTGCACACTCAAAGCCCGTACCGTGGTCACCATTAAGCATGCACCCATCCACACAGCACACACCATGATGATGCATGCCAAGCGCAGTGCCCACACAGCATTGCGCACAGGCATCATGACACGGGCTGCGATGCTTATACGACGCAAAAAGAAGACCCTTTTCAGGGCTTCTTTTTTCTCCTTCTGGAGGCCATGGCGTGTGGTTGCTGTGACCTCCAGATGGGGCTCAATGAAGAAGTTATTCTAATGTCTCACACTGCAATCATGTAACATCTTACCTGAGAGGGATCCCAACTGAACTTAATGGAACTACTTTCTATTTGGCATGTGTGGGATTATGCCATCTAGACTACAGGGTCAAAATATGTGGTAGGGAGAGAATAACCAGTGCACCCTCTTTCCCTAGCACTCTCTGGATGTATTGGTTAAAAAGATCTCATCCAGCAGTGTTAATAGGCATGCTGACTAGGAACAATGGGAGTTGTGGATCAATACATGTGGAGCAGAGCTTCAAAGTAACATGGGCCAGAAATGTGCAGCATCCATTTTTAAGTAACTAAAAAGTAACCTTTTTAGTAGGGCCAGATTAGGATAAATCATGACCCTGAAAGATATCAACTTTAAGTGGTCCCATACTGTTTCTGAAATTTTGTAAGACTTGAAATTTAATTATTGTTCTGTTTTCAGGGCCCTAAACTCTCACTTAAATTGTGTATAAACCCAACACTGCATTTCAGTATCTAGGGGAGGGTGTGGTATGGGAAAGCAGAGAATTACTTTTTAAAAAACTAACTGTAACAGTAACTAACTATTTGGTGGGCAAAATACAGTGACATACAAAATCCAACAAACAACAATATGCTAATAAACATATTGCAAGCATATGAAGTTCCACAGGCTCCTTCATCCCACAAAAGATCATACAGGAGAGAGAAAAAAGTGACAATGTTAGTTATAGGCCTGCATTCGGTCAAGATATTATGGCTGTTGTCCTCAGTTCAAATAGCATGGAAGGATATTCAACAGGGAGGATCCTCCTCCTTCTGGCCATGTGTGTTACTGGGAGATTTTTAAAGTCTAGAAAATAAACTGTAAATTCCATTAGCAAGACAAAAGCTACTGACTCTGAGATCCAATTTCATTCCAGTCCTTTGTGAGGCTACAAGTTCCTTTGTTAGGAAGAGAACACTGAACTCCTTGCTTTTGATCAGGAAAACTTTTAGTTATTGTTAAGGTAAAACAAGCCAATGCACTCCAAATTTAAAATAAAAAAAATTGTTTTACCTTTGTTGGAGGTAGAACCTCAAATGGTAAAGTCCCAGTCTATTGGCACTCTCTTTGGAATTCTCCTATTGTGGCTAAAATGCAGTATCTTCACATCTAGAAAACATATCTGGGGTAGCCATGTTGGCCATATAACAAAGTACAATAACATCCAAAATTCACCAAACTTTATTAAGTCAACCAAAATGCTAATGCATATGTTACAAGTTTTTAAAGCTCTATTGGCTTCTTCACCAGGCAAAAGGTTTTTAAAATCGTATACAGTAGGTGGACATTTAGTGAGCATTCTTGGACCTTTAACTTTTAACAGATTTCTTTTTTTAAAAAAAAAATTACCCAAGCTTGGATCTGGACAATGACAGGTCAAAGAAGGTTGTACTTAGAGAACTGGTAGGAGGCTGAGGTTAAGTGATTGGAGCTTACCTGGGCCACCCAGTGAATCTGTGGCTGAAGTGAGATTTGGCCCATATCCTACTTCACCACATGCAACAGTAAATAATCATGGATGATAGCAGTCACAGAGATTTTACCCACAGCATGCAGATTTTACTCACAGCATACAGTGTACAAAGCATCAAAGGCATTATGAAATACTGTATTTTAGATTTGTTTCCCTCTAATATTTATTTGCTCTGGTATTTGCTCTTTCCAGTATTATTTTTATTACTTGTTTCCAGCTGCATATTCAGCCTGCGGTGCCTTTCCAAAAATACAAATTATCACTCTCATTGGCACAAGGAGACCTTTCGTAAGAGCTGGATTTTTGACTTCATGAAAAACATACGCCTAAAATGGACCTGTAGAATCTTTCTGCCAATGGAAGCAAAGTAATGGAAACTTACACCAAACCCTAAACACACAACATGGAACAGTAACCAAAGCCAATGGACCTGTTGCCAAGAAATTCATTTATGTGTCAATACGCCTACTAGACGGTTTGCGCTTGATCATCACATTTGAACCTCAGTTAATATACTTTACCAATCAAAGGTATCTGTTCTGTACATTTTAAAGAACCTATGTTCATTGTTGTTGTTTGCTACTGTCAAGTTGACTTCAATTTATGGTGACCCTATGAGAAATCTTTCCTAATATATATTTTTTGTGATGGTAGGGTTAAACCTTTACTTGCAGATACAAGAGAGCCTCAGTATGGCCTGGATGGAGTATGAGCATGAGAGTCAATTTATTTTGCACCCGAATGATGATGGTTTTGCTGATGCCTCTGGCTTACTCCCAAGAGAAGAGAAGGATATAATTTTGCATAAGTTGGAAAATCTTAAGAGGACCCTGAGGAATAAATTTTCACCAACAGAGCCATTAATTAATCTTTTATCTCCAAACAGAGATTGTCCCTGCCTGCTCCCACCAAATAATGGAATGCTTGATTATGAGCAGCCAAAGAATAGTGGATGTAATCCCTTTGGACTAATAGAGGAACTGAAATTGAAATGGAGTCATCAACTGGACGTGTAGTCGAGGACTGGGCATTAACATGGCAGCCAGGCTTGTCAGTGGAATATCCAGGAGATAGCACATTACACCTGTGCTTAAAGTTCTCCACTGGCTTCCAATTAGTTTCCGGGCACAGTACAAGGTGTTGGTTTTAACCTTTAAAGCCCTACATGGCTTGGGTCCATCTTATCTCAGGGACTTCCTCTCCCCATATGAACCCCCCCACCCCCCCGCACACTCCGGTCCTCTGGGAGGAACCTATTGCAGCCCATGAAGACCAGGTTAGCATAGATCTCCCAGAGGGCCTTCTCAGCTTCTGCTCCCAGACTATGGAATGGACTGCCAGATGAGATACATCTTATTACAACGTTAGACTGTTTCAAAACAGCTTTAAAGACGTATCTCTTCCAGAAGGCCTTTCCAGTAACTGTATAATCTACCCGGCTTCTACTACTACTATCTACAATCCTCCCAGCCTATTCTCTGTCCCCCCTCCCCGTACTTTGTTGTTACCCATGCTGTGGCCAGCATTGTGGTGTTATGCGTATAACATGTTTGAAATCTTTCAAACTCTGCTAGTTTAATCCTGTTTTAAGGGGTGGGAGGTTTGGAATAGGATCATTGAATTATTTTAATTGTAATTGTTTTTTTAATCTTGCTGTACCCCGCCTCGAGTGTTTTTACAGAGGGGTGGGTAAGAAATAAACATCATTATTATTATTATTATTATTATAGCAGAAGTATATGTTTTATTGTATTCATTGTATTTTGAGGTGGCCCATGGCCTAATCAATAAACATTATTGTTAACTGGATCTCAGATACTGAATACGCATATTGGCATACCTGTGTTGCTACTAATGGTCTTATTGTTAACATGGTTCTACAGATTTTATGGGCAAGCATTGTATTTATTAGGATAAGTTGCAAGACATATTTCTTTGCAAATGTCAACCTTTCTCCTTCTCCCCCCTCCATTCTGTTTAATATTTGGGGACTATCTACTTGGTTCTTATTAGTTTAGACTATTTCTACTCAATAAGACATTCTGATGACAAAATTTCAAGCCTCTAGAGATTCCTCACCTGTAGGTGAGAACATGACAAAATTTCTCTCTCACTTATGGCTCTGTAATTTGTGGAAGTTCTCTGCACAAAACTAGAGCCTTTCCTTTGGAGAAGCCAAAGACAAATATGCAGCAAACCCTTTTTGCTCTGTCTTAAAAATGCACACAACAAAGCAGTAACTATTGTTGTGTTGTGCAACTGCATAACTTTGCTTGTGAGGAAAAATTTGTAGGGAAAAGTAGTTCTCTTCTCACAAGTGCTACAAAATACCCCATACTCTCAGAAGAATAATTTCTCTGTCTATCATCCTTGTTGTGAAGCTGAGACAAGTGAAGATTTAAATTTAGTTCTTGATAAAGTTAGGTTACAGTTAAAGGTCTGTTTGGGAATATGGGACACAAACACTGATATTTAAAGAATTGTGGACTAAGAATTTATAAATATAAAACAATCTAATGCATCAAGGCCACATTGTATATATCTCCCATTGTGCAAGATTAAATGTGTGCTTAAATTAGGAACAATAGGTATTCATACATCAGCATGAATGCTCATGAGAAACTACTCTTTTAATGAAATAAGAAGAAAATTGGTGCTTCTTGTTCCAGGAATTGTTTTGCAGCATCACAACTAAATATATATGATACTTAAAGAAGAATCCTCTTCAAGCTGCAGGAGTCATTTTTCATTTTTAAACTTATTTTTTAAAAACTCCAGTTTGCTTTACTAGCAATAAAATATTAACGTAGTCAAATTAGTAATTTATTTACTTAAAATGCTTGTACAGTAGGAGTTCCAGAAGAGACTCAAACAAGCTCATAGTCAATTGGTTCAATGCAAAATGCAGGGATCAGCTGTAAAGGGAGACAATGGGTTGGTTTGTTTTCTCCACTTGTTTGCTTCAATGCTCATTAACTTGCAGCTGGATCCTTCTGTGCACTGATTTCTCCCCAAAGCAGCACAGTTGAAGTCATATGAGGTTATTTTGCAAGTTCTTTCCTTTCCATTGGATCAGTGAGGGCACCAGAGATAGGACCTAACATATCAAAACCCATTAAATTATCCATTAAGTTGGAAAATTTCTAACAAAAAGGAAAAACTTAATTACATTTATTTTCTTTCATTTATATGATTGAGTGAAGTTGGAATTTCAGTATTACTTTAACTCCAGAATTAATTTCATCCAACAAATGATATGATATCCCAAGGTTAAACCATTAGAAACCACCAAGAAGGCCAGCTGGAAGAAAAGAGTGCTCTTTCTTGCATTCAGATGATCTTCCTGTGAGCTATATGAGAAACTGCATAGAGGCCCTTCATTTGCACCAGAAAACTAAATTTTGGAGCTTGTTGTAACCTTAGAACTTTTGTTGGGGTGCATATGGGAAACTGTAATAAAGTAATAAATTATCGGCAATTGTAATAGCAATTTTTCAGCTTCATTCTGGTAAAGCTTTCAAAGCAAACACTTAAATTGAAATGACAATTTAACATAAACTCTTCCACCTTCTGATGTAAATGCAATTGAACTAGATTTTTCAAGCTCATTTCACTAATTCACTAGTTTTCTAAGCTCTGTATGGGATGTGATTCATACATATGAGGCACACCTTGCTGCTTCAGTTATTCATGTGATGAGTGGGTGAGTACATGTGAATCAGGCCAGTTCAGTTCAATGGAACGACTCTGAAGAGTTATGAAATGATAGCTCTTGAGTCATTGGTCATACTGCCTCCTCCTGCTGTAATATCCCCAACTGTACAATGGGTGTGATTGTACAGCGTGTGCCTTTGGATTACTATGAGAATTCAGGAAGATGGTTACATTGTAAGACTTACTTACTTACAATATCATCTATAGATCACCTTTTGGCTTTCCTAAGTCTTCCTGCCCACCTGTAAAATAATTAATGGTGATGGCAATGCATCCTCTCTCAAGCATGAAGTATGGTTTCACAGTTTACTTTGTTAAAGGGGCCTTTGCTTTATTAAAAAGAAAGTCAAGGCGACCTTGCCACTGAAATTCTGCAATGTAGCTGCAAAATAAGATCAAATGCAGTATGTTTTGGTGTTATGGTAATAGAGATTCCTAGGGATTAGGAAAAACATTTAGGGTTACATATAACTCATGGTCCTTATGTTGTCCATCTCCATTAGTTAGTTCAGGAAAGAAGAGTCTGTCTAATTTAAATGTCCTTGACATAAACTGACCAGTTCTTTCTAGAATATGTATAGTTACTAAAGAGTGACTGGATGGCCATTAACCTGAGCAAGGGTCAATAGTCTCCATGATGCAGAAACACTATAATTTTTAGGACCCCACTGTTCAGGCTATAAACATGGACCTTTGACCTTTGAAATGTCAAGCTGACTAAACTTTTAAAAGTCCTTGTCAACTCAGGTCAGATTTGCTGAAGCAATAAAACTGTAAAATTAATTAGAACACAGTGATTAATTTATTATAACAAAGAGAAACATCTTTTCCATCAGCCACTTTCATAGTGTTTGCTATGAGAAACTCAGAGGAAGAACCGAGACTACCATATAGTCTGAAAATATTTTTTTTTGTACTGAGGATGACATAGAGCCTGGGCAAGTTATTTTTTATACTATAATACCAAGTATCAGAATAGCTCAGTCAGTGTGACCACCGGGATTTGTAATCCAAATAAATAAATTGCTGAATTATGAACATATACTTATCATGTATTTTTCTGTTCCAAGGCATGTTATCTAGGAAATCACTCGCATTTTCCTTTTCACCATAATGAAAGAAGAGAAAGCAATTAAAATATGATTAGCTGTTAGGGTATTGAGAAGAAGGGGATAGGACAGTTATGTAATAGCTACCCCAGTGTAGGAGCTGGTGCAATGCAGTGCAATGCATGTGGTAGTGGTTAAAGTATCACACACTGGGGAGACACTGGTTCAAGTACCTATGTGACCATGAAGTACCTGAGTAATCTTGAGTAGGTCACTACCTTTCAACCTAATCTTCTTCACACAGTTGTTGTGGGGGGAAAAATGAGAATGGAGGGCTGCATATACTAGCTTGAGCTTCTTAGAGGAAAAGTGGCCTTTATATGGGATCAATAAAATAAATGCATAATTAGCCAGTTTCAAATCTCATTGAATTCTGGGTGTGGATGAGACTTGCATGACACAAAGAACAACTTGGACAATATATAAAATGTTTGAAATCAATGACCTTAGGGTCATTGGTGCGGACGTGCTAAGGCTGCACCAAGGACCAGCTCCAAAAAAGGAGCTCCATTTTGGAGCTCCTTTTGGTGCCCAACAGAGGCGCCATGACATCAGGCACACACCGCATTGTCTAAATGCAGCACATGCCATGACATCATCATGGCGTGCGTGTATGGACGGTGCACAAAAAAGATGGTGCAGTCCATACGTGGTAGGGCTCGGGAGGTTGCAAATGCTGCACCCTCCCCAGCCCTACTCACACCCCAGAGATGGCCCTTTTGGGCCGTCTATATCAGGCCACTGATACAACTAGGTATGGAAATCTATCAGGATACTCTCACCTATGAATGAATAACCAGTAGTACAGAAAATTCATTTCTCAGACATACTAGATGCATCCACACTACAGAAATTATCCAGTTTGATACCATTTTAGCTGCAA
Source organism: Urosaurus nigricauda (assembly GCA_034509955.1). Classification (NCBI taxonomy): domain Eukaryota; kingdom Metazoa; phylum Chordata; class Lepidosauria; order Squamata; family Phrynosomatidae; genus Urosaurus; species Urosaurus nigricauda. Next base: position 77,451,384 of record JAOEGL010000006.1, read on the forward strand.
TGGCTCAACAATATGAAATTCTGGGAACTGTAGTCTTGCAAGACATTTAGCATTCTCTGTTGGAAAACAATACTGCCACAACAAACTACAGTTCCCAGAATTCCACAGCACAAAGCCATGGCAGTTAAAGCAGTGTCAGCCTGGATTATTTCTGTAGTGCAGCTGCACTTGTCATTCTGGAAACATACAGCATAGATAATGCCAATAATGATATTCATATGATGGACTTATTCAATATAACCTGCAGTGAACAGTGCTTAAACCCTCCCCACTACAGTTTGCAGTAATAACCACAGTGCTTTTGCATGAGAATGTACCAGACCAGTTCCTGCAATATTTCACAACAAAGCCAGAGAGGACACAGATCATTGCTACCATTGTATTAAACTCAAAACACAGGATGTTGACCCTTCTATTACAGAGGACGAAGTTAATAACATAGGAGAGAAATAGGGGTCAAAGCAAGCCCTGTTAAAATAGATTCTACATGGACCTTAAAAAAAGTGGAAGGAAAGTCAACAATGCTAAATATTCACATGCATACTACAAAAGAAGAAAAGCATCCACCATCATCAGGGATAGAGCTGCTAGCTGAGACGAGTACTGCATTGATTGTTGGATCTTTTACCAACAAAGCTGAGTTCCAAGAAAATGTCACAAATTTCCTTCCTCTCCTTTGCTAATCTGGGTAAAAAAAAATATGTGTGAGTGAGAGACACAGAGAGATAAGTATGGACAGTGACTTGCTCTTTGGAGAAGCCATCCTGTGTTGACCACAGTATTTGTTTGTGTCTCTAAGTGCCAACCTTGATGTAACACCCCATGATATGCCTCATTCTTCTAATTTGTTTTTCTTTTGAAACCAAGGGGCTTGGCAGACCACTCTGATAGATTGGTGTCCCACTGCCCCTTTCCTCGCTGGATTGGGGCCATGGCAACCACACACTGTGACACTGAGCTGCCTCTTTGCTGGAGCTAAAAGGAACAGCAAAATGCTGCTCCTTTTAGCGCCAGCAAAAAAGGCTCCCTTGCTGTGGCAGCAGTGGCTTTTCAGAACTCTTTTGGTGCAGCATGTCTAAAAGCTGAAGCAAAGGAGCGCCAAGATGCCCCTGCCGTGTGGTTGGATGCTCAGCATGGGTCTGGTGTTGGGGTAGAGTTGCGGTGTGCAGCTTGCGGACACCACACCCCCCACTCTGCCCTGAGGCCAGCGTTAAACACCAGTTTGTTTAGCCCCTATATTTTGTAGCCCCTTCTATTTTGATACAAGGACTCCCTGAAACAACATCTCAAGCTTGGCCAAATTGATCACCAACAATAGTCTGCCCTGGCCTCACCTCGGGAGGCATGGAGACGCACTATCCACAATGCTGCAGCCTCTTTTGAGAACTCATGCCGAACGAGTCTTGAAGAGAAACGACAACGCAGAAAGAACCACAACTTGGAAACATCACCCAAGGAGACTTTCTGCTGTGCTTTCTGTAACCAGACTTGCTTATCTCAGATCGGCCTTTTTAGTCATCAATGCGCTTGTAGTAAGCGTGGGATAAGTCCTTCCTGAATCTTCGTTAGCGAAGAAAAGCCAGAGAGAGAGAGAGAGAGATTTTGTAGGCTGTGATATGGAAGAAGAGAACTGGAAGGGGAATATTTTGGACTAAGACTTTCCCTTTAGCAACATTTATCTGACTTCATCCTTCACAAAGGAGGTATTCTGGAGAAACTGTATATTTTTCCTAATAAACATCTGAAAAGGCAGCTGGAAATGGATGGAAGGATGATTTTGGATGTTGATCTTTCATCATCTCTTGACTGCAACTTTTAATGCAACTTTTCATTACATTAAACATGTTAGATAAAAGAGACATGTGAGGCCCTGTTAGATCTAGTTTGACTCTAGAATTGTTGAAAATGATGCAGTCCTCCAGATATTTTACTACATCTTCCAGCCTTCCTCACCATGCTATGCATTGCCTATGCTTTTGGTGCTAAGTCCAACAGCATCTGGAGGACCACGTGATTCCCATCCTTATTTTAGAGAATATTGTTTCTCTGTGTTATGTCAAGTTGACTTTTGTTAGAGGCGCACTTTTGTGAAGCTATTATGCTCTTATCCAGAGTGTAAGTGACACCTCAGGACAATCAAATGTTGTGGTATACCCATGTTTTAGAGCTATCCATAGTTTTTCATGGTTCACACAGTCAAAGATTTTGCTGCATTCTATGTAGAGAAAGGATAGAAGAACTGTCAAAATGTTTATTTTTAAAATGCATATGCCAGCTAAAATTCAAAGGTAGCAGCTTACAGGAAATGTGGCTATGTAAAACTAGTGTTTTTGGAAATAATAATGATGCTATGGGAGAATTTTTCATATGTATTGTGACAAGTTAGAGAGACGTTACTTCACTGGAGCAATGAGTACTGTTTAAAGGGCATTGAAGGTATTTTAGAAACATTTTGATTTCCCTCTCTGAGAAATTTTGCATATTTCTATCATAACTCCTATGTATTACCCCTCCAGGATTGGATAGTTAAAAAAGCAACAAGCAGTACTACAAACAACACAGGTTAATTTTTCACCACCATAATGAGTAAAGAAAATTGGTTACAATGCACCCACACCATCTGCAAACTTTGAGCTTCCATGGATGGCAAGCCATGGCTTTTTAAATGGGTGTATGTACCCATTTAAAACAATGGGTTCTGAACATCCATATCTTTTGCTATCCATGGGGGAAGGGGGTCCGGAATGGATCCCCATGGATAGCAAAGGACTACTGTACTTTTCAAAAAACAAGAGGAAGAAATAACATTTGCTCAGTTCCTGCAGACTCATATTTGTGACCTGTAATGAGTTACTAAGGTATTATTTTCCTGACATTTTTGTAAGCAGCATTTAAAATACACACACACACACACACTTAAGAATGCAAAAATAGTAATAAATTCTTTTAAATTAAACCAGCAGCAAGCCAAGCCAGAAGCAGCCTTCTTCTCTCCCCAACTCCACCTGGGCAAGAAGGCAGCAGAGGCCAGGCAGCAGCAAGAGGGTGTGGCAGGAGTGGTGAACTATAAAGCCACTCCTCTTTCACCCCTCAGGAAGACCAGCAGCAAGCCAAGCCACCAGCAGTCTTCTTTTTCCCCAACTCCATCTGGGCAAGAAGGCAGCAGAGGCCAGGCAGCGGGGAGAGGCGGCGGGGAAGGAGAAAGCAACACCTAGGCCTGCCAAGGCCACCCCTCCATTCAGCAAAACAACGTGGCATTGGCCGCAAGAGGAGGAGTTAAGACAATTCCATATATTGCTTTCCCCATCATCATTGCATGGCTAGGTTAGCCACAAAGGAGAACATTCTACCTCAGGGCCTTTTGTTTTTAGGCATAATGCTTATAATGGGAGAGCTGACTAGACAGGAAAATGTTAATATCTGTCCATTGTCTGTTAGACATGGACCTCCTATTCTGGGTCAGAAACTTCTGACGGATAAATCATTTCCAGCACCAGATGATGGAGCCGGGAATAGCCTGGGAGCAGGAATTGAGGTTGTGTGGGGGCAGGGAAGGTATGGCGGCAGAGTGAACAAATGTTACAAAAGAAGAAGAGATCGATGTCTGATATCTATCCCTTCTTCAGTTCACCCTGTTTCCCAAGATAACATGGAGAGCGCACCAACCATTCCACAATCCCTTAATCTGCTCCTTTGCAATGTCAGGTCGGCCAAAGGTAAGACTCATATCATCTACGATCTTCTCGTGGATGAACAGGCCGACCTGGCATGCTTCACCGAGACTTGGCTGGGAGATGCCAGCGCTGCTACCTGGGCGCAGGCCCTCCCAGCCGGCTACACGGTTAGTGAGCAGATAAGGGAAAGTGGGCGGGGGGGGGCGGTGTGGCAATAGTTCACAAAACTAACCTAACTTTGATCAGGAAACCTGTCCGGAAAACGACCCACATCGAGTGTGTGTACCTTGGCCTGAAGACCAGGGATAGTTTGGGGATTCTGTTAGTATACCGGCCACCCCGTTGTCTAACAGATTCCTTGACTGAGCTGACTCAGCTGGTCTCTGAGTTGTTGTTGGAGTCTCCCAGACTTCTTGTATTGGGTGACTTCAACATTCCTCTTGAGACCAGCTCTTCTGATCTATCTGGAGCAGCTCGGGAGTTAATGGAATCCATGACAGACATGAACCTATCCCAATTGGTCAACGGGCCTACCCATTGCGCGGGTCACACACTCGATGGAATCTTTAGTACGGAACAGGAATATCCGTGGGCGGAGGTAACCAAAACCTCCGCACTGTCATGGACGGATCATTTCCTGATCAAGTTGGAACTAAAAGCCACTTCTGTCCCCCCCGGGGGTGGTGGACCCATTAGAATGGTCCGCCCTCGAAGACTAATGGAACCAATTGGTTTCCAGAAGGCCTTAGAGGGTTTAATGGTTGGCAACGCCGGTGACTCCGTCGAAGCTTTGGTGAATACCTGGAACACCGATCTTCCCAAGGCTCTCGACGCAATCGCCCCCAAGCGTCCTCTCCAACCCGCTCCAAATCGCAAACCCTGGTTCTCAGAGGAACTCAGGGAGATGAGGCGGGTTGGACGACGACTAGAGCGCAAATGGCGGAAGACTCGACTCTTCTCCGACAGAACTCGCCATAGGCAGCATCTTCGCGCCTATCGGGAGGCTTTGCGTGCAGCGCGGAGATCCTTCTGCTCTGCACGCATCGCGTCTGCAGAGTCCCGCTCAGCAGAGCTGTTTAGGGTTGTGGGGGAGCTGACGCGGGTGCCCCCTGCGCCAAATCCCCTACTGGACCCAACAACAGCCTGCTGTGATGAGTTTAACACCTTCTTTGCAGACAAAATCTCTCGGATAAGGGCCGACTTGAATGTCAATGTTTTGTCAGAGCCCATAGGTGAGGTGTCCGATAACTCCGTTGATGTTTCTTTACTGGATGAATTTCAACCTGCAAGTACCGAGGACGTGGACAAGCTCCTTGGAAGTTTGAGAAAGACGACTTGCCCTCTCGATCCTTGTCCATCTTGGCTGGTCGCCCAGGGAGGGGACGCAGTGAGAACATTCCTTCGGGATGTGATCAATGCGTCCCTCAGGGAGGGTTCTTTACCATCTTGTCTAAAGGAGGCGGCCGTTAGACCCCTCCTGAAGAAACCCTCCCTTAATCCCTTGGATAAAAACAACTACAGGCCAGTCTCCTTGCTCCCATTTTTGAGCAAGGTCATCGAGAGAGCAGTCGCCTCCCAACTCCAAGCTGTCTTGGATGAAACTGATTATCTGAATCCATTTCAAACGGGCTTCAGGACAGGACATGGAGTTGAGACTGCCATGGTCGCTCTGGCCGACGACCTTCGCTTGAGCATTGACAGGGGTAGTGTGACCCTGCTCGTGCTCTTGGATCTCTCAGCGGCCTTTGACACGGTAGATCATTCCATCCTTTTGGGTCGACTGAGAGAGTTGGGGATCGGAGGCACTGCGCTCCGGTGGTTCCGGTCCTTTCTCTCCGGGAGATCCCAAAGGGTGAGGCTCGGGGACAGTTGCTCTTCTAAGATAGAGCTTAATTGTGGCGTCCCTCAAGGCGCCATCCTGTCCCCGATGCTGTTTAACATCTACATGAAGCCGCTGGGTGAGATCATTCGGAGGCATGGAGCTCAGTGTCTTCAGTACGCTGACGACACTCAGATTTACCTCTCCATGACAAGATCGTCGGCTCAGACTTCAGATGGCGTCTCTCCTCTCAATGACTGTCTTATGGCAGTAATGGATTGGATGAGGGAAAACAGGTTGAAGCTCAATCCGGACAAAACGGAGGTACTAACTGTCACAGGACCGAAGCCAGGATTGGGAATACACCTCCCGGTCCTAGATGGGGTCACACTCTCCTCGAAGGACCCTGTTCGCAGTCTGGGGGTACTCCTTGATTTGTCGCTTCACATGACTAGTCAGGTGAATGCGGTGGTCAGGAGTGCCTGTTATCAGCTTCGGCTGATCCGCCAGCTGCGCCCTTTCCTGGAGCCAAAGGACCTGGAGTCAGTGGTACATGCTTTGGTAACCTCACGATTGGACTTCTGTAATGCGCTCTACATGGGGCTACCCTTGTGCCTAACTCGGAAACTTCAATTAGTTCAGAATATGGCAGCCAGGCTTGTCACGGGAACATCAAGGAGAGAGCACATAACACCAGTGCTCAAATCTCTCCACTGGCTGCCGATTAGTTTCCGAGCGCAGTGCAAGGTGTTGGTTTTAACCTTTAAAGCCCTACATGGCTTGGGTCCATCTTATCTGAGGGACCGCCTCCTCCCATACGAACCCCTCCGCACACTCCGGTCTTCTGGGAGGAACTTATTGCAGCCTATGAAGACTAGACTGACACAGACCTCCCAGAGGGCCTTCTCGGCTGTCGCTCCCAGGCTATGGAATGGCCTGCCAGACGAGATGCGTCTTATTACATCTTCTGATTGCTTTAAAAAAGCCTTGAAGACGCATCTCTTCCGGCAGGCCTTCCCAGAAAGTTCTTAACCTCCCGGCTCTGTTTGGGTTAAGCTCTCCCATTAGCATTTTAACATCTTGACCCTGATCTCTATGCAATGGGTTGCCATTTTAAATTGAGATTTTTATTATGTCGTTTTAATTGATGTTAGTTTAATTTAATTTTAAGGGGCGGGTGGTTGGGTATGGGTCATGTATATTTTATCTTGCATTTTTTAATTGATGTAACCCGCTCCGATTGGATACAGAGGAGCGGGCTATAAATAAAACTTTATTATTATTATTATTATTATTATTATTATTAAATTACATAGCTTTTAAGGGAGTATTTCTTAAAAATAATATTGTTATATCTTTTACGAGCTCAGATGTAATGTAAAAAGAGTTAAAGTCATTACTGGTAATGAATTGTTTCCTCTGTGTGTGTGTGTGTGTGTGTGTGTGTGTGTGTATGTACGGAAGCTAATATTTCTGTGTTGGAATATTGTTTTCCATGGAGAAACTGCTGCTTTCTATGCAAAACAGCCAACATAATGAATTTTGCACAGAATTCTGAATAGTCATGGAAAACTGTGTGGCTTTCAAAGACTTTCTCTGAGAAGAAAGTTGCTGAAATTACTTGTTGCTACATTTGAGAAGAAACTTAGGGGTTGTACAGACCGGCCATTAAGGCTGGCCTGGGGGCAAAGTTAGGGTGTGGTGTCCATATGACGCACATCCTCAGGCTGGCATGATGCCACGCTCTGCACCATATGGCGCACAGCATCACAGTGCTCCTCTGGCTGTGGTGCTGGCGGCTACGGTACCCTTTCTGTGGCTTCTTTTTGCACCATGGAAAGACAAGATCGGGACCATGGCATGCAGTTGCTGTGGCTCCTATCTGGCACTAAAAGGGGTGGCCTATACAGCCCCAAAGTAACCAATTACATCCTCTGTGTGTGTGTGTGTGTGTGTGTGTGTATAAAATTTCTCTTTATGTGGATGAACCACAGCTGGGATCCATAGTTCCTTATGATTAGCAGCAGGATGAGTGTACATAATGGGGCTTTATTATGATTTTTGTCAATTGATGTAAGATTAGTTAAGACAATGAATTTACAATACGAGACAGTAATGGAGAAAGAACATCACAAATTCATGTTAACAATCCCAACAACAACAAGCACAGTGGTTAATTTCCTACAGCATAGACTGTACAAGAATTGTGTGTGTTCTTTAGAGAATAACAGCAAAATAAGGACCACAGGGGGGAACTAGTTAACAGGATTTACACTGAAATTATCTGGTACGAATTGAATATATTAGAAATAATGAATCATTACAAGTGGGTGCTTTTGAATGCTAAATCCTCATTTAGTTTGAATATACTGGAGCAGCATAGGAATGATCTTGGAGGGTAATGAAAAGCACAATAATGACAGATTACTCAGTTCACTAACTCTCCTGATTAAAATCTTTCCCAATAATGAGCCAACCTAATTAAAAAGGAGGCATGATGTATATAAATATATACATATGTTTATGTATTTCTAGTCAAAGGTCTAGAAATGGTCAAGGAATGGATGTCAGTTGTGCTGCACCTACATTTGAGGAAGAGGGGTGGGGTGTGCAGAAGGGCAGTGCATCGACAGCAGTATTGTTGTTTTTCCCCTCTCTGTGAAATCCCATTTCTCTCTCAAGGCTCTTTCACACAATGCAGTTAGAGCACTATGATTCCGCTTTAACTACCATAGCAACATCTTATGCAATCCTGGGGCTTGTCATTTGGTAAGGCATTAAAATTGTTAAACCAGGCTAGAACTGAGTAGAACTGATCCAGATATATTGAAGTGGGCTGGGAGAGTTGCACTGGCTAGCCCTACCCACGACCAGCTAAGCCTTCCATTATCTGTTGCTGGTGTGATGGGACCATATAGGAGTCCCCTTCATGTGGAGTAATTCAAAACATCAGCATCAATATGTGTATTTGGTCCCTTCACATAACTGCCAAATATCTTGTAGTGGGTGCAGAACCAGCATGCATGTTGTCAGCAGAGTGTGGGACTATCCAGAATGTCCCTGCAACCACCTTGCATGCATTTCCCACAGATCAAGGCAGGGCCAATCCAAGACACCTTGCTACTGGGCAGAAATATCAAAATGACACCTTTCTCATTCCATGTGCAAAACTTAGCACTAGTGATGGTAGACCATCCTTTGCTAAACTTGAAGGCAGCAAACTAATTCAGAGAATATTGTGCAGACTGCTTAGCATATCGACCTTTCCTTCAACACCTTACAACACCTTTTATATTCTGTCATATGAGCAGCAAACTAAATGATACAGTTATTATGTTTTTAGTTTTTTGCAGAGGTGTTCACTGAAGACATCTGTTTGTCATTTCAAAGAATTTTCCTCACCTATGTGTCTTACATTTAGCATGTTTTGTTTGAGAGTAGTCATTGGAAGGTCAATATGGGGTTAGGTGTATTAACTCTGAGTAAATCCTGTTTTGGGAGGTAATCATATGGGGGTGAATATGAATTCCTCTTAACACCTAGTTTGATTCTGAAATGACTGCCCCGCTCTGCTTAATGAAGGCCTTCTGTGTGGCTCCTACTTTCTGATTTAAGTCTGTAATTTTAGGCCACTGTAAAAAGTCACCTTGAACTGACTTATGTAGGAGGGGTATACAGGCCAAGTATGCTGCCTTTACATCAGAACTGATGCTGTGTGGTCTCTTCTCTGCTTGGTCTTCTGACAACTTCTTTCTCACATTTCCACAGAGAGTGAATTTCTGTTTCTGTAAACCTAAGCAAAATAGAAGTGCCTCCCTAATCTTGATCCTATAGTGTTATAATACTTACACAGTTCCTTTCAAAGATGTAGCTGTGATAGTGTCTTGCAGTATAAAAAGGATGAGGGCAGGGGGCGGGGAGGAGGAATGTAGCAACACTTATAAGAATAACTGGTTTTTATTTTAGTATGAGCTTTCGTGAATATAAAACCATTTCTTCCGATGCAGTACAATGATATCAGACCCTCGGGATATAAAACATATTTAGACAGGAATGGAATGAAATGTAATACGATTCAGAAAGATGCAAACATTGTTCTGAATTTTCAAAGGGCTGCAGCTGCTTACCAAAGTTTGTTTCGCTGATTTCAAAACTCTCTCTGAGAAGATTCATTTTGTTACACGTACAGTAGTGAAGACTCTTGTATTAATACATGTTGTGTGCCATAATACACAAATGTTGCATTATAGTTTTACATAGTACACTATGTAAAGTATGCATAAATGTTTCAATATGATAGTGAGTAACCAATAATTACTTACAATTGCTTGTGGGTCATTTCCTTGTTCATCATGCATGTTTTCCCAGTTCTGGATAAAATACTAGTCAAACATGAAGAATGTGTTTTGATATCAATCTCAGTTGCAAAACACGTCGTCTTCAGGAAATGGGAAACTGAATCCCTGCTGACTTTTGCAAAGAAGATAAAGAGAAAATCTTGCATTTCAATAATAGAAGAATGATATTAATGTAAGTTGATCATAACTGGGAAATAGCACAAATTTCCATGTAATGTAACAGGAATGAGAATATTTGCAAATAGGGATGGAGGTACACCAATTCAACAAACATCCCTTCCACATATAAGAGCTTGGAATCATTTCCTTTTCAAAACTAAAACCCACAAAGTTCTGGGAGCTGTAGTCTGGAGAAGTTAGTTTTCCAAACACTGCTACATATTTTTCGTTAGATGCCTTCAAGTCGACGTTGATTTATAGTGATCCTACAAATAAGAATCCTGCAAGTCACCTCAGAAAAAGTCTGAAAGCTTCCAGTTTCTAAGTGCAGCTGGGACCTGGCTTTGACTCAGGCTGCTGGTGAGCGGCGGTTCAGCAGCAATTTAGGAAGCAATAATCCCCACCTCCATCCCGCATCCTGGCTCCAGTCTAAGAGGCTTGAACTTGTTTAAAAAGGTGAGCGATAAGCTTCTAAAGTGCATACACACTGCAGAAATAATCCAGTTTCACACCACTTTAACTGCCATGGCTCAAAGCTATGGAATTCTGGGAACTGTAGTGTTGTAAGACAGTAGCACTGGTGTCACAGCAAACAACAGTTCCCAGAATATGGTAGCATTACAACAAGGAGTTGTGACAATGGGCTAGCTCCTGATTGTAACACCACAGATTCCTGTTGGGTGGGGGCTGGAAATATCCTGTCAACAAAACAGATCTCAGTTGCTTGGTGTGGATGCTGGCTGTTAAGGTGTGTTGAGGGGCATTTGCAATCATAGCAAGATCATAAACATGTATACAAAACCATTACAAATGGTTTTGTATACATAGGATGCCAGCCAAAGCAGTAGTAACAGCAAGAGCAATCATCATCATCATCATCATCATCATCATCATCATCATCATCATCCCTTAGTTAAGAAAGCCTCTAACAAAGAAGCTTCTTTTTACAAAGTTTTCTTACATGAACCCAGCCCTCCTTTCCTCATTCACCTCGGTCTAGCTTGAACAATTTTTTAACCTGCACTGGTATTGGAAGCATGCAATAAAAATGCAATAAACTTTGAGCTGGGAAAGAATGGGATTTTACTCTAGGCGATCCTACTGTGGCTGTTTGTACTTGCCTTCAACAAGCGATGCAAACAGGAGATACACTTACTGAAAATGCTTGAATAAAAAAAACATAAAGAAAAGGGGGAAACAGATTAACTAGCCTCATCAGTTACCTTGGTTTGTTGAAAATGCAAAAAGATCTATACGTTTGTCCCACTCCTACCTGCAAAATTGATGTAAATGGGAAAAAAATAGATGGTGGTGAAAGGGAGAAAATATCTGGGTGACTTTTGGAAGCAGCTTTCAGGTGGTCTCTAGAAGGTTCAAAATATTTTTGTTTACTCATGTGAAGCGTACCTAACGTGGATGTTTCATTTCATCTGTGTGTATCATTAGTTTTGAATCAACAAAATTGCTGAAACAATTGCTCTTTGTGGTGTAGGAACATATCCCTATCCTGTTAATGCTATTTCAACCTGTGTTACCATACTTTTTGTTAAAGAAGTAAAGCCCAGGAACACATCTACTTCATTAACTGAGGTATACCAACAGTAGCAGCAGCAGTAGAATCTGCCTTTTCATGATGCTCAGAATCAGCTCATCATAGTAACCATCTCACAATACCTAAATGACACAGCCAACTCTAGAAGAAACCCATGTCTCAACTAGTATGACACACACATACCGGATAATGAATGAATTCTGAACTAAGCTCTATTTAAATGTAAGCTTTGAGCGTCAAAATGAATGTTCTAGGATGCAGTCAAGTCTGGGCAGCTCCCTTTGGTTTTTATTGAAAGTACATATTTTAGTTTGTTTCAAAACAAAAGCTGATTGTCTTAACACTTCAGTAGTTTGCAGCATAGGTTGCGATACATAAATAACACTGAAGAATACATTTGGCTTAGACACAACAAGATTGCCTTTGCCTCAATAGTCTGTTTTAAAAGACACCCAGAAGACTATTTATATAGCCATGGAGTATGGCCCATGCATACTACAGTATTCATATTAATGCTAGGAAAAATGACTGTCTTTTAGGTAGCTGATGAATAATCGATGTGTGAGATGAAAGAGGGAAAAATGTATCTTTCTTTCTACAGTGACTGATTAAACTGTCTTGTTGCATTAAAATGATAATATATTTCAATATCATAGTTATCTGAAAGAATTACATTTTGCTCTCAAATTAATGTGCTTTCACCCAGTTTGGAAATGACTATGTAGGTGGGAAGAAGATTGCTTTACATTTTCCCCTCTTCTCTCTCTTTTCCCCTGTCAGTTGTGTATTATTGGATTCTCCCCTGCAGCATATTTTTCAGCATTTACTTTTTCTTCAGATTGTTGTATTTATCTTCAGATTGTGGTATTGTTATAAATTCTATAAAACTGGAACAGTTAAGAAAACAATGCATAAGTCAATCAGACCTAAATCCAATCCCTGTTTTTTCATTTAGTCCTTAATAAGTTCTGTAGTACTGTATTCAAATGCACATACATGCACAGAAATATACCCATGAAAATAAGATACTATGATTTGATGTCACTTTCTAGTCTCTGTTATTATCTGTGACTGAAAAAAGTGCAACTGCTTGACACTGCTTTCTTCCATTAGTTTCCCTCCCTCATTCTGTGTTCATTAGCTAAGGCCATTTCCTAGAACCTTAAGCCATCGAAGGTGGTGACAAGTGCCAATATTCTATGCTGGCTATCTAGGGATGGAACAGACGGGGGAAATGAAGCAGTTTTCAGTCACTTTGAAGGTGGGGCATTTAGTTGATACACTTTTCCAAAGTGGGTGGAAATGAGACTGAAGCCGCACTCAGGGGCTAAAGACCAGAGCAAACAGAACCAAAGATAGTTCAACATTTTCACACCTGCATATAAATGCACCAATGCAAGTGTGGGGCTGCAGCAAAGAAAAGAAATGAAAGTGTGACTATGCCAATGGATGTAATCACAATATAAACAAACCAGAGAGTCCAACAAGAGGGCATGGGGTAAAGCAGAGTGAAAGTGGCATGTGGGGTGGGGGCTTTATGTATCACTTGCAATGTATCACTTGCAAATCAATGCACCAATACCCTTTACCAGTGGAGCACTGCAGGCACGAAAGTGTGGCTGATCAAAGGGACTGTGTTCTCTTTATCATGGCAATTTAATGAAACATTTACTTTTGTATTTATTGTTCTAAGCCTTCCTGAGTTCTTTATTTCAAGAAATGTAGGGTGTATTGGCTTCTCTTGAACCAGCCCTTCTCAACACCCATGTGTCTAGATATACTTTTTCCGGAATACAGCTCCCAGAATCGTTGTCAGTAATTTTTCTAAGTTCTAGCTGTGTGTGTCTTCGCTTTTACAAGCTCTGTATATATCACCACCATGCTAAAAATTAGTAGCATAGTAAGGTTTTACTCTTGCTATATGGTACAAAGAAGCACTCAGAAACGTGCAGGAAAATCACAAATACCTGAAGGACATTGTTGCTTTATCTTTGCAAGGTTACTTTTTATCTTGACAGTTCTCTACAAGGGTCTGGACTTTGTCCAGAGTTCTGCAGCCCAAACACGAAGGAGAAAAGGAGGCTTGCATGTTGATGCAGGTATTAGTAGTGGAAAACAGCTGCAGCACCCAGTGTGGACAACTGCAACACACATAAAAAAGGAGAAGGAAGGGGGAGGCAAAGAAAAAGAAATGTGGCAGCACCATTAAGACTGTTTGATTTTTTATTTTAAAATGCATGAACTTATGTGCATATAAACCCACTTCTTTGCATACAGAAGATATAAAGTGGGTTTATATACATGAAATCTCTTGCAAAAATAAGTCAGTCTTAAACGTGCTGCCACATTTCTTTTTCTTTTTATCATCCCCTTCCTTCCTTGTCTCTGCAAGAGACTAACGCAGTTGTGCCTTTGAAAACTCAAAAATATAGCTGCGTTAGTCTATAGAATCAGTATGTAGCACCTTTGGAACTAACCAAAAGAAAGAAGGTGGCAACATGAGCTTTCATAGACTTCAGTCTAATCCCTCAGATTCTTTTGGAAACTGTCTTTCAAAACTGTCACCACCCAATAGCCTCCTCCTCCCCAGTTTTGGCAGAACGTTCCCTGTTGCTGGTGCTTCCATTGAGCCCTTCATTCTCATTTTTCCAGAGTGAAACAGAGGAAAAGAAAAGGCAAAGAAAGAGAGTAGAATGACCAAGGGCTAAGGGAAGAAGAAAGTCCAGGGAGAGACACCAGTCTGAAGGGGTGATGAATATACTCTGGGAATGTGATGAATGGTAAAGGAGATATCTAACTGCTTTATCACACTAGGGGGCAAACAGGATTTAAACTAGAGTTAAACAAGAGTTAAACAGGAAATGTCCTGTGATAAACATAGGGCATTTCCTGTTTAACTCTCATTTAAATCCTGTTTGCCCCCCTAGTGTGATGAAGCAGTAAGTTGTTCAACATATTTTAGAGATACGGTTTGGCATCTTGACTGCTTCTTTGAAGTTTTGATGAAAACCCAAGGCAGATTTCCCACATGACAGACATGGGCCCTACCTGCACCAGCCAGGATTTTCCTGGGGCAGCTTGCAGAATCCTGGCCCCAGGCTGCTTTGACCTCCCTCTGCTATCTGGCCTGATTCCAGACAGCTGTTTATATGTGCTGAGGCCACATGTTGCTTTGCTCTGATGTCAGAACAAGGTGCCCAGTTACAGATCTGAGCACTTCGTTCTGACCTCCGAATGAGTAACTAGCCATAGCAGCAGATGTGCTAGGCAGATCAACTGCATGTATTTCCAACAGCTGTCTGGTATTGCAACAGAGGGTTCTAGATCTTCCCAGAAGATCTGGAGAAAAATATAATTTTTAAAAATGTTCTTAAGGGGTGGGAGTAAAGCCCAGTTCCTTTGCTGAATGTGCCAGACATTGTCTGGTCTATTCACATGCATTGTCCAGAGTCCCCATGAAAATAACATGGGGCAGGACACAGAGGCACCACTGATGCTGCAGAAGTGGGACACTAGTAAGTAGAAAGTGGCTGTGGGAGAAGTGAAGCAGTGCGTAAGGCAGGCTCTTCTCCAAAACAATTTGCTGAGGAACCCCTTACATTTGGAAGAGCTATTGGCTGCCTCAGCAGTGTATACCTCATTCATAATACACATGTTATGAACTTATACATGGTTCTCCAACTGATTTCTGGATTAAACCTAGAGCAGTGATTGGGAACGTATGGTCTTCCTGATAATGTTGGACAGCAGTTTCCATCATCCCTCACCATTGATTATGCTGGCTAGGCCTGATGGGAGTTGTAATCAACTACCTATCCAAGAACTAGAAAGACGTAAATTTGGGAAGATAGCTCTTGGTAATTGATAGTAACCCCCTAAGTATTGTAAATTATGTATCTATTCACATAATCAGAAACAAGATAGCTCTTTGTAATTGATAGCAACCCTCTATTTATTGTAAATTATGCATTTATTCACATGATCAGTAACCAACATTAGCAAATACTTTCTTTTTTCCAAAAAAGGGTTTTTTTTACACATCTTGTAGAAGTACTTTGTTACACTTAGAGCTTCAGGATTCCAAGAAATCGTTAGTCATAATTACATCCAGTTATAGTTTGTAAAAGTCACTTTCTAGTTGCATATTTCTCAAGCTTAATTAAAATAATTATCATTATTTCCTCTTTAAAACTCTAAATGCAGGAACATGAGGCACAGCATGAGTCAGTTCTTTAATTTTATTTCTTCAACATTTAATGGGTCCATACCTGTATAACTATAAAAAATAACTAAAAAGTCATAGTTACGCTGCAAAAAGAGTCAAGTTATCTCTCATCAAGTTATAGTCGTGATGTAACTGAGTTATACCTTGGGGTCATAACTAATTACAAATAACTAATTGTTCATAAGAAGTTTTAACAGTAGGTATGGGCCAGGATAATCTTGGATTTGTGTACACCTGTCCTAATTTGATTGTTTCTATTCTCAAATAGTCTTTCTCTTGGAGAGGTGCTAAATGGAGGCCTCACTAACACCAACATTCATTTCTTTTTGGTGCCAAGTCAAGATGTGGCTTTTTATTGAAGCCTTTAGGGCTTAATACACTTCTAAGCATTTTTGAAAAGTTCTTTAGCTTTTTGAAAAAAGTTTTAATGTGTTGAGTTCTTTAAATCATTCATTGATTTTTTTTAAAACTTGGAATTGTTAAAATGGTTTTATCTGGTTGCCATCCTGAGATTTCATTATAAAAGGGTAGGATAAAGATATTTTAATATCAACCAAATATAAAAATTAAATAATTTCATATGCAAAAAATAACAGTGTGCCTTTTGCTCTCTCGAAACACCCAGGTTGCAACCTATTTTTTTTCTTTTTCATTTCACTGAGAAACTTGCTCTGCTGACGCTGCTTTTTCTTTTCTTACTGTGTTTTTCTGCAGCCATTCTGAAGGTCTCATGAAAACTTCTGTGTCTACCTTGATCTCTTCAAGTGTAAGAAACAAACATGCCTTAACAAGCAGCCACACTTCCTGCCAAAATTAAGGGGTTTGTTATGGCGTGTGTCTCCAACACTGCATTTCCATTCTCTGCTGGGGTAATGCAACCCTACCATTGACTTGAAAATAATTAGAGAGCAGTAGCAAGGGTGTTTTTCTTCCCAGCTCTTTCAAACTAACAATTCCACTCCCTTCAGGAGTTTCAGCCTCTCAAACTGAATAATGATGGACTTGAAACAAATATCAGTATAGATCTCAGCAGCAAGAATCCAGCTCAAAAGAGCTGTAATAGGCCTTTGTTCAAAAGCCACAATAATCCTTTCTACGAGGTATGATTCCATTGTGTGAAATTAAATGAAATTAACCTAGAACACTGCCGCCAGAGCCATTGCTGTCTTTTCAGCACAGAGAACAGTCCATTAAGACCAGATATTCAGAATTTCTGCCTCCCTGAGAACTCCCTCCCATGAACACTGAAGACAACAAACTCTCCACTCTCTCTTTTAATTGATTTTATTGAGATGCACAGGAAGAGTGGCGTGAACTTTTCCCACTAAGCTCCTATTCAAGCTTCCATTAGCCCTCTTTTGAAAAACCAATAGAGGCTAGCATCCTGCCTATGTTATGACACTGTATTTCTGCATTGCATAAATAATGCAGTTTGACACTGCTCTAACTGCCATGGCTCAGTGCTATGGGATCCTGGGACTTATAGTTTGTTGTGGTACTAAAGCAGTGGTTTCCAACCTTTTCTATGCCCCATACTCCTAAGAAATATTTGACCAAAGTTCGCACCCCCTAGAAAAGTAATATCACATTTGAAGATGAAGAAGCTTAATTTCTAATTTTTGAACCACAAATTGAACTACTGCAGTTTTTTAAAACTGGTTTTTTTAAAAATAAGCTTTTGACTCAGTGCATAAAATGCAAATCTGAATTGGATTCTAATTTATTCAGAAAAAACAATGAGTGTCACTGAAGGACACAAACTACTCTTTGGAGTTTAGCACACAGCAAAATAAAGGGACTTACCGTTCCTGAATTCAAGCCAAATTTGGGCCACCCCCTGGTTTTATCGCATGGTTTTTGCCCCCAAAACTGCCATCCAGGTAAAGCTCCCGACTTTTAAAAATGGCCCCCGAAGCAAGTTCAGGGACCAGTATTGCAGCCAAGCTGTACCCAGATAGTGGTTTTTGGGGCAAAAGCCATGCGATTCAACCAGGGGACAGCCTGAATTTGGCTTGAATTCTCCTTTGTTGCATACACTGAAATTCCATGTCATACCCCCTGGGGGTGCAGGCACACCAGGTTGGGAACCCTTGCACTAGAGCTTTCTGACAGAAAAGGCTAAATATCTCACAAAACTAGAAATCCCAAAATTCCTTAACATTGAGCAATGGTAGTTAAAGCTGTGTGAAACTGCATTATTTCTGCAGTGCATATGCAGCTGTAATTACACTACAGTTGGCTCTCCACGTCTGCAGCTTTGACTTTTGTGGATTTTATTATTTCCAGTGTTGATTAATTATGTTCTCTCTAAGAACCTCTAACTCCTCCAGCACAATTCTACCAGACGTTGACCACAGAGTTGTGCTGGAGAACCTAGAAGTTCCTATAAAAAACACTTCTTTAGGCATTTGTTGGTCCTGCAGCATGATTCTAAAAAATATTCTAAAAAATAAAAAATTCTAAAAAAAGAATAAAAATAAAAATAAAAAAATGATTCTATGATCAACCTCCAGTAGTTGTTGATCACAGAGTTGCACCTAGAGATTCCTACAGAGGTGTTCCCTCATGTAAAAAGAATAGTGTTTTTTATTTGCGCTTTTTCCATATTCACAAGAGTCCTTCACCCTTAATTCCAGTGAATGTGGAGGGACCACTATACTTCATTTTTACAATTGTTACAGCATCACAATTACTGAAAGTGCTCTCTGAAATCCTACCTTTTAAGTCATGCAGCCCCCCCCCCCCAACAGAGGAATTTGCAAGGCTCTGGAGAGTGGGACACTGAGAACTTTATCGCACCCTCCCTCCCTTTATGGGGACTGGAAGGGTATGCTCGGGTGCTTGCGTGACCAAGAAAAAATTGATTTTATCACACACCAAAATGTCCTCAAAGGGGTCCCATTCCATCCCTGGCGCCAAGCTGTCCCCCAGTGCTGAGGAATGCCATGTTTGTCCAACGGAAAACTTCTATTGGGCAAAAACTGCGCTCCTCAGCACTGAATGGAGACAGCTTGGTACCGGAGACGGAATGGGACCCTTTAGAGGACTTTTCGGTGTGCAATAAAATCTGTTTTTCTCAGTTGCGCACACACCTGAGCATCCCCTTCCAGTGCCCATAATGGGGGGGGGGGAGGGTGCGATAAAGTTCTGAGTTATGAGGTCTAGCCCTCTCCTGGTAACAGAGTACACTGCAACAGACAGCTGCTACAGCCTGTTGCAATGCACCCCACTTCGAGGAGACAGCTGGACATATCTTTGTTCCCCACCCTGCTCTCCAGCATCTCAGAAATTCCTCTGTTGGGAAGCTGCATAGTTTCAAATTTTGGGGTTTTGGGGGAGTAGTATTGGGAGATATATCGTAGCTATGGAGGCATAGCTACATTGTGACTAGGTCATGCAGGATCTTCATCAGCTTGCTTAAAAACTCTTGCCTATAAATATCTAGATAGGGGAAGGGCCACCATCCAATGGTTGATGAGATGCTTTAAAGACAGAAAGCAACAGGTTCAATATCTGGCATCTCTCGTTAAAAGGGTCAGGTAATGGTTTTACTGCATTTCCCCAAATCCTTCCTCCATCTACTTATTCTCCTACCCACTGGTTCAAAATACTACCCTCATTCCTTATTGCTCTACACCCAACAGATGCCCTAACTATAGTCTTACCAAACACAGCAGTTATGAGAATGACCAATTTCATTTTCAAAGTTGGCTGTTGTTGTTGTCATTGTTCTACAGACTTTATGTGTTTTATTGTAAAACCTCAATAAAAAATTAATTAGGAAAAAAAAGAAACAAAACTAATCTGCTACTAATATTACAGAAAGAAAATATTTCTTTCAAAAACAGGTAGAGTGCATGGATGTATTTTTTTCACTGATGATGAGAGACAGGTAGCAATATCTTTCTGACATCTGCTCCAAGGAACAGAAAATCACTCATCTACCTCATTGTTTGAATTACATATGCATTCCTAGGATCTAGAATCTGAATTAGGTATTCTTCTTCCACATAACAAATCACATTGACTTTATATCATTTTAATACTTACTTGGAATCCCGCCTTGATCCAAAGGGAAAGGTGGGAAACAGAAATAAGCACCATTATTATTATTATTATTATTTCAGGAGGAGGGAATGGGTGGCTCCCCAGATGTTGGGTTACAACATACTAGCTAAGTCCTACAGAAATTCAAATTCGCCTCCACTTCCAAAGCAATGAATGGGGGAGATTAACAGCCTTAAACCTTGAAAGGGCTTTGAATATTACTTTTGAAAATGCCTTTAGTTGGTTTGTAGGCACCAGATCCGGTCTGATTTTGGACTCTAAGCAGGGTCAATCCTGGTTAATACTTGGATAGGAGACCAACAACAGATGCTACAAGCTATATTTCAGAGGAAGGAACTGATAAAGCCACCGCTGAGTATCCCTTGCCTAAGAAAATTCTATGAAATTCATGGATTTTCATGCTAAAAATCAACAGGCAACTTGAAAGAAAGGTGACCTGGAAAGATGAATGAAGAATGAACAAATGAAAATGGATTGTAATCCTCCCATTCCTCCACTGTCTTACCTTTATCTCAGAGCTTGAACAAGTTTCTTTTTGGACTATAAAACCCAGAATTCCTCCAGCCAGCTTAGCTACTGGCCATAATGGCTGGAAGATTCTGAGAATAGTAGTCCAAAGTAACATTTCCAAGCTCTGCTGTGCATATCCAACCACATCCATCCCTTTCCTTCTCCCTACACAAAAAGGGGTTAATCAGCAGAGTGGTGGATATGGGGGTAGGAACCACTGTGATACCCAGCAATTTGTGGTTAGGGCTTGCTGCTAAATTATTTTAGAATGGAGCCTGTGAGTGATATCACCAACTCCAAGATTACAGATATTTCTTAGCTGAATTATGGGCAAGGGCCAATGTAGTATGTTAGGTACAAGTCCAAAGGGTGCTGGGTAATCTGTATATAAAGTAATGACACTGCCAGAAAAACAAGGAATGACAAAAAGCAGTGCAGAGTGTTTTGGAAGTGACTTATCGTGTGTGTGTGTGTTCTGTACAAGCGTCTTCAAATTGTCTGTCAACCTATGGCAACCCCATGAATTTCTTAGGCTTTTCTTAGGCAAAGAATAATCAGAAATGGTTCTGCTAGCTCATTCTGCTGAAATATAGCCTGTAGCACCAGGTATTTGTTGGTAGTCTCCAATCCAAGTATTAACCAAAGTTAACCCTGCTTAGCATCCAAGATCATACATGATCTGGTGACTTTATAGTGGGAGCTAAATAATGGGAGTCTGTTTAACAGGACTATTATAGGAGAAGACATAAATCAGAAGATGGGGACAGGCTGAGAGAAGGGGGGCCAGACAAAGGGATGAATCAAAGTAAAGCAAAGTTAGAAAAAGGCAGAAACTCAGCAGCAGTAACTTGCTTTTCAGGAAACCTATAATGGGCATCATGGGTCCTCAGTTCTCTCTGCTTTCATCCTCAAACTGCTGTTTTGTTTCCTCACATGCACAGCTTATACCATCTCCACTCCCCATAGCTGGTGAAAGTGGAAAGAAATTTCCCTTCCAAACTTTCCAGATACATCTCTCTTTACTTCCCAACCATTAGCTCTCATTAAGGAAACATCTACCAGTCATTCTCAGTTGTTAACAAGCAGTTTCCCTGACAATGAAAGGTTGCCCAGTTACTGTAAACCAATTTGTCAGGGTTAACAATATCCACTCAATTTTCTAGGGAAGAATGTTTTCTCTACAGTGGTTCTGACAAGTTCCGGAGCACACTTTCAGGCAACTGCTGGAGCTTAAGCGTTTATCGATGGCAGCTCAGAAGGTGCACCAGATTCACGTTTAGCATTCCCTAACATGATGCCCTCCAGATGTATTGGGGTACATCTCTCATTATTTCCTGTCAACATGATGACAATTCTAGATGGGGATTGGGGGAGTTATATTCCAATATGGTAGACACCAGTCTAGTGGCAGCCAATGACTTCCTTGTCAGAGGGGCAGTGACTGTGTTCTTGGTTTTTTTAAAGGAGTGGTCCAAGATGCTGGACCTAGCTGGACCTATTTTGGATATTAGGTTAGCATCTTGGACAGCTACTTTTAAGTTTCTAATTAAATCCAGAGTGCATTCATTGTGCTGCCTGACATGGAAGTCACCAGCTGCTACTCCGTCAGACTGGAAGAAACTAGTCCAGTTCAAGATTCAAACTTTCTGTGTCCTACCAGTGGAAGAAATATGGTACATGGAGATGCAGAAGAGGGCCATCTCTACTTGGTTGCCCTGGATGGAGAATACCTTCCCCGAAGGCCCATTTAGTGCAGACACTGACCAAGTAAAAATCTCGTTTTTAAACAAAGTTTTTAGTGTCTAGGGATCATGATCCGACTAGGCTGTAGAGCTTTGACATAATGTATACTGTGTATGTTGTATTAAATGATTTTATAGTATTTTACATTGTTGTTTGCTGCCTGCACTTCATTGAGATTGGGAGCCAGCATGGTGTAGTGGTTTGAGTGTTGCAATAGAATTTGTGGAAATGAAAGCTTAAATGCCCAATCAGCCACTTGGTGACCTTAGCAAACGACACTCTTTCAGCATCTGAGAAAAATAATGGCAACCCTCCTCTAAATAAATCCTGCCAAGAAAACACCATAAGTCAAAATTGACATAGGTACAGGCTACATCTGAGATCTTTTGATATAGTGTGGGACATATTTTTTAAAAATCAATACATAATAAATAAAAAATAAATACATTTCATCCTTTAGTGGTAATCTTAAATTGATCCCTGGTGTTCATGAATGTTATTAGTGCCTTCACCCTATCATGAGTTAGGTGGAGGCAGGCTTCTCAGGCAGGAGAGGCTGAAAAGCCTGGATAGAACTCAGTAACCACCATGAACTGCTCTGAGACCTTCTAAATTGCCCTGCTACCCTTGTTGCATTGGAAGAGGCTGTGTTATTTTACCAGTGTCGAAAGAGGAGTCAGCTGTCAGCCTCATCTGCATTTGTACATGAAATAAAAGAGCTACTGTGTTGTCCTTCATCTAAGGACATGGGCTCGCCATGTCTCCCATTAGTTAGATAACAGCCCATTCCCTCTTATGTGTGCAAAGAAATAAATGCAGTATCTGTTTCATATAAACAGTAACTGTCACTGTGATAAGCTGCTGAATGTGTGTTTGGTAAAAGTACTCCTTGATAGCGGCCTTAGTAGGGCCTTAAGAGTACAAGCCCCACACATGTACAATAAGAAATAAATCTGATGAATCCAATGTGTGTTGTTTCTAGGCTAGTGGGAATGCAGTCTCAATCTCTTTTTGGAAAGTGATGCTGCTGCATTTGGAAACAGGCAGCAGGCATTAAAATATAGCTGGCAGCAGGCATGAAAATGTAGCTGTTAACTAGAGCAGGATCATAATAACCTACACTATCTGTTCTTTTGCAGGATGTAAAATGTGCAGTTGTGGAGGAATGAACCATTATATTAAAGGCATTTTATTTGCAGAGAATGATGGGTCTTTTTGAAACTCTTCTGCTCTGTCACCTTCACCTGAAAACATGATGATCATTCCTGACACACTGTGAAATACAATGAGGAAGCAGAGAAATTGAGTCATCAGTAGGAAACACAGTAAAGATAACACTACATTTGTCAAAGTTATCAGAGGACATTGGTGAAACTGATTTTGTTCAACCTAAGCAAATAAAATTCAGATAGCATTAAAAATGGAGTCCGTGTTTTAACAGGTATCTTCTGTGTTCTAAAATACAGGATACGTGATGGAATCCACAGGTTTTATTCTACATCACATTTCCATATTCTTTCTGAATACATTTACTTAATTGGCATCACAGTACTAAACAGTCCCCTGGTATGTGTGTATAAAATGACAGCACAAACATCTTTGTAATTTGAGCAAAACAGCATGATGTGTATATGAGCAGTCATTATGACAGAAAAAATTAATCAAGGTTCTTATGGAACCTTAAATTACATTCATTTATGCATTAATAATGTTTCTTCACCAGGGAGTTCAGAGGTGGCATATATTTTATCCTCACAATAAGCCTATGATGTAGGCAGGGTGGAGAAATGATGACTGGCCCAAGATCAGCTAGTTCAGTTCATGACTGTGTGGACATTTGACCCTGGTTCCTGCAAGTATTAGTGCAACACAATATACCACACTGCTTCTCTGAGATATGCATTTTGTATGCAAAATATTTTATTGTATTTTTATCCCACTTCTCTCCCTTCCCATATGCATGATTTCTGACAATCACACTGGTATTGTTGTCATGTTTTATTTCTGTGAAAGGACACATGGTATTTCGGCATCAGATATACCATTATCACATCAATAGTCTGCAAGAAGAGCTTAAATCACTCCTATACTTTAGTGAACAGGGAACTTCTATGCATGTGACAAGGGATGTGCTAAATAAGAATAAGCCCATATCTAAGGTGAGGAACCTTTGGCCCTGTGGATGTTTTCCACTAGTACACTAAATTGTTTTATAACTGGTGATACTAGAATATTTCAGCTTACAAATACCACAGTCCTTTATTACTGGATAGGTAGGTTGGGATCCATGAAGGTTTGATGTCCATTCTGGCCACAGGCCATAATCAGTTTCATCCCACACTATCTCCAAATAAACAGGATAGATATTTGTGGAGTTGTAGTTAAAAAGTTTTCCCTAAGGTTCTGCCAGTGCTAGAGACAAAAGCCATGATGTGACTATTTTCGCTCTTAGAATAGGGCTGGTGGTTGAATACATGAAACTGGATTTCTGGCATAGATATTGTTGTACAAACAATTATCCTAAACTGATTTGTTCCCCATATCCAGGGATGGGGTGGGATGGGATTGATTAGCTGTGAATGTGCACATGCTTGTTCCAGCCAAGTGAAAAACATATACACTCGTCAACATAGACATCAGCTTGTGCATTCAAACACATATATTTGTCAGGCTTGCATTATTGTCAGTCAGAGGCATGAATGATGGAAAAGTGACTATAGATCTCTGACTGTCCAAAGCCCCATGTAATCCTCTTTAGTTCCACTTGCTTACCTGCCTTTATAAACACCCTAGTTTCTGTCTCATCCTCCCACCATGCCTCTTGGTCTTTGGCTTGCTTCAATTGCAGCAAATAGAATTTGAAGTGCAAAAATAGTTTGCATTAAATTAACTCAGCATGAGGTAGAGCAAAGAAGGGGTGAGATTCTTGTCCTCTTCAGGATGGCAAGCAAAAGCAAACTGCTTCAGCCTTTCTGGGCTCTAGAACAGAACATCCTGTGCTGTGTGATTTTACATTGCTTTTCAATCTAAGCAAAGGGGATAAACAAATCTTGTACAAAGCAGAGGAAGGGAGTAACCCTGCCAGTTGAGAGATATTTTCCATGAAGAGATCCACTTTGAAACACAACACCCTTGAAATGATGCATCAGGTGCTCTTTTATTGCATGACAAAAGCCGAGATGGAGTGGCAGAGAAGCAGCTTTCTCCTTGCCTCTCCACATGCTGTCATAACACTTCCATCTCCTTCCCGAGGGAGATGGTTGTAAAATTGTATCTTTTGCCAAGTAGATTTTTCCAGCATGACAACGAGTGGACTACCTTCTGTAAAGTAGGACATATGGCCACCCTACACTCAGCACCTTATCCTACCTTATTCCTTCTGTGGAATCTGATAATACCTTGATTTCAGATGTGATGGGTGCACTCTGATCTTTGCAGATAAATCTTCATTTTGTGCTATTGGTTCTTTATCAGACCTGAAAATTGTTGCAGCATTTCTGGACAATAAAGCTCTCTCTATAGATTTTCATATGCGATTGCCTTGTGCCTGACCTGCTCTGTGCCATCCTTTGATTATTTCCAAGTTTACACAGCAAATTTCCTGTAAGGATGTAAACACTTTTCAAGTCTATATATGCAAACTCTGTTTTTCCCATTTCAATGCCTGGTCATTTTTCTGTCCCATATATTTATGTTTCCTCTTTCTCTTTCTCTCTCAATTTCTCTGATTCTTTCTGTATATATAGCTAATGTAATGTATCTCCCTTCAAGTCACCTGTAGACTTTTAGCAACCTCATGAATTTCATAGTTTTCTTAGCCAAGGAATACTCAGGGGATGTTTGCCACTGCCTTCCTCTGAATACACCACACTGAATAAACCACTAATACAGTTTAAGCACATGGCTGTCTCCCTTCCACGTATTAAGCAGGCCTGACCCTGCTTAGCTTCTGACATCAGACAGGTTCTGGTGCCTTCAGGGTATATATTTTTAAATGCACATTTTTGTATGCATTTTTCTCTGTTCCTCCTCTTCTCCCTTATTCTTTATATCCTGCCCTTTTCCCAGATTGGGACTCAAAATGTATCATACACATAGCTTGCACACATCCCCCCCCCCCCCGCAATGAATAAATACAGTACCTATTATTCTTCATACTTCACAAATTTGTGTATTTTATGAGATATATCCACAATGGTTTAGCAATATATGCATTCCAGTATACAGAGTATATTTGGTCTGTATCCAGTATGGAAATGGTGGGTTTGGGGAAAGTCTGTAAAATCTATCTCTAGCATTTTTCTTCCCATCTAATATTTTTCTAATAGAAGATATACAGGGGAGCAGTGAAAATATCTTTGAAAGCTGCAACATGTGTTATAGTGTGATTGCTAAGAATGTTGTTTTCGTTTTTATTTTTAATTGGACTTTTTCCTTAAAAAGAGAATGTTTTCCCCTTGTTGATTAGTAATGAGATGCCTGCTGATGAATCCTTGAGTCATACCCTGCTGCAAAACTGCCAAGTATTTAAAAAGCTTTTACTGCTTCCACCTCATTGTGAGTCAGAGAATTCAAACAACTGCAATGCACTCTACAGCTGTCAGGGACCCTTCAGTCTTTGTTGCCTTCCCAGAGAAAACAAGGCTTTGATTCGTGTCTGTGAAAATGATCACTTCCAATTGCTTAATCCCTTAAGCTTTTCAATGTGATTAAGCTGCAAAATGATTGAATTCTTTGGCAATGCTTCTGGCTTTCATGCTCTCTTGCGCAAGTTTTATCTTAAATCAGTCAACAATAGTTTTATAAAATATTTTGACTCAGGACAAGATATTTTTGTTTGTTGTTTTTTTAAAAAACCCTTTCTTAAGATTCTTGTAGCAAAAGAGCAGATAATAAAGATCCATCCTCATGACTTAATTTGGGCCACAGTTCAGAGGGTGAATTGTAGAGAAAGACTCTCTGAATGAGAGCCTGAACTAGTGGTAGCTATGGAGTATATCACATGGGAGGAATCTCTCTCAATTGTGAATGGAGCCAATTGGCAATTACATGAATTCGCTAGTTTAGCGAATTTATGTGAAATCTGATTGCATTCGGAATGCATTAAAAATGATTTCCCATTTCCCGAAAATGCCCCCTCATTGCCCAAAATTGCATGAGATACTCTTATACACAATTATGTGAAACCCCATGATTGTGTTCGGAATGACTTCCCATTGCCCGAAATTGTGTGAGATACACTCATTCGCAATAACCCCATGATTGCATTCAGATTGCCATTGGAGTATACCCCCAAATGCCGCCGTATGATAAGCTCCTATGAGAAGATTGGGAAAACAAAACAAAACAGGGTTTCAAAACACAAACAAACCAGACTTGGGTTTTTTGGTTTAAAGCACACTTTTTTGGGGTTTTTTTTTTTTTTTTGGCATTAAGATTTTAATGAAAGAAATTGAATCCTACTTATTATATTAATACTCTGGTGCCTCACCAAACTACAAATCCCAGGATTCCACATAATAGAGGTGGTTAAAGTTAAAATTGCTTTAATTCTGTAGTGTGGGGCTACACCTTGAGATGCTGAAAATCATTCACACCTAGAACTTTTATATTTGCTTGGTAACAGTGCCTGCCTCTTTTCTTTGGATACTTAAACTGTATTTCTTAATACTTGATGACAGTTTTACGTTATTGCAATACTAGAAATTCAAGGACTAAAGGAAAATTTCATTTAGAAAGCCTCATTTTGTCATTGTCATTGTCCCCGCCTCCACCACACCTCTGGCCTCTACTAGATTTAACATTTGAATCCAGAGAGGCAGCTCCTCAGGTCCTCATCATTTCCCATAGTGGACAGATGGAATTCTTCAGGTATTTCTTCCTCATGTGCCAAAATGAAGAATTTTTGTAGTTTGTTCCCTGCCACAGTGGAGAAAGTAATATTATCATTTAGAGTTTTCCCAGTATTGCCACCTGCTGAAGCAATTAAGGAAATTATTGTATACAGAAATGTACAATGTGTGGAGGGAATGGTGTAGAAAATAGTTGTTTTGTTCCAAAAAAACATGCTTTCTACAAAAGCTTCATACTATTTCAAGAAAGACACACCTTAATGCAATTATTAGGGCGATCTAATAATTAATAATAATAAATAATAATTAGCCGTGGCCCCTTCTTCCCTTAGTCTTTTCTGTGGCTATCTAAAAGCTGCGGCAAAGATCCGCCTTCAAAAAGGAGCTCCGTTCAGAGCTCCTTTTTGAAGCCACAGAAAGGGCACGATTTGTGCCCTCCCGCGGCGCTAGAGCATCATTATGTGCACAGCGAATCTAAATGCTGCGCACATGATGATGCTCTTCCAGCACGTCCGTATGGACGCCGCCGTCTTTAAATGGCGGCATCCATGCGCTTTAGGCCTAGGGTGTCCCGGACTGTGGCCAGCACTCACCAACAGTAGCTGATAAGTCAGTTCCAGAAGCCTAAACGTTGATCCAAAGAATAGTCCAAAAGCCAGAGCCAAGGTCAGGGTTGGGGAAATCACAGAAGTCAGTCCGGTCCGAGGTCAGGGCAAGGAGAAAGTAGCGAAAGTCCAAATCGTTCCAAGGTAAGGCAAACCAGAGTTCCAAAGACACAAAGCCAGCACACAGTCACACCAAGAGACTTACAATAAGTTCTGGCAAAGGGATGGCCTCTCACAGGTGTTTAAGTAGCCAACACCCTGCCTGGTATCAGCTGAGCCTTATTAAGAGCTTGTTTCTCAGCCAGCCTGCGAGATCGACGGACACTAGCACTTTCAGCTCTTCGCTCCTTAAAGGAGGGAACCTCCAAGCCAGATTCCTCCCTGAAGCCCACACTCATCTGCTGAGCCCCTGAAGGGGTCTCCACAGTGCCAGAGCCTGGCTGTGCTTCCAATCCTGGGGCTGAACTGTCAGGGCTAGGGTCTGGCATGGCAGAACTGGGACCTGGCCTAGCCTCCAATTCCTCTTGCTCCTGAGAAGCCATGTCCTCCTCCTCCTCCTCTGACTCCAACTCTTGGCTGGCCATGACATAGGGAGGGTTTAGACGCTACGCCCTCCCTAACCCTGAAGGCGGGCTTTTTAGCCCTATTTGCGCCTCTTTTTGCCCGTCTAGATCGGGCCATTGTGTTTTTTATGGGAACCACAGTTTTGTGCATTTCTGTATTTCTGGTAAGAATGTGAGATTGGGGATTATTATTTCTTTGCACAACACATATGGTTTTTTTTGGGGGGGGGCACCATTTTTTGACAAAAACACATATCAGATTATGACTAATATTCACATCATTATGGTATCTGGTAACGGGTGCAATCTCCCAAGATGCTGTGGTCCCAATCCAGAGGTAAGATTAATTTAGTAGACATTCAGAAAATTAATCTTTATTTTCCAAATTATTTCTACATGGTATGCGGGCATGTCTAGAGAACTGTTGGATCACAATTTTTTTTTCATTCAGGAGTACAGTCACCCTTCTGTTTTTGCGGGGGGATTCATCCTGGACCCCCCACCCCCCAAAACAAAAAATTGCCAATATATAAGCCCCATTGGCTTGAATGGTGGTGCCCACCCCATTTTGTCCCCCTCTGTTTGCCACCTGTAAACAGGAAAGGGACACGAACTCCAAGTCCATGAAAATGTAGGGGCGACTGTACTTGCAACTGATTCCTTCTTTCTACTCACAAACAAATATACACATGACATTTAAACTTGGAGAGATTGGTTATATCCCTAGGGTCCAGATTGCACACTTAAACATATCCACATCTTTTAATTAAGTTGCAGCTTTCCTTGTTATTAAATGACAATTTGTTGTGGAGATGATTTTGCCTACTCAGCAAAGCATGAAGAGTTGTTGCTTCATTTCCTCTTCCAAATTCTGAAAAATAGATTTGGTCTTATTAATTGCTTGAATTCGTCTTCAAGGTTATTGACTTGGTTTCTGTTGCACAGCATAGGCTGAACTGGATTAGACACCTAGAATGGCAGAGAGAAGCAGACAGGTAGGCAGAAATTTACTTCTGAAAGAACAAGGAGGAACTGCTCCTTTCTGGAGTGGCAAAAAGGCAGCTTTTCCACCCTGCCGTGGCTGGAAGCCAGCTTTAAGGTGCTTTGGTGGCATGCGGTGTATAAACAGTAGACTCTTGTCCTGAGTATAGATTTCTCATCAGGACTTTCAAATGTAATGACACTCCCATGTCTTTAAGAGCGTTTCATAGCTTTCATGATCTATGCAGTCAAAGGCTTTGCTTTAGTCTATAAAGCACATGCTGATATTCCTAGATTTACTCACCTGTAAATCCATAAAGTATACATAACTAACTGCTTTATCACTGTTATGATACCTACATTAGATATAAAATTTTGGGAGACATGTGGACTATTTCATGACCTCTGCTTGACCTATTCTAAGGCCCTCCATAAGTCCCAAGCAAGAAGGTCACGTAGGCAGGCCTCGCTTGGAGGAATTGAGTTCATAGTAAGCAACTCTCTAGAGGAAGTTGGGAGACGCCAGACTAGTTCTGCTACAGCCTCCGGAGTAAAGACAATAGCCTTGGCTTCACACTTAATGTGTCAGTGATTGACTTAACCACTCAGCCATTAAGTCGGCATCCCCTCCGAATTGTGTCCAAACCCAAGTGCATTGCACACAGATTATTTGCTCTTGGCTTAAGAAAGCCCAGGCAATCAACACCTTTGTCTAGCATTGATAGTAGCCTCAGGATATGTTCAGCACTATATAAGGTTCCAAGTTTGAACTGCTCCTCGATGCTATTCTTGGAGGACAGGCTGGTCCACGCCAGTTTGACTCCAGCCTATAGCTCCCGCGGCCAATCTCCCCCTCATTCTGGCGGTCGTGATTATCATCATCATCCATCTCGATCCAGTTTCCAGGAGAAGACTTCTATGGTAGATATTCCAGCGGTGTCTCCTTCTCTCAGACCTAACTCCCAATCTTACCCCTGCCTTTTCTCTAGCATTGAATGAATGTGTGTGTTTTCTTTGCTGTGTGATATTTATGCCCCCTAATAAACTGTGTATTTTTTATTGGACTTATTTGGACTAGTGTTGCTTCTCTTGGGGTTTGTCGGCGGACCTCTGGTAGACAATATCTGGACCATGATTCTGGCGCAAGACTGTTAGGATCTACCTCTCTGCATATTTGAGCTAATTATAATTCCCCTAAGTAAGAGACTTCCTAACATCACACTAGGGGGCAAACAGGATTTAAATGAGCGTAAAACGAGAGTCAAACAGGAAATGTCCTGTGATAAACATAGGGCATTTTCTGTTTCATTTAAATCCTGTTTGCCCCCTAGTGTGATAAAGCAGTAAGTAGCCAATGTATTTTACTGCTCCTTATTGTTAACAGCCACATTTTTGCTGAGAGCAATGGTGCTGCATTCTAAAATGTTTTCTCTAGTTCAAGTAGTGAAAGGATTTTCCATTGAGCATTATTGTGTATTTATGGATTTTATTTATGTAATTTAACTTTTTTTTATATAAAGGTCTGTTGATCGGATAAATAAACAACTTGTACTCCTTCCCCCTTCCTCTTTCTCCTCCTTGGCAGTTACAGTGTTTTAAATGTGAGTATGCGCACTATTTGATATTATAGAATTCATGTGTATGCATATCTGCACTATGAGCCAGGTGCATTCAGACCTTTCCTCAGATATGTGTCTTTTAGACACCCTGGGGAGTTAGCCGAATCCTGAAAATAACAGGTCAGCAACTCTCAGAAACTACATTTTGACAACACTTTGCCAACAGGTTAAAAGAGTCAACATAGCAATGATTTATCAAGAAAAGGTGACAAAAAGCCCCGAAACAAACCAGGAGGTGTCTCTCATAATTAGGAAGCGTCTAACTCGATTAACTTGACATGTGTGATGGACAGGCAGACTTATATATATGTGTGAGATAACACCTCAGTTGAATTATACTGCCACAATAGCAGTACATTCTATTAAGGCTCTCTTTTGGCCTGAGGGAAGAAACAAGTCAGATTCCACAGTGGCATATTCTGTTTCTATCTAGAGCTCAGATTTCTTCTTTGTCATTTCCCAGCATGGCTTCAGTCCTACGGTCTTTGTATAGGAGTCCAAACAACTTCTATTTACGTTTTACATGCTATTTTCCTGGTTAACTCCCCTCGGTGACTCTCCTGGCCTCTTCTGAAATGTAGCTGCCACATTTTCACCTAAGCTAAACAATTTGTTTAAAAGGGTTCCTGCCAAGAATGACTTCAGATATCATTGAGATGCAGCAAGGCAGCCTACCAGTTCACATTTGCAGTCTTGAAACACTATGTTGAGGTCACAACAGAAAAAAAACCCCTCTATTACAAACATTTCCACAGTGGGTTTCCCCCCCAAAAATAACCCTCCCTCAACATCTCTCTCTGTATTGATGATCTGACAGCTAGATAACTTTATTGCATATTAAATTAATCAGCCACATCAAAGGAAAAAGAAACAGGGTTGTAAAATGAAACGTGGACAAAACAGGAAATTGGAAAGCTAAAACTGTCTTGGTTCTATTCTCTCAGTAATCATATACACCTAACTTTGGGATTTAATTCTGAAAAAGGCTTTGCTTTGATAGAGAGGGGAATGGCAGTGGGATTGGGAGCTACTCTGCTCTAGTGGTTTCTGCCCTAAATCCAGCTGCTAATCTTCACCAGCTCAAACCCACTGTATCAATGGAATCTATATAAATGTGGACTAACCAGAAATTACTCTGCTCAAGACTAATACTTGAATTTAAACCTGTATATTTGATCTCCTGTTAGACCTCGATCCTATATAGTTATTGGCTCTTGTACACAATTAAGAAGAAATCCCTTGGTTCTTATCAGCAAGCAAGCCTGACTAAGAAATTTAAAGCCATGGCATTTTTGTTCTCAGAGTCTGGATTATTTTGGGGATCTTCAATAAAACCACAAAGCCAATTTCTCATTGTTAGTGCCATTAATGAAAATCTTTAATGTGTTGGATTGTTACTTTTAAATGAATCCATAGATGATCTGCTATGTACCATGCAGAACATTCTCAATCTGCAAACCAGAGTTCCCATTCCAGACAAAACCTTCAAGAGCTATGATTCGAGAGTTGATTTCACAGCATAATGTTCCCAGGCTTTAAATAACTCCTTATATCTGAACGCCAATTACCTTGTTTGCTGACAACAGTGAACAACCATTTTGAATATAATGTTCAATTTACCATTTCTTTCCACTTTTATAATAGAATTATAGACTTTGAATAAATGCCCTTTAAATGTTAATCTTTGCCACTACTAGGGATGCTTTCACACTACACAGTTGTGATTCTACATTATCTGCCATGATTCTATCCCATGGAATTCTGGGGTTTAAAGTTTAAATAAGACTATCTAGGAGAACCAGTGTAGTGTAAGATTTTGAGTTTTGGACTAGGACTTTGGGAGATTGGAGTTTGAATCCACACTCACACATGGAAAGGCACTGGGTGACCTTGGGCAAGTTTCATTCTCAGAAGAAGACAACTGCAAACCTCCTCTGAACACATCTTGCCAAGAAACTCTGTAATAGGGCTGTCATAAGTTAGCGTCAATTCAAAGACACAAAACAATAATGATTTAGACAGCTCAAAGAAAAAGCTCTGGTGCCTTTCCAAACTATGATCACTAGGATTCCACCGGATGTTGCCATGACAGTTAAAATGGAATTATAGTTCTATATTTGTGTGATGAGAATGGTCCCCAAGCGCATATATTGGGATGCGCCTGAGAAACTTACAGTGGTGCCATTGTCTTGTAAGAGATTGTATTAATAGACTGGCAATTCTACACAGGTTAGGAATATTTGACCCTCCAAATGTTTTTCACTACAGCTTCCACAGTCTCTTACCATAAGCCAGGCTGTTTTGGGCTCAAAGTCCAAGCTTTCTGAAAGGCCAAATGTTCCTTATCCCAAATTATGAAAGTAACAGAGTTGCAGGGCAAACATTAGGAGGAACTTCCTGACAGTAAGGGATGTTCGACAGTGGCAACCCTTGGAGTGTAGTGGAGTCTCCTTCCTTGGAGGTCTTTAAGCAGAGGCTGGATGGCCATCTGTCGGGAATGCTTGGATGGAGAGTTCCTGCATGGCAGGGGGTTGGACTGGATGGCCCTTGTGGTCTCTTCCAACTCTATGATTCTATGATTCTATGATTGAACTAATCTCTGTCAACACCACAACATTTGCAATATTAAAGGAACAGAGAAATTCACTAGTAAGACTATAAATTAAAAGAATACATTTTGAAATGAAGAAAGAGAAACAGAATGGGGGACAACCACATATGTGGATGGCAAGAGGTTTCTTTACTTAGCTGTTTTGTTCCTGCTGAGATTTTTTTTTTTTTTTTTTGCTTTCTGTGGTTAACTGAACAAAACAAAACAAAACATTGCCCCTCACTTTTATGTTCAATTTAAGCATGCATATTCTGCAAAGCAAATTTACAAAAGCTCTTCGCAGTTTAAAGTATCTTCTTTTTTTTCAAATGTCTCATGTAGAGAATCTTCCTAAATGCAAACCACGTTTTTCAAAGAGGTATTTGAGAGTCCTATACATCTCTAAAATTTGGTTTTATCTCCTGTTTTGTGTAGTCAGCACCTATATAAAGTCCATAGTAGAAGTAATAGTAGAAGTGATCACAGTACCGGATTAATTCCCCTCCTTTCTGAATGAATGGCATTCTTGTCCTCCTGCTTTCTCAAACTTCTATCATGTACCAAATTTCAGTTTCAAGTGTTACTCAGAGTTAGAAAGAGAGACCACTTTGTTGTTTATATTTCCTAGGCCTGTTTTAAATATTTTCAGATTTTTCTCCTGACAACTATCCTTCTGTTTCATCACTTTTGATGTTTCCTTGCTTTGTTCTTTTTTAGCATAGTTTTAGCATACAAAATATTATTTTGTCAGATGGTAACCTAAGCCTAAATAAGAACTTGGATGCTCCTAGATGTATTACTATAACATTCATAGTAAAGCTGGAAACAAACCACTACATAATTGGAGTAACAGAAATGGGATATTTGGGGTGGGCAGCTGAACTGAGCCAAGTAGAAATGCTTCAGAAGAGAAAAAAAGCACATCTGGAGAAGTGGTTTTTTGGTTTTGTACTGCTTTATACAATCCCAAAATGAGATGAAAGCATCTCTGACCATAAACTCTTCTATGTTTTCCCCATTGTGGGGATGTCTAAAATAGCCTGTGGTCCAGACTCCTAGAGGCATTAGATGCCCAAAGATCCTGGGCCTTTCCTATTCTAGAGTGCAAACCCAATCAGTGTATATTTTAAAAGGAAGAAAATAATGCTGTCATAGCTCTTCCAGGTCCACTCCTCTACTTAGGAAAGTTTACCATTTTGAACTATACTGGCTAAAAACTCCCAGGCAACAGGATCAATGGCCACAGATTCTGAGGGTTACAATAAAAACAATAACTTTTGCAAGGTCTGGACTCCCATAACACATTGGCCATCTCTTTTCCTGAGCTTTTGGTGGACATCATATTCATATTGCTGGCACAGGGGGCAACCTGTACAGAATAAAATGTGGTTA
Organism: Urosaurus nigricauda; assembly: GCA_034509955.1. Lineage (NCBI taxonomy): Eukaryota > Metazoa > Chordata > Lepidosauria > Squamata > Phrynosomatidae > Urosaurus > Urosaurus nigricauda. Next base: position 77,487,094 of record JAOEGL010000006.1, read on the forward strand.
AGGGCATGCTTTGATTGATGACCAGGAAAAAAGTTCTCTTCATCCACAAGTAAGTTATTTTTGTTGTTTCTGGTCAGAAGGTAACAGCTTTGTTTTTGCACAAGGGGAGAATATTCTGGAACCTCCAGAAAGTAATAATGAACTACTGAAAGCCCTGGTGATTTGCCAGACATTGGTAGATGAGATTAAAAAATGTTTATCAAATGAATGACACCAAAGGGAATGTAAGACAAACCGTTATAAGACACCTTGAAAGCTATCAGGAGAGGCAGAGTAATCAACCAAGCCTGACATTGGATGAAAAGGCAAGATCACAAGCTTTTTTGGAAAGGCTCAAGACAAAAAAGACAACATAAAACCCCCCAGAAAGTAACAGAAATGGTAATACAAAAATTAATATCTGAAATACATATACAGGTATACTTCATTTAACCAAGTAAAAGTGTTCCTAGGCATCATGTCTTTAACAGAAACATTGGTAACAGTGGCAGAAATAACATGGAAATAACAGAAATAGATTCCTGTACCACAGAAAGAACAATTCAATTAGTTTTGCCAAATTTTTAATCCAAAATTAACAATATGCACATGTGAAATGAAACAACCAGGTCAAGTAAGTAAAATACATAAGTATAGCCCTCCCTCCGTTCTCATAGTCTTCTGACTCATGTCCCTCGCTTATATGCAAGGGCCAAATGGAGGGGGAAGGAATGGGGGGGGCACATCTGCAGCACCTGCCCATGTGCCCATACCTATACTCAAGCCAATAGAGCTTGAATATAAGAGAAACTCCATTTTCATGAGGGTAATAATAATAATAATAATAATTTCTTACCCACCCCTCTGAACGAGCAATCGGGGTGGGGTACAACATGTTAAAAACATATGCAGTTAAAATCCTCCAACATTCCCACCTCCCTTCCCCTAAAACAGTATTAAACTAATCATAATTAAAACAATCAAGATTTAAAATACATATTTCTTCAAGTCCCATTTAGGTGGCCGGATGGGGACGGGGGGCTGTCCGGGAAGGCCTGCCGGAAGAGATGTGCCTTGGTCGCTTTTTAAAAGCCTTCCAAGGTTGTAATAAGATGCATCTCATCCGGGTGTCTGGAATGGGTCCCCCATGAAAAAGGAAGGGTGACCGTAAAAAAAAAATTTTTTTTGCTCCTTTTAGAGATACTTTGAAAGTTTCCTCTTAAATGCATCCAGCCTCTTATGATTTCTATTTTGGTGGCTAAGCTTATAAATCTGTCCCCACCCCCCTTTAAACATACTGGGGGTGCTGATAATGCAAGATTATATGTTCTTCCCCTTTTGCATTTCATGCATGCTCAGTAAGGGATTCTGGGGGCAGCTGCTCTTTACCTTTCCTATTGTAGATAGGCAAATACAACTAAAGTAGTATTGGTTAGAGTAAAATCCTGATTTCCCCCACACGCTTCATTGCAGTTTACTCCACACATACTACTGCACCCTGATACTGAAAATGTGATTCCCCAGTCCTTCTTCACCATGTTCCCAATGCTGATGCTGCTACAAACCTTCTAACTGGGTTACTCACCATAAAAAGCCTTCTTTTTCAGAGGCTTGGTTAACTTTGATAAGCCTGTATTGCCTCAATCACAATAAGCATCCTTGTAAGAGTCAAGAATATTATGTACACAATTAAGAAAGCACTGAAACTTTACCTTCCTTACCACACATTCAGTGCCACGATACACTACAAATCTCAGGACTCCATAGGATGGAGTCATGACAGTTAAAGGAGTGTCAAACTGCATTGATTTTTCAGTGTGGCAGCAACTCTAGTTACCCAACCTTGGTAGACTCCTCTGACAATATTTCTGACTACTACTTGCTGTTATTTCTGATCTGGTGGGATCCTTCTCTGTTCAGCTGACTTCGGCTTATTTTCTGCCTACCCCATTTGCCTGATCCTCCTAAGTATTATGCTGCTATAGACTCTATGTACTAACCTAGGTCTGGCTTTGACTCCATCTATTTCTTATTACCTGTTGCTGGTCTGGTGAATTTTTAGCTTTGCTGAGAATTTGTAGTCAACATGCATGGTTTTCCTGGGCTATGAGTAGACTATACAGTCTTTGATTCTACCAAGACAACAACAACAACCTGTCCCCCCCAAAATCAAAATAGGTGTCATGTCTCTAGTATCAAAGCTAGTGAAAGATCCTGTGTTGATAGATTAGAAGATGCTGTTTTGAGACTAGGACATGGAGCAGTAGATTCAAACCAGAGGAAAAGAGATTCCACCTAAACATTATGAAGAACTTTCTGATGGCAAGAGCTGTTCAGCAGCGGACTGCTAATATGCTGCCTTGCAGTGTAGTGGAATCTCGTTCTTTGGATATTTTTAAACAGATTCACCCACTTTGGGGAGTTGAGGAGGCCCTTCAGAGCCAGACTTTGGGCCAAAAGGACTCACCCTTACCTTCCTGCCCAGGGTGGCTTCACGCACATGTAAAGCCACGAGGAGGAAGAGAGAGGCCCAAGGCACTTCTTTCTCACAGCCTAGCATGGCTTTATATACATGTAAAGCTGTGCAGAGCAGGAAAGAAGGGGTGTACTGGGACTCTCCCTAACTGCCATGTGCTGTGGCGCATGGCAGGGAGGTGTGAGGATGGGCACTCAGCTGGGTTTCACCCCTCTTCAGGGGTGTCACCCAGTGTGATCCACACATCCTGCACCTCCCAGTGATGCTACCATGGATGGCTATCTGTCAGGAGTTCTTTGTGTATTCCTGCATAGTAGATGGTTAGGCTGGATGGCCCTTGTGGTCTCTTCCAGCTCTATAATTCTATTAAAAAAAACCCTCAAACACCCCATGGGATTTTTTTTTTGTATGGCTTTATATACTTCTAAATTCTGCTGACAAAAAAAGCATAACCAACAATTATCAGTTGCATTTTGATAACCCTTGAAGGCAACCAGCCTAAGAGACAACCTTTGTTACTGCTGAGGAGAAATGATTCAGGCAAGGCAATGTGAGTTTAGTTTATTTTCAATATGCTGTTAGAGTTCCAGCATACCCAGCGTCAAATACCTCCCCTAGGAAGAATAACATTCTTTCTGCCTACGTCAAATAATAAGGAAAAATAACAAGTGAGTTCCTGAACCTTAAATATCAGGTCATAAAATTCAGAGGGGCATGGGGGGAGGGGGTACAGCTTTCACTGAAATTGAAGGAAACTACCCAGTTTTGCAGAGTGGAAGCTTGAGTGTGGCTATGTTTATTTGTACAATATGCTATATATGGCAAGAAACATGTAATAGGAGGCACTGAAAATAATCAGGACTGTAAATGTTAGTAAACCTCCTACATTCCCAGAAATCATAGAACTGGCTTTAGTTTTTAAAGGACTGTTTGCTTCATCCTGAAGCCTTCAATAAGGAGGAAACCACTTCTCATAGAGAAAAGACATTTTAAAATGTGTTCAGCAGGCTAACCATTTCACCTTCACTAGACATTGTATTTTTCAAAAGCAATCTGGCATCGTGAATGGGAATCTCAACTTAATATGTACATTCTATACCAAATATCTAGAAGAGACGATGAAACATAAAAGCAATAGAATGTGTGAATATGTATAAAGGGTAAATTGAAAGCATGCCCCTTCCTACTAGCTGAGTCTCAGGAAATGTGCTTCTTGAAAGAATCCTATAAAATGCCCATAGGTCAGATTTTGCAGGTTACATCATTACACTTAATGGACACCAAGATTTTTATCTTGTGACTTTCTGGGAGATATTTTGGGTAGCAGCTAGAATTTGTGCAGTATACATTTTCATATATGAGAGACTCCACTGCAGGGTAATTTAAACTGAAGGAAAACCAGCCTTTAATTAATCGTTCTCTTTCATTTTATATATCCTCATAGATACAAGTGGGTCCTGAGCATGAAAGTTAGAATTGTACAAGCCATTGTTTTCGCTGTTACCAGCTACGGTTGCTAAAGCTGGAGAGTGAGGAAAGCAGATAGGAGAAAAATCCATTCATTTGAGATGATGTGCTGGAGAAGAGTGCTGAGGATACCATAGACAGCCAAAAAGACAAACAAATGGATCCTAGAACAGATCAAGTCTGAAATCTCCCTGGAAGCCAAGATGATAAAGTTGAGGTTGTCGTACTTTGGTCATGTCATGAGAAGGAATGACTCATTGGAAAGAAAATAATGCTAGAAAAGGTGCAGGGATGGAATGTGGACATGAGAATGGAAGAGACAAGGGGGCTCAGACTATGATGGAGGCTAATTCCTTCCCCTCTCCCAATAATGCAGAATTGGTCTACCAAGACTCCTATGTAGTTGAGACCCCAGAGGAAATGTTGATTAAAATTGTATTATATGATTGTTATTTTGCTGTTGTTTTCATGATACCCAGATTGTTACCATTTTCAGTTGGATGATGATGATGATATGATAATGATTTTAAATGCAACAAATATTTTCATTGGTTTGTAAAACATATCAGCAAAAGTCAAAATTAATAATAACCTTTCTGACAATGTTGAGCCCCTCCCTTTAAACAATTCCAGAGTCCCTGAATAGAGCCAACAAATCAATGAGATTTACATAAGCTTTGACTTACCATTCAGCAATTGAGTCAATGGATCTACTCTGACTGGGACCAGCAATTGGATATAGGCCAGCATTCCTGAAAGCAAGCTCAGTGAGATGTGATCTGAAACTCACAGCCAAGATGGGTAGGTAACAGCATTGCTATTGATCTATAAAATACAGCTGTTTGAAAATAACAGGCAGTCTAGTGCATGAAGATAAATACCTCTGTATCAACTCCCTGGGAGAAACATGGAGTTTCAAAGTGAATGAAATGTTCTTTCATATTTTGGGACTCTCCAAGATGGAAGGAGAACTGGTGAAAGGGGTCATGAGAACACAATGGACAATGACTTTTAAAGGCAAATACCTTACTGCAGTGGTTTTCAAACCTTTTGCCCTCGTGACTCCCTTTACATCTACATGCAGACATCACATTCCCTCCACTTGATGTAATACACAAATAAAAAATATTTTGTTTGCTTAATGTGTGCATTTTCATTTAGATATTCATGTCTATTCATATATTAACATTTTATAAGGAAATTGCATTATTCAAAATAGAACATACTTAAATAAATCCAATACTTAACACATTTGTCAATTTTACACATTAAAAAAGTTTGGGAAGAGGAGGGAGAGGAGGAGAAAGAGAGAGAATCAGGCCCTCCAAGTGTCATGCTCCCTTTGAGCAAATCTCATGCCTTCTCTAGGGCCCCTGCTTTGACAACTACTGCCTTACAAAAACATTTTGCTTTGTATAGTCATTCCTCCATATCCAAGTACTTTTTATCCATCGAGTCAAGCATTTATGGCTTGAAAATATTTTTAAAATACATAAATTCCAAAAACCTAACCTTGATTTTACCATTTTATGTAAGGGACATCATTTTACCATGCCATTGTATTTAATGGGACTTGAGCATATATAGATTTTGGTGTCTATGGGGGTCCCAGAACCAAACTACAGTGAATACCATTGTACTGAAATATTTGTAAGGCTGTCAATAACAGTGGCATTTGAATTCCATCTAGAAATATTCAGGCATGTATTTACGGGGCAAGGGACTCTGCATTGGACAATCAGGACAACCTTAGAGGTGGATGAAGTGGGGAGTTGCCATGAACTTCAGGATGAAGGGGACACTGAGACCATCACTTGGTGATTCCGTGTTTGGTGATCATATAATCTACAGTGAGCTAGAGAGAAAACCAATTCAACAACCCCTGCTAAAGCACCATCATTAACACCCACTCCCCTACAGCACCCCAGGTTTTACAGGTTATTTGGTTATTTATTCAACATGGTCTCACACATCAATAATGAATGGTCCAGAATCACCACTTCATCTTGAAAATAACAGGGCTACAAATTATTTTTAATTTTCCCTTGAAATGTTTAACTCTATCCATTAGGGGCTTATTTCCAGATAAGAAGCCGTAGGGTTTTAGCCTAAACCAGGTCAATTTACTTAGGAATATCTTTGGCCCAAATGTTTTAAGCTGGGGTTAGCAATTGCAATGGGTCCAAGGGCCAGTTATTGAGCTTTGGAGCTGGGGGGAGGAGCTAAAATAGAAACAATAATAGCAACAAACAACAATAACTGATGGTACCTGGAAGTTCAGTTCTGGGTTTTCAAAAATGCATATTTTTAATGATGGCATAGATACCCTCAAGGCACCAGATCCCATTTGGTCAAATCTGGTTAGTACTTGGATGGGAAAACAGCAATGAATACCAGGCTGCATTTCAGAGGTAGGAATGGCAAAGCAACCTCCGAGGATGCCTTGCCTAAGAAAACCCGGTGAAATTTATGGGGTCACCATAGGTTGACAGATGATTTGAAGGCATACACACATGCATGCACACTCACAGTTTTAATGGTGAACAGTACAGAGGGCCCTGCAATTTAATTAAAAAGCAAATTGCTAAAAGAGAAATTAAGCCTTTTTGTGGCCAGAAAAGTAGTGGTCTGGGGAGTCTGGAGAGCTTGAGGGCCACAGAAAGAATCCTGGAAGATGCATTTAGCCCTGGAGCCACAGTTTCCCCACTCCTACATTAAGCAACAGCAAACAACAGTCAAGTTCTCCAGTCAGTATTACATTAGAGATTTACCAAATCTCCATTACCAGATTTCCTGCCTTAATTCCATATGGGGTGGGGTGGGGTGGGGAGGACAAGAAGATTTTGAAATCCTCTCTAGTCACTTCCAATAAAAGATGCAAGAAGTGAATCAAGATCTGTTCATTTTAACCATTCAGAGTGCTGGCAAATTGATCCATGTGTTCTTCCTGTCATTGGAACATATAAGCTATAAATAGCACACACATTCTAAGCCTAGTAAAATGGAAACAAAGCCAGATTTTGAAAGATCAGCAAGAAGTAATGGGCCGTACTTGCTGATTCCATTGGACTTTTACTGGCATATGATGGACATCTGCCAGTATCGTGTGTTTTTTTTAAAAAAATATTATTTTATAACCCAGCTGTTTGCAGTGATTCATTTCCTTAGATTTCCCAGATGAGCCATTTGAAACCAGAGCAACTCCTTTGAAAGCATTAGACACTAGTCTTATTACTGAAATGGTTTCTTACTTCCAAGCTTTTAGAACTGAATATGTTGGGCAAATTCCCCCTCCCCACTTCAAAACCCTATGGTTAAGTAACAAATATTTCCCCTAACAGCAGAAACAGAACTCTGAATAGACAGATGTCTGAAGTACACAATGGAATATATGGCTAGGACACCAAGCCTGTAGCCTTGGGGCTCCTTCGCATGTTGTCTTTCAAAAGCCACATTTCTCTCCGAAGTACACTCAGCAGCCAGTTAGGCATTCTGTGCTGTAATGCATCATACACATTTGAAAACAGCAAATGATGCATTTTCAGTGTATACAAAACAGGTGCACTCTTATGTCTGCACTGAACCAAGTATAGCCTGATCCCCATAGCTGTGGGATTGGTAACCAAGGTTTCACTTCTCGATGTCAGGGAAAAAAGGTCTCTCTGGGCATCGGGAGATCCTTCAGGATGACTCTGTGCTAAACATCCAGCAGAAATATAGTGTTTGCCATTATCCACAGTTCTTGCTATCTGCTGTAAGTCTGGGAATTTAAACTTCATGGATATGAGGTTGGACTGTACATGATTTTTATGAAGAGGAAAAAAATCTTCTCCTTTGGCAAGTGTTCTGCCATTGCAATTAAAAGGTGTGTGTTAAGAATTATAGCAATTTTTCCTGAGGACAACTTCATTTCTTCTCAGTATTGGCAGCACTATCATTCTGAAGCTTTCATGATCATACCTGGAGGGCTCTCTCAGTGGCTACTCCATGGAACTTCCTCCTACAAGAAGCTAGGATTCTCTTTTCTCTGCTGTCCTTGTGTTGTTCATTGTTGTGTGCCTTCAAGTCATTCCTGGCATGTGGTGACCCTAGGTGACTCTACCACGAGGTTTTCTGGGTGAGATTTGTTCAAAGATGATTTATCATTGCTGTCCTCTAAGGCTGAAAGGGCATGACTTGCCCAAGGTCACCTAGCGGGTTTCCATGGCTGAATGGGGATTTGAACTCTGGTCTCTCAGAGTCCTAATCCAATATTCAAGCCACTACTTCTGCCAGCAAGCAAGATTTTAACTTAAATTAAAAAAAACAAAACAAAACACAAGGCATAAATATCTGCATGCAGACCTATGGTAGACAGAGCTGTATATCTTCTCACCTGACTTACTTTGAAGCCCCTAAAGCTGTCCTATATTGCCATTTCATGCTTCATGGCAAGCAGGCAGGACTAAAGGAGTATCTGGTTATGTGCCCTCTAGCCAGATGCACAATTATTACAGCAATAGTGAGACCCCTGAAATACCCTGACGATCTCAGTGCTGATGACATTGTTGATTGTCTGGCTACAGGGAAGTAGCCAAATGCTTCTCCAATGCTGCCTGTTTGCTGCAAAGCACAAAAGGTCTGTATGGGTGACTTCTGGGACTTTGCAGCCAAGGAGAAAGAGGGACTTCAGGCACTGTGAAGGGAGGGAGGGAATACCAACCCTCACAGCACCTGAAAAAGGATATCTGCATGCATTTATGTATCTCTAACATAAATTCTGAGTGTTGAGTCGTTTGGTCTTGTAAATGTGCACTGTATTTTTATCTTTATTGTTTTGTCTATAAATGATTTAATACTGTTCTAAATCGATGATGTTTCGATAGGAGAGTTTAACTTTTTTTAAAAACTTTATTATCAGGTATTTGGTTATATTTCATTTTAATCTTGTTGCAATATCCTATATAAGGAGAAATATGAGATATAAATTAAATCATGAAGTGAAATAAATAATACCCCCCCCCCCGCAAGATTCCTGACTGAATGGGTTTGGCCCGAAGAAATTGAGCTGATTGCTGCCTCTTCCTGGGACTGGTCGCCTGATCAAACCCAGTCAATCAGCTGCCATCCCTCTAGCATGAACATTTGGGAAAGCCATATACTGTAAAATATGCATGAGGAAATTTTTGTTTTCCACGTATCTAGGACTTCAGTTTCCATGAGTCCCACCAAGTATGACAACAGTAAAGGACTGTGGGATCTGCTGTATTCAAGACATCTGGAAGGACAAGGATTATTGTCCTTAGTATTAAACACTGAGCTTACAGAATAATACTTGGTAAAAAAAGGCCTCCTTACAGATAGGTTCAGAATACAATGAGGTGAGCAGTTCCCTTTGCTAGAGTGACCTCCACACAAGGCTATATGAGAAGTGAATAGCCTTGATGATTTCACAATGCTGTTCTTCTCACTTTTTGTAACATGAAGGTAAAGGCTGAATTTTCACCTAGCAGGCTTAATGATGAGGCAGAAGTATGGTTGAATTTAGTGAGAGGATTTGGTGGAAGATTCTTCAGGGGCTCATAAAAATGCAAAGAAGTGATCTAAGCTGAATAAGATTATACTGCAACACCATTTGAATCAAATGAATATTTCATCTGATACCTACCATAAACTCTCATGGCTGTCTGGCCAGTTTCTAGAGATAGCCAGGGCTGATGTCAAGGGACTCAGCTGTGTTACCTTTTTTCCTTCTTTCTCTGTAATAACATTATTTGTCAATTATTATTGACATCAATTTTTTTAAAAAAATGGAATATCAAAGAAATATAATAAAGATACACAAAATTCTATTTTAGGAACACACACACACACACGTTTAACTGTGAGAGAAAGTAGGACTAAAATCCAGGTGAGAGAAAGAGAGCCACAATGAGCAAAGGGATGCAATAGAGCCAGAAAGTAGGAGGAAGAAAAGGAGTGGACAGGCATGTAGCAACAAAGTAAGCCATTGGTAAAATGCAAAACCTCCAGTGACAGTCACAATGGCTGGAAACAGCTCCCTGGAGAAAGATGAGAACATGTAGGAGATCTCACAATTCTCCTCTGCCTCCAAGAGCAGCTCCTGAAGATCTCCTAGCTAGTCAGGATTGGTCACCAAAGAACACATAAGATTGAGATGGGGCAGCCTCTCTGTGTGGGTCAAACTGTAAAGTCAGGCAGCTGGTCTTGGGGGGAGGGTGGTGTTTCAGGGTAGGGCTAAATTGTATGATTCCCCCCTCCATGTACATGTGGTATTTTGAGAAATCCACCAAGTTACCAACCTCTTCTCTGATAAATTTCATTGAGAACCATACCAGCTCTACGAAGCCCTGGAGACAGCTACAGCCTTAAGTCCAAATAAAGTCCAAACCCATCCTTCTCCAGATTCCATTCGATGGAGTTTATCAGACGGGAGGAATTTCTCTCTATTTCGAATGGAGCCAATTCAAATTCACATAAATTCGCTAGTTCAGAATGACTTCCCATTGCCCGAAAATGACTTCCCATTGCCCGAAATTGCTTGAGATACTCGAATACACAATAACATAAAACCCATGATTGCATTCGGAATGACTTCCCTTTTACCTGAAATTGTGTGAGATACTCTAATATGCAATAACTTGAAACCCCATGATTACGTTTGGATTGCTATTGGATTATACTTCCAATTTCCATCATCTGATAACGTCCGATGAGAATTACCAGGAAAATATGGAGAAGACTTGTAACTATTACAATGAACGGTAATGTTGATCTGAGTGATTCAGCTTCTGTTACAAACACAAAAGTTGGGAAAGTTAGCTTGCAGTGTTGGAGTTAGCTATGTTTCCTGGGCACCAACAAGTTCAGACCCCCCCCCCCCCATATACATCCACAACATGATGGTGTGGGGGAATTTGTATGAGAGGCAGAAACTCAACTGACACAACTTCCCCACCAACAAAAATCTATTCTGATAAATATTACATCTTTTGGTTTTCCTCCCTGTGCAGAAATGTCTGTGTATATATTATTTCTATTTAATAGACAAATATAAGGTATACACACCAACAAACACACACACAAACACAGTATCCTAAAATTATATAACAGAACAATATAATCTAATACCAATAACGATTGAAAATCACAGCCATACAAAAACTTTGTAAACATATAGGTGATAAAAATATGCTAAAAACATATCTGGCAAAATATATTTTAAAAGAAACAAGCAGCTAAAAATAAAACCATAAAATAACAGAGGCATTAAATCCCCTGCTCCCAGTCTCCCTGATAATTATGAATAGATCTTCTCAGAGTCTAATGATGCAAATATATGTCCGGTGAAACCTGGAAAAACAAACTTATCAAAATAAACAGCTTTCATTCAGGCCAAATTTCAACAGTGTTAAAGCTTCTTGCGGGGGGAAAGGAAGGAAAGACATAATTGCAGACTAAAAGCAGTAATATGAATTCAACTTTTAATATATTCTAATTTGTACAGCCACGTGTTCTGCTCTGGAGAAGATGATCCCTTGGTTCAAAGCAACCTCTATCTGAAGGGCTCTTCAGTCTCAATCTCATTGAAAGATAAAGAAGTGGGGAGACTCTCTAATTGAAACTGTGATTTTTAAATAAAATTTTGAGGACCTTCTTGGTGGTATTAATATGATTATTTTTAAACGACAGACAGGCAACTCACAGTTTACAGGCTCCATGTGTCCCTAGAGGCCATTTTCATGAATATGTTCAGGCAAAGAAGTTGCTGGTGCTTCTTGTCTCCTCCAGCCCCATGTGGCCACAAAGGATTTGGGGAGGAGGGCCTGCAAAGATAGGTCTATTGTCACAGTATCTGTAACTTTTTCCCCTCTGGTGCAGCACCTCCTCCTCCTTTTCCACCTGAGGCCCTTTCACAACACACAATTATAGGACTATGATTCCCCTTTAACCGACATGGCAGCATCCTGCAGAATCCAAGGGTTGTAGTTTAGGGAAACACTAAAATTCTCCGGCTGAGAATTCAAAATCCACCCTCCCTGTACTGCAAATCCCAGGATTCCATAGCTTGTTGCCATTGCAGTTAAGTGGAATATAGCACCATAGTTGCCTAGTATGAAAGGGCCCCAGCATAGTTATACCAGCTAACACAGTGGCAATAGCCACGTTAGTAGTATAAATGAGTTTCTAGCCCTAGATGTTTGGAACTCATCGAGGAAAAAAGGAGGCAAGTGATATATAATATAGGTCAGGGATAGGTTGCCTCACGATACCAAAGTGAGCAACAGTATTCAATCCTGTTTGTTAAGTAATGGCTAGAATTTTGAATAAGGCAAGAGTGATGGATCCGACAACTTGATAAAAACATTGAACTACAAGAGACACAGATGCCCAAACTGGATCTTCTACAACAGCCTTCCCCAAACAGATATGACACAAATACATTGCACTAAAACTCTCATCATCCCCACCAACACTGCCAATGACTGCACTAGCTATGAATGACTGGAGTTTTAGTTCAGTTCATTTATATGATACGAAGTTGAAGAAAGCTGTTCCAGAATTAGGTTTTAATTCCAAATACCCTCATTATCATTCTGCTGATTGTTAGCTAGATGGATGCATTGTCATTACACTTTTTTTTTTTTGCTAAAATGTAATTTAGCCCAAGGCATGTTAACAGATTGCTCATATAAATATGAAAAATCAGTAGAATATAGATAGGGAAGTATAAATATTCAATTTCAGAGCTTTCGCTCTCCTCCTTCACTGGCCTGTAATCCATTTAAACTATGCAAAACTGAGCTTAATCTCAAATGTTCTCGAAGGGCGTGAGAGGGTGAAAAGTCGCCTAGAGCAAAAATCTAGTTGCCTTGTCCCAGTAGGCAATAAGATCTCATTATTTCAGTGTTACAAGTAATAAAATGCAGAGCTCTGCATGCTGAACTTCACAGGCACATGGGAACGTAATACAATATCCACTATTTTATATTTCTTAAATACGTGTGTGTGTGTGTGTGTGAAAAGAATTTGGGTACAAATACTCAAATAAATAAAAAATAAATAAAAAAGAAGACATTGAAGCCAAAAACTATCTTCCTCTTTCACATTCTCTTCTCCCCCATTCTTTTTCTCAAATAAAAATGAAAAGTAATTTTTACTTAGGAGATATTGCTGCAAAAAGAAATGAGCAAACTGAGTGATGTAAAGAATATTCTCCAAAATTCGAAAAACTGAAGAAATATCTGTTATTCGAAGATTTTGTAAGCTTTTTAAAGAGAATAAATTATCAGCATTTCTCGATCAAGGAGAAGAATTTTGATTTTTAATAATTTCCAAATGAAGTGAAGGGACGGGACTTCTCAGCTCACTATTCTTCAGCCAGGATTTGAGTATTTTGCATAAGCAAAGCTACCATTCATACTGAGTTTTACCAGAGGCTATTTCCTTTGTTAGGGTGATATATTTCCCCCCTCTTTGCCCACAGCTTTGCTTTTAAAAAACAAATGAGAACAAAAGGAGAGGTGGTGGATACTTTCAGACCATTAAAATTATCACAGAAGAGAAGAAGGGGGTGGGAGGAATTTCCAAGGGTCACCCCATCCAACACACAGTCTCTCACTCATGGTTATTCTGAACTCTCCTTGTCCTTGCCAAAAATTTAAAAATAAAAATGCACGAAGGGTTTCCTTTAGCATCACTCATGGATATGAATTCTCCTTGCCAAACAGGTTTAAAGAACATTCCTCTCCTTGAAAAAATATGAGGGAACACACACAAATATACTTTGAATCCCCAACCAGAAATGGTAGAGTTGGGGGGATCCTCAAAGACCATCCAGTCCAACCTCCTTCTGTTATGAAGGCATATATAGGATCCTAGAGGACATGTAGTATGACCCCTGTTCAACATCAGCAAATGCCACTCAGCCTGCATCCACACTGGAGAAATAACCAGTTTTGGCACTGCTTTAACTCTTTCTGGCTCAAGGCTATGTAATTCTGGGAGCTGGAGTTTGGTGGTGGGGCCCAGAGCTCAAGGCTTAACGTCCTCTATTTTACCAGGGTGACCAGATGTCATCCTTTGTCCAGGTGGACACGTCCTACATTTCTGCCCACGAGGAATTTCAAAATGTCCTGGTGTGTTCAGAGAGTTTGCCTTTGGTTACTTGGGTGTATGTGTGCGCGCGAGATTATGTGTTTTCTTGAGATGTTTGTTCAGAGAGGGTTTGACTTTGCCATCCTCTGAGGTTGAGAGAGTGTGACTTGCCTGAGGTTTTTTAAAAAAGGTTTGTTCAGATAGGGTTTGCCTTTGCCTTATTTTGAGGCTGAGAGTGTGTGACCTGCCAAAAGGTTTTCTCGGAAGATTTGTTCAGAGGGGATTTGCCTTCACCTTCCCTTAAGGCTGAGAGCGTGTGACAAGCCCAGTGGGTTTTTTATGCCCAAAGAAGTGATCGAACCTTGGTTCTCCTCCACCGCTGCCTCCTGCCACACTTCCTCAGATCAGTTGGCAGCATGAGCTGTTTCCTCAGATGCATTAAGTCTCAGAGGTGCTCCAAAATCTCTGTCCTTGAATTCTATTATTATTACTATTAACTGAAAGAAAGAAGTTGGCAGCATGAGCTGCTTCCTCAGATGCATTTAGTCTCAGAGGTGCTCCAAAATCTCTGCCCTTGAATTCTATCATCATCATCATCATCATCATCATCATCATCATCTGAAAGAAAGAAAGAAGTTGGCAGCATTAGCTGCTACCTCAGATGATATCCTGCATTGACAAATATAGCTACAATGATGGAGCTCTGCAATTTTAACTATGCCCCATGATCCAAATGCCCCAACCCACTTTAGAAGGCAGTTTGTGGCACTTGAGAGAGGGGTGTTGAACAATTAACTTGCCAGTGAGGCATAGCAATGAAAGAGTCCTGTTGCAACTTGGTTTCATACCTTGCCTTGCTGCCAGAAAGGAAGTGGAAGCACTTTGCTCTCCAGCAGATTTGAACACCTTCACCCCGTGCAGCTGCTTTTTGGCCCGTCTTTATAGGGTCACAGTATCTACCATGCAGATTTTAAAAATAAAACTGTCAACTGCCTTCCTTTCCATATAAGAAACTTGCCAATTTTGGAAAAATCTGCTAAAAGACACGAATTGAAGCAAATTATCCCAAATCTCTATGTGGAGAAACACAGGCAGAATAGAATATTCAGGGCAGCCAATGCTCTCACGAGTGAGTATAAAAGGAAGCAGAGACAATGATTTTGGAGGTGTGTGTCAGAGCCTACAGAAGCAAGAGGTTGTTTTAGAACTGCCAGGGGGGTGCAGTTAGGATTAAGGGGTTCAGTCTGGATGGGATTCAGCTTCCCAGACCAGGAGGGACAGAAGTCCAGTATTAAAGAGTATGTTAGTATCCTGTGAGATTTACAACTAGGAAGACTGGGAAATATTAGAAACTGCTTGAGGAGCAGATTCATAAAAAAGGAGCTAAACTGAGAAGCTAAGCTGTATTTATTGTTAGTGTAACAAATATGCTGAGGCATTAACCACTAAGGAAGCTGGGTATAGGTTCCGTGTGAACCAAAACAGGGAAGGAACATACACATAGTCAAGTGAGAAAAATAGTAAATTTATAACAACTGAAATACGTAACTTGTACGCTGTAATGTAAACTTGACTACTATCCACTATGAAAGATACAGTAATAAGTTCTGAATGTAAATAAAGTTATTTTCTTTATGTTCAATAAGGAGTTGGCTGAATTTAACAGATAACAACAAACACGCTACCAAGTATATTAATGTGCTACCAAAATAATAAGAACAACTATTAATGACGTCATTTCAGTTAGATGGTAAGATAGCCTCCCCACAAGATTTGGTGGCATCTGGTAAGGATTGCTGTCACATATTAATCGCTGACAAGCAGTGGGATCCAAAAGATCCATTGTGCTGACATCAAAGAAGGAGATCCAGTGAAGTGTGGGTTTCCACACCCTAGTTTTGAGGACCCATAGGACAAATGAAGGGAGAAGAGGAGTTAGGTCATAACACTGGTCTCCTATCTTATCGTTCTGTACACTGGTGACCCAACCACTTGACCTACACACAATCACATAATGTCTGCAAAGGGACACTTAGGGGCAGTACAGACAGACAGCTGGAAGCTGCTCCTTCCTGCCCTGGATTGGTGCTGCACCAGCCCCATGGAGCAGCACCAATCCACTCCCTCTCGGGAGCTCTAGGCAGCTTCCTGGAAGGGGTGCCACAGGCACACTTGCATGCCATGATGATGCCCCTTCTGTCCAGTGCTGTTTGGATGCTGCGCTTGGTGCACCTCATCATGGCATGCACCATGTGGACAGGCACACGCCGTGATGGTAGCCAGGTGGTGAAACTAGGGCTAGGAGCATCTGGACGCTCAGCCCTAGTACGTGGTCAGGCCGGCACAAAGTGCTGGTCTGTTCTGCCTCTTACTTGGGTACAAATCTGTGTGTACATGTACTATATGATATATGCTGACACATATAGAGCTAGAAACAGTGACATCAGTACATGTGGTGTCAAGGTGAGCCCAGCAGCATGTTTCCAATATACTTGCCCAAAATGAAGTCCAAACAAGTTTCTTCCTTTCCTTATTCTATAACTTTTTTTTTTTACAGTGGTGTGGTTATGCTCTTGTCCAAACCCAAAACTCCTTGCCTGTGGGATTAATTCAAACTATACACGTAACTGCTCTCATCCATTTTGGTCTAGTTCTCTGTCAAACGTTCATAAGTCATGCTGTTAAAATACATACTAAAGACCCTGAAGGTTACATGTTGGATTTGTTTTACCATAATATCAAGCCTCTGGAAAATTTTCAAGGCCATTCTTTTTTTCCTTCAACAAATATGATTATGAACATCACTGAAGCATAGTATATGTATATAAACAGAAATTGAATATGTAGGTAAAACTCCAAAGCCCAATTCCCTGACATTTTTAATCTATACTTGGTCATTAAAAATTGGAATACTGAGGCTTTCAATAAAATCAACTGCCTTTCATGAACAGCAACACGTTCAAATTGTTTATAGGAATGTCAAACCTGAATTTGAATCATGGTTGTACTTCAAAACAAAATAAAACCTCACCTGGAAAGTGAATTCTGATCAAATGCTCACAATAGGCACTGACTGCTACCACATGTTCAATGTGCAAGTCAATCGTAAACCTCTCCTTAAGGTAGCACACACATTTCTGATTGATTCTGGAATCATAGTCAGTGATTTATGTCTGTGCTCAATTAAATCTAGATAGATCCAGACCAAGTATGTTGTGATCTAGACCATTAACCTGAATCAAGTTTCAGAAATCTGGATCCTGTCCAATTAACTTGTATTGAGAAATCCATCTATAAAATTTTCCTATTGTAAAGCACATCTGCATAAAATCTGGAGACATGGTAGATCATAAAAAGGGGATTATACCCAAGGATTAACTGCTAACCGTTAACCCCAAGGGTTTTTTTTTTGTTGTTTTTTTGCCAGTACAGCTGGAATAAAAGCAATATTACCAAAAATCCAGTTGGTGAGATCCACCTGTTTTCATTTAAAGCATTTGATGTTATAAACTAGTGGTGGAAACCCATGGCTCCACACTGTTTACACAAAATATTGTTTGAAATTGTTTGCCTATGGCGCTTGTGAATGTGAGGCATAAGAGATGCTACTGCCATCACCAGGGTGTCCTTGCTGATGGGTGGTGTCCTTGCTGACTGGTTACTTTGACTTTTCTTCTCCTCCTTCCCTTATCAAAATGCTTTGTACTACCTTTAAGGTGCTGCAGCAGCTCTCCATCCATCCATCCATCCATCCATATCCCAATTGTGACTATATGAAGGTCATGCATTAAGGGGCAACAGATTGGGCAACATCTCGAAGGAAGACACAATCCTTCAAATAGTCTGTGCTCTCTTGAGCCATATAGGGCTTTATAGGTAAACCAGCACCTCTGAATTTTGCCCAGAAACATACCAGCATCAAGTGGAGCTGTTGCAACAAGGGAGTTGTGTGCTCCCAGTAGCCAGCCTCAGATAATAATCTAGCTGCAGTTCTTTGGACCAGTTGAGAGATACAAAGCAGAGTGCATTGCTGTAATCCCATCAGGATGTAACTAAGGCATGTGTCACCACAGCAAAGTCAGACATCCCAAGGAACAGGAACAGCTGTCACATTAGCTTTAACTGTGCGAATTCATTCCTGGCTATCACAAAAAACCTAAGAATCCAGGGTCGGGGCTGAATCCAGAAGCTTTCGGATGTAGTATTTTTTATCCCAATTCATCCTCTGCCTATAGTAAAGGGAGATAGCAATTCTGGGATCTTTTCTCACCATAAAAAGTTCCCAGACAATGCTCTGCCTTGTTTGTAGCTACTTAGACCAAATGCCCTCTATCTAACACCTAAAAGCAACAACAACAACAACAACAGCAACAACAACAGTTAATTGGATTGGGGGGAAGAATATGTTTTGCTATCTAAAATACACAGAAACTCATTAAACAAACAAATTAACAAGAAAGACAAGATTAAGCTAGGCTATTCAACAAGATAAATGGAACTAAATGACTCAGCTACACCAAAAAAGCAGATACCCCTTACCACAACGTTTTTGTGGTCTGTTACTGACATAAAGTGAGGAAGAAATGGATGAGGAAATTGGCTACATAGCTTGAACAGTCTCATGTAATTTCTCACCATAAGCATTGTGATTGGAGCATGTTGGTGAGACTCATGTGACAGATTACACATCAGAAGAATCAATGAGCAGAGTGTATTTCCCCTCCTTTCCTCTACATCACAACACCTTGGTGTCTAACTTTTATGGCCATGTTGGAGACAGACAATCTAGCTTTTTCCTACTCATATTTGACATGTGGATCTCCAGATTGATCTGAGGCACTATGCATTATGCCCTTCCATTCTGGAACTAAACTGGGCTAGTCTACTATCTTCTGGATCTGGTACAATTGGTCTAAATCAATCTAAAACTATTCACTTTGTTCTCTTGTATAGCTCTAATTTCTATGGTTGTCTGAAGATTGTTTTTGCAGCTCTGTTGTTCCTAAAAGTAACTTCAAATTTGTTCCTACATCACAGGTTGGTCTTCTAAAATGCAAAATATTCTTACAATAACAGAATATTTTAATAGCTAAACTGGATTCCATCTGCCTAAGAATTTGCTACAATAGTTCTGATACAATGGCTTTGATATACAGTTGTTTGATATCTCAGGAAAAGTTTTACAATGACAACTTAGAAAAGCATGCATCTAATCAAAGAAAATGTGTCATTTCATAGTGTCCAGTAATCAATGCTTCCTTACAACATTATGTCTAGGGAAACAGCATATGACAGCCACATGATCCAAAAAATGAATTCATTAGTATTGGTGGTATTAAAATGAATACCAGATGAATTAACAAAGGGCTGCATTTTTAATATAAAAATGCTGTACAAATGTTTGCATTGCGATCCCAGATATCACATAAAATCAACCAAATGTGCTAATTTAATTACATTCTTGTTCTCTTCACTTTCTAACAGACATCTATTAGTGCATTTCTGCTATATTACATCCAGCACCAGAACATTTAGCATTCGGATGTTCACAATTGTTTTCAGCTGTAAAATATGTTGTCGCTTGTCTCCTTAGACATCAGTTTTTGATTTTGGATATGAAACAATGAAGGTGATAATTTCCCCACAAAAGTATGCATTACTTTAGTTAGCTCACACAACTATGCTTCTGAACTCTGGAAAGAGAGGAAGAATATCTTAGTGAGGGACAACTGGGGGCATGTCTACATAGCCTAAATGAACCATTCCCCCATTTGTTCTCATAATGTCCTGTCTCCACCAACCAGGGCCAAGTGTGGACTGTCTTGGACTGTCTTCACAATGTGAGGCAATTCTATACGGAATCTAATCCATCCTTCCCTTAAACCAGATTTAAAAGATTTACCTTTCCAGATTTAATCCAGAGAATTCTGGATTGATACCAGGCAGCTCTTTACACACATGTTCAACTGTGTGGCCTTCTGCTGCTGGTGGTGCAAGTTGTTCCCTCTAAGGTAACAATAAGACAGCTGGCCATATGTCCAACCTCAGAGAATGCAATTTGTACCAGTAGCACCACCATTGGTCAGCACAGTGAGATGCATGTGTAGACAACTGCCTGGCATCACTCTGGAGGGCATAGACAATTGGGTGGTGGTGGTGTAATTCAGAGAAGCATCCTGGAGTATTCTGTTTGGTGTAGACCCACCTCGAGGGTGATTGTTATGTTACACCTGCTGT
Source organism: Urosaurus nigricauda (assembly GCA_034509955.1). NCBI lineage: Eukaryota > Metazoa > Chordata > Lepidosauria > Squamata > Phrynosomatidae > Urosaurus > Urosaurus nigricauda. The sequence continues at coordinate 77,507,351 of JAOEGL010000006.1, forward strand.
GTGTTTGCTGTTCCCATATGGTCAGATTCCTCCGTGCTCCATCAATATTTTAAACAGGAAAAACATACGAGATCATTGGGTGCCCTGGTTACTTCTCATACCAGCAACATCACCAGTCTTCATAACACAAAGATGATGAATGTCCTGTAATATCTGAAAGACCAAGAACCATTTATTGCACATTTAAAGAGGAAAGAAGAAATAATATGTTTGTGGTATTTGAATACTGAGTTGTATTTGGATAGATTGATTTGACAGAAGTGAAAATATAGATTAAGTAAATATACTGATAGATTATATAGTTTGAGTAAATATAGATTAAGTAAAAATGAAGTAGTACAGTGGTCCCCCGGGTTACGAAGGTAATCCGTTCCGGATTACCTTTCGTAACCCGGAAATCTTCGTTTCCCGGGGGACCGCTTTAAGGGACGGACTGCGCGGCCGATTTAAAGAGGCCACGCGGTTTTTCCCTTTCTTAACTCGGGGTTTTGTTCGGATCCCGGGGGTATTTTGGCGGTCCCGGCGGTTTCGGCTCCCGGGGATTTAGTTCCCCGGGGGCTTCGTATCCCGGGGGACCACTGTAACTGTAATTTCTGTATGACTTGGGGATGGGAGGCTAGTCTTCGTTTAGTTTTGTTTCTGTAGCAGTGTCTTTGTATTTGTTTGTATGATATGGTACTTGTGGTTAATTTGTTTATGCACCAGGTGAATGCTCACATGTATGTATGTATAAGTTATGTTTTATCAAAATAAAATATATGAAAAAGAGTGTGTTTTCAACAAACAAACTGTTCGCCTCACAAAATTCAATCAGTCAGTTTGCTGCTTCATTTTTTGGTCTTAGGCCAAATTCTCCTATAGTCTTTGAATCTGCTCTATTTCCTCCTTCTGCATTCTAATCACCTATTAGTAACAAGTAGTCTTGGTTTGATGTGTGATCAATTTCATCCTGGACCACAGTATAGAATCTTTTGATTGCTGCTTCTTCTACCTCTATACTTGAAGCATAAGTCTGCAATATGGTTGTACTGATAGGTTTTCCCTGAAGACATTTTGATATGATCTGCTTAGATTTTACATCATATCCTTTCACTGCTTTTGCTACATCTCTTCTCACTCTTAATACTATACTATACTATACTATACTATACTATATTTTAAAATATGTTTTGAACTTTTAAAAAATTAATGGCCAAGATTCTAGATTGGCTGCCTAGTTAAGTATATTTAAGCAGTGTCTGCTGTTCTAACCCCCTCTCTCCATCCTGATTTTACTAGGCAGAAGTATGCTGCATGCTATGGGGGGGGGGGGTCTCTTTCCTATCAATTGGTGCACAGAAGAATGACATTTCCATCTCCTCTTGACAGTGATCTCTGGTGCAACAATAAAAAAACAGGATCCCTGTCACAATTCTTCCTTGTAGCAGAGCTCGCTGGTGGGCAGAGGGCAGAAACATCAGTCTGCTGCACTGCAACTGACAGGATATCAGACCTCCATCATTTACAGCAGCTGCTGCCCAGTTAGTCTGGACTGGGAGATTTATACAACCCCTATTACCCCCCCCCCCCAATTTGATTATGTAGGGATTGTGAATACAGATCAGTTGCAAAAGTTTAAGTTTAGATTATGAATTTATGAATGTGATTGTGAAATCTAGCTTACATTTTAGCAGGACTGCTTATTTGTTTTGTTTTTGTTTTGTTTTCATCATTAGGTTTTTGTTTTTATTATTCGGTTTTAGCCTATACAGTACTTTGTTTTAATCTATACTGTAAGCAGTTTTGTGTCCCATGCTAGGAGAAAGGTAGGCTATTAATCAAAGAAATAAAGGAAGGGGGCTTATAACAGACCTAGTTGTCCCTGTTTTCTTCTAAGCACCCTTAAATTATTGCCAGGGAGTGTCTTGCATCTGCAAACTCTTATTTCCCATTTTCCCTTAGGGTCATTGGTTCAGAAGAAGCCAGAAATGTCTAGCTTTTCAGATAGACATTTTATAAAGATGAAGTTTGGCCATCATTAAAAGCCTTTCAAAACAGCTGTTTCTCTAGACACTGCTTCCCCGCTCTCCAATCAGGATAAGTGACCACATTTTTCTTGCTCTTTCCTAATTTTCTTGGAACAATCTTACACAGACTTCTGCATGAAAGTTCAACAGGAAGGAGAAACCAAGCAATTAAGAGGAAAGCCAGAGGGATTTCACACATTATTAGTCACTTCAAGCAATAGAAAAGAAAGATTTTGCATAGCAGTTGTTTCCATATGTAAGAGTCTGCATTAATTGTGTGCAAATTCTGAGGGAGCTGTCAGGGACGGCCCAAGACATTTTTCTGTGCAAAACAAAAGATACCATACTCAATTCTACATATGGAAGAAAAATGAACTTGCAGTTGAACCTTATTTCACCACTCACAACAGGACACTGTGTTCCTTTGCTTCTGAGTGAAGCAGGCTACTGTAAGAGTCCAGTATTGACTTGAAACAGAGGAAATGGCCTTCACACTCAGGAAGAATGGTTGGGTTCTACTACCTGCCATCCATCTGTCCTATTATCTGCTGTCTGTGTCAGCTGACTCAGTCTCCCTAATGATAGGTGTTGATCTTGAGTGACAAATGCACATACAGTTGGCCCTCTTTATCCACGGATTTTTTTATCCATGGATTTGACCATACACGGCTTGAAAATATTCCCCAAAAGTGTAAATTCCAAATAGCAAACCTTGGTTTTCCATTTTATATATGGAATACCATTTTGTTGTGCCATTATATTTAATGGGACTTGAGCATACACAGATTTTGTTCTCCATGGAGGGTCCTGGAACCAAACCCCAGCAGATAACAAGGGCTCACTGTACATTACAACCCCCATATCTGTGGGACCAATACCAATGGTATTGCTTATCCATATCCAAAAATATGTTTTCTTGAAGTATTTTGTAGGTCCTCCAGTGTGTTTCCATAGTATGCTTCCAGTGGAAGTTGACCACAGAGGCATACTGAAGGACCAAGAAATGCCTAGAGAGGTGTTCTCTCTAGAAATCTCTAAGTCCTCCAGTGCATCTCATCTCAAAAGAATTTGCTATTATCAGCAGTTTCACATTTCCATAAGTCCAGGGATGTATCCCTGAGGATATGGAGGTTGCACTGTATATTTATTAGAAAACTAGGGTGGTTCATGCTATCATGAACATGAGATTTCAGGTAAGAGCACCCACAGGGCAATACATATCTCAATACTATAATGGTAGTGATATTGCCAGGAAAGGTTTGTAATGCTGTGCAATAATACCTATTCCAGAGGCTGCATCTACACTGCAGAAATAATCCAGGTTGACACTACTTTAACTGCTATGGCTCAGTGATATGGAATTCTGTGAATTGTACCTTGTTGTAGCACCAAGACTAGAATGTCTAAAAAAACTACAATTCCCAGAATTCCATAGGACTGAGCCATGGCAGCTGAAGTGGTATCAACCTGGATTACTTCTGCAGTGCTGATGCAGCAGAGATAAAGTCCAGGTGACAACTGGCTCAGTTCAGTGGGGCAGTATGGGCCACCCAAAATGGGAGGTCTGTAGGCACTCAAAGAAGTGCTGGGATGGGGCCAGGGTTACCTGACTGGCAGCCTCAGAGGCCCCATCCTGGCACTTCTGCAGGCCACGGAGAAGCGGCGAACTGCCACTTCTCAGTGGCCTGAAAGCTGCGTGCAGTGGGCACCCTGGGTGCCCGCTGCACCCCTCTATCCCTAGCGCTGGAAAGGGGTGAAAGGGGCCATCAACACAGCCCCTTTCCCCTCAGGGTCCTTGGCGCGGCCGTCTAAAGGCCGTGCCAAGGACCCACACCAAAAAGGAGCTTGGTTTCTGAGCTCCTTTTAGCACTGTGGAAAGGGTGCCATTGGTGCCCTCCCGCAGCGCAATGACATCAGGCGCATGCCGCGTTATCTAAACGCTGCGCACACCATGATGCCATCATGGCGTGCCCGTCTGGACACCACCATTTTAAAATGGCAGCGCCCATACGCACTAGGGTTAGGGAGGGTGTAAATGCTGCCCCCTCCCTAACCCTATTCACGCTGCACAGACGGTCCTTTTGGGCCATCTGTATCAGCCCAAATATCACCCAAAATGATCTTTAGATGATTGAAAAGTATGGCATAGTAGTGGCTAAGTCGTTTTCACTGGGAAGCATGGAAATAAAAATGTCCCCATACTCCTTGTTCCAGTAGATTAAACCAAGTACTTTGTGGCTATGAAAATGATCTAGATCCATTTGTGGCCTCATTGACTCCTAACCATATCTTCCATAATAATGTTTTTGCTTGACCTCTAAAAGCTGCAAAATGACGATCACGCTTTGTGAAGGCAGCGAGTTCTACTAAAACTTTGCATTTTCTGTGCCCCTCCCCTTTTTAAACTGCACAGCTTAACTGCACACAACTTTAGTGGTCAAGCAAATGCATTCTTATGGAAGATATGGTTAGGAGTCAATCAGGCCACAAATGGATCTGGACCATTTTCATAGCCACAAAGTTCATTTGTATTGATACATTTCCCATTTTAGTTGCTTATACCTCATCTGTAAACCACAAAGGGGAATTTTGCAATGTGGATGATGCTAGGCAGGAATTGCTTATATAAAAGGTAAATCAAAGCAAAGAACACACTAGCCATGTTAATGTCTGCACCTCTGAAGTGAAACATTGAAAGAACACACATTGCCCAAGATGCAATTATATACTTTCATATCCAAAGCTGGAGGATGTTATCTGGATGGCTGGTCATAGCAAGTAAAATGATTAGGATGGGAAAATCCTAATTGGGATGGGAAAATATTTTACAGTAGTTTCTTCTGAGTTCTTAACATTTCAGGTTCTTTCCTTGTATATATGGAGAGATTGGTGAATTTTGGGCAAAACAGACAGCCCTGATAGAGCGGTGTTCTGCCACCCCTTTCAGTGCTGGATCAGTGCCATGGCAACCACACGCCATGGCCTACCACTAGAAGAATTCCACAGCTTGGGAACAACCCCTGGGAATGCCCTCTCCCATGTCCTTATAAAGACGGTTATTACAGAAATGGAGAAATGGTATTGACAGAAAGTGCTTCCCTGAGGATCCTAAAACTTGGTCAGGATCATATAGATAAAAACAGTCTTTCAGGAAATATGGACTAGGTGTAGGAGTTATGTCTGGAAACAGAATTACATCTGAAAACGGACAAGTAGCCACAGCTTTTACAACACAGACATTTTTTTTAACTGTAATCAAACTTAGATCCAAAACACACCGCAGAAATAATCCAGTTTGAGACCACTTTAGCTGCCCTGGGTCAATACTAGGGAATTGTGGGAACTGTAGTTTTGTGAGACATTTACCCTTCTCTGTCAGAGAGCCCTAGTGCCACAATAAACTCCAGTTTCCAAGATTCCCTAGCACTGAGCCAGGGCAGTTAAAGTAGTCTCAAAGTGGATTATTTCTTCAGTGTGTTTTGAATCTTAGCTGTCTGGTTACAGCATCTTGGACTTGCTGACGTTTCCAAACAATTTCCAAAGACAGGTTGAGGTAGAATGTATAACCATAATCCAAACAGAATATAATCAAGTTATATGTCACCATCACCAGACCTGACATCTCAAGGAGCAGGTGCTGCTCATGCTTTAGCTTTAACGCCATCTATTTGAGATGGTTGTCCTCTTCTACCAAGCATGCAGTTTCAGGAGAGACACTGATGGAGAGGTGAGAGAAGTAGAGATCTAGCCAGCCAAATCAACTCCAGAAATCAATGGGGTGACATATGTTCCCACTAGATTACCTTTACATGCACAGTACAAACACACTCCCAGCCATCTCTGAAACCTGAGCATCTAAACTCAGGGTAGAGTCCAGCAAAACGATGAGACTACAAAAGGATATTTCAGGCATAGCTGAATCCGATTTAGCACAGGCTGAATCCTTACTCCCTGATCTGCTTTTTGAGTGACCAGAAACACCTCTGTCTTGTTTGGATTAAGCTACAATTTGTTTGCCCTCATCCAGACCATTAACCCTTTGAACCTGTAGAGCTCTGAAATTCATCCATCATATAACCACAGGCATCTGTTTAGTGGAAAGAGTAAATTACCTCTTTATTGTAGGATATTTGAGCTGGGATTTTCCAGATCATTAGGAAGGATTTAAATTGCCTGGAATTTTTAAAGTCTCTCTCTCCCTCCAGCAATCTCATTTATGAAATATCACAATAATTAAACACAATTCCTTCTTTCTCATCTTTAACATTTTCCTTTCAATACTAAAAAAGATCATTTCGGTCTACTGCCACTCATGGCACTGTCCACCTTTCTGCAAACTGTTCTACATAGATAGATAAATAGATAAATATCATACAACGGTAACCTGGGAGGCTTCTTCTTTAATTTGATATTATCGGTACCTCTTAACAATGTAAGCAGCTAGCTTTCCTCTTGTTTCTCTCTTGGCTACTTTCCTCTAGTTAAAACACACTGATAACTTTCAGGCTATTAAAAAAGAGGTGCCCTAGAGATGAGAGGAGGGAGATAATTATTCACAGCACTGGACAGGGGACAGAGGTAGGAGTTAAAATAAAGTTACAAAACAAATATCTTGACATTTATAGGAATCAGATACATTACCTTGGTGTTGTTAGCACCACACTTTAAACCAGGGATCCTCAGACATTGTATAGTCAAGCCCCATTGAGAGAGCTGAAAATGATTGAGATTCATTTCCACATTTCACCACCCACTCCCAGTTGCAAATATATGTTATCTCTGTAATGCCTGGAGAAAATTGTATCATTTCTATACCATAATGATAAGCCTGCTCAGTACCATCAGAAGTACTCTACTGGGGCCTGCTAGTCATAGTAGGAGGATCTACCTGTGTTGCTGTGGAGCTACCTCATGATTAAGTTAAATCATAGGACCTTATCACACTAGTGAAACCCCATTGAGAAATGGGACTTAAAGTAGATTTAAATTACCAAAAAAAAACCAAAAACCCACAAATGCAAGAAGTTTATCATACAACATTTCGCCAGACCAGAAATGACATGAAAATAAAGCAAATGTAAAGGGGACAAAAACGTGAGCTTTTTATTTTCGGGAAGTTCTGAAAGTGGAAAGCTGCCATTTTTGTCCCCTCTACATTTGTTTTATTTTCACGTTATTTCTGGTCTGACGAAACATCATGTGATAAAATTCAGGCATTTGTGGGTTTGTTCTAATTTAAATCTACTTTAAATCCTGTTTCTTATTAGTGTGATATGTTCCATAATTAACAAAATATTAATTGCTTGTTAATGTCAGATCAGCAACTCATAAGTAGGCATAAGTGAAATAAATATGTTTTCTTAATCACACTTGTGAATCACATTGGCAACAAGAAGCAGCATTTTTAATTCACCATGAATGTGCAAGAATAACTACAGTAGTGTAAATATTTACTGCTTTGCTAACCAAAAATGTGAATTGTTGGCACTGCTTACTGGCATTGTGCAGAGCGAAAGAGAGAGAGATAGTGGAGAGATTAATTTAAATTCTAAAATCAATAGTCATCTCTCTTACCAATACTTTCAGCTAATTGGTATTTGGCATATATAATGCCAACATTTATTTCTATACATACAGAGAACCACCCACTAAATAAAGAAAGAAAGGAACAAAACCTGGGTTTCCTAAAAACAACAGTGAGGGACTTAACATGAGAAACTAGTGAAGAAAGTGATAGGGGAAGGGGGGAGGGTCAACAGTAAAAGCTAAAATCAAGTACACACATAAAGACATCATAACAAGAATACAAAAACCAGGATTCATTTTTAATATCTCTGTTGAAAAACAGAAAGAACCTAATGGTTGGGGAGAATTAAAGATAAAACGGTCAGCAATTCTGCATAAAGTCACAAACCAAAAGGCAATAAAGGCAATAAAAAAGGATAGCATTAAAAAGAAGATAACTAAAATAAGCCAGGACCCTCTGACTTTGAGAGACACACAACTCAATTCTCACCATACTTCACAACACACCTAACAGCTTAACAGCTCTGAAGATCAGTGGCTGGTTGCTACTTTAACAGCTGACCCCAAGCAAACAACAAGAAAACAAGGAAGAGGAGAAGAAAATGGAATATATTACTTCAATGGCCTCACACAATTCCTCCCTGAAAGCACTGCAGTTGGAAATTGCTAATGAGATTCTTGGCTCAGACTGGCATTAGTAATCTTTGGCATTAGTCCATTAGTAATCTACACCCCCAGTTCATCTCTCCCAATTGTACCACCTTATTTCCTCCAAATGGTAATGTTGAAGACAACATGTGGAGGTTGCTCCTCTCTTAAGAATGTTAAAAGTTTCAGTGTTCAGATCTTTGGATTGCTTGAGACCAGTGGCCCGTTTTACACGGGCAAAAAAAGGCGCTTTTAGGGCTAAAAAGCCCGCATTTAGGGTTAGGGAGGGCATAGCCTTTACACCCTCCCTAAGCCTAAAACGCATGGACGCCACCATTTAAAGATGGCGGCGTCTACACGGAGGCGCCATACAAGCGTCATCACGTGCGCAGCGTTTTGACGCGCTGCGCACGTTTTGACGCTCTGGCGGCGCGGGAGGGCGCCAATCGCACCCTTCCCGCGCCGCAAAAAAAGAGCTCGATCCCGGAGCTCTTTTTTGCGGCGGGTCGTTGCGGCGGGATGAGGCCTCTGGGGCTGCCGGTGTGGCAGCCTAGGCCTCATCTCGCCGCTAGAAGGGGCGAGTTTGGACCGCCCCTTTTAGCCAATCTAAAAAGCCCCAACGTGATCTGTTCTGGAGCCAAATCATCTCAACCTGAACCAATGTGGGCCCAGTCTAAATTGGTCCAAAGCAGGCTGGTTTCAGCTGAATTGTGGTGGTTTTATTACACACAGCCCAAATAAAAATATAGCCTACCTTAGTAAAGATATAGTAACAATGAATTCAAAGAGTCTACTTTGGCTACTTAGGGCTGGTACAGACAGCCCCTTCAGGGGCGGTCTGGACCTTCCTCTTTCCGTGGAGAATTGGAGGCAGAGCAGTCTCACCGGCAGCCTAGCAGCTCCAATATGCCATTTTTTGGACCACAGAGAAGCAGCAAAATGCCCAGAAAGGGGTATCCTTGGGGCTTCATGCTCCCAGACACCCCAACAGCTGCAGCCAGAGGAGAAAGGGGCTGCCAGTGTAGTTGCATCAGGAATGATGTGCAAGGCGCCACACACCAAAAAGGAGCTGCCTAGAGCAGCTCCTTTTTTCACAGTGCCACAACCAGGAAGTGGCCCCGTTATGACGCCACTTCCTGTGTGTGACATTTAGTCGCTGCACAGCAGCAACATCATGATGGTGACACCTGTGTGGACAGGACACCACCATGATGATGTCACTGTTACATACTAGGGTTCCGGATCGTGTAGTTGCTGCAGGGTCTGGAACCCTAGTATCGCCGCCACACCCCCTTTTGCCAGTCTGTATGGGGCCTCTGTTTGGTAAGTCACATCTCCTGGCCTGCCCACCCCTCAGCCTACCATAACAGCCAGTAGCTGCATCAAAGGACGGATGTCTGTTCAACTGCTGGTTGGGGAGCAAGGAGGATGATATCTGTTCCTATTAGTGAGCAAGGATGCAACAAGGAATTGTGACTGCTTCTGATGGTCACAGTCTCCCTAGATAGTGGCAGAGAGCTGGAAATGTCATCTTCCTTCTGTCCTGACTTGCAGCTAAACAGACCTCCTTCACCCTGGCTGTTAAGGTGGGCTGGGGTGGCATTTATGTAATCTTACAGTAAGACTATGTAGTCTTGATGAATATGGAGTGGTTACACGTCCATAACTCTAGGCTACAGATCCGTAACTTCAATAGCAAATGCCAGCCATGAAACTAACTAACAATTAGTTGCCTTTTTTGATACTGAAAATCTGTTCACTCTTTCTGCCTGATAAGCCCAATCAAAGATACATTTAAGAGTAAAAGTAGCATAATCTTGAGAAACATTAAAACTCTCCATTGCTCATTATAAACCTCACCAAAACCTGCTCCTCAAAATGTCCCTGACCCACAGTCAGGGTGAGTACTTACAAGCTTTAGGTTTCGCACTGAGCATAAAAAGTAGCTTTAACCTATTTTTTATTCCTCACATTTCTATTCCTTCATCGATACCAACCCTTGAGAAGAACCACATCAGCGTTTCATCTTTCTTTGCTTTATTTTGGGCCAATATTTGCATGTGGGGTGTATACTTAATCACATATTTCAAGGCTCACATTTAATCACCACACACATTCATTATTCACCACTTTGCACCTTATTATAAAAGCATACTTTGAGAGGGACAATGATAGCACCCAAGAGAAATGATACTACACAAGACATTACAAAACACAGCGCTGATGTCAGATTCGAGATAATGTTAGAATAATGGTGACAGATGCCTGCCAGAGAATTTAGAAATTGGAAAATATCACAGTTGGCTGCCTCTCTGAATTGATTCCAGGTGGTCAGCTTCATCAGTAATTATGAAGGGACTCTTGGTAGTGATGCTAATGAATTTACCATGGGGGGAAAACATTGTTGTGCTCAATGCTAATATTTCTTAAGGCTCAATAAGATCCTTTCATCAAATGAAATAACAAATGAAATGCCTCACAGTTTACATCAGAGAAGTGGGAACCTTATATTGTGTATGTTTGTATTTTCCACAACATGACAATCATGGAGTATCCCCTCAAAGGGTAATAGGAAATAGAAAGGCACTAGGGAACCCTGCTTGAATGTCATCAGACTTTATTTCTTAATTAATATCTGAAACAAGGGTGAAAGAAATTAATCTTTATTTAAATAGCCTGAACAGGAAAAGGGCATCTGTGCTCCCTCTTCACCACTTCCAGTATCTGATGTTGGAAAGCACAAACCATAACAACACTTGGAATTAAACTGGAGGGAGAGGATCCAAGAAGTGGTTCTGCCAGCTGAGGATGCTATTATTATTTTCTCAAGACTAGAGTGCCTAGGACCTAAACATCTGCCTGACAGACAAGAGTTGGCATTCTATTGGTGACACACACAGGCCTAAGTGCACCTTATGCACGTGTACATCTTGTCTTGGCCATTGCTGATGGGAAATGTGTGAGACAGTAGTGGATGTCTCGTGCAAAGTACTTAATGCATGTATGTACAGCACTGTGTAAACTTGCAGTGTTATATAAATAAAATTAATAATAATAATAATAAATAATAATGCACTAAGGCAGATATTGAACAGTTCACCAGACCACTCCTCGCCCACACTCAAGGTCTAGCAAAGAAAGAAATCCCAAATTAGTCATCTTTGTAAGGTATGTAAAAATAGCTTTTATTTATGAATACTTGTGCATAAACAACACAAGTTTATCTTCTTGAAGAATGGTAAGAAAAGAAAGAGTACTACATGGTATCAGGAAAGTAGAAGCATCTTACCTAGAGAGGTTGTTATAATACATGGAGGATGCAAAGGGAGAAAGAGAGATGAGAGCAGATGAGACCTCAGAGAGCAAAGGAAAAGTATGTGATGTGGAAGGACAGTATCTGTGGATGAAAAACAACCAAACAAATAATCAGGAAGCTGGGAAATAGTTATTCACATGCAGAATCAGGTCCAAGCTCCAGGTAATGGATTAATGAGGATAGTCTCCACCTGCTCCCCTGCCTTGACAGCAATTCCCTGAGTGGTGGGTCTGAAGGATTAACTGATTTGAATAATTAACACCAAAACTGTCCTTGTGTGGGAATGTTGTTAGGTTTGTGTTTCTTTTTTTAAAAAAATTACTGGCTCATTTTGGTACGTAGATACCAATTGTTTTGGGACTGATGGCCAGCTGGTAATGAGAGTGTCAGCTGAAAGATTGGGTAGTAGTGAGTGGTCAAAACCACAACCATCTGGTTGGCTACAAGGCATCATCCTAATACAAGTAGGGCTCTGCTGGACTAATCCTTGCTTGGGAATCATCCCCATTAATTGGTAGAGTTGTTTTTTAAAAACAGAATGAATAGGGAAATTGGGGTAGATATGATTTGCACAGCACAGTTATCTTGGGTAAGGTGATCACCAGTTGCCTTACAACTCCAAATGGTTTCAAATGATCCACACTTCCTTGATCTATTTCAAACAGCTTCAGAGAAGAATATTGAGATGAGACTGCTACAGTCAACTTACTGGATGAACTTTGTCTTAAAACAGACAGAGGGAATTTCTCCCTGTTGGTGCATTTAGACCTGTCAGTACCATTTGATACCATCAACCATGGTGTCCTTCTAGGATGACTGGGGATGGGAGTGTGGTTGGGAATCAGAGGCACTATGTTGCAGTAGTTGTGGGTATTACAGACTAGGCAGGTTCCATATGGTGGTGCTTGGAAATAATTGCTCCTCATAAAACAGAAGATCTGTTTTATGGCATACCAGACCAAACTGCAGCAGATACCAAGGACCCGCTGTACACCAATATTAAAATTACTCCACTGGCTACCAGTTAGTTTCTGTGCAAAGCAGAAAGTGTTGGTTATTGCTTTAAAAGCCCTAAATGGTTTGTTGTTAGCACAAACCTACACCTACACCTTCACACCCCCACACTGAATATAGGGTTTCATATTTTGGTATCTAGAGCCAGGCAAGAGGTCACAGTTACCTTTGGAAAACTAGGAAGTTTCCCACAAGAAAAGCACACTGACCCAAAGACATGCAAATGGCCTTGGTAGCACTAAATAAAGGTTACATGGGTTTGCTGATTACTCCATCCTCCCCAGGGCTTTCTGCATATCCTCTCACAGTAGGGACTGAGTGAGTCCCATCACAAAGTAGTTAAAGACCATATTTACTTTTCATCCTGGGCTGTTTCCCTATTCACCCCTTCTTATCCAACCATCCAGGTGTTGTCTCCAATCCAATTATTGTTTTGTTACTCCAAAGTTAAAACCACCCATTATTCTGGAATCCTACTGTCTAGCACTGAGATGCAAAACAGGATATAAATATTGCCCCCCCTTCCCCAACATAGCCAATTTGCTGTTATAGACTGAGGCGGTGTCATACAGACTGAGCTCTGCTCTCTATATTGCCCCTAGATTGCATTGGTTTTGTGTGTTTGTGTGCACAAATTTGCACATATCTAAATAAAACTTTTCTTATCCTCCAACACTGGAGCCTCTGTGCAGTTAATACTGGTGTACACAATACTGGTTTACATGCATAAGGTGTAAAAGATCCCTTAAGTTACTCAGCCTCTCACAGGCCACCTATTTAGCTAGTAAAATTCCCTCAAATATCAAGGAGATGCTGTCACTGTTGGTGGGACCCCAAGCTTTTGGGTAACATTGGGTCCAGGATTGCCTCCTTCCATACGATCCACCCCATAAAGTCAGAACCTCTGGTGGACATTTATTTCAGCTGGCCAGAACTAGAATGGCAACTGTCACCCAGAGGACATCTCACAAGTCACCCAGGAAACATTTGACAGCTAAACATGCTGTCTTAATTTAAAACAGTATTAAAGACCTGTCTCTTCTGGCATGCCTACCCATTTAATTTTAAACTATGAATTATAAATGGGCATATTTTAATCTGGATAATTTTAATTTGTAATGGTTGTTTTAATCCTATATTTATTAGTTTTGATTTATGTGTTTAATGGTTAGTTATATATTGTATTTTGATCTATGTTGTACCCCACTTATAAAATGGACGTGATTATGCATACGGATTCTGCCAGAGTTGGCTGTATCATCAGCCTGAGTAAGATAATTGCCTCAAGCAGTGGGGTAATGAAGTTGGCAAACTCACTGCCTGCCCCCTGGCCCTGGGGTAGCACTTTTGCTACTCTCGAAAATTGCAACCTGCTGAATCATCCAGGAACATAGCCATCGGGAATTAAGATAATATGAGAAAACATTTTCTCTAATCTTAATTTGGCATAGAATTATTTACAAGGGTTACTACATTTAGGATTATGTAGACAGAAGAAATACTATGTTATAGCTAACAAACCATTAACATGAAGCAGCTTATAATGCTGACTGACATATGGAACTGTAGAGACAAGTCAGGGAGCTGATGAGATTTTCAGTACGTACTAAGAATAAATAGCTACAACTGGAGGAACTACCTTTACCCTGAGTCTTATTAGCAAGATGTCAACATACACAGTAATGTTAATAAGGATATGTATTAAGAATGAAGCGGGAAAAGTAGAATATTCCCCTCTGTTTTCAGATCACTCCCTGTTAATGTAACAACAGTGATACTTTTGCTGTCCTATTGTGCCTCAATGTGACAGGATGTTTGTATCTCTTTTGTTAAAAAAACTGGAGGTAATATGCTTGTCAAGTATATTTGTGAAGATCGGATTGCATTACTTATTTCAATACTGAAAGGCATACACACTAATGGATACATGTTTGGTCTGCTTTATTTTTTTACAAATATATTTAGGGATAACCTTAAATGGGATATCAGGTGAAGTGAGTCCAAGACATATCAGGACAAAATATCTATCGAGCAGTGTAGATTCTCTGTCAAACCAGCACATTAAGAGAAACAGTGGTACTTGCAATTTTTCTCTATACCTGCTTCCTGCCCCAGGCAAGCTTTTCAAGTATTAGGAGCTATTCTTGCACTGCAATAGATTAAAGGTCTTGCAGCAGGTGTTCCAGCAGCTGTTCCTGTCCAAGTTTTTCCTCAACTAGCTGTGTGTGTAAATCACAGCTTTGTGTAGAAATAAAAAGGTGGGTGGAAGCTGGAACAGGGGAAGTCAGAAAGCAGAGTTATGCAAAATCACAAGGCTGTAATCTGAAATATATTGGCTGCCAATCCCACAATTGCTTACCCATTGGTCGTACTAATGCTTCTGAGTGTTGAAGTCCAAAACATCTGGAGGCCCTGAACCTCGCCACTCCTAGATTGCAAATTTTTGGTGGCCACTCTGAGACTGGCATAGTTCATGTTACAGGAATAAGTAATTATCTAGTCTATATGTTAGGTCTGAAGCAAAGCTCACTCAGTATCAGCTTCACATTTTGGAGAAACTTTGCATAAGATGCTATAAATGGCCTATGTCCTAACTGAACTCCCTCCCTTCCTCTGTCATTGTTGCTGAACATTTGTTTGCCCTTTCTGGCTCAGAGTGCCCAGACGCAGAGAAAAAGAAGGTAAAGCAAGCAGAGAATTCTATTTTTCCTAGCTTCTTACTTGCTTCAGGTGGGACAGGTAGAGAAAGGGAAGCAGGAGTTCTAAAAGTCCCTTAGTTCAATAACATTTCATCAGTGCTTGTGAAAATATCTGCATCATTCTCTATCATTTCATTTAAGTTGCCCTGCACAAGGCTATCTCACTCTCTGGGATCATATATATAGGCAGTGTCACTCTCCATGTCATGTAGTCAAATTTCATTAGCTGTGCAACCAATGCCTTGCAATGGTCTCTGAACCACCACTTCTTACTTTTTTCTCAATATGAAGCTCAATTCATCCTAAACCTTCAGGGTTTTCTTTTTCTTCACAGCTATATATCTGTGTACGCATTTCTCCTACTACATTTTTTTCTGCATGCAATTTTACCTAATATACATTTCCCCTCATTGGTTTTCCCAGTATGATTTTTTTACCATTCTATAATGAATTTTTACCATTTTTATATTCATCAATCTATGTATTATAATGTATTAAGCTGTTACTCAATGTATTTTAACGGCTCTTTCCCTAATGTTCACATTTCATGTCCAACTTTGATGGATGAACTTCACTGCAAAATTCAGAGTACAAATTTCAAAAGGTAACTGAATTTTGTTTCACATATTAGTTCCAAGATGAAAAATTAGGTAATTTTGTACTTGACTATGAAATGAACAAAGTTTTCCCCAATGCTGAACTTATATTATCAGATGTCCATTTAATTGAAGACACTGAGGATTGAACCGGAAGCTCTCTGCTTGCACAGCATATTTTCTCCCATAGAGTTTTGTCCCCAGAGTCTGACATAGTGCAAACTAAACTAACTTGATGGATTTAAAGATGTAATTAGGTCAGCTGTATCAAGCGGGTGTTGTTTTTGCCTCCCAAATGTGCTTTTTAAGAAAATATGCCTACTTGCCATATTAACCTAGAGCATAATATATGGTTATTATGTACTTTCATAGGAAATAAAGTTCCATAAAATGTTTCTATCTCAGACCTTGGTCTTCTGGAGAGCCGAATTGCATTAATATGATTTCCCCCAAATATGAAAAAGTTATAGCAATGCTTCTAGGAATTCCAGCCCTGTAAAATGGAGTTTCAGTCGATAGAGTATTCACAGGATTCCTGCCAAAGACTGTAAAAGTTCAGGCTAATAGCTTGATTTTGAGAGCTGGTGAGCTCAGATTCTACTGAACTTATTGAAAGTGTGCAAATGTGTGTCTGGCCAATCATTAAAAATGCACATGCCAATACTAGCCAACTCTTTCAGAAACACTCCTCAAAATATGGTGGCCATAGTCAAATGAAGAATTAAAATTGTTCTGTTTAAGTATGCTTCTGTAACCATACTTAGATTTAGCTAATTACACCTAAGTAAGAGATTTGCCAAAAACTGTGTACCTTGGACACTTTAGTGTGGCTGAATGATAAAAGCATTGAACTGCCTTTGGGGGCTGGTTGTGCAACAAAAGAAAAGACCATTGTGGTCTTGATGAACATGTACATCAGAAATGTTTCACATTGTCTCCCTTGTATAATCTCTTTCCTTTTACTCCTTTTTAAAAAACCATATCTCCTCTATGGGACACACATCTTGCTCATTACCTCAGCACCCACTGCTGAGGGGGAAGGAGAAGGGATGAACCTCATGAGTTACTGTATGGAGTGACACCAACCCTAGTGACACCACTGGGTGAAATTCCCTGCACCCCCTATCCAATCATGCAGATAACCAAGCTAACCTAATCAATAAGAGATAGAAGAGATAATCAATAGTCCTGCCCAAACATTTGCTGAATGTGTGCAGTCTACAATTGGATAAAGGCACAGGACTGCAATTACTGTCTCCCCCCTCTTGGTCACCAAATATAATCCACTCCTAATTGTTTTGGGAATACTCTAAATAAATATACTGAATAAGTGATTTAGGGGCTGTACAAACAGCCCCAAAGTAATGGTCTCCAGCTGCCCCTACTTCAGCCAGATCAGGGCTGTGGCAACCACATACTGCAGCCCCAATCCAGCCTTTTCAGGGCATTAAAAGGAGTAGCAAAAAGTGGTTCCTTTTTGCACCCTGGAAAGGGCACAATAGCCACAGCACCACAGCTATACAGCACTCCTTCGGCCCTACATTGTGCAAACGTACATTGTGCAAACGCAACGCCGGAGTGTGGAGTGGCGTGTAGTGTCACAACACCCTGGGGAGCAGAGTCAGATCATGTATCATATGGACATGATGCTACATCCTGACTCTGTCCCCAGGCTGGCCTTAATGGCTGGTTTGAAGAGCCTCTTAATGGATTTGTTTACATTTTATTACATGTTCTGTTATATGTTATTATATTTAAAATACAACATATTATAAATGTGGGCCAAGGTAATGCATTGTCATCACAGTCATGACTGATGATACTCCCCAAACCTGCCTTTGCAGCCTGGCAGCAGCCTGATTGAATATTTCTTTTTCTTCTTCTTTTCTTCTTTTTTTAAAAAATATTTCTGAGGCGCTATAGTTGGAGCACTGGGAAATGATATTCATAGTACTCTCCCAATCATGGGAGTGCCTTGGGAACAGGCAGCTGGAGAGAGTAAGGTTTGGAAATCATAGGCAGTTAGTCATATCCATAAACATGAATTCCTAGAATATCATATGCTCAGCTTGAAAGCCAGCATGAAGTAGTGGTTTGAGTGTTAAACTATGACTCTGGAGATCATGGTTTGATTCCCTGTTTAGTTATACAACTCATTGGGTGACCTTGGGCAAGTCACATGCTCTCAGCCTTAGAGAAAGGAAATGGCAAACTACCTGAACAAATTTTACCAAGCAAACCCCTTAAGTCGGAAATGACTTGAAGGCACACAATAACAGCACAGCATCATGCTAGGTTTATGATATCGTAACTTCTGAATGGGATGCCAGCCATTGTATTATATATCCATTTTCCTTTATGTTTTGTTTAATCTCTGTATTTGATCTTTTACTTTAGTGGAACAGCCATCTTGATCATTAGTCATGGGGGCAAGGTAGGGAGATGTACTGAAATAAAAAGTGTTATTTGAATGTCTCTTTACTGTTTGAATTATTTTTAACATTTCAGTTTTAATACTTTTTGCTTTTGATGACTATATTTTATTGATAATCTATATCCATGTGTCTTAATGGGTATAATCTGACTTGGAGTCCCTTTTGATGGTCAAACAGCCTTGGCAAAGCTCATTGGATGACCTTGGGCCAGTTGGCATCTCACAGCTTCACCTGCCTCACAGCATCATTGGATTTCCCACTCACGCTGCTGCTTCCAATCTATGCCATTTCTTTGAGCTCCTTGGAGGAAGAACAGCATGCACATGTAATAAACAAACAAACTTGAATAGATAAATGGCCAATTTCACTGAACTTCTGCAGGGTTAATTACTGCAAGTGCAGCACTGGAAACCAGCCCATGTTTCTTCCGAATTCAATTACTAATCATTTGCTGTTGCCATCTATCTATTTCTCATAAAGTATTTTTGCTTAATGATGTGAGCAGTCACCAAATGGTACACTGATGTTGCAAATATTGTTGTCAATCAAAGAATATATTTTGCATTCATGATGACTTCAATAGCTCAGATAGAATCCTGATTTGGGATGAGGGCACTGTTTTAGTGGAGGGGGATTCCCTTTCCAGAGTAGGGCAGAGACATATAACAAAACCATGCAAAAGTTGGAGAGAGACAACTGACTTCCATCTCTTGCATTCTGTTATGTGGATCAGCCTGCTTATATCATAGTATCACAAGCCTATCTTAAAGACTTGGTGGCACAGCATTTTGTTATATTTATATAACAAGTGAAGAAGGCAATGGTAGTGAAAATCCTGTGATAGGTTCACTTTAGGGTTGCCATAAGTTGGAAATGACTTGACGGCACACAACAACAATATAGCAACATGCCCAACGTATGGCATCATAACTGCTGAATGGGATGCCAGTGGGTGAGCAAGGGAAACAGTTGACTGTGGGATTGTGGGCATTGTAGTGCAACATGTCTAGAGGACACAAACCTTGGGAAGGCTGCACTATTGTGAATGAGAAGAGTGCAGTGGACAGCCAAGGAGACAAACAAATGGGGCCTAGAACAGAACAAGACAGAATTCTTCTGGAAGCCAAGATGACCAATTTGAGATTGCTGTACTTTAGCCACATCATGTGAAGGCATGAATCATTCGAAAAGAGAATGATGCTGAGAGAGGAAGAGTGCAGTAGAAAAAGAGGAAAACCACATGCCAGATGGTTAGACTCAATCAGGGAGGCCACAGACCGGAGGCTACAAGACCTGAGCAGGGCAGTTGAGGACAGGGAATCCTGGAGATGTCTCATCTACAGGGTAGCTATGAGTTGAAGCTGATTTGAGGGTGGCTACATCGGGGGGAAAAACAAATTCAGTGGAGCTCTGCAGAAATTCAGTGAAATCAACGCTGAGGGATTTTCCATCTCTACTCATCTGACAGGTCAGTTGTAAAAATGGGTTGAGAGCTCTGTTCAGAGGCTTCTGCTGGGAGTTGGGGAGGCATTTGGTCAGTTAGCTTGTGAGTGGTAGGAGCTTTTCCACCCAATGAGGGCACTGGGGGAGGATGTGGAACAAAGTTTCAGAATATCAGAATTAAGTTCAGGAGAAAAATTAATGTTTGAACAATTTTTTTATATTGCCTTGAGCTTTCACTGACAGAGTAAAATTTTCAGATTAAGCTGTGGGTCATTGTTTACCTTTCACCAACATTAAAGGATTTGAAGAGCACTTTGTCATTTTTCACAGCATCCTCAAGAGGTGGAGTTAACACTATCTGCTTGCCTATACTCACTAATTGCAAGTTTGCATGATGGTGACTTCTTATTTGCTTGCTTTATCCTACCCACTTGCTTGCTCCCTCTTACTTGCAGCCATTTTGTTTCTTCTCTCTGTCCTCTATGAGACCATGTATTTGATTGTAGATAAGTCTTACAAGTAAAGCCAGTTTTATTTGATATACAAAGAAGATTATTGCTTTTTTCCTCTCTGCTAAATGCTGTGGGTAAGAAGTGGAGAGTGGAGTCAGTAGTGGGGTGCAAGGGGTGAAGATTGTACCAGGTGACACCCCAGAGGGCGGGCACTCAGAAGGCCTCAGGGGGTGTCATCATGAGTATAACAGTGAGGTGGGGGGCATGCCCAGCCCTCTCAGAAGGCAGCTCTCCCCCAGGCCTCCTGCATGGCAGTTGCCACATGGGACTCAGAAGGCAGCCCCTTCAAATCCTTCCAAGTCCTGCACAGCAACTGCCACACAGGACATGGAAGGCCCAAGTGGTGGTGGTGAGTACTTTCTTAGAGAGCCAAGTGTGCCCCCACCTTGCCATGCTGCACCATTCTATTCGTGAACAGAATGGTGCCATGGCCATGGGCTGGAATGTGTTCCTTTCTGCCTTGCCCCCAGAAGCCCTGCTCCTGCAGCGGGTGACACCCTGGGCATGGATAACACTAGAAGTGGGGCTAGTTCTCCACCTTCTGCCTTGCAAATTTGATTACTGTGCTTGGGCAATTCAGTGCAATCTCTTAAGTTTCCCAACAAGAGTGATAAAGTTGGAAGAAGCAAAGCCATGCCATTCGTCCTTGTTGACATCATATGGGGTAAAAGTTGCCAGTCTGGGTAATTGGGAAATGTAAAAAACGAAAGGGTTCTGATGGAGAAGACAAGAAATAAAACCCTGAGGCCAAAGTAATTATCTAAAAGGGTAAAATACTCCACTAATAATTTAAAAATGCTAAGGAAGATAATAGAGAATAACAATAAAAACCCTCTACGCCAGGGTAATTAATCCTGGCAAAAAGTCAATTGAGCAACAAAAAGGGTGAAAATAACACCCCTTATCTTCACCAATGGCAATACAAAATAAACAATAAAGAGATAATAAACCAAGGCCAAACGCGTTTCCGCCAAAGCCTTCTTCAGTGGCCTGTCAATGTAAATAATAAACAATTCCTCAGTATACAATATCTGTTTCCTTGCTAAATTCAAAAGCTGTAGTGTATACTCATATATAAACCTAGAAATTTTAGTCAAAAATTGATCCAAAAAATCTGAGTCTTCTTATCCTGCTCTTGACTTATACATGAGATCAATTTATAGTTGAGTATATATGGCACTTTAAATATTATCCCAAACTTTGCTCATGATACTTTCCTTGAAAGGGTAAGGCCTGTACCTTCACTGCACTGAACAAAAAACTGCAAGCATTTCAAATGGTAATAGGATCAGCCAGAAAAGTTAACAATAGAATGGTGCTCTTCATACATAAGAGATCTGCTGTACTAAAAGGAAGAAGATTGTACAAGTTTAGTACAATACACCAAAAGTAACATTTGGATTTAAGCCATATATGTGAGAGATTCCTAGAAAGCTGAAACTATGCTTAAGGTTCCATGCAGTTTTCTATATTTAAAAGAATCAGGCAGCTTTTATTCAGTCTCAAGATTTAAACAGTGCAAATAGTATCATTAGGTTCTACAAATGATATAAAGAATCCCTCTAGATTTGATCCCTGAACTGGTAAATTTTCAAAGAAAGAAAGAGAAAGAAAGAAAGAAAGAAAGAAAGGGGATCAGGACTTTTTATAGACACATCTGCTTTTTGCATTTTAACATTCAAAGCACAAGCACAGACATGCTGTTGAAATAAATCCATACTAATTCATCTTACAGTTTTGTTGTGAAAATAAACCAGTTCAGATTGAAGTTCAGATGGAGGATAGCTCTGAGTAGCAGATGTTTGGATAAACAATAGTGAAGGGCCATAATCATGCTCTGCTTTGAGCTCCCAATGGCCACTAGTATATGAAACTCCATGAGTGACCCTGGACCAGTCAGTCATGCTCTCTTTCAGCCCAACCTAACTCGTGGGGTTGTTACATGGAAAAGGTTGGGGATCTGGAGGCATGGATAACATTTTTTGTAAATTTCATTCTCACAGGCAAGGACAAATAATTTTACCATTTTCTTCCTTGCTGCAAGAATGTCATTGAAAACTCTGCAATTTTTGAAAACTATTCACAGTTCAGGAATTATTCTATATAACAATGAAATAAATTTTAAAAATGCAGGATTGTCTTTTCCACACAGAAAACATGGTTTTTGTGAATAAAATGTTTCTTGTACAGAAAACATCATTTGATGTGAGGGGGAGAAATTCCTGTTTCTAACCCCCCCCCCCCCAAAAAAAAACCCATGTGCATTTTTCTTTCTTCTTTTTCTTCCTTGTGAAGTCCCAAACTGCAGATATTCTCACTGATCTTGGATTTTACCTGTCAGGGTTTTCTCACTCTTGAGAAACCATTAATTTTCCAGATATTTTAAATATTCTTGCCAACCTCATTAGAAACCTTTGGACAGACAACATACAAATGTAACAAATAAATCAGTACTGTGGAAGCAATTAAGAGAAATGCCTTGATCTCACCTAGTGGGATGATTTATTCATTTTTAACTAAAGGTTCTTAAGGTTTATCCACAGGCCTTTCCACGTTTAACATTATGTCATCTAAATAAATAATTTGTAGCCAAGGGTAATGGGAATATTACACTGATCTGCTTTTTGAGGGGTGGACCAATAAACTGACCAATGAGTAAAATGACCTCTCATGTCAGCATGTATGTGAGAGTTATGTGAACAGCACTTCACAAATCCATGGCCTGTCAGTTTTGGCGCATCTCCTTGGACTGCATGATTAACTTGATACAAGATTCCCTCCCCCTCTCACTCTGGTTAAGAAGCAAAATGTGTCAATTTTTTCACCAAATTGTCAAGATTTGCTTTTTTCATAGGGTGTCACTAAAGATAAACATATACCCAGTAGTGTGCCTTGCATATTCATTCCCATTTCTCTGTGGCAATGGCTACTGAATATAAATTGTTTATTGCATTGAAACCTAAATGTTCAGGTGGTCTTTCTAATTCTGATATAGTACTACCTGTTCAGCCTCCATCTTGACCACTTGACATCTTCAGCTCCTGAATATTGACTACTTATCAAGGCTGGCTGTTGATCTTCCTAATCCAGAGGAAGGGATATAAGAGGGACTCACTTTCCACTCATTCTCACTTTATCAACAAGGCCTTCCTCGTTGTAAGAACATTCCTTGGTTGTCCTTTATTCCTGACTACTGGCATGTCCCACAGCTCTTGGGACTACTCATCAGAGTAGTGGTGGTAAAATAATGAATTTCATCAATAGAGTGGAGTGGAGTGATAAGCACAGGGTAGAGAGGGATTCTGTGCTATCTTGTATGTTCAAGATAAGTTGTTGACTTATGGTATCTAAGAAAGCAATTTCTCAACTTTCTCTTTCTTATCCCTCTTTAGCAAATGATTCCTGTAGATAATACAGTCTTCTTTCCAGACTATCTGATGGACTCTGTAGTGAAATAACACAGCTGACTTTTAGCAGTGGCTGTCATAATAATGCAGAAGAGTGCAACCAGGTTGCACAGACTGCTATGTACCCTCAGAGAGAAGCTAGAGACTTATAGATTATCTTCTCTAGTGTGTTTTCTTTCTACACTGTTTACTGTCTTAGTTTCTCCACCAAGAAACTGATACACTAAGATACATATTCACTTCTGCTTACCTCTCCTAAAATGTGTCCTTCTTAACTATGTAGCTAGAGACAACATCATTCTCTCTCTCTCTCCTTGAATGATCTTTGATACTCGGTTCTGAACACCATCCACCCTAGTTGTTGTGTACACTCAAGTCATTTCCAACTTACAGTGACCTTAAGCCAAACCTATCATAGGGCTTTCTTGCCAAAATGTGTTCAGAGGAGGCTTGCCTTTGCCTTCCTTTGAGGCTGAGAGAGTATGACTTGCTGAAGGTCACTGGGTGACCATGGCTGAGAGGGGATTTGTCCAAAGCTCAAACTATTAAAAGATGCTGGCTCTCACCAGCCTCCCTACAACCCAGAAATAAGAGGGTCTGTTTAATTGTCCTAAATAGTTCTAGAAAAACAAATGGGCTGTGCCATCTAATGGACTCTTCCAGCATTGTTTTGATCTGTCATCACTGCTTTTAGATGAACTATCCATTTGTATTCTTTCTTCTTGAGTCCCCCCATCACCTGGGCCTTCATTCATTACATCAGCCGGAGTCAGGCTCCGATTACAATCTAATGCTAAAACTGCATCTGAAACAGCAAAAATGAAGATTGCAGAATATGCTACTGCCTCAGTTTTGGTCTCTCTCCTCCCTGTCCCCAATTTTAAAATGTCATGCAGGAGCACCACCACTACACACACCTTCTCCAACAATCTCCTCCGTATTTGTTTTTCACTTGCAAGCAGCATTTTGGACACCCAGGGGTTAGCAGCCTCATCAGCACCAAATGGCCAATGATTTATTAAGCCAAGCTGCAGCATAATAATGCTCACCATGTGGCTAATAAGCAGACACTTGGAAATAAAGCTGAAAAAGCAAAGACTTTTTTGGGGATGGTTTCAGTGCCAGAGCAGGCACACTTTTTAATGGACTGAAGTGTGCCTGGAATATTAAACAGGTAGAGACTTGGCATCATCTAGATCAGTATAATTCCATGGGGCAGAAAAGGAATATATTAATTTTAAAATCACAGAGAGAGAGAACACTCACCCTCCTATATGTAGACTGGATATTTAATGTGATAGACTAAAAAGCCTTTATATAATTTAAATGAGGGGTATGAAAACTTGTGGTCTTGGTAGCATTTGCCTTTGCCTTTGAAGTACAGAGTTCCAAAGCTACTGGCCACATCTACATTACCAGATATGAACTATATCTGATACATTACTTGATAGAGAAATAAAAAAAAACACTGTTTCTGTTTCTTTATGCAGTTATTTAGGCACATTCTTTTAAAAAATGACTAGACAGGGCTGCCTGATAAATTAAATCTTTGTGGATTGTGGCATGAAGAGACCTATTCCACACTTCTAAAATAAATGTGCAGATCAGACTTTAGCTATACCCATGGTATATTAGGCTATGGTTAATAATAATAATAATAATAATAATAATAATAATAATAAATAATTTATATATTATTATTATTTCTTATCTGTCTTTCCTTAAGGATCAAGACAGACAACAACAACAAATCAACAATTCACAACATCAGTTAAAACACATTACAGTGTGCCCTTGCTATCCATGGGGGATCCTGGTGGCGCAGTGGTTAAATGCCTGTACTGCAGCCACTTACTCAAAACCAGAAGGTGGCGAGTTCAAGACCAGCAAAGGGCTGAAGCTTGACTCAGGCTTGCATCCTTCCGAGGTCGCTAAAATGAGTACCCAGATTGTTGGGGGCAAATAGCTTACAATTGTAAATGAAGCTGTTTGTTTAACAAATTGTAAGCCGCTCTGATAGTCTTGGCTGAAGAGCGGGGTATAAATAAAACATTATTATTATTATTATTATTATTATTATTATTATTATTATCCATTCCAAACCCCCGCCCATGGATAGCAAAAAACGCAGGACTTTAAGTCCTATTCTTTTCAATGGGCACATGCTCCCACTTGCACTACTGTATGCTTGTGCACCCATTGAAAAAACTGGGGCTTGCCTTCCAGGGAAGCTCAAACATGCAACAGTTTAGGAGGGCAATTAAGACATACATATTTTAAAACAGTTTACATTTAAAATTCAACATCTTAATTCACAATTTAGAATTATCTGGAGAAACCTGCTGGAAGAGGCTAGTCTTCGGTGTTGTTTTAAATTCAGACAATCTTGAATCTCTTCTGGTCTAGGGGTGGCTGAAGAAAAAGTCCTCGGCTGCCAATTGCCAACTTAGTCCTAGTTCATAAACACCTATTTCAGAATATAATTTTTTTTAAAAAAAATCTTTGGTTTAACGCTAATGTGGGATAGAATGAAATATATGCAAAACTGACACAAACCAGGAACAGTGATTCATCAATCCCTGTAGTAAGGGTTTATAAAGAAGGTCGGCATAGGAACTGCTGAGGTTCCTTCTGATACTCCAAAGATACTTCCCAGTATCCCATTAATGATTGATGAGCAATATTTATCCCTCTGGATTCAATTACCGCCTTCAGAATCAGAGTCAGGTGCAGATTCCCTAGGTGGAGACTTTGAAACCAAAATTGTAGAAGAACACTGCTACCATTCAGAGCTTCATGAGATATAAGCATAAGGAATGTAAATCTTCATCAATTTTCTTTTCAATGGACAACAAACATTGTTACCCACTGCAGGTAAATCTTTGAAAATTATAACTTTCAAAGACTATTCACAACTCAGGATTTATTCTGTGAAAAAAAAAAGAGATAACTTTTAATAATATTTTTATTTATTTATAAAGGCAGAAAACACATTTCCTGTACAGAAAAGAGCATTTTTGCAACAGAAAATAATATTTCTACACAAAAGTAACTTTTCTTTAAGAAAAAAAAATTCTGCACAGAAAATTATATTCTCTGTACCAAAAAAGGCAATTCTCAATGCAGGCAATTCTCAATGCAGAATAAGCTGTTAACTGCAAATATTCTCACATATATAGAATGTTGTTCTTCAGGACTTCCTGACACTTAAGAAACAATTTTTTAAAACAATTATTTTTGAAAAGATTGAATATTCTTTCTATCCCTGCTTATAGCTAATACATGACAGTACTCAGAGACATAGCTGTGTTAGTCTTGAATATCAGTATGCAGAGGGAGTCATATGAAACTTAATGGTCCAAATTTTTCTCGCAGTCTCAAAGGTGCAACACATTTGCATACATGATGGAAAATATAGATCTCCATTTCCTGTCCAAAAAGAAAAAAGAAAAAAGAAGAATTCCACTGCAAGAATATTAGCTATTAAGCAGACAGACTTTAATGACTGCATTCAATTGGGAAACTCTATATGCATTATATCAGATGAAGTATAAAATAAAGGAGATGAAACCTAGGATGTTTCTGGTAGTCTTCAAAGTGGGTAGATCAATATTGTGATTCTGTTTTGCTGAATACAAGTCAGAGAAGGCAACATTTCTGCCCAAGGCCATTTCTGCAGCCCCCAACTGCACCTAACCAAACCACCAAAATTCAGCAGCAAGTTATGCTGGCCAGTTTTGACAACAAACCACCAAACCACCAAAAGACCTTAAAGAACATGAGGAAGATAGAAAAACAAGCACATCCATTTAAAAACCATTACCAGCTAGTTTAAAATTGTTTTCAATGGTTTGTTTTCAAAATTTGAAGGTGACACAGTGGAAGTGGAGATGCAGCAATTTTAGGAGAATGGCTTTCTGCACCTACCAAAGAAAAGCTGTTGCTGTAGGATCTTGGGGACCTCATGCTACTGTCCTTACATATAATCATGGTCACAGTAAATAGGACACTTGAATGGCAGTGATATTGTGGTATTCTTTCCTTTGCTTTGCACAGAAATTCCATTCAAAGGCAAACTGTTGATTGTAATGTCAAATTAAAAGCCAATGGCAGCCAAAATTCTAAACTAAATTGGAAATGAAATATTTCATTGTTTTCATTCCCTCTTGTACAATTTGCCAGCAAAGTAATGGGAGTTATATGATGAGACTGCTTCAGCGAATTTATTCCCCAACTACCTGGATTATGAGAGGTGCTATTGTGTTATGTCCTTGACTTCAAATAGCAGGAATACCTGAGATTTACTGAGCTGTCATCTTTGATCAATCCCTCTGGAGTCTCTTCCTGGAAACCACTTCAGAACAAAGAGCACCATGTAAAGATTATCTTTAGTTTAATCTTTGTTTTACAGGCGTATGCTCAGCTAGAGCTCATTCTTCTGGCAGAATTTGAAACCCCGGAAAACATGTGACTAATCACAGGAAGGAACATTATTTGAACATATGTGGCAAAAGCAAATCCCCCACTGCCAACTCTCTGTCCTTTTATTATGGCTCTTTCTAATCAGGACCAGGAGGAAACATACTGAATATCCGGTGATCACCTATGCATTATATGCTAAACAAAACACATTTTCCCACAGACCTGTATGCTCCAGCACTAGGTTCTAGTGACTAGGAAATTTCAACAGAAATGTGCACAATAAATAGATTATGTTGTATGGCAGCACTGCAACTTTTAAAATAAACTACTAAAAAAGAGATAACATCTAGTTTAGAGGCTGAAAAAATAAACAGAATCACATAGCATTTTCAAGAGATGGGAGCAATTCAGAAAAGGGCTGAATACACTGTTTGAGATAAGACTCCAATAGGGATAAATCAGTTTGATTCAGAATAGTGAGTGAAACAGTCACATTTTGTATAATAGCAGAACTGGACATTTATTTTCCCTTTGCCTTCTGCCTATGCTCTCTGGTACCTCCTAGGCTGCATCTGTACTACAGAAATAATCCAGTTTGATGCCACTTTAACTGTCATGGCACAATTCTACAGGCCATAGCAGAAGTTAGAAATCTTATCTTTTGTGCAACCGTAGCCAGAATCTCCTGGTCATCACGGCCATACTGGCAGGATGATTTTGGCAGCTATAATCCCAAATGTAAGGTTTCCAATCTCGGGAGCTGGAGCCATAATTTTGCTACAGTATAGGGGAATCACATTTGTGAGTATCCATTGGGTGCTCGCATGATTTGATCAGTGCCTGTCTCTGTGTTTCTGAATTCTGGGTCACTGTTCTGTCTTCTGTTGGGGATAGAAGGACATCTTCTTTCCATCTTTTTCCTTTCTATCAGACTTCCCCTCATAAACACATCTTCCTACTTTTTGAACTGTGAAAGAACGTAAAAGAGAGAGAAACCAAAGAAGATTTTAAAAATAAGAGCATTCTGAGAGCAAGGTTTAAGGAGAAAGATGAAACATTGCAAAGTTTCTGAGGACCAGTTTATCTAGGATTTTTTTGCTTACACAGAGTCTGAGCCAACCTCTGGCAAACATACACATGTGGAAATGTCGGTGTATGACTAGGCAAGACACAGATATAGCTAGCAGCAATTTCTATTATGGTCCCATGCTTGAGAAAGTGATTTTATGATTCCAGAAATTATTACCAGCCTTCTGTCTGTAATGACATTTCTCAATGTGATTGTGGACTTCCTTGTGCCTGAGAGCAGTTTGGGTCCCGAGGAAGAGGTTCTGCTTCATAGGACCAGCCCTACCATTAGATTTCATGCAAGGTCAGTAAATTGCTAGATATTCATTTATTGTTGTGTTTTTTACAATCAGGAAGAAGGAGATGTTGTCATAGGATTTTCTCTCTTGTGTGCCAAAATTATCTGATTTCCCTAGGATCCTATGCACCTTGACTTATAGCAAACATTTTACCCCTGGGTCTACATGGAATGTCACACACCCCTCACTCGATGTAGTCTATTAATAAAAATATTTTGTTTATTTGGTGTGCATATTTTCAAACTAAAAAACTAACTGTGAGTTGACATCAAATTCAGTGTATGAAAACAACTCTCAAAATATCCAGATGACAAGCAGGAACAATATACAAATTATTTGCGCTGCAGCTCTCAAGTTCATTATACATATAACACAGTATTCGTTGTGACTCAGAAGAACTTGGTAGTTTTCCACCCCCTCTCCAATTACTCTTTTTCTTTGGAATTCTTTATTTGTGGTTAATGCTCTGTGCAGCTCAATTTCTAGCAGCTTTTCTGTTGAAATGTGCACATTATGTTCCTTTGTAAGAATGATATCTTCACTTTGGAGATCTCTCTTTCTCGCACGCACACACACACACGAACACACAACACAAGGTAAACTTTTCTTATTTCTAGTAGAGTCTTTGCCATCTCTTCAGATTTGTTTCACTCAGAAGACTAACTGGCTAAGTCAAAAAAGATGGGGCAAAGTTATCTACAGTGACTACTGTATTTTTTTTCTGACCATAAATAACTTTGGATTTCATTCTAGCAGCATGACAAAGAAAGGAGGTAATGAGCCATTATGGAAACCCCATCTGTTGCTCATCAGGGGATAGGCTTTCTGCAAGTAGATTTATTAAAGGAAAATTTCAGTGTTGGTCCTCTTACTGTTAATGAAAAATGCACATCTAATCATCCAAGCTGAAAATATATCCCAATATATTTCTTCACTGTCCACATATCATGTGCTTTAATTGTAAAGGCAAACAAACAAACCACACATGCATGAAAGAGAACATTCAGAATCGAACTACAGTAGGAAATTAAATTATAACTCAGGGAGTATGGGAAGAGGCAAAACAATACATATACACAAGACATGTTGCTGTCAAGTATTTTGAGAGAAGGGGTAGAGAAATCTGTCACTTTCACTTTTTCTTGATTTCACATTTTGTACATTTCAGAGTCATCTGTAGTGGTTTGAGCTAGTGATAGAATATCTAGATTTTATTAAAATTTTGGAGTTCCCTCCATGATCTCAAGCTGACATCAGCCCCACAAGACCCCTGTAAAACAACACTGGATATTCCCCACAGGAAGGTTTGGAAGTTGCTAAATGGGAAGACCATCACCTCCACAGGTAATACAATGATGGCTGTTTGTTTTCAGTCTCACACCTGATAGGCCAGTAATCAAATCAACGACCCACCCATTGTTCTGTTTGTCCTCCTGATCGTGTCAAGATCCAACTGCATCGACCTAGCTTTTCTTCACCTCAGCTTAACCAAGCCCCAGTAATTCAATGCCTTTGTCTTGGCTCTTACCACACCGTAAAGCCCCTCCTGAAGAAACCTTCCCTTGATCCCCTGGACCGAAACAACTATAGACCAGTTTCCTTGCTGCCATTTTTAAGCAAGGTGATCGAGAGAGCAGTTGCCTCCCAACTCCAAGCTGTCTTGGATGAAACCGATTATCTCGATCCATTTCAAACCGGCTTCCGGGCAGGATATGGAGTTGAGACTGCCATGGTTGCTCTGACAGATGACCTCCGCTTGAGCATCGATAGGGGTAGTGTGACCCTGTTGGTGCTCTTGGATCTCTCAGCGGCCTTTGACACCATAGATCATGCCATCCTTTTGGACCGGCTGAGAGGGATGGGGATCGGAGGCACCGCCTTACGGTGGTTCCGTTCCTTTCTCTCCGGCAGGACCCAAAGGGTGAGGCTCGGGGACAGCTGCTCCTCCAAAATTGAGCTAAGCTGTGGCGTCCCGCAAGGCGCCATTCTGTCCCCGATGCTATTTAATATTTACATGAAGCCGCTGGGTGAGATCATTCGGAGGCATGGAGCTCAGTGTCATCAGTACACTGATGACACTCAGATATATTTCTCCATGACCAGATCATCTGCTCAGACCTCAGATGGCGTCTCCTCTCTCAATGACTGCCTGGCAGCGGTAATGGATTGGATGAGGGAAAACAGATTGAGACTGAATCCAGACAAAACGGAGGTACTGACAGTCACCGGCCCGAAACCAGGTCTGGGAATACATCTCCCGGTCCTAGATGGAATCACACTATCCTCGAAGGACCCTGTTCGCAGTCTGGGGGTACTCCTAGACTCGTCACTTCACATGACGAGTCAGGTGAATGCGACGGTCAGGAGTGCCTGTTATCAGCTTCGGCTGATACGCCAGCTGCGCCCTTTCCTGGAGATGAGGGATTTGGAAACTGTGGTACACGCTTTGGTCACCTCACGACTAGACTACTGCAACGCGCTCTACATGGGGCTGCCCTTGTACCTAACCCGGAAACTTCAATTGGTTCAAAACATGGCAGCCAGATTAGTTACTGGGACATCTAGGAGAGAACATATAACTCCATTGCTTAAGTCTCTCCACTGGCTGCCAATTAGTTTCCGGGCACAGTACAAGGTGCTGGTTCTAACCTTTAAAGCCCTACATGGCTCGGGCCCATCTTATCTCAGGGACCGCCTCTCCCCGTACGATCCTCCCCGCACACTTCGATCCTCTGGGAGGAACCTACTACAGCCTATCAAGACCAGGCTGGCACAGACCTCCCAGAGGGCCTTCTCTGCGACCGCTCCCAAGCTCTGGAATGGTCTGCCGGATGAGATGCGTCTCATGACATCTTTAGATTGCTTCAAAAAAGCCCTAAAGACGCATCTCTTCCGGCAGGCCTTCCCCTGAAATTTCCTATCTCCGGCTTCGGTTCCAGACTTTGATTTCCTGCTTACTCCCATGTTTCTGATCCCCACTTATGACGTGGCCGCATAAGGAAGGGTTAGGATGCTGTTATATGTTTTTAAATAATTACTGTTTTAATCACTGCCGGTTTAATCTATTTTTAAGGGGTGGGAGGTTTGGAAACGGGTTATGGGATTGTTTTAATCTATGTTTTTTCTTTTACTTGTACCCCGCTCCGAGTGTATGAACAGAGGAGCGGGCTATAAATAAACTATTATTATTATTATTATTATTATTATTATTATTAAGCTCATCGCTAGAGTCTAGATTTCGCCTGCAAGAACTCTTAGCTCTGACCATTCGGTTTTATTTTTTGATGTAATTTTATACTGTTTTTAGTTAGCTGGTTTTGTTTTTCTTTTAAATTTTTATTGTGAAGAGGTGTTTTAATGGTTTTATTTGTGAACTGCCTTATGTCCTTTTAGTTGGGAATGTTTTTGCATTCTCATTCCCTCTCCTTAGATAGATAGGGATTTCCTGCGTGAAAACTCTGCCTCTCTTTCTCACTTAAACTAACCATGTGGCTTAGGTCACTTCCCCTTTTAGGGAAGCTAACATACTCTCCCAAGATTTTCAGCTGAACTGTTGGTTTTCCATCT
Organism: Urosaurus nigricauda; assembly: GCA_034509955.1. Lineage (NCBI taxonomy): Eukaryota > Metazoa > Chordata > Lepidosauria > Squamata > Phrynosomatidae > Urosaurus > Urosaurus nigricauda. Next base: position 77,540,309 of record JAOEGL010000006.1, read on the forward strand.
TCTTCCCCTCTCAACTTTCTTTGGAAAGATGATGAGATAAAGATTTCTTTTTACCTGAACTATTCACTAGCTAGATTAGAATATAGCTTTTATGTATACATGGCCTAAAGCCATTAGTAAACTTTTGTTTTAAATTACAAGCTACTTGTGTTGCGTTTGAGTCAGTCTCAGTTCTTAGGGAAGCATAGGGCTGATCTAGATTGGCAAAAAGGGGTGTGTTCATGCCTGCATGAAAGTGTAGCTTTTACATGACCCACATTGAAAGTTTGGCATGAACGCACTTCTTTTGCATTTTAGTGGGGAAAAAGCATCTTTAAAAAGGAGCTGCTTTTCCCAGCTTCTTTTTTAAAAGGGTGCAACTGTGCAGCTGCGTCTAAATGCTGCAGTGCAAATGTGCAGTTTTTGAAAGCCCCCAAACCCTAGCTCCAGCCCTAATCCAAACCCTAGACATGCACGGTAGGGACTCTGGGGTACTGCAACTGTTATGCAACTGTGCATAAAATGTCACTTCATTCATAAAACAAAGAAGTGTATTCATAAACTTAAATTGTAACGGATTTAATTTCTTTTTAAGAGGGGGGAGGGATGCAGTTTGTTTTACTGATGTAGCAGTATTTAAATGTGTAAGCCGCCTCAATTGATCTCAAAGGGGTGGGGTAATAATAATAATAATAATAAAATAAAGGGGTTCATTTAGGGTGCACCGATACAACTGCACACTTAAAAAAGGGCAGCGAAACCACAACGGTAATTTGACAGATCTTCATAACTGCACAGTTCATGTGTGATGTACAGGTGCAACTGCGCAGTTCGCAACTGGCAATACAATTGCCTGTATGATGTGCCAGTGCAACTGCACAGTTCGCAGCTGGCAAAAAAAAATTAAAGGTTCAGTGCGGCCAAAAGCCCCGTTCATTGCCACCCGTGCAGCTGCTCTACCTGTGTTTCTAGCATCCTGACAGCTTCCAATGTAGTTGCTGAGCAACAGAAAAGACTTCAGATAAGTCGTTCCCACACCCCCTCAATGTAGCTGCCCTATGCCTTTTTATTACACACCTGGGACTTGCAGTGCAGCTGCTAAGTATTAAGGAAAAGGCAACTTCATGTCGCTCTTTCCTGCCAATCTAGAAAGCCCCATAGTTAGACAAAGGTACATTTCTTCTGTTTGGCCAATTTAAAAGCTAGATCCTAACAGGCTTGGTTTTGCCAATTTTTATATTTAATATTTAATATTTTTTCCTTATCAAAGGGTGAAGTCTTAGGAAACTTAAATTGCCTTACACCTTTCTGGGAGAAAGGCGGCACAGAACTGAAATAATTAAACGAATAAATAGGGTTGTCATAAACTGGAGCTGACTAAAATGCACATTACTACTGTCCAGCCCGAAGATGAAGAAATTTGGGAATGCTTGTCAATTCTTCAAAACTGAACTAAAATGAAATTCTCACCAGAGAACCATGTAGTACTTCCCTGCCATATAGACATTAAAGCTGGGGAGACTATCCAAAAAGAATGCAAAAGAAACTCAGTGCTAAGATGACTGAATACACAGGAATTCAGATGCAGGTTTAAGAGTTAGAAAGCATAATTGAAATGTTGTACTTGTATAGATAAATTTGTCAATTCCAGCAACTACCTTTTAAATAAACAAACAAATCATTTTCTATTTCTTTCTATTGCCAATATGGAGAAAATTGCAAATACTGGAAAATTTGTATTCAAAAAACCAAAAATGAAATTAAAATCTCACCCTTCCCTATATGGAGTTGGGAATTGAGACATTATAGATCTATGGGTGGTCTGAAAAGGTCTCATGCGGCATCCAAGTCTCCTGTATTAGCAGGAGTTTCAAAGAACCATTGTGAGTTTCCAGGGCTGCAAGGATGCAGCCTGAGACAAGTTGGATAAAAAACAAAACAAAAAGAGGCAAATACTGAGTTGTCTACTGAAACATTTCATACCCAGTTACTTGGCCCTAAGAGAATTGTAGATACTGACTAACAATGAGCATGGATCTCCACATTTATACTGTGACTCAAGAGCTGATAGCTGATCTATATTACTATTGTAGCCAACTGATCCTCTCATCTATTCAAGCCAAGGTCAATTTACATGTAAGCGTGGCTTTAGGAACAAAGAATACTTTCACTTAGACAATTCTCCTGGTGACAGTTAATCTGTAATTGCCATCAGAAGTGGGGGAGTATTAAATTATTTTCTGTTGTGCAGCTGTTAGTTACTAAGGGAAGAAGATGGCATTCCAATTGATAAATGGAACTAGCAATGAAAGGTTGCAGTCTGAGGTCCTCCCATTCAGGTTGCTGCCATTCATCCAGATTTGTATACAGAATACTCCATCAACCCTTTCTGGTTTGCTGTCCCTCTCCAGTATTCTGTACCTGCTGAATATACACATTGAGCTTTTTGGAGGCTTTCCTTCTTTTTGGTCCCACTCTTTAAAGATTTGTTTGTATTTCTGCAAATTTGAGGTCCTCCCCCAAACCAACAGATTCTTCCCCTCTGTGTGTTTCTATCGCTGATGTAGTTACATAAAGGTCCACATTCAGAGAATGAATCCACAGTTATACTATGCTCACTGATATGATATGGTATGATATAGGATGCCTCACTCTTGTATGGTGATACTATGCTGAAAGGCTCTCCATTGTCTGGGGAAAAATGAGCAAGAATGGTGTAGTAGTTTGAGTGCCAGGACTACAACTCCACAAGAACAGGGTTCAAATCTCAGGTATAGAAATCCACTGTGTGACCTTTTTGTGAGTCATATTTTCCCACCCTCAGAGGAAGATGTGGCAAACTCCTCTGAATAAATCTTTGCCAAGAAAACTCTCTGATAGGCTTGACATAAATCAGAAGTGAAGAGGCATAACAAGTCTGACAAACCAGGCAAAGCAAGGGATAAGAAAATGATTCATAATATTTTTCATTCTCAGGACTGCCTTGATGCATTGATACAATCTGTCAAGAAACTGCCAGCCTCCACAAGAATTCTTACCTCGTGGTCCTCAAGGCTTCTATAATCTGCACAGCAAGTCTCTGTGCAACACTGTTGTCATTCCCCTTTGTGTAAAGAGCCGATGCATGCACATAAAGTATGGAAGCATTACTACATTGATGAAAAAGATGCAAACCCCTACCCTAAACCCAGTGTTTCTAATTTGTAAAAATCCATGTCACAAAGTACCAACTACAGTAGTTTTACAATAATTGTACAAAAATGTGAGACCTGGATACTGGCAGAAAATGTCCTAATATCTTGCAGGCAAAGGGGAAATTGTTGCCATGTCTTCTTCTGCCCATGACAATGGGATTAATGGAAATTTATATCTGTAGCTAATGCTACAGGAATGCCCTTCTTGTTTATTATACTGGCCTTCAGGTTATTTATTTTAATATTGGCTGCAACAGCCCTAGAGTGGTTGTTGGCTCCAGTTTCAAAAGACCTAGGCAAGCAACCACTTCAGACCTCTGGTGAGAGCAATCTCTTCTTCACCAGCACTTCAGTGGCCTTAATAATAGAAGAAGGAGGCAGAGAAATGTGTGCTTCAGGAACAGGAGGAGAGAAAGAACATTTGAACATATTCAGAAATGGTCAAACCTTCACAGTTTGGGACTTATCGTGCACAAAATTCACAAGCAGTTTTTGAAGAGAAAATAATATGTTGTTTCTTACACAGAAAACTGTGGTTTCTGTGCAAAACAGCAGCAGCAGCAGCAATAACAATTTTTGCACAAAATAAGTCTTCAACCATAGCATTTTTCTGCACAGGAAACAGGTTTTCCTGTGCATAAAATGATATTTCAGTGCACAAAATGCTATAGTTGAGAAGATATTCTGTACAAAATTCACCCATTTTTGGATGAATGCAGTCCAAAGTGCATAATTTTCAAAGACTTTGGAAGAAAAATGCTAAAATCAAGAATGAAATTAATGAAGAATTGTACCCCTAGGAGGGAAGGATTGATAGGCCTGCTCACTTTGGGGTCTAGCTCTACTCAATGTTAGGAAATCCTCCACTCCCCCCAATTATATATATCTCAAAATGGCATTTTCCCACAAGCCAACCACCTAAATATTGGCCAAGCCCTATTCTGCCTAATAAGAAATTGTGAAATCAAAAGCCATATCTCCCATTCAATCTCCCTCTCCCTCCCTCATTGTCTCTCTCTCTCTCTATATATATATATATATATCCCCTATGCCTTTTCTATTTGTGTCTGCAAATATACATGTTCAGCAAAGTCCCTACACAAAGCCTATCCATTTCACATATTAACTTTAGTTACCAGCTCCAAAACAGCTACTTCTTTCCAGGAGATGGCCAGCTCATCAATTTCCTTTTGCCTCTCTCAAACAGAGTTCAATGGTTGCCTCCTCAGAGGCTTGCCATGTGAACGGTTTTGATCTTTACAGGCCTTGAAAGCAATGTGATCAAATGGATGATTGAGGGGATTTGACAGGTGTGCAGCTGTATATTGTGGCTTCTCTGCCCCCTGACTTCTTAGCTCATCTGTTTCTGTTGTCTCTGAACACACAGAGAAACAGCCAAAGGAGATTAAAGTTGCATTTCAAGGTGCTGTCATTTACTATACAGGCATTGGCGGGGGTGTGAGGGCAAACCACAAAGGTACAGCAACAGAAACTAGAGCACACACTCCAATACGCTTGCTATTTTCCCACCGGAGAGAGACACCCTCCCTCATTTCTTTAACCACTGCACACCTGTAGTTTCTTTTAACCTGCTCCTTGCTGATCCCTTTGCTTCTGTCACCCACTTGCTGTGAGATCAATGCAAATGCAGCTCAGTTTAGAAAGTGGAATAGGAAGAGGGGTGACGACTCATGGGAGTAGCAAGGGCAGCAGCAAGATACATGGTACAGTTTTGCAGCAGGTGGGTTCTTCAGATTATGAATAGGCAAGCTTACAGTATAGAAACAAAGAAAGGACAAACCACAAGAGCTTAGAATGCTATTTTAATGAAGCAAACATATTATTTTTCTTTTTAATTCTTTTTTTTTAAGGTAATGCATTAGCCATTGCTTGTTTCTTTGAAAGTAATGCATTGCATTACTTTGTATGCCTTGTATGCTTTCAAGAGCAGCCTCAGTTTAGGCTAGTGTGCCTGGAGGAGATAATGATCTGGGTGTAAACCCCCCAAAACAAATTGACACTAAATCCAGACAAGACAGAGGAGCTTACTATTAAGGGTCTTATTCTGTGGTTGGAGGTGGGTCAGTCAGCTCTGGATGGGGCTATGCTACCCTTGAAAGACTGTGTTCACAGCTTGGCAGTGCTCTTGGATCTGTCTCTCCAAATGCCAGCCCAGATAGATGCAATAGTCAGGAGTGCTTGTTATTATCTTTAAAGCCCTACATGGTTTGGGTCCCGGTTACCTATGGGATCGTTTTGTCCCATGTAATTTGCCCCATACACTCAAGTCCTCTGGGTGACATTTACTTCAATCAGACAGAACTAGACTGGCAACTGTCATCCAGAGGATATTTTTATCTGCTACCCCTAGACTGTGGAATGACCTGATGGGAGAGATGCGACAGCTGAATATGCTGTCTGAATTTAAAACAGTATTAAAGACCTATCTCTTCTGGCAGGCCTATCCAGTCAATTTGAAACTATGAATTTTAAATTAGCATTTAAATTGGTATATTTTAATTTTATGTTGACTGTTTTAATGCACTTTAATGTGTCTTAGGTTTATGTGTTTTAACTTAATGGGTTAAAATGGTTTTGATGTGTTTTGATCTATGTTTTTCCCTTTGTCAAACCTTGGGGAGAGATGGGTAACAAATAATGATGATGATGATGATGATGATGATGATGATGATGATGAAACAATTGTATTTCAAATATTTTTAGATTATTATTTTGTATTTCCTTGAAAATGGGAAAATGGCCCCAAATTACTCCCCCTCGTGACTGCCTCCTACATTGTTTTGGAAGGAATGAGTAAATGTTACTCATTAAAAACACACACAAATGATGCTCCCAGTTGTTATGTTATTTCTCAAAAGTATCATCATTATGCCTTCTTTTCCCCAAACAGTTGTGTGTTGCAGGTAACACTGTCACTTGTAAGACATTACTTCAATATTCTGCAAAATATGCTGTGTCTGATGTTAATACCTTCAGCCTTCCCAGGCTATGAGCATCAGCCTTATCATTAGGCAAAGTGAATCACCTGCCTCAGGCATAGATTTTGGGTGTCATTTAAAAATGACAGTAAATTGCTAGTTATTTGAAAGATGGCTGTTATACTCTTCACTATCTTGGCCACGGATGCCAAAACAACATGACTGGCTTGGTAAGCTATACACTTTGGCTTAGGGAATGGAGTACTATGGGCCACTCTATGTCTTGAGCTAAGTGGGATATGAATACAAGGTTTTGTTGTCAAAGTCTGACATTCTGCCTGTCTCTTTTAAAACCAAATACAGCCCATCAATGGTTAACTACCTAGCATCTCTCCAAATACCCTGCACTTTCCATAGACAGAAAAGGTATTTGTCCACTTTTTCCTTGTTCGGGCTGAAGGATTTTAATTGCTACACAGCTAGGCGCAGCAAGTCCATCAGCACTTCCATAAGGCACATAGCTAGGCAGCAGACCATAGACCAATTACTTTCTCCCCTTAAGAAGCTCACCAGGAGCCCATTTTCTCCTACACCCTGGAGTGCCTTGGTGCTATTAAGGTTATATCTGTAAATTAATTAAAAACAAGAAAGCACTGAACCATGCAAAAGAGAAACATCTTCAGCAAGCTCCTCTAGATAGAAGCTACAGATATCACAGTCTGATTAAATGGGATACTAGATTGGATTTTCAATTGGAATTTATTCTGGAGGAAATTTCTGTAAATGAAAGAGATTTGAATCAAAGAAAGGTATCAATCCTGGAAGGATCCCCTCCCCTATATCTTGTTGATTGTGTTCATATACTTGATTCATTACCAAACATTGTCTTCTGTTCTTCATTCACATACATCAAGGCAGAGCCACACAAATCTAATCATAGCATGACAGCATGTCTCAACCCACTCCCATTTTTTTTTCTGACCTTGAAATATTCTTCCGTATACATATGCTGCCTTATGTCTAACATTTATTTTTATTTTTTATTTTTTTTATTAAAGGCAAATCACATGGCTGTGAGGAGTTAAGAAGATACAAACAAAACAAAACAAAACAAAAAACACAGCTGTGTTCACCAAAGTGATTCTGCATTAGGCCCTTTCTGGGAAATTTAACTGGCACCTCCTAGGCATCCAGCACTGATTCAGAACACTGCTTCTATCCTCTAGTGCCATGCTTCCCACCAAGGTTCATGGAGGTATGGAGTGTCCACTTTGCTGAGGGTTCTCTCAAACCACTGTCTGCCAGGTAAACACTGGCTAGTGTATTTGGGGAAGAGTTGAGTAATACTCAAGTAGTATTGCTACAAAATGGATATCCAAGTTTTTCTTCTTCTGAATACACTTAGTCTTGCGTGCTGATGATCAGACTCCAAGAGGAAGTCATCGGAGAAACAGCTAACTCTGCCACCTTTTTTGACATTCAAGTATAGATTTTATTTTCTAGCTGAACTTGTAACAAATCAGCAAGTTTGCTTTCCTTCCTTAAATTCAAACAGCTTCTATGACTCATAACTTATTGTCAGGCAATGGAGTAAATGAACAGCTAAATCATGTGCCATTTACACATACACATACACATACAAAAACACAGGGCAAGGCAACAGACCACAGCAAATCTATGATCTAATTTCTACCAAAACAAACAAACAAACAAACTAAAAAACTGTTTACTTTTGTTTTATTTAAGCCTTCAATGTTTTGGCTTGTTGTCTAGCAGTGTTTTCATTGAGAAGGAGATGAAATATCAGAAATCAAACAAATGCAAAAAGAACATTTCTTTCGGTAGGGAATGCAGTAACTTTAACCTTAAGACTGTGACATAAGTCATACAATTAAACCCTGATGTATGACACCCAAATGTCATACAGTAGTCCACAAAACTCTCTTGGTCTCCCCAATTACATCTCATAGCAAGCTGAAAATCAGAGCATTTACCCACCCCAACACATGCACACATAGTATGCCTGGGTTGTGGAAAATAAGGTTTGGCCTGTAGTTCTGTACCCTCCAATATTTCAAACATGAAAACCAGGGTGTGAATAGCCAAGTCAAGAGTGTAGTCAAGATGGCATAAGTTACTAATGAGGAAACACACATGATAGGAGACAGTACAGCAGTTTGCTTTTTGCCTGAGCTGACTGGGAAAGAGAAAGATTTTGCCTGTTCCTCTCATCATCCCCTTGCTGGGTAAATGGTGTAAAGTATTTTTTTTTTTCACATAGAGCTTTGAGGTTTTACCAGTCGAAGTATACTGAGGACAAAGGGAGGAAGTGGGAGTAGAAAGAGAAACTGGAACATTTTAAAAGACACCAAAAAGTGGCACAACAGAGGATTAATCAGGACTGTTCCTGACAAATGAGGACCGTTGGAAGTATGCAGCTCTCATCAGGCCCACCCAGCATGGCCAACCACAACAAATTACAAAGTCGTAGCCCAATCATCTGTAGGATTCAAGATTCCCTACCACACATTACTGAAGTCCTCTTCCATCTGTTGCTCCTGCACTAGCATTTAAATTCATTTACTTCTTTATTTTATTGGCTATTGATATTCAATTTATATTGTAAGTGGCTTACAATATTATTGTTGTTGTTGTCGCTAACTAATCTTGATTCGACCACCACTCGTGGTGAACCTGTGTATGAGGCATCTCCAAGTCCCCCTGTCCTCAATTGCTCTGCTCAGGTCCTGTAAAGTTAGGACCATGACCTCCCTAACTATCTAGCTGCTGTGTGGTCTTCCTCTGATTCTGCTGTCTTTTACCTTCCCTGGCATTATTGTCTTTTCTAGAGAGTTGTGCCTTCTCGTAACCAAAGTACTGTACGACAGCCTCGGTTTGATCATCTTGGCTTCCAGGAAGAGTTCAGGCTTGATCTGTTCAAGGACCCATTGTCTTTTTGACTGTCCCTCATATCCTTAGTGCTCTTCTCTAGCACCACATCTCAAATTGATTTTCTTCTTATCTGCTTTCTTCACTGTTCAGCTCTTGAATCTGTACAAGGTGATAGGGAATACAATGGATCACATGAATCTAACTTTAGAGTTCAGTTGTATACCTTTACACTTTAGGATCTTGTCCAGTTTTTCATGACTGCCTTCCCATTCCTAGTCTTCTTATTTCGTGACTGCAGTCACCGTTTTGGTCCAAGGTACAGGAACTCTGTTATCGATTTTGTCATTCTCTATGGTGAACATATGTAGACCCTCTGTTGTCATTACTTCTGTTTTCTTTATGTTCACCATTAAGCCTTCATTTGCACTGTCTTTCTTTTTTTACCTTCCTTTGTAATTGTTTCAGTTTTGTGATGTTTTCTGCTTGGAGTATGGTGTCAAGGTTATAATATAGTAAAATATAGTAAAAATCTAAACAATAAAAGTTTTAAAAAGTAATCCTATTAAAATATTAATTTAAGCAGTTTAAACAATAATAAGGAAGAGAAAGGTACAGCACATCCCATTAAAAGATTTTTCAAAACCATTTAACAGCCAAAAGCCTGTCAAAATAAAAAGAGAAAAGAGAGCAGAGAGGAAGCCAACTGAGCATCCCATAGGAAAGAATCCTACAGCCTGGGAGCACCCACTGAGAAGGTTGTCTTCTGTGTCCTCACCAAATGTGCCTGTGACAGTCATGGGAACATACCCTGCCACACCTGAATCTTAAAACCTATTGAGATATGGTGTTTCAGAAAGTCAAGTCTCAACTCATACAGGGCTTTATCAGTCATAACCAGTATTTTGAATTCTGTCTCAAAACAGACTGGTAAAGTATGAACCTGTTGTCACAAGGGAGTTGAGTGTTCTCTGTAAGCAGCCCCACTCAGTAGTTTGGTTGCAGCAATCTGGACCCACTGAAGTTTGTGGCTGTTATGCTCCAAAGGCCTATGTACAAAACATTACAATGACTAAGACAGGATACAATCAAGGCATGTGTCACCGCTGTCATCCCCTTGAATGTGTGCAGATGGCACACCTGTTTGTGCAAACACACTCCAGGCTGCCTCAGAAACTTGGGCATCCAGGTTCTGGGTTGAACCCAGCAAACTGCAAACATAAGTTCTTAAGGGGAGTGTAAACTTGTCCAGTTCAGAATGAATTTCCTTTCTCTGATCTGTCTTTCAACTGACTAGGAGCACCTCTGTCTTGTTTGGATTAAGCTGAAGGTTGTTTACTTTCATCCAGACCGTTATAGCCTTCCTAGAATTAGATGAAAGTGAAAAATACAATAGGGTGTCAGAAGCATACTAAATCAAGTGATTATTTCCTCAACTGTTTAAGGATAACCAGGAAATATTACTTGGCTTCCAATGAAATATTTCAAATGTTTTCTCTCTGTTGGACAAGACTAGAAAGTTTTTGAATTTTTTCTGTCGTTGTTGTTTGTTTTCTTTTGTTTCTTTGTCTCATGTTTCAGGGGGGTTGCAAAAGTTTCACAACCCCTCCCCCAAGGATTTTCCTCTCAAACATTTTTATTTTTGTGTAATACACATTTTGTGGGGACAGTTACTTTTGTTCAAAAAGTAGTATTGTTGTGATGAAACAATTTAAAGCTATAGATAAACTGAGAAACAAATTGGAACACTGTAATAATAAAAAATAAGAAGACTTAGGAGAAGTAAAGAGTACAGATGTAGCAAAAATACAAGTTAATATAGATATGAAATGTTATTTATGAATACTCAAAATACAAAGATAAGGGCTATAAAAAGAAACCTCAAAGATGCCAAGATGGAAGTGAATTAAAATTTAAAGATATACTTAATTTTATATTGTATTATAGGGAATAGATTGCCAGAATAGCAATACAGGTATATGTGTGTGTTTTTGCTATTGTTTATCAATTTGCTTCTTTAATTTAATAAAATAATATGATAGATAAATGATAGATAGATAGATAGATAGATAGATAGATAGATGTATTGTTACACAAATGTCACCAAAAATGGGGTGAGGTGGATACTGGAGTTTTCATTCTCATTGCAGAAGGGAAAGAAATGGTAGCTGAGGTGTCTTGACTCTTACTCATGAAGAATGAAAGCATTTCTGAATGGTCTTTACATGCCTATAACATATTCTACAATACAGTGGGCCCTTGGTATGCACTGGGGTTTGGTTCCAGGAACCCCCACGGATACCAAAATCCATGGATGCTCAAGTCCCATTAAATACAATGATATACTAAAATGCCGTCTCTTGTATAAAATAGTAAAATCCAGGCTTGCTTTTTGGAATTTATATGTTAAAATATACACATTTCCAAGCTGTAGATGCTTGAATCCATGGATTAAAAAAAAAAAATCTGTGGATATGGAGGGCCAACTGTATGTCTTGCAGGTGTCATTTTTCCACGGGTGTCTTCCAGTTAGATTAAGTAATCTTGAAATGGCTAGACTGGAGGAAAAGGTCTGAATATTGATACCATCGTTATGGCCCATTTTACTTATTTATTTGTGAATTAAAATATTTATGTCCTGTGCTTTATCATGGCTTCTCAGGATGGTATATGACCTGAACAATTAAATATGCTGCCGTATTAGAACTATAAATAATTTTAACAAGATAAAGAGATATTGGCTTGAATCATGTTGACTGAGTTATAAATGCATAAGTACCCCATCTCCACTTACTGAGAAGCAACTGCTGAAATTGGTGGAGTACATTCCCCTGTCACTCAAGAAGCAGTTAACTGATGTTCCTGCCTTATCCCATGAGTTATCCATGTTGTGATAGCTAGAATCAGTTCTTATTCATTCATTCATTCATTCATTCATGGGATTCATGTCCCTCCTTTCTCCCAGAATGCGATTCAAGGCAGCTTACAATACGTTAAAACATTTATTACAATTTTTAAAAATAAATAAATAATGCTAATATTAAAACATAAGTTTAAAATAGCATCGTTAAAAGGGGGTATTATACATATTTGTATTATTTTATCTGTTGTATGCCACTTTGATTGGCGGGATAGAAATAAAAGTTGTATTATTTATTTATTTATTTATTTATTATTTATTAAAACCAGTAAAAAGCATTAATGCATGAAGACAGCCCATTACACTATGCAAGTAAAAGTCATCCACCAAAAGCCTGGCTAAATAAAAATCTCTTCAGCTGCCAGCAAAAAGACCATAGGGAGGGGGACAACTTGACCTTCCACGGAAGAGAGTTCTAGAGACTGGGAGAATCCATGGAGAAGTCTCTCCTCCAAGTCTTCACCAACCTCACCTGCAAAGGTGGTGGGACTGAGAGAAAGCCCTCCTTTGCTGATCTTAGTACTCAGGCTGTCTTGTATAGGAAGATACAGTCCTTCAGATAGCCCGGCCCCAAGCCTTTTGGAATTCCCACTTATGCTGGAGATTGCTCACATGACGGGTGAGTGGGAACATCAGTCAGCTGCTTCCTGAGAGGCAGTCAAATGGACCCCCAGCAATGCCCCTGGCTGTTGCCCAGAAATAGGGACTGGGGGGACTTCCACAGCCGCTAAGAGTCCCCTAAACTAGGGAATGTGTAGAGATCGTGAACACAACAGAACACAAATCCTGCCCAGCAGGATTTCCTCTTCTCTCTCTCTCTTTGTTTATTTTCAATGTCTCTAATAATTTGGACATAATGATTGCCAATCACTAAATTACTAGGAGCATTTTTAATTGAGTTAGTAAGCATGGATGTTTTCCTTCCTATCGCTTATTTTCCTCTGCCTGCCCTCATTGGCATATGGTTGCAAATGGGACACCACTTTTTCGAAGGCATGCCTTTAAACAGCAGCGCTCTGAGCTCCTCAGTAGCTGGGCTGATTTGTGCTTTGGCTTTATGGATGATATCACACAATTATCTCCAGATGGAATAATTGCAAGGAAGGCTTGCCAAAGAATATAAGCTGCTAAAGGAACCCAGCCATTGAAATTCATTTGATAGTATGACTGTTTTGTTTTTACTTCACATATTTGGGAGAAGCACAAAACCCTATCCTTTAGAGCAAAGTATGCATTTCTACAATCCAAAATATTGTTTGGAAGATGCAATTGCTCTTTTAACCCATATCCAAACAGACTGTGGCCAACAAAGACCAGCCTGACCCGGGTAAATTTCAAAAAAAGGAAGTCACTGGAGCAGACTGACTTTGTTACAGAATAATTTGTCAAATATTACCTTCCAACAGAATTCCATCTCTATTTCTTCCATACTTTCCATCCAGAAATGAAGTTAAAGAAATATGCATGATGACTTTAATTTTCTACACATATGCATGCTTCTTCTCTATTATCCTCTGGACCAGTGGCTCACAACATTTGGACTTCCAAATGCTTTGGACTTCAACTCTCAGAAGCCCAAACCAACATAGGGTTTCTGGAAGTCCATGCCCAAAACATCTGGAGGACAAAAGGTTGAGAACCATTGCTCTGGATCAACACATATCTTCAGTGTTCTAAGCCCATTTTAATCAGGTTAATATTTCTTCCAAATGTATTATTGGCACAATGTTCAGTATCATGAGCAAATTATACAGATGTTTTGATACAATAAATATATGTACACATTATGTGTTCTATCCAATGAGTTGGAGCCAGACTAAATCTTATTTTCAGAACCAACTAGAGTATACCTATAAGCATGGATATATATCAAGTTCCTATTGATTCATTTGTCAGGTATGCTTTGATTGTGAGTTCCTGCATGCCAGGAGGTTGGGCTGGATGGCCCTTGTGGTCTCTTCCAACTCTACGATTCTATGATTCTAAGATTCTCCTGGAGTGGAACTCAAAGTGGCTCATAACTCTTTTTTAATTGAGACCAATAATTTAATTTTGGACTAAGATGTTTACAGCAATGTTGCCCATGACAATTTTTTCTAGGAGAAATTAAACACAGCTAACTTATCTTGAAACCAACCTGTCAAAGCTTATGTGTCAGCTATTATCATCATTCAGATGAATATGTAGCAGATTTAAAGTATATTGTACTCTTATTTAGGGCTGATGTTATCAACACAGCCGTCACCTACACATTCCATTTATCTGCTTAGCAAGCCAGAAGCATAGGTGAATAACTGTATGACGGGGAGAGCTCAATGAAATTTCATGGTTCACAATACCATATTGCTTCATAGCATCTCGTTCTTCTCTGACCTATTTCTGCCCATAGCCACCTTCTCATGTTCTACTGCTTCAGTTTCTTTGTTTCACATCTCTTATTCCCTGGAGATTTACTAAAAGTCCACCCAATTCTAACAGAGAGATATTGTTGCTCAAGAATTTGAAAAAAAAACACCCAGCATCCCAAAATCAGAGACTCTGCAGAATGTGTATTGCAAAACCTTGATCCTAACACAGTATTTCTCTACATTGCTTTCTCACATGGCTGCTTTCATATCTGCTAGTACATGACAATAGGTGTCTGAAAGAAAGAATCCATAGTTGTGGGTCAAAGGAAGCTTCAAGTAGCTTTGGGCCCATCCCCAGAGCTCACCGAAGGATGTCACAGCACGATGGATGAGATACTATTACTCACCATCAAATAAAAAGGAAGGTTTGGGGTGACTGCTGTGTAGACTTCCAGCTTTTCTGAGAAAAAAAAAAGCTCTAGTTCATCAAAAGGGCATCATTCCATGTAAAAAATTGCTTCAGTCCTAATTAAATTCCTCCGTAGTGGTGAGCTCAAAGATCTGGTTTAACTCCATGGATAGAATTCCCTTGCATCAAGTTTCATTTCTTTGGTTCACCTTCTCTGTAAATTGGGCATTTCCATAACTTAGATACACTTCAAACAAATTTGAGTGTGTAGTTAAAACATACATTTTTTTCCAGCGTTTTAGAGCCGTTACCTGTTTTTGCATGACAACTCCCTGAATGTTCCAGCCCACATGGTTTGGGATCTTATTAAGAAGTAGCTTTTCCAAGCTCAGAATTTTTCACCACAACCAAACTGAGCCCTCATCATCCTACTACCAGTGTTTGGTAGCATTAGGTTTTTTGGGGAGAGAGGGGGGTACTAATGTCTACTCTTTCAGCCAGTCCCAAAAATGTAACTTTCCCAATCTGTTTGCTCTGTAATTGCTCCTCAGACTGCAGCTATCATGTCACTTTTGGGGGTTACAAATCCAAATATCTCCTTCCCACAGAAGAATGAGTGAAGTGGTGAAACAAACACAACTGGTATGAAGAAACATATGCTATCATCTAATATCCTCGCCCCCCCTCCCCCTGCAAACACGTACATCAGGCCATTAAGGTTACAGTAAAAAAAAATAATGATTACCTTTTCATCAGAACTGTTTACTCTGCAACACAAACATGCTCAGAAAAAAATCTTGTCTCAATAGGCAGTTACTGAAAAGATGAAAGCATGGCACATTGAATAGTTGTAGGCATGTGCACTAAACTCAGGATACATTTCTTCATCAAGCATAACACTACCATGGGATTAAACTACCAGAAATATAGATAGTGAGGAAGAATACTAAAGAGCTGTAACTTTAGTAATTCCTACTAATGCATTTTAAAAATGCATTTCTCCTTCCAGAATCTCCCATCTCCCAAACAATCAGGGTCATTCAGATCCCCAAATATTACAGTAATCAAGCTCTAAAAGAAACAGACACAGTCGAAATTAAATATTTCAGTAAAAGGGTTTCCAGGATCTTCACAAGAAATTAATCTCCTTAAGAAATTAATAGGAGAGGAGAATCCTGTTGGTCTTACACGTTTACAAGGAATAGTGTAAAATGCTTTGAACTTTTAATAAAATTATAATTCAGCCTTTGGCAGAACCAAGGTCAACAACTCAAAAACACATATATCAATAGTTTCATTATTACCATTCACAAGCATGTGCTATGCCTTTTTTAAAAATTTAAGACTTTGTTTCAATAAAATTTCATCAATACAGATTATATAGAGACTTGAAATGGTACAATGCATAGGTGATATACTCGTGCTATGTCAAAAAAGCTTTAGATAGATATCTAGGAATATTTGTTTGTGAGTCTACTCTGAAAATAATGAAGTCTAGCTTCAGACCAATAACCTATTTTCTGATTTTTTTAAAAAAATCTTTTAGCAGATGTCTTTTTAAGTACATGCATATTCTCTCAATCTAAAGCCTATGCAGATCCTCATCTTCTCTTTTTCATCTTCTGTTTTTCTTTCTTCTAAAGATCTACCAATAGTTGACCTCCACCACCTTATACTATCTTAACTATTGTACTCTCTTATAGCATATTATACAAAACTACTTTCTTATACAGCATTAAAGTTTCAAAACATTTCGTATAGCTATAGTTAGTCCAAATCCCAGTATGAAAAATACTGAGAGTCTTCAACAAATAGAGAAAAAGGTAATAAGAAAAAAATATTTCCATTACATGAGAATGGCTTAATTCTACTTTAGTTTCCTTGATCCTGTCTGTCTTGTGCACAATTTCATAATTAATTAACCTGAGAAGGTACAGCTATATTTATATATTAAATTAAACCTTATCAGTACATATCTTATGTATCCAACTATCTAAGTTCTAACTTATGTCATCTCCAGAATTATCTCAATACAACACTAATAAATCTCCCCATTTTTACTTCATATATATGAGCGCTTTCCCCATTCTTCCAATTTTTCTTCCCAAGAGACATTTCTTATCGCTTGAGAGAGTTTATCCATCTGGATAAGATCAAATAAATAGCTGATCCATTCTTCTCTTTTTGGGATGTCTTTAGATTTCCATTTTTTTGCAAACAGGATTCTGGCAGCTGAAATCATATATAATAATATTTTACCATATTTTATATTTAGATTATCATTAAACATTCCCAATAGTATGTGCTATGCTGAACCCCAGCAAAACACTGAAAGGAAGTCTATAATGAATGACTTCATGTGGTGACATCCATGACATAGTCAGTGTCAAGCCTTTCCAGACATCAGATATGACAAGAACTAGGAGAAAGAAGCTGCATTGTGTGGGAGTAGTGACAATGGTTATAGTAATAAACAATACAGTTGGCTGAAATCCTGTTGGGGAGTTCTCGATATATAACCACCTTACTTACACAACTATGCAGTGAATCTTGCTCCTTCCTCCTTGTTGGGAAACTGCCATTGCAATCAATGGGGTCCATTGCTCTGCTACTCAGGATGCAGCTGGCTGGTCTTCCTACCATTTCCCATGAGTGATCCCTCTTGTGACGAGCAGAAGCGAGGTTCTTGTAAGAATTCCCCCTTGCTCCAAAGATTGCTCTGGGAACGTCAGTCAGCTGCTTCCGAGCAACAGTGGAATAGTCCCCCGCATCAATCACAGCAGCAACTGCCTGGTAAATGGTGACAGGGAGGAATTTCATGGCCCCTACTAGTGTTGTGACAAAACCAATTTTTTTCTTCTCATCCATTGAGAAGTAGATGCAATTTTTTTAAAAAAAAAAAAAAATTCGTTCAAAAGTCCCAATTTCAAAAGGTTATTTTACTGTCAAGAAGTATTTTTCACAGATTTCTCGAATGAAAATAAAAGGTAGGGGAGACAAACATTTACACTAATTACCTGGCATTTCAAACTCAGCTAGCATGTCAAAATGAAGTTTGGCAGAGGTTTAAAGAACATTCTTCTGCTAGAAAAACCCAATATGAATGGTAGCTTTGCTTATGCAAAATACTCAAATCCTGGCCACTGAATTAAAAACCAAAATTCTTACTCGTTGATCGAGAAGTGCTCATAATCTCTTCTCTTTAAAAAGATTCGAAATCTTTAAATAATAGATATTGCTTCTGTTTATCAAATTTTGATGAATATTCTTTACATCACTAGCTGGAAGCCTCTCCTGTCACCTAATGACACCTGAACCCTTTCAGGAATTGCAAACAAGGCACAATAATCCTTTTGGCTGCCCTGGTCCACCTGTGGCAAGTAGACCAAAGCCTTTCTCTTCCATAAAGTCCTTAACTACTCCTGAGAGATCATTGTCTTGGCAGCTCCAAGCCTTGAAATGACAGGATAGGTTACCACAATTGGGTGACATCAACCCTAGTGAAACCACTGCTTGTGTCTTACCCTTATAGTTGTTAATGAATAGGCAACTAAAAAAAAGAAAAGAAATAAATACATAAAAATATATATTTAAAAATTTAAACATTAATTTATATGTAACTAAATGTTATTATTCAATATCAGTGCAATGCAGTCATCCAGATTAATGTCAAATATAATGATGATCATTTGTTTCCCCCTCCCACACTCCAAAAATAGCTATGTAATAGTGAAGTTATGAAGATGGATCAAATATGAATGCCCAGTGTCAGGGCCACTGGTACCTAAGAAGTTTGTAAAAGTTACAAGAAGCTGTAATGTAATGAACAGTACAGCATACAAACAGGTTTGAATGGCAGCCAATAAGCTTCCAATAAGCAGCATGTTGGACACTGAATAACCTATAATTAAAAGGAGAAAGTGGTAGTACAATGCTATTCATGGCCCTAACAATTTGATGAGAGATTGTGAAAGACCTATACAAACAAGTTTAGAGATGAACGCATTAACTGAATTCCACACTGCCATCTGGTGATATCATATGGAATGGCAAATATGTATATTTCCCCTAGGTTTTTTTTTTTTTTTAATGTCAACTATGCTATGTAGCAATTAGAAAAGAAAATATGAACTAAATTTATATTAGTAATAGGCAAACACCACAGGTCTAATAGTATTTTTTTATATCAGCTACGAAACTCGTTTAAGACAAAATTCACCATAGCAGTTAGCTATAACATAGAGAGGTCAGCCCATCTTCATATGAATGCATTTCACAAAGCTGACCTCTCTTTATTTTTCTTCATGAATAAGAACACACAGCCCTAATCTAGATGTTGGGAGATCTGACTTTTAGACCTGAGCTGTATCTTATAAAAGAGAACAGAGAATGCTTCCCTCCTCCACACTGTTCTTTCTTCCTAGAATGGCCAATTGTTCATACGGTATTAAAATACTACAGTTATCATTTTATAAAATCCTGTAGGGCAGTTCTAAGGGGGTGGGGCAAATGAAGGAATTGCCCTGGCAAATAAATAGGAATTCGGTCCTCCAGTTATTTTTTTCCTTCAGTTGGCAAATTCTTGTATTGCAAAGATGAGACATTGAAAATCATTCACCCCTAACTCAAATATTTGCTGTGTTCTGATGTTGTAAGGAACTTTGCCTGCCCCATTTCTCTGGATGTCTAAACTGCATTTCCAAATGCTCAAGTGGAGTTTTATGGTATTGCAGTGCTTGAAATTTGGAAACTGAAGGGAAATTTCTATTGGGGGGGGAACTTATGCCGGGGGTAGGGAACACTTACCACCACCACCCGGTACACTCTTTAATTTGACTTCATTTCAGCAAATATGCTTATGCCGTGACAATTATTGTTCAGGAACTATTTGTAATATGACCCAAAACCTCAAGAACAAAAACGTTCATAGATTCTGCACTGATTTGCCTTTGCTTTGGATTGGGCTCTTTGTCCAGCGATTAGCTGCTAACTGGAGGGAGAGACATTAAAATACCCAACTAAAGCTTTATGGTGCAAAGCCAAAAGCTAGCGTTTCATCGCTCTGCACTGGCATTTCCATAATTACCGATGGAATCTGAGAGTCTTTTGTGGCCAATACTGTCTTTCCACTTTCTCAATTGGCTAGGACAGAAGGGGGAAATGCTTTCAAGAGCAACTTAATCTGCCTGGCATGTGCAAGGTTCTTTTGAAGAGCCTGGATGTTTTGCCACTGCCCGGGCTAAATGAGAAGTATGCTTCAGTTATTTAATTAAAACTGATTGTGGCGTGCAGACTCCCATTACTAGATCATCCCTCTGGGACTACTTTGGATTCAGCTGATCACACTGGTGCCACTGTTGAAGTATATTTCTGTGTATGTGTCCAGAATGTTGCCCTGTTGGGAGGTGGGGACACAGAAGGGATCATGAAAGAACTTGGAACTGTGCTGGTGTGGAGGCAGGGGGAAAGAGAGTGAGAGAGACAGTGAGCATCTTTCATAATCTAAATTCTGACTGGCGACTGCCAGCATGGCCGAAACACTGCCTGATTGTCTGAGGTTAGCATGGGATCATATGGGAATATGCAGCTATATTTGTTCATGAAGTGACTTGCTTTTCATGCTTAATGCAGTGCAGGGTTTGGTTTGGAATTCTATCCACAGCAAATATAAATTGTGGATCAACAGCATTCAGTGGATAGCCATTACTCTTGAGCTGTTTCCCCTCCCTCCAGCAGTCATGACTTTGCCTAAGTCCAAGAGTTTTAAAGTTTTCTTAACAGTGGGCCTCTCAAAATGAAAAGTGAGCATAACTAAATTGATCATCCACAAAGGTTAGCTGAGAGCCACTGTATGGATCATTAAGAAACAAGAAGGAGAGGGTGTTTAGAACTTACTGGCAAGAATTTTGGGAGAGAGATTCAAAAGTATTTGGGTTTTTTTTGGGGGGGGGGGACACCTGATTGTGCTTTGGAACCTATCACCAGACTATTCAGATTGACCCAACTCATGTTTAAAATTTCTTGCCTATTATAAACAAAGTGGCTTTCTTTTTTTGGACTACAGCTTCCAAAGCCCCTCATCCAGATCCCACTTTAAAAAAAAAAAAGAAAAAAAAAAGAGTAGTATTACAAACTGATCCAAAAAAGGCCTGTCGCTGAATCTTGCTAGGATTGGAAGGAGTAGAAAAAAGTACTGTTGCAATTTTCCAGGAACTCTGTGATAGTCCTTGGTTGCACATGTACTCCTACACACATACTAATTTGACATTTTCCAGGAAGAAATGAAGTGTTACATACTTCACCACTTCTCAAAAATTGCAGGAGCAAGACAGTTTGGGTTTTGCTTGGTTTAGGAGGCAAAGGAACCTTGGCTGTGTGTGTGTGTCTGTGTGTGTGTATGAGATGTTGGGAGAGGGTGAATGTCAAGACGATATGAATAAGGTTGATGAATGACAGATGATAAATAACAGTTGCTCCAGATAGGTAGTTTGGGTGGGTAGAAGGAGATGGAGGAGTGAGTGGATTAGGGTTAAGAGAGTCATTCAGATTTAATGAGTTGTGTTTAAGAGTCTGAGGTCTAATCTGCACTATAGAAATAATGCACTGCTGTTTGCCACCACTTTAACAGCCATGGTTCAATGCAATGGAATCATGGGATTTGTAATTTAGTGGGGTATTTAGTCCCCCCCCCCCCCCCGCTTTTTCAGGAGCTCTAGTGCCAGAATAAAACCTGATATTCCTTCACATTAAGCCCTGGCAGTTAAAGTGGTGTCAAACTGCATTATTCTGCAGTGCGGTTTAGACCTGAATTAGCTAAGAGTGAGTATATGAGAGAATGGGATCTGTGTTCTAACTGTAGTAAATAATTAAGCTATTTAGTTATTTCCAAATTCTTTTAATAAAGTATTGTTTTAGTATTTACATGTTTTTGGCCTGTGGGAACACAATATACAGTCGGTTTTCCTTATCCATGGATTCCTTATCCATGGATTCAGACATCGACATCTTGAAAATATTTTTAAAAATATAAATTCCAAACAGTAAACCTTGATTTTTCTACTTTATATAAGGGACACCTTTTTACTACTCCATTGTATTTAATGGGACTTCAACATCCATGGATTTTGGTATCCATGTGGTTCCTGGAACCAAACCCCAGCAGATATCAAGGGCCCATTGCATTAGAAAGCTTGGATTCAGACAAAGTGTCTGTTATGGCAGCAGTGAATAAAGGGTAGTGTCCAGTGGAAATATAAATTGCATAACATCTCACACAGGTACTTTGAGGGCATCTAGGAAGTCCTCGCAGTTGGCGGCCACAGCAGTAGTGCAGGAAGAGGTCCTTATGATTGGTAACAGAGGTGGGGACAAGGGACAGTCTTCACTCTTAGTGAGAATTGTGGAAATTTTCACATTTGGAAGCAGTGGAGGTTTAGGCAGAACCTCACACCTAATAGAAAAGCAGTGGGTTAAGTGGTAAAAGTCTACAAGCCATGCCTCTTACACTTTTTGATACAGTCAGGGGTAGGGTCCCCCTTCTATCACCATTGTTTTGGTTCCTCCTGTATTTCCTAGTGATGTATTGAAATGTGGGTTTGACCTTTCCCATGGAGATTTTCTTATCACTTTCCTTCTATCCTTACATTTACAGGGAGGGGAAGAAACTTCGTGTTCACCACACTTCAAGCAGGGGGAAAATGGAGGATATAACCACAGTGTATTTAGAACCATGACTGTATATGGGGGCAGAAACAACTGCTATGAAGCATGCAATTCAGAAACAGAATAGACCAACATTTACCAAGATTATTGGCTAGCTGGAGAAACTCTAATTTGCTGAGCCATGCATCTGATGAAGTAAAGCAGGTCTACAAAATCTTATGCTATAACTTATTTTGCAGAGGTAGGCCCGATACAGACCAGCACTGCCTGAGGGTAGAGCGACGGTATAGTGGTCGCACGCTGGATGCCATGACTTCGTCCCCATCGCATCATGGTGCTGCATACTCTTCTGAATGGCACGCAGCATCATGGCGTGACCCTGGTGCTACATCTAGACTGATTATGGTGTGCAAACTCCCAGTACAAAGTGTTGGTTATCATCTTTAAAGCCCTAAATGGCTTGGGTCCAACCTATCTTTCG
Source organism: Urosaurus nigricauda (assembly GCA_034509955.1). NCBI lineage: Eukaryota > Metazoa > Chordata > Lepidosauria > Squamata > Phrynosomatidae > Urosaurus > Urosaurus nigricauda. Next base: position 77,563,130 of record JAOEGL010000006.1, read on the forward strand.
GACCACCTCTTTCCATACAATTCTTCCCGCACACTCAGATCCACTGGGAGGAATTTATTGCAACCTATAAAAACTAGATTGTCTGCAACCATTCCCAGATTACAGAATTGCCTGCCAGTGGAGATCCGTCATATAACCACCTTAAACAGCTTTTAAAAAGCTGTTAAGACAGATCTCTTCTGGCAGGCCTTTCCTGAATAGATACCCGGCCACCAAAAAAGAAAACCTAGGCCTGATCTAGATTGGCAAAAAGAAGTGTGTTCATGGCTTCATGAAAGTCTAGCCTTTAGATGAGAAAAAGGGAAAGTGTGCCATGAAAACGCTTTTTTTTTTTTTTGGCGTTTTAGGGGAGAAGAAGTGCCTTTAAAAAGGTGCTGGTTTTCCCAGCTTCTTTTTTAAAAACTGCAGAACAGCGCAGCTCCATCTAAAGGCTGTGGTGCAGCTGCTAAGCATTAAGGAAAAGGCAACTTCATGTCACACTTTCCTGCCAATCTAGAAAGCCCCCTAACTGTTGGACCCTGATTTTTTTGCTGCAGTCACTGTTGCTTGTTGTTTATTATTTTAAGTTATGTTTTTTATTGTAAATCTTTTAATTGTATTTTAAGGGAGTGGGATTGTGGGGTTTGGACTGTATATTTTAATGCCCTGATTGCGTTGCATAGAGGGGTGGGATAATAATAATAATAATAATAATAATAATAATAATAATAATAATACAATTCAGCACCAAAAGGGCGTCACAAAGCTGCACCACCATGTCTATGACACCCTTGAGAGAGCTAAAAAAGGAGCCAGTTTTCCAGCTTCTTATTGTGCTCTCTAGAGGCCAGATTGGGGACTGTGGTGTTCAATTGCCATGGCATCGATCCAGCCAGTAAGGGGGCTGTAGTGAGCAGGGCGTGGAAACAGCCAATCACAGAGCTCCAGGAGTCCAGCCAATGAGAAGCTGGCTGGAAGGGCTATAAAAGAGCCTTGACAGGGAGCGAAAGTGGGTTTATTTTGTTGGAGTTTTGAAGGGAAGAGACACCTTGGAGGGAGGGTGTGCTCTTAGGGTTCCTGAGGGAACAGTTATAGGATAGTTATAGGCCAGGGAAGGGTCTGAAGAGTCCAGTAAGGACTAGATAGGCTTGATGGAGTCTAGGAAAGGGAGGCTCAGTAAAAGCCTGTAGGTTCTAAGGAAGATTTTGGCCATAATACATGGACATAAGGTTGCCTGAGTGGCTGTAGTGTTAATGTTTGAAGGCACTTTTGTAACTAAGAAATAAGACAAACAAAGCTTTAATTATATTTTATAATTTATTTTATATTTTATAAATAAACTTCATTCTTGTTTTGAAATACCTCTTGGCCTCTGTTAAACTATTGATACACGCTACCAAAGATATCAGTGCCTCTAGTAGGAGATAGGTGGTAGGCGAACAAGTGAGGGTTATCACATTCAGTCCGGTTCGCGCACCACAGGGGCGGCTGCATGCCACCCCAAAGGGGCGGTCTGTATAGCCCCTTAGTCTCAAAGATGCTACAAGATCCCTTTGCTTGCTGAGCCTAGTTGGGGGAAGAGGTAATTAATTAGCATGCCATTTGTTATCTTTCACTATTTCTACACTGTTATCTCAATAGTTATCTCACAATTAGGTGTTCATCTGGTGATTATTTCACGCGTTTAACAAAATTAGTTCTGGCCAATGTAAGCTGTATAGCACAATAAATACACCTCATTTAAGGACCCACCAAACTTGATTTTATTCTTCTTGTTGTTACAACAAAGTTAAGCTGAAATCCTATACACAGTTACCTGGAATAAACCTCATTTCACTCACTGGGGTTCACTTCTTGGTCCTTCTACATCAGATCGCAGTTTAAGTATGCTTACTTTAATGAGTAGTTTGGTTGCAGAAATTCGTCTGCAATTTATCCGCAGTTTGACTCTACAGTTGTGGCACTTTAGGGTTTGAAGTGAAAAGCAATCAGTAAAAGAGAAAATTTCTGCCACTGTTTTATGTCAGTCTCTAAGGCAGGGATAGTAATCTTATGGTCCTCCAGCATTGTTGAACTGCAGGTTCCAGCAGTCCTAGCTAGTACAGCCACTTGTGAGGAATACCAGGATTTGTAACATCTGGAAGCCACATGATCAGCACCCATAATCTCAGGTGAAGGGGGGCAACTGTGTGGGGGTCAAGTGCCAATTTCCCCTGCAAGCCACACACATACAGATACTGAGCACAACAGCTGATTTCCTGTTGCCTTCGAAACTGAGGGAAAAGAGGTTATCAGGGTGTTTTTTATTGTGAGGCTCCAGGGATGGCAAAAATGGGGTCCAGGGGCTGCATGCAGTCCAGATACCACACTTTCCCCACTCCTGCCCTAAAGAGAAAAAAATCTTTAAAAAACTGGCCTTCAATTGTAATTCTTGCTCATGACATCAATGGGGATTATCACATGGAGGCTAACCGTGCTGAAATCGTTAGAGAAATGCTTCAGAAATGCAGAGGTGTGGTAGCCGGTCATGCTTCTTGAAGCATCATTGACACATGTCCCCTCGCCTCTCCCATTGACAAAGCATTCGTGGAGCAGCCATTTCTTTCATAATGGGAACTTCTGTTATTAAAGAAATGTCTGCTCCATGAACGCTTCATTGACGGGAGAGGAGCAGAATGCCTCAGTGATGCTTCAGAAGTGCAACCGGCTACCACAGCTGTGTGCTTCTGAAGCATTTAGCCAACAATTTCAGCATGGTAAGCCTTTGTGTGATAATCCCCATTGCTGCAACCCTACATCAGGACATGCAGAACATAGACCTACACAGCTCTGTGCTGATCCCACCTCTGGAAAGTAACTTTTAGTCTGGGGGGGGGGGGCTCTGCCACAGCCCTTTCCTGCTTGAGAGGAAAGTGGGGAGGGAGGGGCAACCAGGGAACCTGGCTGCAGTTCTGCTACTCAGGGACAGAGTTTTGCTTCTGAGGTCACCTAGATTTCCATTCACTTGCTGGACATGTGATGAGCCACCACAATTCCTGGCTACAGAACTGGAAGGCTGAATTAGGTGCTGCCAGTTCGCCTTCCTTTTCATTGGCCAATAAACACTCACTGCAGAGCCCCCAGGGTTTGAAAGCTGCTGTTGCCCAAAGAACAGGGGAGGGAGTCCTAGGGATCCCCACCAGCTTATAGTGATACTTCAGTTGTTGGGGAAATTGGCTTTGTGAGAAGCTTGGGTAACCTTTAGACCAGGAAGCACCAATATATATCAGTACTAACTGGGAGGACTCCACATGCTTAGTTAATTAAGGAAACTTTTGTTTAGATATGCAGAGTGCAAACACACACACACATACACACATGACAGCAATTCAAAAATACACAGCATACAGAGCTAACTGATATAGAAAAGTGAAAAAGGATAGTGGAGTTTTCAGGGTTTGCAATGGTGTTATAGTTACTTGTCCAAAGAGAAGACTGTGGAAGGCTGGAATGATTCAGACTGGGGCTGGGGTCTGAGGGCAACACAAAGCATACACAGAGTGTGGGCATATTTTCAGGCTGGGCTGTGTGCACCACAGTTAAGTTTTTGAGGACATATTTATATCTTAAAATTAGCCTGAGGCAAATGGTATCTAGTCAATCAATAAAGGCTGAATGGCTTGACCCAGAAATCTACAATGGGATTCCAGACTGGTTGATGCTTTTAACAAAAGTAGCTATGGGATCAAGATTGCCCTTAGAATGGTAGATTCTTAGTGCAGGTGTCTGGGATAATAACAAGGGGTAGGCAAAGAGGTTGGCTTACTGCTTTAGGTGCAAAGAGTCCCTTTGTCTCACATATGGAGAAGAAATCCAGAATATGTGGGAGAAGAATGAAACACTGTACATTTGATAGTTTTGTTTATTTGGATGTCCGCATGTCCAGGGAAGTGATTCCCTTTTTCCTGGGAACATGACCATTTTATTGTTCTGGAAAGGTCATTTGTCTCTCAAAAACATGCTATCTTCAAATATGAGATATCAAAATATGAGGACCCCAAAATGCAGCATGGGAATATGCAGGAGTGCAGAACACTACTTGTAGAGGAAGGGTGTTGGATGCTGCCCAAGGATGTATTTAATACATTCTTATACAACATACAAAAAGAGAGAGCTGTCCATATAATCTCAAATTACTTATGCTTATGTCACCAAGAGAATTCTATCCCATATTTACAATTTGCGTATAATACCTAAGCTTAGAATACCTAAGCTTAGAATATTTTCAATGTTATGGTAAAATACCTAGCGTGGGACCCATAGTAGGTGTCAAGAAGAACTATCTAAGCATGAGGGATAGTGATTAAAATGCCTTTTCTAATCTAATCTGATTTGTTTTGCATTATTTGGGCAAAAACCCTCAGGTTCCACACTCTGTAAAGGCAAAAGGAAAGAGAAAATGGAAACTTGGAATTTCCACCAAAAGTCTCTCAAACACAAATGTTTTGGGAGCGATGAGAATTTACTACAGATCTGTTTCCTATTTATATAGAATATAAGTGTCCAATGTTTCTGCTTGTCCAAACCATCCCACACTTTATTACCCAAAGGAAGGTGTGGGGACTGAGGGGTCCCCACCAAGTATGACAGTATAACTTTAATTGTTGGAGAACTTAGCTTTTGCAAGACTCTGGATAACATTTAGGATAGTTTGTACCTGTATATACCAGTGATAATTGAGGAGAACTCCAAGTGTATTGAGAGGGTTTTATTTAGAAAAATGCAGGCTGCAATCACACACACAATACCAGTTCACACAGACACAATATCCAGAGCTAACCAAAAAGGAAATATCTAAAATTGGATAGCAGAATTTGATGTATTTGAAGGGGGGGGGATAATTACCTGTCCAAAGAGGAAACATGGAAAGCAGGAATGGCTCAGACTGAAGTTTTAGAGCAACATTGAACATATACAGAGTGCAGGTTGGGACAACTGTATGTATACTGTGGGTGCAGAAGTGTATGCCAGTTGTGTATGAAGAGGTTAGGCTTTGAGACCAATATTTATACCTGATAACTAGCCTCTGGGGTTATGCTTGATGATCTCTAGTGCTGTAACAAAGACCTGATAGCTTTCCCAGAAATCAACAAAGGGATTCAGGGCTGGTTGCTAGCTTTATTTTTGACTGCATTTTACTTGAATCATCCACATGCTTCAAGTCTCACTCCTTTTCTTCTGGGAACCTGACCTAAAGGTCATTGCGACCTCTCAAGAACATGTTGGCTCCAGATATGAAATATGGGGACCCCAAGTCCAGCCCAGGAAGTGCAAAGTGTGCTAACATCTTCCAAACAATTCATTGTTCACATATGTCTGCCTTCATCTTCGCAGGTGAACAAATTGGGAGGAAAAGCATCAACAACAGAATAAAGAGGAAAAGATGACAGATGTGTTTGTATAATGAACAGTGAAAGAAAGCTGTATCATATTGCATTCCTTCACCGTTCCTCATGCCGACACATCTGTCATGCTTTTTCTTTTGAGCAATTGTACAGCCTTTGATTATGCAAATATGCATTTACATGAGTCATTCCATTAAACTGGACAACTTATTCAGGGGGCAATCTGTATCTCCCTGAAATTATGTCACTTCTTCCACTGTTTATAATTGCGGTGCATAACAAATTCAGTGCTCATTCCAAAGAACTCTGAATATCCAATCTGGGCTAGATGAAAGCATTGATCTTCACTGAAGGCATGCTACTAGGACTAAATTTCCCCCAGATAAAACCTATTAGAAGAGCTTCATGATACAAAATGCAGGCAGTCGCACGAAGACACAGATGCCTCAAGTGGCAAACACAGAGTTGTTATACACATGGACAGGAGGAGTAAGGCCAATTTTAGATTGGCTATGGTAAATAATCTGGGTTCACACTGTACAATTATAGAAATTTGATACCATGTTAAGTGCCATGGCTCCATTCTACAGAATTTTGAGATCTATAGTTTATGAGGGTCTCAAGTTCACTGGTAGTTAATTCTAAACATATCATGAAACTACAAATTCCAGGATTCCATAGGATGGGACCATGGAAACTAAAGTGATATCAAAGTGCTTTAATTGTGCAGTCTTAAAGGGACCCAGACCTATATTTCTGCCAGCTCCTTCTTCACAGAATGGAACCTTGGGAGTTAAAATGGTACCAACTGGTTTCATTCTATAATATGAAAGGGACCAAGGCTTATATTTCAGCAGGCTTCTTCTGTATTGCATTACTGTTTCCTTAAGGCTTCACTGATTATAAGCCAAGGCAACCCAATGAACCTACATAAATCTCGTAGGTCCCTTTCACACTATGAAAATAATCTGGGATGAATCTGAAATGAATTCTTGTTGTTTACACATGTCCCAAATGCCCTTGATGCACTTTGGGAGAAGGTTGGCAAAAAAACTCACTTAATCCAGACTATTTGATACTGTTTTTTGTTTTTTTCTGGGTTTTCCTGAAAGATCTGCATCGATCTGCATCTTTGGCAGTGTGAACAGCTTTCAGATTGATTCAGATTGCTCTGTATCATTCAAGGAATGATGGCATGTGTGAATAACAAAGGGGTTACAATGACTAGAAGAAATTCACTGACCCAAAACAAAATGGGAACAACAAACCTGATATGCATCAGCACAGTGATATGCATCTACAGTACAGTGGTCCCCCGGGTTACGAAGGTAATCCGTTCTGGATTACCTTTCGTAACCCAGAAATATTCGTTTCCCGGGGGACCGCTTTAGGAGACAGATCGCGCGGCCGATTTAAAGGGACCGCACGGTTTTTCTCCTTTGCATCCCGGGGGATCCTTCGGATCCCGGGGGATGTTTTTTGGTCCCGCCGGTTTCAGGTCCCGAGGATTTCATTCCCCGGGGGATTTGTAAACCGGGGGACCACTGTACTTATGACCAAAAAAAAAAAAAAAAAGTGTGTGAATGCTCCAATAGCATGTGCACTCTCACACTCTGGACCAAATTTGCAACACATCTGTCAGCAGGATTGCCCATTGGATAAAACATGAAAAAGCCATGACATAACACTTCATCCTCATATTGAGGATGGAGCAAGCTTGTTTTCTGCTGCTCCAGAGAATAGGACCCAGAACAATGGATGCAAGCTACAGGAAAAGAGGTTTCATCTCAGCATTAGGATGAATGTCCTGACAGTAAGAGCTATTCAAGAGCAGACACTCCCTCAGTGTGTGATAGAGTCTTCTTCTTTGGAGGTCTTTAAACAGAGTCTGGATGGCCATCTGTCAGGGGTGTTTTGATTGTGGGATCCTGCATGGCATGGAGTTGGACTGGATGGCCTTTGTGGTCTCTTCCAACTTTATGATTCTATGATTCTGTGATTTCTACATTATGAATTTTCTTCACTGGGAAAAATAACTCTCTGTAAAAAAAAGAAAAAAAACAGTTTGGAAAAACTCATTAATAGAAGTTATTACTGTCATTCTAATAATTAGAATATAATTAAATTAGATTTAAAGAAGACAACAAATTAAGACTACCATTTATTGAAAATTATAGCAGGGCTTTTCTAACTAGTCCAAAAATCCAAAGACCACATCTCATTGTTGCTAGTTTTTTCTTCTAGGCCTGCATTACCTTTGTTAAAAGCCCCCTAAGGTCCAACATCTTTTAATTGTGATTTGCCTAGCAGTTCTGCCATTCCTGTTTACTTTTTTATTTAAAATAAAGGAAATGTTGAATGCTACTGGAACACATTAAGTGCAGACTCTGCACTGAACGCAAGTGCAATTACTGTGAAGTTTCATTTGTCCTTCATAGAATTTGTGCCAATGAGCTGTTCATGCCACGGAGTATGAAGTAGAAGCCAACATTTGGAGAGCATCTCCACAAAGAACAAGCATTTCCTCTACTCTTCTGCATACTCTTGTCAAATGATTCTGCTAAGATCCTAGTAGGGTAATAATCTCCACTGAAATGCAATTTGTATCCATTCACTGAAGGATGTATTCATTTGTGTCCTCTTACGTCAATAGGACCTGAGAACTCGTCATTTTGTTTTTAAAAATTGCTCTTCAACGGTCTCATTTTTTCTGTATTGTGTTACTGAAGGTCAAAAAGACATACTTTTTCCTCTGAAAGCACTGTAGAATCTTCTAGGTGAGGGTGGCATTCTTTTGTAAATGTTTTCCATTTGTTTGGAAGAAGGCCTACTTTCTCCATCTAGTGGCTCAATCATAATAAAATCACGTGTGTGTTAAAGTAAAAATGGGGATAAAAAAAACCCCTCAAAAACCAAACCAAAAGTGGAAAGAAAATGCCTGAAATCTATTTTAATATGTCGTTTTATTGGAAGAAATAACTGCTTTTGAAATAGTTATTTAAGCTTTCATTAATACTTTAATGCTAATATCATGAGCTTAAAGGGAGGGATCATGTTAATATAGTGGCTGGTTATGTCATGTGCTATGAACTGGCATCAGCTCTAGGTGCATCACCATAAATATTAACATGCTAGTATTTGCCTAAATGAATGAATGAATAAATAAATAAACATTGGAAACTAAACCCTGCAAGAGATGCTCAAAAGATGGGTCTGGCCAAAGATTATGCTTGCTGCATGCACAGGTTTTTAAAAACAGCCATTGCAGATGACCACAGCACAACTATGTGGAATAGGGATGAAAACCTTCATTTCTTTTTTTTTTCCTTGCCTCAATGAATGAATAATTTCAAAGGTGTTCACCCTCCTCCCCTCATAGCTAAGATTATAGGAGATTTTCGTGCCTTTTTCAATACATTTTGGTTGCTTTTTTTTTTTTTTTTGGCATAATCATTTTGTGAAATGAACATTTTTGTACCAAAACACTCTTGTTTTCTGTGCAAAAGTGTTGTTTTTGTGCAAAACCCCATCATCTCAAAGGTGTGAAAAATGTCACAGCAGTTGACCATTTTCTTGGGTGTCTAAATGCATCCAAATGCATTCATTTGAAGGAATGCATTCATCTTTCAAAAATGGAGATGAAAAGAAATCTGTGAATGTTCTTTACATCCGTAGTGTGGCAGTAGTTACTTATGCCATGCTGTCATGGGAAATGGCTTTTCAAGTGGTTTCAGTGTGAATCACAGTAAATTAGTCCAGCCCAGTCCTTCTCCCCTCCTCTCCCCTTTCCTCTCTTCTCTTCTAATTCACAAGCATCCTTGTCTGCTTGTCCCCCATACCCTCCAACTGTCCTGACTTGGCAAAAACAGTCCCAATTAATACTTTTTCAGCAGCTCTCCTCCCTGCCCCCAGCAGCTTTTAAAATGTCCCAGTTTCTTTCTCCTCCTCTCACTGTTCGCCTGTGTTCTCAGTTTACTTCTATTACTGCAAACTGAGTTCAGACTGCAGTAGTTTACACTCAGTTAATTCAGTGGGGGTAAGGCAAGAGAGAAAGCATGCCCATCCCTGTAGGCTCAGGCAAAAGCAAACTTCTGTAGTTTCTTATAGACTGTGTGTTCTTCCTCATTGATAACTTTTGCTGTAACATATGCTTAGGTTAAACTGTTGCTTGCTTGGCTGCATATAGCCTGGATTTCCTATTAGAAATGTTGGAGGGTTTGGTCCCACCATTATTGACCATTGGCCATGCTGCCTAGGGTGAATGGAAGTTGTACCGTAGGCCAAAATACCTGGAGAGACTCAATTTAGAGAAGGAACATACACAGAACAAATACCTAGGTTTCCAATTATAACTCATCCATGAAATAGACACAGGGCCATGACTGTGATAATGTTTTTGCCCCATATCATATCAATTTGCACACATAACCAAGACATCTTTGAATTTGTCTTGGAGATGTTAGTGCTGGATGTCATTAGGTCAGTGATGGGTATGAAATTATTTTTCAGGGATACTATCTTGGATGTGTATTGCTTGTGAGCTGCTTACACATATATTTACTGAAGCTGTCACATAGTGAATATACCTAGGATTTTTGTTGTTGTATTTTAGGCCCTGTATATTACATTTAATGTTGTCTAATTATATGACGAAACTTACAGTCATCACAAGAAACATTCTCTTGATGAAGAGCATATTTGTCTGTAGGAAGAAAAGTACAAACGTTAATACATATTTCTCTTAAAATGAGATGTGAGGAGGTTCTGTGTTACACACTGTATCTGTATGTGCTTGGCAAATTTGATGCTTTTAACCCAAAGTGCACTATTTGGTCAAAAACCCTGACTTAACTGTTTTGTTAATAGGGTTCTGTGAAAATACAGTAACTTATGCTAATGAGACAAATGAATTATACACACAAGAATATCAGATACTGTACTTATGTCAGCCTGTACCAGAATGGAGGTCAAAGGTTTAAAACACTAAGCGCTGTCCTAGCTTTCTGCTTATTAAATACAAATAATTAAACTTTGATCAGAACATGATTATACTGACTGAATATGTTTAAAAACTAAGCTTCTCAGTCACTGCCTGCAGCCTGATAAAATAAGAACATGTGTTTTTTAAAACTTTCTAAAGAATTAAAAAACATAAATACAGAATATTTTCCTAACATGGACAAAATGTCCTTAAATTATGTTATCTTTCCTCCTATCTAGCTTTACTGAAGTCTTAATACAAGTCTCCAATGAAGGATAATACTGAACCAAATGCTTTCCAACAATTTATATTATTGCTAGGTTAAATGCCCATAGTAGGATTCTCAAAACCCCTCGTTGGTTAATCTCTTTGCTAGTTATCTCTAATACAAATTCCATTCATCTATCCAAGGGGACTGGAAATAGAAATCAATAGGAGACTGGGATTGAAATACCAAGATGTCTGAGGAATGGACTGTACTGATAGAAGACTTCAATTTATATGCAACTGACCAGAGCTACAAATACATAAACATCTCCAGATGTCTGTTTACTTTCAGGAAATCACAGATTCATCTTAAGCTTCCACTTTGTCTCTTATGGGAGAAGGGCTGCAAAGAACAAAATAGGAATTTACTGCTGCACGTAACTCCCAAATTCTTCTAACTCCCTCACATGCTTCAGCACGAGAGAGGCAAGGCATTACCTATTAAGTCCTTGCTATCCTGTCCCCCACCACCAATGGTATTACCTTTCTACAGTGGTGGGACTGAACGCTCCTGTGAGGCAATAGGTTATTCTGATGGCAGCACTGCTGCTAGTAGGGTTTCCCATATCAGATGAGATTTTGCTTAGGAACCAGATTAAATGTGCCAAAAAGCTACTGCGCAGCATGAGCAGTGGAAGGTGTCACTGGCAGAGGATTTCTCAGAGATAAAGGCAGTAGCACTACAGCTAACGCTTGGTACAGGCTGAATATCCCTTATCCAAAATAGTTGGGACCAGAAATGTTTTGGATTCCAGATTTATTTATTTTTTTGATTGGGGAATATTTGCATATACATAATAAGACATGCAGTTTATCCCTCTGTCTAACTGATACGCTGAACATATCATACATGAAGCAGGATTAGACTTGGAGGAAGGAGTTAGAAAAATTGGAGGAAGGAATATCAACAGTTTAAGAGATGCAGATGAAACCATATTATTAGCAGAAAATAGCAAATGCTTCAGCAATTACTAAAGAAAGTCATGGAAGACAGTGCAAAGGCAGATTTACAAGTGAATATTAAGAAAACAAAAATAATGACCATAGATGATTTCCTCTAAAGTAAATGATGAAAACATTGAAATAGTTCAGATTTTTCCATACCTTGGCTCAGTCATTGATTAGAATGGAGACTGCAGTCAAGAAATTAAAGGAAGGTCTTGCAAGGGCTGCTATTAAGGAAGTAGACAAGATCCTGAAATGTAAAGATATATCATTAAGTACTGAAGTTATAATTGTTCATGCTGATGTATTTCCAATTTCTATGTATGGTTGTGAAAGCTGGCCAGTAAAGCTGAGAGAAAGAAAATCTACTTATTTGAAATATGGTGTTGGAGAAGAGTTCTACAGGGGCAGGCGCCTGTTTTTCCTTTGGAAAGACGCAGCAGCAGCCAAACTGCACTGTGTCCCTCTGCACCAAAAAGAACCTGTAAAAACTGGGTTCTTTTTGGCGTGCATGGCAGATGCCATCAGTGCACCATTGGCGCACTGGCGCGCATTGATGATGCAAGCATGGCACCGTGGCATGTGGACGTTGCACAGTGCATATGTAATCATGCTGCAAAGTTGTGAGGAAGCTCCCTTTTGCAAGCTTAGCAAACGCTTCACAACTTGCTTTTTCTTTTCCTCTTTCTCCTCCTTCCTTCTTCTTTCTACCATTCCAACTAGAGTTTCCATCACAGGCCCTGACAGTTCAGGGCCAAAATGAACAATAGGAATTTGGGTGCTGGTAATGTCAGGAAAACCCCATGATAAGTTTACTTCAGGGTCATCATAAGTCGGAAAAAACTTGAAGACACAGGAGGAGGAGGAGGAGGAGGAGGAGGAGGAGGAGGAGGAGGAGGAGGAGGAGAAATGTCATTAAGGACATGATTTACAAGGCAGTATTCTTGTCTTGAGATTCCTCCCTGTTGCCTGGAAAAAAGTCCAGGCCCTGAGATCTGGCAACCCTATGAGCAGAGTTAAATGTTATAAAAAAACTATGGTTTCCTCACCTCAAATATTTTCTTAGTGCTATCCTGGGGAGGTCAGTAGTACTTAGGTCCTTGTCATGCCCACTGATTCCTACTTATGAATGTAGCAGAAGTAAGTCGGTTATATCACCTCAGCTTCCTGCCTAGAACTGGCCTTGTCGTCAAATTTTCAATATTTTAATAAACATGAGTTTGCAGTGAAGGTTTCATTCAGCTTTGATTACTGAGGGATAGGAGATGCATTGAACTGTAATAAAGTTATCTGATCTCTAGTTATCTTTGTGTCAGTTCTGTTCCAATGCTAAAACAGAAATGTGAATATTTAAAAAAATAAACTATAGGGTGACCATGTATGATTGATAACTGTTTTATATTATCAGTGTACCAATGTATCCAATTTTGGTTTTATTTTCTTTTAAGTTCCTTGTTGGGCTTTCAGAATCCCTCAGGGTGCCATTTATAGGGTTCAGATTATTTTTATATATGCTCCTCAAATGTGATTTCATTTCCTGCCTGGTCAAACTATTATGAGAAAAAGTGAGCCACATATTACTTTAGCTACATAAAGTATTCCCACAAGTCACACACCAAAGTGGTGTGTATGTGTGTAATGCAAGATTTGGTTTTGATTTAACTAAATAGCTCTTTCCTCCATTCCCCTCTTTCTTCATCCAGGCTCTTACAAAAACCAAGCTCCTTGCTGTATAGTCTTTTGCTTCATTATCACCTGTCAAAGTATAGTTTCCATTCATTCAACCCTCCCTAATATTATTACATCAGATAAAATCGAAGTTCATTTTTTGCACAGTTGGCTCAGAGTTACTACATATTCCATATTTTTGTGGGGGGAGCGGTGGCCTTTCTGTACATTTGTTTACTTTGGCAATTGATGCTTCATTCTCTTGTGCTTAAAAGTTGGTTTTTAATGAAACAAAAGCTTCAAAGTCTTCCTTACACACAGCTTGAAGTTAAGATGGAAAGAAACCGCAGGGGGATTGGCTAGCTAAATGAGCAAAGGAAACTTAGATCACTAAATCAGGCTACAGCCCCATATATAGTTTCATGTTCATCATTATCCACTACCAGGATAAGTGTTTACTCATTTCATGAAGCTGTATTTTCTCCCCCTTTTCTCTGCAACTCTAACTACTTGAAATGAAAACAAAAGAACAACAAGCCTTCTATGTGGAGAGGGTTTCAAACTGTGTTGTCTCTCCAGTGACCTGTTGCTTCACTGATCAAATCAAAGGCAGGATTCTGAGCTGTTCAAGGAAAGGCCAATAGACTACATGATCAAAAGGTACATTTGCTCTTCTTGCAGCATATGTGAGAGCATCCCTTTAAGCACAGTGGACCAGAGGATATAGTAGGTGGATACCATACAGGTAGTTGTAGGTAGATGCCATACAAGTTGGCAAGGTTCACAAATACAACAGGAAAAGACAAAATTTTAAAAATACAGAGTAAAACAACAATCATCTCTCTTCCCACCCGCCCCCCCCCCCTTAAAATTAAATTAAACCAGAGCTTATTAAAATTGACTGGAGAACTACTCCCAGTCAGTATAGATTGTTCTGAGCTAAATGGACTTGTGATCTAAGGCAGCTGCTTATATAGTCTTATGATAGGTTTGCTATACTGTACTGACACCATTGCCAACCAGTAGGAGAAAACGTACTGACACAGGTAATATATGAATCTCCAGCATGCTCAAAAACCTTGTTCTAGGAGCCAAGACCAGACAAATGCAGTATATGCTTGACTGTAAGTTGATATAATGTATAAGTCGAGAGCAAATTTGAAGGCCAAAATTATGGATTTTGATATGACCCATGAATATGTCAAGGGTAAAATTTAGAAGCATGAAACAAAGGATCTAAAAGTTTAAGCAAAGAAAGCCAATGCCAAAGAACTTTAAAAATTCCAGCAGGCATAACTGTTTCTGCTTATTCTAAAGCCTGGATGGATGAGAGAATAGAGGGAGGTCAGTGCTTCCAGGACATATAACACACTTGCCTTTATTTAACTCTTTTTAAATAAGAGTTAAAGTGCAGTATTTACATCAACCGTGGATAAATCGACTCAGGTTTTTGTGTCATTTTTTGACTAAAATTTCTTGACTCATACATGAGTATATACAGTATATAGAATTTGGAAATGATCTTTGAGGCAAAGTCCTTGAGAAGAATATTCATTCATTCAAAAAATTTAAAGTAACCACTTTAAGTGACATGGCTGAATGCTATGGAATGGGAATTGTAGTTTGGTGAGGCGTTTAGCCTTTCCTCTCAGAGTGCTCTAGGGCACCACCAACTGCAAATCTCAGGATACCATAACATTGAGCTATGCCACTGAAAATGGTATCGAATTGCATTATTTCTGCAGTGTGTAGGTAGCCCGAGTCTACGAAAGCTCATGCTATAGATTTCTTTCTCTCAGTTAGTCTGTATCACAGATCTCTTTGTAATAATAATAATAATAATAATAATAATTTTTATTTCTCGCCCACCCCTCTAAACAAGTAATCGGGGCGGGTTAAAGCAGGTTAAAACAGTACAGATTAAAATATCCCATCCCTTCGCCCAACTCCCCCCTTAAAACAAGATTAAATCACAGCAGAATTAAAAAAATTAGATAATCAATTAAAATAGAAGAAAAAGAACATCACAAAATTCCAACCCGAAAAAATCCTGGCTGTATAAGAATAAAAGTTGCAAAGGAGAAGGGTGGAAAAACTCAAGCCTGCATTTCGGAGCCAGGAGGTGTTAAACATCTTCTGAGAAGGGCTGCTGGAAGAGATGCGTCTTTAGGGCTTTTTTAAAGCCTTCAATAGATGGAATAAGACGCATCTTGTCTGGTAGGCCATTCCACAACTTGGGGGTGGCAGCTGAGAAAGCCCTCTGGGAGGTCTGCACCAACCTGGTCTTCATGGGTTGCAGCAGGTTCCTCCCAGAGTGCAGGGAGGTTCATATGGGAAGAGGCGGTCCCTCAGATAGGATGGACCCGAGCCATGAAGGGCTTTAAAGGTGAAAACCAACACCTTATACTGTGCTCAGAAACTGATCGACAGCCAGTGGAGAGATTTAAGCACAGGTGTTATGTGCTCTCTCCTCGATGTTCCTGTAAGAAGTCAGCTGCCATGTTTTGCACCAATTGTAGTTTCTGAGTGAGGCACAAGGGTAGCCCCATGTAGAGTGCATTACAGAAGTCCAAACATGAGGTTACCACCGCGTGTATCACAGTTTCCAGGTCCCTCATCTCCAGAAAAGGGCACAGTTGGCATATCAGCCAAAGCTGATAACAGGCTCTCCTGACCGTCTCATTCACCTGACTTGTCATGTGAAGCGATGGGTCAAGGAGTACCCCCAGACTGCGAACAGAGTCCTTCGAGGAGAGTGTGACTCTGTCTAGGACTGGGAGTTGTATTCCCAAAACTGGTTTAGGGACCGTAACTGTGAGTATCTCCATTATGTCTGGATTGAACTTCAATCGGTTTCCCCTCATCCAACCCATTACCGCCGCAAGACAGTCATTAAGAGGGGAGACACCATCTGACGTGTGAGCAGACAATCTGGTCACGGAGAAGTATATCTGAGTGTCATCAGCGTACTGATGACACTGAGCTCCGTGCCTCCGAATGATCTCTCCAAACGGCTTCATATAGATGTTAAACAGCATCGGGGACAGAATGGACGCCACAACTAAGCTCAGTTTTGGAGGAGCCTCACCCTTTGCGATCTGTCCCCGAGCCTCACTCTTTGCGGAACCACCTAAGAGCGGTGCCACCGATTCCTAACTCTCTCAGCCGAACCAAAAGGATGGAATGGTCGATAGTGTCAAATGCCGCCAAGAGATCCAAGAGCACCAGCAGTGTCACACTACCCCTGTCGATGCTCAGGCAGAGGTCGTCAGTCAGAGCAGCCATGGCAGTCTCAACTCCATATCCTACCCTGAAGCCAGTTTGAAATGGGTCAAGATAGTCAGTATCCTCCAAGACAGCTTGGAGTTGAGAGGCAACCACTTTCTCAATCACCTTGCTAAGAAAGGGTAGCAAGGAGACTGGTCTGTAGTTGTTCCTTCTTCAGGAGGGGCTTGACAGCCACCTCCTTCAGGCAAGATGGAACAATGCCCTCCCTGAGGGATGCATTGATCACATCCTGAAGGAATGTCCTCAATGTGTCTCCTCCCTGGACAACCAGCCAAGATGGACCCAGATCAAGAGAGCAAGTCGTCTTTCTCACACATCCAAGGAGCTTGTCCACGTCATCGGTATTTACTGATTGAAACTCATCCAGTAAACTGACAGCAATGGAGTGGCTGGACACCTCAGCTGTGGCCACTGAGCAAATATTGGCGTCCAAGTTGCCTCTAATCCGAGAGATTTTATCCGCAAAATATTCCTCTGTACCATCACTGTTGCCAGCCTCTACCTGCTAGGCAGAGAATTAATTGAATAAAAGACAAGAGCAGCCATTGTTTCTCCATCTCACTGCCACTGTTGTTTCCTTGCTCACTGCATCCAAAGGAGACACTAGTGAACAAGCAGGTGGGAATGATCAAAAACAGAAGGAAACTTCAGTGGACTCTTATCTTGCTCTCACTGCTGGCCAATCATGGCAGCTTTCAACAGCAGCCCGCAGCACGAGTTCTAGTGTCCCTTCCTAAGCAATGCCACTTAAACTTCAGAACTGGATTCTAAAACATAGACTTAGGCTTTGTTTTATTTTGTCTTTCACAACACAATAATCATAAATGTATTGAATGTAGACTCTACAACCCCTTGGATTCTTGGTTTATGGACAAACTTTTTTTTTTCTTTTCTTTTTTGGGAGGGGCGGGAAAGGCACATCTTTTTCAAAGTACTTTTTAACAATCACACTAACGGGTCTGCTCTTGAAGTACTTCCTTGTATGCTGGAAACACAGCCTTCTTTTCCAACAGTTCAAAGGCAGAAGGGATATTATTTAAGCTTTTACTTTTCAGACTGGCTGCAAAAAAATCCTTCCAGCTTCAAGGAGGATAACATAGCCAAGGCTGATGAAAAAGGAAGAGACATCAAAGCCATATTTCCCCTTCTTCTACGTAGTTGCAGTGCATCCTGAAACAAACTATTGTTTGAACACACAATACATGGAACCAAAATGAAAGTTCTGAACATGGATCACTCATTGACTGCTGAGATAATCGTGCTTCTTCATTTTTCATTGATCTTGGGTACTTGTGGGAGCCATGAACTGTGGATCAGGAAAAATACATGTTCTATATTAATTACTGTAACAAGCAGAAAATCCTAGAAGAGTTTGTAAATAGTTGATCAAAACTTAGTGAGTGGATGGATAGCTTTGGCAGATACATATCCTGCACAATCTAGTCACCTGCCAAACAGGAGATGTCAATATGTAAGGCCATGAGATGTCAATATGTGAGGCTATAGGGATGGTGGAAATACACATGGAATGAGATAGTTTTTTCCACTTATATAAGTCATTGTAGAGCTGCAAAGGTACAGGAAAAAAACAACTAAGTTTGGGATGCAGTTTCTAGCACCCCCAATTTTTAGCTATGCTGGCTAAGGATGGTGGCATTTGTTGTCCAACAACATCTGGCAGATCTCAGCTGCTAACCTCTACATTTTGGTGTGTTGGGGGGGGGGGAGCCAACCAAGATAATCAGAGAGATGGTGCATTTACCCTACAAGGAAGACTATTATGTTCAGAGCTTCTCAGTTAGGATCAAGCTGAGTATGATGGTGGGAGACATCATGGCGATATGGAGAAGAAGAAAAAAAACCCCTTAATTTCATAACATTAGACCCCAAAGTTATTGAAGTTGACTGGTGGGGAATTAAGGACAGCCCAAGGTGATGAACTTTTGCCTATAACTTCAGCCATTCTGTCTGTCAAAGGCAATGGCAAAGGACTGTGGGAGTTATCTAAAAATGTGTTTTGGATGTTTTTAGGTATTGTTTCTTTTCACACTGTGCCTAGACTGGATCCACATTGTAGTAAATGATGAGAGATTGCTATCCTAAGAGGCTAGCCAGTCTGTAAAACAGGTTGATGGATTAGATAGGTTTTGATCTCAGACTGCAGGGCTTCCTTTATATGTTCATGCTCTTGGAAACAGCTGACTTGCTGAACAGGGATTTAATAAAATATTGAATCAATTCACATTACACATTTCCTTTCCCACCATAGTGCCTTAATTCCTTACAGATTCCTATTTATGAAAATAATTCCTAGAGAAATGAATTGCAAAAAAAAAAAAAAAGTCATGTGAGAAAACAAAGTGAGGAAACAAAAAGTTTTATTATGAAATCATCTTACGCTTTAAAAAAAAATCACACACACATAAATATATTGACAAACTACTTGAGTATTTGACAGCATCATATTGCTTTCCAGCTACACTATACGAGTTTAGAAATAAAGGAAAATTAGACAAATTCAAAGAGGATAAGACTATCAAATTCAAAGAGGATAAGACTAGTCAAGAGTTATACTTCACCTTTCTGCACTAGTGGTTCAATGTGGCTAACAGAAGAGCAAGTGAATAGAATATCAGAACAGTCGTTGAAACTCAGGATCAGAGGCAGCATGCCACTGAATGCCAACTGGGAGCTAGTGTCTTGCTTGTGGACATCTTAGAGGTATCCAGATGGATCAGATAGACCATTTGGTCCAGTTAGATGCTTCTGAGAAGCCTCTGGGATATTGACTTGTTATGTCGTAACAGTTCAAGTCTTATGATGTGATCCGAAGCAGAATTTGGCTACTGATTTTTAATGTAATTATGGCATATGTCTCTTCAATAAATGAATTCAGTTTCATGAGGCCACTTTCACACAAGACTTGAACAGATAATGGTTAACAATTCCTCCCTGCCACACATTTCAGCTGCTTTGGAGAGCGTGGGAAGAAATTACTTAATACCTTGGTAGGAGGAAATGCGTTGGCTAATACTGCTGCAGTGATGACCCACCAGAGCTGTTTAAAACAAGCTTTATTGTGTAGCATCATTTTCATGAGCACAGGACACAGTAAAGACTAGAGAACTCATGACTTGGTAAGCTTGTTTGAAAGGAGGGTGAGGATTATGTGGCTCTCCAGATGCCGTTGGATTGAAATTCTTGGATTGCAACTCTTGGATTACAGATCTTCATCATAGATAATGCTGGTTATAGCTGTTGGGAGCTGTAGTCTAGCAACATCTAGAGGGCTGCAGACATCCCACATCTGTTTTAAAATGTAAGGGGGGGGGGGACACCTCTCAACTGCTTTTTTTTTTTTTTATAGTGTGTACAAGTCTAAGATATTTCCCCTACCTTCTCAAGTCTTCAATGGCAGATCTCTACCTGCCTGGTCACTGAAAACATTGACCTAGGATTAGAAAAAGCAACCTAGTGACACTATTTATGCTACCCTTGAGTGTTGTTCATGAGGGATGAGATCAGATCTTGGAATGTTACTTTTAAAAAGTAATGGTGTCAAGGCCCTTAAAGGAGGTCATTACCATTGTAGCCACAAGTTGAAGGAAGTAACACTCTATTTCTCAAAAATAGTAACAAGAGTTACCTTTTGTTACTTTTCTTTTATATAAACTAACTGCTACAAGTGATTAGTCTGTAGTAGAAAACATGATTTCTTCCTTTCTGCTTCATTGCCGCCTCCACAGACACAACTGAGCACGAGGCACGACACAGCCAGCACCCGTGACAACAACAACAACAACAATAATTTTGTTCTGTCATGTAGTGAGGTGTTGTTGTTATTGTTGTTGTGTGCCTTCAAGTCATCTCTGACCTATGGTGACCCTAAGGCAACCCCATCACAAGGTTTTCTAGGGCTGAGAGGCTGTGATTCTGAACAGTAATCTGAACAATAACTAAAAAGTTACAATTGAATTGCAAAAGAAGTGAAGTTATACTGCACTAAAATACATTTGTGGTTGTCAGGATCTGAGTCCCTCAGATTGCCTGTCAGAGGGGCTAGAGACAGGCTTTGTGTGTTTATAGTATTTTAATACTAGATGATGGGACATAATGTGTTGAAATAATGATAATGATGGCTGCTAACATTTTTTGGAGTGGTTAAGAAGCAGATATGTATGGAGTATACAGATTATACCACAAGTTTCAAGGCTGGTCCCATGAGAATGAAAGGTCCAGGGCTGGAAGGAGAGATGACTCTGGGAAAGGCAATATGTGTGAGAGAGTTTTGTTTATGGGAGTGCACTCAAAATCTTCATCTATATTGTAGATATAATGCTGTTTGACACCACTTTATGTGCTGTAGCACCATCTGATGGGATCCTAAAATTTGTACTTTTATAAGGTATTTAGCCTTCTCTGCCAAAGAGCGGTGGTGCTTCACAAAACTATAAATACTATGATTATATAGAACAGAACCATGGCAGTTAATATGGAGTCAAACTGCAGTGTAGATGAACCTAACATAAGTCTGCTTTAAACATCTTTTGTTGTCCATCTTATCTTAGGGATCACCTCTCCCCATACAATCCCCCTCCCCCCCCGCACACTCCTGTCCTCCGGGAGAAACCTACTACAGTCCTTGAAAACAAGGCTGTCGCGGACCTCCCGGGGGACTTTCTCTGCTGCCACTCCCAGGCTATTACATCCCTTGATAGCTTTAAAAAAGCCTTAAAGACGTATCTCTTTCAGCAAGCCTTCCTGGCCTCGACACTGGTTCACGACATTGGGTCGCATTCTTTTACCAGCTCCCAGCACTTTATCTATGAAGTTTACATCTACAGTGTCCATAGAACGACTAGCTGCCTATTATGTTTTATGTTGTATGTTGTAATTGTTCTTGGATTTTAATCTGACATTGGTTTAATTTAATTTTAAGGGGTGAGAGGTGGGGTTGTGGGTTATCAGAATTGTTTATCTTGATGTTTTTTAATCATTGTAACCCGCTCCAAATGGTGACAAAGGAGCGGGATAATTATTATTATTATTATGAACAAATGTTTTACTACTGGGACTTGCATTTCTGAAGTGATCCTTTTACATAATAGTGGAATAACTCATTTTTTCCCATTGCAAAAGGAGTTGATAAGTGAATTTTTATTTTATAACTAGTTATATTACCTATAAACTGTGAATCATGCCCATGGAGAGGTAACATTCAAATTACAAGCCTAGATTTGAATGTTAGCATTCAAATATTACAAATTACTAATCTATTCAAACATCTTAGTGTAAATAAATAAAAGACTTACATGGGAACCCCAGCCAGATTCTGGGCATCAGAATATCCACATCTTATGATAACTGCAAAAAAACTCCCTTCTTTCCCCCATTTATATGACCTCTTGCTTGCATGAATTCCCACTTCCACGCCTATCTTTTCTTGTGCTCCTTGCTTCCATTTCTCATTCAACCTCAAAGCCCTCTGAGCTGCAACATCCCTTTAGAGGCATTATATTTTCCAAATCATACTCCTATTGCCTATTGGTTTGTCCTCTGCTGTGCTGAATGAGCACTTCAGAAGACTGTGTGGATCCTCATAGGCAACGGCTGCTTATTTCATACCCTTAGATGAGGTATTATCTGAAGCATCAATTCAGCACAGCAGGAGAAATTATGGAACGCAGCCTGGAGGGGAGGTCAGTGACACAAAACACTGATCTGGAGCTTTCTGGCTGCAGTTTAACTTCTTAATACAAGGAGGTTAAGAGAATTCGCTCAATAAAGGACACCTTTGAGAAGCAGAGCATTCTTGTTATCGCAATCCCATTTTAAGAGAACATCAGTGCCCACAATATTATTTCCTCTTCCACACAAATTACCTACACGCCCATAGGCAATGCACATTCATGCCCTCTTGTATTGTGTTTTTTGCACGGATAAAACATACCAGGACCATACATGAAGTGGGAAATATTTAAAAGTAGAGGGATTTAAATCATGCTTACAGAAGAAGTAATTGAGATGTGAGTACGGAGAGATGTTACATTTGTTTGCTTTGCATTTCCCCATCAAAACACAATTTCCCATCTCCCGAGACTGTCACTGAGATGGAACACACCTTGCCATAGTAATTTATATATTTCTGAAGGAGAGGAAGCATTTTGGGTTGGGGGTTGGAGTGGAAGCCTACAAAACCATGCACACTTTTGAAAAATACCTTGGAAAATGCACATGCACACACTTTAGGCTATCGGGTGAAACACATCCAAAAATGTGGACATGAGAAAAATGTGTACAAAAATAAAAATGTTTTTAACAAAAATGCACTGCAAAACATGAAAATTTCTATATGGCAAGGGGGGAGGAAGAGCTCATAATAGGTTAAATATACGACAATAATAAATGTATTCTAACATTAAATAATACACTAATAATTCACACAACAGCCTAATAAAGAAAATACCAAAGGACAAAGAAATGCAAGAAATGCATTTCATAAAGCCAAATATTGCACCAGTTACTGGCCTTGTTTGAAAGAGGGCTTCCCTCTCTATATATCTGCCTGATAACTGATGTCTTCTGATAGGGCCCTCTTCTGGGTACCACTAGCAAGAGTGATATATTGTGCAGGGACATGAGAGAAGACCTTACCTTCATTGGCACTGTTTATAGTATGCCTTCCCCTTTAAGCCCAGTTGGCACATAAAATGGTTTCTTTTAAACAACAAGTTTAAATTGTATTAAAACCTTTGGGGAATAATCTTATTTTAAAAAAGGTTTTATGGCTGCATCTGCACTGCAGAATTAATGCGGTTTGACACTGGTTTAGCTGCCATGACTCAATGCGATGGAATTCTGGGTTTTGTAACTTCGTGAGATATTTGGCCTTTTCTGCCAGAAAGCTCTGGCCCCACAACAGACTACGAATCCCAGGATTCCATAGGCTGGAGCCCTGACAGTTAAAATAATGTCAAACATCATGAATTCTGCAATGTGGCAGCAGCCAAAGTACATAATTGTAATTATTTTGGATTTTTCTGCTGTTTTAATGAAATATTTAATATTATAAAAGGAGATATATAATTTCCCCTCTTCATTATCTTTAAATGACTGCCAATGCTACTTTTTAGCAGAATAAATCAGGACTCAATTGGTGTTAGGTGAGGTAGGAATCAACCAGGGTCTAGGTCTCGCAGGACTCACCACTAGAAGGTCTTCAGAGTAATAGCATCCATTGCAGCTAGAATCAGCAAAGTCTGCACATAGGAGTGATCTCTGCCTATATATCTTCATGTGGGTTTCTAGCAGTGGATGATCAAGCAAATGTGTGGATGCCTTTCAATATTTGTTCCTGAATACTAGAATAGCAGTGTAGGAGGGTCCAATCAGGATCAGGACCATATTCCATTGATTCAGTCCTTTGTTGAAAGAGATGCAGGGATCGTGGGGAACCCTGCAAGGAAAAATGCACGGTCTTCATCAGTCCCTCTGCATGACTATTCCTTATATCCCATGTGTAAAGTCAGCTTGATATCAATGATGATGATGGCAATTTATATCCTGCTCTTTTCCAACAATTTGTACAAAGCGATGTACAAATTAAAATAAAATGCAATTAAAAGCAACACAATTAAAATATACAAAGGTGGCCATTAAAACAGAATTAAACTAGTATAGAATTAGAATACATCACTCATTAAAAAATGATTCAGGATTGCATGGTTCAGTATTGGGAAGCCTGTGGCCTTCTAAATATTATTGCATTCCAATTCCTATCAGCCAGACCAGCTTGACATGGGTTGCCATGATGGGAACAGTAATTCGTCATCTTCTGAAGTGCTACAGATCCACCAGCCTTGCTCTATATACAGCCCTGTTCTAGTTTAAGGGGAATGGTACTGTATTCATATTGTTACCCCAGGATCCAACCCTCAGTCACTACTCTTCATCTTTTGTTATCAAATTGATATTAAAGGCATGTTTCAGGCAAGTAGCCAAAAGAGGACACATCAGCACAGGAAAGCAGCCATACTTTATTAGGATGGTTCAGCAGGATACAGTACTTAGCTGAGATAAGATTGGTCAAGACTGGAATCAGCATGATCCCTTCAACAAGGTTTGAAGCTGTGCTGAACCTGGAAATGGTGTGTATACAATAGACAAAGGGAGTTTCCTTCTGGGAAAGAAACTTTTTGTTTGAGGACTTTCACACTGATAGTCTGGTCATTCTTGCATATCTCTTTCCATTCTTCCCTCCTGGGAAAGTCATTTAAATCTTGGAAAAACCATTTAACCCCTGAAAGACTACCCCAGGTCCCATTTCTTGCCATAAATACACATGCCTGGACAATAGCAAATTGGTTTAGTTTGAAACTGGTCAGAAACTCTGTTTAATTTCAGCTGGACACCTCAGTAGCCAGCCACTCCATATATTGCAAGCAGCTACTGAGGCATCCTTATTCCCATGATCCCACAATTGGAGCTATGCTTCAGGATCTGTACAGCAGTGCCTCTTTGCTATCCTACAACTCAATATCTTTTACTGCCTTTGCATTATTAGTTCTTATATGCATGTGAGAGAACGTGCTTTGTGTGTGTATTGATTTCCCTTAACGAAGCCAATTTGGAACCTGCTTCTGCGGTTCTTTGGGGTTCTGAACTGGTATAAAAAGGGTTAAATCCTGGCTTTACATTACTGAAGCCCTCTCACCAATTCCTATTGAGCTAAATCATTTTCCCCATTGAATACAATTGAATACAATCCCACAATTTAGGTACTATTCTCACTATACAAGAGTATTTGGTCCTAGTTCTATGATGGAAATCCTACACAAGCTGCCTGGTGAAGAAATCATACCAAGCACACAAAATATTTGTTGCCATGTTTATTTCTTGGTTTAGAAAGGGGTCTCATACCAAGGTAACTAGTGGCTATGTTGCTTTGGGGTGGTGAATCCATGCTGGGTTTTATACAACCATTCCATTTTATAGGAACTACCCATGGTGCTTAAACCTATTCTTAAAACAGCACCTTTAATACTTTCTGTAAAATGCTTCATTAAACCCAGAGTAACCACTCCAAAACTCACTTTGGATTGAGATCTCCAGAGCCATTGGATGGCTCTGATCCCACACTAAAACCTACTTCTGCAGGCAGATCGCACATATAAAATTGGGACCAAACTCTAAAGTATTCAGGCTGCACTGGTTATTACATCATTTAGCTGGGTTTCTATTGCCCACCCAATGTCAACTGCTTGGAGCAATTGACAGTTGTAACAGTGACTTATCACAGTGGGCCCTTGGTATCCTCTGGGGTTTGGTTCCAGAACCCTTTGTGGAGAGCAAAATCTGTGGATGCTGAAGTCCTGTTATATATGGTAGCATAGTAAAAATGGTGTCCCTTATATAAAATGGGAAAAAAATCATTGCTATTTGTAATTTATATTTTCTTACAATATTTTCAAGCCATTGATGGATGAATCTGTGGATAAAATATTTATGGATATAGAGGGTTGATGGTTTATTCCCTGCTCAAGGTATGTAAAAGGGCAACAGGTTGATCCTATGCTTTGCTTGTGAAATGGCATCAGAAGTTGTAATAAACTTTCAAAAGTTGTTTTCCAGAAGCAAATAAAAAAATTAAAATAAAATAAAACCTCAAAGGGGATGCAAGAGTTATGAAAAAGCATAGCCTACTGACTTAATTGCATGATCACCATGGCAGCACCATTTAACAGAGTGGCTTCATGTGAAGCTACCAGGCAGATAAGGGGGGAACTATATTTTTTCAAGTGAATTATGAGCGCTAAGGACGATCCATTAAAGGCATATGAATCTGATTTCTTAATGCACTATTTCTGCAATAATCAGGCTCCATCCAAGGAGGCATATGTACTTCACAGCTCCATTAGATTATTGAATGCCCACAGTGGGCTGCAAGTGCACTTACAGCTCATCAAATTAAGGCCCCCAAAAGGACAAATTTGGTGCAATCAAATCTGCAAAAGAAACTCATTTGCAGGGGCGTGAAACCCAAATTATATGATTGGATATATATCAAAACACTTTTAAGGAAATGGCATTGATTCCTAGAAGAGTAAATAATACAAAATATCTTTGTCCAACTCTTTATTGCAATATCTTACTTATCAACAGAGAAAATGGAGGGGCAATTTCAGCTGGTTGCAGGTATTTTAGTCATACCTAGAGTAAACCAAACCATGGTTTTGTCCATCATCATGTCTGGCTGTAAGAGCTGGACAGTGAAAAAAGCTGATAGGGAAAAAATAAATTCATTTGCAATGTGGTGCTGGACAAGAGTGCAAAGGATACTAAGACAGCCAAAAAGACAAACCAACAGGTCCCAGAAAAGATCAAGCCTGAACTCTCCCTGGAAGATGACTAAATCGAAGCTATTGTACTTTGGCAACATCATGAGAAGGGATGACTCATTAGAAAAGCCAATAATGCCAAGAAAGATAGAAAGCAGTAAAAAGAGAGAAGCAATACATGCTAGTTGGCTAGACTCAAGGAGGTCATGGGCCTGAATCTGCAGGACCTGAGCAGAAATGTAGAGAATAGAGGGGTCTTGGAGATGCTTCATTCATAGGCTATCCATCAGTTAATGTCAAACAAAGGCAATTAATGAACAAAAAGAGCTATCTTGGATTTTTTTTTTCTCCAAAAAGGTCTTTGTAGGTAGTTGAGTTCAAATTAAGCTCAAATAGAAGAACATGTGTATTATCTGAGAAAATGACAGCTCCTCCATGTCATCATTGTGTGTGATGACAGACCTATGTATGTACAATGACAGACTTTTCCCTGTGTGGTGGCTTGCTACTACATGGAGACAGATGTTATGAGTACAAAAAGTACCATTCAAGTGGCTTCTCAGTTTGCCAGACTGCATTATATATAGTCTCCACAAGCACTAATGTATACAGCATGGTCCTGAGGCTGTTGCCTCCATGTACTGGATCTAAATGCTAGTCTAAGAATTCCTATGCAGAAGTATCTAAAAATTTTATTCTAAGTAAATTCTAAGTAGCCCTCTAAGGGAAGATCTTAAGAGTACATGTAGGCATGTATTGAGCTTTTCTGTCAATAAAAAACTATCTTTTGAGCAACTTAAGATGCATCTCTTGTTTCCTCTCTGGATTCCATTGGATGCTGTCCAGATTTTACTTCTTAAAATTATTGTTATAACACACACAGTGATGTGCCATTTTTAATTTCCCTTAGACTGCCATTTTTCAGATGAGAAAGGACTTTTGTCTCCTTTATAAGCTTTGGAGTGGTATCATATTTCCCAGTATGGAAAACTGTAATAGGAAGGAATGACTTTCTATTAAAGAGTTCAAAAATCTGCTCAGGTAAAATGTCAAATCCCCCACTCTGAACCCATTGCTGGCCATGTTTAGGACTGCTTCTTTACTGGGCACCATTTTCTGGACTGATGAAAGTAAGCAAATTAGGACTAAGTAAGGAGAACCAGAATAGGTTTGTCTTAACAGGTCACCATGAATCAAAAACAACTTGGGGACACACAACAACAACAATGATGTAAAGAATTCAAATTTTTTCCCATTGGTAGAGAAAACTGGGTTGTTGCACAGGCCAAATAAAATATCCTCCCCCCTCATCTCTCTGGTATGAAGTCCAGACAACACAGAGCCTAATCGTCACTTCTGGTGCGAACAGTCAGAATGATGTCCAGCCAGTTCAGCCCCAAACCCACTGTATACCCCCCCCCCCCTATTTTATTTTTTAATACATTCACATTTTTCTCCAGATTTCAACCTCAGGGGGAATGATATGTGGTGATGGCCATGCCAAGAGGCTCACAGGAACATGTGAACCCAGCATTGCAACAGAGGGCCCCAAGTAATGAGGGGATATCAGAGCAACTCTGGGGCCAGAATATTCTGTGCAGCTCCCAAGACATTCAGTCCTATGTAGACCTGGCCTATGACAACTTGTTGGAAAAAATATAGACAACTGAAATAAGCCCAATTAATGCTATCATAATCTACTGTTTGATCGTTGCAGAGGCTGGAATTCTTTAGCATCCCAGCAATGGGCAAAATCTTTCCCCTCCAAACTCACTTTTTAAGCAGTATAGGTCCTCTCCCTACATGGCCATTTCCATGTCATTTGATAGCAGGGTATCAGTGGAGATGATTCAACTATTTTTCTGTAACTGGACATGCTGCAAGGACATCATCTGCAGGGACCTCCCAAGTACTACTGGAGGTCACTGCACATGCCTGTTGCAATGTGTCCAGCTATAACTAAAAATGAGTTTCCCATTGATCCAATTCTAACTCATCAATGTTTCTCTGACAGATACTGGCCTATTCTTACTCCAGTTATTATCACAGTAATTTCAGCAAGAATAGAGGAAAGAGAAAATCAGGATGTGGATAAGTCAAAATACAGGCATGATGGTAGTTACCTATTTTCCCTCATGTGACTGCAGCAAAATAGAGCCTGTGTAATGGCCTGTTTGATAATATTTATTAGTGTCTACAATTTTAACCCCTCAGCAACAGACCCTTCCTAACATTTAAAGGTACGGTAGCAAGGATGGAATATGGGAATACAGAGCAGAGACTATTTCTTTTCTTTTCTTTTCTTTTCTTTCAAAACTTTATTTCCATGTTTAAAAATACAAAAACAAACTTGCTTGCAGTTCAGTAATTTTACAAGATATAACAAATAAATACTACTTCTATTACCATTTCTGTTACCAAGGGTTTTGAGTCTCTCTACTTTCAGTATGAATCTCCTTAATAAATCAAATTGATTCTAATAAATCAAACTACTAAAATATAGTTCTTGTGTGGACATCCTTTGCTTGGTTTCTGCTTCCATGTGGTTAAGTTTGTCTCTTTACACCCAAACTTCTCTTTGTATTTTCTTTCTAAGAGCAGAGACTATTTCATGGCCAATTCTGAAGTCTAGTAATCATGTCATACTACTATACAGTACTTCAGAAACTGAAGACGAAGCTTGGATGGTGTCCATATAACAGAACAACAGAAATATGTTGCCTCTTGAAGTCCATCATCCCATTTATCTTGAATTGTTTTGAGATCAGAAGATTCAACCATATCTAGAATGGCCCATACTGATAGAACATTAAAAATGTTAGAAAGGAATATTAGCAGTGCCTTGGCTAACTCAACCTGAGTTACTAAACCCTAAGCCCTGGCTTGAAATTAATATGTTTATGTCCACAGATTAATAGTGCCACCTGCTGGAAGGAAGTCAATAATTTCTGAATACATATTGCCTCAAAACAAATGAGAAATAAAATAAGAATTAACCAATGTGTCTTAAGAATAGTTGTTAATATTGAAAGACTGTCCAAATAGCCATATAGTACAAGCTAAGCTGATAAGCAAATATATTCAAATATATTAAGTGCATTTTCCCCCATTAAAAGACATCGCTGCTCCATGCATAAACATTATAAGTACTGAGGCTGCTGCCATTCAGTGCTATGAGAGAAAGGTCAAACTCTTTAAGAGTGATGGGAAAACAACACATGACACGCAATTGTGATTTAATGAGGGAACTTGCAGAGTTCTTCATAAATCCATCTGAAATCTGTTGGAATTTAGTTCAGGCTGAAAACCTGGCTGAGGAATGGTAAACACTAATAATAAATGACAAGGTGTCACATTCTGTCACTCTCAACAGCCTATTAAATATTGAATAGATACTCTCTTCCACAGAGGCAAAGATCTGTCAGCTATCATGGTCAGTGCTGATTTTCAAAGGGAAAGAGGTTGCATAGGATGTTGCGGGGTTTTGTTTTGCCGTTTTTAAAAGTCTGCTTATTATTTTACTTATTAAGTTGATTAATATCCCACCAATCTTCCAAAAAGTGGGATTCATAGCACAATGGCTACGATCCCATTTAATGGTGGTGGAGCGTAAACTATTGGAGGCCTCCTTACACAAGGCAATAAAGTACGCCTAAAATTATAATATTAAACACAAGTAAACTGAAAGAACATTTTAAAATAACACCAATAAAAAGTACAGCAGCCCCCTATTCAATGACTCTTCCTCAGTGACCAGCTGGTTCCTGAAAGCCTGTATTGATTTCTGGGACTTATCATTAGGGGAACTTGTTAAGTCAGGACATCACACCTGAAACTTGGGTAGTAAAGCTACACTGTAAGGGCACAAAATGGCTCCTTTAAATTGCAAAGGGGATCCCTGTGGGCATGTAGTTCCTTTCCACTAGCTGCTTTATGGCCTTCTCATTCTAGACAAGACTTTTCATACCTAACTGTCATTCACAAGCTCACTCCTCTCCAAGCTCCAACTTGAATGCTTCTTGCCCTCACCCTGTAGAACTGGAGAAAAACTGGCTGGCAATAATGGATAAAAGAACTGTGGGAAAGACTTTGGCTAGCTGGCTGGCTAGCTGGTTCTACTACGAGTCACTCCCCAATGCATGGCAGCCGCTGCTGCAAGTGAGGAGGCTTTTTGCTGGTCTCCATAATGGAAACCAGGATGCTTTGCACCTGACCTTTGGGGCCAAGCAGTATTGCACGCTGGGGGTGGGAGCTGAGCCTACTTAAATGCTGCCCCCTCACATGTTCTTCCTGACCATTTTGGGCAACCCACATACCTGCCCTTAGTGCAGTGCAGTGTGGTTGCAACAGGGCTGGATAGTAACCCCCCCCCCCGTTTTTATTTTTTATGTGGTGCTGTTGATAAATAGGTTTACATGGGCAGGTAGCAGGGGGAGAGATAGTAGATCGGTACCTTGGGACCTCCTTGTGGTGGAGTTTGACTCCACAGGACTCAGGACCAGGGTAGTCAGCTGTTGGATCTAATATTGGGATTTAATCCCTCTTATAAAGTCAAGGAACTTGGGAGGGAGCCTCCATGTTTGGCCTTTCAAGGATGAGCAGCCAAGATAGCAGTCAATTTATGTGAATTGTCTTTGGGGTCTATTGTTTCACCCAAGGGCTGGCTGGGGAGGTGTCATAGGTGGGCATCTGGACATCAGCTAGATCCACATCAGGTTCTTCCCTCCCCTGCTTTGTCTTGCTCAAGCCCATCTCTTAAACATAAATAGGTTCTAGGTCAATAAAGATGGCCCTTGTTTAACCCAACTGATGTTGTCTGGTCTCATCATTTCATAGTTGGTCAACAATGTGCTTACCTGGGGATCCACATGAGTAGAGGGGAGAGCTGTATCTCTTCCAGGGGATCCTTCTTCCATGCATGCCAATTATTTGGGCCCAAACAGACAGACCAAAATAAAGCTGCTTTGGATCACTTTGGAGGTATGCTGTCTAAATGCTGCATTTGACCTAAGAGGCTGGAAGTCGTGCCAAAGCCATGGTCCAGTCATAAGGACTGGAGTGCAGCTTTAGCGCATGTGTGTATGTGTGTGTCATTTAAATAGCATACCTCCAAAGTGACCTGAAACAGCTTTATATTGGCCTGTCTGTTCAGGCCCTTTGTTACTTATTTGGAGCCTGATCTGTAGATAGAACCTCCATGATATTTCAATAGATAATCAGGCATCTTATTCCTGGTTAAAGGCAAAAACTAGAAGTATTGCAGCTGTCAGGAGCTGGAATTCTGCGGGTTACAAATGTAACTACTGGGACACTGAGGAAATGTGTCCAGGATCACGTATGGCCTAAACTGTCACTAGAAGCCAAAATGACACTGAGGCTTTTGTACTTTGGACATATAATGAGATGGTGTGACTCACAGGGAAAGAGAAAAAATGCTCAGTAAACCTCAGGACAGTAGGAAAAGGAAAAACAATAATTCAGTCAAGGAAGCTATGATTCTGAGTTTGGAAGACCTGTGCAGAGTTATTAACAGGGTCTCTCTTTTCCCCACAAGCCAAAGTTGACCTGTCACATAACAACAAATGCAAAACAAATTGTAGCTTATGTGGAAGTTGTATAAATGTGCTCAAGGGAAAAACTGCAGTCATGTTCTTCCTCACATTCCCTGATGCTGATGCTGATGCTGATGATAACAAATGTTTATATACTGTGCTTCATACCTTAAAACTGTATTTTAGACTTTTGTGGAATGGAGTTTGCATATATAGAAGGCGACTGCAAGCAGGAAAATTGTATTAGCCATTTCTACGTAAAATACCTTTGCTGTTTCCCCATGACTCAGATCACAATATTTTGCTGCTGCTTGAACCTGCCATCTGCCCACAGATATTTATCTATTGTAGCTGGAAGTGCTTTGAAAATATATTATTTTATTTTTCTCCTGTCATTCTCCCAATATAAATAGAGGTAGCAAAATATATCCTACAGGGTAGTAACTGAAGCATTATACAATATGCCCACTTCCAATGCCACAATATATGTGTCTGAGTATTTTTTGGGGAAAAAATTCAATTATTATTATTAAAATTATTTCATTATTTTTTTGCACCTCTGGTGTACCAATGGAAAGCATATGAATACACAATTTAGCTGCTGCGATTTATGAAGCTCTTGTTCTCCCAGCATGACATTTAACACACTTCTATATGCTAAAATGTACATCTCCCCTGGGTAGATCTCCCACAGTTTCACTTCTTGTCATGTTCTGCAACTTGGTGTGGTTCCAGACCTCCTCAAGAGTATATGTGCTGAACAATAATACAGATTATTATTGTAGCATAATTAGTGATAAATGATGCAGCAGAAACTTTATTCTAGAGAAGAATTCCATTGATTTTTCTGATGGGGAATGTTGCGGGGCCACAAGGGACTCCCCCCACTCCATGCTTCTTGGAGGTATCCATTATGACAGAAGAAAGTGTAGACCACTCCAGATGGATGCTTTGTAACTTTTAATTAACTCAAAATATATTCACAAAACAATTCCCAAGAGAGGAGAGAGATGTTCCTTCACACTCTCCCTTTTGGCTCTCAGCCTTTTACTGCTCTTCTCTTTACAGTTCCTCCTTCCCAGCTTCGTCTTCACCAGACCAGCCACGACCTTGAAGGTTCCAATATAAAGCCCCTTGAGACCAATAGCTCACAGCCTCCTTTGGCTCTAGGTTTGCCAGAGGCGAGTACAGCTCGGCCAGAAGCCCTTCCTCTGGGCTGAGCCTGCCAGAGTTAATTACCTCCCCTTCTGTCAGGGCCTCTCTCTCAGCGAGAGCTGCAAACTTTCTTGTGTTTTCTACTCTTTCCCTTTCAGCGTCCGCCTCACCTACCTTTCTTCCGCGTTTCTCCC
This sequence comes from Urosaurus nigricauda, assembly GCA_034509955.1. Taxonomy (NCBI): domain Eukaryota; kingdom Metazoa; phylum Chordata; class Lepidosauria; order Squamata; family Phrynosomatidae; genus Urosaurus; species Urosaurus nigricauda. Next base: position 77,596,880 of record JAOEGL010000006.1, read on the forward strand.
TCTCCTCGAACGCCTCACCCTTTTCCCTTTTATCCACGGGCCCCTCCCTCCTTAGGCCCTCCCTCTTGGGCATTGCCTCTCTTTCTTCTTTCCCAGGGGCTGCTGGAACTTGTAGTTCCCATCTCGGTTTCTCTTCTTTCTTCTTCATTGGCCCTTTCTTTCCAGAGCAACCCTCTTCAATGGGCCACCCATCCTTTGCTTTGCCACATAACCCCCCCGACAAGAGGGTTGTCTCGGCCTCACAAGCCCACGGGCCCTGTCGAGAGAAAAAATCAGCATTACTATGATGTCTCCCAGCCCTATGTTGTATCTGAAAGGCATAGGGTTGCAGAGCCAAATACCACCGTGTCAGTCGAGGATTAGCATCCTTCATGGTATGCAACCATTGTAAAGGGGCATGATCCGTGACCAAAGTAAACCGACCTCCCCACAAATAATAACGGAGGGCCAAAATAGCCCACTTAACCGCCAGAGCCTCCCGCTCAATGGCCGCATACTTTCTCTCACCCGGCTTCAGCTTCCGACTCAAATAAAGAACAGGATGTTCCCCGTCCTCCCACTGTTGAGCCAAAACGGCCCCAAGCCCTCTCTCGGAAGCATCCGTCTGGAGAATGAATGGTTTATCAAAATCTGGAGCTCGCAGAACCGGTCGACTACACAACAGTTGTTTCAGTGTGACAAAGGACTCCTCCTCTCGGACACCCCACCAGTGTCTCCTATTGCGAGATTTCCGTGTTAAATCAGTCAAGGGACCCGCAATACTGGCAAAATGAGGGATAAACTTTCTATAATACCCGGCCAGTCCCAAAAATTGCCGTACCTGTTTCTTGTTCATAGGCCGTGGCCAATCACTAATATGGTTGACCTTGTCTTCCATGGGTCGTAGCTGGCCCCTTCCAACCCAGTATCCCAAATACTTAACTTCTTGTCGCGCCACAGCACACTTTGTGGGATTCGCCGTTAAGCCGGCCTCCCTTAACCTCTGCAGCACCTGTCTAAGATGTTTAACATGTTCTGGCCAAGAGTTGCTAAAGATAATGATGTCATCAATATAAGAGGCAGCGCAATGCTCCAGAGGAGCTAGGACACGATCCATCAACCTTTGGAAAGTCGCCGCTGCTCCATGAAGCCCAAAGGGCATTCGTACAAAATGAAATAAACCCTTAGGCGTTGCAAAAGCAGTCTTTTCCCGGTCCCCTTCTGGTAAGGGAATCTGCCAGTAGCCTTTTGTTAAATCTAAAGACGACAAGAACTTGGCCTTACCTAACTTCTCTAGCAACTGCGTAGCCCCCGGCATGGGATATGCATCAAATTGGGACACCTCGTTAAGCCTCCTAAAATCTATACAGAACCGAATAGACCCATCAGGTTTTGGGACCAGTACGGGTTGACTTCGCCAGGGACTATTTGAGGGTTCTATGATCCCCAAAGCTAACATTTTGTCCACCTCGTCATTGATATCTTTCTGTAACCTCCATGGCCAAGGTCTTGCTGGAACTCTTACCACCACCCCGGGTTTCGTAACTATCCGGTGACAAATCATGGATGTGAAGCCTGGGTCCCTAGAGAAGACATCTGTAAAGTCCCGTCTCACCTGATGGATGTGTCTGAGCTGCTCTCTAGAGAGATTAGAACAGATGGGTAGATCATCAGGGCCTTCCTCGTGTCCAGCCTGTGGACCTAACTCTTCCTCTCCCTCTTCCTCCGGTCCTACTTGAGCCCAAAAGGCTTCTCGCTCTTTCCATTCCTTAAGGAGATTAACATGAAAAACCTGTAACCGAGGACGAGCCCCCATCACCTCCACCTCATAGTCAACGGGTCCCACCTGCCTTTTGACTTCAAATGGACCTTGCCACTGAGCAAACAACTTTGCTTTCTCTGAGGGCAATAATACTAACACCTTTTGTCCCACCTTCAAAGACCTAGGCCTGACATGTCGATCATAGGCCCCCTTCTGTTTTTCTTGAGCTTCCGCCAGATTCTGTCTAGCTACTTGCCCAATCTCCTTCAAATGAGCCCTCATCTGCAGCACTCTTTGTAACGCCGTAGGCCCTTCTTTATCCTCCTCCTCCCACCCTTCTCTAACCAAGTCTAGCACTCCTCTAGGACGCCTTCCGTACAACAACTCAAAAGGTGAGAACCCCAAGGATGTTTGTGGGACCTCTCGATATGCAAACAAGAGAGGTCCTATCAACAAATGCCACTGTGTGCCATGTTCGGCTACAAACTTTCTAAGCATGGCCTTTAGGGTCCCGTTAAAACGTTCCACCAACCCATTGGCCTGAGGATGATAAACGGAGGTCCTTAGGGGTTTGACTTTGAGAATAGACCACATCTTTTGAAGGATCCTACTCATGAAAGAGGTGCCCTGATCTGTAATAATCTCCCTGGGGAACCCCACTCTTGCAAAAATTCCCAACAACTCCTGAGCCACCCTACTCGCTTGCATGGATCGTAAAGGGACTGCCTCTGGATAACGGGTGGCGTAATCCACCATCACCAAAATAAACCGATGGCCTGCAGCTGACTTCCCCAGCGGTCCTATAAAATCAATGCCAACTCTTGTAAAGGGTTCATCTATAATGGGCATAGGAATCAAAGGTCCAGCGGGAGCTCCCCTTCTTTGGGTCACCTGACAGCGTGGACAAGAGGCACACCAGTCCTTAACCTCCTTCCACACCCCAGGCCAATAAAACCTCTGCAAAATGCGACTAGTAGTTTTATCCACCCCTAGGTGTCCAGACAGTGGAATGTCATGAGCCAAGGAAAACACTGCATGACAGAGTGGTCTAGGCACCAATATTTGCCATCGTGCTGCCTCCCCTTCCTTCATCTGTTGGACCCTATACAGTAAATTATTTTTAAAAACAAAGTAGGGTCCCTTCTTTCCAACCTCCTCCGCTGGAACCGCTTGCTTAAACGCCTCCTGTAGGGTTGCATCATTTTGCTGCCAAAAGACCACCTGCTCTCTGTTAACTCTGGCAATATCTACCCCTTCCGCCCTGACCTCCGCCCCGGCGTAACATTCCTCCTTCTGGATTAATTCCTTCCATGTGGGCCAATCCCGCCCTAAGAGCATTTCTCTACCCATTGAGGGCACCACACCCACCCTCATCTCTCGCTCTACCTTCCCAACTCTCACCCTCACACTGGTAGTAAAATAGGTTTTCACATCCCCATGAATACACTTCACCGCCATCTGGGGACCATCCCCCTTCCCTGGTACCTTCCTTATCAAAGTGCGGCTACAGCCGGAGTCAACTAGCGCCTGAACCTTCCGTCCGTTGACCCAGGCCGGGACCACCCAGGCACCCTTACCTGTCGCATCCCTACTCACCTGTGCGGCCTCCCAGGCATCTCCCCATGCACACTCCATGAGAGGGCAGTCCTTCTTGATGTGCCCCTCCATACCACAGGTGAAGCAGTTGATTGGACGCCGGGGACCTTCCTGGGCTCCCATCAGCAACGGTCGCCGGGCAAGGTTAGCCGGTTTGCCTCCTTCTACTCCTCCTTTCAAACCTTTGCCCTCTACCCCGTTGGTTCCGAGTCCATCTCCCTGCGCCACTCCCCGTCTTTCTGGTGGTCTGCCTCCGGTGACTCGAGTCCCTCGGGGTGGAGTTGCTTCCAGCGGTCGCCGCGGTTTTCCTATTTCGGCTTCCTCAGCCCCTGCAAAAGCTTCCATCAAGGCAACAGCCTCTTCTAGCTTGGAGGGTTTGTGACAGCGCACCCAACTACGAGCAGCCAGTGGTAATGCATTGATAAATTGCTCGACCATCACCATTTCGGCCACCTCCTGCGCAGATCGCACCGCCGGCTTCAGCCATCTCGAGCAGCTGGCTCTAACTTTTTGACCTAGGGTGCGTGGATGCATGCCTATAGTCCACTTCAGCTCCCGTAGTCTGCGTCTATAAGTCTCCTCAGAGATGTTGAGAGTAGTCAAGATGACCTCCTTAACTTTCTCATATGAAGAGGCTTCCTCCGGTGTCAAGGTATCGACTACCTCCTGTGCAGGTCCTGTAAGACATGGGGTTATTATAAGAGCCCATTGTTCCTCAGGCCACTTGGCAGCTGTGGCCACTCTCTCAAAAGCATTTAAAAATGCCTCTGGGTCATCATTTGGTCCCATCTTGACCAGTCTCAGTGGGGTTGGGGCCCCTACCAGTGACTCCAAAGTAGGCCTTGCCCCCTCTCTTGGGTTCTTCATCGCCTCTGCCATCTGAGTTAGCAACTGTTGCTGCGACACCTGCTGGGCTGCAAACATTTGCTCCATTAACTGTAATTGTTGAGCGGTCACACTACGCAACAACTTTTCCTGTTGGTCGGCCAACCATGCAAACCATGTCTCACTGGGCCCTGTAGCCCCGCTTTGCACAGGAGATCCCACTTCTGACACCAATGTTGCGGGGCCACAAGGGACTCCCCCCACTCCATGCTTCTTGGAGGTATCCATTATGACAGAAGAAAGTGTAGACCACTCCAGATGGATGCTTTGTAACTTTTAATTAACTCAAAATATATTCACAAAACAATTCCCAAGAGAGGAGAGAGATGTTCCTTCACACTCTCCCTTTTGGCTCTCAGCCTTTTACTGCTCTTCTCTTTACAGTTCCTCCTTCCCAGCTTCGTCTTCACCAGACCAGCCACGACCTTGAAGGTTCCAATATAAAGCCCCTTGAGACCAATAGCTCACAGCCTCCTTTGGCTCTAGGTTTGCCAGAGGCGAGTACAGCTCGGCCAGAAGCCCTTCCTCTGGGCTGAGCCTGCCAGAGTTAATTACGTCCCCTTCTGTCAGGGCCTCTCTCTCAGCGAGAGCTGCAAACTTTCTTGTGTTTTCTACTCTTTCCCTTTCAGCGTCCGCCTCACCGACCTTTCTTCCGCGTTTCTCCCTCTCCTCGAACGCCTCACCCTTTTCCCTTTTATCCACGGGCCCCTCCCTCCTTAGGCCCTCCCTCTTGGGCATTGCCTCTCTTTCTTCTTTCCCAGGGGCTGCTGGAACTTGTAGTTCCCATCTCGGTTTCTCTTCTTTCTTCTTCATTGGCCCTTTCTTTCCAGAGCAACCCTCTTCAATGGGCCACCCATCCTTTGCTTTGCCACAGGGAACTTCATCCTCCAACAGTCAATGGCAGTATTGGTTAAATATCCAATTCTACTGTGACTGTCTCAGCCAGTGCTCAAATTCTCTACTGCTGGCTAAATGGGGCTCCTGGACTTTTTCAAGCTCCAGGGTCTAACTGTATAATCTCTCAGCCTTCCTTGCATCAAGCTCAAAGAAACTTACAAGAAATCTCTCAGTGTTCTCTGAAATATCATAACCCACGTGTGAGTGTGAGAATATTTTTGGCCTAAATCCAACAGCAAGTCCCACCTAGGGAAGATCCAATGAATCAATGGGATTTACATAATGTTGAATGACATTTACAAATTAACTGAATGTGTCTACTCCAGTTGGGGCTAGTGATTGGATTTAGGTCAGTATTTTTATTCATAGAGAAAAGGTATCATATTAAGAAAGTAAGACGAACCCTACTGATTCTGAGCCAGAGGCTACCTAATCCAGTACGTTTTGTCCACAGCAGTCAACCACACATCTATGGGAGGGTTCAGACACAATTGTTTTTGCCTGTTACATTTCAGCAGTAAGTGACAGATCACCTCTAAGCGAGGAAGTTGCATCCTGACTAGTAATCCTCCATAAATCTGTCTGGAAGAAATTCAAAATCTGTTTCCAATAGTCTCCCATTTATTTTTTTCACAGGTTGCATCTTTTTCTATCACATGCCATCTATTGTGACACTTTTTTTCTTGCTTTCAATGAGAATCACATTGTTTTTGGAACTCAAAAGAACAGCTCAAATATTAAGAGATTATTTTATAAAGAAATATTGTGGCCCAGGAGGTTCTAGGACTTAAAATGTAGAGAACAAAACCACTTGTTGAACAGATTGCCTGGCTGCTTTGTTTATTTAAATAAAAGGAAAATGATTCTGTTCATTCTGAGATGTGCCAGTGAGATATACAAGGGCTGTTTGAGGCTTGAAGCTGAAGATGGCCCAACATTTATCTAACCGCTACAGGACATTGCTGCTATTTACTGTTGAACAGATGCCACACACCATTTCTTCAGGGCTGAAATTTCAGCCATAATCAATGAGAGTCATTTTCTTTATTTCACTCAATGTGTATTACAGTCATGAGAATGCAAAATTCAGGTCCTTATGAATAGTCTGGAGGGAAGATTGTCATATTTCCATGGTCATTAACAGAATATTTCAGAGCAGGGACTGAGGAGCAAAACAGATGTAATATTGGAGATCTGTGGTTGGATATAAAAACAGCAGAAGCAACAAGCAGTCTGTGTGTGGATTGATCTAATTTTAATTGCAGCATGTTGGGAAAAAAGGTTCAATCTAAATCAGCCCCCTAAAGCTGCCCCTTATTTATTTTTTTAACCCAGATGGCTGGCAACCATGAATTAAACAAGTTTGGGGTGTGCTTAATTTTTATTTGGAATCTACCATGGGAAAAATTTAGCCTCCCCCAACCATTAGAAGTGGAAGAAATCATTTTAAGTCTAAAGGATTCTTTAAAAAGTCAGAAGAGAGGAAGCAGGCAAAAACTTAAAAAAAAAAAAGTTCTGACAGACTATTGAAATTGAAAGTTTTTAAATAAAAGTTTTTTAAAGATGCTTTTTAAAAAAACAACAACAACAACATGGTTTAAAACATCTTTTAAACTTTTAATTTGTGTGGTATATATTTGTTTCCAGTGTCACTAATAATTTAATTCTATTTTAATGTCAATCTGTTGAATGTTTTAACAATATCTGTTTAACTATATTTTTAATTTCTCAGCAGCCCTGAGTCCCAAATTTTGGGGAAAATGAAGGAATATTGTTGTTGTTGTTGTTGTTGCTATTATTATTATTATTATTATTGGTGATTTTCCACCGTTCAACCAACATGCAAACCAAAATATGCTTATCTTGCCAAATTCAGCCTTCTCCATTTTTTAAACACAGCTTTTTAAAAAATGTATATTATAAAATTGTGCATATTAAGGAAAATTGCACACAAATTTTAAAAAAATATATTGAAAGTGATATCCAGTAATATATTCTACAGTAAAATTGTGAAGGGGGGGGGGGGAAATCAGACAAAATGGAAAACAAAAATAAATATATTAAAAAGAAATGCACACAAAAGCCTCCACAAATTTTCAAGAAAACAAGTCCCAAACCTCTTTTAGGACAAACTATTTCAAGGTAAGACATATGACCACTAAACTTGCATATCTTTCCTGTTTTTGCCTTCAGAATGTAAGTTGGGAATTAGAAAGTATTTGATTCAGATCTCACCTGTGTCACTAGGTGACTTTATGTAAAGATGATAATCTGCAATCCTCACTTATAATGTTGGAAGAAATGCACTGACCTCTTGCAAAGCATTTGTTAGAGAAAAACAAAGCCATGAAAGAGATCGGCCAAATAAAATGGCTTCCAGCTTTGGATGCATGGTGTTTACATGATGCACTCCTCTCCCCAAAGTGTCTGGAAGATACATGGAGGCTGCAGCGAGATAGCAAAATAGGAGCAGTTTCAATCTGCTCCTGCCAATGGCCCATTTTGGACCATTGGTCCACTCAGTGAAGAGCCACAATCCAAGCACAATTGGTGCTGGAGCAGCCAGAGGCCACTCCTTCCAGGCCATCTGCTTTGGTCCAAAGACAAACAGAAGTATTTAGACTTTTCAATATTATTCCTAGGAAGAAATTCATTTTTCCACCTTCGCAACATTAACCTGATCAAATTACTGGCACTTATATACATGCGGTGGGGGCAGGGGCGGGGATGGAATCAACCCTAAATTTGCATGTTCATATCTATTTAAAAAAATCCAGGTGACGGCATGTTTTTAAAAAAATGAACATATTAAACAGTACGAAAATCTCCATATGTATACATGATCTGGAAACTCCTACATTTTTATTCATGATAATGTTCAGGAATATCTCAATCAAGCCATAAGTGCAGAGACCACAGTTACATATGATAGTCCTTCTCTTCAAGATAGCAGACATACATGATGGATGGTATGTGACAAGTAAGAGGGAGGGAAGACGGGAGAATGATTGCATACTGTGTGTTAAATGATAGGAAAATGGGCTATAGCAAAACAGCATTAGAACCCATGCTTTTTTGATCAGATGGAAGAGAACTTTACATAGTCTGTTATGTTTTGTTATGTTGCTGAATGAAATTGATCCAGCACAAAAAATTGTTGCTGTTAACTTCACAGGCTTTGAAATTCCCAAGTAAGATGAGAGGTATGATTGGTGGATCTAGCCTGCAGACTACTTTGGGATAAAATCTAGACATCCTCTGGACAGATCCATTTTGACCCATGCAAACCCTCTATAGAGGCACTATGGAGGTGGGCTTTAGATATCAATGGGTTTAAATTTGAGACATCAGTGGTGTTATGAATATGTCCACCATGTTGTTGGTCAGGTTCTCATGACAGTATTCAGCAGGCCTGCTGGATCTCAGAGCCTGGCATCCTCTTCACGGGTCATCAGAACAAGGAGGAATCATGCATAGAAAGGTGTGTGCATATTTCCCTCATTGGTTTACTTCTGTGGGATTTTTTTAATTGAATAGTATACTCTCTGCAGCGATGGTTGATGCTTAAGATATCATGTTTAATAATTTCACCAGAGCCTTACCCTTGTAACATCACTAGGGCCCACCTCCTGTGATATCTTAAATTGTCCCAAAGTCTCAGGTTTTAGCCCTGAAATCTTGGGGCCTGGGATATTACTGATCTGGAAATCCTATTATCCAGAGTACATGGCTAATACAGTTCCCGTGCATTGTAGTGTGTCAGATGCCAAGTATATCTGCTGGCCTCAACCATGTGGACTAACATTTCCTGGAAGCCAATTTGAGCAGAAGAGTCTTCTAAAGGTCTGTAATTAGGACATATCATTGTTTAGAAACTCTGCCACAATACCAACCTCTAACCATCTTCTCTGCAATACCAACTCCTAACCATCTCCCTCCATCCATAGGAAGAGGGGGGATATAAATAAAATTTTATTATTATTATTTATTAAATATGAGAAAGGGAGGAAATGGGGCAATCTCAATTTGAAATCTCATGAGTTCAAAATTAAGACAATTTAAAGTGAATACAGGGCATTTAAAAGTCATCCTACAAAACCAGTGGATTTTAAGGAACCATTTCAAATGGGACAGGAAGGGGGACACATCCACCATTTCTTTGGATCCAAGGCTGTGAAAAATGCATATCCTCTGCTTTGCAGAGACAGCCCCAATCAATCCTATGTCATCCATTTTTTAATCTGCTTTTAAAATGTCCCAGTTTGTTTCTCCTCCTCTCACTTTCACCCTTTCTCCTTAACTTATTTCTATTGCTGCAAACTGAGCTGAAAGGGCAAAGGTAGTTTTCACTCAATTAACTTAGAGGGAAAGCGAGAAGAGGAAGGAACAGATATCTTGTCCTTTCAGGGAAAGATTCAGGGAAAGGCAAAATGCTGCCACCTCTTCGAGCTTTTGCCATCTCGACCACACTCTGATGTTGCTTGGCCATATGTCCTGGTTTTTGTCTTGGAAATGCAGGAGTGTATGAAAAACTGACTTTTATAGATCTATCCAGACAGCACCATTGCCAAATCCAATGAAAATATTATTGGAACTTGCAAAGTTCCTCAGTTCAGCCACAACTTATTAAAACGCTACCAAGACAAACTGTTTGTTACATCTATGAGTGACGTTATGTAGTAAAATGAAGCAAACTTACTTCAGGCAAACAAACTTAGTTAAGAAATAAAGCTATTGTCCATCAGCCAATGATGGTGGAAGTGGAATTATTTTGAGACTTACACATGATGCCATTGCATTCCAAGTGTTCTAAATTATGAAGTGGAAGCAAGAGTGAAATCAGCTGAAAAGATCACCTACAGTTTTTTTTTAAATCACAAATATCTGAAGAGTTTAAGAATCATAGCATGGAAAAGTTCCTTTTTGGGACTAAACTTCTCCTCATGGTGACACTATTTCATTCATGCATTCAGATGCTACAAATTGGCCAGTCACATTTATTTGCCAGTGTGTTCCAGCAGGTTGAGATGAAACTGTGCTCACTGTGCTCACCCAACCTATCTCCTGCTGGGGCACATTGGCAAATAACATTCAAGCTATGCTCTTACAGCTGAACATATGATGAAGAAGACATCTTCCAGAGCCTCAAGGTTCTAAGTATAATGTATGTCAGAGTTATATCTCATGGAGGTGCTAAATGATGCCGCATCTTAGTGCTGTTGTGAAAGCATGTATGTCTAAGTAGTGCTGTGGCAGAAATATGTAGGTATTGATACATTCTGGCTAGAATGCACTCTATTACTTATGTGGTGATGCAAATAAACTACACCAGATGATTTGTCGGGTCTGAATGTGTGGATGAAATAGGTTGAAATCCTTTTCAGATCTAATCCATTGATTTTTAACAGCTGAATTAGTTATTATTGTGGATTCTATTGTTATATTCAACCAGAACAGGCCCTTTGAATCAATGTAACTGCCTACATACAGCAAATGATTCACTAGTTCTTTTTTAGCTAGGATCTAGACATTTGCTGGAGAAGGAGTTGCTTACTACAGATACACATGCAACATCCACAGGTCACATTTTCCTGTCACTAGCTAACAATTTAAGACATGACACCTTCATAAGTCCCACTTGGGATCAATTTCTATCCAAAGGATTGCCCCAAATGACTATGCATTAAGTTCCCAGTGCCCCCAGGAAAAAAAAATATAACCAACACATGTCTACAACGATATATAAAGTCTGTTCCTTATTGGGAACAGACAATTTTAACTTCAGGAAAAGAAACTACCTTGAAAGGAAAAAGAAGATGGTAGCTCCTTGGGGAACCTGGAGAATTGGCAGATCAGACAAAAGGTCAAACTGCTAAGAGAGCTTATTAGGAGGACGTGTGTACATTGTTGGATATTCCCAGAGTAACTCAGAAGTGAAGCAGAGGTTCATCTTTTCTCTTATCTTATGGTCCAAGATACCATAGTCACTTTCACTTGGAGACCTAAATCTTTTTTTAAAAAATACCAAACAGGTAGCAAGAGGAAGCATGCCACTCAAAAATTATTCTGTATCCAGGTATAAAAATATATTAATGGATATAAGGTCAACCGCTGATCACTTTTATGACTTGCCCGAAGTCTAGTAGAGGAATGATCATACTTGGATTTTCAAAACTGGGCAAAACTTTTGTACAAACCATTAATATACAGAAAGACGGGTGCCACATTTACAGAGTTTTAGACAGAGTTTGGCAAAGTTACTTTCTGAACCACAGTTCCTAGAATCTCCAGCTATCTTTTCCAGTGGCCATTTTCTAGTTGTGAGTTGTCGTCCAAAAATAATATTTCAAAGTTCTGGTTCTCGTGCCAGCCCTTCTAAGTATTGTAAAGTCTGTGTTAATTTTAGTTAAAAGTAGATTTGTCTGCCAATTAATACAATTAATGGTGGATTGGTCATCTTTCCTAGTTCACAGAGGTCAGCCTCCTATTTGAAAGCATACTCAGTAGTACAGAAGCTCTCAAGGAGAACTTTCCAAACCCAGGACCCAGCAAGAGCTGAATTTAACCTTTAAAAAAGTTTTAAAGCCTGGGAAAATGCAGAGCAGAGATAACTTTACATCCAGTTCTAGTTTTTAAAAATATTGAATGATATCTTGCATAAGGAAAACCTAGTAAAGGAGATATAGTTATATCTTAGTATCTATGTCTTCCAGTGCTAACCCCCAAAACCTACCTTTTGTTGGCTCTTGCCCATCATGGTGACTTCCATGTTACTGGAGGGCAGGGAAAAGTGCTGGAAATGTCACTGCCCACACACTTCACCCTTTGGCAACAAGGAAGCGGTTGTGTTGTATGTGTGTGTGTTTAGGGGGCTCCACTGCTTAAAAGGTTGGTTTGGGGGATTTACGGTCAGTGTGTGGTCACAAGAGTGTACAAAAGCTGTAACAGTGAACAGCAATGGCATGAGTTAGGTTTATGCCATCATAATTAATGAACAGGATGCCAGCTGCTGTGTTTTATCTTCAAAGAGATGATCATGTGCATTTTATATCAAAAAAGGACCACAAAACCTGCAATACTGGCTCACCATTGAAAAGTTGGTTTGTTGAGTCTACTCGGTTGGGACTACAAATAGGATGCAGGCCTTACGAGTAACAGGATTTCTACACAACTGCATTAATGAACTTCTGGGCATTTTTGTGACTTGTCCTAAGTCTGGTAGAGTAATTATGATACCTGGATTTTCAATGAGGCTGTAGCAGCAAAGAGCATCTAGAGTGACCAGTGGGGTGCCACAGGGTTCTGTCCTGGGCCCAGTGCTATTCAATGTCTTTATTAATGATTTGGATGACAGAATTGGGGGCATACTTATCAAATTTGCAGATGACACTAAACTGGGAGGAGTAGCTAATACCCCAGAGGACAGGATCAAAATTCAAAATGACCTGAATAAACTAGATAGCTGGGCCGATGCTAACAAGATGAAATTCAATGCAGAGAAATGTAAGGTTCTGCACTTAGGGCGGAAAAATGAAATGCACAGATATAGGATGGGGGACACCTGGCTGAATGAGACCACATGTGAAAGGGATCTAGGAATCCAAGTAGACCATAAGCTGAACATGAGTCAACAGTGCGATGCGGCAGCTAAAAAAGCCAATGCAATTTTAGGCTGCATCAATAGAAGTATAGTTTCTAGATCAAGGGAAGTTATAGTGCCACTCTATTCTGCTTTGGTCAGGCCCCACCTGGAATACTGTGTCCAGTTCTGGGCACCACAATTCAAAAAGGATGTGGAGAAACTGGAGCATGTCCAAAGGAGGGCAACTAAGATGGTGAAGGGTCTGGAAACCATGCCCTATGAGGAACGCCTCAGGGAACTGGGGATGTTTAGCCTGGAGAAGAGAAGGTTAAGAGGTGATATGATAGCCCTGTTTAAATATCTGAAGGGATGTCATATTGAGGAGGGAGCAAGCTTGTTTTTTGCTGCTGCAGAGACTAGAACGCGGAACAATGGATGCAAACTGCAGGAAAAGAGATTCCACCTCAACATTAGGAAGAACTTCCTGACAGTAAGGGCTATTCGACAGTGGAACACACTCCCTCGGAGTGTGGTGGAGTCTCCTTCCTTAGGGGTCTTTAAGCAGAGGCTGGATGGCCATCTGTCAGGGATGCTTTGATTTGGAGTTCCTGCATGGCAGGGGGGTTGTACTGGATGGCCCTTGTGGTCTCTTCCAACTCTATGATTCTATGATTCTATTATTCTATGACCCACAAAATAACGTGGGATATGCATGTGGCCCCCACACCACATGATTCCCTCTTATTCTCTGTTGGAAGCATTGTCTAGTCCAAGTCCATTTTCAAGAGATGGAACCATAGAAAGGGAGAGCAAAAGCCTTGAAATTGATCACATTCATTTATCAACCAGAGTATAAGCTTAGCAGTTACGGTGTCACGGTTTCCATCCCCCACTTCTGTAGTTACTCATTATTTCCAAATGTATATCTCTACATGTATATTAGCCTATGTAAAGTTTATGTTATGGAAATGTAAAGGCATTTTAAAGTGTTTTACCTGGTCTTATTTTTTTTTTAATGTTAAATAGGTGAATACTTTCTTTAGCCTTCTACAATCATTTTTATGGTTTTACTGTCTCAATTTAGTCTGACTGACTTTATTGTACAGTATATGTCCTGAGTGACATATAATAAATATTTTTAATCAATCAGCCAATAAATAAGACGTCATGTAAAATTTCTGTTTTCTTTTTAAATCTGGTTTTCCTCCACCATGTAAACTTGCAATTCTATTTAGAATTAACCCCCCAGATATTATGATATCTGTGTATCATGGGATCTCTTAAACAAGGTCATAATAATACTGCTTATCAGTAGAATAAAATGTTCATGCACTTCCACCTTCAAATGCTGGGATTATCTTGGTCCTGATATTAATCCTGATATTAATCTGTTAATCCACAGATAGTGGATTAACTTTTTCTGTTGCATAACTGGATATGCACTCACAAATCGACAGTTTTGATTTGCAGCACAATGGTGTTGGACAGCTCCAGGACCCAGCTCTGCCCCAGGACCACTGACTGGCTGCAATAAATGTTGGGAAATGTCCCTCCCACTCTTTTAGGGCCAGCCTACAACATCCTCCTTCTAAGCATGTGGTTCTCAGTCTTTAGTAATCCAGATGTTTTGGGACTTCCACTCTTAGAAACCCGCATCGTTGGTCAGGCTTTGAGGAGATGAAGTCCAGAACATCTGGAGGCCCAGGGATTGAGAACCACTGCTGCAATGCATACATATATTCCAAGAGTTCACTTTATGCTCCACTAAAACCTTATGGAATTCATGGGGTCACTATATACTGACAGAAGATTTAAAGGCATATATATGCACATAGTTTTAAACAGAATCTCCCTCACAGAGCCTTGTTCCTGATGTGAATTTTGGAAACCTCACTCCCTTTGTATCCACAGTCTGAGGCCAGAATCTTTTTGGAGATTTTATGATGTGACCTCAAGCAGTGGCATCATGCACGAAAGGGGGGGGGGGGATTGCTGAGGGAGGAAGTGGGCAGCAGCAGCCCTCCCCACCTTCCCCAGCTGCCTTGCTCACCTGCCACTCTCACTGCCACCAAGGAAGAGAGCCAGGCTAGTGAGAAAGCCACAGAAAGTGCTCTCAACCCTCCAATACTCTTGCTGCCACCTGAGCTTCCTCCCTGAGGATGGAACAGGGCTGGCAACAGAACCAAAAGTGTATGGGACAATTGGTACAAACCTGGGTATTTTCTTCATCTCATGGCTTTAATCCGGGGGGGGGGGGAGTGTGGATTTACAACTTTGCTTGCCGTCCATTGAGTGTTGAAGGAGTTGTCCTTGCCTGGTTCCATTTCCTTTTTGAGTACCCAGGAGGTTAGGCTTTTCCCACTGTCCCTTTAAGAGTTCAGGAGTTTGCCCTCCCTTCTCCCTTCCCCTTCTCCCTTCCCCTACCTACTGGTAGACAGGGAAGGAAAGGATGAAAAATTTTGATGGTTTGAGGACAGTTGAAGAAAGGTAAGAGTACATACGAGGGGGTATCCAAAAATTTTAATGATCACCTTTTTAAAATATTGACAGATAGGGGATGATATGCACCTTATTACAACTTTGGACAGTTAGTGCCACTCTATTCTGCTTTGGTGAGGCCCCACCTGGAATACTGTGTCCAGTTCTGGGCACCATAATTCAAAAAGGATGTGGAGAAACTGGAGCGGGTCCAAAGGAGGGCAACTAAGATGGTGAAGGGTCTGGAAACCATGCCCTATGAGGAACGACTTAGAGAGCTGGGGATGTTTAGCCTGGAGAAGAGAAGGTTAAGAGGTGATATGATAGCCCTGTTCAAATATTTGAAGGGATGTCATATTGAGGAGGGAGCAGGCTTGTTTTCTGCTGCTCCAGAGACCAGAACGCGGAGCAATGGATGCAAGCTGCAGGAAAAGAGATTCCACCTCAACATTAGGAGGAACTTCCTGACAGTAAGGGCTGTTCGACGGTGGAACACACTCCCTCGGAGTGTGGTAGAGTCTCCATCCTTGGAGGTCTTTAAGCAGAGGCTGGATAGCCATCTGTCGGGGATGCTTTGACTGGGAGTTCCTGCATGGCAGGGGGTTGGACTGGATGGCCCTTGTGGTCTCTTCCAACTCTATGATTCTATGATTCTATGATTCTATGATTCTAAAACAGTTTCTGCATCTCTTCCGGCAGGCCTTCCCCAACAATGATTAAATCTATTCCGCTATTGTCCATCTAGACTCACCCTCAGAGACATTAGTCACTTCGAGGCTGCCTATCATTTTAATGAGAGCCACATTAATGTTCTATGATTTTATCTACTGTTTTTAATTTTACCTCAGTTTAATTCTATCTTAAGGGGTGGGAGGAGGGATTGGGTTGCTATATTTTAATTGTATCTGTACTTTATATGCTGTACCCTGCCCCGATCGCTCACCCAGAGGGGCAGGATATAAATAAATATTTATTATTATTGTTATTTTGATTTGTAGTTGTTAACTTATCTCTATGTAGTCATTATCTAGATTTACACATTTTCCCCAGCGTATCTTGACCCTCCGAATATCTGATATTGTAGCATATTTCACCTGACAAGGATTTTACACTTACTTCTGGCAGAGCCAGTCACAAAACTAAAGGACACAATGAATTGATTTTCTCAGCACCGTGCACTTAGGAACACTGACAAAATTTCATCAATATGACATAATAACTTCTGGGTGATAATTATTACTTTACAATACCCCCCTCGTAAGGCACAATCTGCAGACTTCTACAATATCAGGTATTCGGAGGTCAAGATATGCTGGGAAAAATGTGTAAATCTAGATTGTGACTACATAGAGATAAGTTAACTACAAATCAAAACACACTTTCTGTCAATTTTTTAAAAAGATGATCATTAAAACTTTTGGATACCCCCTCATACATACATACATACACACACAATGGTTATTTGTACTGCTCCACACTGTACCATCCTTATTTAGTTCCAGTCCACCACTGTTAAAACAAGAATCACAAAACTCTGAAGTTTTTAATTTTTTTATTGAAAGCTTCATCAAAGAAAAGAGGGTTTAAACCTAACATCCACTGATCTACAGAAAGCCCCAGGAGTGGGGAAATGGCAGCTATTAGAATTGTGGTACAAATGAAAAAAGAAATGCAAGGGGGAAAAAATCTCCAGCAATACAGAACATTT
This sequence comes from Urosaurus nigricauda, assembly GCA_034509955.1. Taxonomy (NCBI): domain Eukaryota; kingdom Metazoa; phylum Chordata; class Lepidosauria; order Squamata; family Phrynosomatidae; genus Urosaurus; species Urosaurus nigricauda. The sequence continues at coordinate 77,613,767 of JAOEGL010000006.1, forward strand.
CATGACATTTTGAAACATTAACACAAATTTGCCCTTACAAGTCAGAACCATTGCTTTAATTTTTTTCAGAGATTTTTGCTGCTGCTGCTGTTGTTGGAGAGGGGGAATGTACAGTTTGGAAACTGGGTGTAAACTAGGTTCCCTCCCTTACATTTACTTGATGGAAAATTATTTCGTTTCACAGCCCTGGTTTATTTTTAACATTATGTTATTTTAATCACATGGAAGCCTTTTTATTCAGAATTGGAAAATCAATTTGATATATGAAGGCTTGGAAACTGGATTCTATTACATAACCATATTTTTCCTTAGGTGGTATATACATTAAACTATTGATCTTCCTATTATTTGAGAGGAAGAGCTATTCTAGAATGACTCTTTAGCCCAATCCAGTTCTGCCAGATACAACTCCAAGGACACAAATAATTAGCATTTTGCTTACCCTCTGTGACCACCTGTTACACAAAACCCTTTCAAATGAAATTCACCATAGTTAGACTAGACTCATGGTGTGCCTTTGCCCAAGCAGCCACATGAGTGTTTGTCTAGATCAAAATTTCCCAAACTTTGGTTCTCCAGATGTTTTGTCCTTCATCTCCCAGAAGCCATAGCCAGTTTGGCCAATGAGGAATTTTGGGAGATCCAAAACATCTGGAAGACCAAAGTTTGGGAAACACTGGTCTAGATCGCTGCGGAGTCCAAGTTAGGGAGTAGTCAAAGCCAGGCTATAACTACCAGGCTCATATTGAGGGAAGCTCAAAATACTTTTCTGGTTGTGGTAGCCAGAACAATGCTATCACTATGACATACTTCCACTCACTGCTTAACATGAATAGTATACCTTACTACAAGAAGCAATCACACAGGCCACCTGCATCCAGAAGGAGCTCCATTTTCTTTTTCATTAGTTAGGATATCAGATGAATGTATTTGACTTTTCCTTTCCTGTTGTAAAAAGGGTTTATTCCCCTTGAAGCATGAGGTTTTAGGCTCTGGATTCTCAGGTAGCACTTGTAGCCAAAGAGTGACATTGGGACTCAAGGCTGGCCTATCAACTGCATCCACTCATGGACAGGTGCTTTAGTTTACATCAAGCTGGATTGTGGCAATGTGCCTTGTATAAGTTAACTTTAAGAAGTCTTCAGAAATGGCAGTTGTTTCGGAATACAGTAGTGAGAATGCTGGTGGGTGTTCACTCACAAGGAATAATTGCACCTGTCCTGCAATGGGTGTGCAGTTACCTGTTTGTTTCCAGGGACAATTCAAAATAGTAAAGCCTTGTATGACTTCAGTTCAGGATACCTTATGGTATCCTTTAATGACTTTGGTTCAGGATACATTTCCTGCACCCTAACATCCACCTAACCTTTTCTGCATTCCAACCATGATGGAGCAGTAGCTGATGAAAACAAGAGAAAGTGTCTTCTCTGGGGTCCCAACTGAATTCTTGCCTTAGCATGCCAAATTGGCACCCTTTTTAACAATATTTCAACACATGTCAAATGATTTCTTCTTTCAGCAGGGGTGCATAAGCATAAAAAGGGCCAGGACTATATATATATATATATATATATATATACACACACATACACGGCTGGCACCATGTGTGTTACGGGATATTTGGGGAAGTGTTAACATCTCCATTTCCCATTGGCAAAGACACAGTGTGACTGGAGTCAATATAAACTTATTCAGAATTAACAGCAGATTGTTCACAGCTCCTAAAAATAGTCATTAGGTTGGAAGAACCTCAGATGGAATAGCTGTCAAAATATAAACGCATTTATGTAAACACAAGAATTTTAATCCCCACAGAAGCAAACCTGACATTCACTTTACAGCATTTGTCATACATTTCCACTTGCTTTCTAAACAAAGAACATGTCAGTAAAAATGAAAATGCTGTTTCTTTTCTGTAATCTGAGGTATGAAGAGGAATTTGAGACTGGAATCCACTTGTGGTGATACATGAATGAGGGATGGTTTTTCTGAAAAAGAAATAACTTTCTGCTGTTTGAGGATTCTTATAACCCGCTGAATAGGATGGAATGAATATTCTCAATTGCTTATTTTCTGGTTGAAAAACAGGTTCTCTGACAGATAGAAAATGCCATTGGGAAGAATTTTCCACAGTTTTCTTCTAGTATTTGAATGTCCCGAAGTATTCCTGGGAAATTATTCTGTGGAAATATACCATTTTGTACAAAAAGACATGTGCTCTGTGCAGAAAACATGGTTTGTTTTTGTTTTTGCACCAGAAAGTGTACTTCTCCTCAGAATAACTTCCTTAGAACACTTTGGTACACTTGAATATAAGGAGAATACTGCAGAGATATATTTGTTTTCTTCTACAGCAGGAAGAAAACTACAGTAATGAATCTTTGCATGCAAGGACAAAATAGTGGACGATTTACATCCTTACTCCACAAAGAGGGGGAAAAAAGATATGCTCCATTCCCGGTCTTCTTTTTCGCCATGTATGTACATGGATGTTTCCATGCATGATTATGGTATGCTTTATTTGCAATGAAATAATTCACCCAGAAATGCAGAGGAACAAGATAGCATTAAAAAGGACCTTCTTTGAAACATGCAGCGTGCTTCGCTTTCCATCTCCACCACACCAATAGAACATCCTTGCTTTCTGCAGAAGATTTGAAAAATCTTTACCCCTTCCTACACCACAACCAATTACATGTTAAATAAAGCCTTGAAACCAAATTTGGACCATGTATGACTTATTCACAACTATCTCCAAATCCCACATTTTGCTTCCTCATCGTATGGACTGACCATATGATGTTAAGCCTGTTATCATACCTTTCGAATGACTTTGACTAAATAGGTTATAATCCAAGAGATGATATATAACCTGTTTCAGTCAATTAGGTCTCAGAATTAACATGAAGAAAGGATGGCTGATAAAACCACCTTCAGGCTTAAAGTTATGAACGAAGGCAACTTTTTCTTTCACATCATTTCTTCACTACTATGAACACCATAATTTAGATCAAAATACTGTGACGTATTAAAAAATAAACTTTATTACACTGTAAGCAGTCTCAAATTTGCTGAGTTTTCTAGTCATACACATAAATATCCTTCCTTCATAGTGTTGATATAAAATGAATAATGCAACATGAAACTCGCTGCAGGATCTCTTGTTTGCCTGGTCACCAGATTTCCCCCCACCCCACCCCACCCTACCGATATGAACACAGTTTGAACATAACATGATGAAATTATTTCCAAACATGTCCCAGTTCTGCTGGAATTTTGGCTTGTTGCAACACAGCCATCTGACAGAACAATTTAGACTATCAGATCCACTAAGGGGGAGAATACCTCTACCAGCAGAAAAGAGCTCTGTCAGCAGGTAGGGACATCTGCCAATGGAGGCTCCAGAAGAAACTGGTAATAGCTTTGCTGGGACTCTATCATATTGCCCAATTATAGCACTACGATTCTGCTTTAACTGCCGTTGCAACATCCTATGGAATCCTGGAGTTTGTGGTTTGGCAAGGCACTGGGCCTTTCTGAATGAGAATTCTAAATCTCTCTCCTTAAACTTCAAATCATTAGATCCCATATGATGGAACTGTGGCTGTTCTTGTTGTATGCCTTCAAGACATTTTTTAATTTATGGCTACCCAAGGTAAACCTGTCATGGGGTTTTCTTGGCAAATTTCACCAGAGGGAGTTTGCCATTGCCATCCACTGAATCAAGAAAGTATGACTTGTCCAAGATCAGCCAGTGGGCTTACATGGCCAAGCCAGGATTTGAACCCTGGTCTCCAGAGTCCTACTCCAATGCTCAAACCACTACACCATGCTGGCTCTCAGAACCATGGAACCATGGCAGATAAAGTGAAATCATAGCACTATAACTGTGTAATGCCAAAGGCCCCAGGTGTTTCCCCTCAGTGCTAGTCTATCAAATATGTTCCCCGGTAGAGTAGAAGCTGCAAAAAACCATATTTCCTATAAAAGGATCCATGTGCTCTCAATCGCACCAGCCTGGATCTGTTAAAATCACTGGAAAAAATCAGTCACTGCAATCAAGGGAAGAAAGTTGTCCCCCAACTCTTACCTTGGCTGGGACTTTGGCAGTGGTGTGTCATCTAGAAATTTCACTCCTCCCACCCTCATCTGGGATTGTTGAAGTGTCTAGTTAATCCAAAGTCATGCAGATAGGAACCTCCCATTAGGAATAACTTGAGGAGCCCAGAGTCATTAGCTATCACCAGAGCCTTCCCAAATGCAATCTTGTAAGATAACCTGGGTAATATTTAAAAGCTTCTTTTTAGTATGTTAGTCATACCCCTTTTTTCCTAACACATCAGATTCATAATCATAATCAGATACTTGTCTCAACAGGCTGCCCAAAAACAGTGGACTGGAGGTGCCCATTTTAACTCCAGAGGGACGCCACAGCAGCCAAATCGCATGGTGTTCCTCCAGCATAAAAAGAACCTGTGACAAGCAGGTTCTTTTTAAGGCGCCCGGTGCATGTCACGTTTGCACCATCGGCGAGCCAGTGACATAAGCGATGCACAGCAACATCTGTATGCTGTGAGTCACTTACTTCAAGATGGCGGAGGCCACCATTGGGCCACCACCATGACGTGCTAGGGTTCTGGAGCATGCAGTTGCTGCTCGCTCCAGAACCCTAGCATGTCATGGTGGCACACCACTTTTGGCCCATCTGTCTTGGGTCTTAAATAAATTTAGAATACATCAAATCAAATCAAAATATTCTTGGAAATATGGAGTAGCTGAAAGGGCACACAAACATCAAGCCTTCTTTTTTGTTATTGTTTTTTTTGGGGGCTATGTGACCATGTTCTAGAAGACTTTATTCCTGACATTTCACCAGCATCTGTGGCTGGCATCTTCAGAGAATAAACATCAGGAATAAACTCTTCTAGAACATGGCCGCATAGCCCAAAAACCCAACCAAAAAAACCCTAAGCATGCCAGCCATGAAAGCTTTTGACTTCACATCGAGCCTTCTGCTTAGCCAGGGCTCAATTCAGATGTTATCACAGTGGATGGGATAGCTATCAGAAAATTGCTTCTTAGTAATCTGCTTCTGTGATGCCTTCAAAGTCATAGGTAGCCTTATCTAGTTTCCAGTGATGTAGTGGAGCCAAGATTATCAGAGTTAAAGTACCATGGCCTTTGGGTGTGAAAGAATACTAACATCACCTCCTCAGCTTAATTTTTTTCTATGAATTTAGCAGCTATTCTCCCACTATCCAAAGGAAAAATATGACAATGGACTTTGCCTGCAACAATATATTGCTGCAAGTTATCTCAATCATCATGCAAAGTGTGTTGGATGGCTCTTAGAAGGGACAATTAAGACCCAATATGTTTGCCAAAGACCTAGTCTTGTTGAGATAAAAAACTGTAAAACAGGATTGTTGGTGTGGGTCTATATAACTAACAGTACCTGCATTTTTGGACTCCAGTGAGGATTACCACTAATACAAATACCTGCACATTTAGCAGTGTATAAACTGGTTGCTTCCATACTGGCAAACCTTTTCAGTATCCTGCTGATGCTCAAATTACCAGTGGATGGATGTGTGGGCTGTGATCAAAAGGAAGGCATATGCAGCCCCTGGACCATCCCCCCCCCCTTGGCGAGGCGGCAAGAGAGCACAGGGCGAGGCTATGTTATTTTTTTTTAATCAATAAAATTTAAATTAAAAAAGGAAGGCATATGGATCACTCCTATGTTATTACATGATTCCTCTGCATTGCTCTAGTTTCCTGACCAACAAAATTATATTTAAGGTACAGGATGAGTAAAACCATGAAAGAGCTGATGTCAATTAGTGTAACAGCCCCTCTGGTGAATTCAGGTAAAGAAACGTGCAGCAGAATGGCACATAAACATAGAGTCCTGTAAAACAGATTCATAAGGAACCTTATTTTCTTGCAAATCGCATGTTATACAGATCTCAGTTATTCCCTTTCAGTCCTACAAATAGAGAGTCCTCTACTTGGCGGCCAAGGGTTTCCATGCTAGTAGGACAGTAACTCCTCTCTGGGGTTTTAGATTGAATGGAGCTGACCCAAAATGCTGAACGCTAACCCACAAATGGGTATCAGAATAAGGTTCAGAACTCCAGCCAGCTCCTTTTAAATTCAGACTAGAACCCAAACTGGATTACCTGCTCCACTGGCATGCTTCTGGTCCCACTGATTCCCATTTATACATTTCCAGTAAGTACTGAAAGGTGCTAAGCAATATGTTTGATCCTAATAACTTTTACTCTATGAATTTTCTGTTGCAAGATAACCTTGTATCATTGGGTTTAAAAAAGCAGAGATGGAAAGAAAATGTTTGAAAACTTGTCATTTTTTCTCTCTCAAAAGACTCTAATGAGAAGGATACCAAACTCATTGTAATCTTCACAGCCTGTCTTATTTCTGGACAAAGTTTGCAGAAAATTCTGTGCACAGAAAAAAACTGTTTCCTGCCCAGAAAATGATGTTTTCTGCACAAAACAACCATATACAACTTTTGCACAGGCTAAGTCCTGAATTGCAAATAAGCTTTGAAAACTGCAGCATTCAAATGCTTTTTTTTTTTGCAGCAGCAAGAAAATTAATAAAATTACTTCAAGAAGAGTATTAGTGACAAATTACATTCCTAAGTAAAAGAAAACTGAGTAAGAACTCAGTTCCACAAAGTCTTCATGATTAGGTAGGCCATTGCCAACATTTTGAAAGAGCTGAAAACCAGCAAGCACCATGAGATGCTCAGGCAAGTATCCTCGTAGCCATAGCTTAGATGAGCCTTTTTATTTTGTCTTCTAATGGTAGGCTAGCTATGTTTTACTGAAAACCTACTTCTTGAATTCTAGGATGTTTTAAACCTAGACAGCTTGTCATATGGGACCTTTCACATTTTATAGCATTTTATTCCACTTTAACAGCTGCGGCAATATACTATAGAATCCCACAATTTGTAGTTTGGTGAGTCTGGCCAAGAATTCCAAAAATCCCTCCCTAAATGGCAAGTCTCAGGATTCCATAGGGCGGTTGAAGCAAAATATAGTGCTATAAATGTGTAGTGTCAAAGGGCCCATGAGGTACCAATCTGTGTTGATGAAAAACATAATTTCAGATAAAATGTAAATATTGCTATGCTGGGAAATGTTGATGTCTGAAGATTTTTATCAAGAGAATGAAAAATATTTTGTCCAGCTTTGTTGTTAATGACACTGTTCCTACAATCAAGTACAGAGCCATGTTTCAGGCACCCAATCTTGAAAACATTAAACAAAGATTCTGTGAACAATCTCCACACTCCCATGCCCTTGAACGAACAGGAAGACTTATAAGTCTGAAATGAATAAAACAGTTAATAAAACCAAATTTATAATTGGCTTCCACTTTGGGTTTTTTTTTGGGGGGGGGAGCGGAGGGAGCATCTTCACATTCATAGCATGCAAGACTGCAGATCCAAATACATTTGCATAACTGTCTTCAGGCTTTTAAACAACTGTTTTATACATCAAAGTGGATATATAAAAGTAGAGCTTGGGCAAGTTACTTTTTGGATTACAGTTCCTCGAATCTGCCAACTAGGATGGCAGGCAACTCCTAAAGTAACTTGGCCAAACCCCTTCTCAAAGTGAGGCAACTTGCTGGGACAGAGGATAGTTCATTCTTACTTTTTATTAAATGGCAGAGTTTGTAGAATATATAGAAAAGGATTTTTTAAAAAATAAAATAAAAAAATAAAATGGGTGAATAGCAGAAGTAATGGATACAATCTATTTGTTAGTTTTTTCATGATCATGAAGAGGTTGAAGATGATGCTTGACTTTAAAAAACAATCCCATTGTGATAGCTTAGCTTTATCTGCTGAACAAACCTGAACAAACTAATCAGAATTTATAAATAAAGGAGCAGAGTTCCAAATAGAAACAGGAAGGTACCCAGCATTTCCATCAGCCACACGGTAGCTACCTTGCAGCCTCATTGTCCATAGCAATGAGACTTTTCTTTGCGCCAAACTAGAATTTATACAGAAACAATTAAAAGCAAACAAACACATGCTTCTTTCATAATCTACAAAGTGTGCCACAGGAGGAGAACCCAGAAAACCCAGGATAAGCCAGAAAAAGATAGACTGTAAAAAGGAAGAAAATAAGGCTTGCTTGCTTATTTTTTTTAATAAATCCATTCCCAAGGGCACATCATTTTCTGAAGGAGAAAAGAAAAGTGATACTCGCAGAAAGGAAACAGCAATGGCAAAGCGCACGAACGAAAGGAAGAAGCTAGAGGTCTCTGTACATAATATTGACACTTTCCCCCCTCTGTGCTGTGGTCCATTTCATCAGAAAATTCAACACATAATCACACCTACTTTTAGATCCCCCACCCTCCGAGATAACCAGGTACTCTTGTCTGTGCTGGTTCACTAGGTGGAATCCTATTTCCCCCCCTTTCTGTTTCCATTTCAGTTTCCTTTTTAATGTTGCATATGTAGCAGCCATTTGTTTTGGTAACCCAACCCCATCCCCACCAAACCCAGGATAACTACATTAAAAATAAGGAAACCTTTTTAGAATTCTTAAAAAAATACTTGATTCTTTAAAAGTCATTTAAAGTAACCACAGATTCTGTGCACAACCCCCTGACAGTGCTCCTGCACAAACCTTGTTTCATTACAATGGAGTTCACGTGGCAATCAAGTTTAGTGGGTTGCAGCTTTCACTGAATCTGGTTGATCCAAAAGAAAGCTGTTAAAATATTTGTTTATAGTTCATTTTTTAAAAACATATCAATATGGTTACCCTGTTCTGAATACACCTCAGCCTCTGAAGTGACCAATTCATTTTTCTTTCCTAATGCAGGATCATTCCAATCTTTTGGTTTGTTTTTTAAGTGCTCCTTTTGCTAGATCTTCTTGGCTTGATCTAGAAGGGCATAAAAGAGTGCCTTTAGGGCTCTTTAAGGCGCAAATAGGGTTTGGGAGGGCGCAGGTTCTACACTCTCCCTAACCCTAGCGAGTATGGGCACCACCATAATTAAATGGCGGTGTCCACACGGGCGTGTCATGATGGCATCATGGCGTGCACAGCTGCTAGATGCGCTGCGCACGCCATGATGCCTTTGTGCCATGGGAGGGCGCAAATCGAGCCCTTTCTGTGGCACAAAAAAGAGCTCCAAACGGAGCTCCTTTTTTGACATGGGTCTTTACCACAGCTTTTAGACATCCGCAACAAAGACCCAGGGAGAAAGGGGCCGCGGTGGCGGCCCCTTTCTCCCTTCCGCCCCGCCTCAGCAAGTGGGGTGCAGTGGGCACCCAGGGCACCTGCTGCACCCCGTTTGGAGGCCATGGGGAACCGGCAGTTTGCCGCTTCCCCGCGGCCTCTGGAAGTGGCGGGATGGGGCCGTGGAGGCTGCCAGTCTGGCAGCCTTGGCCCCATCCCACAGCTTCCTCGGGCGATTGTGGACCACCCCTTTTGGGCGGTCTAGAATCACCCCTTGTCTCTTATAGAGAATAGAACACTGCCTCATTAATTTGGGGGAAGAAGTCTCTAGGAGTTCCACATCCACATTCCATGAATATGCTGAGGGGCAGCCCCTGATCCAACTGGCAGCAGGTGAGGGAACGCATCCCATTATCCTAGCATAAGACACCCTCCCTTCTTGAATCACAGGTGTCATGCTCATACGTCACTCTCTTTTCTTTAACTAATGTTTGCAAGGAAGAGATTCCTAGTTTGTTGTGCCACTTTTAAATTTGGGGGAAGCAGTGGAGAACAAGGAAGTTGAAAATGAATGGAATGCACACTTGAAAAACTTTCCACATACATTGCTGGCAAGATCTGAAAGTCCTTTCTCCACGGCCAGCCTGTCCCTAAATTGTCACTGCATGATATTCCTCCCTGTTTTGGGGGAAGGGGAGGGATACAAGGTAATAGTTCTTAATTCTTCCATATAAAGGTTTCATATAATCTTTTATCTTTTAAAAATAAGTTTGCAATGATTCAATTCACTTGATATTGTCTTTTGCCTAATCAGACTAATTTGTGATTGTCAGCAAAAATATTAAGACCACAGAAAGCCAGTTAGTATAAAGTGATTGTTAACTTCATGCTCGCATGAAAGAACTAATGTGAGTCACTTTAAAATTTTCTTCTTGCATGGGAGAGTTAAATGAAAACACTGATCATGCACTTTCAGTGATGTCTTCTAAATAACTTGAATGCACCATCCAAATGCCAACCGATGACCACTTTTTTCTGAATACTGGAAGATGACACAGAGGGAAAAGAAGAAATGAACCTGGGATGCTATGAGAAAGGAAGACAGTAGTTGCAGTACAAAGGAAATTGGATGATGCAACAGAAAAGCGCAACAAAGTTAAAACACACCTGGGTGGAAGAGCTGGCAGCCATATATTCCTTCATGCTGTGAAATTCTGCAAATTGCTGCTAAATGCCAACTACTCAGAACTTTCCATTAGAAGCTTAAGTATGTAGGATGTCAAATACCAGTGGAAGATAGTTTAAACAAACACAGAGATACGAACTGGTCCGGCCATGTAGGTCAAATAAAGAGTTCTTTTTTTTAAAAAAAGGAAAAAAAATAAGAAAAAAACCCTCTAACTTCTGGACTTCGGTAGGGTGTCATTTCATCTTTGGTATAAAATAGGCCATCCATAGGCTGCATTTTGATCACAACTAGGAAAGACTACAGAAATTGTCAACAATTTCTTCTAGCTATTGCTTTTTTTGCACTTTTTTGACCATAAGCTCCTATGTACTTAAGTCCCCCTCCCCCCCAATGCTTTTAAGCTAGGTGTTTGCAATGTGACAAGCAAAGCGGACTAAAAACTTTTTAAAGCTCATAAAAAAGACTGCAGATAAAAAGCACTAATGCTTTTGCTAGCGATCACGCTTTGTAAATTAAAAAAACTCCATTCTGCAAGAACCCCCCCTTGCATTCCTTAAAATGCAAGTTGATCACCCCCCACCCCATTCAATAATTTTATTGTAAAACACTTTAGCCTTCTATATTCTTCTCTGTCAACATGAAGAAAGTTCATAAAAGTCTCTTTTTTTAATTCTTGAAGTTGCCACAGTTCCTTTATCAACAGGTTTTCTTCAAAAGAAGAAAAAAATCATTTTCTGCTAAACTGTATAGTTTATCAATTTGCTGTTGTTGTTCATCAAAACAAATCAGTCTCTCGAGCTTCAGCTCCAGTTGATACTGGTCTAAGTTTGAATTAATTCTCCTTTCTTTCACCAAGACGTTGACAGCTTGCCTTGAGAGCCTTTGACGTCCTTAAAATTAAGGCAATTAAGATTCAAGATAAACCTTACCTAAACACTTCTTTAAAAAAAAAACATAAACAAAACCCCCAAAGCAAAGAAACACTTGAATTCAACAAGAAAGGGGGAAAGAATAGCTGGATTCTTGAGGAAGACCATTAGTTTTCATCTCAGCCTCCTCCCTCTTGACATCATCAGTTCTATGTTGTTGTTTGGAAAACAAAAACAAATTATCTACACTTGCAAGAAAATTCTGAACTTCAAATGTTCATTCAGATGAAATATCAACCCAGTGTTTCACCATGGGTCTTCTTTTCTTTAATAAAAAAATAGCAAAAATAAAACTATCAGACTACATGACTGAAAATTTGCACAGCACATAGAAACACTGTTTCGTTTTTGTTGGGTAAGGTAGAAAATGAAAAAGAAAAATCTGTTGACGCCTGTGCAAACTGGAAGCCAACTTCTTGTTCAATGAAGTTTCTCCATTCAAGGCAAACTTTTCAGAACAACATTTTTTCAGTCCTGTTTATTGTCTGTAAAAACAATCAAAGAGATCACTAAGTCAAAATTATGTAGAAGTAGACCTTTTCTTTTCAAAATCCACTTCCTTTTAAAATTTATCCCAGCTAAGAATATTTAATCTAGGGAGGACTATTACAGACACATAATGAATTATGTGTGCCTTCCTTTGAATGGACACAAACATAGTGGTCATGGGTTGCTTTGCATCATGGGTTATCAAGCACATTGGTCCCTCTAGCTCAAGTAAGAGAATAAATGGGAGCTTGAAAGCATGCCTGGCAGTGAGGATGACACTGAAGTCAGACTTCAGGTTTTCTTATCGGAGCTTAAAAGAGAGAAAGCAGATTCTGAAAACCTGAAGTTTGCCTACAGCAGGAGTGGGGGCAACTGTGGGAGGCCTAGGACAACCTGGAGGGCAACTCCACCCACCACATTCCCTATATTGATATCGATATCCATATCTATATCTATATCTGTTTTTTTGTCTCTAAATGCCCAATATGAAAGTTGACTAAACTCTTTAAAATCCTGAGATCCATCAGTAAAAGTCAGGAGTAAAAAGAACCCCAGGTGGACATATGCAAATAATTAGTGAACAGGGTGATTCCGATTCTGACCATGAGTCTAGCCCATAAATCTCTGATCAGCATCAGGACTACACTCAGTAAGTCCTTCATAAAACAAACAAACAAACAAAAATCTCCTCATGGTTTTATTCAAGTCTTCTTTTTTAGCAACCTAATTCAGGAGGGGAAAAAATGTTGGTTGTTATAATTATTAAACAAGTGGAGTTAGACCTACTCTCCCTCCTGCAATTACCAGATCTTATCACACTAGGGTCAATTCCAGAACCATCCCACAATTATCCCATTGCCAATAATGGAATATTCATTGCCAATAATGGGATAATTGTGGGATGGTTCTGGAATTGACCCTAGTGTGATAATCTCTTCTATTTGCTTCTGCTCACTTCTGACGCATATTCAAAACTGCTGTCTGAAGGCAATCATAATTTTGCTACTCAATATGTGTTTCAAAAACAAAATGTACACCAAGATCATATGTATTTCAGAATAAAAGGATAAATAGACATACTTCTTTAATCTGTTAAACTAGTTATCTTCTTCTGTATTGTTTTGCACAGCTGTAAAACTGCCTGGTTTAATGGAGACATTTACAATTTCATTTGGTCAGTATTCTAAAATTACAGAGGTAGAAATATGAGGATCCCAGCTTTTTGTTTTAAGGAAAATACCCCTTTTGAGCAACAGACATACACCAAGGATTCATAAAGAAACACATGAGGTGAGCATGTCAGAAGTCTGTCTTAAGTATAAGATTAAAATGTGTCTCCAATTTTATTTCAGAAAAAGGAAAAAGTGGCCTTGGTTACCAAACATTTGGAAAACACCAGATAGTTGGACTTAGATCTATGAGATAGGGATCCATGTGTTATTTCTATTGATGCTGTTGTTCCTATGGGGCAAGTTATTTCAACCCTAAGGTAATCCTATCACAGAATTTTCTCGGCAAGATTTGCCACTAGCTTCTCCTGAAAGAGTGAGATTTACCCAAGTTGCTGCAATTATAACTCAATAGGTTTCCAGGATGAGCGGGGATGACTGAGCCCTGGCCTCCTGGAGTCATAGTCCAGCACCCAAACCACTATTAACTTTATCTATGATTCTATTATTACCACCTAGAAAAAATCCTGCTGCAAAACAGAATTTAAACTAGATTTACATTTTTAAAAACCCCACAAATGCAGGAAGTTTATCACATCACATTCCTGCAAAGGTGAAGCTCCGAAAGTAAAAAAGCTGCCATTTTTTCTCCCTTTTGCCTTCACTTTAACTTCAAGTTATTTCACTTTAACAGTGACATTGTCTGATAAACTTCCCGTATTTGCAAGTTTTGTATAATTTAAAGATAGTTTAAATCCCATTTTCAACGGGATTTTGCTAGTGGATTTTGCCATTGGGGATTGCACTCACACTGTCCATGAAACTGCACCTTGTTTTTACTATTTTAACGAATTTTGACTGATGTCAATTTTAACTAGTCCTGGTTTAATCTAATCTTAAAGGGGGGGGGGGAGTTGGGAAGGGATATGACTGCTGTTTTACCTTGTATTTTTAAATTTTGTTGTACCCCGCTCCAAGTATTTCATTAGAGGAGTGGGTTATAAATAAACATCATCATCGTTGTTGTTGTTGTTGTTGTTGTTGTTGTGATAAACTTCTTAGTGACATTATGCCACTCAGCAGCTCAATTAGACTCAGGCTCAAGCTGAGGTTGAGGCCTTCAAAATTATGTTATGTGGTGCCTGTCTCCCCAGAGAGAAACTTTTACAATACAGTTGTGAGGCCAATGATGTATCTAACAATTACTTGTATTAAATATCATCACTGGCTTTACAGCAGTGTTACAAAAAGTGCTTCTCTAGGACCACAGGCATCACTCATAACTGTTTGGGGGACCTCAACCTCTCTAGGCACCTAGACAACCACTAGGCTAAAACCAATGTGGGAGAAGCCTTCAGGAGAGCTGTCTCACTGTTTAAATACATTGTATCCCCTCCCCCATGGCACAGTTTAGAATAAAAATGTCTGCTTTTTAAAACCAAAAGTGGATTGTTGGCCACTTCTAGATTTTTTTTAATAATCAATGTGTCCTCTTGTGTCTTAGAATGTTAGAATATTGGTGCCTCAATTACCTTAGTTCCGACCTATGCAATGTTTTTTTTCCCCCTAAAGCAAGTCCTACTGAAACCAGTGATACCAATCTTAAGGAAATCTGCAAAGATTTTTTAAAATCCCTATCAGTAAAACAGAAATAACAGCTACCCACATTATACTGTTGCTAGAATGGCAAATGTAGACTATTAAAGCATATGAATCCAACATACCATCTCTGGCTTTTAATGGAACTCTTAGGGCTTAAACAGACATCCCCAAAATATGTTGTGCGCCAGACCAGGGCTGCAACAACAACAAACCATGGGCCTGATCTGGCAATCTGGCAGATCCAAAAGAAGTGGACACCCTTGTTGCTGTGGTGGCAGCTTCCACCCATTTCTTTGGTACAGTGTTTCTCAATGCTGCACCGCAGAAATGGCGTGAAACCATCTGCCATCTGGTTGGGCATGTGGCGTGATGGTAGCTTTGGGGTGGAGTCAGGGCATGTGGTGTGTGGTCGCCATGCCCCCATTCCACCCTGATGCTGTCTCTTTATGCCCATCTGTATAGCCTCTTAGTCAAGAAAAAAAAAGTGTCCCTATTGATCAGGCCAATGAACACCATCAACTTACTTTGACTGTTGGTAGGAATATGCAGATGCATGTTCATTGGATGTTTCCACTGCCATTTGTTGCTGTTGACCACTGGCTTCCTGTGATGAAGGTGCTACAGTCTGTGGAGAGGTATCAGCAACAACACCCTGAAGAAACAAACAGGAACACAAAGGACTTTACTGCTTTTAATAATTGCAGCAACTTCCATGAGGAGCAAGTCAGCATGGTCCCACCAACCTCATTATTTCTGTGCAACTTCACTACCGCTTTATACTATTGAATGTCAGGTACATCAGACACCACATGCTGATATGACATAAATGCTACACATTTAAAAAAGAGGCATGCCTTGATCACAGCTTTGCATAGGAGGCCTGCAGCCTTATACAGCAGTGTTGTAAGCTTTATAATGCTGTGTTGAAATCTACATATTGTACATTAGGCCACTGCATTTTATCACATATTATGCATGGCTGTTTTGATCTGGATCTTGGAGAGGGATTCAATATTGATCTGACAGGGTTGTTTCCTTACTAACTGTGGTAAGATCATATCCAAGCCTTGTCCGAAGACTTTTGTTGAAACTGACTCAGTGCGATATCTATTATCATGCTTTGAACAATGATGGAAAGACATTTTTGATTATTTAACAAAGTAGCTTAACAAGACTGTAGTATGGGGATGAGATTCATGCAGCCCTCCAGATATGGTAGAATTGCAAGAGACAACAGTGCTAGCTAGCACAGTGAACTTTGATGGGGTATGCTGGGACTTGCACTACAATGTAATCGAGAGGACCATGTAATTCCTGCCTCTCAGTAGCATGCAGTGATTTGCTGTTTTTAAAACTATATATATGCTAATTAAAAACTGATTTTTGCTATTTTTGAAACCAAATTAATTTGTTTATGGAATAATTACTGAAAATATCTTGGTGTGCTTATTGATTTATTTTATTTTATGTGTTCCTCAGTAAGAGTTTATGGGCCCTGTGGGTTAAACACAACTTTGTAGTTACTGTTCAATGTACAGAAGAATTGAAGCAATGGCTTTAAGAACTCAGATTTGTTAGAGTCCTATATAACTAAGCAGAAATAGATCATTCTATTTTTTTTCTGCTGATGAGGAAGCCAATTACTTTTAAGAAGCGCTTAGAAACCAAACTCAGCAAACCTTTTTAAAAACTGTAGCATAGTGTTCTTTTATAAAAATTAATGAAGAATGTTCAAAAGGGGTGTTTTCATTAACACGAACAGCAAAACATGATAGAGAGTGAAAAACCACTGTACTGTGAAGATTTCAAAAGATGGATAAAAGAGAAGTGATGCATCCAAATACACAGGGTGATCATTGAGGACAACCAATATTTGCAGGCAACAGTGCAGAAAAAACCTTTCTGTGGAACCTCAATAGTTATAGTGGAGGTGTGCCAACCCAGCTTTTAGAGGAAAGTGTTCCCAAAATGACAAAGAAATCTACTCTAAAGGAGGGATCGTTCAAAACAAAACCATGCTGTGTCCATCATATAATAATTGGATGAAAAATAGGCTAAGACAAAATTGTGTGTAACCAAAAATAAATATATGAGCTTAAGAATGAATACCACCTTTCTTTTTCCCTCAAGGGTCCCTCTTTTTTTTCATTTTTGTTTAATTGTCCAGAAGGCCTTATGAAGATGAACAGCAGGAGAAGTCAGACTGTAGTTCTCCGAGTAGCTTGCAGACTACAGTGCTGAGGACATACTTACTCAGCAGGCTGTCATCAACAGGACTCAACCCAAGGAGGGAGGGAGCAAATCCTTCATCGAGGATGAAAAAGCACTCAGTCAGTGCAGCATCCTCCAGGTCTGCATATACAAGAGGAAGGTGTCCTGTTCTCAGTCATGATTTCTGCTGGCTCTTGACTTTCAGCAATCACATAAGACATAAACCTTATGCTAATGATAGCATCAAGTACCCCCTTTTCTAAGTCTTCTTGAACCACTTTTTGCTTGCAATCTGATGGTTGCCTTTTATCCCCTTGCTGCTCCCCCTCCCCCACCAACTTCAGAAAGAATGAACTGTCCAATAGAATATTCCATTTTATCACATGGTGAAAACCCAAACAACAATGAAATCTGAATATATCTCAGAAGTGAGTTTTGTTTTTTTTAAAGCAAACATGTAGGCGATCTCATATTTGTTTCCATAGGAGAGTAAAACAAAATGTACAAATACAGATGAAGTAGACTTACTTCAAGAGGGACAGCTGTTGGAGGCACAGGAGTGTACTGGGGAATGTAGGTCCCTTGCATAGGTGCAGCAGCTGTCATATACTGGAAGAAGGCAAATGCAACTTTTAGGACTCTTCCCATAAAAATATACAATCTTGCTTGACTACTGAAATGGCCAATGCACTGTATTCAGTTAATTTCAGCAAGCAATATAACAATAGGGTTTTTAATCTACCATGGTGGCTCATGGTCTGGTGGAAGGGGAGCAGTACTTCCATCTACGATTGGCTTAGCCTGCAAGCCACTGCTGCAGTTTACTAAAAAATTCAATATGCCAGTTGAATGGAAAGTTGCTTATGAAATGGTGGCTTAATCCATATGTTGATGACTGGAACTTCGTTGGTGCATTTGATCAGCACTGCAGCACTAGCATAGGTGATGGAGGCAGGAGGAAAAAGATCATGGCATATGGCTGTAAAGGAAGTAAAGTCCTGGAAAAATAGGCTGCCCAGAGCAAGCAATTTTTGGCTAAGATGCTACATTGCCTCAGCATAGCATAAATATCACTGATGGAATTGTGCTACACCAGCACTAACCCATCCTGATACTGATTACCACTGTATGAGTACAATGTATGAGAAAGAGTAAATGCACATAGCTGACACCTCATTACACAATGTGCAAAGCACCGATGCAACACACAATTCTTAATGTGCACTGGTACCTTACTCTAGGTGCATCGTTGTTCATAAGAAACAGTTTTGTATGTGGAACTCTGCCATCAGCTGGATATATCCATTTTGCATGTCCAAAATGACATGCTGCATATGTAGCACAACTTGCTGTCTATGTCATAAAAAGGATGCAAAACATTGTTTGCATCCCATCACCACCATTTCTCAACTCTGGAAAAAAGTGCAACTGCTAGTGCATACATCAACAGGATTCCAGCCAATACATTTATCACACATACATACGTGTGTGTGTGCATGCATGCACACACACACTGCAGCTACCTTGGTGTGCTAAACACATTCAGCCTGACATGGCTAGCTTATTAGGACAAATGTCCTATAACACACACAAATATTAAAAATATTTATTAAATAATGAGCAAACTTCTCTTAAGCTCTTTCAAGTTCCAGTGAATCTATCTGGCATGTTAAACACATGTTGCTCCAGATGAAAATTATTAGTACTATTTGGACCAAAAAAGATGTGATGTTGAACAAATCATTCACAACAGAAATATATATATATGATACTCCCCATGCTTTGCTAAAGGAAGGAAAAAAGAAGGAAGGAAGGAAGGAAGGAAGGAAGGAAGGAAGAAAACACAATTAGGGAATGTACTGTCATATCTACTTGGATCCTCAGGTAGGTAAACATTTGTGTTTGTAAAAGCAGTAGGTCCAGTACAACAGCTATTTAGTCATTGAAGTTGAAGGACCATTCCTAACTGGTATCTGCGTATGAGTTTTAAAAATTCAGTAGATATCTAGGGATGAGCAAGCTCATGACTTTTGCTTTTTCTCCATATTCAAATGTTGTGAATTTTGCTAAATGCTGATCAAAAACTAAAGTGAAGCAAAATTCTAACCCATCCCCAGGAATAACAAAATTGTAGCCATCATGATTCCTCCTCAGTGAATGAATGGTTTGAAGATTACAGCGAAGTCCCAAATTTCCCAAATGCACTCACTTTAGCTCTCACTGATTCTGGGTGAATTGATGTTCATGTAAGTATATGCATAGGATCACAGTCTTCATTCTACCTTATAGCTATTTAAAATGAGAGCAATTAGGTCTGTCCAGACCTGGAGGGGAGAAAATAGCAGGAATGGAGAAAAAGAAGAAATGGAACAGATGTGTCAGAGCTTCCTCTCTTGCAGCTAGGACTGCTAACTTGATTTTCTTCCACGCATGAATTGTTTTTAATTTCCAGGAAGTCTTCTTAGCTATCAACACTAGAAATCCTTCTGAAAAGCTCTTGCCCTCAAGTGCTATAGAAATGTCCTTAATTACAAGTGTTTTTCTGACAGTCTTACAGCATTATTCCTTTCCTGCACTGCTCTACAGAGAAATGTGGCTGAAGGCAATAAATTACTCAAATCCTTCAATGTCCTATCAGTATTAAGCTGTCATATCTAACATTGCTTTGTTTTCCCACCACCAAGCTTGAGCTGTATTTGCTAAAAATTAGAATAAAATAAAATCCTTTGTCAGCATGACACCTTCAGGTCCTCTTAGCTTCAAAGGTATCAAAAAGATCTATATTTTCCCAGGAATTACTTGATAAATTTTAGACCTTTTAAAATAGAGAGCAGACTGTCCAACTGAAATAAGGATATTTATTATATTGTTCATTTTAAATATTCCTTCCGTTACCTCTCCCAAATGAACCTTGAATTGTTTTGCTTGATGCAACTATTACCCAACAACACTGTGACAAAGATGATGAGGAGAAAGCAGTATCCGTATTTGGATGCACAAAAGGCTAAATTGGTTCACATACCAATAACCTGAGAATTTGCTCAAAGTTCTTTGCAAAACAAAGAAATGCTGCAGAATAAATAAATGAGTAAGGAAAATGGGCAATTGGGTGGGACACTACATTGAACATTGCCCCCTATCCTGTTTCTTTGCAAAATCTGTTAGTGTAGCAGTGTCAGCCCCCCACCCCACCACCACCAGATTTCCCTTTAAAACAGAACGTGTGGGAAGTGCACTTCGTATTGAAGCCATTTTCAAGAACCACCTTTCTTTCAAACCAAAGATGGTTTTCCAGAGCCTGGAGGGCTACACACCACCTTTTTAAAGCTCTTCTGGAACACTGGAAGGCCCTAGAATCCCATCACAGCTTTTATTTTGGTGTGATGGAAGTGATGTTTCATCTCTTTCAACAGTGTTTGACAGAGGAGAAAAAGATTATTTTAGTCTGCCTTCCCCCAACAGGTTCCCCCCCCCCCCGACTAAGAAATGGCTAAAATTGTTTCTGGTGGCGGGCTCTCAAGGGGAGGTGGACCTTGGGGTTTTTAACTGCAATGCAAATATAACAATGATGGCAGGAGACGACAAATAAAGCCAATGGCATCCACACTGTCCACCCCTGACCCAGGAGGGAGCATCTCCCTAGAAAAGTCAGGTAAAGTCTCATAATTACTCTGCATTATCTATAGCTGTCACAAGAAGTGGAATGAGACGTGGCAGTGTGGGCCTCATTCTCTTACTAAGCACAGTTGGGGCAGGTGGACAATGCAAAATGGCCCTATACCAAAATACCAGTTCTAGTGCTCCTTTGACTATATATGGCATGCAATTTTTATTGCAACTCATACATTTTCCAGTCTTGCATCTTATGCTGCCCGGCAATAATACACACACAGAAAGAGAAGGAGATGAACTTATCTACTGCAAAATCGTAAAAAGTGAAGGATTTGGTAATGAAAAGGCAATTACTATGTCCCCAGATTGATATGTGTGACAATGTTTCTATGGGCAAAGACAAGTTATCCACAGTTCAAGGGTGGAATAAATGCAGCCTTTTTACCCACTACTCCTTAGCCAATGCTCCTTGGTTTGCTGCACTGCACTATGGTTTATGAATTGACAGTCCTATACAATTTGATTGAGTGATTGAATTATAATAGTAACAGTAATAATCCAAACCTAATATGTAATAAATAAAAAGTATCAGTATAATCAAAAAGTATCAGTATAATCAAAAATATAAGTACAATCAAATGCACTATTTTCAAAGTGCAATATAATTTTAAAAACTGTTTTAACTGTTAATACAAAAGTTAAAACAAAATTAAACTAAATTTGCATTGCATTGTTCTCATGCACACCTGGAGATGCAACTAAATGGAGATCCAGCCTCACAGCATTAAAGGGTAAGGTAAAATACATTGGTGGGAAAGAGAATCAATACATGATCCAAATGCTGAGTTTTACTAGCAAGATAGTTCACATGGATGAAACATAAGATAGACTTGAAGATGTTTCTAGCCTTCAGCCTTGTTAAAGAATGATGGAAGGAAAAGAAGCAGAAGAAAACCTATTAACATCATGAGAGACATAGCCATTGATACACGTTTTGCACCTCGTTCTCAAACGACCCCTGAAAAAAACAGATGAATTGTGATGCTGGCCAAATTTGCATGATGGCTGAAAGTAAATCAGATGGTCAATTGATGAAGGTTGGGACTCTATCAATAGATATATATTAGACAGACATGACACATTTATTCTGATATAACCATATTATGACATAATCATTGCATTTACTATACAGTATTAAAACTTTCATAGCATAAACCTTTTCTGGACTCCAGTTTATGAAAGCATCTGTCATTGTAAATGTGTTGGATTGTTGTTTTTATCACAGCAGTACCTAATGCTACTAACAGAATCAATGAGGCTATGGAGGGATGAGAAGTGGAACCAGCATGCAGCAGGAAGAAACAGGCCACCCCCATCACCCCAGGATAGATTTTACCATCCTACTGGGCTTGCTTGCTTGTTTGCTACTTTCCTGGAAGACAGTTGTCGGTAAGAACTGTTCCCTTCAGAACCAGGTTCTAGGCACCCAACTAATTATGGCTAACTAGCTAGGACCACCTGCCCCTTGCAAGGGGATAAAAGAGGGTGGCTGCTAAGACTGAGGGGAGGCAGTGCATGGGAGGAAAAAACAGGCCATACCATCCTAGGATGGAGTTTCCCATTTTACTTTCTGCATGTTGTTTGTTTGCTGCTTGCTGCTGTTAGCCTCACTTGGAGACTACTTCAGGCTGTAATCCTGCAACAACCAGCCATCCTGCTAGCAGTAGAATATGCTATAAGGAGGGCATGGGAGAGAGTAGCCATTATGACAGTAATGGGCAGGAGGAGATATGCTATGGGTGAGTCAACCCTATCTGGATACTGTGTCAATAATCTATGTGAGAGTGCTTGGATTGATGGAGGTGGTTTTGTAACTCACATTGTGGCTGACTTCATTTTAGTTCTGAGGTTTTTACTACATCACTTCAGTTTATGTGCCATTCTCTTCCTTAAAGATGACTTTCCATAACTCCCATTAAACTTGTCAACAAAAATACAGAAGAAAGGCTTTCTATTTTTATAGTTTTTTGTGGGTTTTTGAGTTATGTGGCCATGTTCTAGAAGAGTTTCTTCCTGACTTCTAGAACATGGCCACATAGCCCAAAAACTGCACCACCAAAAACTATGGATGCTGGCCATGAAAGCCTTTGAATCCACTCCCCCCCCCCCTTATATGACCAGATAACTGCTCACCCCTTTTTTACATCACCATTTTGGGGCTTTTCTATTAAGCAATCCATATAGATTTGTGAATCTTTTGCCATTTTAACTATAGGAATGAAATTATAAACAGGGGAAATTGAGAATAAGAGCTGCCAATTTTATTACTGAAATGATACAGAATTATGCTGTGCTCTGGCTTTAGAAATGCAGAATCAGGAATACCACAAAACAGTTTGAAAAAGGAAGAATTGTGATACAATTTGTGGGACAGTAGCACAGTTCAGTCTCAAATATGTGCTGGGTGTTGTTATAAAGAACCAGGTGTTAAAAGTGTGTTTCTAAAGATACCAAAAGATATTTTTAAATAAAAAATATTGTGCTTTCCCCCAAAGTATCTTCCTCTTATGAGATTGCTGATAATCACAGACTGACCATATTACTGAAATCAGTCATCACACAAATATAATTTTGCCCACTTAATTTTGTATATTTTTTAAAGGCAAATATATTTTACCTTAAAATATATACACATACATTTCTTAACATATGAATTTATATGTATGTATAATATTAATATATATATATATATTTATTACAAGCTGGCCTGGTGGAAAAGATGCAGGAAGGAAACATTAATACAACATATTTACTTCTAGAGACAATGAATTTGAAAACATATGAAAGATTAAGCACAACTGAACTAGTCAAGCATCCTAACATGACACTTCTAACTTTGTTGATGCATGTCAACTATGTCTATATTACCAGATACAGTGAAATGTTATGGAAGGCTGCTGGAAGCTGTGGTATAGTGATGGTTGTAGGACTTAGGATAGCCAAAGTTATTCCATCTGTTGTGATGCCAAATAAATCATTGCTTGCTTAGGAAAATGCAGTTGTCAGGAAGACTACTAAATGAAGTTGCTCCACTTGAATTCCACAGGGTGCCACTGTAGCTACATCAGCATTAGCCAGCTTGTGCACCACTGGTGCTATGCATCTCTTTGAATTGGGGAGAAGTTGTTTAGAAAGTAATTACAGCAGAATTTTTTCAGCATAGGCTTTCTCCCAGAGGCACATAAGACTACTGAAGTCCTTGTATTATTCCTCCACCCCACAAATGATGTTCAGATACAGGGATGATGAGCTTGAATTGCATCCATGACAATAAAATATAGTCTGAAAAATCATACCTATACACTCGGTTTTATAAATCCTGGGTAGATTGGGAAGACTGTTGGAGATTAAATCTATAGATTGTACGCCTTTGTCAGATTTTAACGTTTTGACATGATTGCTTCTGTAAAGGGCCATGTAAATTTATGACCCTAAATAAATAAATAAATAAATCTAACTTGATGGCACTGGCCTATGTTAATTTGTCACATGCTACAGGCTTATAGAAGCCCATAGAACTTCACATAGAAATCATTTTAGTATGAAGCAGACATTTTAATCACAATTCATACTTTATAATGGGCATGAAATCCATTGGGTGACCTTGGGCAAATCACACCTTCTCAGCCTAAAGGGAAGGCAGTGGCAAACCTCCTCTGAACAAATCTTGTCAAGAAAACCCATGGGTTTCTATAAGGCAGAAATGATTTGAAGGCAGACAACAACAACAGTGCAGAAATTAAAAGTAAGATGCTTCTGAGCATCAGCTCAATCCAATTCACTAGCTCTGTTCAGACCTATAGAGAAGGCTTCAATCAATGTGAGAAAGGGAGTGTGCTCCTTGTCATTGTTTTGATCACATGAAAAATTATGTAAAGAGGAGAACCTTTTTAACATGTGGAGGGGCTCCTTGTGAGGGTTTCCAGGGTCCTGGTGCATATGGAGATTTTCCATGTGTAAAATAAATTAAAAGATAAGCTTTGGTGGTCTACTACAATACATCCAGTGCCGCCACCACAACCACCACCACCACCACCACCACTACTTTTTCCTAGATTAGGGAAAGAAAAAAAAAAAAAGATGATGCAGCAAAATAAATCACCCAGAAAACAAAATTTAAACTCCATGAGCAACACAAAAAGGTACTCAAAGGATCTCAAAGTACCAGCAAAAAAACATTGTTTTATGATTTTATATTTGATTATGTGTCAGTTGCTTTTATAGTACTGTATTTTACTTGCATAATCTGTTTATAATTATTCTATAGTTTATTTTTTATCCTTAGATTGTATGCCTCTGGCAGGATTTAATGTTTTGAACTGATTATTATATCAGCTATATGCAAAATTATGGCCCTTTACAAATTAATAGTAATAATAATAATAATAATAATAATAATAATAAATGAGTGACTGGTGTTTCTGGGGTTTATTTTTCTGTTTCTGGGACTCTTTAGGGCTTCAGAGACATCTCAAAATGATGGACACATAAAGTCTGGTTCTGGTTTTGAAAAATGGGCAATTAAAAACATATTAAAGTGTGAGGGGAGGCTTGAAATTCTTTAAAAAGTTAATAGCTGTTCAGAGGCTTTAAAAAGAGACCACTTATCAACTATTTCAACAAGAAAAGGAACATTCTGGAAAACATGGGGTGATTGGGGTCACAATAATAATCTATGGGCTGCCTAAATACCAGAATGGTGCTTTACCTACACTAGAAATAAGTAATGTTAACTCTGAAGATGCCAGCCACAGATTCTGGCAAAACGTCAGAAAGGAACTCTTCCAGAACATGGCCACATAGCCCAAAAGCTCCACAAAAAACAATGTTAATTAGGCTGGAATAGATTTGAACTCAGGAAGAAAATAAAAGAGCAACAGTGCTTGTAGGAGTACAGATATTCTCTGTTTCTGTTGCTCCATCTCACTAAATCAAAGGCTGTTTTCAAAAAAACAGTCTTTCACTGCTGGAAGTACTGCAAATAGGCCCAAAACACTGAAAATGTTGAACAGGATTTGGCACCACAATTTCTCCTCCATTATTCCTGTGGATTGTAAAATCTCAGTTCATCCCATGAATCCCTACTGGGCAATTCAGTAGGTATGCAGAAGCTTCATAAGAGCCAAGTAACCCTGCATATGAAGCAACCTAACAGCTCACCGCTATGCAAGCTTAGAAAGAAATAAACTGAATTTGATTCCCATCTTGACTGCTGTGTGCCATCATCTGGCAGTTCCCTCCAATAAACTGCTCTGCTGGGCCACGCTTGGGAGTGATGGGATTCTGCTGTCTTTCTGCTGGATACCACTTAATAGAAATAAATTGACTAAAGGTCTAACCAATAAGGAGTTTTCAACATATTAGTCAGATCAGCTTATCTACTAAAGGTTTTGGGGGATTCCTTGTAGGAATGTACATTTCATGCGTGCTTGCACAAGAGAATTTTAAAAAATCATAAGATTTCTCTGAATTCGGCAGGACTACAAGTCTTCTTTTCTCTGTAATTTTTAATGATGCATTTTGGAAACTTTTTCTCAAAAATTTCATTCATGCAACAGCAGAACATATTATACGAAAAGCAGGTCTGAACACAGAAGGAGGAGGAGTGAAAATAGGGGTAATGAATATTAACAATCTAAGGTATGCAGACGACTCAATACTACTAGCATAAAAACATCACAGGCCTAGGGCAACTACCAAGGAAGATCAAGAAAGAAATTGCAAAGGCAGGTTTATTGTTGAACATGAAGAAAACAAAGGTAATGACCACGGAGAATTTACACAAATTCAACCTAGACAATAATGAAATAGAAACAGTGAAAGAGTTCTCAAGGCTAGGATAAAACATTGATCAGAGTGGGGACTGCAGTCAACAAATCCTAAAAATATTAAGAATGGGAAGGCACCTACAAGAGAACTAGAAAAGATCCTAAAATGTAAAGATATACAACTGTGCATTAAAGTTAGAATCATACAAGATATTGTGTTCCCTGTTACCATGTATGGATGTGAGTGCTGGACAGTTAAAGTGGATAGGAAGAAAATCAGTTTATTCAAAAGGAATACCATGGACAGCCAAGAAGTCTAACAAATGAGTCCTAGAACAGATCAAAACAGAAATCTCTCTGGAAGCCAATAATGCCAGGAAAGGTGGAGGGAACCAGAAAGAGAGGAAGGTTGCATGCTAGATGGATGGACAAAGAAAATGGAAGAGGAGAGCTTGTTTTTCACTTTACTCAGAGTTGAATAGTTGACAATTATTTTTCACAGGTTATCAAATATTGAGACATCCTTTCTCATTTGTAAGTTGAAAATATTGCCCAGAATCATATTTCTCTAACACAGGATACCAATGTAAGGAAAATCTAAATAATAATAATAATAATAATAATAATAATAATAATAATAATATCATCTTACCTGCCTCTCCCCATGGATTGAGATGGGGGACAACAACAATTAATATACAATAGACTCTGATCCACAGGCTGTAGTAGTTTCACATTGTTTGTATGGGTGTTCATGCTTAGAAATATGGTTTGGATAGCAGAACACTTTTCCTCTGTTAAAATCCCTTTGATTTTCTAAAGTTTTCAGTGTCTCATCATTGAAAAACTACATGTAGGAGTGTATCTATGGGAAGGGGAGGAAAATGGGGGCACCCCCAAAAATAATTCTTCCCTGAGTAAATTTTTCATTAATCCCCAAATTTAAAGCATTGCACTAACTTAAAACTTCAATCGAGCATTTAAAATGGGAAGGCAAAGTTATCTTGGGAATATGAATATAGTAAATAGGTGTGAACAATTTTCAGTGTCTCATTCTCTACAATGTTGGACATTTGGGGACTGAAGGAAAAATTAATTGGGGGAGAATACTTATTGAAACCAAGGTACTCATTTTGCCCTCTCCATAGCTGCACCCAAATGGACATTGTTAGTGCAAGCAAAGACTCACAAGGGATTCCCTTCCCTCACCGGTCATTTTCAGAGATGAAAGCTTCATTCCCTTGCCCCAACATGGAAGTCAATGGAAATAGTGTTCTCTACATTGGCTCACATGGGTGTGTGTGTGTGTGTGAAGACCTCATGCCTGGGAACAGCCAGAGGTGGAAAAGACTTTTGTGGAAATTGAATCTTTGCCTAGAGATGGGATTTTTCTACTGTTGGAAGGGAATGATCTTCATTTCTCTCCAATACAAGTCAGTGGAAATTGTTCTGCTCTGATGCCCTGTAAAACTCCAAATAAGATGATAAGCTTTGGAAGCAGTCCATATTCTATCAGCCATTTTGGCACAGACCTGTTTCACATCACAAGGGATCTAAAGAGGCCTACTTTGGTTCAATATTCAGTACTTCTGAAGCAGATGCACACACATGCAGTAGACAAGTGTTTATTTATAAACTGGTTTGATTTCTTTATACATTAATATTGCTGTACCTCTGCTTTCACCAACACTTGCAAAGCTTTGCAGAGACAAGTAGAAGGAACTTATTGTCTTGTGTGCCTATTGGTTACTCCCACTGAATAAATGGCTAAATGATCAAGCAACATATAGCTAAATCCAATTAACATAGTGGGTCTATTCTAGTAAGATCCAGTCCACTGTCTCCATGACTGAATGCCTTTTGTTGTTTTTGTTCTTATTTGGTTACTGCTTAAAGATATGGCATTGAAATATTTTGCAAGATAATCAATTATTTCTCTAGAAAATAGTTCTAGCACCATTTTGTCTAGCCAGCCAGCCAGCACTAACAATTCCAAATTTATGCAGCTAAATGCATCAGAAGCCTTTGCTGCCCTCCTCAATCTAAAGGCAAATGTCAATGCTCGGAATGTTAATGCAAAGAAGCATTTAATGAAATCAGGGCTGGGGAAAAGAAAGCAATCCACTTCTATGGGAAAAGGAATTAATCAAGTCTTGTCTCCACACTGAAATTTCAGTGCACTGATAGTAAATAATTTGAGACAGGACTGAAAGAGACATACAAGTATCAGAAGAATGCTTCTGGTAAATGCTTGATAGAGAAATAAGTTGGAAGTGGCTGTTCTGGCTAAAGTTTCGTTCAGTTTCTCTGTATTTTAAGCAAATCATTTGTGTGTGTGTGTGTGTGTGTGTGGAGAAGCTGAAAAAAAAAAGAGTAAGGTATTACTATTTTGACATAGGTTTTTATCTTTCTTTCTGAACACAGTTTATCTTTCAAAGGACTCAGAGAGCATTCTATGTCAAGGCCTACCATATTACTTTGAATGGGGTATACTTCCAAGTAAGTATGGATGGGACTACAGCCTAAGAAGGGTAAATTAGCATTTGTCAAACAAATATGACTTAAGGCAGAACACACTTGCTCATTATGTACAAACTCTGTTTGTGTGTGCATGTGCACACACACACACACACACAGATTTTCTTTTTCTTTTTGTTGGAAACCCTTTAAGGTAAACTGTCTCTATGATGTCTGGAATGCTGTTATTGTGTGTTTGTGTGAGAGGGGGGTGTTCTTATTATAAAGGTCTAGTTCTAATGGATTGGGTATGGTTCTTTTCCATTTTGCTAATGAGAAAAGCTAAAGGCCATTACTTTTTCTGATTAAGATCCCTGCAGGAAAAGATGTGATGTCTACATTACAAGGATGTATGTAAAAAAAAAAATACACAAGATGTCCAATCAATCAGATGAAAGGTTGACAAAAGGAAAATACCCAACTTCTATGCTAAGAACAGTACAAGTGAAAAATTATGGCTGATATCTTTGAAAGGTGAACTGTGGGCATCAGCTCACGATATGTTGGTATGATGATCAATGATCAAAGCTGCTATCTGGAAAAATGTAATTATCCAAATGAAAATTTTCTAATGGGAAGTAATGATGTTATATTTCTATGGAAAGTGACACCTTTCATTCAGAATACATAGCACAGTAATTTCTGCAGGAAATCCTGTATAATTGAAGGTGGGTCTATTGATAACATTGTTTCCAAGGCTAGGAAGAAAATGAGGTTATAACTTCCATTCCAAAATTCACTGTAAAATTAAAAGGCTTGACTAAACCTTAGTAAGAAAAAAATGTAAATATATAAAAGCTCAAAAAGCAATCTATGATATCAGATATAACGAGAATTTTGTTTGTTTGTTTGTTTCTGAATCTGCTTTAAAAGTTTTGGTGGAATAGAAGATTATGTTGCTCACTGATAGGTCAATCATAGAGCATAACTAGGATGATGTCAGGCCATACAGTGAGACACCTATATGGATGATCCAGCCATGTTTTTCCATTTTTGCCATCTATAACTTTAATCTTTGCAACACAGCAGGATCTCTGGGTGAGTAAAAATACCATTTAAGGTTTAGAGAATGGCTTAAAATTACAAACTACACCTGGTTCTTGTTATCCTTGTTACCCAAGGAATCAGCCATCCACAGCCTGAAATTATTCAAACAAAAATTCCAAAAAGCAGATCTTGATTTTGCCATTTTATAAATGGCACATCATTTTAATATGTCACTGTATATAATTTGACTTGGGCATTCACAAATTTAGTATTCACAGTGTTGGGTGGCTCCTTGTTCCCATTTAGAAGGCACAGCTTGGACCTACCAGAGGATATGAGTTTCAAAAAGGATGTGGAGAAACTGGACCGTGTCCAAAAGAGGGCAACTAAAATGGTGAAGGGTCTAGAAACCATGCCCTATGAGGAACGACTTAGGGAGGTGGGGATGTTTAGCCTGGAGAAAAGAAGGTTCAGAGGTGATATGATAGCCCTGTTTAAATATCTGAACGGATGTCATATTGAGGAGGGAGCAAGCTTGTTTTCTGCTGCTCCAGAGAACAGGACTAGGAACAATGGATGCAAGCTCTGGGAAAAGAGATTCCATCTCAACATTAGGAGGAACTTCCTGACAGTAAGGGCTGTTCGACAGTGGAATACACTCCCTCAAAGTGTGGTGGAGTCTCCTTCTTTGGAGGTCTTTAAACAGAGGCTGGATGGCCATCTGTCGGGGATGCTTTGTGGGGGAGTTCCTGCATGGCAGAGGGTTGGACTGGATGGCCCTTGTAGTCTCTTCCAACTCTAAGATTCTATGATTCTACTTGGAAGGAAGAAAATAAAGACTGCACCCATGGAATGGTTGGTAGTGGGGAGAAGTCCATCCTCTACAGGGACCTTTCAGTAGAGGTTGCTTATTGCATTTTGGCAGGGTTACTGATCTAAGAAAAGTAAGGAAAAAAATTCAGAAAGCAGATGGGAAGATAGTTTTCTTCTCTCATAGAATCCTAAAACTCAAAATCAGCCAGTATAATTCAAGAGTAGGACATTCCTGAAAATATATTTATCCTATTGTACTTTAGATATAACATGAGAAAATATAACTCCCTGGAAAAGATAAGAATGCTGGGAAAAAATCGAAAATGTAAGACCCCATTAGAGATTGATTGATTCAATAAAAGATGTCACTTGGAGTTTGCAAGGTATGAGCAGTGCACTAACAGGATCTTTTGGAGATCAGAAATTAAGAAAGACTGATTTATAGTTATCTGGGTACTCGTACATATCTATATTGTTGCATTCTCTCCCCCTAGCAAAGAAATACTGATGGACTGCTTCTAAATATACTTGTTTAAAAATACATTGGGCTGTGTGTATTTCTTCTGTCTGTGATGGTGTTCACAAATAAGCATAATATACTGGGTGACACCTCAGAAGAAATGAACTCCTAGTGGGATGGCTGCTCCTCTGTTCCAAGATCTCCCTGGTCACTTGGGCAGGTAGCAATAACACCTCACCCTCACCCCCATCATGGCAGTGGCGGCCTGGTTGATGGAGGAATTTAGCTGGGGGTGACAGCATGAGTTGCCACACTAGGGTGACACCAACCTTAGTGATGCCACTGAAGTAAAGAATTCAGTATCTGCCCCAAATCCTGCATACTAATGTTGTTCCTTTTAAAAGAGGAACATTTAGCACTAATTATTACTGAAAAGGAAACTGGACAAGAGATTCAATGGTTACGATAAGGAGCTTTCCCTTACCTATGATAAGCAAGAGTAGAATAAGCTATTTGAAAGAACCGAAGCGGGCAAAGCTGCATTGGAACTTCACAGATTTTGACTTTTTTGAGGAACAGGGAATGCAGGAAGTATATACAATCATGTAAATAGATATAAATGACGGGACTATGAAGTATCAGTTATAATGTACAGGTGCACGCATGCATGCACAGGCACACACACACAGGGAGATAGTTTATTTTCTGTGACATAATTTTAAATGTGGTAGTCTTACAAAAAAATCTAGTCAATAGAGGATTCTTTACTCTATTCCCATGGGAGTCAATAAGCTGGTACTTTCCCAAGTATACTCAAGCATAACATGGTGCATGATGTTGTAGTCTCAAAATCACAGCACATCTTAGTTAACAGGCATACATTCCTTTGTCATGGTTTTCATATGACTCTTTTACTAGACAGAAAAGCTCAGCCATCTGAGCTACCATTTGGGCATCGTCAGAGTGCATTTTTTATAGTAAATCTGCAATTTTGCAAAGTTGTCACTGTCACTGTTTTTTTCCCCCCAAGCTCTGCTTTAAATCTCAGCCAGCCTTTATTGGAGAAACCTTCCTTTTCTATATGAAAAACTATTTTTAAAAAAGAGCAGCTAAAATCTTTGCAACACTGCACCACTGGCAAGTCATTTTGCCAATGTGAGTCCAACATTTGTCAGTCACACTACATGCCACATTGTTTTCCCCAATATGCTTTTTAAAAAATCCTCCCCTTTTCTTCAAGGAATTCATATTACAAAGACCAGCTTTCATTATTCTATGCTTATTATGTCATATATACTTAAACCACAGTGTTAAACTACAAAATCAATAATACTAATGTTTTAAACGTATGAGGATAGGGTATTTTCTGAGATGAAAAAGAGACTCCGCAGTTCTCTCTATTACTGGCTGATTTCAGAGGATGATGAATTTTGCCTCTGGAGGCGTGAGTCAGCCAATCCGTACATCAGTAACATTACCACTCCAGCCTTGAAGGAATTATAATTGTACAAACTGAGATAGCAGCTGCTTTTCACTCGTCCTGGCCTAAGGACAGTAACTTTTTGTTACAGTAAAAAGATCATGAGAAAGAAGGCTAGAAAAATAAGACTACTGGAAAACAAAGGGGAAAAAAATAGAGGCAGATGCTACCAGTGTCCCATGTCCATCACTAATTTTTTTTAAAAATCCCAACAGATCTAAATGTTCAGTCAAATTGCTGTATTTTAAAAAACCTGGTTGATTTTTAAATGTTTTACAGATTCTACCTTCATCTTCATTATTCTTCCTCAAACCTTGCCATCTATAAAATGGTAGGCACTTCTTTCTATTTACCCAGCTAGCCTCCATGCTGTTTTTTTCTGCATTAGCACTGCTGCCACAGGAAAGCGTTTGCGACAACTCTTCAAGGCTGTCTGGTGTTCCACCCCAGAAAGCCAGGCTAGCTTTCTTCAGGTTGAAATGTTTACCACACACAGGGAGTGACTAGTGTATCTTTCCAGTCAGCAACAGGGAGCTCCTGATGATATGTGTGTGTAAGACTTCTCATTCCTCACCTGAGTTGGGTACTTCTATCTGCCTGTGAACAACTGCAAAACCCCCTCCCCCTGCAAAGACCAGTATTACCCTTTTCCCCCGAAAATAAGACCTAGTAGAGTTTTTGCTGAATTGCTAAATATAAGGCCTCCCCCAAAAGTAAGACCTAGCTAAGTTTTTGTAAATAAATATATATACAGTGATCCCCCGGGATACGAAGCCCCCAGGGAACGAAATCCCCGGGAGCCGAAACCGCCGGGACCGCCAAAAAGCCCCTGGGATCTGAAGGAAACCCTGGGTTAAGAAAAAGAAAAACCGCGCGGCCCCTTTAAATCAGCCACGCGGTCTGGCAAAAATAGCGGTCCCCCGGGAAACGAAGATTTCCGGGTTACGAAAGGTAATCCGGAGCGGATTACCTTCGTAACCCGGGGGACCACTGTACAGTATATAATAAATGTTCATTTTTTTTGTTCAACAATAAATGTGAATTCTTCTTCATGGAAAAATAAGACATCCCCTGAAAATAAGACCTAGTGTATCTTTGGGAGCAAAAATTAATATAAGACACTGTCTTATTTTTGGGGAAACATCAAGGCTTTTTTCTGTGCATATTAAATGCAAACTGATTGAGAATGAAAACTGGAGTTGCCAAAAATATTTTGAGGGAGTGCCATCTACTCCATACTATCCCTTAAAATCATCCCTGATCCAGTGGACTGTTGGTTTCAATCAGGGAGTATAGGAATAGTTGCTCAGCAGCTCTTGGGAAAAGCTAGGTACAGGCTGAAATCAAAACATGAATGGCTATACTCCCATTCATGTTTATGGGATGAAAAATCAGTTATTCTCCTTCTTTGCTAGTGCCTTTCTTTTATGCTCCATTTTTCAAACTAGCTTCTCTAATGGATTTGCTGGAAGTCCTAGTTGTGTATATCAGTGCTCAGCTGAGGCAAATATTACAGAATACTCTATGCTAGGAAAATCTGGAGCTTGTAAAAGCAAATATTTGCACTAGCAACTTGATTTGGTGAGTTGTTCCTAGTGAGTCAAGATACAGTTAACTACACAGTTTTTGGTTTCAGTGTTGAAGGACAGTGCTCTCCATCAGTCTTTATCACTTTTCCATGACAAGCATGAGTAGAATAAATAATGCAAAACAGCATAAATGTGCAACTCTCTATCTTGACTTACTCAGATCACTGTCTAATGGAGAGGGAGCAGAGGTTATACTTATGGTTTCCAGAAACTATGCCTATGGTTTTCAATTGGTTTTGTCCCATCCAGTTTTAGAAATGCCTTAATAAATTCAATATTCTTGAAGAGAGGATAAAAAAAAGATGAACATAATGGAATGAACTATTTACTCAGCTCTCATCAAAGATGTCCAATCACTTCAACCACAGGAGATTGACAATCTGTGTTGTAATGCATTAGAAATTATTTCCTATTGTAAAATTATACAATACCTGTTAGAATCATTAGTCATTAATACCAATTTCAGCCTAACTGGTTCACTTTTCCAAGCATTATGCCTTTCTTAAAGTTGCATAGAAAAAGGCTTTTCAAAAAGACAACTATTTTAAATTTGCCACATTGAATGCTCATTAAAAAGGACAGAGCTACCTGTTTACATGAAACAAGTGTCTCTCACCACTATATATTTGAAAAACAACAGAAGAAGTACTGCACAAAAGAAAAAGAAAAGACTGAAGAGAAAGCAATGCATCAGCTTTAGTTCTTTCTTGGAACAATTCCGTGGGAGCTTTGAAATCAAAATGCAATTGACTTTTTCATTCTCTTCCAATAAACTTCTTACTCTTAGTGCCAGTGTGAGACTTGACTGTTTTATTCTTTCACTGCATTAGTTAGTCCTTATTCCCCTTAATTTGTAATGGCGTGCTATGCCCTTGCATACAAATTATCCTCTTTTGCTTCTGTCAAAATTTCCCCTTGGCATTTCAGATTATGTCACTATTTATTTTCTCCAAAGCTTTGGCACTATGTTTGAGATCCTACATGTGTACATTGCTCAGCATATGCAGTTCCATATCCTCCCACTGCCCGACAGCTGTCAAATCCTGGGAAGGGTCCCTGCTGATTTCCATTACCAGTGGGAAAGGTGGGGGAAGAAGGATAAGGCAACTGAGACCATACAGAAGCAACTGGTTTCAGCTTGGTCTGGGAAGGTGGAGAAACCTTCCCCCATAAGCTCAAAGCAGCTGGCTCTTCATGATCTGAATTCCCTCTTCCCTCCTTTCTTTTCCTTCTTGTAAGATGCAACAACAGCAGTCCATCCCAGAGCTTGTCTCTGCCAGGACTTTTTGTAACACCAAAGGCATAAGTAAGCCACTCTGAGAACATTTCTTAAGAGTGGGGGTATAAATGCAATTAATAAATAATAAAATAAATAACTGTTACAGTATTAATCTAAGCGGAGATACAAGTTTGTGGCACAGTTTCAGCTCTTTTCACACGTAATAAAATTGGTTGTTTTTTTAAAAAAATGTTTCAGGTGCTTTTGAAAAATGGGAATTCAAAGAGTTACTTTTTGTAATATATAATAACATTTTAAATAAATAATAACAGCAGCTGGGCCTTAGAAATGTAACTGTGACATATTACCTTTGAAAAACAACTTTTTAAAAAGGACAAACCAAGTTCTGTTTTTCATAGAATCATAGAATCACAGAGTTGGAAGAGACCATGAGGGCCATCCAGTTCAACCCTCTAGTGGTTTCTATGACCCACCAATGCCATGCTACCATATATTTTTGCACCACTTTGAGGATGATAGACTGAAGTACCCTGTGCCTCACTGATGTAGCTGGTATAGGGAAAACATGTTTCCTTTACTGTTTGAGTTAAAGAGCAGCAGCATTAGTGAAATGAAGACAGCAAGTTTTGTTTTGTTTTGTTTTAGCAACATGCTGGTCCATATTTTCATTATTCTGGAGGAGCAATTTGTCAGTGAAGCAAACATACACCTTATCATTTATACCATTTTTGGAAACAGCATATGGTAACATATAGCATATCACAGATGTGTCCTGGATAGATTTAGCCAATCATTAAAAAGTAGTCATTAACCCATAATGAAACATAATAAACACCCGGTGAAAAGCATTCATGTTGAACTTTCTTCTTTCATTTGAGATTGTTATTGCTATTAGAAAGCATCAGTTGGTTGAATCAAAATATTCTGGAAATGCTTAATATATTTTTCCTTGGGATTCTCAAAACTTTAATAACTGTACCTTCTATTTTTTCCCCCTGGTTGAAGATACTATTTCTTAACATTGGCTCTCCCGTACATTAGTCTTAAGTTCAATATCCACTGTTTCCTGATCAGATACCTTAGATGTCTGTATCTGAAGGACAGCTTAGACCAAGCGTGAGGCATCTTTGATCCATCAGATGTTTTGGACTTCAACTCCAGAAAAACATAGCCTAAAGTAACCAATTGTAGGAGATGCTGATCAAAGCATATGAAGTGCCTAGGCTGTCCAGCATACTAAGAAAAAATATATGTTTTGAGGGGTAATTGAAACATCAGTGCCCATACTTCATTTTTCACTCTGAGCCACTCTGTGGGAATCATTTTTAAAAATATATCTGGGAATAACAAGCTGTACAAATTTATGCTCCAAACCAGATAATTAAAGCCATGTAGGGCTTTAAAGATTAAAACCAACACCTTGTACTGTGCCCGGAAACTGATCGGCAGCCAGTGGAGAGATTTGAGCACAGTTCCGGTAACTAACCTGGCTGCCATGTTTTGTACTAGTTGGAGTTTCTGGGTTAGGCACAGGGGTAGCCCCATGTAGAGTGCATTGAAGTAATCCAGACGTGAGGTTACCAGGGCATGTACCACAGTCTCCAGATCCTTCATATCCAGGAAGGGCGCAGCTGGCGTATCAGCCAAAGCTGATAATAGGCACTCCTGACCGTTGCATTCACCTGATTAATCATGTGAAGCGCTGGATCTAGGAGTACCCCCAGACTGTGCACACAGTCCTTAGAAGAGAGTGTGACTCCATCTAGGACTGGAAGTTGTATTCCCAGACCTGGCTTGGGGCCAGTGACTGTCAGTACCTCCGTTTTGTTTGGATTTAGTCTCAATCGATGACCAATTGTTATCATTCAATATAGGAAATGAATGCTACCTTGAACAATCCTTTCATCACATCTATTTTCCTGTTGCTCTAATAGCCTTTTATGCTTAGATCCTCAAAGAACTCCAGCTATTGGAATCATAGCATTGGCCCATAGAAGTAGGGGGTTAGGAAGAGAGACTAGAATTTTTATTTGTCACACATAACAGATGGTCAATAAAGAAAGAAAAAGATCTTCCAGATTTATACTTGATAATGATAAAACTGTAAGACAGAAAAGAAATGTGTTGCTATAACATCTCTAGGGACTACACTGTGTGCACTTAGAATAATGGAAGCAATCTTTTCATAAAAAGACTTCATAAAACATGAAGGAATTGTGTTGATGTCATAAACTATGTATTCACAAATTCCACTGCAGATAAGAAACAGATCCAGCAATGTAGCTAATCTACTGAGGGCCTTTAGTGACATTGTAAGCCGCCAGTGGCCATGGGTAAGCCAAAGATAATATTAGATAAGGAATGTGTAACAAGCTCAATCCCACTTGAGATGTCTGAGGTAATAGGCACAGCCAACAAAAAGATAAGGAATTGTGTCCAGGAATAACTAGCTTATTATTCCATGGAGGGATGCTTGAGACACTAGTCAGGAAAGCAAAGATTATTTAACAATGACAAAAAAGGACACAAATATTGACACTTGGTCGGTTCATTAAAATAGAACTATTTTAAAAACATTTTACAATGTTTGTCTAAAATGAAACAATTCATCTAAATATAGGGACTGGGTATCACCAGGTCTTACCCTCAGTGCCAATATGATTTATAGGGAAGTAAATAAGGCAACAAGTAATTTCAGTAATTTCCTTTCTGCTGTTAGAAAGTCTTCAAATTTTACACAGTTTATTTGCTGTTCTAGACTCATTCTAAACAAAATTCACACTTTTTTGTTTATTTGGGAACACCATTTCTGTTCAGGACACAGGATTTTCTAGGGAAGAAATGCACAGAAACATTTTTTTATGTGTAGAAAATTCTGTGCAGGACTATTATATACAAAATTTGCATGTTTTTGCACAGAAAATTACTGTTTTCTGCATCAAAGATCTTTTTATGCACAAAATTGTGCACATTTTACAAGGAGTAAATCCCAAACTCCAAACATTCTCATTGTCCCTGAATTATTCTTCTCACTCCCAACACTGGAGAAACATTTTTTGAGAAACATATTTTAAAATATTCTTTCCATGCCTCTTTCTCTAGGTCTGTTATTTTTGCCATTTTCCCATCGCCCCTTAAGCTGACATGCTTTGATGACATGTGCCACTTTTCACCTTTGATAGAGCTATCCTTGAATGAAGTCAGCTGAGGATATAATTCCGGATCTGGAAATGGAATAGATAGATACATATGTTTTATATGCAGATGACTTTTAAGTGTATTCTCTCTCTCATTTCCACTAGATTTATGCCATGGCAGGGAGGAGTTGGAGGCAATCCAACTATTAACAATTATGAATGTCTAACACAATACTGACAGAAAGAAGGAAGGGAATGGGGAAGAAAATAATAGGTAGTTGGACTTTACACTGCTAATAACCTCCCTCCAAAGGGTCCAATAGCAAATCAATATTGAACTCCCTCTAGAAGCCAAGATGACCACACTGAGACTGCTGTATTTGAACATATCAGGACAAGACATGAATCACTGGAAAAGAAAATAATGCTTGGCGAGGCAAAAGGCAGTAGGAAAAGAGAAAGAGGTATTCCTAACTTTATTTTAAATTTCCACAAACACTCATTGAGTGAAAGCAGTGGCATTCCATGCCAGTGGGATGGTGAATCGGCTTTGGGGTTTACCTCTTTAAAGGAGCTGTTTAATGTGCTGACCCTTTCCCCCAAATAGTACCTTCAAAGGAAATTCCTTTAAAATGTAGACTTGGGCTGCATCCGCAGTGCAGAAATAATCCAGTTTGATACCACTTTGAAATCCACGGGTGAATGCTGAATGAAATTCTGGGATCTGTAGTTTTGTAAGACATTTAGCCTTCTCTGCCAGAGAGCTCTAGTGACACAACAAACTAGAATTCCCAGAATTCCTTAGCATTCAGTCATGACAAAGTGGTTTCAAACTGGGTTATTTCTGTAGTGTGGATGGAACCTAAAACAAAGAGTCACTGCCTGTTGACCTGTAAGTCACTAGCCACTTTCTTTTTCAAATGAAAAAAAAAATGTTAGGAAGAATATAAGCAAGTTGTTTTTATTAACCTGCTTATCCAGAACCAGTGGGGATGGGTTAATGTACAAAGTCCATGAGCTCAAGTATTTGGGCAAAGTACATAACCCATGGAAATTTTGCTGCAAATTCGTCTTTCATAGATATCAGATATCAAGGGAATTGAATATTCATGACATGGCAGCCTTACAGGTCTTCATGCCAACGGCCAGAATGAATGTGTCCTTTTTCTTCAACTGTAGAGAGGTTAGGCCATTTCTGAGTGTTGCATTTCCAAGAAAATTCAGCTATTACATTAGAAAGATGGGGAACCAAACTTGTCCTGGGGATTTTCATTTCAAAGTTCTTCAGAAGCCAAAGGAGAAAGAAATGATCCTGAATTGAACCCAAGGATTATATTTCACTCTCCAGTGATTTAGTAATAAATCATAGCTCTGCAATATCACATGTGGGAAACTCAGCATCCTTTCTCATTGGCTCTGTACAAGGAAAGAAAAAAAAAGTGGGGGGAATCAATAGTCTTGCATATAGGCAACATAAAAACAAAGGTTGTTTGTTTGTTTAAAAAATCCTCAATACATTTTAAGATTTTTTAAAATTTATTTGAAATTATTTATAAGAGGAAATATAAAAAAATAACAAGTGTAACAATAAACAGTTTAAAGTCCATTTACTCTAAGAGGGTATAATTTATAACAACAAAGCTGAAAAATGTAGTGCACTAGATGAAGAGCCAGCAAAATCAGATTGGTTAGCATTACCTAGAGCTTGAAAGGCATGTAAGTCTATCACTCCCAAGTCCCATCTTTAGGTACTACCAGATAATCTTCTTTGGTGTGTTTGTGTGTGGCAAGTGGGGATTGGCAAATCTACATTTTAAAAACACAAGCTTGTTCTATAATGTTTTCGGCATCATTCTGCACAGTGTGAAAGTTTCCCCAAAAACTGAGATGCAATTTTCTTACACTTTGTACACCATTTCTCCAAATCTATTAATTTTATGGAAGCACTTCTGTCAATAAAGACCATAAATTAATATATTGGAAGCACCTCTGTCAATCAATATAGTCTTTTTTTTGTACAATATAGCATTTTTGCAATATATGCATTTTGAAAAACTTAAAAAAAAAGAGAATTGCATCATTAAATCTGAAGAAGTGCAAAAATGGGAGGATAATTGCATTTCAGTTTATATTTTAGTACAGGAAGTACAAATTAAGTTGGCCCTTATTAAAATGCCAAGAGAATGCCAACATGAAAAGTACTTCAACCACATCTCTAGTGGCAAGTCCAACCTCCACTGTAATACCTTCCCCTATTACTTATGAGTCTCAGTTTTCTAGAAAAGGTAGAATATAAAGTTTAATGGCATCAGTAGCAGCAGCAAAAACAACAACAGTAACCCCAATCTTTCCTGACTTGTTATTCCACCATTTCAAATAATAATAATAATAATAATACAATAGTTAGAAACTACTTGCAGGAAACAAACATTACATATTGGATATATACAGGAGTCAATTAGAAGTAACATAATAAATACACTAGTATCTATATGCAATACAGAAAAATCTCTCATGAGCTAGCGTGCTCTCTACTTCTACTACTAATTCTGTACAGTCACCAAAATGTCTGGAACAAAAATGGACTGATTTAAAAAACAAGCAGACAAGACAGCAAAAATAGTTTCTTGGCAGTACAAGATCAAACTTCTCATCTCAGAC
This sequence comes from Urosaurus nigricauda, assembly GCA_034509955.1. Taxonomy (NCBI): domain Eukaryota; kingdom Metazoa; phylum Chordata; class Lepidosauria; order Squamata; family Phrynosomatidae; genus Urosaurus; species Urosaurus nigricauda. The sequence continues at coordinate 77,654,919 of JAOEGL010000006.1, forward strand.
AGAAGCTTCACAGAAACCCCTGACCCAGTTCAGCAGCATATTTCTTTGCCAGAAGGTAAACCTTTTTGTTGGAGATGGAGACTGTATGCATGGCAGGCCAGTCGTCTCATGCATTAAGAAAGGCCTAGGGTTATTCAGTTTCATCATTGCTCATGTGAGTGCCCCATTTTGGCAAAATTCAGCACTGTGTCACTTAACGCCATAAATTATGCAGAAATCAGATCTGGGTAAAATGGATGTCTGTAATTTTTCTTTTAGATTTTGCCTAAAATAAATGGTTTCCCACTAGGCTTGGGGTGGTGGTGGATGGGAATACCCTGTTTTAAGTTTCTGTGTATGTGCCTTCAAGTTGCTCTTCAACTTATGGCGACCCCATGAATTTCATAGGATTTTCATAGGCAAGGAATATCCAGAGGTGGTTTTGCCAGTTCCTTCTTCTGAAATATAGCCTACAGTACCTGGCATTCATTGCTGGTCTCCCATCAAAGCACTAACAAGGCTGACCCTGCTTAGCTTCTGAAATCAGATGGGATCTCATGCCTTTAGCTACTTACTTTTTTATTGGATTAGAAAGTGCAGATTACATGCAAGTGAGTGCTGCTTGAGAGGTTTGTTAGCTGCAGGGCTTGTAAACATCCAAAGTGAGACTCGTGGATTTGTATTACCATTGCAAATACATTTTTGTAGCCTTGAATCTGGGTGCTTCTTTCCCTTAACGGAAATGAGGTTACAGTGATAGAGTTTTTGAAAAGGGGATAATCATCAGCAAAACTATATCTTTCAAATGAAAGCAGAGATACCATGGGAAGATGTGAGCAGGAGCAGGGAAAGGGGTTATCTCAAATACTCACTGGAAATAGAAGTGACAGCATGTTGACAATAAAGCTTCCTTTAGGAGTAAATCTTACAAAAGGGAAAATATTATACAGCAAATAAACTCATCTGCTCAGATGCCAGAGTACTGCTTTTGATGTCCATTTTTTTTTACTTATTTAAAAAAAAATGCTGTCACTGAAATAAAAGAAGGTAAGCAATAGATACTAAAGAACTGTGATCATGCTATTTGGTTTTATTTTTCAAAGGAGGCTTTATATTGTATCCAATTCAAGCCATCAGTCAGAACTTTTATTAAACCACAAAAATGATGTCAGATCAATTGTGATTTAAGACACATCATGAGTGACAGTCTGATGATGGAGCAATTTCAAGTTTCCATTTATTATTAAACACAGACTAATACATCCACTTCCCCCAAAAGACATTGAGAAAGAGAAAGAGAAAGAGAGAGAACACATATTGGGGGTACTAACACATACCTACAGACAATTCAAGCTAGGTAAAGCTTAATCTGCTGCCAGTAGAAGAATATATTACATCAGTCTGGTCTGTGAGGCAGGACCAAATATACACGAAGAAACCCACAATAATAATCATGCCTTCATTTAGAAGCTCCTCTTTTTAGTAAAACAGTATACCTGTGAAGTAATTACATTCACAGCTATATTGTTTTACTTTAAAAAGAAGACATGATTATGTCATTTTTTGGTGAAGTAACTGAGTTCAAAACAGCAATGTGTTGGACTAGGACTTCAGAAAACAACCATTCAAATTCCTGCTTAATCCTGGAAACCCAAGCAATGGCAAATTCCTTTTCAAGAAAATTTGCCAAGAAAATCCTGAGTGTTACCATAAGCTGGAAGCCAATACTTGGGGAGCCAATGCACAACCAGAAAATTTCACAATCACGTCAATATTATGTTAACCACAGAGATTATAGTTACTCCTATTCTTAGTGCCATCATCAGAAAAACTTTCTTTCTTTCTTTCTTTCTTTCTTTCTTTCTTTCCTTGACCTAGAAATATTGAAAACTAAAAATTCTGCTATTAACACTTTTTGATCTGTGAGCAATGCCTCTTTGTGAAATTTTGGTTTGTTTGCCTTCTTATAAATAGAGAGAAAAGGTCATATAAATATCCTTGACTGAGAGTTGCCAATAAATCTGCTGATGAGAAGGTGGCAGTTGCATGCAAGCACTTTGCAGAGGCAATTGCAGTCAAATCAGTGTTTTTGAACATGACTTCCATAAATAGCTACATTTAAAAAATAAGTTTCTTTCAGTCACAACAAAGGGTTTAATTATTTTAAAAAGTTTAAAATGTTCAATTTTATAATGGAGTTTGGTAAACCTATGGGGATATTTGTGACTAATAGTGATATTAATAAACCAGGAGCAATTGCTCTATAATCAAAATATAGACCCCAACTTCCATCATCCTGCATGTTGCTTTCTCAAAAAATAAAATAAAATAAAAATAAAAGTGGAAGAAGTGTTTCTGCATCCAACAGTTGTAGACATTAAAACTACCTAATAAATGTCAACAGCATTCTTTAGTGTCACTTTGACCCCAGCACATTATGTTTGTGGTTTGGGGGCATTCCCTGTCATTCCTTTTGGGGTTGAATTGACCCTCCAAAGCTATACAAATAAAAACATTTACTTTTTATTAGAGTTAGAACTACCCACCCGCATGAGCAGCCACATGGGAACCTATATGTCACAGCTGGAAAATACCTAAAGAACAGAATTGTAGAACACTAACTCACACATTTCTTGCTTTCCCAGCATCTTCAAAGGATATCTGATGCCACCGACTGATGGAGGAGAAAGTCCAACACTATTTTATTTTATGTATTAATAACACTTACAAAACATTATCTTCTAAAGATATCTGAACAACATTATAAAATGTTGCTCTAGCTGGTCTGTCTTAGATCACTGTGCAACTGGTTACACAATCACTTGTTTAACTGCTTTGTATAGTGCCTTTGTACTGACCCCAAAGATGTGCAGTTGTCAGAAGAAAGGACTGTGAAATAGTGCAGTGACATCACTGGATCCAGACTTTGAAGACTTTAAATTTAAAACAGTAAAACTATTAGAACAGTTTGAAAGGCAAAACTAAAATGATGCTGAAAATAGAAACAGATCACAGTTCTCAAAAGTGTGTATTATATCAGTTTCTGATGTTTACACAATATCACAAATGCCTGAATTAATATATATACACACACAAGTTGGGAGAACCACTATGATGTAATAGTTTGAGTGATGGACTATGACTGTGGACACCAGGATTCAATTCCCTGCTCATCTATGAAACACAGTGGGTGACCTTAGGAAAGTTACACGCTCTCAGCCTTGAGGAAAGGCAATGGCAAATCTTCTTTGCTAAGAAAACCCTATGATAGTTTCAACTTCAGTCACGATAAGTCAGAAACAAGTTGAAGGCACACAACATCAATAACACTCAGGTTGAGCCTCCCTTATCCAAAATGCTTTGGACCAGAAGTGCTGTGAATTTTGGACTCTTTCAGATTTTGGAATATTTGCATATGCGTAATGAAATATCTTGGAAATGGGACCCAATTCTAAACATGAAATTCTTTTATGTTTCATATACACTTTATAAACACCCTGAAGCTAATGTTATGCATTGTACATTTAACCATTGTGTGCATGAAACAAGTTTTGTGCACAATGAACCAGCAGAAAAATGTTCCAATGTCTTAGCCACCATGTGGACAATTTGTGATTTTAGAGTACTTCAGATTTCAGAATACTGGATAAGGGATACTCAACCCATATAAAAATACATATGATATCAGAGAAGGCATATGACATTGTTTCACCAGAATAGCAGTTCCTCTCATTCCATGTGGCCTTGTTCCAGTGGTGAATCTATTCCAGGTCCGGGGTAGCTTTAAAGGAGATGTCCAAGGTTGTTGTTGTCTGCTGCCCCTGAGTTGACCTCAACTCCTTACAACCTGTGGCTGAAATATCTCCAAGACTCTCTCTGCTTCATCACACTAGTGGGCAAACGGGATTTAAACGCGAGTTAAACTAGAGAAAACCAGGAAATGCCTGAAATTTATCACACAACGGTTTCCTGGTTTTCTCTAGTTTAACTCTTTTTCCCGCTAGTGTGATAAAGTAGTCTGTTTTCTACTGCTCTACTTAAGTTTTGAAGGATCATGCCCTTGACCTTCCTAATTTAATATAGCCATCTGATGTGAGGTCTTCCTCTCTTTCTTTCTCAGCATTATTGCCTTTTCCAACTGTTTGGCCTTCTCATGATGTGGCCAAAGTACAACAGTCTCAGTTTGATCATCTTGGTTTCTAGAGGTATTCCCAGCTCGATCTGTTCAAGGGCCCATTTATTTGTCTTTTTGGCTTTCCACAGCATCCTCGAGACTCTTCTCTAGCACAATATCTCAAATGAGTTGATTTTTTTCCCCATCTGTGTTCTTTCCTGTCCAGTGCTCACATCCATAAACAGTGATGTGGAATATCATGGCTTGGATGATTCTAACTTTAGTGCTTAGTTGTATTTCTTTACTTTTTAGGATCTTCTTTAGCTCTTTAATGGCTGCCCTTCCCATTCCTAGCCTTCTTCTTATCTCTTGACTGCAGTCTCCATTCTGAGCAATGTTAGAGCCAAGAAATTGGATGAGAAATCTTTTAACTATTTCAGTTTCCTCATTGTCTAATGTGAATTTATGTAGGTCCTCCGTGGTCATTATTTTTGTTTTCTTTATGTTCAGCAGCATGCCTGTCTTTGCATTTTCTTCCTTGACCTTTCTTAGTACTTGTTCCAAGTCTGTGATGTTTTCTGCTAGTAGTATTGTGTCACCTGCATACCTTAGGTTGTTGATGTTCCTTCCTCAAATTTTACTCCTCCTTTTTCTAAGTCTAGCCCTGCTATGATGTTTTCTTCATACATGTTGAACAAGTATGGTGATAACATGTAGCCTTGCCTGACTCCTTTGCCAATTGGGAACCAATTCTGGATTTAAAAAGAGGAGTCCTTTGTTGATATGCAAATGAACTTTAAATTTCCTGGACTTCGTCCAATTGCTGGATGGCCAGAGAAGGAGGGTCCAGCTTGCTCAATATACCCCTCTCACACACCATATTAACTAAGGACAGAAACAACAAAATGTAGGCATCTTACTAACATCTTGATTTTTTCTCCTGTTTAGTATGTAACATTTTGCCAGTGGAGCTTAGAAAGCTTGCAACAAATATATTGTGCATTTTGGTTGGCCAACAAAGGTATCACCGTTTGGTGGGGTTTTGTTTGAATTTACTAAATGGCCAACAGCTACCTCTACATAGGTTTTTTTTTTTTTTAAAAAAAAGCAAACAAAATGATGCTGGAATTGAATGGAATAATGACAACTTGAAATCTAGCAAACTGTCTGAAAAAGAACATATTCTCCCAATGCTTACCACAGTCTGCCTGAACTGCAGCCAATACCTGGATTAGAAAAACCAAATCCCCATTTCCTTGTAGAGGTTCAAGTTTCCTACTCATGAGTGTTAGGCTTTACCTGTGACAAAGAACCTGAAATAAGCTTGGGAGAGGGTGGCAAAGCAAAAAATGTGTCTTTTAGAGTTTGACTATAAAAGCAGTTTGCAAGTCTGCATTTTAGATAAGCACAATTCAGTATTACATCAGTAGTTTACTACATGTTTGATACTACACTTCCAGCCAAACTGTTAGCTATGAAACCCTGAGGAGGGCAGTTTTGGCTGAAACATATGCTGTGCTGATTAACAAAATGGCTTGTCAAAGGAAGAGAATGTATGAAAGCATTTTAATAAAAGCACTTTGCATATTGCAAGCTTTTAAATTAATCTGGGACAGAATGCAGCAGATACTAATGATGCAGAATAGTTCATTACTTTCTAGCTTGTTTGGAGAAAACAGATTGTTGAAAGGTAGCCAATGGTCTTTTATAGCACCCTCTTGTAGATTTTTAAAGGACAACACTGGAAGAATGAGCACAATAGAAATGTATTGTTTATGCCTTGTATTTCCCTTAAAATTTGATCCTGTTTAGAAAATTACTCTCATGGTCTTTTCCCCCGCATCTGCCTGGAGTCACATGGATTGCATTGCTCAGGGCAGATTCTTGCTTTTGTACTTTTTGTGAATTACATTTTATACTTTTCATGAATTATACAGAAACTGGTTCAAATAATTAATCCTAGTCCATTGAACTATAGCCTGCTGAGATAAGCATCCTGAAGAAAGAGGTACTTTGGTTTGTTTTATTTATTAAAAAAGAATATGGCTTAACTTGGAAAACTCCTTTACACTGAAATCCTGAACATTATAGTGTGTGTGTTGTGGGTGGGTATTTTAAAGTCAATTAAACATCCCAAGAATTTTTTTTTTATTAAAGATCATGTTATGACACTGAACATAATTTCATATTGCTTTTTTATTGGTTAGGAGCACTCAGTCTAAGTTTTCAATTCAGCTCTAGGTTCACTGGCACTGAAACAAAGAAATCCAGACTAAGTTGAAAAACAGATTATTAAAAACCAACAGCAACATGACAGCTTTAAGTGTTTTATATACTTTCATTGTTACAAATGCCAGAGTCCAGGTTTATAATAGAACTTCAGGTGGTTACAGCAGATGAAAATTCAAAACACCTCTAAACACTGGGAAAGAGGAAAGCACATCAAGTATTCTAGAAAATCTACAACTCCAAGTTTTTCTAGAAGTGTGGTTTATGATCTCTAAATGGAGCCCCTGATAGACGTTAACAACTATGTACAATATAAGGCCTTAAATTTCTGTGTATGAGAAGACACAATTATGAGGCCTTATGCACTGGCCAAATAAAGCAGCTTCAAACTGATTTGAAACCTATTTTGTTTATTTATTTAACTTATTTATTTATTTATTTAGATGATGCACACGGCAAAACCAAGAGGAACGTGAAATGAAGCTGCACTCCAGGGCTAAAAACCAGAGCAAAAATAAGCTATGATACTCTGACTCAAGGCAGAAAATGTGCAGCCTGGCACCAGTGTGGGAATGCAGCAAAGAAAAACGTGACTGCCAATAATGCAAAGGATGTGATTACAACATACACAAACCAACATACATTATGCATAGGATGTAATTGCAACATACACAAACCAGACAGTCCAACAGGGGGCATGGGGTTAAACGGGGGTGGGGGGGTGGGGTGAAAGGTACATATATGGGGGGCTTCCATGATTTTGCTTTGCCAATTTGTCATTGGGCACACATGCACAGATGCGATTGTGTGGCCAGTCATACAAGTGGGCATCCAATGGAATGGCATGTGGGCAGGAAGACGCAGGAAACTGGAGGTCGCAGGCAATGTGTTTGTGTGATGGTGCACATGCATGGTGGGAAGGGAACAAAAGAAAAACCACTAGCACCTGCTGTGTTGTGAGGATAGCCCGTGGGTGTTTAGGCCAGTTTGGGAGTGGGCAGTGCAGACAGTGGGGTTTCGAGCCACTTTCAGAAAACCCAGGATGGAGCCATTTTTTCCCTACCTATCTGCTCCAGCCCTATGTTGTACAGTTGGCTTAAAATAGGCTTTTGACAATATTTGCAAACAGTGCAAGTTCCAGCTTTTGGGAGCCCCTTGTTAAGTGTGTCTCCATGGTCCCATCTCTAAATGGGTGTTCGTCTTTGCTGTTGCCATGCCCCATTCTCTTGTCCCTCCCTCCTGGCCCAGCTGTATCTCATCCCAGAAAAGAGAAGGATGAAATTATTTCTTGTTGCTCCTTCACTAAGGGCACATGAACAAAAAGACACAGTAAAGACAAAGGGGGAACAGAAACAAGAGGCTCCAGGCATTGGCAGTGGACATTTTGCAGATATATGTCACTTGGCAGGTTCATTCCTTTGCCAGTCCCTAAATCCAATCCTGTTTGTAAATATTTGAAGAATGTGGAAGAATTAGTTTTTTTGAGCTACAGCTCTGAGACTCCCTCAGCACAAAGTTGCAGTATAAAAAAGCTGCATCCCAAGCTTTGGATATCCATAAAAATATCCGTAATTACATATTAGTCAAAGGAATAAATGTCCTCATAATGTTGAGGATTTTTTCTCTTTGAATTTAAACAGATTCAAGAATGTAGCTAATACACAATAGAATCATCAAGACTTTGGCACATTTGAAAGCTCATAATGTACCCCAGAAAAGATCGCAAATTACTAGAAGAGCAGCTTATGTTAGTTCAATCTGCATAAAGATGTAAATCAATGTATTTTAGCCTCTTTTTCCTTTAACTCTACATTCCACTGTATATAGAACTGTGAAAATTGTCGGCAACAATGATTTCTAAAAACCAACGCAAGATTATACAAAGAAATATCCTAAAACACTTACTCTTTAAGAAAGTAAAAAAATAGGTTTATCGAAACCTAATACTATTTTGATGTTAAACAGCTACAGTAGGAAACAAAAAGCCAAGCGAAGTGAAGAGATGTGCACATAAGTATGTTGATAACCTAATACTGTACGCTTAGAAGACAGAAAAGGAGCATATATGACCCATGTTAAGCAATAAGTACATCTATCATTTTTATTCAGAACCAGCTTTATGTGCGTATAAATGCACATAAATCATTAAACAGCATTAAAGGTACTGTAACATACCTTTCCTTAGTTCAAGAACACAGTTGGAGGTAAAAGCTTTGATTCTAACCAGAGTAACTTTCAAGTAGCTTCTCCTTGAGTTTATTTTAACTGAACAATAGCAGTTTACACTGGAAACAGATGATCACAAATGGTAGCACTGCACTGCATTCAGAATGGTTTGTAAAGACTCAGTCATAAGTACAAACACAACAATCTATGAGTTTGAACAGTTCTGCCCTAGACCCGTTCAAAGTTGTAGTTATTTGTATTCTGTCACGTTTACAATCTACAGTGCCGATGTCTCAGCAATCTTCTCTTCACCTGAGAGACTACTAGAGCAATTGCTAGTCTTATCAAAATTTAGGTTTCATTCCCCTCACAATTATTTGGCTCATGTTGCCATCACAAAATCTAGACTGTTCTTTGGGCAAAATTGGGGGTATTTCTACATATTCAGCCTTGTTTCAGGATTATGGATGTTACACTGGATCAACATATAATTCTGGTGTGCTCAGCGCAAGTACAACCATGTGGCATAGTTAAGTCTGGATGCCTGTAGGAATAATGAATGGATTGAAAAGCAGGGAATCATGGATTTGATCCACTTGCCAAAACATAAAATAGCGCTACTTTAAAAACAAAATTTGCTAAAATAAAATTTGCTCTATTTTAGTAAGGATCAGGCTCTCAAATATTTAAACTATTTCAGCTACATAATTATACAATAACTACTGGTCACAGACATAGAGTGGAGGTAAGCAATCTAGTTGGGACCATTATGCCAAAGAGAGGAATTTCCCTTTCTTAGATTCATCTCCCCTAAAACTCTAACCTTAACTCTTCCTGAGCATAAGTGACTTGCTAAACTCAAATACAATGTGAACCCAAAAAGTTTATCCTAATTAATTAATTAATCTTCCCCCTTTCCCTCACAGACTGGGTTGCAAAATGCTAAAACAAGGAAAAACAACAAATCTAATAACAAACCAAGATAAAACAAATTATGTTAAATCGCAATTAAATTTGTAAAGGTGCAAAATCATTTTAAAAACTTATCAATAAAGTTAAAAATATGCTACCTCCTAAATGACTCCCTGGAACCAATAAAATATTAAATGACTCTCTGTACCACATAATTCAAAAGCAACCAGAATCTGAATCAAGTGAAAAAACATGCAATTGCAGTAGGATATACAAATATCAGGATATCCACAATATAACTTTTATTTTATATAATAAACAATTATTGTTGCAGCTGCCATTTTATGAGTTGTGGCTGTTCATGATCAACTTAGAAATCTATTAAGGATGATATACCTATATCTATACATATACCTGTGTGTGTGTGCTGCACGTTGGTGTGAATTATTAATTACTTTGTGATCTGTATGCTGTTTTTTAATTGATTTAATTTTTAATTGATTGTTTGGTTCATTTTTTTTACACAACAGAAAGCTGTTTGTTAAAACCATTTAAAATGTATGACGTGCACTCCATGTTTACATGATAGAATTAACTGTGAAGCTGAGATCTTTTTGTTGGACACAGAGTTAAACACAAACAAACAGCTTCATTTTATATATCGCTTCATACCGCCTAAGCAGTGTCTAAGTGGTTTACAACTGTAAGCTTAAACTGTAAATTAAAGCTTGGCATAAAAGCAAACCTGATACAAATAGCACTTTGTGTGCCAAGGGGCTTCATTTGCTGTTGTGAAATGCCCTTTCCAGAAGGAATATAAAATTATCTTGGATTCTCCTATACAGGTTGAGTCTCCCTTATCCAGAATTCCAAAATCCAAAATATTCCAAAATTCAAAATTGTCTATACGGGTGGCTGAGATAGTGACACCTTTGCTTTCTGATGGTTCAGTGTACACAAACCTTGTTTCATGAACAAAATAATAAATAATATTGTATATAAAATTATATTCAGGATATGTATGTAAGGTATAATATGCCCCATAAATCTTATAAATTCATAAATTAATTTCATGTTTAGATTGAGTCCCATCTCCAAGATTTCTCATTATGTATATGCAAATATTACAAAATGTAAAAAACTCTGAAATCCAAAACACTTCTGGTCGCAAGCATTTTGAATAAGAGAGACTCGACCTGTCTTGGAAGCCTGTTGATATCTGAAAAATAGCCAAGCTTTCTCCGGTGTCATGCTCTATTTGAAGGCACCTATTTCTATGGTTGTGAAAATAGATATCCCAAGTATCATCTAGTTTCTTTTTTTCCCACAAACATATTTTGTACTTTGCTTCCTTGGATACTATAATTTAAAATTTATAGAAAAAACTGATACAGAAAAATACAAGCTATGGAAACACTGTAATGATAAAAACAGAATTTGAAGTACATTCTTCAAGCTTACCGTTCCCGTTGTGCCCAAGGAAAGATGATTCATCTGTTGTGTCAAGGGGCCCATCATACTTGCTGGCTGCATGGACATTGTGTGATCCATTGTTGGCGTTAACACAGCACCCTATAAATACATATAACTTGCATCACAAGGTTTATTTGAATTATATTTTTTAATAAAAGGAACACGCTAAGGCAAAGTTGGTTTGGAAATTACACAAATCTTGGAAAGGTTCCTTTATTGGATCCCCACTTCCAGAGATAACCAGCCAGTAAGGCCAGTGTATATATGTGTGTGGAGAGATAAAGTCTGGAATTCTGGATACTTTAGCTAGAGGATTCTGGAATCTGTAGTTCAAATCCCCACCAAAATCTGAAAAAAGGTTTTATTTGCATAACTTGCCAGTGTCAGGATAACAGCAAAGTGAATCAACTACTTCAGCCGACACATTTGAAACTACACTAAAGGGAAGTAAATGGACACCTCAGTCAGTGTAGTATATTGGTTTGAGTGTAGGGCTAGTACTCCAGGAGACCAGCCTTCAAATCCCTGTTCAACTGTCACACCATCTCAACCTCAGAGGAAAGTAATGGCAACCCCCCACTGAACAATTCTTGCCAATAATAATAATAATAATAATAATAATAAAAACTTTTATTTATACTCCACTTTTTTATTTTATAAAATTGCAACAGTTCCCAGCAATAACAGTGGCAGAGTCATTGTCCTATGTGCCTATGTGGGGGGATATTTTTGGCCGAATGATTTATTCCAGGAAGGCCTACCAAAAGAGATCTGTCTTGATGACTTTTTAAAAAAAGCCATCCAGGTTGGTAATTTGATGGATCTCGTCTGGCAAGCCACTCCATAAAGTGAGAGTGATTGTAGAAAAAGTCCTCTGGGTGGTCACAACCAATCTGGTCTTCACTGGTTGCAATAGGTTCCTCTCAGAGGCTCTGAGTGCACAGGGCAGATTATATGGAAGCAGGTGATCCCTTAGATAAGTTGGGCCCAAGTCATGTAGGGCTTTAAAGGTGGAATGCTTTTTATGCTTGAGATTGATGACACTGCAATTTCTCCAAGAAAATCCTGTGGTAGGTTTGCCTTTGGGTCACCCTGAAGGGACACAACAACAACACACACACACAAAAAAAAATAGACTGTAATAATATTAATTTTCTAATTATTAATTAGTAACTAGTTCCTAATGATTAACTAGCAACTTATTATTTATAATATTTTCCAAATAATATTAAGAATATCATTTTCTAATATATGAAGTTGCGGAACTTGTTTGGCAAAAGATGTCTAATAAAATATCTCTGACCAACGTCTAAACTTATCTTCAGAGTCAGCTGTAGATATTGTCATAAATAAACTGAGAAGGCAAATTGCCTTTATAGAGTGCAAAGTGGAACACTTTTTATGCTTGAGATTGATGACACTGCAGTTTTTCCAAGATTTTAACATGCCATTTCCTAATGCATATCACATTTGACTGCCTACTCCAAACAAACAAATGCATGTAGACAGATGAACAAAGCAAAAAATGCTTCTTTTTTTAAACCTCTAAAATATCCAAAAAAATTAAATCCACACTGTGTGGTATTTGAGAAAACAGCCATCATATAGATTTTGCAATATTTTATGAATAATATATACTTTCAAACTACAAAATAAAATATAAAATTATGAATAGAATAAAATAAAATAAGATACCATATAATCTGGTAAAAAGGGGAATGGATTCTCATTAAAGCAAAAATATATCCAAATGTATATTCCACACAGTATAGAACACATTTTCCAATGCCAACCTATCAGCTCCAAACACAATGGATCAATTCCGACCTGCCATCTAATACACCCATTTGTTATAGCAGGATTTCCTCTCTGTCCTATCTGAAATGGGAGTATGCATTTAGCATGTAACTCAGCACTGAATTCTCATGCCATTAGGAAGTTCTTCCACTGTCATCATGTTAGACAAACACACCCTTGCATTTCTTGCTAGTCTTATACTTAAAGACACAATTAGACTAAGATGTTTTCTGTTGCTCCAGAGACTAAAATGCGGAACAATGGATGCAAACTGCAGGAAAAGAGATTCCACCTAGACATTAGGAGAAACTTCCAGACAGTAAGGGCCGTTTGGCAGTGGAACACACTCCCTCGGAGTGTAGTGGAGTCTCCTTCCTTGGAGGTCTTTAAGCAGAGGCTGGATGGCCATCTGTCGGGGATACTTTGATGGAGAGTTCCTGCATGGCAGGGGGTTGGACTGGATGTCCCTTGGGGTCTCTTCCAACTCTATGAGTCTATGATTCTAGCCCCAGAAGGTGGCCAACAGAGAAAGCACCATGATTCTGCATAGCTGCAGGTTGCAAAAATTGCATTTCGCCCTAATTTTTTAAAATGATTCTGAAAAGCTGCAATCAAACAAATCTTGATGTAGAATTTTGATGCAGAATCAGTGACACTTCTTGAAGCTATAACCAATTTATTTGGTTTTACTAGAGATATAAACAATAATTACACATTTTCTTATCTACAGCAAGACAGGGTGTTTCAATGTGTCACCAAAAGTGAAATGCTGCTAAGATTTTTCAGTGAGAGTAAAGCACCCTCCCAAAAAAAAACCAGTGCTTTTCACAAACAAAAAAGTTCACAATCCTTCTCGTGTGAAAAACTGTTGGAAAAAAGGTAAAAACTCTCAGAAACCTACCCAGAAGCGAGAAAAGTTTTGAAAGGTTTTTGTTCTTATATACAACAATGAAAGAACCAAAGATTTATACCTCCAGTTTTATATATACACACTTCTCAAAAAGAATGTTTTTTCTTTGTATTTGTCATTTTTGAAATAAAAAGTACTTTGCAAAAACTGTACAGAATCTTGTCTTGTGCAAAAAAAAAACTTTTCAGATTTTTCATTCATTTCATACATGAAAGTATGAAATAAACAAAGATTTATGCATGCCTTTATGCACACATATACTTTTTGGAATGAGACTCCCCCCTTTGCCTCTAATAGTCATTTCTTCTCTTTAAAAAATGTCAGTGATAGAATCTTCATCTTTGCCTTGGTTTCACACAGCACTGTATGTGGTTTATCAATTAAAAGTCTCTGCTGTTCCGAGAAATATCTGGCTGCAAATGATGGCAGCAACACTTAATTCCAGAGGTTCTCATTGATAGCAAGATGTCTCACTTTTCTGATATTTCTGTTGCAAAAGGAATAGTTGGAAACCTGGCTTGATTAGAGATGTGGCAGATGGACAGCTACAACAGAGCATAAATTCTGGAGACAGCTCATCAAGGGAAGCCAGCAGTAGCAGCAGCAAGGAAGGCTGTGTGATTGAATACTTTGAAACTAAACAATGGATGTGGTGGTATGTCTGAAATAACAAGTGCTTCACCACCATTATATACAGCCTCAATTTTTTTACAACTAATGATAAAATTCTTTTAATTATTTCAACTGTGAAGATACCAAATTACTTTGCATATGGGCACTGTACATCTGAAGGACTTGCCAAAGGGAAAAACCAGGAAATAAGAAGGTGAGAAAATGTTTTGCCTTCTAACAGCCCTGCATAGAAGCTATTTGGCCCTGATGCACCAAGTAATCACAGGATAAATAGTATATTCTTCCCTTTGCCACCATGGAACTTTTTAGGAGAGGCTGCTGGAACAGCCACAAGAACAGCAGGAATATGTAAGATACAATGCATAGAAATATCATATCGTACTTTGTTTATTACCACAGTATTTAAAATCCACCATTACTTTTAAGAAATCATACCATGGAAGAAGCAATGTCTGAATGTGACCATTTTCCTTTTCTTTTCTTATCATCTTTTCCTTCTGAATTGTCATATTACTGTATATTATAAGCATTTGGGCATAGACTGTGTTTTACACAGCACCTAATAAAGTTTAAGGAGAAGACATAGGATGATTGTTTAAATGACACAAGCAGCCAAAGCTACACTCACTCTCTATCCAAGCAAGGGGCCTATCCCTTCTCTGACAACCCATCCAATCCTATAGTAGTTAGTTTAAAGCAAATCAGCCCTAATATATGTCTAAATGCAACAAAAAACCACAGTTTTAAAGAAATGGAAGCATAAGATATCAGCCACAGTGGAAGAGGAGATAGGAATAAATTGTGTGCCCAAAGATTGCTATGACTTCTTCTTCATTGTTATGCATCACATGAAACTTATAGATAAGTATGATGTGAAAAGGTAGATGATGTATTTTAAGTATCACCTTAAGCATGACATAGAATGTATGTCATTCATTTACAACAAAATCAAACAGCCACAAATCACCATTTATTCCAATTTTGCCTGCAGTCCTATGCATGCATTTTGGAGTAAGTTTAATTGAATTCCATGGAACTTACTTTTGAGTAGACAGACACAAGATTGCACTGACAATTCTCCCAATTCTATAATCTACAGTGTCAAATATGGTATAACTCAGGAGTGGGAATTGTGAGGTCTATGGGTCACAAGTATCCTACAAGATATATTTTGTGGCCCCTGAACTTCTGGAGACCTCTCAGTCATACTTAAACCAATGAGAGCTCAGACAGCACAGGTTAACATAACTGAGACCTATCACCGACATCGTGAAGGAAACTTCTTTGCTTGTTTCTGTTTGTTGCTTCTCTGTTTACTTTCCCCTCCTCCTTTTTCTGTTTTTCTGAAAATATCTCAGTGGTTCTCAAACTGTGAGGTGGGAGCCCCAAGGTATCAAGGAGAGTTGCTAAAGGGGGGGGGGGGCGTGAAACTTGGAGACCCTTATCTCTCCTCCTCTTTCTCTGCTTCCCAAACTTTTTTTCTCCTGGAAGGGAAGGGAAAGGTAAGGAGGGTTCTTGGAGTCTCTGCCTGAGGGAAGAGGAGAAGAAAGAGAGCTATTTCCTTATAAAATGTTAAAACATGAATATACATGGATGTGTGAATGAAAATACACAAACTAAAAAAACAAAATATTTTTATCCCTATACTACTTTGGGGGGGGGGGATCCACATAAAATCAGAAACTACTTCCTCATAAAATCCGCACATGACTGGGGGAAGAAGGAATTGAAAGAATGTTCCCGGTAATGGCAGAAATACTGTTTTGATGTACTCCACTATTAATAGTCTGTAGAATCTCCATATCTATTAAACAAGTAAACATTTATGACTAATTAAGGAAATATTAGCTGTTAGGATGGCATGATGTCTCAAATGTATTTCTCAAAACATACTTGGCAAGTTTCATTCCCGTCACAGATTTAGCTGTAAAAACTTCAGAATATCATGGTGAGATTGTCATCACATCAATAGTTTTCTACCATTTGTCTGAAACAGTTTGCCATCACATCAATGGTTTTATAGCATTTGTATGAAAGAGTGATTATATGGGTTCCCTAAGGATATACTGGGCCAGTTGCAAAAACAAAAAGAAGCACATTTTCACCTCCTTATCTTGATGCTAGAGTTTACTCAAGTTTGCAAAATACAGGAAGAAATGTTTCAACATTCTTCTAGTTTCACTGAAGACCTTGTATATCCAAGAAAGAGAGGTTGTGCATGTTATACTAACAAAGTAATAGCCTATTAAAGTGAGCCCCAACATTCAGGAGAATGATGAACTCCTGATAAGCAACTTTTTGAGATAGGTTTTCCCTTCTGAAGGTGAAGGTTTAACTTTTTCATATGTGTTTTCTGACAGGTCAGAGCTATTCAGTCCACAAATGTATGGAGACACAGAGAGACTGAATGAAAAGAAATTAATAGCTTAAAAACTAAACCAAGACCTGATCTTTTCAGTTAGTATTTTTGTAAGGTCTTAGCCTTTTTCAAGCCTTACAAAACAAAAAAAGGGGTCTCTTTTCCTGAAAAAGGAAGCCTTTGCTTTATTTTTCAGGAGGTCAAGCCTTATTATGAGACATACTTAAAACCCTCTATTGCTTGGGTCCAGGCTATTTAAAGGACTATATCTTCCTTTGAGCATATTAGAATTCAGTGATCTTCTGGTGAGGCCCTTCTCCATGTCCCACCACTTTTTTTAGCTTATTTGGGGGAACAAGGGAAAGATCCTTCACCGTGGCTGATCTCAGATGTTGGTACTCCAGCCCTAGTAAGGCCAGGACAGCTCTGTCCTTGTTCGCCTTCTGCCAGCCAGTTAAAACATGCCGGTACCATCAGGCATTTGGAAACTGAATGGAATGAGGTACTTTGCTGTTTTATAGTTTGTAGAGTCTTTTAGTTGCAGCATGTGCTTTATAGACAATATTGACACTTCCCATCAAAGGAGCACCTACAGAATAGATGAGGCCGGTACATCTCTCAGGGTCTCTCAGGACAGACTAAGCTCTTGCCTTTCCCCACTCTGTTCAGAGAAAGGGATGGTTCCTTTTTTTTTGATAAGAGTTAATGTACCTTAACTCTCGCCTTTTCATCCTTTTTTGAAGTTTGCATTTTTCTAGCCCCAACAGTGCCTGGCCACTCCCCCACACATTGCACAGCCATCATTTTCCATATTACCCTCCCTAACCATTCAGCATTTAGGTTGAGCATAAAGAGTTATGTCTGCCAGGATTTTGTAAGTTCTTTGGCATTGTTTTTCTTTGTTCATCCTTGACATCCTTTGTTACACACCCCTATGTTTTACCCTCAACTTACCAATGGATCAAATCAAAATCCTTAATTTTGGCCCCAAAATCTTCCCTCATCTTATATATGAGATTGAGTTATAGCTGCATATATATGGTAAATCCTGAAGGTATTTTAAAGCCGCATATAAGACCATATGTGTATGTATACTTCTGTGGGGAGGGGGAAAACACCTGCTGCCTGAGGAATTCTGAGAGGTATAAATGAAAACAACAGCAACAACTCTTCTAATGAAAATGAAAAAACAAAACAAAACAAAACAACTCTTCTAATCTTTGCAAGGGGTTGTGCACTTCTTACGATGTGGCTTTCGTAAGAAGTATCATAAAACATGCAATCAACATTAGCAGTACATGAATTTGAATATGAAGTTCCATAATAATGGGGAAAACATAGGGAATGGCATTTTATATTAATTCTAATTTTATACAGAATTCTAATCACATGCCTCCTTATTGTGCCCTTTCAAACAGGGAGCACATGCTTGGCATGCAACATGGTACACAAGCATGCCAACCTCCTTACAAGCAGAACAAATTAATGTGTCAGAAAGAATGAAATATTGGCAGTTTCTGGGGCAAGCATGTACTGAAGGGCCTCAACCTACCTTGATGCAATAAGAGCCCTCAATTCTCATTCCTGCTAATTGCTTTAATAATTGTATTGTGGCATGCCTTTTAAAATGAAAATTTGTGATACATTTACAGTTACTGTTCTCAGAAAAGAAAACACAAAGTTGCATTCTTCAACCTGAAAATACTTTATAAAAATGATTTGTTATCCCCAAATTCAATGACATTAATATATCAAGTTGGCAATTATATTAATGGATCAAGCAACCATTATAGGTTCATATTATTTTCATAGAATCATAGAATCATAGAGTTGGAAGAGACCACAAGTGCCATCTAGTCCAACCCCCTGCCAGGCAGGACCTCCAAATCAAAGCATCCCTGACAGATGACCATCCAGCCTCTGTTTAAAGACCTCCAAGGAAGGAGACTCCACTACGCTCCGAGGGAGTGTGTTCCACTGTCGAACAGCCCTTACTGTCAGGAAGTTCCTCCTAATGTTGAGGTGGAATCTCTTTTCCTGCAATTTATATCCATTATTCCGCGTCCTAGTCTCTGCAGCAGCAGAAAACAAGCTTGCTCCCTCCTCAATATGACATCCCTTCAAATATTTAAACAGGACTATCATATCACCTCTTAACCTTCTCTTCTCCAGGCTGAACATCCCCAGTTCCCTAAGGCGTTCCTCATAGGGCATGGTTTCCAGTCCCTTCACCATCTTAGTTGCCCTCCTTTGGACCTGCTCCAGTTTCTCCACATCCTTTTTGAATTGTGGTGCCCAGAACTGGACACAGTATTCCAGGTGGGGCCTGACCAAACCTGGAATACTGTGTCCAGTTCTGGGCACCACAATTCAAAAAGGATGTGGAGAAACTGGAGCAGGTCCAAAGGAGGGGGGGGGATTGGTGGCAAGCTGGCCAATTTTTAGAAATTTCAATTGATTTTTAACAATCTAAAAAACCACATTATCCCACTTTATTAACAATTAATTCAACCTGGTGATTTCATCATTTCTTATAAAACCCACCGCCACTCCCTACTCAGCATTAATGAATTAATTCTGATGTCAGTGTGTTAGTTTTAAAGTTGAAGTTTCCAAAATCTGTTTTGGGACTGATACACTATATCTTAACCTTTTCCCCTTTACTTGAATACCACTGTGCTGTAGTGTATTTAGAATGTTGTACTTATCTGTGGGAAACTATGATTGAAATCCCCATTCAGTTCCAAAGCTTACTTGGCAAAGCAGTCGCTCTTGGAGTGATTTTCCTTACTCTGAAAAAAAGCCTGATCAGAACCCCTCTTTTTAAACACAGCTTTTTGTGGTGCTTTAACAAATCCTTGACACAAAAAAGTAAATAGATTTGTCTGTTGTCTTACAGGAAGAAATAAAATAATGGCTTTTTGTATATTTCTTTGTTCCAGTTCATGAAAACCTGTGTTATATCTATTTAAGTTGAATAAACCGTGTTCTTTAAAACAGAAAAATTCAGGGCTCTTACACTTCAGCAATTATATGCTATTACTCTATTTTAACTGCCATGATACATCCTGTGGAATCCTGGGACATAGTAATAGCAATAACAAGTACATTTCTATACTACTTATCAGTGCACTTAAACACTCCCTAAGCAGTTTATAAAGTGAGAATTAATGCAGTTTAGGGAGCATGCAGTTTAGGGAAGGATATCTGAAATTCACAGAGAGCCCTAGTGTCTCTTCAAGCTGAAAATCCTGTGATTCTACAGGATACAGCTATGACAGTTAAAATGGAATCATAGTGCTTTAACTGTGCAATGTGAAATTGCCTTCAAACTAGTATTCTGAGCAACTTTGAAACAGCTTTGACATGCTGAACATATTTTTTATACAGTACTACCGGTAATATAGGATAGAAATATTGCTATTGGCTAGACTTAGTGGATCACTTATGCTGTGATTCCCAGTTGACAGGTCTTTGTAGTAATTATATCACCATGTTTGAAACACAAAATGTAGTGAATCTTGATTATAGTTTAGGGAAATAACCAGATCATAAGTTGTAGGTTGAAGCTGACTTTTTCCATAAGGTATAGTTAAGGCAGACCGTAGTTTGTCTGTATTCAGACACAATGGGGCTTTCCAGAGTGCCAGGAGTGGGCGACATGAAGTTACCTTTTCCCAAATGCTTAGCAGCTACACTGCAGTCCCAGTGGTGTATTTAAAAGGTATAGGGCAGCTACACTGAGAGGGTGTGGGGACGACTTATCTGAAGTCTTTTCTGTTGCTCAGCAACTACATTGGAAGCTGTCACGATGCTAGAAACACAGGCGGAACAGCTGCATGGGTGGCAATGAATGGAGCTTTTGGCCGCATTGAACCTTTAATTTTTTGTTGTTGTTGTTGTTACTGGCTGCGAACTACGCAGTTGCACTGGTACATCATACAGGCAATTGTATTGCCAGCTGCAAACTGTGCAGTTGCGCAGGTACATCACACATGAACTGTGCAGCTATGAAGATCTGTCAAATTACCATTGTGGTTTCTTATAGTGCTTCTATTCCACTTTGACTACTTTGGCTGCCTTCTGTTGCATTTTGGGATTTGCAGTTCAGTGAGGGGCAGTTAGTATTCACAGCCAGAGAGCTCTTAGGCCTCACCGAACTACAACCTTCAGAATGCAACAGGAGGCAGCCAGAGCAGTAAAAGAGGAATAGCAGCACTGTAAGACGGTAGTGCGGAAATGTGGTTTGTGTCTCTCTTCTTTCTCTCTTGCCCAGATGGAGAGAGATGACAAAACGTATGGCATAGACAGTGCAGTAATCTAGAAAGAGATAAGTTAATTGTGGTAATGCCTTTATTTCTATTTTACATAATGTTCAGTATTTGGTCAAAAATCTTTAGCTATTTCATTGTTATAAACAATGTGTTGAAAATAGGATGGTAAGTATATTTTAATTCAAATGGAGATAATTATGTGCAGGCAAATCCAGTTTCTTATGTATTTTTGCTTAGTCTCTACCCCCCCCCCCCCCCCATGTATCACTTGTTGAAAATGTTTTGTAACTTTACTGCCAGGGGTTGTGTAGTCTCTTCCATAATTATGCACATAATAAATACACCATGAATGAATATTCACCTTATTACTGGATAAATCTATTCAGTTACACAATTAAGCCCCATAGCTACTAAAACATTTGTCAAAGTACTGCAACACAGCACAATCAAAATTCTTAATGTATTCTGATATAAAACAACCAAACTAATTCTATAAAAGAAACACTGAAGGATATATTTTAAGAAATGTTTTGTCAGCTATAAAGCACCTGATTCCACTCCTCATCTGTTTAGCATTAACCATCAGATATAAAGTTGTAGGTTTTCTAGACTTTAAGTATTTCAAAAAACAATTGAGATAAATTTACAGGACTTTTTGTGCTGGAGAAATTGCCACATAAGCATGCAACTGGCTATTACCGTGTTTCCCCGAAAATAAGACAGGGTCTTATATTAATTTTTGCTCCCAAAGATGTGCTAGGTCTTATTTTCAGGGGATGTCTTATTTTCCATGAAGAAGAATTCATATTTATTGTTGAATGAAGAAAAAATGAACATTTATTATATACAAAAACTTTGCTAGGTCTTACTTCAGGGGAGGCCTTCTATTTAGCAGTTCAGCAAAACTTCTACTAGGTCTTATTTTCTGAGGATGTCTTATTTTCAGGTAAACAGGGTATGTACAGTAATTCTGCAAACAAAAATGATGCTTTATCCTCAAAACTAAACAATGAATTCAATGTACTAGGGACGGGCAATTCATAATTCCAAGGAGGTTCCCAGTCAGTGTTGTGGAACACTGTCTAACATCCTATGTTACATTAGTCCCCACCTTATGTACTTTTTACATATATCTCAGCTAGTACATGAGTGATTAAGTGTGTAGTAATACCTACGTTGCTACCCCAAGCCTCCTGCTCAGCATGATCCTTGTGAAAAATGAAATGCCAAATCTTGCTACATGTATCATAGTCTCTGTATTTTTACATTAAGCCTGTAACTTTGAGCATTTATTCAATCCACATTGTATCTGTTTTAAATTATCTTCATGTTTTATTACATGGGCCCAGAAAGGAATCAAAAATAGTCCCTTGCTATTTTTATAGATCCTAAAGAAGTGGGGAACTAGAGCTGAAGCAGTGTGGCTTATCATAGCCTTTTTATTCTTCATCATTATTAGCACACTGCAAATCAAACAAACATTTTAACACATGTTTAAAAAACTAATCCAAAAGATCATCTCAGGAAATGAATCAAACCAAAGACTACAGCCTCCTACTAAAATTGAACCTTATCAACGATATCTCCACAATATCTTGCATATGTCCATAGTGAAATTAATGCACCACACATCATAAGGTACAAATGTATACAATAAATCTGTGCCCACTATAACTGTGTACAGGAACAAGACAACAAAAAACAAACTCCAAAAAAGGCAATCCTTTTATTGGCTAAGCAAAATACAGAAAATACAGTCAGCCCTGGGTACCTGCAGACTTGCCATCTGCAGATTCAAGCATCCATGGAGGGCAAGCCCTCCTTGTCCCCAATGGTGGTGCATGAACATGCATGTGGGCACACCACCAATAGGGACAGCAGAAAGTTTGTTGTCCCCAGTGGCAGCACAACCATTTGCATGTGTCACCACTGGAGAAAAAAAGGGGCTGTCCCTTATGGCAACGTGGCCACATGCACATGCTGCCATTGAAGGACCATTGTCCCTAGTGGTGGGTGACCATGTGCACATGCTGCCATTGGGGACAATGGAATTTGCGCAGCCATGGATTTTGGTATCCATGGGGCGGGGCTCCAGACAGGATACCCTGCGGATACCAAGGGCCAACTGTATGTCATGTAAGCTTTCCAGACTTCACTGCCTTCTTCATCAAGTAAGATGTTAAAAATCATGAAAGACATTGTTCTTTTGTGAATTTTGAATTTTGTCATATTTGGTGCCTGGTTAACATGGCTAATCCTGAATATGTTTCCTGTATATAGGAAGTGATCCTAATTATCAATCATTCATAAAGAGGACTGTTGTAAAATCAGTCCAAGAAGCCACAAGATGGGGTGGGAACATTCAAATTATGGATCGCAACTGCCAAATAGAATGTCATTTCAGTCATAGAGTTGCAGTAATAACACACAATGCCATACGTTTCCTTATAGCTAAGTCCCAATGTATTAAATGAGGCATACGCTTAAGAAACAGCAGAAAGGACTGCTGCTCAAGTGAATTATGTTTGCATACCATCCTGTGTTGTCTTATAAATAATTGTGAGGCCTGAATTCTTCTCATCACTACGAAGTTTATTTGGATCAGGAATGGCATACATTGATGGGAGGTGAGTAGGATTATTCACTGTGAGAATAGTCCTGCTGACTGTGCTCATTAATCAGGACTACCAAAGTAAAGGGTGTTTGTTTATTTAAAAGATGGCTTAACTGCTGACTAGTCGCTCACCTGCTGCGCTGTGGTCCCTGCAGAGCTCATCCCCTGATTTCAAAGGAATGTAAATTTAAGAAAGCAATAGATCTGTATGCAAAATAGTTGGCCATTGTTGCTTTAACATGCACAGTTAATTGAATACATAAAATGAAAGACATTCCTTGATTAATTTGATTCTCTCCCCCCCCCAACCAGCTACCCCTCCCATGCAACTAATAGCATTTTTATAATGGATTATGTTAATGTTCTTTTGACCTAGATAAAGGAAAAGGTACCAACATTTCTAAATTCTACAGATTATTTAAAGATTCTATCAGTTTGTGGTCCCATTTCTGGTTCAGCTTCATGTCTTGTCCAAGTTAAAGCTGTATTACTAACTTTTGATTGGAAACTCGCAGGTTTTGATCTGTTTTTGCTACTTAAAAATCACTACTATGATGGAATTACTTGCACTATTATTATTATTGTCACTATTGTTATTAGCATCCTGCTTTCCTCCCAAAAACTCAGACTGAAGTCTACAGTACATTGTTCTATAGTATACATACAGTTCAAATCTGCCTATACTCCAGAATCTTCAAAGTGACAGTTTTCATATCATACATGGTACTATATGGAAGCTGCCAACTCTAGTAACTACAGTAATAGGCAGTTAGTGGTAGTGAATAAATTAATTAAGTTTACAATTTAATAAGACTCAGTCTTTTAATATAAATTGACCCAATTCACATTTCCCAAAGTAATACGTGGACCAGAATGCAATTTCCCCTTTGGTCTCCACACTTCTCTGAATTTCATGACACAATTTCCTGATTAAAAACCATTCGTCAGGAAAAACTGTGTATCAAAAGGGATATTTGTGTCTGTGTGTGGGGAGGGAGATGCTTGGAACTATGTGTCTGATAAAATTATAAAAAAAACCATGTACTTTATTTCTGTGTAGACTTAGATTTTAGGGAAAAAAATTCTAACTAAGGCAGACATGAGATGCAATTAACTTGTGCTTGAACAATATAAATGTTATGGGTAATGACAAGAAATGTATTCATCATGCCCACATAAAGCAATGTGTTCCTTTAATCAATGAATTATTGCTTTAGTGTTATGTACACGCACACACACACAAACACAGGAATACTATTTGTAGGAATGAGAAAATCAATCTAGTTTTTGTCCTTGTCATTTCCAAAGGAGTTCACTCTTGAGTTCATTCTGTTCCATTTCCACTGTAATCTGTTATTCCAAAGGGGAGAAAACACATGGAAATTTGCATTTAAGTACTTATTTAAATAGCAATGGTCTCTTACTATACTATGTTGTTACCGAGAAGCTCAAGATTAACCATATGAATGGCTAAGAACATACAATCCCCCGTAAAGGAAGGGCTTTGAAGGAGAATATCTTCTATATTCAATGATACTTTAATTGAAAAGTAGACTAGATATGCTAAACAACTCATATATGCAGAATGGTTATCTCACAGACAACATATGTAAGCATACAGCCTAGGATACAAATGACAACTCTAAACACCTTTAAGGGTTTCACATGAAGATTCAGTGCTACGTTCATAATCTAATGTTCAAAGTTCCTTCTGTTTTATAAGTGTTTTATAAGTGGTTTGCCTGCATTTTTTTAAAAAAAATGCAGGAAATCTTTTTCATTAATAATTCTGACACACAAAATGTGATGATCAGCTACTGTCCTGCACAACAATTTCTTAGAGCCTTTTACTATTGCATATGCCTTCAGATACTGAGATTAATTCTCATTGGAAGAAATTCTATAGAAATAAGTGTGATTTTCTCACAGATGGTTGAATATTTTAGCTGCATCATATTTTAAATGAAATTAGAAGCAAAACTGTCTTCTTGTTTTTGCAGATTCAGGGTGGTGGCTTCCCTGATTGAATCACTAACATGATTTCCCTCTTTTCCTACTGTTTTTATTTTATCAAGCATTACTGTATTTTCCAATGAGTCATATGTCATTTCATGATTTGTCCAAAGTACAATAGCTTTTTGACTTCTAGTGAGAATTCAGGCTTGACTTGCTCATGGACTAATTTATTCGTCTTTTTGGCAGGTTCTGAAGCCAGTGGCAAACCCCCTCTGAACAACAAATCTTTGTTTTAAAAGATTGACCATCAGTATGCTTGTGCGGGAAATAATGCAATCCTTTTGATTTCTTGGATCTTGAGGAACAGCTCCCTTGTCCTACACTTTTTGTTGTCTAATTCTATGCATCATTAGAATAGTACCACCTCTCCCTGTGCACAAGTTGCTGAACAGTTGCATTCAGGATCCTAACTATTTTTCTCCCTTTTTTTATTTTGCTTAGTGACTGCCCTTAACTACGTATTTAAAATGCTTCATCTGTCATCCAGTGAGGTTTTTCTATCCTTTTGGCTACAGACCATGTCTTTCTGAATTCCTCCATGGTAATAGCTCTTCTGGTTCTCAGTCAAGTAAGCTCAGTGATGTAGAATCGTTGTTCATATGTAATTTGAATTCTGCAGGGGTGTTCTTCATATTGTGTTTTGGCACTCAGAGTGATTTAGTATATTCTTTACTCTGCATTTTTATATTAGTAGTTCATACTCTGTGTCCCAATCTGCTCATGATTTTGTTTTTGCAGAGAAAATAGAATTTCTCCATCTTCAATTATGTACAGTAGATCTTCAATATCCACTGACGTTTGGTTCCAGGACTTCCCTGTAGATACCAAAATATGTTTATTCTCATGTCCTATTATATACAATGTCACAATAAAATGACATCCTTTATATAAAATGACAGAACCAAGGCTTCCTTTTGGGATGTGTGTGTGCATGTGAATCTATGGATGGAGAATCCATAGATATGGAGGGCTGGCTGTAGTTTGATTTCTACAGAGGTCATTTGGGTACATCAATGTTTCTAGTTGTATGTTTGGTGGCCAGAAGCAGGTGTTTGAACAAACTACTGGTGTCACAAAATTAACTCATTTGCTCCTGAACTTCCTTTCTTGATCCAACACCAAACTCTTCACCACATTTGGTTTTGTTCTATTTCCTACTTGTTCATTCAAATGGCTTATGGTTATTTACATATCCCATGCTGTTGCCTAATCTATTTTTTTCTTCAACTCCAGGACTGAATCTTTCAGTTTCCTGCTCTTCTTCCTTGATTATGATTATAGAAGTATTCAATTTCTTCCTCTATTGGTAACAAATCATTAAACAGGAATACAGTAATAGGAAGCAGTGCGGTGTAGTGGTTTTAGTGTTGGATTATGACTCTGGGTCACTGTAAGTTGGAAATGACATGAAGGCACACAAGAGCCACAACCACAGCTGAAATGAACAGAGAAAATCAAAGCCCTTTCCCCCCTAAATTCTTTCTCTCTTCCAAACAGGCAGTGCCCCTTCCTGAGGGAGAGGCACAGCCACGCGGAGCCTGGGCTGAGGAGATCCAGTGTGGGAAGGCCTCCCACTGGTTCCACCTGGACCATGCAGAGCCAGGTCACAAGGAGGCCACCACCTGCTTCCAGGTACACCCCCCCTCCTCCTTTTCCCCAGACGGCAACTCCATCCTCCCCTTCCTCCATCCTCCTTCTCCTCCTCTTCTTCCCCACTGGCATCTCCACCACTGCCCCTTTCACCTTCTTCTTCTTTTTCCCACTGGTACCACCATCTTCTTCCTCCTCCTCCTTTTCCCCACCAGAGGAAGAGAAGGGTGGAGGTACAGTTAGAGGCTGAAAGAGTGTGACCGGCACAGTGGGGTTCATGACTGAACTGGGAATCAACCCTGGTCTCCAGAGTCATATAGTCTAGCACTAAAATGCTACACTGGCTCTCAATTTTTTGACTAAATAATAATAAAAATTATTTATATCCCGCCCCTTCTGCACTCAGGCAATAGGGGCGGTTTACAACATTAAAAATTACATTAACACAGCCCCCAACTCTCCCTCCCTTAAAGTAGAATTAAACATTTTACAATTAAAACCTGTTAAAAATTAGTAACAATTTACACAAAAAAACAACAACAGCAACAACCAACACTCAAACCACCAGAGTTACAAAAGGGGATGGGTTCCTTTTTTTTTCTTTCAAAGGGGGCTCCGGGTGTCCTGAGTGTCTCACCCTCTCAACTCAGAGCTTGGACCCCTTAAGGTCTTGACACTCAGGGCTTGTATTCCTCATTTGAGGAAGGAGAGGCAGACAAGGAAACATTCACCCATTTGGCACTGGGAAGCAGGAGCTGGGAGGAAGACCTTAAGAAGCACCCTCTCCCCGCCTTTCTCTTCCCTGGCAAGGCAGCCCTTGCCCTCTCCTTCCCTCATTCTATGGGCAAGACTTGGAGGAGTCTGGAGGGGGTTCCCAAGTTTACCTGGTGCCCCAGTGCCTCGTCCTGGGAGGAAGCAAAGAGAAGGAGTGCGAGGCTGAGGCCCAGGGTGAAACTGTAATGCTCAGCCCCTTCTGTCTTCCGCCAAAAGCTAAAAGAGTGTTGGTAGCCTAGAAGGGAGGGGGGAGTTGGTTGACTTTCTCTTTCAGGAGGTGGAAAAGATGAAAATGAAGGCTGCATCCACACTGAAGAAATAATTTGGTTTGAATCCATTTTAACTGTCCTGCTTCCATGCTACAGAATTCTGGGAATTGTAGAGGAGGATGGAGATACCAGTGGGGAAAAGGAAGCTCAGGAGGAGGTAGGGGTGGTGACTGAGGTGCTGGCGGGGAAGAACAGGAGGAAAGAGGCAGGAAGGAGGAAGAAGATGATGGAGGTGCAGTCAGGGAAGAGGAGGAAGGGGAAGAGTTAGGGGGAGAGGAGGAGGAAGAGGTAGCTGGGGCAGCAAAGTGCCATTGTTCAGAAGTGTTACATAATCTCTATATCTCTGAATTCTGTATTAACAGAAAGAAAGATGTTGGCAGCATGAGCTTTCCTAGTACTTTATCACACTAGGGAGTAAACGGGATTTAAATGAGAGTTAAACTAGAGAAAACCAGGAAATGCCTGACGTTCATCACACAACATTTCCTAGTTTTCTCTAGTTTAACTCTCGTTTAAATCCCGTTTGCCCCCTAGTGTGATAAAGCCGCTAGACTAAAGTCTACTTCCTCAGATGTATTTTATTATGTTTGTTGTTATGTGCCTTCAAGTCGTTTCCGACTTATGGCAACACTAAAGTGAACCTATGATGGGGTTTTCTTGTCAAGATTTGTTCAGAGGAGGTTTGCCATGGCCTTCTGCTGAGGAGGCTGAGAGAGTGTGACTTGCCTAAGGTCTCCCAATAGGTTTCCATGGCCTAGCCATTGAACCCAGAGTCCTAGTCTGTGATGTCCTAGTGTGTGCTCTGTACCTTCAAGTCATTTCCAACCTATGACAAACCTGTTTTTTTGGGGGGAGGGGGTGGGGGGTTGGCCAGAGAGAAGAAGCTACATTTCAGTCTTTTGTCCAGGAAGAGTGTCACAATCTGTTCCAGTCTGAGCATGACTAAGAAGCATAAATTTATACTGTTTTTAAAAATCCATTAATGTTTTGAGTTTTTAATTGGTTGTGTCCTCCATTCTTTGAATGTCCTACATTTTGTCCCAGTATTGTGGAAGAAAATTATGGCAGCCCTAGTTGTGGCCATGACTACACATTTGCAAGGTTGCTGATAACAGCAGGGGAAACCATCCACTCTGCAACTGCACATTTGTATAGTCCTGGCTGAAAAATTCACAGCTCAACAAAGGAAGGAAAACAATCACATTGGGTTTCAAGACACTTGATGAAAGTAGCCTTTTCACATCACCTGAGATGTATTATAAGAAGAAATGCACCTTGCCTTGAAGATCTGCAAATTTATGAGGCTTGCAGGGCATTTTTGAGAATGAAGGTTCATGAAACAGTACACACATTAGTGCAATGTGAACAGTAAAAAAAGTGTGTAATTTTTTTAAAAAAGGCACATATAGTTATGGAAGTTATGTAATTTGTATATAGATGCACAAATTGAGAAAAGGATTTGAAATGAGTACAGACTTTAATGTGGAAGGGGGAAAAGTTTTGCATTCTGATTCAAAACAAGGATGAGAAGAAAATTCAGATGGGGTTCAGATAACTTCAGTGAAATCAAGACAGAGACATTTTCACAGCCCTAACCTCAGCTGCCACCTCCTGGTACCAAAAGGTTAGGACTCATATAGTCAAGCCGAAAGTACTCTGATATATGTATGTGTATATATATATATATATATATATACACACACACACACACACATTCAAATCCTCTAAATAAAGCCAATATATTTAAATATGCATATGAGATAATACACTATAAATATTTCTTTCATCATGTCAGAGCTTTCTCTTGTTAAGAAAGGATCATATAGTTGGTGTGGGGCTATTGAATCCTTTTTCAAAAATTAAGAAATATAATGAAGATTAATAAGTCTTAGATGTTATATTATTTTCAATAATAATTGTTCTAATAACTGTTGTGACAGTGCAGACTTTCTTCAATTCGGACAATTTCAAATAGATATCTCCTTACATGAAAATTAGGTGATAAACTCCCCTTATGAAGATTTTATCATCCCAGAACAGATGAACTGCAGTTGTAATTTAAGAAATGCATGAGGTATACTGAGTCAGGCAGTTGGCCTATCCAAACCACTACCGTCTACTCTAATTGGAAGGGGTTTTCTAAAGATTTAGAAGAGCTCTTTCCCAACCCTGACAATTTACGTGGTTTATTGTGGGTGTGTTGACACATATTTGCATATTTCTTTCTAAAACATAAAACGAAGAAAAAAAATCAGAACGATAAATGTTTTATTCCCTCCCTTCAGAATTTACATAAAAGTTATTTAGGTAGAATACATTTTCAAAATACACTGACTTCTTTTTTTTTATTCCTCCAGCAATAGAAGTGAGCCTGAGAGGATCTTTCAAAGATAGCGAACTATTTATAGTAACCTCTGACAATTATTTGAAGGTCACTATGATTTTTATCTGTCATTTTTTTCCTTAAAGAGATGTTTGATAAATAGCTACAGGGTCCAATAAACTAGTAATTGTTTTTATGTTGTTCCTGACCCAAATGCTGTTTACAGAGCATTGAGAGGACAGGATGTAATAATATGTGCTCTATCCCGTAATAATCCTCCTTCTTTTAAAAACAAAGCAGGGAAAAACAAACTGAAGAAATATATTCCATTATAGGTTCAAGGGAAAGAAATCATTTTGTAAAAACACATTCAGCTGAAGAATTAATCCCCCCCCCCTGCATTTTTCTCACAGCATCTATATTTGCATTAATACCAGCAGTTGCACTGGCAGCTCAAAGTGCAAGCAGGGTACTGTAACTCTCTACTATTATGAGTAAGGGTGCACCTCCTCTGCTTGGACCATTGGCCACCTCTACACACTACATGTCAAGGGGAGGAGGGTTATGTTTGTTTGGCTGTTGAGACACAAAAGAAAAAAAAACTTTTCTTAAGAGTGAGTATTTTTCTGCTCCTGGTAGGGGTTTCTGACACCATTTCTTCTGGCATCATTTCCACTGGAACATAGGGCAACCAGGCTACAAACTAAAGAATCTTTGATAAGCAAGATAAAGGACTCCTCTTCTGGTGCTTTCCTCACATTCTCCAAGCACAAATTGTCAGGGAAATGGAAGATCCATTTGCATTTTGCCACTTATACAACATCTGGGGGCTGAACAGGAGCAGTGTGGTTTAACTACCAATATAGTGCACTTTTGCGGGGGGGGGGGGGATGCTTGCTTGCACAAGGAACAAGCCTAATTTTAATTTGAAGCCAATGTGCTTTTACACATCATACCAGGGATGGGCAACTGTTTTGGATAGGGATCACATGGATCCTTCAGGGAACTTTGTAAAGCTTACCCTACTGCCCCAGAAACTCTTCCTAAATCCCCTAATGCCTCCTATGGATGCATGGGACAATTTTCCACATTTTCACCCATCTCTTGGCCATTTTAGGGCAAGGACAGGGATTTTTCAAAATTTCAGGCAGTAATCTGAAAGCCAACTTCTGGCCATTTTCTATTGTAAACATGCATTTTCTGGATCTACAATTGCCAGGGGACCTAGAAACATGGGGAAATGGCTCTCCTGTCTTTCAGGCATCCTTGTTTTTAACTTTTCTCCAATTTTTTGCAGGAGTGCTGTGCAGTCTTGGGGGTCTGAAAATGGCCAGGTGGGGCACATTCAATGAAGTGAGAAAAAAGAACAAAGCCTTACTCTTGCATGTAGAATAGATAGCTTGAGCTCTTTGATGAAACCTCACATATTCCTCACTGTTTAATTTTAATAATATTGCACTCTGTTTCAACATGCTTATTGTTTTAATTTCTAGTTTATAGTTTTGTTTTTCAGGCTAGGGAGGAGCATAAGTTTATGATCCCTTGATAATAAATTCCTCACTTGGAGGAGTCCACATTTTATAATGGTTTGAGTGTTTGTACTAGCAAGTCATATTCTATTAGCCTCAGAGGACACCAATGGCAAACCCCCCTCTAAATAAATCTTGCCAAAAAAAATTTGTACCATGGGCTCACCATAAACTGGAGTTGATTTGAAGGGCATGTAACAGCAACAACTCTCCTGATACGGTTTTCATTCATGGTCCTGGTTGGCAAAAATTATTATATTATCTCAAGGACATGGCTGCTGTACACTATTATATAATCCATCAGTTTTCACTGAAAACATTTTAACTTCATTTTTGTTAGCAAATTACAACTCCCACCTTTCAAGTACTCTATTGCTTGTTTGCTACAGCTGAGCTTGCATAGGCTACACTTTATTGCAAAGAGTATTGTGCCACTCAGAAACTGTCAAAAAGGCTGTGATTGATCGATCTATAATAACTAACACACCACTACATTTGATCGATCTGTTTTAGGCAATCTCGTCCATTTTTTGTGTTCAGTAAGTTTGTTTAGTTCTGAGACACATACTATTGATATTTTTTATTATTATTATCTCCCAGTAACAGAGGAAGAAGAGCAGGCTTCCGAATGCAACAGCACTCAACAAAATATGGTGGGATAGCTTATGATTTATAAGGTTATTTAAGATGAAGGGAAATCTCCAGATTTGGCTTGGTATTGAACTGTTTGTACTGTAAATGAACACATTTTCAGGGCATTTTCAGTTACTGAGTTGCATGGACAGAAATGAATTTCTTTTGCACTTTGTTCAAAACAACTGCTATTAAAGCAACAGCAGCAAAAAAGAGTTCGAATAACAGTTATTGGACAAGTCCACTTGTTGGCTTTGAAAGCTGTTCATCTGACTTCATTGCTATATTAAAGGTGCCCAAGGAACAAAGATTATTTGTGAGCAGCTGTGATTTGTTCTTGCTGAAAATGTCAGGAATCAAATTGTGATTATGCAGCAACTTTGGTTTCTTCGCCTGATTAAACAACAGATATTTCACATGTACAAGTTTTCCCATTTTGCAAGAAGAATGAAAACGCAGCCTCACTGCTGAGCATTTTACTCAGTATCATTAGAAACAGCTTCTATTCGACTGCTCTCTTCAAAGGCACATTTTTGTGTGTGTTTGTCCTGTTTGTAACAGATGTTTTGTATCACATACTTGAACGAGCTAATTCATCTGCAAGGGATCGCCCACTCTGGCTGGTGTGCACCCAGCTGTGAAAATAGCTCAAGTGTCATTTGCGGACACTTTCATTCCATTCGTCTGATCTCATAGGAACTCAGTGACCACATCCAAGTCCAAAAGAAAGAGAGAAAGAAAGAGAATTGAGAACATCCACATCCTTAAAAAAAAAAAAATATTTCCAGCGTGGGAGTAATTTTACTTCAAGCAGGAAGCGTTTCTGAAAGGAATGTAGCCAGGGCTGGAGGCAGATATACTGATCTCCTAGTGGTGGTGCTTCTGACACAAAAATGAGCTGTTTCATACTTAAAAAGCATTGGAACTGTATGGATTACACTGCAACTAAGAACACCTGGTTAATCAGATGTCCACAGGCGCATTCAGTCAATCATACTTTCTCACTAAAAGGTACTGATTCCCATTAAAAGGAGCATAAACCTTGATCAAAGTTCAGTTCATCATGTAACCTCTCCTCTATACTGGGAAGTCACTTTAATATATTTCTGAGGTAGAAACAAAATCAATTTGAATTGTTCTCTCGTGAACCTATAGCATGTTAATTGCAGTGCAACCACATTGAAATGTATTAGTAGATAAAAACAATGTTCTCTGTCTCTGAAGATGCCAGTGATTTTTTAAAAAATTAAGTGACCAAATGAAACATCTAAAGGTAATGAGGATCAGAGTGCCTGGAGATATTTTAATGTCAGCTGGGATTATTCCACCACAGGTCTAAATTGGTCTGGGAAACTATATCAACTACCTTATTAATTTCCTCATACAAACGAAACAAAAAGAAATTATACATTCTGATTCACGGAGGAGGCTAAATGGTAGAGTAAATCCCTTAACACAGTTCCACTATGATGCTCTTAAATGACACTGACACCATTTCAGAGAAAAGGCGGTTAGAAAATAATCTGTATCTACACAACCCATATCTGTATACAGAGGTGCTCCCTTGCAATTGTGAAAATAAAAACATCAACCTATCTTTGAACTTAACACTGAGTCCTCCAATTAATGACAAGTGCAGTAGGCCTTCGGTATCTGCAGAAATTTAATTCCACAACCACCCACGGATACCAAAAATTGTGGATGCTCAAGCCAGCATCTAAAATTTAAAAGTACCTGTGATTAAATACATCCAGACTGAGAAAAGGTGACAGGGCAGTAGCAGAGGCTGTGGCCAACAAAGGCCCTGGTACCAAGCAGGCATTCTTCCTGATTTGGCTGTGGCAATTCTGCTCTTTACTCCAAAAGGCAGAAGTGGCAGCTGGTGTACTCCCAGCAGGAAGCAGGAAGAATATGTGCCTGATGTTCATGACTTGCCATCACCATGGCTTCCTACTTGGCTGATGGAAATCAATTCCAGGAAGGAGTCAGTAGAGAAAGGTGAAGCAGCAGGTACCTGGAGCTTGGGGCATACTGCCTCCAATTCCCCACTCTGTGTCCGGTGGAAGCCATTCATAGAATGATGCTGGCCAATACTGTATCTGCTGTATCAAAGGTTCCAAAAACCTCCTACCCACAAAAGGCTAAAGCTTCAGGAATGCCAGGTGCACATTCCTCCTCCTATCTTTTGGGAGCATGCAGCCACTGCTTCCACCTTTTGAAGGAAATAGTAGCATCATTGAAGCAGGAAATATGTGTATCTTGCCGCTGCAGTCTCCACTACTGCCTTAGGGCCACTTCTCAGCCTGGCTGCAGTTGATCATGTGATTTTTTAAAAAAGCCTCTTCACTTCAATCTATGGTTGTTCAAATCTGGAAGATTGAACCTATGGATACCAAGGACCCATTGTATCATAAATATGCTGGGCTGAGGGTGGTGCATTGGAATCAGGAATCATAATGCAACATCTGGTAATACTGCTAAAATCACTTGGATGCTGTTGTTCATTGTGATGGGTCTGGTTTAAGAAGAACTTGTCACGTGCTATTATGCTGGTTTCCCACCTCAATTCCTCTCCCTTCAGTGTGGAGCCATAGTGAGGCTAGCCACCATGGTCCACAACAGTCCGCTGGTAAGGAGCACTTTTTAAAGCTCCTTTTTGTTCTGGGTTTGGGCTGCCTTAACAGTCATAACACACCTTCAACCCGATCCAGGAGTTTGTCATCTGAATGCCATGCCCCTGGATCAGCCTGAAGGTGGTGGTTTTGATCCGTCTGTTTTGTGCCATTAGCATCTTTTCCAATGGGTCCTTTTGTATTATATGTCGAAAGTGTGAAACAGTCTCAATTTAGAAATTTTGTTTTCAAGAGAGTTTGATTTGATCTCAGACACATTTCTGTCCGGGGAGGTGAGGAGTTCATTGTATCCATAGAACTATGACTGAATTCAGCCAATACTGATATGGTAACTAGTTCTGAATGATACTTTGCAATGAAAAAGTACAATAAAACTGCACTTCAAAAGGTGATACCATTTAGAAACCCAGGGGCTAGACAGATGGCCAGCTTCGTGCTGCCCGTCTTTGCCCCACATCATTCTCACAGCAACCAAATAGCATGGCAACGATGCACGGGTGTGATTGGTGTGCTCGTGCACCCCGATCACATCACTTCTGGCCAGCATTGTTTGGGCACTGCGGGATGCTTGCGCCATCATGGCGCTGCCTGTGTGGATGGTAGTAAGCTAGAATGGTGGCGTCCTTGCAAACTAGGGCTGCTGGGCATGGAAATGCCAAGCCTCATTTAGCCCTAGTTTGCTGTGAGGATGCCGTGAAGTGCCTGTCTGTACCGGGCCCTAGTTCAGAATATTTTCCTCAGATTGGCAGTTGGGTTTTAATTGCATCTACTAAAGATCTTGCACATCGCATGCTTCCTTATTCTTAAACTAGTGACAACAGAGAATGAGCCAAAAATGTTCTGCATCCAAAACACATGCCATATCTTTTAAGTTGTAGCTCCACTCACATGAATCAAATTCTGTGCAAGAAGATATCTTTATGATTACAGCTCCTTGAAAAGGACTGTGGGAAAAGAAAAGGTTACTGCTCCCCCTCCTACCCACTCCATATACCCCTGATGGTGAATCTATGATACACGTGTCAGTAATGACATGTGAAGCCATTTCTGATCACATGCGGCCGGCCGCATGCCGAGAAAGATGTTTCATCCTCGGCTCCTGCACAGCCAAGTGCAGTAGCTGAGGATGAATAAGACTCTAGTCTCAAATGTTTCATCCTCGGCTACTGCACTTGGCCAAGCTGCATTCTGCTGCTCCCTGCTCTGCTGGCAGAAGTGAGGGCAAAGATCCCGGTTTAACCGGAAGTCCCAGAACTTGACGCTCTGTGACGGACTTCTGTTGTTTTGGCCTACAGACTTCCGGCACAGAGTGTCTAATAGGGGAGGATGTAACATTTGCTGCTCCTGAGGATGAAACAAGTTGCAAATGTTTCATCCTCCCCTATTAGACACTCTGTGCCGAAGGTCTGTAGGCCAAAACAACAGAAGTCCATCACAGAGCGTCTAGTTCTGGGACTTCCGGTTAAACCGGGATCTTTGGCCTCACTTCTGCCAACAGAGCAGGGAGCAGCGGAACGCAGCAGTGGACTCATCTCTGGGGACCCTGCCATTACCAGTAACCAAATAACAGTTAACCAAAGCAACGATTACCTACTGTTCTGGGGTGTCATGGATTTCTAATCCATCATTACTGAGATAATTGATTTAAACTATAAATATCACAAAATAATGTTTTTTCCTCAAAGTGAACCACCACCTGAATTATGCTCAGTTTTTTGGCACACCAAGCTCAAAAGGTTGCCCATCACTGCCATATACAGTGGTACACAGTCACAGTCTCACAGAGGAATTGGTAGTGGAAATTAAGGCAACCATATGATATAATCTTTGGGTTAATTCTGTGCTGCACATTCTAGACAGTTTCTGATTCTGACTTGAATTGCATGATGTTGATCTAACAAAGAACAGAAGCTGGTGTGACCTCAGTTTGACACAAAGGGGCATCACCAATTACTTTTTGATTATCAGAATTATTAAAGTGGCAGCCCTTGATTTTTCTGCATTAAGAAATACTGCAGAAATTAAACTGGCTAAATCTTTCAGTCTACGTTATAGCAAGCTCATTTTCAAAGGACTAAATTTGCACAGCTTTATAAAGAGACTAGTTCACAAGAAAGATTTTTTAATCCCATATTTTCAGTTTGATTCTTTTGTAGATGAGCCTATGACATTTCATTTTAGACACTAAACACAGCTCTTTAAAGAATCCATACTTTGGCTTACTGCAGATTTTTATTCAGTTGCAAATGGAATCTCATTTAACTCAGATTTAAGTTATAAAGATGAGTTTTTTTTACATATGCACAATAATCCTTGCACATTCAAAAATGCTGGATCCAAAGGATTGAAATATGTACATTACAATTTGTATATTATCCAAATTCTTAAGATAAGAACAGGCTGCTTTTATGTAAGTGTAGGTCTCTCAGCGGTCATCTCTGAACTTACATATATAGGTTATTTGTAGCTTTGCAGTGCTGTATCTGGTTGTGTGAGTGCACAGATGACCATCTGAAATATCACAGTTACAGGTAAGTAACCAGTTCTTCTGCTTTGTGGTCTTTGCTGAATTGTTAACTGCACAACAGATGGTGGGATAAGCTGGTATTCTTTGGTGGCAAAGGATCAAGACCTGTTGAGGGATGATTCCATGGCCTGTCCATTTTAGTATATTTTAGTAGAAGGACAGTGGTTACCATCCTTGTTTCTCATTTTCTTTTCATACTGTAGTGCCATAAACAGTTTCACCAAGGTTTTTCTTTATTTAGCAAGGAGATCCCTTTGTAAATCACTACTGGAGTTGGCTGAATTTTCTGTTGGCATTCATGATTGGACTGTGGGGGCCAATGAACTTGTGGCCAAATTCATATTTACATTCTTGCCAAAAAGAGTTGATATTGAGCAGCTATCAGTTTCTATCCTGAAAGCAGATTGAGCAGTCTTACCCACCAGTACCACCAGCATGGTGTAGTGATTTGAGTGTTGGATTATGACTTTGGAGCCATCCAGGGTTCTACTCCCAGCACAGCCATGAAACCTACCTTGGGCAAGTTGCATTCTCTTAGCCTCAGAGGAAGGCAATGGCAAACCTCCTCTGAACTAATCTTGCCAAGAAAGCCCCATTATAGGGTCACCTTAGGGTTGTTGTAAGTCAGAAATGACTTGAAAGCACCACCAACAGTTTGGACGGTGTCAAATGTTTGGTTTCCAAAATAAGCAGTCTTGTTGGCTTTCTCCTCCAGTAGGACTTTTAGACTGGGGGCTCTGTTTTTCTCAGCCTGTGCTGTCAATGCTTACAAACATAACAAGATGTGTTACTGCATCTTGCCAAGGCTAAGGATGTAAAAGAAGTGGCCATTCATCTATGGAATTATCCCACACCATCAGGAACACTGTT
This sequence comes from Urosaurus nigricauda, assembly GCA_034509955.1. Lineage (NCBI taxonomy): Eukaryota > Metazoa > Chordata > Lepidosauria > Squamata > Phrynosomatidae > Urosaurus > Urosaurus nigricauda. The sequence continues at coordinate 77,693,543 of JAOEGL010000006.1, forward strand.
TAACCCCCCGTTTTGAAAGCCATAAGTCCCTGGTATCTAACCATTGTCCACTACCCAATATATAAGTCATGGTAGTCTAAAGTCAAGATCTGAACAGAGAATAAGAGAAATATTCCCCAAGTAACAATACTCTCTGATGACACTAACGTCACAATGGCAGAAAAAAGGAACTGTAGCAAGCGCCTAAGGACATGTTCTTTTTAAGGGGGTGGGGCTACCTCCAAAATGACCCCTGAACTGTAGATGTTTCTGACTTCAAGCACAAGTAATCCCTATGTGTGAGTTATACAAACTATAAACTGACAGTAAATTAGGAAAATTTAAATTAAACAAACCATATAAATCAAACAGTAAAAATGTTTTAACAATCTGAAAAAAGAAATGTCACCTCTGAGGGCAATGGTTAGTTAATACAGTTTAACCAGGAAACTCTGGTTAGTTAAAAGTTAGGAAACATAACAGAGGAACCTCAGAAAATCATTCAGTGACATCCTGAATTTTAAAAAAGAAATGAAAACTGTAGTCTCAATGGAGGGAACATTTGGGAGAATAATGTGCCATGGTGAGAATTCTCTAAGATGGTCTAAGAAGGACAATATGACATCTTGACTATAAGGAAGGGTCAGACAATTGTGAGTGTTTAGGCAAAGTGTCCTGACTAAAGATGGATAAATCTGTCTGTTTTTTCTTTCTATATGACAGTTTTTAATAAATAATAATAATAATAATAATAATATTTATTTCTTACCCACCCCTCTGAGCGAGCAATCAGGGCGGGGTACAACATATTAAAAACATTTTCAAACAGAAATTAGTTCTATCTTGGGTCTACATATTTGCAATTAAAAATATTTTTGTTTACATTTCAGTTAGCGGTTGTGTAATCAACCAATGCTTTTTTGTGTTATCACTCTTAATAAATGCATCCTTGCATGCAGTTTCCCCTATCTACATATTGTATGCCCATTCTTAAAGGGGAAAACTGCAGTGCAATATTTAGAGAAGTGCAAGAAAGTAATGATGTGTCTGCACACCAATGCAGGAAATATGGAAGTCTCTGAATACTAACATGAAAACCAAAACAGTCAGAGTGGAAATAAAAGCAATTCCCTTCATTTTGATAGTGAAGTCTGACTGAGGTTTACTCAGAAGTCACTCTCACCAGCTTCAGTGGGAATTAGTTTCATGCAGAGGTATAAAAGACTGAAAAACTGAAAGCATATGCAGCTGTAAAAATATCAACTGCATGCATTACCTAAATCTGGAATCATTAACGTGTATCAAAATATGGTTTTAGAAACAAAACAATACTTCCCAACCATGCAAAGATTCATACACCTTCAACAAAAAAATTCATACCACATATATAGGTTTCTCAATAAGATTTCACAATCTTAAAACAAATCATGTTTTTCTTATGTTCTTGTTCTTGCGTTGTCTATTTCTTATAGATTCAAAGATACTGACCTAGATATAGTTGCTAGTCTCAAGGAAAGTAGACCCATTCAATCAGTGGGAACCTCATAAGGCAACTCTTGTGTAAAGTCCATTGATTTGATGGATGTACTCCATTTGGAACTAACAACTGGACATTGTACGTAATATTTTTGGTATTAAATCTATTTCAGTTTCAAATATGGGTCTAAATCCAGTGCTAGTCCCAACTAGAGTAGATTCAGTGAATGACTGCCCAACACCCATTAATTCGTGAATCGATTCTAGTTGAGACTAATTGGACTGGAAAATGTTTGAAAATGCAATACACTTACAATACCAAAGAAACTGCATAATAATTTACAGTATAGAGTATTCTGATCTTAAATTAATCATAAACCAGTAATATTTGATGTAATACACACAAAATTAAAATATTCTATCTCTAATCAGAAAAAAGCAAGAACCCAACTAGGTATAACCCATTAGCATCATGAGAATAATGCATGAGGCTAGAGAGCCAGATAGAGAGTTTAGTAACCTTTATGTCTGAGTTCACAAGACTAGATGATAATAAAAGTCCACTAAACTGTTTGGCTGATAAGCAGATGGGTAAGTACCAGCTATATTAATTCACCCCAAGACAGATAGAAATCAAGCAGGCTTATTACTGCTTCCAACAGCTTCTTTGCAGTGCTGCCTCTTATGGCTGTCCACCAAGCTGTGAACCGTATCTCATTCAACTGGTAAGAGAGGGATACTCCATTATGGATAGATATTTAGGTAACATAGAATATGTTCCTGTAATGTAATGCTTAGATAAGAAAGTATTGAAAGAAGGTAAAATGCAGAGAATTCAGACTGAGGTAAATACAGTCAGTCCTCCTCATCCATGGATTTTTTTTTTTAATCCATGGACTCAAGCATCTACGGCTTGAAAATATTCCAAAAAAAAAACTATAAATTCCAAATAGCAAACCTTGATTTTCCATTTTATATAAGGGACACCATTTTACTATGCCACTGTATTTAATGGGACCTGAGCATCCATGGATTTTGTTATCCCCGGGGGGGTCTTGGACCCAAACCCCAATGGATAACAAGGGGCCACTCTACATGTAACTGACCATCTGAAATGCACATTTTTCTCAACAGATCAAATATGAGCTTAGACACTGTAAAGCTTGTCTTTTGCCATTTTAAGAATGCGCCTAGACTGAGATTCGATGTAATGCAAGTATCTTTCCCAGGGGAAGAAGAGATATGCCTGTAAAATCTATGAGAAATAATTATCCTCTTGGAGTGTATATATGTAAAAATGTTCCTTAATAAACATTGAGAAAGATTAGAGAGACACTTGCATTCTAAAATATCCTGAAACTTAAGAGAGTCTTAATGATAATGATAAGGTTAGTTTGCTTATTGGACAATGCTGCAGAATACACCCCTGGGAAGCTCAGGTGATCAAATCAGTAGACAAGAGGGAACTCTAGCTAGATACAGGTTAATTGACAAAGAGCAACAACCCTTCAATCCCTCCATAAAAAGATAAAGGTGGGGGAATGACTGCTGCCACTCTGGAATGGATGACCAATACAATCATTTAGCATTGCCAATTACTATAAGTGTCACTCAAATGTTCTGTAAGAAAGATCAAGAAATGATTGAGATTGACCTGTAAAATCCTGAGCCCTTTGCAAGACTGCTGACTGCTTAGATTCAAAAGAAATTTCTTCGCTTCAGAAACTGCACTCACTACTTTGTGGGATTTTTTTTTATGCGAGTCATAATTCCACAGTGTATGAAATGCCATTTCTACCTTTAAACCTGCAGGGAATCCATGTAGGTGGGAAAATGCATAGTGTAAAATGATGATCTCCTTTCCTACCTCTTAAGGATGAATCTTGTATGCAGATTTAGTAGCAGAAATTTATATTGGTAATTTCAGTTGCGTTCTCTGTACCACAATGAAAGTAGTACAGGCTTTGGAAGGGGACAGAAGAAATGGAACTTAAAAATCAAACTCAGGGAGCAACGCTGGTGGATGAGCCAGGGTGCTACATATCAGGATAAGAGTATTACCACATGTAGGTGAGGAAATTATGTCTATTTTACACATATTTACCTCTCTCCGCTAAATGCTGATCCCTCAATTTCATGCACAGCAAAAGTGATCAGAAAAATATAATATGTTAGCAGATGGGCATCTTAAAAAATAAAATGATTATGACAATGCTGAATACTCAAGCTGAGAGAAGAGCTGATGCTTCAAAACCCCCACATTTTGCACATTCCTGTTAGTTTCTCCTGTCTCTCCAAATCAAGCAGACAAAAATTGTCCAGTGGAATAAGTATGTGACTTTGCATACTCAACAGATTACAGCCAAGCCGCTTCTGTTGAATCTAAAGCGGAGAAGCAATCAAGGCTGAAGATCAAGATGCACAATAGAAAATACTTAATTTGGCACTTGATAGTCTTTTGGTAAACTAGTGTTTTGTCAAGTGTCATGTTTAGTCATCAAGGCATGCCAAAAACAAAGGAAAAGTACTAGTGGCTCAGGATACATTAACAGAAGTGAATTTCAGAGGTTAAAAAGAAGAAGAGAATGCTGAATATGGCATAAAGTTTGCATAAATTCACACTTTATCAGTTGAATCCAGAGAAGCTTCCTTCATTGGAAAATACTAAATTTGGTTTCCAAGCCCAGTACCTAACACCACAATGCAACAAAGATTTACCACTGTCTTATGAATTACATGGTATGTATACACACACACACACACACACACACACGAGGGGGTATCCAAAAGTTTTAATTATCACCTTTAAAAAAATTGACAGAAAGTTTGTTTTGATTTTTAGTCGTTAACTTATCTCTACGTAGTCACCATCCAGATTTATACATTTTCCCCAGCGTTTCTTGACCCTCCAAATACCATTATTGTAAAAGTCTGCAGATTGCACATGACAAGGATTTTACACTTTAGTCACTTCTGGCAGAGCCAGTCACAAAAATAAAGGACACAATGATTTGATTTTCTCAGCAACGTGAACTTAGGGAACAATGATGGCACTGACAAAATTTCATCAATATGCCATAATAACTTCTGGGTGATAATTATTACTTTACGATACCCTCCTCATAAGGCGCAATCTGCAGACTTCTACAATATCAGGTATTTGGAGGGTCAAGATACGTTGGGGAAAATGTGTAAATCTAGATAGTGACTACATAGAGATAAGTTAACAACTACAAATCAAAACAAATGTTGTCAATTTTTTTAAAGGTGCTCATTAAAACTTTTGGATACCCCCTCGTATATATTTGCCAAGAGACAAATACCCTTAGCCCATAACAGTGTAGGACTTGGCCAATCAAACTGCAGTAAATCTCAATTGGTGGCTAATCCAAATGCCAACTCTGATTAAGTTCTTGTACCCCTATTGAATATCCTAAAATTCAGTAGGGTTTCTTTCTTTACTGTTTGTATGTCAACTATAAAGGTTCTTAAAAACACAAACACACACACAGAGACAACGAAAATGTTACCAGAGTTAGCAGCACATATTAGCAGCAGTCGCCTAAATGCAGCGGGAAACCATTTCATTTCACTTGTCTGTTTCGGGCCTTCAACTGGTTACCAGACTCAATTACAGGCTCAGTTCAATATTTTGATGTTAAACTTTAAAACTCTACAGTAAATGACCTAGAGCTAGTCTACCTGAAAGAGTGCATGCTTCTGTATATCCCTACCCAATTATTACAGTAAATCTCAGTGGTGTGACTATGGGTGATTCCATAATGATGGTGTGGGTGTGTGCCATAGAAAGCATTTTCACAGTGTGGGTGTATACCATAGAAAGTATTTCCCTTCTGTATCCACAGATTCTTTATCTATGGATTCAGGAATCCATGGCTTAAAAATATTCAAAAATATATACAATACAAAAAGCAAACCTCAATTGTTTTATATTTTATATAAGGGGCAACTTTTTATTATCCCTTGTATTTAATGGTACTCAAAACATCCATGGATTTAGAACCAAACTCCAGCAAATACCAATGGCTCACTAACTCCCCCCTTTCCTTGAAGCCAGTGCTATCTTTTGGAAGGTGTTCAGTGCTTGTTTTTCATTATTATCTTTGCTAATTTGTTTGGTTTTATTGTAAAAACTGAGTGCTTTATTGTACAATCTCTGAATGCATGGATACATGTGTGTGTGTATTTGTATACATATGCATGGAGCCCAGACCACAATTGCCAATCTGTGATCTCTATTTATTTTAATGAAGGAAGGAATTAATAAAAGTATGATCATTTGCTACTGCATTGCTCATGAAAGTATTCAATTAGCAATTCAGGAACCTCCCAGCAATAAACTTTCAATGTAAATTTATGGTGACTAAGGACTGAGGAGCCCTGGTGGCGCAGTGGTTAAATGCCTGTACTGCAGCCACTCACTCAAAACCATAAGGTTGTGAGTTCAAGACCAGCAAAAGGGCTCAAGCTCAACTCAGGCTTGCATCCTTCCGAGGTCGCTAAAATGAGTACCCAGATTGTTGGGGGCAAGTATCTTACAGTTGTAAACTGCTTAGACACTCCTTAGGCGGTATGAAGCGGTATATAAATGAAGCAGTTTTTAAGCTGACTAAAGATTAAGCTGGTTATAAACCTGCAAAAGCCAGCATGATATGGAATATCAAACTATACAATCAGTATAATCTAAACTAAAGTGTATTCCTATAATCTAAACTCTGGACTGTTAGAGGGAGGGAATTTTCTGCCTCTAGGACCATCATGAGCTGCACTTGTACCAAAAATGTACTTAAGGTTTGTAGAATTATAGTTTTTTTTTCCAATCTTGATTTTGATTGGGGGCCTTTTTGCGGGACTTGGGGGCCACATCCCATTTTATAGCAAAATTCCTGCTTCTGCAAGCTCCTATGAATGGCATTTCATCAAAAAAATCATCTGGGGAAGCCTTAACATGGGCCTGAAGTGGCTGTATGCAATCTCTTGGTAGTACTTTGCTCACTGCTGCCCTAAGGTAAGGACTGTTCTGTTACTGTTTATTTCATTAAAATATCAATGAACTACAGTAAAATATCAGTGGAGTTATCTTGATGGTAACAATCTGTAATAATTAGGGGGAAACAAATTCAACCAACTCCCAATGAAATAAAAAAAAACTGTGTGTGTATTCTCACTTACAGTTGGTTGCATAACATATGACGGATGAGGCATCCATGAAGTACTCTGAACCTGTGGATCAAAAAGCAGTATTAGCATAATAGTGATTTTTCTGTTGTTGGAGAGGGGAAGATGCATCCACAACCTTAATTTGAATAACTCAGGCACATTGAGAACATGGTGCTCAAGATTGGAAAAATAGCAGATAAAGAACTTGGTTCCCCAGTTTGGAAAAGGACACTCTCTCATACTCATGTGTATGTACAGTATGCGTGTGTGGTGTACCTTTAAGTCACTTCTGACATCGTGACCTATCATGGTGCTTTCTTGGCAAAATTTGTTCAGTGGAGGTTTGTCATTGCCTTCTCCTGAGGCAAGAGAATTATCTTGCCCAACATCACCAAGTGGGTTTCAAGCTGGGAATCAAACCCTTATCTCCAGAGTAGCAGTCCAACACTCAAACCACTACACCATTCTGGCTCTCATATTCTCATGTGCCAATAAAGTTGAGATATCGGGGAGTAATATTCATTAGACTTCTCTCAGAGCGAGGATGACTGCTTGCTATGACAACTATGGATACAGTACCACCTGTACCACAATACAGTAGTCTGCAATTTTGTGCTCTGTTTTGTCTTTCCCTCTCCCATTATGGTCTGGCTGGTACACTGCTTCAGGGCATCCTGCACATAGCACTGAAGCTGCCATTGTGTTTTGAGCATGTGCCTGCTCAAAACCTTTCCCTACACTAAGGTTAATGTAGAGACAGTGAAGGAGTATAGTGACACTCAAGCATCATGCAGATCCACACAAATCCACCTGCAAAAAACATCATATTTAGGGTTGTTGCAAGTTGCAGTTTGTAGATGAATATTACTCAATAGCAATTCCTGCACAGCCTAGTATGAACAAAGAATGCTGCTTATTGTGATTCCTGTGGAGAAAGTAACATATGTCTACATGGCTCAGTTAAATATTAAGCTGAAGAGTTTATATCGATGGTTCTGAGGTTGCAGACAGGCATAGTGACACAGACTCTTTGTTCTATGATAAAATATAATGGGCTTTAATAAAAGAAGCATAATGTGAAGGAAGACAATCGAGAGTCTAGTTTCCCAGTAGAGTTATACCAATAAACTTCCATGAAATGTTCAGTCAACATATAAAAAGTTTATTAGCATATAATTTGACTAATCCTATTACTTTACCTGCAGATTATGCTTTCTGATCCTGAAAGTACAACTAGAAGAGGAGACCCAAGCCTTTCTGAGCCCATATACTGTACATATTTAGAACACTGAAAAAGTGAAGGAGCATCATTAGAAACTGACTGCTGTGTGTGAATGGATGGAGGGGAGCAGGTTGTCTCTGATTGCTAATGAATATGTGTGTAGTTCTTCTCTCACTGCAGTTTCCTCCCCTCCTCTCCCCACATCAGTTTCTTTTCCTAAAGGTCCTCATATTGAACTCCTGCTCCTATCCAGTTATTCTGTGGCAAGAATGCCACCTCCTCTTAGAGTTAATGGAGTTCTTACCACCATGAATTTTGGGAAGGTGTGGACTCCCTCTTATAACTCTAAATAGAGAACTCGATTCATTTGAAGATTAGGAGGAAATACCCTCATGGCACCACAGGCAGTGCATTTGGGAATCCCACATGTAAAAAAATATGAAGCTATCTAATGTGATGTTGGATAATTTGTGCTATTAAATCGATATTGACTGACAATGACTTTCCCAGGTCTCTGGCAGTGATCTTTCCTGTTAGTAGCTACATGACCCTTTGAATTAGAAATGTCAGTATTTGAATCTGGGAATTCTACTTTCAAATCACATTATGGTATGATTCTACCCATTAAGCATATTCCTTCTTTCACACATAATACCAACTGGTTAGCACGGTGCCACCTTTGATTTTCATAGTAAAGCTAAGATCTTCTAACTTTAAACTTACTCTGGACCCACCAGTTTTTCCCTCTGTTGCTCACCCGACAGGACTCAAAAATAAGAGCAATATCTAATGGAAGGACATAGTGCTAGGAGACTGAAGGGAATTATGTTCCAAGGTTGACAAGAGTGATTATAAACAGAGGAATATAACATGGCAGCTCACATGTGTTTAGTTTGAGCAAATCAGAAGTCAAGGCAGAGATGGTGTTATGTTCTATGGATCAGGGCATGTGAGAGTTTATTCTGACAATTTCCTGTTAAAATATTCTTAAACTTTTCAAAGGACTCATAACTTTGCAATTTATATGCAATAATAGAATATTAATTATTTACTGCAAACAAAATAATCTAAAATAAGTGAACATAATTACTATTTGGGTTATAAGATGCACACTGAATAAACATGGTTCATCCCAATTTAGATGTAAATTATTTTCCTAAAAAGATTTTTTATTTTTCTCTTCTTGTTGGAAGTGTTGTAAACATCATAGGACATTTAGAATCTGTTGATGTGCATCCTCAGTATTCATACATAATAAGGCAATGATAATTTTCAAGTAAAAATATCCCAAGATAAAAATGATACTTTTAAAAAAATTGGCACATGCCACCAAGTGCATTTTGAGCTTTGCTAGTAAACATATTCACATGGTCATGATGTATCTGTTGCTATTAAAAAAATAAATCACATTTTCCTTTTCAAGATGTTCATTTGTCTTGTGCTATGTCTGCAAAAGTCTTCTGCAGAGCAAACATTAACTTTTCCTCTTCTCTCTCTCTGGATTTCTATCTATTCAAAAGCATTTTCCCCTTCTTCAATCAAACATATTCCTCTGGCTAACATCTACCTCTGGATCAAAATGGATCTTTTATTGAAAAACAGTGAAATCTTTTTAAAGATAGGTATCACCAGTCTCTTTTGTGCTTCCTCCTTTCCCCCTCCATAATAAATTTCTTCTCCCTGATTCTTATTTCAGAAAATCTAATTCCATAGAGAGTTCTGAAATAAATGATGTCCCGCTGTTTTATATTCATGACATGCCTGCAGTGCAATTCCATGCATTCCTACTCAGAAGTAAGTCTCACTGAGCTCAGGTAAGTGTGTAGGATTGAGGGTACATACATTTCATATCCGCTGTGCTATGCACTACCTTGATGTCCCTAGGCAACCTGACATTCAGAATAACCTATATGTATTATAAACTATGTTTCATCCACAATAGCTCTCAGGGTGGTTTACATAACATTATAAAGAGATACAGGCAACACAGCAAGAAGGACACAAGAAGGACAAGCTACTTACCTGTAACTGTAGTTCTTCGAGTGGTCATCTGTAAATTCACACAAATGGGATTCCTGCATCTGCGCAGAGACATTCAGAGCCTTCTAGAATTGCTAGGGAAGACTTTTTGGTGGTAGCTCTGCCCACTCTATACATATTCCCATTCTTTTCCCTCAGTTCCAATTGGACAGAGCATTGCAGCAGAAAGAGGGAATGTGAGCAAAAGCATGATATGACCTGATGGGAGGATGGGCAGGTTTGTATGAATTCACAGATGACCACTCAAACTACAGTTACAGGTAAGCAAACTGTCTTTCTTCATTGTGGTCTCTGTGAATCACACAAATGGGTTAGACTAACAAGCTAAAGTCACAGGAGAAGGGAGTGTCATGACACCAATCACCAAGTATAGTGAACTAAGAAAATGTTTTATTAAACACAAGTACACAACATGCAATGCAACATACCTCAGTGCAAACACTGTTCAGGGAAGCCTATCAACTCTCATCTTAACATCATGATTTTATGATTTTTTTCATCAATTATTTGTATTAATTGGCACTATTTTATCCTATTGTGTAATTTTAGTATAATGTTATTTTATTAATTTTGTATCTCCTCGTTGTTGGTTAGATTGTTAGCCATAGGCAAGCTTCTATCTGTTTTTTATTGTTTTGCTTTGTAAAACACTGTGTAAAGCCTACGGCGCTCTATGAAATAAATATAATAATAATAATAATAATAATAATAATAATTAATAAACCAGAAAGCAACACTGCCTTCCCCAAAGCTGCATCATTCCTTGCCCTGGTATTCAGTCTGTAATATGAAATGAAAGTCAATGGCTGGGACCAGACTGCAGCTTTACACACATCCTCTAGGGACACTCTACTGGGAAAAGCAGAGGATTTCACTACTGTCCTGGTAGAATGTGCTTGAATTTGATCAAGAGGAGTCTTCCCTGAGAGTTCGTAGGCTAGATGAATGATAGTAGCAGTCACCCATTTTGAGAAACAGTGCGGAGTAACTGGAAGTCCAAGCTTCGAATCCAAGTAGCAAACAAACAGTCTCTTGGATCATCTCAAATCTGAAGTGCGGTTAACATAGAATGTGAGCACTCTTCGAAAGTTGAGCGAATGCAGAAAGCTCTCAGTATTATTTATTTATTTATTTATTTCATTTATATCCCGCCTTTCTCCCTGGAGGGATCCAAGGCGGCTCATAGATAAAATCTTTAAAATTGCAATAAATTCAAATAATTAAAACATCTCTATAAAAAAGTCACAGAAATGTTGTTGATAAGCCCACATGCAAGTGGAATAGTTTGCAACACAAAGGCCCAAGGCAGTCACGGAATACAGCTTCCATGCCATGCCATCCAACATCCTACCCTCCTTATCAACAGGTATTGAGGATGTTCAAAGAGTTGGCTTCAGTTGGGAGGCCTCAACGATCGAAAAATTCAGGTATGGATACTCAACCAGCCAGGTAGAGTCTGATGGGGTCAATCTGTAGAGATTGCCAATCTTATCAACAGGTATTAAGGATGTTCAAAAGAGTTGGCTTCAGTTGGGAGGCCTCAACGATCGAAAAATTCAGGTATGGGTACTCAACCAGCCAGGTAGAGTCTGATGGGGTCAATCTGTAGAGATTGCCAATCTTCCTGAAGGTAGATAGAATTGTGGCTGGGGAAGCCCAAGAATGCTTAATGATGTGGGACATGGATGGTAAGGTCTGCATATTGTGCGCTTCACAGAGGCAGAGCAAACAATGAGAGTGTTTGTCTTGCTAGGGGATCTTCGTGCCTCATTCATCACACCTCTTGAAAAACATGGACTGAGAAGCCATCTTACCAGTCCAAGGCCAATCCAAGAATCAAACAACACGGAAATCACAAGACAGAGTAGTTGAGGACAACCTGAGTCAAAGCCAATATATCACTACACCAAAGCCCAAATGAGAGAGACAAATCAAAATCCAAAATTGAGATCAAACTGTTATTTTCACATTCCAAACTGAAAGCGATTCTAAGGATCAGTTCTTTTGATGCTGCTAGCAAGGTGGACAAAAAGGAACTGACAGAAAAGAGTGGGAACACTAGGGGTACATATAGGGTGGGTGGAGCTACCACCAAAAAGTCTTCCCTTGTGATTCTAGAAGGTTCCTGCACAGGCAGGAAACCCATTTGTGTGATTCATAGAGGCCACAGTGAAAAAGCATAAAATCTCTACAACCAGACTACAAACCTATTAAACAAAAAAATATTAAATGCCTTCGCAAAAAGAAACATTTTGACTCAGCACTGAAGAGAAAGAAAGGCTGGTGTCCATCATTATCTTCCTTAAAAGTGTTTTCCAAAGCAACACCAAAGCAACACCACCACCAGGAATGGATTCTTTTTTTAAAAAAAACATAACATATTTAAGAACAGGGATGGCATAATTTCATGTTACTTAAACTGGTCAAAGTCCTAAGTGTCACATTCCACATGAATTGAAGCTTCCCAACTGTATTAAAGTATAACACCATGGATATTTTGTTACAATAACTCCAACTTGGAGTTTTATAAAAGCCTATCCTTATACAAGAAAGACTGCAGCCAGTGAACTGGCAGAAACTGGTAAAATAAACCAAAGCCATTTGGGTCTCATCCATCTCATTAATCAAATTCAGTGCTGCCACAACCTCACCTGATTCAGCTGATAGAACGAAAAAGAGGTAGATGTGCATGTACATTTATCACACCTTGCTCTACATCCACAAATGCCCAAATTTTCTTTTAAAAGCCACACTCCATTCATTGCCTTTATATAATTCTTGGACTTCAGTAACCATCAAAGCTACATAATTTGCTTAGAATCATGTTCGATCACTTCTTCCACCAAATTGGAATGAACTTATTCCCCCCTTCCTTACTGTGGTTAAGGGTCTCTAGAGCTACACCTTTGTTTATAAGAACTCTCCTGATCTCTCTCTTTATCTTTTCATTTTCTTCATTATTACCTCTGCTTTCCAGGCTATCAAGAATACATGGTGCATCTGATATTCTTTTTGTACTATTCATTATTTCTAGGAAAGGTGATCACTATAGAACTTTCTGGTGTTAAAATAACAGCACATTCTTAAATTAAAATAAAGTTAAAGTTAAAAAAAATTCTTTAGAAAAAAAAGATAGCTCCCATCTCTATGATCTCAACATTTAAGGTAGACATGTGCAGTCTACCTTAAATGAACCTCACTTTGAAGAGTCTTCAAAACTGGAGTTGGTTCAGAATATATAACCTAAACTACTACCTGGGATTAGTCAGAACACACTTTAGCAATCTGGAAAAACTCTATAGACTCAGGCCCATTCCTAATTTGAAACAATTCAAATTATTAGTTTTGCTAGTGACAGTTGAACTGGGCTCAGTTTGCCCTAGAAATGGCTCACTAATAATGAATTACCTTTGATAAATTCTTGGGTGAAAATTTTATAAATAGAAACACACAAATACATTCACTCTTCCACTTACTATTTATTTCCCTGGAAAAAAATCTAGATTAAGATTGCTCTCATGCTTCTACTGAGGTTTCCTTAAGGGAAACCATCATCAGGATGTTATGGCAGGATATGAGATCAATGGTCTCCAGGATTTTCCTTTACCATCAGAGAAGACTTTCCTCTCCCTGATAAGGGATCAAAAGACAGCAGAATGAAGTAGCCTATTTCACTCTATTCCCCCCCCCCCCCCAATAAGATTCTTTAAAGGTAAACCACAAAGCATGATCAGCTAAGAACATCTTTCTTTGCTTGAGCCACTGCATTCCATGGTTATATGCCTGGTTAAAATAAATTAAAGTCAGATTATTTGATTTAGATTTATAGATGGGTAGGAATAATGCATGCAACACATATTAGAGATTAGAAAATCCAATCAAAGGTTGCTATTTCCATCTGTTCAGATGTGCTTCCTTATGGCGTCTAAACTATAATCAATATTATTCAAATATATGAAAACTTAAATGTATTTACAATCTTACAAGTATTATCATTCTAATCTCTTATATGATAAAGAATGATGAAGAGCATATATTCCATAATATGCTGTTATTAATTATGAAGGAACATGATGGACAGAGCACATTGTTCATACTAGTCAGATATGTAAAAAAGTAAAGTGTCATCGGAAGAGTGACTGGTAAAATTACTTTAGGATAATGCTAACAGAGCATACATTTTTTAAAAACCTGAAATGTGTTAGTAATTAAAATTGTGCTGTCAGCTATGGTATGGAGGAAGTCTTATCCAGAAGTGAGAATGCAGTAAAGTTTAAAACCTGTTTCTATTTATGGGAAAGAGCCTTAACTTTTTGTGCCAGGAAAATTGAAATCCTCTAGTGAAGATGTTCAGATTACTTAACTTAAGCAAAGAGAAAATTTCACAGCAAATATTTTATTTTTATAAAAAAAATTCTTGCCACGATAGCAATGGACCCTAAAGCAAAATGTGGTTTCTTAGGGTTAGATCAATTGTTAGTTTCATCTGCAGTAGATGTATTCAGTCGACAGAACTTATATAAATGTTGACTTACCAAGTTCCCATTGATTTAATGTGTTTACTCTAGTTAGGACTAAATTGAATGTAGCCCTAATTATTTACCGATGCTCATACTTCTTCTTCTTCTTTTTTTTAATGTTAAACACTGGTGATGCAAAGTGAGTATAATGGAATTTTACCATACAAGGTTCTTTTAAGGATAAGTTTAAAAGTGCTTCTTACTGACATGTTATAATAGTCTAAGAGCAAACACTGTAAAAATGATGAAGACAAAGCATGTGTGCAACGTTCTACCTTATAAAACCATTTTAAATAAGAAAAACTTCCATTAGTACTGTCTGAAATTTGAACCTTGTAAAGAAAAAATTGGTTGAAATATTAAAAATGGATGCTAGCTCTTCTTAGAGTAGACTCAGATATAGAACTCTCTGAAAATCTTAAGCAAATCCCCTTGCTAAATGCTAAATCAAAACAGACAGGCCCAGCCTTAGGCAAGAATTGGGGGTTTAATAAAAAGCTAAGTAGTAGCAATTTATCCATATTGTTCAATAACAAAAGTTACATTACATTATAATTGCAATTTAGTGAGGGATGGCTTTCTCCTTTTGCAGCATAAGTCTAACTTTTCTGTCACTTCTCTCGTTACATAGGGATGGAATCAGTAAATGGTAGAGGAGGAGCAGGAGGAGGATCATAAAGTTCAAGTAAGGGCTCATTTTGTATCATGGCTTTGTGGTTGTTAAGAGGTAGACAAGATGACACTGTGGCCTGATCTAGATTGGCAAAAAGAAGTGTGTTCATGGCTGCATGAAACTCTAGCCTTTAGATGAGAAAAAGGGAAAGTGTGCCATGAAAACACTTTTTTTGCGTTTTAGGGGAGAAGAAGCGCCTTTAAAAAGGTGCTGGTTTTCCCAGATTCTTTTTTAAAAACTGCAGAACAGCGCAGCTCCATCTAAAGGCTGTGGTGCAGCTGCTAAGCATTAAGGAAAAGGCAACTTCATGTCACACTTTCCTGCCAATCTAGAAAGCCCCTGTGTGTTGTGTCACAGGCCAGTGACTTGTGACAATAAGAGGTGGATGGAATGAGAATTGAAAAGACCAATTCTTATGCTTATGAAATTTTAACAATAATCTATTATGGTTTTGCAAAGAGGGGATGTGGTAAGTAATTACTCTCAAAATTAACTTTTCAAATTCTAGAGTAGGAAGAATAGCTATGTACTTGATTTTTCTCTATATACATTTACTTCACTGGCATGCAAATTACGAGCATTGACACAGGGATACATGAGGCCCATGCAATTCAAACATACCTGATATGTGGAGACAGGGGAAGCAGCAATGAATGGTGTGATAGATGTCTGTGGAATCATGCGGTTTGTAGCAATACTGTACGGTGAGGAATAAAATCTGCAAATAAACAAACAAAAACAAAAAGAAAAAGAACGATTCTTAAAGTAATGGACTGACAGACAGCTGTTTCATAACTATTACCAACTGGGGAAAGTAGGAATCCTTGCCAATTATTCATGTTTCTGCACTGGCAAAGAAGGGAGCAGAATCCAGATTTAATCATAGAAACTAGCAATGAGACTAACATTAGTGTAGTGATGTAATATGACTACATGTGTTTCTTCAAGCTTTGACCAAGATGCTAGCATAGCGACAAAACATTTATTCTATTTAAAAGTTTGGTTTTACTCAGGCTCCTTCTAACCTCTTATTGAGACCTATAAACTTCAAAATACAGTAAAAACGAAAATCTATATACTCTTGAATTCATACACCTCAGCCTTGATACACTTCAATACTCTAGCCTTTGCATCTCGTTTTTTCATGTTTGTCACAACATTTCACTTTAGACTATGATTCACAATTCTGGATTCAGATAGCCTACTGTTCTTTTGTATAAAAGGGACAGGGAAGGATGCTTGAAAAAGGAGGAGAAGAGTGTAAAGTATACCCTAGCTTGACAGATGGAGAATCTTAATCAGAAAAAATCCAATACCAGCAAAAGTCCATTAGATCAGTCCTTATATAAGAGAAAAAATTAGACTATGCTTTTCTATCCTGCTGCTTCCAATATCAACTGCCTACTGTTGGAAAAGAGAGAGAAATGACCCTATTAAAAGGAAAATAATGTTTTAGGAGAGGCTGAGGAGTGGAAATGGGAGGAACTCAGCAACAGCTTTAACAAACAGGAAGCAAATATTCATAATTTTTGTTCTCACAGGCAGAAATTTTACACATTTTTCTAATTGTGAGAAAGTTGTAAAAACTGTAGTTTAGGGGGATTTATTATTATAGAAAATGCCATTCTCTCTACAAAAAACAGTATAAGCATATGCTTCCCTTTTTTCTTTTCTTTTCTTTTGTGTGTGTGTGTGTGTGTGTGTGTGTGCGAAGGATGTTCTCAAGCTTCATACCAACCTTGGATTCTTCTCACCAGGACTTCCTGACACTTGAGAATATTTGAATATTATTTCCATCCTTATTGATAAAGTCATTCCGTCCCAAACCATGCATCTGTAGTTAAGTAGGAAGGTTAAGTAAGGGGTGAAACAGACCACTCCAAAGGAGTGGTTTCAGACCACCCTTACTGAAGTTGGATTGAGGATGCAGTAACTGCACGCCACAGCCTTTTTGCCAGCCAGAAAATAAGCAGCAAACAGCCACTCCTTTTTGTGCCTGCAAAAAGCCAGATTTTTGCACCTGCAAAAAGCCGGCTTCTCGCATGGTGGAAAGCTGCCTTTAAGGCACTCTGGAAGAATGCGGTGTATAAATGCTGCACTGCTGGAGTGCCTGGAAGCTGCCCCCCATATAAACAGTTGGGTGGCTTGAAGCTGGCTTCCGGGTGTCTTGGGGGCATGCATCATCTGCATGTCATGCCCACCAAGGTGGCTGGATGCCTGCTTTTTATGCTGGTCTGCTTTGCCCCTTCTCCTTATAATATTTTATTAACAACTTAGGCCACCACAAGTGCTGTATTTATTTATTATATTTACACCTATCTACTTCTCATAGGAGAACCAGCATGGTTTGAGCACTGGACTATGACTCTGGAGACCAGGGTTTGAATCTGTCATGGCCAGCTGTGAGGAGGAGGACAAGGAGGAGGACTTAGACCCTCAGGTACAGGTGCCACCTGAGGCTGAGACAGGCCCCAGCTCTGCTTTGCCAGGTCCTAGATCTGTCCTGCCAGCTCCTGTAGAGGTGGCCCAGCCAGGACCCATCTCTCCTCTCTCAGCCCCAGTGGAGTCTGTGGCTCAACAGCCTAGTCTGGCCCCAGTAGTAGGGTAGGACTTGGAAGATATAGTGGACAATGTTCAGGTCCCTGCCTTTACTCAGAGGAGAGCTGAAAAGCAGGGCTTGAGAAGGTCAAAAGACTTGAAGAGAGAGCCTCATCAGGCAGGCAGCAGCTGTAATCAGGGAGTTATTTATAACAGGTGGCAAATGCTGAGGACTCTTGTCAGAGACTATTAGTTCTCCTAAGATAAGGCTGCTTGGTATCTGACTCCTAGACCCTTGACTGCTTTGGATTCCTAGACCCTGTATCGGACCCACTAACCACCCTTCTGGCTTTTCTGACCTCGGACCGGACTGATATTGGTACTCTCTTTTGGACTATGTTTGGTTGTGCTTGCTAAAGGTACTGCCTCGGCATCTTGCTGTATATATTTTGCCAAGGTTTCTTATCTCCTGTGTGAGTGGGTGTTGGCAGCTTTCCTGGACAGAATCCTGGTTCAACCATGGAAACCCACTGGGTGACCTCAAGCAAATTACGCACTCTCAGCCTGAGTTTAGCAATGACAACCAACCTTTGAAGAAACTTGCGAAGAAAACCCCATCAGAGATTCTCCTTAGGGTTGCCTTAAGTCAGAAATGATTTGAATGCAAACCACCACCAGTAACAACAACCTCCCATTGAATGGTCAAGGTAACTAATCCCGTACTTAATGATTGACTTGGAGAAAGCACACAGGAAAGATTGACATATGTGGAAGAGAGGAGGACTAAAACCTTTAGAAGATATTACCGCTAGGGTTGTGGTCCAAAAAGGTCTAGTCTTAGTGAATTAACATGAACACTGCTTCTGAACAAATGCTTTTGGATTTAAAATTTTAAAAATCATGGCTGAATTCCACTACTGAATTCAGTATATGGAATACTGAACTGCGTTTTTCAATGAAGTCAGGCATTGATTAACATTAATTAAAAGTATTATAATTAATCAAGAGAATCCTGACATATTAACTATTAAAGTATTTCAGTAACTGTAGTAATTACTTGTGACTATTGAACTACTAATTATGAAGATATATATCATGTAGGTTTTGAGGAAATCTACTCGTGGTTTACCATATTGATTTTAAGCCTGTAACAAAATGAGCTATCTACACATGGTTAAAAACTTTTAAAGCCCTGGAATATTAGACTTACAAGAGTTGACAACGCCAAGATACTGAAGTCACTTGGAATATAAAACAAACAAACAAATAATAGAAATAAAGATACACTCAAGTGCAGGAATGCAGCCAAAGTACCTTGGCAAGCACAAAATGTGGATTTATACTTATTGAGGTGTTTTTTCTATGTAGTCTGATACATTTCAGGCCAGGGATAGAAACTTCCCTAAGTACATACAAGATCCTTGCCAGACCTGGGAGAGCTGCACCCGCCACACATGCCCCCACCCAGTGGTGCCCCTGCATTGGTGACACCTGGTGTGAGGGGTGGGACTTCTGGGATGGGCAGGACTTCTGGACCTGGACTTCCAGTGGGGTTTCTGGAACTCTGGGGCTGGAAGGATGTCTGTGAGCACCGGTGCAGCCTGAGGAGTGCTGACATAGGCTGGGACCACCTGCACAGCTAGAGGAGTGCCCACATGGGCAGAGCACCTCCCGCGGAGGGCAGGGAGGCAACTGGGTGTCACCCCCCCCATTATGGGGTGTCACCCCCTTTCTGGGATGTCATGTGGTGTGGCCTGCATCCCTGCACCTCCTAGTGATGCTACTGCTAACTAAGAAGGGTCCCCTCCTCCTCCAATACCATATTCATGTTCTCCATCTTTGTACATGCAGGCAAGAACAAATAATTCCTGAAATATTCTCACTGGAAGGGCATATAATTCTCTGAATACTATTTATATTTTAGGAACAACAGTCAGCCCACCATATCCACTGACTTGATTTAGAAAACCTTGATTTCAGTATTTTATATAAGGGACATCATTTCACTACAGCCTTGTATTTAATGTGAATTGGAACATCCATGGATTTTGGTATCTACAGGTGTGTGTGTGTGTTCTGGAACCAAACCAAATCCAGTAGATATCAAGGACCCACTGTATTTGTTTGTGCAAAAATGCTCACTTTCTTCTTTTTCAGGAATTACATTTTCTGCATGGAAAAAGTACTTTTGGAGAAGAAATTTAAAATATTCTTTTCTAGCAAGAAATCATATTTCTGCACAGAAAAACTACATGTATTTATGTGCAGAAAAATATATACCAAAACATAAAGAATCTTGAAGTCGCATCAAGACTGGCTGAAAGTCCCCCCCGGCCCTGCATTGGGAAATCTCTTTTTTTGACCAGAAGCCATTCACACTCCCCAACTGTGGAACTGTGATTTCACTTTGCCATGGCTGCAATCTATAAACGGTTGCATCCTATGATTCCAGTTTAACATACATGTAGCTGTTCTCAGTCTACACTCCAAGATTTCAGGGCATTCTCCTTACCTAGCATTCAGTCTTTAAACAAACAAACAAAAAAAAAAAAAAACAAAAAAAAAAACCCTAAACTAGAGATACCACAGATTGTTTTAAACAGATTGTTTTAAACAGAAAACATGTGCTTTACCACTGAACTATAGCTGTTAAATAGATTTGCTTACTAAATATGAATTTATGAACTATTTATGGTTTATTGAGCTGTCACCAAGGAGAAAGCAAGATTTGTTTATTAAATATGAATTTATGAACTATTTATGGTTTATTGAGGTATTTGATTTACTGTCACTAAGGACAAAGCAAAAATTGTAGGCCTTCAACTGAAGAAATGAAGTATGATGCTCAGAAGTTTTTCTGAAGTGAAATCTACCAGGCATTTGGAAGCATAGTTACCAAAGTTACTGGATGTGACATTTCGATGGGCTACTGATACTGTATGCACTCACAGGATTAACATTACCAAATATACAAAGAAGATTCTTTTACAAAAATATGAAAGGATAACGCTTCAAAATGGAATGGAAGGATATTGAGGACATAGTAGATCTACATTCAGAAATGTTGAAGAAGTGAAAGAACTTACATTTCTGACATTGTTTTTTTAGGAGAAAAATAGGCCATTCCATTTAAATTAAATACGTTTAAAGCACAAGATTTTATTAAACAATTGGTTTATGTTAATAGACAAGGCCCAAGAGATCTGATGAATTAGAATAAATTGCTAAAACAGGCTCCTTCCTCTCTACCTTTGTTTCTATCTGAAAGGAGAAATGTCCAAGTAAGAAGAAACAAGCTTTTGATTAGTCTTTGTCCATTGATACCTTTTTATTTCACCATATTCTTTGCTTTTGTCCTTTTCTTCATTTTTTAAAAGTTATGCTGTAGCTATACATAATAAGAGAAATGGCTTCTTCTGTGAACATCAATGGACTGAATTCATCTCTGGAAAGATGAGAAACTACTAGACTACTGACAAAGAAATAGGTTGATATTATCTTCATATTACATTCATATTAAAATAGGTAGTATGCAGATGCACTAAGTCAAAGGAAACATATGCCACACCTTCAGTGCCAAAATGTGTCAGAGCTAGAACTATTTTAGAATTTCTATACTGTTTTGGAAAACACTATCATTGACAGAAGCAGGAGGAAGGTTTTCTTTTCTTTTTTCATTTTTTTCCCAAGGGGGCAGAAAGAGCCTGAATATAGAATATGTAAATGTATCTATGGACCAAAAAATAAATGAATAAATAAATAAAAATCCATTAACAAGCAAAACCAAAGTTTACCTTCCTTTTCTTCTTCCTCCTTCTTCCTCTTCATCCACCACCACCACCACCACTACTACTACTACTTCTCCTCATTATAGTTATTATCATTATTATTGGGATGAATGTGGTTTTAATGGCATTCTAATGCTCTTTTGATCAAAACTGGTTTTCCAATTCAAATGGTGTGCATTATTCACTTGTGAAAACTTTACAAAATTGTCATCTTGGGCTGAATGGAAACATTCCTGTGCAAGGCAAAGATACCGAACCTTCTTTTGAAATGATTAAAACACATGCTCCCTTACAGGTTTTTATTGTTGTTACACTGTTAGCAAATCTATTGCACATGTTCTGTTTCTGGGTTTCCAGCAGGCATCTGTCCCACCACTGTGAGAACAAAATGTTATGGTCTTGTTGAGTAGCATCTTTCTTTTGTGCTTAAAAAAGACAAGTCAAAATAAACACATCAGCAAATGCTGGTCATGTTCATGTTCTGATAAAAAGATATATTCACTATGATATGTCAGCTGTTTTTTTAAAGGGGAGGTCATTTTGATAAAATAATAAATATAAAAAGAATCATATATTCTTAGATCTCTGGATAGGGAGACACACCAGTTTGGTCCTATTACAAGGGAAAGTGCATCAGGGGATAATATGTTTGTGTGGGTGGGTTGGTTCTCTGTGGTCATGCTCCAGCTTTAATCAATGATCTCTCATAAGGAGCATGCCTGGAACCAATTTAACTGTCAATTTGTTGCTGACTTTATACTGCATTTATGAGTGATTAATTGCTGGTGTAATTAAAATGATTGGATTTACTGCTAATTATTTGCTCTTTTTGCTTGTTGTTTATTGGCTTTAGCAGACTTTATTTAATAGCCTAAAGTTAATTGGTAGTCCACATGAAAACAAAACTATAAACCAATTCCTAAATTGTAAGTTAACATTTTTTTTGAAAATCCATTTATTTAATGGGTTTACTTTAGTTAGGACTAGTAATCTTTATTATTGGTTGCTTTAACCCTGTTGTCATTCACCATGGTATTTTTTAAAAAAATAAAACAATGCAAAGAAGAATAAAAATAAAACCTCAACATTAGGAAGAACTTCCTGATAGTAAGAGCTGTTTCACAGTGGAACACACTCCCTTGGAAAGTGGTGGAGTCTCCTTCTTAGGAGGTTTTCAAACAAATACTGGATGGACATCTGCCAGGGGTGCTTTGATTCTGTGTTGCTGCATGGCAGGAGGTTGGACTGGATGGCCCTTGTGGTCTCTTCCAACTCTATGATTCTAAGATTCTAAAACTAAATAAAATCTATGCATATCTAAATTGTGGTTGCAGTTCTAAAGATCATGGGAAGCCAGCTGAAACACCTTAGGAAGTGGTGTAAGCCTTGGTCCAATAGCAGAGTACTCATATCACTGGAAACCACTACGTATACTAGCAGAAAGCTGCGCTGCTGTATATATTCCACTAGTGAGGCTTTGCTGCTCATGTGAGAGATACTGGCCATTTCAGAGGTGGTAGTTCCACTCTGAAAAATGTCACAACCTCTGAGACTTCTGTAGTTATTTCATTTCAGTGGAAGGGAAGGGGAGAACCCTCATCTCACCTCCCAGCTTGGCTGCAATGAAACATTAGGGTGACAAATGCGATTGTCACTGTGTTGGTGGAACTCCATTCCATTGGATGACATATATGAAAGATAAGATTGCTCCTCCTGGGAACAGGAAAAGCCTGAGGAAAACTCCCTAACAAAATCTTTTTCACCAGCTGTTTATAGGAATGTTGCAATAGTTTTTGCTGCCCAGTTTTGAACAGGGCTCAAAAATAGTATGTCATTATACGACACGAACAACTGCTCAGACCATTTGATAACACATATCCCTGGAAACCTGATTATTGCTACATTTTCAGCATAGGAAAATTGTGTTGGAAATTGTAGTAATAACAAATGAAGATGAAGAGGAATTTATGAAAATCAAGTGAAGAAAAAGAATAGGGAGTCTGATAAATAATAAAGTTCTAGTTCAAGACTGACTTCCCACAGAGTATTAGGAAAATATTGTAATGCTGTTACTTGTTACTACAGTAGTTAAGATTGTTAGTAGTACAGTCAGGCCCTCTATATCCATGATTCTGCATCCACACATTCAACCATCCATGGCTTGAAAATATTTTTAAAAAATAATTCCAAAAAGCAAAGTTTGATTTTGCCATTTTATATAAGAGACACAATTTTACTATGCTATTATATATAAGGGGACTTGAGCATCCATAGATTTTGGCATCCTCAGCAGCCCTGGAACCAAATCCCAGCAGATACCAAGGACCCACTGTACAACCAATGGCTTGAATCCGTAATGATTTTGACACTATGGCACTAGCATAAGGGACATTTCTTCCTCCTTCCCATTTTTGGCATCAAGTCCATTTATATCTATATAGTCCAGCTTAGCCCACATATGAGAAGGAAGTTAATGAAAAAATAATAATTTTACAAAACATTTGATGTTCTTAATTGCTCTTAGGAACAAGTTCAATGACAATGTGAAAAAATGAAAAGTAAGTGTGTGCATGTGTGTGTGCGCGCACGCAGACATGTATGTATGTAGTTTGACCCTCCAATTGGTAGACAAATTCAGTGTACTAAATTTGTATTAAAGAGTCAAATGGTACAAAAAGTAATAAATCTTTTTTAAAAATAGAAAGTTGATCTCGTTTTTGTTGCCAGCAGCTCAATTAGAAGTGGCTAATAAATGGAAAACAGGTTTTGTATCCTTGGACAGCTGGTGAAAAAGAATTTGGAATCAACGGCTCGTGGGAGTTTATCACATGGGAGGAATTTCTCTCAATTGCAAATGGAGCCAATTCGCAATTATGTGAATTCGCTAGTTTAGCGAATTTACGTGAAATCTGATTGCATTCAGAATGTGTTCAGAATGACTTCCCATTTCCCAAAAATGACCCCCCCATTGCCCAAAATTGCATGAGATACTCTGTTACGCAATTACGTGAAACCCCATGACTGCATTCAGAATGACTTCCCATTGACCGAAATTGCGTGAGATACACTCATTCGCAATAATGTGAAACCCCATGATTGCGTTCGGATTGCCATTGCATTATATCCCCAAATTCCGTTGTATGATAAACTCCATGGAGAAATTAACAGATAATATGAAATATAACTCAAAACAACAAAATCAAAGACCTTTCCAGGAAAAATGGTCTCCTCTTATAGACTATATTAATACAAATTTTATATCCGTCTCTCCTCCATCTAGCCATTGTATGGTTAGATTTATTTTAAATAAACTGAATTGTATAAAACTTTAATAAGGAATGTTTTTCAATTATATGAAATTTTTATACCATTTTTATACATTTGTTTCATGAATGTGAGCTTTTGTACGAATATATATATATATATATATATATATACATATATGACATATTTTGAATGAAGATTCAGTTTTTTTTTAAAAAAAGAGTCAAATTGTTCCCGTAAGACCATAGTAGAGGCTATTAAGAATACCCCTATTAGAAAGTAAAAAAGGCCTTTAACAGTAAAACAATATGATTTAACACTGGTTAATCATAATACAAACTACATGCACAGTATTTTACAGCATAAGCAGTAGATATGCATGACAGATATGAGAGTGCACAGGGCAGCACATATTGGAAGAACTGAGCTCTCAGCTGTTTATATAGGTGTTAAAATTTAAAATTTAAAAACAGCTGACACAAAACCACCTGGAGGTACTTATCTGATATTTGGCAGGTATTACCTGCTCTGAAAGAGCTTACACAGTTGTTGGGGGGAGAATGAAAAGTTATTCATTGGCAAGGATGGTCCCTAGTTCACATAATTTTTTTGTGAGCACGTTCTAGCCTTTATTGCTGTAAAATAATTAGCAAGATCTTCTCTTGCCTGTATTACTATACTAGTTTACTTCAGTTAATGAAGTGTATATGTTCTTGGGCATTACTTTAACATAAAATTTGATACAAGAAACAGAAATAACATGCAAAGAACATGGATAGGTTCCTACATCACAGAAAAGAGCAGCAATTCTACACAGTTCAGCAACGTCTTAGTCAAAGTAAGGATATGCACATTTGAAATGAAGCAAATAGGTCAGGTATGGCTTATTCAAGTAAGCAAAAATATTTAGAATCACCTAGAAATCAGCTTTAAGGATGATGAAATGCACCCATAGATGACTTTTTATTTTATCAGCTTCTAGGTTTCTTATGATTTCCATGTTGGTGACCAAACTTATAGTTCGATGCATTTTAAAAACTCTAGGGGTAGTTATTGAGACAGTCATATCTGCAGTTTCTATTTTCATGCATGCTCGGTAAGAGATTCTGGAGGCAGTTGCTGTTTCCCTTGCCTGTTGTGGGCAGACACACACACAGTACAGAAAGCACAGTTACGGTACAGACACTACAGCAGGATTTGCTATAACAGAATATCATTCTAGCATAGCTCAAGTTTTACTGCATTACTGTATTTACTTCAGACATGCTGCCGCAACTTGGCACCAAAAATATTTCTGGACAGAGGGCAAGGGAGAAAAGGAAGTGGGTGAGCTTACAAAGATTTTGTAAGAAGGAGTTTCTTTTGCAAAGGCCTGTACAAATTAAGTCTCCCTTATTTCCAAAATACAACATACTCCAAAATCCAAAATTGTCCACATAGGTGGCTGAGATAGCGGCACTTTTGCTTTCTGATAGTTCAATGTTCACAGACATTTCACACACAATTTTTTTAAAAAACATATTGTGCATAAAATTGCCTTCACATTATGTGTATAAGGTGTGTACAAAACATGAATTAAGTTCATGTTTAGACATGGGTCCCAACTTCAAGCTCTCTCATTATGTAAATATAAACATTCCAAAATCTGGGGGGAAAAAAACCACATCTGGTCCCAAGCATTTTGAATAAGGAAGGCTCAACTTGTACTATTACTGCTGTTCTTCCTCCACTTCCAATTATTTTTAGTTCTGTTCTTTAATAGTCTATATCTTAAGATAGTGACCATATGTTCCATGGTTATCGGCATACTGTAGTTAAAATCCTGTTATCTTTCTCCACAATAACCATATGTTGTTAGATGCTGACTGTACCATGTTAGTTACAACAGATTTTTTAAAAAAGAAAAGAAGAAAAAAGGCAGCTGTACATTTTTCATATGGTAAATACCACTTACAAAATGGTAGCCTGTCTTTAAAAAGATATAAATATATAGAGTGATATATATTGTGAAGAAATGTTTATCTGTAAACATCATCTCTAAGCTTAATTTTATTCTCTGACAAACTAACATGACATATAGTCTGCATCCACACTGCAAAATAATCCAGTTTGGTCCCACTTTAACTGTCATGGCTGCAAGAACAAACTATACGTCCCAGAATGACTTAGCACTGAGCCCTGGCAGTTAAAGTGGGACCAAACTGGATTGTGTTGGCAGTGTGGATGCAGCCATAGAGAGATTACAAGAACTGAAATACAGATGTTCATAGCAGGATCACGAGCTTCGTGAACCTTGGTATACAAGACACATTATTGGCAACTAGCAGACAAAATACACATTTAGACAGTGGATCTGTCTTTGCCTTAAATTGGCTTCTCAGTATTAAGGACTTCACTACTGTTTCTTTCCTATGACATACAATGCTCAGGCCTCAGATTTATCTCAAAGAAAAAAAGACTATTGTTTCATGTGGCATACTCATATTTAACCCTGAAAAAAAGCTTATAATCAGTATCCCTGGACTAATATAACAAATATATATTACCAAACATTATTACAGCATAGAATTTCATTGCAGTTATATAAGATCAGAAATAAGTCAGACCAACTGGATATAGCAATTTTTTTTTACAAACATATGTGAGCAAACTCTTTGTGGATGGCAGAACAAAGAAAGATATGATTGATCAGATTATCTGGAAAAATCAGCAATGAGAACCAGTGAGAGAGCTGAGAGGAGAAAGGCATCAGGAAGCAAATGTCCAAGATGAAGATTCTTGAAGAGTCAGAAGAGGGATTCAGATGATTTTGGCCATAAAAACTCTGAAATGAGTGCTGATATTCACTCTACCTTGAAACACTCACCCCCCCTTTCAAACACACATGAACCGGGGGGTGGAAGGAGAGGTTTCTGTATACCCTGTTGTTACCACTGAAATTGTCCACATATGAAGGAAACTTAAGCCTAACATTTTGATACCACTTTAATTTAAAAAGGAGGTGGTGGGATTGCCTTCTCTGAATGTCTTTAAAAGAGGCTGGACAGCTAGCTGCTACAATAGTATAGTTGGAGAACCTGCACTGAACAAAAGAGTTAGATCTGATGGACTATAGGTCCCTACCAACTCTATAATTCTATGAATTGCTCTGACTATGCTCTATGGAATCCTTAGATTTGTTGTTTGGTGGGGCACCGGAATTTTCTGCCGGAGAATTCTAAATATCTCACAAAACAGTGGGGCTTTACAGACCTCCCCAAAAGGGTGGTTTTTGGGCGCCCCTTTCAGTGCTGGATTGGGGCCAGGGCAGCCGCACTGGTAGCCCCAGAGGCCCCAATACGCTGCTTTTCCGGGCCTCGGAGAAGCGGCAAAACTCCCCTTCTCCATGGCCTGGAAAGGGCTGTCCTTGGGGATTCATGCCCCAAGGATACCCTGACCAGAGGAGCTATCCCCACGGCAATCTTGTTGCCACGGGAACGAGGCGCTTCCACAAAAGGAGATCCATTTTGGAGCTCCTTTCTGCAACGCAGAAAGGGCACTGGTGACGTCAGGCATTCGCCGCTCTGTGTAAACTTAGTGTGCGCCATGACGCTATCAGCGTGCGCACATATGGACAGCATGATTTTAAAATGGTGCTGTTCATACGCACTAGGGCTGGGGAGTATGCGGTTGCTGCACGCTCCCCAGCCCTACTTATGGCACAGAGACAGTCCTTTTGGGCTGTCTGTATCAGGTCAATGTGATTCTCAAAGCTGAATATCAGAATACATGGTGAAGAAATTGATTGGTGAACAGGTGAAAGAGGATGGGTAAACAACCTTTGGGCATCCCTGAAAGATATGGCAAAGCCATAATTAGATGAAAAGACACCCTTTAAATGCCATCTAAATAACTCACTTTAATTGAACTAAGCATTTGCTCTACAAAACACAAAATAAAATTCAGTAAGTCCTCTACATTTTGGCCGAATTAATCAATTCAATCATTTTTATATCCTGCTTTTCCCCCATCTTGCTTTTTTTGATCATGTCTTCTCATATTCACTTTATGAGACAAGTGTCCATTGTCATAATATTGCCTGCAATCAGACTCCACAGAACATAAAAACTTACGCACATAATAATGATGATGGTGTTTAAAATGCCCTTTTCACCAAAGGTCACAACATCAGACATATATAATCAAGAAAGAAACAACAACAAAAAACACAACACTGTAATAAACTAAAGATAAAATCCTCAGCACTCTACCAGTTGCTACCCATCTCAGCAACCATCTATGTACTTACTGCACTCGCCTTTTTGTATTTTCATTCCAGTAATAATCACTCCCAACAATATGGTATGTCTGAGAGAAATGGCATGCTTTGAATTACTTTAAAAATTATATTTAGCTTCAGTTTCAAAGGCAGAATCCTGGATTTTTATCTCTAAAGCTTTAAGAAGAACCAAGCTTAAGACTCTTAGAGTCACTTGATCAGCACTGCTACAAATATCTGCTTTAGGTTTAACCCGATTGCCTCCAAAATGGCTGGTGTTTTCACTAACAGACAGTCTGTTCAGCCATCCAAAATTCTCAAACCGCAGAAAAGCACCAGCAAACACTGATGTATCAGTGTTGGAGATTATCACACTTGGAAATCCCACCAGGATAGAAATGTGATTTAAAAGTAAAAAACGGGTGTTGTCACACGTACTCATTCCCAGGCTGTATGCAGCTCATACCCATCCTGGGCAACCCGTCTGTAATCCAGACTTTTACTGCAGCTGGGATCTTTCCATTCCTGAAAAAGGTCCAGGTTGCAGATGGGTTGCCTGGGATGGGTATGGGCTGCATACAGCCTGGGAATGGGTAAGTATGATAACACCCATTTTTCACTTTTAAATCCTGCATCTATCCTGGCAGGATTTCTGGGTGCAATAATCTCCATTGTTATGAGGGTCCTGGTGGGAGGAAGGAGGCATCTTTCTCTTATTAGATCTTTACCAGCTTTGTGAAAAATGCATTTTGGCAATATGGCAATACACACAATGTGGTGATGTATATATGGAGAGGGGCTACACAGTCAGCTAGTTGTCATAAGCAAAAGGATGTAAAAATAAAAAGGAAATTATTAGGCATTCTACCTTAAATTTGATTTCCAAAAGTATTACTCCAGTGGGCACTTCTAATAAGTGTTTCAGCACTAAAAGCCATTTTAGAAAAGATACTGACACTTTAAAAAAAAAGGGGGGGGGAGAATATGTTACTTACCCATTCTGTATAGCAGCTGCGGGGTCATATGTCAAGGCCATGCCAGCCTATATTGCAAGAGAGAGCGAGAGAGAGAAACAAACTTTAACTCTTAATTCTCATCAAATGAGCACACATAATGCTATAAAAAAAGGACATTAGGGGTACTGTCTTATCCCATTTCTTTTTGTATTAAATAATTTCTTAGTACCTTTTCAAACTTGCATTGGATATTTAATTTAGGTACTGCAAATAAATACAGACTTTTTGTTCTCCAAGGATGAATTGTGTGAAAAACCAGGCCAGAAGAACTAAGTAGGAAGAAAAGAAAACTGATTGGTATCAGCTAATCCAAACTAAAAAGTCTCTAAAGAAGAAATTAAGGGAGACAAGAGCACAGCTGAAACAGGTTTTGAACACTTCTTTAATAAAACAAACTTTACTCAATGGGAAAATTAACTTGGTACTGTTGACAGTGTCTGTACTTAGATAACTTGTGACAGTTGTAGCTGAAAATAATGGGGCTTTCTAGATTGGCAGGAAAATGTGACATGAAGTTGCCTTTTCTTTAATGCTTAGCAGCTGCACCACAGCCTTTAGATGGAGCTGCGCTGTTCCACAGTTTTAAAAAAAGAAGCTGCGCTGTTCCACAGTTTTTTAAAAATAACCTTTTTAAAGGCGCTTCTTCTCCCCTAAAATGCAAAAAAAGCGTTTTCATGGCACATTTTCCCTTTTTCTCATCTAAAGGCTAGAGTTTCATGCAGCCATGAACACACTTCTTTTTGCCAATCTAGAAAGCCCCAAAATTCTGGTGTTTCAAAGGCTTGCAATTCTTGAAAGATTTAAACAATAGATCAGTCTTTTGATGTGTTATTTCCCAAACTTGCAGCTATTTACTTAAGAAATTGCTGGCTTTATTATTTTTTTAAAAAAATAAATTTTATTAGTTAAATAACATAAAAAGATGAACATATAAGGGTAAAATAAAATAAAATAAAAATTAGCACTGGTGGATTTTTGTTTGACAAAAATCAACAATAGCAAGCTAAAAGCTCCCTGAGCTGTTTGGGAGGATGAAGACTAGGAACTGGCAAAAAGTTTGGAGCCAGGAGATATTAGACATTTTCTGGGAAGGCCCACTGAAAGAGATGCGTCTTCAAGGCTTTCTTGAAGCCGTCAATGGATGGAATAAGATGCATCTCATCCAGCAGGTCATTCCAGAGCTTGGGGGCGACGGCTAAGGGTATCACAGACCTGTTATTGCTTAATCTCGGGTGGCTGAACGCCACTTGTCCCTCTAAGAAGTTGGATGCCGACCGCTCAGGGGTCGCATAACTAGTTAGCATGCCAGAGTCTCGTTCATTATCAGAACTAACCGGACAATTATAAGTCCAGGACAATATTTAATATCTTATTTAGTAATTATTGGTTTTGTTTTTATTTGTTTTTAAGCATTCAACCAAACTGAATTTACTTTAGAGCAATCTAACCATATATGTATGTATGTTCCAATAACCTCACACCCTCTCCAACAGTCTTGGTGTGGGGGAGGATAAGGTCCTATTCATGGATGGGTTTTAAAGCATTCTTTAAAAGTAGCATACATGAGGATTTAAAAGAGGTGATAACCACATATTATTCCAATCTTTTGCTGAGATTTTAATGCCCAGTTCTAATCCCAGGCCATTTTAAAACTGTGCACCTCCATAAATGTGCACAATTAAACAATTATAAATAGTTCAAGCTAAGCCTTTAGTTTGTTGTTTAGAACTTTTGCATATCTTCTCTAACATAGTTGGGAGTCTCAAAACTTCTCCTTTGGTCAAGAACTGAAATGAAAAGGAAGAGTAAAGGTGAAGCCAGCTGACTCTCAACAGCTCTAATTCTGTAGTTCATACATTTTTTTTAGACTTTCCTCTTCTAAATAAATCTTTAATTGCATGTAAGCCTTTATCTTTCCATTTTGGGAACTGTTGGACTTTATCTGAATGCTGAAAGAGCAGATGCAGTAGTAAGGGCAAGTGGTATAGGCAAGGGATCGGATAATATAACATGTTTCCATTCACTCCATATGGTGATTGATGTTTGTAATTAGGAATTATTAATATCCTTAATTCTTGATCTCATTATCTTTTAAAATTTAGGCAGGCCTTTCCTGACTAAATCGTCCCAGCCTCAGAAATTACCTTTATTTGAGAGTTCTTACAGTTCTCTTTAGCCAAAACTCTACGATGCTGTATTCTCTGAAAAACCAAATGATTATTGGCGTAGAAAACCGCACTTGTAAATTGAATAGGATTTTAGTATTGTTTTAATTTGCCTGTTTTAAATGTACTTGTTTTAATAAAATTTTAAGAGGGGAGGGGAATGGGAATTGGATGTACTCTATTTTAATGTTGTTAGCCGCCCCGATTGTTCTTAGAGGGATGGGATACAAATACATTTTTTATTAATTATTATTATTAAAATAAAAGTTTAGTCAAGAAATCACCCTGTATTTTCATTCTCAGCCTGCTACACACTTGCCTAATGTGATGGGGTACCTGAGATAAATGGAAAGCTGAAAAATACAACTCTACATCTGGCACTGGAAGTCATCTATTTCTAGGGGGGGGGGATGTCTAATAAGATTTTCCAAAACAAGGTTTCTTGTGGTTGAAAACAAACTGATTTATTAAATCTTGCTTGATTTGAAACTGCAGAAGGAAGACAGGGAGGAATAGCTTGAAAGAAACAAAAAAGTGCGGAGGAGGAAATGTTTTTATGAGAGCAATTCTACCTAACAGAGACAGCTTTAAGGTTTTCCATGTCATAATTTTAAATTTCATTCATTTAATAATGTTGTTATAATTTCTAGGAATGCGTTAGTTGATATTTTTTATCACTGTAATGCTATGAAAGCCTGAAGGCTCCAATTGAAGATTAATCATCTTTTGCCAGTTCATTTGCTGCTAATATGGGACATATTGAAGACAAATCAATTTGGTAAACATGCAGGAGTAGCTGTGTTGGCCATTTAGCAAATTCAAACAAAATTCTACCAAGCAGTGATACCTTTATTGGACAACTGAAATGTACACACATGGTGTAAGACACATCAATTTGGTGTGATTGATACATGTATTAATATATATGTTCTCCTTGTGATTCCTGAGGTGAAATAAAGACAGCTTTTACTGTAAGACCTGAATGTATTGAGCTAGACTAATCCATTTCTTCTGTTGTTGTTAACAATTGACTTTGACATGACAATCCTATGAATAAGAGACCTTCAAGTCACCCCGTCATCAGAAGTCCTCCTCAGGTCTTGCAAACACAAAGCCGAGGCTTCCTTGATTGAGTCTATTTGTATGGTATTATTCTTTTCCTACTCCTTTCCATTACCAAGCTAAATTGTATTTTCTAGTGAGTTTTGTCTTCTCATAGGTACAGCATGTCTTATACAGATCCACAAATATGTTTTCCTTAGCTTGTCCAGGAATTCAGATTCCTCCCAACTACTTCTAGCCATTATATCCAAGTACTGTTTGTTGTCTCTTGCTAGCTAACGCCAGACTTACTTTTTTGAAAGATACCTACTATAGGATGTGGTACAATGGCTGATAAATATGATAGCTATGGTGGCAATATTGTTGTCTTAAATACAGTGGCCAGTTTGATTTACTACGAATGCATATGTTCTAAATTTTCATATAGGTAGCTCAAAAAACCAACTAAAAAAACCCACATGCATTATTTCCTCACTTCCAAAATACATTGCAAGACTTAGAAATGTGCAGGTTTCTAGAGCAAAGTGTGCTTTGTTACGTTGCTATTCTCAGGAGATACAAAATGGATATTTCCATGGGAAAATGAGAAATCTCTAATAACGTATTTAACACTCACTTATTTTCTAAACGTATTTAGTTATTAGGCTACAGTCCTATATATCTTTATCTATGAGTAAGGGGGGATTCAGACTGATACTTTGCGCTGGCCTATGGGTGGGGTCATGGCATAGCGTCTGCACACTCGATACTGTGGCCCCGCACCATAGCACCATTTTGGCACACACTCATTTACACGGTGCATGCCATGATGATGCCACCGTGGGGCAGCACCCAAACGGTGCAGCATGGAAGGGGTGTCATCATGGCGTGCCACTGCACCTATGACGCCCCTTCCAGGACACTGAAAAGAAGCTGATTTTTGCAGCTTCTTTTTGTGTCCTCTGGAGGTTGCAGTGTGCAGTTGCTATGGCCCCAATACGGGGTGAAAGGGGGTGGCTGCATGCCACCCGCCTGTAAAGTCCCTAAGTTCCATTCAGCTTAGACAAACTTACTTCTTATTAAACATATCTACTAATACACTGTAGGACAATTAAGACAATGTGGACACAAAACCATTGTAGGGTAATATCCATCAACTGCTTTGTGTCTTCTTATTCATTTTACTTCCTATATTACGTTTATGGATGGTTAGTCTGTTATTGTAAATGTAAAAGATAACAGTTCTAAGACTTCCTTCATCCAGGGCCAGAGCTGATAGGCAAGACACCACAGCCCAAGTCCTTGGTATCCTCACCCAACTCCCATCAGTCCCCAGATATTCATGTCGGTGGTTAAGTGTATACAGGCCTTTCCACCAATATGCCATGAACCTGCTGCTGCTGTGAACCCTTACTTATCCATCCCAAAAGGTATTGCCATGGCCCATAAGGGTGTAGACTGGGTGCCTGGCCTCAACCATATGGCCAGGTGCTTTCTTCTGATGTCAGATGTAAGGACCTTTGGGGTGGATGCAACAGCAGTAGCAAGTGTGTGGTGTGTGGGGCCATCCAGTCTGCTGGCTGTCAGCATCGAGGTTGTTTTTGGACTGTATGAAGGCCCCTTAAAAATTCTTAAAAATTCAACATCATCAACAACACTAAACTATAACAAATCCCTCCCATTCAACAGAAATTGATTTCACTTGGTCTAACAAGATTGTTAAATTAATTCAGCCAATAAGATGAAAACATATCTGGCTACTGTACAAGGGACAAGCTCAGATAATACTTAGGATTGTACTGAAGAAGGGTTGATTTTAAAATGTTCAAACTCTAGTGAGATAATAATTGTGAATAGGAATGTAAAGAATACTCACAAATTTCTCAGCTTCAACAACCAAGTTGTCAACTGTAATGAGATTTTTTACATTCCTGGATTTTTCCT
Source organism: Urosaurus nigricauda (assembly GCA_034509955.1). Taxonomy (NCBI): domain Eukaryota; kingdom Metazoa; phylum Chordata; class Lepidosauria; order Squamata; family Phrynosomatidae; genus Urosaurus; species Urosaurus nigricauda. Next base: position 77,728,648 of record JAOEGL010000006.1, read on the forward strand.
TTGCAAAAAACAAAAACAAAACCCTGTACACTTTTGCACAGCAAATAGTGTGTTTTCTGTGAAAAAAGTTTACATAAAAAACCACGTTTTTTTACATAATTTTTTTTCCTACAAAAGAAGTCCTGTAATGCAAAAATAAAAAAAAATAAAAAATAAAAAGTGTAATAATTCTCACATGAACCCAGACAGGGGAGAGAAGAAATCTTTTGATGTTACTCATTCTTGCAAGCAAAAACAAAATAAAGATTGGCATCCTTAGTTGGGAAGTGATAGGATGTTCCCACACCATGAGAAGCATGGTTATTTGCTATATTCAGGATATCAAAATTGTTCTATCTGCACTGCAGGTAAGGGCTTAGAAGCAATCCAGAGATATATTTTTACAAGAGTGTATAATTTTGGATCAGAGTCATGTGGAGCCTTTTCAACTGGGTTCAATATTAGGAGTTCCCAGTTCTCTTAATAGTCTTGTGAAAGAAAACTCAGGTAGCCATTCAGATTGAATCATTAATGTCCATAGAGGGCTATGGAGCTCAAGCTGGTATTACCTGTCTATTTGAAAGCATAACAAAGCCTGTGTTTTGTTAAAAACTAAAATGTGCACCGCAGAGAGCTACTAATCGTTTCTAAATGTCTGTCGCGGATAGAGAGAAGAGGATTGGCACCAGGATCAACGACTTTAACTTTCCTGTACTATTGACTTTACAACCAAGTGGGGAAATCCCAGTCTCCCAAATGACCTTTGTATATTTTCCTCTCTAAATTGCTGGAGAGCACTGAGCAGAATAGTAATGAAAAGCAGGTCAAAAATAGGAGAAAGTTTCAGTTGCAGGACAGATTTTTTTTTTTTTTTTTTTGGTGGGGGATCGTTAAATGATTAATTTCCTCTCATGGTTGAGCATTTTTAGGGAATTAATCTTGTATTTTTAAAATTTAGTTTTATCTACTGATTCTTCACAGAGGAAATAATAATTTTAGACACATATACTAGAAAACTGCAAAAGACAGAGGAACTATCCATGAATCCTTCTCTGTTGTAAATTACTTAATTGCAGCCTGGTTTTAACACAGATGAATGCATGTTTACAAAACAGATCAGAATTATTAAATTAGGTATAACCATCACATTACTCATCACCTTATTAACACAAACCTACCTACCTACCTACCTACCTATCTCTTGGAATTACTCAAGTCCATCCAAAGTGAATTGCATCATTAAATAAACTTTTCTGTTCTTCCTCATTGATAATGTCTGCCACCTTGACCACATGTTGATGTTACTTATCCACATCCATCCAGGTTTCATTGATGAAATGTTGGAGGATAGTTGCCCATTCTTGCTCTGTTGTTCTGAAGCAATCCTTTTCACCTGCATTCAGAAATTTCTAAAGGGCAAGTCTGAAAACATTCTCTAAATTTTTAGAATAGATCCACTCAAGAGGATAAATGTTTGTATAAATAGCACCTAAGTGTCTTCTGTGCAGTAATTAATCTCAGAAGGTTCTTTGGCATTTCTCCACCATGGTGGACAGAGGTTGCTTCTCTGCTGTGGTGGGGAAATGCCAAAGAGCACTGTTGCTGCCATTTATTCTTGGAATGGGGTTGAAAAGGCATGGGTACCCTTTGCTTCTTCAATCCTGCCAAGAAGCAGGGAAGCCAAGAATCCTAATTTTCTGGTAGGCTCCCCCTGGATGGACTCTTCCACCCTCAGTTGTCTTCATCCAGTCTGCTTATCTTCTTATAGAGGGGGGACAGAAGGAGAAGGAAGCAATCAGACTGGCTGTGGACAACCAGGGGCAAGCAGCTGGATGGTGAAGAAACTATCCAGGAAGAGCCTACCATAAAAGAAACACTGAGGGGCTGTACAGACCTGGGCGGTCTGTAGGCACCCAGAGAAGCCCTGGGATGGGGCCAGGGCTGCCTCACTGGCAGCCTCAGAGGCCCCATTCTGCCACTTCTCTAGGCCATGGAGAAGTGACAAACCGCTGCTGCTCTGTGGCTTGAAAGCAGGGTGCAGTGGACACCCTGGGTGCCCGCTGCACCCCACCATCCCCTGCGGTCCCGAGGGGAGAAAGGAGCCACTGCCTCCCCTTTCCCCTCGGGGTCCTTGGTGCGGCCGTGTAAAGGTCGTGCCAAGGACCAGCCCCAAGAAAGGAGCTCTATTTTGGAGCTCCTTTTGGCACCACAGAAAGGGTGCCCTAGGCGCAATCCTGTGGCGCCATGATGTCAGGCACACACCACGTTGTATAAACACAGTGCACGCCATGACGCCATCATGGCAGGCGTGTATGGATGACGCCATTTTAAAATGGCACCGTCCATATGCACAAGGGTTAGGGAGGGTTAGGTTAGGGCAAATGCTGCATGCTCCCTAACCCTAATCCTGCCCCACAGACAACCCTTTTGGGCCATCTGTATTGGGTCTGATCCCCACTCTCTCTCCCTCAGCAGCAGCTCACTGAGGCAGGGAAAGTGTGGCAGTGGGTGGTGCTTTTTTTTTTTTTTTAAGGATACCCTCTGCTGTCCCAGATAAATCCCAGAGAAATCCCAAGGAGTCATTTTTTTTTTTTTTTTGGAGTAATTGTTTTGACTTATACTCAAGTATATATGGTACTTAAACTGGAAGCAGGACCCACTGAATAGAATGATAGCTACTTCAGAGTAAACATTCATAATATTTCACTGAATTATATCAAAGGAAGGACATCTTGTCACTAGACACAACAGGTAGAAAGTAGACCAGAACAAGGGTCACTAGTTAAATATCCACTATTAAATTCTGTCTAAATTTAATACACTGATATAAATTATGGCTAATATATAACTTGACAAAATGTGTTTAATTAAAAGCTACTACTCGTAACCTCTCGTCTGACCACATAGCACCTGTATTAAAATCACTTCACTGGCTGCCGATCAGCTTCTGGGCACAGTACAAGGTGTTGGTTATCACCTTGAAGCCCTACATGGCTTGGGCCCGAGTTACTTGCGGGAATGCCTCTCCCTACATAATCTACCCTGCACTCAGAATATCTGGGAAGAATTTATAAGGATTACAAATGACCAGACCAGTAATGACTTCCCAAAGAACTTTTAATGCTGCAGCTCCTAAATTGTGGAATGGCCTGCCAGAGGAGATCTGTCTTATCAGCACCTTGGATGTTTTCAAGAAAATAGTCACGACGGATCTCTTCTGGCAAGCCTATCCATCTGATCCTATTTAGGACATCCATCCATTTCAATGTTTGATGATGATTATTGTGCAATCCTATTGTTAAAAACTGTCGTATTATGATAAAGTAAGTTTTTATCTGTAGTTATTGTTGATGTATTGCATTGTATTAGACTTATTTTATTTTATTGACTGTACTTGTATGTATTTTGTCAGGTTGTAACCCTGCTTCAATCCGCAGGGAGAGGCAGGGAAATATAAATAAATTTATAGTTCTTTATTATTACTACTGTACTATTTAATTAGAAGTAGCTACCAAGTAAAAATTGAGTCTCTCTTATATTCTGTTCAGTGAAATAAACTGTCTGATAAACAGGAAATTATATGAATATAAACTTACTACATGATTAGCTGATAAATTATCTAGCTAAATATATTTGTCTTTAAAGAAGTATTAACAGGCGTATATGCAGATAACTATGACTCACCTCTCCTTCTCTTGGCCATGGCCTCCCATTCTGTGTGTACTTGCTTTGATTCTGTCGTTTCTTTTGCCCTCCATCAGCAAATTTGCACAGCAAAGGTTCCGTTGGGGCTGTAGAGACATAAAATCCCAGTCTGTATTAGCAATTCCCTGAAGGAAGTGATTAATCCACCAAGTGTAATTTTTTAAAAAACACCGATTTCTTTAAAATGTTACATCTTGCTTTTTGATTTGTTAGGTTGTGTTCTGTTTTTAGCTACAGTTCTACTGATAGCTGTTCTTACTACATTTATTAGAAAATACAAAAAAGTCCCGAGGATTGAAAAAGATTTTTTCTTCAAAAAAGAGGTTATGGAGAATTAGAACCTTTTTTTGAGGAAATTAAATAAGTAAGGAGAAATATGACAGAAATTTATATAAATATGGATGGCACAGTAAATTGAGTGGTTTCTTTTCTTTCTCTCATACAGTTTAGGTGGATCTGTTGAAATTGACTATCAGTAGTTTCAAGACAGATACCAGTAAGCACTTTTTCTTTCTTCAACACATCATTAATTTACAGAATATTTTAATGCATGATTTGATTATGGCCAACGCCTTACCCAGTTCTATGATAAACTGATATGAAGAACCTATCAGTGGCTAATGTTAATACTGGCTTGTGTCCAGAATCAGTCCTACTGAGTAGACTTTCTGCATCAATGGGGCTTATGCCATCAATAACTATGGTCCCTTTAATTTTTGGAAGTCAACTGTTTATGCCCAAGTGTGGATCCAAGGAGAAACACAGTAAGCTCCTGGTATTCACTGGAGTTTTGTTCTAGGGTAAAAATACATGGATGCTCACGTCCCATTGTATACAATGGGGTGGTAAAATGGCATCTCTTACATATAATAGTTAAGGTTTGCTTTTTGGAATAATGGGGGGGGGGGGGTATTTTCAAGCTGTGGATGGTGGAATCCATGGACTGTATGAACAAACCCAGGGTCTCCTTAAGATGAACAACATCACAAACACAAGATTCATGAATGCAGGAATACATTAAAATATTACATTATAATAAAGTATAGAATCACACAACATATAAGACCCATTCACTTGTTCTGGGAGAATGGTGAATCATAATACAAACAGGACATCATGCTTCTCCATTGAGAACATCTCCTCAGACAAGAAACAAGCCTTACACTTCTAGCATGAAACAGAGGAGACCTAGCAGTGATCTTTTCAGATGGGCGAAAATCAGTCTGACCCTCTTCTGTTGTACAGGACAGTTCAGGGTCATAAGAACAGTCACCCACCACTGAGAAAGATATAGTCAAAAATGGCTAATCTAAATCCTTCTTTTACCCAAAGAAGGCCTCCTCTGATGAGGAAGAGATTAGTCCAGAAGTTCTAGACAGAGGTAGTTGGTAGCCCTGCCTTGGAAACAGAGGACGCTGGCAAAACTGCCTGGGAAGCAGACTCTGGCCTACTTGATCTGCTTGGCTTGGTTTAAAAAAGAAACATTGAGTTAATTAGGCCAGTTGTGCTGATTTTCAACTGGCTATACATTAGCACAGCCAAGGAGGTCCCTTTGTGCAAGGCTGCTCTATAGTCTCCTGATATTGGGGTCTTTTCTTTTCTTTTCTTTTCTTTTCTTGGACTATTGTTTTCAGATGCTTTCTGCATGGCTTTGGTTCTGTCTGGGATTACTTTTTGTGCTCATATCCTGGATTGTATTGACCATTCTGCTGAAGGGAAATAATAGGGTTTTTTTCTTCCTAACAATGAAAAAAAAGGCTCTAATTTATCAGTTAACCCTCTTGGTGGTGCGTCTATGGAATCTCCACATTCATAGCGAAAAGTGTAAGGGACGAACAAGTAAGGGGAACGCTTGTTCCCTTTATGCCCTGTTTGTGGTCTTCCTAGGAAATCTGCAGGACACAAAGGGACATATAATTAGCTGTTCAGTCTGATCCAGCAAAGCTCCTCTTGTGTTCAGAAATAAATATCTGAAATGGAGCTCTAGAGTTAGACATTTTATTATTGTTAAGTTTTGTCACACATTCATGACTGACATTTGTGAAAGAATAAACACTGCTGCTCTTTTGGGGAGGGAGTGAAAAGGCAAGCTGGTTTTGAGTAATATGTTTTCACTCTTCATGTGTTTCTCAGCACCCCATGCTTACATACTGAGTAACTGAAATAAATACAAGAAGATCAAAGGACGGTTTTGCCAAACAATCAAATTAGCTTAGTTCCCCCCATTAAATCCTCATAGTTTAAGACAGCTGGCAGATGACCTTCCTCATGCTCCCCAGCTGAGAGCCCAGTCTTTCATCATAAAAGATTCAGCACAGCAACCCACAACTGTTCAATGAACATTCAAAAGACAACACAAGAGTGCACACACACACACAGGAGAAAGAAAAAGGAAAAGAAACCTCCACTAATAACTGCCATCATATTTTGTATGAAGGAATGCAGAAGAATTCATATCCTTTTAAGAAAAAGTTGTTTACCAATAAATAAAAGAATACTGGGTACATGAACAATGCATATCCTAATAAATGTTAGGGGAAAGCAACAAAAGCATGTTTTTAAATATTTTTTGGCTATCTTCAATATCATCTCTCTTATATCCAAGACACAAGAAATAAGCCCAAACACATAAATTAGTACAATAGCTTCTTTTTTATTGAAAATGACAAAGTTAATATAAGGAGGCTCAATCACTCAGTATTTATTTTTCCTTTTCACACCTGCTAGAGTTGGTGAGATATGTAGCTATTGTGTCCTGTGAGACTCCATATAGAAAACTGGAATTTTAATTTTCTATTTAATTGATTTATTATTGTGGTTAAGGCAATGAGATACTACTCTTTCAGTACTGATTTGCTTGTCAAATCTGAGTTACAGAAATGCAAAGGGAAATGTTTAGGTGGCAATACAACAACTGTATTATGTTGATGTGATGGTCAGGATGAAAAGTTATGACTTTTTTAGTACTGATTTTTTTAAAAAAATCTGAGTAATTCCAGGGAGATCACACCTACAGGAAAATGCTTTCTCCCCCCAAAGAGGTTAGAAGGTCAAAAAGAGGGGAACTTGTAGCTAAACCAGACATGAACATCTTGAGAAAATATGTTTTCATAAGGACCCATCAATGGTAGGTTTTACTCTCCCTCCATGTTTACTTTGATGCCAGAAATCACCATGCACACACTCATTTTTTGGCAAGGTAATTTATTTCCCAAATCTGCACACTTGATGCAAAATGCATTTAGCATTATGTGTACAGTTTGGCCATAAGGAAAATCACTTCCCAGAAAGCAGCACATCTTCAATTCCAGGAGAGAGGTATGCTATTAAAAGGCTTTCTTGTGAGCGCAATACATAAATAATTTAAATCATTTAAATGGTACTTGACAAGGTATACCTTCTAGAGTTTACCTTTTATGAGTTATTGTTTTCCTGCTGTCTTAATTTAATATAATTTAGGTCTTGCAATGGGGTTGCTGTCATAAACAGTTTGCATGCATTGCTTACGTGTGCTTTTGAAATCTAAGTTCACTTCACTCCAGAATATCTTTGTTGTGTGGTTTATTATTAATTGACTGTCATTATTGACCACAGATATTAACCCAATAAGAACATGCCCGCAAAGAGTAACCTGTTATAGCAGAGGTGGACAAAGTAGCATGTAGGATACATCTGGGTTGCTTGGACGGTTTCTCAGTGGGCTCTGAAGCCCTAGCCCCCCCCCCCCAGCAAAGTGTTCACACATGGGACTCAACGACCACTGTAGCAGTAAAGGCAGCTTGCTACTGCCATTCAGTTTCCTGTTTCTTCCCCTTCTCCTTTTTCACCTCTCTGTCAGGGTACCTCTATTTGTGATTTCCCTCTTCCTCCCTGTCACCCACACTCTGCAAGGGGAAGTACAGACTAGTACATGGCCTCAGCCCTAGTTCTGCCATGAGGCCACCATCTTGGTGCGCGCCCATACAGACGGGGTGTGCCATGATGATGTTGCTTGTATGCAATGCTTAGATGGCACTGCACATGATGGACATCATAAGGGCATGCTGCGGCCTTTATAGTGCACATTCTAGGGTGTAAATAGGAGCTGTGTTTCGCAGCAACTATTTGCACGGGGTTGGGGGCATGGTGTGTGGCTACCGTGTCCCCAACCCAGCACTTTCAGGGGCTGCATAGAGCCATTCCTATTGGGCTGTCTGTACAGCCCCCAAGCCACCTTTTTTTCTCCACCTTGGGAAGACTCTGTTCCTCTCTTTTCATTCTACCATGCTAATTCCTTCTCCACTCCAAGCAGCACAGCTAGCAGCAATTAACATAACCCTGCTGTTTTATGTTTCTGTCCCCCCTCTCCATTTGCGTCTTCCATTGGGATAATGGGGGTTGGACGCCATTTCATGATTTAATAAAGATAGCCCTAGCTTTATTGAATAACACATATGTCAAAAATCAATCATAATTTCAGTCATAAATCAGTCATAATCCAGTTGTAAATCAATGACCATAATGTCATAAAAATCATCATAATGTTACCATAAATCTGTCATAATGCTACCATAAATTAAACATAAATCCATCATAAATCCATCACTGTGAAGATAAATAATTACTTATGACAAGGTTGAAGAGACATGGAGCACAAAGATTCCATACTTAGCCAATTGTTGGGCAGAGCTTCATTCCACACCTGTCTGTTAAATCTCTAAGTAGGGGGTCATACCCCATTTTAGTCCAACTGGATACATGGAGGGGTGCCCTACATTTGCCCCAAATGCAGGCTATCCCTGCCTTCCATCAGCTCTGCTATTCCCCAATAGGTTCCCCACCCTCTGCTTTACATTATGCCCAATGTTCCCTCTTCCTTCCAATAACCATCAGCTGTGAGAAAGCAGTGTGCAATAAATACAATTCAGTGTATATATGTTCCGCTAGCACATGAAAGGACATGTTAAAAAGCAGGAGACATTAAGGAAGTATTAATACCGACTAGCTAACCATCCACAATCACCAAACAGATGCAAAATAAACAAATAGAAAAAGTATAATAAACAATTCCTTGTCCAAAATCCAATATCCCTAGGGAAGGCCCCCCCCAAAAAAGTTCCAATAACATGTGAAAATTCCTTTCCAGCCCCCAAAGGTGACCAGCTGAAGCCTGGGGATATGGTGAAAATCGAATGATGTAATATGGGGTGGGTGAGTCAAGTGGAGTCCCGCATACAGAATGGCCAGCAGCCACATGGGCCGGTCTAAATATGCCCCTAAAATCGTGTGCCAAATCTCTTGAGATCAGAGGGTTGAGTGAGATTTGAGGGGATTCAGAGTGACACCTTTCATGAAGTTTCACTCCACCGGTTGGATACCATTGTGAGACTTTGCTACATGTTCTGAGCAACCAATCAGAGGTGGCAGCAGACCCTGGCACAAACCTCCACACAGACGAGCTGCAAATACGCCACCACACTCATTATATTGAAGGTAAGTCATCTCTTCTCTAAGCTCCTCCAAACTCTCCTTTGCATTACAATAGACATCACACTAGTCTTGACATAGGGCATTACATGTCTAATATTACAGCTCATCAAATTTGTGACCATTGGCCTTACTTATTAAAATTTCATGAAATTATGTCTTTAAAAATTGGGACACCAGGTGGCCTATCTCTGCACAACACAAAGAAGAGCAGTTCCCTGGTCAATTATCACAAGGGTATTTTACATTAAATTGTATGGTCAGAATTTAGCAACATTTTCAAGAAATACACAATTAAAAGGGAAGAAGCAATATTAAATATGTTGAGTAGTACAGATCATAAAACAATTATCTAAAAGAAGTTAATCATTTCTTCTTAAGAGTATTTAAAATAAAAGCTGAGTGAATAAAGAAAATTCTGTTCCTTTGAACAGAAGTTGAGATAGTCTTAAATTCAAAGATTTGCAGGTGCTACAAAAAAGGTTGAGTGCTTTTCTAACTTGAATATTTTTAAGAAATAGGGTTATGAAAATGAATTAAATTAAGCACTGCTTAAACACCACATGTATTTATGCATAGGAATTACTGTTTTCGAAAGGTATTCTGATTCAGCAAAGTCAGCCAAATATTTTTAAGCCTGCGAATAGTCTCCTAAGGCTAAAAACCTTTCATAACTTTTAAGTCTGCAACCTCATCCCCTTGCTTAGGCATTTGTTGCACTGAAATCAGTAAGACTTTGTCCACAATAATATCTAAAGTGCTCTATTATTGGGTAGAATCTTCAAAGATTTGAAGGTACAATATTCTACTGTAATCACAAAATGTGATCTGTTTGTATAAAATTTGTTTTTCTTTTCTACCATATATACTTAACTATAAGTCAGCCTCATGTATAAGTTGAGGTCAGGTTTTGGGGCCAAAATTATGGATTTTGTCATGACCTGTGGATAGGTCAAGGGTAAAACTTGGAGGCTTCTTCTGTGTGTGTATGTGGGTGTATGGCAAGAGAGACTCTCATTAACACTTTTTGCTTCATCATTTCAACTTTCATTTCAGCCATACATGCAGGCGGTCAGGAGATGGACTCTTAAACAAAAAGCAATATAAATCAATAACCCAGGACTGTTTCTGCTTGGCTTCAGAGAGAAATAAATTCTTCTCTGCACCATATGGGGAAATCTGAAAGAGCTGCTATCACATTTCTATAGTGACTCGTAAATAAGTCAACCTGGGATTTTGGGGTCAATTTTTGGGCATAAATTTATAGCCTTATAGATGAGTATATACAGTAAGTTAAAAGAAGCTCTGAGCTGGATCTAGGCTACATCATTTTTGGATCTGACTTGGCTTCTGAGTAGTTTCTTCCCTAACATGCAGCCAATTATACTTTGCTCAAAACAAAGTCTTTCCCTAATGCCCCATCACTACTCCTTAGCTCTACTACAGCACCTAAAAGGGCTCTTCTGCTCATTTACAGCACATGGCTACACTCTTTTATTTGTCAGGTCTTGTAAGACTTTCTGATATATATGCTACAAAGAGGCTATCCCTGTAGTTGTGTCATATCCTTTCTAGAAGAAACTCCACCCAGTGGGATCAACCACACTCTCAGGTCCGGAGGGGAGGGGAAGACTAGAAAATAAGAAAAAGTTATAGGACACAGTAAACTCCTGAAGGCATAAACATCCCCTCACACATACACATTCATTTGCAAGAAGAGGAAAAAATTGATTTGCACTGAGTAAACACTTGGGCTAAAACAAAACCTGCCACTGAGATGATAATAAAGATGATCCCAGATAAGGTAATGTCTATATAATGTAGTGGGGAGAATAAAATAATAAAAGGCTGAGGGTCTTGGGGAGACCCAATCTGAATTCCCTGTCTATTGCTGACAAAATAATAGAATTTCAGAAAGTATGGTTGTGTGTATGCAGAGATTTAAATGGAAAAAGACCTTCTGTTGAGGTTTGAAACTGATGTGTCTTGCCAATGGAAGCCAGATTTCAAAACTCCGAGGAGATAATAGGGAGGAGAATCTAGAATAGTCCAATGGAAGAGGAGATAATGACTAGTGCTAATGACAACCACCATTAAAAGCAATAGAAGCACCAATAAAGTTTGTTATTGTGTCTGCTGGCGCAGACACAATAGGCTGAGACTTGTCTTTGCATCCTTCCAAGGGATAAAGGAACAGTGTTAAGAAGCAGATGTGAAGCCATCCACCTGTCAGTAGTTACAGTGCACCTGCAAAGCTTGTTTTTCACTGGATTGAGGTGTTCAATTTCAGTCTTATGCTTTAGAGATCCATGAAATGTCAGTGTTTTCATTTAAAAGTAAAGTATCAAGTACAACAACAAAACCCACCCCCGCGTAATGATGAGTTTCATAACAGTTGTTCACTTATTCCAGAGCTGTTTCACTTTTCTCCCCATAAACAACATGATCAATCTAGTTCTGGACTCCAGCTTCTTAAAAAAAAAAAAAAAGCAATATATACTTGCCAGGACTTCTAGCAAAGTCACGCCATTTTATTTGAATGAAAAAGGATGCCATACTGTTTTACAGTATTTACTCTTATATTTATTATGGAAGAAACACAAAGTCAGTTTTTGTCAAATATATCAAGCAGAATTTGACATGATTTCATATACTTTAATTTACAGCAGAAGACTATATACAAATAGTCTGTGTTGTTTTCGAGTTCATCTTTAATAGACGCAAATATGTTTCTAATAAGAGCTTGCCTACAAGCATTTACTGGTCACACGTTCTACCCTTCAGCAATCTTTTTAATGTTCTCTTCAGGGGTGGAAAAGCTTATGAAAATGCAAGTTTTTTTTTCTGCAGCAAAAAACAAACAAACAAACAAATATACCCCCCACATAAAACAAAAAATCTTAAAAACTGTTTTCTCATTCTAGTAGCTTTTGTTATTGATCACTTTAGATGTGATGTCCTATCAGGTATCAGATAATACTTGAACTGATAATGCTTTAAATAAAACTCTAATATTACTTTCACCTCACATAATCTGGTTTACTTAATGGATCCATTTATGTAATGTATCTATTTCTGTGAACAGAAACATTGCCATTTCCTTCCCATATAATCTCATGGCAACTAATACCACTAAGATGAGAAATTCTCTTTTTACGTTTATTTGGATTTTCAGTAAAGATCAATAAAAAAATTGAGATACATAACAGAAAGTCTTCATCGGAAGTAGAGAAGCGTCTGATGAAGTGGTTGTTGTCCATAAAGGCTTATGCCCAGGAAAACTCATTTTACAAGACCCTTTATTGTTTTTTCAAGATGGGGCCACAGAGCTATCTCCTTTGAATTCCTGGCCACATGGGTGAAGACAAATGCCCTGTTTCTACCCTTTTGGGCTGCAGAAGAACAGTGGCCTTCATGGAGAACAGTGGAAGCAACTCAGTGGCAGCATCAACAACTTCATGACATGGCAGTGGTCAGGCAGTCTGAATACTTTCCAATTGCCACATTGAACCAGGTAAGTGCCACAGGCAGGAACAGACCAGATCTGCAGGCAGGATACAAGGTTGGCCCATTATGTTCTGCAAGTGTGTTCAGTGCCTAAAGGGCGAAGCAGACAGGTGACTAGTAGTGGCCTCTAGGCACTCCAGTTGTGATTGGGCCACAATTGGTCCAGGACAAACAAAACAACAGATTCATTTATATACTGCTCCATACACCTAAGCAGTGTCTAAGCGGTTTACAACTGTAAGCTACTTGCCTTCAACAATCTCAGTACTCATTTTAGCAACCTTGGAAGGATGCAAGCCTGAGTCAAGCTTGAGCCCTTTTGCTGGTATTGAACTCGCAACCTTATCGGTTTTGTGTATGTGGCTGCAGTACATGCATTTAACTACTGCATCACCAGAGCTCCTTACCATGGTGACTGCGTGGCCCACTCTCAAAGTTGGCTGCCGCTATGGTCCCAAACAGGCTGCCAGCAAGAGCAATTTTTGCTGTTCCTTTTCCTATCAGCATCGGGCCGGCCTCGGAGCAGCTTCCAGCCACTTTGGGGGCATGTGTCTTCTGAACGCCATGCTCCCAAAGTGCCTGTAAGCTGCTCCATTTGGTCCATCTGTTTCAGGCCTAAGACTGTTTCGGGCCTAAGGCTCTAGTATTTCATTATCTGTATGGAAAGAGGCCAATTTCATAAAGTTTTATTCAAAGGGGACACAGTTCTGATGTTGTTGTTGTTGTTTTATTCAAAGGGGACACAAAGTTCTGATGCTTTGAGTCATGTTCAACCTATGGATGACAGAACTACTGTAGGCTTTCTCCAGACTTCCTTGATTGAGTCTATCCATCTGTAGTGTAGACTTCTTCTTTTCCTGTTGTCTTCTACCATACCAAGCTTTATGTTTTTACTAATGATTAATGTTGTATCATGATATATTTGAAGTATGACAGCCTCAGTTTGAGCATTTTTGCATCTTGGGAGATAAGTTAATATCCTAACTTTCTCTCAGCCTGAGATTCAAAGTGTTGTTTGTTTGTTTTTTAAAAAAAATTAATACAAAAGTTAAAACACAATTTTAAAAACACCTTTAAAACATAATAAAATAGAAACATAATACATGAACCCATTAAAATCTCCATCTGCTGCAACATAACAGGCTTAATTTATTCCATGAGTTCTCAACCTTTTCTTTGACCCACACCTCTAGGAAATGTTTGATTAATGCCCCCCTCCCCACAAAAAAAGTAGTATAACATTTAATTTTTAATTTCTGAGCCACAAATTGAACCACATACAAATTAAACTTAAAATTACTTTTAGCTCAGTGAATAAAATGAAATGCTAAATTGAGCAATTAGATTCTAATTTATACAAAAAACAGTAAACTTTATCTTTCTTTTACCCCCTGAAATTCTGTCTCTCTCCAGGGTTGTGAACCCCTGATTTACTCCCACTGTATCTGTACAACTTTCCTTCTGCACCACATTTAACATAGGTTGATTCTCTTCCTGTCAGCTTTCTTCACTGTTCATTTTCCATAAACATGTACTTTATGGAAATCAGAAATACTATGGCATGGATGATCCTGCCTTTGGTAACCAATTGTATACATTTATACTTCAGGATCTTGTCTTGTTTCTTCATACTTGTTCTTCTGTGTCCTAACTTTCTTTTGATTTATTATGGTCTTCATTTTAATTAATGACTAAGCCAAGATATAGAACATCTGATGTCTTCAATATGTGCTTTAAAGTTATGTAAATTTTCTGCAGTTCTTATCTCTGTTTTCTTAGTATTAAAATGTAAACCTGCTTTTATAAAACAATCTTATGAAACCTAATATAAAATGACCAATGAATGAGGGAGCAAATGTAGTTCTATCTATGAATTTGTTGAAAATGAGCAACTATATTTAAGTATTACACTGTGCACCTAAGAGACAGGAAGATATTTTATCTCATTTTCTCCAAACACACTTTATCTAGAGATGTTAGATATAACTCTTGCTGATAGCTACTTTTGTTGTTGATTTTAAAAATCTCCTTGTCTGGGGAGTGGAGCTGTCTAGTTTGGTCAAAATAGGAACAATTCATATGCCTGCTCAGTGAAAGCAATCAACACCCATCTATTTGGCCTTCCTTGCTGTTAACAGAAAGGAATTAAATGAATAAATCTAGAGAATTATTCTAGCAGTTAAGAAATGAACCTACTAATCAACAAAGAAGCAGTTTCATTTGGAGGGTGGTACAGAGAGCTGTCAAATCTTGTTTGATGAAACAGGGAGAAAATAAAAAGCCACCATTAAGGTACCTAGAAAGATAAGACCACTACAAGTGAAATATAGACAGAGGGGGAAAGCCCCCGGGGGTACCTATGTGAAATTGAGACAGAAGAGTACAAATGGATAAAATAAATGAAAAATGACAGTGAAAAAGGGAAATGGTTTAAATTAAGTAAAAATATGAACAAAATTATACATTACTAAGCTGCTGCACACCGATTACTTATGTATGGCTATTAGACGATAAATTTTTTTAGAACAGCTCAAAGTTAAAGCACTAGGTTTACTGACAGCAGAAAGGACTTAGAAAGCACTAGGTAGAAATCTAGTCTAGTCTTCAGGTATGGGGCTATGTTTGACATGATAACGCTCTTCGTGGGATAGCTAGCTCATGTGAAGTTTTCATCTTTTAGAAGTAGCAGCCAGTGACAGAATGTTGTGTTTCTGTGGTTTAATGCCAAGCAGGCAGCATGAATGGACAGATTCATGTGCAAGATAAAAGCCCTATTTGGGCATGCCTGAAGCTGGAACAACTGTGGAGATTATGGCACAGGAAAATAGGCACAGGTTATATGCTATTTGTATCTGTCTCTACATCTCTTACTGCACTGCCATGTGCCTGGGCAGTAGGCAGCCCAGTCAACAATGGAAAATCCTGTTCTTGAAAAGCTGCTGGAGAAGCCTGGGTGGCATATAGGCTGCCTATTGCCTGGGCACGGGTAGTGCAGTAAGATTCATTGGCGATGGATAGAAACCGCATGTAAACCACACCTATTTTCCCATGCAATAATCTTCTATGTCCTGTCCACCATCCCTTTGCATTGTGTTTGAAGAGGAGACCCATTTCAGCCCATGGAGATTCTCCATGCAAGGAAGAAACCAGATTTTCTGCATTCTTGCTCATGTAGAATGCCTCTACAAGTACCAAGGCCTCTCCTCTTTATTTTCAGGCGAGAAAAGCAATGGTGTAGACGGTGGGGCTAGTTTGCCACTTAAGATTATTTCTTCCAAGCATGAATGTATTTGTATGGCCAATAGAAATTGGATTAGGCAGGTCTAAAATTAAATGTATTCGGACATTAAATCCTTTGACCTGACATTACAGAAGAAAAGAAAGATTGGGTAAAACCAGTAGTAAGGAACTCAGCTTTTTGACAATGGAATTGTCCATTCCTCTAAAAATGTCTCTCATGTATTCTCTGCCCTTTTTAAAAAGTCTTTGTTACTCAGTTGCTGATTAGAGATGTTACCTGGATTAAAAATTGAGGCTTATCTATGTAGACTATTTAGATAACCTTCCTTTTGTCTATTCTTGGTATCCTGTATTGGGGCCAGCAGCCCTACCCTGGAAGCAGAGTTGAGAAGATTACTAGCTGACCTTGAAGAAAGGGCATTAGGAACTGAGCTACTTCATCTTCTTGACCAAAATGGTAGCATAGGAAAGAGTGTTGCCTGTCTTAAGTGGTAAATTATGAAACAATTGGGTAAACTGTACTAACAATAATAATAATAACTTTTATTTGTATACTGCCCTTCCTGCAATCAGGGCGGTGTACAGCATCTACAGTTAAAAACATTTCAAACAATACAATAAAAGATTACAATAAAACAAGGAATAAAAACAAGTAAAAACATTATCATCCCGAAGCGGTATACAATGGTTTATTCCAACGGCTTATCTGGGGGGAAGATGGCGATGACAGATAGCAAACAAGGATAAGCCTGATTAAATAGGTGCGTTTTTAGCTCCTTTTTAAATTGGGGGAGGGAAGTAATCAAGCGGAGCTCAATAGGTAGTGAGTTCCAGAGGCTCGGAGCAGATATAGAAAACGCTCTCTTGGCAGTTGTCGAGAGCCTGGCCTCTGGAACTCTTAACAGGTGTTGTCCGCTTGATCTAAGTGTGCGGGGCGGATTATGTGGGGAGAGACGGTCCTTTAGGTACTCTGGGCCCAAGCCATTTAGGGCTTTATAGGTAACGACCAGCACTTTGTATTGGGCCCGGAAGCGAATGGGCAGCCAATGAAGATCTTTTAAGATCGGTGTTATATGGTGGGTCCTAGATGCCCCCGTGATCAGCCGTGCTGCCATATTCTGGATTAATTGTAGCTTCCGAGTGTGGTACAAAGGCTGCCCCATGTAGAGCGCGTTGCAGAAATCCAACCGAGAGGTTACCAGAGCATGTACTATTGTTTCAAGGTCCCTCCGGTCCAGGCAGGGGCGCAGCTGGCGTATCAGCCGAAGCTGGAAGCAGGTGCTCCTGACTGTCGCATCCACCTGAGAAGTAAGGTGGAGCGACGAATCAAGGAGCACCCCCAAGCTGCGTACAGTGTCCTTTATGGGAAGCATGATCCCGTTCAGGACAGGTGGAACCACCTCCCTGCCTGGGCCGGGGGAACCTACCACGAGTACTTCCGTTTTCTCTGGATTCAGGCTGAGTCTGTTTTCCCTCATCCAGTCCATTACCGATTCCAGACAGGCCACGAGAGGAGTGACGCCATCCCTGGTCACTGCATCAGTCGGAGACATAGAGAAGACTATTTGGGTGTCATCAGCATACTGATAACCCCGCGCCCCATGCCTCCGGATGATCTCTCCCAGCGGTTTCATGTAAATGTTAAAGAGCATGGGGGACAGAATGGCTCCTTGAGGGACCCCAGAGGTGAGGGCCCTCTTATCGGAGCACACGTCCCCCAGCTGCACCATCTGGAACCTCCCAGAGAGGTAGGACCGGAACCACTGGAGCGCAGTGCCCCCGATTCCCACCTCTGCCAGGCGTTCCAGAAGGATACCATGGTCGATGGTATCGAAAGCCGCTGAGATGTCCAAGAGCACCAGCAGGGACACGCTACCCCTGTCGATGCCCAGTCTCAACCCCATGGCCTGCCCGAAAACCGGTTTGAAATGGATCTAGAAAATCCGTTTCATCCAAGATCGATTGAAGCTGGATTGCAACCGCCCTCTCGATCACCTTCCCCAAAAATGGCAGTAGCGAGACTGGCCGATAATTGTTGTGAACCAGGGGGTCAAGGGAGGGCTTCTTCAATATTGGTTTTATTGTGGCCAATTTAAGCTGGTCGGGAAACTGTCCCTCCCTCAAAGATGAGTTGATAATCCGGTGTAACAAGGAAGTTACTACCGGTCCCCCCTGTGCCACTAACCATGAGGGGCAGGGATCGAGAGAGCAGGTTGTCTTCCTAACACTTCTAAGGATCTTGTCCACATCCTCGGTACTGACAGACTCAAACTGATCCAGTACAACCGAGTCCACGAAAGCTCTGGATGCCTCTATTCTGGTTTCTGTTTCAACCCTGGCGTCCAGATCTTCGTTTATCCGAGAGATTTTATCCGCGAAGAAGTTGTTAAATTGGTCACAGCAGGCCTTAGTAGGTTCAAGGATCTGGTTCGGGGCAGGAGGGAGCTGAGTTAGCTCCCTCACTACCCTGAACAACTCTGCTGGACACGACTCCGCGGACACGACACGAGCAGCATAGAACGAGTTCTTAGCTGCTTGTATCGCCTCTCCATAGTCCTTCAAATGATGGTCTAGGAGAGCCTTGTCGGATAAACGATGGTGTTTCCGCCAGGCGTGCTCTAGCCGTCGCAGGACCCGCTTCCTTGCCTGGAGATCTTCCATGTACCAGGGCTTCTTTTTGGAAGCAGGCC
Organism: Urosaurus nigricauda; assembly: GCA_034509955.1. Classification (NCBI taxonomy): domain Eukaryota; kingdom Metazoa; phylum Chordata; class Lepidosauria; order Squamata; family Phrynosomatidae; genus Urosaurus; species Urosaurus nigricauda. The sequence continues at coordinate 77,747,235 of JAOEGL010000006.1, forward strand.
TGAGAGGGTGCTTGGGAGCGATACTGTGTATAGCCCTGGAGAGATCTGTATCCCAGGTGTTAACTAGGGCATCAGCAGTGTCGCCGTCACTTCCAACCATATATCCCTCTAGGGCTTCTTGGAACCTATCAGGTTCCATCATCCTTCGAGGGTGGACCATTCTAATAGGTCCGCCACCCCCGGGGGGGATCTGGGTTGATGCCTTGATGCTTGCCTCCACCAGGAAATGATCCGTCCATGACAGGGCGGAAATGTTGGTAATTTCTGCCCACGGAGTTTCCATGTCCGTAGAGAAAACCAAATCAAGTGTATTCCCCGCAAAATGCGTAGGACCCGTAACTAGCTGAGACAGGCCCATGGCTGTCATGGTATCCATGAATTCCTGAGCCGCACCAGATGGAACATTGTTAGCCGCGAAGGGGATGTTGAAGTCTCCCAGGACTAAGAGCCTGGGAGACTCCAACACCAGCTCCAAGACCAACTGTGTCAGCTCGTTAAGGGAGTCTGTTAGCGCACGGGGTGGCCGGTAGACCAACAGAATCCCTAGACTGTCTCTAGCCTTCAGGGTCAGGTAAATACACTCAATATAGGAAGTCTGACGAACATGGTTCCTGGTTAGAGACAAGGTGTTTTTATGCACCAAGGCAACACCCTCCCCCCGCCCACCTAACCTGCTCTGGTCCTTCACTGAGTACCCGGGAGGGAGGACCTGAGCCCACACAGCATCCCCTTCAGGCCCAAGCCAGGTCTCGGTTATGCAAGCCAGGTCACAATTATTATCTTCTATCAGATCGTACAAGATGAGGGTTTTACTCTTAACAGATCTGGCATTGCACAGGAGTAGAGACAGGGTTTGTGGTACTGAATTAGAGTTTGTCATAAATCAGCAAAGCTGAGATGGTTTCTCTGCTGCACAATGACATAGCAAATGTCTTTGACATTGTTGCCTTCTCGACTCACTCATTTCTGAACATTGGCTTGTTTTCTTTGGTATATCCTTGATGTCATTTGAGCCATCTTGGACTGCTTTTTGTGGCCAGACCCCAGACTGCTTTCATCTGCATAGATCTTCTGGGGATGGACGTGCACTAGCTTTCACTGTTTGTATCTTCAGCTAGAGATGTATTATTCTGAACACTTGTCACTCTGTGACAATCTTTTTATTTGCCTTTTTTTCTGCCTGAGTAATCCTAGCACTAATGCCTCAGAGAGCCCTCCCCTGTTTTCTGATTTATTTTTTAAAAACATCCTATTGAGTTATGGCAAATATCCTTTTTTATTTCTAGGAATTTTAATTTGAAACTTGAGTGTCACCTTAAAACACTGCCAAATTTTGAAGCATTTGCCATGATGATCAGATGAGTTATACTAGGCTCCCGGTTTTTGCTTCTAACCTCCTCTACTTTGAATTTATTAGAGTTGCACAAAGGTTTAACAAATGCCTAGAGAACAGAAGAACAAGTGCAGTGTCCACTTGTGCAACTGGAAAAAGAAATGGAATTCAATTAGTGCTTTGTTTTCTCCATTAACATTGGATTTATGCCATAGAGATTAAGTCTGGAGAAAAGTTTGTGTGTTCATACAGGTCTGTAACTATAATAAAGTTTTGATTCTGTAGTCAACACATTGCCTTTCACCTCTATGCAGTTCAATCACTGACGGACAGGTTCAACTAGGCACAGAACACATTGCTTCATTTAACATGGTATTCCCTTCTTTTCTCATTTCCGGAAAGGTGTGGCTTAACTGAAGAACTTATAGTGATCTATCAGCAATGCCAGCACTGTGGAATTGCAATTTATTCAGATGTCATTCCCACTGTAGCAGAAAGAAATAACATGACATGTTAACAGACAGATTTCTATTTAAACAAAAAGAAGGGGGAAAGACTAAGAAATAGCCTCTTAAAAACATGTTTTTGATTTACTTCCTTGAATTCCCCTGACACAAGTAATGAGAGAGGTGACAAGAAACCCAATATTAATTCTGCAAGTTCTAACTAGATGTGCAGGAAGATCTAAGCATAAAGAATGAAGCAGAAATGGAGAGGAAATAGGCAATTATTTGGAGTAGAAGAATTCTATGCTTGATGATGAGTTGCCCATTTCTGGTCCCCAGGAGCAGAGATCTTGTATGGCGATGCTGCATTCAGTCTTGAAACCTGATAGTGAATGATGAGAAGCTGTAGGGATTCATGTGAGATTCACTGTTAATGGGTTTAACTCAATTGGTGTGCCTGCCTTGCCTATTTCATAAATATGCAGCTCAAGCTACGTGCTGAGAATAATGTACAATCATCATGTTAACAATATGCTCTTTCTACTGTCCTTTTGCCCCTTCTTGTTCTGTTATTTTGCCCCTTCCAGTGAAAATCTGGAATCTCCACAGACAGAAAGCTTTAGAGAGGAAAGGTAATAGCAGTGCAGTACTGAAGACTGATCAAGAATTGCTAGGGGAATGAACTATATACTACATCAGTTTTTGGGCAACATGAAAGGGATGTCCTTACTAGTATGCCCTGAGAGGTACCACTGGTTGGGCTGACACAGAGACAGAGTCACAACACAAAATAACTGCAATTGATTTTTGACTGTTAACAACATATTTCTCTTTTATTGCAAGAAATCCTGAGAATTTTTCTCCAGATTTCTCAGGACTATATTGCACTTTCCCAGTCCCCTAACCAGAATTTATTGTTGCTGGGGAAATTCAATTATCACAAAATGTACTGAATTTCATCACCACAGAAGAGACTATAAAATCAACACCAACGCATGAAATCCATGACTATAAAAGACCATCACAATGGCCCAGTACATTAAGATATCACTTTAGCAGTTTGAACACACATACAGAGACAGAGGGAGAGAGACAAACATAGATAGATACTTTGGTAGGATACATTAAACCAAAATGTTGACAATATTCAGAATTAGGATTGTGTCATGAAGTAAGCCTATACTCTTTAAGAAGCTGTAGGAACATAGGGAGACTCTGCGGGCTGATTTTTTTTTAACTTCTTTTCTACTTAGACAGCAGGAGATTTGAAAACACATTCAATTTGCAGTTCTTTAATTTGCCTTCATATGACTAAGTTTCCAGACATGCTCTTATGGCAGGGCTAATGTGCCAGAAAGTGGCAGTAATCACACAAGGTTCCAAGGTGTGCAAGGACTGAATGTTGCCCAAAGGCAGCATTGTCCACAGAGACCTATATATTTATTTAAGAAAGAAAGAAAGAAAGAAAGGGAAGAAAGAACCCTTCACTTAATATTTGGAACAGCAAAATGTGCTACATTGAGCTATTTTTTTTTTAAATAAAGGTAGTTACAAATATATGTTTCCTTATTACTCCCCCCCCCCTTTTTTTTTCTTTTCCAGTGCTGGGAAATTCATATTCTGTTACCAGGCAAAACTTTGAAAATCAATTAAAGCTCTTTCCATGATGCAAATTTCCTTCAGTATCCCAGTGCCATAATGCATTTCAATAATAAAATTTATGATTTTGAGAGTTCATGACAGACATGACAGAACATGGGCAGGCAGTATCCCCATACTAGTATGGTACGTAATATAGGTGGCTCCAAAAAAAGAAAGAAATAACAATAGCTACAACTATCTCCCCCATTATTTTCCAGAGAAATGCTTGTATATTTAGTGCAAGACAACTAAAGTTTATGACTGAAATATTTTGAATTAAGCAATTCTTTGATTCTTCATTATCTCTGGTTCTAGACTGTGCTGAATATATTTTCTACCAAGCTTGCTACCTCAAGAATGTAAATAAAAGAGCCTTACCTTTGTACCAAACTAAACAGCTTGGTTTTTGCTAAACCCATAGCAACAGGTGTTGCATACTTCCCCATTGGTTCCTCTTGTATTCCATGCATCACATTTGAAAGCATAAATATAAAAATGGATAAATATGCACTTCAAATTGTTTCTAGTAATAGAAAGTTATTTTCCCCTTAAGTTAATTTCTTTTTTTTTTTAATTGAGATATTAAATTATCATGGGGTGGAATCTAGCCTTGTATTTGTAGTGTCTGCCATGTGATTTAGGATCCAGTAGCTGGAGTGCATTGCTAGGTACACTTCTGCATAGACATACCTAGGTATCATAATGTAATATAGCCTCAAATGTGCAATGCTTGCAGATGTTGGGATTTCACTGAGAGGTATAATCATGCTTGCATCACATGGCACACTGGCAAAACTTAGCATATTATTAAATTAATTGCCTTAGCATTTCTGTTCCCTCTACTAGTCCTTCTGACACATCAATTTCTGGACGGTGACTTATGAGAGGGGAAAAACAAATACAGGAGCTCAGCAAGGTATAATAAATAAGATCTACCATTTTGTTAAAAACAGCTCCAGAAAAAGGAAGAAATACAAAATCCTTCAAAGGCCTGTCAGATAAAGCAAGAATTGAGATAACATGTTTTTATTTTATCACAACAGCAGGTAAATCCTTTGAGCAAAACATTTGCTAACCTTCACTTGTCTGAACAAGAAAATATATGAGATATTACAATTCATATTAGTTTCTAGTTAGCTTCTTTCTCACACCAGGGAACTTTTTAATAAGAGGCCGAGATGGAGAAATCTGTCTTGGAGTTCCACGGAAGATCTTTTATTATTAAGCATGACATAGCTGATTGATTTGCAGCAAACATTAACTCACAATCATATTTTATATAACAACAAACAAAGTGGAAAGGTTGTACAGTTATGAAGTTAAATAGTTAGGAAGCTGATGTAAAATTGAGTAGCACAGTCCGTGATGAGGTACCATGGCTACGTTTGGTGCCAGGATCACCTTCATGACTGTAGTGTAGGGAGTAGCTTGTGAGTTGGAGAACTATCTCTCCTCTTCCAGAATAACTGAAGAGACACTGTAGACAAAGGTCTCTATGATGAGGCTTTTATTCTTAGAAGTTACAATATGTACAGAGCTATCTACAAACATCTATACAGTCCACCATCTATGCACAGAAGCAGCCACAGAGTCAACTGACTCTAACAGAATCTTCAGCCCAAATGTCAAAACCTAACTGCCAAACCCAACTGTCAACGCAATGTTCAAATTCCCCCAGCCAGCATCTGATTGGCTGATGTTCTTGAATGGTCTTTGGCCGTCACACATTGTACATTTTCCTTGGAACTCTTTATCCCAACAAAATTCTCTGTCTATATTTTCAAGCAAGATATTGTGCACTATACATAAAATAAATGAAATACATTTCATTTGTTATTTTGTAAATTTCATTTGTTACTTTTTCATTTGTTATTTTTCATTGTGATCCAAAGACATTGGATGCTGGTCAGTTTTGCTCCTGTTGTCTGATCTGAGTAACTGGGAAGTGGTAATCATACCCTAAAAACTATGGCAAATAGAAGCATTAGAAACTTTTACAGTAAAGCTTGGGACGCAACAACCAACATAACGTATATTGTTTAATTTACAATGAACAAGATTGTACATGCCAGTGAAAAGACTGTGGCTCATTTTCATGACAAGCATGTCAGTTTTGTTCCAGTTTGTCAAATTTGACCCCAAATTGTCCTAGGGATTCTAGTCTGATGATGGTGCAATAGAATATGATGGACCATGAATATGCCAGACTATATGCCATGCTGGATCATGAATGAGCACTCCAAAGGCCACACTGTTGCCCTGTTAAGCAGTGGTCTGGGCAGGTGGCCAGCCTGGGAGAAAGGGGGATTGGATAGGGCAGTCCCCCTCTCATACCATGTGCCACCAACTGCAGCAATGCCACAGATTATAGGTTCACCTTAGGGTTGAGATTGGTTGGACACAATCATAACAACTACATAACTGCTACAGGTGGAATCATTTCAAGCTCAGCACATATTATTATATCACTTTCAGGACAAACTGTTGCATCAGCACACTGCTGCTTTCCTCTTCTTCTTCTTCTTCTTCTTCTTCTTCTTCTTCTTTCTGTCTTTTAATAATGTCTTAAACTTTTTGAACAGGGGAGTAAATCATTTTGGATGATATTTCCAACAAGGAAGGGTGTTTTCATATCAAAATTCCCCATCAAAACTTTTAACTTTTGTGAGATTTCTTGCCCTGCTGTGAGAGTTGAAAGAGCAGCACCTTTTGTTGCCTTATTTTTCTTGAGGAAGGGATTGCAGGAAAGTGTTGTGTTTCACAGAAAAGCCTTACATCTTCATGAAACCTCCCCCCCCCAAAAAAATTCTAAAATATGAAAAATCATTGGAAAAATGTACAAAACTGACTTACAATAATCCTTATACATATCCTTACATATTAGTCATTACTTGTATATGTACTGTTAATCTTTATGATTCTGCTGTTATATTTATTTATTTAACAGCAGCAAATATAATAAGCAATGAGTTTTATTGGGACAAGCAACTTCTTGAACAAAAAATAAAAGGGACCCCCCCAAAAAACAAACAAACAAACAAAGAAAAACTAAAATGGGATTTAGTGAAATCATGTGCATTTATTTTGGATTGTACATCCCAGAAACTCTAGCCAGAACATCCAATGGTGAAGCATTCTGGGAGTTACACTCTAAACAGAAACATCTGGAGGATAATCTCCACCCTGCCACAGAATTATAATATTATAATATATTGTGTATTATGGTGTTCTCATGGAGCAAAATACAGGGTGACAATGACCATTTGACAGTCTCATGCAGATACAAATGAATGAAAGAAGCATGGTGACACCACACAACATGCACTGTGTGGAAGAAACTCTGTATTTGCAGTCCTTCACAGACCATGGTTTTCAGGCGATGACAAAATGTAGTTATAATATACGGTTAAGAGTTTTCAGTACCACTTAAATCTCATAGATCCATCTTACAGATTTTTTGGGATTTGTAGTTTGGCAAGACACTCAGAATTTTCTGCAGGAGACCTCTAATATACTCCCCTGAACTGCAGCACTTAGAATATCCAGCTGAAAATACGAAATATCTCATAGAATTAAAAATCCTAGGATTCTATAAGATGGTGACATGACAGTTAAAGTGGTATCAAACTGCTATAACTGTACACCTTATCTGGGCTTGTGGATTCATATATGTAATACCATATTTTGAAAACCAGACTATAGTTTGGTGTTATGTCTCAATACTAGAAATATTTATGTTAAAGAGATGAACAGGCACTTAATACAGTCGTCAAACTCACCCAACACTACTACATGTATGTTACTGTCTATCAAGTTTTTGTTTATCATCAAGGAATAGATGCATTATATATGACTGCATATTGCTGAGTTTTAAATTTTTAAAAAATGATCTATGCATATATGAATTGTGTATGATTGATTCATCGGTGGAGATTCCCTGATTTCCATGTACAGGTTAACCAAGAGCATTTAACAAGAAAGATATTCAAATGTTTAGACAAATGTCCATTTACATGGCAGTTAAATCTAAAAGAAACTTTGAAAGCCAGTAAGGATATGAGAGAGGTATGAGAAGAAGACTGGAGGCGGCTGAATGTTTGCTTTAAGAGGCATCTGTTTATGCAATTCATTTTTTTGCTTCAAAGGTTCTGAGATGAAAGCTCTTTTCTCCATCTAATATAACGCATTCCATTGTAACATCACAGACGTGTAAGCCTCTCCAGCTTATCCTCTGTAACTCATCACTATAATCAAAACGTTAGCATGAATGACCGAGAAAGCATGCAGTCTCTCAATATCTAGACAAAACTACCTTTGTCAGGCCATGGGGGATTACATTTCTACAGACCAAGGTGCAGAAGAGCCTCTTGCTTCTGAATGACAGCTACACTGGCAAGTACAGGTATTTTAAATGTCCAGCTTACAGGTATCAAAATCCTCCGATTATACTATAAATTGAGTGTAAGTAGAAACTTCAGTTCACCATTGTCACTTCACAACCTAGTCTTTCATAGTGTTAGTTCTACAGCAAAATGCAATCCCTCACCAGGACTACATTTCAAAGTTCTGTTTTAATAACAACTTATATATGTTGAGACTGCTATACAGAACAAATTCATATTTACAAAATTCAGGCAGCATTGCCAAATATATTTCACTCTTGCTTTCCACACCCTTTTCAAATATTCTAGACGTTATGGATGAATGGTTTGAACCACTGCAATGTCCTAACAGAAGTAATGTCCTTAAGTGTCAGGCAGTCCACATTTTGAAATAAAGCTGGAGGAGGGTTGTAAGAGCTATTGTTTTTATTGAAGACCCAATTTACACCAAAAAGTGGTCCAGCATCATGAAATTCATTCTTGATTAACTTGCAGTTATGTCTGAAAAAGGGAACTAGGTTACTCACAAATTTTAGCTAACCTAAAACTATGGTCTAACATTATCAGACTGACAGTAATTCATAGTTCACTACTGAGGATACACTGGGTAAGGAAGGGTGTAGTTCCTAGTGTCACTTCTAGACTGGGGTGGTAGGCAAATTCCATGGTCCTTGGGCCCAGTGTTTGACCCCTGAGACTCATGGTGTACCATGACAGAAGTCTTTTGTAAAACCACTTTTGTAAAACCACTTGGACGGAGAACAAAACAAGATGCAGAGAGCTTGTGTGTTATTTTAAAGAAGAACTGCTGCTCCTGGATGTTCTAGGAGTAACATTTCATATTTTTGGTGTGAATTTGGTGTGAATTTTCTTTTCCCGAGAGTAAGCCAGAATGGACCAAGGATCACAAAATTGTCAGTGGAGCTTGAATTTGGCGACAGGCTGCAGGATTCCCATCTTTGCAATACATTCTTTCAAAGATTCATCAAATATAAGTGTTGGTCATATATCACATCATATGATATGAATAAATTTATTTTTTGGCCCACAGTATGTTAAAACACAGGATCCATTTTAAGATCTGTATCAGCTTTCTCCTACATAGGAAGCTTGTGCAGAGTATAAGACACAATGTACATGGTAATATGCAAGTCTACATCTGATGCATTAATATAAATACAAAGCTAGATATACATAATTGAACTTATTTAAGGTCACTGAGCAGGCGCATTGAGGGAGAAAGCATATATGATTCAATGCATGTAAGGAAGACACTAACAGCTCTCTGTTACTTCTATATTTGCATTTATAGTATGGGCTGGAAAAGAACTATGTAGCTGTCATTATTTCTGGTGATCTCTCATATTGCGCCTGCATACAACCAAACATATTTATACACAAGTCTCTTTTTAAAACATTTGTTCTGCTGTCATTAATAGAAAACATTTGCTGGGACAACTTTACATTTTCATCCTCCCATTTTACCTTGAGGCAAGCTTTTGTTTGCTGTCATGCTAGAGGATTATAATAGAGAGAGATTTTCTGTTTCATTATTTAAAGTCTATTTGAAATATTGTTAAGATCTTATTGGTAGTTACTTATCCCATGTAATCTACTGTTAAATTGCCTACAGTCCATGTGCATTAGCACAAAAATAAACAGATGCACAGAAGCAACAACCTAAACACAATTAGTTGATCAACTCAATGACATTGGTCTGTCTGGAGACTCAGAGGGAAGCGCAGGAAGCATAGTGTTATTGCAATAAAATTGAAAGCTATGCTAATTGTGCCCAAGCTCTTTGTTTGATTCATTCTTGAGCTAGAGATGCTGTAAACACCCACAAAAAAGAGGGATGTGTATTGGGCATTGTTGCTGTGTACCCTCAAGTCATTTCAGACTTATGGTGACTCTAAGGAAGATGGATCATTGAATTTTCTTGGCAAAATTTATTCTGAGGTTTGTCTGCTTTTGGCTTTCTCTAAGGCTGAGAGAGTGTGATTTGCCCAAGGTGACCTAGTGGGTTTCCCTGGGGGAGGAGGGATTTTAGCTCTGGTCTATAGAGTTCTCAAAAAACTACACCATGCTGCTGTCAGTACAGGGCTATTAGCCCACATTTATTGGTTCAAATAATCGTAAAATGGACATTACTTGGTGGAACTAAATGGGGATACACTTCAGAATTGATATTATTAAAATATACTGGTAGGTACACTTATCCAAATAAGTTGGCATGCTCTGCAAAGGACTGGAATCAACACCACAGCTTCTTGGACATGATCCTTCCCTTGAAACATTCAGAGTACTGTTGATTACTCTTGATGACTAATTGGGATATTGGTCCACACAAGCATTGATTCACACAAGCCAGTCCCATCAGAGGGGTGTCAACTCAAGATTAAAGGCTGTACATCTTGAGTGAATCTGTGCCAAAATTCTGTAAGTACATACAAGAGAGCATTGGGCAAGTGAGGAGACAATTTGACTGCACACACAGGAAGGTATCTAAGACCCTGGCCCCCAGCAAGTTCAAAAGCAGCATCAGAGACAAATGGTCATGGACAGACCCAACTACCTGCTGCATTCACCTCACTTACTGGGAAGGGCCTTCTGAGAGAAGCCAATTGTATGTAAAACACTCGGCTTTAAAAAGGACATAGAGTCATAGTAGTCAGCCACTTATCCAGTTGAGAAGGCACAGATGATTATTTCCAGAGTGTCATTCTCTCCACAGTGCTTTAACTCTTAGAGCTACACATGAAAGCAACAGCCAGCTTAGATATGGATCTTGGTCCTGGTCTTCTATTTCTAATAATAATAATAATAATAATAATAATAATAACAACAACAACAAGTTTTATTTCTAGCCCGCCCCTCTGAACAAGCAATCGCGGCGGGGTACAAAAGAGAGTTAAAACAACAGCAGTTTAAAATATCCAATCCCATCCCCCCCCCACCAAAGGATTAAATCAAACAACAAGTTAAAACATAGCATAAAATCAACAATATCAACAGTGTCAAATTGAAAGTCCTTGAGCTGTGTGGGTGGGCAGTGGCTGGATCACTCTATGACCAAAGTTTGGAGTCAAGAAGAGATGTGTCTTTAGGGCTTTTTTGAAGCCATCAATGGATGAAATAAGACACATCTCATCTGGCAAGTCATTCCATAGCTTAGGGTCGACCGCTGAAAAGGCCCTCTGGGAGGTCTGCACCAACCTGGTTTTAATAGGCTGTAGCAGGTTCCTCCCAGAGGAACGCAGTGTGCAGGGGGTTCATACGGGAAGAGGCGGTCCCTAAGATAGGATGGACCCAAGCCCTGTAGGGCTTTATAGGTGAAAACCAACACCTCGTACTGTGCCTGGAAACTAATCGGCAGCCAGTGGAGAAACTTAAGTACAGGTGTCATATGTTCTCTCCTGGATGTACCAGTAATAAGTCTGGCTGCCATATTCTGAACCATTTGTAGTTTCTACTCTTTTGCTTGTGCAGCTTAGCATAAGCATGCCTCCTCTTTTTGTCTCTTTTTCTGTCACAAAGTGAAAGCAGATGACCACTTACAAATGTCCCAAATGTTGGCTCATTGATCCTTCGGTTGCAGATATTTAGTGAACTATTTGGAATGTTTGATCTATCGAAACAGGCAGAAAAAATGGCAAATGTCAGCTCAACATGCAGCTGCATCCTACAAGAAAGTAACTCTTCTCATGGTTAAAACTGCCAGACAAGACACATTTAAGCAGTATGTTTTGCCTTCAGTTTCCCACTAACTAACTACCTGAGTCCTTCTATTTGATAAAGAAAGATTCTCATTTATTTCCTTGTTTCTCCTGCAAATTCTTGATGCAGCTGGTGGCCCCAGGTTAGGATGTGTCCATGACATAAATAGTTATGCCAGCTTTTCCACCTGCTTCCTGTAACGTAAACATAAATTAACAAGTACATGCAAAGATATATATGTACAGGTTTATATCCGGCAGGGACAAGCTGATTATCCTCAATTAGAGAAAAATAAATTAGAGTATCTAATTTGTACTGTTAAGCTTCTGCAAAGGAGAAACTTTCATTATTCTCTGGGGGTCAAGAGAGTCCTTAGGGTACTAATGAAGAATTTTCAACTAGAAATAATAGGATTAACATAACAGACCTCGATGATCAATACCTGCCACCATCAGGAATGATTTCCAAATTAGCACTAAGGGCAACTGATGCCAAACATGGATTGTTGGTCATGTCTACCACAGCAACCTCTGTGGTTGTTTGAGGATCTGAAGAATAAGAACCTTGGAGAGGAGGAGTTTCTACCCGTCATGGGCCAACTGGTCAAGCACACCAGGAAAGGGGGGCATATCAAATGTATACATGTGTTGACTCTGTAACATCTACAGAGGTTTTGCAGAAAAAAGGCAGTTTGCAAATGTGCCTTCTACCTTTGCTTGTCCCCTGTACAAATTCCTCTTCAAATGTTACAAAGATGAATAATATCAGGGACTGAGGACTCACTTGCATTTATGGCTATTAGTTTCGCTGTAAGAGTAGAGCCTGAAAAGAGCTCACAGTGTCCGGGCAAATGCCGGCATTTCCTTAAGAAAGTCTTGTACCAAGTCCAGAGAAACAGATGCTTGTTGACATGTGATTTCAACTGACTTATGGTGATCCTGTTAGGCTATAGAAGAGTGGGGATCTGAACTCTGGTCTCGAGCCACTACACCACAAAGGCTTTGAAACAGATGTGTGTGTGCCTGTGTATATGTGCCTTCAAGTTGCCTGTCAAATTATGGTGACCTCATGAATTTCACAGGGTTTTCTTAAGCAAAGATTACTGAGAGGTGGTTTTGCCAGTTTCTTCCTTTGAAATATAGCCTACAGCAGCTGGTAATTGTTGAAAGTCTCTCATCCAAGTACTAACCAGGGCTTACCTAGTGTAAAATGACCAAAGGCCAACTTAAAGCAAACAGAAAAAAAAATGGGCCAAATTACTGGCTCAGACATATCGCTCACCTCATCAGCATTTTACTTTTGGATTTGGGGTAGATACTGATCAGGTTATGTAGAGAATTATGCTGGATCTTCCACAGTGGGAAATATTAAAACTATAACTTTCAGCATCCCCCAGCCAGTGGTCATGTTGGCTGTATGATTCTGGAAGTTGTAGTCCAAAAAAGTAAATTGTTCAGGCTCTAGGCTCTATCTTGTATTCTACACTGCCTACATTCTAGAAAGGGGTAAATTATAATTCTAATAATTTCCTGCATAGAAATGTGTAAGAATTTTGAAGTCAAATTCCCAAAAGGAATGCATTTTTAAATCTTGTGTTCTAATTTGTAATTTTTCCCTACTGATCAAAGCATGTTTGTGTGTAATTTTTGAATGAATCGATTTGTTGTAAGGTACATTTTTTCAAATGTATATTTTTTTGCCTGCACATTTTCTCCAAAATGCATGGTAAGCATTGCAAATCCATGAATTCCATAAGATGCATTTTGTTTCACTGCCAATCTTAGGATGTGCAATGTGGTTATTTAGGGAGATATATGTGAACCCAACAACAACAAAAATCATTTTTATTCTTCCCACTCCAAAAATGCCTACCTTGTAAAAATATTGGTGTATATACTTCTAAAATCTACATGACCAAAAATCACTCGAACAGTGATGTAAAGAGCACAGCTACAGCCCATCAACACAGTCTGTTCTTAAGCAGAAATAGAACAAGATGATTAATATTCTTCTGTTAGATTTATGGATTGGTATGGAGGGTATATTACATCCATATAGTATAAGACTGGAATAATGGTTGCAAGTGAATTACAGAGAAAAAGGATGAGGGAGGGGGAGTATTTTCTACAAAGAACAATGACTTCAAGGAAAAGACAACATCCGGAAGGAGATGTCTGATGGCACTGCAAAGATGAGTCATTCTAGAGCCTGATGGATTTAGATATATAGATAAGACAGTACATGCTGAGACAGTAATCCCAAGATAGACGACACCATACATACATAAGACAAGGAAGGAAGGAAAAGTCATACCTTTCTGCAGTTAACAAGTCTCCTTGCCTGCCTTCCTGCCCTTGTCTAGAATGTAAACTCTCCATGTAAGTGAATGTTAAGAATTTTAATGAAGTGTACACTTTAAATGTATTAAACTGAATTATGCAGGAAAACAGCAGGATAGCAACAGATGTAGAGATCTGAGGGTGACATGCTTAGTTTCACTTGATGAATGTTTGTTTTGTTGTTCTGAAAAATTAATGTAATTAAATATTTAAAAAGAACAAGCAAAGCTTAAATTGACTTGGGATGGATTCCTTTCTTCCAAGAGCACTTAAAAATAAATAAATATGTCAGCTGCATGTAAATTATGGGTAGGGATGGGGGCTGGCTGGTCTTGAACTATCCATTGTTTTATTGCAATATTACAGTACTGTCAGACAGCGATTCAAAGGTTTGGTGGCACTGTTGTCATTTTAAGTTTTAGCTAGGTACTGACAGTAGAATGTGTACACATTTCCTATTTTGCAGAAATGCAATCAATCATTATAATTAGCCACTTGGTTTATTAGTTTTTGTGGGCTAATCTCCATATATATTAAATATGTATCATGAACATTTTTAAAGTAATTGGAATTTTAAAGTAATCGTTGGAAGTATATCAAAAATTAGAGCAAATCTTTTGTGTATGTGTGTTGCATCTTAACTGGAGAGAAACAGCTTCAAGTCTTGTTCAGCCACATTTTTGGTAGTACTGACAGAGGGAGAGTGTGCTAGAACTGGACCAGGAATTCTTGGCTTTAATTCCTATTCATCCAAGAAGTTTGAATGTACATTGATACATCAGCCTGAATCCCACAATATAATCCCAGCTACTGTAAAGTAAACCCACAGAATCAATTGTTGACTATTGAGTCAACATGTAGATAATCCTCAATGGGTTTCCATTAGTGGAGACAACCAATAGATTCTGTTTTCCATTATGTTTCCAATCTTACAAATGATAATTTGAAGAGCTGAGTACAAGTCTTATTCTTCTTTATTCCTTTATTTTATCTATTCTCCCTAGAAATTATTTTCATCTTCGATTAAAACAGCCAAGCTGGTAAACTATGGCTTGAGTAAGTCCTCCAGAGTCACTACACACTGAGCCCTTTAGATGTCATAGCAAACCTTTTCTGTAGACCTTTCATGTTGCTTTTTCAACTTTAAAAATATGCCCCAATAGGGTAAAATCTTTAAAATATTAGTGGTTTCAGTAAATAACAAACAAAACAAAACCCACAATCAATTGCTGCATTTAAATAATTCATGTACTTGTGTGTATATCTCAAAATTTATATACTGGCAAAAGAGCTAGAAAATGTAAATGTGATCTGGTAATAATAGTCACAACTAAAATTTAAATCGCTCCTTTTGGAGACCCCCCCCCCCCCAAAAAAAAATCTTACAGAGATGTACCAAAATTCAGGTATCACTTATTCTTGGAAGACGACAATATTGTGTAGCCAATAACATATTGCATATTTCTACAATATAATGTGAGAAAAAGGCACAATGGACTTGGAGATTGGGTTAAATGGGATGCAAGAGTTAAGCAGATGATAAGCTTCCCTAATGTATTCTATTAGGCAGACCAGGTGATTTGTGGAACTGAAAGGCGTTTCTTTTTAACAGACACGGGTTGGCAGGAAAAATGTAGAGCTGTATCTTAAGAAAATAAAATGCCAGATTCTGAATAAAGGAAATGTGCTGCTAGAATGTCTGAGTTTCTCTTACATTATTTTGTATAATCAAGTAAGTGACAAATTTTGCTAAATTCTTACTGAAACAGAACTGCAAAAAAGAAAAAGAAAAAGAAAAGAGCTGGTGACCCTAATTTAACACCACAAACATAACATACTCAGGAATTTAAACCTAAACATAGGTCTATTAAGACACATTCTGCATTTGCACTATAGAAATAATGTTGTTTGACTCTGCTTTGACTGCTATGGCTCCACCCTATGGAGTTTGGGGGATTTGTAGTTTGTTGTCTCACCAGAGAGCTGTGTTAGAGAAGGCTAAACAGTTATTTCCAGCTAAATGCATCCATTTTGCTCTTCATGTAATGAAGTAGACTTTACACGGGAAGATGGGAAACATAGCAGGAATAGTGAGAACAGAATAGCTTGATGCCCAAGCTTTGAAACATGAACTCTGGGAAAGGGAAAAAAATATTAAAGTGCTTTAAAAAAAGAAAGAAAAACCAATTATTTTGTTCAGAATGTTTGTAACTCTTCAAAACAGAGGCTACCCAAGCAACACGTCTGAAGAACAAGATGCCTTCTGAGATTAAATCATAACACTAGTGAGTTAAAATGCATTACTTTGAACCCTTAAACTCAGGTTATCAACTCATCAAAATATCTTAATATTTCTGCATTTAAACAAAAGTATACTAAAATACGGAGGGCATCTAAGAAAATTCAAACGAGAACAAAATGTCAGTAATTACAAAACTGATGACAGTATGTGGGATCTGGTACTAGAACTGATTTAACCAGTTTCTTTCCTTTCTTTTTTTCCCCAGTGCTCTCCAATATCATAAACATTTTCCCCATAAAGTGCACTGCAGTATTTAATGTAGCCGTTAACTTACAGACAAGGAGGAATTTGGATAGTCTTGCTGAAGACATCAAAAGTAAACCCATTTTTCTTGAAGTTTGGCCAACAGGCACCACATTAATGTGAAATGGCATTCCAAGGTGACAAAAACCACCTCATGATTTGTTCACATGCAATTATGTTGTGATCGTGATTTCATTTAAAATTCAAATAACATAAAATATATGTAAATCTCATTCAGCAGGAAGAAAACTTTTAAAATCATACATTCTTGCATATAGTTTAGTCACTAAGGTCCAAAACACACTGCAGAAATAATCCAGTTTGAGACTGCTTTAATTACCCTGGCTCAGTGCTAGGGAATCCTGGGAATTGCAGTTTATTGTGGCACCAGAGCTCTCTGACAGAGAAGGCTAAATGTCTCACAAATCTATAGTTCCTAGGATTCCCTAGCAGTTAAAGTGGTCTCAGGGTGGATTAATTCTGTAGTGTGTTTTGGACTTAAGTGATGTTGGCCTTTCTGTGTCTAAGTTGATTTAATAATCTCCTCTTGTGTAAAATTACATGTTGTGTAGAATTGGAAATTCTGTCCTCTAGTACAAAAACATCTAAAATCCACAAAACAATGATACCTTTACTGGACCAACCAAAATGTACAAAACACTTGTTGCAAGCTTTCGAAGCTCCACTGGCTTCTTTAGAGAGTCATCAAAGGCACTTGTCTTGCTTTCAAGAATGAGATAAGCCAGGGTATATAACTTATTCACATATCATTTCCAACTTTGGTTTATTTGCATGCATTTATATCAGGTGTGAAATGATTTGGAAGACTATCAGTAATTCCTAACACAGGCTGCATCTTGACTTGCTTCTTGTGTGGATAGAATCACTCTATAGTTTAGTCACTAGGCGGTGCTAGACTTTGCTGAGTTTATTGATCTGCTTTCTGTTGCCCCTCTGTTTCATTTTTTAAAAGGCAATAATAATGTAACATCTTTCAGTCCCAGATTGCTGTGCCCTCTACATTTTCTACGGCATTTTCATTTCAGAATAAGTGATCATTCCAACAAGTACAAGGGGGCTTTTTAGATTGGCAGGAAAGTGTGACATGAAGTTGCCTTTTCCTTAATGCTTAGCAGCTGCACCACAGCCTTTAGATGGAGCTGCGCTGTTCTGCAGTTTTTAAAAAAGAAGCTGGGAAAACCAGCACCTTTTTAAAGGTGCTTCTTCTCCCCTAAAACGCAAAAAAAAAAAAAAAAAAAAAAGTGTTTTCATGGCACATGCACTCTGTTTGGAGAGTCTCTTTCCCAGTCATGTAGAGAGCAATAGGAACAAATGCTCTGCCCTCATTTCCTTCACTCCCAGCCTCATCACTGAGGGTCTATAATGGAAGATTTCAAACCCTCTGCAACTGGAAACACCGATGATGCAGTTTTCCAGTGTTGTGGAGTCTTGTAAACATGTTCATTTGAACCTGGTTACATCTCTCTGTTAAGATGGTGACACTGAGAGCAGGATACATGGAACTGCAGCTTATTTCCTCGATTGCCTCTATTCTCTTCTAAAATACAGAATAGGACTTGTGTTCTTTTACTGGCTACATTGTTCAGATAAGGGTATCTTTATTTCTTCTCTTTTTTTAAAAAAAGTGCTAGTTTCCATTTCAGGGGAGAAAACCCCAGTTATGCTGGAATTAGGGTCTCCAACTACATGATATGAGTTTTGTTACAGGTCACTGGGGTTTCCTGTGCTAGGAATGGTAAGAATTACATTTGTAATTTTCCTGAAAGAACAGATGCCCAGTCAACTAGGTCTCAACATTTGCAAATATTAAAATGATAAATAGCTCAATGGGAAATGTCCTATAGGGGGAAAATCCCTCTCAGATATGCTTTTGGAGATTTTGTGTTTGTTTATAAGTGTTTGCAGCCACTTTGCTTCTTCTATCTGCTGCTTGGCTAAAGGCGGAGGTGAGCTTCAGTAAGTGATCTGATCCAATGAACTACCTTGACAATAGGGTTGCTACTGTCTTGGGTTTCATTGCAGCTAGACAAGTGGCAGCCTTTCGGCTGACTTGACAAAATGAATGTGCTTCTTCCCCTTCCCAACATGTTAATGCCACAGTGCCTTTGTGACTCTCAGTATCGCCAGAAGCAGATTGTTGAGGAGCAGACACATAAAACATGCAAGAAAATGCAACTCCTTTTAACTAAGCCTTAATTTAAAATCAGAATTCTCAGACTTTCTTCATTTACTGCAAAGTTTCAATGACAGGATGTTAGCAACAATGATAAGCACTTCATTATTAAAATCTGTTGAATATTCCTATCAAAACCTAGAGGTCTGAGGATCTCAGATGATCCTTATTCATTAGAAATGGATATAATGTTGGAGGGTGTATTTTGAAATAATGGATTCATTATTTCACACATTCTTGCTCTCATCCATGAAAGCTCTCAAATACATCTCTGGAATAAGGTTGCAGAATATCATTGAGTCAGAGGCTCCAGTAATGAAACAATGTGTAACATTCTTGTAAATGTACCTGATAGTGGCCAAGAGACCTATTATCAAGATATCAAAAGCTGGTAGAAAAATGTGGAAGAAGATCACAGGTGCCTACCAAAGAGGCACTGAAACATTTGGCAGATGTTTCTAAGCATAAAAATGAGACTGTTGTTGATAGCTTAATAAAAGAACAAACCATGTTTTTTCCCCTTTTTAACAAATCAATTGCTGTAACAAAAATCTTTGGCACTGCTCTCAAGGGACTAAAGTTATGACAGACTTGATAAGCAAGCAATTTTACAGCAAGGGCCGTACTTTTATACCACATCAATTCTGCTGGCTTCTAGCAAGAACAAATTCACTGTCCAGTATGTACCTAACCTATGGGATCTATAATGTGTTGTAGGACCTTGAGGTTATGTTAGGCATGCCTATATGTTTCATCCATAATAAAACAATATTTTGACTTATGTTTGATTTAAGAAACCACTTCTTCTTTTTACAACACATTTAAATGGAGGTGGTATACTTCCCTGATCCTGTTTTGAATTTGTATTTCTTTTAACAGGATAATTTATTTCATGTTTTTTAAACTTTTCAGTTTTTTACTCTGATGATAAGTTATTAGTTGTATTTTGTTTTGTTCTATGTTGAGATACCTTGGATCCCATACTCAGAAACAGTGAGAATATAAATAATAGATAAATAAGCAGGAAAATATGCCTTTACAGATTTTTTTTCCGCCTGTTATTCTCAAAGGTGGAATTTTAAGGGTGGTTAAACTGAATATTGAAAAAAAAAAATATTTCTCACTCATGACAAGTGAGTACTCCCCTCCCCCCTTGGAGATAGAGGACACTCTTATTGCGAAGGAAAGATAATTAAAATGGACAGTATGGGGAGTGAAGTGTTGTGCCTCTTCTTAATTTTAATTATTCGCTTTCTTTTGAACCTTCTGTAAAAGTTTCATTTTAATCTGCCAAGAGTCCTGAGCAAATTTTATAATTTAAACAATATCGTAATATGCAGACTTGGGGTGGGTGAGGAAGGAGAATTAATAATTATGAAAAAGAAGATGACTCAATATGACGTGGCTGATTTACAGTGTCCAGGGACATTCACTAGGAGCCATTAGGAGCTCTTTGAAAAGAAAATGTAAGTCATGTCTGAACTTCAAAGATCATGCAATCTGGGAAATATCATCCAGTTTCTGATTGTAAATATTTTATGACGAAAGGTCTATTAACTTCTCAGTAGTTTAAATTCTAAAATGTTTTAAAATGACATGAAAGCCTGAGGAAAAGATAAGGGCGAAAAGGAGTTTAAAAAAATTAAAGAGAAAATGATACCAGAAGCTTCATGTTAGAAATTAGAAATATTTGTTGTATCTACATGGCACAGGTAAACCACTTTGATATCATTTGGTGTCATGGATTCATCCTATGGAATCTTGGGGCCAGTGAAGTACTCTGAATCCTCTGACAGAGAGCTCTAGCCCACATAAATCACAGGAGTAACACTCTTTGGTTAGGTAAACCAAGTGCTATACTGAATAACAAATCCCAAGATTCTGTAGGGCAGAGTCACAATAACAGATTGCTGTTATTGTGCAATGTGCAGATATACCTGCAGAATACTCTGCCTTGGAGTGTGGTGCAGGATCCTTATTTGGAGGTTTTTTTTAAAACAGGCCTTCTGTTGGGAGTGCTTTGATTATGTATTTCTGTATGGCAGGGGGTTGGACTGGATGAGCCTTGAGGTCTCTTTCAACTCTACGATTCTATAACCTATTGTCAAATTGCTGTACATTTATAGCAGACACTTTTTAATAGTGTGAACTATGATTGGGAAGTATTAATATGGTATCTACCACACCTCTTGCACTCTGCCATCCCAGGAAGGTTGCCTCATCCTGGCTGGGCTATAACCCTTTTGATACTTGCCTGTGTTGCTATTATATCACCCAACAGTACCAGGGCCTATTGTCAAATGTGTCACTAAGCAACTAATACTTACATTACCTCATCCTCTTTCAGTAGCATACGAAAATATGGAAAACATGGCAGGATTAGACCAAAGATTAGACCAAAGATTTATGTAATCCAGCATTCCCTTCCCACAACAGACAACTGCTACTTCTGGGAGTACCCTGCCACTCATGTTCTCTGCCATTGATGTACCCTGCCATTCGTGTACTCCAGCAAATGCAGACCCACATATGCTCTGCAGACCCACACTGGACATAAATCATTTACCACTGTGATTAGTAGCCATCAGTGGCAGTCAATGGCTCTGACATTATTAGAGCAGTGACTTTGCTTTGGATTTTAGCTCAAGTCCTTTCAGGTTCGGATTAAAACCCAAAAGGCATTCACGGTCACATTGCAGTCAGTGCCATCAGACACCTTTGGCAGTCACAAATATTGCTGTCTTTTATCCCCAGGCTAAGTGTTATGTTAAAAACAAAAGAACTGCATATATATTCTGTAGCTTGGCTAAAAATCATTCAAGACTTTCTTTTTGCTTGTAATGCTGTCCTATAGTTACCGTTGCCATATATAATGTTTCCAATTATTCATGAAATATCAAGCCAAACAGCTAAATCTGGATAACTACAAGTGATGTTTAAATATGGAAACAACTATTTTGAATCCATTTGTATGTTTTTGATATAGAATCATTCCCTGCCAACACCGGGATAGCAGCCATTAACTTCTTGTTCTCCACTTCTGTAAATATCACACTGCTGCACGTCAGTCAGCTAAAATACAGACTCACCAGAGTACTCCTATACTGTGTGTGTATGTATGTGGTGGGTGGGTGGGTGGAGAAAGATCAGTAGCAGAGTCTCTATTTTGTTTGGCAAAGACCCTGAGGTCAATTCTTGCCATCTCCCATTTCAAGGAGCAAGTGGTGGGAAAGATCTCTGCAGAGAATTTAGAGCTATTGGCCCACTGAAAGCAGAGTTGAAACTACACAGAGATACATAAATAAATAGTCAAACCTGGTATAAGGGCAACAGAAGCCCTGGGGCCAGATTGAGTCTTTCCCTAGTAGGCTGCGCACCATCTTCCCATTCGATAATTTCCCAGCTTTGGTAGCTGTAGCTCTACCTATCACTGTGACCCTTGCAACATCTCAGAAATTGAACTCATCCCACAGGCTGAAAGAGATTGCCCACCTTTTCTTCTACTGGTATGATACTGACACATAGTACAGTTTTTACCATTTGGGGTTATCTTTATATACATATTTGTAAGTCAATAGTCAACCTCCTCTGAACAAAGCCTGCCAAGAAAACCTCGTGATTGATTTGCCTCAGTGTCACCATACGTTGGAAATGACTTGAAGGTACACAACAGCAACCACCACCAATGTCCTACTTGTTGCAGTGATCAAGAAGGACAAACAGCTTATATATTTTCATGTTTCATGTTTGGATTTCAGTGGGATAGTGATAAGTTTTGAAGAGAAGGTGCCTGTTGTGACAGTCTCCAAAATCACAGAAATCAACAATACAGGAGCTGTGTTGCTCCATGTCAACAAAGAAGCTCTAATAAAGTCACATTTAAGACCAAACTATCCTTGAATTATAGCACAGATTACTCATAAGAATACATTGCTTCAGGGAGAAAAATCCATTCTCTATGCACACTCTCTATAGTTTAAAAATAGCAATAGTAATAACAAGTACTTTTCTATATTGCTTATCAGTAAACTAGCACTCCCTAAGCGGTTTACAATGTGTAAGCCAATTGCCCCCAACAAGCTGGTTACTCACTTTACTGACCTATGAAAGGATGGAAGGCTGAATGGACCTTGGAGCTCTCCAAGATTGAACTTAAAATGTTGTAGTGCAGTACTGGCATTTAACAACTGTGCCACCAGGGCTCGTTGAAAGCAAACTTAAAATCTGTATTATCACTTCATACACTTTCCTGGCCTAGAAGAGGCTATAAATAACACTCTTATTAAAGCAGAGAGTGTCATTAGGTCTGCTCTGAGTGAGAGGACATGGAACAGCCCTTACTTATGTTCCTTCTTTACTTGACACAGGTGAGTGAGTTGGGAGCCAAATCTCATGGAGAACAGTCAAAAAGACTGTGATTGTTTAGATCAAAAAGAAAATATTAAAGATAACATTCTTTTTCACATGTCTGAAAGGCTGCCATGTAGCAGACTGAGCAGGCTTGTTCCGTCCTGCTCCAGAAAGCTAAATAGAACTAATGGGTCAAAACGTCAGAGCTCTGGCCACACTTTGGCCCAGTACACCGGGGCGTGAGTAGGGTTGG
The DNA here is from genome assembly GCA_034509955.1 of Urosaurus nigricauda. NCBI lineage: Eukaryota > Metazoa > Chordata > Lepidosauria > Squamata > Phrynosomatidae > Urosaurus > Urosaurus nigricauda. The sequence continues at coordinate 77,770,435 of JAOEGL010000006.1, forward strand.
GGAGGGTACAGCATTTGCACCCTCCCTAGCCCTACCGCTTATGGACAGCACCATCTTTTTTGCGCACTGTCCATACGCATGCACCATGATGATGTCATGGCCCGTGCCATGTTTAAACAACGTGATGCGTTCCTGACATCATGGCGCCACTGGAGAGCGCCTAGGGAGCCCTTTCAGCGACGCTCAAAGCAGCTCTAAAACTGAGCTCCTTTTCAGGCCGCGTGTTGTTCCTGCGGCAACTAGATTGCCACGGGAATGAAGGCAGGGAGAAAGAGGCCAGGAGGCCACAGAGAAGGAGCATTTTGTCCCTTTTTTGCGGCCTGGAGAAACGGCGGAATGGGGCCTCTGGGGCTGCCGGTGAGGCAGCCCTGGCCCTATTCTGGCGCTTCTCTAGGCACCTACAGACCACCCCTTTTGGGTGGTCTGTACAGCCCCCAAAAGGTCTTTTTGGCATCCTGCAGCAGTAGGAGTGGTACCTGGTGCAGTTGCATGGTGCTATCAAAACAATCACAGAATTGGAAGACAACCATAGGGGCCATCGAATCCAAACCCCTGCCATGAAGGAACACAGAATGAATGCATTCCCAATAGATGGCCTGTATTTTAAAAACTCCAGAGAAGAAGTCTCTACCACACTCCACCACACTCCGAGGCAACATCTCCTCCAGAGATTTCCTCGGCCCTGTAGAACTGGATTTTAGAATGGAAGGGGTGGATATCAGTTCTTGTGTAAACAAGAGAATCCAGTGGAAATATGCAACTGGATTCTGGCCCAGGTGATATTCTATAAGAATAAAGGTTGTCATGATAGTACCTCCCAAATCTATGACTGTAATCTCATCTAGCATTCTAAAAATGGGGTGTATGGCTGGAAAGGCATAAAATTTCCTTTATGAAAGAACATGTAAGTCTTCTTGCTTTGGAGGAGGAGGAGGAGGAGGAGGAGGAGGAGGAGGAGGAGGAGGAGAGGAGGAGAAAATAATGAACAGATTACTGGTATACAACTTCCTGTTAAATAGTCTGGTAAGACATTAAGTTTTATTTTAGTAACTCCAGCTTAGGGAAGATATTGCTCTTAAGTGTGTGCTTTCTTGTTTTGACACCATTTCTTAGGTACAATCATTAAAGGAGTAGAAGTTATTAAGAGGCCTAAGAGAAATATTCCACCTAATGAAAGAATGTGAAGCAAAATCAAAAAGGGATAAAATGAATCTTTAGTATCAATAGCAAAGGGGAACATGGCACGTTAGAGAAAGTGCATAGAAATTTCCTTTGTAGGAATAATTTGTGATTGCATATTAATACTGCCAGTATTAGATATTCTTGTTGTTGCTGCTGCTGGTGGTGGTTTAGATGATGAGGAACTTTATGCTCTGCCTTTTCCCAAATTCAAGGTCTCCATAAATTAAAATCAATTAAATTAAATTAAAACCAATTAAGGTCTCCATAAATTAAAATAAACACATTATAGTTTAAAACTTACAAAAGGCCAGTATTAAAATAGAACTAAACTATTAATACAATCCAAACAGTTCAAAATATAAACAGCATTTTTTTTTAAAAAAAAAAAACTAGCATCTTCTTAAAAATCGCTTTAAAAAACCATTTCAGGTTTTTTAAAAACAGTTTTTTCCCCCGACAATGGAAGGGCAACAAGGAGAGAGACCATCTAGCCTCTCTACAAATGCCATTCTAGAGCCTAGGGACAGCTACAGAGAAAGCCCTAACTTGCATCACCATCAAAGATCTCTGTGAAGGTGGAGGGACTGAGAAAAGGACCTCTTCTGAGGATCTCAGCAGCTAGCAGGCTCATGTGGAGACATGTTGCCTATCAGATGACTTGGACCAAAGCCTAAACATGTCTGACTGTGCCTGGAAACAGATCACTAGCCAGAAGAAGTGTTACAATGTTTGTAAATAGTTTGTTTATGATATATTGTTTAATATTTACAATATTCCATGTCACCAAAATCATTCATTGGCAGCAGGATTTTAAGACAGGTTAGAATTAATTTGTCAAACTGCTCCTAAATTCGCATCATCATTGGCAACTGTACCACTACAGCAATATCAGGGCTATTTTCCCATCCTAGGAGAAAGGCAGGAAATAAATAAAAAACAAAAACAAATAAATATCCATCTTCCCTCCTTCCCATTTTTCATTCCGAAAGCAATCAAAAGTCCAGAAGCAGCAACCTGGGGAAGCAGTCTGACCCAGGAGAAGTAAGCTCAATGTGCTTCTGGGAAGCTTCTATGCTTTCACAAAAAGGTCCATTATGAAGTATGAGACAAAATCTAGAATAAATTAGACATATCCATAAACACATTATATTCATTCCATTCAATACTGGCTCCAGTGGTATAGTGATAAATTTTGAAGTCCACACACTCATCACAACAGTTGCCACAGTCACACTCTGAAGGACACTGAGAAAATGGAGGCTGCGGTGTGGATCCATGTCATAGAGATCAGTGTCTTCAGTACGCTGATGACACTCAGATTTATCTCAGATATATCTCAGATATATATCCCCCAAACACTCCGGTCCTCTGGGAGGAATCTGCTGCAGCCTATGAAACCTAGGCTGTCGCAGACCTCCCAGAGGACCTTCTCTGCCACCGCTCCCAGGCTATGGAATGGCCTGCAAAAGCTATAAAGACGCATCTCTTCCGGCAGGCCTTCCCAGAAACCCCTTAATTCCTGGCTCTTGAATTGGGATATGTTCCCCCCCCCCCAGCACCTAAAACTTTGACCTATGATGCCACAGTTTACACCACCCACGGAATGGTTGTTTGTTTCTGATATTGCCTATGTTTTAATTTGTCTTTCTGGTTTCAACCTGCTGCTAGTTTAATCTAATTTTAAGGGGTGGGAGGTTGGGTAGTGGGTTATTGGAATTGTTTTACTCTGTAAATTTTTATCTGCTGTAATCCGCACCGACTGTCTTGACAGAGGAGCGGGCTATAAGTAAAATTTTATTTTTTTTTTATTATTATTATTATATCAACAGTTCTACATGTTTTCTTATCTGTCAGGAAGGGGTCACTTGTAAAGCTAGTAAGTCTTACTTGCCCATTCAAGACCAGCCACTCCATAATGTTTTGTACTACAGCAGTGATAGCTCACACAACACTTCTCTTTCGAAAAAGACAAGAAAAACCCTACTGTGAGGATTGCAGTTATGTGCAGAGAAAACAGAGAAGCTGGGTGGTGGGTGACACATGTCTCTACTAATCACAATGTCCTGAAGCTCCAACCTTGTGAGCTCTCACTACTCTACACCACTGGCTGCCTCTGCTAAGACTCTGCTAATATTCAGGTGGGAAGCGTAAAACAATTGAGTTTAACCTTTGACTGATCAATAAATCTTTTCTCACAGCCAGGCAACTGATCAGTCCTTCATTTAATAGAAAAACACTGTGGTGTCTACCCCTTTGCCTCATGCTCTCAGGTTTCCAAATTTCCTGCTTAAATTCATAAAGAGGTCACAGCAATAACTACAGCCCATTTTCCCTTTCATGTCAATTATTGAGGCACTGGGAGGATAATTTTCAGACTGTGATTGTGCCTTTCCAAATACACTGGGAGACTTGATTCTCTTTGCCTCACCATGCAGGAAGATCAGTAATTGCCTGAAGGTGGATAATGCCTCTATCTTTGCTGAGAAGCATAAATCCAGGTTTATTACAGAGATGTATAAATTGAGTAGAAGCTGTGAGGGGAAACTACACGAATATAAAGAAACTTCTACTTAATCTCCCCCCTCCCCATTCTGGAGTAAGTAAAGGACAAGCTAATCCCATCAGTAGTGAAGGTAGAAATGTATAGTTTCCACTATATCTAAAATATCATTTTTGCTGTGTGAGCTCTTAAGGAATATAATAACCAATCCAGCACAACTGTCTCAAATATGCATTTTGGCAGCAACCTGCTTCGATAATTACATCATAAGCTCACTCTATACAGATCGATGAAATAGTGATAATTCCCAATCTATCATTTTTACAGATCTGCAGTTCTGTTCTGCAAGGCTGGAGCAAGCTGAGTTATTTTCCATAGGATTTTTCAAACACAATCTCTCACTAAGTAATATCTAATTGGATTTGGAAACCCACAGAAAAATCATCATCATCATCATTGTCGTCGTCATCATCATCATCATCATCATCATCATCATCATCACAATATGTATTTATTACATTTATAACAATGGTGAAATTCAAAATTCATTTGAATGTTCATGGATATTGGTGTCTTCTGCAAACTTCAGGTGATGATGATTTATGATGACTCCATGAATTTCATAGTGTTGTCTTTGGCAAGGAGTAAATAATAATAACAATTATTATTATATTTGTATCCTGCCTCTCCACGTATTGGATCGAGGCAACTAACAGCAAGCTAAAAAAACAATAAAAATCAAACAAAAATGACAAAAATTAAAAGCATAACAAGACATAACAAATCCAAATTCCCCTACTTGTTCCTTCTTCTGAAATACAACCTACAGCACCTGGTATTCATTGATGGCCTCCCATCAAAGTACTAGCCAGGTATGACCCTGCTTAGCTTCCAAGATCAGTCAGGATAAGGTGCCTTTAGGATATTTAGGATTTTTATACAAAGTTTAGAGATCAAATCACTACATAAGGCAAGTTACAAGGCAAATGAAAAGAGAAAGGTGCATAATTTTGGGCCAGATAATTTTTACTAAATGTGTATTAATGTTTGAAAGCACCAAGCATCTTTGCACAACAAACATTTTCAGGACAGCTGTGTGTGTGTGTGTGTTTTGACAGGGAATAAATAAGAATGTTATCTGGATATTACAATAATCACTGATACTTTCCTTAGTCTCGAAAGAAGAAGAAAATATATTTTAATTGAACCTGAGCTGATAAAAAATCACTGAGCAGAAAGTATATAATGAGACAGTAGTTTACATTTAAACTAAATTGGGAAAGGAAAACCCCAAATATAGTTTGTTCAAGGGCACACAAGAAAACATGGCTAGTACCATTGCTTGTCACTATTGTTAGCACTAAAGAACTAACTCAAATCCCATTTACTGTTCTCTGACAATGAATGTTATCAGCTGACAAGTTTTGAAGGAGAGTTTTGGAATTAGTGAGAAGACTGAATATTTCATTTCATTCTACATCCAACATAACATTTCCTGTCAGCTGAAGTTCTCAAGCCTTTTCTATTTTCAGTCTACAGTAAGGCAATAATGTGTAAGTACTGGTTACACTCTTATGCGGTGCACATTGCATAGAAATACATGATATCAATTTACGTTTTATTCCCCCATTTCAGTTACATGTTGTGGTTTTTTAAAAAAATTAAAATGCATGGAGTAATAATTGTGGTAGACAAAGAGGAAATGCTGCAGCCAATCCAATCCAATCTGAAATGCTGTCACATAAAGGACAGTAAATACATCAGTGGGAAGTAAGAATTTATGAGAATGGGAAATAGGTTCAGTGACCTTTCTGTGTAATGGGATTCAATAGGCTGAGTTAAATCTGTTTTTCCTTTATCTTCTTCCTTGTCCTGTCCCCCCTCCCCATCCCCACTGATCATATTTGGCTTGTTTCTTAATATATTTAGAACGGAGATGGGGATGCCTGATGACAACGATCTGATATACAACAGAACAGAGTCAGAAAATTCTGGAAGGGAACACCAATGTCTGAAAAGTCAAATAACTGAGAAGACCACTTCTGATCATTTTTGATTTTCATGAAAGAAGCTCCAGCACAAATCGCATCCTAAAGGTGGGGATGAACCAGAGACATTGGCAGATTATACACACTGCATCTCTGATTTACACAGCTAGATGGAATGAACTCTCTCTCTCTGTGTGTGTATGTGCCTTCATGTCGTCTACTGGCATATAGCAATGCCATGAATTCCACAGGCTTTACTTACATAAGGAACACTCAGAGGTGGTTGGCCATTACTTTCCATTAAACAGAAACACCTACTGTAGGCTATATATATATAGCCTACAGCACCTGGTGTTCCTATTCAAGTACTAGCCAGGTTTGACCCTGCTTAGCTTCTAAGATCCAAAAAGAACTGATGCCTTCAAGCTACTTAGGTTGTTTGGAACCAACTAGCAGAAACCCCGAAGAGACTGTTATTTTTGAAGGTTGGGCAAACATGTAAGTAATTATCTAGTAACTATAGGTGCTTTCCCAATTTTCTCTTGCTAAGAAACTATTTCTCTCTACCTTTGTTCTCACTAAGCACTCTTTTAGCTTGTCTTGAACTGTAGTGCCATCATTTGTTAAGTATGGGATTAGAATCGCATGACAATTTCTTCATATAGAATCATCAATATATATGGATGTTCACAGAGTGATATAAGTAAAAAGGCTTGAGCTTACAGCCCTCAAGACATTTACCATTTAAATTTTGAGAAAGTGTACAAAACAGAAGAATGAGATAAGACAGCAGAGACAAGGATAACTGGACACAAGCACAGTTTCACAAAGTCAGGATTAACAGGGAATGATCGCTCATTGGTAGAGAGTTTAAAAATAATATGTCACGAGCAGCTTTACCCATAAAATACTACCATGTTTCCCTGAAAATAAGACAGTGTCTTATATTAATTTTTACTCCCAAAGATATGCTAGGTCTTATTTTCAGGGAATGTCTTATTTTTCCATGAAGAAAAAAAATGAAAATGAAACTTTGCTAGGTCTTACTTTCAGGGGAGGCCTTGTATTTAGCAATTCAGCAAAACCTCTACTAGGTCTTATTTTCAGAGGATGTCTTATTTTTGGGGAAACAGGGTATAGAGGGAGGATAACAAAGGATGATTATGTTATTTTTATTGAACAATGAAACAACACAACATCTGTGGGAGAGGAATGTAATGAGCAGTGCACATTTGTTACTTCGAAAAAGAGGGATTGAGAGGTATTTAGCATAATTTTTCTGTGTTTGGCCACCAATTTATGGACAAGGAAGGCTCCACAATAATCCAGCCTGTAGTGAATCATTAATACACAAAGAATATGTTCTAGTTTAAATTATATGAACATTTATTCAGAACAGAAAATGCTTTAAAGTATTAAAATTATATATAGAGAGTGGTCAGTTAATGTTTGAATTTCAGTTTGTCATGTACATGAGCAGTTTTATCTGAGATCTCATATATGTCATAGGTTTGAAACGTCATTTTATTTATCAATGCCGTTTTAAATATCCATGTATTCAGTTCAAAGTCAAAGAGGCTTTGTAACTGTGAATGTCCCTGATCATGTCTACATGGGCCCAGAGTATTCTGGCCCTGAAGCTGGCTCTTGTTATCTGCTGTCCAGAACAAGAGCAGATGGCTGTTACCACACATGTCCTGCTGTCCTGCCTGCCCCCACAGCTGCCGCCGCCATGGTTTGTAACCTCTGTGGCTGAAAATGAGGCCTCCAGCATCGATCTTATGGATGGGTGCCTTGCTCTGACTTCAGAAGTAGTGGATTGGAGGAAGTGGGTGGCAAAGTGGGATGCATTGTAAACAGCCACCCACCAATGGAGGGCTCTGGAAGATTTTGAGCAAAAGATTACTCTTTTTAAAATGGTGCAAGAGGGGTATATGGTGGATTCAGTATTTAACTGTTCACACCAGAACCAGGAATGTGGCCCTGCATCGTCTGGACTACCTATGATGAGGACATGGGAAAGATGTGGTATTGGCCATGCTGACATGGTCCAAACAGAATTTCCTTTATTTATCCAACCCCCCTGTTCAATCATAATCCTCATAGCACAGAATTATGCAGGTACTCCATTGTCCTCTCCCTTTAAATTACAATAAACATTTCGAGTAAAAGTCCAGCCAACTCTGTATATTTTCATCTCTGAGAAGTGATTATTGGGTCATAATTACAAAGGTCCAAAACACGTGGCAGAAATAATCCAGTTTGAGACCACTTAAACTGCCCTGGCTCAGTGCTAGGGAATCCTTGGAAATTTAGTTTATTGTATCGGCAGAGCACTCTGACAGAGAAATGTCTTATAAACTACAGTTCCACAATTCTGAAGCATTTATAGTGGTCTCAAACTGGATTATTTCTGCAGTATGTTTTGGACCAAACACTAGGCAGTCACAAACTGGATTATTTCTGCAGTGTGTTTTAGACCAGTGATTTCAAATCAGCATGCAAAACTCTTCATTCCTACATTATCCTTATAAATCCAGCGAGGTAGGTCAAACTGCAATAGGGTGGCCATGCAAGGTCATCCATGAAGTTTCATGGTTTCACTCTTTCCTCCACACCCCCTGCCCCTATTCAAATGACCAGTGGCTTCTCGGATGTCAATAATCCTCCCCCTCCCCTTTTGAAGGATTTTGTACCATAAAAATAAAGCTTTTGAGACTACTTTTTTCTTTGGTCATGGTCTTGGAAGGGAAATACTTTAGGCACTCTTGTAGATGTGATTTTTCCCCCCAAATTATGCTAAAGAAATAACATGATACAATATTCTATTATGCTACCTCATGATGGAATGAATTTGACCAAGAGCTCTTCAAGGCTGTGTCAGTGAAGTGCATATTCTGGCAAGTTCTACCAAGCTAGTGAGATTTTAAGTACAGCCTCAATGGCAGATTGCATGTCTGTCATTCAAGAACAACCCCCATTACCTAAGAAGAAGCTCCTTACCAGAAAAATGGCCACCAGCTAACAAACTGGCCATATCAACTTCAATGATAGTATAACATAGTTGCAATTTGCATCAATGGACAGACAACCCACACTAATAAATTGACAAATATTCAACATCCAAACCTTGCAATGAATTATATTAAACATGCCACTGCTAGTTTCAGTGTGGAGACACAGATACATTTCAAAGTGTTTACACTCGACAATTCTTCTCAATTAATACTTCTCAGCTTTGTTGATCTTTAATTGGATGAACAATGAAGGGCCTCACTTACCTGGCACACCAGGGGGCATTTTCAGGTACTTTCCATTAAAATGCTGAATAACTACTTCACATTTTTCAGTAGATTCCATCCTGCAGGAGAATAAAGAAAATGATGGTTACTGAACTTCTGTCACTTCACAATGATTAGGAAAAAGCTACTTGACTGGGGAAGAAAACCTTCAAAAACAAACCTTGCAGAACTTCACAACAGAAGGAGAGAGAACAGTGTATTGCCATATTGAATTAGCTGGCATGGTTCTGTTCTCTTTCTCAATGTATTTACCTGACAACAGTAATATACAATCTAAGGGCGCAGTTCCACTTGCGTTTACTCCGCGTTAACGATTTTTTTGCTGCGAAGTATATGTTGTAGGTTCCATTTGGATCCGCATTCGCCACTAATGCGGTGTGCCCTGTTTCCATTCAATTTCGCAGTCGATGTGCATCAATGCGCAGTATTGCATCTTGATCCGAATTTAAGTGACTTGAATTCGGATTTATTTGCCACCACATTTTTTGCACACTTTTCCGAGAAATCCGAATTCTAACACTGGAAAAATCTATGGAAACGAAAAGTTGTTACATGCGCATCAGTTTCAGTGGGAGGGATGAAAGGAAGGGGTTGGCAAAGGGGTGTATCCTTCTGTTCCTGTGCCTTGCTCTCCTCACAGTCTCCTGTCGCCATTGCTCTTTTGTGGAGATGCCATCTATCTATCTATCTGTTGCCGGTAAGAGTTCATACCTATTGAAATCCAGCTTTTCTTTGATGCATGATTTTATTTTTTGCATACAAAAAGTACAAAAAGGAGCTGGAGTCTGTTGTGGGGCTCAGAGAGGTCAATGTTTCACTCCTTTTTCTGGCTCAAGGCTGTGGAATTCTGGGAGCTGGAGTCTGTTGTGGGGCCTAGAGCTCAAGGCTTCACTCCTTTTTCTGGCTCAAGGCTGTGGAATTCTGGGAGCTGGAGTCTGTTGTGGGGCCTAGAGCTCAAGGCTTCACTCCTTTTTCTGGCTCAAGGCTGTGGAATTCTGGGAGCTGGAGTCTGATGTGGGGCCCAAAGAGCTCAGGGCTTCACTCCTTTTTCTGGCTCAAGGATATGGAATTCTGGGAGCTGGAGTCTGTTGTGGGGCCTAGAGCTCAAGGCTTCACTGTTTTTCTGGCTCAAGGATATGGAATTCTGGGAGCTGGAGTCTGTTGTGGGGCCCAAAGAGCTCAGGGCTTCACTCCTTTTTCTGCCTCAAGGATATGGAATTCTGGGAGTTGGAGTCTGTTGTGGGGCCTAGAGCTCAAGGCTTCACTCCTTTTTCTGGCTCAAGGATATGGAATTCTGGGAGCTGGAGTTTGTTATGTGTTTTAATATGCATATGCACATGAGTATATAGATACTTTAGTTAATGTAAGTAGACATCCATTCATATATATGAGTACATGTTTACATTTACATATGTATATGTAACTACATCATATATATATATATATATATATATAGTGAACATTTCTTTTTATGTATAAACATTTATTTATGAGCCAAAATAATGCCAGTAGGTGAACCAAGTTTCTTCACTAAATCGACACAGCTATGTGTATGTATATGTGTACGTACACATACGTTTCCATCAATACTAACACATATGTATAAATATACATATAAATACACCCACGAAAGTATCTCACTGTTATGGCCAACTTATACAACAAATGCATTTATGCTCCTCTGCATATTTTACGGGCAGGTACACAGGATCAGCGGGGATTCACCTACGTGCATAACCAAACAGAAATATAGCAAGATGATGAGGACATGACACAGCTTGATGTTCCAGATGAAAATCCGTGTGTAATGGAAGATCGTGAAGAAGGCGCCCAAAGTTCCACCACGCCTTTGAAGGACCCACCAGCTAGAGGCCACATTTTAACACAAGTTAGACCATGTGGTTAGTATTCGAGGATTAGGGTATTAATTTTTGTTATAATCAAGACTTGATAAGATGGAGCATTCAATGACTACTTGTCACACATTCTTTTGTATTCAACAGAGACAGATACAGCGAGGCAACTGAACAGAGAGAATGGCCCTGATCACAGAGAAAGCAGGAATGTACTTCGGTGGAAAAAATGGCTGATAAGATATTCCTTAATTCATCCACCCAACTGGACTGCTTGCTCAACTATCTTTGTAGTAGGGCAGATAAGCACATTCAGTTCAAGGAGAGGTATCTGGAGAATGCCAGGACAGAATTTGGGGGGCTGATGCTCTGTTTAGGGAGCACAACCTTATTACTGTTGTTATATAATCCTACTATCAGTAACATGTTAGAAATTATGGTTTTATTTGGATACTAGACCCTTTATAGAAAAGTAATTATGAAATATCCATACAGAAAGTCGTAGGTTCTATCCAATACACCTGGTGTAAATCAACCAAGAAATAAAGAATAGTAGACAGAGGTTTGGAAAAAAAGGAGTATCTTAATGACCTCTCTTTACATTAATAAAGAAAATTATACTGAATAAAAATATTTTCTGTTGTTTTCACAGTTTCTGAACAGATCAATATGAACAATTATTGTTCACAAAAGCTATTTACACATCATAACACTAAATAAAGTAGAAATAAAAAAATGGGGAAATGCAGGGTCAGAAGACACCTTTTGGACATCTTGGTACCACTATTGACCCCTTATTTAGGGTTAGCTATGAAATTGTCTACAAGATAGGGTGTCCACTGTTGTTAAATCGCTATTCCTGCAGACTGTAGGCGGTGTACATCCCTTTGCAACCCCCCCTTGCCCACGAGTGATTTCACCATTATGTTTGCCAGCAGAACCACAGAGCATCCCCCCCCACACACACACACACAAACTGCAGTCATGGAAAAGAAATATTTGTGTCTAGAAGAAGGCATATCTAATACCAAATGTCAAAATGTCCCTGGGGTGTGGGCGCGCCTATCATCCTACTCTTTAAATGTGTTTTTCATTGGAATGGTTTCCTGGAGAAAACATTTATGCAAACGCTGGATGGCCGTCTTTCAGGTATGCTTTGATTGGGAGTTCCTGCATGGCAGGGGGGTGGGATTGATTGGCCCTTGTGGTCTCTTCCAACTCCGTGATTCCATGATTCTATAATTCCATGAGATAATATCACTATCTGATCAGTCACTTGAAGGTGTGTGTGTTCCAATGCTAAAGTACCAGGAAGGGTACACCTGTAATTTCTATTTGTGGATGCCAAAAGACTACCATAAGACACATTTCAATATTGTCATTTTATTATTGTAAAGAATAAAAATATTTAATTGACAGAGTCCCCATGGGATAAATTTTTGATAGAAGCTCATATATGATGTTCCCAAAGCCAGCAGCGTCTCTATCTACGTCCATTCCAGGTGTAAGGTTCCATAAATGGAGGCAAATTATATTTAACCTGCAGCCAAGTAGTCCCTTGGGTACATCACACTCTCTCAGCCTCAGGGGAAGGCAGTGGCAAACCTCTCTCTGAAGAAATCTTGCCAAAAAAAACCCCAGATAGGGTCACCATATAATTCAAAAATGACTTGAAGGCACAGAACACATAAACAGCAGCAGCAGCAATAAGAATAATAATAAACACAAAGTTATTTCTCTTTTTATTGAAAGTAATGTGTGCTGGAAGAGAAGTGTTCTGATGGTGTTGTTTAATTCTTGTTGCCCCTTGCCTTGAGCCATGGAGAGAGGTGGCTAAGAAATTATTATTATTATTATTATTATTACATAACCCAAAGCTGTTTTGGGTCCCAATCTGAATAGAAAAGTGGGGTCCAAAAATCACCACCACCACCACCACCAGATCATCATCATCATCATCATCATCATCATCATCATCATCATCATCTTTTTTTGGTCCCAATCTGAGAAGTGGGGTAGGTACAAAAATCACCACCACCACCACCAAATAATAATAATAATAATAATAATAATAATAATAAAAACCCAAAGCTTTTTTGGGGTCCCAATCTGAGGAGAAAAGTGGGGTAGGTACAAAAATCACCACCACCACCACCACCACTTCTTCTTCTTCTTATTATTATTATTATTACATAACCCAAAGCTGTTTTGGGTCCCAATCTGAAGAGAAAAGTGGGGTCCAAAAATCACCACCACCACCAGATCATCATCATCATCATCATCATCATCATCATCATCATCTTTTTTTGGTCCCAATCTGAGGAGAGAAGTGGGGTAGGTACAAAAATCACCACCACCACCACTTATTATTATTATTACATAACCCAAAGCTGTTTCAGGTTCCAATTTGAGGAGAGAGGTGGGATACAAGCATCACCACCACAATAATAATAATAATAATAATAATAACAACAATAGTATTTCTCCCTGGCTTAGAACCCTCTTATTAGAAAAACCTGCCCCCTTCCAGCCTTTAACTGACCCTCCTTCCCCCAGTCCTGCCTTGCAAAAGGGGGTGTGTGTGCTCTTCTCCCCCACCCCCCACCCCGGTAAAACATTTGCAACCTGTTTGGTCTCTTCTCTGGGTGCTTGCCCTGCAGCCATCCTTCCCCCATGATCCATCCCTGGCTTTGGAGGCAGGCAGTGAAGGGAGAGGGAAGCCTTACCTGCCATCTCTCTCTCTCAAAAGAGAGAGAGAGAGAGAGAGAGAAATGAGAGAGGGAAAGAGAGGGAGAAGGGAAAGAAGTCGCAGGGAGGGAGGCCCACACCCACTCCCTCTCTCTGAGCGAGCTCCTGACGGGAGGAGGAGGAGGAGGAGGAAGGGGTGTGATGTGAATGCACCCCAAGTGGGAGTCTGCACCCCCTCCCCAACCCCACCCTTGGCTACATGCCTGCTGCACTAACTTTGGGGTTCTAGGAGCCATGATGCTTTCACCATGCAGCAAAATCACTGACTGGAAAAGACAGCAAATGGAATGCCCAAGACTCACTGCCAGCAAATGATTGGCTGAACACGCCGGAAATGCCCTTTTTGAAATTGTAGTGGAAACGAGGAGAAAACATATCCCGCAGTATACTAAAGAGGCACAGCAGACGTCACAGTGACGTTTAATTGCTTTTGCTGAGATTGACAGCTAGAAAGGAAAAAAAACCCGGAAAATCCGGTTTGGGGGCATGAGTGGAAACCAAGAGAATATATAATGTGGGATAATATAATGCACATTAAGCCCAATGGAACCGACCCGAAGTATATTTGAGACGGATTGAATACTCAATCAAATGAAATGGAAACACATCACTGTGACAGCGAATTCACAACGGAGTCAAATCGCATTGAACAAAATCCGCAGCCAATCCGCAGCAAATCAACAAGTGGAAATGCGCCCTAATTCAAATTTGCTAGTGGTCTAATGTTTCACATGTGCTAAAAAGTCTAATGTTTGATGATTTCATGGAGGTGTACAACTGAACTTCCTCAAATATAATAAAACAAAGCAAAAAGGAAAGCAAAATCATTAGAGGTAAAATGAGGAAAGCATTCTAAATATTATCCATTTTTTGGTTTAAAAACAAGTAAGGCATAAAAACAAATATGCACAATATAGACTATAAACACAAGAATTCAATATAATAATGTAAAAGCATAGCACTTGTTATTTTAACATGCTTCTCCTGAGACAAGCACCTTTCTCACCTACAATTCTTTTCTAAGAGATTGAAAGACCATTAATTGATCAGTTGAGGAAAGTTAACAACATACCTATTGTACATTTTTAATATTCTGAGATCAAAATGACTATAATAGTCTGAATATGATAGTAAAGTTCATTTCAAAGGTTTAATCCTCCAGCAGATAGCTTTCTGAAGTTGAATATATAAAACTGTAGCAGTTACTAACCTAAACACTATTGCTTCACCTATATGAAATGGAAGTATATATACTATTCAACAGAGTACATTTATCACTGCATAGTCTTGCTCCTGCTCCTTTCATAGCAAAAACTACAGACTGCAATAGAATCCCAATTCCTACAGTTTCATTAAGATTGAACAAGATTTTTTTTTAAAAAAAATCATTATCACTGGCACCCAGTATAAATATCATGAGAAACGAAATATTCTTACCATTTCAATTTTTTCTTGCAGCCATGGAACATAAATGATAGCTTCTAAAAAGCTATTTATTTTAAGATCTATTATATCTAATAAAGATTCATAATTCTCTGGGCTCCAAAAAAGAATATAATCTTTGAACCAAACCTCCAAAATGCATAACGTGTGGGTCACAGAGTGTTTGGGTCGGAATACTGGAAGGCCCTGATTCCAGTTTGTAACCACCCAAGAAATCCACTTTGTGACACTGGCTACTTTTTTGTGGGCAAAGAAGACAGGGAATAAATTACAAGGCTCAAGCATTTTGTGCATGGGAAAATGTCAAAACAAAAACAAATGACATTGACAAAACTATAAATGAAGGTAACCATTACTTGAAGCATACACATCTTGAAGGTTTTAAAATCCAGTCTCACTCAACCTTAAATTGACTTGTGCTCTGAAGGTCCATCCTACAATCACACAAGGGAGTTTATATAGGCCCATTTGACTCATAACTCATATCCCCGTTGGACTGCTAGCACCTCAAGCACTGAACATCAAAAACTCATTTCAGAAAATAGAATTTCTAACAAAATCTCACACAAGGATGAGTAGTTGCCATCCCCTCCAACTACACTGATTTGGCAGGGGCAGGCCCAATTAACTGTTTGTTGTTCCACTTCTTCTGCTACTCTTAATATATGCCTTTTTCTCTCTACTTCTCCCATTTTATTCTTTTGTCTGCAGACGACTTCAATTGCTGCAGAGTTCAAAGTGCAAAAGCTGTTATACTCAATTCAGTATAGGAGAGTAACTGAGAACAATTTTGCCCTTACCAGTAGACAAAGACAAAAACAAAATGCTTCAGCCTCTGCAGCATGACTGATTTTCCTCATTAATGACATTTGCCATCTTGACCCACACTTTGATATTGTTTGGACACATATCTCCCAGTATTCATCTGTGAAATGTTGGTGGATATGAGTTGCATGAGAACCAGGTGTAGTGGTGTAGTGGCCCTAGTGTTTATGACTCTGGAAACCAGAATTCAAATCCCTGCTCAGCCATGGAAACCCAACAGGTGACCTCAGGCACATCACATACTCTCAGCCTCAGAGGAAGGCAAAGGCAACCCCCCTCTGAACAAATCTTGCCAAGAAAATCCTGTGATAGGTTCACCTTAGGTTGCCATGACGTGGAAATTACTTAAAGGCACATAACAACAATGAGTTGCATCCACATAAAAATAGATCAGTATATGCATCACAATGTGAATGCTTGCCTTTGTTTGCCTTCTTTGCATGTATTTCTTCTTTTTTCTGTGATGTGATAAGTGCCCCCTCGAAGCAGAATTGATATTAAAGATTCAGAATGGAAAGGTATGACCTGGCAACATGTCCCCACTAAAAAAAGAAAGCTTCCCAATCACTTATATTTCTGGTTTCTAGTTTGATGTCCCTCCAGGAAGGATACTGAAAGAACTGCAACCTTGTTTCACACTCCTAGCTCAACTTCCTTTCACAGTGGATTAATATAAAGCCAACACCCATCCCCGCAAATCCTCTTTAGTTTTTACTCAGAAGAAGTGATAATGTATTCTTAGGGAGTGCAAAGCTTTTCTCCAGAGTCTAAACACAAGGGTATGTAGGCTGATTTGCATTCTCTCACTGAAGTTTTCAGAGTTAGGTTTGGAAAATCTGAATAGGAGATGATTAACAGGATCAAAATTTATGTTACTTTGTTTGAGGAGGAGGCACTGAAATTGTCCATTTTGGCTTGCAATCATGGCAATCTTTTGTAGACCTGACCCCCCCCCCCCTCCACACACACAAACACTACTAGGAACATGTGGGATAGGCAATTCCTACAAACAAAAAGACCAAAATTGGGATCATTCACTTTGGCATTATTCAGATTTAATTAATTGTATGTCAGCAGTGAGTCTTTAAAGACTTGTCCGAGTGTTGTACAGAGAAGCGGGTTATAAATAAACTATTATTATTATTATTATTATTAATAATACAATAAAAGTCTATTTTCTGTAGCTGCAGGCATGGAATGTCAAACCATGTTACCCTGCACCACACAGCAGTGACAATTTCATTTTAAAACATGGGGGAAATTCTTCAGAGTACTCCTGGCTCTGTTCCCCAATGCAACAGAGAGGCTGCCAAGGGAAGGAGCTTCATACACTTGGTACATTTTATGTGGGAAGACAACAAAAGTGAAATCTACAGTGCTTGGCAATAACCAAAGAGGGGGCACCACTTGAATAGCTAGCCTCTTTAGAAAGAGCCCCCATACTCCATTTGCCTCCCACGTTTTACAACTAACAGTCCTTAAACAGAAGGGCTAGCTATCTGTAATGTGGCTTGTACACTTCACTTGAAACAAACACTAGTATTATCAGTTCCATCTAAAAATGAAGGATAATAGAGAAAGCAGTAGCAGTGTGCTCTTTTCAAATGCACTTCTGAACAATTCTCATTGTACCCACTCTTCATCTCTACTCTCTGAATTCTTTAGAGCCATCTAGTTTAATGTAAAGTAGGAAGTATTTACTGGCCTTCGCATTAGAGTATGAAAGGTCACACTTCTGAAGGTTCACCTATTTATTAGAGGTGCAGCAGCAATGCAGTTGCCTCCTATGGAAAACAATTTGCTGACACACTTCATGTTTATTTGAACAAGCAATAAATGTAAAACATGTTCCATTTGCAATAGACTCAACTAATCTTTACAATGAGCAGCATATAGTGGGAAAATATCTGAACACATACAGTTAATGTATTCATAAGGGTTCCCTTCTTTCACCTATATAAGCACATGAGAGCTTTACAACACATTACAAATAAGAATGCTATGAGTAAAACATTTCTATTGGATGTAAGAAAGACATAACAACCACTATCAAATGACTGTAACATCATTACTTTTTGTGTAATTGATAATGTTTATTCATTACATTTTTAGTTGGTTTTGGACAGCTATCAGTGCTTTCTTGGATCATTTTAAAGGGATTTAAACCAAATTTCTTATCTTGCAAGATTTTTTTTTTGGCCAAAATATAATGTAAAATCTTATTCAATTCTCTTATAAACCAGGGCATGAATGAGGTACTGTCTCACACACACATTCTCTCTCTCTCTCTCTCTCTGTGTGTGTGTGTGTGTGTATCCATGTCCTGTTTTTACAACTTATATGAGTTTTTAAAAGTAATTTTCCAAAGTATGATCATAGGAGAATTCAGGCCTGAATCCAGAGGTGACCCCCCCCCCCCAGCCTTAGGGAACATGCTGCCAAGCAAGAATAGAACAAACCATGTGATCCTCTGGATGTTTTTGGATACCAGCTTCTATCAGCTCTCACTGGGATGGCTAGGAATGATAGAAGATGAATTCCAGGAACATCTGGAAGGCTAGAGGTTTCCTGTCTCTACAGTAGATTACATCTCTTTATATATGGAACAATGGTGTAGCAGCCTCACATAATTTCTAGCTTGCCAGAATCGAGGAAAGGATAATAATCTCCACAGAACTATTTTCGCAAAACTTTTTATTGTACATATCCATTCAGTATACCCATGGTGTTTCTAAAACATGAGCATCAAGAATTAGAAGCTCAAATTGATAATTTAAGCCAAATGTCAGTCACGACCAAAGCAACCCAAGTTCATCCTTCTAGCAGACATATATTTATATTATTTTTAGAGTGAATATTGCTTCCTCTGTAAACCATAATAGTCCCACATAGTTATTAGAATTTCAAAAGTAATGGGGAGCCTTCACAATGATAACAAAAATAAATACTGCATGCAGAGACCTTATGGATCTAAGTCAATGGTACATGCTCATTATGCCAATTAATAAAACCACATATGAAAAAGACAAAATATGTATTAGATTGAGTAACAAGATGATTAGCTGACAGTTCCTAGCTAAACTCTGGCAGCTTAAAATAATAGGTTAGTAGCACAACACTGTAATTTTCCTTTAGTGCTATACTGAAGATGTGGTTTCATTCTCGAAAATTGACAATGTGAGTTACAGTCAAGCAACATCTGGAGGGCCATAGGTTCCTGATCCTTGCTTTATATGGTTTGTGAAACATAATTTCATTGAAGGACCTCCACCCCTGAAAAAAGCAACTAGCAACATTGTTTTCAGGTAGAACTTGACTCTCAAACGGATAGTATGAAACTAAAGTTGATAAAACTGAACTGGAAAAAAAATTAAATCAAATTGTTGAAAAGATCAAATGTTTTGGTTTCCACTTTCCTCAGTGGCATCCATTTAATGGAAGAGATAAGCAACATCCAGTAGTAGTTTACTATGCAAAATGCTTTGCAAACCTTACAGTGCTCTATTAATAAATGTTAATAATAATAATATTTTTAAAATTCTCAGGGTGTATGAATAAATTCAGTAGGTGGTATTGAAGGTACAAATGGTTTTGTCCTCTAAATTTAAGCCACATTTTGTTAAGGTGTCATGTCTGTAAGTCAAAAACTTTTCTTTCTTCTCAAGTATGTTTGGAACATGGGATTGTTCTACTGGAACAATAGATTGTTCTATTGGAAATTCTGTGTCCCCCAGAATTAAAATATTTACCAATAGGTAGTTATTGTTTTAAATGATTGCTTGCTTATACACAGTTCAGTGATGTTTCTCCCCAAATACTGCACGTTGTATTTGGGATGTTGACATTCAAGCATATATATGACGTCAGTGACACTGCAAGTTAAGTTTAATAGTATTAGCAAATCATTTTTTTGTTTGTTTATTGTGATAGATTTTGCCCACTTTCTGCTTTTAAAGTACTTTCATACAAATGAGCACACGTTCTGCAACACCTAGATACACAGTGATGAGATCCAGGATTTTGAGTTAGTATTTCTATTGTATAGCAGTATGGTGTAGTGGTTTGACCACTGGACCACAACTTAAGACAAGGGGTTGAATCCCCACTTGGCAATAGAAACCCACTCAGCCTTAGAGAAAGGTAAATGGCAAATCCATTCTGAAAAAATCTTGCCAAGAAAATACTATTATAGATTTGCCTTAGGGTCAGCATAAGCCGGAAACAACTTAAAGGCACACAACAACAACTTTTTGTAGCATTTACTAGCAGTTTCTTTAGTGTATGTGATTGTTGGAAAACAATGAAAAGAGGCACATTAGTGGCTTCAGCATGGCATGGGAAATTATTTATCAAGGGGCATCCTTTTATCAGCGATAACTGGGAGATGCTGAGTGGAAATCAACGACTAAAGTCAATGATTGTTCCCGATCTCTCCCCCCCCCCCTTTTTGGAAGAGAATAGACTGGTGGAAGGAATATCAACATAAGATATGCAGATGGCACCATATTACTAGCTGAAAACCCAAAGACCTGGAACAATTAATATGAAAATTAAAACAAGAAAGTGTTTAAGACAGGCTTACAACTGAACATTAAGAAAACAAAAAGAATGACTACAGAGGATTCAAACAAATTCAAAGTAGATGAAGATGAAGTTGAAATAGTTAAAGATTTCCCATACCTTGGATCAGAATGTAAATTGTAGTCAGGAAATCAGAAGAAGACTAGAACTGGGAAGGGCAGCTACAAAAGAACTGGACAAGATCTGGAATGGAGACTGTGTTGAAATCCGCAGTTGGATGTACAAACTCACTGGATGACCTTGGGCAAGTCACATATTTTCAGCTTTAGAAGAAAGCAAAGGCAAACCTCATCTAACCAAATCTCACCAAGAATAACCTGTGATAGATTCACATTAGGGTCACCATAAGTCAGAAACAACTTGAAGGCACACAACAACAAAAAATCTATTCTATGTCAACAGCCAAGACATCAGACAAAGTTTCTCCAACAGCCATCTTCTAGGTTCACCCTTCCAGGAAGGAATGAAGCCACGGCAAACCTTCAAATCCCATCCCAGTGAGGAATCCAGCAGAATCAATAGGAACAAACTCCCATTTGTCCAGTTCTTAGCACAGATCATCTACAAGGTGAACAAGAAAGCCATCTGTCTCCAATAATCAGGCTTACAGTTGGACTGAATCAATTTTGCCCAAAGAGTCCTGTAGGTAAGACTAGAAATGAAAGTAACCTTTGATAAATGATATGCTTTTAGTCTTCAAAAATATTATTTTTGTCTGTTTTAAAATGATTGTACTGTAAGATGTCCAGAGATCTTTGGATATAGGGTAGGATACAAATATTTTAAATAATTAAATAAGGAATACTCTCAGATTTTTTTCATCCTCAGATAAAAAGGTGGGGAGGAAGGAAAGAGGAACAGTGTGTATCCTGACACACTGAGATGCCACACCAAGAAATAAGAAACATCTATGATCCTGTGAAGTCAGTCTTTCATGGCTGGCATCCATAGTTTTGTGCGGCTTTTTGGGCAATGTGCCATGTTCTGTAAGAATGACTACAGAGGATTATTATTTATTCCTGACATTTCACCAGCATCTGTGGCTGGTATCTTCAGAGAATTCTGCCTATGGAAGTGAGGGGAGTAAATATGTGTGTGTGTATACACACACACACACATACATACACTGTGTGAGGAAGTAATTTACAGGTTAATTTGTGTGTTGGTCTGTTGTTGAATGGCAAGGCCTCAGGGTGTCTGTCTGCTGGGAAAATGTGATTCAAAGAACATGAAAGACACTGCAGACTGGGTCAGCCAGAAAAATCATCATCAGCAGAACACATTATAAACCATCCTGGGCATAAAATGCTATTTGAAAACACTGAAATTCTGGACCATGCCAGCAACTATCAGGTCAGAATGCTGACAGGGAAGCCATTTAAATCCACAAACACTTTCTTCAACAGGAAGAAGAAAAACCATTAAAGTAAACCAAATTTGGCTACCAGTCCTGAAAAAAACACCAAATTCAAGACCCAGCAAGTTACAAATGAAAACCACCCAGGGTCAGTGGTTTTCCCAGTAGACAATTAAATAGACACCTGAAGCCTTGCTATTCAATGACAGACGGACACAGAGTTTAACATGTAAATCTCTGAAGATGCCAGCCACAGATGCTGACGAAATGCCAGAAAGGAACTCTTTTAGAACATGGCAGATACCCCGAAAGCCTACAATAAACTAACATGTAAATCACTTCCTCTCAACCAGGGGTCACACAGTAATATATCCCACTCACTGCATGCCAGCATTCTCTGAAGATGCCAGCCACAGATGCTATTCATCAAGAATAAACTCTTCCAGAACATAGCCACCTAACCCTAAAAACCACTAAAACTATCTATGATTCTCTTTGCACTTTGGGATTTGTTACCTAGAAAATTCCTCTGCACTTAGAAATGTTCCTTTTTTCAAAGAAAAAATATTTTTGTGCAGAAAACAGAGGGGTTTTTGCTGTTTGCACAAAAAAGATTATTTAAAAGGCTCTCTGCAAAAAGCACATTTTTGCACAAATTGATTTGGGGGGGGGGGGGGAGAATCCTGAAGTGAAAACAAAGCTTACCATATTCTAACAAAGCCCAAACCATTTTAAATAATTCAGAACGTTATAGTGATTTGTTCTTAAATGGAAGGACAAAAATAATGAAAATTTGCAACCCAGTTGAGAAACCACTAGCACTGTGCTCAAAAATGGAATGGTGGAAACTAGCCAGTAATTATCCAATAGGATGAGAAGCACAGAGGGGTTTCTTTCAGCCAAAGGCTTACAGTTGCCCTCCTCTAGGCGTATTGGACCGCTTTGTTGATGGCAAAAAAAAAAAAAAAGCACCGGTTCTTTCCTCTAGCAACTTGGCTAGTCATTTCCGACATTTCTAATGTGCCACGAAGGGCAAGGGTCTAAAAAAAAGGCTTGGTGGTTTTGACTTCACTACGGATCCTGTTCGCATCCTTTTTCTCTACAATTTGAAAAAATATAACTACCCATGTAGACTTAGATAATGTTTGTGTGCCCATGTGTAGAGGCACATGGATGCACAAATACCTGTGCAAGTATCCACTGACTTAAAAGCCACACCATGAACCTCTATTGGAAAGCGCATAGAAGAGTAAATCCCATTAGAAGACAAGAGTGTGTAGTCTTTTGATCTGAAATTGTTTGGAAGCTGTATCATGTTCTCCACTGGGAAAAACATCCCTAAGCAGTACACACTCCATTACAGGACATTGATGCACGTTATTCTGTTATTATAGAACGAACTGTGTTTCTTGATAAATGTCAGTTACAGAAAACTAACTTTCATTTTCTGAAGATTTTTCTTAATGATAGAAGTTCACTGAAATAGTAGACACCATCAGGGTTTTTTTTTTTTTTTTTGCCTGATGTCTTGTATCTTAAATTGACCTTCGAAGATTCACCCTGAAGTGACATTTTATAGAAGACTCATAAAACTCTGAAAACAAGAAAAAAAGGAAGAAGAGGGAAATGCTGACAGTCAGGCATTAAACCATTGCAGTGCTAGTGGGTATATAATACTTAATGTGAAAGTGAGGATAAATCAATCAGTGCCTCGCTATGCTTTATGCTATCTATTTTCCTGTTCTGGAGATGCCAGTAAATTTGTTCAACATCAATTGCCTTAGAAGAATATGGCTTTATTGCACACATAACTACGTCAAAGATACCAGTGGATCTTTATTTTCGAAAAAAAGCCAGCAGGCATAGGCCTGTGAAATCCCTAAATGTATTTTAAAAATTCTCCATATAAACCACGAGTAAGTAAACTTTTTTGAATGAAGGACTACTGTATCTTGAGGGAATGTGATTGGGGACACACACAGTAGGAAGCAGGGATAAAGTAAAAAATGGGCAGAGTCCTGCTTCCTTTTTCTTCTTTTTGCCTTCTCTCCTCCAATAATCTATCATCTATTCATTCTGTCATTCATTCATTCTCTTTCTCACAGACAAACACACAAACTTTGATGCAGACAGATTGTACTCAGATTTCTAATTCTCAGAGGAAGCTGTTTCCGTTCTAAACAGGTCATCAGTAATGGACTGTCACTAAATAAGTGTAAATAGACTGAAGCTTAATCTGGGCAAGACAGATGTGTTCCTAGGCAACTAAAAGGCAAACCAGGGAACAGGTATTCAGAGTCATAGCCATGTTAGTCTGGAATATCATTATACAAAAGGGTCTTGTAGCACTTTTGAGACTAACTGGGAGAAAGAAGTTGTAGAATAAGCTTTCATAGACTTGGTCTGCTTCCTCAGATGCCAGAAGCAGATACATCTGTGAAAGTACAGTAGACCAGGACCTTGAGCAGATGGAGCAAATGGAGCAGCCAGAGGCCGCTCCTGCCCTGACCTCTATGGGACCATGGCAACCGCACACACTCAGCCCCAATCTGGACTGCCACCATGGTAATAAACAGGGCCATCAAAAGGAGTGGATCTTGTCTGCTACTTTTTGGGGCAGTTCTTCCACAAAGACACAGCTCCGGCATGGCTTCCAGCCACGTTCAGGATATCTGTCATCCAAATGCTACACCCTGGGTGCGGCTGAAAAACATATCAATTAGACTGAATTCTACACAGGCTTATGTTACAAATTTCTTTCACATAGGCACAATAGAGACTGGCATTTTATGCCGGCCTGTGGGCGGAGTTAGGGCACAGTGTCCACATGCTTGATCCCCTAACCCCACCCCCAGGGTGCCATTTTGGCATGTGCTGGTCCACTCGGTGTGCACCATCATGACGCCCCTCTGGTGCTGCACCCGCCTGATGCAAAACCGAAGGGGCATCATAAAGCTGCGCGACCATGGCTAAGGCTCCCCTTGGAAGGTGCAAAAAGAAGCCACTTTTTGCGGCTCCTTTTTTCACTCTCCAAAAACCAAATCAGGGTTGCAGCATGAAGTTGTCTCTGCCCCAATCCAGCCAGTAAAGGGGCGCCTGCAGACCTCCCCTTTGGGGTGCTCTATATAGCCCCATAGTAAGTCTGAAAGGTGCTACAAGAATCTTTGCATACAAGGAATAGGCATTCAGCCTGTACAATCTCCTTGAAGACACAGAGTTGCAATTTCATTGCATTTGGAACTCAAGATAGCTTCTCAAGTTTCTGTGGTGGTCTAACGTGCATTTGCACAGTTAAACCTACTACACCAGCCATTCCTGGATATGTCTAATGCAGTGCACACAGGGTATCCACTGGGGTTTGGTTTCGGGACACACACACACACACACGCCATAGATACCAAAATCTGTAGATGCTCAAGTCCCATTAAATCCAATGGCATAGTGAAATGGTGTCCCATGTATGTATGTATAAAACCAAGGTTGGCTATTTGGAATTTATAATAGAAAATTTTCAAGCCATAGGTGCTTGAATTGGTGGATAAAAAATCTGGGGATATGGAGGGCTGACTGTATGGCCATGTGGCAATATATGTCTTACTTACATCCCATTTGGATTATTGCAACATGTTGTTTGTAGGGCTCCCCTTAAAAAGTGCTCAAATACTTCAGCTGCCACAAGGAACTGCATTCAGACTGCAACTGTTCAAAGGATTACATGACTCTCTTACTACAACAGCTGCACTGGCTATTGCTCTATTTCCCAGCATAGTTCAAAGTGCTGGTTATTCCTATAGAAACCTGCATGACTTGGGTCCAGGCTATGTGGAGGACCATATTCTCCCATATGAGCATCTACACTGCCTGGTTTAGACATCTTTGGGGGAGATTCGTCTCTCATTTCTGCCACCCTCACAGTCACATCTGGCAAGATTTGGGGAGAGTCTTCATGGCAGCTGCTCTCTGGCTCTACAACATCCTTCCTAGTGAAACTAGACTTGTCCCTCCCTGTTTTCCTTTTGCCAGTAGGCAAATACTTTAATTTCAAAAGGTTTGCAGGAACAGTATATATGGAAAATGCTTTTAACAGTATCTTGCAATTTTTTTATTTTCATGCCTTTTTAGTGGCTGTTTTATATTTAAAATAAAAAAAAATACTATACATAGTTTAATTATATTTTTTAAAAGTTTTTGTAAGTTTTAAACCTATCAGTGCTTTCATCTATATCAGTTCAATTTTTGTAAGCCACTTTGATCCCCAATCTAGGGGAAACATCACACCAACAACAACACTTGGGACTGCTGAGCTGTACATAGGGAAAGACTATGGATGCTAAAGTACTCATTAATATTTGCATCCTCCACAAAAAGCAGGGACATCATAAGAAGGAAAAGAAGACCTGGTTTGAGATTCTCCAAATTTCAGGACATCAGTGGGTAAAAATCATCTGCATAAAAACCCATGTGGTTTTTCGACACAAAAAGCCTGGTTTGATGCCAAATATGCTGATTCTTGTGTTAAAATACTGGGATTTTGTGTAGAAAATGCATGCAGGAAAACGTCTTTGTTCTGCGCATATTATTTATGTAAATTGAATAACTTATGTGCAAATTATGTAAGATTAATTAAATATTAGTTAAATATGCATAAAGACAGATTCTTTCACAGAAAAAAAATCATGAATTTTAGATTTCCTGCATGCATTTTTGAGCAAACACACACACACACACACACCAATATTTCTTCACAGGAACGTGTGTTTTGTTTTGGAGGGGGGGAGAGTGTTTTTGTTTTTTGCAAAAATTACATTCTTTCTGTTCCCAAATAAGTTTTCTGCACAGGAAAACAATGTGTAATCCAAACTTGTTTTTCCCAATAGAGTCCTGAAATATCAACATTGCTTGAAAATTGGACAAATACCTGTTTTCTCAGAGGAAAGGGATAAAAGTGCTTAAATTATTAATTCTTCCATATGAGAATGAAATTGCAAAAGATTATACATTCCTAGGTTAGTTCATTTTTTTCTGGATTACTTTGTATAATGCTTCACCCCCCTATTCCACCACTGAATCAGTTTACAATATTTTAAAGCTCTGTGTGAAAATTCATATACTTTTAAAATGGTGTTCCTTGATTTATGCCATTAAATACACTTCCTCCCTAATATATGCATTTTTATGTATTTCTTAAACTTCATCACAAAAGTTACAGAAGTGTCAAAAACAAAAGATATTTGCATATGCTTCCATATTCATTTAGGAAGTGTGAATGAGGTGAGTTTATATTAAAATGTGGACTGAAAATAATTTTCTCTTCATCCTGTAAAGAGGCAATATGCACTGAGGTAAACAAAGAAATTTTGCATATCCCATACCATAAGGCAACACATATTTTTCTCCTTCTTTACACAACACATGGCAGGAATCCAGGATAGTTTATTGCATAAAGTGCAAAATGGTTCTGAAAAAAATGGGATAAAATGAAATGGGATCTGCATTCTGCTATACTTTGTTTTCTTCTTCTAATCCTCTGTTTGTCCATTATTTGTCTATGTGATCATTACCAGAGTAGAGCCTATTACTGTATATACTCAAATATATGTCAAGAAACTTTTGCCCCAAAATTGACCCTAAAATCTTGGGTCTATTTATATATAGGTCAATACACAAATACTGCTTAGGAAAGTCCTGAAACAAGCACTGCCACAATGCCCCACTCTTCATGCCTCAAGACAGGAATTTTATGTGCATGTGTGTGCATGTAGGTGTGTGAATGTAAGAGTCTCTTCCCATCAAAGAAACACCTCTTTTACTCCTCTTCTTTTCCTTCTCAATCCAATTTTAAAGCCTTCTTCCCATCTCTTCCCATCAAAGAAACACACCTTTTAACTCCACTTCCTTTCCTCTTCAATCCAATTTTCAAACCTCTCCTCCAGCACGTGGGAAGTGGCATCAGGTGGGCAGGAGAGGTCCAGAGATGTTTGTTATAGTCCCATAGATTTTACCCTTCACTTACCCACAGGACATATCAAAATCCATGATTCTGACCCTGAAAACTTTCCCCATCTTATACAAGAGATCGACTTGTACACGAGTATATACAGTATGTCTCTTTGGTGGCTTCTTTTTAGAAAATAAAGGACCGGGAAACTGCATAAAGCAGTATGACCATTAAAACAGATTTACTTTGGTGTGTGGTAATGAAACCATGTATGTAAAAAGTAAGGTAGGGTGAAAAATTATTTCAGTTTACATTGCAATGAAAATGTACCACAAACCAGAAGATATGTTTTCCTCAAAACACATCCCCTTTCCCAAGAATTGCAGTAAATCCACTCCCCAGCATGTAGATTTGGAGGGGGGATATCCACACAAAAGTGCTTTATTCTATTAAAAAAAACTTTGAGGAAAATGCTATGTTTGAGAACACAACAAATTGTACATTTTCAAATGTGTACAAAATTATTTTGAAAATGCACACAAAAACAGATACAGATTTTCACTCAGTCCAGGTAAAATTTAACTAGAGTGAAATTAAGTTTGCCAGGTTCTCCTACTCTTATTGAATTGAACCATGTCAGGTGCAATTGTGCCTGGATGCAGATGCTGGTATGCCTCATTTATCGAGTTCTGGGATGCTAGTCCCAAGCCTGAGTGGGCTGTCCAATGTTAGGCCTCAGGTTCATTCTCAGGATGCCCCACTAGGTTGCATTGGCTTATAGGCCTCATTGGCTCATTGTATGTATACACACACACACACACACACACACACAGACTACGCCATACTGGATGTCTTCTAAAAAGCACATGGGGGCGGTAATGGGAATTAGGAATACAATTTTTCATATATTGTTTGCACTCATTGTTATTTGTTGACTGTAATATTTTGCAATAAAATAAAATAAATAATATAGCAGGTTATTAAGTATAGGTTATTAACTCAATGTCGTCCTTTCTACTGAGCCTTTACATTTCAGTGTCTTTACTATACTATTCTTTTACAGAGGAATATTTGGCTAGAGACAATGGGTGCACTGAGTAGACACTGATGGTGCTCTCTCCTGCCAACAGATGAATTGCTTCAGACAAGTGACTGTGGATGCATAGGGCCATCTAGATCAGATGACAGCAGACCTGTGGAGGCTTTTGTGGCGGAGGTTGTCAGAGCAGTTAGCCTTTCCTTAGTGCCTTGCAGCAAGGGATGCTATCAGAAGCTGGGTTTGGAATTTGAACAGTTTCAATTATGGGACTTGTTGGCCAATCCTTGTTTCCCACATTCTACAATTCTTGTGGCCATCTGAGCAGTAAAAGCACTACAGTCCATTTGAGTTAGGTTTTCAGGGTTGTCCTTTGCTTCCATGGCCCAGGGTTATCAGGGCAATACAAGTGACTTCAGAATTCACAAGATGCTGGAAGTGGGAGTAGGCAAAGTGTATGAAGGGCACAATAAATCTCTCCTGATGTTCTTCAGGAGTTGTGGAGTATGTGGTCAGTCATGTGCACCTCAGATTATGAGGCTATTTTGTTCCATGCAGTCTTTGCCTTTTTGGTGCTTTGTGAGTTAGTGAGATGGACATACGGTACTCTCTAGAAGGGATGTGCCTTGTAGGTTAGTAGCTTGTGAGTTAGTGGCTATGCAGCTCTGGGCTACTAGAGTATTGCAGCTAAAACAGTTAATTCTTTCTGCTGGTTCATATCTCTAAGAAGGATCACAGGCATGTAGGGGCAAAGGCAACAATGGGTGTTTGTCATGACTCAAACTTATGTTTTGTTACAAGTTAGGGGACCTAGGTTGGATCCTTTACTTTGTCATGTTTATTTTTTGCCTTTGCTAAATATCAAGCTTTGACTGCTACTTCCAAAGTCTTACAGCACTTGGGTCTTCAACAGTTAAGTTTGGATCAATTCATTACAGAATAGGGCACTTTCTATGGCTTTTCCCATGGATCTGCTTGTGAGATCAATCCAGTGTATTGCACATTGGAGATTCCTGGCATCATCATTGTCATCATCATCATCATCATCATTTGTATTTTCCTGCCTCTCCCTGTGGATTGAGGCAGGATTACATCATAAATAGCAGAGTTAAAATAAAAATACAGTTAAAAATTACACAATAGTTATTAATTACAATTAAAAACCATATGAAAACATCCAGTATCCAAAAGACATAGATCATCCCAGAAGTAAGCATCTTGTTTTTATGATCTTTTATAGGAGATCAGGTGGATAGGCTTGCCGGAAGAGTGTCTTTTTAAAGGCCTCTAAAGTGGTAATGGACGGATCTCTTCCGGCAAGCGGTTCCATAGTTTAGGGGCTGTGACCATGAATGACTTATGGGAAGTTGATTTTAATCTGAGTACCAGACATTCCAACAAGTTCTTCCCACATATTCTGAGAGTACGAGGCGGATTGTGAAGGGAGAGGCGTTCCCTCCAGTAACTCGGACCCAAGCCATAAAGGGCTTTAAAGGTAATGACTAACACTTTGTATTGTGCCTGAAAGCTAACCGGTAGCCAGCGGGGAGATTTTAATAAACATGTTTATCTTGCTCCTGCATTTTGTACCAATTCAAGCTTCCAAACTTGGTACAAAGGTAGCCCCATATAAATTGTGTTACAGAAATCCAAATGAGAGATTACCAGTGCATATTGGACACTGGAGATTCTTTGATATCTCTAGGTTTAAATTATATTCTTTCTATTATTAATTTTGTCATCTTTTTTCATGTTTTAAATTAGGTCTGGAGAGGCAACAGGTCCTGATTTGTGGGCATGGTTTCATCCCAGGCCTGGAATGGACATTCTGGGGCTCAACTGGAGTTGAGTGGCCAGGTCACTGTGGACTGGTTCAGGAAAAGAGAGCTTCATTGCTAAAATGCTTGAGGAGTGCAAAAATGCTCTATTGCTTGAGGAGTGCAAAGGACCTCCCCCCCATGTTTGGGTCAATCGCCTGAGTATGAATGTCCTGAGTTTGTTAAAGGGCAAAGCCCTTATCTTTCAAGCTGTGCATGACCATAGGGTCATTCAGTCTACATTACCAGGGGTATCCTTGATGTTTCAGCCATTTTGCCTTGCCAAACTTGGTGTGGTGTGGTGGTTCAATGTTGCCTTGATAGGGCATGTAAGGCAATTAATAGGGAAATCTGTAATCCCCAAACAAGGGTATGGACAACTTCCTCCCACAGCCAAATATAATTTTTCGATGGTTTGAGAGCTCTACAAAACTGCTGGCATGCATTTATCAGAGAAAAGTAACCTGTTCCTAGGGAATTTACAATGATGATTGAGGGCCCACTTAGCCTGGCAAGAGAAAGGGACTGATACAGACGAGCAAAAAGTGCCATCCTTGGGCCAATTTTAGGGTTCCAGAGGGCTGGCTTTCCCTTTTAGCAGATCCTGTGTGCCATCTTGCTGGTACCCTGCCTACAGGGGGCACACAATGATGATGCATGGGCATCCGCATACCCAAACGGCACTCGCTGGAAGAGGCAAGATAATGATGTGCATGTTTCATTATCACACCCCTTCCAGGAAGCTGCTTTTAGCAGCTTCTTTTTGCTCCTGAGAGGGAGCAGATCGTTGCCATGCCATTTGGTTGCTGCAGCAATGATCTGGGACAAAGAGCCACCCATCTGTACAGTTCTAAAGTCCCTTGTCTGTGACAGGTAATGACAGAGAAAATTAGTAGTTATGGTAAAAACTTTGGGGCTAATTTAATGAAGGAAGAGCTCTGTAACTGCCTCTTTAGGTTCTGAGATCAGGTGGGAAAGGGCAGTCTCTTAGTGCAGCTCGGGGGGGGGGGGTTACCTTCATTTTAATTCTGTGATTTAGGATTCCTCAGCCTTTCTTTTTAGCAGATGACCAGATTAGGAGTGCTCTCAAGGTTCAGGTGTTTTGCCCAGGGGAAGGCTGAGGAGGAAGTCAAACATTGATGATCCTCAGTTGATCCTGCACTAGGTTGCTCCTCCTTCTTGCTCCCTTCCAGATTTAATGCAATTTAATAGGCTGTAGGTTAATATTACCCTGATTCAACCCTACTATCCGTGTATGGTCCTGTTATTCCATGGTTGGTCAGCAAGCCTCTACGCTGCTTGTCTTTATCCCACAAAAGAGAGCCACTTATGTTACTAGATTATTTTATAAGTCTGTATTCCACCTTCTCATTTTTGTTCTTTTCAAATCTCAACTAAGTATGTCAGTAGAAATACCAGTCTTCCAAATGCAAGTTAATATTTCAGATATGTCTTTCCTGTTATCAAATTTATAATAAGGCAGAATTAATGAATTCACTAAGAAGAAGCAACAGTGTTTCATCATCCTTCATTCTTTCTTAACATTTTCTTGAGAGCATTGTTCTTTTGTATAAAGGACAAAAGGTGAAATTGCAATGCCTATTAACTCATGCCACCTTATTAGCACAGAGGAAACTCATATCACTCATGGTGAACTCTAGACATGTTACTTTGTACAGGAATATATGAAATACCTGTTATCATTTTATTTTCTCGTTGTTTTATGTGTTCCTTGCCATGCAGAGTTCATTAGAGGAGTCTGGCTTTTACTTTGTTAACTGCAAACCCATTGTTCATAGAAAAGATGTTTGAGACAAAAAGAACAGCAACTTGTATCTTTATTAGAAACAGGCACACTCTGTCCTTCCTACATGATATAAGATGAATGGGAAGGACATTCTGAACCATTTCAGGAACAGTATTTCACAGTCTGTCTGACTGTTCTATATAATGGTCACAGCTTGCTCACACTAGGAAACAGGCACTGCCTCATTTTATGGGTGAAGGTAGTTCTGGAAGGACTCATTAATTCCAATATGCATTCAAGACTTCTGTGCATAGCAAACTGGAATACTTCTAATTCATATTTCTTTCCTCTGTATCCACTGATTCTGCCCACATTCTGATTCTGACCCTAATGGGATGTGAGCTTCCATGGATTTTGGTATCCATGGGGGCTCCTGGATAACAAGGACCTGGTGTACAAGCCTCATAATTCAAAGGTCACGAGTGTGTTATATCCATTTGCTCACCCACAAAATTACATTGTGGTTTTTAGAAGACAAGGTTTTTTTAAACTTTAATATTGGCTTTAAATACTCAATGTAAAAGACACAAACATTTTCTTTCTTGATGCACCATAATACCAACAGCACAATCCCATAGATGCTTACTCAGTTGTAAATCCCTGTGTATTCTAAGATTACTTTTTAGCAAGTATAGTGAGGATTGTAGCCTAAGGCTATTCTTTTCACACATGATGCAAAAATGCTTTTTGCATTCTAGGATGTTGTATTTCTGCATGCTAAAAACTATTTATTTATTTAATTATTTATTATATTCTCCTCACCCCCACCCACAATCTAGGACTTACAAAGTTAAAACAAATGCAGATAAAACATTTTCATTGTACAAAAGTTAAAAATAGAATTAAGCTATTATTAAAATGTAAAGCACTGAGTAACTAAACAATCAAAAAGAACAGGAGATGAAAGCAACACAAGACAAAGAAATCTCCCCCAATCTGAGGAGTCAGACTTCAAAGTCCTTCTAAAACAAAAAAAGTCCTCCTAAAACTTTACCTGCCTGTTAAGGAATAACAAGGAAGGTGCCAGTGTAACCTTACTAGAAACGTTGTTTCAGAAACTGGGAGCAGCCACTAAGAAAGCCCTTTCCCACCAGAAATACCTGTGAGGATGGCATCAACATGGTTATGTTTGTATGGGTAGATATGGTCCTTCTGATAACATGGACCTGAACAGTCTAGGCCATTGTGGGTCATACCCAGCACTTGTAACTGTGACCAGAAAAGGATTGCCATCATGTCTGTGAAAGAGAGTCCACCCAAAATTGTATGTTCATTCTGTTCAGTTCAAAGGCTACATTCCAGCTCCAAATACACAATGTCTAGTGCCCTAAATGCTTCTTTAATAATATCATCCTCATCCTTAATATAATTGCTACCACCAGCATTATAACAAGAGCAGCAGTGGCAGCAGAATTGGCACAATAAATGCAAATGTGTGTGCATGTGGTTGAAAACAGCCAACTGTCAGGATACCAGTAATTTCTCCTGTTATGTTCTCAAGGTGAATCTTCTTAGTTTTGAGACAACAAAGAACTTGTGGAATTGGCCAAGTAAAGACTATGGAACTGTGCAGTCCACCCCTGAAAGGGTGGCCTGCAGCTGCCTCTGTCTTTGCCTGATTGGGGTTGCAGCAACTGCCCACCATGGTCCTGATCTGGCTTTTCCGTGGTACAAAAAGGGGCTGCAAAAAGCAGCTCCTTTTTGTGCCCTGGAATTGATGCTGTACCTGCTGGCGCCACGGCTTTGTGGCACTCCTTTGGTGCTGTGTCATCTAAACGCAGAGCCAGAGGAGCGCTGTGATGCCACATGCCATGTGGTGCAGTGTGTGGTATCACACCAGCTTGGGGGCTGGGCTGGGGCATGCGTCATATGAACGCCACACCCCCACTCTGCATCCAGTCTGGCCTTTCCTTCCGGTCTGCACAGCCCCTGAGTTAATATACTTTGATGAAACATAACTGCTTTCTTCAGAGGGGAGAAGCAGTTATTTTGGGGAAAGGGACTGGCAGAGATTAGATAATTTCCCCTCCTTTGTAGGTAGTATTCATTCAGCAGATAGTCTGCTCCACTTCAATTCTGGCACAGAGTTTCAGGTGCCCCACAGAGACACTGTGAACTCTGTATATTTCAGACTTACTCTTCTCCTCTTCACTTCTGCTTTTCCCAGTGGCAGAATTAAGAAACATTTATACAATGCAAATATTTATAGGCTTTTTTTGACAGAATGGCATATTTTCAAATTTGAAAGTTGAAACTGAACTGCTTCCTAATTATCCCTGATTATTCTACTGTCATCACACTAAATAAAATAAGAGATGGTTCTTCAACAGATGAAGCCTCCTCTTTTTTGAACATTCTGCATGTTCCACATCCACAAGACCCCAGAGCTATAGCAGAAATGGGTTTTGAAAAAAGTTCAGAGTGCACTGTATAACAAAGAGAGAAACAATTCCAGCACACAAAGCAGAAAGAACAAGATTTTCACCTGGCAAAGCCGACTCCTCTACTGACACCATTTGCATCTCTTAATATTCTTGTGGAAATGACATGTCCAAAGGGTTTCAGCATATTCTCCAGCTCCTGCTCATCCATGGAAATGGGTAAGTTTGAGATGTAAAGATTTGTAGGGTCTTGTTCTTGTTGCTAAAATAAAATAAATCACCTTATTAGATTCAACAGAAACAGGACATCCTTTAGCTACATTATGTCTCAGAAGACAAAAGGCTGAGAACTGTGTCCATTTTTTCAAATGCATTTCCAAAGCATTCTGCAGACAGTTTAGGAAACACAAACTGAAGAAACACGATTGAATCTTTTAGACTCCTCCAGCATCCCTAATTCACCTTGGCACTCTCTTCAAGGAGTATATTATAAATGTTGAATCCCCCTTTTCTGAAAATGCTTGTGACCAGAAGTGTTTTGGATTTGGGGTTTGTTTCTTTGGATTTTGGAATATTAGTATTTACATATACAAATATAATTAGATGATCTTGGAAATGGAATCCAAGTCTAACCACAACATTCATTTATTCTTCATATTCACCTTACACACATAGCCTGAAGATAATAATAAAATACTTATAAAACATACATAATGCTGTACTTATGAAACTTTTGTGCATGGAAAAAAGAGGCGAAACAGACCACCCAAAAACAGTGGATTGAGGCCACTGCTCAGCTGTGCGCTATGGCACCATGGCAACTGTACACTGCAACCCGAAATCCACCTTTTTGCTGGCCAAAAAGCAACGGCAAATTTCCACTCCTTTTTGTGTTGGAAAAAGGCAGCTTTTCTGACCCGCTGCAGGTTTAAGATGCTTGGGCAGCATGTGGCATGTAAATGCCACACTGCTAGAGCGTCTGGAACCAGCCATATTTGGGCAGCTGGGCAGCATGAAGCTGGCTTCCGGCCATCTTATAAGGCATGCGTTGTGCATACACCATGCCCCTAAGCCAGCTGAAAGCAGGCTTTTTATGTTGGTCTGTTCCAGTTGAAAGTTTGTGTATATTGACTCATCAGTATGCAAAAGTTCACCGTCTCAGCCAACTATGAAAAGAGTTTTGCTTTTTGGAGTATTTTGGTTTTCAGAATTCTGGAAAAGTGAGACTCAATCCATACTCTTCCTTCAGTTAGAACCACAGTTAGAAAGCTAGCTTTCTTTGAGCATACTGTATTTCCAAATATTCTGCAGTTTTTGATTTGTTTTTGAAAAGGGACAAAACTATTGTAAATTCAATGGCTAGCATCCTCTTAGTGATTCCTGAAAATGTACCTTGCATCACACATGCATAGCAGTTATTTTGAAATTATTCATTCAGCTGATGGAACAGAGATGGAGTTGCATATTTGGAACCATTCTGCATTTTAATATCAACAATTGATGCTACACTGAGAGTATGTAGGACTGCAGCCTCTGGCTTTGTCTGCACTGGGCAGGATACTCTGGGCACATCTGGGGCATCCTGGAGTACCCTGCACCTGCAACTGCCTCAACTTACCCCCATTACTTGCCCTTTCATTCCTATGCTGTGATGGTTACATACTAAGCACCTGACCTCAGAACAAGTGACACAGCAGGGTGCCCATGCAGAAAGCACAAGAACGGAGGGCTCTGGCTCTTCCTAGAAGATCTACAGCAACAAGTAACTTTTAAAAATTCACTTTAATATAGTTATCCCTTGGCTCTGGTGCAAAATGTGAAAGAAATAGTCTGGATTGTTTGCACCAGAACCAGGGTTTGGGTTGTGCATCATCTGAACAGGACAAAACAAAACCTGGGGCACAGGAGGAATGGGCCTTTTGGACCATGCAAAAAAGATTTCTTTGAAATATTTCATAACATTATTTCTTGTTAGCTATAATGTATTGACGGTTGTGAAAAAGCTATGGCTTGTGCTTTTTTTTAATAGGGGGAAGTATAGACGATTGTTGACTTATGATGGCATTTTCACACATTTAAGAAGAGCACTGTACAAGTGTGCTTATGATCGATATGGTTACTGT
Source organism: Urosaurus nigricauda (assembly GCA_034509955.1). NCBI lineage: Eukaryota > Metazoa > Chordata > Lepidosauria > Squamata > Phrynosomatidae > Urosaurus > Urosaurus nigricauda. The sequence continues at coordinate 77,807,316 of JAOEGL010000006.1, forward strand.
AAGCTATAACATATTCACCCTTGAACTAAGATAATATATCTTACAGATTAGGCTTTGAACCAAAAAATGAAGTGCGCAACAGACAAAAATGACTGTAGCACTTAACTTGAGGGGAAATAATAAAAGCAACAATTTTAGGCATTATCTCCTATAATAGTGTTCCACATCTCTGTGGGTCAGCCTGCTTTCTCTTGGGACTTTTTGTTTGTTTTGTTTTGCTTCTACTACCATAGAAAGGAAAAGTACTATCTGAAAAAATGAGCTGGAAAAGAAGGTAACAGATGGTATTTAAGGAACCCATGATTTTTATTTTTTATGCTAGGAACTTATCCTTCAAATGCTTCACTCCCTTAGGTACAGCAAAAGAGATGGTGCTGTTTCCTCTTTGCTTCTGGGGACCTAACCAAAAAAATAAAAATAAAAATAAATAATTATTTCCTGACCATCCTTTCAGAGATGGCATGAATATACCTTGAATTTATAGCATAAATCTAAACATTAGCTCCATGAGTAGATCCACTGAACCAGTGGGAATTTGATAAATCATATCGTATATTCGTTTAATTCAATGAGTCTACTCTGGTTAGGACTAATAATTGAACTGAGGATTACGAATGCTTAGTAACCTAATGGCTAACATTAACGGGCTAAAAACAGACAATATATTTAGCATGTATGTTTGTTTTAAGAAAAGGTACTCCCTCAAGTGTAAAAGCTGTCTATTTGTTACTGCATCTGATTGTCCTCACCTATTTATTCTGCATTCAGTGTACATTGTTTTTGTGATTGGTACTTAGAAGGTAAAAACAGGCTTAATCTGGAAATCTAGTTTCCATACCAAGGTGAATGAAAGGAGGCAAAGGGCAAATGAAGCCAGCTTCCTGGTGGTGTGTGGGTGTGGTGTTCAGATAGCAGCACACCCCCAGGCCACTGGGAAGCTGCACAGCTGACTGAACGTGCAGCGGATTCATGGCGTTTACATATGCCGAAATGCTGAAACACTGAAAAATCATTGCCGTGGCAGAAAAAGGAACCCTTCCCCACTTCTTTTTGCACTGGGAAAATGCTGGGGGTGTGCATTTGCCACAGCCTCAACTTTGCACTCAAAGGGGCAGTGTTAAGCCACGTCTTTACCACTGTATGTTTTTGGCCAAAGTCCCATGTGCTGTGTGACGATTCAAAAACATTCTTAAAAAGCTCGACACAGTTCAGTCTCATCACCAATTGCCCTTCTTGGCAAATGGCATTTCTCAGACATTTCTGGAGTTGCAGTCTACAGTCTATAAAAGCAGACCTTTTGAGTATTAGAAGGAAGGCCTATTATTAGAAGCAAGGAAGGCCTTTCATTCTTCCACTGTGAATAAGTGATTCCCAGTTTTTTGTTCTGTCTATACCAAGGTGAGAAATAAATTCTTACTATTTGGTACGTCTTCCACCAACTTTATAAGTATTTTCATTTGGTGTGTGAACATGTGGAAAATAAACAGTGATAAAAATATTTTGCAGAATCAGAATAAACCTTGATACTGAAAAGGTACAATTAAAAAAGAATCTAGATTTCCTCTCGATCTTCTGCCTTTGTTTTGTCCAGACTAAAAAAAATTATCTTCATATCTCTTTAACCCTATAATTCTTCCCCACACCCACTCACCCCACATTTTCCAGTTACCAGGATGCCTTCCACTTATACTAAAATTTAAAATAGTTCCACAAGTGAAGGTTGGGATTATTGAAATGCATTACATATAAAAATGGGACAGTGAACTGAAATAAAGCGCAGGAAATAGAAAGATAGGAGATTCAGGTTTTAAGCCTTTTGAAAGCAATTATTTCACCATTCTTATCTTGTACCATTTGGATAGTTGCAGCTTGCCTCCTCCCTCCCCATCTTCCATTTTCTTTTGGGGATGGGCTGTAGTTCATGTATTAGTCATGTATTGATTTTACTAGTAAACACTGTGAGAATTTAAAGTGCTGAAGTCAACGAAAGCAAGGAAGTATTAGAAAAGAAAAAAAACTAGCACAGCTCAATTCTAGTTCCATAACTCTATTAATTCAAAACAATAATTCTATTATGCAAATCTCAATGCTTTGATTAGTTAGCAGTTTTGATTAATCAGCCAATCAAAGCATAAGGGTTGGCATGCTCCATAAATACAAAAAATCATCGCAGAGAACTAAGAACACAGCATACTTAATTACAAGAACACTAAAGGAATGAATGAGAATCAGACACAATACAGTTTCTTTGTAATATGACTTGATTTCCATTTACTATTAGGGGGGAAATCTGCTTTAAAACTGCCAGCAAACTGTATATGTCATTCAGTGAAGTTATTTTTTCCCTTCATGTTTTTAATAAATACAGTTGGCCCTGTGTTCCCATAAATCCTGCTCCACAATTCAACCAACCATGGCTTGAAAATGTTTTGAAAAAGAAGAAAAAGAAACAAGCTGTTTTAGTTTTAGCTATTCTATAAAAGGGACATTATTTAGTGTGCCATTGTATATAACAGGACTTGACCATCCACAAATTTTGGTACCCATGGGGAGTCCTGTAAGCAAACCTCAGCATATATCAAGGGCCCACTGTGTCGTAATCCTCTTATATATGCTGCAAATTATACACGTTTTCAACATTCATAAATATTTTCAGCTACATTTAATAGATGGTTCATTTGATCTCACAGATTTTGAGTTTATAAACTTAATTAACGTTTTGGTTAACGTACTTTTCTTACATTCAAAGGATATAAATCAAACTTCAGATTATTGTGTCACATAAATGTAATGGATGGTAACAAGGCTTAAATTAAATACAAAACTTTATTAATTGTAGAGTAAGTGCTAAGGATTACTCACTGAGGACCTCTTTCTCTCCTTGTCCCTCTCCCCCCCCCATCCCTCCCTTGTTCCCTCCTCTCTTCTTCCATAGATTTTTCTAGTATGTATTTACTTATTTCATTCTCATATGCAAGAACTTGTCCTCCCCTCCAAAATCAAAGGTTTTTTTCTCATCCAGACAAGCTTATAAATGTTTTTCCAAACGTTTTGATTTTTTCCCTCACGTTTTGGGACATTTAGGTGAAAATTTCACAAAGGTTTTTTTTTTCTTTTTGCACAAACTAGATGATTTTTTTAAACATAAACATGTTTATGTCACCAAAAATGATGATTAAAAATGTATCACAATACACACATACAAACACAAACACACACATACCATAGCAATTAATGGGGGAGGAATGCATTACGTTTACTTGTTTATGTTGAACATGAGAAAACATAGAATACTTTTCACATCCTTAATCTAGACAACTAAGAAGTTTTTTTTCCTGGCACTTCATGCTTCAGAACAGCTGGTAAATGCAGCAGCATTAGAGCAACGTTGTGAATAGGGCCGCCAGGCGATAAGCCAAATATGTTTGTATCAACAACAGAAAATGGAATGTGGATGTTAGTTCATATTTGTTCATGAACCTCATGCTCTAAAGCAAATGACTGTTCATGAAATAGTCCTTACGGAAGAAGGGACAAAGTCTGAGATATGGTTCCCTGTGGCTAAATCATAATGAACAGTCATTATGCAAAGAATCCTTCATTGGCATGCTAGAGAGCAAAAGCAAGAAAACAGTTCTAGATGCTCTCAGACTCCAAATTATACTAGCCCCAACTGGTATGAGCAAGGATTATGGGTACTAGAGTCCAACAACTGGTTTTCCACCCTCTAGCATATAATTCCCTATAAGCAACACCCCGAGCTTGTTATACATGGTTGGCTCTATTCAAACAACCTAAAGGTTCAGAATTTAGTTGGCCATAAATGGGTCATATATTGCAAATCATGCGATTTTCAGAATGGAGCCAATGGGATGGAAAATATGGCAGTTGTGAAATATATCTGTATAATGGTATTTGTGTACTTTTTTGTTATTAGTGTGCCTTCAAGTTGTTTCTGACTTATGGAGATCCTAAGGCAACCCTGTCATGATGTTTTCTTGGCAAGTTTCTTCCAAGGGGGTTTGCCATTGCCATCCTCTGAGGCTAAGAATCTGTGATTTGCCCAGGGTCACTCAGTGGTTTTCCATGGCTGAGCTGGGATTCAAACACTGGTCTCCAGAGTCACAGTCCCATGCTCAAACCAATACACCAATCTGGCTCTCTTTGTGTGCTGTTTCTTGAGAAACAGAGAAATGTTTAAATAGGCACATTTAAATGTACTGCTTGTAGTAATATATCACTACAATTTCAGGTTTTTTTTAAAAAAAGAAGAAAGAAAAATGAACCCTAGATTACAGAGAATAAATAAAATATTCAAATGAACACAAAGAATAATTTGGCTAGAATAATGGAAATAAGATGTTCTTACCAAATAGATTAAAACAAAACAGTTGAATGAATGATTACTAGTGCAGGCATAAACAATGGACTGGACATATTTATGTTAAATTTAATGAGCTACAACAATAAACAAATCTGTTCTCAAGGTGACGTATTTATCTTAATCTGATTATAGGAAAGAAATCTGAGCAAAGTCTGAAAATTTGGAAAAGGGCTCTAAAAAGCAAGACATTGAGCCTATTCCTACACTGTAATAAAATGGGATGTATAATAACTAAGTAACTACTATCCGGTAATGATCTGGATTGTGGGAGGCCAAAGTTTGAATCACTTCTCAGCCGTGGAAGCCATGGTCACTGGATGACCTTGGGCAAGTCATGCTCTGTTAGACTAAATGGAAGGCAATGGCAAACCTCCTCCAAATAAATCTTGCCAAGAAAATCCTAGGATAGGGTTTCCACAAGTCAGTTGACATGAAGGCGCATAACAATAAAAACAGCAGCAGCTAATGCAAGTCACCCTCACCCTCCCCTGGCCAGATATCCACAAACATTTTCGAAGATGTGTTTGAAAAAAATTGGCATGAAGAAAAGCAGATGTTGTCATTTGAAAATATAGCCTTGTGAAAACTGCCATTATAGGATTAAATGTTGATCTGACATAATCAGCCTTAAGGTAATAATGTGTGTGTGTGTGTGTGAGAGAGAGAGAGAGAGAGAGAGAGTCTTCCAAGTTGACTGTCAACTTAGTATGACCCCATGAACTCCATAGGGTTTTCTTAGGCTAGAAATACTCAGTGATAGTTTTGCCAGTTCTATCATCTGAAATATAGCACACAGCAGCTGGTATTCATTGGCAGCCTCTCGTCCAAATACTAACCCGAACAGGCCCTGCTTAGCTTCCAAGATCAGATAGGTTCTCATGCTTTTAGGGTATTTAGGGACAAGGGTCCCACATCTTTTCATATCTATGGGGGCAAGGTCCAGAACGGATCCTCCATGGATACAAAGGTTTGACTGTAAATAGATATAAGGGACTGAAACCCGGTGACCTCCTTCCTAATTAGGGATCTGTAGTGTTTGTGAGTCATAAGATGCCTAATCACAATACACAATGATGGTGCTTTGATTCCATTTTAACTTCCCTGGCAACATTCTATGGAATCCTGGGATACATAGGTTAGAAAGAGTGTTTGGAACTGTCAGACAGAGAGGTCTAGTCCTTCACCAAAGTACAAGCCCCATGACTCTACAGGGAGCAGCCATAGCAATTCAAGGAAATTGTGAAGTGTGAAAGAGCTGATGGCACCATTTACTTAAACTCGTATTTGAATAGCACTCAGGAAAAAGGGCCCTTCTCATGTTATTTGACTCTCTTTCTCTCTTTGTGAAGGAGGATGGGGAGAAGAGGGAAGGGAAGGGAAGGGAAGGGAAAGAGACATGGGGGAATGAGTGAAACTGAGAATGCATAAGAATGAGTACATGTCAAGACAGGTGTGCAGAAATCCCATGCCAGATTACGCTTGGACGGTTGAAAATAGAGTCCAGCAAATTAATGGTATGTTAAAAACAATATTTATACTAACTGCAACATGAGAGCATTTTAACCACTTGGCACCAAGCACCTTTCTGTGAGAGCTGAGCTTGAGAAACTGTTAGGAACATTTGTGTAGGGGATGCAGCCAGAAATGCTGTCACTGCTGCCAGTAGGCAAGATCTGAGTCAAACCTCCTGAGCTGTGCCAAGGAACTCTTCTGGGAGCAATCAAAACTAATTCAGCCTGAAATACTCTACATGGCTGAGGCTAGGACACTTTGAAACACAAGAGGAGGGTCACGGAGACTTAATGTCCACATAACTATATTGTGTGTTGGAGGATTAAAAATGAATTTAGCACACACTGAAGCAGTGTTATCTGCTTTATTTGAGATGGTCCTTAGAAGCATTAATTTCCAGAATGTTAGTAACCCTGTTGAAAATGAAATAGACCACTCACACCTTGAATATATGTTTGAGAAACTCAACTCCTGGGGCATATTTAATACAACATGCTTCTTCTGTTAATGGAAGAATATTAGAGGAAATGACAATCCTTTTTATAAGAATCATAGGAGCAGATCCCAAGAAGAGTTTCAGAATATATGAATACACATATATAGGGACTTTGAACTGAATATCTAAGATGAAAGGTCTGGTAAATAGGAAACGTGTTATATAAGGGTTTGATTACTGGGCTTCGACTCTGGTAGACCCTTGTCTGAATCCTTGCTCAGCCATGGAAACTCACTGGATGACCTTGGGGATGTCACATTTTTTCAGTTTAAGATAAACACAATGGCAAATCTCCTCTGAATAAATCTTATCAAGCAAACGCAAACATAAGGGGGAGTCATCTTGAAGGCATGCAACAACACTAACCCACCCATCCATTCCTTTATTTCTACTCCACCTTTTCCCCATCTGGGATTCAAAGTTGTTTATGTGATGGAGGAGAATTACAGTGAAAACGTGAAAAATTAAAAATACGCAAAACTTTTTTGAATCATATACAAAATATTACAAAAAAAGGCTTTCATGGCACGTTTTGTTCAGAGGTGTGCCACTGCTTCCCACTGAGGCTGAGAGAATATGACTTGACTTAAGTCATTCAGTAGGTTTCCATGACAAAGTGGGGACTTGGACCCTGGCCTCCTAGTCCAGTCCTCAAACCATTATACAGTACCATGCCGGCTCTTTCTATTGACTAAATTTTCACTACATTATTATTATTAACCTTTATTTATATAGCACTGTAAATGTACACAGTGCTGTACATACAATCTTATATTTAGACGGTTCCCTGTCCCCAGGCTTGCAGTCTAAAAGAGACAAAACAAAAGGAGAAGGGAAAGGTGGTGGGAAAGGGGATGAGGTCCAGTGGTTCTTCTCTCCCTCTGGGGCCAGGACCAAGGCAGATGGACTGGAGGGAGGGCATGGCTTCTTAATACATAGTTAAAAGGAGGCATCCCGGAGCAGATGGCACAATCCTGGGAATGCTTCCCTAAACAATATAGGGGCTTTCTAGATTGGCAGGAAAGTGTGACATGAAGTTGCCTTTTCCTTAATGCTTGGCAGCTGCACCACAGCCTTTAGATCGAGCTGCGCTGTTCTGCAGTTTTTAAAAAAGAAGCTGGGAAAACCAGCACCTTTTTAAAGGCGCTTCTTCTCCCCTAAAATGCAAAAAAAGCATTTTCATGGCACACTTTCCCTTTCTCTCATCTAAAGGCTAGAGTTTCATGCAGCCATGAACACACTTCTTTTTGCCAATCTAGAAACCCCCATAGTCTTTAACTTACTTTTGAATCTGGTTAGAGAAGTGATGAGGTGCACATGTGGGGGAAGAAGGTTCCAGAAGTGAGGGGCAGCAAGTGAGAAGGGACGAATCCGGGACAGGGCAGTGGAAATCCTCGGCTGGGACAGGAGACCTTGACTACCAGAATGGAGGGTACAAGTAGGAATGTAAGGAGAAAGAAGTTCAGACAAGTAAGGAGGGGTCAGTCCGCGGAGGGCTTTGAAAGTCATCAACAAAAGCTTGTACTGGATGTGGAAGGGGAAAGGGAGCCAATGAAGGGAGGATAAAAGAGAAGAAACATGTCAAAGCAGCGAGCGGATGTGATAATGTGTGCAGCTGAGTTCTGGACAGAGATTAAAGGATGGAGGTGAGAGAGAGGAAGCCCTGCCAGAAGAAGGTTACAATAATCTAGTCGTGATACCACTAGGGCATGGACCAGAGTCTTGGCAGTGGAAGCTGAGAGGAATGGACTGATTTTAGCAATGCTGTAGAGAGAGAGAGTCTTGGAAGGCCTGAATCTGGGGAATAAACGACAGAGAGGAATCAAAGATGAAGCCAAGACTGAGGGCTTGCTGAACCGGTTGAACAGAAGTGCCATCAACAGAAACAGAAAAGGAGTATTGAAGGGTGGGCTTAGGTGAGAAGATGAGAAGCTCTGTCTTAGACATGTTGAGCTTCAAGCGCTGATGCAGCATCCACTGAGAGATGGCAGCCAGACAAGATGAAATTTACTGTTTCCATTACTGGTTCCATTACTGACCCATAGCAGATCAATAAATTGAGGTTTTAACATTTTCATGACACCCTTCCAATCTGCTGCCATTTGTTTTACACTTCTTTCTGAGATCCATTCTAGGCGCTGGTTCTTACCTCTACAACCATAAATGACTTATTTCTATGTGCAAAGAATTAGTCTGGAAGCCTCATTTTTTATCAGCCAAAGCGCTGGTTGTTTTTAGTGTTTAGAAATATCTTGGATGATTTTTTAAAACTAAAAAAACAAACAAACATCAAAAGGGCAGACAATTGGAACATTAATCCAGACCATCCAGGTGCTCTTGGTCAGTTGGAAGGCAGATCAGGGAATAAGGATTCAGCCAACTTTGGAGGTTTTTAAACTGAAGCTGGATTGGTATCTTTCAGGAGTGATTTTGTTGTATGTTCCTGCATGATAGGGTGTCAAACTAGCTGTCCCTTGTGGTTCCTTGATTTCTTGTGGAACAGAAATAAGCTGGGATTGGCTTTAAAAAGACTTCTAAGCCATGTACAATTGGACACTTCTGCTAGTTTTCTTAAGCTTCTAGTCCTCCTACAAGAAAAGCATTCAGGTAATATTCTACTCAATTATTTATATATCATACATTAAATAACAGTAATTATTTTAGGCTTTCTGTATTCACACACACACACAGTACCCTGCAATGATACCCTATTACCCCCACTACCACCATCACTCTAGGCCTTCTCCACCAACAAAAGCAACCATTTCTAACTGCAGAGCAGGTGAATAACAAGGATACAAAATTATCACTGTTGGGAAAGTGTCAGTAGGACAGTATTATTGTTTGACCTTTTGATCAGATACAAATACAAACCACAGCTATAGTGACTGCTTGCAAAGACAGATGAATGTCTCCTTTTGTTGTGTTCTTATAAGCCTTAAATGATTTTGAGATCTTCATGCCTAAGAATTCCTATTGGAATACAACTTGTGTGAATTTAGCCAGAGTCCAGATTGCATAGCTCACCTGTGAATGTATTATTCACTTTTGAGCAGTAACCTGAAATGGAGACCTACCAGCCTTTGGGGATGCATCATCATGGCATAAATCTTACTTGGTTTTAAGAATAAAACTCAGGAAGGGAGGATCTGTACAAATATTCCCAAAGCAAAATGAAAAATGACGGTGACTGTCTTGTTTGGGAAAACACACCCATAGGTTATTGCTTTAAATTTTACATGAATCACAGCACCATGACAAATTCATAGCCCTATGTATGTAACAGATAATGTAAGAACTGGATTTAATGAAGTTGTAATGATGTATTCTAATAAACTGTGAATGCTCCTAAGATGCAAAGGTGGTTCAAAAAAGGTTTCTCAAGATTAAGAAAAGGAGTCTTGAGTTCAAAAATCTTTCAAGTAAATAGGATTAACTATTATGTAATTTGAAAAAAAATAATGAAACTAATTACTCATTATTTTGATAACCCTACTGGTCGAACTTGAAAGTCTATCTTTAATTCAAAAAGGTAACTCACCAGGTTATTTGTTCCTAGCAAGTTGTTACCACTATTATTATTTTGCTTTTGGGAACTACAAGAAAATGTTGTCCGGTTTCTCCAAGTAGCCAATTCAGTTATTGCACCTGGAAAATTCTGAGAAAAATGTCCAAAGCATTGCAAATCACTCCATCTTGGTTGCAGCACAAGACAGTCATCTATGTCACCACTACTCCTCCACTTCCCATTGCCCAGGCTGGGTCACCACACACACACACACACACACACACACACACAGTAGTGAGTAACTGGCAGACAGCCTATCCTCATTCTACTGAAAAGTAGAATTTATAGCCATGGCCATTAAGACAACAACAACGATAATACAGTTCAGTTTTATTACTGCAATAAAGTAACTTATCATCAGGGTAACTTTACTTCCTTGTTCTGAATTATTGCAATCTATGCTACTTCTGTTCAGCCCATACACTCAAAGTGGCTACAATAAATTATTTTTTTATTTTTAAATTTCATTTGTATATCACCATTCTCCTGGAGTGGGACACAAAGGAGCTGTCATAAAGAATCAATTTAACAACCTAAACAATAACATTTTAAAACAATTAAAATCATCACATTAAAATGTGATATAATAAGAATACAAAGCAAACATAAAATAAAAAAACAAAAAACAATCAAATGAAAAATAGCAATAGTTTATAATAGTCACGTGACAGATGGCAACAATAAAATGTAGAACGGCATAAATGAGCAATGTCTTTGTTAGTGGAAAAGAATATGCATAAATTAATAGGAAAACTATTATAGAGCTCTGACATCATTGCAAAATGTCCAACCAACCACTACCCTTCAGTTAGCAAAGGAAATTGCAAGTCAGTCTCCATGTAAGGAAGGTCACCAGCAGATTCCTTTGGGTCACAAACAGTTTTTCTCTTCAGTTGCAGCTGCTCATATCAAATCCAGCATGGTACATATGTTTGAAAATGTTGGAAGAGACAAAATCAATTTCCCATTAACAGCAAAGAAGAAATGGGATGTGCTGAATCATTAAGGTAACACAATTTTCATAAGGTGTAGTAAATGTATAAACAGAGGAAAGCTTTGTGGGAGCTAACACTGGCACCCTTCCCTATTTCCCTACATTTCTGTTCTGATAACTACTTCATGCAGAGAGTGAGTATAGGGCGAGAGATTATCCACAACCCAGAAAAAAAACATAAAGTAGATTTCTGCATCCCTGTAACTGTTTGCAACCTTTCAGCTGCAAAAGTTTATTCTCGACATTGGCATTACATGGATTCCTATTTAGCTCTGAGACAACTATCAACATTTAAACAATGGAGAAATGACCCACTCTCAGTTTAGAGAAATTTTAAGCTGCTTCAACATGAAGAACACTTGTTGCTTTGATGTGCTAGGAATGTGTACCTGTTCAGATTTAGATTTTTTTGGGGTGGGGGGGATCTTCGTTGGTCACAGTCTAGGTGTTTGTTGGTTTATTTCTTTTTAAAAAATTTTTAAAAACCCAGATTCTCTCCTATTAATTCAATTTTCAAAATGAAACCATTATGTGGGGGAAGGTCTGTATGCACTGAAATCAATGGAACTGTTGCTATTGTCTTGAGTCAAGATTTCACCCCAGGCCTGCAAAGCAATCTTAGAGAAGTGGGGGAACATAAGAAACCTTCCTGCCCCCAAACACTATTCATATAATTTATGAGCCAAAAAGATTAATGATTTATTACTAGGCTCATTAATCAAAGAAGACAGAGCGAACAGGAACGGGTGTGTGTGTTTTAAAGGACCAATTCCACTGTTCAAGTCAATTAGGCCCCGTAAAGCTATTACACTGAGAAGAAGCTGCAATATTATCAAGGCTTCCCCGAGTGTATTCAGAGTATAAAATAAATGCTATTATTCAGGAGATACTGAATTGCTAAGCTTCTTAAATTTGTACAATTGGGAACCTGCAGTACATTAAAATGCTGGAGCTCATTAAGACCCTTTTCCACAGCCTTCAAATCATTGGCATTCACAGCAGTATTTAGAACAATAAAGCAGTCCCTACACCTAAGAATAGAGTGACTTCCGTTCCTTCAGCTCTGTTCTAATGAATCACCGAGGCAGAACTTGTACCCAACCTTTGCAAGCAACTTCTGTCTCCAGTAACGAGAAAAGAATATTTGAAAAGGAAAAAAAAATGCTAATACTAGGGCTGAATGAACAAAATTTGGTAACACCGCCATACTGAAAGAGCCCCAACAATTTAGTTAACATTGATCTCTTGGTTAGAGTGTGTAATTTAATTTTCTCTCACTGCCAATAATAAGTAAATCACCTTCAAAGTTACAAAACAACCTGTTCTGCTTGATGAGCGCTGAAATGCAACACCCCCAAGAGAGGCTGCTTCCTTTGCTGTCATCCTTTGGTGTGAAGGGCAAGGAATCTGTTGCCTCAGTGCTTGTTATCATTAATGTGAAGAGTGTTTCACCTTTCAGTGGGCTCCAAGTGAAAACTTCTGGTACTCTCATGGCTATAGTTGCTTTGGAGCCTTGGGAGCAGGTGGATAGTTAATGCTTCCTTTTTAGTTTGGCTGTTTTCAGCATGCAGCTGGTATAAGGACCCAAAAGTCTATCCCTCATAATAACAATTGATTTTTTACTAACATGAACTTGTGCATGGGGGGAAAACATAAACAAACCCTACTTTGTTAAGGACACAACATGACACAACTCTCTCAGACAAATCAAATGATGAACCGATGAATTATTATACTTAAAAGAGCAGAAGATCATCCAATATCTGCAAAACGGTGATACTGTTATTGTGCCAACCCAAATACCCGGAAAACAAGACACAAGCTTTTGAGGCTTCACTGTTTTCATCAGGCAAAGTTGTTAAAAATTAAACAGGAGAAAAAGAAGAAGAAGAAATGATGACATTGAGTCATAGGGCTACCTTTTGTTATGATGTTGCTATAGTTGTTCTCAGTTGTTCTCAGTTAAGCTGGTACAGAGGGACATCCATGTAGGCAGAGGCCATTACTCTGTTTTGCCCATGTAGATTCTGGGACAAATGAGTCTGAAAGTCTTCTTTAAGAATTTGGGTTGGTGCAATAAAAATCATATAGCTTTTCAAACCCTTTGCCTGATAGCCAGTGAATCTTCAACAACTTGCATCATGCATTTTGTGCATTTAGGTTGGAACAAAAACAGTATCACTGTATTCTTAATTTTGCATGTTATTGTACTTTGCTGTATGACCAAAACGACTACTCCTGGATACACTTAAAGAAATTTGCTTTAGTGATTGAGAATGCCATTTGTGACACTCCCCTTCCATCCCCAAATCAGACGTTAAGCTGCACCTTTTGGTGGTTTAGAAAAGGCTCACACTTCCAGGTCACTGTAGAATTCTCTCATTCTCTGATTTGGTGAATATAGGCAGCATGTTTCCAAGTTCCCATGTTAATTAATGGGAGGTGAAGGGAGGAAAAGTAATGCTGCACTTGTTTGTTTGTTAGACTGAAGCCCAGGATCTCCTCCAAAGTTAAAAAAAAAAACACCTGTCACCAAATTGAGGAGGTGGGACTCAGTAGTGAGTGTGTGTATATATGCACTCACACGTGTATTTGGGAGAACGGATGCTGCCCCATAAATGAACTGTAGAGCTGGAGGAAAATAGGGGTTAGGTGGTGCAAGCTGTGTACTATGAGGTTCCTCATGTTACTCTGCTACAGAACTTGCAAGATCACCTTGGGCCAGTCCTCTCTTTCATCCTAAATCTGATCTTCATGTGAGGATAAATGGGGGAAAAGACTAAAGAAATAAATTATGTATGCCATCTTATTTCTTTAAGAAAAAGCCAGAATAGCAAATATCAGTAATTACTGGACTGCTTTTAGTCTATGGATGAATATCCTTGACTATTTCATTTTTGTCTGTGATGATGAATAATTACAGCAGTTTTCTCCACTGTGGAAGAAAAATGAATACTCCTCCAATGTATTTTGCCATTTTTGAATGTCCAAAGATGTTGGAGAGGAATTATTCTGGAGAGGAAAACATATTTTCCCCCAGAAGAAAAATCCTGTGCTGAAAACAGGTTTCCTGAGCAAGAAACAAGGTTCTCTGTTTAGAAAGCCCATTTTCCTACATGGGGGGTGGGGGTTGGTATTGCCAAGAAATAACATTTTTCACTACAGAATAATTTGCCTACAACACTTGGGGACATCCAAATACCAGGGGAATATTGCACAGCCTTATCACTGGTGTATTAGTCATCAGTGACTTGTTGGTAAAACTGGTTTTGTGGTGTGTTGGTGTTTTTGTTGTTTTTAACGTGGAAACAAGTAATTGTACATATTCTTTCCACCTCTACTCTAGACTCATAGAAACACTGATATCTCAGGGAAATAGATACTTTATGAGGCACAGGTCAAAATCAGATGCTTTCTAATTTCCCATCTCATCCCTGGGGGTTTGAGTGTGCTGTATAAGCTTCTCTATTGTATTCCAATTATCTGGTCAATGGCCTTTAGCGTCTTTTAACTTGCACTTTGCAGTTGAGGAAATGGTGACCCAGACAACAGAGAGGCCAAAGGATCACTCTAATGAGCTCTACTAAATAATCTGAAGAAAATAACTTTTTAATGACCTATAGAAAATGGATACAGCTTTCATGCCAGATATCATATCTATTTTCATAAAATAAAACACAATAGTCAGAAGGAACTGATGTTTTGTTGTTGTTGTTTTTATAAAAGAGCTCTACTACTCATAATGGCCAGCAGAGCATAAGAGAGAGAGAGAGAGAGAGAGAATCCAATAACTTTCTCTGTACTTTTGCAAGAAGGGAGATGCTTCTAAATTTTTATTCTTTTCCTGAAGCTGTAGTTTAAATAAACCTCTAAGGATAAAAATGCAAAACTACTCCAAATAAGATTTCGAGGAATAGCTATGTGAAGGCCCAGGAAAAAGTAGAAAAAAATTAAAGGAAAACAAAAACAAAACCAAGTCCCTGCTCTAATTTTTTAATCCTTCTTACTAAATGGAAGTTTTAAAATGGGGGATGAAATGGGGAAAAAATGTAACTGGAATATGGAATATTCTTTTAGAAAGATGAATACAATATTTCAGACAAAGTGTTCATATATTTAGTCTTCCCAAATTATTCCTAAAATCTATGTAACTATATTTATATAAGACAATGTACACTAACCTACTGTAGCAACACCTTTTCTTGGTTCTTTTTATGGAATTGAATCCTTTGTTTAGGGCCTAAGCCTTTGTGTAGGGCCTTTGTGTAGGGAGGTTTAGGGTTTGATTTTATTGTAACTTCGGTGTATTTTATTGTTGTAACCCGCCCAGATTCTTCGTGATTGGGCGGGCTAGAAATAAATCATCATCATCATCATCATCATTATAAACACCTTAAATGTCTCAGATCTCATCTGATCTTAGAAGCCAAGCAGGGTCAGCCTTGGCTAATACTTGGATGGGAGACTCAACCAATGACTATCAGATGCAGTGATCTATATTTCAGAGGAAGGAACTGGCAGAACCAACACTGAGTACTGTTTGCCTAAGAAAAGCCCATGAAACTCACAGGTCATCATAAATTGACAGGTGACTTGGGCACGAACAAACATACATTTGAGTGTGCCCGGCACTATGGAAGACTAGATGGGACAAAATAATTTCCTATGCTTTATTAATTCCACCCCCCCTCTTTTTATTAAGTTTTGCCTGTTCCTAAAAAATATGGCAAAATTAAACAGGTTTCTTACTGCTTAGGACTTTGTTCAGTTTGCAGTTATTGCATGACTGGACTGATCAATTTTATGCCAAACAAACAAGTATATTTGGATAATTGTATGTATATAAAATGGAATACACACATTTAAAAAACGTATAAAACACATGCACTTTATGGCTATATGAAATTTATTTCGCATATATGTATATGTATATTATAGATTTTACGTTCTTAAAGTAACAAAGTGATTTTCAGTCTGCAAAGAATGACTGTTTTCTCTCAATTTTTCTGAAAATTCCCTTTCACTCCAGAAAAAGAATAGACACCCCATTTTTTTCAGTCACTTCAGAAAGTCTAGCTGTGACTTTTTCAAAAGCAGCTGAAAATGTAGGTAAAGATATGAACTATGTATTATTTTGTATTTTGGGTAACCTCAGGTCAAAATCGATCCTTTGGGGGGGGGGGTGGTAGATTTTCTTGCCATATCTGAAGTGCCCACACAATTATTAGATTATTTATGTGGCTAATAGACAGCATATGTATGCATTGTTGCCTTTGGTAAAATATTGTGAACATGCACAATCACATTCAAAGTGAAATCTTTTGCCTTTAGTCATAAGATTGTTTACTGTTGTTCATTGGTAACTCTTGGTCAGATTTTACTCTTGCATGCACTGAGTTGATTTCAATGGACAGCTAAAGGCAGAGCAAGATATCTCCTCACATTTTGTGGAGGAAAAACTAATAATAATAATAATAATAATAATAATAATAATAGGATTTATTTATACCCCGCCCAATCACTGGGAATCTGGGCGGCTCACAATAGTGGGAATAATACAGGCATTAACAATAAACATGAAATAATAAGCAAATATAACATAGCAATACAAAATAAAATAAAAACAATTCTATAACAACAAAACAATACTTAACAGCAAAAAGCATAACACAAAATTTACATTAAATCAATAATTATCCAAAAAAAAAAAATCCCCAATTCCAACTCCCCGTTCAAAAATTAACAAAGCAGATACCAATAAATAATGAAGTAATAAATACAAATACAAATATAGTCCTATTATGATGTCCACTCAAAATTCTAAGTTAAAACATCGCAAAACCCTGCAGTTTTTTTCTATCCATTGCCAGCTATAACAACAAAGAGCTAGAGTTTATTTAGGCCACTGATTCTCAAGGGTTTTTAATAAGTGAATGTCCTCATCATGGGAATAATTGATTGATTGATTGCCCATTTTCTGTGCGGGTGTTCAGCTGAAGTGACTGAAGAGCGAACCAGCTGTGATTGCTAGAATGGAACATACTCAATGCAGTGCTGGGTTTGATGGACAAAATCTGTACCTACATCCAACATGGAAATTGTATGATCAAATAGAAAAGTTGGGTTGCAAAGTGAGGGCACAGCCAAGCAGCAACTAGAAGCAATACAGTACATTGATAATAATTACATTAATTGGGCGTGTGTGCATTAAAAAAAAAGTTACCAAATGGTAAAGTGCCATTTTCTCCAATGAAAACTACTCACAGAAGAGAGGGAGAGAAAGAAAGTGGTGTAAAGACAATGAGGGGCAATAGGAGTGAAAGTGGAGGTTGTGGACATTTCCACTATGAAAGAAGAAAGAAGGGGATCAGAGGAAGAAAATATACAGGTATAAGAGTGTGCAACTTAACAGTTAATTAATTAATTAAGTATAAAAATAAATAAATTTTAATTTTAGCCTTTTAATAAGTGTAGCTGACTATAGGAATCTTTGCTTATTTTAATATATTGCAGTTATGTAGATTTTTTTATTTTTATTATTATCATAAATAAATTGATCTTTATGGAATAATTGAAAAAAAAAAATAACCGGCCTATATCTCCTTTCAGGTTGTGGCCTCTGCTGCTTCAGACATCAAGCAAAGAATGGTAAGGGCATGGCCGCTGGCTGTTTGATAAAACAGCACAGTACCATGGTACAAGTAAGAAACAGCTGGAATTCATATGGCCAAGAAGGAGAAGGAGCTGCTGGTTGAGTACAACCTTTTCTCCATCCCTCCCAATATAAATGCCCATTTGTGCAGAGATAAGCTCCTCAGCCAATGTGGAACAATATTTTTCGGTACGCTTTGCTAAGAGTGTCAAGCCCTTCCTCTGGTTGCTTTTCATTTTCATACAATAAGTGAAGTATGCCTATGTGCACACATGCATGCACATGTGCACACGTAGAAAGAGATACACAAATTGATATAACTCCACCCTCTGTCTTGCTCTCCAGCCACCAAAAGGCCTACGTCAACTTTGGCAGCTGAAGACCCAAGGTGTTATCTCCCTCCAACAAAAGACCACACTCACTTGCTCCTACAACTTGGCCTCATCTTTTCATAATAAGCTCACATCCCAAAATATGAGATTTTGGGTGTCCTCTTCAATGTGTATACAGAGCAAGCTTTCTGGCCTTCAAATATGGAAAATCCCTCATAATACAAGATGCCTGCTTGGGGTAGTATTGTATGAGTGAATCTAGTTTTAAGCTTGTATTTATAGGAAGAGGTTTTTGTTTCCTGCATCTTTCCCATGATGAGTGAATTTCTTTTAGAGTGATCTGACACTCCTTCAGTGAGTGTATAGGTGAGAAATTGAGTCTTCAATTTTTCAGGCAGCTTTTTTGCTGTCTTCCAAATTCAAAACAGGGATAAATGTATGGATGGCATTTTCACCTTCACTTCAGTAACTTTTTAATGCTGTAACCTAAAACAAAATTAAACACCAGATTAGAATCAGCAGAAGGCAAGGCAACTGTAATTAAAATATGTTTGTTATGTTTTGTTTAGCTTTTTTAGTGTCACTGTACCAAAGGGACAGGTTTTTTTTTTTTTTTTTTTGGTCAATGTTTCTGGCTTTGGCTTCCTACACATAAATGACACCTAAATTTTAAAAATGTGAACTGCTAAAAAGGTGTGTATACATCTTTAATACTGTTGCCCAGGCTGAGTCACGTGTTCTGAGGATCTGAAGCCCAAGGCACACTTTATATTAAATATGTGCAGCAACTATTTTGGTTGAAACCAGGCTTGAGTGTCAGCATGAGGCTTTAAAATAGAAGGCTTTATCTCAATGCTTATTTTTGAATATCTTCTTTTGTGTGTGTGAGTTGTAGTTTTTGTTTTTTGTCTTTTGTTTTCTAGGCGTGTTCTTATTTTTTTAAGGTAACTATAATGTGCTACAAATGTGTTAATTTTTAATTGTTTTCTGTATTGGATATTTAATAAAACTTATTTTTAAAAAACAGAAAGTGCTTCAAATTGCATATAATTCCTTAATAAGGAGGCACACTATAACACTATACAGTAGTAACTTTTACTGATGTAACTCTCTCCACTAATTCTGGACTGCTGATATTGGAGAACAAACCTTGGACTACATAATCCCTGACAATGGCTTTGGTGGGTGGGACTTATTTATTTTTTTATAGTGCATTTTAAGAGTGTGGGAGGAACCCACAATATGGTAAATTAAATGTTGTGGGAGAAGTGATGATTGTGTAATCCCAGGAATCTCTGGAGCAAAAGATTGTTCTTAAATCACCAGCCCAGGAGAAGGCAAAGCCAAAGAATATCTCCTCACTTGGAAAAACCGGGATGTTTGCGCAGAGCAATTTGACTCTCATGTCTAAGAATTAGTCTGCAGTCTGTACACTCAACCACAAGCTAAAAGTGACCTTTCAGACATATTAGCTACATAAAATACAAAGCAACTAATTTAACGAGATTCCATATATTAAATGTCCAATGACTGACAGAAATAATGGCTTGGATCCTATGTTAAACTAAAGAAATTTGCAGAAAGAAATACTGGATAGAAAATATGTTTGAAATATTGAAGTCCATTTTGAGATGACATCCAGTGTCACACCATCTCGGATGAGATTTTTTTCCAGAGAGGATTATTAGGAGGTACTGTAGAGATGACTATAAGAGAAGGAAGAATTCTATTCTCCTTATGGACTGTGTTTGCTGAAGTACTGTCAACCTCAACTCACTCCTGTAATTATGTAAGGATGTTGGCATATAGCTGTTTTCTCATACATTGGAAGTTCAACCCCCTTTCTTAGGTAGTTGAATCTGTGCCTTTTAGCCATCAATGCACTGCCAGTCTTGTACACTTTGGCTTGTGAATTGCAACGAACACAGTGAATTTACTTGCTAATTTGGCATGGTTTAGGATTCCGCTGTGTGAAAATGAAGGAAATGCATCACACGTGAAGCAGGAGGAGGAGAAAAGAGATAGTCTCATACCCAAAACAATATACTTAATTGTGCACACCTCAGAGGGAACAATAATTGTTTGAATGTAAGGACAAAGATGGCAGAATTAAATCTGTGCGCCTTCTAACACTTAGTAAGGGAAATTACGCATTTCCCACACAGCCCAATGCCAACTCCACAGGGATTATATTACTATTTATTGTTTTCTTTGCTCAAATAAAACACCTGTCGGGGTCATCTATTTGAAGAATTTTTAATATAGCAGCTCACACTAAGGGTGAGTGAAGAATGTTTATTCTGGTTAGATTGCCAGCTTCCCCTCCCTTCTGCCCCCGAGGTTGGTGCATAATGATTTAATAACAGAAACAGCATGCCCGCAAACCCTGCACCCCACATTTAAATAAAAAACTAATATATTTGAGATCTGGGTGTCAGTCTGTACTGTTACTTGAAAATTTCTGGGTTATGAATAGAGCGGTATCCCTGGGATACAGCATCTTTCTTTTATCAAGCCCTGTCTTAAAGTGTCAGAAGTCAAAGAATTAAAAACAAAAGCAGCATAAATTGCTGTCAATCATTAAGCCCTTTCATCTGCTCTTGACTTCAAAAGGCATTCTGCTTCCTAAATGGAGGATCAATCACCCCACATTACATCTGCTGTTAGGAACAATACCACCACACTGCCAGCTCTGGGGACAGATAGTTCAGACACATGTAATTTAACATTCAAGACAAACCAAACAAACACATGCAAGCAGTAAACCTGTTGCATGTACCATGCTGTTCTTACACACCATCCATTCTCTTTCTTTCTCTAGTTATACAATCTTTCCCAAGATAACAAAAATATGTTCCCACCCCTACCAGTCACCCCGGGTATCACTGAACATGTTATTATGTGAATATGTTTAAATCTCAAGCATACTTACTAAACAGTGGAGGTAAGACTGCCAATTATTTTTCTCACAAACTATTTAAAAAAAACAACTCAAGTTTTCCCCCCATCCTCTTTATGAAGAAATTGGCCAATTGGTATATCCCTGTCCAAAGATTAAGCAACAGTCTCAATCAGCTACATGGGTTAAATTCAACAGGTGCAACTATTCCTAAAATGGAGAGGAACGTGTTGTACATTTCTAATGTGTAACCGTTCAAATGAGGAGCTTGTCAGCAAGAGTTTACAACTCTGATTCGGTACTGTAAACATAGTTGAATTCACAAGGATTAAATGCCAGATTTCTAAGAAGCAAGCACTCAATCAGTTTTGCCATCTCCCATACTTGGATTTTTTTTTTTTAATCTCAAATTCTTCCAATCAAATTTCTAAAGCTGAAGATTGATTGACTGATTTTTCCTGTTCTTGACACCAGGGCTCTCAAAGCATTGTAAAATAAAAGCAGTAACATTATTATTCATAAACAGATGTAAAACAATATTAAGAGCTAATTTTAAAAACTAATATTCTGAAAAAGTGCATATAAAGAATCCAGTCGAATGACATTCTCACCCATCTTTCACAGGCAGTAATTCCTGTTATAGTCATTAGGACTAGCTTCTGGAAAAACATATTTATGGAAATGCAGCAAACTAATAGTCTGCCCAGTCTCAGATATGGAGTTTGTTTCAAAAGCTTTTAAAGAAATCTAATATATTCTGTTAAAAGCTCATAAAATGGAAGTATTAGAAAAGAAGCTAAATGCCAATTCTCTTCTAGACAAAAAGAAAGATCAAATAGCCTTGTTACACTTTTGAAAGATCTATGCATGCCATATTGTTCTGATGAATGGCATTGCTGTTGGTGAGTATTAGAGGCCATGAAGGGGCACAGCATGGAGGGAGTCTTATAAGCAAGTTATTATTTCTGTTTGACTAGCAGTAATATACAAAGGATAAACTTCATTCTGTCAAATAGTTCAGAAAAAGTGTATTCAGATCACAACCACCAATAGCCACTATCCCTTAATTGTTTCTAATGTTATTCACCATTTCTGGCAGATGAACAATGATAGTTGTTTTGCTTATTCAGGATATGTCTTTTTTTGAGACACTTTACTATCAATAAATAATTTATTTCTCATATTCTTCCATGATAACAGAAGTGGCTAACATCTCATTTTAAGAGACAGAATGCAAACAATTTAAAATCCAAATAATGAAAAATGTAAACAAAACAAAAGCAAAAAAGCTAAGAACAGCAACACAGGTAAAACATAGGCTTGCACATACTTCATAAGCTTCCCTGAATAATGGCATTAAAGCGACAGAACAATGTGAAACTTCCTATGTGTGAGGGCCAGTAGTAAAAAGACACCTTCCTAATGTACATAACCTCTGATGATGGATTTTGAACAATGAGGAGATATGGATAAAGTTGATCCTTTAAACAGCCTTTACTTAGCTGTTAAGATGCTGACTCAGATGACTGCAAGGTTGGCAGATCGGCACTTCGAGACCCAAGCCCTGCATGACGGAGTGAGCTCCAGTCAGTAGTACCAGCTTCTGCCAACATAGCAATTCAAAAGCATGTAAATGTGCAAATAGACAAATAGGCACCGCTTTGGTGGGACGGTAACAACATTCTGTGCAGTCATGCTGGCTACATGATCACAGAGTCGTTTTTGACAACAGTGGCTCTTCAGTTTACTAACAAAGATGAGCACCACCCCTACAGTTAGACACGACTAGACAACCTTGTCAAAGGGGAAACCTTCACCTTTTAAAAACTGAAATTAGATTGAATTTTGGTAACAAGGATTGCTGAACTAACACCATCTCCTGTTGGCATAATAATTTCCTCAGCTTGGTGTCCCAAGATAATTGCTGGGAAACCTTTACCTTTACCTATACACAGTCAAACTGCTTCAGGAAATAATCCTCCAGGAAATAAATTCACAGCCAATAAAGATCACTGAGGCAATTTGCTCACATTGACAATTTTCAATCAAGACCATCATTCTAGACCAGCCATCCTTTCTAAAGCTTTCTGAAAGACAGTCCCACATATATTATTTGCCAAGTGAGTCAAGGCTAAGAAATAAAAACAAAACACCACCCATCCACATTTAATAATTAACCAAGCACATCTGTCTTAAGAAATGTGATATTTAATTCTGTCCTCCACAGCCACATATTATATGGCTCCATCCCTGACAAATTAATTGGACATCATTCCTCTGCTCTTTCCCATAGCAAACACTACCTGTTATGAATGGTGCCATTAAGGAGGCAGTTCAGACATGCTATATTTCTCTCAAATAATTAATTACTTCTATACACTGATTGACTACTGTTGTAAACAATTAATAAGGCTGGACAAATACATGCATCAAATGCACTAATCTCTACTTGATTTTTATGTGACAATTTGTCCTTTGCAATAAATGTATTTCAAAAAGCAAGCACACTAAATGCTTTTAGAGTAAGGATGTGAAAACCTCTTATTTCACATTTTGTTTTGTTCCTACTCTATTCTTTGTTTGGATCAAGGTGCAAGACTTTGTTTTTCATTTCTGCATAAGAATTGGTATGC
Organism: Urosaurus nigricauda; assembly: GCA_034509955.1. NCBI lineage: Eukaryota > Metazoa > Chordata > Lepidosauria > Squamata > Phrynosomatidae > Urosaurus > Urosaurus nigricauda. The sequence goes on from JAOEGL010000006.1 coordinate 77,830,786, forward strand.
ATTTTCTGTATTGATTACATGTCTTTATTTACCTGTCTTTCCCAATGAACACATTTTGGTACACATTTCATCCATCAACAAAAAACTGTAAGTGTGTACCAAAACAAAAAGTCCTGGAATGCAGGAATAATTCTTTACTAAGGGGCTGAACAGACCAGCATGATATGCCAGCTTGGTGGTGAGGGGGCATGTAGTTTGGAAAAGTCACACCCCAATGCTACCCCCAAGCTGGCATCATGCCGCCCACCTGCCTAGACAGAAGGCAGCGTTGGGACATTTCTGCAGCACAGCGATTAAATGCCACACACCACAGAGACATGGAAGAGCCATGTGGCGAAAGGGGCGGCTTTTTTCCATCCCAAAAAGGAGTGGCATTTAGTTGCTTCTTTTGGGGATGGAAAAACAGGAGATCGGGGTTGCAGTGTGAGGATGTCACAGCTCTGATCCAAGGCCCAAAGGAGTGGCTAGAAACTCCTTCAGGGCATTCTGCTTCACCCCTTAGTTTCTTCTCGAAGATAGAAACAGCAATTTTAATCTCACTGTGAGAAAGTCTTTAAAAACCACATTTTTTGAAGCCCATTCACAATTCGAGAAATATTTTGCACAAAATTCATACCTAATTTTTTCACTGAAAACATCACAGGAAACAGTTTTTTTAGGACAAATTCCCAACTGCAACATTTTCTGTATAAAGGACAGTGTAGAAACACTATTTTCTACACAGAAAATGCTTTTTCGTGTGCACAACATCCATATCATTTTTTCCCCTCACAATATGTTCTGAGCTGCAAAGATTCACAACAGTCCTGGGTTCTTCTCTTTATGGTTTCATGACAGTCAAATAACATGTTTTTCAACCATTTGTTGAACATTTCCAAATATTCTTCCCATCCTTAATGAGAAGTTAGGTTCTCCGTGAGTATCCTTAAGCCTTTTAGATCCTTGTTCATACCTATCTTAGAGCAGGTATTTGAATGTTTCTGAGTGCATTGTCTACTACAATATGTTAGTCACACTATCTTAGGCAGAATGTTTTTTAAAAAATCAATGTCGATGTAGCTCAGAGCACTCTTGGATTGAAGCAAGAGAATCACTGAAGAAATTTAAAAAGGTAGCTAAGGGAGAGAATTTCAGAGAATCTGATCTTGAAGAAAGAAAGGAGATATTACAGTTGTGAAGGCTAGCAAGAGGAGAAATCAGGAAATGGGCACCACAGTTTTACCTACAACAACAAAATTCAGATTTAATTTTTAGATCCCTCATCAGGCCAAACAAATGAGGACTCTCTCTCTCACACACACAATGATACAATGTTTCAAGAGCCTTTTTATATGTTAACATAAAGCCTTGTAAAATAAAACAGGTGAGGTAAGGTAAATGTGTCTCATGCTGAATACAACTGAGTCATGTGTAAGATATATTATTCAAATATCATCATTGTGGGTTTCCCATATATATCTGGTTAGTCATGGAAAGAACTACAGAGGCCTTTGGTCTAATTCAAGATAAAGCTTCTAATCTTTCTATGCCAGGTAATTATAAAGAAGGTCTTAGCTCTCAAAATAATTTCCCTCCACATTATATTCCTTCATTCTCCACCCAACACCCAAATAAAACAGGAATAATGAGGGCTTTCTAAATAATCTGGAGGACACTTTCATATGCCAAACCGAACAGCTGAATAGATGGAGGTCAGCTATGTCATTTATTCATTTCAATCACATAACAAATTTCTTCATCATTTTTGGAAGACCCAGCATTGCTGGAGAGTATGGAAAATAATAATAATGAATAATAATAAAACTTTTATTTGTACCCCACTTTTTGCCAGAGTAATCAAAGTGGCTTACAGTATTTAAAACCATACAACAATATATATAAAATACCCCCCCCCCAAAGGAATTAAACAAATTACGATTAAAATTTACATAAAACATTGTTTTAAAAAAATATAAAATTACAACAGTTCCTAACAACGGCAGAGTCATTGTCCTATGTGCCTATGTGGGGTGATACTTTTGGCCGAGTGATTTATTCCAGGAAGGCCTGCTGAAAGAGATCTGTCTTGATGGCTATTTAAAAGCCATCCAGGTTGGTAATTTGATGGATCTTGTCTGGCAGGCCATTCCGTAAGGTGGGAGCAATTGCAGAAAAAGTCCTCTGGGAGGTTGCAACCAATCTGGTCTTCACTGGTTGCAATAGGTTCTCCTAGATCTGAATGCACAGGGATGATTATATGGAAGCAGGCGATACCTTAGATAAGTTGGGCCCAGGCCATGTAGGGCTTTAAAGGTGATAACCAACACCTTGTACTGTGCCTGGAAACTAATAGGCAGCCAGTGGAGTGACTTCAATATTGGTGTAATATGGTCACTCCTTGCTGTTCCCGTAATTAGCCTAGCTGCCATGTTCTGTACCAAGTGAAGTTTCCGAACTAAGCACAAGGGTAGCCCCATGTAGATCACATTGCAAAAATCGAGTCTTGAGGTTACCAGTGCATGTACTACAGTTTCGAGTAGTAGTTTCGAATAAAAAAGCTACCATCAATAATCTCCCCCGAAACCATTTCTTTTTATTGGTGGTTCAGGAAAATAATTTAATTTAATTTTCTACAAAACTGAACTAGAGCAATTAGCAATACTTTTTTCAATCCAAGCAGATTTGACACTAGCCTTTAAAAATATTAAAAATAGCACAGGGGGAAACTATTGACAACCACCTGCCCAATGAAGGGAAGTCAAACGACGATCTTGCAGTTTCCAAGTGTTAATGTCAGAATCTGAATCACTTACTTTTCATGTCTTGTATGCATAGCAGATGTATGTTCACAAACTATATTATCAATAATTGAACCAGCAATGTACGAGGGGGTATCATAAAGTTTTAATTATCACCTTTTAAAAAAATTGACAGAAAGTTTGTTTTGATTTGTAGTTATTAACTTATCTCTATGTAGTCACAATCCAGATTTACACGTATTCCCCAGAACTTCTTGACCCTCCAAATACCATTATTGTGGAAGTCTGCAGATTGCGCCTGACAAGGATTTTACACTTTAGTCACTTCTGGCAGAGTCAGTCACAAAAATAAAGGATGCAATGAGTTGATTTTCTCAGCAACGTGCACTTAGGGACCAATGATGACACTGACAAAATTTCATCAATATGCCATAATAACTTCCAGGCAATAATTATTACTTTACAATACCCCCTCGTAAGGAGCAATCTGCAGACTTCTACAATATCAGGTATTCGGAGGGTCAAGATATGCTGGTAAAAATGTATAAATCTAGATAGTGACAACATAGAGACAATTTAACAACAACAAATCAAAACAATCTTTCTGTCAATTTTTTTAAAAGGTGATGATTAAAACTTTACCATACACCCTCGTATGTCCCATGCTGTTGCTCTTTCACCTCATTCTTAAGTTAGCCATGACCTGGTATGGAAGTATTTGGAAATCATTAAGATCTTTTGAAAGCCAAACTGTGAACTCTTCATTCGACTTATTTCTGTTCTATTTTGAAAAATTAATTTTGAAAATTAAACACACACACAGAGTTTCTCCCATTCAATAGGCTTGACCCAGCAATCATTTGTCAATCCAGTATGTAAGCAACCCAGTGTTTTCTCATCTAGAAAGACAACACATTATTATCGAGTGGAGAGATCCAAACGTGTCAAGAGATTGCATGCAGACAACAGATAAAGAGAGAAAGACTGACTGACAGACAGACTGAAGACAAGAGGGACATGCCACATATGCAAAATTATCACACTATTATGACAGTTGCATTATGGTGGGCTTTGATAAATTTGTTTTTAGACAACGATTGTTTGAGTATGTTATGCTTTGTTACTGAGCACAGGCTGTTTTGAGTGATTCGTTTCTGAAAGGTGATGTAAAAATTTGGGGAGAAAAAAAGAAATGAATGTGTAGAGTCTGATTAAGACTTCACCTACAAAGAAGGAAAGATTGCTCCACCTGTCCCTTGTATGTCCTTGGCCACATCTTGGGTAAAATGGATGATGAACACAGTGCCCATGTGCTTAGGGAGTTTCAGGTTATCTCATTTATCTTTGTGTTACACTGACAGCATTGTGAAGTAAAGCTGCAAATGGCTGTATTCCCGTTTTCCCACTAGGATGTCGTTTGTGACATTTCTTTAACCTGCCTTCCACTGTCAAATGATTACATCAACAAACAAGGAAGTGGGATACATTAGGCCCCTTAAGTACAGCTGCGCAAGCCTCCCAAACTTGATTATGTGTCACTGTTGATTGATATCATTGCAGTACCTTCCTAGGTTTCTAGGGGTGCAGAGGGCTTTTTTTTTTTTCAAAGTATGACAACTACAGCATATATGAATCACTTATTTCAAACAGAATCAATTATCCTTGTGACCTGTCTCACTGAGGGATGAGAGGATCTGTAGTTCATAATTGCACATCTTGGGAATAGCGTGCTTTCTCAGAAAGTTTAAATTCATCCAAATTTTAAACCATTTCTTTCTAACCAGTGTGAGAGATTTTGTTGCGGCTTGTACATGTTACTCCCAAAATGAAGTGGAAGAATTTACAGAGGTTGTGCCATAAGTTGGGTAGTCCGGTCTGTATACCAGTTGAGCCTGGCAAAGAAATCAAAACCATTCAGTTACTTGTTCCTAACATGCCAGAATAAGAAAATGTAGCAAGTAGTTTCCATTGCTGCAGTTGGCCCCATCACTGTTGCAGTTCTTGCACTGCTACTCAGGGGTTAAAGCAATGTTAATAATTCTGAAGGGCTTCTAATGAGCTTCCCCAGGATTATTGCCAGGAACTGGATAATATCCCTCCCTAGGTCATGCTTCACTTTGTTCTACTTTCCTTTCCTTCTCTTGTAAAGCCTTCTATAAAAAAAGAATGATGTTCAAACTCTGCTTTAGCTTGATTTGAAACCAGTTTGGTAATTATGAGCTTTCTATGAAAGTATGTGAATGTCTGTATGTACACAATCATAAGGTTTTCAAGAGTAGTTCTTTATGTGTGATATTTTGACTGTGCAACTTAGCTGGTGCCATGTGCTTTATTATACCGCTCCATGTGAAATGCATCTCCCCAGTACCAGCAATGACTCAGAACTGCTTAGAAATTCAAGGAAAATTGGAGAAATGGAAAGGAAGAGCACATGTGTAGATATAAACATGTGCACCATAATTAACACATCTCTATATCTACATATGCTTATCTTATTGTTTGCAATCTGGTCTCTTCCTTCAGGCCAGTCTTGTTTCTCTCTTGACTATCTAACTGTCTTTTTCCATTCCTACCACTATCCAGCTGTAATTTCATTCCTTTTACTCATTTAGCATTAGTAAAACTGGTGCAGGGGGAGACAGCCCTCTGCAGTTAGAGATGGACCTTGACTGGACAGTACAAGGATATGCAACATGAAGATGACATTCTGATTCTAAAGAGAAAAAAGGTATAGAGCAGCAGTTCTTAACCTGTGGACCATGGATCCTTGGGGTGGGAGGCGCAATGTCCTCACATAAGTCTGTGAAGACCAACTCTCCTCCTTTCACCCTCTCAAGGCCTGATGGGCTCTACTCCACACTGAAAAGTGGGGAGTGAAAGAGAGAGGGATGAGGGAAAAAAGGAAGTAATTCCATCCCTTCCACTAGTCCAAGTAGCAATAGCATGGTTCTTCCTCCCCATACGCTCTGACCCTCTCTCCCCTCTGACTTCCCAATCATTCTTGCCTTGGCCTTTTTCCTCTCTGGTTCTTCCAGGAACTATAAAAGAAAACAGCAAAATAGCAAACATGCCTTAGCCAAACAAAAGCCTGGTTTTCTGGCTTTTCGATTCTCTCCCTCCCTTCCCTACCACCTATCTCCTTTTGCCAGATCGAAATAACTATGTTGCACAGAACAATAGGCTTTGGTACCACCGGTATGTGCAAAATTGCAGGCAGTGAGAGCGGCAAGAGGTAGGCAAGTGGGTGGACATGCTGGCTGGATTAACCAGCAGGGGTGAAAGCAGAGGGAGCCATGCTCTGGATGTTTGTATTGTGTGTGTGTGTGTGTGTATGCATGTGCACTCAGGTGTGAGCCATGCTCTGCCTTTGGGAAACTTCTCCCTGCTCACATCAAATCAGCACAATGGTGGAGAATGAAAAGCATGCACACACAAAGGCATACTCATTAAGCAAAAATATTATAGTAGGAGTATGTGCATTTATTTGCTTACCCTTGATGAGCAACATTAAATAAATATTTGATACACTTTAGGGTTTTAAATTTTGAATTAAGTCTTGGCGGCCCATGGCAGTACATGTCATTTAAAGGGGGTCCATGGAAAAGAAAAAAGTTAAAAACCACTCTTCTAGAGGAAAGTGGAGTCTATATAAACACTGGCAGCTCCTCCAGTTCTTCTTTACTGTTTTGTTGCTCCCAGCTGGTCTTTCCCCTCATGTTGGGTGGGCTGTTTCACCTCAAAACCTCTTTCTTTAAGAACCTTGAAACTAGAGTCGTCTAATATCAACAATTAGAGTGGTCTAATATTAACAATAGTACATTTCTATATGACTTATCAGTGCACTTAGGTACTCTCTAAGTGATTTACAATGTGCAAACAGTGTGTAAGCTAACTGACCCAACAAGCTGGGTACTCATTTTAGCGACCCATGGAAGGATGCAAGCCGGAGTGGCCCCTGGAGTGGCTCCTGGATCCCATCTACCTGGGATTGAACTCACAACCTTTTGGCTGTGAATGGCTGTAGTACCGGCTTTTAACCACTGTGCCACCAGGGCTCCTAATTTACTAATATTATTACTATCCTAATATTACTCCTCTAATGATGCCTTCCACATCCATTTCTGGCTTTACATGAGAGAAATTTGTTAGGCATCCTCCTCAGGAAACCTTTGATTTGTGCAAGGTTCATCCAGATCACTATGGCAAAGAGGGTTCTGAGAATCCCACTCAGCTTCCTTTCAAATGGCCTTTTCAGAGTCTTGGTCCTTCACTTCTACCATCACTTTCAGGTCTAAAACAACTATGGGGGGGGGGGGGGCGGGAGGTGTAGTCCACACCAGGTGACACCCCAAAAGGAGGTGACATCTGGTCAGCACCCCCCCACACACACACCATTACCCATTCTCCATCCAGTGCGTGTGCCACTTCGTCCCCCCGTGCCTCCCCATCTCCCCTCATTCCCCCTTGAGTGCCACTTCATGCTCCCTATGCCACTCCATCTCCCCACCCCCACCCCAATGCATGCGGCTTTATGCTCCATGGGCACGTGCCTGGTGTGTCTAATGCTGAATGTACATATACAATAGTTTTGGGGTTTTTTCATCTATCAAGCCACAAGTTTTTGGATAGGAGTTGGAGGAGGGGGGACAAGAATGGGGACATGACCACCACATGGCAATACACAAATACATAATGATTAGTACAGATTTAAATTCCAATTGTGGTAATTATAAAGTGGGATCATGTCCCTCACCTGGCACTTGGTGTCAGGGCTGGTTCTATCATTTGTCACTGTGATTGCTATTGTATTTTCCCTTCACCAAGGACTGGTTATAGATTTTTCTGTATTACAACCGATCACCAGAGGAGTCCCAGTTGTTTCCCACAAAAGAAATGTCCAATCTATATTTCTTTATGCACCATCTATATCAGAATGCTGCTAAAGCATGCCTTAGGAATTCAGAATCCTCTTCTTTGCATGCCTATATGTAGCCAAAATTACATAATTTTCCGGTGTTCAGCACAACATTAAACCTCATGTCTCTAACTGCCCTGTATGATGACATTACGTTCACAATCATTCAGATGCTACCAGAGTCATCTTCTGTTTTTAAAAAGTCTATCCTTATCATACATGGGCCTTTTCTTCTGCCACTGATGTTTAGGTTTAAGGCATGGATTTAAATGTACTAGGACAATGCAAACTGTCAAATATATTGCTGCATATCAAGGGATTTGCACTGTCTGTTTCAGAAAGCAAACTCAACATAAAAGTGTTACTGAGAATCTTTTCTCCCTCTCAAAGCACCATGCGTTCTTAGTCTTAAGCAAGTAATTTTTACTTGCTTGAGTAAAAGGCACAAGCCACACAGTACTGTTCCAGAAGAATAAAGGATGTGCCAGAAAAAGAAGATTTACATTTCAACTCCAAAAAGAAATACAAATTTGTCATTCTGTAAGTCAAAATACCACTGAGAAATAAATGTGTGTGTGTGTGTGTGTGTGTGTGTATACATAGTGTTATACTCAGCCCAAATCTGCCAGTTCAACACCATCTCTTTGAACTAGAATACCCACATATAACAGCCTTCATTCTACAGGAAACATCTATACATCTAAAACCGCTCAAGCATTCTGCCCAGACGATCAAGCAAAACTTCACATGGGAACATAGCTAAATAAGGAACATATGCTTTTCTAAAAGTAAAATGCAGGACGGACAATATAATACAAAAACAGCAGAAGCCTAATGTAAAGTTGCTGTTTGTTTTATGTGCAGAGGCCTCCAAAGTAACACAGAATTTGAGAAGGCAGAGGTAATCCATGGAAATCTCCAGTTTAAGAAAAACAAAACAAAAATACATCTGGAACATTTTTTCAAGATAAACAAAAGGTGGTTTAAGCTTTGCACAATCAGGTGCCATTGTCTGCCAACTAAAATACCTAAGGGCTCCAAGAGGAGTTCTGTACAAGAGCATACTATGTGGTTGCTCCTCTGCGTCAACTGAGTTTCTGGAAACAATTTAAGTCAATGGATGTGACACTTTTAACTCCAGCTATTTGGCATCTGGAAGGTTAAATTGGATCAAAGTTCAAAACTCTACCTGAGAACCACTGGTGGTCTCAACACATTTCTCAGTTTACAATGTAAATAAGTGACTTAGGGTCACCATATCTCAGAAATAACTTGAAGGAACAAACAACAACAAAACTATCACTGTAACTGCCATGCTGAAATTCTTTTCATAATCTGAACGGAAAGCAAACAGCCTTACAAGCTGTATTACAATGCACTATTGCACTATTGGAGATTCACTCCAGTAGTATTGGCATCATATAAGAGCTAGTTACAAATGCATGCATATACACCACATCTAGATTTACGCTCCTGTCAGTTTACATTTCCCTTTCTGTAACATGATGACTGTTTTTCTGGGAGCATATGGCTCTCAAATACACCAGCTCTTACATTAGCAGAACTCTTTTTCTTATTAAAAATGGAAAGGAAAGGAAAGTAGTTACAAAGGCAGAAAGATAGATGTGATTGTTGCATTTAAAAGGCCTCAACATATTAAAAGAGGAAACTGAACAATACTGTTTAAAACATAGTTGCTGTATGGTACTTTCTAGCAGGTCTTCAAAGAAAATGAAAATAGGGGAGAAATGTATGTAGCAGGAGCACTTTACCTTATGGTGATTATGTCCCAAAAAATTTCTATAAAGACAATGAGTGAGTGCTTTCAATAAAATCTGATAAAGGGCATTACAAATCTGCAAAAGTAAAATTCTATTTGTGACCACCACCATTTACAATGACAGGAAATTTAACATCATATTTTTATAGAATGGTAGTGGATTGCAAATATCACTCAAGCCGCTGAGCCTGTGGAGTTTAATAGACAACCAATATGGGGTAAATGGTTAGGAAGATGGACTGGAACTCAAGATATCCCTGTTCAAGTCCCCACTTAGCCATTGAACTTGCTAAGTGACTCTGTGCACACATTCTTTCTCAACCTAATATACTTGATAAGGCATGAAGACACTCAAGTATGCTGTTGTGAACTCATTAGATGAACTGTCATTAGAGGAACTGCTTATTAGAAGAAAGGATATAATAAAAAAATATAAACTGGAAAATCATTTGGCAAACACAAAACAGTTGTTTAGAAACAGGAACAGCAGATCAGAGGGACTAACACCATTTTCTACTCTTCCTCTCAAACAGCTGGCTCGCACTTTTTTATTCTGCCTTTCCTCCAATGAGCTCAAGACAAAAGTAGATGGTTTCCCTCCTGATGGCAGACTATTCAGGTCACCTTCTCAAGCCAAGATATGTTGATGAGGCAAATGTTTTGATTCCTGTCTTTCATATTTTGATATTCTAATGAGATCAAAATGGATTAATTATTAGTATTGCACTATTAATGATAGGATTTGTATCTGTACAAGTGTAAGGGTTGCCAAGACAATACTCTGGGAAGACTGTTGTAATTCTAAGCACTTTATTAAGATGTTTTTCAGCTCATGGTACTGCAATGGTGGGATCTTTGATTATTTCATTATTACAAATAATTGCAATATTTTTCCTCTCTGCTTTGTAATACTGTGCAAAGTTTTACAATTTTTAATGCCTGTTTCACATTTGGGGACATTCTTCTGCAAACCATTGAAATTCTATTTTGCACTAAGTACCCTTTTTATGCAAAACCATCACTTTGTGCATATACAAAACCCTACGCATAATAATAATAATAATAATAATAATAATATTTTCCACAGCTTCTTCTGGAAATAGAAGCAGTTTCTTTCTATCTGAGGAAATAGAAGCAGTTTCTTTCTATCTGAGGCTTTCATATAGCCCAAAGAATTGCTAGTTGACAAAACCACTGTCACACAGCTTGGAAATGTTACTCAAAGAATGAATATGTTAGTTGTCTGTTGCTGAATTTTTTTAGTTAAAATTTCATTCAGCAGTGTCACTCATGCGTCACAAGTAATGTGTAAAGTAGAATATTATTAATATGACACTGTCAATGCTTCAAAAAAAATTCTGACATGACAAATTACCACAAAAAAATCCTATCCCAAAATAACATTTTACAATAATGAGTGCAAAAGAAATGATATTACTCATGACAAACTACTTTTTTTAGTACCAACGGCTAATATTGGTATGTTTTGATAAGAAAAGCACTAATGTTGATAATGCTTAGTATTATGATACATTAAGAACCAATCACACTTATTTGGAATAGGTCTAAGAAATAAGCTAATATTTCTCTGTTTTTCCCACCAAAATTTTCCAAGCTATACTTGGAGGAGAGAGAGAGAGTGAGGGGGAAAAAAATAAAAGAAAGCAAACTTTCTCCAGCTGTACGTTTTATATTTTCACAGCTACTGCTTTTAAAAACACATAGATGTGCTATCCAACCAAAGAACATTTTCCAAATTTTGCTTTGAGGGGAAAAAAAAGTCTGCATCCTGTTTTGAATACATTATCAAAATACTCAACAGATGCCAGTTGTAGTTAAACTAAAGAAAGATTTCAAAGCTCTGCTTTGATCAGGCAAAATAAATAAATAAATTTGTAAATAAATTCTCAACTGTTTTGAACACCTTTGTCATCACTGTATTTAACACATATGAGTTGTTGCTCAAGGAAAAATCCTTTTCCAAGTAAAAATAAAGTCTTCCAAATTTGGTTTTAATGGGAGTTTCCCGTTATCCAGTGCCCTCTATTGGGCACCCTTCCTTCCTTCCTGGCAGAGCTGTAAGATTGTTCCTCGCCCAAAAAACTATAATTCAGATAATACAACGGTATAGTAATCACCAAAACAGGGACTTCATGATGATGAATACACTAACTTTGTAGAGTTTTTTTAAAAAATATTTTTTAAAACATTGAAATTGTTGTCTTTGTAAAGACAATGTTCTTGCCCCAAGTTTTATCCTTTTGCACAGAAGCCTTGAGGAAAAGGACATGGCCCTCAGATTCTGGACCAGTACTGGCATCTGGAAACACAGCATCATGTCCAACTTGTGGACTTCCCATAGAAAACTGATTTGCTACTGTATGAACAGAATTTTGGATTAGATAGGCCTTTATTTGTGTATGGCACATTCTTTCATAGTGACATTACGCATTTTCATCCAGAATTGTCACGATTGTAGTTGTTTCCAAATCAGCACTGTCTCCAGTACTGCCTGGCTGCTCCCAGAAAGCTGCAGTAAGCCAGAGCTACAAGTTACAATCTTAGTTGTCCATACTTTTAAGTTACTATTGAGCATGATCTGTACAAGATTATAAGGTAAATCTCCAACAAATAAAATCTCCAACAAGTTCACATTTCAGCAATGCAAGGTAAATCTCTAAGAAACTTGAGGAAACTGCTTAAAGAGCAGTATAAAGTAAGATCTGAATTGCCATTTTAAATAGTTTAAAATACATATATAAATATTAAAATATTAATTTTAAATTTATTTAAGAGAGGTAAACATTGCCTGATACACAGTCAAAATCTGAGAAATGTGAATCCCCAGTTTAAAGCACATGGATCTTATTGTTATAACTGGGATGTGTGTGTGTTTACGTGCTACAAAAGTTATTTCTAATTCATTTCTTTTCATTGCTTGAAGCATTCTAAAACATTATTGCTCCATTTCAGCTTATATTCTCAGTAGTTGTAAAGATCTACTGTTTCAATAATAACAACACAGTGATGATATTAGGGTTTCATAAAGATTTCTTATACACAATGATTTGTGGCCACAGTATTTGAAAAATGGTCATTCAGCGAGAGTGCCATTTGATACCACTTATGACTAAAATGGTGAGTTCAACGCTAAAGGCATTAAGGAAAAACTCAGAACTCAAATATAAGAGGGCTTGATGAGTTCCACAGTCATTAAGCAGCTGTTACAAACCTTTATTGCACTTGTTAGAGGTCAACTGTCTCATCTCAACACCTACATTTTCTGTAAACATTAGCATGGTAATCTGCAGGATATGCTGCAATTTAAACTGGCAGCTGTGTGATTAAGTACAAGATGTCATAAATTCAGTTCCACCCCACATCACACTGCTTTTTATCAGTGTTAAACCATACATGGTGGCTTTCCTGGGCAAACTACTCTGTCCAATCATATAGATGTCAGCCTGATCGTATCTCATTTACCTGCAGTGCTCGGCAAAGACTTGTTGTGGCAAAGATCTAAAAGCATACCTTTCATAGAATCATAGGAACCTTAGAGTTGGAAGGGGACACAGGGGCCATCTACTCCAGCCCCCTGCCATAGTAAGGCCAAGATGGCCTGTCCTTGCGCTCCTTCTCTCAGCAAGTTAAAACATGTTTATGCTGTCAGGCTTTTGGAAACTGACTGGGGTGGGATTTTCATGCTGTGTGGTACTGTTTTTTAAGGTTTATACATAGACTTTTAATGATTTTTAATATCTTTAATATTTAATGTTTTTTTAATTTTACAAATTAATTATTTTAAATAACTTTTATATTTATACTTTTATTGAAGGTTTTGCATAGTTTTAACCTGAATTGTTTAAAATAAGCTGATAGCCACTTGAGAGTCTCATTATTGAAAGAAAGGTGGGATGGAAAAGATTAAGAAGAAGAAGAAGAAGAAGAAGAAGAAGAAGAAGAAGAAGAAGAAGAAGAATGATAACCAACCTGTTTAAAGATCTGCAAGAAGGGAAGTCCAAGGCATGCTATACCATTCTCAAACATTTTTACAGCAAAGAAGTTCTTCATAACATTCAGATGGAATGTCTTTTCTTTTAATCTTAATCTATTAGTTTCTTCTCTAATATCTGGAGCAGTATAAAACAAGATCCATCTCCTCTCTTGTATCCCCTCAGATATTTAATATAGCTATCATGTTACCTCTCAGTATTCTCATCTCCAAGGCAGAAGTAACCAGCACTCTATTTCTCATCAGACTAAGTTTCCAGCTCTTGGATCATCTTGCTTACCCTTCATCTTCTGCAGCGACATTCCAGCTTGTCAAGATCCTTCATGAACTGTGGTGCTTACAACCATATTATTCTAGGTGAGGGCTAACCAAATCAGACTAGAATAGTACTACTATTTCCCTCTTTTCCCTATTTTTTTTTTTTTTGGCTGCCTCATCACATTGTTGACTTATGTTTAGTTTGTGGTCGGCTAAGACCCTGAGATCCTTTTCACGTATGTTGCTTTCAAGCCCCGAGATCCCCATCCTATATGTGTGTGTTTCATGTTTCTCGCTTAGCTATATTAGCTTACATTTATCCCTTCTGACTTTCATTTTGCTAGTTTTGACCCAGCTCTCTAATCTGTAAAGGTATTTTGAATTGAAATTATATGCTCTGGGGATATTGCTATCCCTTCATTTTAGTGTTATCTGCACATTTGATAAGCATTCCTTTTGAAGATGTTGAACAATACTAAGTCTGGGAAAGAATCCTGAGACATCCCACTAGTAACTGAGAACTAGTAAATGTATGTTGATTGATTTACTTTTCAAAAATATACCTTTTCATACATGATGTTCAAAGTGGATAACTTGAACACTTACAAATATATAATATAATATAATATAATATAATGCCTTATTCAAGTGTTCTTTCCAACCTGAGAATGATCATATGGTAGTTTAACAAGATAGTAATTCAAAAACTGAATCATCCAGGGTTGCCAAAGCAACAGCCATCATGATGATGATGATGATGATGATGTATTGATTTATAAATAAAGAGAAAACAAAGCCTAAACAGGTCTTAGCAGGAAATGCACTCTGTTTTTTCTACATCAATTGCACTTCATCTGTTAATGAGTTCCTGAGGAAAGCCTGCCCCCAAAATTTCAGTAAATACTCAGCACTGCAGCAATAAGTCATGACATACACCTTTGAAGGGATCACCAAATACATATTACTGGAAAGTCTTTCCTAATACTTTATATTAGGTCAAACGCAACACTTTGTCAGAGCATGCATTAAAATAAGTGGTAACAGTATATCTACAGTAGATAACATTATATCTAACTGTATATCTAATAACAGTATAGCAAGCAAGTTTACAGTCCTGCCAGGGACATCATGCAGATTATAGGATTTTGCGCTTCTCCCTCCCCAGTGGCAGAGAAGGGAGAAGCCCACAAAAGTGTGCCACTCTTGCACCTGTTCCTTCAGACCCTCAAATGTGGGGAGCCAAAAAAGAGGGCATTCTGGATCATGTCAGAGAAGGTTAGGGTGACTTTAGATCAGACTGGAAAACAGATTTGAGAGTCGGTGTGGTGTGGTGGTTTGAGCACTAGACGATGACTCTGGAAACCAGGGTTAGAATCTCCACTCAGCCATTGAAATCCACTGGCAACCTTGGGCAAATCATACTCTCTCAGTCCAAGAGGAAGGTAAAAGGAAACCCATCTGAAGAAAGTTTGCCAAGAAACCCCTGTAATAAGGTCATCTTATAGTCTCCATAAGTCAGAAATGACTTCAAAGCACATTAACAGCAAAGATGATGTGTTTAGCACACACTTGGATGAGGTCGTCCTGCAAGAGACAAGGAGGCCTGTTGGTCACTACCTGTAATTTATCATTTAGGCATCTTAACTTTGAGATGGTGCTTTGTGCCTGACTGTTGGAATAAATATATTTAATTTGCCAGTCTCTTTGCTCATATGTCTGAGGAAACCCCTTTGACGGAGAAAATATGTTATCATAAGGAACACCCATTCTCCTTAAAGGATTAGATTCAAAGTTCTCTGATTCTCTGAACAGAAAGAGAGAGACAGAGAGAGGAGCACGCCATTGAAACTGGGTCTGGCACACTTATCTTCTGTTTGTAAGAATGGGAGTAAAAATCTTTTTAAAAAGAAAAAAAAAACAGCAGGAAAAGGGGGACAAACATTGGGTAATACTGCCTCCCTTTCTGTTCTGTTGATCCAAGCCCAGCAAGATCTGATTGTTCATCTGACACAAATTCTACCTTTCCCAGTAGATTGTTCAGTCCATGATGCTTGCAGCCTTCATTTATAGAGATATGCCTGTCATATACTGCCTTCACCTCCATGCCTCCATTTTGGCATTCATGACAAGATTTCCCTTCTATCTTCATTTTAGGCTAGAACTGCCTATGTTAAAAAACAACAATCCTGCTACCTTCATTTTAGCCTAGAACTGCCTATGTTAAAGAATAACAACAATCCTGGGCCAGTGGATATAAAATCAAATACACTTAACTCTTGGTCATTTGCTTTGATCAAACTGAGAGGGATTAGTAAATGATGACTAAGACAGTTCAAAAGCTTTTAAACTACACAGGCTGCTCCTGTCCCCAACACACAGTGAAGAATCAGAGTTTCACATTACTTGAACACTAGATCTTCTGCATTTATTTACGTATTTATTTAAAAATATTTTCCTTCCTGAGCATAATCTATAGATGTAAATAAATGTTAACAAAAAATTAAATGAAAGTATAAATTACAACAGCAACCATGTCAGAACATTAGAAGTCTATCAATAGCTGCTAGGCATGATGGAGTGTCCGGATAAATCAGAGTTTGAAAGCTAAAGGAGAGGAGGGGATCTTTCCTCCTGAATTTTGAATGATGAACCAATTTTGGGGATTTGGGAATGTGAAACTTTTAAGAGCTTCCTTACAGGCTGACAGCCGCTTAAAGTGTCCTATTTTAAAAGACATTCTTGGAAAAGGATACCCCCTCCCAATTTCTTAGATGAATCAAGTCTCATATTCATACCAACTGAACAATTGGATTTTTTTAAAAAAAGCCTTTGAATATTGGATACCCCTCCAATTAAAACTACATTGCAAAATTAGACTTCCCACATGCATTTACACACTTTACCCATAGGGTTGTGTGTTATTGTCTTTTAGTTGTCATCAAGTCAGGTGACCCAATGTATGATAGACATGCAAGAGCTCTGGTTATTGACAGCACTTCCCATGTCAATGGATTGAGCCAATCTATGTGGTCATCTTCATTTGATACTGCCTTCAATTTTGCCAGACATTATCATTCCTCTTGAGTGAGTCATGTTGTTTCACAGTATGTCCAAATATATACAGTGACTCTTGCATAAAATTTTAAAATATCTATTACATTCTAAATCTTTGAAAATAATTCAATGTCTAATTCCACTCTTAGGTATAATAATAGAACTCTAACACTTTGGAAAGGTATTGGTCTCTAATACTCTTAAAACTGCTCCATACATTACACAGGAACAAAGAAATATTTCCTTCCAGATATAGAGATGGCACAGAAGCATGGGCAAACCAGACTCCTGTAGCTTGTTGGTCTTTCAGGGTTGAAAATATAATGGTTTAGATATATACACAGAATGTTTTACATAATTACTTTAAAGTCATGCAGTTGTTTAGCAGCCACCAAGATTTCCTCTTTTCATTTCTTTCCTGAAGAAGTGCAGCATGCAGATTTCTGGTTAATACCAGTCTGTCTGTAAGATTGCAATTGGTTGTGTGGAGGAAACAGTTTAAGGCTGCATTCACATTGCAGAAATAATCCATTTTGAAACCACTTTAACTGTCATGGCTCCAGGCAATGGAATTCTGGGAATGGTATTTCCCAGACAAGCCAACATTCCCAGAATTCCATCACCTGGAGCCATGGCAGTTAAAATAGTGTCAAACCAGGCTATTTCTGCATATACAAATGCAGCCCAAGAGAGGTGCGTTTTGTACTGTTTTGTTTTCCATTTCAGAATTTCATTTGTGCTCACTACTGAAAGCCTTGCTTATTTCATATTTCATTCATCAAAATCCAATTAGTCTTCTACTTATTTTATAATAATTATTTTGATATGAAACTCTTATAATCATCTTTGGGTTGTTCTTTTCTTTTTCTTTTGAGGAACTAACTTCTGTAACCATCATTTTGCTTCTTCCCAAATGCCTTCAGGTGTAGCACTGACTGGGATGCGACAGCAAAACAGATGCAGAGCCAGAGATGCCAACTTTTCCTGCTACCTCTGCTACCACTAACATTAGATTTCTTTCTATGGGGGGGGGGGGATAAAAGACAATCTCTGCTGCCACTCTGTGCTACTCCATCTCCTTCCTTGCCATGAAATGAATGGGAAAAAGTCTATCTATTTATTCCTTTCTACTATTGTTTTGGGACAATTTTCCCAAATTGGTTCAGTTTTCCATTCTTGAATTCCATTTTCTATTCATCTCAAATGAAATCACATCCCTAGCCTGTATGTAAACACTGGCTGTTTTCAAATGAAATAATTTGAAACGTAGATGTTCTTGCATTATTACGGAATGATTAGGCTATAATCCCAACTTTCTGCCTAGATCTCAGAGCCAAATGTGAAACTCACGTTGACAGTCCCTCTTCAATTACAGCCTTTAATAAGAATGCAGAAAATGCACTTCAAGTAAGTACTGAATGTTCAGAGCAATTTCAAAGACAGGGATACCGAGAAAGCGATTACTAACAGTCATGTTGTGCTTTTGCTCATGCTTAGCGTATCAGCAATAAACTATATGTGCAATTCTCTTTCACAATGGGCATATTCAAGGGAATCAGTACTTGTAAACGAGCTCTATTGAGGGTTTATTTTGCCAATTTAAGATAAACCATTTTGTGCATTTAACTCTACTTCCCTGGTTAAAAAAATTTCCCTAATGGAATGTAGTAAAACTCACAAACCGTCAGATCAACACACACAAGCAAAATTAAACTCGAGAGAATACATTGCTTTATTATTAGTAGCATAGTTTTAAATATTCAAAATGTGTGGGTCATAAAAATATGCTTAGGGCAATGTTTTCTCATAAGTTCATTTGTGAATTTTTAATAGAATTTAAAGACTCAACAATATCTATGCTGAATCAAAGAGCAATAATAATGAAGTAATAATAATGATGGGATAAGATTTAGATAATCCCATCTGATGAGGGCTCATTGGAATGTATGTTAGAGCCAAAATACTGCCTGAGGGCTAAAATGAAAGCATTTAGAAGCCTAAAGCAATTCATATAATGCTTCACAATTCTATATTAATTTCTGTCACCAAATGCACAAAAACAGAGAAACAATGAACAAGAAACAAATAATGTTCCTTGGTTTGTCTTTTACACTAAGTCTAGTCCCCAAAAATATTCTAGATTCATGGAAGAAGGCAATTGATAATGTGATTTGATTTACATGAGAAATAATGGAATTCTACAAGATCATAATGAGAAATAATGGGATACTACAAGATCATAATGAGGAATCTTTAGTAAGTATAGCATGTTTAACAGTCATTTCTTGTGGCTTGATAGCTCCTGCATCTATTGCCAGCCAAGAAAACACATGGTGGGCTGCTGGGTTTATCATCTTGTAGAAAGATTGTGAAAAACTAACAAAATTGCTTGTTTTCAATGAGGTAGGATGTTAGAGACACACCCAGCATCCTGGGGACTCAACCTCAGGAGATTGCTCAAATCCAGAAGTACAATGAGGCATTTTTTTCCTGTTGGGGTTTCTGTAACAGTTTCCTGGAGGTCACTATAACTTGTCATGAAACAAAGCACACACACACACACACACACACACTCTAAACACATGCCCTCCAACATTTCACATATTGGGACACATGTCAGCAAGCAACCCCAGACTGTGGTCAAGACAGCAATAGTTATTGATATGGAAGAGCACACAGGAAAGGCTGCAGCTATTTGCTTTTGCCTGGGGCAACAGAGAAGGGGGAAGAGTCCATCTTCTTCTCTCATTTCCTTCCTTTGAGTTAACTCAGTCCAAACTGCTTTTACACTTGGAACTTAGGTCCTGTACAGACTGGCACTTTGCACCGGTCTGGGGCTGGAATTAGGGCTCGATAGGGTTGGGTGTCTGCACAGGCCCAGCCCTAATATTGGAGTGTGGGTGCCATAATAATAATAATAATAATAATAATAATAATAATAATAATAATAATAATCGTGTGCATCTGTCCATATGGGGTGTGCAACAATGATGTCTGTGTGGCACAGCGCCCAAACAGCACCATTCCACGTGGATGTCACAGTTGCACACAAGCGTGTCAATGGTGCCCTGCGCATGGCACAAAAAGAACACACCAGCAGTGGGTACTTTTTAGATCTTGTGGAGGCAACAGCATTTGTCTGCTATGACCTCCATCCAGAGGAGAAACGGGTGGCCTCTGGCTGCCCCTTTCTCCCAATCTGTACAGCCTCTTAGTCTTCAGCAATTGAAATAAGGTGGGAGAAAAAGGTCAAGTGAAGAAGGAGCAGAGAGAAACAACCTGGAAGAAGCAGCCTCTGGCTGCTCTGGCTCCAATTGGCCCACTCCCAAAGTGGGCCACCACTGCAGACCCAAGCTGGCAACTGGCAGAAGCGGATTGAGTGCTCCTGACTGGGATGGCTTTTGCTGGCTTGACATGGGGGCATGCACCATCTAAACACCATGCCCCCAAAGCAGTCGGAAAACACTTTTTTGGCCTGTCCTGTCTGTTAAAGGCCAAAGACATTTAAAAAACAGGTATAAAAGTGGAATGACAGAGTATTAAATGAAACAGTTCCTGTCAAATTGGGACAGTTGCACAGTATGCAACAGAAGAAACAGCCGATTGATTAAAAAGATGGAAACAATTGATCTCTTGCTTCTGTTTAAAAATATCCGTGAAAGCAAATTCTGCAATTTACAAATTCTATAATTTTAGGAAGACTGGAATTGCAACCATAATTATTTTTAAAAGTAACTTTCTGAGCTTTGAAGAGAACACATATGTTTACCATATGATCTCATTTTTAATGGTCCTTCTCAAAGACTTTGTTAAAAACATAACTCAAAAGCAGTGAGATCAGCTGCAGCCAAACCTCTAAGAAGGAAGGCGGGAGACTTTAAGATCCAGGATCTTATGCAATCCAGGTTTTGTCTTGCATCTTGAGACTGAATGAGAGGCAAGAGTCCTCCCAACAAAGATCTGCATTCCAGTGTAGAAAATTGATCTGCTAGACTCCAAGCAATTGCTCTTTATGGAAGCCTGGAAGTTTTTTTTAAAAAAAATTTTTATTAGACTTCATTGTTTATGTTCACCCTGACATTAACCCACCTCCAATTTCTCATTTCAAACTACCTTTCTGATATTTTTGCTTGGATGTGCTTGTCATAATTTCAAAGACAATATATCCCATACCCTTGCATCACTACAAGCTCCCCATTAAAGACTTCTCAACATAGCCATCAAATGCTTGTTCAAATAGATATTTTTACTTGCTGGTCAACAGAAAGCAGGGGCAGGCCAACCTTGTCTCCTGTGCCAGAGTTTTCCATAGCCTGCTACAGAGAAGGCTCTTTCTTGTAACTTCACCAAAGGTGCCTGCAAAGTTGATGGGACTGAAATACTATATTTTCCAGTATCTCCTGGGGATATATAGTATTTGAGATGGTTTAGACTCAGTACCATTAGACAGAGTTTGGAATGTAACTCATCATTAATCTTAATTTTTATTTTGAAACACAAACTCTGAAAAAAATATTTCGTAATTACAAAACACTCAGCAGCAGTAGGATTGGCTACAGAACTGATTGTTTTTCTAGCAGAAACAGAACTGATAGCTTAGCAACATGACATTTTTGTAATGTTCCCACAACTAGAGTGCTTAGCAACATTACATTTTTTGTAATGTTCCCACAACCAGTGGCTTTGGGAGAGATTTGTCCTAGAGAGTGAAGTGGTTTCTGCCACTATATAGATGCAAGACACTGCTCCCCCACCCCCCACTAATGTGGCCAAGCTGGCTCATGGTATTATAGCCTCTCTATGCCCTATATCATGTCCTCATTTGACACAGGAGACACCATGAGGAACTAATCAGGCTAGACTAAGTATCTGACACAAAGAAAAGCTATGCTGAAAGAAAATTCTCACACAGTGATGTTCTTTCAAAAACCCATTACCTCACTTCCTTACAACTAGCCAGAGAGGAAGCCAAACCAAACCAAACCAAACATGCTGTGGGATGAAATACACAAAGAGCATCAGAGAACAATGGCAACAGTGCAAATATACTACAGATGATAGCTTGTTACAATTTACGAGGAATGGGGTAATGAACCACCCCACCCGTTCTCTAGAATTCCCAAAGAGGAATTTGTTTCTTTCAAAATGCACAGGAAAGAATTGTCCTATAAAAGTGTAATTTTGGGGAGTGGTGGATCAGTGGTTAAGATACTGACTCCAATAACTGCAAGATCAGCAAGTCAACAGTTCAAGGCCCAGGTGTCATGTGATGGAGTAAGCTCTCATCACAAGTCCCAGTTTCTGCCAACCTAGCACTTTGAAAGCAAGTAAAAGTGCAAGTGGAGAAATAGGTACCACTTCAGTGGGAATGTAACAGTGTTCTGTGTGGTCATGCTGGCCACATGATCCCAGAGTTGTCTTTGACAATGCTGGCTCTTCAGCTTTGTAATGGAGACGAGCATCACCCCTACAGTCAGACACGACTTGACAACCCTTTTAAAACTGAAATTAGATTGAATGTTGATAACCAGGATTGCTAACTAACACAATTTCCCGCTGACACAATAACTTCCTGAGCTTGGTGTCCTAAGAAAGTGGCTGGTCCATTGACATCACTACACACTGTCTTGTGAGAGATCATGAGCTGTTGAACATTACCAAACGAGCCCCATTCTCGCTACAATCATGTTAGTTAATGAAAATGGAAACATGCTAGTTTTGGCCATTATTGCACCTATGCGCAACAGCACGACTAGGGCTGTTTCTGTCATCATGCTCTCATCTGCATCCCCCTTTAACCCCACCTCTCTGTCCTATGCATTAGCCAGCATGTCTTTTGGGATTTTTTAAAATTTATTTTTACTTCTTATTTATAACATTCTGAGATTATGTTAATGTGGTTTACATTTTTTTAAAAAATGCAAAGAAATATTAAGCAAATCAGCCTGCTGGGGAGGGCAGGAGACACTGACACAATGTGAATGTGCAATACCAGAACTGCTCTGGTAGTGATGCTTAGCACCAAAGGACTAATGGTGTGATTGGGAGTTTATTGATGGGTGTGCAAACCCGAGGAGGAGGGAGTTGAGGGGATCCCTCAACTCTCTGTGCCTCCCCGGAGACTTCTACAGAGATGAAGATGAACAGGGGATTTCTCCAAGAAACCTAAGAGGCAGAGGAATATGCACTGAGATGTCTGGAATGTGGAGGGCAAAAAGGAGAGGGTGGGGCTCAAGCAGAGTTCGGCAGGCTTAAAAGGGAGAAAGGACCCCCAAGAGAGAGGTATGAGTAAAAATTGCTGCGGAGCGAGAGAAGATAACATAAAAGGCCCAACATAACAGACAGATTCTCTGGAGGAAGGGGGTAGTGTTGAAAAGGGGCTAGGCATGCCAAAAAGGGGGCAATAAGGAGAAGGGGTGGAAAGGAAGTCAGAGGGAGGAGGGCTAAATGATGGAGAATAGGAAAAGGTCAAGGGAAGCAGGGAGCTGGGAGTCTGCCACAATGGGTTTCCCGCATCAATGAAAAGGAATACTGTAATGATGCTTCAGAGACACAGCAGCTATGGGTCACCAAAGGTGCTATTTTCAAACTGAAATTGTGGCTTAAAAGCTGTATGTAGAATCTCCATTGTCAACAGCTGTCATCACCCATGGGTAAAACCAAACTTCCATTGATGTAATTCTAAGACAGTTCTTCTTGTTTAAGTAATATATCATATCATCTTCCTCATCTTAATTATACATCCAAGAATCCTCCCTTGACTCTCTAATCTATAGGTCAGGTTCACCATTTGAGGTGTCACAGTCTATATTGACTGGAGAATTCTGGGAGTTACAGTCCAAACAAATAAAACTTTCTTTGTGCCCTGGCTGTAGAACTCCACATCCAGGGAAATTCACCTGCCTACTTCGCTCATAGCATATTGACGTCAGCTAAAAATGTTTATATTATGGCTTGATCAATTTCTGAATTAATCAGCTCAGTTCTTTCCCTAGAATTGATTCCCTTTGCTGTTCCAGTGTTATAACTATTGTTGTAGTTTGATCATTTCAATCATTTTGTTAGTGTTATTTACTCCCACAGCTGATAAAGACAAAGACAAAAACAAAACAGAAAAATATTATGCTAAATTTTTAAAAAGATATTGTAAAGGCCAGAGAACCGTTCTGTTTCAGAATAACACAATTTCTCCAGGCCAGAATGTGTGTGTTTTTTCATTGACTTAGGTACCTTTGAACAATGGAACAACATTGTTCATGGTGTTCCTTTCTACAAGAGGGCTACCATACCTATCCAGCCATTATTTGTTGTTGTGTGCCTTCAAGTGATTTTTTTTACTTATGGCAACTCTGAGGTGACCCTATGACTGGATTTTCTTGATAATAAAAGGTTTGCCTTTTGCTTTTCTCTGAAACTAAGGAAATGTGATTTGTCCCAAAGGTCACCCAGTAGGTTTCCATGGCCAAGCAGGGATTTGAACCCTGTTTTCCAGAGTCATAGTCCAACACTATAACTACTACGCCTTGCTGACTGTCTCTCTAAACATTGATAGTAAAATATCATCAATAGAGTGTTATGTAACAGATTACTATGGAAAAACAAAACCAAAATTGTTGTGAGAAAGGGATTATTAGCTTCCTTCTCTCTCACAAGCAGAGGAATTAGACCTAAGTACATATGAATCTGTAAACACAAGATTAGCAGGACAACTAAATACCCACTCAAGTAGATACATGAGTAGAAAATAGAAGACAATCTTTGAGACAGCAAACATACTGTACCTGTAATGTGTGTCAGTGTAAATAATTTCTTGGCTGCTGGCTAGAATATATTCTGCAGTTCATTTTGCTTTATCACATTATTCATAGTTCTTTTTCCTTGGAACAAGCCACCCACTTCTAATATGACTATAGTGTAGTGGAACGAATGAGCTCAAGCTTATGATTGATTCCCCAACACAACTGAGGTGTTATTGGTTATATTCATTTTTTTAAAAAATAACCCACACTTTCATACACTCACATATGCCTATGCTATTCATTCCCTATATTAGAACACCTCCGAGGTGTCTGCTGCTGCATAACTATATTGTGACATGTTAATTCTGCTCTGAAGGACACAAACTTTCCAGCTGCCAATTTCACGATAAAGAATAGAACCAGACAACTATGGCAAAATGTGGCTGTTAATAAATTCAGAAAGAAATTCCCAGAAATATTCGCTGGAAGCTTGTTAACTCAAGCATTCCAGCTCTTTTGTGTTTTCCCAGCATTTTCAGATACCACTGAGAGCAACAACAACCTACCCACTTTTTTATACCCTCAGCATGTTTGAGTTGATAAGATTAATTGCATTTGCTTTGCCCTCTCAAAATAAACCAACATGCAAACAAAAACACCCTAAGAACAGAACCAGATTAAATTATGCAGGAACCCAAAATGGAGACATTGGCCCGGTACAGACCACTGCTTAGTGGCGGTTTGGGGCCAAAATCAGGGCTCGGGAGTGTGGAGCAACAGCATGCACCTGAGCCCTACCGTGCACTGGTGACGCCATCATGGCTGGGCCCTGTCCTCATGGGAGCCGCCATGATGACGCATGAGCTGCACAGTGTCTAAACGTCACCAAATCACACGTGCGTCATCACCGCATCACTTTTGCGCCCAGCGGGTTCCTTTTGCTGCGGCTGGTGAAGGAGCCGATTGGCTGCTGCATCCTACATCAGGAGCAAAAACGGGCAGTTCCAGCCCGCCCTTTCACAGCGGTCTGTCAACTGATATTAGTAGAGATTGATAACACGGACACAAGATATTAGCTTGATTTCTAATTGAAACAGAAAATAGCTAAAGTCTTACAAAGTTGAAAAAACTCACTTATTTCCAAGCCCAGTTATGAGCCCCTTTTTGGAACTTACTGCATTTTTGATAAAATCAATAAGCAGGTGAACAGAAACCAAATCAATTACCTGTTCCTCTGCAAACGCTCTTTCCAAGCTGCTGCCTCCCAAACAACATTCAACAGACCTGCAAGAGATGTCTAAAAAACCTTTCAATGTGTTTTTCAAGCTAAAATTTGGGGTGGTGCTAGGTTGCAGCATAAATGAAAGCCGTAAGGGCCATGAACGTCCACGAAACAGGATTCCAAACTTGTGGTGTCTGAGACCGGGGTGTCACCCAGTGTGGGGAGGTGGGGATTGGAGGTGGAGCCGAAAGGACACTTCCGCCACCTTGCTGCCACAGCATATAAAATCATGCCATGGTGAGGTTCGGGGCAAGCTTGGCCCTCCCAGCAGCCTTCTCAGCTTTCTGGGTCCCACCCAGCCATTGTTGCACAGGACCCAGAAGGCAGCTGCCCAACCCCCAGCCTTCCAGGTCTCATGTGGCCATGACTGTGTGGGACCCAGAAGGGAGCAGCCACCCCCCCCCGGGTGTACTACCTCATCAGGTGACACCTTCTCTTTGGTGTCATCTAATGTAGTCCACACCACCACACACCCCCTAGTGATGCCACTATTCCCAGCTCTGCTGCAGGAGATTTTTGAATTGGAATTGGATGTCAGGGAGCCATATGAGTTCTGATTAGTTGCCAAAGTGTTGTGGATCACTGCCCTATAAAGGAGGAATAAACATAACTTGCATGAATAAATATCACCCATCATATCACTTACCAAACAATGACATGATTGTTTAACAGAAAGGTGTGCATCTCTATATCTCCAAATTACCCAAGCATTTTGCTATTTAGTACTTGGATATTTGGTGACTAAATACTGAATAATAAGGTGTCCTAAAGGGAATGGTTGGCTATCTGCTGAATGTCAGAGAGTATCACCCTTCAACACATTCAC
Organism: Urosaurus nigricauda; assembly: GCA_034509955.1. NCBI lineage: Eukaryota > Metazoa > Chordata > Lepidosauria > Squamata > Phrynosomatidae > Urosaurus > Urosaurus nigricauda. The sequence continues at coordinate 77,857,390 of JAOEGL010000006.1, forward strand.
ACAAGTCCACCACCATGTATTACGCAAGTGCTTCATATTTCAATGATACTTCCATGTTCAATGCTTCAGAACAAGCCTAACATTCTAGATCACCACCTGATGCGTGTCTGATCAGGCCCACACTTGATTTTACAGTTATATGCCAATTGATCCAATTAAACTTCTAAGCAGTTTAAATTAAAATGCATTTACAATCCAGTATAAAAACCAATCAGAACAAAATGTTTCTGCTGGTGCCATAAATTGCAGAAAACAATCCAGGACAACAGAAATGTATATTTATTTTTAAAAAAGAGAGAGAGAGATTGAGAGAGAGAGCGTTAACGACAGCAACAAATGCCTTAATCTACCAATGCATTTGCCTCTTCTGGAAGAGCCCAGAGGTATGTACAGTTCAAGTCTATTGAAGCATGATCTGAAAATTATTTTATTCATTTTTGTTATAACCAAATAGTAGGAGACAGGACTAAAGGAACAGTATAGAGTCTGTATGGAAATAGTGAACGAAACGAAGATATAAGGGATATAAGAATAAATTTTCCTTTCCCAAAATGTTATCAAGAGAAAATTGAGATGAATTCTGTCTCCCAGTGCACTCCCATCTTATTTCTGAAACACTAACTTGAACATCTAGATTAACTTAAATTCCCAAAGTGCAATGGAGCCAAAATTTCCATCATTTTATTTGTTCACCTGAATACATCAAAGTATCTGAAATGAAAGGCACAGGAATAGGGATGGGATTCTATTACAGATTTAAATACAAGGATGGAGGCCTATTCAGTGGTCAAGTCACTTTTAAACTGAAAATGTTTTGAAATACCACTCAGCAGACATGGGGCCCAACTCATGTGGAATCGTAAACAAGCAACGAGCATTAAAATGAACAATGTCTGGATAAAGGTATGAATTAGACTCTGACGGGGGATCTCTTGGTCAGAACACTTCAGGTTTTAAAATGTTTTTATACAGGAAGAAGTAAAACTCATAGAGGCTACGTATCCTACTTCATAGTTTTAAGATCTGCAGGAATATTGGTCCATCCATCATCACAGACATGTTTGGTGAGGGCACATGAGAGAGTCTTCTCAGTGGTTGCTTCTATGCTGTGGATCTCTCTCCCACAGGATGCTAGGCTAGCCCCTGTCTGCTATCCTTCTGCTGATAGGCAAAGACATTTATCTAAACAGGGTTGCCATGGAAGGGTCTTGTAAAGAAGACTGTCATACTTTTATTCTCATTATTATATTTCAAATTCTTTTAAACTGTTTTAAATTAGTGTTACACAAGATTATTTATTTGTTTTGTAACTGTTTTGTTGTTGTTACAACAACTGCGGGGGGGGGGGGGAGTTGGTTGTATTTGTTTTAAGCTACATGAGCCCCCATACTGGAAGAAAGGTATGATTAATATAATATAATAAATATAAATATTTGAAGATGTATCAGAAAACAGGCTATTATGTGAAGGCATATTCTGTTTAAAGGTTACACAGTCTGATGGAAAGATACAAATGAGGAAACTTAAAAAAAAATAACCGGAATCTTTAAATTGCCTGCTGATACTTAGCACCTGGAGAGAATATGGAACAATGGCCTGAAGCACACAGGCCAAATAAAGTGACTTCCAGCCACTGTGGGGCATGGAATTCAAATGACACATGCCCTGAAAGCATCTGGAAGCCACTCCAATGCTACAATCTGGTCCTTTGGACTGGATCAAAAAGGAGATAGAATAATCCAGTTCCTGGCAGTGGCCAGATTGGAACCACAGCAGTAGCCCACTTTTGGAGCAGGCCATGCAGTCATTGCACTCCCAGCGTGATCACACCTACAGCGGTCAGAAGCCATTCTTTATTGGCCATGTGCTTCACTCAAATGCCATCAGGTGCCTATTGATACTATACAAATATGAAACTATATTCCCTTTAATTGCCATGGCAACATCCTTTGATTTTATTGCTTGTAGTAGGGTGAGGCACTACAGCTCTCCAGCTGAGAATTCTGAGTACCCTTCCCTAAACTGTCAATCCATGGGAAGGATTGCCGTTATAGCTAAGAGAAATTGCCGTTATAGCATTTATTTATTTATTTTTTATTTGTCGTTAACTGCCTTTGAGTCAATTTGACTCATGACAATTCTGTGGATGAGACATTGCAAAGACTCTCTGTCCTCCACTGCTCTGCTTAGTTCCTGCAAACTCATATCCTTGGCCTCCCTAATAGAATCTATCCATCTAGCATGCGGCCTTCATCTCTTTCTGGATCTTTCCACTTTCCTAGAATTATTGGGGGTTTTTTCAATCAGTTATGCCTTCTCATGATGTGTCTAAAGTACACATCAGCCTCAGTTTTTTCATCTTGGCTTCCAGGGAGATTTTTGGCTAGATCTGCTCCAGGACCCTTTTGTTTATCTTCTTGGCTGACCATGGTAGCATCAGCACTCTTCTCCAGCACCACATCTTAAATGCATTGATTTTCTTCCCATCTTTCACATTGATACATGGTTATAGGGAAAGCAATGGCTTGCACAATTCTAAGTTTTGTGTTCAGTTCTATGGATTTTAGAATCTTTTCTAGTTCTTTTGTAGCTGCCCTCCCCATTCTTAATCTCTGTCTGATTTCCTGACTGCAGTTCCCATTTCTATCAATGTTTGATCCCAGGTATGAGAACTCTTTTACTACTTCAATTTCTTATTGTCTGGGTTTAATTTGTCAAGGTTCTCCATCATCATTATTTTTGTTTCTACAATTGTGTGGTGTGAAAGTGACCCAGCTCTCAGTTTTCCCCACTATGATGAAATATATTGTCTTTTTGCTTAAGTTAAAGTACGTCATTCCTGGATTTGCATTTATGCAAATAAGTTAGCAGAGGGAAATGCTATGCAGATCGGTGCCCTCTTTTTTCTTGAATTCTTTTCTTTAAGAGCCAGTATGACTCCAACATTTAAAGCACAACACCACATTGGACCTACAAAATATAGGACATAAACATATGAACTCATTTATGGTGATGTATCTTCTTTTGAGATGTGTGTGGGGGGGTGTGGCCACCATAGGAGGAAGGAAATCACTCAGAAAGAAACTAATTCAGTAGGAATAATTTTCTCCATTCTGAATCTTTAATTCATCCTCCCTTTTTGAAATTATACATATGGTGGCAAGCAACAATGCTACATATCCAATATTTAACATTTCTTATAGGCATATATCTCAGTCTAATACTTTAGATGCAGTATAATGAGCCATGCATGTATTTTCTCTGTAGTAAATGGAATTGGATTTTTCCCCCTTTCAAAGGAGGAGAGCCCCTTAGTCTCTCAAGTTATTACAGTTTTGCTAAAGATGACATGTAGAGAAAAGGGCATATATTACTAAGTGGCATTAAGAAAAGGGATACTTAACCCACCATTGAAGTGCTTACAGCAATGCATGGAGAAATAATCTAATATGTGCTAGCAATAATTTATGATGTTGGGGGGAAAATGCTATCATCTCTTTTTCCACTTGCCTGTGGTCTGGTTTTGCAAACTGCAAGCCCTGAGGAGCAAGTTTGATATAATACAGCTAATGAGAATAAGTGAGCATGCTGCAGTGCTCTTCAAGGGTTACGCTGCAGAGTCTTTGACTCTTTATACTTTTTAATTTCCTTGTACAAACAGTACAGTGAAAATGGCAAAATCCATTTGGCTGGTCTGTCATACAAATTAAATCCTTGATTAAATTTTGGTGATTACTACTTTGGGTCTTTCTTTTTCTTTTTCTTTCCATTTAAACATTTTTAATGCATTTGAATAAGCTCCTTAATCATGATTCTGGCAATCTATTGTATATGAAAACAGGCTCTAATAAATGCTAGAAGGTAACCTCATAGACAAACACAAACGGAAAGACAGAGATATGCTGCAAAGGACAGTTTTATAATCCAAACAAGTCTTTGATCTCTTAAGGAAAGGTTTTGTCCTGATCAGTTTTGATGTGTGTGTGTGTGTGTGTGTGTGTGTGTGTGTGTGTGTGTTTGTTTAACTGTTCACCTCTCTCCTTTTCTCTCTTTTGCTAGGCCTGGAAAAGTTTTTAAAATACACTGTTCTTTAAACAAGTAATAAATTTAAATGATATCATTTAGATTTTTTTTTTTTTTGCAAAGTAACAGTTTTATTCTTTTACAAATCTTTTAGCAGGATCAGAATTATTGAATTGGAAAGTTGATTTTTCTGGACCACAATTCCCAGAATTCCCCAGCCACTATTAAAACTACATTTTGTACTGAATTGCAACCTGGTTTAAAAGTGAGAAGTTCCCACTAGCGCTGGAGTTTTCACACCAGGATCAGGGGCTTGCACACCCAATCCAGAGCAAAGGCCCCTCTACATGGGATACTTGAAATCGGGGTTTCCCCTGTGTCTTTTTGGAAAAAGCAGAGCCGGGCCAATGTGAACTTGATCCTGGTCATGATCAGGTCATTTAAGGGGAGGGATTAAGGTCAGAGGGTGGACAGTGGAATTCCCCTCCTGAATCAGCATTTATTTATTTATTTGGACAGATTATGTGAATGCTGGTGCTTTTATTGATAGAATGTGTGAATGCTTGTGCAACATATATGTTTATAGGAATGGGGCAAAGGTTGCTTTCAGGGCATATCAGGGGAGATACCCCATGGAAAGGAAGGCTGCTTTGATTGCAGTTCGGGGGAGAAACCCCACGGAAAGCAAGGCTGTTTTGGGGGCAAATCAGGGGAGAAACCTCATGGAAAGGAAGGCTGCTTTGGGGGCAGATTGGGGAGAAACCCCATGGAAAGGAAGGCCGCTTTGGGGGCAGATCTGGGGGAGAAACTCCATGGAAAGGAAGGCTGCTTTGGGGGCAGAATGGAGACAAAACTGAGACAATTGACAATTTGATAGAATATGCAAACCTTGCCGCTAGATTTTTTTTAAAAAAGGAGGGAAGCCCTCATGCTATTGATGAATGGCTGCATGACACGTCATCTCTACTTTGGTGAGTGTGAACTTCAGCGGAGTAAATTACACCGATCGGGGTAAAGATAGTGGGAACTTCTTCCTGAGGAGATTTGGTATGGGGGTTACCAGATCTGTCCAGATCTACCCAGAGCAAATGGGCTAACAGGAATGGGCCTATATAAAATTTCCCAGGTCTGATCAAAAAGAGACAGAACTACAGAATGCACAGATCAAAATTAGCCATAAACGTTAGCCAATTAACAATGGACAGCAATTGGTATGTTCTATTGGTGTGTTCTATTAGACTTATCACTGGACTTGCCTTTGTGGTGTGATTTGGAAGGAGGAGATATAGTAACAAAATCTCTCGCTGATTCCTGGCGTAGTGGAAGTCCATGTGTCTGTTGCTTTTTCTGGGTGCATAGATGTTGCAATAATAATATTCCATGTGCATGGAATCCTAGAAAATATCATTTTCCAGGATTCTTGTGTACATGAAGACATGGTGGGAAAGGGGTGGGGGAGAAAGATGGGAGTGATTAATATTTGGCTTCAATTACTGGCAAACCCAGTAAAAGATCTGGGCTTGCCTCACAGTCACATTAGGAATTCTGAATCAGATAAATTTCTCCAATTCCAGTTTTACTTCCATCCCTGGCTTCTTTTTAATGTAAGATCATGAAAAGCCCAGGATAATTTGTCTATCTGTATCCTGAAAGTAAATCCAAATCACTTTGGTGGGCATTCCCCTTTGCTCAACTCTCCTCATCACCAGTATTTTGGACAGACAGTTTGAAACAGTATCCATTGAAATCCCATTAGCATCTTTCATATTACTCAGGAGGTAGTGGCTAAGCAAAATTGGTGAATTTGGCTGGGTTTTCTCCTGTGTCCCCTGGCAGTGTTAAAGTCTATTGACCTCTCAAACACACTGCCAGGCTTGTTTGATCAGTTTGCCCATTTTTGGCAGAGATAGGTTGAGCAGATGGCAGAGGGCTCATGTATCATGTAGGTGAGCAGAAGATAAAATGATGATAATGTTGCCTAGGGAACTTAGGTATTAGTGACTCTTCAGTGTCACCTCTTTGTAGTTCCACCCACTTTTATAGCTTTTTCAGCTGTTAAAGAAAGAAACAAGGATTCTGTATGTTTTAAAAAGCATAAATACAATCATATTGCTCTTAACTGAATTGCTGAAAAGAAACAGCCTCGAGGTTTCTAAATGACACTAAGTTGTCACAGCATCATTCCAGGGCACAAGTCAATAAATGGTCCTCCAATGACCAATATGATTTACCAGTAGTTCATCATTAAGATGAAAGCCAACATATCCCTCTGCCCTTGTTATTTGCTACAGGGGTGTATCATCTTTCCTATCTGTAGATAAAATGACTGTGACATCTTCAACATTTCCCATTCTTGAATTTGTGCAAGTTTTTTTTCATCCTAGTTGTGAAGAATTTTTGGAACAGCTGGTTAAACAAAATGGTAAAGAAATATTTCTCATCAAATGAGGAGTGGGGAAGGGGGAACCAAACCAAAAGGAATTCTCACTCATCAGCACCACCTAGATGCAGCTAGACCTACTATGGAATGGACCATAGTTCCTGCATGCCATCTACCTATTAAAGTTGAAAAGATTGTTATTAAAAAGAGTGGCAAACCCACAATGCATGACAAATGCAGGATTTAAAACCAGAATTTTGAGAACTAAATATTCAAAATCTTGGATCTGGTTAGACGATTTTATCACCTCTGCTTTCACCCACATCTGACTTATTCTAACTCTCAAGTTCTTCCTATCCTGTTTAGGAAACAATTTCAACCCCCCCCCCCCTTATTTGACTGCCATATATACATGACTATAAGTCAGCCTCATATATAAGGACATGTTTTGGGGCCAAAATTTGAGGACATGTTTTGGGGCCAAAATTATGGGTTTTGATATGACCCATGGATAAGTCAAGTGCAAAACTTAGGTTCATGTAATGAAGGATGTAAAGGATGAAAGAAATTACAAAATACAGTACTTACATTGGCCTGACTGAGGTTTTCTGGGTCAATTTTTTAACCTAAATTTCTAGACTTGTACATGAGTATATACAGTATGTAACCCATTAGCTGTGGGATTCTAGCTGTCCCCCCCCCCCCACACACTGTCCCCATTTCCTCTCATGGGAGTTGTAGCCAGGCTGTTTGGGTGACCTGAGCAATTTTTCATTATGATCATTGTACAATTTTAATGGTCCAGATCCAATGATATCAGAAACTGAACATCTGGTAGGTTACCAAACTCTACCATTAAAATGCACACAACCTAACAAATGCTTAGTCCAAGCAAAGTTTAACTGTATAGCCACATTATTATTTAATTTATTAGTTACACTTTATATCCTATCTCCTCTCCAGTGATTTCAAAGTGATAAACATGGCTTGCCTCAACATGGCTCTGCAGCACTTTATCCTTAAAAGAACTCTGGTCCAATAATCCCCCAGAGTTCAATGGCTGGGAAGGGACTTTAATCTGGATCTCCCAAGTCTTTGTCCCGTACACTAATCACTATTATTGTTATTAACTTTCTTCATACTCCCATGTTTTTCCCAAGACATTCAAGACAGCACCATATTATCTCCCTTTTTAAAAAATTCATAGTGTATACAGTGCCCCAGGTTTCTTTCTTCTGGGATTTGGTTCTAGGACCTCCTGTGGATACCAAAAACTGATGCTCAAGTCCCATTAAATACAATGGCATAATAAAATGGGGTCCTTTATATAAAATGACAAAATCAAGGTTTCCTTTTTGGAATATATATATATATATATATATATTTAAAATATTTTCAAGCTGTGCATAGTTGAATTTGTGGGTAAAGAACCCGTGGATATGAAAGGCAGACTGTAATTTTATATATGTTCTCCGCCTTGTTCAGCCAACATTGTTATTCACACATTGATTCAGCAAGGTCAGATAGTACATATTTATTATGGCACTTGGCCAGCAGAAAAATAAGTAACACAAATTACAGAGAATCTGATATGTAACACAAGGATATTACATTATATTCTTACTAAAGTGTATTTACCAATAGAAAATAAAAATATCCATAGTCTCACTTCGTAGCCTACTCATGGGTACCAAGCATTAAATTGTGTTATCATACTAATAGCAAGGTCAGATAACTCTCATACTATTGCCTTTCCATCATCACAAACACCTCCTCCTCATCATTCAGCACTTACTCCTAAATTACACTGAATACCTTTGAAGCAATACAGAGAAGGATTACAAAAAGGAGACAGATTGTGTGAGCTAGTGTAAAATAAATAAATAAATCATTATGATGCAAGCCAACACATTATTACTTCCCATTCATTCCCTAAAGGAACAGTGTTCAACAGCACTGAACAGATGCTACATATTTACTGATGTAAATGTATTAAAATTTTTAATAATACTGTCACTTTAAATACATTTTTATTAAAAACTCTAAACATTTGAGACTTCTGTTTGGACTTCTAAAACATATCCATAGTATTATTATTTTTTTACATTTATCTTCAAGTGCTAACTAGCCACACTTTTCCACTTTACCAGCTACTAGGGGGAAGAAGTGGTATAACCAAGATAGTTCTAGTCTTTTCCAGAAGGTAGGAAGCACTTGGGCTTATTTCTGCATAATAAAAGAATTTATCCTCCCTCACACCTGGCTCCTGCATTCCTGTCCTGTCATCTCATGTCAGATGCCAGGCTGGATTAGTGAAACTCTGAAGGAAAGCCATTCAGACAGTGGAGGAAGTTAAGGTCTCTTCCCTTCATCTAGTCAATGGACAGCATCCTCCATCACAGTAACAGGATTGGCTGCAATAGCCCTGCAGTAGCCCATCAGAATGTGGTTTGCCCGAGGGTACAAACAAGAAACAAGAATTTATCACCCAACCAAAATCTAATGAGCTGCCATCAAGAATTGAGATCCAGAACACATTGCAGGAATGGTAGAGTGGTTTGAACATTGGACTACAATGTTGCTTGAGCATAAAAGCCCACTGGGTGACCTTGGGCAAGTCATACTCTCTCAGCCTTGGAAAATGGCAATGGCAAAACCCCTCTAAAGAAACACGCCAATAAAACCCTATGATAGGGTTGCCTTAAAGTCGTCATAAGTCAAAAATGACTTGAAGGCACCCAAAAACAACAACTTAGTTATTGAACTAGATGTGTTCATTAGGTATTACTTTTCAAATAGAAATTGTGGTACCAGTGGCAGCAATGACATGGAAAAAATAGGGATGGATTAATACATCATGAAAAAAGATGTGGAGTTCTATATGTTTCAGTAAACCTTTAGGACAAAACCAACAATATGCACACGTGAAATGAAATTACTCAATTTTTACTTCACATGGAATAGATAATCAAGATTATAATCCTCACATAATTTTCAGCACCAAACTTTGACCATTTCAAAAATTCATTGGCTGTATTTTCAAGTTGATTATGAATTATTTCAAACTTGGTAGCAGCTTTAATAAAATTAAATTTAACCAGCAAACCTAACCTCTTGGGATTACCTTTGAATGTTAAGAATTACAAATGATATGACTTAGTGACAAAATACATTCCCCAAACACACAGTGTTGTCCTAGAACATATTTAATGCATTTCTATAGTTGACTGAATAGAAGAAAAGTTTGTAGTCAGTACTGCCTTTGATATTTTCTAGTAGATAGATCAATAGATCAAGTTGAACCGAAAATAATTTTGTCATTTAAGAATAAGGGCTCCTCTTCTGAAGGAAGATTTCTCAGTGGTGTTCACTGTTATTAAAGTGAACAAGCCTAACATTTCAAAGTAATCACTGACAGTAGGTTTAAGGGACATGTTTAATGCTGCTAGAAGCTACTATAAGACTGATATGGAGACAGAAACCACAATAGAAGATCCTAGTGCATTTAGCAAAATCAACACAAGCTCTTTCCGATTGTCAAGGTTGTACCTTGTCATGCTCATCAGAAGTTGATACGTCATCCATTTCTGATTATTATTATTATTATTATTATTAGCTTTATCTATAAAGCGCCATAAATGTACGCAAATGTTTGAGACTTACTGCACATGCTCATGTATAAGTCTAGAAATGTTAGTCAAAAAATGACCCCAAAACCCTCATTCAACCTATCCACAGATGAATGGAAGTACTATGACTCTAAGGAACCATACCCTTCTCTGAGTGGAGTGGTGAAAAGTGAGAGCGAAGTCCATCCTGGGACCACCTAAAAGAAATTCTGGTTCCACCCGCCCTTACTTTATCTGCCATTATGGTGCTCCTGGCCTTTTTTTACTGCCTGGGTGGGAAAATGGTGGTGATGGTTCTGAAGCTTCCCCTCAAAAGAGGAATTGGGCTTGAAGGACCTGAATAAGATCTTTATGCATGTTTGTCAGCTTTTTTGGGCTACAATTAGAATAAGTTATTACATCAAAGGTAAAGCCTATAATCATAGCTAACAGTTATTTGCTTTGCTTTGTCTTTTTAGCCTTTTTGGCATGTGCATTTTCATTGCCTGTGACTCTTAAGTTTTACCCTCAACGCATTCCTGGGGCATATCAAAATCCATAATTTTGGCCCCAAAACCTGCCTTCAACTCATACATGAGGTCAACTTATAGTGAATTACATATGGTAAGTCTTTGAAAAGGCTGAAAACTGTTAAGATTAACCAGAAACACATCTGTGTTTTATCCAGTTGCCCACCCAGTTATAATAAATAGACAGACACACAAAATGTATGGATAAACTAAGGGCCACTTTATTAAATATTTCATTCTGATCAGGTCTACTTAGTGTGATGTATTCTGAGGGAGGTGTTATCTTACCATACCACCTCTCTAGTATGTTAAGACTGAGCTACCCTTGTAGCTTGTACCTGGCTGATCTATTTCCAGGAAATCTGAACACACACCCCTCAAAAGCCTTAAGCCTTAAAGGAGAAAGCCAGTAACAAGTAATTCTCAGATTAGGCTCTCCAAGTAATATCCTGAACCTCATTGGGTATCAGAGAAATGCTTGATTTGTATTATGAGGGCCACAGATGGTGTGAAGGCCAATAAATGCTGATGAGTACCACAAATGATAAAAACAAAATGCTTCCTAAAGTCTTGTGTTGGGCTAATATAGTTGGGAAAATTGCCTTTCACTCAAAGGTCAGCTGGCAAATGGCTTCAGTATTTGCCATATATTTATATCTGAACATATGAAATTATTTTTTCCTCTAAAGAAAAGATTCCATATACAAGACCAGTCTGGTTTTACATTCTTTTTCTTTAGATGTTTTCATGTAATCTCGATGCCACAACCTGAATCAAAATGTAGAATTTTTATAATTTCAGCAGCATTACAGTACAGTAATGTCTGTTGTACATTATGTATTTGGTTCTTTTCAGTGCTACATTTTTGGCGGATTTTTGCCATTTTATGAACAAGTGCTCCACACAATCGACAGAACAGCAGATAAAGACTAGGCTGCCAGAAATTAGAATAGAATAACTAAGGCCTAGATGGACTCAGATAATGTCTACTGGAAGAGGTTGTTTCTGCTGAGAAACCTAACATCATTAGACCATTCTAACTCTTATTAGAATGTTCTAAATGTGAGAAGAGGGAAAAAGATTTTGTTTAAATATACATTTAGTCCAGAAAGAATGCTTGGTTGGTAAGGAAAGTATGCTTTCTTTATGCCACTGGCTCTCTGTTCTTATTATTTGAGATAACCACAAATATCAGAAATCACAATTTAACATCTTAGAAGCAGGGTTGAAGACCATAGCTGTAAATTGAGAATTAACCTTGATACTGGCATCACAACAAACGATATATATTATATATCAAATAAGGTTGTCAGCTCTCAGGGCCTGGACTTGAATCACAGGGCCTAGACCTCTTTCTCTAGTCCTCAGAGCAAGAGGGAAGTCTCTCAAGTCAAGAGTGCTCTTATAAAAGGTAGGGATAGGGTAGGAGTAGGGGTGTGTGTGTGTGTGTGTACTTCTTTTGTTAGATTTGGTGTTTTTAATCTAAAAAGCTTACTTTGTGCAACTGCAGTTGATACATAATGCATCATGCTTAATGACATCACTGGGGCTACCCCTTCTAACACCACCCCATAACATCACCAGGGCCCACTTCCTTAATGTCAATGGGGTCATCCCTAAGTTTTGGGTTTTGACCCTGCAGTCTCATAACCTGTAATAGTTTTGACCTGATAACTCTGATGCTAAATAATAATAATAATAATAACAACAACAACAACAACAACAACAAGCAAGCGGGGCGGGTTACAACAAAATTAAAAAGAACAGTACCAGTTAAAATATCCCATCCCATTCCCCAGCCCCCCCCTTAAAACAGGATTAAATCTCAGCAGAATTAAAATAGCTAAAGTAAACAATTAAAAATAAGATAAAACAGCACCAAAAGTTCCAACCTGGTCGTCTTAGCTGTATAGGGTGAAAAACACTGAAGAAGGTGGGAACACACAAGACCAGCTTTATGGAGTCAGAAGGTGTTAAACATCTTCTGGGTAGGCCTGCCGGAAGAGATGTGTCTTTAGGGCTTTTTTAAAAGCCTTCAACAGATGGAATAAGACGCATCTCATCTGGCAGGCCATTCCACAGCTTGGGGGCAACTGCTGAAAAGGCCCTCTGGGAGGTCTGGACCAGCATGGTCTTCATGGGCTGGAGTAGATTCCTCCCAGAGGACCAGAGCGTGCAGTGGGATTCATATGGGAAGAGGCGGTCCCTCAGGATGGACCCGAGCCATGTAGGGCTTTAAAGGTTAAAACCAACACCCTGTACTGTGCCCGGAAACTAATGGGCAGCCAGTAGAGGGATTTAAGCACAGGTGTTATATGCTCTCTCCTAGATGTACCAGTGACAAGCCTGGGTACCATGTTTTGAACCAATTACAGTTTCCAGGTTAAGCACAAGGGTAGCCCCATGTAGAGCACATTACAGATGTCCAGATGTGAGGTTACCAGTGTGTGCACCACAGTTTCCAGGTCCCTCATCTCCAGAAAAGGGCGCAGCTGGCGTATCAGCCGAAGCTGATAACAAGTGGTCCTGACCGTCGCATTCACCTGACTAGTCATGTGAAGCGACGGGTCAAGGAGTACCCCCATACTGCGAACAGAGTCCTGTGGGGAGAGTGTGACTCTGTCCAGGACTGGAAGTTGTAATCCCAAAACTGGTTTTGGGCCAGTAACTGTGAGTACCTCCATTTTGTCTGGATTGAGCTTCAATTGGTTTTCCCTTATCCAACCCATTACCGCTGCAAGGCAATCATTAAGAGGGGAGATACCATCTGAGGTCTGAGCAGACTAACTGGTCACGGAGAAATATATCTGGGTGGCACAGGGTGGGGAGGAGTGACTTTGGTATATTCTTGATCTCCAAACTCCTAAGGCTGTGAGCTATGCTGTATGCAGAACCACTAAACTCTGTAGAAACCAGCAATGTTAAAAGAAGCAGAATCATTGTAATTGGAAAATGCATCTCATAATAAAATACAGATAAGATAAGTCATTATAAAGAGACAGAAATAAGACTGATTTCTGAGCTATTTAGAATGCATTTGCTATTAAAGCCTCAAGAATACTAGCCAACGATCTAAGAAATTGTTGAAGACATTTAAATTATTCACTCCCCCTGCATCTCTCCCAATACCTCTAAGCACAAACAACTAATGCTTATTTACAAGAATTGCTTATGCATTCTCAGTTATTGAGCATATTTCCATTAGCACTTGGGGAAAATAGTGTATGATTTATACTGACAAGCTCCTAGTTGTACTTAACTTGAATGTAGACAGTGACCTATCTGCATGATTTATCTGTTTGTATGAAACACAATTACCATAAGAACATTTCTGAAATAATTCCCCTTTCATATGTGGATATTAAGTTTTATGAAACAGATGTCAATACAGGGACTTGCATGACATACTGTATTCCAGTTGAGTCTTTCATCTTGCAGATCACTAGAATCTTAAACAGAAAACAATACATATAATTTATTCAATCAAAATAGATGAGCGGAATAAAACTTGGTATAATTTTATCTTTTTATGGTTATCAGAACCAAGGCATACAATAACCATATAAGTCTGCTTTACCCAAAAGAATAAATGCAATTCTTTTGTAGTCTGCAGAATATTAAGTTATAATGAATACATCTGGTATCACCACCAGGTAGCTGAACATTCCTGTCTAGATTTAGCAGCTGTTAAAATGCCCATCCTGTACAAAAGGCTCAGTTTTATAAAATGAGGACCACACAAACTTGGCACAGAATTTCCTGATCATTTCCTGCTTTGTTATACACAGAGTGGTTGGCAATAATTTTGGAGACAAGAGTCAGTGGCAAAAATGTTGCAAAAATCTCAAGCTATAGAAAGAAATAAGCCACATCCCTAGTAAATTCATCTCAGACAATATGTACAACTTTAATGCCAAACAAGCTGATCATTTCTGTGCTGGACCACATCCTGACAATGCAGAGGCTGATTTAGTGATTTGTCCCAGTCACTTTCAAGTAAAAGGAGTTTTGTAGCCTCAGGTAACTTGCAGAGGCAGGTGAGGAGGGGGAATCTAATTCAGTTAGGGACTCTGGAAAGAGCATAATTTCCTCCACATTGATCTGGTTCCCCTCCTCACATGCCAATTATCATGTATATACACACATGAAGGTCAGAAATATGGATGTCATGATGTCTGTGTGGCTCTAAATTATTTTATTTTGTTCCCTTGGTTCACCATGGGGCTTAGGCATGCCTAACTTGTCACTGGGTCTTAAGTGCCACTAACATCAAGCACAGTGGTCCTTACATCCATGGCAAAGAAACTCATCCTGAAAGTGAAAGAGTGATTAAAAAAAAAACTAGTCTAACTCTTATTTCCTGTAACTAAGATTTTCAAACTTTTATACGGCTTGGGTCCAGGCTATTTGAAGGACCTTTTCTCCTTGTAGAGCCCACCAGACTACTGAGAGCATCTGAAGAGGCTCTTCTTCTCTCTCCCACCATCCTCTCAGGTGCCTTTGGTGGTAACAAGAGAGAGGGCCTTCTCAGTGGTTGCTCCCAAGCTTTGGAACTCTCTCCCGAGAGAGGCCAGGATGGCATCATCCTTCCTAACTTTCCAATGCCAGGTAAAGATGTTCCTGTGCAGGCAGGCCTATTAAGCGAAGAAAGACTGGGATTTTCATGCTGGGCCACCCAAATTTTAATGGTTTGTATTTTAACATATTACATTTTAATTTATAGCTGTTTTAATCCTTAAAATTGTTTAATTGTTTTTTACTTTATATTTATGTATTTTAATATTTTGTATTGTTTTTAAATTGTATTGTTTTATACTTGTTCACCACCTTGAGTCCCTATATTGGGAGAAAGGCAGGATGTAAGAAATAATAATAATAATACAGTGGTCCCCCGGTTTACGAAATTAATTCGTTCCAGCACCCCTTTCTTAAACCGAAAGTCGTGGCCCTTAAACTAGTCCCCGCACCATTTGAATTTCCCGCCGCTTTCTTTTCGTAAACCGGGGTTTTTTCTGTAAACCGGGGCCGTTTTTCCGGCCCCGGCTCTTTCGTAGACCGGGGTTTTCGTAGGTCGGGGTATTTGTAAACCGGGGGACCACTGTACTAACAACAACAATAATACAGTAATAAGAAAACAAACAAATGTTTCAAGAGGACAGTGATATATCCTAGACAGATGGATTGCAACCCTAAGATGTCTACATTTGATGTTGGGGTTTATGATTTCCTATCCCAGTGAATAGGCTTGCCTCTTCAAACTGGATTCAACCAAGCATACTGTTAAACAGTCATATCCAGTATGTGGAGTTTCAAAATAGGGCATAAATATTCCGGTATAGACATAAATGTGTTTAATAATACACTGTACATTATTTGTCTATGATATGTCAAATGTTTAGAACCAAGAGCTGCCCCTCTCAAAGTAACATTTCTAGTGTTCATTTATCCTGGAATAAAACAGACGTGTCAGAGATTCTTCATAGTTATTTTGCAAAGAGAGTTTAGGCAGAGGTTCAAGTCAGAAAGGAGTAATTTTGTGACATTGGACTGGAAGATTCCTTGGTGAACTATTAGTTCATTGCCTAGGTAAAATTATACCTTTATAAAAACAAGAAGATCTGAATACAAAATACAGCTAATCACATTGACTAGGGATGGGTGAGAATTTTGTTTCCATTTGTTTTGATGAGAACGTACTAAAATTTGCAAAGTTTTCATATTTGTGATGGAAAGAAACTTGAGATTAAAAATGTCTGAGTGTGAGAGAAAACAAAAAAGACAGGCTTAACCTGTAATGGTCTGGGTTTGAAACCCTGGGTATTCAACATATAGATAAATTAGGGTTACTACCTCCCCCCCCCCTCCCCCAAGGAACTCCTCATTTTTAACCTCTTTATAGAAACAGCATAGTCTTGTCTCTTTTGGACAGGAATAACTGTACCACTTGAATTAGGCTGATTCACATGAGAATGTTTGGACAGAAAAAAACATTAAAATGTTTTTTAAAAAGTGGTACATGGGAGAAAAAACACCTGATTGATTTTCTTCTCCTTAGCTTTGATTATGAAACCTGTACTGCATTTTCATTTAAAATGCTGAAAATAAATGACAGATAAGAAGACAATAAACTTTCTGGCTTCTTTCAGTACCTCAGTATTATTTCTTTAATAAGACCATGGTCACTGGAGGCTCTGAAAGAGGCACATTCATCCAAGATTACATACTTTGCAATTACATTTCTTTCTATTAAAGACTGCCTCAGGTGAAAGTCCATCTCCTCTCACTGGAGGGAAATTTCTTGAGTACATAACATGGCTGTTTCTAGTTACTTTGACCTCATCTTCCATAACTAAATCAGCCAGATCATCATTTTGAAAGTAAGAGTAATTAAACACTTGTTCTAGAAGTGCATCCCATTAGATCTCCTCCACAGGTACATCTTCCTAAACGAGATCTGCAGGAAGAGACATCTGCTAGGAGAGTTGGGCGGTAAATTACTATTTGAATGCTGACAGAGCCTGGAAAAAAATAACCAGCAGTTTTAAGTGTTATACCCAGAGAGGTGTGTTTTTAATTAGTTGGAAGAGCTGACAAGGCTTGAATCAAAATATTTTTTTTTCAGTTGCTGAACCTGCAAAAGCCAGACTTTGCTGTTCATTAACTTTGTGCGTACTATTCAGACTTAACATGTGGTCCCTTGTTTCTTGCTCTGGGAAACTGGAATACAGAGAAAAGGCTTAAAATTCCTAACAAGCATAAAGAAATCATTTCTGTTTGGAGGATGAGCCTGGCAATAGAATTGGAGAAGATGAAATATTTGCATACACTCCACCATAATTACACATTTTCTAATATTATGTCCCCCCACCACACACACAACCGTTAAGTATTTCCAGTACTTATTAAATCAATTTGTTCTGCAGGAATTCATCGTAAGAAACACCACTCTCCTCTTTGGAAGAGGCAAAGCTGCCATTCAACACTCATTTGGATGGATAAGAAAGAGCATACCCAGAGCTAGAGGATACCCCTGCTAGAGGAGAAGAGGTGGTTATAGTTCAGTGGCAAGTGACTGGCAACTGCTGAAGGACTTTGGATGAAACAACAGTGTTTGTGAGTTTTTCTTTAAAGAGTGAAAAGTGGTCAGTACACTGGCAATACCAAAAATTGGGAGTTCTTGTATCCGTACTCTGCTATGATACTGTTTTGGCTGTGTTTGGGTGCATCATCTTCAGACTGCACTGTAAGTTGGCTTGGCAAACTCATTCTTCTAATCAAAGCTTCTCAACACTAGAAAAACACACACACACACAGGTGAAGTGACATTTTTTTCAAATATTTTCAAATATTCTTTGTATCCCTAATGAAATGTCATATTTAGAAAATGAAATCATAAGAAAGGTTTTCAGTTAATAAAGTAATCTACATGGTGAGATTATATTTCAGAACAAACTAAGAAAAATCATGTATAATAGCCACTGAATAACCACTCAGCTTTACTAAAATCCTTCTGAAAATAATATCTGAAATGATTTTATTGGACTAAAAAGAAAAAAAATCTTAGTACTATGTTCTTGCAAATGTTGGTAGATCAAATAGATACTACTGCCTTAGCAGTTGCATCCTTAGAAGATGGCATGGACATCACAAAAGGCCATGATATGTTGCTGAACGAGCTTTTGATCTAAGAATGCCAAACCAAGCCAAGATAGATATGCAGATATATTTGAATGCTAGAACGTTCAAAGCCTGGTTCAAGTGGGCATTTTTGCTTGTTTCAACCTCTGATTAACTGAGGAAACGCTTTGATTCTAATTCCCATCTTTCTCCAAGGAATATATGTGCAAACACACAAACAACTTTCCCTGTGGGAAAGCTACACTTGAGATGATCCCACAGGTTTCTTACAGCTTGAAAAATTGCAATTTTAAAGAGAAAGCAGTTAGCAGCCAGCAGTTAACAAGACATAGAATCTGGATAGATTATTCAGGGTGCAGGCTCACTAAATCATTGAGGCTAAATCAAGGGGTATTTATCTTTGCTCTGAAAAAATAAATAAATAAAAGGATACATTTGACATTATTTTCTAAATATATTAGAATTTCACCATGTAAAATGAAAGTTTTCGAAAAGGACTAAATACAGTACAGTGGGTCCTTGGTATCTATTAGAATTTGGTTCCAGCACCCCTTCCCTGCCCTGTGGATACAAAAATCCATGGATACTCAAGTTACATTAAATGCAATGGCATAGTAAAATTGTATCCCTTATATAAAATGGCAAAATTGAGGTTTGCTTTGGTGGTGGTGGTGGTGGTGGTGGTGGTGGTGTGTGTGTGTGTGTGTTTGTGTGTTTAAGCCATGGGTGGTTGAATCCACAGATAAGGAATCTGTGGGTACAGTGAGCTGACTGAACAACAGCTAAATCTGCCAATACCCTTTTGGACAGTGATAACAATGTTTTGAGATTACGCTTTACAGTTCTTCAACAATACTCAAACATCTCTCCTGGAAACATTTATTGGTTACATGTTTGTCCTATTCCCCCTCCAGGGCACTAAATGTGAATGAGAAGGAGAAAAAAAATAAGAACAAGAAAGTTGAGAAAATATGCAAATTAAAATTATGGAGAGAGAGAGAGAGAGAGAGAGAGAGAGAGGAGAGAGATAATGTTGAGAAATTTTATTACTGGTACCTGTAATGTGATAGTGATTCAGAGATCTAAGAGGCAAAAAAGACAGCCAGGAAGAAGCACCCAGAAGTCACTCCTGGCCTGATCGCTTTGGGGTCATGGTGAACACATGCCAAGGCCCTGAGGGTGCCTCCTGCCATGGTCCCAAATGGACTCTGCTCCTTTTGGGGGTGGTTTTGGACCCCCTGAGGCAGCTCCAGCATGACTTCTGGACACTCCAAAGGAGTGCATCATCTAAACACCATGCCCCTGGAGCAGTCGGAAGCCACCCCCATCTGCCCATCTGTTTCAATCCTAATACTGCACAAGCTCAAATGAAGCTATAGGCTTCAGTTCCTGCCATTTTTCTTCTCTCCTTTAGGCTCCAAAACTATTTGCAGAAGTAATTCCCTCCTTACCCAAAAACATACTTTATAAGAAAAAAAAAAACAATTGTAAGAACACTTCCCCCAGCTTCTCAGAAAGAATGATCCAGTCTCATATGGCAGTTCCTTTGTGCACCCCCCCATGCATACTCATGCCTAAAATGTACAGGATAAATATGCATGAGACTTTATAGGATTGACAGCTAAAATCTGTACCCTTAAAATGATATTTGGATAGCTAAAAGATGGAACACTGAGTTCAGAATGCTGTTATTGATGACCTGAAAATTACGTTTGGAAACAGAAGGCTTCCAGTGTCTCTCTCTCTTGAACTGCTTGTAGAAATTAACATCTGATGAAAGACAAATATTTTTGAACCCAAGCTCAGTCATTTGTACCTGTCAGGAAAATAGACAGATAATACTTTCCAAAGAAATACAGAGCTCAATGTATCATAGTTCAAATTCCATTTTTTAAAAAAGGTTCAGAATAAACCAAACATGTGATAACAAGTAAAAAAGGAGGCCCTCTATATGTACACTGTATTATCATCTTTTCCCAAAGTTCAAAACACATGGCTGTTTCTTTGAATTGAGAGGAAATCTGATAATTCATATGAACCAGTTATCCTACTTCCTCTACAAAGGCTCTCTTGTCACCAGGAAAATTTCATTGCCATCACTAGCAAAGAATAAGCAAGGTAGAAGCTTAGCATCTATAACACACAGCTCATTCAGCAGATATTAATTTTAACAGTCAAATCACACAGAAACCTAACATATCTAGATCACTGCAAAAAAAAATATATGTAAAATCACTGGTCCAAACCAAGGAATGAGTGTACTGAATGTAAACGTATGGATTTGGCAGTCCCTGCCTGTTCAAGAAGAGTTCCCACAGAAGTGAGACTACCTTGGGATGACACACTGACTTCAGAAATGTGCTAGTGTTGCCAAGCCTTTTAGAGGACCAGTATCCCTCAGTCTTTAACATTTGACCAACACACAAGAATTACTAAGATGAAATAATTCCTGATAGGAAACAGGAGGTAAGTTTTTAGCAGCAGTTTTTGCCTGAGCTGGAAGTCTGGACTGGTAGCAACCAGGCAAGTACTCAAGCCAGTAAGGAGGGAGTCTGGCAATTCCTGACACAAGACAAAGTTGGTCACCTATTTCAGGTGGGAGATACTGTGAGTTCTCAAGGAACCAAGACACTTTCTTATGCCTGGGGAACCCACCTGTTTGTGCCACGCAGCCAGCTTGACACTCCCTAGAACTAGCCTGCTCTCTTTGCTATGGATGATGCAATCTTATCACTAGTGATGAAGTACAATTCCATCTGCAGTACTCTGCTCATGCAGTACTCTTGGCTGGTCCTGATTCTTACCACCATCATAATTACATCTGTTGGGAACACAGGAAAGGGCTTTCTTAGTGGCTACTCCCAGGCTCTGGGAATCTTTTCCCAGGAAAGTTAGACTGGCATCCTTCCTATTTATTTATTTATTTATTTAAGACAAGTCAAGACTTTTCTGTTTTGAGAGATATTTTGATTATGATTGTATAAGGTCTATCCCACCTAAACTATGTGCTGGAATTTTTTAATTGAATTGTTGTGCTGATTCATATGTGTGATTAATGGTTCAGCTGGTTTTATTTATTTATTTGAAAATTTAACCTTTTTAACTGTTGTATTTGTGATTTTTTAACTGTGTGTTGTTTAATGTGTTGTAAGATGCTTTGAGTCCAGAACTGGGAAAAAGGTGGGATGATGATGATATGATGATGATTGTTTTCTTGTTGTTATTTAAAATAAGATACATCCAACAATTAGGGTTAAAAAGTGCACCTATTTAATGCATATCTACAGGATACACAATGGCATTCGTATAGAACACAGTATGGCCACAAAACGTTTTTCTCCCCTTGTCAGGATTGTAGCCAGCTCTACAATTGTGACCCACTGCATGTGGTAATGATTATCCCTAGGGTTTTATAAAAATACACGGGGATTATAAAAAGAAATAATCTTTAGGAACTACTTTAATTTACATTCCATCTGAAGCAACAATCATAAAATTAATAACTACTGAATGAAGCTCCCCATATGAGACTACACTTCCCTTAAGATCAACTGAAAGGGAATCGTTCAGTGTTCCAGATATCAGGAAAGCAAGACTGATGCAATGACCTAGGGAGAAGGATCGTCAGTTGTGGGTTGGCCTTTATGGAACAGTTATGGGGGAAGATGTCTAGACTCATGTAGTTAGCCATATGTTAGAGTTATGTGTTCTGGTCTTCTCTTACAGCACAATCCTAACTCAAAGATGTGCTGACTGTAAGATTTTATGAATGGCTTAAGCCCATTTGCTAGCTGAACTGGCCTTCTGCTGGCTGAACAGGCCTTACAGATCTGCCAGCACAGTTGTTGTACCAGTAGTAGTGCCAAAAAAGGAGGGAGGGCAGAGAAAGGATGGAGTAAGGGAGGAGCAGAGGTAGGCCAGAACCAAAATGCTTTCAGCCAAAGAAATAGACACTACAGTATATTGGCACAAAGGTAGACCAGGGTCAGGGTCTTCAGTAACTTCTAATACTCCTAGGCCAGGAGGAGGTTGGATTCAGATTGTTTAAGGTGTCCTTATGTTGACCCAGCTGGCTCTCCAGACACCTTTCTGAGGCAGGTTTGGATATTAGGTTTACAGCAGAAATCCTGTTAATGGCTTATACCTGTATAAATTCCTTAAAGAAGTGTTTGGACATTTTTGTCTAATGTGCAATGCCTACCTTTAAGTCAACGGTACAGAAGTAGGATTTGTCCATGTGCTGTTACTGAAGCTGTACATTCTTAACTATCAGGTTTGCCTCTCGTTCACTTGCACACTCATTTGTACACATTCAATGCAAGCATCACAAAGTCAAATCAATACATAACTCCACAAGTGGAGATTTACAAGTAGGCTTTCCCACTGTAGATATCTGTGCTGAATAAGCGATAAGGTAGAAGTGTGTTCCTGCTACCCCTTCATGCATGGACCTTTATGTACATTAGTAATATGTGATGAGGGTAATATCTCAGGTGACTGCAGAGAAGAAAACTGCTGCTACCAGTTCCTTCACCTCATATGCCAAATCCAATTTATGGAATCATATTACAGGGATTTCTTGGCAAGATTTCTTCAGAGGAAGTTTGTCATTGCCTTATGCCACAGTTGAGAGGGTGAAACTTGCCCAATGATGCCCACTGGGTTTCCATGGCAGAGCAGGAATTCAAATCCTGGTCACCAGGAGTGGTCATGAACCATGAAACCATTATACAACGTTGTCTCTCGGAGCAGATAGGCTACCCTGTATATTTCAGCTGGCTTGCTGCCCTCAGACATGATTGTGGAGACTTTTCATCAGTTTTGTAGTAATAAGACTAAACTGCCAGTCACCTTCTATATATGGAATGGAGGAGTGTAAACTTCTCCTTTACTTCAGGTATTTGGCTTAGCCCAGCTAAGGGCCACAGTTGGAACCTAATTTAATTTCACATTTCTGGAATAAGAGGGGACATTCCAAATTACCCTTTGGCACTGGTTTCTTCTACAGAAAATGTAATTTTTATGTTTAGACATGATGCTGCAATTTACCATGACAGACAAACATAATAAATAGCAATCATTTATGGAAAAAAACCCCTCTCTTTTAAAACTTTTTTTAAAAAGCATTTCTCAATGATATTATAATGCACTTTCCTTTTAGTTCTTAGAAAAGACAAAATCACTGTTTCTATGAAAATGGTAACAGCTGCTGAGAGTGTTTTTTTTTTTTAAAAAAAAAAATCAAACAGTGAGATTGTAGGGAGGGTGGCTTCTTTTTAAAAATAATAATGATCATTCAGTGTTGCTATTCCAGCACAAAAACTGTTAGACACCCAGGATCAGCATTTTTTTTCTTTCTCCCACCATAACACAAACTAGATATTTCAGAGTGAAATCATTTCAGCAACTTAAACATTTGAGGATGGGATAATAAAATAATTTCCTGCTAGCCTGACAAAAAATGGGGAGGAGGGGAAGGCAGTATAAATGTGGCTGTCATACTGCCAGCCCATAGTAGACTCATGCCCTGAATACTTTTTAAAAAAGAAAATAATAAACTTGAGTTTTATTGCAGCACTAAATGCTTTTGCCCAACTCACCAACATTGGCACTGTACCATAAATCTGTCACACTTCTTTAACATTGGCCTGAAGACAATATGGCAGTTTTGCACTTAGAGTACTTGTTTTCAACATGACAATTGCTTTACCTCCTTACAACTTTGGCTATTATTTCCAAAAGTTAGAAGCTCCAATCTTTTGCAGCCTTGCAACCTGGAGATGATAAGAAATAAATCTGGAACTGTTTGCATGTATGGCTTACATGTTTTCAATGAATCAAGACTCCTCCATTCTTCTTTAACAAACAAATTCCTAAGATACGTATTTTTTTTTTAGTATCAAATTGGGATAAAATCTTGTGGAGATATTAATTCATAATTGAAATCTGATCCTTTGATAGTGTTGGAATCTAGGGGCCCTCTCCTTCATCCCTTGCAGCTTTCTACTATACTTAAAACCTGTTCTAGAGGGTTGTTTTGATCATATTTTGGGGCTGCCTTTCAAGTATCTACATTTGTAGTCATGTTTTCAAGCCAACCACTGGAGACCAGTACATTTGACACTGAAAGTAAATCTGGAAACTATATTTATATTCTATCACTGATGAAGATTACTTGAAACAACTCCATAATCCTAAGAGTAGTTGTCTCAATCATTTCTTCTTTGGTAAACAGCCTTTTGGATATTTCTAGTTTGCTTGTGTGTCCAGATCATATGGATATGAAAGGACTTGAAAATTAGTGAGGTCCTAAGCCCAACCATGGAATTTCATATGTCTATCTGTCAGAATCTGAAGTTGCTTCAATTACATTGTTTGAACATGTTTCTAAAAGTGTATATCTGTTTGAACATGTTTCTAAAAGTTGTTTTACACTGTATTACCTATTGGCTTTTGTTATTTCATATTTCCTTAAGGACTTCTAAAAGACAAAGGAGTGGGTCTTACAGCAAATTAATCCTTAACTCTCCCTAGAAGCCAAGATGACTAAACAGACAATTTTGCTTGGGACATATAATGAGAAGCATGACTCCTTACAAAAGACAATAGTACCTGTTAAGTGGAAGGCAATAGGCAAAAAGAAATTATTTCAGGCGGATATGATCAGTCAGGTAAGCCACAGCCCTGACCTTGCAAGACCAGAGCCGATCCATTAATAACAGGGTGACTCGGAAGTCTCTCATTCACTGGGTCAACATACACCAAATTCAACTTAATGGAAATTAACAATAAATGTCCCTATATTCTTTATAGTACAGTGGGCCCCTCAGTATCTGTGGACGTGCCACCTGCAGATTTAAGCATCCATGGATGGCAAGCTACACTTTGTCTCCAATGGCCCTGCATGCATGTGGCCATGCTGCCTTTAGGAATAGCTCACATTGTCCCCAGTGGTAGTGCGTGCATGCAGCTGCACCTCCATCGGGAATTGACCTGGGCCTGATTCCCAATACCTTTTAAACCAGATAGCAAATTGGTTTGAATGGGATCAAAGGACCCTGGTTCCCACTTGAACTGAATTGAGAGAGGGCGGCCATGTGTTAGACCCATTTAAGCTGCTTCTTTCTTTATTTTTTAAAAATTATTAGTATTTTCCTTTACAACACAACATATAATAAGACAAAACAAACCACAAACATAAAAACATAAGATATGTTACATACTTCCTATGTCAGGCAATTGTGTCCAGATGTTACACTAAATAAAAGATTCCTTTTTCTAATTCAAGTTTTAACACCGATTTCTTTTTTGTACTTTGTATTTTAGTTTCCAACCAAGACAGCTGTCAAAAATAAATTACCTTTCTTTATCAGTGTTGTGTTGGTAGTTCGGTGTTTCTTTACTTCGAACCCCTTCGCTATTTGTTTGGTGGGTTTTTTTCCTGCAATCTGTTTGGATTCCCAACTTAAAACTGGAAATATACTTTATCTTCACCAGAGTTTAAAACAACTATTTAAGATATTTTTAATACTTATTTGAGAGTATTGGTTTGTCATCTAAATTATTCCTTGAGAAGTTCCTCTTTAAATCCCCACACTTCTCTCCAGTATTCCATTATTGGTGACAATTTTTTTCCAAATTTTGACATTTTTATTCCTGATGTCATAGGATAATTTGTCCATCTCTCTCATATCATGTATTTTTGTAGCCAATCATCAATATCAGGGCTTACATCTTGTTTCCAGTGTTTTGCTATAATCAGTCTGGAATCTGTTATTAAATATAATAATATTGTCCATTCTTTCTGTTCTATTTGACAGTTCATCTTATTAGTCATATTTAGAAGACAGATTTCAGGTCTCATATCAAATTTTATTTGTATATCTTTTGTAATATTTTATGAACTTTTACCCAGAATTCTTGTACCTTCTCATATGACCGACACATATGGTACATTGTTTCTTTGGCTTTTTTTGAATTTCCAACAGCTATCTTCTTTTAATTTGTACATTTGCTTCAGTTGGACTGGCATGTAGTACCATCTATGAAAAACTTTTAAGCCATGTCTTTTTTACGTGGATTTTTTCCACATTTTTTTGGATAAAAAATTTCAAGTGCACAAGTGTGAACCAGATGCAGATCAGGATCAATTTAAAATTTTCCCTTTGACTGGCTGGAGCATGTCCATTTTGAATAGATTCATTCATGAACATGAACCATAACTGGGTTATTTTACTGGGAAAAAACATGCAATCGGGGCAAATGTAGTGTGAACCATGCTCCACTGTCGAATTAATTCCTCGATTTGGATTGCAAACCTATTTATTTGTAAGTAGGAATGAGGCCCTTAAGTCCCATTGTCCCCAATAGTGGTGCAGCTGCATGCATGTGCCACCACTGGGGACAACGGATGCTTACCTAATGGTGGTGCAGCCATGTGCATGCACCACCATTGCATACAATGGGACTTGAGGTCATGGATTTTAGTATCCACAAGTGGGTCCGGAATGGATCCCCCATGAATACCGAGGTCACATTGTATTGCTTATTGTTTTATTAATATTTTGGCATTAATTCCTTCTACAAGCTTCCCATGAACCCCCAAATCAGCAGACAATGCTAACATATCTGTGAACACACAAAGGCCTTAGTTATGTAATAATACCAATTCAGGCTTACACAACAGTATCTTAATTGCACTGTCCCATATTTAAAGCCAAAATGATTCCAGCTCTCACTTTTCTCACTGAAGCAGGATTGTCATTTGTAGTCCTTATGGGAGGCCGCTTTTTTCATGCCAGAAGGATCAGTTAAGATGCTACAAGATCTTCTTTAAAAAGTAGTAAAAGGCTTTATAGTAAATGACTAGAAGAAAACTAGGAAGATATTGCTGATGAAAGGGATAAGTGGAAAAGCAAATAAGTTCTAGCAGATACACTTTATCATCTCGGGGGAGTGGGGGGGGGAGAAAAAGCTGTTCCTTTTGTGTTTACCTGGGACTACTCTGGTCTAAAAGCTCATCCCTAGAAGCTCAGCATGTGTGGCTCCTAATGCACAGGAAATGTGATTAGCAGTCTTAGAAAGGCCTAGAATTACTCCCATTCTGACTAGATTACTGACTGGATAATTAGATTGGTGGCACTCTTCCCCGACTGGGCTGTCAGATTAAATCCTGCTGTTTTTCTTCAGATAACTGTCATGTTCTACAATAACAGAGACTGACAGACAGTGAGGTAGTAGTAATGCATTTCTTTTATTCTTATTTTTTTAATGTTCAAGGGATGCAACTGTCTTTTCTTCATCATGAAAAATGTCCACAGGGCCTGATCAAAAATGTTTGATGGGAACTGATAAATGGAAATCACATGGTTTTGTATATTCAACCTCATGCTCATTTACTCAGGACAGAATCACATAATTCATTTTAAAGCAAGAAATAAAGTTTTGCTTATAGAACACATACACACACACCCACCTGGCTCAATATTAATCACCAGAAGAAAGCAAAAGTAAACCCTGTCTGAACAAATTTTGTCAAGAAAACCCTGTCGTAAGGCTCACCTTAGGGTTACCATAAGTCAGAAATGACTTGAAGGCACACAACAATTTTTCTCTGAGGCCTTCTTCATTCTAACAACCTAATGTGAAGAAAGTGTTTGCTACAGTTTTTAAAAAATCCAAAATTCTCTGATACCTTTTGCCCATGTCTTCATCAGTAGATGGTTGCCCATCCCTGAGTTAAAAGATAAAATACTTCAGCACTGATTGTGAAGAGTCTTTACCACTAGGAGAAAGGCAAATAAAATTAAAATGACAAATATCCTGACCTGATAAAAAGCAGCTTCCTGTTTTCTTACTCAGAAGGGTTCACAGTGCATAGCTGCTCAAAGAACTAAGTTCTGATATGCTCAGTGCTGCTTCCCATTGTACCATGCTTAAGTCCCATTAAATTCAATCCAGCTGTCTTCCCAATAGAATATGCAGAGAATGACACTGCCAGTCTTTTTAATTAGGTATAGAGGGAGCTGCAAATTTTATTAAGCCATTTGTACAGGGTTATAGAATATAATCAGGAATCAGAGCTTAAGTGTGTGGACACATAGAGGAGTGATGGAAATATATCCGCCCACCCTGTTCTTCTGAACTTTGCTTTTATACGGTCAAAGGCAACCCCCAGGTTGTTTTGATTTAAAAGAAGAAACATAGCAAAAGGGCTTTCAAAGGACTTCATTTGCTTTAGTCTTGAGGCTGGGAAATGCCCATGAGAATGCATACTATAGCGTTACCCTTTCTAAAATTAGTCCTGTGCCACTGACACAGAGCTCTTTGTAGGAGTGAATGTTATTCAGACCCTTTTTCAGCTCTGAAAAAGGTCATTTGAGGCCACATAAAGCAGGTATATGCTCCAGTCATGTATTAAAAAAGATGCTCATACAGGAGTTAAGAATGATCAATGTATGTCACAGAGTAAAAGATTAAAGATATGACCAACTTTATGTTTTGAGCCCCTACAGCAAACAGCATGCAACATAAATGTTGTACTAGACAATGAGTACCTGGCATTAGGAACATGCTTTATAAGTGTATTCACAGTGTTCTCTCTTTATGTACCTGTGAATATGTTAAGTTATGCATTGCCAGAAAAATATGTTTTGAACCAATTTGGAACAAACTCCAATGGTCTTCAAGAAAAACGAATTGTCATTCTACTTGCCACCTTGAACCCTAACTGAGGCATGTCCTAAATATCATGCTTAGCATATATGAATGATTTATAGGGAACTTCAGATTTAGTTGAAGATGTAAAGTGAAACAAAATCTAGTAGAATTTGAGAGGCTGCATTAGGAAAGATGTAAATAAAATCTAGTAGATTATTCACTCAAATTTTTACAGATTAAAATACGTACCTCCCCAATAATGTGGGTGTCTTTCAATTTGTCAACTATAGGTAATTGAAATTTCATATTACACAGAAATCGTTGCTAAAAACAAATGTCCCTCTACTTTTGCTAGTTTCTTCAGAGAATGCCAGCCATAGATGCTGGCGAAACGTCAGAAAGGAACTCAGAAAGGAACATGGCCACATAGCCCAAAAGCCCTACAAAAAACAATCTGAAACTACTTGAAGGCATTCAACAACAACAATTACTAGGGACCTATTTGCAGAGCTCATGCAACAAAGAGGCTCATGAGTCATGAAGGTGCCACTTTGGTCACTTCCTTGTTCCAAATGGTGTGACAGGCCAACGTGCATGTAAAGTGCACTTAGGGCCCAAACAGACAGGCCAAAATAAAGCTGCTTCAGGTCACTTTGGAGGTATGTTGTTTAAAAGGGCAGAAGCTGCACCAAAGCTGTGCTCCTGTCCTTAGGACTGGAGTGTGGCTTTGGCATGGCTTCCAGCTTCTTAAGACGCATGCATCATTTAAACAGCATACCTCCAAAGTGGCCCAAAGCAGCTTTATTTTTGCCTTCGTTCAGGCCCTTAGTGACTCTTTAGTCACTCCCCTCCCCTGCTCTTGCTCCTGTCTTGCTGACATGCCAACACTGTGAAAGCATGATGTACACATAAACTACTAAGAGTTTAATTCTATATAGCCTTGGTACCATTTATTTAAATATGATTAAAAATGTCTCATATAATCAAATCACACCTTCTCCTTCTCCACTAGCACTTAAGGTAGATTTGCTCCCTTGCATAGAGATTCAAAGAAACAAAGAAAATCCCAGAGATCTTAGCTGGCAGCTTGGTATTTAGCAACCCTACATGTGGTTCTATTCACCTATACCTGATGATAAAGCATCCTAGCTGTTACCTCCCTTATTGCCTATAATGAGATCTTGGAAAAGTTACTTTGGAAATGACATTTGTAGCAGAATACTGTTCGCACCTTTTCTCTCATTATCTTTGATATGATAAAGATGAAAGATAGAATTTGGAAACCTTGACCAGTTAATGGGTTGAATGAGTAGGGATGGAATAACAAGAGCTGGACAGATTTCAACCATTCTCTCTCAGATCCAATCTGCACTGCAAAAATAATGAAGTCTGACACCGCTTTACCTGCCATGGTGCAATGCCATGGAATTCTGGGATTTGTAGTTTTGTAGGCTATTTATATTTCTCTCTCATAAAGCTCTGGTATCATATCACATTACAAATCCCATAATTTAATAGCATTGAGCCATGACAGATAAAGTGGTGTCAGACTGCATTACTTCTGCAGTGCAGATTAGACTGAATGGTATACATTTGGGCAGCTTGCAACCACACATAATGTCATTTGGGCCAGACCATCTAATAGACTACAAAACCAGAGAGATTTTCCTTTCAGTTTGTATCCCAAAGTAGCAGATCTTTGCACTTAAGATAAAACTGTGATTTTCCTTCTTATTATGATCCATAGGTACCTGGATCTAACAGTGTATTTTTGGAATCCATTATCAGAGGAGTTTTTTTAATGGACCTTCTACAGTGTTGATTAGATTTTAGATCTGTTGGTTTTGAATCTAGCAATAATTATCAAAACCAATGAAGAACAAAGAGAGATTATAGAACAAAATTTTAAGAGAAACTATGCATTATATAAAAACCTATGCCGAGGATTTTGAAATAGACACATTTATTTTTAAATAAATGGTTAAAACTTTAATAGCAGCTTTTTAAAAATAATTTAGAATCAATTAAAAATATCAACAGTTAATCAACAACATAAACTCTTCTTGGTTAATAGTTTATGTCTAAGACTGGGAAAATACTGCAATGTGGGGAGCTCTGTGAATCACCTTGAAATAACTTGAACAAAATTAGTTAGCCATCATCACCATGCTGTTAATTTACGTGGCTTCCTAAAAGCTCATAAGTATCAATGAAGCAAATCCAGTATCGCTACTGAGGTAAGTCATAAAGTCTTTCTTAAATTAGAAACAGTTGCATACTGAATTTCTTTTTGTCCAATAAACATAAATTGCCCATTTGTTCGACATTATCTGATATGGAGAGGCAAAAAGACCACCCTTCTGTATTGGGCATATATTCTGTATTCTTCATGGTTTTTTTCTAATAATCAAAGACAGTAAAAGAGACTAATTAAAATAGTCACTTATGCACCTTAGCAGAAAATTGCATCCTGCCGTGAGAAGTAGCCGAAACAAGGTAACTAGCTGTACCTTCATTTGAAGCATGTGGTCCCTGTTGTGCAAAATTGCTTCCCAGACTAGGAAGACATAATTACATTTTAAATATTTCCAGCATGGTATAGCCATTGCCAGCCGTCATATCTGTGTACACAGCTTAGAACAACAGCCAACGGAAACTCAGAGCAAATTATCAAAATTAATTCTTTGAATCTGAAGCCTTCTTCTTCATTTGCTCAATGGGTTTTAAAATCAAATTAAAAGATGGTATTTCAGATTCACTATGCCTGTCTCGACCAAGGTTGGAGCAGATGAGAGTGGCTCAGTTGAAAGGGTGATAGGATACAACTTCTCACAGCCTAGTACAGTGGTCCCCTGGGTTATGAAGGTAATCCGTTCCGGATTACCTTTCGTAACCCGGAAATCTTCGTTTCCCGGGGGACCGCTTTAATGGACGGACCGCGCGGCCAATTTAAGGGGCTGCACGGTTTTTCCATTTCGTATCCCGGGGTTTTATTCGGATCCCGGGGGCTTTTTGGCAGCCCCGGCGGTTTCGGGTCCCGGGGATTTCGTTCCCCGGGGGATTCGAATCCCGGGGGACCACTGTATCCTGAATGCCTCACTAAGGGGCTGCCCACATGGACCAAAAGGCCCATGATTCCCCCTGGCCTTGCATCATCCAGTTCAGGTAACACAGGTCAAAACCTTGGGGCCAGGGGTTGTGGAGCAAAGGGATCAACCATGTTATAGCAAAACTGGCAACCTGTTTTCTTCCATACTTTATAACAACAATCATACAGGGCAAATATAACTAAGAAGTTGCAAACACTTTCCTTCCAAATTGCTAATAGTATGATATGTTGCCTCTATAATCACAAATTATGTCTTTGTCTTGACTGGGTAGGAACCTGAAAGGGATCACCAGAAAAAGATCTGAGTATGATGGAAGATACCTTTACTGTTCAACAGATTTGCCTCAATTATTTTTCTGAACAGAGAAATTCTTGCAGAAGGGGAGACAGATCAGCATAATCTCAATCCCACATGGATATGAACTTCTGGTCCCACCTTTCTTCTGTCTCTCAAAATGCCATGTCAGTGTGATCACATTACCAGTGAAATATTACAAGGATAATGCACCATTTCCTCTTCTATGGATTTCCATAGAAGACTCATCCAAGTCTATGCCTACAAGTTTCATGTTTTCCATCCAAATGTCACAGAATTGTCATGCATTCTACTACCCACACTCTAGAGCATCAGAGTTGTCATATTCCTAACACAGGCCAAAAGGTCACCATTTTGCACACAATTTAACTGGTATGCAGTGTTTCAGTTCCATTGTAATTGTTCTCTCTGTTCCTCCTCCCTGCGCAAAATACGTTCCTGCTCATTTATCCAATGCAGGGGGAATATTTCCATTGCAAATTAATGCACAAATGACGAGAGATGTAGAGAATACTAGCAAGTTGCTTTGTTTTCAGTAAAAAGGTGTTAACACATGAAGACAACCCATTAGAAAACTGTCCAAATCTGGAAGATTTACATTTCAAGGCTACTTTTGGTGCAAAAACTATTTTGTACAAAAACAGGCTTAGAGTTGTGCAAAGAACACAACATTGTTGTTTAGAAATGTTTTTGTTTATTTTTACAAAAAATGTTTTGTGTGTGTGTGTGTGTGTGCAGAACGTTGGTTATTCAATAAAAAAATTCAATTCTGTGCAAACATATTTTTCATAAAATAATCCCAAAAGGTAAATAGTATGAAATAAAATAAAAATGCACAAATGCAAAAAGTTCTCATAATCTTCCCCAGTTGGGGGGGGGGGGGGGAACACTTCAGAATGAAGCCTGTAGCATTCTTATTTGTTCAAATTCTCATTAATTTTTACTGCAAAACCATGCAAACAAACAAGTGATCACTCATCTCATTGAGATTTTCCCAAGGGTGCTTGAAGAGCTTCAAAATTGTACACTTAAACTTCAGCTTTATTACAATCATAAATCAGTCATAACATTGAACGCAAACCTGAATCTAAGTATCTGTGAATTTCAACCCTGTTGTGTAGGGCACTCAATTTCAAAGAAGTAGTTCACAAGAAATTACAATAAAAAAGCACAAATTTTAGTATGTACAATGACCATGGCATAATCTTGCTCATATGCAAATGCATGCAAGCTACATTGACAGCAGTGTGAAAGAACTACATCAGAAACAGAAAGGAACTAAGTAGAATGGGAAAATTTGAATCAAAGCTTATTTAAGACCTTCTACTGTTGCACAATCCTGAGGTTGTTATAGTCTATGGTCTACCTCATGCTACTCCAATAGCCTAGAGAAACAATCACTAAAAGCCACCATAACCTAAGTGCAAGTGAGGTTCTAACACAACAAATGTATACACACTACAGAAACACAGAATTTTGTCACCACTTTAACTATGACGTCTCAGTGTGATGGGATTTTGGAACTTCTAGTTTGGTGAGCTAAACAGCCTGGTCTGTCAGAGAGCTCTGGTGCCTCACCAAACTACAAATCCCATAGTTCCTTAGCATTGAACAATGGCGCCTAAATCACACTTTATTTGTGCAGTGTGGCAGCAGCCTATGATATGATGAAAAAGACAAACTCAGTATCATTTTTGAGACTGTGAATGCTACAAAACAATCTTTAATCATCCCTGCTGCCATTTAACCATGCCACTATTTAAGAACTGTTAAAGATAATTCTGCATTCACCGAAAGTGATGATGTGCATTAATTGATGCATTATTTATTCAGCTAAAAATAACCAGCAGTTTTGTTAAATACAAAAAAGGGGAAAATCAGACTCTCTAGTATTTTCCTCTGACCCTTGTGGGAGCCAACCAAATCCCTCTTATGCAAGGATGTCTGTCCTCAAAGGGCTAGCCCAATGAAAGAGAAGAAAATAAAATATTTGATTCATCAGTACTCTATTCTTCACATCTTTGTTCACCAGTGGCTTTGCTCAAGTTAATGTCATGTATCTTTCACAAAGCAACATTCTGTAGACTATAAAATATCCAATAGCAAAATCAGAAGTTTAATTGGAGATGAACAGCCCCCCAGCTTGAAGTGGGAGAAAAATAGTCCAAACTGTATTACTCTACAAACAGGATCACATGTGACTTAAAATCTGCTGTCATAGGAAATGCTGTATCAGGAAGGAATGGACTCCTAAATCTAGGATAGTGGGCTTAAATTATCTGTTTCTTTAGGTAAAGATTGGTGTTGAATATAACTATTTAAGAGTAATTGGTCTTAAATATTTTTTTCTAATAATGAAGGTATAACTATATTACAATTGTTATTTACCAAAGGATAATGTAACACATTTACTGTATAATTGTAATTTTTAATTTTTTATAAATTATTAGAATCTGGTCTCACTAAATTGTGGAGGGGGAATGGCACATAGTTCATAGGACTGGCTTATACCCTGATGTGATGAAGAAATCAATGAATGTGTTCTGTACCATAGACCAATGGAAAAAGCTCTGAGGGTGCTGGAGTTGGCTTTTCAAATAAACATGAGAAATGTGAGCATGATCTGAGAACAAGGAAACTTGTATAGATTTAAGAAAAGGTGTCACGTGGCTGGAACAAACAGGTAGGGGTCTGACAGTTATAGACAGAGATGTTGGAATCCAAGTGAGACTATAGCTTAGAAGGCAGATTGCAATAGTCAAAGTGAGAGATGGCCAAAACATGAACCAAGGTTTTGCTGAGAATATATGTTCTATACCCTGTTGTGCTAAAAACAACAGCAACACAGAAGCAATAGCTCAGCTTGCTTGTTCATATATATATATTTAACCCAATACTAGAAAGATATACAATAGCCAGGGTGGTGCAGTGAGCACTGGACTGACTCAGGAGACCAGGGTTCAAATCCCCAATTATTCATGGAAACCCACTGGAGTATCTTGGGCAAATCACACCCTCTTAGCTTCAGAGGAAGGCAAAAGCAAGCCCTCTCTGAACAAATCTTGCCAAGAAAACTCCATGATAGATTTGCCTTATGGTCACCATAAGTCAGAAATGATTTGAAGGAACACAACAACAGTAAAGAGATACTTTATGCTAATTATGCACAATACTAGGAGAGCATAAACAACTAGCTATTGGAATATTCTTCACCAACAAAGGATAGCTTGATATGAGCAGTACTTGGCCTCATTCGTCTTGTGCAGGAAAGTTTAAGTATATGCCCTGCGCTCCTCTCAATTTCAAAAAGAAGCAATTTCTAATTCTAATTCTCTCTCTACTCCCTTGTATATCTGTTTATCAGAACACAGAATGTCTGGCCAGCATGATCTTTTATACTGCTGCGTACCTCTTGTATGTTAACTCCAAGGCACCCCATGAGAAAGGACAGGGACCTAGCCTTTTTAGCCAAATGCCTGCATGGATGTTTGCTTCCTGTGGATGGTTTTCCCTCCAGTTTCTGTCAGTGGTATGGCTTTGTGACCTTCTCAACACCTGGGAAGCACATTTTCATCCTTGGAAACTTCTATTCTCTGCAGATTAAAGAGTGCTTGCTGGATGGCGATCACAGAAAGTTGCAGAAACAGATGGGACAAAGATCTGTCCAGATTTCCAAAAGCTCACCATGAAAAGTCTACTTTAAAAAAAAAAACACCAACCCAAACATTTTCCTGAAGGATCAAAGGAAACTTTGTTTCCCCTCTAAAACTGGGTCACATGAGGGCCCTTAAATAAACAATACATGACTACAGAATAAGCCATTTAATAGTAAATGATGCTCTGAGTTAAGCAAAAATGCACACACAGTCCAGTCAGAGTAGGAATTAAAAGAGCAGTAATGTTGTGCTGAATGATCAACTCCATGATTCCTTTAACTAAAATGAAACAAAGCAGAACAAAAGGACCTAAAATCTTTTATACATTGAAAAGAGTATTTTCCCAGTTAAACTTCATGTAGTGCAAAAGCCCCTGGCCCAGCTATAGTCCCTGAGGGAGCAACTTCCACTGATGGCCAAAATGATTTGGGATAACAAACTCTTATTGCTTTCAGTGTGAAATTGTGGTGGCAAAGTTGCTCTAAATGGGAGTGACAAACCTTTTGTTTTTGTTTTTTAGTAGAAGGGAGTTTGCTTTGGAATGAGGCACAAGAGGGAGTACAGTATGCTTACTCTAAAGAACAGAAATACAGTTTAAAAATACATGTATGTATCAACACACCAACAAGTTTCCTAATACAAAATTAATAGGCTTGAATATATCCATCCACAGACTGGATGTGATCACCAATGAAGCATACACGTCCCATATCCCACAAGGTAATTTTCCATTTTCAATATTTTTATTTATGTATTGAACATTGTTGCTGCTGCTGTGTTCCTTGAAGTCATTTCCAATGTGTGGTGACCATATTGCAGGATTTTCTTAGTAAGATTTATTCAGAGGAGATTTGTCTTTGTCATCTACCGAGGCTGAGAGAGTGTGACCCACCAGTTGGGTCCTCAAGCAGGGAATTCAAACCCTTGTCTCCAGGGCTGTAGTGCAGCACTCAAACTCCAACACCTAATATAATTAGCAGTACTTATGAACTGCCTTCCCAAACCACGATAAAAAATATAACCGTATCTAAAAATTGATCAAAAAGAGATAAAAATGAAGGTCAATTTTAAAATTCTTAAAAAAAAAGATTTGGCTGAAGTGCCTCATTGTTTCTTGAAAAGAAATGTAGTACTGTCCATGAGGC
This sequence comes from Urosaurus nigricauda, assembly GCA_034509955.1. Taxonomy (NCBI): domain Eukaryota; kingdom Metazoa; phylum Chordata; class Lepidosauria; order Squamata; family Phrynosomatidae; genus Urosaurus; species Urosaurus nigricauda. The sequence continues at coordinate 77,894,454 of JAOEGL010000006.1, forward strand.
CAAGATTTTTTAATACAAGAGATTTTCTTGCGAGCACAGAAAGTGAGAACTATAGAGACTAAACACTGCTTGGCCAACATCTTCTTATGTGATGCTGAGAGGTGTTGCTGAGCCAGTGATTCAATGGCCCAGCTCCTCCCGCATCATTCCTTTTTCCTTCCATCATGGCTTGGTTTTGGCAAGCATTGACTTGCACTAAGCCAGTGCTACATAACAAGGGATTCCAATTTAATACAGACTGGGATCTGTGTGCTGAAGCTAGAACACAGTAGGAGAAGGGAGAAATAAGACAAAAAAGTTTGTATGAGTTGTTCAGCGAAGAATTAGACTGACTTCGAGGTATTGAACTCTCCTTTTGTCTTCAATAACCATCTTTTGAGAGTGCCTCAGCTCTGGATATGCTGGTGACAGCTGATGCAAGTTGCAGTCCAAAAGCATTTGGAGGGCTACAATTTGTCCCCCTTGCCCTGTGGGCACATACATCCTTTGAATTGAGAGAAGGATGGGGGTAAAAATGTCCTTATTTCTTCGATGGCATATTTTCTCCCTTTTCAATCTTGTTCAGTACTGGCAAGTGACATTTTCCAACTCTTTTCTATGACAGTTTTGACCAAGAGGTTTTTGTTTGTTGGTTTTTTTGTGAATGAAGCATGAAATTTCCCTATTTCTTCCCTGAATCTCCATTATTATTGTAAATACACAGTGTATCAAAAGGGTAAATCATTCCTATTTCTGTGTTTCAGATTCTTGTATCTCAAAGGACCTGCAGTTAAATTTCTCGGAAAAAGACCCAGTTATAACAAAAATAATTCAATATAGATTAACATTTTCTTATATATATCTTAATTATTTGTTACAAGAGTTTTGAAATTTGACAAGTAATTAGGGCATTCTCAATAGTGGTCTTGTGTTTGTCAAACTCTTGTTATTTCATTTATAGTTTATTTGGTTCTATTAGTCAGTCTTAAAAAACAAAACAGAACCTCTTAAAATCCACTTAATGTTAAATGTCATTTTATAATTACTATCCTGAGGACTTTTCTACCATTCATTTTAAGAGGTTAAGTTTTTTGAGGGTGTGGGAATGTTTTTGCATATTTGTAGATGATGATGCCAATGCCACTGTCAACATGGCTCATACACAACTGTGTGCAATCTTTTAAGTCCTGAAAGGAGGGTTGGTGTATCTTTACATAAAAACACACTCTTATATATAGTTATTTTTTAGTTAAATAGTGTCAAATGGTCTTCTGTAATAAATGATAGTTGGTCATTTTAATACCAAGCTCATATTCACTTCCAAATATAATAATTATATAATAATTTCATATCTGTTTTCTGGATAATCATAGTCAATATGACTATTTACTCCAGAAGATTATTAAGTCCTAAACCATTAACTCACTAGGTTGGAGCAGCTTGTGAACAATATTGACAGTTTAACTTAAAACAAAAAAACACACAACTATTTATATTTATAATTTATTTGGATTTTACTGACTATGAAAACTGGGCTGCAATCTTATACACCTTTATGATGATTACATTCCAATAAATACAAGGAGGCCTACTTCTGAGGGGCTTTGCACACAGCCCAGAAGGGGCAGCCTCCAGCCACTCCTTTTACAGCCAGATCGGGGCCATGAAAACCTTATGCCATGGCTCTGATCTGGCCTTTCCAGGGCACGAAAAAGAGTTGCATTGTTTTACACCCTGGAAAGGGCACCATAGCCGTGGTGCCACATCCTCTCAGCACTCCTTCGGTGCTGTGTCATGCAGATGCAGTGTTGGAGGAGTGCCATGACATCTCGCACTGTGTGGTGCGATGCATGGCATCATGCCACCCTGGGGGCAAGGACAGGCCATGCATTGTGTAGATGCTATGCTCTGACTCCACCCCCAAGCCGGCCTTTCAGTCCGGTCAGACAGGGCCTGAGTCCCTAAATCGGTCTGTGGTATTCAAAGAAAGAGGAGGAGGAGAATATTAAGGAGTAAAATAAAGAAGAATAGGTTAATACAAAAGGAAAATAAAGAACACAGTTAGTGATGAAGCTGTACATTGTTGCTGTGTGGCCTCACTTCTGACTTATTGCAACCCTACAGTGAACCTATCACCAAGTTTTCTTGGCAAAATTTACTCAGAAGGGGTTTACCATTTTCTTCCTCTAAAGCTGGGTGGGTGTGATTTGTCCAAAGTCATGTAGTGGATTTCCAAGGCCAGGAGGGGTGGGTCCAAATCCTGATCTCTTGGAACTCAAAACCACTGGAATCATAGAATTATAGAATTGGAAGACACCACAAGGGTCATCCAATCCAAACCCTGCCACGCGGGAATAAACAATCAACACACTCCTGACAAAAGGCCATCCGGCCTCTATTTAGAAACCTTCAAAGAAGGAGACTCCACCACACTCCAAGGCAGCATATTCCATTGTCAACTAGCTCTTACCTTTATGAAGTTCTTCCTAATGTTTTGACTTCATCTCTTTTCCTTTAGTTTGAACCCACTGCTCCATGTCCTAGTAGTCAGTGGAGCAGCAAAAAAAAAACAAAAAAAAAACACCAAACTTGCTCCTTCTCCCATATCCTTTTAAATAATAATAATAATAATAATAATAATAATAATTTTATTTCTAGCCCACCCCTCTGAACAAGCAATCAGGGCGGGTTACAGCAAAAGTTAAAACAGTGCCCCGTCTCTTCCCTCACCACCTCCCTTAAGAAGAAAATTAAATCAGAGTAGAGTTAAAAACATGGAATAAGACAAAATAAGACAATAAAAAGCAGCAACAGGGAAACGGGCCTGAAGAACCTAGGTTGTATAGGGGGTGGAAAAAACACAGGAAAGGAAGGCTGGAGGACACTAGGGCCTAGGTTTGGAGCTGGGAGGTATTTACATTCTCTGGGAAGGCTATCATGTGGCCGCTTAAACTTCTCTTCTCCATGCTAAACATACCCCAGTCCCTAAGACACTCCTCATAGGACATAGTTTCCAGATCTTTCACCATTTTGGACACCTTCCTCTGGACACCCTCTAGCTTGTTAACATCCTTTTAAAATTGTGGTGTCCAGAACTGGACACAGTATTCCAGTTGAGTTCTGATCAAAGCAGAATATAGTGGCACTCCTACTTCCCTCAGTCTAGGCACTATACTCCCAATGATGAAGCATAGAATCACATTGGCTTTTCTAGCTGCTGCATCACATTGCTGACATGTTCAGCTTATGGTCCACTAATACTCCTGGATCCCTTTCCATTGCACAATTGTAGTAGCCTACATTTCTCCCTGCTGAAATTCATTTTGTTACTTTTGTCAAGATTTCTAATTCATTAAAGTTGATTTGCATTTGCACCATGCTTGACAAATGTGAGTTCCAAACACATTTTTTTCTGTAAGATCATATGGAGTGTTTGTGACATATTCAAAGTTTTGCTATTCCCTGACTTTAAGACATGCTGACTGAAGTTCTGGGGAAGGTCAAAGATTTCACACTCCTGCTTGTGGGAGATGTGCTTATGCGTAGTACAAGTAGGGAAATTTAGCAACTCAAAAGGTATGGAAAGAAATGGTGGGGAGGAATTAAAAACAAAGCAAACCCCACAAATATGCAATATGTCATCTATCTAGCTAAACATAACTCAGAGGAATACTATATGAGTCTGAAGAAGTAGACTGCAATCCCCAAAGACTTATGTCATGAGAAATGTCTTATACTCTATTGTGCTCCTTACTAGTAAAAAGACAACAAAGAAACTGATTCACCAGTGAAGACCATAAAGTCATAAGTGTCCCATAGACACTGATCGTGAACCATACTCTCGTTCCAGCTGTATTTTCACACAGTTTGTATCAAATACAAATTAAAGTTATTTTAAAAAATAAAAATAAAAAATAAGTTGTTGCTTTTAATTTAAACCTAATTCCAAAAATTTCTTAAAGCAATTAATTTTTAAAGAAAGCCTAGGTGAACATTTTGCAAGTCCACAACTTTCTATTTTATTAATATTGTTAACAGCAGTTTATGGAGACAGGAGATAATCTGATTGGTCCTATTCTGCAGATGGTATACATGAAGTATATGATTTTTCATTCTCTCTTCCCATTTTCTCAGTCCAAAAATATAAAAATCCAATGAACAGAGCATTTGGAGAGATAGAATAGATCAGAACGAGAAGCAGGAAGTCTGGATATCAATGCCATTTTTAAAAAATATATATTTCTATTCACATCTAATACATTGCTTCAAGGGATCCCATTTTCGACAAATTAAAATTAATTTGAAAATATTCAGAGTAATTGCTTAATGTGTGCTTTCCTTCTAATGAAACCCACATCTCTGAATACGTATTAAAGTTATATTAAACAATAATGTAGTTCTACTGAAAAAAGATGATAAGATAGAATTTTCTTCACTAATGATTTAACCTATGAATTAAATCATTAAAGTTGAGCCAAATCAATCCTGATTAAATAAGTACTTTCTTATTCTGGTGTGCTGCAAGTTGTCTGAAGTCTGTTTTCTTTAGGAAATGCTACAAGGCTAGGCTGTACATTTCTACTCATATAAAATATGTGGCGACAATATTATGTTGATTGTACAATTGAATAAAAATCCTGATTCCACCATGGGAGCAATCTAGAGTGAGTTATGTCTGCCTTTAGATTCTATTCAATTCTATAGGACATAAGATAGATATTATTGGTACTGTATATGCAGAGCTCAAGTAATCCCCAGTGGAACTATACAGTATATGAAGAAAGATTTGCTTGTTGTTTTTAATAATGGAGTTTACTCCAAGTTCAGAATAGAGACTGACAGATATGAGGAATCTCTCTAAATGTATCAGGGCCCCCCAGCAATATGATTATAAGTCTGGGTGTATAAACAAGTACACACCCCATTAAATTGAATGGGTCTAGTTGAGAAAATAGGAGCCAGTGTGGTGTAGTGGTTTGAGTGTTGGACTAGGACTCACAGAAACCAGGGTTCAAATCCCCACTTGGCCATCTAAACCCTCTGGGTAACCTTGAGCAAGTCACACTCTCTCAGTCTCACAGGAAGGCAACAGTGAAGACCCTCTGAACAAATCTTGCAAAAAAAAAAAAAAGAACCCTCAATGACAAGTTTGCTTTAGATTCATCATATGTCAGAAGCAACTTGAAAGCACTCAACAACCAGATGCTAAAATAAGTTCATTCTAGACCTTGCATTTTCAAATATACACTAGGCACTTCTGTGCTAGTCCCCTTGCTACAGAATTTTAATAGCCTTGGCTTTCTTGCCATTGATCTTAAACCTTCCTTCAGGTAAGAGAATAGACTCCCAGAAAACAACATCAGGAAGTGTCCAGATAAAGCAGTGACATGTCCAGGAGAAATAAAAGAATGAATGGAATTGAATGGAAGGAAATCACTAAACAATAATACGGAAATTACACTGCAGCCAGGAGCTCCCAGGCAATATATAATATGTAATAGAATTATTGGCATACTATACTGATACAAATGGGATGTGTTCTGCATATCATAAATAATGTAAGCTATTATAATGTCATTAGACACTAGTGGATGAATCTGAATTAATCATAGCATTCTACTAAGTTAGTGATTGACTTGCATGACACTCAACGTTATTGAATCATTTCTGATGCCCTTCATAAAAGAGGTCAAAAGTATGACTATAATATTTTATTAGACAATTCTGTAAATTCAGCATGGGCACATTACTCACATAGAAATCTGTATAGTTTCTTTGGGGGGGGGTCAAATTTACATTCTGAAGTTGTGTCAGGTCACAGCTATACCCAAAACAATTGAATTCAAAGATATAGTTGTGTTAGTCTGTAAAATCAGCATGTGCAGAGATCTTTTAATACTTTTGAGACTAAGGCCCAAAACAGACAGCCCAGAAGGAGTAGCCGAATGCCACTGTAGAACCAAACCAGAGCTGCCAGGAGTCAGATTTAATCCGCTCCTTTTTGATCCAGTCCAAAGAACTGGATCATGGTGCTAGAGTGGCTTTTGGCCAGTTTGGGGGCATGCATAGTTTGAACACCATGCCCCCCAAATGCCTGGAAGTTTCCTTATTTGGCCTGTGCATTTCAGAGCTTTCGTAGACTTAAGTCTACACCCTCAGATGCATTTGAATCCAAATACATCTGAGGAAGTAGACTTAAGTCTTCATAGCTGTACCCTGCTCTAAACTGGATACAAGCCATCTTGGTCCTATGCAAGGAGAAAGTTGAAAAATAAATAAATATTAGTCTCAAAAAGGTTCATAGGAACCTTTCATAAACTCATGCTGCCAATTTCTTTCTTTCATTCATATAATCTCAAAGGTGCTACAAGATCTCTTCACATACTAAAACAGTTGAGTAAGATATATTTGGTTTAGAACATGAAAAGTTACTTTTTAGAAGGAATTAGTTTACCTTCTAGTTCCTGCCCCCCTAAATATTTATCTATCTTACTCCAAGAATTAAAGAAATCTGTAAAAATGGACAAGGCAGATAAATGGAAAATCTGAGACTGAGATTCCAAATCTGTGGCTTCATATGAGTCTGTGAACAGGGTGCAAAAATGATTATTTACTTCATTTACTTTCTGTTACCTTGAAGACTGTGTTCAAGTGAGTGCTTTCTTGGGAGGAAGTCCATAGATTTCAGCATTAATAGAACTGTTTATGTTTGTTTAAGTTTGGTACTAATAGGTTGCTTTTGTTTCTGTTTGTTATTTTAGTTGTACCTTGCTCTAAATTGGATATAAGCCGCCTTGGTCCTATACAAGGAGAAAGTTGAAAAATAAATAAATATCAGTCTCAAAAAGGTTCATAGGAAAAAAATTGAATAACCACTTAATCTATGAATTTGGAATAAGTGATAAAATTGCTCTCTGATGACACATCTAAGTAGTGAATCTTCAACCTCCTGAGTCAAATGACTTCCATCTTGTGTGTTTTGGACTAAAGAATATTTAAATCTATCTGTATGTTACTTAAGCCTGCCTGGGTTGTCCTTCCCCTCTCCCAAGAAATATCAAGCTTCTGAAAGGTCATGCACCAATGTGGTTTAGCAGAATAAAACTCAGATTTGAAAAATGTGCTTTCTGAAGCAGTTTTACTACCTGAGCTGTAATGAGTTTTACAGGACCTCTTTGTTAAATTGCTCTGACAATCTCCATTTCCACTTGCTTCCATCATATTAACAGAAGCTAAGGTTCACAAATAGTAAAATATTTGTCTGCTGAGTTAATATTCTGTAAAATAGATCACAGAGACCATGGAAACACACATGAATTCATGTTTGGCTTGGTAGAGTTTGTTTAGAACAAAAACAAGATGGCATACAACAAAAGGAAGCAACTCATCACTCACAGAACTCAAACTTTTCACTTTAATATCTATTGCTGAAAATAAGAATGGATTTCCAGCCTTCAAAAGACATATTTACTATTTGTTATGTGAAGTATTTTATTCATTTGGGCATGTGTGCCCATTAGTAATGGAATGGATATGTGAACATATTCAAAAAGATAGTCATATAACATATTTCCGAAGTGTAGGGAAACACAGAGTTACAAAAATCTTTACAGTTCAGGATTATACTGCACAATATTACCATAAAATATTATTAAATTTTCTGTACAGAAAATGCTGTTTCCAGTGCAAAAACAAAACAAAACACAATGTCAGTTTTGCACAGAATGAGGACTGAACTGCAAACCGTCTTTGAAAAGCAGCACAATTTTCAAAGACATTCTTGCAATGCAAAGAATACATAAGGGTTGTCTGCATTGGCAAAATGAAGCAGCTTCAACCTGACTTGTGTCCAACCTGTTTATACGATGCATGAGATGGAAAAGGACTAGGCCATCCTCCGAGGCAAAAAACTGGAGCACAATAATGTTCATTTGCTCCACTTTAATGCTGAAAGTGAACATTATTGCATCGGCATATAAACAGCAGTGCGAGTGCACGAATGCAGGAATGCCCGGGTGGCTTACGGAAGCAGTAAGAGCATGCACCTTGGGCCTGGTGAGATGCAGCCACTGCACTATAGGTTGCTATACAGCCTTTTGTTTTTGTTGAGCATATATGTGCATGAGTGCCCAGCGGCACCATTGATTTATCACACCACTGAGGCATCACACAGCCCATGATGCAGAATTACAATGAACACAGCAGGTCACTAATAATGCAATGGATGTAATAAAAACATACACGAACTAGACAGTCCAGCATGGGGTGAAGGTAGTGAAAGGGAGCATGTATGGGGGTCATCCATGATTGTGCTTTGCCAATGAGTCACTATACACCAATGCACTGTACAGGTGGTGCATCACTTGTACAACTGTGTAGCCAGTCATGTGAGGTGTACAATGAGATGGCAGCTGGGCTGAACGAGGGAAGTAACTGGTGTTCACAGGTGCAAGTATGATGTTGCATGTGCATTGGTGGGGGAGGTGAAAAAATAATTGAGCAGCATGGCTTGATGCCACATGGTGTGGACTGCCCATGGGTGTTTGGCCCATAACGGGAGTGGGCCGTTCATATAGCATGTGCCCCCTCCCAATTCAAGAAACTATGGGGGCAACCTAGATTTTCTCCTCTGTACATTCAGCCCCTTGAATTACTTGTTGTTTCCTTAAAAAAAAAAATTAGCAATATCCATGAACTTCTCCATTGTCTTTCCCAGTTTGAGGAAAGCAAGCAGAAAACTGACTGCAGATTCAGTTGTTGATCAATGACCCACATCAGAAGCAGTAATTCCCTTCCTAAACAAGGTATACTCCCATACTTTTTAAAAAGTCTTTTTGGAAAACATCCCTGGCCTAAATAAATAATATTTATTTCCAATACACTTTTTTGCTTTGATTTTGATAATAAACTATTCATGATTCCATTCCAATAAAATGTATCTTTCACTCAGCCTGGGTAGGAGTTGTGTGCCCATGTGCTCTGTTCTCAATATTCCTCATCTATCCTGCCATTTTACATACAACCTGAACAAGTTACCTTAGTTTCTTCAACTACCACTTCGTCTGATAATTTAATTTATATCCTATCTTTCTCTAAATATGGACCCAAGGCAGATCACAATTTGAGTTAAAACAAAATAAATTAATACAATGGATAGTAAAACTGTTTTTTTAAAATTAAACAATCATATTAAAACATTAATTTCAAACTGCTTTTAAAAGTCAGTGAAAATATGATGATAAAAATACAATACATGGAACATCTTCTGCAAAAGACTGTTATTTTCCTCAAAGGTTGGATAAAAGAAAGGTCTTAGATCAAAATAAGATACATCATAACAGGAAAGGAGACCTTCATTAGAATGGTTTACTGTTTCTGTTGTCTGTGGAGTGCATTGCACCTCCTCATGTTTTAAGCCATTCATTTCAGTAAGAAAGACTTGGGCTTGTTGAAAAGCAAGAACCCTTATTCTCCAGGCTCTGCATGATCTCTGGGGAAAAGAAACAAAACTGAAACAAATTGCAATCGTTGGGAGAAATGACAATTAACAGAATTAGAGCAGAATGGGAACATAAACCTTTGTTGTTCTTGTTGTTGTTGGGGTTCTGAGGATGTCATTTCTGAAGCTAGTATTTGCTATGGAGCAAATTTCTGTTTGGTGCCAAATGGTATCTTCAACCTTGGGACAGGAATTGTGTGACTGATGGGGCACATGTGAGATAGGGATCTTTTGTGCTGTCCCTAAGACCCATCACATCAAAAAACCATTCCTAATCACCAATAATGGTGTTTAAAATCACACTCCAGAGGCACAGTTCTTCAGTTTAATACTATACTAAGCCCATGCACCTAAAAAAGGCCCAAACCATAACATTTTCAAACTGGAGTGTCACTTCCAGTTATAGGCGGATGATAGGCCACAGTCTGCAGGGGTCTAGGAGGGCCCATCCTTGTTTTGAGGAGATAACTGTGCACAATTTTAAAACTGCAATTACAGTTGGAAAATAAGGTCTTTAGCTAAACTTACAATGTCACCTCCAACCTGTAGCTGCTGCGCCTCTAAAGGGTAGTTAGGCCATCCCTTTCAATTGACAAGGGAAGCCCATCAATAAGCTCCCAACTGTGATGCAGTTCCATTTGTCCTCAGGTGTAAAATGCCACTGCTGCAGCAGTTCCAATGTTGGAAGTCATGTGATGTCAGTGTCTTCTTCTCTCCCCTTCCCCCTTGCTATTTCCAAGCTTTAATTCCCATTCTTTTAATTTTTTTCCTATTTCTCTCTCTCTCTCTCGTCTTAAAAAACCTTAAATCTCATTTGCATAACTCTGGAATTAAGTTAAAAATTAAAATAAAATAAAAAAAAAACACCAAAAGGCACAGTGAGTAGGGCACAGGGCAGGGAGGAGGATTTAAGAAGGAGTGATGGCAGAAACTGTTGTGCTACTGTGGAGTGGTGCAATAATGGCTGCTCCGAAACTGGTATGTTTCCATGTTCATTAATTGACTCAATTGTGGTGAGAACAGAGCTCATGGTGTAATGAGCAAAGTGTTTTATGGGTTTTTGTTGTTGTTGTTGTCACTTTTTCATGACGCATAAGTGATTCCTTTAAGATAACTGTAAACTGCTATAAAGGTTTTTGTTGTCCTAAGGTCAGCAAATAAAGCCATGATTTTCCTCTGATGACTAATCTCCCATTGGTATGAATTGACATAGAAACTGTGACATAGTTAGAGCTTCTGAATGCAGTTCATATGCATTAAAATCATGATATGTTCCATTTATCCTATAATTTCAGTTTAATTAATTTGCCGTAACCCTGGGGTTTGCAGTATGATGAGGTACTAGAGTTCTCCGGATGAAAATTCTAAATGCCCTCCTAAATGACAATTCTATAGAATGTTGCCATGGCAAAAACGGGATACAGCTCTACAGTCATGTGTATTGTGAAATGATCATTTAGTTGCTTTCTGAAAATGATCATTTAGTTGCTGGATTCAAAGTTTTCCATAAAGAGATAGCAGGCTAGAAATGAATATTTCAACCATTCCAGTAACATGCCTGTAAATAACTGTCAGTAAATATATGTTCTACATGCCTCAGCTTCTAATATATTGTTTTCAGCAAAGACATATTTGGGGAGGGCATGGTATTAACATGGAAAACTAAGCCAAAAAAATCACAAACACACACAGAAGATATCTACTCTGATGTCAAGCTTTAGTATAGCTTCAGCTACAACTAGCCATGAGGCTTTGCACAAGCAACTTACAGCTGTTAAAACAAAAAAACTGACAATTTTAAACAGCTTAGTCCCACAACATGGATTTAAAACAGACGAAATTTTATCCTTCTCGGCTTCTTTTTCTTTTGATAAATGATGCAACTGCCAAGTGAATTAACTGTTTGGTGGCTGTCTCACAATATAGTACTGTATTTCCTCCCTCCAATCCATTATTGCAGAAATGATGCATAAAATTTTATTGTTACAAATGTGCAATTTAAGGCTTTCACTCTATGGAAACATGCTGCCACTACAAAGCAATGATGAGCCTGAATAGATTTTGCACCCTCACAAGAGTGTCAGGCATGGCATAGTGGTTTGAGTGTTGCTACAACTCTAGAGAGCAGGGTTTGATTCCTAGCTAAGCCATGAATCCCACTGGGTGACTCCATGACTTGAAGGCACACAACAAGAACAAAAGGTAGTTGAACAAAAGGGGGAAAAGTGATAAGTAGAGTCAGTGATATACTGGCTGACTTTCCCAACATAGGTTCTAGCTACATTGGCCAGGGTACTCCAGGGGCAGTCCTGGCCTGGGAACTGCCCTGACTTCCCTTCACTACCTCAGGCCCTCTGTTCTGATACCAGGTGGCTTTTCACACATAAGTCCCACTGTCCCATGTGGTGAGTCTGCCACCACTGCACATGGCTTCGCTCTGAGGTCAGATGAGGCACCCAAGGATGATTACACGGCTAAGCACCTCCTTCTGACCTCAATGGTGGTATATGTATATGCTTACAGTGCAATGAGACTATTTTGTATCTATGGTAAAAAATAAAAAGACACAATACAATTAACGCTAGGTATTCCCAGTGGTGTCACTAACTATGGTGTCACCTGGGAAGGACATGCATTTGCCCTTTCTGCTGCTCCAACATCGGACTCCCTCCCCAGGAAAGCAGCCCAGTGATTAATAATATTTTTTATTATTATTATTATTATTATTATTATTATTATACCCCACCCCTTTGAGATCAATCGGAGTGGTTAACAACATTAAAATACAATTACACTGAATAAAACAGCTACATCCCCCCGCCCCTTCAAACAATATTAAATCTATTACAGATTAAAACCGAAAATGATGGAGCAGCTGGCAAGGGTGATTGTTAACTCCTTCTTTTCCTCTGTTGCTGGGCTTCCTCCCTAGGGAGAAATGATGGTGATAGAGCAGTTGTTAAAGGTACACATTTGCCTCCCCTGTTCCTCCATTGCTGGGCTCCTTCCCCAGGGAAAAAAATCCATGATAGAGCAGCGAGGAAGGGTGAGTGTTCACTGCTCCTGCTGCACCATTGTTGGGCTTCCTCCCCAGGAAGAATGCCCAGTGCCAGAGAAGTGAGGAAGAGTGTGCATATGCCCCTCCTGCTGCTTTGTTTTCAGGCTTCCTCCCCAGGGAGGCGGCATAGTGATGGAGTAGCCCGAAAGGGCATGCATTCACCCTCCCCTCCTGCACCAACGGAGAATGAAGCTCCAACCAGTGTCACTTCTCCTCTGGGGTTTCACCTGGTGCAGTCTGTACCCCTCGTACCATCCTGTGATGACACTGGGTAAATAAATAAAAACAGCTGTTTAACTTCATAATTTATTATCACTGCTCATTGTTTTTGTTCCCCTGAAGGAGTTTTCTTTGCACTTCTTTGGAAATGATAGCATTAGTGCTTTTAGGAGAGAAAGATTATCTTATTATCTTTTCCCTAGCAAAGGTGGCCTATTAGCTTTTCAAAACAGACATTCCTCTTTATGTAAACATGTGTTTTCTTGTTCTGGGTGATTGGGTATTGTGGAATACACACCAATTTACACCCACAAACATCACTGTGAATGTATAAATTTTTATCCCCTGGAATATACGGGAATTCCCTTGAGGGAAGAACATACTTCAGAATTCACCCAATGCCTATTTTAAAATCTATCTAGAGACGGGTTGAATTAACTACAAGGTATCAATTTCATTTATTTTTGAAAAATGGGAAAGTAAATTGTTTCTTTTTAAGAATTCTAAACATGATGATAACAGTGAAGCGGGGTTACCAGAAAATTTTCTAATGTCCTAAACAATTTTATCTGTTTTGGTATGTTTGATTTAAATGTTATATTCAAATACATTCAAAATTTTATGTGGAAATTATTATTTTTTAAAAAAACAACAACAACAACAACACTGTAATGTAAAGAGACCAGCATATATTTTCCTCATATTTAACAAAAATGATGATACCTAAAAGACACCTACTTTTTATAGGACAAGTGCTGTACCTGATAGGTCATCCCTTTTCTTATGCGGGGATCTATTCCAGACCCCCCCCCCATGTAAGAGGAAAATCGTGTATGCTCGCACCCCATGGAAAAAAATGAGGCACATGGCATGGTGTGCCACAGGCGTACACAATATTCATTCAATTGTACTGTGACTTCAGCATATGCTGAAAGCTGTGGAATTGAAGCCCACATATGGCACGGGCTCACTGTACATCAATATTTTAACCTTCTTTTCATGAGATATAACTGTGTTAGCTTCAGTTTTACTCACTTGCTCTCTGCACTCCTTATCAGTTCCATCTCAAGTTGAGAAAATCTGATTCAGTGCAATTAAGTGATTATTTTTTATTTTATTAAAGGATTGATTGCATTAAAATAGCCAAGACAACTATGGATAAATGAAATTTTTCTGGTTTGGAAAATTCTCAGTGGAAAATTTTCCACACTACATCACTGATAATGACTGTGGGGTGGGGGGTACAGAACTGGAGCTGTGACTAAATGCTTTCTATAAGTAATTTTGTGTATTCTGTGTAAACTCAAATGAAAACTATATTGAGCACAGAGACTAAAAAACCTTTCTGGTACAGTGTGCTGTGATTCTGATTTTGTCACAGTGCAGCATTAGAGGGGAATAGACGTCTTTTCCTGGCTCAAATGAAGTCTGCAATTCTCCACTCAAGAGGCCATGGCTAGGTGCCAATGCACATGTTTTCATGCAAAAATTTCCAGGTTCAATTGCTGTCATCTCCAGTTAAAAGGTACCAGAGGTAAGATACAACTCTCTTTGCCAACCAGTCCAAATTTTATTGCTTAATGCCAAAGGACTTTGCAAAAAGCTATGCATGCTTAAAATAAACAGATTCCTAGAAGGCAATACAATAAAATTCCTACAAATGCTACCATCCTCAAGTAATCTAGGGGTGAACTAGAGCACCCCAATGGGGTGGCTTTAGGTCACCCCCTGAGAGAGCTGGTTGGGGCCACGGCAACCACATGCCATGGTCCCAATCTGGCTTTTGGCCAGCACAAAAGAGTGGCAAAATGCTACTCCTTTGTGAGTTTTCCTGCCCCTGCTGTGGCTTTACAGCAATCGTGCAGCGTGCAGCATGTAAACACTGCACTACCAGAGCGCCCTGAAGCCAGCTGGTATGAGTGCACCCGGGCAGTGTGAAACTGGCTTCTGGGCTTTTTGGGGACATGTTTCGTGCATATGCCACATCCCCAAGCCGGCTAGAAACTAGCTTTTCATTCCTGTTTTTACTGCCCCTAAAATCTCTCTTTGCTTGGGTGTTTGACAGCCACTACCAATTGGGATAGGGAATATCCAGGTATATAATATAATATAATATAACAATCCAGTTTGGACTGGAAAGGCTATAACAGCAAGAGCTGATGGGAAAAGGGGCAGTAGGTACTTGGAAAAATCTTGCCTTTAAATAAAAAACAAAACATTATGGTTACAAATTTGTTCTTCATAGGTGCTGACAAAACCAAAACAAATGTTATACTTCAGCTGGTCAACTCTACTAGTAAACCACTAATGACGAACTATGGGACAGATTATGCCTTATGCTTTACTTGAGCTTGAAAATTAACAAATTCAACCAAACGTCAATCAACACATCCAACATGTTTTGAGTTAGAATGGGTAGGTGACTGATCTGTTGTCTGAATGTCCCTGCTGTTGAGGATGTAGCTCCAATCATAAACCACTCCACCACTTGCTTGGAAAGCATGGTGGTGGTGGTGGGGAACTATACCTACCCAGTAGTTAGAGGCATAACAACAAACGAAGCAAAGTGTTAATAGGAACATAACAACTAACATTCAGTACACAAGATATAATAATGGCTGCCAGCCAGTTCTAGCCAGTTTTCTAAAGAAACCACATTTGCTCACAAATAAGAAGTTGCTATCACCATTTATGTTTGCTTCTTAAAGATATATGATCTTTATTCCTAAAGGTGTCATTAATAAATGAATCTGTCACATGGTTTTGGTAAGCCACTCAGAATTTTCCCTTGGAAAACTTGTTTCTGGTTCAGAATTGTTCTATCACAAGTTAGACCTGTTTGAGAGAAGGGGATTAGGAACCCACAGTTTTACCCTGTATCTGTTTCTGTATCTTCTTTACTTTGATAAAAGGCTGAAAAGACTGTAGATGGTGGCTGGACTGAGAGGTAGACCTGCAGCATTAGCGCATATCAGTAGCATATAAAAAGGATAGGTCACACAGGAGAAAAGAGCAATATAGGGACTCACTGTTCAATAGTTTTGCACCAGACAGAAACAGGCTAGGTGTTTCAAGGGATTCCTTTGTATCCTTTAATACAGAACTAAATGTTCTTCTTTCTACCTTTATATATCTGCAGAAATTTGGAAAACCAGCATCCAGCACCAAAGGAGAAAATAGAGTACTATCTTGGACAGTACCACAGCCTAATCAAATAAAACTAAATTTCAAAAATATTATGTGAGATTTTGTTTGACTGCTTTGAAAACACAGCTCATTGTACTATATTTTTTAAAATCAGCAAATTATTCATAGGTTTCAATTTGAGAAGGAAACATGTTGCAATTCCTGATGTTCTCTCCATGACCCTTTTTAAAGATCAGCCAAATTTTCTGGCATGATGAAACGGAAGTAGCAATTACTTTTATCATTTCTTTTAAAGACTGTTGCTCTTGTTACCACTGATACAGATCCTTTCTGGTTTGTTAAAACTACCAAGGTTAAAAGGAGATGAGCACAGCCCAAACAATACTTTCACACTACCTTGGATTCAAATTGGGAGATACAGATGAATTTCCCCTAATCTGAAGTAAGAAGTTAGTAGCAATAATTCATGAAGTATAACATGTACAATCTCTAATTGGCATACAAAGTTTGCTCATTTTTCCTTGAACAGCTCCACTAACTTGGGCAAGCATAACCATTTATGTAAACCACCACAATACAGAAATGGTTACAAAACAACATTGATAAGCATCAGAGAAATACTGTATAGCTCTGAAGACTGCGCAAAATGAGAAAACACTGGTGTTATCTTTCTTTATAGTCACTTACCAATTTCCAGGCTTCTAGATCCTGTACCTTATTCCACTTTTTCTTTCTAAAGCCTTCCTACCCAAACTGAGCTAAAACCTTCAGAATCTACTGGTTTAATGAAAATATCAGATCTTAGATGATGCATTGAGAGGGGAAAGTATGTAGGATTTTAGAAGATACCATGGTTGTTTTCCAAGTGGTGCTTCAGATAAGAAAGTACAAGTGCTTCAATTCACAAAGAGAGGTTCAATAGAGTCCTTAGAGCAAGTTCAGAGATGGATGCCCCAGTAGTTAATCTAATTGTGGAATGGAGAACTCAGTCTCTCCACTGTTCGCTAAAGAAACCAATCTGCTACGTGCTCAAAAATGAGTGCACTGAATTGTGATAGCACAGTCATAAGCATTCTTTCTTAAAAGAAATTCTTTAATTGAGCCCAAGGCTCAGCAAATGGCCAACCTTTCCCAACCCTCTTTTTAAAAAATCTCAATAACTGCTTGAGAATAATTAAAATACTGATTTTATTGCTCCCCCTACTTCCACCTCCAAATGCAAGGAGCCATGTGATTTAGTTCATCAGGCAGAAGTCACCAAAACAAGAAGTATTTCCATTTATACAGATTCCACAGCCACAAAGGCAGATAAATCTCTGTGCTCTCTGCATTTATTCGGTATGGACCAGACTTTGTATATAGCTTCTCTTCACAAGACCTTCTCTGGCTTGAGCTGCATGTAGAAATAAAACTGTCAAAGCTGCAAAAATTATTGTATGAAGGCATAATTGACCATCCTGGCAGTTAGCACTCCATATATCTGGCTCAAAATCCCCTCCAAACAATGAAACCACAGCCATTTCAGCCATCTCCAAATTAATCTTAGCGTTGGTCTGCTTTAAATTGTGTGTGTCTGTGCATATGCAAAGGAAGGATGTGGCCAGAAAATTTTGCTGGGAGACTGAGAAGCAAATAGAGTAACTATGGGGTGAAACAGATGGGCAGGAAAAAGTGGTTTGAAGCTGCCTTTTCTAAAGCCACATTGAAAGCCCACCAACCACACCAAGGCAGCTGGAATGCACATGTCCTGACCACATGACATGGCTTCAATCCAGGGAGAAGCAGAAAAAAATGCTTCTTTTTGAAAAGGCTTTTCTTTGCATAAGGTGCCTAGAGGGCACTTCCCTGCTGGCTTAAAGGCATGTGTCATCTACATGCCACACCTTCAAGCCAGCCTGAAAGCACCTCTTTTTGCCTGTCTGATTAGCCCCTAAGGGCCAAAACAAGTGACCTTTTTGTGTCGCCTTCTGGGAGCTTGGGAGTGTGGCATTTACACCCAGCCATTTACTCAGGGGCAGCTTCATGACACTCCAACAGTGTGGCATTTACACGCCACATGCCACCAAAGCATCATGAAGCCGGCTTCTGGTCGAGGGAGCGGCTCTTTGCTACTTCTTCTTCAGGCAGCTTCAAGGCAGAATGGGGGCTCACAGTGTGGTTGTCACAGCCACAATCTGCCTTCATCAGGGATGGCTTCAAGCTGCTCCTTCTGGCCATCTATTTTGACCCTAAATGTAACTCAAATGCTCAGAGACTGTATAACTTTATCAAATGCATGGGGAAAGAACCGGGAAACTTCTTTGATTTCGTTCTCTACACAGACCCATGTGGAGTATTTTAATTTGTGATGGATGCAGTCACTAACTGGTGAAGAAGTCTTTATAAACAGACCCTCTGTTATCAATTTTATCACATGCTTTTGCAGATTGGCCAAAGCCTTTCATATCATTTTCACAAACTACCTTTATCTTTCTTTACTTGACTGGTCAAAACACATTCTTACCCTCAACATTCTTACCCTTTTAGACTGTAAGCCTGAGGGCAGGGATCCGTCTAATTTAAGATTGTATGTACAGCACTGTGTAAATTTACAGCGCTATATAAATAAAGGTTAATAATAATAATAATAATAACAACAACAACAACCAGCTATCATGATTATCTATGAGTTAAAAGGTGAAACAATTGCAAGTTTTTATTGTTAGGAAATCTTAATTTAAAGCTTTACATTATGCTTCAAAATTCCACAGAATTATTCATCATGTAACAAGGATCTCAAAAATGAGTCCAGTAGTGCCCTAGCTTCTTATTAGGCTACTTTTGGAAACCATTGTACTGGTCCTTAAGCTTTCAATTTGGTACATTATTTAAGCGCATAGTGACATTTAACTATACATGTACATTTAATTAAACCCACTCAGAATTAAGCAAATGCTTTATTACTTTACTAAATCTCAGTACTCTACAATGTAGGATGTAAAATTCCAGTAAGGTCTTCTTAATGGTTTTGGTCTGGCTTGCATTTGGGAAAGAAATGGTTATTAAAGAGAAGGGATTAAGTTTGGGAGAAAGCATTATTCTTGTTGCCAGTGAATCAACTTATGAAGCAAATTATAACAAATAATGGAGAATATGGATCCTGCCAAGTGCAGTTCCAGATAAGCAACCTGAGGTGATCAGACAAAAAAAAAATTAAATTCTGCATTACGGAAATAATTGAAGGTCTCTGCCATAACCAACTGAAGAACACAACAAAAACCTGGAGTTAAAATATGAATTAAAATACGAGGTAGTGGTATGCATTAAGTGTCAATCTCATCCAAAATTCTGCATAATAGTTTCAGAGATACCACAGTTATTTGCTATGCTTAAAATAGGAAATAGCTGTGGTGTCCCAGCAACTAGAATGGTCAAGTTGTATTTCCAGAACTGACTCAATAATGAGGTTGTGGAATATGGAGACAGCTAGAAGAAGATTCAATGGTTCCTAAGTATCTTTCTGTTCAAGTAGAACTGATACAGGTCCTTGCTTTCTAAACATGCTTGTGACACTGAAATAATCAGGTCAACAGACAGAGCTATTGTGGCGGAAAGCTGAAAGGAAACCCAGCATAAATCTACATAAAGTGCATCTTCAAGCTTCCCTTTACCGGTAAGCCAATGACAGTAGTGAAGAAGTACACTTTTCTCTGCCACCTTCACAACTTCTCAGTTCTGGTTGATCCAGTAATCTGACCACTTGTTTTATGAATTATTCAATTTGGGTCAGTAAGATGACGATGGAAGAAGGATATATTTTCTCTGTCACATACTTTGAAAAATCATCAGGGATCAATGAGCCTGGAGACTTTGCTTTCTCTCATATTTTCTTTCTCTCTCTCTCTCTCTCTCTCTCTTGAAAACAAAACAAAACCTTGACATATTTCTGCATATAAAATGCACCCACAAATGACACTATTTTATGGCCTAGTGTTATCAGGATTATTCGTGAGAGAGGGGGAAGCATTCCCCATGATTGTGGTTAGAAAAACTGCAGCTTGAAGTAGCAGGAAATCTTTTCTTTTTTCTTTTAAGTAAAAGAACGGACAGAAAAGGCTACACTTGGCTGTCTTTTCTTTTTTAAAGAAGTAAAACATACACACACACACACACACACACACACACACAAATGAAAGGATCTAGAATTTAGTGTACCTCCCAAACATCAATCTTGGAGGGTTCATTTTAACATCACCCCCACAAAATGTTCCCAAGGACAGACTGAGCACTTTGACCCAGTTAGGTGTAGAAAATACCCTGATGCAAGATTTATGTCAGTTATTAAGGACTGTAAAATGCAGACTGCAGTTGGACTCAAGTACTGCCGATGGGTTTCCACTGGCAACTTAACTATAATATTTGTCTTTATCTTTTTTATCTTTTTTGCATGTGCTTTACCATTTATAATATTTCTTATTGATAACTCCTGAGAGTTCATCCTGCTGAGCCTAATGTTGCCAGATCATTTCAGCGGGAGCCCTCAGCCTAATTTTGAAATGTTCTCCCATTCAAGAGTATTGTTCTCCTTTCCAGGAGTCATGAGATTTCCTTTCCCTATCTAAAATAGGGCACAGAGATGAGCTACAGTCTGTGATACCCCAGTCTGTACCTGACTTCCTGGCCAGAAGTGAGTGACAATCCTGATACTCTGCCTACCACCTCTAGTGCCCCACCTGGGAATTGCTGTTGTTTTCAATCTTGGCACATCTAATAAAAAGCCATAGAAGTGGCGTGTAACTTATCGTTTTTTATCTACAAAATATTTATGGTTTGATGTTTACCCCAAGTGGTAATGATAAATTATTTTGCAATGAAATGTTTTCACCAAATACCACTGAAAAATTACAGACTTAGGCCTATATGCAATAATATACTATGAAATAAAATGCTACCTTCTGTTCTGCACAAATGCAGTGTTTTCAATTTAGACTGTTGCAAAAAGTGGTTTTGAAGCACTCTTGGCAATCACAGTGTGCTTGCCCAAGTTGGAAAGCACTCCCTTGTAAACACTGATTTGTGCACTTCATAGTTGTGGCTGAACAATTATTTGGAGTCTCGGTACTACAAAAGGAAAACGGGAAGCCATCCGAGTCCAATGCTTAACTCATTTGCTATATTCAGATTTCTTGTTTTCCATGTATAAAAGGTTTGAAAACAGTACATAAGGTTTTCCAGAGTACAAAGTTCTCCAAGCACTCAAAAGAGTGCCCTGTTGAAGCACTGCTCAATTCTGTTGTATAATATTTCACCTGACTCAGAGCTGGGAAGCTGAACAGAAATTCAATAAAGAATAATAATTTTTTATTCTGCTGGCTGCCATTTTGTCTAGTATTGCATTACATAAAGTGACCCTAATCCTCGTGCCATACATCCTATAGATTATTATAGGTAATTCAAGGATGAATTCATACCATCTGTTTAAAGTAGCATAGCACCAACTTCATATGACTACATTAACACAGGCTTTGCTCGTTATACCTTATATCTTGATTTCCATCTCTCTGTGTGTATATGTGTGTGTGTGTGTGTGTGTGTTAACTAGTGGAATCCTGAGATAGTGAATGCAGCATTCATTCTATTATTTTACATTCCCAATCTGTAAATTGCATTCTGGCTGGTAGCTAACACTGGGAGCTGAAAAGGAAATAATAGCTTTTTTGTGGGGGGGGGGGGGGGTCCCAGTCTATGTGGCCGTGTTCTGGAAGAGTTTATTCCTGACATTTCGACAGCATCTGTGGCTGGCATCTTCAGAGAACATGGCTACAGAAGTGAGTGGAATATATATGCTGTGATACTGTGTGACCCTTGGTTGAGAGGAAGTGATTTTCATGTTAATCTGTGTGTTGGTCTGTTGTTGAATGGTAAAGTGGTGGTCCCTATATAGACTTGTCTGCAGCTGAACTGTATGCAGTAAATTCCTGCAACTGTGAGAGGGTCTCTCTTGTCCTTCACTGCGTACAGCATTTGTTTGATTATCTTGGTCATGAAGACAAACAACCACCCAAAGGGAAGGTATTTTTTACCATGCATCAAAGACGTCAAAGACAGAATAGGGAAACTGGTGAGGAAACACAGCCTCCAAACATTTCATAAACTGATCTAGCAAATGCTGTTCTCAATGAAGGACTGGAAAGAACCTCTCGTTCTGCAGGGGTTTACCAGATACCGTGCAGGTGCGGACAAGTCTACATAGGGACTACCAAATGCTCACAAACCAAGGACACTGCAGACTAGGTCAGCCAGAAAAATCAGCAGTAGCAGAACATCTTATAAACCAACCTGGGCACAAAATACTATTTGAAAACACTGAAATTCTGGACCATGCCAACAACTATCAGGTGAAAAGGCACAGGGAAGCCATTGAAATCCACAAACACTTAGACAACTTCAACAAGAAAGGAGAAACCCTTAAAGTAAACAAAGTTTGGCTACCAGTCCTGAAAAACACCAACATCAAGACAAGTGCAAATGAAAACCACCCAGGGTCAGGGGGGTTTCCCAGCAGACAATGGATAGTTAATTAAACAGACACCCTGAGGCCTTGCCATTCAACAATAAAACAATACACAGATTAACATGTAAATCACTTCCCCTCAACCAAGGGTCAAACAGTATATATACCTCACTCACTTCCATTCCAGCATTCTCTGAAGATGCCAGCCACAGATGCTGGTGAAACGTCAGGAATAAACTGTTCCAGAACACAGCCACATAGCTAAAAATAAAAACAAAATCAAAACCAACAACTATGGGTGCCAGCCATGACTTCACAATCTTAATAGCCATGTCAATATCAGATTATCATTTTTCATTCTCTACAACATATACTGGGTCTGTCCACAATACCTAGACTCTGACCTGACTTTGCTCAATTTCTATCAGACTGTTTTCTGGTCTAGCCCTCTAGATCACTCCAACACTCACAGAGACACTATTGTTAAATTAAAAGGTAGCAATCCTGTAACATCTGCTTCGGGCCCCAGTTCTGAGAAACTGTGTGTGAAGAAATTCATCCAGTGATGTCAAGGCACAGAATTTGTTGTTATGTACTTGTATCACCAGCAGTAAAAATACAGTATCAACAAATTAAATCACTAACAGTGTACTTCTTTTTCATGACAACTTAAGTCTGCTGCCTAATGGTAGGGCTATGCCTGGTTATGCTAGGGTCCAAAACACATTGCAGAAATAATCCAGTTTCAAACCCCTTTAACTGTCCTGGCTCAGTACTAGGCAATCCTGGGAATTGTAGTTTAGTGTGCATCAGAGCACTCTGACTAAAGAGAAGGCTAAAATTCTCGTGGAACTACAGTTCCCATAACTTCCTAGCATTGAGCTAGGGCAGTTAAAGCAGTCACAAACTGGATTATTTCTGCAGTGTGGTTTGGATCTAATTCATGTTTAGGGAACAAAGCCAACCCAACGTGAATGTGCAAAAGCAAAACATTCTTTTAATAAATGGAACTATCATGGTAGCTAATTATTTTTAGCACCTTGGAGCAATAAGTATAACTACAGTAAACATATTTTAAGAATAAAGCTCTAGGTTGTGCTTCTTCCTCAAAAAATTATCACTCACTTCAATTGCAACAATATTGAGCCAACAATAAATGCTTTCTAAAACTGCCTATGAAAACGTAACATGAACAAGCTGACAGAAGTCTGTTGTGACTCTTTTGTAAACATTCTGAGTGAGTGAAGGAAATGAGTGAGTGAAGGTAACTGAAAATAATTCAAGCCAATTTCTGCCAAGAATTATTTTGACTGATGTGATATGATAGGGGGCTTTCGTACCTGATTAAATTATTGGTCTTGTACCAAGCATTTTTGGTTAGTAACATAGTTCCTGTCTATGTGATTATAGGCTGGCTTGCGGGTTTATACCTGACAACTTAAGCCAGGTATTTTTGTATCACACATAATATGTCTATTTTGATAAAAGCTATTAATACATACTTACTGAGATATGAATATCCACAAACTGTTACATTAGGGCTCCCCACCTTCTCATGCCCTCTAATACTGATGTCTTTACACAGCAGCTGGAAACATTAATTATTTAAGCCATGCTTTTTTTAAAAAAAAATCTAAAGTTTCATCATATACAACTGCTTAACTCTTGGGAGGTCTGCTTCAGAAGCCAATGAAAGAGTTTGAAGCAACAAAGTATAAGCAAACGACAGAAGTCGGAATCGTTTTGCAAAGTGGAATATGCTTTTCTTTTCTTTGTCATCTAGCAAAACCCAGTGGTTTAACAAGAACTGATTCAGTTTATCACAGGATTATTCAAATATGAGACTGCTATAGGTTTTTTTTTAAAGAACAAATATATCCAATTACTGTTCTTTTGGGGGTTTTTTTCATGTGTGCACACAACTGGAAAAGAACCAGCCCTCCTAACACATGTCAAATCTCTCTTCAAATACTTTGGAATGTTGATGCCCTCATTACAAAATCTTCGGAATAATTTCCATGCTATGTAGGATCCCAGCATTTCCACAGAGATCTTACTTAGTCCTTGAGATGTTAATGGTGGCAATACTTTTACTAAAGCACCAATAGTGACTCAAATAACAACTCTGCTTGGGGGGGGGGGGGATCATATTAAGAAGATGAGAATACCATTTCAGAAGTTTCATTGCTGAAGTATTCTTATTATCCTACTGTGCTATCATGGAAAGAAAAAAAGGGGGCAAGGGTAACAATGTCAATAGAGTTGATTTTGCTTAATATTATGATTTGGGGGGGAAAAAACCCTTAATTTCGTGTATATCAAAGCTCCATACAGAAAACATAAGTAAACACAATGTTATACAAAATATAAAAGCAAAGAAACATGGGCCTGAGACAGATGGGTGGGAAGGAGCAGTCTGAGGCAACTCTGACCGTAAGCAGACTGGGATTATGACAACTGCATGGTCCACTCGGAAAGCAGGCTGCTGGCATTGGCCCCAACCCACACCGCTATTAGCCATATTATCCTGGTCCTTTTTGCTTTGCTATTGGACTCGAACATGGTGTTGCTGTAGCTTCAGGCTGCATTAGAGGCATCCATCGTTTGAACACCATGCCTCCAAAGTGGCCGGAAGCATCTCTCTCTCTCTCTCTCTCTCTCTCTTTTGATGAATGGTAATATATATTGACAATTTCCATTAGAACACACACACACAAAAAGCTAAAGTCTTTGAGAGTCCTCCACTTGGTATAAAGCTATTTGATATTCTTTAATGTGGGGAAAACATTAGAGTAAAAAAATCTGGAGAGAAGATTTATCCAGAGAATATTGTGTACTAGTGGTCTGGAGGTTTCACTCTTTAAATTACAGTAGCCAATAAAAAGTCACAATCACAAAATGTCACAAAGTGAATCGCCCACTTTATTATTACTCATATCTTTAATATGATTAGTCATTTTTTTTCATAGGGGCTAACCTCCCTTTACATTTAATTTAATTTAATCAAATTTTACATTTAATCAGTCATGCATTGTAAGAGTCCTAGCATACAGTCAGACCACTGTATAGGCAGAATCATTTTGCTATAATTGTGTATGGTGAAAGGATCCCTGGTTTTAGGGCAGACCAAGCATATAGTGTTGTAGATAATAAAGTTACAATATTGTTTTCTCCTGCAATGTCATATATGTGTCACTCCCTACAGCAACACCCACCAATTACTACTACACCCACAAACCTCTTCACCAGCATGTGCATGGGATCACAGTCCTGAATACGGTGTGCTGTTGTTGTTGTTGTTGTTGTTATTGTTGTTGTTGTGTGCCTTCAAATTATTTCTAGGTTATGGTGACCCTAAGGTGAGACTGTCATGGGGTTTTCTGGGTTTAAGAGTGTGTGACTCATCTAAGCTCACCCAGTGGGTTTCCATGGCTAAGCAGGGAAGCAAATCTTGATCTACAGTAATAGTCCAACACTCAAACCAATACAACATGCTGGTTTTTACCTTTTTTGTAGGTATCTACAAAGGATCTGGGGATGGAGAGAATTGGTCTGAACTATAATCTCAAATAAGGGTTTATTTATTTATTTAAGTTAGGATGACACAAATAGTCTGAGTTTTAATAATATGTTTATTAAATACACATGCCTCAATTTCTAAATATTTCCAAGGAACTCAAATAAATTCAGTCAAGAAAGAAACCTAATGTCACAACATGTTTTAGGCATGCTGGAAATTTCAACTTTTTATATCAATGGGATAACTTATTAGACTTTCTTCAGTGATCCATATGTGTGTCTATCTTCCCAGCTATTTTTCCACCTTCAGCCCATAAAAACTTCTTTGAAAGCATAGTTAAGTTTAGGCTTTCCTCTCTCTTTGTTTAACCTCTCTTGTTCAGTTTCCAGCTCTTCAAATGGGCCTACTACACACTGCTGTGCCCCCCTCACTCTACAGTGCTTTCCTAGAAGACTGGGTTTTTTTTTTCCTTTATGAAGGAAAAGAAAAGAAATCTTTGATTTCAGAATCCTAATAATAGGTCACCAAAGGGGCTTTCTAGGTCATAAATTGACTTGCTGTCCTTTCAGATGACAAACGACAGCTGTGCTTTTAACAGTGCCTGACTTCATGCCTCTTGTAACTTTTAAATTGATTTTAATGCTTTTTAAATTATGTATGCCATTCTGTAGAATAAATGCAGGTTGCTAATTTTACAAAATGAATAAATGAATATCTGTAGGCTTGGATCCACATTAACTATACTTAGAGTAGACCCATTTGAATCCATCAGACTCAGCAGTCTACTGTAATAGTCAATTGTCTACTAGATCCGCCTCATTGTCATTTACCATCACACAACACAGCACCTGTGACTGCCAATTCACTCCTTTGTTTGTACCAAAAACATGGTTTCCAGATTGACACAGTTCTGGTGTGTGTGTGGGGGGGGGGGGGAGTTGGTGTTGTGCAAAAACTAGCAACTTTGTATCAAAAAAATTAAGTGCAATTATTTTTATTTTTTTTTTACTAAAACAGATCATACAACAGGGATTGTATCCTTAAATTATATTCCTCAGGGCTCTGTCCTGGGTCCCCTTCCCTTGTCTCTATACACATTGTCCCTTGGTAAACTCATCAGTTCTTTTGGTTTCTCCTATCATCTGTATGTTGATGACACCCAGCTGTATCTTTCCACCCCTGACCTTTTGCCGGGGCTTGAACAGCAATAGTTTTTTGTGGAGGCTATGTGGCCATGTTCTAGAAGAGTTCCTTTCTGACGTTTCGCCAGCATCTGTGGCTGGCATCTTCAGAGAATGATAGCCTGGAAAGGATTGGATATATATATATATATATCCATATCCTGTGTGACCCTGGGAAGGAAGGAGTAATTTGCAAATGTATTGTTCTGTTGCTAATGGCAGACCTCAGGGTGGGAGGATATGCAAACAAGGATTAATGTCTGCTAACTGGTGCTCATTGTCTGCTGGGAATCCCCTGGCCTTAGGCTGTTGCTCATTTGCATAGGTTGAGTCTTGACCTTGCTGTCCTTCAGGACTGGTAGCCAAGCCTTGTTTACTCTCAGGACTTCCTCTTTCCTGTTGATATTGTCCAGGGGTTTATGGATTTCAATGGCCTCCCTGTGCATTCTGACATGGTAGTTGTTGGCATGGTCCAGAATTTCAGTGCTCTCAAACAGCATTTTATGTCCAGGATGGTTTATAGCATGTTCTGTTACTGCTGATTTTTCCGATTGACCCAGTCTGCAGTGTCTCTCATGTTCCTTGATTCTTGTCTGCACACTGTGTTTGGGGGTTCCTATGTAGACCTGTTCGCAGCTGCATGGAATGCGGTAGACTCCTGCAGTTGTGAGAGGGTCTCTCTTGTCCTTGGTTGAGTGAAGCATTTGCTCTCTCCCCTTCCCCTTCCGCATCCAGTACAAGCTTTTGTTGTTGACCTTCAAAGCCCTCCACGGACTGGCCCTTCCTTACTTGTCTGAACTTCTTTCTCCTCACACTCCTTCTCGTACCCTCCGCTCTGGTAGTCAAAGTCTCCTGTCCCAGCCGAGGATTTCCACTGCCGTGTCCCGGATTCGTCCCTTCTCACTTGCTGCCCCACACTCCTGGAACCTTCTTCCCCCACACGTGTGCCTCATCACTTCTCTAACCAGTTTCAAAACTGAGTTAAAGACTATATTGTTTAGGGAAGTGTTCCCAGAATTGTGCCATCTGCCCCAGGATGCCTCCTTTTAACGATGTATTAAGAACCTTAGACCTCCCTGCAGTCATCTGCCTTGGTCCAGGCCCCAGAGGGAGAGAAGAACCACTGAATCTCATCCCCTTACCACCACCTTTCCCTTCTCGTTTTTGTTGTCTCTCTTAGATTGTAAGCCTGAGGGCAGGGAACCGTCTAATTTATAAGATTGTATGTACAGCACTGTGTAAATTTACAGTGCTATATAAATAAAGGTAAATAAATAAATAAATAAATATGGAGACTGATAGTGTTTAATATAATTTATCACATTCTTTCTTAGTTTGTCTTTCGATTCCTGCTTTCTTAGAAGTATGGAGTTTAAAGACCAGGAGAAAGGTTTGAGTCTGAGGTTTTGAAGCTGTAGCACGATGTTAACTGGAGAGTAGTCTGACAACCAATTAGCCCAATGGAGCTGTCCTGAAATAAATGTATGTCTTTGTATGAGTACATAATCTATCCTTGAATATGATTTGTGCCTAGAAGAAATGTAGGCATAATCAATAAGATTGAAATCTTCAAAAATCTATTGTAAGTTACTAGCAGAAGTTGGCAATGCATTAGATCTGTCTTTTAGGGAGGCTGCTTCATTTAAATCTACACCTATGATTACAAGTTCCTCTTGAATGGATTCTATCTTCTATACTATCTCTCTGATAAATGATTCAGGGCCAGAATTTGGACCATAAAGTAGAACAGATGTTACAGTACAAGATATCTGCCTCTTGGGTCTATCACAGAGTCAAGCTTTTCTGAAATCTAGTGGATTTGATAGTGCAATAAGCTCCCAAAGTTCTTCAGGTGGCAATGCAATAATTGTTGTGAAATAAGACTCTAAGATAACCTTTAAAGTGGTTTTCTCGTAACAGCAGATCTGGATTCTATTTTTGAATAGAAGGTTGTGCTTTAAGTTGTTTGATTACTGAATTTAAACTTCTAATGCTGAATGATATAACTTTAAGCGTATTCATTTCCTGTTAGTTGGATGAAAGCTGGTCTGTGGTCTCTGTTGTTGTTTTTTTAAGAATGCTTAACCAAAAGCTTCTTAAAATGTTTGTAACAATATTAAAACTTGCGTCCTAAGTGGTGTGAATATACTTCTTCAGCTCTTTAAGAAGAATAACAATCCTTGTCTAGAGCCCAAAACAGATGGGCCAAATAGAGTGGCTTCCATCCACTTTGGGATTGTGGTGTTTAGACAACACATGCCCACAAAGTGGCTGAAAGCTGTGCCGGGCCTACCTAATGCAGCCTAAAGCTGCTAGCAAAAGGAGCGGTGCTCCTGCTAGCAACCTGTCCAGGACAGTGGCAGCAGTCCACTTCAGGAGTGTGCCATCCTGTTGCTGTGATCCTAGAGGGATTGCAGTCGGAGCGATTGCTCCTTCCAGGCCATCTGCTTTGACCCTAGGACTAATTATCCAATGAAACACAAGTAAAACTTGATTAGTAAGTATTAATACTTCTAAAAAATAAGATATTAATCCAACCGTTCTTTCAAGGATTGTGAGTTCAATTTATCCCATTTTCCTCTCCCTTTAGGAGCATTAAAGACTGTTCCATTAGATCATTTTGATGTGACTGAGGTCTTTTGTAGCACCTGAACTGTACAATCATAATCTCATTGACATGGTGATCCTGCCATAACTTACTTTCTAGAATCCAGTGATTCAGAAGATGAGTCAGATTGTCAGAATTTGCTGCTCTTGATAACAGTGCTCTATCTGAGGCCAGTGAGCCAGGGGCTGAGGCAGCTGCAGATGCCAATTGCAGCCATTCCTCAAGCAATAACAGGACAGAGAAAGATTATGCCACTCCCAGAGGAGCTCTCAGTAGGAGATGCTGACTTTATTAGGAATCTGGGGTCTTGAGACAACTGTCTATAAATCTATTGACCACTTCCTGGCCACTTGTTGCTCTCAATACTCCTTTTTTGGAGACTTTCCTATGTTCATGTTTTTGACTTTGGACTGGCTATGATTTCACTCCTTGCTGATTTTATTTATTGGACTACTGACTGGGCCAGCTGATGACCACCATTTTACTTCTATCTTAATCCTGCTGGATAATCTGTGACTGATCTGGATTGAATTAAGTCCTCAACACCACTTGTATTCTAACCACCTGATTCCTGGGATACACCAAAATATTACTTTCTGTGTGGAAAATGCTGTTTATTGAGTAGAAATGCTCCCGTTGGGTATATATTTCGCAAGATATCCTTGTGTGTGTGTGTGTGTGTGTGTGTGTGTGTGCTTCTCTTACAAAAGATTTCTGTTTTCTGCACACATAAGAAATATCATGTGCAAATTCTGCACAGAATAAGTCATGAACTGCAAAGATTCTTGTCACTCTGATATTATTACTGTCAGGATTTCTCAACATTCAAGAAGTACATTGTTTGACCCTTTAAAAAATATTCTCAAATATTCCTTCCATCCTTAATATACAGTAAAATGGTCCTTCAAGCTGTCAACAGGCCTACTTCACAAAAACTTCTACTTGCCTTTTCCCAGTGATTCTTCTCTGCTGTACATAGTAGCAAGACTTTTAATATGTGTAGAAGAGGGTGTTTTTCCCCCCCATAGCATAGAGTATTTTATTCAGGTCAAAAGACTTTGACCATTTAAGTTAATGTTGGTGAAAAGAAGCAAGCAATGCTTATCCAGCCCCAATCCATATTCTACAAATGCCAAAGCATGTATGGTAATCACTTGATCATTGGCAGGAATGACAGATGAGGTAAGCAAAGAGCAATAAGGAAACAAGTCTAGCTTTGCTGAAGAGTGTGAATTCTCCTGTTGGCTTTAGTGAGACTCACTGGTGTTTAGTAACTCAAAGCTACATGACCTTTATTCAGGGGCACATCCAACTTTAATCCACTCTCATTCTCATTTTGGTACCATTTTTGAAATGTAGATAATCCTTGCTGCAGCCTAGTTCACAGTGACCTTCTGAGACCTAATTAATATTGGGAGTATGTAATGTGAGATTCTCAATAGAAGAAACTACAAGAATTCCAAGTTGCATCAATATTTCATGCTTTCTGCATTGAGATTCTGATCCTGGCTGGCATAATCATTCAGCTAATTCACCCCTTTTGGCTCATTTCCTTTAACAACCTTTGGAAAAGTTTAAAAGTTTTCTGGTTAAAAGATTTCAAATAAGAAAGAGATAACCATTTTAGAGACAAGTTTGTCAACTAGGAGCCGAAACAGATACCCTGTTTAGTCCCACTTGGGGCTGGTTTGGTGTGGCATTTGTATGTGCCATGCCCCCAAGCCAGTGTTACATGCCAGCCAGCTTCTCTCCCACTTGGGGGCATGGAGTTTAGACACCACTTTCCCCAGAGCCAACTTTTTCAGGGGGAAAGTTGGTGCTTTGGAAGAACAGGTTGCTTTTTTCTACATCAAAAAGAAATAGATCTTATCCGGTCAGGGCGGGGGGGGGATCTGGCTGGATTGGGGCTGGGCATCTGTTTGGGCTGTTTGTATCCCCCCCTACATTCACCAGTTAGCACAGGGTCAGGCAACCTAGTGCCCTACAGATAGTTCATACTAAAATTCCCATAACTCTAATCATTGGTCATGCCAGTTGGGCATAGAGAATTTATAGTCCAAAACATTTATTGGACACTGGACTCAGAGAATATATCCTCTGGAAGCATAGATAGTGCCATTATTTTACATTTCTTCAAATGGCTAGAACAGAAATCACAATGATATTTGTTTTCTGCATTCATTCCCCAAAAATTTTCAATATTTATTTACTGTATATACTGCCTTTGTTCAGATATTGGCAGCTTTCACAGGTAATATCAGTACCCTGTACACTTCCATATGGGCATCCCCTTCATTATACACAGTTACTCTTGGAGAGTTACAAACTAGTTGTTGCAGAAGTACACAGGGCATGCTGCAATGTCAGCTCCAAGTATTAGAGGACGAGGGCAAGCTGTCTCATTAAATATGATATCAATTTCTGACACAGTCAATTTGAATATTTATTAAAATTACACACACTAGAGTCAGCTTTCAAAAGCTTTGGCATATTCTATAAAGGTTGATTCTCCCTTATCTGAAATGCTTGAAATCAAAAGGATTTCAGATTTGGGGTTTTTGAGGCCCCTTCTCCCTGGCCACTCCCATAGCACGCTGCTCTGCTTGGCTACCCAAGGAAATAGGGCATAATTCAGAGCTAGAACAATGGGAAAAAGCAAGATTAAAAACCGGGGAAATTCACAGTGGCACAAGTATTAAAGGAAAACTATTTCAAAGTCACAAATAGATGGTATTATACACCATGTACATTAGGAAAAGATATAAATCAAATAATAACTTGTGTTGGAGATGTCAAAAAGACCTGGGTACATATCTGCACATGTGGTGGAACAGTTCTGTTATTAAACCTTCTTGGGCTAAGTTTCATTTGGAAATTAAGCAAATGTTAAAAATCAACTTTGGGATGAAACCAGAATTATATCTTTTGAATATGACTTCAATATTGGATCCTGCAGTGGAAATAAATACTGAAAGATAATATTATATTTAATCTCGATGTGCTAGATTGCATGTGGCTAAAAACTGAAAGTTACCAATCTCCCCAGGGGTAGAAGTTTGGAGATACAAATTAATGGAAATGAAAGAACATGACAGATTAACAGCATTACTAAGTAATAAAGATATGTAAAAATGGAAAAAAGATTGGGAGGAGGTGACAGGTTACATATCTTCTGTTTAGCTGGGGGAGGGGGAAGAATTATGTATTAGATATATAACTTAACCATAAATCTTTATATAGAAAAAGCATAAAATGTTAGTGTCTTCACTGTTCAAGTAGTTAAACAAATGATGGAGAGATTGTGGAAAAAAGATACTTAGAGAACAATAAAGACGATTTTGGGACATAGGGTGATATTATATGTGTTATATGAGTGCTATGTACTTAACAAGTATAAACTCCGACGAACAGAATGTAACAGTTGTTTTGTAAATATTGTAATGGATATCTTTGTAAACAAATTATAATAAAAAATTAAAAATGTTTCAGATTTGGTTTTTTTATTGTTGTTGTATTACTCCTGCTGCTGTTGCTTTGAATTTGAAGTATTTGATTATACATAATGAGGTATCTTGGAGATAGGACCCAAGTATAAACAGGAAATAAATTTACACTTCATATGCACCTTGTACACATAGCTGAAGAAAAATTTTGTGCAATATTTTAAATAATTTTTATGTGCAATATTTTAAATAATTTTGTACATGAAATGAAGTTTGTATACACTAAATCATTAGAATGCAAAGGCATTGTCATCTAAGCCAACCATGTGATCCATTTTAAATTTTGGAGGATTTCAGAATTCAGAATTCCAGCTCAGGGATACTAAACCTGTAATATGAAATAATCTCAATAATGATTTTTAACAAGCTTAATAATATATTCCTTCCCATTAACTAAATTCTTCACCAATATGTCTTTTATAATGATTGTTTCCTGAAAATTATATTTAAAAATATATTCTGAAAATATACTCTCAAAATGAATCTCATATCACAATCTATCATGGCTGAGCTTGTGTTCATATGTACAAGTACTTTTAACTAGAAGGCTAGAAGTCTCTCTCACTCTCTTATTTTTATTTTATTTTTTGTCGCTGCTGCCAAATAACATGGTTACCAAAAAAAACCCCAAACCATTCATATCATAAAGCAGAGGTATTTATACCAGTTTCAACATCTGAATCCATGATTGCATCTCCACTTTAGGAAAGAAATCTAGCTATATACAATATTCTCTTATTCAAAACCAGAACAATCCTCAGCAAAATATCTGATGAAATCTTGTTTTGATGGTTGCGTATAAATATATAATTTTTGAAAAACAGATGTGTGGCAGTGGACTGAATACTTAATAGCATAACTACGGTATATAATGATACTAAAGATTTAATTAGTCTAGTCTTAGTCCCCTTTTTTGACTGCAGTCACACCCACACACAGGTTCCCCTCAGAAACTTGATTTGTTTAAAAGAGTTGAAGAAACAATGGCTTGTACAACGGACACATGGTAACCATATTTCTGTACAAATGGAAATTCCAGGCAATCTAAATCCTGACTACATGAATTAGATTTGAAGAAATAAATTCCCTGTGATACAACAAATGAGGTCCAATTAATGCAAATCTATATGTGACTTCAGGAATATCCTGTAGGTAAATTTGCATGTTTCCCTGCCTATCATAAAGATCCAAAGAACTGTATTTGGTGGACAGTCAAAGGGCAGTCATGTATCATTTTAACGTCTTTATCTATTTTGCAGTTTTTCCACCCTGTTTTAGTTAAAGGCATCATTATAAGCAATCTCAATCCTGCAGCCTATATGTCTACTCAGGTCATTGCCACACCATCAAGTGATAAAAGTCTTCAGCAAGGCCTTATGTGTAGGGCACAGTCAGCTCCCATGTCTCAGCTAGCTGGCTTCCGCCACACAGGTAACTCACTTTTCTCGTCCAGCATCCCTTACACATTGCCATTTTTAATGCCTGCATATTAGTGTTGAGGGAGCCTTTGATAAATTCAAATAAACTTTTCTCTTTTCCACACAGCTTGCAGATCTTAATACCATCCTTGAAATAATATTAATTTCCTCAATTTTGAAATAATATTAAATTCCTCAATATTAATTTCCTCAATTCCTTAATTTCCTTTTCTTTCTTTTCTTTTCTTTTCTTTTCTTAAGCGGGAAGCTGCTCTAGAATATACAGAGAGACAAAATATAGATGGCCAGCATTTAGGGCACTACCAAACCAAGAAACAAAAAACTCAGCAAATCCAAAAGTCAAATATCTTCAAGTAAATAAAAACAAGATTTCAAAACATCTAGACTTACAAAAGAGCACAAAAATGGGACTCCCTTACAATTCAAGCAACAGAGAGAAATTTCACTAGAAAATGCTGAATCAAACATTGTTCACTGGTCAGTCCTACCTTTGCCATCTGGGCTTGCACTCCATTTGCTTTAAGAGATGCTACTGCTTTCTGTGCTGCTGCCGGACTGTCAAAATCTACAAAACCATAGCCTGTTTAGGAGAAAATACAAAAATAATTCATTAATACTTTTAAAAGTTAAATCTTTTTCCATTTTTCAGACAACCATTCTATCTGTTTACAGCTAACACGTTAGCTGTTTCTTTGACCTTCATCTCTCCAGAATCAATAATGAGTCATACAGTGCATCCTTTGCAAGACTGGAAGGTGTTTCAACAGAATCTCATTTAGTTAGATCCAGTAACACAAGAAACTGCCACCTATCAAGAGATAGCATTTAATTCCCTATTGTCTGCTGTTACTAAGAACATCTCTACTGGATCCTGGAGATAAGTTTTTCCCATTACCTGTTAAGTGATCAGACAACCAGAGATCAGTTCATCATACAAAGCAGATGCCCCACCTCAGAACTATATCCTGGTTTCTGGGGCTTGCATCGTTCAAGCACTGGCTGAAAGGTTCCATTTTGGCGATAGAAATTCACAGAATCCCCTAGCTAGCCCAGAGAATGGCCTTGCAGGCTGGTACATTCTGGGAGTTGTCCAAACTTACGTTTTCCAAGCAATGCTTTTATTTTTACTTGGAGCTGTAACAATCCTTCCAAGTAATACCTTTGTTACTCCACCAGGCATGGCATTTCCCTTTGACCAAGCATCTTTTTTTTCTCTCATCTTTATTCATGTTACTTATTTCAAAAGATTTCACCAGAATCACTGCATTCTAGAATATTTTTGGATGCCTAATGCTTTTAATGCCTATTTTGTGAATATTTTTAGAATATATGTGATGTGTCTTTTGTAGAAAGACCACAGCATCACCTTTACTTCTTTGCAATCTTTGCTACAATCCATACAGATAGCAACCACCTGCCTGAGAAAATTATAATAATGTTCAGACTAGAATGTTGATTAATTAACAGCCTGGGGGCAAACACCTCCATTAATTAGGTCAATATCCTTTAATACAGAGAGTAGGAATTTATTTGCTGTATTCACTCTATTGCATTTTTTAAAAAAAGATTCTCTCAAAGCCTTGTGTATGCATCAAATAGAAGGGGACAGAATAGGAAGAAAAAAGATATAAAGGGGGCTTTCTAGATTGGCAGGAAAGTGTGACATGAAGTTGCCTTTTCCTTAATGCTTAACAGCCGCACCACAGCCTTTAGATGGAGCTGTGCTGTTCCGCAGTTTTTAAAAAAGAAGCTGGGAAAACCAGTACCTTTTTAAAGGCGCTTCTTCTCCCCTAAAATGCAAAAAAAGCGTTTTCATAGCACACTTTCCCTTTTTCTCATCTAAAGGCTAGAGTTTCATGCAGCCATGAACACACTTCTTTTTGCCAATCTAGATCAGGCCAAAGGTGTGCAATGACTTCAGTAAAATCCCAATAGAAATACAGTTCTAAGAAAGCATTAGTCCCAATCCTATATCAAAGATCTGTTATTTTACACTAACAAATATATTTTTGTGCATATTTACCAAGGACTGAAATCCACTAAACTCAATAGGCTCATTTCCTAGTAGGCATATTTAGCACTGCACTAGGACTACAGTCCTAAAGATACTAAGTAGGGAATAATGTCATTTAAACCATAAAGATTTACTTCTAAAAAGACATGTCTTATGATCAAACTACAACTCTATGTTTTGTGGGTGAGGGAGATAAGGTAGTTTCTGGAAACAAAGTGTAAAAGAAGAACCAACAACAACAAAAATGTCAACAGTCAAAGGGCTCATTGAGACCGATTGAAAGTTTTGGGGTTTGGTGAGGTTTCCTTCCCTCCTCAAACATATATTGATGATATATTATCAGAGGTCAGGGGCCAACCTCCAAGGGAAAAAGCATTCCCCCATTCATCACACTGTAAAACTTAATGTCCAGATCTCTACTTAAGAACTGGGATAATGAAGCTAGACATAGAAATTAATCTGGGGAGTTAGAAAAATAAATCAGCTGCTCTGGCTTTAAAAATTCATAGCTGGTCTAAGGAAATCACCTGCAGTGAACTCGGAAAGGAGGTATATCTTTTGGGCACTAAATAAACCCAATCAGTACAGTACAGTACAATAAGGAAGGCCTAAATACCCTAAAGTCACCAAATTACAAATCTTGGAAGTTAAGCAGTCACCCCTGGTTAGCACTTGAATGGGACACCACCATCAAAGAACAAGTGCTACTCGCTATATTTCAGAGCTGTCAAAACCACCTCTGAGTATTTTTTGCCTAAAAAAAATGGCACGCACACATAGAGAGACACACACAGTGAATAATACTTGACAAACTCTAATGGTGGGATTTTACCAACCAGAGAAGTAGAATTGATATACTCCCAAGAGCATGATACTTATTCTACAGCATAAAAAGCCTCTGTATTTTGATTTTGTTTGTTTGCTTTGAACTATTTGGGAAAGAATATTAATGTATTATGACCTAATAAGGCCAGTGAAATAAGCACTGCAGCCAACTTCCCTATAAATGCTGCCAAACAAATAGAAAGCAAATTCAATTAGCATTACGTATTCTATGTTTTAATTAGTATTTCCATTCTCACAACTATATTCCTAATTTTTTGTCTTCTCACAGCATGCTACAAAGAACGGAATTTGTTATACACAGCGGTCCTCAAAATATTCTGCAGAGAAACTGTGTAGTTTGAACAACAAAGGTCACAATCCCCCAAACACTTGTTTTGAACTAGAACTATTACGTTCATCATCGAATAAGTAATTGCACCAATGCTGACTAACAAGGTCTGTGAGTCATACAGCATAATCCTTAGCATGTTTACTAACTCCTACAGAGTTCAGTGGGGCCTACTTCCATTTCAAAGGAGCATAGCTTTAATTTAGTATTCTCTACGGAAACTAAAGAGGCTGAAGTATCACAACAAAAATGAAATGGCACACTCTTTCATCTGGTTGTTGTATTCAAGAACAGAAAAGGAAAATGAATCTGGCTGTCAGTTTTATGGCACATTTAGCTGGTTGCCTACCCTCCAACTGTCTCAGATTAGTAGGAAACCCTGGTTAATCCTCTCCTATCCTAGTTTCTCAGCTGCTTTTAAAATGTCTTGGTCTCTCCTCCTCACTCTTATCTCCTTTGTCCTTAGCTTAATTCAGTTGTTACAAACTGAGTTCAAAGTGCAAAAGTAGCAGACACTCAACTCAGGTAAAGGAGGAGGAGGAGGCAAAGTTGTGTGCTTCTTACTAGGCTTATTTTATGTATTTAATTTTCCTCAGGGTTTCCTAAATTTATTACTGAATCCCAGGGTTTCTCTGCTTAAAATAGTAGTTGTGCATATCCATACCTATTAATATCTTCTTTCCTCTTGTTGCCTGGCCACACCCATTTTAGCACAACCGGACATTGCTGTGCCACATACATCTCAATTCAGCTCTACAATGTTGAAGATTATAGCATGTTTTGGAACAGTGGAAGAGATCCTACTGTAGCCAGTGTAATCATACTTCACAAAAATTAAGATATACATCTAGCAAATAAATAAATCAGGGGTGGGGAAATTATGGCATACAAACCTCAACTTTTTTACCATTTCTCAAGTCTTCTTAGCCCCTTAGGCCCTCAGACCTCTTATTTTCCCCATATCAACTTTTGTAACCATTTCCCAAGTTTTCATAGGCTCTCAGACCTTGTATTTTTCCCCATATCTTTGGGGGCTGTGATTAACCCAGGCAATATATTAAAAGGACAGGCTGGAACTTAATAGGGGACATGTGTCCTCACAAGTGGACCTGTTTCTGCAGGCAAAAGAACTGAGCAGTTTTGCAATATTTGTATTCAGTAAGGAGCTGCTGTGACATTACTACATAGCGGAGCCAGCGAAATGACTGAGGATCAACAGGGCTGATGTGCACTGGGACACTAGCTAGGGAGTGCTAATGCACATAACTAGAGCCAGATGCACATCACAATACTTTTGCCAGTGCCCTCATACACATATTCAAAATTCACTAGAAGGGTTTCTTGGGTGTAATTTAGAGGGTGAAAATAATCCAGGATGAATCCAGGTTGAATCTTTGTTGTTCACATGCATTCTAAATGTGCTCGATTCAGTCGGGGGGGGGGGGGCCTGCCAAAAAACTCCACTTAACCCAGGATAGTTGGTACCATTTCCCCCTTCCCCCAGTTTTTAAAAAGGATTTGCATAATTGGTAGTGTGAATAACAATCTGAATAGATCAAGGATTAAACCCTGTATGCCTTGCTGTGTCTTTCCCCTCCAATGAGCAGAGAAGAGGGACTTTATTGCATTCTTTTCCTCTGTTATGGGGATGGGAACAGGACTCTCAGTAGCACGTGTAAACAGATTTTATCACACACCCAAGCATCCACAAAAAAGTTCCATTCTGGCACCTGTCCCCAGGCCGTCCCCGTTCAGTGCTGAGGAGCGCCATTTTTGTCCGATGGAAGTTTTCCGTTGGGCAAATATGGCACTCCTCAGCACTGAATGGGGACAGGTGCCAGAATGGGACCTTTTTGTCGACGCTTGGGTGTGTGATAAAATCCATTCATGTGCACCACTGAGAGTCCTGGTGGAGGAAAAAATGAATGCAATAAAGTCCGAGGACTCTCCCTCTCTCCCCCCCCCCACCTCCACCATCTCTTGGCAGCCAGAAGCTCCAGGGAATAGTGGGAGACACTGATGTCGCTCCGGCTACCAGGAGAGACCCAGCTGGGGACAATTTCTCCCAGGGGTCACATGCAACCTTGAGGGAGGTGAGGCAGGGCTGGTGAGCATGTCTGAGCAACAGAACATAAAGAGATGCAAAGAGATGCAGTTCTGATTTTAAAAATGATGTAAATAACAAACCTGGAACATGTGAGTTGGTTTATTCACATCTTAACGCTAAAAAAACCCCTGAATTCTAAATGACGCCTTTGAGTCTCTGCTATGTAGCTAAGTAGGCATAAGTAGGCACAAAGATATGCAATGAAGACCACGATATCGAATTAAAGCTATAGTATGGTGCTATAATAAAGTCCAAAACACTCATCCCTCTTTAAAAACTACAAAAAGTGGCTGAAATGGGCCAAAAAATCCCAAAAATGCAAACCAGAAGTAAACGTCTAGTTGTTTCCATGTTGCATTTTGGGTGAATTTTCAACCAAAATATATGTTAGCTCTTACCTGTCTACAACTACTCAGCTCTGTCTTACATAATTGCACATTTGTCCATGTTTAAAAGGTTGCCAAGGAGGAGGGAATTTGGATATCCTGTATCAAGTGCCAAAATTTTTCATCAGGCAAAATATATTTCATCCATGTAATATAATGATCACATGGCTATGAAGATATGGGTTTAAACCATACATTATCTCTAAAGCAAACTATACATATGATAATTCATGATGGAATCCTATGCCTCAAGCACTGGCCAAGCATAAGATAGGACAACACTGCCAAGAAGCAAATTGTTCTGCACATGAAGGGTGAATCTAATTCTGTCATTATATCCATAAATCCAGGGTAAAGCACCCTTAAGCTTGTATGGAGGCTACTGATCTGCATGGAGGCTACTGAACTGCAACTTGGCAAGAGGTAGGTTTGCAGATGATTTATGATTATTTGAATATTTGGTCTGTATAATATTTTCCCCCTTAGAAGCAACTTGAATTGCTTGAAGCCACAGGTTGTGTAATTTGTTAGCCAGTTTGGCATGGTCACAACCTCTCTTTGTCTTAAACTACTTTTAAAATTCCATAAATAAAGGGAGATCTTCCTATAAATTCTCTCCTTTCAGATGTAGAGAGGGATGTGTATTCCATCTTTGCTACTTTTCTTCAGTTTGCAGTGCTTTCTGAGTGATTAAGATGAAGTGGCCATGCTGTCTAGGTAAGTGCTCTCAGACTTAATGCCCATCCAGCCTTGCTCAGGATACTAGAACATGATTGAGGCCTTTAAATCGGGGAAATGGTAGTTCAGAGTCATCCAGTTACATAACATTTGGTGTAAGCAGCTGAAAAAGAAAAACCTAAAGAACATATAATTGTATACACAGAAGAAATAAGATGCTTCAAAGATTATTACTTATTGAT
Source organism: Urosaurus nigricauda (assembly GCA_034509955.1). Lineage (NCBI taxonomy): Eukaryota > Metazoa > Chordata > Lepidosauria > Squamata > Phrynosomatidae > Urosaurus > Urosaurus nigricauda. The sequence goes on from JAOEGL010000006.1 coordinate 77,935,701, forward strand.
AGAAAAGCCTATGATTATTGGTTATTTTTAAATCAACAAACAACTATCTTTTGAGCATCTTGAGACACATCTCTTTTTCCATCTGTGGTATAAGAGCTGACAATATTTGAAGCCATTTTTATATTTACATCTAATCCTTTGAAAATTGTCATATTGTTTACTATAGCATTTTTTGCAGCTGAATTCCAGCGTTTGGTGTACCTCAAAATGTATGTGAATGTATATAGTTCCAAACGGTGTGTGCTTTCTTATTAATAATATTTCTTCTTTACTTTTCCCACTCAGTTTCCCATTTGCAGTTTCAAGTTCTCTTGATCAGAAGGTTGTAGGCACAGCCTTCTCAAAATGTAATCAAATTCAATTAAGAAAAATCCTTTCATGTTGCATTAAGAGCTTTGCATGTTCATTCAAGCTCAAAAATGAATGGAAACTGCAGCTGTTAAAAGTCATGCCCTTAACAGAGGCATTATTTAACTAATATGAATATAACATTACATCCTATCCTGTTTTACTTGCAATTTCCTCAGTGCTATGGTCATGGATGGCAGATCTGACAGTTCACTAGAATACACACATAGGGTCAATGCAATTGAATCTATCATACAACTGAAGCTTCCATTCCATGTTAAAAAAAACACAGCCTGAAAACCAGTATCATTCACACAGAAGGATGGGTTGATAGGGATTATACTGACTATATCAGTCCAATAATAAAACACATTAAGTTGAACTTCTCCTCCTCCTCCTTTTATTTATTTGGACATATATGTGAGTACAGTATTTGGAAATAGAAATAGCTATATATATATATATATATATATTTGGAAAAAGTATGTATCAAGGCTTCCTTTCTCTCTTTTTCATTCCCCCCCCCCCACGATTTTAAGCTTATTTTTAAAAATCAAAACAATAACAAATCAAACAACAAATAAAATGGGTTATGTAATGTAAAGGGATTAAAAAGATACTATGCAAATCCCACTGAAATCACTAGCAAGTTTTCCTTCATTTACAAATGAAGACTGTGTCAAAAAAACATAATATAAAAATATTATAAATATTATATATTTTTATAATATAAAATAATATAAAACAAACAGGAAGACTGTGCCAAATAATATAAAAGCAAGAAATAGCATCAAATGATATCATTTTACAAATCAGAGGTTGGATACCTAGTCCAGAGCTTCCAATTTTAAAATTAATTCAATGATGTGAAACATTATTATTACTATTATTAATTTTATTCATATAGCGCTGTAAATTTACACAGTGCTGTACATACAAGAAATAGAATTCATTACCACCAATAACTGGCATCATTAAGTTACTGTTAATTGCTTTCTTATTTAGGTGACAGTTTAGAGATAAACTCTGAGGTTTACAGAGAGTTATGACCACTGAGCCTATTATTGGCATCTTCCAAACTACTTCCCCCCCCTGTTTTATAGTTAACTTCTGCCAGCTACAAAACCCATAAAGCAATGGTTCCTTGGACAGTGGAGGACTTCTGGAAACAATCAGGTTGTGAATGACTCTCCTAAATGGCGGGATTTTTTCTTGCAATCTATCCAACTAAATTCAATTAACATCTAGGGGTAGTCATGTTGGCCATATAGCAAATGTAATAACATCCAAACAAAATCTTTATTGGGCCAACAAAAATGCACAATTACATGTTGCAAGCTTTTGAAGTCACACTGGCTTCTTCATCAGGCAAACAGGAGAAAGAAATTGAAGATGTTAGTCATAGGGCTGCATTTTCTGTTTCTGGTCTTCGTTCAGATGGTAGGGAAGGTTAGATGTAGACTAGCACCTGCCCCTTTGGCCATGTGGTCACTAGAAGTCAAGGTCAAGGAAATTTAATGTCCATTTGCAATTCAAAGAAGGTGTTTCCTTGGAATCCAGCATGTCTCCTTCCTTTGTGAAACCACAGGCTCTTATTTAGATAGAGAATGCTGAATTTCAAGTTCAATTAATTATAGCCTAATCAATTAAGTTACTGATCTGTATCCTCTTCTACCCCATTCCACCCTCTCATTATGTTGTACATGGTTTACTTGCTCTTCAATAGTCTTATTACTGGTTATTAAGGAGTGGCTTTAAAGAATAGCAATCAATGTTGTCTTAAAGTAGTGGCTACAAAGATCGGTTAAGAAATCAAGGATGGAGAATCCTACACAGAAAGAAGCTTTCAGCATAGTGACACACACCACTGCAACTGCTCCATCCACTTCAGATGTTGAGAAATTTGTGGTGAGGCTGGAAAGTAGCTGATGGTGTAGCAACATTTCAGGGCCTCAAATAAGCTACTCAAGGGAAGAAAGCATAGGAGAGAGAGAAGCTTCAGAGACAACTGAATAAGGGAAGAATGTAAGAAGAGTTAGGCAGGGAGTTCCAAGAGCCTTAACACAAGTCTTCCATTGCAGTCCTAATCACAGGCTGTGACATCTCTCTGGAGAGAGAATTGAGAGCCCAGGGAACTGAGTATCCAGGCCAATACAGGGAGCAGTTGTCCAGCTCCTCTCCCCACAACATCAACCAGACCAGGCAGGAGGGAGGCCAGTCACTCAGGGGACAGGTTAGGGTCTAGTATACAATCTAATACACAATTTTGTATCTATTATAGAATATGGATTACTATGCAATATGGTATATGGTATATTACTATGCAATATGGTATACCATGCAATATGGTATACTATATGGGAAATTAACAGTGTTGCCTGGGACATGTTGGAATAAGTAGTACCTTCAGCTTTCGGTCTAAAAACATCTTAGCTAATTTCATTCTTGATTTCATGAGATAACATAAAATGCAGAGGGACATTTCTACAAATACCTATTAAAATTAATCCTTTTTGCTGGCCAGTAATAACATGTTTTTACGCATCCTGACAATAACCTCATAATGGAAGCCGAGAATATTGTCAGTTTATACTAAGATCAATTTCAAAAGAAATATTCAAATCAGCTTTTGCATTTCCCATTTCTATGACATAATTAGAATGAGAAATCTATGCTGCCTAAGTGTGCTTGCAGTTTGTCAAATCCCTCTTGTTTTCTTTCTTGAAGAAATATTTGAAACTCATGCACGTGTAACTCACATTGCTATTTTAGTCATTATTAAGAGTCAGGTATGACTGGTGCACACTATAAAATAATATAGCAATAGCAATATCTGTTGGAGTTCCTCAGGGCTCTATCCTGGGCCCCCTCTTGTTCTCTCTATACACATTGTCCCTTGGTAAACTTATCAATTCTTTTGGTTTCTCCTATCATCTGTATGTCAATGACACTCAGCTGTATCTTTCTATCCCTGACCTTTCGCCCGGGCTTGAACAGCACGTCTCATCTTGTCTGGCTGCCATCTCTCAGTAGATGTGGCATCGGCACTTGAAACTCAACATGTCTAAGACAGAGCTTCTCATCTTCCCATCTAAGCCCACCCTTCAATACTCCTTTTGTGTTTCTGTTGACGACATTTCTATTCAACCGGTTCAGCAAGCAAGCAGTCTTGGTTTCATTTTTGATTCGTCGCTGTGGTTTATTCCCCAGATTCAGGCCACCGCCAAGGCCTGTAGATTCTCTGTTTACAACATTGCTAAAATCCGATCATTCCTCTCAGCCTCTGGTGCATGCCCTGGTGATATCGCGACTAGCTTACTGTAACCTTCTTTTGACAGGGCTTCCTCTCTCTCACTCCATCCTTTAATCTCTGTCCAGAACTCAGCTGCACGTATTATCACATCGGCTTGTCACTTTGACCATGTTTCTCTTCTTTTATCCTCCCTTCACTGGCTCCCCTTCCCCTTCTGCATCCAATACAAGCTTTTGTTATTGACTTTCAAAGCCCTCCGCGGACTGACCCCTCCTTACTTGTCTGAACTTCTTTCTCCTCACACTCCTTCTTGTAACCTCCGTTCTGGTAGTCAAGGTCTCCTGTCCCAGCCGAGGATTTCCACTGCCGTGTCCCGGATTCGTCCCTTCTCACTTGCTGCCCCACACTCCTGGAACCTCCTTCCCCCACATGCACGCCTCATCACTTCTCTAACCAGGTTCAAAACTGAGTTAAAGACTATATTGTTTAGGGAAGCATTCCCAGGATTGTACCATCTGCCCCAGGATGCCTCCTTTTAACTATGTATTAAGAAGCCATGCCCTCCCTCCAGTCCATCTGCCTTGGGAGAGGGAGAGACGACCAACTGGACCTCACCCCCTTTCCCACAACCTTCCCCTTCTCCTTTTGTGTTGTCTCTTTTAGACTGTAAGCCTGAGGGCAGGGATCCGTCTAATTACAAGATTGTATGTACAGCACTGTGTAAATTAATAGTGCTATATAAAATAAATAAATAAATAAATAGCAATAGCATGTACATTTCTATACTGCTTATCAGTGAACTCTAAGCTCTTTACAATCTGCAAGCTAATTGCCCCCAGTAAGCTGGATACTCATTTTACTGATGTACAAAAGGATGGAAGACTGAGTCAATCTGGAGCCCTGCCTGGGATCGAACTCACAACCTTGTGGCTGCAATACTGGCATTCAACCACTGCACTAACAGAGCTCCCTATTACCTGCATTCTCCCAACTGAAGGTGTATCAATTGCCACACCCTTTCTCTCCTCAGTCATGGTAAACAGAGCATGTTCAGGTGGCTTGTCACCAGGGACTTAAGAGCTGTTCTTCAGGGGAATAGTACTGTTATATATATATATATATTACTTCCACTCAAGAAGATCAAAGATGACACCAATACTGTGGGAAGAACTGTGAGAACTGTCTCAAGGACCCTATTCTTTGAATTTTATATTTATGTAGACAAATAAATTATGGTATTGTTAAATGCAGCCAGTGGATTGTTAAAGAAAGTGTAATTCTTATATAATGTATATATTAATATAATGTAAGTGAAACACACAACGAAAATAATTACTCAAGAATTTTTTGTTGTTGTGTTTGTATGGAAGGGGCATGTTAATGAAGTCATGCATGGAAAGTCCACCATCTCATTTTAATGGACCCTGATTAACTATTACTGAATAGTGGGTTATATGGGGGAGGGAGGCACCCAAACAGGGACAATGCCATCACACAGTTGCAAGGTGAAGCTGTTAAATACTTTATTTTGCTTTAAATATTGTATAAATTGAGAGTAATATTGTTAATATGAATTCTGAAAAAACTGTTATTTTGATGCAAACCATTCAATTAGACACAGTGGAATTCATCCTGTAATTACTGAAGAGAAATTAAGACATGCTCTGGGAGAGTATGGAGCTATTACTGTACTAGATTTAAAACTATACAAGGCAGCTGGCAAAGTGTTTCAGTCTGTGAATATAGCAAAGCTTAGTCAGCCAAAATCCTAGGAGGTTAGTGTAAACATGGTAAATTAAAAGGTAAATGGGATGTATTTAGTAAGAGATCAGAAAAGTATCTTCTTCACAATGTTGACCACTCTCACTCTACAAAGAATAAAGAGCCTGATGAACTGGCAGTTAATGCTTTGCATACTGTCCCATCTAGAGATAACTTCTTCCCTTGATGTTCAAATACATTCCACCCTCTTATTTTCTATTCCAGATGGAGTAAAATGGAGTGGTGGTGGAACATGTAGTAAAATCCCAAACTACTACAGATGTTCATGATTATACATTTTCAAATTCAAGTGCTTTTCTGGCCTTTCACCAAGAGCATTGAGGTCGATTTTGACACCTGGAAGTTACAAGTACAACAGCTACTAGATGATCCAGAACTATCTTCTAAAGGAAAGAAAAACAAGTTATTGGAAAGTCGTTCATTTCTGGCTTTGAATGAAAATAAATGCTGGCTCAAATACTACAGTGATGTGTTTGATATAATTAAAAAATAACTGTAATAACTTTTTTTTTTTTTTTTTGGTATCTCACCTTTCTGCCTGGGAATTCAAGGCAGCTTACATGAAATAAAATAGATTGAAATAAAACATTATCTGGATAAAAAAAGAGACCCCCCCCTTAAAAGAGGATTAAATACATTATGATTTAAAAGATAAGAAAAACCATTAAAACAACAACACAATATTAAAACTAAAAGAGAGACTTTCTGAGGACAGTACTGGATGGAGTGGAGAGAGCTTTAAGTGCGTTGGAATGCTCTATTTAGGGAAGGCCTGCCAGAAGAGATCCTTATTGACAGCTTTTTAAAAGCTGTCTAAGCTCGTTATTTGACGGATCTTATCCAGCAAGGCATTCCATAGTCTGGGAGCAGAAGCGGAAAATGCCCTCTGGGTGGTTGCTGTTAGTCTGGTTTTCAAAGGCTGCAGTAGATTCCTCCCAGAGGACATGAGGGTACGGGGCATATTATATAGATACAGATCTCCTACAAGTAGTAATGAACTTTATGCTCGTTTCTAGGAACTTTTCAGAAATCTACAGAAAAATCATCTGAATATTTGATGAGATTAAATAGCTGCTGGAAAGAAATGATCAGGAAAAAGACTGGTTTTGGAAATTCTGGATGTGCAGTTGATCAGACAATTTATGCAGCTTCAGTTAAGGGACAATTTGAATTCTATGAACGCTGTAACTATGACCTATCACCAGTTGTTATATCAGGTCAGATAATACAAAGAAGAAAAAGAATTGAAAGAGAGCAGGAGACTTTAGCATTTCTGGAAGTCTCCATGTATGCTCATCAGATTATTGCACATGAAATCAGAAATTATTGAAAATGGTGCTTCGAAAAATTCAAGAGTAGTGGAAGATCAGTTGGCCTGAATTGAGGGAGCAATAATTAATTCAATGAATGGACCACCTACTCATGTGAGTATGGACAGACCAAAGCAAGCCAATCTTAAAGTTCTCCCTTGATATCAATCCAACCCATATAAAAATTGTGGAATGGAAGGACACTTTAGGACAGAATTCACTGGGGAATGTAATACTGATCTAGTAGAAGAAAAATTAAATTTGAGACAGGAAAAAAGGTTTAGCAAAATATGGTGAAATATTTTCTAAGGTGTCTGCAGCTGAAAATTGCAAAGTTGTGGCCATGTTTCATAGAGCTTCACCAAGGCCCAAAGAAGCAAACATGGTGTTAGATGAATTAGTGGGCAAGCCCTTTCATTATCAGAAGTTTATAGAGAAGAAGTGATATGAAGATCCTGGATACATACAGGCTCCCAAGTAACATCCATAACTTTAAAATTTTATGAAGATTAATTGTCTCACGTTTAACTAGATCCACTTGAGGTACAGGTGGACAAGAAGTCCCTTATTTGGGATATGTAATAGATTCTGTCTGTTTCCCCCCCAAAAATACACTGTAGATACTGATGTATAAGTTTAGAAATTTAGTTTAAAAAATGGACCCAAAACCCTGAGTTGACTTATCCCTGGGTCAATGTAATTACTGTATTTTAATGCATATATATATATATATATATATATATATAGTGAAAGGCAAGAGTTTAATCTGCCTTGGAAGCACTGACCCCCTTCTACTCTCTCAGCCATTCAGCCTTTAGTATGTGCACAAATAGTTATGTCTGCTGGAATTTTGTAAGTTCTTTGGTATTCTTTTCCTTTAGTTTGTCCTTTACATCCTTCATTACATGTACTTACGTTTTACCCTCAACTTATCCACAGGTCATATCAAAATTCAGAATTTTGGCCCCAAAACCTGCCCTCAACTTATATATGAGGTCGACTTATCGTCGAGTATATATGACTATATGAGGTCGAATTATGGTCAAGTATATATTATATATGGACTTATAGTTGAGTATATATGATTCCAAGGGGGACTGATACTAAAGTCTCAAATTACCAAAACATTACAATTACAAATTCTCACAGAAGCATATTAGCCAGAGAGTATAATATGCTAGGTTCCAAATCAATGTGCTAGCACTTAAGTACAAAATCCCACCCTGTTCAGGATTCAAGTACTTAGAGATCAACTTCTTTGACACCAACTTATTTGAGGCCTAGAACTGGCTGGACAGATGCTCTTTATGGTGCCCATCCTCAGACTGCACAATAATACAAAATCACAACTGAGCATGATGCTTCCATTTCAAGCTGATTCTCAAGATAGATTGCCAGACAGGCAATATATAAACTTGAAGGTTTGGTTTCCTTTCAGTTATCTGGGGAAAATAGAATAGAAATAGTGCCTTCATCATAATGCTTCTGAGGAAGTTTTAAATTTTTCCATGTGAAGCAGAAATAATATTTATTGCAAGGAGAGATATAACAGATTAGGTCAAGCCCATCATACTTATTCATGAAAGATATTCTATTCCATTTTCTTTGGCTTTGGTAAATCACCTATCAATCCTGAATATGAAGAACAGTTGGGGGGGGGGGGAGATGCCTTCGCAAAGCATGATGTTGATGTGTTCTATGTTAAGGATGTGAAAGATGTTATCCATCTTTCAGATGATGTGCCCTTCAAAGAAAAGACAAGCCATGTTTCAGCAGCTGATTATAAAGATTTAGGGGTTGTACAGCAGCTCCTTTTTGTGTGTCCAAGAGGTGCCATAGCAGTGGTGGCCCTTCGGCAGTGCATCATGTAGATGCAGCACCAGAGTTGCACCATGATGACGCATGCAATGTAGACTGGTGCATGCCAAAATGGCACCCTGGGGGTGGGGCTAGGTCATCCAGCATGCGGACGCTGCACCCTGACTCCGCCCCACAGGCCAGCACAAAGAGCCAGTCTGTATAAGCCCTTAAACATCTTTACAAGATTATGTTTCCCTTTATTGTCTTAGAAAGAAAAATGGTGCACTGAGGATGGTGGTTGATTAAAGACATCTAAACAACATCCCCAGAAAAGATGCCTATCCTTTATTTCACTGAGAAGATCTTTTCTTTGCTAGCTGGATCCAAGTGGTTCATTGTCCTTGGTTTAAAAAATGGTTATTATCAAACAGAGGTGGAGCAAAAGGACAGATATAAAACTACATTTAGTAGTCCAATGGGAAATTGGCAGTTCCATATGATGCCAAAGGGAGTGACCAATGCTCCAGCAACATTTCAAAGAATGATGGAATGTGTCATGAAGGACATCAATCTCAATGAAGTTGTAATGTTCCTGGACAGTTTAATAATATTCTCAGCAATCTTAGAAGAGGCAACACTAATGAAAGTACTTGAGCGACTGAAAGAACGTGAGTAAAAATTGTCACCTTCTAAATGCACTTTCCAGATATCAATGAACTATTTGGGAGATGTTAATATCACCAAGAGGCATACAACTTGATCCAGATAAGCTGTCTGCTGTGAAAGATTTGCCTAGACCAAAAATAGTAAAATAGTTGGGGTTTGCAGGATATTACTGAGGATTTCTGAAAAGCTATTCTGCTATCACTGTCACTGACTGCATTCTTGGCAGGTATAGTACAAAGATAGAAGAAGAAAAAATGTCACAGCATCAGAAGTTATCAACAAGAACTAAGAGTACAATGGACAGTCTTGTCAGAAGACTTTTGAAACTGTAAAAGAATTACTGATTTTTGCACCTGTGTTGGGATTTGTTAATTGGACACTCCTTTATATGCTGCATACAGATGCAAGTTTGTCAGGGCGATCAAGAGCAGGAAGGAGATCTTAGAGTGATAGTATATGGGCCATTAAAAGGATTTGTGAACCTCATTTCCTTTAACTCTTCTATTGTTGAATGCAGCCAATGTATTGTTGAAGAAGCTGCAATTTTGAAGTGTAATTTAAGTGAAACACACAAAGAAATCAAAAATGGATTATTGGGAATTATTTATTGCTATTTGTATTTGTATGGAGGAGAAACGTTAATGTGGCCATGGATAGGAGTTCCACTATCTCACCTGAATGAACCCTAGCTAACTATTACTAAATAGTTGGTTACACATGTTTCTTTAACATGTAACGAAGGATGTAGCATTGAAGGATCTCAAATCACTGACTGAGAAGAAGGACTGCCACATATGAGGGTGCTGCCCAGAGCCCCCACTTTTGGTGGGGCAATAGTCAGGGAGATCAGATTCTTCAGTTTTCATGGGATCATCTCCAGGCTAGAGGCAAAACTGCAGGCAAACCTCCAGTCAGGCAGACAGCTTTCCAGCTAGCTGTGCTGCATTTTGCAGAGGTTAATTAAATCATAGGTTTCAACTTGCAAATGCACCTAATTTCCGACCAGGAGAGTATGTTCTGTCTGTGTATACATTTGAATGACAAGCTGTGAGCAACTGTTTTTTGCTGCTTAATGAATAATGCCATGACTTCACCAAGCCCTGCCTCCTAAACATCACCAGAGGTCATCCGTAGTCTTCAGAATCTGAGATGATCCTGATCTGGAAACACAAATGTAGAGCTTAGAGTCAACCTGAGTTATTTTCACTTAGTCATAAATTACTTTACATATTTATGACATTGAAATGGAAGCACAACTAATTTAGGTTGGATCTAACACATTGTAATTTATTTAACATCATCCTATATCAGAATTGTATCCTGGCTTACTGGTTGTCACTCCAAAGGTCTAAATGGTGATGGTGACTTTCAAGATAACCTGTGGTTCGTAGTTACAGAAAGGCACCTGTCACTTCTGTGAATGGAAGCAAAGTGCCATACTTAGAACATTTTAGGAATCATACCACATGAAGAATTTATTTCAAAGAGCTTCATGCTCTTTGGTCTGCCTGTACTCACAATAACCCAGCAAGAGGTGCAGCTAAGACCCAAAACTGACGGCCCAAATAGAGCGGCTTCCACTTTCGGTGGCATGACGTTTATATGATGCATGCCCCTGAAGTGGCTGGAAGCCTCTCTGAGACCTGCTAAAGTGGCCTGAACCCACCAGCAAAAGGAGCATATTAAATACAGTCCTGCTGATGGCTCATTTGGGATTGCCACTGTGGCCTGCTTCAGGAATGGGCTGTCTGATCACGGTGGTCCCAGACTGATTGTGGGCCAATTGTGGGCTGATTGCAGCTGCTTTGCCCCTAACTTTCAGAGCTAGCTCCAGATTTGTGGGGCATTCTGTCACTGATGAGCCATTTTGGGACTATCGACAAATGAAATTAGATAGGAATAGCAACATGGCCACTTAGTGTCTAGCTGCAATTTAGATTTACCATAATTTTCTGAGCAATGCTATATAGAGGGCATTGTGCGAAATGTATAAGGTGTGTAGGTCCTGACAGCCCAGAAATGCCAACAATGGCCCATGATGGTAGGCAGGGGCCTTATAAGCTGGCCCAACACACCAAGTTCTACCACTGGGCCTGCTGCTCACCCTTTCTTATCAATGGGAAGTTAAAGAAGAAAATTATTTGCTCATGTCCACCTAGTGACGATGGGGTAAGGATGCAATTTCTGAATCCCATAGCTTGGGGAAAAATGTTTCCAACTGTGAACTGTAACAGATGCCTTTGTCAAGACTGTCTATTGTAATTACTAATTACTACTTTTACTTTGGCTTGATGCCATTGCACTTTAAGAAGGAAAGCACAAGATTCTCTACCTGTCTGGAGGAGGAGAAGAAAGAACGCACTTAAAGAAGCAACAAGGAGAATTTGATATGGCTCTAATAGTGCTACTTAAACACACAGTCTGATGCTAAACAATGATGTCTCCCACAACCTAAATGGCTGGGGGCCTACTGGGCTCAGTTTCTCAATGTCGTAATTAACTTGGCAGCAGGTTCAAATGAATTAAAACTGAATGTCACTATTTTTGCAACAAATCCCTCATCCTTGTTTTTCCTGCTTGTCAGGAGAAGACCAGCAGAACAGCAATTAGTGGTAAGCAGAGCAGTGAAAAAGAACCAAGTATACACTAATTAGGTCACTCACCAAGCGCATTCATTTCATTGGCAGATTTAATCAATGTTTTCCTGAAATGCCTTAAATCTCTTATGCTAATTTAAAGTTTTGTTATTATTGTTCTTTTAAACACAGATGGGACGCCTGGAGATTTTCAAGTGTTTTCTCCCTTTCCATTGAAAAACACTTGCTAAACATTATGCCTTACACCTACTGCTAATCCATATTACTAAAACACAGTTACAATGAAACCATAACATTTTCATGCCTATAGTTGAATGTTAAAGTATATGGTGGGCAGAACTGGGAAGTGTAATGTAATTGCATATGCAATAGAGTAAACAAACAAATGATATAACAATGTGTGGATGTATATTCACTTAATTTCTGCTAGCATTTTCTCTATTTTAAAATAAATCTCTCAATATTATTTACTTATCTTTTTATTAAAAGTATAGTGTTTCCCAGACCAAGAGCTCCCTGCGCTCCAAAGGAGATGCACAACAAAAAAGAGCATTTAATTCCTGAATAGACAACTGGCCACCAAAAATCTGAACCTCCTATACACCTGACTCTCGCCATAGCCACTGCTGTTTCATCTGTTTGTTAATTTTGTTTGTCATTTTAAGTTATGTTTTAAATTATGAATTGTTTAATTGTATTTTAGGGGTCGGTGGGATTTTGGGATACGGGTCTGTATTGTTTTAATGTGTGAGCCGCCCTAGTTGTGTTGAAAAGAGAGGTGGGATATAAATAAATATTATTTAAAAACACACATTAAAACATTCTTCAAAAACCTTTTTTAAACAGTTTAAAACAATCCTTAAATATAAATGATTTTTCTAGAATGTACGCCAAAGGCAGGCTTATTTTTATCTATTTTATCTATTTTATTGATTGTATGTACAGAGCTTTGTAAATCTACAGCGCTATATACAGCGCACCGCCCTGATCGTGCACCGTCCTGATCGTTGGAAGAGCGGTATATAAATAAAATTTTAAAATTATTATAAATAAAGCATAATAATAATAATAATTGCACAACTATACAGAACAGTTTTCAATTATTGAAGGCCATGTGGAACAACACTGTTTGAGCTGCCCACCAGAAGTTCAACACAAAAGTGGGAGCCAGCCTAAGGCCACTGGCCATTAGAGAATCAGGGTTGCTACATGTGAACCACAAACTGCTGGAACACCGCAGAGGCCCTCTGCTTAGGATGCCACCCTTCTCATGGCATGGAAAGTCTTTGGAGGACTGGTCATGGTAAGGGACAGAATCACCTTGTACCCTGTGAGGCAATGACCTGTCTTCTGATCCCTAGACTGAATATGTTAAAATCTGAGAGGATTCTTAACAATGTTTCACATTTGCCAATACCACTGGCTACCTCATATTTCTTGCAAACACTCTTAAAGGGTAAGGGCAGTCTCTTCTGTATTTGATTTGGGATCTGCACAAGCATTTCATCAATAAATCTCATGAATGAATTGTATTACTTATATCAATTCAGAGCTTAGAAACTTTATGTCCACAATCTCCTTGACAGTATAGCTATTCTGTATTTATTACAGCATAGGTATCTAAAAGGAACAAGACTCAACATTTTGTGTGTTGTGACATGATATTAACAACACGGTAAATAAACAATTATCATTTATTTCATTTGCATGGGTTCTTTCAACATGTCTGAATCTTGGCCTGAACTGTGACAGGACAAAACTAACCAGAGCATCTGAATAGCAGACCAACCATCTCTTGCCAATATTATAAGGCTAAGTGATTTCAAAATAAAAAGAGGTATGAAAACACAAAATTATTACTCTTGCCAGTATTACAGTGCTGATTTCAAAAGAAAAAGACGTATGAAAGCACAAAAAGGCAAGCTTCTATCACAGAGAACAGTTTGAGGGGGGAAAAGATGCCTTCGCAAAGCAGAGAAAGCAGTTCCCCTTATATTCTAAGTATTTACACTGGGAAGAGGTAACGAAAAAGCAAGTAAAACACAGTTACAGTACTTGACTGCAACCAGGAAAAGTAATACTTTTCCAGTTGGACCTCCTGACTAGAGGCAGGTGAACTCAAAATCCTGATTTTTTTTCTGTATTAACACACACACACACACACACACACACAATGAGTTCCTGAAGAAGGGATTGGTCTTTTTAGAAGTCATTTGAATTGACCAACACAAAAGAAGCCAAACTGTTGAGACAAAATCTGGAAGTCCTTGACTAGAGAACTAATAACAGAGAATAATTCTGGAATTGGGAGAAGACTAAAACTTGACTCTTCCCTAAACCATTACAAACTGTGTTCTGCACACCAGACACAATTTCATCTGTGTTTGTAATACAGCAATGTCACTATGAAGGAAAACAGTAGATATTCCTGCATCCTTAGATGATATTATCAATGCAGACTCTGGGGAATACAGTTTTTGTTAATTTGCTTAATTCTCTGGACAAATGCAAAATACAATTCTCAGAGACAAGAGAGGCTTCCAAGATTTTCCACTTGGAAATTAGTTCAGAATAAAAGCAGAATGGTGCACTCTGGGAAGTTCATGTCCTCTTTATCCCGAGGAAGAAAAAAGAAAACCCTAACAGTGCCCATTAAACTATGTTTATTTTGAGTATGCTAAAAAAAAACCCCTTTCTGCCAAGAGCTGGAAAAATATTTGCAAACCTTCTCAGCTGCCAATTTCCTTCCTTCTTTTTCTCCCTACCACCAAGTATGAAAAAGAGGTGAGATAGCAGATTTAAGTGCCATTTGAGTGGTTATTGGAAAAGCTTGCTCTGGCTGGGTTTCTGACTCAGAAAATAATCCACCCCATTGAGAAACAAGATTAAAGGGTTTCTCTCATCATGACCAATCCTATCAAGAGTTGTTCATGCCAACCCCATGGCTGGGGCTCTTGATAGGATTGGTCATGATGGGAGAAACCCTTTCATCTAGTTTCAGAATGGGGTGGATTTTTCTGAGTCATTTTGGATAATTCATAGAATCCTCTTGGGACATTATGTCACTGTCCTCAGCGGCTACACTTTTTAGGATCATGCACAGAGTTATCCTGACTAGGGTTTCACAAGCAAGAGCTCTGGAAGCATAACCACTATGTAAGAAGCTGTTTTTTGTTTTTTTAAGGCATTATATAGCTGTGAAGATTATTACATGGAGAAAAGGATGCCCTTGTCCCATCCTTTTCTCGTTATCATGTGATTGCAAAAAGATTTTCATATGACATCACACTTATCCTGTCATTGTCCCATCACTGCAGTTGAATTGTCATGTCATTTTGTATTAATGGGAGCTTGCATTAATACAATTCCACTTAAATGACAAGACAAAGTGCAATGTTTCTGAAATGCGTTCGAGCAATCGTGAGAAGGATGGGATAGGGACGGAGAGCGATCTGCTTTGCTCCTGTGCCTGTGTGATAATCTCCAGTGTCCCTAGCACACTATGACCTATTGATACTTATGCAACAGGAGCATGCATCGGCCTAGTCTGAGCTTTGCACATGCACTGCACTGCTATCCAGTATGGAGCACTAATGCTGCAACTGCATTGGTTTAATTTTCCACTACACAGCCTTTCTATTGGATATTGGCTATAGCTCCAAACTCAGTATGGGGTATCGACATGGGAGCCTGCTTCTTCAGTTAAATCACCCTAGCTGGATCATGGTGAAAGTCTAGTATATATTTCATTAAAAGGTTCATTAAAGGGTACAGAAGAATGCATGTACTGTATATTTTTGAGCATATTTAGAATAGGAGTCATCATTCTATACCTATACAACAGTGATAACATTTCTCATTTATAAGATGTATCTATCATCTCCATGAATACTCTACTATCTGTGCTGAAGGACAGTGCTACTCAAAGTGATGGTCTGTAGACTGGTGCCAGTCCATGAGCCACTAGTTGCTGACCCGTGTTGAAGCTAGGCACATAAGATAATAATATGGCTCAAATGGTACTGGTCATGGCACACAATGGGAAAAAAAAGGCGGCCTACATCAGGTAGGTTAAGGAGCACTACTATATAAAATATTTCTCCCCTCCTCTTTCCTTTATATCTTCTATCTATCTATGGCATATCTTAAACAGTAACATGCTTCCATAAATGCAGGTAGTAGGCATAAAAACTGATTATCCAATAATTTATTATGCAAATTCCAGTGATTGTTTTAACCACAGTGGATAAAGAATCAAATTAAAGTCTTATGTCCCTTAGAAAATTAGAGTTAGCAAGCAGAGAGGTTGATTTGCCCTTGAAAACTAAATTACTAAGTGCAAATTGTGTAACATTCACACAGCCTGAATGCATAAACACATTATCCATGAAAAAATTTAAATGATTAAAAAACATGATTTCAAGTTAGTAGTAAAGCAGCAACTGGGAAGCTTCCTCTGCTAACACATATGAGAATGCAAGTCACAGCCAAATTTTAGAAAGCAACATCCTCAGTCTGCAAAATAATACAAAATCACAACTGAGCATACACGCTTCCATTTCAAGGTGATTCTCAAGATAGATTGCCAGACAGGCAATATATAAACTTGAAGGTTTGGTTTCCTTTCAGTTATCTAGGGGAAATAGCATAGAAATAGTGCCTTCATCATAATGCTTCTGGGGAAGTTTTAAATTTTTCCATGTGAGGCAGAAATAATATATATGCTAGGCTCCAACTCAATGCACTAGCACTCAAGTACAAAACCCCACCCTGTTCAGAATCCAAGTACTTAGAGATCAACTTATTTGATACCAATTTATTTGGGGCCTAGGATTGGCTAGGCAGATGGTGCCCCAGAGTATAGTGGCCCATAGGGATACCACACATAGCAGGGCCTTCCTAGTGGTGGCATTTTGGCTACGAATTTTTTTCTGTTAAATATTGTTCATCACACTCGTGTGTTTCAAGTAGCAGTTATAATCATATATATTTATTAGTATGTGCTTCAGCAAAATAAACAAGTGTTTTATTTCTTTTCCTTGTTTTTGGTTATTTGTTTACATGGTTTTATTGCATTTTTCAGACATGAGTATTTTGTTGTTGTTGTGATTTATGATTCTATCCCTCTGGCTAGAAAAACAAAAAATATGTCAAATAAATTTAATACTAATAGTAATAATATCAATAATAGTAATGTCAATAGCAACTTCAATGCACACCAGAATTTTGCTTTTAGTAAAAAATTAAATCAAATAATGTTTTCCTTAGCCACCTTTTCCAGCTCATTCATGGCAACCTGCACTACAGATAAGGCAACCCTATAAATAACACAACACAATTCTACAAACAAGAACCTACACGTGTCTACATAAAAGTAGAGATGGATCAATCTATTTCTAATCCATGCCATTTTATAGCAGTTTGCTTGTTTAACACCATTTTCACATTAATGTGAGATTTTAAAAGTATGTACAAAATTCTTATTTTATAAGTAGCATATTTTGCTACTTATTTTAAATGTGCTTTTTATTTTACAAAATACATATTCCTAGAATTCTTTTTTCTACAGGAGTGCATTTCTTCATTTATTTTTTGCTAAATTATGTACATGCAATGCATTTTGGATTGTTTTGTGTGAAGAAATGCTCTGCAAAATCAGAGAAATGTGAAACGGGAATAATAATTGCATTCTAATATGCACATTAGTCTGGGAGGTCTGTTTGCATAAGAATTCATGAAGATTTAATTCCTCGTGGCAAGTCTCAATGTGCTTTACTTCCAGATCTATGGGTTCAAATTGTTTACCTCATATAAACCCAGTTGTGTTCACTGTAACATACAGTGCAATCCTGACCCAAAGATGCACTGGCTATAGTGGGTTGAGAAAGCTTCTTGTGGCAGCTGAAATGACTGCTGGCTGAATTTTCCTTATAATGCCCTTATACTGGCATAATTCCCTTTTGCCATTTGATCTAAGATCAGGCAGCAGAACCTGTTGGCACAGCTGGTTTTTGGAATGAGATCAGGTGGCTCAAGTGACAGAAGAGCAGAGAAGGAACAGAGTGAAGCAGGGATTGAATTATGCTACATCTTAGCCTCCACTGGTCCAGAGACACAATCACTATAGGTACAAAATCAGACCTAGGTGAAGGCAGAATCTAAGGAATCTTCAGCACTCTTAGATTGGCATAGCTTCATTTGGTCTAATTTTAGCTCAACTGGACCATCCTGGCAAGTTAGACTTGTGTTCTTACTCTCTAGTAATTGTGTTCAGTATTGTAGCATAAAAGTGGATAATGGGGATCAGCAGACCACCCCTTTGGAGTAGCTTGCAGATCCGGTCCTTTCCTCACTGGATTGGGCCGTGGCAACTACACATCACAGCCCCCATCTGGCCTTTCCACAGGGCAAAAATTAAGTTGCAAAAAGTGGCTCTTTTTTGCACCGCGGAAAGGGAGCTCTAGGCGCTGCCGCAGCAGCTTTTCATCACTCGGCATAGTGAATGTAAACACTATATGCTGAAGACATGACATGATGTCACCTATCGTCTGGTCAGGTGGGCAGCGTGGCAGCAGTGTGGGGACGGTGTGGGGGGAGAGTCAGGGTGGCTGGCATGTAATCCCCATGCCCCCACTCTGACCTCATGCCGGTCTGCAGAGGCTCTTAGAGGGGAAAGAATTCTTTAATAGTGTTTCCTTTTCTGTATCTTGCCAATAATGTTCCATATCTCCCTTTTATTCCTGTCCTCCACTGTTTAACTATTTCATCGTTTAAAAATGAGAAAACAGGCTGCAAATCTCAGATATTTAACAGACATATTAAAGAACTGAAAAACAAGCTTTCAGGTGGTAGCAAAAATGAGTACTGTACTGAGTGGGATCCAAAAAAAAGTAGAAAAATGGTAATGTGAATGGAATTTTCATTCCTTTGAAGTCTGATTCTTTTGGCTCAGCAAGAGAAAAAGCATATGGCATATTAATTAGCTCGAAGTGCTGTTTTAGCCATTGATAGGTTTGAAAGTCCTGGTTCACCTGTATATTCAATGGAATTGTAAAATGGATCAACTGACTGTGGCAATGACTAAAGGTCTCTAATGGGAATGCAAATTTGTAACAGCAGACTGATTGTTTCTTTCCATTTATTTTAATTTCTGTTCTTCCCTATCCAAGGGTTGGGGCTGACAGCAAACATTTAACCTGTGATAAAATCAGAAAGATAAATACGAATATTAAAATTATAGATTGCAATTAAGCCTCTTGACTTTTGGCCAATAAAAGCTATCCAAAACATTAAATTATCACAACATCTGGTGGAAAAATAGTCAGGATCAGATCTCTAGGATTATGAGGACAGGTATCAATAGAACTATGGATATAGATTCCCCCGCAAGAGTATCTACTAGAATGGGCACAAAAAAATTGTTGTTAACTCCCTTCAAGGTGGCCTCAATGTACAGCGGCCTATGAATAAGACCATCTCCAAGGCACCCTATCCTCAAGAGCCTGTTTACGTCTTGCAGATTTATGAATGTGGCTTGTTTGCTTGAGTCTATCTGTCATGATTTTTTTCTCTTTTACTGCTGCCCACTACTTTACCTGCTGCCCACTACCTTAATGTCTTTTCTAGTGAGTTATGCCTTCTCACGACATGACAAACTGTGAGTTATGCCTTCTCATGATATGACCAAACTATGACAGCTGCAGTTTAGCCATCTTGCTCTAGATTTGCTCTAGAACCCATTGATTAAAATTTCAGCAGTCCACAGTATCTGTAGAACTCTTCTAAAGCACCCCATTTAAAATGAATTGTTTTTATTTCTGTCAACTTTCCTCTCCATCCAGCTCTCACATCCATCCATAGTGATGAGAAATACAGCGGCATGGGCAATTCTAACTTTAGTATTCAATGAAATATCCTTGCAGTTCATAGCTGTCCTTCCTAGTCATAGGCTACAACGGCACTGCAGAAATATTCCAGTGTAACACCCTTTTAACTGCCATGGCCCAATGCAATAGCATTATGGAAACTGTAACTTTTTATGGCACCACAGCTGTCTCACAAGGAAAGCAAAATGTCTCACAAAACTACAGTTCCCAGAATTCCATAGCACTGAACCATGGCAGTTAAAGTGGCATCAAACTGGATTATTTCTGTAATGTGGATGCTACCGTAGTCTTCTTCTGATTTCTTTATTGCAATCTCCATTCTGATCAGTGACTGATCCAATGTATGGAAAATCTTTTGACCACTTCTATTTCCTCACCATCTATATTAAACGTGTAAATTATCCATGGTCATTATTTTTGCTTTCTTTATATTCAGCATTAAACATGCCTTAGTAATTTCCTCAGTAATCATTCCAAATCTTTGCTATTTTCCAAATCTTTGCTATTTTCCATTCCAGACCCCCTGCATAAGGTGAAAAACACGTTTGCTCGAGCCCTATTCAACAAAATGGTGCTCATGCTCACAGCACGGCAGAGCGTGCTCACCACGGGCACACACGCCATTTATTCTTTTATCGTGTGGTTTCAACATAAGCTGAAAGCCACATATAGTGCACCTGTGTATGGTGTCATCAGTGTATCTCAAATTGTTGATATTACTTCTTCCAATTTTCACATCTCCTTCCTCTGTGTTGAATCCTTTTAATAGGCAAATTGAACAGATTCGGTGGCAGAATGCAATCTTGCCTGAACCCCTTTACAACTGGAAACCAATCTGAAAAAGTATACAGTTGACCCTCCACATTTGCAGCTTTGACTTCTGCGGATTTGATTATTTGAGATTTTGATTTATATGTTCTCTCTAGGAATCTCTAGCTTGTCCAGGGCAACTATGCCAGATGTTGACCATGGAGTTGTGCTGTAGGACCTGGAGATGCTAGAGAGGTTTTTCTCTCAGGTAAAAAGATCATTAAAAAAATACAGTTTTCCCACATTCACAGGAGTCTTTCACCCTTAACCCCAGTGAATATAGAGGGGGGGGCATGTAGAACCTCACTAAAAATAAATAAGTAAATTAATAAATCAAGGAGCATTTCTTAACTAATCTTAACAACTCCCATTTTAATCTTTCAGTGCAATCATTTAACCATGTTGTGCCAGGCTAGACAGCAACTGACAGCAGCTATCACCAATAGAGCTTTGTTACGAGTTATGGTCCATGAACATCTGGATATTGCCACCTCAATTTAAGGTCAAACCTCAGAATCCCAACACACAAGACAACGGAAAAAGAATGGGACTATTCTGAAAGCTCCAATATACTAACCCTGTTCACCACGCATGTAGAAGCAAGGATAGGAATTTCAGTGTCCTTCAGAATTTATAGACAACAGCTACCATTAGCCCTATGGAAATTGCAGTGAAAGCACCTAGACAATGCCACAGCTATGTGAGAAGACAGCCTGTGTGCAACTGTGCAGAAGGAAAAATAATAGGCAAGAGCTCTAAGGTGAGAGCTTTGAGTCTTCATCCCTGACAGCACACCAATGAACCACCTACTCACATATCACTGTTCCCTTGCAAGTACCTGCCTCAAAATGTCAGAAAGTATAGCCAGAGGGTGATGCTGTAAATAAGTGCTACACCACACTGTTGAAAGCTGGTTTTTCACACCTGCTTGGGATTTTGTTGAAACTACCCTCGGGCAGGTTTTTGAAGTACTGGTGTCTTCCTTCTAAGGATAGTTCTACCTTTGGATAGATGGTAGTGGTGGCAGCAAAGTGCTGGAAGAGCAAGCTATGTCCCATGGGGTTTACCATGCACTCCCAAAGCTTGCCTTTTACATTTTCAGACTGAGTGGAGGATGCTATTAACTATTTGAGGTGGTAGGGGGCAATTCAAGCCATTCAGCTCTTGTATGAAGAAGAGTACCATCTTGTTTTTCACCTCAGGCATTGAAATGACTGGACATTTCTCCTCCACATGTATTTATGTATTTATTTATTTATGACGATATCTATATACTACCCAATATCACAAACCCATTTTAAAACAATTTTAAAAAAGAGCACAATGATTTATCCATGTTAATTGTTAAAAAAAAAAAAAGCCTGCTAGGTTCATCTTTGATTATCTTTTCCAGTTCATTGTGCCAAAACTTTACTCAGTAAAAGTCTTAGCCAAGCTGGTTAGAGGCATTTGGTAAAATAATTTTTTGAGGGACAGTAAAAGACAAGGGGACGAGAGCTACGTTGCTTTTCTACTTTACTTACTGAGACATTTTAAATGACCAAAACAGCTGAGTTCCTAATTAACAAAAAGTTATTGTTTTATTATTTAATGTAATTTGGTCTTCATGGATTTAAGGTATTCACCAGAATAAAAATAACAGTTAATTGATCTAGATCACATGCTGATAGGAGACACTGAATATCCAGGGATGAACTACAATAATAGTTTTGAAATCAAATAGCTACCTTATGTGAGACATCATGGCACTATAGTGATTTGAATGCCAGACTAGGACTCCAGGTCTCCAGGCACTGTATTACTGTTCAGCCATAGAAACTGACTGGGTTACCTTCCGCAAGTCACACTCTCTTAGAGGAAGGCAATGGAAACCTCTTTTGAATAAATCTTGCCAGGGAGCTGACTTGAAGGCCCAGAACAACAACAACAACACCTAGCTCATAAATTGGCAAAGCCAAATTTCAGAGCTGAACTTGCTTCATTGTCCCCTGAGGTCTGGTAGCAACATTCCAAAAATATCCAAAGCAGAAGCGAATAGGAAGAGAACAAAGAAAAATAAGCACACACAACTCACTGTGCTGTATTTTCATTTCTAAAAATGATAACAGGATGTTTTTGCAAATAGCTCAGGAAATGCTAACTACACCAAATTGACGGGTATGTTAATAAAAAATAATGACTAAAGCTATACATCTACTTAAGGCTGTTGACTTAAGATACAGTAATTTCTATACTGTTCACTTGCAATTTAAAAGAATAAGCAAGATATTAAAAGTTTTGTACTACCAGAAGAATAACAGAGTTCAAGTAGATCGTGATTTACACCCACTTCATACAACTCAATCTTGTTATGTGTACAAATATTCCAGATACCAAATGGAAATCAAACAAATACAGTATTTCATCACCTTTTGGTTTTAAGCTCGAAAAACAGAAATTAATGTGTTTAACACAAACAAGAGTGGCATCAAACATGATAAAGGAAATATACAGGTCTTTCACCACTTGTTCTTTTATGGATAAAGGCCTTCCTTTATCCATAATTGAACAGCCATACCATTTCTTCTAAAGAGATAGAAATTCTGCGTGTCTTTGGCGGGATGATATGACAGGTCTATTGTAGGTAAGTCAGAGATACAGAAAAACACTTCCACTGCATCTTCTCAGTCACTCAGTATCATCATGGATCTGGCTTTTGGCATTTTTCTTTAGTCCAGGCCTGCACAACATACAGCCCGTGGTCCACATGTAACCCTCAAAGCATTTTGGAAGGCCCACAGGGATGTGGAGGATGCAGATTTTCTTCCCTCTTTCCCTCCCTCCACTCGGCCCTCCTCCTCCAAAGGCAGCACCCACTTCCCCAGACCTCCAGAGCCTCATTGCCTCCAAGTCGACTTCGATTTACGGCAGTCCTATGCATTGTTTTTAATTGTGTTCCAAATCATTTCTGATTTATGGCTACCCTATCATGGTATGTTCTTGGCAAGATTACATTCAGAGTGGCTTGGCTTGTCTTCATCTGAGGCTGAGAGAGTGTGAAAAGCCAAGGTCACCCAGTGGTCCAAGAGGGAATTCAAACCCTGTTCTCCAACTTTACACCACCCTGCCTTTCCTAATGGAGCACTGTTGTTTTTGTTTTGCGCCTTCAAGTTGTTTCTAAATGTTTCTAAACTAGTATCTCAGCCTCCAAATTCAGTTGTGCTATCTGAAACAGAAATTGAGTGTCAAGCAGCTCAAAGTTTACAGACAACTGAACTATGAGGAGTTCACCATTACCACAATGTTTATAATCTACACACAACCAACATGCAAAATATTTATTTATTCATTACATTTATATCTGGGGAACACTGATAAATTTGGACGTTGTGAATTCCACTATGCCTCTCAGAGCAAGAGACAGATCTGAACTGAGCAATCTACTGGTATTAGGACTTCTCCAGATTTTGTAACCCATAATTGTCCATCCCTGATCTTAGAGGCTGAGCATGCCTCACTATGCCACAAGTACTGAGTAATGGTGATACAGATGATGGGCCAGGTTATAACACCTGCCTATTCATATTAAATCAGAGTAATGATGTCTGCTCAAGTTCCCTTTTGTTCTGGCAGTTTTCTTCCCTTGTAAATTAGTATTTCTCCGTGTGAATCTAACATAGGCTCTTGTTTCAAAAAACAAAACAGCACCCTTTAAAACATTTCAACATATATCCCTTATTATTTACTGGATAAAGATATTCATGTTTCTCTTTGTACCTGGAGACAAATTACTCTTTTTGGCTGAGATGAACAGCTATACTGTATCCATTTGTTCTTTAAAAAGAATTAAATATTGCATCACTGTGAAATAAATTAATTGATCCATGCCGTGAAGAAATAAATCACCAAGCCCAATATGCAGCTTTGAATTTGCAGCTCATTTCAGCAAGCGGGCTTTGCTCTCTTTTAACATATGAGTTAAATAAGCCTTTCTGACAGGTGTAAGAGCCTCTTATATCACTTGCAAAGCCATGGTGGCAAGATATGACAGAAAATTAGGAGTAGTCATAATATCGTATGTTGCATATCACCAAGTATCATAACATAAAGCCCTGGTACACCAAATAAAAGTCAACAAGTAACAAGCAGCAAAATGTAGTTTGGGGAGTATGACAAAATATCACAAAGACACGAAGACCAACATTCCACCATGAATATCTCTGATTACAAAGCCTAAGCAGTGTTAGGCCTGGATGGAAATTCTTGGATGAAAGACCACAAGATGAAAGACCACAAGAAAATTCTAGATCCTACCTAGGGTCATTATGTGATATCCTGAAATAACATGACACATTGGAAAATACAATAATAGTGCTTGATAAGGTGGAAGGCAGTAGGAAAAGAGGAAGACCACACTGAAGGTGGACAGTCTCAACCAAGGAAGCCACAGTCCTGAGTCTGCAAGATCTCAGCTGGGCTGTTGATAACATAGAGATTTGGAGGTTCCTCATTCATAGTCACCATAAATCAAAGTTGATTTGATTGCAGTTAACAACAACAATTAGGTTGCTTTAGGAAAGAATCATGCCTGAAAATCTAGATAACCGCTGCCTCTCAGAACTGACAGTAATGACAATATAAATGACCTTTCTGATATTCCACTAACTACAGTGCCCACATTGGACTGGGATTATGGGATCTCTAGTCCAGTAAAAGTGGGAGGACACCGGTTGAGGAAAGCTCATCTTGGGTGCACACATTAAATGCCAGAGGTATTGTCACAATCCCTTAGTCCTTGGAAATGACAGTGATATCTGATTTTATTAGGTGGTTGGATTTGTTCCACAAAATAATTTCAGCACCTTCGATAGCTCCTTTAAAATTTATAATAAAATGCAGAGACATTCATTTTCCTACTGACATTGAAGCTACCAGTTGGTATTGATTTATCATAGATACAACATCACTTTGCCCCTGTGACTGCAATACTGAATTTTCCTGATGTGCAGACTGCTAAAGAATGCATTCTGAAAGAACATAGTTCACGTAATTCTGTGCACCATGGTGTAGACCATGGATGTTCCACCAGCATCTTTCATTTTAAAAAAAAAATCATACACTCACCCCTCACAGCACCACTAACACATCTAAAGCTCCAACCATTAACTCAGGCTGCCAACTTAACCACGGTTGATTACAAAAGCTTTTGGGTCCTACTGGTTTTATACAGATTCACAAATGTGCATGGTACTGATTTTTTTAAAAGTATTTTAACTGGTTTTAATCCATGTTCTTTTAACCTGTTCATTGTATAGTATGTTTTTATTCTTTTAAGATCATTTTATTGTTGGCATGGTTTTACAATGATCACATTGATTTGATTGTAAATCACCCTGAGATCGTTAGATACAGATTAGAATAGAAATATTTCAACAAATAAATGATACATAAAATACATAATAACTCCCTTGGGTTTATCCTATGTAATCCTGGTGTTTTATAGTTTGCTGAGATACTAGAGCCCTCTCTGGCTGAGAATTTTAAATGTCCCTCCCTAAAATGGCAATCCCTGGAGAGGAAAGAAAATTCTCTTTACTATGAACTCCCTTAATTTAACTTATAACTCAACTTGATGCTAAGAGAGCTCCCACCTACCACACAGTGCATGGAGGGTGGAGTGTGAAGTGTGAAGGTGAGAGCAAAGATAGTGGGATGCTTGGACCTGCCAGATTGGCAGACAAATATCACATTAGGGGAACAGGGTCTGCGACCACTCGCAAGAATCCACCTCTTTCCCTTTGTGTCTCATACTTGAACTCTCTAAATGTTACTAGTTGCTTCAAGACTTGTTTTAATTATTTTGTGGGCAGGTTTGGGGGAGGGATTTTGGAATAGCCAACTCTTTTTTCTTTTTGTTCTTTTCACCTCCTCCATACTGAGAATGCAGTACTGGGAACAGGGAGCCTTGAACAATTCAATTTGATGAAATCTGATTAAACTGACCACATGTGTCTCATTGGTACATGCAGGAAAATCAGGGCTTTGGAGTACTGGTAAGCACTCATAAGAAAAATATGGTGATGGGCAATGCTGAGGGCAATGGGACCCATGGCTTTGATGGGGAGCATGTTTGGGAGATACCAATGTCATCCATTTGGAATTCTTTATGGGGTGATGCAGCAAAGTTTCCATAAATCCGAACTGGTGGAACTTGGTGGGAAGGAGTGATCATTTGATAGCAATTCTCCCAAGAATAGGGTTGAATCACCATTATGGCACGACAGTTGCCAGTTCAGAAGTTATAAGTTTATAAGGGTATCTACTGACACTGCATTGAAGAATGAAGTTTGCATTAATAAATGTGGCCTAGTTTGATGGTATCCTGCCTTTTTATTTCATTCTCCACTTGCAGTATGTTTTTCTGTCTCATTTTCAATGTGAAGCAATATCTAATTTTAACAAATGTCCTCTCAGATACTGGATCAATAAAAATATAAAATACTGATCTCTGGCTAGTAAATCATGGATGCAAGTTAGCATAAAGTGTTGCTCATACTAGACTTGCTAGTTGTTATTGGTGTTGCTATTCCATTACTGTTATTATGTGCCCTTTCATTTAGCCAGTATGTAGACTGATGTTTTCAAACTAGAAACTTTACTGGTTAATTCATTCAGCATTTAACTTCTTAATTTAATCATGTGTTCATAGAAGTGTAATGATTTTCTTCTTATAAAGGTGGCAGAATTGAATTGATGGTAACTGGTGCAAAACAACAAGCAGTATATTAATATGCTATTGACTGAGCTTCAGGAGCACCCCATTAATCACCTCGCCAACTAATATTCAACTGCTGAACAGTAGTGGGTGGTGTGTTTTTTAAAAAGAAAAAAATTGAATCCATGTTCTAAGATTTCACAAGTTGGCATTTAATGTATTAGGATAGAATAATGTCTTGTTTTGATGCAAAGTCCACATAGAACTGAACCAACAATATAGGTATCCTGTTGTTTGAACATGATTTCCCAAATTTCCAGCCTCTTGTCATGTAAAGTCCCTCAGGGCTGGAACTACAAAAAAAAAAGTCAAAGTAATGTATTGAGCCCAAAATATCCCATGTTGTATCACAGTAAGGCATGATACTATGAAACAAATCTGACCTGATTTGAACTTCAGAAGATTAGACCTCTAGGTGTGCAGAGATGCTGGTGACAAGAACAGAGCTGGATGTCCTTCCACACCTCCTCCATGCTAGACCCCACTGAGGAGGCAATAGCTATATTCGGAGGGATGGTGCCAGCTGAAACTTAGGGTTTAGACAGTGAAGGAGGACAGGTAACTTCACCTGTTTTCAGGGAGCTTTATGGTCTCTTGTCTTGCTTTGCTCCCAGCTCAGGATTAGTTACCGAAGACCTGTCCTGGATCCAACCTGAAACCACTAATGTTTATATACTGGCCACTCCCTCACCCACCTATCACTCCTAATGACAGATTACTACAGACGTCTTGACTTGCTTGATTCTGACATTCTATATCTTCAGACAGGCAATGTTTAGTGAAGGGCATAGTAAGTTAGACGTTAAAAAATCATAACCCTGTCTACCTGTAAAAACAAGACATACTACAACAGAATGTGAGGATGTGCACATGGATTAAGGAGCAGCTTAACAGTACAAACAAGATCTAGTAATAACAAGCTGTGCCATGGATGGAAAAATTGTTAGGTTTCCCTTGTAAACATGAAGACACTTTTTAGTTATTGTATGAACAGAAGAAATACTGTGCCCTTTATTTTTCAATGTTATATTTTTGGGGGAAGGGGCAGTAGTGTCACCCAGTGAGGTAACTCATAGTGTCACCCCCCCACCGCCATTGACCTCTTCCCATTTCACACCATACTAAATTCATAGTAATGTGGGTTTTTTTGTTTTTTGCACTAATATTACTTGTAATTCATAATTGCCATATACCACTGAATATAATGCTAATAGTTGGGACATAAACAACTAGCAAAATTAAAAATATAACTTCAAATTACAATATCATGTGCACAATGTAAATGTATTTACATATACATAGTTAAAACTTTGTTAAAATGTGATGTTTTTAAAGAAAATGTAAAAAGAATTTTAAAAATTAAAAATTTCCATTTTAATTTTTTTTCAAAATTTTAAATTTTCAAATTTTAAATTTTTAAAAAATTCTGGGGCCTCTCCTTTTCCTCCCACTGAGCTTCACCCCACTCCCACCATCTCTTAAAGCATTTTAAAGCAAAGCAGATGAATGGCATAGCCCATTTCTGCCAAAAGATAAGTGTCTGAGGATGAGTCGTGTCACCTCCGCATAGGGTGTCACCCGGTGTGGTCTGACTCCCCCCCCCCATGCCCTCCTAGTGATGACATTGGGAAGGGTTTGCCTTTGCTTTATTTTTTTCACACATGACACATGTTCAGATATTGTTACCTACCCAATTTTCATTCTACTGAAACGTACATGCACCTGGGAAAATTTCCTTAGGGATAAAATAGACATTTGGAAAGTATGATGTGATATCATGTACCCGGATATTGCCAGGGTGGGAGTTGTTTTGTTTTGCTTTGCTTTGTTTTGAAACAGTAAATGTAGACTAGAACCACATAATACAGGGAAGAACACAGACTCTTTCCCCAGTGAATATCATCCCTAGGGAGGGTTTTAATGCTAATAATAATAATAATAATAAATGCTTCCCATTTAGTGCAAAGCCAATCATGATCTTCTACCCCCTACAACAAATGGAAATAAGAAAGAGGAATATCATATGCAACCATGCATTGAACATGTCCTTTAGTCTATCTGGGCTAGACCAGAGTAACTTTCTCAACAATTTTCGTTCCCCCTTATGTAGTGTCACAGTCCCCTCATTATGGTTTTTTTTCCCCTTCAGAACTTTACAAAGAGCTCAGATCAAAAGATTTGGGGTGTCACCTCAGAAATGCTTTGGGCCCCTTCCCTATTCATGTGGAAAGTAAGTTCAGCATGTTGCAGATGGTAGCCATCCATTCCACTCTTCCACAGCAATTCTGCCATGACACTTTTCTATCCCCTCCTGCTTTCTGTATACGGCAATCTATTATTTGATTGGACAAGACAATCTGTTATTTAATATTCCAGGCTTCTAGGCCCCTATACCAATTGCAAGGATTAGCCCATACACAATTCTATGACGATTTTCTTCTATTTTGATAATTTGAAGACTAGTGCCTGTTAATATTGAGTGCCAAATATTTGAACTCAATCATGCTTATCTTCTCGTTTTTCTTGTTGTTTGCTTGATTTCACCCTTCAGCCCTCTCCCCAACCATTGCTCCTTAATTAATGCACCATTCCAGATATAATTATTCACTGAGTCTGCATGATGACAAGCAATGTCAGTGAGCATGTCAGCCTTGGTGGTGAAAGCTGTGGAACAGCACTCAAAGCTTGATGAGTAATCAAGGCTTACTTAGTTGTAATTAATTTGTCACCACCCAGACAATTTGAAGACAAAATCATAACATACCACTACCGGATAGGAGCCAGATGCTGATCCCAGATAAAACAAGTTCACAGTTGCACCAAACACTTGCAAACTCAACAGCCTTTCCAAATTTACATTGGTATAACAGTGTGCATGTGAAACCATCAAGCAAAGGTATTTTATTCAAACGGGAGTATATCACCCGTATTGATACTATAAACTTCCAGTCTCAATTTTATTGTGGACATTCCTTTGTCAGATCCTTTGTCTGCATCAGGTTGTGAAACAATGCTTCAATTGGTTTTGGTGTACTGCATGCTCAGTTGTACTTTTTCAAGGGTTGTGCTGCAGGGAAGGCAAATAAAATCTGTTGCTGGATGATGTTGGTAATCCAAATTAATAGCAGACTTCCGGGGCCTTCTTGTTACATAGAGGCATTTCCTACACCAAGAATGCAGGCATTCAAATATATCACAGAAGAATACCCCCCAAAAGTGAAACCACTCCATAATGTGTGCCATGCCTCATGTCTGGGAATGACAAGAAGCAGTTACTTGCAGAGTTTGGGGGAGAAAGATGCCTTACAATTTGACAGTGACACTGGGAGCAATAAAGTCAAGCTTCAAGTGCATTTGTCTAGCTCCAGCTCATCTCCACAGGGTCTCATTATGTCTTTGTCTGTGATATTAAAAAAGCTGTCTCCCATCAAGAATCTTGGACCTATATATTTATAGACTGCTCAAATCATCTCCCGACTGGCACTCAGAGAAACTAAACAGATTGAGTTGCTTAACTGTCTCACTCTAAGCTCAGTTTTGGACATCAAGCTTGCTCTTCCAGTTCTTTTCCAAATCCATTTTTCTGATTTTGGCCCCATGGCCACTAGAATAAAAGATAGTCACCTGTTTCAGCAATGGTTTCATTAATTCCACAAACACAGTAGTAATTTTCTTCTCAACATCTTATTTGATATTTACCCTGTTAAATTGCTTTTCAAGGTAATTGGTAGGTCATTAATTAGAACCAAAAGACCTGTACAACAGAGCAGCATGCCTTTACTTTCACACAAATCATTTGGCCATAGCTATTCATGGTCTAAAAGAATTATTTTATGAAAGGAACTCCATCAAATGTTCATATTTGGCTATAATAACTAAAAGTGTGAATCACTTTAAAGGAAAATTAGCTATAGATGCTGCAATGGCATTTGACAATAATGTTTATTGGAGATTAATAGAATACTAACCAAAAGGAAACTATTTCTCAGCCAAATCCCTCCTAAACTTTCTTTACCACAGATGGATTGGAGGGAATATTGCAGCCCTCACTGATGAGAAAGGGCCAAGTGCAGCAGTAAAGGCACCTTACTTAGCTTCCATGTTCAAATAGGATCTAGTGCCTTCAGAGTCTTTAGGCCTTGAAAATTTTATAAAATAAGACAAATCCAAATATGAGTCCATTTGTACTCATTTGTGAGGATGAAATAGTCAAATATTAACATCCCCAGTTTCTGTCACCAGAGAAAGTTCCAGATACAGTATGGGTTTTCAAACATTCTCACTCCCTCAGTTACTAATGCTGTTTCAGCTGCTGCCAGGTTAAGGGACAAGAGCAGTGAAGCCTCTTCTCCACCAAAGAAAAATTAGGAGAAGGAAAGTGTATTGTTCAGAACATCACTGACCATTGATAGTTAATCAGAGCAGTTCCCTGAACTATCATTTCTACAAGTTCTATAGCTTTTTAAACTCATAAGAAAGATGGGACATGAGTATGGTCAATGGGAGAACCACAAAACAGAGCTCCTCCCCCTCCTATTATTATTATTATTATTATTATTATTATCATCATCATCATCATCATCATCATCCCGCCCCATCTGTTTTTTAATTCATGTTTATTGTTTTGTAATTCATGTTTGTTGTTATTGTTTGTATAATTCCCTCTGTTGTAAGCCGCACAGATTCCCAGTGATTGGGCAGCATATAAATAAATGTTGTTGTTGTTGTTGTTGTTATCTGCACTCAGGCAATCAGAATGGCTTACAGCATTAAAAATTATACAAATTATATCCCCTAACCCTCCCTCTCTTAAAACAGAATTTTAAATAGAATTTTAAAAATTTAAAATAGAGATCCATCTTAACAGCTTTTTTAAAGCTCTCTAAGGTGGTTATATGACGGATCTCATCCAGCAGGCCATTCCCAGGTCCTCTGGGCAGTTGTAGATAACCTGGATTTTACTGGCTGTAACAGATTTCTCCCAGAGGACTTAAGTGTGTGGGGTGGATTACCGTATACAGAAGGAGGCTATCCTGGAGATATTTTGGACCCAAGCCATTTAGGACTTTAAAGGTAATAACCAACACCTTGTACTGGGACCAGAATCTGATGGGCAGCCAGTGAAGAGATTTTAAAATCGGTGTGATATGGTCTCTTCTAGATGTCCCCGAGACCAATCTAGCTAACATATTCTGTGCCAGTTGAAGTTTCTGGACCATTCATTAAACATATTTGAACATCTTTGCCATTAGTGCACTAAAATATCAATCAGCAATAGTCAACTGTTCTCTGAAAGTAGCCTGCGGCTTTTATTACACCAAGGCTCAATCCTGTTTTCAAATTTTCTGACAGCACCATAAAAACCTTCTTAGAGCTGTTTGATATAGACAGATAGACAGACAGACAGACAGACAGACAGACAGATGAAACCTTTTGTAAATGCCTAAAACAAAGAATGTAATAAATATTTGGAATCATCAGTGTCCACTTTGGAATGTGGAGAAAGAGAACAGAAAGAAATGAGAATGATTGTCTGTTGATTACAAACATTTACTTCCCAAGCTTATTCAAGGCCATTAAAACTCTAATTTAAACTCTAAATCAAACTCTAACTCTAATCATTTTTCTACCTGTCACTGATTTTGTAAATCTCTAGAAACAAAGGCCTGAACCAGCAAACTAGAGCTACTTCCAGCCACTTCAGGGGCAAGGCGTGCAGATGACGCATGCCCTGAAGCTGCCGAAAGCAGCTCCAAAGCCCAAAGCGACTGGAAAAAGAAGCAAAAAACAAACAAGCAAACAAACAAAACCCCCGCTAAAGACAATGATAGGTTTGTTCTCAAGATGTTGCATACACAAAACAAATCAGGAAGTGGATCTTCAAAACACTCAAAGACAGTATTTTCATGAAGGGAAAATGTTCAGGAGGATATGTCTCTTATTTTAGAAGGGGGGTATGCAAAGAAATCTTACATTTGTGTGTGTGTGAATGTGTATAAAACAAAAACACTCACCACAATGGTCCAAGCCTGACTCTATATTCAAAATATTTCTCGTGTGCAGTAAACATACACAATCTTCTAAATTGTAAACCCAGGCCAGAAAATGCATGCTGGGTTTGTTCAAATTTCTAATCAGCTACACCAGCTTTTCGCAGCCATAACATCTTTTCCCTAAAGTTCTACATGCCTGTATCAATTTTTGTTTTGCTTTGTTGCTGTTGGCATCCAAAAGTTGACATTTTATTGTAACAAAAAGACTGCAGCCAAGGAATTAGCTGGTTAGTTCAAATCAATATGCAAAATTCACCCCATCCCTTGCTTCTTGGCTCCTGATGCCCAGTGAGGGATGCCAAGTGACAACACTGCTGGGGTGACAATGGAAACCATAACTGGCAAAATGCGGCTTCTATTCAAATCTTGAAAAACAGACAACTCTGCTAGGATGTGAACCTCTTGGCTCCCTGGGCCAAAGAAACCATACCACCCATGCTTGCTTGTCTGCTTCTTTCCAATAGTGTGTGAGTAACGTGTCTGGACTTTGGAAGTGAAGTGTCCCAGCTGTAAAACTCATTCACATTCTCTCTCTGCCTCCCGTACACACACTTTTCAGGCTTCCTTTGTCCTTCCACTGAAATTGTGAACAAGGACATTCTTGTGCTGTAGAACTACTTGCTCTTACTCTTTCAATGGAGCTTGTAAAAGACAACTTCCGGGTAGATTGTGCCCTATGGAAAACTCAAGGCTGCAGTTTAGTTGGATAAACAAGCAAATAATTAAAGAGCACATTTGTTTCCTTTTAAGCATCAGGAATGTTCTTCACGTGTTATCTCGTGGGGTTTATAAATAGAACCATTTTAAAAAGTTTTGTATACAGTTGGAAAAGTTTATTCTTTCATCTGCCTCAGAATTCAGAGCATAGAGCTTTTGGAGTGTGCGAAGGATGAATGCAATTCAAATGTTAAGCTCTTTGACTTCATTTGAAATGTTCAACATAGGAACTTTTTAGTTACTGTTGAAGACATGGCTACAGTTCCTCTGTAGCATTTATCAATGGCAGTCTTAGTAAGTTCTGCAATGATTAAATTTGGAACACATCCATGGCACTCTTATCTTCCAGTCACATCCGGCCGTTCCTGTTTCCAGCACTGAAGCAGTGTTTTCTCTAGACAGACTGATTTCCTTCCATTAGTACACTGTATTTTTTTTTTCAATATTTTTCCCATGCCCTGCTAAGTGTATCTCCCACTCCATATTTTTCATCTGAGATCTCCATTTTTTATGGGAAGCTAAGTACCTCCAAATATCAAGGAGTATTATATATACCATGAGTTTGGTTCATAATGAACAAGGCAGGGCACACCTAGATATGTCTGGATGTTGGCAGGTGCCGCTCTATTATGTGCCCAATGGATGGATGAAATTGGTTATCATGCATTGACGGAAAAGATACGAGTTCAAGGAAAAGTACACAAATTATTGTCCAAACCTTGCTAGAGTATTCCCAAGAAATATATTGCAATTGTGGTCTTTTTGTTTTTATAATGCTTTAATTTTGTGATGTTACTGATTTTTTTATACACACTTTTCTCTCCCCCCCCCCCTTTCTGAAGAATGGTGTACATTTACTTATTCATTTATTAAACACACTGAATGGCCTGCTCCCCTTTAAGGTGTCCAACCTCAGGAGGGGCTTGCAGTCGCTTTACAAACTGAAAATGCCAAAACAATGATAAGAATCAATGTAAAATATTAATAAAATAATAAAAGCAGATAAAATTTACAATAATAACTCTTGTGAAAGAAGATGTGTGTCCTCCAATTGAACAGCAATAGGACAATGAAATCTAGGTATCTGAAATGATGTGCATATTAAGTGGATTCTGGAGGTCTGCACCTTAGGGATATCTCATTTTTAAAATGTATTAATTTTAATTAATTTAAATGTGACAGTGTGTTTGAAGCCTACTAGGCAGCAGACTTTTCTAACTAGGGTATAAGTCTGCATTCAATACTTTTTTGAGTCCAGTGGTTAATTTGAAGGACAATATTATAGTGATGACTGTACAGGGAATATGCTGGGGCACCTGCCACCATGATTTCACTTTTTTGGTGTAGACACAATATCTCCAACTCCATCAGTTGCATAATTTTGTTTGGCGAATTTGCTGTATCATACTAAGTGTGATTTCAATGTTTTCAAAACCAGGTGCTTTTACTGGTAGTTTTTAACATTCATTCATTCAATCAATCAATTTACAACCTGCTTTTTCCCAACATGGGACTCAAGATGCTTACAGCAGAGATTTAAAACAGAGTGCAGTTAAACACCTAATCATAAAAAAGGCTGAAAACCCATTAAACAAACAGCTCTGCTAAAAATACTAATTTCCAACAGGTCAAAGCATATTAAAAATGAGTCCTAAGAACATCCAAAGAAATCAAAAGTATTCATTTTTCTTCTAAAATGCAGTAAGACGTTGTTCATATATAACTTGCTGGGAAGAATTCCAGACAATCACTGGTATTTACCTGGTCAATAGCAATTCTGTTCAATTCTTGAAGAATTAGAAAGCAGGGCCCATAAGGTGATTGAAAGGCAAGGACAGAGTTGTCCTTTAGATAAGCTGGCCCCAAAGGATTTTAGGATAAAGCTATCAACTTAAGCAGTGGCTTTAGGCTACAATTATCACCTTGAACTGGGTCTGGAATAATATATATAGCCAATATATGTATTGGCTATATGTATTATATGTATTCTCTGACTGAGAATGGCTCTGTTATGCTATGGTATTATTATTGGTACAGTTGGTTTGGGAAGCGGGGTCCTTTTGTATGCAAAGCAGTGCTCTGCTATTGAGCTATGATCCTGGCTACGTTTTGTCATCAGCTGTGATAGGAATGGGAATCATGTGGCTCTCCAGAAGATGGTCAATTGCATCACCTTGTGTTCTTGACTTTGCCTGTGCTGGTTACTGGGAGCTGCAGTCCAATGACATCTGGAGGGCAACATGATCCCTGTCCCTGAACTACAGGGACAGAGGTCACAGGACTGTTTCTTTCTGCACACTAGGAATATACTGCTGATAATGAATAAATAAGTTCCAGTAACTACAACGAAAACGATATTTGTACTCGTGACTTCACAGTGTTTATTCCTGGTGTTTGCTTAATAGTGTGGGATTTGTTTCATCAGCATGAACCAGAACACTTAACATATGCTCACACACCTCTGAATCTGAGATGTCATATGATACCTGAGCTGACCAAATAAGAGTAACATTAACATCCAAAAGGAAAGTGAAGCTTTACTCCTACTACAGAATACAATAATATTCAGAGAAAGGAGGAAAGAAGGAGGAAGGAAGGGAGGGAGGAATATTCTTGCTCTGAGAGACTACTTTTAATCTCACTGAAGTTTCTAGTACCCTCTAGAATACTGAACTCTATTCTGTGTGAATGACCTGACAGAAAGCCAGGGGGAAAAGGCCATTACTCGGTCAACAGGAACTAAGCTGGGACAAAAGGTCCAAGTTTAGGAATGCTTTTTTCCCCCCACTGGAGCCTATTTTGGTCTAAAGCGTAGTCAAATTTTGATCTTGAGGAACAGCCAGCAGCAGCAACTGAAGCAGCTTATGTTGGTTAACTTGAGGTTTTGCATTTAGAAAGCCACAATGTTTAATAACAAAACAGGACTGGTGAGAAAGCAGGACTAGGAAAGACGGGAGCTTATGGCAAATCATAAACCACCCTTCTAGTTTTTTCAAATATCCTCTTAATTCCTTCAGTGAAAAAAAAAACCACTATTTTGATCACTTAAAAGCCATGTTCTTTGCAATTGTCCACAGCCAATTTAATTGGAGCTGTCAGGTAGAACAATTCAGGAACACAGTATGTTCGCATACTTATCAGAGTCTAAATACTCAGGGTGCTACGAAAACCACAGGTGGAGAGGAAACAATTGTTTCCCTGGAATCAAAGTGCACATTCTCCCACTGTAAATAAAGGTATGCATAGCTGCTCAACACATTTAATGCCTATGCATGGCTGTTCACTTTCAAAAGATTTTTCATCACTCTGTGCTTGCTTTAAAACATACAAAGCAGAAATAGGTTGACTTTTCAAAACACAAATTTGTCAGTATAAGCTACAGCATAAAGGAATGAACCCAAATTCATTTCTGTCAGAAGAATACTTGGAGTTTCCTATCTACTAACAGATATTAATCAGTATGGAATTATAAAACCAATATAAATCTGCCTTTTCCCGAGATGGGAACTTGGCTGCAATCCTTTTTTCTTGGCTAACAGAATAACATGGATCACTACTGGAAAGTCCAAGTTAGGCTTATATATGAATGGTAACTTTTTTAAAAAGCTGCTACAGTGTAAAGGCTGTGTAGAAACGATAAGAAGTTACCATACGAGTGTGAAAATTACTTTGATTTAAAGGTGTCCCTTGATAGCATATTGCAGCTAGTTTATTCTGCTAGAAACAGATACCCAAGAACAAAATATATCTTTGGGTACCTGACAGCGGACAATCTACAACCGAATAAAATATCAAATAATTCATATACAATATGTAAATTATGGTGTAATATATACTCAAAGTTTGCAGCAAAACTTATTTTTATGGTCCATGACCAAAAAGAAAGAAAAAAAGAACAACAAACAGGTTAAATAAACAAAGGGTTACAGATAATGAAAGTGTTAAAAGAACATTAACTAATCAAACTGATCAGCTTGTTGGGGTCTCTTGGCTCACACATTGTAAATCGCTTGGGGAGTGCTTAAGTGCATTGATAAGTGGTATAGAAATGTACTTCCTATTGCTATAAAATAAACTCCTAAATGCTAATAATAAAGTTCCAGTTAATTGCATTTTAAACCCTAAACAGTTAATTTTTGTGTTGAAAATGTTATTTTACTATGCTGAATCATTTCATTCATTCATTCATTCATTGCCAAGAAAGGAAGTGAACAGAGTGCATAAACCTTACTAACTTACTAAGGCACCATGCACACTACGAAAATAGGTTAATTCCATGACGTTCACACTGGTTCCCAAATGCACTCAGTGCCATTTGGGGAGGGGCATGGAACAACCCACTTAAGCCCATGTATTCGACACCAGGTCTCTTACCACATCTGGAGAGATCTAGATCTTCAGTACTGTGAGTACACTACTGAATCAATCCAGATCACTTAGGAGCGTTTCTGGAAATGGACACACCTCCATTTTGAATTGACCCAGTATGTGTGTAAATGTTGGCAAGGGTTTAAATGCCATGGACAGATTCAGGCCCATAAACCATAGTGGGAACATCAATCAGGTATTGTGTCACCGCAGACATCTGGATCTCCTCCGGACAAAAATGTAAGTGTGAACCCACCCCACCCCCCAACTAGACTAGAGATGGCAAACTGTTCCACTTTCAATTGTTTTGCCCTACAACTGTAATAACTCCACTAACAGGGACACTGGCAGCAGATTATGTGAATTGTAGCCTAAAACATCTGTAAAATCAAAGATTCCCTACCCATGTTGTAGGCTGAATCTGCACTGTAGAAATAATGAAGTTTGACAATACTTTTATTGCCATGGTTCCATCCTATGGAATTCTGGGACTTGTAGCTTGTTGTGGCACCAAGGTTCTCTAACAGAGAAGGCTAAAATGTAAAACTACAAATCCCAGAATTTCATAGCATTGAGCCATGACAATTAAACTGGTGTCAAATTGCATTATTTCTGTAGTGCAGATTCAGCCCTAGACTGTTATGACACCGAGGCACATGTATAGTGATAAGATTCAAAAACATGGCTCTTCTTTTCATGGTCTGCTTTACAAAATAGTGAGAATTTTTCTGGCTTCTACGCAAATATGTGTTTTCTTTTTTCTATGTCTGCATGCTATAGTTTGAGGCACACTGTAGATTTGATCCAGATGTCCATTCATTTGTAGTGGGAAGAGGAACTTTCAGTGTCTAGTGCTTAATAAAAAGTTTGCATGAAATCCTACAGCTGTTTTCCATGTGCACTTCCAGGGTAGCTAAATGCTATATCACTGGATAAATCACTCTAATGTAGTTGTAGCTGAAAAAAATGCATGCCAGTTTGTTGTGAATTTAAGAGACTATGGCTCGATCTAGACGCACACTAAAGAGCGCCTTTGCAGCGAGATGGGCCTCTGAGGCTGCCGGTGCAGCAGCCTTGGCCTCATCTCACCGCTTCTTGGGGCGAGAACGGACCGCCCCTTTTGGGCAGTCTAGAAAGCCCCTATAAGAATATCCAGTCCTATCCATGCTTGTGCAGAAGTAAATTCCACTGAGTAATAAGCTTTTTTATATAAATAGGATAGAATCAAAGTGTAAAGAATAAGAAATAGATATCATCAAACAGATGGACAGATAAGCAGAGGCAAGAGACTGATTTGCTTGTGAGCCATGTATATGAGACTACATACTGTTGCACACCGACCTGACATATTTTGATTTGCTGTAGTATTATAATCCTTTGTGAAACCTGATTCCCAGGATTAGATTCATTATTTGAAAAAAAAATATTAAGAGAACACCAATTTGATTTTTTTTCCTTATTCAACAAAAGCCTGCAAAAATGAAGAACAGTCCCCACTGGTTTATCATGCTTATCTTTGCATAATTTGTATACATGCACTTTGGAAGTTTCTCAGTGGAGTGTTTCCTTGGACTTGAACTTATCTTCCTAAAAGCCACTTCCTGCATGATAAATAGGTTGAAAACAAATTTCCTGTCCAAGTACTGAAGTACTGAAACCTAAAACTGTCTTTGGCAGTACTGTCTGGGAATCCTGCAAAATGTATTCCTGTTTCAGCCCTCAATCAAACTGGATGTGCATTTTACACTGAGCTCCTTGTGACAGATGTCTTTGACAGGTTTGAAAGTTAACACTATTATCCAGCTAGATTTACATCTGGTTCTAACCACCAACCATTTAGCTGATATACCTAATCTTGTGCTATGAAGGTTGCTTAAAGAAATGCTTTTTTAAAAAAAACCCAACAATAAACCAATTCCATTTAAACTGAATTGTGTTTGCTGTTCAAATTGGAGTTAAATCCATAATGACATACTTGAGATAGCTCAGTGCAGCCTAGTACCTATTGAGTTGGCAGCAAGGATTAGGTTCGGGGGAGACACACAAATTATGCACAAACAGAAAACAGCATCAACAGGAGCATCAAAGGAAGTAATAGTGCCAAACCACTCCTGGAATACTCAATCCAGTTTTGGGCACCGCATTTTGAGAATATTGGCAAATTGGAACGTGTCCAGAGAAGAGTGACCAAGATGACCCAAAGTCTGGAAACCAAGCCCTATGAGGACCAACTTAGGGCAGTGGTTCTCAAACAGTGGGGCAGGAACTCTTGAGGGAGGCATGATAGTTGCTTGGGGGTGTGTGAAACTTGGAGGCTCTCATCCTCCTCCTTTCCCCACACTTTTTAATGTGTAAAATATAGATATGAATTTAGTTAAAAATTGAATTTACTTAAATAAAACTGTTCTAATCTTTATAAAATGTAAATATAGTAATACATAGGAATGTGTGAATGAAAATATGCACACTCAATAAATTATATATTTTTATTCATATACTACATCAAGA
This sequence comes from Urosaurus nigricauda, assembly GCA_034509955.1. Taxonomy (NCBI): domain Eukaryota; kingdom Metazoa; phylum Chordata; class Lepidosauria; order Squamata; family Phrynosomatidae; genus Urosaurus; species Urosaurus nigricauda. The sequence continues at coordinate 77,976,553 of JAOEGL010000006.1, forward strand.
AGATAAGCTTGTTTTCTGCTGATCCAGACACTAGAACATGAACCAATAGATTCAAACTACAAGGAAAGGGATTGAACAAAAATATTAGGAATCACTTTATTATAAGGACTGTTTTGACAGTGGAAGAGACTGCCATGGGAGGTGGTAGAGTCCTTTTGAAGTCTTTAAACAGAAGTTGGATGTGCATTTTTGGAGTCCTTTAGTGATTCCTGCATGGCAGGGGGTGGGATGGACTAGATAGCCCTTGTGAATCCTTTTAACTCTAATTCTATGATTATTACATGGCAATATAATGACATCTTACTGTTTATTGTATGTACAGTAAAAAGAAAAAAGGATGGAATTTAACTTGTGTTCTGCACAAACTGCTGATGCTAAATCTGGAGAGGTGTCTTGTGTATTTCACTTTCTTCAGAATGACCCTGCTGCCCCAAATTTCATATGCTGATGCTAAAGAAAACTAATTATGGAAATGGGAAACTCAATGGGATAACAGCCCAATTCCATAGAAACTATACATGTATGTTTCATTATAATGCTCTTTAGGTTTGTAGTGTTGCTGCAATCCATGCAGTATAAAGAAAGATGATAAATCCTGAACAAAGACCAAAAGAAAATAAAAGAAATTGAAAACAGACCACAAAAACATAAAGGGGTTTTGTGATGAAACATAAGGATCAAGAAGGATTAATTGTTCTAACTAGTGGTGAAGACCACAATGCCAGTTTTGTAACGCATTTAACCCATTTGGGAGGGAGAGTGATAACACAAGAAGGACAGCTTGAATGTATAAACCTATATATGGTAACATGGTTAAGGTCAAATCTGACTAGGTCCAGATGTTGAGAGTTTTCATTAGTAAACACTCCCATAACATCTTTACACCTCCTAGATAACACGGCTATTGCAAAATTAGAAATGTGAGAACAACTACATAGCATTCATTCCCAGCGTTTAAAGCATTTTCATATTCACCATAAGTCTCTATTAGAATAAGCATTTTCAGTGTGTATTTTGTAAGGGAAAGTAAAGGGGGAAATGGGGACAATTTCAGCAGATAAGAGATAAGACAATATAATAGAACAAAAATTGGGAGTAAACCAATTCCTGAAAGCATTTGCATGTTTGACTAAGCAAATATCAAGGAGAAGATTTAAATTCATTATATCTGAAGTAAAGAAGCAATGAAGAAAAAAAGAATTAATTAGAGTGGTGCTTAGGGACATAAGGTAGCAATAAGGAACCACATTGAGATTAAATTATAAAATGCAAAGTTTAGAAGGGCTATAAAGAAAATACTCCCGTTAATGAGATTTATTACACCAGGAAATAGATTCCCAGATGAAATGAATAAAACACTTCCACTGGAAAGATTCATAATGAAGCTGGGTTTATAATATATTGTAGAAACAGCATACAAGCACAAACCATAGTCTAAGGAACAACAGCAACCTGGCAGGGAATATAGGTTACCTGGACTACAATTTTGTCATACTAGATGATAAAGTGTTTGAGTAGTTTGACCTTTTTATTGACTAGCTTTTTTTGCTGATACATATTTACTTCTCCAATGATGAATGAAAATCATGGCAATTGAAAAGAGTGATCCATTAGTCTCTCTACCACAAAGATTAAGCATGAACGTGCCTCAGTGGCATAGTTATACATTTTCAAGTACAAGTCCTCATCATTACAGTGATATCCTGAAAGAGATTCCAAAAATGCAGGCAGCTCTGATGATCTATTTATTGTGACCTAATTTATACCCCACTCTTCAGCACTAAAGGCTACTTTAACCTCTGTCAGGAGCAGCCCTTTTGTAAAGTTAAAGATTCTTACCTCTAAAAGATCAAGCCACATCAAAATAATTTGTTCGACTAATTTGAACTGATTTGTAGTTCAAAATAACATTTGGTTTCTGGGTAAATTCATCTCCTCTGCAGCTACAGTGGAGACAGGAAATGTCACACCCAATTCCCCGAAAATTCTTCTTCTCAAGAAGAAGCAGATGTACCTTGTACAGGAGAAGACATGCCTGATGACTTTTTGTTCAGTGGGTAGTTCAGGATCATAGCAGGAAGAGATAGTGAGGAAGAAAGGCATCCTTGTCCCAGGAAAAAGTGGAAGCGCAAGCATCTGGCCCAAACTCTTTCCCTCAGACATGGTATGAGGCTGCAGTCAAGGCCTCAAGAACAACACAGATGAAGAACACAATCATTGAATACAGCTAGAGCTGTACAGTGGAGACACGTTATTTGTGAGCTTGCCATCCGTGGATTTAAGCACCAGTGGGCAGGAAGCCCTCTTGTTTCCAATGGAAGTGTGTGCATGTGGCAGCACTACTGGCTGCATGCATGTCATGGTGCCATTAGGGACACCAGGACTCAAGGCCCCATGTTTTTTCATATCCGCGGGATGGGGGGAGTCTTGAAAAGATCCCCTGTGGATAAAAAGGTCTGGCTGTATTTAATGGCATGGCTGGATGTCTACCAATGAAAGGCAGATGAGAATGATAGCCCTTTGTTGAGAGCAACACAACTCCTGATTCTTTGAGTGATTTATTTGATTTCAACAAGGGATTCATGACTCTTAAAGACTTGGCTATGGATAACCTTTGAATTTCTGGCATAGAATTATGGCTTTTAATCTTGGATTGCACAATGTCTGTTTTATCTCTTGTTCCTGAAGACAGCTTATTCCTAATACTAAATTGGGTTCCCTTTTGACCACAATTCATGGACTTCAGATAAGTGAGGGGCCACCTACACCATAGAAATAATGCAGTTTAAACAATAACAATAGCAATAGCAGCTTCATTTATATACCACCTAAGCAAAGTGGTTTACAACTGTAAGCTAATTGCCACCAACAAGCTGGGTACTCATTTTTGTAACCTCAGAAGAATGCAAGCCTGAGTTGAGCCTGAGTCCTGGCTGGCATTGAACTCGCCACCTTATGGTTTGTGAGTGTGTGGCTGCAGTACAGGCATTTAACCAGGGCTCTTTCTAATACACTTTTAACAGTTATGGCTCCATCCTACAGAATGATGGGGTTTCTAGTTTTGTGGGGCACTAGTACTCTTTGGTGGAGAAGGCTAAAGATCTTGTAAAACTACACATCCCAGGATTTCATAGATGGAGCTATACCAGTTAAAGCAGTATCAAACTGCATTACCTCTACAGTGTAGTTGTTCCCTGAGTTTTATTTGCACATACAGAAACAGAACAGCAGTTGAACTCAGAGGAAACAAAGGAGTTCAAGCAGGAGTGAAAGATGGCAAATCATGGCATAATCTTTGTTTATCAAAAGGTTATGGGACTTAGACCTTGCAAGTCCTGGCTCCACTACATCACTGGTGCTTCTGATGATACATCTTTTGACTATAACAACAAAACAAGAACAGTGCTTGGCCTATCTTTTCCAATCAGTGAAATGAAAGACAGTAAGCAAGCAGCCAAAGCAGGTGACCAGAAAGAAAGGAAGTAGAAGCATGTGTATTAGAGGAAGTATATGGCTATATATGGCAAAAGTGGAAATTAGGTCATCTCATACACTCTAACTGTCTGTATTTTGGCAGGAACAGTCCCAATTAATTCTCAGTTGTTCTACCTTTTCAGCTGCTCTTAAAGCATTTCTTCCCCTTTCTCCCTTTGTACTCAGTTTATTATAGTTGCTGTAAATTGAGTTTGAAGTGCCCAAGTACTTTGTACTGAACTCAGCAGAGGAGACATGAGAGGGTGGAACATTGCCCTTCCTTTGAGAATCAGGCAAAAGCAAACTGCTGCAGCCTTTCCTACCTTCTGTGTTGTCCCTGGTTGCAATCTTGACCACACACCAATGTTGTTTGGCCACATGTGTCTCTGTGAAGTGTTGAAGGATAGATCACATGTGGGCTGCATGCAGTCCTTTCAAGCAATCAACCTGCTACATGCTCTCTGGGTGGTCCTAGGATCTTGAGAATCCTATTATGAACTCTTTACAAATACTCAAACGGAATCCATACATTCTCTGTTGTTGAACAAATTCCCTGACCTTTTAAAATGCTAGAGCAAAACAGATATGCCTATATTTAATTCCCCCCCCCCAATGTTATGTCTCCAGGACAACAAAAATAATTTTTGTATGTGCAGAAGAATAAGCAGCTAAAAAAAAAAAAAAGGGAAAGCCTAGTTTGTTCTAAGAGCCAAACAGCCTCTGTTCTGCTAACATTTGTAATGTCCTCCCCTGTTTTATCTTCCATCATGACTAAACATTACCAAATGCATTACAGAAGCCCTGCGATCCCTGCAGAGATTGGGAAAGGATAAAGAACACCATCTATAATGAGGTCAGGTACCCATGTGAGAAAAAAACAAAGGGGAAGAAGGGTTTAGAGTCATAGTTACATATCAGGAAATGTGAAACGTTAAACTGGAAGCAATTTGTTCAATGGCTGTTTTGACCATTCAGACTTCCTAATCTTAGTTCTCATAAAGTTTGGCTGAGTGCCAGCTGGAGTGGTTAGTTTCAGCTGCGCAGATATCATTCACAGAGGAAATAAAGGGATTTTAAACCATGCAGTAATTTCCTTTGGTTCTCAGCTCATTCAAGAAACATGTCCTTTTGGTCAGTGATCTCTCAAAACTTAATTTCAGGAGTCGGGGCTTTAAAAATAAAGCCTCTGTGGGAATCTTTTGAGGAAGGGTATATGGAAGTCAGATTTAAAGTTTCTTTTTAAATTCAGCTTTTTGTTATTTATGGTAGGGGAAAAATAATAGCGATGGAAAGAGTTTGTTGTTTCTCTGTTAGTACAAATATTTTACAGGATACTTAGATCTGCAGTTTGGTAACTCTGAAGAGGGCTGAAGATATTTTTCTCGCTGACCAAAGGAAAATATACTGTTTTAAACTTTTATTCCATATTACTCAAGGCTGGCCCTGTGATTAGGGAGAGTGAAAAACAACCTCAGCTGGCATACGCTGAAAAAGAGCAATGGCAGTTCCTTGTTTTCTTCCCTCATTCAGAAAGTGATAACCTGCAATCGAATGCTGGCAACAAAATAGCATTCCTGACCACATGTGAAGACAACAGGCTGGTTTAGATTACATACAACTCTTTCCTTCAGCAGAAGGGAATGGATGGACAAGGTTCTTAGGAAGAAAGGACAAAAGATGGTCTTTGCTTCCCTCCAGCATCTACCTCCTAAAGTGCGTGCCTCACATTCCCTAAAAGTAGGGCCAGCTCTGAGTAATGATTAAAAACAATCCATAAAATCCATTTAAAAATATCCATAAAATACCTGAGAAGTGTTTGCTGAAGTTAACATCCAATTTCACATGCAAACCAAAGCCCAGAAAGGTTGTGCTTGGTAAAAACGTGTTAGATGTTACAATACCACAAGACTGTAGTGTTTACGCTGCAATGGAGTAACATTGCTTTTCAAGTTTCAAAATTTTTGAATGTAACCCAAACTATCATTTTTATATAGAGAGATCTTGTAGCATCTTTGCATAAGATCTCTCTTTGTATGGATTCTACAGACTAACGTGGCTATATCTTTGAATTCTGATACTTTTAAAGTAATTTTTAAATGACATGTGAATGCTCCAAGCCACTGACCTGTTGTACCAAAGACAGCTATATATTTATAAGGGTATATTTATATACCCCTGAAACTATTAATGTCAATAAACAGTGACAATTACATTGGAAAAAGGAAGAAGACATCCTGCAACATATTACAACCATGAAGTATCTTAGGTAATGCAAAAAGGAATCTCTTACAAGTAAAACTGATATTTCTGAGTAGTAACATTCAATACTTTCTCCTTTTTTTGCCATCACTTCTGTGGATCAAAAAAATTCAAAAATGGCTGCTCTTATGGGTCAAGGGTAGTATCAACGATACACAGCTAAATAACAAGAATAAAATGTAGGTCATCTGTTTTTCTACATGTGCACCACTACTGCAATTTGTGAAAATATGGTAGTGACTCTGACATATAAAATAACTTTGGGTATTTAAAAATGAATAAGAATTGTTCCTTACACACAAACCAAATACTGACCCCACTTCAAGGATGCTTTCAGTTGAAGTGTTTATGTCACAATTCAAGTTTTTACAGGAGATGGCCAGGATCCAGGGTGCAGGTGTTATTGTTTTAGTCCCAAATTTCCAGCATTGCACTAAATGAAAACTTCATTTGAACATTCAGAAATATAGCTCAGGCATCCAAAGAGAAGGAGTGGGCAAAATAATCAAGAGAATGCAGAGAGTTCTAGGTGTGAATGGTTGTCGGTGTCTCACTCTCTGCAATACTAGAAACTTCAGAACTGACAGGAAACAAATCATTTGGAGGCAACCTGCAGAGGCAATGTGTTCAGCTATACTACTGGGTATAAGGAATTAGGCCCATTCGTTTAAAATATAGTTTAACTCCTACTTTACTTTGTTGAAAGTTACTCATTGTGGCAAAGTAATAATTCACAGACACATAAACCCTGCACAAAATCTTAGGTTTACAAAACAGTGAGTATTTTTGTAGTTATGATGGAACGGTTCTTCATTCAAAACATGAAACTTCTTTTAGCATATGAAAATTCAAACCAAATGTTACATGGAATGTCACTCCTCTTTTCCATTCCCTTCACTTCTCCACTATCACAGGAACACCAAATCAAAGAATAGAAAGCAGGAACAGAGATGACATTCTTTGTTTTACTTAATCCTATAGTCACATGTGATTACATTTTCATTCCTTTCACCTATAAAGCTATAAGACTGAATTTTTAACCAATAATTTAAAAAAATCTCTTGTTTCTTATGAATTTTATTATTCTTATTCTACATATAGGTCTTCCAAGATGTAGATCTTTAATGCTATTGAATTCTAGGAATTGCATTTTGTGGAGCCACAGGCTCTCAGACAGAGAAGGCTAAATGTCTCACAAAACTACACTTCCTAAAATCCCACACCACTGAGCCATGGCAGTTAAAGTGATGTCAAACTGTCTATTGTGCAGATGAAGCCATGGAGGATTGTGATACTTTGTAAAAGAGAAGATTCAGAGCATTTGATACAATTTGGTATATTTACCAACCACTCTGCAAGACTAATAGCATTTTCTTTCTTTTTTCTGACTTACAATTGAATGCCATTCAATTTATACAGAAATTTAGTCTGATCAAGTCCAGCTAATTATCAAGTTATCAACAGCCCTGATCGGGTATCTTACACTAAGTACAGGTGAGAAATCAAATGTTGTGGCACACCCATTTTCTTTAACAGCAATCAATAGCTTCCCATGACCTACATAATCAAAGACTTTACTGTATTCTAGAGAGCACCAGCTCATTTTTTTCTGGAATTATTTGCTGCATACCATTATCCAATATACATTTGCAGTTTGCAGTATGATCACTAGTGCCTCTGCCTTTTCTGAACATAGTTTGGACATCCTGCATTTCTCACTCCATAGATGGTAAAAGTCTTTGTTTTAAAATTCTGTGCCTCACTTCAATCACCTGGAAGATTAATGCAATGGGCCAGTGGTTTCTGCAGTCCCAGCTCTCATCTGTCCTGGATATTGGAATGTATATTGAATGTTTTCAATCTGTGGGCCATAGTTTTCTTTACCATATTTATTGTCAGATTTGTATTAGGATTTGAGTGGAATTTGTCTCTGTAGCTTGGAACAGCTCTACTGTGGAGACGTGGAGATGCACACACATACCTGATACCCAGCCTATTCAGAATTTAGCTGATATCACAGAATGATATCACAGTTGTAAAGTAGCATATGAAATATATATATTTCATATACATATGAAACATATGTCCTTCTCTAGTTGATTTCTCAGTTAAGAATTAGGCAAGCCCTATTCAGGTATTAACAGAAAATACATAAAATCAACATGTAAGGAAGGAAGTTTACTTGTTTTAGGGAGAACCTCTGTAATGCACGAGGCTCCCCACTTACTAGAAAAGCCTGAAAAAGCAGAGTTTCCAGTTGGGTAAAAAAGCTGCATGTATAAAGGATACCTGTGTAGGACCATTCTCTTTCTGTGGTTGGTACTCTGCCTATCTAATCAGACAGTTAATCACTTCACAATACAGATTTGGACAGCTGCTTTTAGCTGCTCTCCCTCTCCATTATAGTACAAATTGGGCCCAAAGCCACAATGCTTTGCCTCATTGCCTTTACCCCCTTATTCTCTTATTGGCAGATACGCATGGCATGTAAAACTGGCTACGTCATCGCAAAACATGAACAGAGATTATGCTGGCATGTCTGGTATGTCTATTAATGCTTCATTTTTAGTTAATTACCCACTGAGAGAAGAAACATTTCCCTTCATCATTAGACAAAAATAGCTCCACAGTCATAAGCAAAAGTCAAGACACAGCGGGAAACAAAAAGATTAGTATGTCTCTGCCTGCTGGCATAGCAAAGGCTGAAGACTAAAATTCATTGATGAGCATTCAGCATAGTAAGTTGCATGCCGTATTACTACAAGGATCTTCAGACTTGTAGCAAAATTCTCTCTCTAGAGATCATTTTTCAAATCACTCCTCTCTTCTCTTTGTTCCCTCCAACCAATTCTCCCCCTCTCAATCTCTCATAAACACACCCGCATGCGCATGCACACAGACACACACACACCTAACAACTCCTAGGGGCTAGCTTAAACTGCAGCTTAAACTAATGTTTCCTCAATAACCCATTCAGTTTCCTCTTCTGTCTTCATACTGTCCCGTCATCCATCTATATATTATTTTCACATCTTGAGATAAAGGAAAGGGAGATACTGATATTTTCCCATTAAACCCCATTCTATACATATTCAAAATAAAATTTCTCCACCCAAAGTAGGCAATTTTGCAAAACCCCAGGGTATTTTCCTAGTAATATACTTTAGACAGTTCTTGTAACTAGTGAAAAATACACTAGTTTTTCTAATTACAAACTGAGCTTTTATTAATCCCTTTCAGCTTTTATTAAACAAGTTAACTGTAATTAATTCCCTTCACCAGTAACAAAGGTGAAATGAAGGTGGTAGTTACAAGAGATTACTTCTTTTCTTTGGCAGTAAAACTGAAACTTTTTAGCAGCTTATATAGCTACAGGAATAGGCTTCATTAAATGGCAGAAGAGTAATATCACATTATTTTTATTATTTTTGTTTTCTTTATATTAACAGCAAACCTGCCTTTGCACTTTCTTCTTTCACTTCCCTTAGTAATTGTTCCAAGTCTATACTAATAGTATGCAGTTACCTGCATATCTTAGCTTGTTGATGTTCTTTCCTCCAATCTTCAGTCCTCTTTCTTCTAAATCTAAACTTGCTCTTCGTATGCTGTTTTCTGCATAAAAATTGAACAAGTAGGCTGATAAAATGCAAACTTGCCTGACCGCCACCCCTGCCAATTGGGAACCAAACCGTTTCTCCATATTCTGTCCTAACAATGGCTTGTCTTGAAAGTATAAATTTCTCATGAGAACTATCAAATGTTCTGGAAGTCCCATGGCTTTGAGAGCATTCCATAGCTTTTTGTGATCTAAACAATCAAAGGCTTTGCTATAGTCTATAAGGCCCATGCTGATTTTCTTTTGGAATTTCTTTGACAGTTCATTGGCCATTGTATGTTTGCAATGGTGTCCCTAGTGCCTCTTCCTTTCCTGAACTCTGCTTGCACCTCTATTAGACTCTGTGTTGCAGAATTTTAAACATAATTTTGTTTGTGTGGGAAACTAAAGCTATTGTCCTTGAATTGCTGAAGTCTTTTATCCTTCCTTTTTCTGGATGAGGATGTACATTGAACGTTTCCAGTTTTTAGGCCAGCAATTTGTTTTCCATATTTGTTGGCTTATTTTAGTTAGCATTAGACTTTATTCTTTTTGTGTGGATTGTTATCAGTTCAATTGGAATATCATCTACTCCTGGTGATTTATTCTTCCCAATTTCTCTTATTGCAGCTTCTCTCTTGCTTTCTAGAATTTCATCCTTCATTCCATGTAGCATTCATTTTTTCATCTCTTTTATATAGTTCTTTTGTGTGTAGAATGCAGTATCTTTTTTATTTTTTTCTTGATCTTGTACTATGTTCCTGTTCTCATCATGGACCATATATTTAGAGGTACCATTAGTGTTTTGTTTGGGGGTGGCAGTACGCTCACTTTCATTTTACAGTGAAATTTTTACGGCATTTTCACTCATGGCTATAGTATGCCTCTGCTGTAAGTCTAACTTCCTGTGGAACATACTTAAGGCCAGCCCAAGTTTTTTGTTGAACATTAATGCTTTTAGATGTATTACATTAATGTTTTCCTTTTATTAGTTTTTTTAAAATTATACTTCCATGAGTTTGGCTCAACTGCCATTCCATAGATGGAAAAAAATGTGGATAGTCATGCCCCATATTGTTCAATAGACTGTTTCAGCATGTCTGCATGCATGAGCTGTCACTGAATAATATGAGGTGTGGTGATCTGCAGGGAGTTGAATTCACAAACTCACTGATGCAGTGGGCCCACTGTACTATGGCTGTGTAGTTCAGCAACAGCAACAGCTTTCCAAAGAGCTTGGAAAAGTTTCATTTCTTCTAAACACAAATCTCAGAATTCACAATGGTTGAAAAATTCTGGGATTTTTTATTCCAAATAGTGTGTTTTGGCTCTCCGGGGTTATTATTTGGCTCTCCAGGGGTTAAAAAATATTATTTCCTAGTTGTGTTTGTACATGTAGATGTGAAATTTTAGAAGACTACCCAAATATTGATATGCTCAAAAGTTAGCAGACACACAATTTATAACTCAGCAAGCTAAATGCAGTTCTCCAGCCATACATTGTCATCTTTCAATCAACAGTTTTGATTGTTTTGTACAGTGACAAACAAAAAATGTTACATAAGGATTCACTTGCAAACCTGAACCCCAGATCTAAACATCTGGATCTTCTTACAAAAAACAGTTTTGGATAGTAACTCTTTCCTCTCTTCACATTTTTCTGTCTCTTTAACATCTTCCTTCTCTGCCTTTCTCTGCTAGCTTCACTTTTCATTAGAACAGAACGGTATTTTGGACTAAGTCAAATAGGCATCACTACCACTATAAAATACAGAGCTGGGGTGGATAAGTAGCAGGGCAAGGGGAAAACAGTAGTCTGTGGTTTAAAAAACTCTGAAAAAAATGATTCACTATTAATATATCTTAATTCCTAAAAACAGAAAAACATAGAAGCCCTGTTCAGGCACTGTGTCCCAGCTGGGTATATCTGGTATACAGATATATTATGAGTGTTTCTTCAGGCATGGGACAATGCATGTACAACATCTTGCAAAGCTATACAATCATATTCCGTTGGAAATAATTTTGAACAGAGCTAGTGAATACTGGTTTCACTGGAAAAGATAAACACAACAAAAACTGATTATACCAAATATATATTTCGACTAGGAGCACATATCTTTTTGGATTCAAAAAATAAAAATAAAATAAAAACATTTCTCCTCAATATGAAAGACTACAATATTGTTTTAGTGTTGTTCTCTCCTCTCCCCCCCCCCAAAAAAAAGCATTTCAGGACTTCTTAAGTGAAAAAGTAACTCCCCAAACCAATTTTTAAATGTAAAAATCATGTTTGTGCAAAATACATTTTTAACAGAAAAATGTTTTTTGTGCAAAACCCAGTGTTTTTGTTATTCTCAACAATGAAGAAAAAGGTGCTGCTCCTTTTTTTTCTTATAAAATGTGGGGGGGGGAGGAAAATCTCACAGAGAGTGACACAATTTTTGTCAAAGGGAGTTAAGGATGACAAAATAAAATTATAATATAATGATAATAATTATAATATAATTATAATAAAATATAATTATAATTTCTTATTTCTCTATTTTGACACAACAGTGTTTAGTATGTTTAGCCTCTAATATTTAAACAGATCAGGAATACATGTGTGTCTAACAGGACTGCTTGACCATTTTGAGATTTTTATAGGTTTCAAATCTCTAAACTCATGAGGGCATCTATTAAGACGAAGAGCAAGGTACAGGACACAGGCTCCAAAAAGTCATGTTTCAAGGAGAAAAAAGTGGAGGGCCTGGGGAACTAATTAGGGATGGGACTGCCTCTCCCAATGACTTGACCTTAAACCCAGAGAGAAAACTGTACAGGGCTTAAGAACTGAATTTAAATGGAATCAAGCACTTACGTCAAATGTGAAGCATTATTTTGCCAATACATTTAAGGGTGTGCATGTTGTCAACTGAGACTTTTCAAGAAGGAATATAAAAACCAAACCCACCAATCTTGTCAACTGTCAGGAACACAGAAATATTCCTGTAATCCCTTCTAATTGCAAATATGCCCTTGGAGGCATCTAGAAATGTACACAACATGAAGAGTCAAAGTTAATTAACCCAACAAAAAGATTCTCAGTCATCTCTCTTTTGCCAAGCACCTCACTTGTTGCCAAAATGCCTACTAGCATATAACACACCTTCAGGCAACCATGACATATGTCAAAGTCTTAACACAAAGAAAAGCATTCTATCTGTCTTCCTTCTTCCTATATGTGCCTCACTAGCTTTTTTATGTCACCTGAAAAAGAGGGTATCTTAAGAATCAAACCAGCTGTATCAGGTGCAATAATCATAATAACCTTTCAAACTCTTAACCACATACAAAGCAAGTTTTATTACTGAGTAGTGCTTGGAGGCTTAAGACTGAAGTCTGGTAAAGTTATTGGGACTCCTACTAACTCAGAAGAATGTTCCAGAGCCCATGCTGACAGTAAATGAAAATCCAGAGGGCCATACTTAATTCACATAGCTTGGGGCACATGGTTTATCTAATGTTCATATGGGCAGAAAGTATGGCTCATCAGAGTTTTTTAACCTCCAAATCAAAATGGTACTGTATGAGTTTAGAACTGAACTGACAATAGTTTAGCACACAGCACATGGTCAGCACTATTTTGAAATCAGAACTCTTTACAGCATTAAATACATAATCTGTGCTATAATATAATATAGAAATCTGCAGATTGCTGCTCCTTACGAGGGGTTATCGTAAAGTAATAATTATCACCTGAAAGTTATTATGGCATATTGATGAAATTTGTCAGTGTCATCATTGGTCCCTAAGTGCACGTTGCTGAGAAAATCAACTCATTGCGTCCTTTATTTTTGTGACTGGCTCTGCCAGAAGTGACTAAAGTGTAAAATCCTTGTTAGGCGCAATCTGCAGACTTCTACAATATCACTTATTTGGAGAGTCAAGATACGTTGGGGAAAATGTATAAATCTAGATAGTGACTACATGGAGATGAGTTAACAGCAACAAATCAAAACAAACTTTCTGTCAATTTTTTTTAAAGGTGATCATTAAAACTTTTGGATCCCCCCCACCCCCCGGTAATTTCATCAATGTTAATGTGAAAAATTGAAATATATTGGATGAAAGAAAATAACTGGAACAGGGTTACTATCATATCCACCAGACATTTGGAATACTACATGGTATGACTTTTTAAAAAACAAACAAACAAAAAACTACCTAGCATCATATTTCAAAGAGACCTGTTAGTTATTTAGTTTCCATGAGCTCCCTTTTTTCCTTCTAAAGGCACCTCTGATCACCTGCCCAATGTGTTGAATTGAGTCATTAAATGGAGTATGAACACATTTCGTTCAATGTTTCCCACTCACAAAAATGTCAGCTCAGAGAAACATAAATAACATAGCACATTTATTTCAAATTTTGCTCTAACCAACAAATAAAATTTATTAGCTGCATAAGTCTTTGCAAGACTTTTCCTCTTTCCTCACCATTTTTATGATTTCACTTGAACCTGTTCTGTGTTACTATTCTTAGCCAAGCTCCTCAGCATTAAGGACAACAAAGTACTAAGGAGGTTCTTCATATGTTGCCATGTGATCCTCACTTGTCTTACAAAGTAGGGTACCAGTTTAACACTGACAACATCATAAAAAATTCCAGTATCCAAATTATAAGCAAAATCAAAAGTTACCTGGCAGTATTTCAGTTTAAGGTTGATAATTAGTGAAAGCTAAAGACTGCCACATATCCTCCAACATTTCACAAATGAAAACTAGGACATATATGGGTAAGCAACATCAGAATGTGGTCAAGATGGCAAACATTGTTGATGAGGAAGAACACAGAAGTTGTAACACTTTGATTTTACCTGAGCCAACTAGAAAAGGTAAGATTTCCTCCCTCTTCTCCTCTTCTGTCTGTTGGATTAACTTAATGCAAACCATAGAGTTTATTGCTTGGCTATTAAAACCAACTTACCTCTATCTGGTCTTAAGCTTAATTCAGGCAGTATCCTGATCTTATCAGAAGGTTTTTACTGCCAAATATGCTGCCTGAATACAGCTCGGGTCCATCTCCTCTTCCAGGAGGACTCCACCCAAGTCAGAAAACTCCCAGTTCTGAAAAGAGTCGTGTTGAGCTGTATCTGGGCTGTATTTGGGCAAAAACCTTCTCATAAGATCAGGATGCCGCCTGAATTAAGCTTTAAAGTGGATAGAGGCAAGCCAGTTTTAATAGCCAAGTGATAAGCTCCTACTTTTCGTCTTTGAATTCAGTTTGTATCAACTGAAGTAAGATGAGGATGAAGAGGGAACGTGGGAGGAGACTAGAAAGACTGGGACATTTTTAAAACAGCTTGTCCCTGCCAAGTTGGGACAGATGGGGGGCATGCTGCCAAAATTTGGTGCCCAGCTGTACACTTTTTAGACAGAGGTCTAATCCTAACTAGAGTAGACTCATGCACTGATGTAGTGGAAAGTCCATACCATTAATTCCCAAGCTCTCATTGATTCAGTTGGCCTAATTGCAGCTCAATTGGATTTAGGTCAGAGCAACTGCAAAATGACAAAAAAAGTTGTTTCCTCTGGAATGGGGTGGGGGTGGGGGTGGGGGTTCAGCAGACTTTTAAAGAATGTGGCTGAGGGAGTGCTGATGAAAAAAGATATCAGCAGTGTCTCAGACCATATTAGCTGCTAATCTTTTCTAGTGAACCTGAAGGTTTTTGAGAGGCTACTGTCACATCATCATCATCACCACCACCACCACCACCACCATCATCATCATCATCATCATCATCATCTATATCCCACCTCTCCCTACCTTCCCCACCTCCCAAAATACCACTGATGACGACTGGGGGAAAGTTAGTTGGATTTGACTGTTTTAAATTTTTACATCTTTCTAGACTCATTGTTTTGAACACTCCATGTGTGTTTTGGTGAAATAAAGTGCCCACTAAACGATGTGCACATTTTGAAAGGCAAATGGCTAAAATAATCTGCATAAACTGACAATAAGAAGGAAGATACTTTATTCAATGGAGAAAAAGGTGTATGTCAGGAAAAATGTATAAATAATTGGGTACATTAGGAAATATGCATTTAAAATGCACAGAAATGTTCCTGGGAGGAAACTCCTCCCAGCCTTTCCAAGCAGAAATAAAACAAGAAAGGAAAGAACATGTAGGTGGGATGTAGAAAATGCAAAATGAGAAATTTTGACATCCCTACCTCTGGTGTACTATTGATGCAGCAACTGGTTGGCACCCTTTCTCATCTTATTTCAGCACTCTGGCTTTCCAAGAGAGACCATGAAGTATGAAAGCATAAAAGAAGTGGATTAGAAAGGAAAGCCTGCAAAGGGCACCACTGCACTGACACATCTAGAAGTCTTCTGTGATGGAGGACTTGTTTATCTGGGTGGGGCCAAAGTGATAGTGAAAGAAAAGCAATTCAATAGAAGGCGAGAACTGACTTCCTAAAAGGATTGTTGTTAGTTTCCTGGAATCAGTATAAGGCCCATCTGTTCGCACAGCTAAGAGAAGCAGAACATGATGGGTCTGTTTTATGTGCTATTCTGAAATGTTTCTGCCTCTATCTATGCTCTTTTAGTGATGTATACATTAGCATTATTTAAGCTGTTATTTTACTGATACTATTTCTTCTGGCTTAAAAGTTATGCATATGTCTAGTTCACGCTAAAAGGAAAAGAACTGTGTTGGGCAAGGTTCTTGTTGCTGTGTGCCTTCAAGTTGTTTCTGTCTTATGGTGACCCTATCACAAGGTTTTCTGGGCAAAATTTGTTCAGACAAGATTTACCATTTCTCCCCACTCATGCTGATAGCATGTGACTTGCCAATGGACACCCAGTGTGTTTCATGACTGAGCTGAGAAATGAACCCTGGTCTCCAGAATCATAGTCCAACACTCAAAACACTATGCCATGCTGGCTCTTGTGTTCACTATTAGGTCAAGTGAAAAGCCCTAAAATGTGCAAGCTTTCTAGTTTTTCAGAACTCTTGAAATAGTAAATGAAGGGCTGTAGCTCTACATATGTTGTGGGCTTGCGGCTCTCATTATCCCTCACGAACAGCTATAATGTCCAGGGCTGATGGGGACTGCAGTCCAAGAGCATCTGGAGGGCCACAATTTGCCCATTCCAGTGTTAAAAAAATAGGAGGAAACAGATGTTAGATCCACAAAATCTACATTTGGTTACAACATTAAGAAAGAAAGTAGCAAAGATAAGGGCAATAAGCATCCAAATCAAGCTCAAACCCATCAAATACTGAGACGATGTCTTTCCAAGGGTTGCTGGGAAAAAGAAATAAACAAGCAGTTTTTGAAAATATAAAAAGATTTTTGCTCAAAAGCATTCCATTTTTACGGAAAATGCAAGAAGTAAGAAAGTTGGGGTTCCAGTGATTTGCCATTGTTTAACAGTCCTCATTGGATTATTTTGTTGTTGCTGTTTCTCCTTTTCAAGTTTTACCCTCTTCAAAAAATAGTTTAGTTATTCTGAAAATTTTGGAGTTCCTGAACTGGGTGATACCTTCTTATCATGAATGCTCTGCATGCATGACAACAGTCACAGGCTAAATTCAGAAATCAAGGCCATGATATAGAGTTCCCAGTTGGATGTGGGCTGGGATTCAGAACTGAGCTTCCCTTTTTCCTTGTTGAGTCAGTGCGATATGAGATGAGGCACAGCTCACGCGAGCTTCATCTGGGTTTCTGCAATGGCTAGCTTGACCAGAGGTTGGTGCTTTGGTCCCAGGCTAATGAAAGAAAGCTCTCCTTCTGATCCGTTTCCCAGCCATGCCAAACCTCAGTCTTCTAGTGGTTATCTTCCTTCCCTCTCACCTAATATATTTGCTTAGCTGTATGCATCTTTATTTTCATGGCAGATGAGAGATGTTCATCACAGATTATAGGTGTCTTTAAAATGACTGCTTATCACAACTTTAATTGAGAGGTTTAGGTATTGGGCTGGACAGTTTGGGCCATGCATGGGGGGGGGGTACAAATGGACCCTGTGCACCCATTTTTCAATGCTTACAGCCATCTTTAAAAGAAAGTCATGATGCAGGCTTATAGAGATGCCACCAGCTCAGAAGATGTTGGACCTGCCTACACTCCTGGATGCAAAGGAACTGTGCTGCGATTTAGACTCATGTACCACCTTATATCCTTTCATTTTTTTATTTTTTGGTATAGTCAGTCAACAGGGTGGGAGCATAATTCACTGCCCTAATGCTCGAGTCTGTTTCAAGCATGTCTCTCCAGTACTCTTCAACTGTAGACCAATAGATTTGTCACAGTTTCCTTCAAACCACTGTTGTCTTGCCTTCTCATATACTGTTCCCCCTTACTACTAGGGGAAGCAAGGTCACTTGTAGGGTTCACAAGCTCAGATGACATTCAAGACTTATCATTTTGCACATATCATATCTTCTGTAGCTCATAAGGAGATGTTCAGGGCAGCAGGAGTTCCTGATTAAATCAGGAGATAAAACTGGCATGCAATATATATATATATATATATATATATATAGCCTGTGAAGCCAGATGCAGATGATATTAATTCATGCTTTAAGAAATGGGCTCCTCCACCTGGCAGATGAACAGTCCTGTATTTCATTGCTATGAGGGATGGAAACTACAGCAAAATCTCCATTACTCATTCTCTCTGCTCTAAACATTAAAATATCCAAGGTAAGCCTATAAAGAAGAAAGTTATATATACATTATAATAAACCTTACACTTAAGAGTATGTGATGCATTTAAGATGAACTTTTCTTCTCAGTAGTATTTTTCAGGGGAGGGAACTGATCCCTCAAATTTCACAGCTGCAAAGAACAAGAAACTAGGGATGGATATAAATTAGGGAAGGTAAATTTTAATTTCTCCCATACATGTCTTTTAAACTTGAGTTCTTCCCATTGAATTTATAAGTTTTTATTTTAAAAAAATCCAAAGAGAATCTATGCTGTTCCACAATCCACAATATACACTGTTCACATTTAGTTTTCCCAGTATCGGGAAGATGGCAATATATGTACAGTGGGCCCTCGGTATCTATGAGGGATCCATTACCAACTCCCCCCCCCATTGATACCAAAATCCACAGATGCTCGTCCCATTGTCCTTAATGGCGGTGCAGCCATGTATCTCACCACCATTAGAGAGAATGGAACAATAGTCTCTTATGCTCATCTCCTTCCCTCCCTCCCTCTTTCTTTCCTCCACCCTCCTTCCTTCCACCTCCTCCTCCCTTCTTCCTTATCTTTTTTTTTTTCTTCTTCTTTGACCCAGCTTGACTGTGGGGGCAGAATCTGCCACCTAATTAGCCAGGGCTGCGGCTGGGGCCAGGAGCCCCATTTCCAGACCTAGCACCTAGGAGGGAGCCTCTGGGCTCTGAAATTCTGCCAATGGGGCTCTGAATCAAGCCCTGAATCAAGCCCCAGAGCCCTGTTGGCCAGAGGAAGCCAGGGCCAGGGCTTGAGTTTCAGAGCCCAGAGGCTCCCTCCTAGGTGCTAGGCCTGGGAACGGGACTCCTAAACACAAGTCCTGGCCCGGCCTGACTGGGTGGCAGACTCTTCTTCCAAAGTCAAGCTGGGAGAACGATGAAAGAAAGAAGAAGGTAAGGAAGGAGGGAGGGTAGGGGGCAAGGAAGGAGGGTGGAGGGAAGGAGGAGGGAGAGAGGATGGAGGGAGGGAAGGCAAAGGGGCAAGGAACTTTTGTCCCCAATGGAGATGCATGCCATCCACAGATGTTCAAATCCACGGGTGACAAGTCTGCGGATAAGGAGGGCCCACTGTATCTGCCTTCCATGGAGATGTTCCATGAGCAACATGTCAGAAAAAAGAGGTGACAATCCTAATTCAATACCACAAGGTTGGACACCACCACAGTGTGCATGTTTAATACAAAAGGGTACAAAGTTATATGTCAGATGTGAAATAACTCAGAACATGGCAATTTTACTTTCTGTCACATTTATTTTTAATGTCTTGTCCATCAAATTTTTGAAGAAATTGGAAGAGCCAAGGAACTTCTGATCAAGAAACAAAAAATCTTACATTCATATGTTTCTCTGGAAAAATAAACAAATTCCAAATCCAAGAAGCAAAATTTTAAAACAGGAGTGACCACAACTAAAAAGCAAATCAAAAAACAACCGAAAGCAAAATAAACAAAACACTCACACACACTTTCAGCATCACATCTTCTTGAGCTTTCCCCCCATTTTTTCTCCTCGAGTGGTATCCCTAGTGAATTCTTTCATGGAAATATTTCCAGAGGTTTGATGGCTCAACTCATGATATTTTGGACCAATGTAAAAATGATTGTTCTTTTTAATGGGGGGGGGGGATTTTGTACTGTTTTCAGTGGAGTACATCATGTTTGGACAAAATGCAGCTCTTTGTACTGTTTTTGTTGATAGCCGAGCTTCCAGAAATTATGATAAAAATTATTTTGAAATCGATATAATTCAGATACTGTCAATAACTCTTCCAGTACTTTGAATGTTCTTATGTAGAACCCACAGCATCCTGTTTTAAAATGATCACCCCCAAATTACTTTATTGGATTTTTTCCAGTTAAACAAGATAGGTCTAAAGCAGGCTGATGTTATTGCATACATGCCAACACTACCCATTTTCTTGTAAACTACACATCAAGCTTTCAAGAAAATAAAAGATGAAATTTATCAGCACCTTTAATTAATCTGATCTCAGCAACAAGGTCATTTGTGTTGCTACTCACAGAGCACAGCTGTAACTTACACCATGCAATACATTACAAATCTCCGACAGACTTGATCTTTCCCCTACCCCCCCCCCCCCAACAGTATTTTTATGACACTGTCTCCTGACCCAGCCTTACTAATAAGAGTGTCAACATCCACAGGCTCATTATGCTGTATATATTTTGAATATTGTGGAAACCTAAATTTCCTAAATCTTGATGACTACTACTACAGAAAAATCCTTATCTGCAGTCACTACCTGCCAAACATCCAAAAATAAAAGTGTCTAGACCTGGTTATTTAACAAAGAACTGCATGATCAGGTAGGTTCATATATCCCCATGACTATGTAAAAGATGGAGGAATACAGAGGGGTATCTCCTTTGATTTTTAACTATGCATCAGTAGCAGATAGAATAACCCTGAGAGAACTCTTGCATAGCTTCTTGGTGACTAGTATTTGCATATGTGCTCCAGATACCTGCACTCACTTGAACAAATCCTCAGATACTCCTATGCAGAGCACAGTTGTGAATGTAGTACTCTGACATCTTCCCTGGAGAATTACATCATGATAAATGAAATAATTTGGAAGGATATCCAGTGGGAAAAGAATACGTGTAGGTAGGATAATGAGATCAAAAGGGGAGCTAAAACTATGAAACTAATGTGAAATACTGCTCTGATCAGAAACGACAGGGCAACGACAAAGTACAATTTTCAAAAACTTTTCACTGTGCATAGCAGTTTCAAAGTCAGCTCAATCAACTGCCAATATAGCTGCCCCGAACCAGCTAAAATATTGCTGTCATGGGAATATGCTGAAATAGTTTTATCAAGGGCGGGATGGTGATAACACCTGAATTCTCAGACATAGGATTCATAGTATTCTCCACAATATGGAGAAAGAATAAAATTTAAAGGATAAAATACTTGTGAAAGCTGAATGTATTAAACACCCTCCCTAAACATCCTTATCCTCATAGACTATCCTATAATGTGCTTTTCAGCTAGCCAGGTTCTGGATGAAGAGGAACTGAGGACAAAGGAGTAGGGGAAGAGTCAGTGCCACTTCACCATTTTTGCCTGCACGACTACCTACCAGTTCAGATATGATTGCTGCAGGCCTGGTACCCCAAATATTTGGGGAGTTAACACCCTCCCTTTCAGCTAAATTCAGAACAGAACAACATCAAACAAATATATTCGGGCTTCTTTTGGATCAGAAGAATTCATTTAAGCTCAACCCCACCATGAAGTCTATTGTACTCATAATGATCTCATAACAGTGTCATCACACTCCGCATTAAACCCTTCCAGTTACCTCAAGCTAAATATGACAAAAATAAAAGCAACATCAGTTAGGATTTCTCAGATGCACTTCCAAGTCTGTTGGTATCAGCAATGACTTTTGACACCAGAAATAATGAAAATGACATTCCCTGCATTAATGCGTTTGAGTAGACAAAGTAATGCATTCCAGTGGCATTCTAGTCCTCACTTATGGTTGCCTGCAAGCCCTCTCTACTGTCATTGCCCCAGGGTCAGAGTCAGCTCTGAGAAAGGGAAGACACAGCACCAGAGAATGTAGTCACAGAATCAAGGCTGTCTGAATCAACACCCCCCACCAAGGTATCTAATTTCAAATGGGAAAGTGGTAGAACAAAATACAGAAATCTGTATTCTGAATTCTTATTTATCAATATCCAGCATTATCACTAGGTGAGATTCTCACAATTGGTAGTTATCATTTTTGTCCCTGTAACTTTCTCTGGGAAGAAAATTAAAAGTTAACATGTGTACAATATGTACAATAAATACATTATATGTAAAGAACTTTGTAACAAACCAAATCTACAGAATGAGTTGGCATTAAATTTGTTAGAAATGACATTATTATACTCCGAAGTCTTTTGCACATAGTTATAAGAATGAATTTTGAGGACAATATTTGTATCTGATGAACTTACTAAGTCAACTGACTTTGAAAGAACAAGCATATTTCAAAGTGCTGGCCACAGCATGAGAATAAACTGCAAGTGTTGCAAGGATTCATTTACATTTTGCTGGATCACACAGTTAATGTTTCCCTCCTTCTAAGAATGAAGTAGAAGATGTCAAACGAAGAAGAACAAAGTGAGGCTTTGCTGGCAAAAGCTTTCTCAAGAGTTTCAAATTTATACATAGGAAATCAATTTGCATCTCCAATAATATCCCTCAAATCAGATGACACTGTGTTGTTAGAAGGTAATTTACTTTACAGCCAAAGCAATTTAATAGTTGTCCTGATTTGTGATTTTCATTTTGTTTCCTAATGAAAAAAAATTAATGAGCAATGTTACTGGAAGTACAACTCCAACCACTGGCATTATTAAACATGTTTTCAATATACTGTACATTATGTTGATTGTACCATCAGAGCCTGAACTTTTGCAGCACAAGCCAGTCAATTAACCTGATGTGTGATTTGTAGTAAAGGCTTCTGGAACTTACCTTTGCACTGATTTGTGTTTTTGTCTAGAATTGCTTTCGTGGATACAATTTTTCCATATCTGAAAAACAGAAGAAAAAACAGATATACTTGTCTGTGTATGGTTGTTCATTTCATTGTGCTTTCATGCCTTCTTCACTTGTCAATCATCCCTAAGACCCACAATACAGCTTCAGTATTCTTGAAAAGTGCAACATAAACAGTACCCAGTGTATCTGTACCTTAATGTTACATATGCTGTCTCTGCACTGCTGGTCTGATGTCTCACTTTTGAAGGTGATTTATTCCTGTTTACTCTCTAATCAAAATAAAGAGACCAATAATGGTTTCAGCTTTTGAGGATGTCAAAAGAAACCACCATCGACCACCACTCTGCAAAAAGTATGTTGATTAAATCAAATTAAACTAGTGTTTTCCAGATATTTAAATGGATACAATAGAATTTCTCTGGGTGCAATTTGCAGTTAGACAAACACTGAACTTAAAAAGGTTGAATTTATCAACATTCATGATAAAAAATAAAATAGGTAAAAATATTACTTATCACCTTTAAACTTTCACTTTGATTCTCTTCATAACTTTCCCATTTAGTTTGTCTTTTTGATAATCTACAACAATCTTTACAAATTTACAATTTTTTATTACACACACACAAACACACATTCAGGAAGTATACTATATCAATGTATGTGTCCTATATATTATATATCTATTAATATTTATATTTATGGATTTATTTTTTATATTTATTTATATTTATGGGTTTACTTATTTTTAACTCATTCTTCCACACTTATAACTGCTGTCTCCCCCAATTTCCTTTTAAAAACAAAATCATATCCTACCATTGATTTGTAAATCTTGTCAAAATGCTCTCTCTAATCAAAATAGTTAACTTATTAATTTCCATCATATCCAGACATCCTCCTTTTCCAGGACATGTCCTACATTTCAACCTTCTGTCCAGGAGGAATTCAAAAATGCCCTCCATTTTGAGCATGATTAAGAAGCATGAATTTATATTTATGTTAGTGTTTTTAGCTTTTATTTGCTAATGTCCTACATTTTGTTCAAATATCCTACCCTTTGTAGTCCCATGTGGTTATGATATCTGGTCACCCTGCCTCCTATTATATACTCTTGTTAACCATTCATCTATTGTGTGAATAGGATGCATCTTCCAGTTTTTTGCATATATAATTCTGACAAGAATAAAGTATTACTTTTGGTAGTTTTTTGTGGAGCTTTCGGGCTATGTGGCCATGTTCTAGAAGAGTTCCTTTCTGATGTTTTGCCAGCATCTGGGGCTGGCATCTTCAGAGATGATCTCCAAGAGAAGATGCCAGCCACAAATGCTGGCGAAACGTCAGAAAGAAACTCTTCTAGAACATAGCCACATAGCCTGAAAGCTCCACAAAAAACTATGGATGCCGGCCATGAAAGCCTTTGACTTTTGGTTCCTCTTTTCTATTTTTCTATCATATTTCATAGACAGGTTTCAGGTTTGAATTCAAATTTGTTTTTTAGTTATCTTTGTCATGAGATCATGATTTTGTATCCAGTATTTCTTTGCCATTTAACATGTCCACCACATGTTGTATAGGGTTCCCTTCTGTTCTTCACATTTCCAGTGCTTATTTTTGGCTTTCTTTGCAATTTTTACTGGTGCCCACCTGTACAGAATCTTATAATAGTTTTCTTTTAAGTCACTGTTGTGTGCCTTCAAGGCATTCCCAACATACGGTAACCCTAACGTGAACTTCAGACAGTAAATTTTCAAGTATTTGTTCCATGATCTTATCCACTTATTTATTTGAACTGTATGTCTAACATGTTTTCCATCCACTGAATTGTGCAATCTTTTACAGTTTCTTCTTTCATGTCTCTTGTCAACACCAGTCTATACATTTTTGCTATAGTTGTCATTTGAAAACAATACCTCATTCAACTCTGTACATGTAAGCTCAAAGCCATCCAATTTAAAGCCCATCTTTGTTCTTTCATGTAATGGTCAGTTAGAGAACCACTGACTGCCAGTTCCTTCGATGAAGAGTTTTTGTTTCATCTTTAATCTGTGTGTATTGTTCTCTTCCATCAGAATTTTGTTGTAAGATAGCCATATGTCTTGATCCATCACATCATTCTTGATAAATGCCTTGTAAAGTGAGATCCAACCGGGTATTTTCCTATAAATTTTTTTCTTATATTAAATCCACGTTTTCAGCAACGCTTTTCCGAGGAAATGATTGTCAACGCTTTTATATGTTTTTCCCTGCTTGTTATACCTTAAGAAAGTATGCCATCCATAGAAAATATCCATAGCTTCTAGCTGTAACAATCTGAATCTAAGTTTAATTGGTAATTAGGATTTACTGAGGCCCAGAGTATGCACCTGGAAAAACAGATACATTTCTTACCAAAATCTTTATATAAGGAAAATTGCATGATTTGAAGAGGATTGACAAAAGGCAGGGGGGTTAGTTTTCTCAAAGTGTTATTGAATGAGAAAAGAAAGCTGAAACAGATTGGAAAGTTGTGGCTTTCTCCTTGCCTCTCCACATGGCACTCATAGCACTTCTATTCTCCTTCCCAAGGAAGAAGGTCATAAAAGCATACCTTTTGCCATATGGATTTTTTTCAGTGCAACAAAAGACATGCTTTTACAACTGTCTCCCTCTAGAAGAGGACAGAAGTGCTTCAACAGCATGTGGAGAGGCACAGAGAAAGCCACTACGCTCCTGATTCTTTTTTGGCTTTCTTTTCTCATGCAATAAGGCTATTTCTTTTCTCATGCAATAAGGCTATCAGTCACACCAATTTTCCAGATAAAGTTGTTGAGGATACAGGGGAGAGCCTTCTTGGTGGCTACTCCCAGGTTGTGGAATTCTATTTCACAGAAGACTAAACTGGTTCCTTTCTTTCCTTCCACTGGCAGGTAAAGACCTTTTTTTATTTGAAGCGACATGTGACAACTAAGTGGCTTGAATGGGGTGCATGTGGTACACTTTTATTAGCATTGCCAAGTTTTTAAATGATTTTATGTTGCTTTAAATTATGGATGTTTTAATTGAATTGCTCTTTAATTGGATTTTAACATTTTTATAAAGTTTTAATTCACATGTTTTTAAATTCATGCTGTAAATAACCCAAGATCCTATCTGGGAGAAAAGCAGGATTTCAAACAATCAGTGAAACAAACAAACAAATTTTCTAGCTGGCAGATGCAGCTTCAAATCAAGTATATAGTTTTATTACTTTGAGTGTTTTGCCTTGCCAATCCCACTCCTTAGTGGTAGGGATACTGAAGCTATACATTGTGAAAGCATTCCAGTGCTGTTTGCTCATTTCCACCCCTGCACCCAAAGCAGGAATATTAGCATAAATTTTTTTGTTGCACGTGCAGAACAAGGAACAGTGAAGCATTGGGTGCTTGACTGGAAAATGTGAGATATGTAAATCCTTCTTGTCTCTGCCAATGTATGTTCCACAGACATCATCCACTCAGCCCTGTCCAATTGAACATTCTGTGGCACTGGCACAGTAAGAAAAAAAAGACAAAGGTTTTTAAAAATCATAATAATTCCCTAGCCTGTGGAACAATCACTACAAAATAATGCAGATATATTGCATAGGGACACCTCTATGATATCTATTTTCACACAGTTTTCAAACAAATTGGAGGGTGTTTGTGGATGAGAAGTGAATAGTTTTCCTATTCTACATTTAAAGACTCCCCTTCCTCTAAAACCATTGCATATCTTCAAGTTTTTGTTGTTTTGTTAAGTATCGACACCCATCTGCTGTATGACAGTTTTATAACACAAAGGACATAGAGCATAAGCACATTGTTATTTTTGGGAGGGGAGGGGATGGAAGGTCTCAAAATGTAAAGACTGCTCTTTTACAAAGCACCATGCACATAGTAATATGACAGTTGGCAGGCTGGATTCTCATTACTGGGGCAACTATCACTGCAACTTTCATTCAGTTTCACAAGAAAAAAAGGACCTACGATATTTGTAAAAAGCAAATAACTCAGACCCTCTAAAGATGCTTCCCCCCTAAGATTTATGGATTTAATCCAGACACAAGGGATAATACACCTTAAATTATAATCTAATTGTGACAAGCGGGGGTGGGGGAGTTGTAGCCATTTCTTAATTTCTAGTTATGTGAGAGACATAAAGGATGAACTTCCAAATCAAAATATGGAACCAAGCTAAATCAAGGGGATGCCTAATTGGAATTTCATCTGAAATCGTATTCTTCTGACTCCATGTCATCCTAGTGATTTCCCAAAACACAGAATAGCCCACTCTCTAAAACTGACCATGTGCTACTGGGGTATAGGGAAGGCTTATATGAAATCTTTGGCTGGGGCACTTTCCCCATATTGTGTTACTGAAAATGGCACAGTGAAAAATGCCACAATATGACAGACTAAATAAAAACAAACCCAAAGACCAATAATATATATATCACTTAAAACTAGCACAAAAATTATACTTAAAACATTAATATAAAATATTTTTAAAAATCAGACACCTCCAAAAACCCTTTAAAAGAACCCAGTTTTGACCTGTTATTGAAATGGAATGAAATAAATGGTCGGATAGAATTCGAACAGAGAAGCATTTCCAAATTTGAATGTTGCCCTTTTAACTTCTGGAATGAAAGTATATGCAAGAGCATACTGAAGCAGTTGCAACAATGGATTCTTAAAATGCTTCTCCCTACTGGTGAACTGGTAAAGGAAGAGGGGTGCTTGTGTGTGTGAATCTTTCATATAAGCAAAATATTTATTAGCTTTAACTTGAAAGCTTTTAAGAAGATCAAAACAGGACTGAGTGTTCTATTCAGATTGACTTGATTTTGGGCTGGTTAACACTAGTAGTTTTTCTTTTTTTTTCACTACTAAATATCTACTAACAAGATGGTTCAAATGACATAAAACAGATGGGCATATACCAAATATTATTCAGCAAACTGTCAAAAAAAAAATAAGCAGCTAATCAGTAAACTGATGTCCCCTTAAGCTCCACTGCTTTCCAAAAATAATTGCAGAAATACATTTTGTAATCACAAAGCATCCAAGAGGAAAGAATAGGACATTCGATCTATAAGAATGTAACATTCAGGAAAACCTTCTATCAATCATAGGTTAACCTCTTTGTGTTTTGCTCTAGATCCATGGGAGTTAGTTGAATCAGTGCATTTGATTACGACTTTAAATAAACTGGTCTCTGTGTTCTTCTCTTCACATAAACAGATGGCAACCAACAGCGTGTCTGAAAAGTTTCAATTTTACCTTATTCCATTTCTAAGTGTCCTCTTCCCCATCACCATAATGTTACTTGATGAAATTTCTCTTCTTCCCTTTAGAATTTCTCACAACTGGATTTCCTCACACTTCACAAAGAAAGAAGGTACCATCTCTATGAGGTTACAATCCTATGCTGGTTTTATTGATGGTTGTTAAATAAACAGAAGAGAAGGGGAAATGTGCTAACCTATCAGTGGCCACTTTTATTTTTTACCCATAAGGAGGCAGGGATGCAACCCCTGACTGGATTCATCTTTCTGTGATAAATCAGAAAAATGAGGTGAGAGGACAATCTCCCTGTTGGAATTCAAGTGAGAACAAAACAAAGAGCTTCATTTATATACTGCGTCATACCACTAAGGAGTGTCTAAGCGGTTTACAACTGTAAGCTACTTGCCCCCAACGATCTGGGTACTCGCTTTAGCGACCTCGGAAAGATGCAAGCCTGAGTCGAGCTTGAGCCCTTTTGCTGGTCTTGAACTCGCAACCTTATGTTTTTGAGTGAATAGCTGCAGTACAGACATTTAACCACTGAGCCACCAGGGCTCCTTTGTTGTTTGGGTCTTCATGTGGTTTGTGCAATTATTTTCATTCAATTTATGTACATTTCTGTGAAATGTGTAGTGTTGGAAAATTCAATAATTGTTGCTTCATAGCAACAGTTGAAGATAATAATAATAATAATAATAATAATAATAATAATAGTTTATTTATAGCCCGCTCCTCTGTATATACACTCGGAGTGGGTACAAGTAAAAAAAAAAATAGATTAAAACAATCCCATGACCCGTTTCCAAACCTCCCACCCCTTAAAAATAGATTAAACAGCAATGATTAAAACAGTTATTTAAAAACATATGACTACATCCTAACCCTTCCTTATGCGGCCACGTCATAAGTGGGGATCAGAAACATGGGAGTAGGCAGGAAATCAAAGTCTGGAACCAAAGCCGAAGATCATTTCCTTTAAGGAGGAGAAAGAAAAGGAGGAGGTTCTAGTCCATGTGCTTGGGTGAGATCTAATCTAATTTACACTTGAGCCATTGCATTCTGGGAGCCAGTGCTGGGAGGCTACTTAAGGCTACTCAAGGCTAGCAGAAGCTTCATTTCCTTTAAGGAGGAGAAAGAAAAGGAGGAGGTTCTAGTCCATGTGCTTGGGTGAGATCTAATCTAATTTACACTTGAGCCATTGCATTCTGGGAGCCAGTGCTGGGAGGCTACTTAAGGCTACTCAAGGCTAGCAGAAGCTTCATTTCCTTTAAGGAGGAGAAAGAAAAGGAGGAGGTTCTAGTCCATGTGCTTGGGTGAGATCTAATCTAATTTACACTTGAGCCATTGCATTCTGGGAGCCAGTGCTGGGAGGCTACTTAAGGCTACTTAAGGCTAGCAGAAGCGTGCGCCGAATTTTGATTTTTTTATCTAGTCAAGGAGGTGTTTAGAGAATAGAAGAGGAGCCAGCCTGAAGCATCAGAGGAAGTGAATCAGAGACTTGCCTTTGGAAGGAGCTTTTAGCCAGGAGCTCTCTACATAACTATAGGCCCCGTGACTTGAACTCAGTGACAGAGCTTGGGAATAAAGGCCAAGTCTAGCAAGGGAAGCCCACAGTCTTGTTTCAGTGCCTCCTTAAGACTTCTCAGTATGGACACTGAAGGCCCTGCAGCAGTCACCTGCAACACCTGTGGGATGTTTGTCTTCTTGCCTACAGAGGTGGGGAACTACACCTGCCACAAGTGCAAGTTGGTAGCCCTCTTGGAAGAGAAAGTACAGCAGCTAGAGGAGCAGATATCTGCACTCCAGCATCATAGAGAGCAGGAGATTCTCCTGAACAGAACAGGCCAGAATGTCTTGGGTGGGAAACAGAGAGAGGAAGTTGTTGGGGTGGAGGAGGTCACTCCACATATAACAGAGGTAGATGCTTGGAGGAAGGTCACACACAGAAGTAAGGAAACCAGGGAACGTTCTGTGAGCGGCTTGCAGCTACAGAATCGCTTTGAATCTCTCTCTGTTGTCAGAGATGATGAGGAAAAGCAGCAGGGACAGACATCAGGGACAGAGCAGGAGAGCCTGAGAGTATCACGAAAAGGAACAGCCACTGCTAAGCCTCGGAGGAGGCGCGTGGTCGTGGTGGGGGACTCCTTGCTGAGGGGTACAGAAGCAGTGGTTTGTGGGCCTGACAAGATGTCTCGGGAGGTGTGTTGTCTCCCCGGGGCAAAGATCCATCATGTGACGGAGAGGCTGACAAGACTTGTCAAGCCTACTGATCAATACCCCCTTCTTTTGGTTCATGTGGGAACCAATGATACTGCAAGGCACAGCCTTCAGAATATCAAAAGGGATTATGAGGCTCTGGGAAGGAAGATGAAAGAGATGGATGCACAGGTTGTCATCTCATCTCTACTCCCGGTAGAAGGGCATGGTCCAGGAAGGGAGAGGAAAATAGCAGAGGTGAATAACTGGCTCCGTAGATGGTGCCGCCAAGAACAGTTTGGATTCTTGGATCATGGGCTGCGGTTCCATGAGGAGGGACTTCTGGCAAGGGATGGACTGCATCTCACGCCAGTTGGCAAAAACATTTTTGCCAACAGTCTGAAGAATCTGATCAGGAGGGCTTTAAACTGAGTTATGTGGGGGAGGGAGACATTATTCTGGAAGGCAAAAGGGATGGAGAGAATAGTCCAAGTGGCATAGAGGGAACAAGGCAAACAGTGCAAGGACCCAACAGTAGGAGGCAAAAAAATGTGCAAAAGCAGCAAGTAAAGAGGACACATGGTCTTAAATGCCTCTCCACTAATGCACAGAGTATGGGAAATAAGCAGGATGAACTTGAACTCCTAGCACAACAAGGGAAATATGATATAATAGGCATCACTGAAACCTGGTGGGATGAGTCTCATGATTGGAATGTAGAAATAGAGGGGTATAACCTTTTTAAGAGAAACAGGCCAAGCAGGAAAGGAGGAGGAATAGCATTATATGTCAGGGATATTTACACCAGTGAAGAGATGCAGGAAGTCAATACTGGAAGCCAGGTGGAGAGCATCTGGATAAAAATTAAAGGAGAGGGAAATAACAGGGATGTTACTGTGGGAGTCTACTACAGACCCCCGACTCAGGCAGAGGAATTGGATGATGCCTTTCTAGAACAGATAATCACATACTCAGAAAAGAGAGATGTAGTAGTGATGGGTGACTTCAACTATCCTGATATTTGCTGGAAGTCAAACTCAGCCAAATCCTCAAAGTCTAGCAAATTCCTCACTTGCCTGGAAGACAATTTCATTGTCCAAAAGGTGGAAGAAGCAACAAGGGGATCAGCCATCTTAGATCTTATCTTAACCAACAGGGAAGACCTAGTTGATGGGGTGCAAGTGGTCGGATCCTTAGGTGGAAGTGACCATGTCCTCCTGGAGTTTGTAATACAGTGGAAGGGAGAAGCTAGGCATAGTCAGACACGCACTCTAGACTTTAGGAGAGCTAATTTCAATAAACTTAGAGAAATACTGGGAGTGATCCCATGGTCAGGAATACTAAAAGAAAAGGGAGTTCAAGACGGATGGGAGTTTCTCAAAAGGGAGATATTGAAGGCACAATTTCAAACAGTTCCAATGAGGAAGAAAAATGGAAGATGTCTCAAGAAGCCAAGATGGATGACTAAGGAACTTTCAACTGAGCTAAGTTTTAAATGGAACATGTATAAGAAATGGAAAAATGGAGAAATCACGAAAGAGGAATTCAAACAAATAGCCAGCACATGTAGGGGTAAAGACAGAAAAGCTAAAGCGCAGAATGAACTCAGGCTTGCTAGAGAGGTTAAGAACAATAAAAAGGGCTTTTTTGGATATGTCCGCAGCAAAAGGAAGAAGAAGGAAACAGTGGGGCCACTGCGTGCAGAAGATGGCAAAATGCTAACAGGGGACAGAGAAAAGGCAGAATTACTCAACACCTTCTTTGCTTCAGTCTTCTCAGAAAAGGCAAAGGGTGCTCAACCTAAGGATAATGGAACAGGAGACAGAATAGAGGAAATCCAGCACATAATAAGTAAAGAGGTAGTACAGGAATACCTGGTTAACTTAAATGAATATAAATCTCCAGGACCAGATGAACTACATCCTAGAGTATTAAAAGAACTGGCAAATGTAATATCAGAGCCATTGGCAATAATCTTTGAGAACTCTTGGAGAACAGGAGAAGTCCCAGCAGACTGGAGGAGGGCAAACGTTGTCCCCATCTTCAAAAAGGGAAAAAAAGAGGATCCCAACAATTATCATCCAGTTAGTCTGACATCAATTCCAGGAAAGATTCTAGAGCAGATCATTAAGCAGAGAGTCTGTGAACACTTAGAGGCCAATGCCATAATCACAAAAAGCCAACATGGGTTTCAGAGAAACAAGTCATGCCAAACGAACCTGATCTCTTTTTTTGATAAAATTACCAGCTTGGTAGATGAAGGGAATGCTGTGGATATAGTATACCTCGATTTCAGTAAGGCCTTTGACAAGGTTCCCCATGACATTCTTGCAAACAAGCTTGCAAAATGTGGGATAGACAAGTTAACTGTTACATGGATTTGTAATTGGTTGACTGGCCGAACTCAAAGGGTGCTCAACAATGGCTCCTTTTCATCCTGGAGAGAAGTGACCAGTGGGGTCCCACAGGGTTCTGTCCTGGGCCCAGTGCTATTCAACATCTTTATTAACGATTTGGATGACAGAATTGGGGGCATACTTATCAAATTTGCAGATGACACTAAACTGGGAGGAGTAGCTAATACCCCAGAGGACAGGATCAAAATTCAAAATGACCTGAATAGACTAGAAAGCTGGGCCAGTGCTAACAAAATGAAATTCAATGCGGAGAAATGTAAGGTTCTGCACTTAGGGCGGAAAAATGAAATGCACAGATATAGGATGGGGGACACCTGGCTGAATGAGACCACATGTGAAAGGGATCTAGGAGTCCAAGTAGACCATAAGCTGAACATGAGTCAACAGTGTGATGCGGCAGCTAAAAAAGCCAATGCAATTTTAGGCTGCATCAATAGAAGTATAGTTTCTAGATCAAGGGAAGTTATAGTGCCACTCTATTCTGCTTTGGTCAGGCCCCACCTGGAATACTGTGTCCAGTTCTGGGCACCACAATTCAAAAAAGATGTGGAGAAACTGGAGCATGTCCAAAGGAGGGCAACTAAGATGGTGAAGGGTCTGGAAACCTTGCCCTATGAAGAACGCCTTAGGGAGCTGGGGATGTTTAGCCTGGAGAAGAGAAGGTTAAGAGGTGATATGATAGCCCTGTTTAAATATTTGAAGGGATGTCATATTGAGGAGGGAGCAAGCTTGTTTTCTGCTGCTGCAGAGACTAGAACGCGGAACAATGGATGCAAACTGCAGGAAAAGAGATTCCACCTCAACATTAGGAGGAACTTCCTGACAGTACGGGCTGTTCGACAGTGGAACACACTCCCTGGGAGTGTAGTGGAGTCTCCTTCCTTGGGGGTCTTTAAGCAGAGGCTGGATGGCCATCTGTCAGGGATGCTTTGACTTGGAGTTCCTGCATGGCAGGGGGTTGGACTGGATGGCCCTTGTGGTCTCTTCCAACTCTATGATTCTATGATTCTATGATTCTATGATTCTATGATCACACAGGGTTTGTGTGTGCACATGCACTTCATTTTAGAAAAGCAAAATAAAAAAAAATGCAAAATAGAGATTGGCATTTCGGTTTAACAACAGAAATGAAATCTTTGAGGGGGCTGTAGAATACTCAAGATGTTGCCCCATTGTGCTAATACCACAAGCTTCAATTAATATCTTAGCAGCTCTGAGATATCTTCACATCTCTGTATGGACCGTGACTTTCTGAAGAATCATAGAATTATAGAATTGGAAGACACCACAAAGGCCATCCAGTCCAATCCCCTGCCATGCAGGAACACACAATCAAAGCACCCCCAACATAAGGCCATCCAGCCTCTGTTTAAACAACCTCTCAAAAAAGCAATAAGGGATTCCTACTTAATCTATAGGAAATCTGGCTTGAAACATTTCCTTCTAGCCCATTTCCAGCTTAGAAAGATCTTATTAGCCCACAAAATAAATCAATTTGAACATAATTCCTTGTCTATGTGGCTAACTGCCTTCTTGAATAATGATTCAAAAATGTTCTGCCAGATTGTGTTGGGGGTCTTATGATCCAATTCTCAAGCTCTCAGTTGTGTCATTTCAGCCTAAGTCTGGGATTCACTTTTATAGACCCAAATACAACACAATTAGTCCCCGTTAATCATCAGGATATAACTTCTTCCTCCCTCCCTCTCTCCCTCCCTGGAATCCTGTTTCCAAGGAGAAAGTGGTTGAATTAATTCATCTCCTTAAGGGAGGCAAAGCCCCTGAAATAGATTTCATTCCAGCTGAATTTATTAAAAATAACCAAGACTGGTGGACCACTCTGTTAGCTGCTCTTTTTACTTCTATAAACCAATCCGGCAAAATTCCCATCAGTTGGAAACATACTATTGTGGTGCCAATATATAAGAAGGGACAGTTCGGTGATCCAGGGAATTTCAGGCCAATTGGCTTAGTATCAATAAAGGGCAAACTCTATGCCAAATATTTATCCAAAAGGCTAACTTGGAGGCCAGTAATATTCTTATAGAGGCCCAGGCAGCTTTCAGAAAAAACTATTCCACAGTCAATCCCTACTTGATCCTTTTTCATCTAACAGAGAAACATCTTAAATGTTTACATGGCAAACTGGATGCCACTTCTATGGATCTGAAATCTGCATTTGACTCTATCCCCAGAATCAAGCTTTTGGAAAAGCTAGACAAGATGTTGGATGATAAAAGATTCTTCTATCTCATTATGTCATTATATAGTGACAGTAAGCTCCAAGTTAGACCCACAGGAACAGCTTACTGATGAAATCTCTATATCCAGAGGAGTCAGGTAGGGATGCATTCTTGCATCCTCACTGTTTAGCCTGTATATAAATGACCTCGAGGAGGCCTTGTCTGATCCAGAAGGTCACTTGCCCAAACTTGCCCAAACTGCTCCTTTATGCAGATGATGCTGTTATCTTTTCTCATACTAGACCTAGCTTAAAATATCTTCTAATGAATTTCACAAGATACTCTTAAATCCAATGATCTGAGTATCAACTTTGGAAAATCAAAAATTATAGTTTTTGAAAATAATTTTTCTCACTGCCATTGGTCTGTTGAGTGGCACACTTTAGAACAGGTTAAAACTTTTTCATACTTGGGGCTATCATTCCATCACTCTTTGTCATGAAATTCCCACAGATCAACTGCTATTCAGAAAGCATCAGCCAGCTCAGCTGCCATGACATGTTTCTTTTTTACTAAAGGGAGCCTCTATCTTCCATCCACCTTGAAAGTATTTAACACAAAGTCTGTTGCACAACTTTTATATGCTTCTAGTATTTGGGGGAGTGTCACCTGAAATTGATAGGTAAGAGACAAAATTTCTAAGGACCCTTCTTCAACTCCTCAACTGTGTGCCAAACTCGGTGTTATTATTGGAGATCGGGTAAAGCCTCTCTTGACAAGGGCATGGTGGTATGGATTAAAGCTCTGGCTGCAAATTGGTGTCTTTGGGGCTGGTTCAGGTTTACTTGCATACCTGACCCAAGACAATTATGTAAGCAGTTGGCACAAACTTCTTGCAAAAATAAAAAGCAGCTTTGACTGTTCTCTTTTCTTCACTCCTTTCATTGTTCTCTTTTCTTCACTAACTTGGGATTGGAGATGCCTTTAAATCTCTCAAGCAGAGACTGTGGGACATAGCTTTTTGCAATCTGTGTTATTGCTCCTATGTAAGCTGCTCATCTAGTGCACTGAACGCACATTACACTGGGCCTTTCCATTTTACATCTGACAGTGCCAAAGTACAGCAGATATTTTTCTCAGGCCAGATGCAGTATTTTTTCCACCGAACTGCTCCAAGGCAGATTTGCTGGAGTCCCTTACTTAGAGAGATGGTGCCCTTGTAATAATGTGGAAGTGGAGTCAATGAAGCATATTTTTTGTCCTGTAGCTTTTACAATGAGGTGCACCAGAATCTGATTATTCCATCCAAAATTTGTTGGATGTTCTGCCCAATTTCATATCATGTTCTTGGTGGAGGATAGGTACCCAAATGTAATGTTGGCTGTTTCTAAATTTCTTTCAGAGGCAAAGAGGATTAGAACTCTCTATGTGTTTTATAGAAAGCTGATAGCAATCATTTTATTGTTTTTACTGTACTATTTATTCCTTTTGGATATTGTTTTTAATTTCAGGTCTGAGTTTTCTATTGGATCTGTTGATTGTAATTGATGATGATGTTGATGATGATGACAATGATGATGACGAAAAATCTCCAAAGAAGTAGACTCCACTACACTCTGAAAAAGTGTGTTCCATTGTCAAACAGCTCTTGCTATGGAATCTCTTTTCTAATGTGGAATTTCTTTTCCTGTAGCTTCCATCC
Source organism: Urosaurus nigricauda (assembly GCA_034509955.1). Classification (NCBI taxonomy): domain Eukaryota; kingdom Metazoa; phylum Chordata; class Lepidosauria; order Squamata; family Phrynosomatidae; genus Urosaurus; species Urosaurus nigricauda. Next base: position 78,012,928 of record JAOEGL010000006.1, read on the forward strand.
ATTATTCCATGTCCTATTCTCTGGAGCAGCACAAAAGAAGCATGTTTCATCCTCAGTATGACACCCCTTCAAATGCTTAACAAGGCTATCAAATCATCTTCCATGTGTGGAGGTTCATCACACAAATCAGAACACTGGAAACTATTATTCTGGATCATGCAGAGAACCTTAATGCATAGAGGAGATTTTTCTCCCCATAATGTCACTATCTACATGAGAAGTTCAATGGAAATCTGCAAGGATGGAGCCAAGGCTGGAGCTTAAAATACCCTTGCCCTACCCATATAAGTCATAGTCAACTTTTTTCCACACCTACTCTGGATCTTGCCATGCCTACTATCTCTTTGGTTCACTGACATCTCAGTACATATTCCAAGTTCTGTTTTTAATGTGGCATGACTGTTTTGTATGTGTCCTGTTCTCATCTCATTTTCTAATTCTGCCTGTAGGCTTAAGAGGATTTTTTCCACAAAGTTTTTGTTTGAGCTATTTTAGCCATGACCTCTGGCATCAAATCTGAAGATTTTGCAAAGAATGTTGGGCAAAATGTAATGTAAGTTTGAAGGAAAGAAGAACAGTAGTGTGGTAAGGACGTAATCCAAGAAAAGATTCCCACCGGATAAGCTTTACTTGCAGTACTTTGTTCTTTCTTCTATCAGCAGTATACTAAAAATGCCTTTAAAACAAAATAATTGGAATTAAGTGAGACATTTTTCCCCAAAATAAAGGCTACCAACTGTATTTATGAGAGTATTCATACTTATAATTGATCATAAATGTGAATTTTGTCAAGCATTAATAACTCCCACTCCCACTTAGTGTACGGTATTGTGATTTCTTTAAAAATACAGAATTTGTTCATTATTTATATAGGTAATATTATTTTTATTCTGTTTATGTTGATAGGCTAAAATATATTATATCAAGGAAATCTGCATCTAGGCAAATAGAAGGCCATGAATGAGGATACTGAACAGCTGGTATGCTAACTTTTAAAAATTTTTAAGTTTATTAACTATTGTATGCAATTAATATATTTAATATAAAATATTATGCCATATGTATGTGTATCTATCTATCTATAGCTATCTATCTATCTATCTATCTTCCACTATGTTTCATTCTATAGGGCACTGCTTTATCAAATCATATTCCCGCATATCTTCAGTTCAATAACTGAAATAAAAAAAGCCTAAACCATTGGGGGATAATGTTCAAGGAACAATGGGACTCACATGTGGAAAACATTTTCAAGGAAGCAGCCATGTTAGTCTCTTGCTGCATAAAAAGAAGGAAGGGCAGGGGGGGAAATGAATTGTGGCAGCAACTTTAAGACTAACTGGTTTTTTATCTTAGCATGAACTTTCATGGATATAAACTCACTTCTTCAAATGTAGTAATTTAAGCTTCAGGTTATAAATCATATTTATTTATATGTAAATCTACAGTGCTATATTTAATAATAATAATAATAATAATAATAATAATAAAAAACAGTTGTGGCAGTTTTCATGCATTTTTGTATGCTGTCTTTTCCATATATATATATATATTTATATATATTCATGCACTTGTATTTTTTGAGGGGGAGAAGTCTACTGTAAAATTAGAAGTGTGTATATTGAAGAATAATTGCATTCCTGTTTATACATTAGATTGGGAAGTGCAAATTAGGTTGGCTATTTAACATCAATCAAATACAGTTTGTCACCACCACTAGTCAGACTTCACACCACGTGCAACCGTAGTAGGGTTGCCATATTTTATTTACCGGGCATGTTATAATATGCATATTATAAAAATATCCTAATTATGCAAACTACTCTAATTTACATTCTAATTATGCAAATTCAGAACATTAATGGTTTCATTTTTTTTCTTCCACTATGTTTAACCTTCATAGCATTTTAAAAGTTAGAACTGATCTGACAGAAACAATACAAATCAATGTTTAAATTGTTGGACTTGGAACATAGAGATCCAAATACTTAAGGCTACTATTCCTTATCCCAAAATCCAAACTAGCATCCCATAAATTAAGCCATCTGAACTGGAGAAAACACAACATATTTACTTATGTTGTGAAAAGGAGTGGATATTTCATATTTACATCTCTTTTTTCTTCTCTTTCTTTTTTCTTTTTTTAACCATCCTCTCCCATACAACCCTCCTTTCCAAAAACAAGCATGCTTTTTAAAAAATTTATCAATAAAAATAAAATAATAATAATAAAAATAAAAATAATAAAAACCAAGCATACTTTTATTTATTTTTCAACTTCTCTCATTCTCTCTCCCTGATACATAAGGAGAATCCAACAGGAAAGGGAGAGAGAAGGCGACTTCACTGCCGATCCAAGCAGAGATTTGGAATTACATTCTAATTATGCAAATTCAGCACATTAATGGTTCCTCTTTTTTTTTCTTCCACTGTGTTTAATTTTCATACCATTTAAAACGTTACAGCTGATCTGACAGAAACAGTACAGAGCAATATTTAAAGTAGTGGACTTGGATAGAGAAATCCAAGGAGGCATTTGAGAAACGGGAAAATGCCAAGAGTAGAAAAAGTGGTAATAGGGCTATTTTCATCTTGCTTTTGTTTTAATTGTTGCTCTGTAAAGGAGGGGAAAGGAGTTTCAGTGCAAAGACTGGAGACTGACAACATGGGGCCTGGAACAAAGCAGGAATTTGAGATTTGTAGCTTCAAACATGCCCAGTCAGCTTGGTCATTTTTAGACTCTCCAATCCATGACATTCCCAGTTTTCCAGGATGAATGTAAACTTTAAGCCATAGCAAACTGAATTGTTTGAGTCGTTCAGATATTATTTTAGTTGATTCTTTTTGTAAGCCACTTTGGGTCCCACTCTGAAAGAAAGGTGACATACCTTTTTAGCCTGGGGAAGAGAAGGGCAAGAGGTAGCACGATAGCTATCTTTAAATATTTGAAGGGATGTCATGTTAAGGGTGGAGCAAGTTTGTTTTCAACTGCTGCAAAGATTAGGACATGGAGCAATGGATTCACCATACAAGAAAAGAGATTCCAGCTAAACATTAGCAATACCAATAGCAAGTACATTTCTATACCAGTTATCAGTACACTTAAGCACTGTGTGTAAGCTACGTAGAAACAGATAATGTATCACCAATAGACTTATTGTTGGTACATTATTCTTCAAAATAATTATCAATAATTGTATCAAAAACATTCCATACTCCCTTGTGTATTTCACATTAAAAGTTAATAAACAGAACATGGCTTACTGAAGCAATATTCTTCAGCCAAGAAAGTTTGATTGATGTCTTGTTCATGAAATGTCATGAGGAGAAGGGTTTTTTTTACAAGTCTCATTATGCTAGGAATATAAGAGTAATTAGATTTTGAAGGCCCTAGCATATTAAGTAATTTGAAAAATAAAAAGGCCAATGCCTTGGCAAATGACCACAGAAATATGAACTGGGTATATATGAAAAGAAAAACAGTCCACCACACTTACAAATACTAACACTGCAACCTAATCTTATCATAGTATAATATTTAAATGTAGGATGTTGGAAAAATTTTGTAAAAATGTAAATGAGAAGGGCTGTGTATTAAAAACTGGAGGGAGGAGTTAGATGGCACCAAGTCCTTTGCTTTGAATCCATCATACCATAGCCACTTCCTGATATGAATTTCAACTTTCTCTCTCTCTCTATGTCTATATGAGGACAAGACATTGGCTGGTGCTTTGAATCCTTTCATACATCATGTAACCTTACAATTGGGAGGGACTACAGTTATGTGGAAGGAATCTCTCTATTCTATCCAATAATGATATTGATATTGGTAAATGTGTTTTTTTCCAATAACATTTCAAATACCAAGTAGATTACCAAGCGTGATCGATGCTTAATATCTATCTCTCCTTCCAGTCCTTCTCCTAACCAACAGGGCCTGAGGGTTACTCCAACCATACCACAAACCCTGTCTCTGCTCCTGTGCAATGCCAGGTCCATTAGGAAAAAATCCCACATTATATACGATCTAATTGAGGATAACAACTGTGACCTGGCTTGCATAACCGAGACCTGGCTAGGGCCTGAGGGTGACGCTGTGTGGGCTCAGGCCCTCCCATCCGGGTACTCGGTGAAGGACCAGAACAGGTTAGGTGGGCGGGGGGGGGGGTGTTGCCTTGGTGCATAAAAACACCTTGTCTCTAACCAGGAACCATGTTCGTCAGACCTCCTATATCGAGTGTATTTACCTGACCCTGAAGGCTAGAGACAGTCTAGGGATTCTGTTGGTCTACCGGCCACCCCGTGCGCTAACAGACTCCCTTAACGAGCTGACACAGTTGGTCTCGGAGCTGGTGTTGGAGTCCCCCAGGCTTTTAGTCCTGGGAGACTTCAACATTCCCTTCGTGGCCAACGCAGTTCTATCCGGTGCGGCTCGGGAATTCATGGATACCATGACAGCCATGGGCCTGTCTCAGCTGGTTTCGGGTCCAACGCATTGTGCGGGGAATACACTCGATTTGGTCTTCTGTACGGACATGGAAAATCCGTGGGCGGAAATTACCAACATTTCCGCCCTGTCATGGACGGATCATTTCCTGGTGAAGGCTAGCATCAAGGCATCAACCCAGATCCCCTCCGGGGGTGGCGGACCCATTAGGATGGTCCACCCTCGAAGGCTGATGGAACCTGCTAGGTTCCAAGAAGCCCTAGAGGGGTATATGGTTGGAAGTGACGGCGACACTGTTGATGCCCTAGTTAACATCTGGGATACTGACCTCTCTAGGGCTATACACAGTATCGCTCCCAAGCGCCCTCTCAGACCTGCTTCCAAAAGGAAGCCCTGGTACACGGAAGAACTCCGGGCCAGGAAGCGGGTTCTGCGACGGCTAGAGCACGCCTGGCGGAAACACCAGCGTTTATCCGACAAGGCTCTCCTAGACCTTCATTTAAAGGCCTATGGAGAGGCGATACGAGCAGCTAGGAACTCGTTCGTTGCTGCTCGTGTCGCGTCCGCGGAGTCGCGTCCAGCAGAGTTGTTCAGGGTAGTGAGGGAGCTAACTCAGCTCCCTCCTGCCCCGAACCAGATCCTTGAACCTACTAAGGCCTGCTGTGACCAATTTAACAACTTCTTCGCGGATAAAATCTCTCGGATAAACGAAGGTCTGGACGCCAGGGTTATAACAGAAACCAGAAGAGAGGCATCCAGAGCTTCCGTGGACTCAGTTGTACTGGATCAGTTTGAGTCTGTCAGTACCGAGGATGTGGACAAGATCCTTAGAAGTGTTAGGAAGACAACCTGCTCTCTCGATCCCTGCCCCTCGTGGTTAGTGGCACAGGGGGGACCGGTGGTTACTTCTTTATTACACCGGATTACCAACCTTTCTTTGAGGGAAGGTCAATTTCCGGAACAGCTTAAATTGGCCACAATTAAACCTATATTAAAGAAGCCTTCCCTTGACCCCCTGGTTCACAATAATTATCGGCCAATCTCGCTACTGCCATTCTTGGGGAAGGTGATCGAGAGGGCGGTTGCAATCCAGCTTCAATCGATCTTGGATGAAACGGATTTTCTAGATCCATTTCAAACCGGTTTCCGGGCGGGCTACGGAGTTGAGACTGCCATGGTCGCTCTGGTCGATGATCTCCGTCTGGGCATCGACAGGGGTAGCGTGTCCCTGTTGGTGCTCTTGGACATCTCAGCGGCTTTCGATACCATCGACCATGGTATCCTTCTGGGGCGCCTGGCAGAGGTGGGAATCGGGGGCACTGCGCTCCAGTGGTTCCGGTCCTACCTCTCTGGGAGGTTCCAGATGGTGCAGCTGGGGGACGTCTGCTCCGATAAGAGGGCCCTTACATCTGGGGTCCCTCAAGGAGCTATTCTGTCCCCCATGCTTTTCAACATTTACATGAAACCGCTGGGAGAGATCATCCGGAGGCATGGGGCGCGGTGTTATCAGTACGCTGATGACACCCAAATAGTCTTCTCTATGTCTCCGACTGATGCAGTGACCAGGGATGGCGTCGCTCCTCTTGTGACCTGTCTGGAATCGGTAATGGACTGGATGAGGGAAAATAGACTCAGCCTGAATCCAGAGAAAACGGAAGTACTCGTGATAGGTTCCCCTGGTCCGGGTAAGGAGGTGGTTCCACCTGTCCTTGGCGGGGTCACGCTCCCCGTCAGGGACACTGTACGCAGTCTGGGGGTGCTCCTTGACTCGTCGCTCCATCTAACTTCTCAGGTGGACGCGACCGTCAGGAGCACCTGTTATCAGCTTCGGCTGATACGCCAGTTGCGACCCTATCTGGACCGGAGGGACCTTGAAACCGTAGTACATGCTCTGGTAACCTCTCGGTTGGACTTCTGTAACGCGCTCTACATGGGGCAGCCTTTGTATCATACTCGGAAGCTACAACTAGTGCAAAATATGGCGGCACGGGTGGTCACTGGAGCTCCCAGGACCGCCCATATAACACCTATCTTGAAAGACCTACATTGGCTGCCGATTCGCTTCCGGGCGCAGTACAAAGTGCTGGTTGTTACCTATAAAGCCCTATATGGCTCGGGCCCAGGGTACCTAAAGGACCGTCTCTCCCCACATAATCCGCCCCGCACACTGAGATCTACCGGACAGCGTATATTGAGAGTTCCAGAGGCTAGATTGATGAGCACTACAAAAAGGGCGTTCTCCATCTCTGCCCCTTACCTCTGGAACTCTCTACCTACTGAGCTCCGCTTATCCCCCACCCTCATCCAATTTAGAAAGGACCTGAAAACACATCTATTTCAACAGGCATATTTGTAAATGGGTCTCTCTTGTGGTTTGCCCTGTTAGATATGCTGCCATTGTCTTTCCATCATAGCTTTACGCTGGGAGGTATCGTTTTTTATTGTTTTTAATCTTGTATTGTTTTACTTGTTTCATTGTATTGCTTGGATTTTAAACTATGCTTGATGTTTTAATGTCTTTTTATCTTGTACACCGCCCTGATCTTTTTGGAAGGGCGGTATAAAAATAAAATTTATTATTATTATTATTATTAAACAACTGAGCATTCATTAGCTGGTCTAGAGTTTGAGCCTGGTCTCTTATTATTAAAGCTGAGACCTACAAATCAATTAATAGGGGGATCTGGATGGTTGATTTATTCTTGGAGGGGGGGATTAATAGATATTGGTTTGAATTAAGTTGAATCACTCATTAATGGATGCCTCTCTCTGCTACTCACCAATTTTCGTATTCTTGTTCATAGTTATTACCTAAGCCAACAATCATGTTAGCTGACAACTTAGCCTGTCAGGTTTCAGATGAAACTTTAAGAGATTCATTTAAGGTCCTCAGTTGGGGCTATTTCAATATTTCTTTCTCTCAGAGGTGCCTGTTCCTGCTCATTCCCCCCCCCCCCCATTGTTACCATGTTAGAGGAGATGCTTGGAAACTAATTCACCACTCATCTATAGTTGAGATTTCTTTATCTTTCCATTTTTTTTTAGCCAACAATATTCTTGCTGCTGAAATCATATACAGCTGCACTCATCAATGTTCTTTCCCGATATCCTGGTAAATTTTAATTGACATGTTCAGTACACATATTTCTGGTAACAACCGATAGTCAATTTTCAATATCTCTTTAATTGTTATGTGAATCTTCTTGCAATAATTTTTAGACAAAGGCAATTCCACATATGGTATCAAGATCCTAATACTTGATTACATCTCCAAATTTTGTTCTTTTCAGTTTTATGTATTATGGAAATTTTCAAAGGAGTCATGTACTGCTGGTTTCTGGGTACCAGGTATTTGCTGATATTCCAGTACCCACTTCACTTCAGCCTTCCATGCCACTCCCTATAAAGAAGGGGGGAAAACAAACTATTTGCAAAAGACAGGGAAATCTTGGTGTTATGTGGTATATAGAAACAAGGACTAGCGCCTGAAATACATGGGCCAAATAAAGCAGCTTTCAGCTGCTTTGGGGGCATGGCATTTTAATGATGCTTACCCCCAAAGTGGCTGGAAGCCACACCAAGGCCACGCTCCAGTCCAAAGGACTCAATTAAAAGGGGGTTGATTGAAACCCATTCCTGGCTGGTGCAGCTTGGGACCTGCTGTGGTGGTCTGCTTTGGCAATGGGCATTGTGATCACACCTGACAGTCTGCTTCACCCCTAGATAAGCAACTGGTGGTGAAAAGTAGGTGCCCTACCCTTGCATCAGAGTGCAACAAATCCTTGATAGTCATAAAGATCTAATTGTTGTAGTCTGGCACTTCATCCAGAATTCAGTTTTATGAAACAAGATATTTATTGGTTAAAATACCCATAAATAATTTACAACAGGATTTAGGGTTGGATAACAGAGTCTATTCCCACTAACTGCCCAAATTGTCACTCATTAAACAACTTCGGGTTGCAGTTCTATACCCTATACTTCACTCGAAGTAAATGCAATCAAACTCAATGGAATTTCTGAGCTAACATGCATATGATTGTGCTGTCACCCTTCAAGGTACAACTGCTCATTCTGCATTCCATGCAGCTTTCCCATCCATTTCATTAGTTATCCCCTTCACTTTTTGAACATATATTGCTGTGGGAAAGAAAAATAACAACTAACACTAAGTTCCATTCTTTGAGACAGAAGAGATGAAAGCAAACTACCATGAGGGACTGTCAACAAACAGATCATTGCAAGTTAAGCATTTTATAGAGTTCATGTAGAGTGCATAAGAATCACATGTAAGCCTACAGAACCTCTTTTCATTATTTACAAATTATGAATTTCTAGGTGTCTCAGATTTCTCTAGCAGTAATAATTATTGTGCTGCTTCTAATATTACTGCCTTTCCAGATGAGTTTATTTCTTTCAGAAATTATTTATAGCAACTGTTTCACAGGAGGGCTTCGGTTCATTAAATATTTCTATAAACTCTCTTTATTTTCAAGGCTGATATGTCTGCTTTATGCATTTCCAAAGAGTATATTTAACAAGTCCAAAATGAAACAGATATATTTTTCTCTGATGCAATTTTCCAAACGAAGCAAATGAAGCTACCATAATGTGACTGTAAATTTAAAGTATTAAAATCCTGCAACTGGTGTAAACAAATGTCATGTTCAGTTTCCCTCACTTTGATCATCTTAAGTTTGTCTGACCCTATTTCTATACCATTTTGTTACTGGAAAAAAAATTCCCAAAAATCTGTACACACATATATGTGAAAGGTTACCTAGCACATACATCTTGTAATTTGTTTTCCTTAATACAATGCTTCTTTTTGCCTCCTCCCCCCCCCCCCCCAATAATTACATATTATATATTTTTCCTTAGTTCTTCCATTCCTTGAATTGTCTGGGAAACTGTTTCTTGTAAACACAACAATGCCCAAAATGCATTTAAAAGTATATGGTGGGTGCTGGCTGGGTGGGAAAGCTTCACATATATTAAATATGAATTTAAAACGTCAGCTTTCATTTTAAATGATATAAGACAAAAGACACACAGGTCAACATATACAAAAGTGTCATGGGCCAGAAATAAACTGAGCCTCCCAATCCTTCTTGACATTAACCTTTGGTGTAACTGAAAACTGTGAAAGGATTTTCCTGCTGCAAATATACATAATACATTATACGGCCAGCATAGAATAGTGATTGTGGTGTTCAAATTGGCTCTTTGGAAGATCCAGGTTCAATTCATGTGACTTAAGGGATGATTTCGAGCCACCCCTTTTCTCTTGGCCTTTCCCACCTCACAGGGGTATTTGTAAGCAGAGAGGGAAAAGGAGAGGAAAAGAGAATGGTATACCATTTGAGCTCACCACAGGAAAGGAAGGATATAAATACAATTGCCACAAAAATATTGTTCAAGGTCATAGGCACCCAGAAAAGGCTATGGTTGGCCAGTGTTCACTAATGTGGGGCTCAACTGGGGTGGACAACACTCAAAGGTTGATGGTCCGCCTTTCCCGTTCTAACAGGGATCTTGGAAGGACATCCCATACACCTTATGTGCATTTTTAGAACATTTTTCAACAAAGAGGAGAAAATATGGACATGTTTCCCAACGTCCTCCCCTGAAGAGATCTTTTTGTAAACTAGAAGTTGACTCACATCAAATTTTTGTTCAATTCCTACTTACAAAAGAGCTACTCCAGGACCTAGAATAGTCCAGGAGCATACGAAACTGAGGTAGAATTGCCCCTTGCCCTTGTATGGGGCATGGGGCAAGGGGTCTTTGATTTTCCCACAAAATTCACAAGTGAGGGGGGTATTTTAGGGGAATTTGCAGGATTCACAAAGGGCTTTGGAAGAGCTGCATACAGTCCACTGGCCACATTTTTCCTATTCCTTGTCTAAACCAAACTACCATAGTTTGTGCAACGGTTGAATATTATTCAATCAATTCTTATCCCTGTGTGGTAAGAGTTATTCTCATTCAAAGAAATGCAAGAGTTTGGGATTTTAAAAAAATAGCTTGAAATTCAGCAAAATGAATATGACTGCATTGCTGCAATTATAATGCAAAATATTTCCAAGAGCAAAAAGAGCAGAAATGAATTTTAGACTGCATCCTTGTATAGCCAGCCTTCTATAGCAACATATTCTGTATCTACAAATTCAACCATCCAGTGCTTAGAATTTTTTTCTTGGATTAAAAATCCCAAAATCAAACCTTGATTTTGCCATTTTATAAGAGAGAGACCATTTTACTATGCTATTGTATATAATGGGACTTGAGCAGCCATGGATTTTGGCACCCACAGGTGGCCTGGAACCAAATCCCACAAGATACCAAGGACTAAATGTACTATTTTCTGTTTTGCTTTTGAGAGGAGAGCCATAGAATTGCACTCGATGGCTGCATCCCCACTGGAGAAATAACCCAGTTTGGCACCGCTTTAATTGCCTTGGCTCAAGGCTATGGGATTCTGGGAGTTAGAGTTTGTTGTGGGGCCCAGAGAGGAGCCAAACCAGGTTATTTCTCCAGTGGCGATGCAGCCGACATTGTCCTCAGTGTAATAAAATGAGCTTCAACAGAAGTTTTTAGAAATGCAATTCTGCCCATTGGTTAAAGTATATTTGGTAAAAGCAACAACTTGTTTGCTTCTCAAGGGAACAACTATGCTATCAATTACTGTAAAATTAACTGTCCCTATCCATAGTTGTATGTTTGGACTACTTTGTGCAGCTCACGATAAGGGGAAGTTATCCCATGTAGAATTTAGGCAGGGAAACTGTAAATAGCACTAAAGGAGGTTACAGTGCTGATGTTAAAATGTCGCAACTCAGAACTGGGCTATAAATGTTGGCATGACCGAGAAGATTTCCTTGAAGAATTTGTTCTTCTAAAAATACCTCTATAAAATGTCCTGATCAATGCCTGTATGGCTATGGTATAAATTGGAAACTAGCGATAAACTGGAACAGCATTCATACTTGTTCATGTATTGTGATGCAATTTTTGGTCATGTTAATCATAGAATCATGGAGTTGGAAGAGATCACAAGGGCCATCCAGTCCAACCCCTTGCCATGCAGGAACTCTCAATCAAAGCATCCCTGACAGATGGCCATCCAGCCTCTGTTTAAAGACCTCTAAGGAAGGAGTCTCCACTATACTCCAAGGAAGTGTGTTTCACTGTCGAACAGCCCTTACTGTCAGGAAGTTCCTCCTAATGTCTAGGTGGAATCTCTTTTCCTGTAGCTGGCATCTGTTGTTCTGTGTTCTAGTTTCTGGAGCAGCAGAAAACAAGCTTTCTCCCTCCTCAATATGACATCCCTTCAAATATTTAAACAGGGCTATCATATCACCTCTTAACCTTCTCTTCTCTGGGCTAAATATCCCAAGCTCCCTAAGTCGTTCTTCATAGGAGATGGTTTCCAGACCCTTCACCATTTTAGTTGCCCTCCTCTGGACATGTTCCAGTTTCTCAATATATTTTTTGAATTGTGGACACAATATTCCAGGTGGGACCTGACCAAAGCAGAATAGAGTTGCACCATTACGTCCCTTGATCTAGATATTATGCTTTTATTGATGCATCCTAAAATTTCATTGGTCTTTTTAGCTGCTGCATCGCACTGTTGACTCATGTTCAACGTATGGTCTACTTGGACTCCTAGATCCCTTTCACACATAGTTTCATTCATCCAGATATCCCCCATCCTATATCTGTGCATTTTAATTTTCCGCCCTAAGTGCAGTACCTTACATTTCTCTGTGCTGAATTTCATTTTGTTAGCTTTGGCCCAGCTTTCTAGTCTATTCACGTCATTTTGAATTTTGATCCTGTCCTCTGGGGTATTAGCTACTCCTCCTAAATTGGTGTCATCTGCAAATTGGATAACTATTCCCCCAATTTTGTCACCCTAGTCATTGATAAAGATGTTGAATAGCACATAACCCTGTGGCACCCACTGGTCACTTCTCTCCAGGATGAAAAGAAGCCATTTGGGTTCGGCTGGTCAACAAATTACAAATCCATGTAACAGTTACCTTGTATAGCCCATATTTTACAAGCTTGTTTGCAAGAATGTCATGGGGAACCTTGTCAAAGGCTTTGCTGGAATCAAGATATACTATATCCAGAGCATTCCCTTCATCAATAAGCTGGTAATTTTATAAATAAATAAATAGATCAGGTTAGTCTGGCATGACTTTTTTCTCTGATGTATGAAAGTATCCATTCAAAATAAATAGAGATAACTTTTTAAAGAGAAAAAATGTAGGTAAAATGTGAATTAGTAAAAATAATGCATAAAAAGCAACACAGGCCATAAATAAACAGTCCATCCCTGCATCTAAAGAAAGCCTGAGCCAAAATGAATCACAGCTCTGAGCTGAATGTTGAACCTTGATAACTCATTCAGGCTTCATACAGGTGTTAGTGACAGAAAAGGTTTATTAAATAGAATTATATTCAGCTAGGGCTGACATCATAAAATAGACTATCTCATTGTCCAAGGAAGCCTGGAGCGGTGGGGAGAGAGGAGTGATCAAGCTGGTTTGTCCTTAAGAGGATAATACACAACTAATTCATTGTGCTGGACTACAATATGCCCACCCACTGAAAGCTGTTCATCCTGTTTGACTTTATCTCCAAATCAATGTACGGAAGTCTACTCGATAGTAACTATCCAGCTGCATGTGTGTAAAACAATTTTCTTTAAGGAGCATTCAAAACACCTACGTACCGCAGGATGAGCCAAGGATAGAATTTCAGTCTTGCATGCTATAATTTCCTATCTTTTGCTACTTTGCCCCAGCCCCTAATGTTGCATTAATGTCATTTTGTGGCCAAGATTGAATTATCTACAACATTAAGAGAATCTAACGGGTTTATGAGGGCTTATACATCTGGGCACATGCAGTTAGCAACAAATATTACACATCAGCTCTATTCTGCCTGACAGCAGCAGTAGAAGATGGCTACATTAAGAGACAAAGAGCACTTCACTGTTGGCATCAGGTTTGATCTGGCAAATCTAGTGCATATAAAAGCTTCCACTGAAGTCAGTGAAAGCCCTCTTCAGTATAGCCTGCAGCACAACTGATGGCGAATCCTCAACATTCATAGTATAGTGTATTGACAGGTTGACTGGTTGTAGTTTTTCTTGGTCCTCTGAATGGATTTTAGTTATTCTTCAAACTTTAATGGCAGTAAGAGGCTGAAATAAACAGTAAATCAGAGCACAATTCTCACTGATAAAAATGGCCAAAGGCCAGTTGAACTGTCATTATTAGCTGATGCTGAGGCCATGCCCCTCCCAAGAGAGATACAGACAGTGCAAAAGGGGCTCTTTACAGCTGCCCTTTTAGGCTGGATTGGGGCCAGGGCAAACAGATGCCAGGCTCCAATCCAGGCAGATTCTGCCCCAAAAAGGAGCAGATAAGATCCGCTCCTTTTGGTGGCAGAAAGAAGCCACCCCTTCTCCCGAAGAGCTGACTTTTCCAAGTGAAAGCTCCACAAGTGGGAGAAAAGCTGGCTAGCTTGTCATTGCTGGTCTGTCTTCTATCCCACTTAGGAGTGTGGCACATCCAAATGCCATGCCTCCAAGCCAGACCTAAGTCTGTTCAGCCCCAAGTCTGTTCAGCCCCTCAATCTAGCGATCTATAAATTTCTATTACACTGGCCTAATTTTATGCTGGAATTGTATCTGTGTCCCTGGTGAAACTTTGGATCTGCTGTTAATTCAACTTCTTCCCCACCTAATCCTTCCCTAACCCTGTTTTTAGCATCTCAATCAACAGAATAGTTCTGCTTGCAGATTGCTTTGTCAGTAGATCTCTGAGACCAGATATCAAAATTATCTTCTGTTAGCAGAACAACTGAACAAAGACAGTGCTTGGTTACAATAAATAGGTATTCAGTATGCTAGACCAAGGCTGGGACTCAGGCTGTATGCCAATGTACATTTACCTGTGAATAATCCTCAATGAACACAGTTCAACATATTTTTAATTATATGCAAAAGAACTTAATATCTTAATTACTGAAAGAATAGAGAATATACATAAGCAATTGCTTATCGGACACAGTGGCCTAGCAGTTAAGACACCGACTCTTAACCACAAGGTTAGCAGATTGGCAGGTCAAGACCCAAGCACCCCATGACAGAGTGAGCTCCCATCACTGGTCCCAGTTCCTGTCAACCTAGCAGTTTGAAAGCATGTAAAAGTGCAAGTAGATAAATAGGTACCAGCATTCAATATGTCTCAGCATTTAGTCATGCTCTCCACATTACCATGGAGTCATCTTTGACAACACTGGCTCCCTCAGCTTAGTAATGGAGATGAGCACTGTCCCCTGCAGCTGGACATGACTAGACAATCAAGTCAAAGGGGAAATTTACCTTTGCCTTTAAGCAATTGATTATGCATTTAATAAACTAATGGCATGCTGAGGGAAGATGGCGGCGTAGCCAGATCTTTATTTGCTCCACTCCTTCATTATCTTCTTTTCTTTTTTCCATATACTGCAAGAGGAATTGCTTTCAACAAATTGCTAACTGCTAACAAACAGATAACTTTATATTTCTCACTGGGAAATCTGAACTGAAGGAAAAAGTGGAAAAGTATGATAAGGATAGTCTGCCTTCAATGGCGGCACAGTGGCTAAATGCCTGTATTGCAGCCATTTACACAAAACCATAAGGTTGCGAGTTCAATACCAGCAAAAGGGCTCAAGCTTGACTCAGGCTTGCACCCTCCCGAGGTCACTAAAATGAGTATCCAAATTGTTGGGGGCAAATTAGCTTGCAGTTGTAAACTGCTTAGACACTGTTCAGGTGGTATGAAGCAGTATATAAATGAAGCTGTTTGTTTTGTTTGTTCAGGAGTTACATTCTTGGGGGTGGAAGCAGAAGCAATCTTTGTTTATTTTGAAATCTCTGCCATGGAAACTCAGTTATTTTAACACAAAGAAGCACTTGTTAAAACTCTTCCTTCTGTTAATATTTTCATAGTTGCACTTTCTACAAACACAAACACTTACTCTTGTCACAAGGAGAGAACTACTCAGATGTACAGGAGCAGGAGAAGAAAGAAGAAAAAAATAGAAAAGTTTGAGTTTTGACTGAGACCTGGAAGTGAACTTGGGAACAGTGTTCCTGAACTTAACAAACCCAGGATATTGTGGAAATTAATAGAATTTGGAACCATTCAGTCTGAAGTAGTCTATGGACATAACAGCCTATCAGTGAAATCATTTGATCCACTATAATTTATGATTTAATCATAATTCATAGACTGGATATGTTATTCACATCTTTGAACAGACATGAATGCTGATAAAGTAATAAACGAATGCTTTTTAGAATATGAAAAGTATCACATTTTTTGTCCCTGTTTTGGATAGGACAGGCTGTAAAATAACCTGTCTCATCCTGTCACCATTCTTGCCTCCAACAAGAGTAGGGGTGCAATTCTTTGAGAAAATTGTTCTGGAAGGAGAAAGGAGTAATTTTAGTGATATTCTTCTTGATGTGAGAAAGCTTTCAAAAACTATGCTGTTTTCAAAGACTATCTGCAGCTAGAGTTATATTTTGCAAAGTCTACATATGACATGTTATTGTTGTTCAGAAAAAAGCAGATACTGCACAGAAATATTATTTTCTATGTAGGAAGTGCTGCACAGAAAAGGTGTGTTTTTGGCTGAAAACAATGGCTTCCAAGGTAAGTTTTTGGGAGGCTCTACAGGACACACAGATGACATTCATGGCCCATATTTAGTCTGCACGATGCACATCTCTTTCTTCAGGAATCCTAGGAAAATTAGTAATAAAATTAAGGAAATCAAGTAATATTTCTGGTAATGGGTAGGCTCAATTTAGCATAGGTGGTGGTGGCAGTGGCGGCAATGGTGGCTGTTCTTGTTGACGACATCTATTACCTTCTACCCACTGGTGAAACCAATTTGAAACTTGAACTTCTTAAAACAATCTACATAACCTTCTTAGCCATGTTACAAATAACAAGCCTGATTTTGATCATCCTTAACCTTTGTCAGATGGCACAAAGGGCATTTGGCTACAACAGGAACAATCATTAGTCAATTTTGTTTATTTGTTTTTGCTTCAGGTAATGCTAAAAAAGCATAAAAGAACCAGAGACTTTATTCATAATTAAGAAGCCATTTTCCTCTTGTGTAAAGTGTAATAAAGATGACAATGTTCCAACATGTTTGGGAAAGCTATAAAATATTTACAAAGCCTTCATCTACTTATTATTACACAGTACAAGGCCATTGTTTCAGGTTGTCGGAAATGTTAAAAGGGAGATCATACAATTAAATTAAATAAAATATTTGTTTCAGTGCTCGTAATTCTTTACAGTGGCACAATTACACCCTGCCCTTTTCCTCTATTAGCAAGAATTATAGTCATATCTTAAAAGTGATCCTCTGTACAAGTCCTACAGTAGGTAATGAACAGGATTACACTCTGTTTCCCTTGTTTTTCCTTTCTTTTAATTGCTTCCACAGTTAAGCTGTACTTATTTTCTCTGTTAGGAAGAGCTCTGCCTTTGTGCACTTTAAAAGAGAAACAAAAGTAGAAAACTGAAGGTGATTAGTCCCTGAGACATCTTGTTTTGTTTCTTTGGCTTTGTTTGTAAATGTTATGCTAAAACCTAGATTCTTAGACATGCTATAACTGCCTAATGTCTGGAATAAACTGCATGTACAAATGGTTGATTATATTGTGGAACAAATGTACATACCGTGTTCCATCTAACACACATATTTAGAGTCAACCTTTATTTTTATCATATGGATGAGTAATCTCCAGAGACGATACACCTAATTTCTTTCGAGTCACCACAGAAAGAATTCAAGATTGTTAAAAGAAAGTAAAAATCTGAATGTGGAAGCATCCAGGTTGTAAAATATTTAGCTTGAATTTATCTGTATTCAACTATGTTAGTGCAGAATTTGGGTTGCCTCCTAATTTCTCTATAGCCTCAAACAGACAGGCCAAAAGGGCCAGTGTCAGGCCACGTTGTGGGTGTGGCATTTACCAGACATATGCTCCAAACACTGCCAGAAGCCGTGCCGAGCCCAGCCCAACGAAGAAAAGCAGGGTGAAAAGGAAGCAGAAAAAAATCAGCTCCTTTTCAGTGGCTCAGTTCAAGACTGTAGCAGTGGCCTGGATTGAGACCAGGAGCATGCAGTTACCATGGTCCTGGAGCAAACAGTGGTGGCTTGGTCCCAGCACATACCTTTTGGGTCATTTGTTTGAAGCCTAACTTTAGCTATATGAAAGACATGATTCTCCCTATTTTGTGGATAGCACTTTCCTGTTGATTTTGAGTAACGCAAATGAGAGAAAGATTTACTTCAGTTTTATTCTGAAGAATTTATTTACTCTATAAGTAAATAAATATTATTACCTCTCAACCCACCAGGGCACATGAATGAATTATTAACTGCACTCCCTTCACCTTTAATTGCAGATTTCCTCATATTCGGGACAGAACACTCTTGTGGTGTTTTTAAAAAGCTGGATATGGAAGAAAAGGAAAGAAAGAGTTGTTGTGATCCCTACTTGATAGTAGACCTGTGCAATGACTGGATCTCACCACCACCACTTTCACACAAACTGAATCCCATACTATATTACAAACTGCTGTTGACATTCCCTTCAGGTTCAGTACCTTATGGCATCTGGTATACCTAGGTGGTCTCTTATCCAAATACTAACTAGCAGCCCCAACTATTTTAGTTTCCAAGATCAGAGAAGAATATAGATGTAAATCTTGCCTTATTTCATCATATGCAAGAATGAATAATTTCAACTGTTTCCTCCTCCAGTATGTGAAAAATGTTGCAGCAGTTGACCATGTTCTTAATGGGATGTCTTGATGTGCTGAAATACTCTTTCTCGGGGAGGACAAGAAAAAATGCAAGTGTTCTTTATACTCCTAAACAAACCTGGACAGGTTTAAACAAATTTAAACTGGGAGGGGGGGCTGGCTCTCAGAATAGGTTAGTTAGAAAATGATCAACATTAACTATCATCAATTGCTTTTTCTCAAACTTAGTCACATGGTCTTTTTGATCCAGACCTAATACAATTTGTAGAAATTCTCAACTAAAATCTCTCTAAATCATCTTGCCCCAATTTGAAGCAGTCTGCTACAACTCCCATTATCCCCAGTCACGATGGATGATGCAATCTAAAACATCTAGCGGGCAGCACTTTGGAGGAAATTGATCCTTCAGGAAAACCAAAGCAAGGAAAGGTAACCACGCTGTTGAAGATGACCTCAAACATGTAGATCACTGAATTCTCTGCCAACTGTAAAGGCAACATTCACAGAAGGAACTAAAAAGACAATTTTCTACTAATCACATACAGTAGCAGAGACTGAGAACTTATGAGTTACTTATCACTCCAAATGGACCTAATTAGAATAGGCTATACTGCAGCTGCTCTACTGTATTTTGTCAACTCAGTATGTGCTCTTTGAAGAATGATTCTTTAAAATGTTTGAACTCAATAAAGTTGGGTTTAACATCTATAGCAGCATTCTGACCCTTCACCATTTTAGTCACCCTCCTTTGGACCCGCTCCAGTTTCTCCACATCTTTTTTGAAATGTGGTGCCCAGAACTGGACACAGTATTCCAGGTGGGGCCTGACCAAAGCAGAATAGAGCAGCACTATTACTTCCTTTGATCTAGACGCTATACTTCTATTGATGAAGCCTAAAATAGCATTGGCCTTTTTAGCTGCTGCATCTCACTGTTGACTCATGTTCAACTTGTGGTCTACTTGGACTCCTAGATCCCTTTCACATGTGGTCTCATTCAGCCAGGTGTCCCACATCCTATATCTGTGCATTTCATTTTTCCTCCCTAAGTGCAGAACCTTACACTTCTATGTGTTGAATTTCATTTTGTTAGCTTTGGCCCAGCTTTCTAGTCTATTCAGGTCATTTTGAATTTTGATCCTGTCCTCTGGGATATGATCTACTCCTTCTAATTTGGTGTCATCAGCAAATTTGATAACTAGGCCCTCAATACTTTCATCAAAGTCATTAATAAAGATATTGAATAGCACTAGGCCCAGGACAGAACCCTGTGGGACCCCACCAATCAATTCTTTCCAGGATGAAAAGGAACCATTGTTGATCAGCCTTTGGGTGCGGCCAGTCAACCAGTTACAAATCCATGTAACAGTTACCTTGTCTAGTCCATATTTGGCAAGCTTGTTTGCAAGAATGTCATGGGGAACCTTGTCAAAGGCCTTACTGAAGTCAAGATATACTATAACCACAGCATTCCCTTCATCTACCAAGCTGTTGATTTTATATATAAAAAAAGAGATCAGATTTGTCTGGCATGACTTATTTCTCTGAACCCATGTTGGCTTTTTGTGATTATGGAATTATCTTCTAGATATTCACAGACTCTCTGTTTAAAGATCTGCTCCAGAACCTTTCCTGGAATTGATGTCAGACTAATTGAACGATAATTGTTGGGGTCTTCTTTTTCCCCCCTTTTTGAAGATGGGGACAATGTTTGCCCTCCTCCAGTCTGTTGGCACTTATGTTCTCCAGCAGTTCTCAAAGATTATTTTTAATGGTGCTGACATTACATTTGCCAGTTCTTTTAATACCCTTGGATGTAGTTCATCTGGTCCTGGAGACTTGTATTCAGTTAGATTAATCAGGTATTCCTGTACTATCCCTTTACTTATTCTGTGCTGAAATTCTCATACTCTGCCTTTTGCTCCATTATCTTCAGGTTGAGCACCCTTTGCCTTTTCTGAGAAGACTGAAGCAAAGAAGGTGTTGAGTAATTCTGCCTTTTCTCTGTCCCCTGTTAGCATTTTGCCATCTTCACTACACAATAGCCCTACCATTTCCTTCTTCTTCCTTTTGCTGCGGACATATCCAAAAAAGCCCTTTTTATTGTTCTTAACCTCTCTGGCAAGCCTGAGTTCATTTTGTGCTTTAGCTTTTCTGACTTTATCCCTACATGTGCTGGCTATTTGTCTGAATTCCTCTTTGGTGATTTCCCCATTTTTCCATTTCTAATACATGTTCCATTTAAAACTTAGCTCAGTTGAAAGTTCCTTAGTCATGCCTACTGGTTTCTTGAGACATCTCCCATTTTTCTTCCTCATTGGAACTGTTTGAAATTGTCCTTGTAGTATCTCCCTTTTGAGGAACTCCCATCCATCCTGAACTCCCTTCTCTTTTAGTATTCCTGACCATAGGATTGCCCCCAGTATTTCTCTAAGTTTATTGAAATCAGCTCTCCTAAAGTCTAGAATGTGTGTCTGACTATGCCTGGCTTCCCCTTTCCACTGTATAACAAACTCCAGGATAACATGGTCACTCCCACCTAACGTTCCAACCACTTGCACCCCATTAACTAGATCATCCCTGTTGGTTAAGATCAGATCCAAAATAGCTGACTCCCTTGTTGCCTCTTCCACCTTTTGGACAATGAAATTTTCTTCCAGGCATGTGAGGAATTTGCTAGACCTTGAGGATTTGGCTGAGTTTGACTTCCAGAAAATATCTGGATAGTTGAAGTCACCCATCACTATGACATCTCTCCTTTCTGAGTGTGTGGTCACCTGCATAGTCCACATTAATAATAAAAATTAATCATTTCAAAAGATTAGGATTAGGAGAAAATATAGGAATTCCATATCGCTCATGAAGACTGTTTGGAAATTACAGCTAATGAAAAGTTATCAGAATGTTTATTAATGTGGACTATGCATCAAACATTTTTCTCACCACTTCTCAAACAGCTGCTCTGTTTCTGAACACAATTCAAAATGCTGATTTTGACCTATAAAACCCTGAACAGCTTGGGAGCAGGGAAACTAAAGCACTTCCTTTTGCTGCATGAATCTCTGCCCAGATATTAAAATGAGCCTCTGAGACCTTGCTCCAGCTTCCTCTGCTTTCTTTTCTTTCTTTTTTTAAGTGGATGACTTTTAATTAATTTTTTAATCTTACATACAAACATATGCATACACATTTTTCCACATATACATGTTACTTCTAAAATTATCTTTATATTTAATCTGCTTCTATTTCTTTAAAAATATCCAATCGTTTTCATTGATTTTACAAATAGATATTTTCACATTCATCCACATAATACATTGATTAGCTCATTACCAGCTATCCTCTAACAACATCTACCTACTACAATTTTTATATCTTCATTCAGTCCTACTAAAACACCCCTTGACTTCCACTCTCCCTTTCCATTTCTTCAACCCACCTCTTATTGACTTTCTTTAATCATTCCTTTTTATTTGATCTTTATAATATTTATAATACTTAATTACTAATATTTTGAAATTGGCGCCTTTATAGCTTATTCTGTCTACTATCATCCTCTCTCTATATCCGGTTCCATTCTTCGAATTATATATATGTCACTTAACCTGCATCATCGCTTAAACTACATCATGCTTCATCTGCTTTTTGAAGAAAGGTTGTTGGTGACTAAGAGACAATTATTTGACAGTACCATCCCATCTGTAAAATTTTCTTTCTGGAAGGAAGGTCACCTCACATTATCTCTGATTTCTACTGTGTGCCAGGTGAAAATCGTTTTTCTACATTTACATATTTTAACATGTAGATGCTGTTTTATGGTGTGTAGTTTATTTATGGTGTGTGTTTTATGGTGTGTATTTGCCAATTGGCAAAGGGGTCAGACAAGATTACATTCTTTCACCCTGTCTGTTCAATTTGTATGTAGAACATATAAGAAAAGCAAGACTGGACACAGAAAGGGATAAGTGAAAATAGGAGTAAGGAATATCAACAATATAAGATATGTAGATGACACCATAGTACTCGCAGAAAACCTCACAGACTTGGAACACCTACTAAGGAAGAACAAAGAAGATAGTGCAAAGGCAGGGTTAATGTTGAATATAAAGAAAACAAAAATAATGACCACCGAGGGCCTTCACAAATTCAACCTGGTCAATGAGGAAATAGAAATAGTAAAAGAATTCTCATACCTGGGATCAAATATTGATAGAAATGGGGACTGCAGTCAGGAAATCAGAAGATTAAGAATGGGGAGGGCAGCCATGAAAAAATTAAAAAAGATTCTAAAATGCAAAGATATACAACTGAGCACAAAAGTTAGAATCATACATGTCATCGTATTCCCTATTACTATGTATGGATGTGAGAGCTAGACAGTTAAGAACGATGATAGGAAGAAAATCAATTCATTTTAGGTGTGGTGCTGGAGAAGAATGCTGAAGATCCCATGGACAACCAAAAGGACAAACAAATGGATCCTAGAACAGATCAAGCCGGAAACCTCCCTGGAAGCCAAGATAATCAAAATGACGCTGTTGTACTTTGGACATATCATGAGAAGGGAAGACTTACCAGAAAAGACAATAATGCTGGAAAAGGTGGAAGGAAGTAGAAAGAGAGGAAGGCCACATGCCAGATGGATGGACTCTATTAGGGAGGTCATGGGCATGAGCTTACAGGACCTAAGCAGGGCAGTGGAAAACATGGGTCTTGAAGATGTCTCATCCATAGGGTTGCCATGGGTCAAGATTGACTCAAGGACAGTTAACAACATTTTTTTTACTCTGCTGTGAATCTGTTCTTATATTATTATTTTTGTTCTGTATAATTTTGATTCTTTTATAAGGTACTCTGATAGCTGCAGCTAAAGTATGTAAGAAACTTCAAGAACAATATTCTCCCATGACAGGAAAAATATTTATTTATTTTTCTTTTCCATTCCTTTTGGAGGTGGGCAATAGGAAATGAACTTGTAAAGCTTCCCTTTATAAAGTGAAGTGTCCCTTATTAAAGTAAGGGAAGGGCAGCAGGAATGTGTTTTAACAAATTCCACTTTGCCAATGGTTTAATGGACAATTATCTGGAAAGAAGTCTTTGGGGCAGATTTATGTGATTTCCACTACTTTTAATTCTGAATATGCTTTGTCTTCACATTGTGACATTACTTATCCATCTTGGTGGGACTTCATACTCCTATGAGGCAACAGGCTATGTTGATAGTAGAGAGGGTGTCACTGGTGAAAGATCTCTCTGAGACAATGCCAGGTGCACTTTAGCTAACTCTTGTTAGTACTGGACATAAGAAGGCACTATTAAACCACTTCTGAACATTTTTACCTTGAAAACCCTATGCTGAGAAAATCAAAAAGATCTTGGAAATCTCTCATTCATAGGGACAATATATGTCAAAGCCATCTTGATGACAATGAAAAATAGATACATGTTTATTCATTCCTTGTTGAATAATTATATGAAACAGTTTAACATTCCCCTAAAGAGGTTGCAAAGATTGGTAATACTCCACCATAGGAAAGAGTTCCACCATTATTAGAATTCCCATAAACAAGATTACCTCCTCTCCTTTCTTATGAAAAGTAGTTCAGGAGAGGACAATACATGATGAGTAAGCTAAGAAACTGGACAAATTGTACTGAATTTCCATATAAGTGGAAGCTTTTGATTATACTGTCCTAGAATACAACATCAGTCAGTTCCAATGCAATTGGAAACAATTGGTCACATTTTTTTCTCAGTTTGAAATGAAAGCATGCATACAAAGAACAGCTCCCAAGACACTGGTGTTCCCTGAAAGGTCATTCCTCAGTCCACACTCATGGAAGTGTTTTGGTTTTTTAGAGAGAGAGAAAAAGAGAGAGAGAATATGTAAATCTGGAGTGGGGGACCTTTTGCTGTCCAGATATTTTGAACGATGATTTTCACAATACTTAAACCACGCTGGCTTAAGATTTTGTGAAAACTTCTGGATGGACAAAGGTTTATCATTCTTGACATAAAATTGGCATTTCTATCATATAACACTACATTTTTTGCATACTGTAACCTTGGAAAGGAGGATCAGGTCTGCTACAAAACAGAAACTGTTCTGTGCTAGATTCCCACTTTTCTCCAGGATATAATTCATTTCTCTTCTCCTTACTATAATTATTTACAAATACCTTTATACTGCTTGTTTATTTCAAGTTATGTGACTCTTATACACTCTTATACTCTTCACTTGACTGTCTGAATCTTCCATGTGTGCTCTTCTATGGAGCAACAAGTTTCAAAGTTTCATGTTTCATGGAAAAAAGTTTTTCGTGAGTGTGTTGAAGCAACTGGGGCTCCAGATGGAGACATATGCAGCTGCTATTTGTTCTTTGGCCTGGGTAGGCCATGGGTGCTTGCAGATTCTCAAACATTTACATTAATAATAAGCAAACAGCTCAGGGCCTAATGGACGTATCCAGCAGTGTCGTTACGGTTGAGAGACCAGATGCAGAAAACATGCTCAGGGAGAGCAGAAATGAAGGGGATAATGAAAGAATAGAAACACAAGTGTCTCCAAGAGGCCAGAAGACACTCATTAAACATGTTTGCTTTCCTCATTCCTTGATGTTTCTCTCCCCTGCCCCAAAATAAATCACACAACTAGTTATTAAATATTAACGAGCCCTGCATTAAAAACAAAACAAACTCATTTGTAAATATGAGAATCAATACATGGTAGCCATGAATATAATCCTAATAGATAGTCTTGATTTTGTCTCAATATGTGGAATTTCCATTATTTTAAAAAACTGTAGCAGCTGGACCAAGAGTTTATCAATCAAACTGGGCAAGGGCCCAGTTTCCACCAGGGAAACCTTTGAGAATGACTAAATTTTGTCAGATATTTTTGTCTAGCTTTGGAATATAAACTTATGTCTGCAAAATACATGGCTATGACCAACATGGAAAAACTAAAAAATTAAGCACTGCAGTCTCTACAGTTCCTAAAATACACATAAGTTTGTAATGCTCTCACCACGTTTCTAGTGTAAAAAGATATAAAGAGAAACTGTAGCAGTTTCTAATGGAGAAAAATAAAATACTAGCATAAGCTTTTATGGACTTCATTTCACTTCAGCAGATGTCTATTTATCCTCTGGCACAGAGATTGTTCTCTGCCTATATCAGAGTATAGATGGATACAAAATGGACATCAGAAATGGGAATATCCCAAAGCTAATCACCATCTTGTCCTAGCTTATATGTAAAACCTATGTCCCACTTTGTTTTCTTTAAATACTCTTTACAGTGATTGTTGATACTATGTTGTGTTACTATTACAATTCACACTTCTTTTCCCTCAGCCACCTATTGGGAACTTATCACACCAGACCAATTCAGATTGAATCTGAAATTACCTTGGAACTGATTTCTATGAATTTGGTTGTTACTGAATTCACTGAATTCTGGGGTGACTTTGGATTGGCTTTGGATTGGCTTTGCAATAGCTTCATAGTAACAGCATTCACGTGTGATAATTCAATGTGCATTCATGTGAATTCAATTGGATGAATGCAGAGTGGATTGGGGCTGCAAAAACCCTCATCTGATAAGGGCCTTGATAAAAATGAGATTTAGGCCTAAAATGGCTATGACTTTGAAAACATTTCTACCGTGCAGGATTGTTCAGCCTCATATCAGACAATAAAAAGTGACACATTTGTTTTCCCTGACCATGACCTGGGGTTAGGATTGCCTGCAGGACCACTCGAGCTGTAACTGGCACTGTTGCTACCATCCCTGGCACTGCTGGGTGAAAAGCTTCATGGTGTCCAGTATTTCTGGTCACCATGAGCACTGGGGCATGGCATCTTAACAGAGATCTTGCAAGATTTCAGCACTGGTCTCTCAAGATTCCTTTTTCTTATATTGGGAAAGATTTTATAGGCCTGCCAATAAGTGAGCCAGATATTTTCACACTGTATTTGGTAGATTTCATTGACTTTTAACCAGTCAACCGCATATTGAATCATGAAGCTATTGAAACCAAAGAAAGAACAGGAGATTGCCTTATAAATTTGTCATGGAATAAAATGTCAAAGTATCTCTGTAGCTTATCATACCTCCAAAGTGGAAAGGTGCCTAGGTCTTTCCCAGGGGATGGTGATGGCATTACTTGTATCTAGGGGTTGAAGCAGATGGATGGCTCCAAGTGGTGTCTGTGTTGGGGCATATAAAATCAGGATGAAATGTGCAACATGGAACAGGAACGCCACTGGAAGGTCTCTGCTGTGAAGCTCTGTGCAGGCTGCAAAGGGAAAATCCTCCCACACAGAAGCTGCCAACCAGATAAATAACTGCTGGACTGCTGAGTATTCACAAAGAGGACTTTAATCTTGGTTCTAATATTTACAACAGATGATCAAAGTGCTTCACCAGACTCCTATATACAACCATTACCACACTGAGCATTCAGCTGACACTCTTATATACATATCCCATGCTGGGGTTTTGAGTCCATCCCACTCCTGGCACATCATCCAGTTTCCTGTCACCTGACAGCTGTGACTCTGCAAAATTGCAGCCTGCTGGTTTCACCTCCTGCTCCTCTGTCATCAGCTTCTTTGGTCTCAAGACTCTCCAAATGTCTGCCATCTGAACTCAGTTTACCTTGCTAACTTTGTCCCAGTTCCAGGCTATAGCCACATCACTGACATTTTCTGTCCAGACTGCTCTGCACTTTGACACTCTGGCCATTCCAGCCACAATGAGCCAGGTACTAAAGTGACTGGACAGCTCACTCCTGAAGTGGGCCACCACCACAGTCCAAAGGAGCCGCTGGCAGGAGCGTTTTTTACTGCTTCTTCAGCAGGTGGCTTTGGACCACCTTAGGCAGCCTCAGAGCAGCTTCTGGCCACTTCAGGGGCATGCGTCATCTGCGTGCTATGTCCCAAAAGTAGCTGGAAGCCACTCTATTTGGCCCATCTATTACAGGTCTAGGTCAGTTAAGTAGTGATCCACTCTGGCTTTCAATCAAAACATTAAAAGAAATAGCCAAGATTCTGCACTCTGTACAGATTGCATAAAACTCATTCTAAAATCTAGAGCAGGATCATCAATCCAGTGGCATGGAATCCATCAAAAGACATTACCAACCCAAAGTGGAGAAGGATGGGATCAAGGGAGCTTCATATCTTCACTACCTAACTCATCACAGCAGGCAGCAAGAAAGGGTCCTGAGTGAACATTTGTTCACTTTTGCATCTTATCTTGACAAAGAATTACTTTAAAAACACTGAACTGAAAATGATCTCTTTACACACTACTCAAGTATATGTTTGTCTTGAAGGTTGGGGAGTGACAAAAATGTAGATGTTATCCACAACTTTAAAGAAAATTTGTGAAACAAAGAAGAACAGAAACAGTCACATTCCAGCATGAGGGTGTGGGAAAGCTTTCTGCACAGGAACTGTTGCAGGTGTTCAATTCTAGTTTATATTGGTTTTGTTATTTTCTTCTTTATACGGTGCAAAGTTTCATGTCCCAGAGGAGACTTCCTGCAGTGCCTTAGGCATACACTGACCTAGGGCTTCACATTCTTTTATGAAAGGGAGAAGGTATAAGGAAGCCTTTTAAGGTTCAGCTTGAGGGTTGTTTCCAGCTAAGAGGATTTCTGGGGGAAATGGGATGCTAGTCACTATGAATATCTCTACACCATTTTGTTGCAAAAAAAGTATCACGGCTTCAAAAATACTGAATGCCATTAATATGCCTTGTAAAAAGATTGGTGGATGGGATGGGTTGGCTACAATTTGGACACTATTGTTAATATCACCACAATGTGGACTTAGGAATTTGTGTTAATGTCAACAGAGCTACCTTTGAATTTATACTTTACCACTGGCCATCTTGGCTAGGGAATTCTGGGAGCTGTAATCCAGAGTGAATAGTAGGTCTTTGAGGCCTGCCTGATCAGGGGGAAAGGGCCCATTTGTGTGCTGGACTGTTTAAATGTTTCATTTTTAACTGCTTTTAATTGATATATTGTATTTTGTACAATGTGATTTTTAAGCTATATCTGTTTTAGGTTTTGTAATCCAAGCCTGCCTTAAATCCAAAATAGAGAAAAATGAAGGATAAAAATAAAAATATTAACAACAGTAGCAACCAAAGCCACAACCACCACAATACGTATGCTAATTTCCTTGTTTCTACAAGCTGTTCTGTTTATTTAGCTTACATAATCACAGACAAAATTTTCCCTGTTATTGCTTAACCTGACTGGCAGTGGCCACTCATGTTTCTCATTCAAAGACTTAAGGGCTGTGCAGACCACCCCTGAAGGGGCGACCTGCAGCTGCCTCCATCTTCACCAGATCGGGGCCGCGACAACCGCACACTGTGGTCCCGATCTGGCCTTTCCACAGCACAAAAAGGAGCCACAAAAAGCTACTCCTTCTTCCACCCTGGAAAGGTTGCCATACCAATCAGCACCACAGCTTTATGGTGCTCTGTGACTCTGCGCACCGTGTTGTGTGGCAGTGGCACCATGCCGGCCAAGAGGCAGAGCTGGGCCATGCATCATTTATATGCCACACCCCAACTCCAACCCCAGGCTGGCCTTTCCCGACGGTCTGCACATCCCCTTACTTATCACCTGTTACCTGATTATTTAAACTACAGATGCTGGGGATATTCTGCATACAAAGCATGCACTCTCTTACTTGGTAGTAATCCTTGATCTATCTCTCTTGCTAAGGTCCAGATGGACTCCATGATTCAAAGCTTTGACTGGTCCACCAACCACACTTTGTCCTGGCTAGAGATAACCTGGCCACAGTAGTTCATTCTCTGATAGCTTCCAGATTATAATAGTGCAAGGCAAATTTACATGGGGAAACCTTTGAAGATGACACAGAGGCTGCAAGTAATACATAGCAGTGAGCTTGTTGAAAGGAACACCATACAAAAATGATATAACACTTGATTTTAAGGGAATTGCAATGGCTACCCAAATGCTTATGCTTCTGGTCTCAGATGTACTGAAGATGACATTTTAAATTCTAAATGATGTGGATCCTTGATACTTAAGGGAATGCCTATCCCTATATATGCTTGCCCCAACATTGAGGTCTGCTCACTCATCTCTGTTTCAAGTCAGTAGATATAACATGCTACATATGAACAAGGGAGAGTTTTCCTTGCTTTGATGTCTTAGTTGTGGAATATTTGCCCTTGGAGGCCTGATCTCTACCAACAATCCCTTCATTGTGAAATGGAATTAAAATATAGCCTTTCAAGTCTAAGCATCTTGCATGAACCTATATATGTATAGTTACAATATGGGCTGCACTATTGCAATGCTTGCAAAGGAAGCTATTAAAAATCCCTTACACAAGAGATTCTCTATTTGTCCATAATGCAATGGCAAAAAATCGCTTACACAAGAAATTCTCTTATTTGTCCACAGTGCAATGGCATATGTTCATACCTCTGCCCCAGTTCCAGATCAGAAAGATTACTGGAACATTTTAGAAGGCAGGGCTTTATATCAAGCTCTTTTTTCCTCTATCATCACAATTCTTGTCCATGTGCTGCCTTTGGAACAGACATTGGAAACATCACTCTTAAAGCTGATATGAATGTCAACTAAGCTAATAAAGTTTATGTCCCAGATATTGCACTATATTTCCAGGCTTTCCAATTCAGCCAAACTATTCAATTAATTAAGGACAATAGTGCTACCAGATGGGTAAATCTAGAAATTTATAATATGAAGTCCACTGAATTTATTTGCCTCTACACCAAAACTTCAAAACAGAAACTTCGTAGGTTATTAATGCATTCATCTGGCATAAATGGAAACACATACTAGCTCCGGACCTTTCTCCCATTAACCTCTTTCTCACTTAGATTATGAATTCCCACTAATAAAGTTATTGAGAAGATGTGGACTCTACCACACCTTACACCTGGTCTCTGGTGGATTACCAAAGCCCACTATCACAATGAAAACTTCCCTACAACAAACTAACATTACCTAGGTCAAGTATACCAAATTGTTTCATTTGCATCACATCTAGCCTCAGCAGGAGAATCTCCACATCTGCTCTTCTTTTTTTGAAAACTTTTGTTTGAACTCCACATCTCATACTAAAGGGATGGCAGCAGTTATCTACAAACTTCTCATGGAACACATGTATGGGAAAGGCCAATATATGCACTCATTTTGGCAAGGAGAATTGAAAAACATGATTTCAGACACTACATGGGCTCATATCTGGCCTTCACCCGCCCCCATACAAATTCCGTTCAGCATCTGTGAAGAATACTTTCAAAACCATTCATGGGTGGTATCTCACACCTGTAACACTGTCTAAAATGGTTAAAACACTCTCTCCAAATTGCTGGAGGGATCGTAACTAGAGGCTCTTATATGCATATGTGGATTGAATCCTAAAGTGAGAAAATTCTGGGATGCAGTTATTTATCAAATTTCATGTATCACTAATCAAATCATAAATTTCTGTCCACTTTTGCTTTTGCTTTCTTTATTTATTTATTAAAAGTAATTCTAATTTGAGACATAGGAAACTGATATTTTTTTCTTATTACTGCTGACAGATTAGAAGTAGCCAAAAGTTGGCAGTCAGGTGACTTCTCCATTGAGAACTGGTGGTCTAGAATTTGAGCTATGCAGTTGATGGAGAAACTGTCTGCTATGACAAGGCTTTGCATTGGACACGAAAGAACTGACACATTTCAAGAAGACTGAATGATCTTTATTGCCTACGTTAATCATCACTCCCACCGGATCAAACATCCTGCTTCACAGATGGATCTTTGGATGGACATTCTGCACCTTGACAAACCAGACACTCTTGTGAGAAATATTTTTTTTATTATTATTCTGCTGCAGAATACCTATTCATCAGATACATACCCTAGGCCTTTGTAGTTAGTTGTTGTTGTTGTCATTGTTCTACAGACTTTATGTTTTTTATTGTAAAAACTCAAAAAAAAAATTTAAAAAGTTTATGACAGCTAAAAAATTAATTTAGCAGCAATTATCTTTTAGTGAACTTGTTAAAACTGATTCACTAACTTTCATTTTTATCAATGCATTATAAATTGATTAGTGTGTTTTTTTAAAAAAAGCAATTCAAAATACTAAAAAAAGGCTCAAAATCATCAAATGACTCCCTCAACCTAACAAATTAAAATTACATGGAATGGTGATTGTTACCAATTAATTCACCAATGTTAGTTCTACATTAAGAACTAAAATAATTACATTAAAAATCATTCTTTAAAATTGTAATAAATTTTAATTTCAAAGACTGAAATGAAAGCACAGCTGAACTACCTGCAGGTGCCAAATGGAGAGGTAGAAAATGACAAATTACTAGACTACAATACTGTTTTTAGTGGACACCATTCAGAGAACAGCAACACAAGCTGGACATGTTCTCCACATTTCCGGTCTTGAGTGCCAAGGGCAATTTTTCACAAGCATCATTAAAGGGGTTACATAGCCTCTGTTTCAGTTGGATTGATTCATTAGGCTTCTTAGGCAACTCATTATCTCGATCCTCAGCAAAACCATGGAAAAGGGCTTGGAAGCAGAGCAAATCACATGGTCCACTGCTGCTCATTTAAAACACCAAAAAGCCAAACCTTGAGTAATTATTCAGTTATCAAACAGTAAGTGAAACACATGGAATGATAGAGGACCCAAATAATGCTGGAAGGGGGGAATCCAGGCTGAATTATAATTATTAGTATTCCAATACATGTTAATTATTACAAAGCCTAGATCATATGTTCATAGCCAGAGGATCCTGGCTACACTTCATTAGGTTAGAATAAAAGAAAAGGACTGGGAAAAGGTAGCAAGATGTTTGTTAAAAAGGTCAAAATAATGAATCATTAACAAGCATTCGAACCCTTTTTACTTTTAAAAACTAACAGGTGAATTTATTGAAGTGTTTGAATCAATACTTTTATCTTCAAATGTCTGAGCAGATGTATGAGCCAGCAAGAACTGTTGTCTGGAACCATGTATTAAACAGTTTACCAGCTTCCTTTCATCCAAAAGTTAGTCTAGCCTGCTGTGATGCAGACAATTTATGAGAAGTGGGGTTAATCTCTTAAATTCAAAAAGAAAAAAAAAAGAAAAAGAAAATAAAGAATAGTACTTATGGTTGTAAAAAACTGAAATGTCTACCATGATTTTGCTTTCTCTTTACTTTAGCCACTAAAGTACTCTTAAGGCACCAGATCCCACCTGATTTGGGAGTTAAGCAGGGCCAACCCTGGTTAGTACATGGAGACCATCAATGAAGACCAGGTGCTGTAGGTTATATTTTAGGGGAAAGAACTGAAAAACTATCTCTGAGTATTCCCTGTCTAAGAAAACTATATGAATTTCATGGGGTTGCCATAAGTCAATAGGCAGCTTGAAGTCACGTTGTTGTTGTTGTTGTTAAATGCCCTCAAGTTGTTCTTGACTTATGGCGACCCTATGGATGAGATTTCTCCAAGACCCCCTGCCCTCCACTCCTCTGGTCAGGTCCTGCAGGCATGTGGTCTCGATCTTTTTTTTACTGTTCTCTACTTTTCCTAGTATTATTTTTTTTTCTAATGATATGTGCCTTCTCATGGTGTGGCCAAAGTATGCAGCCTGAATTTAGTCATCCTGGCTTCCAAAGGTAGTGTGAGCTTGATCTGTTCTAGAACCTATTTGTTTCTCTTCTTGGTTATCCACAGTATCGTCAGCACTCTACTCCAGCACCACATGTCAAATTATTTTCTTTCTATCAGCTTTCTTCACTGTCCAGCTCTCACATCTGTACATGGTGATGGGGAATGCAATGACTTGGACAATCCTCACTTGGTGTTCAGATTTATATATTTAGTATCTTTTCCAGTCCTTTAATACCTGCCCTTCCCAATCATAACCTTCTTTTAATGTCTTGACGATAGTCTTCATTCTCCTCAATGTTTGATGATGATGATGATGAATGTTTATTTATATTCAGCCTCTCTGGGTATGAGAACTCCTTGACTATTTCAATTTTCTCATTATCTAGGATGAATTTTTGTAGATCTTCCATGGTCATTATTTTTGTTTTCTTAATGTTCAACATTGAGCCTATTTTGGCACTTTCTCCTCTTTGACCATCTTCAGTAATTGCTTCAGATCTTTCTTGGTTTCTGCTAGTAATTTTGTGTCAGCTGCATATGATAGGTCATTCCTTCCACAGATATTCACTTTTCTTGCCTCTGAGTCTAAGTCTGCTCTTTGTACACTATTTTCTATATCCAGGCTGAATAAATAGGGTGATACTATGCAGTTTGTCAGACCCATTTGCTGATTGGGAACCATTCTGTTTCTCTGTACTCAATTCTAACAGCAGCCTCTTGACGTGATTACAGGTTATGCATCAGGACAACAATATATAATAGCATTTCCATTTGTTTGAGAGTATTCCATGACTTTTGATGAACTATGCAGTCAAAAGCTTTGCTGCAGTCAATAAAGCACTTCAAGATTTTTTTTAAAAAAAATGTCCTTGTGCACTCCATTATCCATCATATTTATACAATGTGATCTCTAATGCCTCTTCCTTTCCTGAAACCAGCTTATACCTCTGAGATGTCTCACTAGATATATGGTAGGAATTTTTCAGAATTTTGAGCATGACTTTGCTTGCATATGGAATTAGTGCAATGGTTCTGTAGTTACTGCAATATTTTGTTTCTCCTTTTTTGTGTAAAGGAATGTATGTTGATCACTTCTACTCTGTGGGCCACTGCTTTGTTTTCCATATTTGTTAGCAGATTTTGGTTAGTACTGAATTTGATTCTGCCTCTGTGGATTGTATCAGTTCTATTGGTATGTCATTTGTTCCTGGTGATTTATTCTTCCCAAATGCTTTGGTGTGGCTTTCAGTTCACTTTCCAAAATTTTGGGTTCATCTTCATATGTTTCTTCTTCCCATGTGTAATTTATCCTTTCATATTTATATATAGAGAGAGAGAGAGAGAGAGAGAGAGAGAGAGACATACACACAACTTTTAGCCTTGTTTCCAGGATGTTTAATTCTCTCCATTTCAATGTCCACATCCTCTCAGTACTCTCTTCCTATCTTTGTATCATATAAGGTTGTATAACTTTTTGAGTTTTCCTCCTTGCATGGAAATTCATACATACGAGGGTATATACTTTTCTTAAAGTTCACAGTTTCCTGTACATTTTTCTGAAAGTACACCTTGATGTATGAATCTTTCTGACTAAAATATATTTGTGCCTTAAAGAAGTCTGAATCGTGAACATTTATTTACATGTAATTGCATATCTAATTATATAAATGATGTATAATTTGAAGAGGAAAAAGAATCTTCATTTGTTATTTCTTCCTGACGAGAAAGTAAGAAAGACGTGTATGCTTTCATTAATAGTCTCACCTCTCATAAAATATTTAAATTCCTAAACAATTTGGATAGTACAGATTTCGTTTCTATCCTTCATTGTGACTCAAAGTGGTTTGCAAGGGTTTGTTTTGTTTGCTTTGTTTGTTTTTGTTTTAGTTTTCTCTGTGCACTCATTAACTGGCCTGGGCTTTCTCCAGTTATATAGTCTGGTGTCATTACAGGACTAGTCCACAGTTACTTCTGAGTGGTTCTATAGCCTTTCCTTCTGAGTAAACTGAGTCATCCCAGCCAAAGCATGCAGATAAACTATAGTAGTGAAGGGAGTACTGAAATAAATGCAACAACCAGAAAAGAGTAAGAAGATAAGCTCACATGTTCTGAGATGGTCAACTGTTGATTTAAAAAAAAAAGCCCAATGCAATTTGAATGCATTGGGCTTTTTTAAAAAAAAAACAAAATCAAATAAATGATCAAGTTGATCATTTCGGAGCAAATGGCACTTGCCTTTTTAATCTTTAAAGCATGCAGACAACCAGAACACATATCCCTCAAACCAAATAACTGTGGGGTGACTTTTATTTGGCCTTAACAGGATTGGAAACTGCCAGAGCTGTGTGACTTGTTTGCTTTATCTACTGAATAAAATGTTCCTTTAAAACAATTACTTTGGAAGTTTAGGTGTGGCGCAGTGGTTAAATCCTGTACTGCAGCCACTCACTCAAAACCATAAGGTGGCGAGTTCAAGACCAGCTTGCATCCTTCCGAGGTCGCTAAAATGAGTACCCAGATTGTTGGGGGGGGGGGCAAATAGCTTACAGTTGTAACCAGCTTAGACACTCCGTAAGGGTATGAAGCAGTATATAAATGAAGCTGTTTGTTTTGTTTGTTATCTTAACTTTGGGGAAGGGAGGGGTGCCATTTGCTTACTCTGCTTCAGCCAGTAAAATGTCTCAGGCTGGACCTAGTAGTGAGCAATGTCCAATAAACTGCCATGGGGTGAAACTATACAAGGAAGTAATGTTAGTACATCCCTTTAAGGCTGAAGGGCGGGGTATAAGTACTCTAATAATAGGTGGTAGTAATCTGCAGCCTCTCAACCTCGAAGAAGTTCTCAGTTCAATGCTGGTAGTGTTTTGCAGAACTGGATGCTCAGGCACATGATGGATAACATACCGGTAATGTAGGACTGCCAAAGGTAAACTTTGTCTAGGTGATTTCTCAGATATCTCAGACTTCATATGTAATTAACTGTGTCAGTGTTTAAGACCTTTGATGTCAACACACCCTGAAACCAAATCTGATTGCTTGAGAAAGAGTTAAAGTGCATTCTGTAAAGTCTAGCTGCGGAAAAGTTGACATTATTTCCATTATTTCCAATATGGACCAAGCCTGTAATGTGTAGCTGGGGGAATAAACTTCCCATTTATCTAAAGTGGGCCATTTCACCACAAGAAGTTTAAAATAGGAGGGGGGAAATTGTCTTCTTTTAGTTTTCCTCTTCTCTGTCTCTCTGTATGTGTGCAGGGGAAATTGAGTTTAAAGCCTACCTGAGAGAGATTCTTCCAATTCTTCCATTCATTTAATTGAGTCATCTAGTTTGACTCAAGCATCTAATCTACATAAGGGTAACAAAGTGGGTAATGACAGAAAATAAAGTTTCAGATCAGTACTAATTTAATTTTACAATGGATGTAGTCATTAATCTATTTGCTTTTTAGCTGTCCTATATTTTCTGGTTTTCAGTTTTCTGACCTAGAATTTATTCAGATTTATAGGGAAAGGAAATAAGTAGTTTAGGGAACTGACATCTAAAGTATTCAAAATTATTAAACAGATGTTTTTAATGATAGTAGTATTCATAACATTTAATCTGAATTTATTTATATAAGTGATCTTTGCCAAATCTCTTAGCATACTCTCAGTCAAGTCAACAAAACTAATAGTTTAACATGGGGTCAGATGCAGATTTCATTACAAATGGATAAGATCATGATTTAGCTCCCATTTCAACATGGTAACATTTCAATATGTTATCACTAAATTTATATCCAACCCTCTGGCTACATAAATGTTCAGGTATACCTAAGTTATCAGAGTAGATATAATCCTGGACATTATTTCTTTAAGAAAAATATTGGTACTGGAGGTAGAAATAACATGGAAAGGATAGGGAGAGGTTCCTGTACCACACAAAATGAAGAGCAGCTCCATGTTTCACCAAACTTTTCATTCAAAACGAACAGTATACACACATGAAATAAAACAAGGTCAGGTAAGCATAAGTTTAAAAAAAAATAGAATCTCCAAATGTCACATGAAAGCTTCTTCCAAAACGCCTCCAGGGACCCTTTTTTTTCCACCAACCTCCATTTTTCTTATGGTTTTCATTTTAGTGCCCAGGTTAATTGATCTATGTTTTTTTGTAACAAGCTGGGAGTAGCTAGTGAGGCAGATTAATTCACTTTCCCCATTTCTTTCTGTTTTGCTGTTTATTCATGCTCAGTAAGGGATTCTAGAGGCAGCTGCTGTTACTTTCCCTGTTGTAGGCTGGCACAGATAGCTAAAGCAGGATTGGATGAGAAGTATTTGACTCTTTCCCAGATGAAGCTTGATTGCCCTGTTTAATACATGCTGCTGCAACCTGGCAATTTAATGTCTGTGTTTCTCCAATCCTTCACCACACTTACAATGTTAATGTTAAATTTTTAAGTTTTTAAGTTAAGTTTTTTTAAGTTAAAAAAATAACTTCCAGCTAGACAGAGGACAAAGATGAAAAGAGGAGAGGCTCAGTGGGAAGAAAAAGACTGTAAAAAGAAGGGTTTTTTTCTGTCAGAGGTTGCATCTGCACTTCAGAAATAATCCAGTTTGATACCGTAACTGCCATGCTATGGAATTCTGGGAACTGTCATTTGTTGTGGCACCAGAGTGGATTATTTCTGCAGTGTGGATGCAGCCAGAGACTTTGTTAATGAAAGAACACCTGTAGTTCCACATTTGGGTTGAAACAAAAGCATAGTAAAGATCACATCAGATCCTCATCAAATTTGGAGAGGAAAAATAGGTCTGGAAAATTATTCTTGGGAAAACCTAGACATGATTATAACTTTATGACTCAAATGTGAACAGGGCTATGAACTATCTGTGCTGAAGCAGATACATTTATGGATCACACAGTACTTGATGAGCAGCATTTAATCTCATTTACGGTATAAGGACACAAATGTATTTGTGACATATAGAAAAAACAGAAAACACAGTCCCACAAATCCAAAAGGCTCCCTATATTTTTGCTGAAATTTCTTTGAAACCATTTGCAGTATCAAAGGTATGCAACAAAGAGAACACTTCCAGCGACATTTTTCTTATTTACTTGGTTACCACTGAGTTCATGATGGCTTGTTTTCTTATAGTTATATTTGTGCTGTTTGACAGATTACTATGACAAGGTTACCCTTAAATTGATAAAAGGTTTGATGGTGTCGATCCATTTGTCAGAAACGTCTGGCATTGCGCGTAATGGACTAGGCTGTGTGAGTGTCACTAGCACTCCAGATGGCTATTTTCTATTCGTGTGCAATACACATCACAAAAAAGGCATACTATTGAGATGTAAAAGTGGCAGGAGGCTTACATAACAATGGCACTTTCCAAACATGAAATCCTATTTGCTTCTGCTCTTTAAAACTGCACACTAGCAAATTAAAAGGGTGCTAATGGTGATTGCAAATATGGTCTTTACCATAGAAGAAGCTCAAAAACAGATTCTGTTGACTCTCTCTCTCCCCACCCCTTTAACTGGTTGAAAACTTCTTCCATATTCACTTACAGAGTGCTCACCAGCAGAGGTTACTTGCTGTCTTCCTTTACATTTGCAGGTTATAATAATAGAGTTCTAATTCTCCACACAGAAAAGCCTCTGTGACCTTCAGAGCACTGTGGCAAAAAAGGTGGCAGCAAGCTGACAAATAAGCCTCTTGGTCCTGTCTGATGTGTTCCACCCACCACTTTCTCTCCCCGCTGCCTTGTGCCTTGGCTTTCAGTGCTCTGGATCTCTGTCACAGCAGGTAGGAAAGGTTGTGAGCAGGGACAAAGAAGCAACACTGGCAAGGAAGAAGGGAGACAGCACGGGGTGAAATGTGTGGCTTTCACATACACAGCTTTCAAAAGAGGCTACTCCAAAGAAATCTGGTAACTCAGCCCTTAAAATCATATTTCTATAAGATTGCTCAGTGAGCCACAGTTGATGCCTATTCTTACAAGCAAGTACGTGTGAGAGGAGGAGAGCTCCCATATAATTTGGGATTATAAATTCAATTATATTAATTTAAACTAAACCTTGGGGAAGTTACTGTTTTTAACTAAAACTCCCAGAGTTTTCTCCAGCGAACATGGCCAGGGCTATACTGACTGAGGGAATATTGAGACTTGTAGTCTGTAGATGATGATGATGATAACGATACTTTCCCAAGACCTGTTGTAAACTAAATAAGTAGGAACTGCAATAAAACATTGTACATCATCCTTGCCTCCTAACAACACCAGTCTTCATGAATGTTCTGATCAGACAGTTGTGGCTTTAAACTTGTGTCTTTTCCATAAAGCAGTCCTGTGATGTGTCCCCACCGGAAAAGTTAGCCTCATGAAAAGATATGACAGGGCTTTCTCTGTAGTGGTTCCTCATCTTAGGGGAGACAGTTCCTTCTTGAGCTTTCAGTGAAGACTGTATTACTTTGCATTGCCTTTAGTCAAATGATTAATATAAATAAATGAATGATTTGATTGCTATTGATTATATCCAGTCCTGATTGGATTGGATTTTGCTTTCTTTTGTAAAGGACTCCCATTCATTTTTCCCCATTTTATTGCCCATCTGCACACCTTAGACACATGAAAGCATGAATATATTTCTCTGTTGTTTCTTAGTAGTGGTATTTTGGCTAAATAGCCACTTATACTCATTGCCTGAGTTTACTATTAAAAGTGTTCTTTGCACTAAAAAGCAAGCAAAACATAAGTGTAGAGAGGAGTCTGTACAAGTGGCTACTTCATCCTGATAAAAGGCATTAAGGCTGTAGTCTTATACACATATGGCTGGGAATAAAGCCCATTAAACTCACTGGGTTCACATGTAAAAGACAGCATGAATAGAAATTATAGCAATGAGTATTTTAAGAATTGCAGCAGTTCCTCACAAGTTACAGTGGGTGCCTCATGGCCCCTATGGATTGCAGGTTAACCCTCAGAATCATAAACATGATGTGCCATTAGACACTACCATTCTGGACTATGGCTTTCAAAGAGCAAATAAACAGAAGCATGTTTTTCTGGATCCTACAATGTTAAAGTGCCAGCTGGTATAAATTAGACTAGAGCTATTTGTGTTTTCACACCTGTTGTGGATTAACCATATAATCCGCACCAAAACTTTCTATGACTGTCACATAAAAAAGACTATGAAAGTATTGCTTTGGAGCATATCATAAAATTGCAAGGCTGAAAGAGACCAGAAGAACATTAGGTTTAGAGGCACATTGTGGTCATCCACAGAGATCATGCCCCCTCCTATCCATGAAACTCTGTTAGACTGCATCCACACTGCAGAAATCATCCAGTTTGGCACTGCCTTAAATGTCATGGCTCAAGGCTATGGAATTCTGGAAATTCCATAGTCTTGAGATGTGGCAGTTAAAATGGTGTCAAACTGGATTATTTCTGCAGAGCAGGTGCAGCCTTCATGCAGTTTTTCACAAAAAAGCACATAGCTGAAAAGCTCCCAACATCATTTTCACAGTACCATTTGCTTCCATCATTGGGACTGAACGTACACTGACCAAAACAAAACAAAATAAAATATGGCTATTATTATTATTATTAATTAGTCAAGTCAGTACCAGCTTTAGGATCTTCAGGGGATGGCTTTCTATCAGCCCCACCACTTTCAAAGGCATTGTTGATGAGGACATGGGAGAAAGCCTTCTCCATGGCTGCTCCTAGGCTGTGAACTCCCTTCCATGGGAAGTCTGGCTGCCCCACTTCTTGCAGTCTCTGCCAGCAGAGTGAAGATTGTTTTATTCAGGCAGGCTGTTACATTTTAATTATAGAGCAGCAGTGTGTGTGTGAAATGGTATTCTGCTTTTTTGAAGTATTTTATTTTGTTTTAAATATCTTTTGGTTTTTAATATTGTTTTCAAATAATATTGTTGCTTAATTCTTTTTTTAATTATTGTAAATTAATGTTTTAGCTGTATGTTTTTAAATTATTACAAGCTGGCTTAAATCCCATCTTGGTAGAAAGGTGGAACATAGTCAATAAAATAAATATTTTGTTCCCTTTTCCAAAACTCTGGGACTCAAGGAGTCTTAATAATTAAAATATATACATTACTAAATTCATACAAAACAGTGACATTAAAATAAATTAAACTATTAACAATATTAAATAAGCCCTGTGATGTCCTGGGGGGAGTTTCACAATCTAAATACCATACGTATTAAAAATGTGAAATAGTGGAGGTGGTTTCAACCCAATCTCCCAAGAATGTTCAAATTTTCCACTGTTCAGTCCAGTCTGAGGGCCAAAATAGACGGCCCTAAAGGCGCAGCTTGATGCCGCCCCTTTGATTGCCAAGTTGGGGCCATGGCAACCATATGCCACAGCCCCAATGGAGCATTATTTTTGGCCTGGAAAAACGCTGCCCTTTCTGCTGCCACCATGGCGTTTCAGTGTTCCAGCATGCTGCATCTAAACATTGAGCCACCAGAGTGCTGAAATGCTGCTCCTGTGTGGGCAGTGGGGCAGCATGATGCCAGCTTCCGGGGGGCATCAGGCCTTGTGGTATCCATACGCCACAGTCCCATGCTGCCGGGAAGCTGGTGTATTGTGCCAGTCTGTACCAGTCCTGAGTCACGGGAAGAGACCACAGATACATGCCAGGGTAAGGTGCCTAAGGAACAGGCATATGTGCCTGTCTGGACCATGCAGGCTGTGGCATATGTCTCAGCATGCAAAGGGATCTTCCAGCAGCTTTGAGATTAACTGAAAGATAGAAGCTGGTAGCATAAGTTTTCCTAGACCTGAGCCTACTTCCTCAGATGCATTTGGTAGAGAGGGAAGCCCAGTCTGTGTGTAAGAATGTCCATAGGAATGCAAAACTTTGTGAGTGTGGACACGAAGTGACAAGTTCAGTATTAACAATCGTCACTGGGGGACAAGGCAAGGATGCTGCTTAAAGCCAAGGTTAGTAGATAACCATATGAATGAGTACTGGGATGTAGTGTGGGAGTCACAAAGAAGGCAGGGGTTTGAACTGAATGGCCATTGTGGCCTCTGCCAGGTCTATTATTCTAAGATGTAATGAACTGGCCAAGAGAATCCCAATAAGGCTGGGGGGTTAGCTAGTGTTATAATGTGTGTAGTGGGCAAGGAAATCACTGTCTGTGTTGCAGTGGCAACTGATGAGCTTCCATATCAGTGGGGTGGTAAATCCACGCTGGGCTTTCATCTATGCTCTCCAAGGTTCTCAATCCTCTCTCCCTAACAGGTTCAGCACTCCCATGTTTCCTTTAGAGTTTAAAACTCACAGCAGATTCACTATCCCACTGGCATGGAAGTTACCAGCCACCACTGATACTCAGTAAAGCAAGATATGTAGAGATGTGGTGTATCAATTAAGAATATTGGACATACACTAGGGCAGTCAGAGGCAGGTTCAAATCTACCACAATACACCTAGTCTGTCTTTCCATTCAATTCCCACTCTCCAATACAAACCTGCTTGCCAAGAGCAATGATCATGGGCCAACATTTGCAGCAGTGTCACTGTATGCAGCATTCTGCAGCACTCTTTCAACCACCCATTTTCTTACTCATAAAAGGGAACATACAGAGTCAAGCAGCCATGAGACACTGAACATGCTGACTGGAGAGTAGTCATCGAACAATCTTTGCAAAGCAGCCTAATTTTGCCACACAACACATAATTAACATATGTGATTTACTGCTACAAAATATGGCAACAGTGGACACTAATCTTAAAAAGATTACAAATTCATGAAAGATGTCTATTAGCAGCTATGATCCATCACAATTAAGCTGAGTGTCCAGTGCCTGGAGGCAGTAGACCTCTAAATGCCAGATGGCATGGGAAATGGCACTGCTGTCACTTTCATGCTTGTTGAAAGCTTGAGAGAAGCATCTGGGTGGCTCAGATCCCACCCAAAGTGTCATCACCAGTTTGTTCCCTTTTTGCTCTTTCCCAGAAAAGAAAGAGAACCCACATTTTCAAAATTCATTACCATTCCAGT
This sequence comes from Urosaurus nigricauda, assembly GCA_034509955.1. Lineage (NCBI taxonomy): Eukaryota > Metazoa > Chordata > Lepidosauria > Squamata > Phrynosomatidae > Urosaurus > Urosaurus nigricauda. The sequence continues at coordinate 78,055,968 of JAOEGL010000006.1, forward strand.
CTTGCTCCTCAAAGCTCAGAAAGGTTATGTTCTGGACCGCAGCTCCCAGAATCCTCAGCCAGCCCAGCCACTGGAAGGGAAATTCTGGGAAGTGCTGAATTAAAAATAACCTTTCCAAGTTCTGCCTCCTCACTAGTTTTTAACCCACACCATCTGTGCTCCATTTGTGCCACCCATTTCAGAACCAAATGCTTAACTTTTCCTTCAATCTTTGAACCCTTCCCTTCAGCCTGACTTCTTCTCTTCATGTAGAAGAACCAGCACATGGCTTTTAATCTGAGAAGCTGCTGTTCATTAAGCAATTATTCATCCTTGCCACGATAGTCACCTTGCATTCACCAATGTCATGGTCAAAGCTCAACAAAAATAGGTCAGGACCAAACCTTCATGTTGCTTTTTGTCAGCCTATGACAACATATTGGCAGAGATTCCAGGTCAGAGCCTCATAAACTATTTCTTGTTGCCTGCATGCACATTGATCTTTAGCTCCTATGGTGGTAGAGAAGGGAAAGCTCAGTTTATCTACTAATGCAGGCTTGGAAAAGCCAGTAGCTAAAGGCAGTTGAAAGAAAGAGCCCAGCAACTACCAGACCAAATATTTTTTTAATGGAATTTCAAAGAACAAGCCCTGAGGGAAACAGAAATTCAGACAACAGAAGGGCTATGTAAAGGAGGGACTAATCCAGAAGGGCCCAGTGGAGAAAACATCAGAGAGCCTAAGGCAAGGATGACTTGTGTGCTGTTGACAAAAGAAGTAGGTGTGAGTAGACAAAAGACTGCAGGACAATAGCTGTAATGTGATGATTATGGACTTTTATAGATTTTGTCGAGTTTTTTTATTGTAAACAGAGCTAAAACAAACAAATAAAGGGTTCTGTAATCATGTCCTGAAGTTAGGCATATGGAATTTTATTTATAATATTAATAGCTGTTTATGGCGCCGCCCGAATTAACGGGCCGGCGCTGTTGCCGCGTGAAGGAAGGCCTCTCCCCTTCCCGCACGCCAGGCTTGGGCGCCCCAGCGGCCGGTGCGAGCGCGGGCTCGATGCTGATTGGCCACTGGGAGGAGCAGGAAAGGAACCTGTCTGATTTTCAATGGCTGACTTCCAAAGGCAGACCCCCTTCCCATGCCATTTCCAGAGTTCCTCAGGAAGATTGGACTTCCAATGTGACCCAGGGCATTTTGTCTTCGGTGGCCCCCTCCACTCTCAGGGCCTATAATAAGGTTTTTTTCTAAATTGTCCTCCTTGTGGGGTGCCCTAGGCATTCCGGCACTTTGGCCTATGGATTCGACAACTGTTTTATGCTTCATGGCGTGGTTAAAGTATAGTGGGGTTTCCCTGTGCTCTATTTCTGTTCACCTTGCTCCAGCCTGGTTGATCCATGTGCTTGTTTCCAAGTGCGTTGCACTCTGGAGGGTTGGAGATGCATGCATATGGACAAAAACGATGCCAGGCACCCTATCTGTTTTTACACTGCTTCAGGATATTGTTTCCCAGCTTCCCGCCATTTGGGGCCCTGAGGGTAGGGGAGCTGGTCCTGTCTTCAAAGACCTATTGCTCAAAAAGATACTTGTGCATCACTGATGTTTTGTTCAATGTTGATGCTGTATGTTTGACAGTTCTCAGGTCAAAATGTGATAAACTGGGCTGAGCCTCATCAATCATATTGGGGCACCTAAAAGACTCGCACCTCTGTCCTGTTCGGGTTCTAAAAAGGTTTATTAGGCACCAGCCTGCATGTCAAGGATCCCTATTTTGTCATGCTGATGGCTCACCTGTCACACGCTTTCAATTTGTTGCTGTGTTAAAGCTGGCCCTTCAGGCGATGGGTCTTCTTTTGGTTGAATTTGGGGGCCATTCATTCCGCATTGGAGCGGCTGGACTCTCTACTGATGTCATCAAGTAAATTGGTTGATGGAAGTCTAGGGTGTTTGCGGGCTATGTGCACCCTGATTTGGACTGTTGCTCAAGTGGATGCTATTAATGTTATTTGTGGAGGGTTCTTTTTCGGTTCTTAGGGTTGGCGGCAGGCGCTCTTTCAGACCTGCCTGTGTGGCGGCAGCATAGGCCTGGATCTGGGGTAGGGGTTTCCAGGGCCCGCTGGCACTGGATCGGGAGTCCTCATGACCCGGGTAAGGAGCGGTTCGCTGTGGCCATTGCGGGGGCCTCAGTCGATTAATACCCGGTGACTAGGATGTCTCGCAATTCGATGTGAAGCAGCGCAGTTGCCTAACTGCGCAACAGGGCGGAGCTTGGCACCTACGTCATCCCGATGTTTGCCCCTGCTACCAAGGGTACATCAACCAACCAGGGTGTTGCTGATGGCCAGATCCAGACCTTATGCTTTGGGCCAACCCTATGGTTTTGTGTTGTTCTGCATGTGTGGAACAGTTAATAAAGTTGTGGCCTTTTTTCCTCCAACCAGGTTTCTGTATTTATTGGGGGGGGGGGGCCCTGACCTGCGCGGCAAATAGTTTTCAGAGAAGTAGCCCTGTTAGGAGGCTATCACGGGAGGCTCTCCTACTGATTAAAAAAAAGGCATTGCTTCTAACAAATACTATGTAATTAGGATCGCACTCCTTCCGTTCACACCTTCAGAACCATTCTAGGCTTGCAACCTTTTCTAATAAAAGCTGATCACACAAAGAACTTGAGATTGCCCACCAGGTATCTCAGGTATAACTGCCCCATCTCCAAACTTGCTCTCATTTCCCTAAAGGTCACTCTCACTTTCGCCCTCCCTGAATAGAATCTTTTCTCTTTTTAATGTAAGGCATGGAAAGTCACATATACATCATGTTTACACAAAGGAATATAAATGAAAAGAGCCTTACTTTTTAAAATGTATTTATCAAAAGTACGGAAACCTCCCAGCCTTCTGCCTTTTTTTCCTTGGGTGGTCAGGGGAACTTCCTGATAGATCAGGATAGATCAGACTAAAGGTGCTGCTGGCACTCATCTGCTAGCAACTAATTGAGTCTGAAGCTTAAAATAACAAGAAGAGGCAGAAGGAAATGTTAATGAAATCAATGCTTTTTAAAAGTCTAAAGCTCTTTTCTGCCTACATTCCCAGTCATGTGTGAATGAGAAAGGGAGAGAGAGAGAGCCTGCAGTAAATGAGCTACTCTGGCTGCAAAAGGAGACAAGGTGGGGTTCAGCGAGCAAAATGATATCTTCTTGGCATGTCAGACAAGTCCCGGTTGTAGGGGAGATGGCCATTTGATACTGTGCTGTTGCTGTTTTTTCCCATCAACAAAAAAAAATAGTGTCTTCATCAGAAAACAGACGGCCCTAAAGGAGTAGCTCTGCACTGTCCCTTTGCTCATTTTTCCAGCCACAAAAGAAGTGGCAAAATGCTACTTTTGGGGGGGGTTGGAAAACAGCTGCTGTTGCTGCCATGGCAGCTCTTCCATGTTTCTTTGGTGCAGCGTATATAAACGCTGTGCCACAGAAATGTTGTGACGTCGCCCATCATCTGGGTGGGCAGGTGGTGTGATGCTGCTTTGGGGGTGGAGTTGGGGCAAGTGGCAGGCAGTCCACCTCCACTCCACCTCAATGCCGGCATTTCTTACCAGTCTGTACAGCCCTTGGTTACTGATCCATCTCAAATTGAAAAGGAATCAAATTAAATTTCCAGTCCTCCTTCTTCTCATTTGAGCATTAGAGAAGCTAAGCCACACCCAAAGTATGCCCACTGACCCTCTGACCATCTAAAATTGCCATTAAAGCAAAAATTAACTCGTAGCAGAACATTAGCAGGAAAGGATTTTTGTGTTAATAAACAGAAGTATTCTCAAAATGGTTTCCCACTGGGAGAACAGAATAGGAATGACATCATGTGATTAGTCCCAACCAAAGGTGCTATTATCCTGTTGTAATACTGCCTCTTAGTCTCTTGCAGCCTAAAAAGGAGGAGGGAAGGAGGAAGAGAGAGAAAGAGAAAGAGAGAGAGAGAGAGAGAGAGAGAGGAAAAATTGGCAGCACCGTTAAGACTGATTTTTTAATTTATTTTTTTGTATGAGCTTCGGATGCATTGCTGAGTGATATTAAGGCCTCAGGTATAAAGCATATTTTTATAATTGTGGGAGTGGGACAGAATGTAACAGGATCCAGAAATATGCAATTCATGACCCATGTTCTACATTTTCAAAGGGCTGCATAAGATAATACAGGTCTATCAGATCTTTACAGTGGTCAGTGAGTGTTGAGGTGTAAAAGCAATAAACCCACTTACCAAAAGAATATTCCTTTTGTTATATGTGCAGTAGCGAAAAATCTTGTATTTATATATGTACAGTAGAATCATAGAATCATAGAATCATAGAATCATAGAGTTGGAAGAGACCACAAGGGCCATCCAGTCCAACCCCCTGCCATGCAGGAACTCCAAGTCAAAGCATCCCTGACAGATGGCCATCCAGCCTCTGCTTAAAGACCCCTAAGGAAGGAGACTCCACTACACTCCGAGGGAGTGTGTTCCACTGTCGAACAGCCCTTACTGTCAGGAAGTTCCTCCTAATGTTGAGGTGGAATCTCTTTTCCTGCAGTTTGCATCCATTGTTCCGCGTTCTAGTCTCTGCAGCAGCAGAAAACAAGCTTGCTCCCTCCTCAATATGACATCCCTTCAAATATTTAAACAGGGCTATCATATCACCTCTTAACCTTCTCTTCTCCAGGCTAAACATCCCCAGTTCCCTAAGGCGTTCTTCATAGGGCAAGGTTTCCAGACCCTTCACCATCTTAGTTGCCCTCCTTTGGACATGCTCCAGTTTCTCCACATCTTTTTTGAATTGTGGTGCCCAGAACTGGACACAGTATTCCAGGTGGGGCCTGACCAAAGCAGAATAGAGTGGCACTATAACTTCCCTTGATCTAGAAACTATACTTCTATTGATGCAGCCTAAAATTGCATTGGCTTTTTTAGCTGCCGCATCACACTGTTGACTCATGTTCAGCTTATGGTCTACTTGGACTCCTAGATCCCTTTCACATGTGGTCTCATTCAGCCAGGTGTCCCCCATCCTATATCTGTGCATTTCATTTTTCCGCCCTAAGTACAGAACCTTACATTTCTCCGCATTGAATTTCATTTTGTTAGCACTGGCCCAGCTTTCTAGTCTATTCAGGTCATTTTGAATTTTGATCCTGTCCTCTGGGGTATTAGCTACTCCTCCCAGTTTAGTGTCATCTGCAAATTTGATAAGTATGCCCCCAATTCTGTCATCCAAATCGTTAATAAAGATGTTGAATAGCACTGGGCCCAGGACAGAGCCCTGTGGGACCCCACTGGTCACTTCTCTCCAGGATGAAAAGGAGCCATTGTTGAGAGTGTGCCATGAAGCCATTGTCTGCAGTTTCCAGCAGACACCATTCAAATGTATCATCAATGAGCTACAACCAGTTCTGAAGAATAACACAGGTCTCTCACAAGCTGTGGAGGCAAATAGCCTCCAAATCTCCAACCACTACTTCTAATATGATGCACAACATGGATGGTAACACAAGATCCTGCCACAAACTCAGATACTAACTGTGTGCCCCCCCCCCCACCTATTGTAGGACCAGTATTATAGGGGCTAATATCATAATTGAAAACATTAGAGGTACATTAACTTGTTCTTCCAGTGTGATATATGCCATCCTATGCCAACAATGCTCCTCTACAGTCTCTACACAAGACGATTAATGAATGCAAAACTGACATTAGAAATGGCAATACCCCTAAAACAGTTGCTCATTATTTACAAAGGAAGACTAGAAAGAAAAACTACTGAATTGAGTTATATTCACAAATTTCATCCATTAGCAGAGGTATGAACAAACATGTGATACACTGCACTTATTAATACAAGGGTTCTTGCTTCTGAACACATAACAAAAGAACTATTTCTGAGAGAGGTTTGAACCCTGGGAAGATGCATTTTGGGAAGTAGATTTATTGCTTTCATACATCAAGACTCTGATTTGAAAAACCTCTATCATCTCACCCAGCTTTTTGAAAATTTAGCACAAGGAACATTATTTCCATCTTTCTGGATCCTATTACAAATAAACATGCTTTATACCTCAGGTCACTATCACAGCTGAAAAAAGCTCATGAAAAAATAAAAACCACAGAGTTTTAAAGATATGTACTGCTAATATCTCTGAAAATCTGAGGGCATACAATGAGCATATACTGAGAGGAGTTGTCCAGTACCTATTTGGAGACATCTGGAATATGATTCTCTTTTTTATTATTTTATTCTCTCACATAAGAACAAACAACTTCAAAAGTTATGTGATCACTGTGTGAGATTACAACAAAATTTGTTTATTCTTTTTTTAAAAAAATCATTACATATATTTCTTCACACAATACAACATTTTGTGCAATAACTGGTTAATTTGTGTTCAAAAGGCAGATTTGTAACAGAAACTGTTTCTTGTGAAAAATCTTTACTGCAATACTCATTTTAAAAAAACAATGTGAAAAATCTTACAGCAATAGGTCCTTTCCCCCACAAAGGTTGTCTTGAAACCCTTTCTCTCCAAAGTCAAGAAACACACATGGATATTTTTCAAATCCATAGCAGTCGTACATATTCTGACTACCATTTTTCCTGAGAAAAATTATTCTAACATTAGGACTCAAACAGAATTTATTTATAACTCACATTTGGTTGGGGTGGGGAAACAGAGAAGGAGATAACATGGAAGAACGGAATGCCAAAGACAATAACAAAACATCTATTCAAATCCCAAAGCCCTGATACTAGAAATATAATAACTTAAAAATCACCAATGTTTAATTATTGTTTCTAATATTATCTTATGTTCAATGCACACAGAAGTGTGCAAAAATAAAAGGCTTAGATATTCCTGCACCCCAGTTTTATTCTAAATATGAAGAATTCAGACAAACAATTTGACTGTGATATGTTAAACTACCAGTGTTAAAGTCTTCAAGTGGGCCATTTAATCCCTCCTAAAAAGTTGCCACCACAGGAACGGTGTGGACAGTTCTGTCTGATGTCTTCCTCCCATACATTTTCTTTTCCACCAAGGCAAGTTTCCGTAGCAACCACTAATGTATACCCCACCTGGGATCAAGCAGTCCCCTCTCCTTCATTCTCACCAAAGATTCTGCAGGTCAAATTATGCTTCTTCCTGAGCACAACTTGTCAGGAAGATTTTTATCACACGAGCTAAAGATGCAAGTTATCCTTTACCAGGTGTTCTCCACTGACAAGCATACCATGCACCTAACTACTTCATTTACACTTCCTGTTTAAGGTTAGAAGCTGTTTGGGACAATTTGTCCTTGTAAAGGTCATACTGAAGCACATGCATTTCCAGTCAGAAGGACATCACAGACATTTTACTTACGGTTGGCACAGCTTGATAAGGTCCTGGTCGGTGGTGCCGGGAGGAAGGCCTCGGATGTACAGGTTGGTTTTACTCAACTGTTCACCACTGCTGTTGTTGCTGTTGTTGTTGTTGCTACTATTAGTGCTGGGGCTGGGAGGAGCCATGGGGTGGGGAGCTGGTGCATAGGAATGCTGAAAACAAGAAAGATGGTTATTGGAAAAACATATCACCAGTGGCATACTGGTAACTGAGAGGTTGTGCAGACTGCCCATAAAAGACAACCTGCAGCTAACTCCAGCTGTGCCGGATTGGGGCTGCGGCAACCGATCTGGCCTTTTCAGGGTGCTATAGCCATGGCAGTGTGTAAATGCAGCACCTGAGGAGTGCCGTGACACTGTGTGCCGTGTGGAGTGGTGCGGAGCATCATGCCGCCATGGGGACAGAGTTGGGGTATGCATCATATGGACACAATGCCCCAACGCCCCCCCCCCCCCGGCTGGCCTTAATGGCCCGTCTGCACAGCCCCTAAGTGTTCCCTGGTTACAGAAGTTTTTACTACAATCAACCATGCGAAAGACCTCTCCACCTTGAAGCAGAACTGATTTCAATTAATATACTATATGGAGGTATTGTGCCAGTTCCTGAACGTAAAATATAGCCAACTCTACAGCAACATTTTACTGAGTGACTTTTTTTTTAAAAGAATTCTGAAAATGAAGGATATAACAAGCTGCTTTGAAAGTTTCAATATGCAACAGCGGCAGGATATACATATTTCAGATCAGTTCGTCAAAAATATCTGATGTTTTCAACGAAGCTATCAAATAACATACTTAGGAGTAAGAGCATGCAATGCCAACAATATAGAAAATAGGCATGCCAGAAAGTTATGAAAAATCTATATGAGAGGGGACTATAGCTTAGTGGCAGGTCACATACTTTGAATGCAGAAGGTTTCATGCCCAACACTCGGCAGTTCCAGTTAAAGAGGAGTCATATAGCAGAGTCATATAACTGAAAGTGTAAATATGAATTCCCATCCCTCTACATGTTAAGACATTGTACATTTGTAAATACTTCCCCTGTTATCCAGGTTGCAACACCTAATGAAAAAAAAAATCAAAACAAAGCACACTGTTTAACAGAGCGAGAGCCTCTCACTTTCAGTGTTCGGTGTGGAAGATGGGGAGTGAAAATAATCAATTAGGTTTATTATCTGGACTAGACCTGCCAAAACAAGTACTATAGAAGTTATGAAGATCAAGAAAGCAAGCATCATTCTTTCTAATGGTAAGCATCAGAAATGCTTATAGTATGTTTCAGCATATGCAGTGTTAGGAATCAGAGGCTTCAGTAAGGACAGGAATCAATGAATATTGCCTTTTCTCTTCCACTTCCTACCCCAAACACCAATTCACCTGGTGAGATTGTATGCTTGCGACTCTTGTTCATTTCAAATCTAAAGAAGTTGTGTTCAATACTACACTAACAGGACAAGTACAAGAGGTATCATTATTTCACCAATGGTTACACAAAGACTAGTGGAATTAGTACATAAGCAACACAACCAAGCATCCAGTCTAATGAAATCATAACAAATTGCTCAAAAAGCTACGAAACATCAAGTTATCAGTTTGTGAAATCCTTCTGGAATAACTTGTCAAATGACACATGGAACGGATTATAAACAGAACGTGACACTTGTGCAAATATGAAATAGGGTTTCCACTAGCAATAGCAACTGCACAATTGAAATAATGGGCAAAATGTATCTCGCAGGCCACTTACAATAATGAAACACTAATCTTCCGCCAGTTTAGTCCACCACCTACTAAACCTCCCATGCTATCTACTTTTTGCTTTTTACTGAAAAAAGACCCCCATACTCCTTTGGGTTGTGGTGAAGACATTTTGCTATTCCCCCCCCCCTCCATTAATGTTAGGCCTGAGGGCTTTTTTCAAAACCAAGAGTAAGTGATTTTGGGTTACTTATCATTTTGAAAAATAAGTCTCTCATGAGCTTAAAAGAGATCGTGGCCCTCTAAATTCAAGGCAGTATGTGCAATCCCCTATGGAAGCTGCTCACACCTGCACCAGTGGACTAACACCTTAGATACAACCATTTAAAAATTTAAATGCAGAAAAAATAATACATGATTAAGTTGTCCTTGATCACAAATTTCTTAAGGTTTTGACATTTGGATGGGGTAGCAGAGATTCAGTAGCAATTATAAAAGAGATGCAATAAAGCATCAGCTGGGACAAGTGATGATGCATAAATTTAATTATGATCTTGTTAGCACTGGAATTATGATACATCATTTATGCAACATTCTTCTATTATTCTTTTAAAGCATGGGTAAAATCTATCCAACAAAACAGAAGATGTGGTTCTACCGACATCATGAGTGTGAATGAATGCACTCCAGATGCAAGGTGTAATATGTAACAACCTGTGCTCAAAATTCAGAAACTTTAAGTCAGCAATCACCACCGAAAAGTTGTAACTTGTTGCTAAGCATTTTATGTGTTCAGCACAGCCTTTCCAGTATGGCTAGAATTACAATATAGCAACCTTGTGCTGTAACCAAGCTTGAGTAAAGAGAAAACTCCTGAATGGACAGACTTGACACTTTGAAACCACATGGCTTTAATTTAGAGGACAAGACTATGCTTGCCTTCAGCAACATCCTGTAAATTCCATTCTTAAACCCTAGGAATTCTATAGCTACCACCAGCCACTGTTTTTCATTTCTTATTCCAAGATACATCATTGAGAAAGGTGAATGCCAAAATGGCTGATGCTTTGCATAAACACTTGTTTCCAACAGTTTAATAAATTTTGCCAAAAAAACAAAACACCACCTTCTATACCAAATATAGATGACTTGTTTCAGCAATTTATGGAAATAAAAAAACTAGATAAACTAACGGTATTGTTAATAATAAATCTAAAGAAAGGTTATTAAAGGGATGGGAGCCAATAGAGAAATACTGGTTTAAAAATATAATATAAAAGAAAAAATGATATAAAAGGTAGTAGATGTAAGAATTCAGAAGGATATATGGTAGACACAAGAAAATATATATGAGAAAATATACTAAGATACTAAAGAAAGAAGATGACAAGAAAAGAAAGGAATTCACATTAACATAAAGTCTTACATGGAAACTAGTAAGGTTAATTCAAGATAAGTAGATACCCAATGCATTATCATAGCTTTATACTTATTTTTAGAGTTGGTCAGGGTATCCATAGCAATAACAGGGAAACAGTTATTGAAGAAATTATAACATCTTGTTTTGATAGTGACTGGGGAAATGAGCTGATGTTTGAAAGTTTCAATTATTATGTTCAATGTTCTGAAATTATAAATTTTAGATTGATGTATCGATGGAAATAAAATTCAATAAAGATTAAAAAAAATTACCAAGTTTCTTTCTAGATCATACTTCTAGAAAGTGCTCTTAGCTTCTTTCCACAGCTATTTTATACACACAGTATTGAGGTGGTTTTAGGGTGACTGTAAAACAAGGAATGTTTGCATCTGATCGCTAAAGCCAGCTTATGAATTCAAGAAAAGGAATTTTGGGTAATGTTAAACACAGAGAATTTTATGTCCCAAAGATTTCCAATACGTGTTATCATTCACACACCATGTATAACTGACAAACACAGCAAAGTTGTTTGACCCTATGGCAAAAGTAATACAAGTATCAAGATAAAATTTTATATTATTTTGTCCTTTGAGCAAAAGAGCACATCTGATATTTATTTCTCCAACACATTCCTCACAATCTGTGCATACTTGTGTTACGATGTATTTTGGAAGATGCAACATGGACAGTTTCATCAAGAGCCCCAGCTTCAACAAAATTATTTTCCCTGTCTAATCTCTGTTCCCTGCTTGTATGAACTCTTGAATAAATAAATAAATAAAATCATAAAATGCATTCTAACAAAGTACAACACTGGGCATTTATGAAGCAGTAGTATGTGTAAAGTTATCTTTTATTAATAATTATGTTTAACTGTTTAACAATGGTTTTTAATAATGTTATTTAATTATTTTTAACATAAAAAAGATACTCAATTTAATCTTGTTTTAAATTTCTCTAAACCACCTTGGATCCCCTCAATGGAGAAAGACAAGGCATAAATTCAATAAATAAATGAATGAATAAACTGCCTAAAAACATATCTTTCCATTTTCTGCATATTATTCCCCTTCCTCATTAAAACTGTGAATAATCTTATAGCCCTTCTGGACAACCTTAAATATATGTGCTGTGCCAAGCAAGTCCCCCTTATCCTGTGCATCGCAACAGCAAGGGAATAGTTATAGAATTGTAAACTATGAAATTGTTGTTCTTTTTCTAAGGATGAACAACATAATAATGTAACATTGAGTAGAGAAAACTTCATTTATTTGACATTCTCAAATCTAAATAAAGCAAAAAAGTACCAAAAAATTCAAGAAAAAAGAAGATATTCCATTTTTATTCCACCAATTTGTATGTAAATACACAAACACATGTATATATACACAATATACAGAATCCATATTAAAAATGGTTTATATTTTTGAATCCATATGAATTTTTCCCCAAATTAGGGGGGGGGAGTTACCATGGTGACCAGCTGTAAAAAAACAACAACATTGCACTGAGAATGAATTAGCTATGAACTGCCCATAACTTTCATTTGTGTAACAAAAATATAATGATAGAATCAAATATATGAAAGTGATGAGATGAATGCCAACACTACCAGGTCTTCCCCCCGTTCACATTGCCTTTCCCCAAATCTTCTGGACCAGTCTGTTTGCCCTGACACAGGTTGATCCTGTGCCCAATTGTGGTCTCCTGGAAGGGTACAGTGAAAAAAAATACCAATGCAAGCAGCTGCCCAAATCTGTAAGGGGGCCCATCTAGGGCTACCCCTTCCAAATCAAATGTCCTTCCCTTTCCCCATCTTTAGATATGGGATTCATGTCACTCACATTAATCATCACCAGTTGTAGCAGAAAGCAGTAATCTTGGCTTGATCTGTCAATGAAACAACTCAGCAAGCATTTGAGAATTACATGCAGCTTTGAATAAATTTGATTATTTTTGTGTTGGTTTTGTGTGTGTGTGTGTGTGTGCGTGTGCGTGCATAACCAGAAGTTGTACAAGGAAGAGAGGTATCTGCATTTAAGACCATTTGTTGTTGTTATCCACCCTTGAGTTGATATCCACCCATGACTACTCTGTAGATGAAACATCCCCAAGATTCCCTATGCTCCACTGCTCTGCTCAGTTCCTGAAAATTCATACCCATGACCCCCTTAATATAGCCCATCCATCTAGCATGCAGCCTTCTTCTCTTTCTGCTTCCCTCCACCTTTCCTAGCAGTATTTTTTCCCAGTGAGTCATACCTTCTCATGATGAGTCTAAAATATGACCACCTCAATTTAGTCATCTTGACTTCTATCTAGAGAGATTTCTGGCCTGATCTGCTCTAAGACCTATTTGTTTGACTTCTTGGCTGTCCATGGGATCCCCAGCACTCTTCTCCATCAACACATCTCAAATGCACGGATTTTCTTCCTATCCACTTTCTTAACTGTCCAGCTCTCAGGGTGACAGGAAACACAATGGCTTGTATGATTCTGACTTTTGTGCTCAGTTGTATGTCTTTAAATTTTAGGATATCTTCTAGTTCTTTCATTCTTAGTATTCTTACAATTTCTTGACTGCAGTCCCTGCTCTGATCAATGTTTGGTCCCAAGTATTAGAATTCTTTTACTGTTTCTATTTCTTCATTGTCTAGGTTGAATTTGTGTAAATTCTCTATGGTCATTATTTTTGTTTTCTTTATGTTCAACAATAAGCCTGTGTGACAGTAACACACAATCATCTTACTGTTTTTCTCAGATGGCAGAACAATGGGTTTTGTTATCCCATCACTGTCACCAATTAGTGATAAGGACCTACTTTCTCCCTAAACCATTCAAGGGAACTTAATAATAAAATAGAGCCTGCAGGCAAACTAGGGCTCAGGTAGGACTGAACATTCACACACTCAGCCTACTTGCACAGCCTGGGCACAATCTTGCCCTGCACCCATCCAGGCGGCATGTGCTATGATGATGTCCCTCGTGTGCAGTGCCCAAATGGTGCTGTGCACGAAGGGCATCATAATGCTGCACCAGGGCACTTATGGTGCCCGTTCTATGGCATAAATAGGAACTGCTTTTCATTATTCCTTTTTACACCGGGTTGGGGGTGTGGCATGAAGTTGCCACCTCCCTAACCCAGCGCTTCCAGGAGTGGCATAGAGCTGCCCCTTACCAGGCTGTTTGTACAGCCCCATCCTTTCTTCACTGTCGGTAGTGTATAACTGTATTCTTAAAAGCACTTCACACAGTCATGTATTGAAACAAGGTTAAAATATTATTTGTACATTAACTTAAATACAGTACCACTTGTGTGGGATGTTGTTCACAGTTGATACATTATTGTTTGTTACACTGTTTTATGTTTGTGATTTGAAAAGAGGGTGACAGGATGTAGCCCTGTCTGACCCTTTGCCAATTTGGAACCATTCTGTCTCTCCATGTTCTGTTCTGACAGTAGCCTGTTGTCCTGAGCAGATTCTTCATTGGGATTATCAGATGTGTCTTTAAGGGAGTTCCGAAGCCTTTCATGATCTATGCAGTCAAAGGCCTTGCTATAGTCTATAAAGCACTCACTGATTTTCTTTTGGAATTTCTTGGTGTGCTCCATTAGCCACTGTATGTTTGCAGTGTGGTCCCTAGTGCCTTTCCTTTCCTGAATCCTGCTTGTACCCCAGGGGCTTCTCTCTCCATGTATGGTTGGAGCCTATGTTGCAGAATTTTGAGCATGAATTTGCTTGCATGAGAGATTAGAGCTATGGTCCTATAGTTGCTGCAGTCTTTTTTATCTCCTTTTGGGGGGATGTATATTGAACTTTTCCAATATTTTGGCAACTGTTTCGTTTTCCATATATGTTGATGTATGTTGGTTAGCAGTGGTGTTGATTCTGTAAGTGTGGATTAAAGCAATTCAACTGGAATGTTGTCTGTTCCCAGTGATTTATTTTTTTCCCCTATTTCTCTAATTGCACATCTGTCCACATCTGTTTTTAGAATTTGAGGTTCATCTTTATATGACTCTTCAATCTATGTGTCCTTCATTTTGTTATCCCTTTTATATAGCCCTTCTGTGTACTGCATCTAGCATCTTTTTTATCGCTTGGAAGGCTGGATAGGGGCTGTGGCATGAGGTTGTGGTTTGTAGAGCTCCCTAGTGCACATGGTATGACTGTCTCTAGGACTAAAATGATAAGCCAAAACTGGACTGTTAACTGGAAGAGTACTTTGGTGGCATCTTTGCCATGCTGGATTGAAGCACAAGCTAAGTAAATTACAAAAGCTAGTGTGGTGTTGAGGTTTCAGTATTGGAGTTGGACACTGGGAGACAAGGGTTTGAATCCCTGCTTGGCAATGGAAACCCACTGGGTCACTTTGGATAAGTCACAATCTCTGAGCTTCAGAGGAAGGCAAGGGCCCTTCTGAACTAATTCTATCAAGTAAATCCCATATGTTGTGAGTCACCTTGGGTCCCTTTCTGGAAGAAAGGCAGCATTAAAAAATGAATTAATTAACCTTAATTTCACAACAAGTTAGAAATTACTTGAAGGCACACAACAATAACAAGTAAATTACCATTTAGAGACTTGTATTATGATGGGCCTTTTGTGTGTGTGTGTTTCTGTTAGCATAGTATACATTTTTTTGAAATGCTATGTAGCATACATTTTTTATATGCTTTTAACTTGATAATTCTTAGAACCTCAGAATTTTAAGGTGTCTTAATTTGTCCTTGCACACAAGTAGATGATTATGAGAAAGTGAAATTGATATCTCTGCAAATGAAGGATAACTGTAAGTGAAAAAAGAACGCCAAAGTCTGTCCCTTTGTAGAAAGTATTTACATTTTTAACCACCAGAAGGCTGATATAAACAGGTAAAAGATTAATTACATAGAAGGTACTCTGAAATGCCACAGTGCAGCTGTAACTTCTTTTCAGAGGAAGTATTTATTTTAAAAAATAAAACTGGTTTGATTTCAGCACTGATGGATCATTAGTTATTGGATAACGGAAGGTAATATAGCTCATTACTTCTGCTTACTGATCAGTTTCTTTACCTAGACTGCACAAATAGAATAGCTCTCCTTCAGTTTCACCACCACCATATTATCTGGTTGGATGTCTGAAGGCAGATATAAATCCAACAGGATGCTTTTGCTCACTGCTTGTTATTTAAAATGTTTCATTCATTTTTTTCTAGAGATGAAAACAAATCCTATTAGCTAGGTGAACTGAATTAATGAGTCATTCAGAACAATCTGCAATCGGTTCATTTTTATTTAACCTTTTTGAATGGTGAACTCCAAGAATTAAATACTTAATCTGTCTTGATTTTGGAGGGAGGAACTATCACATAGGCATGATTCTTCTATTCTCCTGGTAGTAATATAAGCAGATAGTGTAAAACCTGTTTGCTGTTGCCTTCAGAATGGATATTCTGGACCATAGTTCTCACACACTTATTTTCCCCATGGGCTGTCCTATATCTAAGATTTATGACAGTGGACAACCGCAAGCATGAAGAGCCTTTCTCCTAACCCCTTTCTTTCCCGCCTTCCTGTAGCCCTTCAAATTAAAGCAGTTCCATCAGCAGAATGGACCCCTTTGGTTCCAGAACAGTATTTTATTGTGAATCATGATAACAATATCATTGGTTTGTGTTAAGGGTGCACTAACAGATGCCAAATGTGGCAACTTTAAGCCTCTTAATGGCCACTTGAATGGGCCACTGAACTAATAAATACATGGCTAGGATAGTGCATCTAGTATGCTTGCCATACAAAACCTCTAGATTGTAAGGGAATTACCATTGGATTCAGGGAGCCCTGCCAACATTCCAGTGCATCCCCACATATTATGAATGGTGTGACAGCTATCAAAAGTTGTGCTAATGCACTACAATGCAAATATATGCAGTAGGATACAAGGAGAGGACTGGGGACAAAATATGTCTTATGCATGGACTTAAACCAAGGGCCGGGACACTCTATGACCATAAAAAAGCCCTCAAAAGGACGCCATACCTGCAGCGGCATGGCTATATGGCACCCCTTTGGCACTGTGTCATCTGGACGCAGTGCTGGAGGCATGCCATGATTCCATGCACCATCTGGAGTGGCACGCAGCATCAGGGCGCCCAAAAGGTCGGAGTAAGGCATGTGTCATCAGGATGCTGCGCCCTGACTCTGCCCCCAGGCTGGCCTTTCAGACTGGTCTATAAAGGCCCTAGGTCTGTAAGCTTTGTAGTTTGATTCTCATGATAATAAACTTATGAACTGTCTATAATACAAGAATAAGCACTGTTCAGCCCAATATGCACCATCTTTTGCTAGCTTAACCACCTCTGGTTTAGGTCACATGATTTACTAAATGAAGGAATCCAAGAAAATGCCATGTTAATACGTTATGGAGAGAACCTACTCTTAAATATGTCCAGAGTTAACATAACAATAGCCCAGAGTTCATTAGTCCTGACAAAGTGTTTTTGTTTTGTTTTTTTGTAAGGGGCACAAATACCCAGAGATCAAGGATCTGTATTCCAAGGTAGTATATGTTTGGGAGTAAGGACCTGTAACTCTTTTTTAACAAAGATGAATGCACTATTTTCTCAGAAGCACAGTATTAACTAGTTTTCAGAATTTGTAAGCATTTTGATATATCTATATTTTGCTACAAATCAAGCATTTCTGAGGAAAATAAATGAAGATGCTTTTTTTCTGCAGAGTGTTGTTGTTCCCCCCCCCCCTCAGAAAAAAACATATATGAAAGTGGTGGGTTCTTCATGCAACCTGAGGGACCATCCCAAAGGGCAACTATTTCCTTTTCATTGCTATGACACAGTAGAAGGATCACTAACAGGTAGGGTTTCACAAGGCCAAAGTACTTAGAACCAGTGAAATTCATCCACTGTCATCCAAATGGCTAAGAACTGTAAAAATTTGCCACAAAAGAAACAGTGATCAGATGATACATTTTAGTGTCTTCAGTTGCCAAGACTGCTGGCCATCTCTGATAAGCATTAAAAGTACATTACCCAGCTGGATGCTATCTCATTATTTACAATGTATAAATAATTAGTTTTAGTGAACTTCACTAATGAGAGAGAAAGCTGTTTTACAATGTGCTGCCACTAAAAGATTATTCACTTGAGGATAAACAGCCCTATATTATAATATGCCCAGTAGAGTTCACTGAACAGCAGGATGACCACCAACAGGATCTGAACCCTTGAACTTCTGCTACCTCTCACATTTAAAAAATGACAGTAATAATGGACAAAAAAAAGTGAATCACTCAGGAGCATTGCTTCATTGGCCAAAACTCTCCCCTTCCTGAAGTGACAAAAAGTTTTTGCAGTTATAGTTACTGAACTAGGAAAGAAAAGTTAAACCTTCTCTTCCACCACTTGTTTCGCCGTTTTCTATACATGGTTAATATTCTGTTTGCTGAAAAATTACTATGAAAGAAAACAATGGGATTGTCACATTATATGATAATTCTGAATTCCAAACAAAATATAATTTTGTTCAGTGTGGAAGCAGTAGAATTCTTCTTTATTCTAAAATGATTACATTGCTTATAGACATACTGTATTTTGAAATAGTTTTAACATCGTTAGCAAAATTTAGGAACTATATATACAGTAAGCCACCAGCATTACATCTTAAAGCTTTTTAGTCCAGTTTATGAAGTCTAAAGAACACTCATGAACATCTTCTGCCACATGTTCAACCCCAGGGCACAGATACAGTTTGCTGTTGCTGTTGTTGTTGTGTGCCTTCAGGTCATTTCTGACTTATGCCAACCCTACGGCAAACCTATCATGGGGTTTTATTGGCAAGTGTCTTTAGAGGTGATTTGTCATTGTCATCCTCTGACACTGAAAGAGTGGTACTTGCCCAAGGTCATCCAGTGATAATGAAGCTGGGATTGAACACTGGTCTCCAGAATCATAGTCACTCAAACTGGTCTCCAGAACCATAGTCACTCTCTGTCCTTTGGTGTGATCAATGCATTTTGCTCTGTCTGCTCTGGACGCTTATGCTTGTATTTCTAAAAGTTGAGATTTTAAGTTACTGAAATGCAAGGTCTTTGAGGCTGGAAGAAAAAGTTCACGTGGGACAGTAAAATTATCATTTGGGGATGCACTGCCTCTATTTCCCTGTCACTATACATTAATTGTATTCATGCTGTTAATGTCACAGCCGGTTAACCTTAATAAGTCGCATTGCTGTGGAATGGCTGGTTTGAATTTGGAAGATATAATCTTGTCTCTGCTACTTTTTTTCTTACCTTGATTACATTAGTACAGTGAGGTATAAAATTTTGATTAGGACTCTTTGGGAATGAACTGCATAAGCATGAAAATGTGTGGTTTGCAAATATTCCCTTTGGCATAATCTTTTGCCCACTTTCACTCGATGATATATGACTGTGAATGCGATTGTCCATTAGGGGACTTCTTTCTGAGTTTTTTGGTGTCAGAGCTCTGTGGAGGAAAGTGAAATCTTTTTGCTTTTAATTTCATTGAACACTGGAGCTGCCTCAGAGGTTGCTCTTTCTTGCAAAGCCCTAGCTGTCCTCATGCAGATTGCGTGCTTGAAAGTGGAAAAAATAGCACATGGCCCAAAGTTCATGAATACTGGCTGCATCAAACCTCACGATTTCAGAAGAACATTTCTCAGCCTGCAGCATGCTGGAATTTGCCAGTGACAATAGGCATGAGCTTTTGACTGGCATGTTATGTTTATGATGTCAATACACCTCACAAATAGCAAATACAGCTTGCAGGAGAGAAATCAACAGAAAAGACCTAATCAGTATCCTTTCTTTTTGTATCCTTTCTCAAAAAGTACAAAAACACCCAATAATTAAGGTTACCAGTGGTATACTGAAATGACATTCACTCTTATTTCATATTCTGATAGGCTAAATGAACAAAGAAAGAAAGACAAAAGGATGATGGTAGATACCTATATAGGTAGATACTTGTTTCTGTATGAGAGCCAATATGGTGTAGTGGCTTGAGTGTCTTTCTTTCACCACCGTTACCAACAAAATACAACTATTTCCCCAACATGGTATCAGGAATAGCCCATGATTTTTAACTGTCAGGGAAATCAAAAGGTTTCTATATACACACTATACTTGATCTTAGCCAAAAGGCCGAGAAGCGATAAGGTTTCTTTATAGTTCAGTATATTTCACAAAGAACAAATTAAAAAAAATTAAAATAAAAAAAGAAAAGATAAAAATGCATTCCCTTTTTAATTAACTTATCTTGTTGTTCCTGAATTGTTTTCCTGTCTTAGAATACACTTTTCTTCTTCAGTTACAAGTCTGAAATACATTCCAGCTACCTTGGTGCTAATTAAGGTTTACTGCCAATTTCAGCTGGATATGGATCACACTTCTTAATGTTTCTTGCTACCAAATATCTCTGTATTTAACACATATTCAACTTTTTTTTTTCTCTATAGCTACCAATCTCACTTCCCACCCTATTTTTAAACAGTTCTTTAAAATCTGTCAAGCATTTTTAACTGAACATGGGAAACTTGTTGAACTCTTGGAGTCATAGGGCATCATGGTGACATCTACTTTTTAAAAAAATTCCATTATCACAGATCTGTGCATGAATGTTTTTAAAATGTATGGCATATTAATAAACGTGAATAATGAAGTTTGTTTTCAAACACATTCCCATACCCTTGTTCCATAACAAAGATCCTAGTGATGCAGAATTTGTTCATTCTTCACTGCTCACCTTACCACACAATGCTCACTTAGTCATGATACAATAGCTTTCTACCTACTTACCTCAAAGTAAACCCATTAATAATATGAGACTTGCTTCAGAATAGGTATTTAAAGGATTTTATCCACTTTGTCGATTTAACTGCACACACACCCTTTCCCAATATCATCCCTACTAGTTGACTTTACAAGCAAAATCACTTAAATTATACCAGCATTCTTATATCAGTGGGCATGGATTCAGGATCTTTTCAGCAGAGACTGCAGGTAGAGATATTCCCAGTAATGATAAGAGAGACGATTCCATAGATTAGGTAGAAAAATGTTCTGTCAGAAATTTTAAAGAGAAAGAGAGTACAGGATTATAGGCAAAAGACATGTGTCCTGGCAGCAAAATGAAGAAGAAAGGGGTTTTTTTGGCAGGGTTGAACACCAACATATGTAAAGATCTAGCAGTGGATATAATGTACATAATAAAAGAGAAGGGGGAAGCCAAAACCCATGACAATTGAAGGTGAATCGTTCAATTCAGATATGGAAAACTTTAGAAGGTTTAGTCAAGATCATCTCATACTATAAAATGAGTTGAGATGAGAGAGTGAAAAATTATACAATGCCAGAAGCCAATTAACACAGACAGATGCTGAGAACAAAGCAATCTGTCAAAGCCAGACTCAGTGATTCACAGAACAATTCCACTAAGGGTTCGTACTGGAGTTCACAGACAAAACATGGCATGTCAAGAACCTTGGCTAAGTTTGTAACAAACAGAATTAGATGCAAAGGCAATACACAGCTTCTGAAGAGTACATACAGAGATGAAACACAGACAAAGATCTAGCCAAGGCTAAGACTGGAAATAGTAGGTGAAGCAAGAAACAGCAGCTATAGCAAGGAACACGGAAGAAGAGCAATTGCAGAACTGTTTGTTGTTCCTCAGCAGTTCCATGCTTAGAAATTCATTCTAGAGAAGATCCAGAAAACCAAAGTGAATTTATCCCATGCACCTCTCAAAAGTCTCCCCTGCCTCTCAAGAGCTTGCATTTCCTTACACTAAGGCCGTATTTGCACTGCAGAAACAATCCAATTTGAAACTACTTTAACTGACATGGCTCAGTTGGCATGGACTTCTGGGTATTGTAGTTCTGTAACTACAAATTAGAATGAGGGAGGAAGAGAGAAAATCTGGGACATTTTGAAAGCAGCTGAAAAGAAAGGAAAAAGTAGGATGATGAATCAGGATTACCCCTGGCAAAATGGAACGGTTGAGTCATGCCACAGATTTCTTCACCTCTGATTTAAATCATAATGAAACACAACTTTCAAAGTTTGTTTAAGAAGTGTAGGAACTACCTAAGAAATATAAAGAAAAGCATAAAAAGTTTGGATAAGATAAAATTATTATAGGTGTTTACCATTAAAAAAAGAAAATGGCAGCATTTTGATGTTGCATGATCTGAAGACACCTGGACGTTGGCTTCATGCCACCCAGCTGCCCACATGTATGCCAGCTTCGGGGCACTCCATCGGTGTAGATTTACACTCTGCACATTGCTGGAGTTCCTGAAAGCTGGCTTATGTTCACAGCAGGGCAAAAAAGCTGGCTTTTTGCCAGTGCAAAAAGAAGCCACTATTTGCCCTTTCTTTTTGGGATGGGTTGGGGTTGTGGCATGTGTTTGCTATGGCCCCAATCCGACATTCCAAAGGGTAGCTTCAGCCCCTAATACAGCTGCCCCCTTGGAATTAGTAACACACTCACAATGAGAGAATGTAATCATGAAATGGGTCATCTGTATATTAACAACAACACTAACAGTAAACCAATAATTAGCTCAGTGCATACTGAATGACTTATGGTACCAAAAAATGGAGAAAGGGCTGCTTCAGTATTATTCTCAACATAGTCTATAATTGGGAAACCATAGGCTCCTACAACAGTTAACATGACAGTGCAGATGGCAAGGTAGTGAGGAAACGAAAACATGTACTGTCAGTTGGACACATTTGTTTCTTCCAATGATGTTATCTTTTCACTTTCTTTATAATAAGCCATCTTCATTTTCTTCATTCATGTTTTAATGAAGATGGAAACAAAAATCAGTCTTGCCAAATACACATTTTTTGTTGTCATTGGCCTATTAGCAAGCCTTTAACACTGATAATTTGCATTAATGTAGAAAAGTACCCTGTTAATATTCACTTCAAAACTGTCCTCAGTGCAGTGATTTATGGCAGAAATTAATAGCTATCATCTCACCAGTAACTAGCTCAAAACATGTTTTTTCCTTCTTGTTATATTAGATGCAAATCTCCTGTGATGTGGTATTTTCTTCACTACTTGCTGCCTTTTTCAATAGTACCCCTCTCTAGTTTAAAAAAAACACACACACACAAGTTTTACAGATGGAAAGAATAGTCCCCTCTGATTACAGAGTCATAAAACCATAGAACTGGAAGGGGACCAAGGACAACCCACTGCTCAATGCAGAAACACAATCATAAAATCATAGCACTGGAAGTGACTATTGAAAGAGACAGCAAGCAGTGAAGAAAATACCAACAGGCCAAGTACAACTCACTACTCAATGCAAGAACAGAATCATAAAACCATAGCGCTGGAAGGGGCCCATAAGCCAAGCCCAACCACTTTTCAGTGCAAGAACAGAAAATACTATAAAATCTTAGCACTGGAAGGGGCCTATAGCTAAGCAGAACCACGTTGTCTTAAGCAAAATCTACAACAAGATTTTCAGCTTTTCAAATTATGTAAAAATTGTTTTTTAAAGGGCTGGTTTCTAATGGGCATGAAATATTTGTAAGCGTTAAGAACAAGATTTCTGCATCACAAAGTTGCCAAATTAAATGAACAGAGCATCCGCCAGGAACAATGCTGCAATTATCTCATGTATCGGAACACCACTGATAATGAACATTAAACTATGGTAGCTGCTTTGCCACACAATTATATTCAGGCTTCTTCCATGCCACCAGGACACCATTAATACAGCCACATTTCCGATATACATCCCAACGAATACAGCTCTTGCTGACATGGGCCGACCTTGCTAACACTGTCTAACATGAGGAAACATGCAACATTTTACTCTTTTGATTTCACATGGAAAATGGAGGGAAGAATACTAACAACTCACTTTTTCCACTTACTAATTCTACCAGATCACCTGCTGCAGTTTCTTCTGTTCCGCTGTTTTTATATAATCTCTTGGAGCTTATTGAATGAAGCTTTGTTTCCATCCTTCCTTTGTGAAAATAACAAAAGCATCATTTTACCCCCTAACCTGTTAAAAAAAAGTAGAACCAAATGAGTGGCTCCTTTTCCTTCTGTGCCTCTGTGGATTTGTAGCAAGGGTACAGAATTGCTGTTACTGCTGTAATTTGCCTCTGGGGATTCTACTGTGTGTGCAGCAAGAAACGCAGGCATGCTTTTAAGACAGAGAAGCAGCACTGGGCCTGTTTCACATGGGCTGTCTTAAAGCCTTATTTCTGCTTGAGGATCATCAAGTTAACACCGGCAAATGTCTTCTTAAATGCACACCTTCAAAATCACATTGGCTAGCCCGTCACAAGGGTGGCCAAATCAATTCTTTCTGACCCCACTGCTATTTCCTCTTTTTAAAGAGAGAGTTATACAGAACTGTTGCATTCTGATATATAAGAAACCCATCACATTCTGCTGTCGCAAGGCATAAAAGGATAATCCTTCAATTCAGGATTTTGCAAACTGCTCTCCAAAGAATATAAAATACTGCCTAGTATGCCTCTCATGCTATGGCATGCTCAATCTGTATCTAGACCGGAGACTGCGTGAAACAGAAGCAATGATGACCAACATTTCACCAGAAGAATTTTCTTTCTCCTGCATGATTTTTAACACCTTTGTCTGGTGAAGAAGCCAATGGAGAGTCGAAATCTTGCAACATGTTCTTGTGCATTGTGCTTGGCCTCATTAAGGTATAGCCGTTTTGTGGAATTTGGCTGTTAATGTATTTCACACACAATTTTTGATACCCAAGGGAGAGATTCCAAGAGACCAGATACCTGTCAAGAGATCTGCTATTCTGAGAATTTGGTAATGTTATGCTTGGCCATGCTGACTGAGTATTATGGGTGTTGTTATCCAAGACCACACCCTTCTCAGAATTAGAGCCCTTATCACAAGCTGAAGGAAACTTTCAAAGAGGTAGCCATGTCAGTCTCTTGGAATGTGACAGCGCATTTAAGACAAACTGTTTTTTATTTTAGCATGAGCTTTTCTATATATAAACTCATCAGTTTAAATGCACTAAAGAGTGGTATTAAAACCTCAGGTTATGAAGCATATTTATACAGTTATGGGATTGGAGAAGAAGTAATAGACTCCAGAAAGATGCAAATTATGTATGCCACTTGCCCTAAATTTTCAATTTTACTGGTCTTTCATATCTTTGGAGTGTTCAGTTAAAGTTGATGTGTGACCTGGAACAATGCTTCACAGCACATGCACCCAAAAAACTCTCCTCTATCCATGGCTTCCTGATAACATTGTCTAGCATGACTAGATGCCTACATGGAAAAATATTTTTAAAAAATTACTGTTATGTGCTACAGTAGTATGATGAATACTGCACAAACAATCAAAATAGACCTTTAGTATGTAGCACATAACAGTAAATTAAGAATAAAATCACTTTACTTTATCAGGACAGGTATTCTGTTCATGTTGTTAGGCATGATGATGTTAATGTATATACCACTGGGATATGTAAATTATATAAATTTCCCTGACACTGGGACTCATAGCAGATAATAATTTATTAAAACCATCTCTATCTCTTTTATACATACATGTGTGCATGCACGCACACACACACGAGTTATCTGAAAACCAAAAAGTCTGTAGAATTAAATCCATTTAAAATTCATTGAAAGACAGACTATTTTTTAAAAAAAAATAAATACCAAAAATCAACAAAGCCAGCCATCACAGTCAATTCCTAAAAGTCTGGTAGAAAACAAAGTATTTCACTTGCTGGAGGAAAGAGATCAATGAGGGAGCCAATCTAGATTATTTAGGGACAGAGTTCCAAAATCTGGGAGCAGCCACTAAGAAGACCCTCTCTCTTGTTCTGGGAAGGTACTGGAAGACAGAGAAGATCCTCTTTCAAAAATCTCAGAGCCTGAATAGGCTCACACAGGATACTCTACTTTTCAGTCTAGCGGCCATCAGGAAACTGTGCCATTCTGTCAAAGATTTCTACCTTCAAGACTGCCATTACTTGTGAACATTACCTTCTTTATTCAAACAATAGCCTACACTTTCTTCCAGCATGGTAAACTGATAGACACTCAACACCTGTCTCATTCAGATTCTGCACAGATCGAAATCTATTCTAGCTTTCCCCAGTCTTTAAATCTTCCAGCTAATAGCAATGCAATAAGGGAATAGACAATTCATAAAACAAACCTATTGCTCATTTTCCTAGCTATTATTATGTTGGCAGTCTGTTTCAGAATTTTCAAGAAAATATTGTCCAGGAAGATCACTATTAGAAGAAATAACCTCCCACCCATTCTCTCTGCCAAGGGTTCTGCATGTGTGGAGAAGGGAGGGGGGCAGATATCACCAAAAGTGTCAGAGCAGTAAAAATGTATGACTGCTTCCTTAGATTCTGAGAACATTAGACACTAGAGGAATCTCATCTGTCTGGGTATCTCAAGGACAGCTTCCCACATGAGAATCCAGGATAGAAAATGTCACAGACACTGACAGATGGGTTTCCCTAGCCTCGAACAACCTAATGGAGCTTTTCGTCAATTTGCATACTGCCTGTCGCTGAATGAAATTGGTATGTGTCAAGGACATTAAGCAGGCCAAAGTGAAAGTGTAACAGCCTTGTACACAATATCACTCCTTGCTGCTTGCTGTATATTTTAGGTGGGGTGAGGAAGCAAACGAAAAAGAAATACAGGAATGTTTGACTTGATGGCTACACTGCGGCCATAAATCTACCCTCCTTGGAATAAAGCAAAACATCTCATTCAGCTCTGTCACTGAAGAAACTAAATATGATCACGGTTGTTGTTTAAATCTATTTTCTATCTTTACTATCCATTGACTAACACATAACACGTAGATAGGTTTGTCTCTTTAAACAGGTGCCTGATGGACGAGACATTGGCGGGGGGGAAATCCACAGGATCCAAGCAATTAGTTAGTTTGCTGCTGAGTAACTAGCAGATAGCCACATGAGACATGAGCTATGGGAATCCCTAAAGTACTCACAATTAACAGTATTTCACAGAATTATAAGAAAGTAACATTATAAGAAGTCAAGCTGTCACTGGTTGCCATGCCATTTAGTCAGAAAGGTAAAAAGCTAAGTCCGTTGTCACATCAGAAATCATGATTTGGAAACCTTAATCAAAGCTTGTGTGTTGTGGAGGACAGTGAATTTTTGATGGTCTGCTAGAGCCTTTAGAGGTCATGATGCCAAGCATAAGGGATGTGGGTGCAGGTTTCCCTATGGCCCATCAGGCTCCCTCAAGCACTCAGCTGCTTCATACAAAAAGGCAGAACTAGATTGCGTTTATGCAGGGTTCCCCTAAATCCTAGTATTAGAGTTATTTTTCTGTCAATTAATTCCAAATTATACCACATGATCGATGATGATGATGATGATGGCGATTATGATTGACTGCAGCCCAGAAATCTCAATTACGTTTCCAGAAGGAAGACAGGATATAGTAGTATTACTGGTGGCAGAGTTGTATTTTTTTATCTTAATCTGCAAGGAGCATTTACTGTTATTCTTTTTACTTGTTTTGCTTTGTTAATTGTTTTGTTTTTGCTCTGTTGATTTGCTATGTATTTTTGTTGTTATTTACTGGTATAGTTAATTGTTATTTTATTTTATTGTCATTGCTTAATATATTGCTATGTTATATTTGCTTTTTATTTCATTTGTATGGTTATTGCTTTGTATTTCTCTACGTTGTAAGCCGCCAGGATTCCCTGTGATTGGGTGGCATATAAATAAATATTGTTGTTGTTGTTGTTGTTGTTGTTAAGAATATTGGTGACCTCTAAATTTGCGGTTTTAGGTTGGCATTTTTTCTTCTT
This sequence comes from Urosaurus nigricauda, assembly GCA_034509955.1. Classification (NCBI taxonomy): domain Eukaryota; kingdom Metazoa; phylum Chordata; class Lepidosauria; order Squamata; family Phrynosomatidae; genus Urosaurus; species Urosaurus nigricauda. Next base: position 78,083,357 of record JAOEGL010000006.1, read on the forward strand.
CCTGGTAAAGAAATGTGATTTCCTTTTAAACCGTGTTCATAGGAAAACACTAAAGAGCATAAAATATGCTGACAGCACCTGACCTTTACTTTCTAGTACTTTAAGATAAAGCCCTGGTGACTAAATAGTGCCAGGCTATGAGATTTCTTGAACATCTGTTGAACAGCCCTTAACTGCTAGTCACTTCAGAAGGAAACCTGACTGTTCAAGACACTGAATTAGCTACCTCATTAATATTAAAATCATATCCATTGATTCTGCTCTCTATTTTTCTCAAACACAATGCTATATCTATTGACTTAGCTGGCTTTTAATATTCCAGACTTCCAACTCTTCATAGATTGTTACAGACGGACATAGATACAGTAGGTACAAGTGGGGTGTGTGAGAGTATGTACATGACATTAATGAAACAGATCCCTCTGGAAACTTGGACTGATTGTCTGTCTTTGCTACATCCCTTACTGAAGATTACCTTTTTTGCAGTTTATCCACAGCAGTGCTTCACAATCTTGGGTCCTTAAATGTTGGACTCCAGCTCCCAGAATCCCTGAACAACAACCTTTCTGGGATTTCTGGAAGCTGAAGCCCATCTGAGGACCAGAGTTTGGGAACCACCAATGTAAAACATCTGCTGGTTGCATGGCATTATCTGTTTGTTTGTTTTTAACATTTATTAGACACCAGACTGAAAATTCGCTATGCAAAAAAACTCCCTAAGGAAAACTACAGCTCTGGCACTCAATGTCAGTGCATAATGTAGGAGAATATTTCATTTGACCAAACTAGTGGGGGGGGGGAGTACATTGTATCTCTTTACAGTAAACAAATTTGAACAAAATAAGCTTATTGCTGCCGCCGATGTGTAACTTAATGGTTTGGCATTAACAGGCAACAGAGCACACCAAGAAATGCATTTGAATAAATTCTGTTTCCACTGAGGCATCTCTTTTGCCATTTATCTTTACACAGATCTCAGCACATAATTACTATCAAAATATTAGTGTCCACTTTATTCAAATTAACCATAAGAATATAATCAAATTCCATTTCACTCCATACAGTGGTTACATTCTTAGAATTAACTATGTCTACCGACAACTGATTTTAAAAAGATTTTAAAGCTCGGAATTGCACATATAGGCTGGATAGCTTTGGAACTACAAAAATGAGGAGGGAATTCTTATCTCTGCTATAACTAAAGAGGTAAATTTTCCAGAAATTTGAAACCATGGGGGAAAAATAAACTGTTTGCTTTCTGGGGGGGGGAAACGCCCAAAATATACAGAATGTCCATGTAGGAGTTACATTTACAAGACCCTGATACAGATGAGAAAATATATCATCATCTTTTCCAAAACAGAAAGTTATTTTGTCACTTTAGGAACACAAAAGGTATTTTACACACAATATGATACAAGTATGCAATTTTGTTTAATATAAAATTACAGTAATCCCTGTACCCCAGGAAAAAGAGTAACTGTTTCATATGTGGTGGAAATGCCCCAAAATTAAAGAAATAGTGGGTGGATGTTCATACAACAATATACATTTTTTAAAAAATATGGTTCCCAATGAAACCAGAACTTTATTTATTAAACATGACATATGATGTTGCTTTTGTCTGACCTTGAATTTAGAAAATGGAAAAAAAAAGCTGGTGTATTTTACTTTATTTAATAATAGCAGCCAGGATATTAGTTGCAAGAAATTGGAAGATCTCCCAACATTAGATGAGTGGATTCACAAAATAAGTGAAATTACAGACCGAGATAGACTGACGTTTATGGTGAATAATAAAACGATGATGAAAATAGAAAAAGACTGGCAATCAATTCTAAAATATTGGGAAGAAATCTGGGGGATAAATAAGATTTTTTTTAGAAAACTAGAAGCACAGTTAATAGAAAGAGACAAAAATTAAATGAATTGTGAAATCAATAGCTAGATAGAAGAGAAGAGGAGTAGGGTGGGCATTATATTTGAAATTAGAAAAGAAAATAGATAGGAAAGAATATTAATTAAAAATTAGTGGTTACTTTTGTAATGGATTACATTTGAAAGAAAGAAAAGAAGCATGATTATAGTGCAAAAAGGGAAACTAGAAGAAGATGATAAAGGAACAGGATCTTTATAGAAATGGTCTTAGAAGGAAGCATTATAAAGAAAAATGTTACTATGACAATGTAAACGTGTGCTGAAATTTTTTATGGTAAGAATGCCAATAACAAAAAATACATTTTAAATATCAGTCACCCCTCCACATTCACAGGGTTTAGGGGCCAAGGGCCTCCGTGAAAATGGGAAAACCATGAAGATGTTGCCCCCCTGACATGAATGATAAAGAGTCCTCTCCCACCAAGAGCACCACCCGTAACTCTCTTTGCAACCTTGAAACACATAGCTGCCTCCGCATTTCCAAAGTGCTTCCGCTTTCAATCTGATGTTAGCAGCCAGCCACCGCTCCAGGGGATCCACCTACTCTCTTCCCCTTCCGCCCAGCCAGACAAAAGCAACATCGTATTGAATATTTTTTTGTAAAAAAAAATATTTACGATGCAAATGGAGTTTTAAGGTTCCTCTAGCCAAAGGAATGACTTTATTTTTTGTGCTTTATTAGAAGCAGACAAATAATAAAAACAGAAGGAACTATGCAAATAACATTTTCTTTTCCCTGTGTTAAGCACGCATAAAGCACACATTCCCATAAAAAGAATAGAGGGGGAAAGGGATGCCAAGAGCAGGAATCTCAATGATCAGATATTGTACATTTGTCTCACATAAAAACATTACTGTTCTACAGTTTTTAGAAATAATTTGGAGTAACTATATGAACTAAGGTCTAATCTGTACTGAATAAATTATATAATTTGACTCTGCTTTCACTGCTATGGCTCAATGTTATAGAATTCTGGGATTTGTAGTTTTGTGGGCTATTTTTCCTTCTCTCTCAGAGAACTCTGATGTAAGAAATAACAGGATTCCATAGCATTGAGCCATTGCAGTTAAAGTGGTGTCAAACTGCATTATTTTTGTAGTGCAAATGCAGCATCAAATACTTTATTTAAATGTTATTGTCTTCCACATTTTCTTCTTCATTCCAAAATAAAATATTCAATTTCATATATTTTTACTTTTTAATTTTTCAATAAATATTCAAGTTTACAAATTCCAATTTTTACCATTTTTTAAATGACTTTTTTTAAAAATGGAGAAAATCTGGGGAGTTTCTCTGAATTTCTCCACTCCCTCCACCAGGCTATCACATCTCTTCCTATAACTCTGCCACCAATTGCCTCTCAGGGGCTTATGTTTCAAGGGCAGACTCCTGTTATTTTCATACCCTAAACTCTCCCCTTCACACACAAAAATGCACATTGTGTCTGTGTTGTTCAGCTTGTTCGTTGAAATCTTCTATAAGCAGATTGGAAATAATTGTTTGGGGAGTATGTTGTTGTTGTGTACCTCCAAGTCAGTTTTGACTTTTGTTGACCCTAAGGGAAACTTATCATAGGGATTTTTTTGGCAAGTTTCTTCTTAGGGGCTTGCCATTGCCCTCCTCTAAGGCTGAAGAAGTGTGACTTGCCCAAGGTCACCCTTTGGGTTTTTATGCTCAAGTGGGGAATTGAACCCTGATCACCAGTCATAGTCCAATACTAAAACAACTATGCCATGGTAGCTTTCTACATTTTTACTTAGTAGCAAATCCCAAGAACCCAATAGGACATATTTCTAAATTGACATGAATAGAATTGTATTGTGAAGCCAGTTCTTAAATATCCTGAGTTATTTATCCCCATGAAAGTAACAAGAAATATACGATGGAGGCCATGACAACGTCCACAATGTCTTCCTCTCAGACAGTAAATGCAGATGATGTGCTCAGCCCATATTTTAAAGTCATGTGGCAACAATCTCCTGCCTTAGCAATGCTTTTGCTTAGCTCCACTTCTTGCAAAGATAGCTGTTTTGTTATCTTATACATCATTGGAAAGTAAACACGAGCTTAATTTGCAAGTCTGATTGCTGAGGCATGCAGTTCTGAGCGAGGAAAGGTTGTTGTCCAAGGGAGAGAAGAACAAATAGAAGGGAATAGACTTTCTCCTTTACTCTAGTGTGACCCTGATATGTCCTCTCAAAATGGCCACTTCAGCAATTCCCTTGTAATCTTTCTATCCACAAGAGTGAAGCAAAGAAATATTCCAAGGTTGTTTTGGCAGGAACGTGAACTTTCCTTGATGGTGAATAGACAAAGTTAAGTACTTGAGGGAAGTTGACCAAATTGAATTTTCTTTCTCTTAGGGCTATGAAGGGGTGGCTTGAAGACACCCCTACCCGTCACTGTGGAATCATAGCTGTCCTGCTTACCTCTACTGAGGGCAGCACAGCAGGGGAATATGCAAAGGAGTAGTCCAGAGTCCAGTCCAAGGGTCAGCCAATACCAGTCAGTCCCAGCAAAGGGCAGAGGCAAGAGCATAGTCACAAGGCAAGTCCAGGAGAATCCAGGAGGAAGGAATACATTAACAACAATGCTGCAAGAATGGTTGTTGGCTGCAAAGAATCTCTGCAGCTTGAGGTCTTTTAAAAGGCCTCTGCTTCTCTCAGCTGAAACCTATTAGCTCCCCTCTTGGCTTCTAGCCTCGAAGACCTTCTCAAGGACTCCTTGACCTGCCTTCTTTCCACAGGCCCTACCACCTGCTGCCTAGAGTCTGTTTCTCCCTCTGCAGCTTCCTGAGCCTGCTCTGGGACTACTGGTCCAGGCAGCCCCAGATCTGCCTCTGTCTGAGCCGCCTCCATTTCTTCAGAGTTTGAATCCTCTGGCTATGCCTCTAAATCAGGCCCAGGGCAGTCCATGACAATAGCAAGCACATACCATGGTCCCCAGGGCTCCCTCCGCTGCTGGCCCAAATAAGAGCAGAAAAGATCTCCTCCTTTTTGGGCTGGGTTTGGGTAGCCCAGAAGCAGCTTCATAATGGCTTCTGTGTGTCTTGGGTGTGTGTCTCAGCTAATAGCCATGCCCCCCACAAGCCATGTAGAACTTGGTTTTTTTATCCCATCTGTTTAGGCCCTTAGTCTCCAGTCTACCTGTCTACAATTGTTGCATATTTTTCAAGAACAAATTAATTCCATATCAATACTTTTATCAAGTTGCAAAAAGGTTATGCCCTCATTGTCCATAACATGAGCTTTTCCCCCTAGCATTTTCCACCAAATGTAGGTCTTGTATTCACCATTTCCTAACCCCCAATAAACCCAAATGTGCCTTCACGTGCTCTGCTGTTTTATATTTTTTTAAACAGATAGCGCCATTAAAAAAAAATTGGAAAAAGTGCAAAAAAAGTTAGGAATAATTTTACTTGTACATTACACATAAGTTTCAAAAGCATAAATTATGCTGATTAGTATTAAAATGTTCATTTTAATACTACTCCATCCCAATTTGTGATGGATATATGTATTCTAAGCTTGAGATTTCATAGTAATTTGTTTCTAGAACATGTTGAAATCCAACAATACTAATTTATCAAAGCAAAATATGAAAAGGTAACATGTAGTATATGCATGAAATTAAAATGCAAAGTAACACTATTTCAAATATTGATACATGAATCAATAATTCAGTTTTATACTGGAACAATGGTATTATTATAAAACTGGAATTTAATTTGGAAACAGATATATAGTATTCCCACTTACAGCTACCACCACAGCCTCACTTTTGTCATCTTGGCTTCCAGGGAGGTTTTTGGCTTGGTATGTTCTAGGACCCATTTGTTTGTCCTTTTGGTTGTCCATGGGATTCTCAGCACTCTTCTCCAGCACCACATCTCAGATGAATTGATTTTCTTCCTATCGTCTTTCTTAACTGTCCAGCTCTCACATCCACACATGGTAATAACGAATATGATGGCTTGTATGATTCTAACTTTTGTGCTGAGTTGCATATCTTTGCATTTTAGAATCTTTTCTGGTTCTTTCATGGCCATCCTCTCCATGAAAGACTTCCTGACTGCAGTCCCCCTTTCTATCAATTTTTGATCTCAGGTATGGAAATTCTTTTACTATTTCTATTTCTTCCTTGTCTAGGTTGAACTTGTGAACGTCCTTGTGAAGGTGGTTGTTATTTTTGTTTTCTTTATGTGCAACATTAAGCCTGCCTTTGCACTTTCTTCTTTGATCTTCCTTAGTAAGTGTTCCAAGTCTGTGAGGTTTTCTACTAGTACTATGGTGTCATCTGCATATCTTAAATTGTTAATATTCCTTCCTCCTATTTTCCCTCCTTCTTCTGTGTTCAAGCCTGCTTTTCTTGTAATATGATCTACATACAAGTTGAACATAGGGTTAAATGATGCAGCCTTGTCTGACCCCTTTGCCAATTTGGAACTATTCTGCTTCTCCATGTTCTGTTCTGTTAAGATGTCCTAAATTTGCAATTTGGGCATGCCAGTGTATAGAGTTCAGCCGATGTTTCCTTGTAGGATATATTCCCCCACTCCATATCCTGGCAAAGAACCATGAGATCCACTGCCTTGAGCCAATCCTAGAATGGCAGCTAGAAGAAAGAAGTTGCAATCAACAACTGCATGACATATTGGTTATTGCTGTTGTTGTTAGCTACCCTCGAGTCCTTGCTGGATACTGGTAGTTTTTGTTGTTAGCTATATGGTTACTTGCTGCTTTCTTTACAATCTGCACTGCCTAGCACTGCCCATACACTTTGACTTCTGGATAAAACACAAAGGCTCATCTTCATCTCACACTCAGAACTGTCCGCCTTCTTATCCTTTAAAATGTTCAGTTTAGAAATGAAGGTTTGCATGAGAAATGCATCCTTGTGTGGCGTTGTACTTGGTACTGTGGAAGCTGGTAGTTTTCATGTCAGCGGAGCAGTGCATTTGTACAGTGTTTCAGCCTGAACTTTGCCATAGCTATCCACGCCACTGATCCCTCTCCTTAAAACAGGTTCAGCACCCTAGACAGCTCTATCAAACTTCTGGTTAAAACATGGAATGGACTCATAATCCCATTTATATCCAAGTCACCAGACACAACTCACAAGGGTGTGATTCCCACTGAATCAAGAATGGCTTTTGGATGACTAAACCAGACATGATCTATTCATAAAAAAGAATTCAATGAAAGGTCCACCACCTCTTTCGTCAGCTGTTTGTTCCCAAAGATTCTAATTTCCAATTCCCGTTATACAGTAACCTTCATTAAGTTTTAGTTTATATCCCTGCACAAAAACAAAAACATGCTTGATTGATCTTGGGAGTTTGCTACTACTGGATCTGTAAGTTCCTGTTCTTGTTACTTAGAGCCTTATTGCCTGAGGAAAGAAATCTGAAAAGAAATAGAAGAGCAGTAGCTTTCTCTGTGCCTCTCCACATGCTGTTGTTGCATTTCCTTCTCTTCCCAAGGGACACAATAATAAAAGTGTGCCTTTTGTCAAACAATTTTTTTCATCATCATAAAAGGCATGGTTTTACAACTGTCTCCCTTTGGAAGAGTATGAAAGCCATTTTGGCTTTCTTTTCCCATGTGATAAGGCTTTTGGAGTCAGGGAAGAAAAAGCTAGTGGAATAGTTTATTGTTTTTTTGCAATTTGCAGACTTCTTGCTCAAAATGGTCCATTTCTCTCCAAGGACTGGGAAGTGTTCTTGCCCATCTACTTTGATCTGTGGAAGCAGTGGATTGAAAGAAACAAACAAAGATAGCAGGCAGGTGGAGTATTTTAGCATCCCTGCATGCATGTTATTCAGCACACACACACACACACACAAATTGAAAAGGAGGAGAGTAAATATGAAGATGGGCAGACAGGCTTGGTTTCTCCTTGGAAGACTTGGCAATCTCTTTCTTTCTCCCATCCAATTCACAAAAAAATGCTTGCCTTCAATCTAAAGGAAAAGTAACCAGCAAGCAGTAGCAATATCACAAAGAGCACAAAAGCATGTTTCAGTGTTGTTTCTTTTGTACAATTTGATTAATTCAAAGCAAAGCAGAACAAACCAGCTTCTGGAGATGTAATGAGAATACAGCACACTGTTCTTGTTTCTAGCAATGAAACCTGATTAAAATATTCAACAGGAGGTAACAGAATTGTGGAGGTCTCTATAACTTCATTAGAAATGTAGAGATTTTCCAGAGGCATTACGAATCTGACTACTACCAAGCCTTACTTATAGAAGAGGGAAGGGAAGTACGACAAATCAGAACTATAAGATCTACTTCACAAAACAATGTGCTCAATCAATAAATCATGATCATCATTCTCATCATCCAATCCTAGACAAATAAAAAGATCAGTTACTTTAGCAGTTCCTAGTATTCAGGTGCAGTTTTCCATTTTTATAAAAAGGGATAAAATGTTTTAACAAGAACATTTCAAAAGAAAATATACATGCGTAGATATAGATACTGACAATTTAAATATGAATTTTGTGTACTTTTTAAAAAAATGGCAGATTAATGCAGAAATGAGAGAAAATGAACTGAAGTAATTGATACACGCAAGAGTGGCACAGGCTGGAGTTTTATACAGCATAGGTTACTACAACGCAGCAAAGAGAAAATAAGACCAAGGAGACCAGTAGTATAACACCTATGCACACACACACATTCCACAATTCATTCAAATGAAGGAAACACCCACCACCACCACCACCTCCACACGCACACTTGTGCCAACAAATTCTGCAGGCAGATCAAAGAAACAAAAATTTTTCTTTCATGATTCCTTTTACTGGAAGGGCTGGTGTGCGTGCACTGGAAACAGCCCGACATTTCTAGTACATCACGGTACTGACAGAAGTTTTCTGAAGTACAAAGCTGAAAAGCATAGCTCACCAACCACAATTTCTAGAATGGTTTTGAGATGAGTAATTTGGCTTGAAAGCCGGGTTTGCATCCTGCATTCTTGGCTTGAAGAGTGCTTTCTTACAATGAGGTCTAGAGCATCAACATGCAATCCACAACACTTTTTTGTCTGCCTTGCTCTCAGGACCACCCATTATGCTAGCTGGGTCTCTTTTTTAGCATCATAAAAGTGCCTGTCAAACCAGTATCAGAGCCCTGAGATGAGAAACTAAATGAAAGATTCCAGAATATAGTATAAAACCGGAGTGGCACGTCATTCACTGTCTTACAAGAAGAATTCATCATGGGCTATAAAAAGAAGGGTACTGTAGCTGGCAGCTCTCCACAAGTCTTTACAATTAACAAGCCAGCTCATTGTCAGGGTTGTTATCTAAATTACAGCCTAGGCTTTCCTGCTAACATATTTTCCGACTTTTAAAAACACTATATTGTACAGTGCTTAGTACAAAGAAGGCTTTCTTTAATGCACATTAATTCCTTGTTTTCCTGTTTTAAAAAGTTAACTGCTGTAACTATAGCCTTAAGCAGCAGAGAAAAGGGCCTGACTAGACTGAACCGTGAGGGAGGAAAAAGGGATAATTTTTTTTGTTATTGTTTGTCTTCTTTTGAAGCGGTGGCCATGCAGAGGGAATTTGACTCAAAGGTTTTATTTGTGACATGCTTAGATCAAAACGCCCACAGCTTTTGGGGCCTTGGGAAAGATCACATCAAGCTGCACATTTGAACTCTCAGAACTGAAACCATCTACTCCTTTCTTCATTAATGGAAAGGATAAGGATGATTATAGCAGAGCTTGTAAAGGTTAACTTTGCACTGCAGCCCCCAGAATCCCCCAGCTTGCATGGCCAATTATCATCCGAACAATTAATTACAGGAAAGTCGCAATAGTGAACATACCGATTCTGTATCATCATGGTTGCAATAACTTCATGCTTCAAAGATACAAAAATAAAGCGTGCAACAAACATCAGGATGTATGTCGCATCATGAAGGAAGATGTCACATCATGAAGCCACATGCACCAGACAGACTGGAAGACTCCCTGCTCAGTCATCAAACTGGAAAAATTATTATCCTGCCAACAGTCCTACTATATTGGGTTGTTATGATTTTTTTAAAAGTGGGTGATACTCATCTATGAATGTGGCTGAGGAACAGCCTGAAAGGTAAAAGGGTTCCTAAAGTGGTGGTATACATATTTAAGGGTTAAGAAAGGATAATGAAATGTCTTTTCTTCTCTCTCTTTTCAGAAACTACAGGAAAACAGGATAGAAATCTAGTAACGTGCTCTTCGTTATTAACTGGCAGATACAACATGCTGGCAAATTAATGAGAAGATATGGAGAAGGAGGTGGCAACACATTGGGCAAGTGCTATATTGCAACTGTGAAAAGAAAATAACAAAACCATTACACTTTTTAAATAAATTGATTTTATATGAATTTTAAGTTACTGTAAACTTCTGATTGTTAGGATTTCGGAACTTAGTTACTGGAGAAACAAATTAATGTAAATGGAAAGACTCGAGGTTTAAGACCAGAATGAACTAATCTAGTTCTGGGTACAAATGTCTTGAGCATGGACTAGAAAGAACATAGCCTTAAATGTGGTGACATATTGAGAGTTCTGCAGTTCACCATCTGCCTTTTCCCACATACATATTCCTTGGAAATGGTGTATGGAGCCAGATCCTCAAGTATGCCACAGTCCATAGAAAAGAATTCCTCAGACATAGTCACTGTTCCCCACCCTGCATATCTCTTCTTCTCCTGCATGTACCTCTTATTTGATATCCACAATAAATATTAACTATTACCTGCCTTGTTGCCTTTGAGAGAAGCCATTACTCAAAAATTCATTCTCATCTGTGAGCGCACATCTCTACCTGTTCAATGTGACCAGAGAATCCTTCTCTGGGGTCTAACAACTGATAAGTTCCTATGATCAAAATCTATCCTTGGCTGCATTCACATTGCAGAAATAATCCAGGTTGACCCCACTTTAACTGCCATGGTTCAGTTCTATGGCATTCTAGGAACTGTAGTTTGTTGTGACACCAGAGCTCTCTGACACAGAAGGATAAATGTCTCACAAAAGTACAATTCCCAGAATTCCATAGCATTGGGCCATGCCAGTTAAGATGCAGATACAGCCCTTGATAGTTTGTGTCTTGGTCACTAATAACATGGAGAGAAAGATAAAAACAAAGAAACAAGAGCCCCCCCCCCCAATGCTTCATGTTTGCTTTCTACATTATGTGTAGTGTACTGTACATAGCAAATGCAACTTTGTATTGTGTCTTAATAACAAATAAAAGCCTGAAATTAATCTTGTTCAAGAGGCTGTTAAAGCATCTTCTCCAAGGAAAATCCTCTTTCTTGCCTATCATTTTTTTCCCAGAGCATGGAGCCAAACTAATCCTGCTGCTTCCATTACATTATTTTGCCCCTTAGAAATTGTAATACTTGAAAAAGATTAAGTGTTCTCATATGAAAGGCAGCCTATTATTTAATTTATTTTAAATATCATCTTCCTTTGCAGTGTCCTTCTACAGGAAATTGCTTTATCATATGCTTTTACTAAAGGAAAAAAAAGTCCTCGCAATACAAATAAGTCTACATCTGCTAATAGTCCAAATTCTTTTCTGGTCCATCTAACCATACATGTCATATTAATCATTTGTGGTTCCTCAACTTCATGCACTTAGGAGCTACTTGAATATTTCCAGCCCAAAATACAGCCTTGTCCATTTTATTTTATTTTATTTTACACATATTAGCCAGTTCCTCAGCCAAATTAGCTCCTAGAGAGGATTACATTGAAATATAAAAATTAATAGAAATAACCAAATTTAAAATACTGAAAAAGCAGAGTGTGACTTCATCAAGTCCCAGAGTTTGGGAACCTCCATAGCAAGAGCATTCAAGAGACAGGATCAATGGCTGTGCTTCAAACTGGAAGGAGGTCTCGAGTGGAATGCCTCAGGGTTATATCCTAGCACTATTACTCTTCAGCTTTTTTATCAGTGTCTTAGATGATGGGTGGATGGACTCCTTATCAAGTTTGCAGATGACACTCAACTGGGAAAGGTATCTAACATATTGGAAAACAGGAACAGAATTTGAAAGGTTCTAGGTAAACAAGAAAATTGGCACAAAAATTAATAAAATGAAATTCAGTAAAGACAAATGCACGCTTCTACATTTTGGCCACAAAAATCAAATGCACAGGTATAGGGTGGGGGGTACATGGCTTAGCAGTATATGCTAAAGGACCTTGCGATTACTGTTGATAACCTGCCACATCCAAAGCCACATTGAAACTCCACCAACCGCACCACCAGCTCCCAAGGCAGCTGGAGTGCTCATGTTCTGACCACATGACATGGATTCAAGCCAGGGAGAAGCGGAAAAAGCTGCTTCTTTTTGAAACAGCTTTTCTCTGCATAAGACAGATAGAGGGCACTTTCCTGCTGGCTTCAAGGCATGTGTCATCTAAATGCCATGCTTTCAAGCCAGCCTGAAAGCACCTCTTTTTGCCTGTCTGCTTAGCCCCTAAGTGTCTCACAAAAGTACAGTTCCCAGGGTTCTCCCCTTTCTACATCTTAGTTCTCATGGTTAAGAGAAAAGAAAAAAAAATCAAAAAATAAAGTTTTTAAAATGCAACTCTGATGGTAGCTAACTGCTTTTGGAAATCTCTGAACTACATTTTAAGTACCACTAATCACTTTTTAAAGGCAAATATCCAAGCTCTGATCCTTGCCTTATCCTACACATGTTAAAACACATGTCTGAAACAGTATGTTTGTGTGAATACATAGATGTTTGCACAAATACATAGCAAAAATGCAGGTGCTTTACGAGGGGGTATCCAAAAGTTTTAATGATCACCTTTTTTAAAAAAATTGACAGAAAGTTTGTTTTGATTTGTAGTTGTTAACTTACCTCTATGTAGTCACTTATCTAGATGTATACATTTTTCCCAGTGTATCTTGACCGTCCAAATACCTGATATTGTAGAAGTCTGCAAATTGCGCATGACAAGGATTTTACACTTTAGTCACTTCTGGCAGAGCCAGTCACAAAAATAAAGGACGCAATGAGTTGATTTTCTCAGCAACGTGCACTTAGGGACCAATGATGACACTAACAAAATCTCATCAATATGCCATAATAACTTCCAGGTGATAATTATTACTTTACGATACCCCCTCATAAGGCACAATCTGCAGACTTCTACAATATCAGATATTCAGAGAGTCAAGACACACTGGGAAAAATGTATAAATCTAGATAGTGACTACATAGAGATAAGTTAACAACTACAAATCAAAACAAACTTTCTGTCAAATTTTTTTAAAGGTGATCATTAAAACTTTTGGATACCCCCTCGTATGTGGTGGTACTCTTAAGTGTTAAATGGTTTAATTTCTTTATCCTCAAAGTTTCCCAGTCAAAGCCAGTCTTACCATTTCACAGAATGACAGAGATGCCTCAGGTAGCAGATGCTGGGGCACCACCATTTTCTCTGTCGCACCCTTAGCTATGACCACTCTGCCCACCCTAATCCACACTGTTTCCTTCATCTTCAGTGCATGTTGCCCTATCACAACTGCTGAAATAACATTTAACTGTCAGTCTCAATGAGATTCTGTGCATGGACTGAATGGAAGCAGCATCATGCCCGGCTCCTCGGGCAGCAAAATGTCTTGTTCCAGCCCTGTTTCACACAATATTTTAATGGATTCTGATTGTGGGGGGAGGGGGGGAATCTTCTGCTTTATTAGTGTTAACTACTAGTAGTGCAATTTTTAAAAATGAACCTAAGTTTCCATCATGCTTAGTCCACTCAGTTGTGTTTGTTTCTTTAAAATCTGAGAAAACATGACAACCCAGTAGACAGTACTGCCTTCCAAAAGCCCCTTCCTTTAGCATAGGCACCTCATTGTTTGAAAAGCCAAAGTCTGAGGTCCATTCTAAAACTGCTCTCTTACCCAAGCAGCAGCTGTGCAGCTCAGCATCTGTCCTGGAGAGGAGTAGTGCCAAGGCAATCTGTTTGACAGACAGACAGACCTCAGATAACAGGGAAGAGACGGTTATGGGAAAACTTCATTTGCCCAGAAACAACGTAATTTGAGCTACCAAGAAAGAGACTCTTCCCCTTTCTCTGCTACATAGCCCTGAAGACTCCTGATGGCACTTGGGACTGTAAGCTTTCCTCAGTGAGGCCCCGTGTGCAGTGACAGACATGCCGTTTCACAACTCTAACTGGCTGGAATGTGAGCATCTTATCACACATTTTCATTTTGACCGCAGCTTTCATAGATAGAATCTCACCATCTATATTAATACAGCCAGTCAGTGTAGTATTATTATCACAGCTTGCAATGGGGTGTAACTTTCCTATAATAAAGAGCAGTATTAGCTGCATGGTGAATAAATCCAGCTGGAAGGGGAATACATCAAAGGTGTCTCCCGGCAACAGCGCTAGGTATTGCTGGTTCTGAACTAACTCTTTCCCCTTTGGTAAATCTTTCTGAATTGAAAGGGCTTTGCTTTAGAAAAATTCCCTTTCTATCAAATAGTATTTCCTCATAATAGCTCACCCGCCTACTACATTTCTGATGGTGGCATTGCCCTCCTCACATCTGCTTCCTGCCCCATCCTCTTCTCATGCATTTGATTCTGAGGGTTAGGTCTCAGTGCATTTAACCTGTAACCTGTATCAATGTTTGTTTTTGTTTTCAAATCTGCTCATACAGAATCCACTTCAGTATGTAAGTATCGTCACAATAAGAACATCCACAGTGAAGTTACAGCATGGGCAAAATATATCTCTGGTACTATAAGCAGTCCCCAAGGCTGCTTGTGTGTCCATTTACTCCCAATTCCCCTTCTCCATCCCCCAAGGGGTGAGTGGCTTTTCCTAGAAGTCTCCAATAACACCTTCAAGCATTTCACCTTCAAGTAATTCAGTTTCAAGGACTGTGCAAAAGCTTTTCAGGGATTTATTATTGACTGGATGCTGCCTCCCTTTCTGGTTAACATCATCTATGAGTCTCCAGATACTGTTAGACTTGTGTAACTCCAGTTGAAGCTACCATAGTCTGTTTATACTGGGTAGGACTCAAGGGAGTTGCAGTCCCACAATATATGGAGGTACACAAGTGGTCCACTGGTGCAAAAAAGATTTCTTACTAGATTTGCCATACTGAAAACTGAAAAAGACTCTTTTATTATTAATGGTTGTGTAGAACAGGAAATTTTAGCACGTATTACTTGTTTTGCAGCTAGGCAACAATTAAGAACCGGCTGAAATTCCCTCTTTTATACAACTATCAAACGTATAGGGGATCTCTCTAGTTTTCACTTTGGCAACCCTGCACCCTACACATACCCTTGCTATGTCATCCTCCTATAAACCATAATGGTTCTTCTGATAATTGTTTGAAATTGCCTAAGCACTGAAATCATTCACCGACCACAAACCTTGTTTGTCTTACTCACAGGGTGATAGACAACAAAACATCCAGCTTTCTTTGTCCCAGCAGCAAATAGAAAACCCACCTTCTCCTGCCACAGCCTACTCATGAAAGTTTTGTTTTACTTAGATTATGCTGCCACAGATGGTGTTTGGCTGCACAATATATAACTGGGCTTGGTCTTACAAGAATCACAGGAGACACATGGCATGCTGTCCATATAGAATGAATCCCACGGATCTATAGGAATACCACTGCTAGTACTCAAATATTTTTATCTCTTTTAATAACTAAAGGTCCAGTTGAGCTATCATTCATTTTACGCAAATAGAATCAGTGAGGAAGACACACAAAACTCAGACCAAGAAGTGTAAGAGTACTGCACTACAAGGCAAACTAGGACATTGAAAAGTTGCAAGGATACAAGATATTCTACATTATTTAAACACCCTAATCTAGGGAAGGGGAATTGTCACTACATCATAACATTTGACACAAGTTTTAACAAGACAGATTTTTCATTCTATATTCTTAGTGCAATTAGTACTTAAAATATGGGAAATAAATTTTCTTTAAAGATTTCTATGACGTTCAGGGTGAGCAAAAACATATTACAAGTCAGATGTTTTCAAGAAATAATGAACACCTTGGAGAAACCTTATTCATTTTTTAAAAACAATCTAAAGGCAATATTTTTCTTTTCAAGTCAACTTATTACATACAGAACAGCTGACACCACTGCAAACACTGCATGTAATGTCAGCATAAACAGTGCTATGGACTATTGTTACTACTGCTCCACTCTTGAGGACTTAGTGTATAACACTTAAGTTCAGAAGAATATTTTTCTAGTTCGTAACTACCTTTAAAATGACAGAGTTTTCCTTGCACTGTCCTATGTCAGCAGATCTGGAAATTATTCCACTAAGCAGTAGGATACAAAACACAAAAATACCACATGGATCAGACAATGTTAGTAGACATTAACCATATCATTTGTCAGCTGCATTTAAAAGTAATGTAATCTATTATGAGTATTTGCAGGGGAATATGATGTTATATTTCCAAAGCAATGCAGGGAAGTGGTTAAAAGTTATCTTATTGGACAAAAAAGGGGGGGATGGTTTCACTGCTCTGTGTGAATTACTAATTATTTTTAATACTACTTTTGAATGGCATTTTTAGAGGCAGAACCCCCTCCTCAATTTTGTACCAACTAACAAGACAACAAGGAATGGAAGGGACGATGCAACAAATGCTCATCACAATGTGATAAACATTGTGAGTTACTTTTTAAAAAATTCAGTATATAATGTGTCCGTGAATAAAACATAATGTTTCCTACCATTACCAAACCAGGGTATGAAGCTGTGGAGAGTGACCATCTCAATAAAAAGATGTAAAGTGATCATATCAAGGAGAATAGAATCAGAATGAAATTTAGCTATCAAGGGCTGTGTCCCAGCTCCACTGTGTAGTATCCTTGCCCTGGTTTGACTCTTTTACTGCCCCCCACACACCTGTTTTAATCCAAACTGAAATCAATTTGGAAAGCCACACAGGACCCCTATTATGTAACCATATTGATGCAAAGAGAGGCTTCTACTGTGTGCATGTGTTTGCTGTATCAGTTTATGCAAAGTCACACAACAACAAGTGCGATTTGGGGGGAGGGGGGATTCCTGCATCTCGTACATATTTGCTTAATCTAATAGACTTTCTTTTCCCTTTGTTCTGACTGCTCACCTGCACTTCTACAAAGTGAAACCCGTGGAGAAGGGGGAGCCTAATATGTGCATATGAACATTAATTTTAAAAAAGGCAATGTCACCTTTTCCAGGTATTAATACAAGTAAGGGAGCTACCTTTCTGTGGCAGGAATGATCAGATGATCTAGGTAATCACCTGGATCCATGTGACTTAGGTAACCACTCACCAACCTGACCCCACCACAATCTCAGTTTGAAGATCAAGCCACACATTTTATAAATCCAGTTCTTTCCAAACACAGTGGAGTAAACTGGAGGGTTTTTTAACATCACCCTCAGGCATCGAAAAGAAATGTATTCACATTAGAAGGAGGGGAAAGTTGTATGTTCTAACAGAACTGGATTTAGGTAATTATGCATTATTTATTTTGTGTAGAGTCAGCCTAGGTTCTTTAGATGGGTGCATATTCTACAGTTTCTATGTCTCCTTTCAGTACCATATAGCACAGCCCCAAGAGAAAAATTCATCCCATGTCTGTCTTTGCTGATCAGTGTAGCTGACAGGGATTGAGCAAGGCAGAAAGACAATTTTCTCCAGTTATCACAAAGGTATATAGTGTGTGTCAACCAGGAATACAGGGATATGTCACCTAAATAAACCTGTACAATCTATATGATACAAGTGATGTGAAAAAAATACCGAAACATGTGTAGCATATTGGTGATAAACTGTGAACTGGTTTCCCAGGTTCCTTTGACCAAAATTCTGCATTTCCAACCTATTGTTGAAAAAAGGTTATTTATATATCTACATTCATGCAATACACCTAAACTGTACAGTTTAATCCTAAACTCGGGAGCATCTACATTATAGAAATAATGCAGTCTGCCACCACTTCGCTGTAGCTCTATCCTATAAAATTCTAGGATTTACAGTTTTACAAGTTTTTTTTTTTCTTCAATGAGTACTGGTGCCTCGCAAAACTACACAGTCTGTAGCGATGAGCCACATTGTGTAAAGTGGTGCCAAACTGCATTATTTGTACAGTGTAGATGCATCCTAAGTTCTAAGCAGAATTTCTGAATACTTTGCCCATAATTTTGATTCTAAATGAAGCTTTATTTAGAGTTGGATAGTGATTTGATTGCAAGTTTTACAATAGTAGTTGGTTGTTAAAATCATAATTCACCACACTTTGTGAAACTGAAATGTGGAATAAAGTGATTCTCACAAATTCAAACATTTATAGTTTTGTTACTGCCCACAGAATTCTACCTCTTCAAGATTATAGTGACTTGATTAACTGATTAATCAGTGAGACAGTCAAGTATCAGAACTCTTTCACTGGCAGACATGTCCTACTTTTAAAATGTTTGCAGAACTATTTAGTTGCTGATAGTTGTCTGACTTTACTTTCTGCCCATTCTATCAACTGAAATCTCAATGAAATAGCTAGAACATGGGGTGGGAGTGGTGGGGGGAGAAGAGTTTTTTAAAAACAACATCCAGTAAGATAACTAAATAAGTCACGTTTTTAATTGCAGCTCATGATCCCATTTGCAATACAACTAACATGCAGGAAAAGCAGAAGCCAAGTTCTTTAGATAAACAGGCCTCCAAGAATGATTTCAGTAAAAGCATGCTTGTCCATGTTATGGAGTCTACCTGTAAACTGAGATACATGGAAGATAAACCACCTCAGCTGCACATTTCTAACAACAACAACCAAAATACAAAACAGCAGTATCTCAGTGCTTCTGCGATTACACATCTCAGCCCCAAACCGATCACCCACATTGAGTTATTTCCTGCTACCCTTATCCAATTACATGAAGAATTGCTTGATGAGTGAGGCAGAAATTTGAGCACTTCCTTGCAGCTTAAAAAGCAACAACCATCACACTGAACTATTTTGGATCTCTGCTCCTTGCCTGACTGAATTCTGTCAAAGCAAAGTTGTTCCACTCTGTTGTCCAGCACTGATACTACTTCACTGACCACATGGATGATGAAATTGAACCCAGGATAAGTTAGCCACTTAATCCCCTTTGCATGGATTTTGACTTAGTTTTACCCTGCATGTAGAAAGTTATGTTTACGTGGATCCAGTATTTTAAACAATGTTTATAGTTAGAATCCTATATAACTGGGTATTGATCTCCAATGAACACAAGTAAAAACAAATAGGATTCTCTTTTGGTTGCTGCAGCTCCTGCATCCATTTCATTGAAGGGGAACTAAAAGTATGGCTGCCTGGTAAATAAGTGACTTCCATTTCACTTCATGGCATACAAAAAGTCTCTCTTGGGCCTAAAATAGCCAGAGATGGTTAAAAAGTGGCAAAATTCTCCCTGCAATCTGGGGGCATGAGGTGGACATATATTGGGGTGTGTAGCAGGTATGCCACCTTTGAAGGTGGTGAGTAGACAGTGTTGCTCTCTAACCTTGACAGCTGACTACTTCCATCTGCTATTGAATGTGATGCACATGAATGTGGGGCAGAATGTAAAACAAGTCATCATAATACCACATGTCAATGCAGTAGAAACCTCTCAGATTCATCTCCTTGATGCTGTTCCATAAGATGGGCCTCAAGGTCTTATGGCACTACCTTCTCTTGAATCTTCACTTGATATCATTCATCATGCCCTTCTATTGTCTTCTCTGAGTTCTGTAGTTTTCTGTGACTATGACCTTCCCTAATGTAGAAAATAGAATAACTCTCTTCTGTCATCTTGAATAGCACAGGAATCACTGGCCCTCTGCATGCCATCTGACTACATCCTGGCCTCTGAGGTGAGTAAAAAGGTAGGCCCAGACCATCCATCCTTCCATGAAGAAACTGAGCCCTCCACATGCCACCTGTCTTGGTCCAGGCCTCAGAGGGAGAAAGAATTGCTGGACCTGATTCCCTTCCCCTTCCCCATTCCCTTCTCCTTCTGTGTCCTGTCTTTTTTAGATCGTAAGCCTGAGGGCAGGGAACCATCTAATCAAAAAGATTGTATGTAAAGCATTGTGTAAATTTACAGTGCTAAATAAATAAAGCTTAATAATAATAATAATAATAATAATAATAATAATATACTGTTCCACACTCAAGTTTACCACTAGTTGTTGATGCATCCCTAGGGCCTGCCTATGTCCTCTTTCTTTCTTTGTCTTGCCTATGTTATTTGTTTTTGGGTTTTCAGTCTCGAGTATCATCTGTTTACTGATGACCTTCCGTTTTAATGTTCTTTACTTGATCTCACTACTCCTTAACTAGGATTTCTTATGCTTCCTCTGCTATTTCTGTACAGGTGACTTCTGAAATCTGATAAAATGGAAATCTGATAAACTGAGCTCTCTTTGCCTATCCAAACACATTCTCCTTGCTTCTTTTTCTAGCAGATGAATTTACTGTTTCTTTCCCCTCTCAGGCTCCCAAACTCAATACCTTCCTTTTTTTTTTCTCCTCACATAACTACTATGTGATTATCTTTCTAATAAAAATAACCCTTTATTTCCTTTGAATGATTTAGCAAAAAAAAACAAAAAAACAAACAATGATTCATTCTTCCATTATTTCTTGCACTCAATCTTTTACTTGGTCTTTCTACCTCTTCTCTCAAATTTTCTTTCTTTGTTTTGAATTTATCAGATTGACTCTTTTTGTTTTGCTTATAACTGTTATGACCAAGTATATGCTGTTCCAATCAGTCCAGTTTGGCTTATCCAAACAGCCACCTGAAGAACCTTGAGAGCTTTGGCCTATAGGAAAGAAAAGAAAAATAGCAGGTTGATACTTGACGGACAGGAGAAAAGATCAAGACGGGGGACAAATTCAGGAGCTCTAGGCATCCACAGGAACAGCAATCTTTACTTACATACAAAATCACTTGCAAACAGTCTGTCAGCACATATGAATGATTCCGCCCCTATTCCTAAAAAGATTTTCAGTGGTCAGGAAAGTAAATGTTTGATGCAGTAGCTTGTCTTAGGCAAACATCAGAAGAAGAAGAAAAATATAGCCATATAATCAAATAGTAAGCCTCTTTTTGGGGATGTAAAAATCTTTCAGTCTTATTTTGTTGAATTTTGTAAACTCTTACCTGCATTTGCTTCCCATTCTTGTTTTGTATCAGGTTGAGAAACTGTATTTTTTTTTCCTTCCTTGAAATTCACACTTTTAAAAATTGTATATTTACTTATTTGTGCATTTATTTGTACATGTCAATTAATGTAATATGCATTTCTCCATATTTTTAAATCTATTTAAAAATATAGAAATGCATATTACATTAATTGACATGTATGAATTAATGCACAAATAAGTGTGTATATATATATATATATATATATACACACACACACACACACACACACATGTTCTTGTTTTAAAATAGTTTTATGCTTACTTTGGGGGGGGGGGGAGGACTGCCCTATGAGCTTTTCAAATGTTTGAAAGCTCAAGATGTGGTGTGCATTTTCTCAGAACAAGTCTTGGGGTGAAAAAAAACATTAATGTCATTGAGCCCAATGAAATTTCTGTTCAAGTCTAGCACCCATCATTATGGTGTTTTTTACAGGATCTCTCTGAAGGTCAGAGAATTTCTGTATGCACTCACAGTACATGTGGGAGGACAGGCTCAATGTAACTTGAGTAACATTTCTTCTGTTAACTTTTATATCTTTCTGCACTACTCTCTATCTGTGCTCCCTTTTCTCTCTGGTGACACTGTCTTCAATAAAAGCAAGATTACACACTTTATTCACTGACTCTACTCATTTCCCCTGGCTATTCTTACCATGGGAACATTACATTTCAGATATCTGCCGACCTCCTTATTGAAATCCCTGTTAAAACTCTAAGTTACTCACTGACATTTAACTCTACAGTCAAACCTAGCTTTATCCCCCATTCCAATCCTATTGTGTGTGGTAGAAATAGTAATAAATAATAGAATTGCTTGGCTGTTGGAAAACTAACTTGAAAAAGATAAATGTAGAAGGAAACATACTAGGAACTCATCTTTGAAGAACAACCCACCTTCCACTAGTTCCTTAAGGATTTCTCCAGATGAACCAAAATAAGGGCATATTTACTACTTTTGAAGGAGCCTCTGTTGGCTGACAAAATTATTCTATATATCCTGAATTTTTCAGATTCCATTGCACTAAATGAAATGAACTGTGGCAGATCTTTTCTCTTATTTTTTTCTGAATTTGGTTATACTTCCATTTTGGAGAAAGGCAAGGCAAGGAAACAGACACTCTTCACTCATGTGAATGCATGAAAACAATACAGAAACTACTGGATATTGGAGAGAAATGGAAGAATGGCCATGTTGTCCAGATTCTATCTACCATGATAAGTCAGTATAGTTTAATAATTTGAATGTCATTATTAAGACTAAGGTGAAGGAGGGATACATCCCTGGTCTGCCATGATGATTGATAAGTGGACTTAACAAATCATTATCTCTCAGCACAAGGCCTGGGTCCACCGTGACATTTACCAAAACTTCCACTAGAGAGGTTGCACTGATTTTAACCACTGAGCAATACTTTCCTTACCCTGATCTAGAATATAAAGTGCAAATATGTCAACCATACCCCAGTCCCATCTGCACCCTTCAGATTATTAGCAAACATCTTCTGATTATTAGCAAACCAATTTATCCTGGGCTCAAGTGTTTCACTGTTTCCTAAACAAATGAAGGTGTCCTCTTATCAATATGCATAAGAGATATAAAAAGAAAAGCTGTCAGAAGAATAGAACTGGCTTCCTATGGGCTTTACACATGCCAGTCCAAGGCTAGGTTCCAAACCAAAAACTTGAAACAATTCCAGGAGTAAATATATAATCAAATATGTATTATATTACCAAGAGGAAGTCTGTGTTTTACTGTTTTGTGAAGGAAGAACAGTTCCTGGCTATTCTATAGATTGCATGGAAGCAACCCAACAAGTAGTTACAGCTGTTCTTGGCACTCAGATTAGTTAACCCAAATGCTGTCCTCTTCGGAATATTCACACATTACATTTTTGAACATGGTGGGGAAATGAGGCCTGTGGGCTGCATACAGCCCCCAAGGCTATCTGATTCTCCTCAGATCTTGTTGCACTATTTACACTATGGGGAAAGAAAACTTCCACCAGAAAACGTAAATGAAAAGCAGGACTGGACAACCACTGGGGCTTGGAAGGCATTATAAGGTCACCCAGTGTCATGGACAAACTGGGAATTGGACCCTGGTCTCCAAAGTCATAGTCCAACACTCAAACTGCTATGCCATGCTGGCTCTCAAACTAAATTCTAATCTACAATTTAGTTCAGTAGTTGTAAAACAGATCAGTCCATATAAGAATCCACCACCATTTAATTCCTCATCCACCCTAATTCTATAGATTAGGGAAAATATGTTCTGGTAAAAAGACTTCCTTTATTCTGCCATTACTGTCTATCAACAGCACTTACTCATCTGCCAATAAACATAGGGTGAAAACAGAAAGACATTCTAACGATACTTCCACACTGCAGGAATAAAGCAGTTTGACACTACTTAAACTGCCTTGACTGAATGCTATGGAATTCTGAGATTTGTAATTTTGTGAGAAATTTAGCTGACAAAGAGCTCTGGTCCCCACCAAACAACAAATCCCAGAATTTCATAGCATTGACCCATGGAAGTTAAAGTGGTGTCAAAATGCTACTTTACTGAAGTGTGGTAACAGCCTTAGTATGGTACACAATTTTGAAGAACACACAAGCTCAACCCTGAAAATTGATGCTACAGAATGTAGTAAATATATTTTCAAAGAGGTTTTACTATCTGTCTGCCTTTGTCACAGAGCTTTACATTTCCACATGGCAATTCCAGAATCTTCAACTCTCAAAGAATAATTCTTAGATACACACACAACACAAACTTGAAAACAAAATCCACCAGCAGCTAAACGCAAAATAAAGAGATTTCCAGATCAACATATTAGTCCTTGTGACATCTAAAACACAAGTATGCTGTCACATTTCCTATTTTAAGAAAGAAAGAGGATGAGAAAGATAAAACTTCACAAGCATTCTTGCAAAATATTGGAATCTTTATCTGATTAAAGAAGGAATTTCCCTGCAATCTAGACTAAACATGAAATATTTTCTTCAAATTATTTTACAATACTATATTCATAATGTTCTTTCCCAATTGGTCACACATGCCTCAGGTTGTAAGACGCAAGAAAAACAATGGCAGTTGACATAGTTGGACCTCCTTTGTTCGAGACCTTGGGCTCACAACAGAAACTTTAGTCATGCTTTTTTAAAAAGATGGTGCCTTACTACTATAGTGAACTATGATCTAATTATTTGATCCTCCACCACTAGGTAAATATATTTTGTTGTAGCATGTGTGGGGAAAATGAACAAAAGAGCTGTCTGCTTTATATTATATGCTTTCAGATGCACACCACTTAGCCCAAAAAGAGGAGAAAGTATCAGTAGTGTAACATCTGCAATAATTCCAGAAGGAACACAGAGCCAGCAAACAAGATGGTTATTATTGCCCTGATCTTTGATGCGGAGCCATTAATGTGCATAACAATGCAAACGAAAACTCATAAGCCGCAGCCGCCACAGCAGTCATACTGCTCAAGAATTTTTATGCTCCTCTTTTAAAATGTCAGATGCTCCTGACAGCTAGTTTCCAGACCTGCAAGGTAAGAAATGTTTCAATCCATGTATCCCTATGGTCTCTGTCTGCAGTGAAACTTATGACTTCAAACAGCCTTCAAGTAAACAGTCTTCTCATCATTCCAGTCTGGACTGAATTTTAATCAAGGTCCTTTAAATGCCATTGAACAAATCCATACACTATGGATTGCTTCTTGTATGCCACTGGCCAAATGCTATTTGCTGTGTCATTTGTTATGTTTAGAAAACCAAAACAATTTTGCTATAATAGTATAAGTTATGGCCACCCAGGCACCCAAACACAGCCATTTCAGATGAGTTACACTTCCATCTTGGTGATTTACACTTCCTGTTCCCTGGCATTTTTAATTGTGCTTTTAGTGGGCTATATGTTGAGATGCTTCATCCATCTAGACAAGAGGAAGAGTGAATTTTATTCTTTTTAAAATGTGACCACAACTTTTAGGCTTTGGACATTGCGTGCCAATATTTACATGCTTCTGAAACATCAATCTTCGGATGCAAAATCTCATTGTCAAAAGCTCAAACCAGGATTGTTTTGAACAGATGCAGATAGAGGAAAGAACAATGACAACAAAGAGAGCCAGAAAATCATATTATAGGATTGTACTATTTATGAAAATATTATACAGATATCTGAATTTCTATACACTAGTATCTGAATGATAGCTTTAAAATTTTTCAGTTACAAGACTATCAATGTGCTGTAAGGTAGATGTACAGCCTCAGCATAAACTCATTAGATAGCGGGATGGAGAAAATGTGAATGTCATTTGACTGCTCTCTTATAAGAAAAAACTATATCAGGGGAGAGGAAGCCAGCGGACTGCTGACTGTTACATTTCTCTCTCTTTCTCTCTCCTCCACCCCCAACTGGATAAGTCAATTAATCAAACTTTCCCTACTACCTGTCAAAAACCCAGCCTGGCCTCCTTTGCTGAAATGAGAAAAGGGAGTTGCTCTTTTTATGGTGATTTGCCTCACATGAGCTAACAAACAATTCCAGGAATTCAAAGATTACACCTAAGAGTGCTTAATGGTTTTCTTTTTCTCCTTAAAAATATTGTTCTCTCCAAGTTTCTTATATATGCAGGTGGTTTATTTCAAAGATGGAGGAATTTCACACAGGGAAAAAAGAGGAAATTGCACAAGCCAAAAAAAAACATAGCTTTCACGGCCATGATAGTAATAACTCTCGGCATAGGATACCATCTCTCTGAAATGCTGTTGCCCACACAGTGCTGGAGAAAATACCAATGTGGAACAGCATGTGGCTTTTCTCATTAAGTGTGGGATGGTCTTTAAAGCATGGCACACCACAGTGGGCCCACACTCATTCTGTGGCTTTAGTCCCTAGCTCTCCCATACTAACCAAACCCAGAGCCATTGGGTTTGGAGACGTATATGTGAAAATCCTGCTTAACACATACCTCACCTTCCTGGCAAGCCAAATACTGTGGTCTACCATTTATATGCAAGGCAATAAATGAAGATGGAGTTGGATTTTGTTCATATTTCACATAAGGGAAGTAAATTTTCACCTATTTTATTTTTACATTCAAGACTGAATAATTGAAGAAGTTTTCTTCACGCCGGGTGAAATTAAGCTGGTGGGTGGGCTTGGTTCTTTTTTTTTTTTTTCATGACTGTTTCATGTTCTTTTGCATTTTCTGACAATTTTTCATAGTCTGGGACTTTTTAGCAAAAACAATTCACTAGCATAAAAGCTTGGGGGGTTTTTTTGGATAAAAACCATTTTTGCACAAACAGTGCCCTATGCAAAACCATTGTATTTTCTACAAAACAACCTCATCCTCAAGTCCTCTGCATGCTATCAAATGTAAAGACTTTATGTCTTTGAGTAACATCTAGTTTTCACTGCACCTTTCCTGATAGCAGAATAGGCTTCACTATTACCTGCTTTCAGTATCAGAATTTTACAGTTGAGGGGACAAAATGAAATTTTCTCTGGGAAAAAAAAGTTTGAAAGTGAGATTAATTGCTTATTGCTTGCTGTTTCTTCTCTTTACAAGCAATTTTATCATGAGTAACATAGAATGACTAGTTATGGGGCTTGACAGACGGGTGGCAAAATGCTGCCCCTGTTTGCCCCAGATCGTTCTTAGGTGGGTCTTTATGATATCATAAGGGCAGGAATTGTCAGAAACTGTTTCTTAGTTAACAGATTGTAGAATCAGTCATGAAAGTAATATGGGTAGAATGGGCTCATAATTCAGCCAGTGGCAAGCCAGAAGAAAGGGCAAACATTTCTTAGTTTTCAAGCAGAAAGAAAAATGCTCCTTGTTGGTAAAGCAGTTGCGACCATTTGCAATAGAGCTCATAACTCACATGGCCTCATCTACAATACACATGAGACACAAGATTTCCTTCCCCAAGTACTGCTTCTGAAGCATTTAGAAAGTTTAGTCATCAGTGCCAGCCTTCAAACATTTTTATTTTTCAAGCCCTGTGCCACTGCTGTGCTCCCAGGATTCATACAAGAAAGTTCACGAGTTCTAATGCTGGCACTCTGCTCCCTGCCTTCCTCCTAATGGCACAATGGGCATGCATCCACCATTCCTCTTACCAGTCCCCTTGCTCCTGGCTTTTCACCATGCTTACAATGGCAAAGTCTAGCACGCACGGAAATGCCTTTTTATCAAGACAAAGAGCCCTGGAATCAGCTGGGAATGAGAGCAATGGAAACCCAGGCTAGGCTAAATTTTAAAAAATGCACAGTAGAGAAGAATCTAAGAACAATTATGTTTATGTGGTTCTTTGAGATGGTTATCATGAGCCACAAAGTATATGTCTGAGCAAACAAGTCTGGAATAAAGGTGAGACAGTCTATTGCCGCTTTCCTCAACCACCGCCCTCCCCCCACCAAAGAATTTTCATTTTATTAATCTCCTCCCTGCCATTAAGAGCTGCCTGTAGGCATAATCCATTTCCACTCCCACACAACAAAGCACATCTACAGCCGGCCCTCCATACCCACAGATACTCCATCCACAAATTAAACCATCCATGGCTTGAAAATGTATTTTCAAAAATCTGACTTTGCCATTTTATGTGAGCCACCATTTTACTATGCAATTGTATTTAATGGGACTTAAGCATCCATGGATTTTAGTATACAATGGGGTAGGGGCTAAAACCAAGGGCCCACAGTAATGTAGAGGCCTGTAGTATCCCAATTATGTAACTGGATCAGCAAGTAATAAGATCAGTACTTCTACTGATGGCCAGTAAAAACTGTTTGTGTTCCACCGGGCTGTCAATGCCATGTCTTTGCTTACCTCTGAAAAAAGATATTATAGTGGGAGGGAAAAGCATTGGTGTGCTACCACACATGGTGTCAACCACAGAGAGGGATAGGAAGAGTGCCTATTTATAGGTTGTTCTGCCACAAACTCTCTCCTTGTCAAAATCTCACAGCCAACTCACATACCCTTTAGGTAGTACAGGCAATTGCTATTTGATTTTTGTGGGTGGGTAGGAATTTTCTCCTCCATTTCCAGGAGCACTTGCCCCCCCCCTCCACACACACACACCTTCATATGAAATTTTATGGAATTATGGGATAATTGTCACTGGATTGAGAAAGGAACTTGCAAAACCACCACTGAGTATTCCTTTCTAAGAAAAACTTTTGAAAATAATGGGGTTACTTGAAGTCTTGAAGGCACATATATACATACATCAACGGTAGTATAAATAGGCAGGTAGGCACTAGCAGGTACACAAGAGGAAATTAAAGGGAAAGTGATGCTGAGCAGCCCGGGTGTCTGGTTGGTGAAGGGGACATCTCCAGTCTTCTTCCTATGAGACACAGAACCTGTGGAATAAAAAAGAAGACTATCCTTTGGACCAGCCTGGGGCACGTTCTCCCTTTATCTCACAACTCAATAGGTGGTGGGGGAGGTTCCCCAAAAAACTCTCCTTTGTTGTGATATAGTTAGGAGCCCAACCAAAATAATTGCTTTGCCCTGGGGTGGCTGTGGAGACAGTCAGGTTGGGACCCTTGGCACAGCTGCAATCCACATTAGGCTCCTCCCGTCAGATCAATAAATGTCAGGGTTAAAAAATAGTTGATAAACTAGCCCTTTCGTATCCAGCTCTGTTGTATGGTCTCATCTTTTCCAAGTTGGTTAGTAATTGCACTTTTAGTACAATTTTAGAAAAAGTTGCAAAAAGCCCCCTTTCCCCACAACAAAGCTCCCACCAGTGTAATACAGCTTCTAACCCCATAACATTACCATTGGAATAATCATGCCAAAAAACATTGTGTGATTGAGATTTGAATATGGGGAAATATAAGGGAAATGTAATTTCCTGGTTCTTAAAATTGTTCTATTTGTATAAGTATGTTGTTGTTGTTGTTGTTGTTGTTGTTATTTCTAGCCCACCCCTCTGAGCAAGCAATCAGGGCGGGTTACAACGTACAGTAAAAATAAAATTATTCTGAAAACAACATACTAACTAAACTGAATTAATCCAATAGCTGTCATAGTCTACTAAAATTTTGCTGAGCTATCACTTGGCTGAACACCTTATGCATATTTGTATAACCTTCCGCAATTATAATTATCCCATTGCCAGCCAAGTATTAACAGTTTGCATATGCAGAGTTTTGTTTTCTTCTGCATCATTGTTCTAAATCTCAACTGGGAAAAGTATATCCAAATGATTTTTTTTTAAGTACATGGAAGCTTAACAGAATTTCAGGTTCAGCTTCAATCCAGAGCCATGCTTTCAAAATACATTTTGGTTGTGACTGTGTTCATTCATGCCATTGCTGACTTATGACATCCCTAAGGAGAACCAATCAGGGGGTTTTCTTTGCAAAATTTGTTCAGAGAGGGAGTGCCTCTGCTTTCCTGCCTTTATGTAGTGAGGCAGGAGCCAGACCCAACATAACAGTAATTCTCCCCACTCTACTGGAAAAATATAAATTGCAAATGGAAATCCCTGATTAAATGCAAAGGAAGAAAATAAGCTAGAATCTGTTGCCTGTAGTGACTGCTGCATAGTCAGCCCAAGGCATGAGCTGTCCAGGTGCTGCTAGTCATGTGGCTCCAGGGACGTGAGAGAATCTGCTGGATGGTTTCTTAATTTTTATTTCCTGCAGATTTCCCCAATCCATGCCACCTGTGAATAGATGCAGACCAGATGTGCAGCGTTTGGAAATCTGCACATTTCAGGACTTTGAAAAGTAAGTCTGATAAAATGCACATGTCTGGAAAGTATGCACAGGAAACATATACATTAATGAAAATCTGTACGAACATAATTTAGTTAATGGATGGATGGATGCATGTAAACAATGCAGACCATTTGAAAGAGTCAACCTTTTAAATATGCAACAATTCCACCAAGATCAACAAGAAACACCTAAATGGAAACAAAACGGACTAGGCATGGAAGTGGAAAAAGGAGGATGTCCCTGGAAATAAAATCAAAAGAAGCATACATATATGTGTTAACCCATGTTAGTGTTGCCATCTTGGGTGTCTCTCAAATGGATGACCAACCAGAAATTTCCTTCTTCAGTGATCCCACATCCACATCACTGTGTGTTCTCTATGCTAGCAAATATAATCATTTACTTTTTTCCAGAGCTTGGAAAAGACACTTTTTAAGATGACAACTCCCAGAATCCCTCAGTCATCATACTGAATGGGTCAATGATAGTAAATAAATAAATAATATCCCTAACATTTATCACATTGTGATTCCTGCGATCTCAGAAATGTTATCATTTCCTAAGATAGCAAAGAGAGAGAAAGGGAGAGAAAGAGAGTTTATCCAAGTTAAGGAAGAGCAAATCAGTCTGGTTCTGGTTTTGCACATATTCAGTCATAAGCCAGCAGTAACTGATCTTGTCAGAAGACTGAAATTAAAAACATGCACTGAAGTATATCTTTTTTATGCATGCAATTTCCCATAACATGCACATTTTGCCCACAACTTTCTTGAGTTTACACTTGTTTGTGTGCAATCTTTAGCTGACTAAAGACTGCACACAACCTACATTGTAATGTTTAGAGAAATTTGCAATTCCAAGGAGGACTGTGTTCCAATCTGCACATTAGCCCAGGAAGTATGAGTTAAGTCTGTCTGCTTAAAAGTGGAGACCAAACAAAATTCTTCCCTAATCCCTATCTCAATATATTCTGTGGCTTTTCCATGTAACCCTTGAAGTACTTAACTGGTACTTCATGAAATCTGTCTAGACCTAAAAAACTGAAAAGAAGAGTGAACATAGTGGCAGTTTTCACCTGATTTTTAAAAATGTGCCTGTATACATAGAAACTTAATTTATTATTCTAATGAGTTTCACAGCACGAGAGTCTCACAGGGAGACATGGCTGTATGCATTTAATAAGACTGCAGAGATTGGGATGATTCCTGATGGGCATACTGAATCATTTCCAAATCATCTTTTTATAGCAAGCAACATATAAATTATGTAAAAAGGCATTTAGATAGATACCATCTCGTCTCTTGGGTTGTTAACCCTTCTGTCTTACAATTATCTATAAGCTTGAAAAGGAACCAGCTTTAACATCCAAACTATGTTCACATATTAAGATGTAAAAGTCTCACTGACCATGAGAAATAAATTATCAATCAACCTGCATAAAAATGTGTCTTCCCAGTCAAATCAGACCACAGCATTCTGTTTCCAATAGTGGTCTACTGAAAGCTAACAAATAAAGTATGAAGGACACAAACCCTGACCCCCCCCCCCACTTTAAATGTCTGTTTTCATTTCCCGTCCTCGTAACTTGCTACATGTAATGAACTTCTGTAATTGAACTTTTAAATAACCCCCCCCCCCGACGGCAGCACATTCACATGATTATTTGTTACCTGACACAAATCTGGCAAAAATAAAAAGCAAAATAAATAGAACAACACAGGAAGAATAACTGCATCCTTTGGGGGAATAATGGGATTACATCTAACCCAAAGTACCAAAATAATAAACCCATGCATTAAAATTACACTAGTACAGTGCCTTCTGGCTAGGTTATTGATCTGAACTCAGGTCTTTATCCATCTATGACCAATGGCCTGCTTTGTCAGAACACAACCTTATGAATGAAATCCCAGAATATATTTCTATGTTCTAAAACATGTACACTACATTTAACAAAGCAGATGTGTTCTTGGGCATTACTTTAACAGAAAATATGTTATCAGAGGCAGAAACAACCTGGAAAAAAAAATCAAGATGGGTTTCTAAACCACAAACTAGAAGAGCAGTTCAACATGTTTAAAGAAACTTTTTATTGAAAACAATATGCACAGTTGGGGGGGGGGAACCAGGTCTGGTAAGTCTTGCATAAGTAAGCAATAACATTTTCAACGTTGTAGAGACCACTTGAAGGTTTCTTCCAAAATGTATCCAGAGATTAATTTTCCCACTTCTTTTCATCCTCCATTTTTCTTATAATTTCTACTTTGGTGGCCAAACTGCTAGATCTACCTTTTAAAAAACATGTTAGAGGGAAGTAGTTAGGAGGGGAAATCTGCCCTCCCCTTTGCTCACTATTTTGTTGTTTACATTGTGGTCAGAAAGGATTCTGGACAACCACCTTGCTTGTTGGTTGTAGACACATACTGCTACTGTAAAGGCAGTCCCTTGACATGAATGTCTAGTTGTAACCAGCTGTAGGGGATGGTGCTAAGCCAAAGAGCAACCATTGTGTGAGGACTGCTCTAGAGGCCATGTGGCCAGCATGACTGGACTGCACCGAACGCTGTTACCTTCCCACCAAAGTGATACCTATTTATTTATTTGCATTTGCTTGCTTTCAAACTGCTAGGTTGACAGAATCTTGAACTGCCAACCTTAAACTGCCAACTTTCCATTCTTTCAATAGTCAGAATTAGCATCTTAACCACTTGTCCTATGCTACAATCAGCAAGTGTCCTGAGAGACATATGATTACAAGCAAAGAGTTGTGGGATACTCAATCCAGTCCAAGTCATTCACAGCTAATTCAGAAAGATGAAGGGAGGAGAAAGGTGTTTAGCTGATCTTGGAGTTCTTACACTACGGCAGTAGTGCAATTAAAGAAGGCCAAAGAGGAGTAAGACACCAAGGAGCTGTACAGATAGCCCCCAGGGGTGGCTCTGTGCTGCCCCTGGATGCACAAGGTTGGGGATGCAGCAACCGGATGCCACGCCCCCAACCGAAAGGGGGCTTCTTTTTATGGTAAGCACAGAGCACCATTGCCGTGATGTGTAGATGCTGCGCTGCATTTGCATCATCATGTCGGTCCCCATGTGGACGGGGCCAAGCCATGACGGCACCACCAGTGCACAGTAGGGCTCAGGAGCATGTGATCACTCCACACTCCCAAGCCCTAAAATTGGCCCCAGACCACCACTTCTGGCAGTCTGTACCAGGCCCAAGTTGCCAATTTTAGCCAGTCCAAATGTCAAGATCACACAAAGGCCAGGAGAACTGCCAGTCACAGAGATAGAATGGTTATAAGCACCAGAAATACCAGGGAGCTGATGGAATATTTATAGGTAGCTGCCTCTGGATGCCAGGTGCTTAATGAGCCATTGTTTTCTATTTAACAAATACTGGGATCTATGAAACCTTTCCTTGTCTCTCCAGCGAACTTCAAAGGATGGGCCTGCATTCTCAGTGTCTGCCAAGTCCTGCTGAGAAGAGAGCCTCTCACCTGATACCAGCTCCAGCTCCTCAGATTCAGAGAGGTTGTTATCAAGAGACATAAACTCCTGCAAATCCTCTATGACTGATTCTTCAGATTGTATCACACTCACATTTCAAGTGCTATTTATTGCATTGTTTACTGTAGTCATCATACTGGAACCCAACACTGAAAGTCTATACTTCTCCACCCTTTCTTCACAATTCCCCCAATGAATACGCTGCTAAAAATATCTAGCTAGACAGAGGACAAGGAGGAAGAGAAGGCTAAAAGGGGGGCTAGGTGTGCATTAGAGATTAGAGAAAATGGATTTTCAAAATATTAAACATTATTCCATCCATAACTGCACATCAAATTCCCCACTCTTTTCCATGAACAGTGCAACTGGGGTGAGCATTTTACCAAATATTAAAAGGAAGAATGAGTGAAATTTTCCAGTTGTTCAGGGGGAGCTACATTGTCAGGAAATACAATAGAAACCTCTATTGATGGGGGTGGGTGGGGGTGCAGCCCATTTCTAAAATATAATCTTGTTGAAGATTTGAAAGTCAAAAGCTTTTGGGAACTGCATCCTCAAATCCAGAGATGATAATTAAAATCTCAGATCTGAACTGCAGCCTCAGCCTAATCCGTATTCAGATCCAAACACCATATCCTTGGCCCATCTCTAATTATGAGTAACCTTGATTTGATTTTTATCTTGGTAAATAGACAAGCTGGGCTCAAAGCTGTTTTCACACCATGTCAGGAGACTAGATAATATGTATCTTTCAGATATCTTTCAAGAGTGTTCCTTTTCCCCTTCAATGCACATTATTAGTTTTGCAAAACATGCCCAAAAGTAAAGATTGTGTTAAAACACTGGACGCTTGCTATTCTTTCCTCATCAGAAATGTCGGAGGCTTTCTGATGTCAAAGACATTTTGTCAGTTTACCAGTAAAAAAGACTGTTATTCATAAGTGCAAGCTAAGAGGAAACTGCCAAGCACATATGAATACCTATCAGATTGTGTGGGAGTTTCTGTCTTCACATCACTCTAATTTTGTGTGGTAAAGAATTATAACACTATAATTCCATTTCAACTGCCATGGTTGCATCCTATGGAACCCTGAAATTTGTAGTTGGGTGGGGCACAAGAGCCCTCTGTACAGAATTCTAAATACTATATGATACTATAAATCCCATTATTCCACAGAATAGAGGCAAGCATAAAAATGGTATCAAAAATGCTACAATGGTATAGTGTGAAAGAGACCACTATCATAATGACTCCAAGATTGGAAGGACAGCCAAAAGGTACTGTGTGTGAAAAAAGTCAATTTTCACATCATTTTATAGTAGTGTATTTGATACCAAGGAATGACTTAACAGTAACCATGCTTTTTTCCACTTAGATTCCAGAGCTAAGCAATAAAAAGAAATTTATCTTATGATTGTTCACATTACTACTGAGTTTGTGACCTCGAGGGTTTAGATTTTAGTAAGCATACATTTTCTCATGAGTAATACCAATATCTAACTGTGTACATCTTCTGAAAGAGCTATGAAAGGTTTCCTTATAAGTTATAAAGAATTTATGTGATCCATGTTATATTTTTCTGTTACACATATTTTGCCCAAAGGCATGCTGCTGTATTGGAATACATTGGCCCCGAATGGAAATCTCCCTTCTTTTCCTAATCTTTCTTTATTTACATCCTTTATTTATTTACATACTTTATTTATGTTCTTTTCTAGGACTTTTATTTAAGCAGTCCTATTGATAAGAGAACTTTGCACTTTTTCTCTTGCAGACTTTTATGCCTTAAACCCAAATCCCATTATTTCATTACATTATCATTTTCTATGTTTTCCTTTGGTCTTGTCTCAAACTTATGCTTTCTAGGAAGGCTTTGACTCGTTTTCCTCAATCATCTCCTTATTACGACTACAAGTAAACTAATGCATTTGTAATTAAATAATTATATACTGTTCTATTGCTTTTTCTTGCCTGTATTTCTCCTTCCATTTCTTGTTTCTCTGTCTATTTTGGACTGCAAGTCTTCCTGAATAGGACCTGTCTTACCTGTTCTTTGTAAAACATCACATACAAAGAATCAGGGAGGACCAGGTGTCAGTTTTCTACCACTGGGTTTCACGTTATTGCATTGCAATTTCTGGCAATGGGAAGTCATTCTGAACGCAATCATGGGGTTTCACATAAATGCGTATTAGAGTATCTCACACAATTTCGGGCAATGGGGGGGTCATTTCTGGGAATTGGGAAGTCATTCTGAACACATTCTGAATGCAATTAGAATTCACGTAAATTAGTGAATTTACATGAATTCGAATTGGCTCCATTCGAAATTTGGAGAAATTCCTCCCATGTGATAAACTCCAAAATGAAAGTAAGTCGCCATAACTACTATTGTGGTTCTGAAAACTGGGTGTTTTTTTTAACACTTATAAGTGCTGCTGGGGAGGGGGAGGGGGTAAGACAAACTATTTACCAAAGGAATTGCCAACACATGGAGGCTTCCAAAAAAGCCAATCCATATACCCTCCCTCCCCCAGAAAAAGGCTGACCTAGTGAGTCTAGAAGAATTGAGGGTCCCAAAAACAGCCTCCCAAGGTGAGCTGCGGCTCCATGGTCACACTTTGCCCACTCAAGAGATGGAAGGTGCTGTATAAATAAACAAGACTTAAGTTAATCATGTCTAGAACTTATTGTGATTCTGATGAGGATGTCTTCAAGAATTTTACTAATGTTAGGTTCATTTTGTCCTACTTTCAGTTCTGAGGATAAATTCTGTAATGCATAAAACTGTGTATGTACACACATGTGTCTTTTTTCAAAATTTGTACAATTTTATATGAATGGAGACACCAACTAAAATGTTGCTGTTATGCACCTTCAAGTTGACTCTAACATGTAGCAATACTATCATAGGTATCTCTTTGCAAGATTTATTCAGAGGAGATTTGCCACTGCCCTCCTCAAGTTGAGAGACTGTGACTTGTTCAAGGTCATCTTTTGTGGTTAAGCAATTATTCAAATGCTAGTCTAGGATGACTTAAAATGTGTTTATGTACATTTTTAAAGGTAAATTTGTACTCATTTTGTGTATCTTTTTTAAAAAAATCTCTGCATCTTGGTATGTACACAGCCACAGACTGGGATGTATTTATGCACATTTTAAAGATAGATATTTTCCCAATTGCATTTTGGATACTTCCCATTTTGGATGTTTCTGAATGCTACTTTTCTCTTGTGACTGCTCCTGCAAACTTGTATACATAGATATTTCCAGTCAAAAACTATATTAAGCTAGAGAATCGGAAATTAAGAATGAATGCAGTTACTTTCTTATCGCTAACTTATGAATAGCCTAAGAGCTATTAATTTCAATGTGTTAGGTTTCAATGTATTTAAGCCTTGTTCCAAGCTACAGATAGCATAATAGATGCTTCACATGAAATTAGAAGAGGAAATTCCAGTATTTCTCACCTCAAGGGCAGAATGAAATCCTAGTTTCATTGAGACTCTCTACAAGGAAGGATGGAAGATTGTTAATTGGTTACAACCAAAAGTGGTTAACCAATGTTACAAGTCAACCATGCTTCATTTTTATTTAAGGAAACATCCACAGATGAATGTTTATATTTTCTAATGATTTCAGCATGTTTACAGAAAGGTTATATGATATCGTCAGTGGAGAAAAGATTAATACATCCCATTCAGAGCTGCACAATGACCTTGTAAGGAGATAGAAATGAGTACAAAACAGACACATCTTCTCTTGTATAAAAAGATGACATCTGTAACTTTCCCTTCATATTCTCCCTATTAGTATTATGCGCACTTTATAAACAAATGACAGGTTGAAACTTTTCCTGTTGCTGCAAAACTCCAAGCATTTTGTGGACTCCTGAAACATTACAGAATGTTTATTTGACTACCACTGGATAGTGGGAGAAAACAAGAGGGAAAAATCATCTAAATCATAAAAAAACTAAGGTGATGGTTACACTGGAGCCCTGTCATTGGTGAAGCATTCCTATGCCATATCCCCCCCCCCCAAAAAAAACCCATGTCTGCATTGGGAACATAACATTAATGAGTATAGTACAGTATCAGTTTTGTGTATGAAATAATGACACACACCAATGCAGAGTTTTGCAACTGAAGGTGAACATTACTCTTTAAGGTTGTCCAGAAACTCGGGGCACACCTTTGCAGCTGTTTAAAAATAAATTTGGTGGTTATTTTCAGCTGTGCAGCTCTGTGGGGATGATTCAGGGATTTCCTGTTCAAAAACCCAATCAAAATTCAAGCAAGAAAGAATGAGGAACAAAATAGAGAGGGAGGTGGGAAGGTCATGATGACATTTCTGGTTTTTTTTCCTCCTTGCAGTTATTTATAGCTGCACAGCTCTATAGAGGCATAGTAAAAAAAAAAAAAAAAGATCCACAATATGCATCCAACACACACACACACACATGTGCAATTGCATGCAAACAAATAAACCAAACAAACATACACATTTATCCCTTGTCCACAGATCCAATAAAACTCCTGCAAGGAAAGAAGAAGGGAAGGAAAGGGAATATATAGAAGAGAGAGGAAATATTGCTAAATAGGTTTTATAGTTCCAAAGCCAACATTATGGGCAATAGTTATAATACTACTAGACTAGAGTACACACAATTATGGCAACAAGAACTGTATTTACTGAGAAAAAATTGTAACAGAAGTAGTTCAGGAGGTGAGAGGGGGAATGAAATTGAGAGCAAGCAGCATCAGGACAATGACAGCCTGACAATCTTCTTTCTCTCTGTTAGAAGAAGATCTCTCATATGTATGCAAGATTTAATTAGTTTCCAGTCTTTTAATATTTGTCAATAAAAATCTATTCCTTCACACAGTGTACATTGCATGGGAAGTAAAATTAGACAGGAATGAGAAACTTTCATCCATGAATTTGCTTTCCCCTGGTATTCTGCTCTACCAGCCTTTCAGGGTAACTTGGAAGGTAATTTGGAGAATTTCAAAAATTAATTTCCGAAGTGGCATCTCCCTCTGTCCTAATGGACTACTGGTGTACACCAGCACACATATGCACTGATTACATCTGGACAAAACAGAATGTGGCTGAAGTCACAGAATAAATAGTGCTTTTGGTGTCACAGTGTAAGCCATGCATACATATACTTGCAGTAGCACTACATCAAGAGGTGGCCTGTGAGCCTTTCCTCATCCATAAGCCATCAGCTGCTGGTTCCTAGCAAATTTCCAGTAAAGAAAGAAAGAAACTAAATGGCATAATACTAGTTTCTAACATATTGGGGGAACGGATTTGCCAGTTCTCTCATCAATTTGTGTGATCAGAAGTGATAACATCTGCAATGGGAGTTATTCTACAGAGAATACAAAACCCCACCTGTTTCCTGTGCAGAAAACCAATCTTCTCCTCAGAAAGCAGGTTTCTACACTCACAAAGATGTGTTTTTCTTCACAGAATAATCTCTCTGCAACCCTTCAGGAAATCAAAAACCAGAAGAAAATGTGAGATTCTCACCTGTCGTATTATTGTTCCAGGTGGAGTTTCCTGTCAGTAAATCTATTTTCCAACCTGGGAACATATAGTTATGCACATTCTTTCCATCCCTAGTGTCATTTTACTCATGGCCTGTTGGAGTGCTTGCCATTGGCAATTGTTGGACTAGATTGTCATGGCCAGCCTGGAGGACTACTCGGAGAGCTCAGAGGATGAGCCAGAGCCTATGGGAAATGTATCTGCAATTGGGGAGCCTGAGGCCAGCCCTAGCTACCCTCTGATAGCAGAGTCTATGGTTCCTCCAGAGGTTCAGCAGCCAAGTCTGCCAGGAGCTGAGGCTGTGGACATAGAGGAAGATCAGGGGACTGTGCCTACCTTCAGGGGCCATTGAGCCAAAAGGGAGAGCCTTTGAATGTCACAGAGGCTTTATCTGAAACAAGTTCATAATTAGGCACATTGCAATGCCTGCTGCCTGCCTATTTAGGTAGCTGGAGCAGGTATGCCTGGTTGCCACTGACTAGCTGGCTTAGAAAAGACTCTATTTTTGGACCAAACCTTTGCTTCTTAGACTGCCGACCTATCTTGATTATCTGGAACTCTTGACCTTGGACTGCCTTATTGACCTGCCTATCTGATATCTTGAATCTCAGACCGTCTTTCGGTAATCCTCCTTCTGATACTGCCTTTAAACTCAACAACTGTGTTGCTTACACTGACTCTGCTAGCTGGGGGTTTGTTTGTTTGGGAACTAAGTGGCCTTATCAGCCATTTGGGCTGCTTTCCTGGACATAGATAGGCTTTTGGCTGCTCCAGTATGGCTTCTCTTAGGTTTTTAAGGGGCCAACCTAATATGTCTCAAACCTATAATCCAGGTTACTTATCCATGGCATCTGACTCAGGGAAATACTTGAAGAAGATTCTTCCAGCTGATGTATGAGAGTGATTAGCTGAAACTTAGCATATGCCTACACTGGACTCAGCTTAGAATAAATGCCACTTGCCTGACAGTTTGTTCTCCTAGCCTTAGGACTTTGTTCCTTTGACCTCTAGAAATGCTAGCTGTTACAGGTGTAGAGCTCCGAGGACAAGGGTTCATACTTGCACATGTATATTTGTTAGTTACACACATACATATGTATATATGGGTGCCTATATACACACACACATAAACCTGACACACCAAAGCAAAAAGACCTATTAAGGAATAGAATGCCTTGATTCAACAAATACTCCCAAACAAGTCTTTAAAGAATCACTCCCCTGTCAAATAATCCCATTCAAATTTTTATTCTGAGAATTCCTATCATGTGGATTCACAAGTATCAGTTGCGGCTCTAGAAAGCACCTAAAAAAAAAAGACTTCCAATGAAACTGCAAAGCTGGCAGCCTCTTGGTTGGTTGGTTGGTTGCCAGCAGTAGTACAATTTCAGTGGGATTACTCATACTTATGCATACTATGCACAAAGGTAAGCATTTGCAAAACCAGTCTCCTTGCCTTGTGTATTCATTACGGCAGGCAATTTTATCTGCCACTAACAAAAAATAAATAAAATAAAATAAAAATGGATATTAGAGAAAACAAACTGTTCTCATTCCAGGCCATTTTGCTTGTAATCATTTCAGCAAAGTATTACTTCAGGAGACAGTTCAAAATGTGAGTCTGTGCCTGCATTAAAAACATTCAAAGGCACATTTTAAAAACAACATCATAGCCTATGTGGACTTTGAAATATATATCTAAACATACACATTTGAGGCGAGCACTCTATTTACATTTCAATAACAAACTAGGGGGACTTTGTTTTTGGTTCCTTTTTAAAATGAATTTACAAAAAAATTAGGACGGAAAGATCTTGAGGTGTGTTTTGTTTTGTTTTAATGAGTGTGGAATGAATACTAGCTGACAAATTGACCAATCCAGCTACAGGGCTTTGTACATATAACCACGTTATTTTTGAATTAGAGTTGTTGTCTCCTTATGCTGGGAATGGCTGTGTCTGTTGGATTTGACTGATACAAATGAGATGAATATTATTTCAGTTTAAAAACAAAGCCAAATTTACAAATCTCATATACAAGACAAAAAGAAACTGATTTTTAACCTTTAAAAAACAGCTTTGATTAATGAGAATGCAAAACTACCAGATTTATCCATCCCTAAATATACTTCTGATTATATTTTGATTTTGAAAAACAACTTTGGCTCTATCAAGGAACTAATGGGCTTCATTCCAAAGGCCACTGGTGCCATTCCATATGTACAACAGGGTTTTCCCAGCCACATCTTCCTGCAACTGCTCACACTTTCCAAGAAGTAACTATTGAGGGTTGCATACCCTGTTATGATGTGCAGGTGATGCAGGTAATATGCATATATACAAATGGGGAAACACCTTTCTTGCACATAAGGGTTAATCTACACTGTAGAAATAATGCAGTTTGATACCATTTTAACTGCCATGGTCCCGTACTACAAAATTCTTGGATTTGTAGTTTTGTGATGCGCCTGCATTCTGGCAGAGAAGGCTAAAGACCTTGTAAAACTACAAATCCCAGGAGTCAATAATATGGAGGTACAACACATAAAGCAGTGTTAAAGTGCAAGGTCATTTCATGGAGTTGGAGCTGCAAGAGAGGATAGAGGCCATCTAATCCAATCACCTACCAATGAAGGAACTCCTACAAATCTAGCAATAGAGCATTCAACAATATCTAAGAGAACCTGTTACATTTTCAGACAACTTGTAGCATTTACAGAAAGATGGGGTAGTGGTGGTTGAGGTCAGATTGATGGGTTAACCTCCTTACATAATGTCAAACAGTTGGCCCATTTTCCTCTTTCTTGCTTGTTCTGACAAGCAGTGGCTCTTCAGAGCTTCAGCCAGAGATCTTTCCCATCACTGTATTTCTTCTACTTGCAAATATATGGCTTGATATTGAGTTATGGCCTTTATTATTTTGGATCAAAGTCAAAGGATGTAATTTTCTTGCAAGAAATGGACATAGAATCAACCATTATCTCAAAAAAAAAAATCAATAAAAATTAACACATACTAACAATTATATGAAGGCAGCCCTCATGTAAGGAAGGGACACAATTATTAATTTTAAAAGATTGCCAAGTTTTAGAATCAATAGCTTACATTTGCTGTTGAAAAGTCAAAAGGAGTCTTCAGAAGTTCACTTGCTTAAAGCTGTTTTGTTCTGGCCCCAATAAAATACACAGATGAGATGGATTAATTAAAGCTTCCATTTTTCAGTGACAGCAAATGCAGAGTAGGTTGTCCGGCTATACTGTCACTTGGTTATTTGTTCTTTATTTTTTTAAAAAAATCAAATATTCTGATGAGCTTGTCTCCTGCAAAGGATTTTGACTGCAATGCTCTGGCATAGACCTTTCCTTTTGGGAAATAGCTTCCACCCCAATTATTTTAACTGACAAAGTTGTCAAAGAATAGAAAAGATAGTCCAGTCTTTCCTTTTTCCTGAAACAATTTTGCCAAGTCCGCATTATCACGTTTTTTAGTGTTTACAGTCATATCTCCAAGCCTATGGATTTTGATCTTCTCTATGTATGTATTTAAACCTCTGTGCCATCAATACTAATAACGTGTTTTGCTTTTAAAATGCAAGGTGGTGATTACAGCATAATATTAGTTCTATAGACAGACCTGTATCTCTGTCATGTAAGGCAACAGGTCTCTTCTCAAGTTTGCTCTTAAGGAGAAGGGAAAATAAAGTATTGATTTTCCTCTTTAGAAATGAATGGAGAGAGGGGGGTTTATCTGCCTTGGGTGGTCAAAATGATGAGATTTTTCTCAGTGCCCCAAGCAGTAGATTGATTTCAGATTCCAGATGACCCAGTGACATTTTGAAACCCCTAAATGGCGCTTGTGTTGGGGTGGGGAAAAGGTTGTGGCAACCCTGGGAATTTCATGGAATTCATCTAATTTACTACTTCCTGCAATTCATCAAACTTCCTTCTTCCCAAGAGAATCTGGCTACCTCCTATTTATACACATTGTGCACAAGCTTTAATTCCAAAGAGGTCAGTCAAAAATGTTAACAGATCTTTTTGTATCAGATTATGCCTACAATCTCTAAGAACAAGCAAACAAATAAGGTTCGGTGCAGGAACTGAGGTTGCAATCCTTGGCAGATCCGTTTGCAAATAAAACGGTGTGGAAGCCAATTCTTCATGAAGGGAGCAGGGAAACAACTCAGGTTCAGTTATTTGACATCACATTAATTCAAGCATCTCTATTTGCTCTGGTAAGCACTACACACACACACACACTGATTAAATAAATAAAATCAATAAATACATTTCATTTCTATTGTGTCCCATCAACATGATTGTACACATGGACCTCTGCACAGTTATAGGCATGTATTGGGACACTCTCAGTTCCTCTCACAAAAGTATCTCTTTTGAGACAGAGAGAAAAGTCTAACCGGTGTTGTGCAGTGTTCTAGGAAGACATGAGAGCTGCCATATGAGAGCTGCCATTACTTTCAATTCATGCAGAATCATGAGAGCAAGGACACACTCAGCATAAAAATTTCTTTTCCCACAATGTCTAAAGAAAGATATATTTATTACACTTTTATTTGCCCTTTTGTCCATGGAATATAAGTTAGTGTACTAGGGGTTCCTAAGTGGGCCTCCCTACGCAGTCTCACTAGGAACCCACTTATATCTCCTTAGCTTCTGCAGATTGCTATATGATGTGTCTTCAGACTAAGGGTGTAAATTCTCAGTTACTTTATCCTAATGAAATGTTGTGGAGAAATTATTCAGCAGAGACAAGCACTTCGACATACATTTCTCTCTTTGTGTGTTTACAAACAAATTGTATTCTGTGCAGAAAGCAAAAGACAGTTTTTGCACAAAAACTATATTTTCCACCACAGAATAACTCTGCAAAAGCTTGGGCCATTCAAATACCAAGAGAAAACTCCAAAATTGTTGCTGATCTATTATTCTTCATGGCAGGGCTTCCCATGACAGGGTTTCCCAAGTGCCCCCTGGAACCTGGAAATGAATGCTTACAAATATTCTTTCCATCCCTACTTCAGACCATGCCAAAGCCTGACTACACTGTTGTTCAAGAACTTGAGAGCAGTCATAGAACCACAGAATGTTTACCAACCTGTGAATGATTAATAGGACTACATGTTGTTTTTTTTCAGTCTGTCTTTTAATAAGAAACTCATGTTATGAGCATCACAAAGATTGCAGCAAAATGAAAACACGCCTGGAGAATGAGAGGGATGAATCAGCTTGCTTAAGGAAAGCAAAACTGCACGATTACTATACTCTGAAACCACTTAAACTGCCATGGCTTTGGAATTCTGGGGTTCCTAGTTTTATGAAACCTGGGAAACCATCGCTAGATTGATTAAAGTAGTTCAAAAGAATGCTCTTGAGAATGCCTCTTCCATCATCAAATTATGAATCCCTGGATTCCGTAAAATGAAGCCATGATATTAATAATAATAATGTATAGGCCACCTCTCCCCAAAGGATCAAGATGGGTAACAATCATAAAATCACAATAACATAATTAACATAATCCCTAACCCCCAATTAAAAACTACAAAACATCATAAAACACAATCAAATTTACTAAAATTAATGCTCATTAAAATG
Source organism: Urosaurus nigricauda (assembly GCA_034509955.1). Taxonomy (NCBI): domain Eukaryota; kingdom Metazoa; phylum Chordata; class Lepidosauria; order Squamata; family Phrynosomatidae; genus Urosaurus; species Urosaurus nigricauda. The sequence continues at coordinate 78,128,008 of JAOEGL010000006.1, forward strand.
AAGCAATTGTGGGAAGAATGAAGCAACTGCAGTTATGGGACAGTTATGGGACAGTGGAGGAGTCCATTTATCAATCTGGGAATGCCCACCGGAAGAGATCCATCTTAACAGTACTCTACTCTACTCTAGCTGTACAGTGTGGTTAAACTCCCAAAGTTTGTAAAAATACAATATTAAAACACACACACACACACACACTCCAAGGGATAAACAGAATACTGTGTGTATACATTGGGAAGAGTGAAAGGGGAATAGCTTCCATGAAGTAATGGCTAGCTGGGTATTTGCATTCCTTTATGAAGGAAAATGTGCTGCCTCATTATGGCCCCAAAAAAAAAACGGACCAAAAGGATTGCAGCAGGACTGTGCTGGTGCCATTCACACCAGGGCTGCAGCAACTGCATGTGTACAGCCCCAATCCAGGCTGCCACCACAGTCCTGAACCAGGCCATAGAAAAGAATGGATTTTTCTCACTCCTCTTTGGCCCGAATCTTTTCTGAAAATCTAAATGCTATGTCCAGAATGCAGCAGGAAACCATGTCATTTGGGCCATTTGCCTCAGGCCTATGTTGCATATCTCACTTGGTTCTCTCTCTCTTCCATCCCCTTGGGAAATGAAAAGTGAAACAGTCACCTGGGTATAAAAATTAACAACTCGCAATAGCAGTCTACTAAAAACATATCCCTGCTTGAAAGGCTTAGTATAGATGGCATATATTATACAGAAAAACCACTGAAGCTGGTGCTATGCAATGCCATTTCATAGCATTAGGAATGATGAAATACAACCATTTTTACACCATGTCATAAGTGCACAATTCTGATTGGGAGCTTAATTCTGTTATTGAGATTTTTTTAAAAAAGCATAAAGAAAGCATAAAGAAAAAAGAAGGGCTGGAATATGGTGAGGGAGGGAGAACAGTAGAAAGACTGGTATGGAAAAGAAACAAAAACATTGACAAAGTTTCTCATGACATTCTTGCAAACAAGCTTGTAGAATGTGGGCTAGACAAGGCAACTGTTAAATGGATTTGTAATTGGTTGACCGACTGAACCCAAAGGGTGCTCAACAACGGTTCCTTTTCATCATGGAGAGAAGTGACAAGTGGGGTCCCACAGGGCTCTGTCCTGGGTCCAGTGCTATTCAACATCTTTATCAATGACTTGGATAACAGAATTGGGTCCAGGGAAATAATAGTGCCACTCTATTCTGCTTTGGTCAGGCCCCACCTGGAATGCTGTGTCCAGTTCTGGGCACCACAATTCAAAAAAGATGTGGAGAAACTGGAGCATGTCTAAAGGAGGGCAACTAAGATGGTGAGGGGTCTGGAAGCCATGCCCTATGAAGAATGACTTAGGGAGCTGGGGATGTTTAGCCTGGAGAAGAGAAGGCTAAGAGGTGATATGATAGCCCTGTTTAAATATTTGAAGGGATGTCATATTGAGGAGGGAGAAAGCTTGTTTTCTGCTGCTCCAGAGACTAGAACATGGAACAATGGATGCAAACTGAAGGAAAAGAGATTCCACCTCAACATTAGGAGGAATTCCTGACAGTAAGGGCTGTTCGATGGTGGAACACACTCCCTCAGAGTGTACTGAAGTCTCCTTTCTTAGAGGTCTTTAAGCAGAGGCTGGATGGCCATCTGTTGGGGATGCTTCAATGGAAAGTTCCTGCATGGCAGGGGGTTGGACTGGATGGCCCTTGTGGTCTCTTCCAACTCTATGATTCTATGATTTCTGAAGTATATATCATGAGGAGGGGGGGCAGCTATTGGTTCTTAAAATCTGGCTGGTTTTACTAGTCTGTGATTTTAAAACTATTTTTAACTTGTTTTTAAATTCCTTTCTTTTGCAATTAGAGTGTTCAAGTTATTAAACTTTTGTTCATCACCTTGTGGGCTCTGGTGAGTTCAGGCAGTAGACAAATGTCTTAAATAATATTAATAGTAAATAAATAATTAGATGCAAGGCAATTCAAACCACACACACAAACACAGAAGCTCCAGAAGAAGAAGCAGTTGGCTTTGAATCTTAGTTATCCCCTTTCCCTCAAAGAAGTGTAAATTCTGAGTAGATTTTAATTGACTTAGTTTTACTATTTTTATCTTTTCTATTTAATTTATATTATTAAAAGTAATATTCAACATCCCCAAAATTATTTAAAGACCAGCCTGTTCAGTAAAATAAATATTGTTCCATCTTAATCAAGTGGTTGTAAAATTTCCTTGAAAAAATTGAAACAAGAATATTGCAATAAAATATACTAGACTTTTCATGACATTTAATTTTCATCATGTTTTCCTCCTGAATTGTAGGTTTGTTTGTTTGCTTGTTTTAAAAAAAAATCTTCCTCTGTGGCATTTTGTATATCTGTCATTATAAAGTATATGGCCAGTCTATTTAAAATAAAACTTGTAGTTCTATTGATGTTTTCCTATTTTGATATTGTAAGCCAACTTTTGAGAAGGCATTTGAAACAGGATTCTGTGCAATCTATTTTGAACAAATCTGTTAAGAGTGTTGCATTAGCAAACAATGCATTAGCATTAGCAAGGAAACAAATCAACTTTGTAAAAAAAAAAGCTTAATGAAAGCCACCTAAATACATTTATTACCCCTGGGATCCTATGCAACATCAGCTATGGAAGGCTAATGTGTTTCATTGAGAGACATTTTTTATATGCAACAGTTCAATATAATGTAAGACTGTGCGATTATTCAGGTCCATTTCAAAACAAGCCCCACAGAAGTCAGTGAATCTCATGCTTACACATACAGGTCAGTGGACTTAGGGTCAACTCTTTCGACTGTAGTTTTATTTGTGTGTGAGAGAGAGATCTGTACAATCCTTTGAGGAGTAGTGCAATTCTGGATACATTCTCTTTGCCATCATCTACAAAATTTCTCTTTTTAACTTTTCTGTCCTGATCAAATGCATTGCTCTAGCTGTTTTTTTAAATCATTGCCAGAATTCCTCTTGCCCCAAATTAATCATTCTAATTATGCTGTCAACAGCTGCATTACGGCTTCAAATCAAATATGTTTCTTTAATGAGATTCTGTAAGCATACATGTTTATGCACACCCTTTCAAATAAAAGCAATAGTTGCTGTTGTTTTATGAAGAAAATAAAGAACAATAAAGGACATCTGAAATGTTCATGTGGTGTCTTTTTATTTATTCTCTATATATTTATCCATTGCAATTCATAATCCATCTTTGTATCCAATAGAAAAACCCAAGGCTGCTTACAAAAGGAGACAGGAAAGCTAGGCGATATATTACATAGGAACAGGTTTTTTTTTTAAAAAAAAAAAAAAGAATATTAATTACACTTTTTAAAAAGACTTCTGCATAAAAGAAAATAACATACATGGTTGGATTTGAAATTTTGTATATACAGCTGTCACATTTCTATTAAAAATAAGCAGATGGTAAAAAGAGACTATTAAAACTTGTGCATTATAGGCTAAGCTTTTCACAACTTGACAGCAGGGTCCTTGTAAAAGTACTGAAGGGTGGATATACATTGGGAGATGGTTTAAGAGGGCGGGAGAGAAACAGTTCTGAGTGACAGCAAAAGGGAGAAAGAATGAGCCTGCACAATGTAGGCCTACAGAAGTAATTTAGTCAGCTTTCTTCATGGTGGGAAAAACCATGGCTTCCTGTTTCTGTTTGCCTTAGTAAAGTAGCTCCAAATTGGTAGAATTTCAAGGCAACAAAAGCAGACAATAATCGGATCATGATTCTGCTCCACTTTCCATTCACCTGTGATGTTTCTTTTACCCTAACAAAGCGCCAAACAAAAGGCAATTGCAAGGCGAAAAAACTCACAGAACAAAAAGATGCAAATTGCCACCCATTACCTCTCAAGCACTTTTCAAATAATAAAGAAGCCTAGATAAACGATACCACTGCAGTCAATAGCTGACTTCTGCTAGAGCTAACCACTCAATCTCCAAGACAAACATCCTTGGAAGTCAAGGCAGTGCTGCATTACTGAGAAAACAGAATATCAACAGCAAGCCAGCCACTTCTGTATTCTTTCCAGGTAAATAACAAGGAGTTATTTACATAAACAATGTTCTCTGCACAATCTCTAAAAGTAAAATTTGCATCCTTTTTATTCAATGCCTATTCAGTCTAAGGCCAGCACCACCATTAGCAAAATGAAGTGTCTGTCACGGCAGTAAGTTGTCACTTAATTTATAAGTAATAGGTTTTCACGCCAGCACCAGCACCACCAGCACAACCCAGGGCATATGTAGGGTATTCTGTTTTAGGTATCTGCCTTGGATACCACAAACAACTTGACTTGCAAGGAAGGACCAGCCTAGGCAATATTTACATTTACTGGTCGAGTTCAAATAACAAACTATATGGGACTGTCTGTTCCTACTCTTTCTCCAAAATGCTTGCAGCAGCTTACAGGGGAGTCTCATGTGATCTTCCATCCACATTGCTTGCACAGCAAGATCTGCTTAGCCTCAGCTGTAGTTGTACATCATGTACCAACAGACAACGCCATTCACATCTGTTGAAATGGTTTCCACATGAAACCAACTGTATATCAAAAAATGTCTTAATGTTGATCTTTTGTATCTTTTGACTATCATGTACTTGTTTTAATTTGCACACCACCTTGAGTCCCATTTCTGGAAAAATGGTGCGGTATTAATAAAGAAAAAGGTGGAGGAGGGGGAAGAAGGTTGTTATCTATATAATGCAGCTGGGGGCCTTCTCCTGCACACTCAGAAATTCCTTGGGCATGATCTAAAATAAGGGTGAGGATTATGTAGCCCTCTAGATTTTGTTGGTTCAACCTTAGACAGTATGGTCATGATGAGACATGCTGGTTGTTGCATTATTCTCACCATTGGCCTAAAGGCTAATCTTAAGCCTATAAGGGAAAAACTATCAGACTTTCTTGTTCTTGTTTGGTCTTTTGGTGAAGGGGAGGTGGGCAGGAAAAGGTTTGAGAACTGAAACACACAATAGATATCCCTTTTACTATAAAGCCCTAGTAGTTACGGCAAATCCTAAGAGACTAAAAAAGCAGAAGCTCCAGCTAACGACTGAATACTAGATTCCTTACAATTTTCTATTATTTTTGGAGCTACACTGTGAATGTTTTAAGACTGTAGGGAACACTGCAAAGGCAAGAGGAAGGTAAGGACCATTCCCCTTTTCCAACACAGAGCCCATTTCTTTGTTAATCATCCAATCATGGGGGCTGATTTTGAAAACTGCTGAGCACAAAGGAATCCCTGTTGTCCTCATTAGCAGCTTTCGGGTGTTCAGCACCTTTTCAAATCAGGCCATGCCTCTAGGTTCCTACAGTACAGCTGCACAATTGTTGGTTAAAGATACATGAGAATTTTCTCCTAAGACATGGTGTGTTTTCTTTCCTGGGATGTGTAAGAGAAACAGAGCAGAACGCAAAATGGAAAGCATAAGCTTCACAAGAACTGTCAATGGGAGTAATTCTATTGTAACCAGATATATACACAAAGCACTATGGACCTTATCAGATGGGAGGAATGTCTCTTTATTGAAAATGGAGCCAATTCGAATTCTCGTGAATTTGCTTGTTTAGCGAATTCACAAGAATTCCTATTGCATTCAGAATGCGTTCAGAATGACTTTCCATAACCCGAAAATGACCCCCCCATTGCCCGAAATTGCGTGAGATGCCTTAATTTGCAATAAGGTAAAACCCATGATTGCGTTCGGAATGACTTCCCTTTTGCCCGAAATTGCATGAGATACTTTAATTCGCAATAAGGTGAAACCCCATGATTGTGTTCAGATTGCCACTGGATTATACTTCCAACTTCCGACATCTGATAAGGTCCTATGTTACAGTACTATATTCAGTGGTGGAAACCTCTTTTCACCCATTGAAAGGATCACTGAAAGCATCAAGAGCTAGCCTCATCCCCTCTTGCAACCATACTCTGCCTTCCCTCTCCCGATGCTCACACGTTGGCTGGATATTGGAAGAAAGTCTATGTCTGTACAATATTTGTTGCTGTATGCATTCAAGTCATTTCTTACTTATGGTGACTATAAGGTATATCTATCACAGAACTTGTTCAAAAAGAGTTTGCCCGTGCCTTCTTCTGGCTCAGTAGGTTAGCATGGCCAAGTCAGGATTAGACCTGCTCTCTGGTGTGGTGACAGACATGATGTGATGCCCACCCATCTCTGCACCTTGCAGCTGCTACCACTGCATGCCTCTTATTTTCCTCCACCATTGCAGGTACTGAAAGAACCACAGTTGTCACCTCTGAGTTGGCACAGGGCACCTGGCTGCACCCACATGGCCAGGAGCTCCCTTTCAACATTAGCAGCAATGGGGTCCTCTTAGTAGAGGCAACAGTAGAGGAAAGTAAGGGGGATACAGGGCAGTCTGGTCTACTATGGATTGCTGCAGGTATTCTGTAAAATTTTGAAGCAAACAGTGTGTCTTTATGACCCACACTAGGGGCCTTTTGTGCCTGGATCTTGTACCAACTCAACTGCCTTCCTGCTAACATAAACCTGTTCTGCCACTTGAACTCAAGAGATCAACTGGTAGTGGGACTGACTAATACAAAACCTCTGCCACCTGAGATCAGCCAGCAGATGATCAAAACAAGGAACAGAGAAGGGGTGCAATGAAAGAGGAATTTAGTTATGCCAGATCCAAACCTCTTCCAGCCTAAGGGAATAGTCATTATGCTGGCATAAAGTTCAGACAAGGCCAGAACAGTCCTAAGTACTTTCCAACATTCCTCAGCTGAGAGGGGTTTGGATCCAAAATAGGTTTAGTTGCACTAGTGTCAGCTCAGGTGGCCTTCAATCATTTTGGTGAGTTAGAACTGTACTCTTCCTAAATTCATACAGAACTGCAGCCTGACTGTATAATCTTTTACATGTTTATTCAAAAGTAAGTGCACTGAGGTCAAAAAAGCATGTGTGTATGTGCTGTGTGCCTCTAAGTCATTTCCAAGTTATGGTAACCCTATCATTTTCCAATTTAAAAATCTCCATCCTATGAAGCTTCCAAATAGTCAAAGCTCAAACAAATGAGAAATCCTGGATCACCCATCCCCAGTCTGGTACCTTTCATTTTTTCCCCAATTTTTATTATATATAAAAACACATACATGACATACATAACATACATTGACGAAACATACACCTATGATTCCCCCCTCCCCATCCCACATATATCTAAACAAACAACTACCTAAAAAAAATGACTTCCTTATTGGGTGAATATCACTGTAAATCCTCATCTTATATTTTAACTTCCTAGCATTTAATTAAGATACCTTTGTTCTACATAATCATTAGTTACAACACATTAATTGAACTTAGGTCTTTATCATTCTCCTTTACCACGTATTTGTAACAATTCCAAGTTTCTCTTTTTCAAACTAGACAGTCTTCCCAGTTTTGGTTTTCTTTATTTTTCAAGTATTCAACTAAAGGATGCCAGTCCTTTTTAATTTTTTTCTGTTGATCTTTTCTGAAGTATCTGAGTCAGTTTGTCTATTTCCATAAAGTCTACCATCTTTTTTAACCAGTCATTTATCAGTCATTTTACCCAGTCTGGTACCTTTCAGATGTTTTTTGTTACGTGCCTTCAAAGCCCGAAATAGATGGGCCAAAAGCACTGCCTTCAGACTGATCCAGGGGCGTGGCATTCAGATGACACATGCCCCTGGATTAGGTAGAAGCTGCACCACAGCCATCTAAGCCAGCCCAAACCTGAAGAAGGGCAAAAAAGTGCTCTTTGCTGGTGGTCTGTGGCGGATCGTGTTGGTGACCATCCCCAGGACCGTGACATCTAGTTGCCAAGTCCCGTGTTGAAAAGGGAGCGATCAGGGTGGACAAAAGTATTTTGTCCCATCTGCTTGAAACCCAAGTCTGCTTTGATATACGACAGCCCCCTCATAGGGTTTTCTTGTCAAGACTTATTTGGAGAATGATATGTTGTCTTCCTCTTAGAATTAGAGAGTGTGACTTGCCCAAGATCACCCAGTGGGTTTCCATGGCTAAGCAGGAATTCAAACCCTGCACTCCCCACAGTACCACAGTCCTACTATACCATGTTGAGATCAGCCAGTAGATGCTCAAAAGAGCTTACTTCCTAGTAAATGGGCAAAGGATTCCTTCCTTAATTTACTGAAATTAGTTCATTTACAAAATCCTTCAGGGCAATTGCTTAACGTCTATAGCTACTTCTTCCTCCTTTGCCTTCCAATCTTCTAGCAACATGAGGCCTGAAACAAAACTAAATGCCATCTTCACATTGCTTAATTCAAAACAGTCTTCCTAATGAAAATTTCCCATAAGCGCAACTCACAATTCTACAAACTTAGGAGCACATTTGAAAAATAATAATTTAATAGGCAGTATAAAGCAACTTGAAAAGCAAACAACCCACCATTTATTCACACAAGCCTATGTTATAGATGGCTGGAAGTTACTACAAAACTTCATATGCCTTCAAGCATATGTCCCAAGCAAGTCAAAATATACAGAGACCAAATTGTTTGCCTAGTATGACCTCTCCTTCCTGTCAGCATATGTATTTTATATGATATGGCATCCTTTCTCACTACCACAATTTAGCAAAGGGTCACTGGCACACAAAATACTTAGCATGTCCTGTAATTTATACTAGTAAGACATGGTGGGAATTTTTGAAATACATACTGAACCATTACAAGTATTTTTGCAATAATATGGACAAGTAAACATGGGAACAGAGGTAACTGGGTGGCTTAATGATAAGGATCATGGCAAATATATTTTTTAACTTTGCTCTGAGGTTTGTAGTGCATTTTTAGTAATACAAAATTCATTCTGTACTTAGCTTTCCAAAAACTCTCACCATTTAAATTTTGTTTCTTGTTCAGGATTTGTGTATATATTTTATAAATTCCTAACCCAAAGATGCTTCAGATAAATGTCTCATAAACACACATGCACAAAACAGAACATGATATAAGCTGTGTTTGTGTTTGTAGTAACACTTCAGAGCTCAGATCAGAGCCTAAAAGAGTTACTTTTTTAACTATAATTTCCATGTCACTTAACCAACATAAAGGCTAGGCGATTTGACGTTTCAAAAAATTATATTTTCATGATCTGACCAAAACAGAGTAAAAACCTGAAAGTGAAAGGAATATATCACTGCAATGATGGGGACTATAATTTATGACAAGAGCAAGCACAAAGAAGATATATATATATATATATATATATATCTCACAGCAATCTGCTATTAGGAAATCATAATCCTATGCATCTACCGCTTTTTAAGGGGCCTTTCATTGTCACCTGTGTCAATCTGGAGTTTGTAGTCTGTGAGACACTACCGCTTTCCGGCTGAAAATCCCGAAGACCCTTAAACTGTAAATCCCTAGATCCCACCACAGGATGGAACTACAGCTGATTTCATGGAACTATGAAATCATAGCTCTATAACTGTGAAGTGTGGATGGGCTAAAATAAAGAAACAACTATACAAAAAAGTTGTGTCCAAAGGAGTCTTTGTTGGGAGGGAAAGAGCTTCTTTTTTAAAAAAAATATTTTTATAATATACAATGCATTGCAATTCATAACATTCCTCTTTGTAATTATATATATATATATTGCATTCTAATACCTTGTATCTAAATAACTTTAATATACCACCTCAGTGCTCCCCTTCTCCAGAGCCATTTCCATCCTTATACTCCATCCAAAATTTTAATTCATCTTGTGAAAGTAATTTTCCATCTTCTTTCCTTAATACTTTTTCAATAATTTTTTTCCATATCTCATCAAAATTATTCCTCTTCCACAATCCTTTTTTCACTTTCAATTTACATGTTTATTGTTAATCGCTAGTTTCCATACTTCTTTATACCAATCTTCCAATTCTACACTTATTTTCGTTTTCCAGCATCTAGCTATAATTAATCTTGCTGTTATAAACAGATTTGTTACCACATTTTCCTCTTTTTTCCATTCCACAGTATTATATAATAATAATAAAGCTATATTTGGTTTTCTATCTATTTTTATATTCATAATATTTTCTATTTCTAACATCACATTTTCCTAAAATTTTTGTACATGTTTACATTGCCACCACATATGCATATGACTTTGCTTCATGACAACCTCTCTAACAATTCTTTGGATTATTCTTGTCTATATTGTGTAATCTCACTGGTCTCAAATACCATTTCCAAATCATATTATAATGTCCTTTTATCCGTATTGATAAATTTTTCAAGTATCTTTGTTCCCAAATTTATAATGGGAAGGCCTAACACTCCCTTTCTTTGGAATTTATACCAGAATCATTTACTTAATCTGGTTTCTTTCCCCTCCATTAATATATGTATTCAATAGTTTTTGCCACTTATTCAATTCAATTTCCGACACTTTTAATGGTATCATTCTAAATAAAAAAATTAATTTTGGTAATATTTTCATCTTAACTAATGCTGTTCTTCCAAATCACAATAAATGAATTTTCTTATATTCTTTCAATGTTTTCTCTGTTTCCTTTCTTAATAGTATTAGATTTTTTCTTCCATTTCTTTTAAATCTTTTGTGATATTTATTCCTAAGTATTTTATATTATTTTAAATTCTTACTTCTAGATTCCTTTGTTTCACAAGTTCCAATTCCTCTTCTTTTGTATAGTTAAATAACATCATTTCTGATTTAATTCAATTAATCTGAAGTACTGTCATTTCTCCAAATACTTTTTAAATATGCCTTTATTTTCCCCACTTTATCCTTTAAATCCATAATAATTAATAGTGTGTCATTAGCAAATAAACTAATTTTATGTTTTTCCCCATTCCTATTCCTTCTAAATTAAAGTTCTTATAACATTTGCTAACACCATTACAAATAATATTGGTGATAATGGACGTCTTGTCTTACACCCCTTATTACTTTAATTTCGTTTGTTATTCCATCATTTATTGTTACTTTTATCAAATTATTACAATATAATTGATCTATTAATCCCCTTATTTCTTCTCCCATTCCGAATTCTTTCATAATTATTTTTAATATTGGCCATTCCACTCAGTCAAATGCTTTGCATATATCTAATGCCAAAATACTTTTGTTTTCATTTCCCTCATTACATGTATTTTATTCAGAACTCTTCCTACAAATTCAGACATTTGTCTTCTTTTCACAAACCCACATTGATCTTTACCTTTATATTTATACATACATTTATTCATTCTGTTTGTTATTATTGCTGTTAAAATCTTTGCATCTTGATTTATTAATGATATAGGTCTATATGACCCTGGATCAATTAAATCTTTATCTGTTTTTGGTATTAATATTACTAATGATTGATGTCACAATGTCGGGATCTTCTCCGTATTTATTATCTCATTGTATAGCTCTAGCAGTTTTGGAATTAACATATTTTCAAACACTTTATAAAATTTAGGTCCCAAAACATCCATTCCTGGAGCTTTCCCATTTCCCAATTTCTTAATTACCTCTGCTATGGGAAAGAAGTAAACTTCTTACACAAATCAGGGACCCACATTTTTGCCAACTGTGCAACCAATTATTGCCCTTTTGGCCAATCCCACTCTGTTCCAAAAGAAACCCCCCCCCCCAACTGCAAGAACAGCTTTTCAAGGGCAAAAGATTCAGGAGTGGTCTAAAACTCTCCTAACAAATGCACTGACCCAAGCAAGCCCCCCCCAAAAAAAAGGGGGGAAGGGGGGACTCAAAACTTCCTAACTGAGAATCATGTTAATATATAATTGCTAAATAATAACTACATAATATACCTGAAAAACATAGGTTGGGGCACATGTGAATAGGTGAGGAACAAAATGTGAACTTGTATTTAGATTTGGTTTTTTTTTAAAAAAGGATGAAAAACTAAATAAAATTTAGTAAGAACAAAAAAGTAGTTTCCTCGCCTTGTATTAGAAGAAAAAATGTATGTCATTACAAAACAACCAGTAGAGTCAACCCTAGAAATGCTCAAACACATACACTCAAACTATTCTCCAGCTTCATATTTAGTTTATTTTTTTATTCAGCCAGTATACTACCTGACAGCATAAATTTTATATAATTGCATCAGTCCATCCTCTAGTGCTTCCTTCTTGGTGCTAAAACTGCTGGAAGTCTTGGCCGAGACCCAAAAAGCTATGTAGGAGGAGATCACACTCTCTTATGGTAACAGACGCTATCCTGGATGTTCTAGGAGGCTTCCATAATGTGTGGAGGACTGTCACCACATTTCATAAGCACCTCTCCTTCTGTGTATATTCATAAATGTCTTGCACACAAGTAGAGGCTGCCTTGGATTCTGACCCACATATTTTGTTATTACTTTGTTGCACAAGTAACCGACCCATCAAATAATGGCATCTACGTAAACTCTTTGTTTATTCACAAAGTCTGCTCTAGCTGACACTAGCAAGATATTTGAATAGCTTAGCTGATAATATACAGTAAACAAGTTGTTAATTCTACTAAATAAAGATTTATTTTTTAAAAAGGAAGGGTTGGCTAGCATATTGAGATTTCAAGGTTGCATTTTCCTGTAGTTACTTAGCTGTGGTATTTATTTTAAACGGAGGGGCTGTCCACACAGGCCAAAAGGCCTATGTTGTCCACAGTTTCGCATCATCCTGTTTGGATGACACAGGACAAAACGGAGGGGCTGTCCACAAAGGCCAAAGGCCTGTGTTCTCCCCGGCTTCGCATCCTGTTTGGATGACAGAGGACAACACCCTAGGGCCAGGATTCTGGCAGATGAGACACAGATCTGGTAGATCCAGCTTGATCCAAAGGTAAACAGCAGTGATTATTGTTGTTCCTGTTGTAGTATGCCTTCAAGCTGTTTCCATCTTATGACATTCTTAAAGCAACCGAGTCAAGAAAGAAATAGATGAAATGGGCAGATTCATAAGAAAAAGGGGTAAGTTCCATATTTAAAGAACTACAAATAAAGGCTTACATATAAACATCTAAGAGGATAGATATTCTGAGAAACTGGACAACCCTGAGAATCATCTGTAGTCAAAATATAACAAATCCATCAGATATTTGTGCACAGTCTGAGTCCCACAATTGTCACAGTTGAACATCAATTGAACATTTGATGAGGACACTGGAAAGTCTTGGTAGCTGCTCACACTCTGAGGAATTCCGTTCCATGGGAGGCACAGTGTGCACCATTCCTATCTTTCTGCTGGCAGGCAAAAACCTTTTTATTTAGAGAAATCTTTAGATTTTATCTTATTGCTGGAACAGATGGAGCTTTTAACAGGGTGTGTTTTATTGTTTCAATTTTTTTTAAAAAAAAACTGTTTATAACTAGTTTTTTAAACAGTATTGTGGTTGGTTCGGTTTTTTTGTAAACTCATGTCTTAATATCTATGTGTGTGCTAGTGTTTTGAAGACTTTTTAAAAGAAATGGTTGTAAGCTGCCTTGAATCCTGTGCTGGGAAGATGATGGGATATAAATTACTCAAACTAACAAACAAATTATTCTTCCGTTCATACTAATGCAGTGTTTCTCAATATATTGTAATAGTGAGAAAAAACATTACAACTACAAATTACCAGTCCTTTCAAATTTAATATTTTTATGTAGCATGATTTGTGGATTTAACAAAACAAGTTGGCCCTCACTTACCAAAAATGCTTTCCAAATCAGTAAATTTAATTCCCATGTGTCACAGAATACTCTCAGATTTCTCATTCTTAACAAGAGTGGCTATCTTGACATGACAAGAGACCTCACTGCCAATTGCCAGCCTCTTGTGGCAATTCTTCCCTCCAGAACAAGAAGAAAACAAATAACATTATACTTTTCATAAAGGTTCCTATAATTAGCACACATAAAAAAATAAAGCCTGCAAAATTATTTTTTTAAATATATATATATATATATATATATATTATTTTCACATGCAGCCCAGAAAGAAATGTTATATTCTGCAGATAAAGTGTTGCTTCCTGAGCAAAAATACCGCCTGTAAGTTTTTCATAGAAGAAGACCTCCAATTGCAGCATTTCTGTGCACAGAAAACAGCAAATAAAAACAATGTTTTTTGTACCAAACAACACTTCTATACCAAAATATTATATTCTGAACAGAAAACAGTGTGTTCTATTTTTTAAAAAATGCTGTTTCCTGCTTTAATTTTTCATAGAACAGGTCCCAAATGCCAAAGATTGTCAAAAAACAATAACAACAACCAGGATTCTTTTCTTCTCACTCAAAAAATATAGTTTTCAACCATTTTTGATTTGGAGGGGATATTCTTTTTATCCCTACTCATTACTCCAAAAAATGCAAAGAGTCTGTCCCATTCTTCTCGTATTTTTTTTTGGGGGGGGAAAAACTAGACACAAAGGCTATTGTTATTTTCACTGAACAATTTAATTGGTGTATTTTACTCAATTTGACCAAATTGACACAAAAATAATTCTCACAAATGGAAAAAATTTGTTAAGTCCAAGAGAAAACATATCAACCCTCTCACAGGCAGAGAGAAAAAGAAGTGGTTTCATATTCTTTCATAGGAGCACAAGACAAGCAAGGATTTACTCCACTAAATTCACGAGACTGACCAGGGGACTTCCATTCACATGGATTCCAAAAACAACCTATTCTCCCTCTTCCATTTCCCCCCTCCCCTTAAACAAACATAGGAGTTTATCATACGACGGAATTTGGGGTGTTATGCAATGGCCATCCAAACGCAATCATGAGGTTTCACGTTATTACGTATTAAAGTATCTCATGCAATTTTGGGCAATGGGAAATCATTCTGAACACAATCATTGGGTTTCACGTAATAGCGTATTAAAGTATCTCATGCAATTTCGGGCCATGGGGGGGGTTATTTTCGGGAAATGGGAAGTCATTCTGAATGCATTCGGAACGCAATTACAACTCACATAAATTTGCTAAACTAGCAAATTTACGTGAATACGAATTGGCTCCATTCAAAATTGGGAGAAATTCTTCCCATGTGATAAACTCCATAGTGTTTAAGCAATTACTACTTTCCTCCTTTTAGAAAGTTCAAACAATACGCACCACACGACTGCACATGGGAGCACTATAGCGTCTATTTAAAATAAGTAAGCAGCTGAATAACACTCTAGTAAAGAGAAGCAATGGAAAAGCAATTAGATGTGATTCTCAGGATGGTGGTAACATTTATGCAGATCCATAGGCTTTTTTCCTATTAATAGAACATGTCAGTGACAAGGAAATTAGAACTTGGGTTTTAATTTCCTCAAATATCCCACAGGTGAATCTTTTATAATGAAGCAGTTGTTTTTAGTGTAGTAAAAGCAAGAATATCATCATTATTGATAATCTAATTATAGCACCTGTGTAAAACAATATGCAAACTCAAAGGCCAGGTTCCTGCTGGTATGATAAACCAGAGTAACTATGCTGGTATTGGTGTTGGTGGCACCAAGAAAAAAAACGGAGTACACTGGCTGAAAAAGAAGGAAAACACTGGAGAAATAGGGCTGTTCAGGGATAGCAGATTATGTCCTCTTCCACCGTTCTGTGACCTTGGAAAAAGTTTAAACTGCTGGCACAGCGCATTAATACTCAAGCATATTTGTATGTTAACTTCCAAAGTACAGGAGAATATTTCATTTTATATGCAAAGAAGAAGAAGAAACAGTAATAATAATTGTTGTGTAGATATACAGCACCATCAATTTACATGCATTTTACAGGTACAACAACCGAAAGCAATGGAGCCTAGCAAAGGCGTACAATATAAAGTGTGTGCATACACATATTCACAGAGGGAAGGAAGAAATAACATCATCATCATCATCATCAACAACAACATACAATACAAATAAACACACAACTAAATATATGTATCTTTGAGAAGCGTGCACAAGCATATTCCAGTCAGTGGATGAAAAGCATTTCATATTTCTAGACCACCTTAATTCTCCGTCCTTTGCTTCCACATTCTCAGAGCATGCTTCTTATTTCCACTGTCTCAGCTTTCTCTAATTCAAATTAAATACTGACCCCTTCCAATCTGATTTCTGTCTCCAGGACATAACTGAAACTAACTTTTTTTTTTTAAGTGACCAACAAGCTCCTCAATGTAACGGCATGTACTCAGTCCTCATTCTTCTTAACCCTTCCTCTGCCACTGAAACTTTTTATTGTTGTGAATAAGAATAAGAATTTCTTATTCTTTACAAGAAAGGTTACCAAGAGACCTCACCACCAATTGCCAGCCTTCTGGGGCAAATTTTCTCTTCAGAACAAGAAGAAAATAATGAGAATTATACTTTTCATAGAGATTCCTACAATTAACACACAAAAAAAGTCTTTCTGCAAAACTGCTGTCTATTCTTTTCAAATGGAGATTAGAAAGAAATATTATCTTTTGAAGGGAAAATGCTGTTTCCTGACCAAAAATACCACTAGCACATTTTGCACAGAATAAGACCCCCAACTGCAGCATGTTTGTGCATAGGAAACATAAATATAATGTTTGTGCACCAAATAATGTTTCTGCACCAAAATATGATATTCTGCACAGAAAACAGTGTGTTCTATACAAAAACATGTTCTTATTTTTCTTGATCTTTCGAAGGTCTCCAATTCTGTTTTTTAAGTTCTCTTGCCTGTTTAATAATTATTTCACTGTTGCCTTAGATAGGAGCTACCTCTCTACTTTCCCTCCCTCTGTTGTGTCTTTGGCCTTCTGTTCTTGGTCCTCTTGCACCTTTCAAATCCTGAACATATCTGATCTCTTCTGACTGTGGAAGCTAAACAGAATCAGGTCTGGCAAATACTTGAAAGGAAGATCCCGTGGGAATCCCATAGATCTTTATGTAAGGCTAGAAAGATTTTTCTCTATACATTGTCCCAAGGTGACCTCATGAAACCCCAAGGCTACCAATACCACCTTTACATTGTCAATACAAGCTCTATCTCTCTGCATCAAATTTATGAACCTTATTACTGCCTTACTAAAATTTCTACTTGGATGCTTTGATCTCATCTCAAATTTAATTTGTCGTTTACTATACCTCTCCACATTTTCCCCCATGATCCCAGGCAGAGGTGAGCAAATGTTGCAAGAGGTTTCTGGAAGGATATGAAGGCATAGTTTCACTGAAACATATATGATTACAAAATCCCAAGGGATTTTTTTTTTTTTGAGGAAATAATAGTGATGCTGAATCAAATATCTAACCAAACCATCAAGCTAAATGATAGACTATTGCCTTCTCTGTTTTTGGTGGGGACAATGAAAGATTTTATATTAAAATGTTTAATAATAATAATAATAATAATAATATTTATTTCTCACCCACCCCTCTGAGTGAGCAATCGGGGCGGGGTACAACATGTTAAAAACATATACAGTTTGCCTCCTTATTACTGGAATCAGCCCATGTTGAATTGTTTACCTTAAGGTCCTCAAGGTCCTATCCTATAAAGCACCTATTTTACTGTATACAGTGGTCCCCCGGGTTGCAAAAGTAATCCGTTCCGGGATAACTTTCGTAACCCGGAAGTGTTTCGCAACCCGGGGGACCGCATTTTCGGATGCACAGCGCACCAGAGCACGCTGTTTTAAAGGGCCCGGGTTGCTTTTTTTTCGCAACCCAGGGATTTTTTTCGTAGGCCGGGGGCTTTTTTTTGGCCCTGGCCGTTTCGGGTCCCAGGGATTTCATATCCCGAGGGATTCATATCCCGGGGACCACTGTATAGCACCACATTGACTATATAAATTATATGTAAATGAAAATGCTGATGATAAATATATCTGTTGAATAAAAGAATTATCATCAAAGAAATATTAAATACTGCATATAGATTTTGTTTTTGTAGTATGTTACCATTTCACGTTTTGTGGACACAGAACAATGCGGAACAATGTATTCATGAGAAATGAGTTAAAATTAGCAATAAGTCACACAGTGTTATAGTGTCTGATTCACTAAATACAGTAGAAAGAACAATTTGGGTATAAAATAAGCTACCATGGTTTAACAGTTTGCTAATCTACAGTAATAAAGAACGCAGGCAACATTATGTCTCTACACAATTCTAATGTTATTTCTCTTTGTGAAGCAAAGAACACACCCAAAGCACTGAAAGACTTGCTGACTGATCCCAAAGATGTAAGCATGCAGGTGTGTAGCTGAAAGGGGAGGGGGTCAAAATGAGGCATTATCTTAAGAAAGAATAATCCTGCCGCCCCAAATGAAGCTTCCTTCTTTCCATAAATTTCTACCTTTGCAGTAACTTAAAACTGCAGTTGCAAATACTGTTTAGCAACCAATGAAAAGTGGCAAAAGTCCTCAAGCAAATGTGAACACACTAATTACTGGAGTTCTAGATGTGAACAATTTTCAGTTTCTCACTTGAGGAATGAAGGAGAATTTCAGTGGGGAAGAAGAATTCTCATTTGAGAGATAAGGCGCCACATACAATTTTACTTTTACTACACCTCTGAAAAAAAAAAAGCAATGCTTCTAATTTTTCAACGGACACACTGGAGAAATAATCCAGTTTGAGATCATTTGAACTGCCCTGGCTCAATGTTAGGGAATTCTGGGAATTGTAGTTTTGTGAGACATTTACCCTTTTCTGTTAAGAGAGCTCTAGTGCCTCAACAACTATAGTTCTCTGGACTCCCTAGCACTGAGCCAGGGCAGTTAAAGTGGTCTTGAATTGGATTATTTCTTCAGTGTGTTTTGGATTAAAGACCATGCAACAAAGGCAGCAGCCTTCATGTTTTTGCCACACAGTGTGTGCAAATGTTGTTCTAACAAATACAAAAGCTACTTCAAGACCAACTGAAAACATCTTGTCATCTGACACTCAAGGAAGAAACAATGTTTTCTTCTCCATATACAGTAACCACACACACATATACACTCCTCTTGGCTGACCTCCCACAAAGAGTGAAGAAAAAATGTCCAGGGACTACTGTTTCTTCACTTTCCTGGTCATACTATTCAATCATTCATTGAATAGGAAGTAACAGCAGGGAAGAAGAAAGAAGGATCTAGTCTAATAATTTGCAATTTACACTTTACAGTGGTGTGGACCATGATTTCTGTAAAGTCTTAGATAACATTCCCCTTGATATTCTTGCAAACAAGCTAGTAAAAGGAGGATTAGACAATGCTTCTGTCAGCACTGCAAACAAACTAGTAAAACATGAGGTAGACAATACTACAAATTACTGGATTTGTAATTTGTTAAATGACCGAACACAAAGGGTATTCAACAAAAGCATGTCTTCATCCTGGAAGTGACCAGTGAGGTTCCACAAGATTCTGACTCTGTTTAACATCTTTATAAATTATGTGAGTGATGATATAGAGGGAATGCTCATCAAATTGGCTGATGACACCAAATAAGGAGGGGTGGTTAATACTCCAGAGGACAGGTTCAGAACCAAAGACAATGGTGTGGAAGATGAAACCTATATGTTTTGGACACCCAATAAATGCCCCACTCTGACTTTCACTCCTTAAAATAGTCCTTGATATGGTTAACAAGAGCAGTTTTGTTTTATTTCACAGCTTGAACATGTCATACAACTGGGGGGGAACTATTACTTATTAGACTTCTTTATGTTTTGGCACTCTTAAAGAGTATAGAATGGTGAACACTGCAGCGTAAAAAGACTGAAATAAGGCAATTAAATCTATGCACCATTAAACAGTTCATTCAGTAAAAGATGGTTTTCATAAATGAAGCTTTTTAATATTAAAAACTATATTTACTAATGTTGAGGATCACATCCATTATGATGCAGTAATTTGTAGCTCAGGTCTCCCAGTTTCACATTTATTGAGGGAAAATACAAAACTTGGCATCTTCAACAAAGCTCAGTTCAGAAAAAAAAGGCCTTTCCAACTGCAATTGCATTGCTGGCAGATAGTACAGAGCTATGAACTATACATAGAAATGTTCTCTCCTTCCACCCTGAAGGAATGTGATATCCAAGGCAAGTTCTTAAACTGAAATAAATATAATCCAAACTAGCCCAATGGAAGAAAATTTGTCCTCTTGCATTTGAATACTTCTCACGCATAAGTCATCTAAACAGAAATAGCGATGAAAGAAAGAGGAAAGTTTATCACTGCATCTGATAAAATGGATTCTAGTTCACAAAAATACATACCTTAATAAATGTGCTAAGATTCTACATATCTCTGTCATTAAATAATTACGGATGATAATATATCAAGAACAGAAATTGATGGCCAGTAGAAGGAAAACAGCATTTTGTATCACAGAAATCAGCAAAATAAATATCATAAATATTACACTTTAATTTGTTTCTTCGAGTCAGTATAATTGCTGTAGTAAGATATTCTGGCTTCCATCTTCTCCAGCTGCTTGAAAGAAAAGCAAGCTGAATCTAAGGTGGCAGATCAGAATACAGAGGAGTGAGTGTTCCATAGTGGATGATTTGTTGTATGTTATCCTCAGAGCTGTGACCACTTAGCAAGTGGCATTAAGGTTTTCAATCAGTCTGGAATCCAGAAATTTTCCTTTTCCTCCCAAGTACTTATAATAGGAGGCACTTCATTTCCAAACAGTGACAAATCAGACAGGCAGTGGTGCTTTAAATTAATATGTCTAGCTGCTGGTTGTTCCAGAGTCTTGGTCAGAAATGCACACTTGTGCTTCCTGAAATGTGTATGCAGGTTCATCATTGTTTTCTCCACACACAGTACAGATGGCATCCTGCATGTTTTTACTCAATCATGTGAGACTGCAGAACAGGAAGTTGATACACTGTTTAATACAATAGGTTCTCCCTGTCGATGTGCTCTTAAAAGTGACTTGTGTTCCTGAGAGGTACACATGTGATGCAGCACTTAGAATCACAAGGACATGGTCCAGCACTATGGTTTGCTGCAATGTTTGGCAACTGGTATAAAGCTATAATGCTAATGTATTCATTTCAATATATTTATTGCCAAGGAGTAATGTATCTATCAACATTTACACTAAGCAATAATGATTGCTAAAGCTTACCTATTCTCTATTTAGAAACCTACTCACCTGAAGGCTAGAATTGCAGAGGAAGCATGATGAGAAGTGGATGGAAGACCCACCTCACTTTAGCATGCCCATGTTTCCTGTGATGAACTGGAATTTTTGTAAAGAGATTCCATGCATGTTCACTTGAAAGTGAATAGAAGCTTCTCCACAAATAGGGTGATAATAAAACATGACTCCTGTCTGTATAAAGAAGTGATGGTGAACCTTTTAGACACCAAGTGCCCAACTCAAAGGCGTTCCCACATTAGGCGTTACTTGGTGCCAAGGGGAGGGACATCTAAGAGGACAGGACTCCCGGGGGGTGGGACATCTGCCTTCTGGGGATGGGACTTCTGCCTTCCAAAGGTGGGTTTTCTGGGGCAGGACTTCCCCAAAGACAGCTGGAGGCCCTGGAGGGGGGGGAGAAGAGGAACAAGCACTGATCCTACTCTTCCCCCACCTTCCCGTCTTTCCACATGCCCTCAGAAATGGCTTCAGGTGCCAGAAAGGGCACAGATGCCATAGCTTCACCATCACAGGTATAGAGTATTCTGTTTATGTTCAAGCAAATATATGTAGAACTCACTGCTCAATGAGGCAAAGTCAGAAGTAATGGAACAATGTACTCTGGAATGAGGTGAGGCCAGCCTCTCCTCACATGTTGGTATATCCTGTTCTGGTTTAAGACTGAAGATGGGTTTAGAATTCATATAATCTTGTGGCAGAAATCTGGTCATTGTGAGATTATAGAATGTTTGTGGCGCCAATGCCATGGTTACTGCTACATCATATAAACATTCAAAATTTTATTTTTTCATTATTTAATCTTTCCTAACCCCTAGGTCAATATAAATCTTTCCTAATGTTCAGGTCAACACCCTTCAAAAGGTTCCAGCAAGTTACTTCCACAAAGTTGTCCATCACAAAGGAACTCCTTCGGCACTGCATCATATGGACACAGTATCAGAGGAGCACCATGATGCCACATGCTGTGTGGAGCAGTACACGGTGTCATGGCACCCTGGGGGCAGAGTCAGGGCATGTGTCATCTGGATGTGATGCCCCAACTCTAACCCCAGGCCAGCCTTAATGGCCAGTCTGAAGAGGGCCTTAGATGCTTATCATCATACTCAAAAAATATGAAGTCGACCAGACAAATATCACCAGAGACAACTGTTTAGCTACAGCAATGTACTGTATTCAAAAATATAATCAGTAAATATTCATGTGAGGGTTTAACAACCAAGGAAGCTGCACACAACAGTATGAATGAAGGCTTTAGCCACTATTTCAGTCCTTATAACAGAAATTCACCATACAAACAATCTGTCAAAGAAAGACTGGCAATAGAGGGAAGAATATAAATAATGAAGAAAATGAAAACGGCCTCATGCTCAGACCTTGTTGCTGTTGTCGTCCCACTCATTTTTTAATGATGGTGACTCTAAGGCAACCCAATCATAGGGCTATCTTGGCACGATTTGTTTGGGGAGAATTGCCACCATTCCCTTCTTCTGAGTCTGAGAGATTATGACTTGCCCAAGACCACCTAGTGGGATTTCCATAGCTATGTATGGATTCAAATGTAAGCCTCTAGAGTTGTAGTCCAACCGTCAAATCACTACACCACACTTGCTCTCTATGGGCTAATTTTTGAAGGATCATATCCACAGCTTTTGATGGATCAAGACAGAAATGGCACAATAACTTTAAAAAACCAAACCAAACCACATGTCTCTTAAAATATTTTAATTTTCTCTCTGACTCAAAGGCAATGTATTTGCAGACTACTGAGACATTTAAATGTGATCATTTCGCTACGTCATATTGAAATTAATTGAAAATTATTTCTATCTTATTCACATGACATCACAGGCAAAATTGGTGACCTCAGCATAAGGAGAGATGTACTTTTACGTTGATGAACTGAGGTCTAAACAATTTTATTAGGACTGTTAATCACAACACATGGGGAAAAAATCCTGTAATACAATAGCTCAGGTTGTTGATGCAGAATCCACTTTTGTAGCATCTCATACTATACAATTTGGAACAAGTTCAGTTTTTGCACAAGAGTGAGAAAGAAAAACAGTTGCATTACGGATAGCATAATTTGAACATTTGCCCATTTTAACAATGTCAAGAATAACTGGAAAACACACTCTATTTTCCAGTGGATTACAGCTGAGATGGAAACCAATGGCAAGCAATATAATATATACCATTAAAACATAATTGATGGATGTTAGAAAGCAAGTGTGTTTGTCATCGAACAATACTTTTCTTGTAAAACAATTCTGGCCCATGCATGAAAGATTCCAAATGCTAGTTCCAGTAAAGAATTCAATTTGATACCAATGTCTTTATCATATTATTTCATGAGAAGAAGAATTATACAGTCAATCTACCTGACAGCTTTGCATGGGAAGAACAATTGTGTAAAGACAAATATGGACAACTAATTACATTACCATTGCACACCCAAGCACTAATGTCTTGAAGCTAGATAGAACAAAATGTATTTTAAAAGGCTGAATTCAATACCTTGTAAATAAGTAAATAAAATTTTAATAGAACTTGCAATTACCTTGTAAGTGGAGGGTACACACACACAGAGGCTGGAATCCTGATAGTTAACTGCAACTACAATAGATCCATTTGATCAGTTGTTGCATGGTGAGTCAACACATAGATCAATCCAATGGTTTCAATTGATCTGCTCTACTTGGGCCCAGCAATAGGCCAAATGTTTTAGCTGGAGTGATATTAGTTAGAAAGAGATCTTTATTTGGATTTTGCAGTCTGGAGTTGAGAGCCTGTGTGGTGTAGTGCTTTCAGTGTTGGACTAGGACCCTGGAAAGAATCCTGGCTCAGCCATGGAAACCCACTGGGTGACCTTGGGCAAATCCTACTCTCTCAGCATAATAAGATGGCAATGGCACCCTCCCCCGCCAAAGAAACTTGCAAAAAAATACCTATCATAGGTTCAGCTTAGAGTAGCCGTAAGTCAGAATTGATTTGAAGGCACACAACAACAACAACAACAACAACAACAACAACAACTGGAGTTGGCCATTGTGCCTTTATAAATGTTAATGTACTGTACAGGTGATGGTAATAGAAGTCCAACAACATCAGCAGGTTATTTCATGAATCCCATCCATGTTCTAGATAATAAGCAACTGAAATTTTTAAAAAGTGGCAGCACACATTAAGGATTACTGTTGATACTACTGTGTTGTGTTTTCAAATTGCCTATGTACTTATTGAATGGATCAGTGCAGTTTAGTTCTTTTTACACCAAGGATACCTTAGACAATGATGCTTAAAACTGAACACAAGCCATAGACTCCAAATTAACACCAGAGTAATTTGTTGCAAAATAACGCTGAGGATTAACCACATCTGGTTTTTGATCTAGGCTTACATTTGCTGTTCTTCAAACAAATCCTTCACATGTCTGTTAACTCCCTCTGTGGAACCAAGGCGAGAGGATTCACTTTGCTGTTTAACAAAGTGAAATATAATTTCAGGACATGAAAGGTCACACTCACACACGCACACATATGAATCCATTGAAGACATAACCTGTTCTTCATCCATGCAGCCTGTTACCTGACCAACTGAAGAAATAGCTGAAGCTCACAATAACAAATCTGCCAAGGTCTTTGCAGTGTAACCTGCATGCCCCTACCTGCTCTCAGGATAAGAATTAGTTGCACCTGTGGTGGACAGAAGTTGAATCTCAAGGATATAGTAGGCCAATAACTGTATCAATCATATGAAAAATCTATTTGAAAACAGAATTAATAATAAGGATATTATCACACCCAATCCCTACTGGGATACAGGTGGATCTTATCACACTGCCCTGTGCCCAGGCAGTAGGCAGCCTGTATCTAATCCAGGTTTCTCTGGCAGCTTTACAAGAATGGGAAAATCCATTTCTTGAAAACTGCAGGAGAAGCCCAGATCTGATACAGGCTGCCTACTGCCTAAGCACAGGGCAGTGCAATCAGATTCATCAGTGACATTTACAACTCACCTGTATCATGGTGGGCTAAGAGAGTGTCATTTGCTCAGGGTCACCCAGTAGGGTTCATGGCCATGTGGGGATTCAAACCCAGTTCTCCAGGTTCATACTTCAACAGTCAAACCACTACATCATGCTGGCTTTTAAAGTGGAATTACAGCACTATAGCAGTTTTAGTATGAAAAGGCCCATGGAAGGTAAATTATGTGACTGTGCCTATCACTTCTGCAAACACACTTATTTACTTATTTATTAAATTAATATAATGCTTTTCTGCCTAAAGTTCATGGTAAGTACTACTGTATTAAAACAATGATGTTAACTTAGCTGTTGGTATGCAGTATCCTCCATTATGCCTGTTTTCAAATCAGAATTTTTTCCATTAACTTATGTTGTAAATATTTCCATTTATTTCAAGTTTATTGACATCTAAAACATTGCATGACAATACTCAAAACAGTACAAATCACAAAAAAACTAAATGAGCAATGTATAAATACAGTATCAAAGTAAATTTGTGCCTATTTAACTCACAACCAAAAGGATGTTAACATAGGACTAGAACTAGAAAAGACACGTTTTCAGCCAATAGAGTTGTAGCTAGATATGCTGGCAATGCAATTTTCTTCAACCCTATGGAAGTCACAACAGGGAAGATACAGTTCTTATGTTCAGGAAAAATGGAGAACAGAATATCATCCAAATATCTGATAATGCTGGGAAGCTCTATAAGGCAACAACCATAAATTATGCAGACTCCAGTCCATAAGGAGTGAGACTGAGGAAGATGTGGTCCTCCAGTTGTGGCATGCCTCCCTTTCTCATCAGCTCCAGCCAGCCTAGCCAATGATAGGAGTTGCAGTTTGATAACATCTGGAAACCACAGGTTCCCAAACCCTGATGTAAGGTTTGAAAGATCATCATCATTAAATGCCACACAGAAATGCAACGGGACATGTTCCATAGGGTAAAAAGCAGCAGTAACCTACTACTAGCTGTTATCATTGTTAGCACTACTCTCACTGTGTGAATCAAGTTTCCATAAAAACCAAGATAAATAAAAGGATTGTAAAGTGCAGAAAATGCTAATGTGAGCATGGACTAAATGTCTGAAGATTGCCCAGGAAGCTTTTCTTTTCTTAAAGTTGTATTTTTTTTTTGAGGTGTAATGTTACTCAACTTCACTTCCTAACTCTTCATACCTGACTATAGCCCTTGACTGTAGACATCTCTCATTAAAACTGCATACTAACCTTGCGATTAGTTGTCTTTCTTCCAGTCACTTCACTATTCATGAGCAAATAGAACATAAACATTGTTTCTTAATTTGCTACAATTGTTTTCAGACATTTAATGGATGATTTCTGAACTCTCTCCTGCAGAGAAAACATGGACAAAATCACAGAACCAAGAACAGGATACAGCATACATTTTAATTACTCATTTCAGGGCCAGTATTGGGGTTAGCATCACTGGATAAGGCTTACACTCCAGGGAACTCATTGTCAAAGCTCAGAGCATGTTGACTCCTTCACTTTTTCATATTTGGCATGAATGTCTATTCATTTGCTCTCTACAGGTGAAGGGGTGGTGACTTGAGCAAGAAGATATGGCAGCCAAAGGGGATGGGAGATAATTGTGTTTGTTTTTATAGGAATTCTCCAAAATTTGTACATTTCTTCACATTTGGGATGGTGAGGAGGAGTTAAGATTTGAAAATCTCAAATCTGAGAGAAAATGAAACAGAAAGATTTGTCTATTCTAGTCCAGGATTTTGAGAGCTTCACTCACAATTCTGGTTTTGAATTTATGTGCATGAAACATTGATTTGGAATTCAACACATACAGAGCAGGCACAGCATGTTCCATGTTGGCAACAGCTATATTTATTGAACTAAGCTGATTTGAGTGGGGAACAATTTTGTTTGAGATCATTTTGGAATTTACCAGAACGTACAAACTTATATCTAGTATGCAGAGCAGTTGAGGTTTATAAAATTTAAATGTGGAAGAGGGAAAAAGCTGGGTTGATGAGCAGAAACATAACTCAATCATTGGTGTTTTTATTTGCTACTTATTTCAACTTATGGCAACACTATGAATAAGAGATCTCCAAGAGTCCCATTTATGACCTGCTGCATTAACGTCCTGCAAACTCAAGGACTTTGCTTCCTTGATTGAACCAATCCACCCATACTGTGGTCTTCTTTTCCTACTGCTTTCTGCTTCACTAAGGGCTCAGTAAAGCTTTTATTGAATCATGAAAATGTCACAAATGCAGTGTGCTTTCAAGCTCATCAGAACAATTCTTCCATTTTAGAAGGAGGATTGAAAAAGGAGTAAAGAATCCAAAAATGTAGGCAAATATAGTGGCTACCATTTCTGTAAATAGACTGATGTGTACTATGGAGAATGCAGATTCAGTGAATAAGATAAAGTATTAATGTACAATTTCTTTCATCTCTACAGACAAACCTCTGTCTGTAACCTCTACCAATCTGTCCATTGCCTTAGTCGAAATAAAAAGAAGTTACAACAGATTTGAATATTATGAAGAAGTACCAAGACTCCATTACCAAGGAAAACTTTTTAGTTGTATTTGTTTATCTGTCTATGTGGATTCAATAAGTTTTGTATGTTTGTGTTAAATAAATAAAATTATTTTTAAAAAATGCACAGGTCCCTGAAGTGGCTTAGAACAGAGGTATAAAATCAGCACAGCAGTCTTCATGGAAAAAGTCGACTGAGGTCAAAATTGGTAGGACACAATTACAAACCTAACTGAATCACAGGCCCATGGGACAAAAACATTCCTATGCAGCTAGAGCCTGTCTCATGGGGCTAATTATGACATTCTCAAAAACAATAGAAACAAAAAAATGTATTTCTATGGTGAACCAGTGTTTGAGTGGTTTGCCTATCACACTACATCTTCATGAGACCAGGATTTGAATCCTTGCTCAACCATGGAACCCCATTGGATGATTTTCAGGAATTCACACTCTCTCAGATTAAGAGGAAGGCAATGGCAAATCTCCCTGGAACAACTTTTGGGGGGAAAAAATCCTATGATTTTCTCTAAATTGGAGTCAGCTTGAAGGTAAACAACGACAACAAACTATAGGACCTCTGAGTAGAAACAAAATTCAGAATAGAATATTGGATCACTAAAATGACACAAACACGCCAAGCTTCTGGATTCACTCAAACTCTTCTTTAGTCTTAAAAGTGGGGGAAAGTAAAAGGAAAACAGATTTCCCTCTCCTAGTCATTTTTTAATGATACAGGAAAAGAAATTAATATTTTAATGTAATGAAATAAAAACTTTAGCATCTAAAGTTTTGTAAACAAATTGTAAGCCACTCTGATAGCCTTGGCTGAAGAGCGGGGTATAAATAAAACATTATTATTATTATTATTATTATTATTATCATCTATTTCAACTTGCCTTACCCTTCTTCTCCAGAACACTGTGTGGATTAAGTCCAGAAAAGTGGTACAAATAGATGGATAGAGAAAGTGATAGAAATGAGGGGATGGAGCAACTGAAGGTAGAGGCCTCCCAACAACATTTTCCCAAGCCCCTTCCAGAACTGTTATTGCCACTACTACCATCATCATCACCACCACCACCACCACATCTTCTATATTACACTGTCTTGCCCTCCCTTATTTTAACATGGGCAACATGAAGGAGGGGAGAGACAGATTTTGTCAGCAGTTTTCATTGCAATTAAAATAAGTATAAAATCTTACAAGAAGGAGAAATTTAATATAATGCAAATCTTTGCACATACAAATCAGAAAACCTGCTAACCTGCTATGTAGCAATATTAATATTTTAAGCAAAGATCCTTCATGAACAGCTAAAACAAACATGTCTTCTGTTATGATCCAAATGTTACTAAAAGATTAGGATTAGAGTTTCACACAATGTTTCTTGAGAATGAAAATCCCTTTTAACTTTTAAAATCTGAGGGGCAGGTGAGACAAGTAATTTACTTGGAATACCAAGTGTGAAAGGATGAAACAGAAGGCCATAACTAAAGAATGAATTTTCCTTCAACAGAATGGTTGTTAACCCAAGGGGTAGGGAACAACTCATATTGATTTAAATTTAGCACTTATGAGTTGTTTGCAAAGTCCACCATAAAGTGACTGTATTGTATGTTAAGGCTTCACACACACTGCAGGAACCTGCAGATAGAATGACAGGTTGTGAGCGTTATGGTAAGAATATTAATATTAAAAATTTTAAGCAAAGCAAAAGGTTTTTAAGGAATAGAGTAGGGTGAGAGGAAAGTAAGCTGTTCTTTGGAGCTAAATAGTTTAAAGGACACTCACTATGACAATTTAATCCCCAGTAGTACAGCTAGATAACTGGTGAACCTGGACTAAATGGTCCTTCAAGTGCCCCCTTTTGATAGACATCTGTATTGCATTCAATTCTAGAGCATTCAACAAATGCAGCATGACTTTATTGTCTACATCTGCCAAAAGCTGACAGTAAAAGACTTACAAATGCCTAGAAAAGTGTTTTCTCTAGGAATCTCAAAGTCCTTCAGTGTGACTATGGAGTTCAACAGGTAAACATCTAGCAGAGTTGTGCTGGAGGAATCCACAAAAGTCAAAGCCATGAATGTGGAAGGGCAGATGTATTATTAAATTACTAGTAGGATTTAAAAATAACAAAAGCAAAAATATAGACAATAAAGAGCCTTTCTCCATGATCAATCAGTTCTCAAAGCCATCTCAAAATAAAACAAAAAAAAAAAGTATTTACCTGCTTTACAGTGAAGAGGAGCCTTTTTAGAATGAGCTAAGCCACCAAGAAGGCCCCCTCCCAGCTTTCCACCAAATGTACCTTTAACGGGGTGAGACAGAGAGATGTATTCCACTGAAGATCTCAAAACATGAACAGATTCATATGGGAAAATACAGTCTTTCAGATAATCTAGACCCAATTCATCCAGGACTTTATAGGTGACAGCAAGCACTTTGAAATATGACCAAAAACAGACAAGTAGCCAGTGAGTCTGTTGCACCAAGGGAGTTATGTGTTCCCTGTGACCTGCTCCAGTCAACAGTCCTGTTCCCTGACCAGCAGATCTCTCTTGTCTGGATTAAGTTTTTTTAAAAAATGTCACCCCATAACAGTACATTACTGATGACAGGCATTAGTTTTGAACCAACAAAGTTTCATTGATTGAGGTGAGAAAGAGTAACAGATTTGGGTGTCACCTGCATATGGACTGTACTGGATCCCACACCCCCTAGCAGTTTCATGTATATGTTGAATAGAACAGAGAGAGAGAGAGAGATTAAATAAGAAAGAGAAATGAACCCTGAGGGAACACACCAGCTAATAGCCAAGGAATCAAAAAGAGTTCCCAAAAATCATTTTCTTTGGAAAGGAAGGAATGTCTGCTGTACAAGTGTCTCCAATTCCTATATCACCAAGGCAACCATGGTAAATGGTACTGAGAGCTGTTGAGCGGTCTAGCAGAAACAGCGGAGAAACACTTATCCTGTCCAGTTCCTTGTCATCAGCCATGGTAACCAAACCAATCTTTGTCCCATAGCCAAATCTAAAACCAGATTGAAATAGATCCAGATAATTCATCTCATCCAGATATCCCTGGAACTTCCAGGCCTCTAGTACCTTACCAAGAAATGGAAAGTTGGAAACTGCCTGGTCATTGGCCAATATGGTGGGATCTAGAAAGGGCTTTTCCAACAGTGATTCTTTAATTGCCTCCTTTAGGCATGCTCGAATTACCTTTAAAACCTTACATGGTTTGTGTCCATGTTACATATAGAACTGCCTTCTCTCATATAACCCACCCCATATGCTCAGGTCCTCTAGCAGACATTTACTCTGGTCAGCCAAGACTAGGTTGGCAACTGTTAACCAGAGGACTTTTTCTTCAGCCACTCCTAGACTGTAGAATTACCTGCCGGGTAAGGTTTGACATTTCTATGGAGGTTTTGCATTTCTATGGAGATTCTCACCCACAGACTACAGTTCAGATCTGATCCTGAACTTCCTACTCCATTAAATGCATCTAGGGAGTAAGTCCAAGTCTAGAAAAGCTCATGCTGCCAACATCTATCTTTCAGTTAGTCTCAAAAGTATTGCAAAATCCCTTTGTACACTGATTTTCCAGATTAACATGCCTATGTATTTGAATTATACAAACTATTGTGTATTAATTTACTAACGTGTACTAACAGTAACCAACACATTTTTTCTATATCTTATTATGCTTGTGATGATCAAGCCCCAATAATACAAGGGTCAGGAATGAGTAGAGGTCAGTGAGAAAGGAGAAAGTATGGAAAACAAAGGCAAGTAAGAAATACATTGTTGGAGAAAGTGTGTAAGAAAGTGAGTACCACAGTCTCATGGGGTATTGTTTGTATGCTTGCCATTTGCGAACAAAATAATTGGCTATAGGCTTTTACTCTAGCCTTCGTAACAAGGATGACCACATGTTAAATGTTCATCATCTTTGCTACTGTTTGTTTCTGGATTATGGGAGTCACAGTCCAACAAAATATGAAGGACCACATGTTCTCCACCTCTACTTTGTACGTTCCTACAGTGTGGTATAACAATGTAAAGGAAGAAGAAACTGCCAAGCTGCCTTTATCATCCTCCATCATCATGCTTTCTGTCCTTTCATTCTTGCTGCATATTCACTCTACATATTCTGATCATAATACGCAACATTAAAAATATTTTCATGCCATCGCTTCCTGGGAGATTTTCAGTCAGGCTTTTAAAAGTTTGCATTTTATAGGTGTTTATATATTATTGGAAAACCAATTCACTCTTGCTTTGGCAGACGTACCACTGAAATAAATTAGCTTTACATCCAGGTATACATATGCAGAGACAGGAGATACAGAGATAGGCGTATGCTTTAAATTTTGTTTTTGTAGCAAGGATTAGTTTACAGATGAAATGTTAATTAGGAATCCAAGTAGACATGTAACTATTGTGTATTTGAATCCCAAACCAGGGATTCTCCTCTTTTAAAAACCAAATCCAGCCAAAAACTAATAGAAACAGAGGCTTCTCCCTGTGGTGTAGCTGAAGGAACTTAGGCATTTTTCTTCATAGGATTTTCCTTCTGAAAAATTACACCCTTATCTCACTCAAGAAAATTGCTATTTGTAGCAAATAACATCTTAGGGTACAGTAGTCACTTCTGCAAGACCAATTTCAGTGAACTGCAGGTCTGAATAATTCCATTATACCTCAGCAACCCCTATCCCTAATCCTATATACAGTTACATGGAAGGAAAAGTTTGATAGATTTTTGTTGCCTTTCCTTCAGTGGCATATATGATTCTTCCTACTCTGTCCTTACAACATCCCCTTAATGTAGTCCATGGCTGATCGGTTGCCTACCAGGGCAGGAGCAGCCAGAGGTCACTCCAAGCCACCAGTCTATTTGAGTCCTTTGAAGAGGCTTTACATAAGCTTTAGCTCCACTAGACTGGAAACCCTCACCAGGCATCAACAGATCACCTCAGGAATTACAAATTTCCTTTGCCTTCAAGTCTTAGTGGCTCCTTTAACTGGTACATCTAAACTAGCTCAGAAATGTTACAAATCTACAAACTTCTAATTATCCTTTAGGGGTTCTTACATGGGATTTTGATGAAACAGAGAGGTGTTTTTAATTAATTAATTAATTAATTTGAAAAATGAGAAAGGTACAAGGAGAGGGTGATGTAAGAATGGGTCTCACTGATGATACACCAGGAGTTGAATTATCCTGACTCCATTTTGCTCCAATCCTTAGGACCAGAGCATGGCTTCAGAGAGGCTTCTGGACACTTTGGAGGCGTAGGATACAGCAGACTTGCAATTTGCATGTATAAGCCTTAGGGTTGTTACTGTTTATTTCATGCTCATGAATTAACAAAAATTATTACCACAATTTTCTGACTATTTTTGAGAAAATGAATATTTTTGTGCCCTTGTTGCCCACTATTCACACATCCTGAAGTGTTTTCAGAAATTATTTCGCACAGAAATACTTGTGTGGTTTTTCTGTGAGAATTATGGCAGTTTGTGCAAAATATACTGTTCCCCAGGCATTGGAGGATTTTTTGTGTGCTTGCTATTTTCTAAGCAAAACCAAGCAACAAAAAACTTGCACAATGATAATCCTAGGCAGAAAAGAGTGATTTTCCTCAACGAAACTGTATGCGAGTCTGTGGTTTTTATGCATAGGATGTTTTGTGCAGGGATTTTTTTTTAATTTTTTGTCCCAGATTGCTGGGTTTTGCAAAAGAGAACAGCAATCTTGCAACAAAACAACAAAAGAATTACAAATAGCTTTCTGGAAATAACTTTTTTTTGTGAAAAGCCCTACAACTGTCACAAACAATGAATAAAACTGAGTGGAAACTGCAAAATTCTCATCACTGTACTGAACATGTACAGCCAGAAACCAAATAATGGCAAATTTTATTTCCATGTATATAAACTCATCATGCATTCTCTACTGTAAACTTAGATTCTCAGATTATTCCATCCCTTGTTCTTTGCCTTAGTCCTTACCAACAACCCTTTCCCCAATTCATCAGTTTCCCCATATACATTTGAAGGAACATATGCACCCCCATTAACTTTTATATTTAAATAGTTCCCTGGTGATACAATGTCAGAAACCCCCAAAGAATGTAAAACAAAAATCTACTTCTTATAGAGGTCAGGTTCAATTTCCCCTGAAACCAACAGAATCACTAATCAATTTTGTAGACCTTGGATCTAATCCAGAATAATGAACATAGATTAAAATGTTATTCCTATAACATTTTCCACACAGGTTACATCACTGAAAGATATGAATAAAAATGCACTATTTAATTCAGTATATGGGCTTTTTCTTCCATCACAAAGAGAGTGGTAATGTTTGAAAAAACATTTGCTATGTTGACTCAAATGCACTGTAATACCATTTCACAGCAACAACACTAATAAAGTCAATCTTTTTAGGAAAACAGGAAGTCATTCAAACTGGGAAAGTTACAGAGCATTAAAGGAAGAGCCAATGTGAAACTTAATTGCATCTGTCTGCTTTACTTTAGAAGCTGGATTCATTTTTCACAAGATCATTATTATTCTCTTCCGGGAATGAAATGACTTTCATTCCAGGAAATAGTATCAATCTAGTATTGGACTTGTACTAAGGAGAAATGGATTTTTTAAAAAAAACACCAGCAACCTTAATTGGGTTTAAGGATCAGAAGAAGTATGTCTGAATTTCATTTCACTATTCTGCCAAATTGTCCTCTTAGAATCCAGATGGTAACATCCAACTGTACAACATGTAAAGAGCCCTTTTAATAGAGAGAAAGGCTTCAACCATCTGATTATGAAGTAGCCCTTATATGCAAATGGAGGTGGGTGGAATCATGACTGACTTCTTGTGCCACCTGAGCCAACATTAAGGGTATCAACTATGCTAGAGTGAGCAAATATGCAACAACAAAAAAGAGGAATGCATCGCAAAAAGGGTACACATTTGCATGCTTGTAACTGTTAATTTATCAGTATTGATGGAAATTTAGAAATAATTACTATGCTTTAAAGAAAGCATATGGTACAACTCAGAGAAATGGATAAGACCATGATCAGACAATCTTGGTGCCTTCCTGTTTGGTCCCAATAATAAATGATGGTAACCTTCAGGGCCCTGGCTCTCCCTCCTTACAGTTCTTTATACAGTATTTTTATCAAACTCCCACCAGACAGCCCTTCAAACAAAGTTCACCTTCAAACAGAGGACTTCCTTCTCACAATTAATCGTAAAGATGAGTGTCACCTGTAAAAAACAAAAGACACATGGCAATCCTAATCCACACTAAACACTTAAGACTATGTGTACAATCACCCTCCGCATTATGGGGTGGGGTTTAGGTAACAAGGACCCCCATGGAAGTGGAAAAACCATGAATATATTAGCTCCCCACAATATGAATGATAAAGAGTTCTCTCCCACCAAGATCACTACCTGTAACCCTTTTTGCAACCTTGAAACACATAGCCGCCCCTACATTTCCAATATGCTTCCACTATCAATCTGACGTTAGCAGCCATGGCTGCAAAAAATCCCCCCCCCCTCTTCTTTCCCAGCCAGACAAAAACAACACCGTATCTTTCCCTCTTTAACAAACTCCTCATTTCCAAAGTCTTTCCACTTTGAATCTGATGTTTATAGCCATCAGCACAAAGGGAAGTTACCCTGTTACTTTTGTCTGGCAGAGAGAGCAGGGGGAGAGGAAAGGGGGAGAGAAGTTGGATCCTCCTCTAGGGTGGCTGCAAACCTTGGATTCAAAGGGAAGGCCTTTGGAAATGAGGATGATGCAAAGTTTGTGAAAGCAGGGGGATGTATAGGGTTGGATCTGGCTGGCTGAGAGGAAGGGTGGGGAGGGAGGGTGAAGAGGTTGATCTTGTTAAGCAGCAGCTACAAAGTCATGAATAGTCAAAAACACAAATCTGTAACCTGCAAATGTGTGTGTGGGGGGGAGACTGTAATATGGCCATGGGGAAAGTAGCCAGAAATTTCTTGCCAATAGCTGCTGAATATCTAATTTTCTGGAGTCATTGTCTCAGACAGAGCACATTCCAAATCTCCTTGCAAATGGAAGACTGAAAGACAGCAGTGGAGAAGACACAATCGAGAGGTCCCAAGCATTTCTGAAGATATTCCTGCACAGATTCCTGATTCTTACACTCTCAAAAACAGGCGTTGAACAACTGTGACAGCTTTGGTGGACAAGGAGGTCAATTCCATGCACTGGCACCGGGCAGGGACCACATTGGCTATCAAAAAATAAAACAGATTGCAAGCCTGAGGGCAGAAAGTTGTCAAATTAACAATTTGTCAGGTGCCCTGGAAGCCTTTCTGGCTGAAAGCATGGTTTAAATGCTCTAAATAAATAAAGTGACTGGAAGCTTACTTCTACCAAAAACTGATAATTCCTCATGTTAAATAGTTCAGGGAGACTACAAATTCTATTTCAAAGAGCATTTGAATGCTTCCTATAGCAGCAGCTCACCCTCTTTTTTTGGCCAGAGACAGGTCACTGTAGGGACTCCGGAAGTACTGAGGGCAACAAAAGCAACCTTAGGAGACCATATATGACCCCATGGAGAAGCTTTTGCCCACTTTTGCTTTAGAGATTTTTAGTTTTCTTTTAAAAAATGTTTTAGCCTCTATGACCTATGAGTGATCAGAATCAAATAAATTATTCACCTTGTTCAAAATAAAGAGCTATATCCAGCTGCCTTATAATTGAGAGAGCTATATGCCTCAAGCACAGCTCCCACAGGTAGACATGTCCCTAATCAGCAAATCCAGACTGAATTTGTAATCAATTAACATTCATCTTCAGTTTGTTAAGCCCACTACACTGCCTTCTCCAACCTTGTACGCTCAAGATGTTTTGGATTGCAGTTCTCATCAACCCTAACTAGTATGGCAAATGGTCTGGGATCTATAGGACTTGGAGGGTATGGGAAGGCTGCTTTAGTACATAGCTAAGTCTAAATCTTGAACTGGATTAAATATGAAATATATCAAAAACAAGAGAATACTGTATGATAAAATTCATGAAACTGATGATGTTCTCTCCCATGTTCTAACAAACATCTGTATATTATTTTGATTACATGCCTCACAGATAGTCTGTTTAAGTGCATCTAAAGATATATTTCCTTCACACTTCTATGTGCTGAACACCCCCATGTTTCCATTTCTATTCTAAGATCTTGAAATGGTGATTCAAATTTTCAGACGTGGAGCCCATCATGTCCTGCCAGACCTGTCACCACAAAGCTAAAGCTTTTTAGAAAATCCAAAACCTGTTACTCACAGTTAGATATCAGACTTTGACAGCATCCTATACTGCTAGAGATACTGAAGCTCTTTCTGCATGCATGGAACAGTGATATATATGCCTGCCTAAGTGCCTGTCTTCTGAGGAAACATCAGAACATGGATGTGGGCTTGGCTGACAATGCAGGAGATGAAAGGTTTAAAGGAAATGCATGTCACACATGCCTGAAAGGGACATCTTTATGCTTTGTAATGGTTTTGTGCTGTGCTGATAAAGCGGTATTGCTTGACTATAGCAAGAAGACAGATTGTCTACCTAGTGGATGCTTTATCTCATACAACAAGGTTCAGGATGTTTTCTCTCCCAGCCGAGAAATGAAAATGTAAAGGGGGGAAATTTTCTTATTTGTGGGTGTAAAATAAGAATGAGATCATCTACATGACTTCTGAAACAAAAGATTAAGAGTAAAGTGTTAGGGACCCACCATTATACTTTTTAAAGGGGATGGGAAAATCTGTCAAGTTTGCATACCAAGTGTTTTAAGCCTCAAGTTCTTTCTGGTGAATCATGCAAGCATCAACTGAACAAAAAGTCTTCTTCATTTGTACTTGCCAAATTTAATAGATAACAGCATTTTCCATTTTATACCTGCCTGTCATATTAGTGTTAAAGATGAGGAGTTGCTCAGAAGGAAAAAGAGGTGGCAACCTAAGGAGATTATCGCATTGCATTTAAAGCACATTATTCCTGGTGGGATAAAAGTGCCTTTACTTTTTAAACTAGGTGTTAATGCACTGGCCGGTGGCTGGGCAAATGCAACCCGTATGCATCCTGGATACCAGTTGCACTTATCCAGTGGCTTTTCAAACACGGGATTTTGCCAGCTGCTGGATAAGTGTGGCTGGGATCCGGGCTGCATATGGGTTGCATTCACCCAGCCACCAGTGAATGCAATAACACCCAGTTTGAAAATTAAATGTGCCTTTATCCCATCAGGGATAAGGTGCTTTAACAGCAATGAGCTAATCTCTTAAATCAGTACCCACGTGGCTGTATAAACAGGGATTCAGTCAGATATTTAAGACTGAAACACTGTTCAACCCTTTGGCCCTGAAGGACTCATTTGGTATTAGTTTGTCTCACAGTTTAATTGGTCCAATCTCAAATTTGTTCCAATGTTCTGCGCAATGCAAAATAAGTGTGTCCAGATTACTCTATTTTGCTTATTTGTTAAGGCATGCTACTCTATCACCTGAGGGTTTCCATATTCACAGCTTCCATGTGTGTGTATGTGTGTGTGCACATGCTTGTGTTTGTGTGTGTGTTAATGTGTGGTCACTGTAACAGGACAGATAACAGATGTATATGAGATTGCCTACCTGAAAATAGTGGGAAGGCAGAGATGAAACAGTTAATGTGCTTGTATGTGGTGATGGTGAGGGAAATGCTAAGACTACCATGGTTTTTTCTTGACTGATCATTTATCATGAACAGACTTGGGGAAAGGTGGAGAACAAACCTGCAAATGCTGCAGGAAGGGTCTTCCAGATGGCTGAAGCTGCAGGCTCTCACACAAACAGCGGAAGACTTGAGAGGAAAAACAGGCTTAGCCTAACTCACAGTAGAGTGCCTCTGTGAACCCCTTCTTCTTAATACAGCCTGACAACATGATTCCATCATACCAACCAAAAAGCACATTTTGCCTTTTATTGGGGGGGGGGGGACATCCTTCTCTATTTAAGAGTAATGTCCCTCTTTCCCAGTGGGCTAAAGAGCTGTTTCACTGTTTGTTGAAACATACTTGAACTTATTATGCTGTCCTTTAGGAAAATATGTTCTTAGAAGCAAGAATTATGTTTGAGTTCAATTGTGTGAAGGGGGAGGGAATGTGTGCTTCATTACCAGTGGATCTCAACAATTTTTTTAGCTGCTATTACTGCCTGGGAGTTTGATAGGAACCCTCGCCATTAGAAAGGATTTCCAAACCCTTTCATTTGAGGAGCATTAGATTTAATGGGAGCAGGAAACTAGCACAGGAAGCGCTAGTACTACTTCAGTGCAAGAGCTCAGACCTGGAAGATACAAATGGCAAAGGCAAGCATCGTGGTGTGTTGGCTAAAGGGTTGGACTGGTAGTTGGAACATTTAGGTTTTAGTCCATCTCGGATCCATTAAATTTACTAGGTGACACAGAATCAGTCATTCTCTTTCTGGTTAAGTGCAAGGAGAGAGTGAAGATGGGAGAAGACATGGTGCATGCCACCTTGAGTTAATAGGTTAAAAGGTGGAATAAAAACATATATAACTAGATAAATATTTAAATGATTATCTCCTATTTAAAAAAAAACTTATTTCCTGCTAGCCAGTGCTAGCCTAATTGTGAAATACCACCTCTCCTAATCTTTAAAAAATACATCACAACAGAAAAGAGCTGATATGATTTTTAGGCTTTTTCTAAGTTTCCAGGTTTAAGTTACTGATGGCATTGTTTTGCTTTGTTTTTAAAAGGACTTTAAAACTGGGATAGTGGCTAAACATCCAATTCTTATTGTACTCAGAAACCAGACCTTTTTTAAAACACTAGATGCAGCAAACCCAAGCAAGATATAATCCTGATTTTCAAAGACCAAACAAAAATACCATCTCCTGGAAACATGAGGGAAAGTTCAGGTATGAACAGTAAGGGAGATCTATGGCTTCCTCCATTTCCATCTTATCTGTTCGTAACACATTTGGAAGGAGAAGATGTAAAATGATTTGGCTCAAATGACACAACCTGATAAGTTAATTAAGACTCAAAGAAGATGGACCAAAAGTCCCAGCTTTGGGCTGCATTGGGGGCATGCTTTTAGACAATGCACGCCTTGAATGCATTTGGAAGCCACGCGGAGAGTGATCCCAGCCCAGAAAAGCTGCAAAAGGGGCAGGGAAAATCCGATCTTGGCTGGTGTCTCATTTGGGATCATGGTGGTGACCTGGATCAGGACTGACCACATGCAGTTGATGTGATCCCATGCTGATCAGGGCAGGACTGGCCTCTGGCCACTCCTTTTGCCCCATCTGCATGACTCTTGGTTCAAAAATATACAGAACAGAAATGGTCTGCATAAAATGAAGTATGCTGTGACATCCAGAAGGATATCTACCTTGTCATGCAGAGCAGAATCTGACATACATGGGAAAATCAGGAAAATCTGGAAAATATCTTGGAAATCATCTTGTCTAATCCCTGGCTCTGTACAGAATTTGTCATGCAGGATGCAACTAAAGGACTCCAGACAAATGGCCATCCAGCCTTTGTGGCAACACTCACCATGAATTTATGTATTTATTTATTTAGAGTATTTATACCCCACTCTTCAGCCACAAAGGTTTTCAGAGTGGCTAACAGATTGTTAATTTGTCAGTTCTCTTCCCTCAGGATTACAATATAAAAGACATGACATCAAAAGAAAAGAGAAAGGCACTGGGGAAGGTGATCAAGTCCAGCAGATACTGCCAGTTCTTCTCTCCCACCAATGCCAAGGTGGTGGAAGCAAGATGGAAGGAGGGCCTTTAAACTTCCACTGGTAGAAGATTAATCTACCAGGCAATGGTAGAGCCTGAAAGAGAGTCTACTAACTCCAGAAGTGATTTGCTATACTGATGAACACTTACTTCTATTAGGAACTGTTTAGATGAAATCTCTTTCCTAGTTCTAGCCTTATCTTTTGGAGGACAATTGAGGGCTAGAGCACATGGCCCAGAAAGAGAGTCCTCTGGCCACTCCAGCCCCCATCCTTCTGGGACCATAGTGACTGCACATCCTGCTTCCAAAGCGGGCCACAGCGACACTCCCACATGGGCCGTCGGCAGAAGTGTATTTAATCTGCTTCTAAAAGGTCCAGCTCTTGCCCTGTAAGTGCAGCCTCCATGCGACTTCTGGATGCTTTGGGGCATGCGTCAACTAAACACCATGCCCCAAAGTGACAAGAAGCTGCTTTATTTTGTCTGTGTGTTTTGGGCCTTAGTCTCCTCCTTTTTTGTGCACAGTAGCCCTTCATACATTTGAAGAAACCTATCACATTTTCTTTTTTTTTTCAGGCTAAGCAAATAAATCTCTTTTAACTGTTTCTCACAAGATTTGATTACCTTACCCCCTCACTATTCAGTTCACTATCCTCTGGACACACTCCAGTTTCTTCAAATTCTTAATATGTGGTGACCAAATGGAGCATAATATTCCATGTGTGGCCTGACCTTTGCTGAAATGAGTAAACTCTATTCTTTTAATTCAATGTAAGATTGAATTAGCAGCTGCGTCATACCACTGGCAAGCATTCAGCTGCAAACAACAGTCATCTGTTGCTCTCCTATTTTATACTTGTCCCTATGATTTCTGTTGTTGTTATATGTCTTCAAGTCAACTTCTACTTATGGAAAAGCTATTATAAATTTCCCCATAAATCAAGATTTATCTGGAGAAGATTTGCTATATTTTTGCTCTAAGACCAGTCCAGTGAGTTTTCACGGCTGACATGCCTAAGACGAGTACTTTTCACAAGCCACCAGGAATCCCAGCAGTTTCAGGCACTAGTCAGCAGCTTAATCTGACAAACCAAAGAAGAAGGTCTTTAATCCCTTGCAAAAACAAGTGAGGTCATCCTCCAGTGGAGGTCCAAAGATGCTGAGTCAGGTCTTGAAAGGTTCACTGCCTTGACAAAACTGGGCGCACTGGTGGAATAGACAATGGCTGCATCCGCATTGCAAAAATAATCTGGTTTGACACCACTTTAACTGCCATGTGTCCCGAACTGCGGCCAGCACACACCAACAAAAGCTGATAAGGCAGTTCCACAAACCTAAACGTTGATCCTAAGAATAGTCCAAAAGCCAGAGCAGAGGTCAGGGTTGGGGAAATCACAGAAGTCAGTCCAGTCCGAGGTCAGGGCAAGGAGAAAGCAGCAAAAGTCCAAATCGTTCCAAGGCCAAGGCAAACCAGAGTTCCAAAGACACGAAGCCAGCACACAGTCACACCAAGAGACTTTCAATAAGTTCTGGCAAAGGGATGACATCCCACAGGTGCTTAAGTAGGAGACACCCTCCCTATTGGCAGCTGTGCTTTATTACCAGCTTGCTTTTCAGCAAGCCTGCGGGACCGACGCACACAAGCACTCTCAGTCCTCCTCTCCTTAAAGGAGGGAACCACCAAACTGGATTCTTCATTTGAAACCTCACTCAGCTGCTTAGCCTCTGAAGGGGTCTCCACAGTGCCAGAGCCTGGCTGGGCTCCCACTCCTGGGGCTGAAATGTCAGGACTGGGGTCTGGCATGGCAGAACTGGGACCTGGTCTAGCCTCCAACTCCTCTTGCTCCTGAGGAGCCATGTCCTCCTCCTCATCCTCTGACTCCATCTCTTGGCTGACCATGACACCATGGCTCAGTGTTATGGAATTCTTGGAATTGTAGTTTTGTGAGACATTTAGCTTTTTTCTAACAGAGAGTTCTGGTGCCACAACTACAGTTCCCAGAATTCCATAGCACTGAACCATGGCATTTAAAATGGTATCAAACTGGATTATTTCTGCAGTTCAGATACATCTCACAATCCTTTGCTTATAGAACTTAAATTCCCAGGTGGTGCGTGCTAGCTGAGCTGCATGCTAGTTTCCTAAATAGAAAATATGAAAGTTTCAAATGGGCCTTAGTCCATACTGAGAGCAAATGGAGGGAATCTATGGGAGAAACATGTGAATGTTGGTGAATATTTAAAACAACCCAGCACTGTTCTGAATTAAGGACAGAAGGAGAAGACAGCAAGAAGGCAAACCCAACAGTAGACTATTACAATATTCAAGGCATGACATAACCAAAGTATGGACAAGCAAATGGGCAGTCTTGATAGTCAAGAAACTATGGATCCTACAGATATTCAAAAGATGGAAATTGCACATCTTTGCTATCACTCCATTAATGGGGCACAAGGACAAAAGGTCATCCAGCAGGACTCCATAGTTCCTGGCAACTGAAACAGGAACCACTGTGCAATGCTGCAAACACAGTGGAGGGCATGAAAGAGGGGCTACTGGACTGTCATGTTGAAACACCAAGGTCTCAGTTTTTTCCATCTCCAGTTTAAGATACTGGGTGGTTGCTAACAAAGAGACACTCAACAATAAGCTCATCACAGTTCTCCACACAGTGGTATCAACTGATTTAAAACTCTGGAAAAGCTGTGTGTCATCTGCATAAAGGTGATACCGAAAACCTAAATCTGAAATTAAAAAAAAAATCCAGGAGGGAAGATATATAATTTTAAAAAGAAGAGGACTCTAAATTGATTGTTGTAGCACTCCTACCATTACAGGAAAAGTTTTTGGAGTCAATCCCTAAAATGAAACAGAAGAGGAATAGTCAACCAACCAAACAAAAAGATTTAAATCAGAACAAAACATTCACCATTATTCCAAATGATGCCAACTCTAAACATAAAATCTAATGACCCAAAGTGTCGAAGACTGCAGAAATTGCTAATAGAATCAACACAGCAACATGTTTAATGCTGACTCTTAGCCACTAGAATATCATTTACTACATGAATCAAGGCTGTTTCAGTGGAGTGACCTACATGAACCCAGAGTGAAACTGGTAGATGAGATCATGTGTAGTCAGATAAGGCATCAAATGGGAAAGGGCAGTGCTCTCCAAAATTTTAGAAAGAAATGGAAGAGACAGGAGACAATACTTAGCACAAAGGGAAGGGTCCAGATAATGGAGGAAAAGCAGTCCTGGAAAATACCCATTAAAAAAGAACAGTTCATCAAAGGAGTTATATAAGGCAGAAGCAGAGGCAAAAGGAAGAAAGGAAGGGGTCAATACAGTAGGAAGTGGGGGAATTAATAAGATAGTCTTGATATCACTTATACTTGATTAATCTAGGCTTGTTCATAGTAATCAATGTATTATTTTCTGGATGCTCACCAACCAACCATGTAGATATGTGCACAAACTGACAATGACCTGTTCCAGAATTTTGCACAATCAGCAACAGATTTAGAATATTCTGCATCCACATGTTTCCACTTTTGAAATGTTGACCCTGTTTCCAGACTTCCTTTCCTCACTTATTCTGCAAGCATTCTCAAATATTATATATGGGGCTCCTACTGATGGTCTGTGGTGTGAGCATAAGGGTATCACGCTATACTACATCAGGATGAGTTCCCCCCCACACACACTTTCTTGATAAGACCACAGACCTGCTATCTGTGAAAGACAGTCAACAAGCTGATTCAGCAAACGACGTGTAATTGAGCTGACCTTTTAAACTGGAACTCTTTTAAAGTAGATGAGTGTTGTCTGTCTCCTTATTACCTATTCTGTGCTATAAATCATACTTTATACTGCTTGTTCTCCTTTTCTCATGCTCTAAAACAGTTCTTCCCCAGGGAATAGAGTAGTTCCACCTTCTCTTCACCTCTCATTAAAACATCATGATTTTCTCCAAGCCAAGGACTTTCCCCTTCCACACTCTTCTTCTT
The DNA here is from genome assembly GCA_034509955.1 of Urosaurus nigricauda. Classification (NCBI taxonomy): domain Eukaryota; kingdom Metazoa; phylum Chordata; class Lepidosauria; order Squamata; family Phrynosomatidae; genus Urosaurus; species Urosaurus nigricauda. The sequence continues at coordinate 78,172,497 of JAOEGL010000006.1, forward strand.
TTGAAGAAGAAGCCAAAGAAGACATGTTAGTTACTTTTAAGCATCCCTTACAAGCATTGGCTCACTCACAGCTTTAGCCTTCTGACATCATACTCAGAGGTTCATCACTGATACAGGTACACCATCTTTAGAGGTATTCATCTATTATATTCATTCTTGGTTATATTTTCCTCCTTGTCCTTTTAAGTTCTAACTCCAGACCAAGCTCTCTGTAAAGCTTCTCTGGCATCTTTAAATGTTTCCACTTTTTTCCACTTCATTTGAACAGTTTGTCCATGTGACTTTCTCTTTTTCTTGCCAACAAAAGTAGCATCAGAATATACTGCTAGAATTCTAAAGCTCTGATCTGTAGTAAAAGTACTTGAATACTTACTCCATGCTCATTGGAGATACTTTCAACTCCAATCCAAACACCAAACTCCAAAAGCTTTCAATAGGACCACATGTTTTGCATTTTGACAACTTGCAGATTTAGGATTTAACACAGATATACTACTGTTTAGTAATATACAAGTAGGATTGTGTATTGATAGGTTAATTTTTTTAGATTCTCAGCACAATCAAAACTATGGGTTTACCTACCTTCTGGGACTTGAGTGCAGTGACTGCAAACTAGGGATGTGAGAATTTTGTTTGGTCCTATATTTATTAGAACCTTTCAAAATGTATTACATATGTGACAGAATGAATTTGAGGTTAAACACATTTGGATACAAGAGAAAACAAAACAGATGGATTCGCCTATCCAGCAAGATTCTGCTGTATTCAACAGAGCTAGACATACCATTAAGAATAGTGAGGTCAGATGTTTTGTGGCAACAGTGACAATTTACTTAGTGTACCTCCAGAGCCCACTGTCTATTGCTCTTTCTTGTAGGTACAACATGGCCTATCAAACACCTCCTAATCTGGCCTGCTGCACATAGATGTACTAGAAGACACCCTAGTCTTATTCCTAGTACTAGAGAATCATTCCATTGGCAGTCCAAACAGTTATTTTATGTGAAATGGGAGCAGAGGTGCAATTTTTCCTATCTCAGCAAAAGATCTGTCTGCCCCAATAGTCAGCCATATTGGTTGTGGTAAGTGATATGTTATATACTAATTGCATTCTTTCTCACGTTCTTCTCTCCATTTTTCCTTCCTGCTTTCCTTCTTTCTTTCCCCCCTTTTCTGAAAGTCTCTGTTATGGCTGACAGACAAGACATGGTCTTCTCAATGCTCAGAATAGTTGTGTCTGTTGAATTTTGTGATAAATTTTGTGATAAATAAAAAGTTCCTTTTTGATAAGAACAAATTTATTTGTAAAAAGAAAGGAAAAGAATAAGACTTCAAAAAAATTGAAAGTGAGAAAAAGTGAAACTGACCTCCATCCATCCCTACTCCACACTTAATGAATATAAAGGATTGCTTTTTGGAGCCAAACACAGAAAGCCCCTGTGGCATATGATCACTACTGATGTCAGAAATGCCAGTTTTCAGTCAAAGTAAATAAAAAAGAGCCACACCAGGATGCCATCATGAGCAAAGTATTGATTCAGTGTATGGATACAGATGTAGTATTATGCTTGTTGCTTGCCACTGAAAAAGACAACAACAGAGGAAGCTTAAGCATCATAACGGGCTTTCAAAATATTTCAGCTTCACAGAGATATCAGGGAAAGCAATAGAGAGGTCCCTAGGAGAAGAGAAAATTTGAATTTTGTTTTTGCCCTAGGAGAATAGTATATATTGTTGGAATAGGAGTTGTTGAATTCAAGAGAAACTAACAAAATCATTCTACTTCCAGTTTAGCTCAGAAAGCTACTTTTTGAGTTTTCACAAACACACACTACACGGGGGGGGGGGGGGGGGAGGAGGGAGAGATTTCCTTTACTTTTCATTCAGTGCTCCAGGAAAATCTTTCATTTGATGATTAATCAGTCTCGCTTTCATCCATCATTTACCCTGAACTACCAACACCCAAATGACTCTTTGGAGTTAAGCTGAAAATGAGAAAACTCACAATTAAAAAAGTTTGAACAACAGGGTCCATTGCGGTCCCACAGCATCACATCTTTCCACTCATTTAATATCCCCCCCCTCCACATTTAAATTAAGCCCTAGCATGGAGAAAGCTGCCTTTTAAAATGAGATGGATAACTTTTTTAAGCCTCAATTTTCTCTTTCTTATTTGGGACACCTAGACGTGATGCTCTGTTAATAACAATGGGAAATTTTCTCCCATTGTAAATGGCAGGCATGGAGAGAATATTCCAACTGAGATCACAGCATAGGGTTAAAGAACCCCATTGCATTCCTTGATCCTGATCTGGTTCACTCTGACCTTTTGTTGAAGAAAAACCTTGCACACCAGGGTAAAAAACCATGATAAATATCTCATGTGGCCCTCAATGGCCTACAATGGTCGGAAGTGAATGGAACTTGATAGACCCAGTTGATGCTTTCAAAGAGCCAGAGAAAGAGAGAGTCATCTCAATGCATTTTATTTTTAACTAGAGTACTGAAATAACTAGTTAATTATTCATTGCATTGTTAATTAAATTCCCTCGCCCCAAAAAACTATGGCTTATTTCACTAGATTAACTGATTACCATTGAATATAACCCTACATTCCAACGAGTTAACAGATTTTAAGTGTTTAGAATGCATTAGGGAGGGTGGCTCTCCCTCTACCAGATTCAGTAAGACAAGCCTCAAAAGAAGCAGGATTAAGACTGGAGGAAAGTCATTGCATGTCACTGTTTCTATGCAGGTTTTGAGGGGAAAAGGAAGTCTGAAAGAGAAAAATGTCTGCAACCCAGAAACAGAAGAAGCAGGAGAAGAGCTGGGATTGGGAAGCAACTAAAGAATGAAAATGAAGACAAAAAGTGAAATCTAACATATAATGTGATGGGGTAAGGACATTTATTTGTTGGCTTAACTGTCAAGCTGCCATGGCCCTTTCAGAAAACTGGCTATTTTAAGCAGAAAGGACAGGTGTCCCTCTTCTACTGGCCTGTATGGAAAGGGATATTTGGAAAGGCTATATTTCTCCTGTTTTCTATTATATATAAATGTGCTACTGTTGTTGCTATGTTGTTATTGTTGATGCTGTTACATGTATGTGTTTTGAAAATTTTGAAAATTAAATGAAAAGATCCCCTCTGCCCATTCTTTTCCCCTTTGGTTTTCTCTTTCTCCACCCATTCTGCTTTTCATTCCCTTTCTTAAGGGCATCAGACATATTGAGGATTCTGGCTGGGGCTATTAAGCCTATTTTTCTCAAATGACAAGAGCGGTGGAAGAGATTAATTCTTGACCATATAGGACCAAACTGCAGTAAGGGCTGTTCGACAGTGGAACACACTCCCTCGGAGCGTAGTTGAGTCTCCTTCCTTGGAGGTCTTTAAGCAGAAGCTGGATGGCCATCTGTCAGGGATGCTTTGATTTGGAGTTCCTGCATGGCAAGGGGTTGGATTAGATGGTCCTTGTGGTCTCTTCCAACTCTATGATTCTATGATTCTATAAAGTAAACTTTTGGGCTGTGTTATGGGTCATGTATATTATTCCCTTGGATACTTCAATTCCAATAAACAAACAAATACATTCCATTTCATCTTTCCTGCAAACATTTCATATGTGTCTTTTGAAACAGGGACTGACAAAAAAATTGCATAGAATAGTGGTCCTTGTTAGATTCCATGCCTTTACTCTTTCATGCAAAACATGGACTTTGCCATTGATCTTTTCACAACATACTTTTTCATTAGGACTGGAAAGGCAGAAAGGATGCAGTAATTTAGTTTTATAGGAAAATGTGCTGCATATACTTAAGAGATACTCAAAATAGTATGGATGAAGTCAGGGGCTTCACTAGAGAGTGCAAGGGGATCACACCAGGTGACACCCTAAGAGAAGGGTGACACCACTACTATCCAAACATCTGCCTTTGGACAGAAATGGAATGTGATGTTTGTTTCTGCTCCTTTAAAACACTGACAAAATGGTATAAGTGGGCCAAAAAACAGATGCTCCAGGTTTTAAAAATAATTTTTTAATTTTAATTTAATTTTTATTCATTTAAAATTTTCTTTTAAAAAAATTAATCACGTTTTACCAAATTTTCACTGTAACATTTTGGCTGTGCATAGGATATTGTAATTTAAATGTATAATTTGAATTTTGCAAGTTGCTTATGTCACAACTATTATCATTACATTCAGTGACATACAGGAATTACTATTTATGAAGAAAGTTACGGTAGTAAAAAAATAATAATAATACCAAGACATTTGATTGCTAAGTGAAAAGTGTACATGTTTATGGGGATGTGGTAGAAAGAAGAAAAGAGAGATGCAGATAAGTGGCAAAACTTAACAGGTTATACAATGAGATCTTGTGCTTCTGGGCAACTTGTCCTTACCTAACAGTCTCTAGTCATTTTAGACTTGCATTATTCCCTAACAAAAATTACATTATTGGCTTTGTGGTTTCACACAGAGAACTTTTAAAGGTTCCAGTAACAAAATCTGCTTCTACAGTCAATACTGGAGCATCTAGTTTCCCTGTAAAACCCATTGTCTGTTTTTAAATTATTATTTAAATGAACTAATTGATTTACAATTATTTAACTAAGTAAATGATTTCAATTATTAAGGAAGTAGCAACAAATTAACCTATCAATTCCAAATGAATGACATTAGAGAATTAATTTTAAAACTTAATATTCAAAGGCTTTGCTTTTTGCTGACTTTCAATGCAGATTTATGACCTTCCCATATATGTTTTAAATTTTAAAGTTAATACCCCTGGCTCCAAATCAGGGTATAGACCGCCCATGTGCTCTTTCTCTACTAGAACTAGAAATCCTTGTCTAGGCATTTTTGGCCTAACCCATTGCACATGTTTTTATTGTATATGTTTTAATCTATAGTTTGATTTAATCCTTTTTAGGGGAGAGGTGAGGATGGATGGGAATATTTTAATCTGTTATGTTTTTAACTTCTGTTGTAATCCGCCCCAATTGCTTTGTTCAGAGGGGCAGACTAGAAATAAAAATCTTATTATTATATATTCATTCTACCTACATTTCTGACTACCATTTAATCACACTGTCATACTAGGGAGAAAAAAGATACTGATGCAGGATGAACATTTCCCCCAAAAAATAATCAGTTAGTTTAAACATTTTCATGAAGAATATGACCACTTGGATTCTAGCTCCCCATCCTGAGACTTAATTCCTCCTCTGAGAACGAGCTAAAAGGAAGGAAACTTAAAATCCTAGCATTTAAATTGCCAACCCTGTTTGCAGACAGAGAAATTCAGAAAATGAAGTTGTATAGTTATGGATAGGAATTCTCTGGAGCCCAGAAGCACCTTAGCTCCTATGGAATTCTACCAGGTTATGGGCACAAAGAAAACATCATACATAGGCTTAGACATGGAAGAAGAAGAAGAAGGACCACCAACAATCTAAGATATGCAGATGACACCATACCACTAATGGGATGCATCACAGACTTGGAACAACCACTAAAGAAAGCCAAAGAAGAAAGGGCAAAGGCAGGCCTAATATTAAACATAAAGAAATATAAAATAATGACCATGGAAGATTTACATAAATTAAGCCAAGATAATGAGGAAACTAGATGTACCTGGCTCAAACATACATTTATTTATTTATTTATTTATTTATTTATTTATACATACATACATACCCCGCTCTTCTTCCAAAAGGCTCTCATTGCAGATTACAAATTGTTAAGTAAACATTTCCCTGCCCTCAGGCTTACAATCTAAAAAGACAAGACACAAAAGAAGGGAATGGCAGTGGGGAAGGGGTTCAAGTCCAGCAGATCTTCTCTCCCTCTGTGGCCTGGACCTAGGCAGATGGACTGGAGAGAGGGCCCTTGTTCTTACTCTGGTTAGACTCAATGGAGCTAGCCTGGCTTTCATTCTGGATGATGGTGGATGGAGGGAAGACCATCTTCTTTTTCAGGCTAGGCCTGATGGAGCTGGCCTGTCCTTCTCTCCCTCTATCTGAGCATACCATGCATGAGCAAAAACTCAAACAATTGGGTCCCAGAACAAACCAAGCCTGAACTCTCCCTGGAAGCCAAGATGACTAAACTGAGGCTGCCATACTTCAGCCACAAAAGAAGGAATGACTCATTGTAAAAGACTGGCACAGGTGGAGGGCAGAAGAAAGAGAGAAAGGCCATACACCAGATGGAAAGACTCAGTGCGGAAGACCAGAGGCCTGAGCCTACAGGACCTGAGCAGAGCAGTGAAGGATAGGTGGGCTTGCAGATATCTCATTCATAGGGTCACCATGAGGTAGGGTCAACTTGAAGGCAGCTAAAAACAGCAACAAATGCTCTTGGAGCCATTTGGGTAACCAGAAGTGATGTTGTGTCCTTGGTGGGCTATTTGTTTGAGTTTGGGTGTGAGAAAAACCCATGGAACAAACATATTTAACTAATTTAACATTGTTCAGAATGTACTTAGGGCTGAAACATAGGGGTCTAGAAAGAAAATTAGGCAGTGTTAGGGATCAGTCTGAATCCCAAGTGCCACACCCAAGAGCCATACTGGATACATCCATAGGCTCCATTTCAATCTGTATTCAATACCTTTTAGATTTGCAACTCCAAAGGTAAGATCTCATAACTTCAGGAAATAAAGTTTAAGTAACAGAAAGGAAGAAGAGAAATAGACTATTTTTCAAACAAATACACACATTTGCTTCAGATTCTATAGTTTTATTAGGCACACCCTACAGGGCCATAACATGTACCTGTTAAAACAAGAGTGGGCAACGTTTAATTTCAAAAGCGCTTTATGTGAAAATCAGTTGAGACTAGTGACAATAGCAATCTATCCCTGCCTCGAAATCCAACTTTGTGGGGAGAGAGAAGTAAAGAGAATGAAATAGCAAAAAGAAACATAAAAAGTTCCTGTCACTTTGATAGACAGCTCTGTTAAAGCCTTGGCTTACCCTTTGAATCAGGAAATGGCCTGGGTAGTTGACCCAATTACTCTTGAGTGTCTTCTGCTGCTTCAGTGAAGCCAAACAAGCTCCCTGGTTTTCAAGAGATCAATGAAATCGGCGTGGGGATCACTACATAGAAATGTAGAGTTGTACATACATACATAATCTTTATGGGGTATGTTTTCCCTTTCAGGAAGGGAAAAAAAAGGAAACTTGGGGAGAAACTGAAACGTATTGTCAGAACCAGTGACCTCTGTTCCTAATGGACAGAAAAACATCTTATGTGATAACAAAAGACTTTTATTTAAGACATCAGGACAGAAGTCACCAGTAAAGCATCTGTGTTGGAATTAACGGGTCCCTTCATCCTACAGTTATATTAAAACTCAAACTATCCAGCCACGTCCTTGAGCTACTGGCACATAACTTTGTTCTTAAAGCAAATTATAGCAGTCCCCTTCCTACCCATTTGTCCCCCTACACTGCATCCCTAGCTCTACCATTCTAGTGCAGTAAAGGAAAGAAAAATAAACATCCCTCACATACCTGAACCACTACAGGAAGAACAAGTGCCCTCTCCAGAATCATAATGCCATAAATCCCTTCACTCTACATATCATTTGGCCAGCCTGGCATTTGTCTAACCCCCATTTTTGACATGCTATCAGATCCACAACCCAAGCTTCTATATGTTTCTCATACACTCAACATATATATATAATCAATATATACATCCAATATTCAATACCAATCATGACAGAAACATGTCCATGGATTCTGACACATGTGGAGTACTTGTATGAAATATCAAACCTAAACTTACTGTTTTAGCTATCTAAAATGCTTCATTATAACTTCGTATACAACTGTACCTTTTGGCATATTGATGAAATTTACAGATATAAAAGCCTTTGGTTTGTACAAGAAAATTGCCAACAGAAAAGAGAGAGCTGGAGCTAAATCTAAGCATATGATCTTCTGCCTTCTGAACACTAGTGATGGGGGGGATGAAAACAGAAATTAAGTATGTTTTAACAAAGAATAAACAAACTAAAATGTATTTTCAGGAAGAAAACACTAGTTTCATACAGTCACAGATGTAAAGATTAAATTAGGATCATTTTTTGTATAAAGTCTGAATCACACTGAAAATACTGAATACAGTACTTCAATAAATTATTCTCACAAACAATGAAGATGGGTTAATATGTTTCTCTCAGGAAGATGGCTGCATCCACTAGGTATCAAATTGCATTTGGGATTTGAGAGTTGTATATCTCTGTACCATATGCTGCCATTATCACACTCTAATTCTATTGATTGTCTTAAATGCAAATCTTCATGCTATGAGTTTCCTCATACTTTGAGTAAAACCAAGTCTTTTTTTAAAAAAAATCACTCATTCTAAGAGAGAAAACATTTTATCTAGGCTTTTTCCCCCTCTACTTTCCCCTAAGTTTCAAACTTTTCTGATTAAAAAAAAACTGAGAGGAAAATGTCCTTGGATTCCCACCCCCCAATTTTCCAGTTTCTCACGTCCTATCTATATGATGATATACCATTGGCAGAAAATCTCGAGGGAGTTTATTCATGGCCTAAAGTTCATTTGAAGGACTTCTTCCTATCAGTGATGGTCTCTTATCTGAAGCCTAAAACAGGGCGTCACAATTGTCACCTCTATTTTATTCACACTGAATTGAACAGAACCTGTTTCCAAGTAAACCTGCATCACCTTGGGCAACTATTCATCAATTAAAATTAAATGAATTGCTTACCTGTGAACATTTAGGATTCCACAATACATTATATTCTGACCACAGATGCAGAACTCTCCAGTGAAGCAGGGCAGAGGGGAAGGAATGTATCACTATGTGCATACATGTGTGTCCTCAAGAAATAGCTGGATCAAGGCCAATGAAAACAACCTAGAGATTTCTTAAAAGAATATTAGAGGAGTGACAGTGGATCAGACCAAAGATCTATTTAGTCCATCATTCTGCCCCACTGCCCATGCGCAACTGGATTCCAAGGAGAAGAAAATTCAGACGTGGGTCATGAGCTCAACAATAAACTCTCACAGGTGCTCCTTAGCAAATGCTACATGAAGGCAATGTGTACTGAAAGGTAATACATATTGAATATATATGTAGTCCTCACAACTAGCAGACATTGACTCTCTTAATCTACATCTCTGATTTCCTTTTAAATTCATTCATGTCAGTATGGTACTGCTATACTTTGTGGTATGAATTCCACAATGTGACTATGTGTCATTGAGGTTATACTGAAATCAACAGGGTTAGGTGCACATCTTAGATAGTTTAGAATGTCAGGGATTAACTTGATTTATTCTGTACACTTTTAAAAATATCTAATTTAGGGAAAAAACAATCATTTATACCTTATTCTCAAACTGTTTATACACCTACAGTTCTTTTAGATCTTTTTGGATTAGTATGATAAGTCAAGGAGTATTAAATAGCATCCTCATGTTTAAAAAGTGTAAAAAATTAAAGTACAGTGCATTCAAAACATTAGGAAGGTATTTTATCAATATTTATTTCATTTTAGGCAAGCTTTTCTCAGCAGTATTTGAAAGCTAAACAGTCTAACAAATTGTGAAGAACTTTAAGTGGGGAAAAAACTGCTTCTACTTTTTCACATGAGTGAAGTTGCAAAATTGAAACTAAATTGGTTAGGCATGTTTTCAATATATGCTGCTATAGCATCATTATTAAAGAGATGCTTGAAATAGCAATATAGACATCTTGGTATCATTCTGGCTCTATATCTTTGTACTGTTTTATCTAAACACTTAGCATATGTAGTTACCATTTTGTAAATGTCAGTTACAGATTATCTTAAAATACCAGACAGATTTTCAGAAATCAATACATTCACTCTTCATTTTCTACTGATCTATCAGGCATTATGTTGGGAAATGAGCAAGCCTCCATTTGACCAATCATGGTTTATTTTAATTTTTTAAGTAAAAAATTGCAAGACTAAACCATTTTTTTCTTGATTTGGGAAAGACTGCTCTTTTTAGATATCCACTTGTAGCCCAGAGCACTACTCTGGTGAAGAGAGCAACAAATACATCCAAACATTTAAACATTAGAAAAACTAATTAACAAAAAAAAATTGTGTGTTGCCATAGGAAAAATATTAAAATGTCCAATGTACTGCACTGCTACATTTCAACCATATCTACTAAACTGAGAATGCAAAGACCTCACCTTGCCTGCTGGAGCTTGTAGTATGGTATCTTCCATGCTGGTCTGATTTGTTCTTTTAATAATAAGGTCTTTTGCCATTATTTTAAGTTGAACCTTTTAAAAATCACATATTTGTCAGCTGTAGTAAATGCTATATAATCCAGTGTTCCTGCTTTCTCCAAAGCCAGAGCACAGAGATTGCTCTAACCTCTTCAGGGACATTCTGTGGTCTACAAAACAGTGATACTATTACTGGGCCAGCTAAAATGCACAAAATATATGATGCAAGCTTTCAAAGTTTCTTCATCAGGCAAAAATATTAAAAATGATACATTAGAAGAAAGCTGTCAGTGTCAGAGTTACATGCCTAGATTTTGTCTTGGATGTTAATTCTGAGTGAGATTTTACCACCCCTTCACATAATTGAATCCACGTTCATCTCTTCTCCAGAAGAGCCCTGCCCTCCAGACATAGCCCTGACCACTCCAGAGGACAACCGCTTTCCCCTCTTCCACATGAGAGACCTTCAGATATTTGTATGACAGTGACACACAGGACTTTATCTCCTGGGATAAATCCGGGGGGGGGGGGGTGTTAAACAGCAAAAATTGCATGAAAATCGTACAGTCACAATTAACATTTTCACACAACGTTGCGATTAAAGTGCCATTATCCCAGGAATAAACAGCAACAAATCATTCACAGGAAAATCCCATGAATGATTTGATGCTTTTTATTGCCTTTTTATTCCCAGGATAATGGCACTTTAACTGCGATGTGTGTGAAAATGTTAATCGCGATTGTGCAATTTTCATGCGATTTTCACTGTTTAAACCCCAATTTTTCCCACGTGATAAAGTCCTCAGTCATCTAACTATTTCCTCAGATGGCAGCCCAATGGGTTTTTGTTATCCCAGCACTGCCTCCAATTTGTAACTTAATCCCTATTTTCCCTCACTTATTTTCCTTCAATGGCAGCACCATGGGCCTTTCAACTCCACTTCTGCTTATTACCATAAAGATGATACCTTTGGCCACTGGGCTTCTTTACACTCAATGGCCTCTCTGGGTGAAACAGACTCACTATCTTAACTTCCACCAGGGACTTAAAAATATTAGTAGTGTGTTCCTTTACAGAGTTACAGACAAGCTATTATTTCAACAAGGTTAAAAGTTTATTTGAAAGTTAACTTGAACAATGTATCACTATGATGAGATAGTTAATACAGATGATACTTTTTGGTCTTCCTGCACTTGTTATACTTTGTTACAGTTGCAATTTCTTATACTTAAGCTTGGTAGTAAAAGCAACTTCATAACCAAACCCACTTTTTGGATTCATGTGTTTCATGCACTTGCTTATGGGTTGTGTCATTTTTTACTTTGACCACGTCTCTTCAGAGAACCCTCTCAGTTTTCCTTTGGGTATCTTTTCACCAATGATTCTTTAACCAGCTATCAAGACTTTCTATATCCCTCAGGATACTTTGTAACCATAACTCCCACTTGGAGTTTCTTACAAACATACCCTAACTCCAACCAAACTCAACTGAACACAACTGTTCTTTTATCCTCTCCTGACTTGAATCTGATCGGCTTGTGCCTGCCCCATCCCTATTGCATGTTGCCAGGGCTTCTCTCCCCTTGCCAAACTCTGCCTTCTCTCCACAATTTGAAGATGGGAAAACGGTATAAAGAAGGAAGGAAAATACTCTGTTAAATTTTGCAAGAGGACTGGCAGAAACGAAGAAGCAACTCGAGACAGAATTCAATGAAGTAGACATGGAGTGCTTTTCTGAATAATTTCGTCATGGAGACTAGGCAGCAGGAATCTTTGATCTTCCTTCCAACAACTACAGGCACTTGCACCTCACAAATCAACCTGCCTACAGAAGTCTCTGGAAATCTCTACCCTCTCAACTGTATTTTTTCTGTTCAAAGTAATTCCCAAAGAAAAACAGATCCCTAATTGCAGTGGGGTGCTGCCTCTGAGCATTTGTGGGTCACTCACCCAGACATTTGAGTTGAGACTAATTGGCCACAGCAGAAGCAAAGTGAAGGAGACTACTGACTAAATGGTCACAAGGTAAGCCCGCAGCATTTGCTAAGCAGGGAAACCAGAACCAGGGCAAATCTCAGTAGAAGGCTACTCTGAAATACTAAGGACTCAAGACTAAGATTAGTGAGTACCATTGTCTCCTTTATGAACTATGCTCTTGCCAATAATTTTAACTTTATTCCAAAATGAAATGAAAATTCATGTTGAAATGCTGATTTTAAATACCAGCATAAATACCACATAGATTTTTTTTTTAGTTCTTACTCAAAGCATGTTGCGCGTCCCAACATGTTAACCACACCATGCAGTTTCTTCTTTTAGAAATACTCTGTGCATGATAAAATCTGCCTAACTATAGCTATGTGGTCATAGCTAAGTCATTGTACTTCTGAGGATTTGATACAGGAATATGAAGAAATCTCACCACTGGCTCAATTCAAGTCAAGACTGTCTGTCTCAACATAGAAAGAGATCCTGTAGCACCTTTGAGACTAACTGAAAGAAAGAAGTTGGGAGCATGAGCTTTTATAGACTTGAGTCTACTTCCTCAGATGCATTTGGTGGAGTGTACCCCACCAATTGCATCTGAAGAAGAAGGCTCAAGTCTACAAAAGCTCATGCTCCCAACTTCTTTCTTTCAGTAAGGGTGAAACAGACCACCCAAAAGGAGTGGTTTCCCGCTGCCCCTTTGAGTGACAGATCAGGGCCGCGGCAACCACACACCGCAGCCCCAATCTGGCTACTTACTGGCTCAAAAAGAAGCAGCAGAAAACCACTCCTTTTTGAGCCAGCAAAAAGCTTTTCCATTGTGGCAGCCATTTTTCAACATTTCTGTGGTGCAGCGCAAGCTGTTATGCTGCCCACTGTGTGGTCAGTAGGACAGCATGATGCCGTCCTGGGAGTGGTGTCAGGGCACGTGGCATGCTTATGCCATGCCCCCACATCACCCTGAAGCCAGTGTTTTTTGCCAGTCTGCTTTGCCCATAAGTCTCAGTGCTACATGATCTCTTTCCATACTGATTTAACAGACTAACACAGCTCTCTCTTTGAATTCTCTCTCAACATGGAAGGACAGCAAAGGACTCTCTATCTCCTCAAAAGATCTCTCCTCAAAAGATCTCTCCTCCTCCATAAGAACAAAATGGCAATTTTAAAAATTCACAGTTTCTTCAATTTGTAGCAAAATATACTTTATGTAAAAAAGCACACACAAAAAGGAAGCACAACAGGTCACGCTGATCACCAAAAACATGGAACTCATCTAGTACTACTGCTTTTACTTCAAGGCAACACATCACAAACCACATTTTCTGGTACCACATATTTTACAAAAATGTGAATCCCATTCCCAAAAATGCACAATTTTTCTCCAAGATTACCCGCTTAAAAAAAAAAAAAAAAAAAAAAAAACCTCTTTCAAATCCCATCTGCAATGACTCACATGTGAAGAGCCTTTAATTTGTCTCATTTACTGAGCAAGGACAAAGCACATCAGAACTTTATTTTATTTTTTATTTTAATTTATACACACCTTTTCCCAACAAAGTATAAATGGTAGGTCATGGAACAGATTTTTTTTTAAAGCACAGCTTATTAATATTGATTTTTTAAAAAGCTATCCTGTTATCTTACCACTAAGTTAAAAGAATATAAAAACCCTTAAAACATAACAATGGCCCCATACAGACAGACCAAAATAAAGCTGCTTCAGATCACTTTGGAGGTATGTTGTTTAAATGATGCATGAATCCTAAGAGTCCAGAAGCCATACCAAAGCCACGTTTCAGTCCTGAGGACTGGAGCATGGCTTTGGCACAGCTTCCCAGATTCTTAGGACGCATGTATCATTTAAAAACATGCCTCCAAAGTGACCCCAAAGCAGCTTCATTTTGGCCTGTCTGTATGGAACCATAAAGACTAAAAGTACAGCACATGCACACAGTTAACAGACCCTTCTGGATCTTTACATCTTCATATAAGGATTTACATTTTTTTTTTCAATATTGATAAATGAGTACTCCCTTCCAATAAAATTAAATGACCTGCTAGCACAGGAAAAGTTTGCCTTTATACTCAAATAATGTTACTGTGGAAAGCTCTCCTATTCACGATTCTGGTCACTCCATTCCAGAACACATTCTTTCTTTCCACCTCTCTCCTCCCACTGTGTATATCAGTGTTCCATACCTACTAAGCCCACACCGTCCTCACTGAACTATTCCAGGGAAATGTCACCCCTGATGTGCATTTTGTTGTATTTTTTCAACCCTTTGTGCTGCCCCCAGGTCTGCTAACACTTTCCTTTTTGTGCATACCTGATGCCATTTTGGGCAACAGAAGGAATGCCATCCAAAGTCTGAACACTGCCAAGTAGAGGGAATAAACTAATTAGTTAAATAGACACCTGTACAATCAGGAAAACTGGCACAGAATTGGGACAGTCAAAGGTAGCTTATACACACACCTATTAAATACACTGTTGCAAAACAGATAGAAACTCTAGTAATGGTTGTAATCCCAATTTTACCAGGGAGCAAGTCATCATTAATGTGCTGCAATATATTTCTGAATGTGCTGTGCATCTGCAAAACATTAGAATTGGATAAAAGAGAGTTTGGACTACGAGTAAGTCTGTTGTAGAGAAACTAACCTGAAAAGAGCCCATTTAGGAAGGATATGAAGAGCTCCTGAGGAATAATAACTAAAAATATTAATACCAATGCAATGAGATTTTTGATGTAATATGAAAAAGACTCACTCACTAAAAACTGAATTACTATAATTTATCAGTGTGATTGCTGTTCGGGATTTTATGAACAAATAGACTCAATTTACATAATCAAAGACCCAGACGGTACCAGTCCCTTCAGGGGATTGGACAGTAAGTAAACACAGTCAGACTAAATGTAATTTGTCATTAAGATATTGGCTTAAGGTTAATGCTGTCACTTTTTATACTCAAACTACATGAAAGGGATATCACACACATTTGCTGTATGTGTTGAAAGAATGCACAAGGTAGTCATGAGGATATATGGTCTGGCACAACCACTGTCACATACTTTATAGGCACTCCTCCGCCACCTCTATTTGCACATTCAGACTTCACGTGAAAGCAATTTGATATAGATACAGGGCTTCTCCATATGCATACAGAGGATCATTTCAGGCACAACATGGTGGGCTATAAAACAGCAGAATTCATGATCTATCTGTTTGGTCAAGCACTGGCTTCAGCAAAAACCCATTATTTGATCAAAGTCTTATTTAGCCAAAATATACTACTAACTGTTTAAAAAGAATCTATTATTTTTTACTATTTGTCTAGATGGGCAGGGGCAGATTCCATATCTGTGAGGGTCTACATTCTCTTTGGGTTTTGGTTAAAACTGTAAAGGAGTTATCCCATGTGCTGCACCTTCAAAACAAATTCACTACTTTGGATACCTCTTTTAAAGTTTAATTAAAATCCAGGGCAGATTCCTCACACCACTGGCATGGGAGCTACAAGCCACCACTGAAAATGAGTGAAGAAACAGTATTCAGCTGGTTGTAATATTATTTTATGTATCTACTGTTGCTTCAAAAAGAGAATTAAAAAAGGAGGAGGGAGCATTATTCAGAACTCAAATGGCAAAAAGTTCAGATGCAATAATGAAATTATTTGTTCTAATCTCAGATTATCAAATAAGTATCTAAAAATTAACTTCCAAGGTCTAAATGTGCCAAAAATCTGGTTACTGATTTGCCATAATCCCAAAATGTATCTCTACTATAGACATTTACATGTCTGTATAACCATTTAAAGTTATACTTTGAACATTCAATCCTAAATTGGAAATTTACATGTCAAAATTTATTATTTAACCACTTTTGAGCCTGTAGTAAATTTGACTAGGTCAGCTAGTCAGCTATATATTAAACATGAAGCTGTTAAAATATAAGAGCTATCATTATTGACTTAGAAATAATCTAGATCTGCTTTGTATGATGTAAATTATGCATATTCCATTAGCTTTGTTTTCATGCAGCATATACAGAATCTGCTACAAACAATATTTCTTTTCAAATTTCATTCAAAGCCATTGTAAGATATATGAACAAAGTATTATGAAGTAATGGGTTGGGGGGAGGGGAAATCTGGTGGGGGACAAATCCCAGCATGTGATATACAGAAGCAACTTGCTGTAATATTTTCTTATGCATCTACTGTTGCTTATTTAGAACATCTCAGTAAATAATTATTTTCCTATCCTGTGTTATTCCTTCACATAACAAGGTGTCACAGGCACTGGAAATTATCCTGGAGCAAACTTCCTCTGTTGATCATCATCATCATCATCATCATCATCATCATCATCATCATCATCTGCTTAGAAATCTTTCTACTTTTGTGAAATTAGAGGCACTGTTCTTCTGACTAGGGCCTAGTGCACAAACATCCACAGTAGAAGACAGAACATGGGAATGGGAGGCAAGAACAGCTAAGATATCAACTCCTGAAGATCTCTGATTGCAATGCAGTGTACTAGCCACCCCCCCCCCCCCCAAGAATGTGACAGGACAAATTATTGTCGAAAAAGGCCACAACTTTATTGAAACATCAACACAACACACCTGTAGGATTGGCAGAAGCTAGAGGTCAGGATTTGGAACATCACCAACACTGAGGCTGATTGATGTTAGGTTGCTTAACCAAGCATAGGGATGACTATAGGCACTTAATCGCAATTCTGCCATTGCACATATATCTGGGCTACTGAGTCAGCATCTAGTCACTGGGATATAAATACAGCGTGATGCCCGCAATGGCCACCCGTGCACTCAGCATTCTCCCGGGTCCAAAGGACTCCCGAACCAGGGCCATAGAGCCTTGGAACCCCACAGCCAAATCCAGAACCTCTGCTGCCATACACAAAGTTGTGACAAACACCCAACCCCAGAGAGGGAGCCGAATGTGGCCTTAAACAGGCCAGGGAGCCAACGGGGGCCAAGAGACAGTACTGAGCCCACCCCCTTTGCAATCCCAACCAATGGGAGGCCAGGCAAATGCCTGGCCACCACCAATTAGGGGCGCCTGCAGCAGCAAGGCGGCAAAGGAGGCCTGGAAGGGGCCAACCACAGCTGCTGCAACAGCGCTGGCCCGACAATTCAGGTCAGCGGCATTTCTATCAGTACAAGCTCTGATTGTATTATACACTATAGCTACCTCCATTTTCTTTATCTCATCATATAAAACAAGTTTCCTTAACATTCACTACAGCTTCAGCAAACATATGTGAGGTTAATATTTTATAGCAGTGCTTCTCAAGGTTTCTGAAGAGAGGAACAGCACTGATCTTTCCCTAATGTGCCAAGGACTGGTACCATGTTTGTATTCATTGACAACAATTGTTTCTGTCATCTTGAGAATGCATAATGGACTAGCAAGCAATGGCCCATGGACTGGTACTGGTCAAAGCTAGCACTGTTTTATAACATGTTCTGAAGGTACAATTTCAGAGAATTTGACAGTTCTATTTGGAACTCTAAACATTTCTCCAAATAAGCAAGGATTCTTGACAAAGGGGAAGAATACCTCTGGCTATGAATCCAAGGTCTTTTGCCATCTATTTTCCATAACACTGGTCAGGGTACAGCTCCATTCTTCACATATGGCTTACATCTTCTACCATGTAATTCCATACGTTTCTAGTTCACAACAAGTCACATCATTTTCGATGGGACTTTCTCCCAAGTTGGTGTAAGATTACGGTCAGTGAGACGCCAAGATATTTTTCAATCTAAAGGCGAAGGAGAAAATGCCTCTCCACATATGCACACATTTCCAGCTACTGGAGTGGAATGGTATAGTTAAAATGGTTGATGGAACAGTATTCTCTACCACACCTGAGAGTGCAAGATAGATCATACAACCTGACCCAAAGCTAACAGCTCTGTCCTTCAGCAAAGGAGAACAGTAAGTGAGTTTAGGAAGAACCACCAGGAGGTTACTACTCCTGCTCCACATCCCCAGTAAGCATCTGTTGTCCCACTCAGACACTTCATTCTGTGTAATACTAGAGAGGATTGATTATAGAGGTCTGAATATATCCTTGTCTTTTGAACCTTTGGATGTTGAATTATGATTCCCACCTCTTTAATGGGAAAAAATTCAACATTGGAAACAGCACATGTAAGGTGTCAAAATCTGAAACCTCAGTAAGGACAAAATGAATGGAAGGAAAAATGAGAGATGTTCCTAGCCTTCCTTGTGTTCAAGTCATTTCCAACTTATGGGGCTTTTCTTGACTTGTTCAGAGGAGGTTTATCATTGCCTTTCCCTGAGATTGAGAGTATGTGACTTGCCCAAGGGGTTTCATGGCAAAGCAGGAAATGAAATCCTGTCTCCAGAGTCATAGTACAACACTCAAACCACTACACCATGCTGTCTTCCTACTAAGGACTGCTTTCCTTTAAATGGATAGAACAATCACCTCAACAAATACAATCCTCACAAGTAAATGAAGATCCACTCTTCCCTTGACAAAAGAGACAAAGAAGCAAGTACAGCTCTGATTTTTGTAGTCTTCACCCTTTGAGAGAGGAAAATACAGTACAGCAATACGAAGAACCTGGCATGTTCCTTCTGTTGCCAAGGGAACTATAAACTGTCTTCCCTATAGGAGTCTAATTTGGGTCATCTTTCCTAAACTGACTCTGTAAGCACCCACTTTAAAGGAGGTGATCTTCAGTGATATGGAAAGATTTAATCTACCTCATGTCTTGTAGAAGGAGCGAGTGGAACCATGATCGACCCTGGAGAAGGACTCTTTTATTATTATTAAAAGTTTTCATCAACACATAAAGACAAAGCACTGAACAAAACAATACTTATCATACAGATTAACATCTAACATTACATACTAAACTGCTAACTACACATAAAACATTTAAACAAATAAAATGACTTCCTTTCCCCTACCTTTGAATACTTTCAAATCATTCTCTCTCCAACTTTCTTATTCTCACCAAATTGGTTTCCTCTAATATTTCAAGTTTATACAATTTCTATTTGTGCTTCCCTCTGTTATTAATGATTCTTTTCCTGACATTTCTTTTTCTACTTTAGTTCTCTATAAATGCAATCTGTTCCTCCCCTTCAGACCAATCCCTTCTACTTTATAATGTCTTATTCGGTTAGGCCAATTACACTATTTTTTCCCCATTTTTGTATAAGGTATTTGTGTAGTGCTGTCCATTCTTTCTTATGTTTGGTTTTTCCTCTCTTAATAGAGAAGTCAGTTTATCTATTTCCATAATGTCATGTAATCTGATTAACCATTTTTTATGGTTGGTTCTTCTTTACTCTTCCATTTTTTCCACAATGCTGCTATTATCATATAAAAGATATTTTTCCATGTTTGCTTTCTATCTCCTCATGAATCATTCCTAATAGATATGTTGTGGGGTCATACTTTAAATGTATATTTAATATATTTTCTATTTCAGAATGTATTTGTTTCCAATATTTTTAGCTCTTTTATATTCCCACCATGTGTGAAAGAGAGTACCTTTTTATTATGAGCAGTTCCAACATTTATCCATCGTGTTTTTGTATTATTATTTTTGCTATTTTCTTAGGCATTAGATATCATCTGTATTGTATTTTGAAATAGTTATCCTTTATGTCATACCTTAAGGTGTACTTTAGTCTTTTTCTCCATGGTCTCTCCCAGTCTTCTAACATTATAGGTCTTCCCATGTCTCGAGCCCAACTTATTATATACTACTTTACTGTTTCCTCCTCCATTTCCATCCTTAATAACATTTTATAAAGTTCTGAAATTAATTGTTGATTGTTGTGTACTATTAATTTTCCAAATTCCATTTCTTCTTTTTCTGTATCACACAATTTTTCATCCATTTTAAACCTTTCCATAATTTGCTTATATAGGAACCAACTGCACTTTATACCTTCTTTTGTTAATTCTTGTGTTGTTTTCATTCTATATTTTCCTTTGTCCCTAACTAGAAGCTTCTCATACATTATCCACTCTTCTTCTTTCATTTTTTCCCCTCTCCTATAGAAGGTTTCATTTATCAAAGCTCATTTTGGTATTTTATAAGTAAGGCACGCTTTGTATTTTAACCAAATTCTCAATAACTATTTTCTTATATATTGATAATTAAATACACAATTTGGCTTGACCTTGTCATATATTAAGTAAGTGTGCCACCCACATTTTATCTTTGGACCTTCTACTTGTAAACGTCTTTCATTTTTTAGTCTGGCCCTCTTTTTGAAGGTGTATACATGAAGGGCTGTCCAGTCCAAGGTCAGCTTAAAGATAAAAAGGCAGAGCAAAGGAGAACCTTGATGTATTGTGGTTGTTCCCCTCTTCCCCCGTTAGATGATAAGTTTCAACACTATACAGAATTTGTGTATACCACAAAAGAGGTCTACAAAACCACTCCAAACAAGGCCACAATATTACTGTAACAACTAAATAACTGGTGTATCTAATTGGAAACTGATTATAATGTAATTTCCACAGGAGAATAAATTGTGTATTTGTTTTCATTGTTGTTGTTATATGTCTTCAAGTTGACTCTAACTAATGGCAATCCTATTACAGAGTTTTCTTGACAAAATTTATTCAGAGGAAGTTAATGCACACTTTCCCTCATGATACCACCTTCTCTTTAGGAGTCATTTTAGAGGACTGTGTTATGCAGCTTTGCAGCATGGAGCTCTGTTCCTTTTCACTGAGGATTCTCTTCAAAGGAACTTCCATGATGCTCCTCCTATGCAATTACAACCCAAATTACAACCTGAATCAGAAAAGTCTCTTTGAAGAGAATTCTTGACAAAAAGGAAAGAGAGTTCAAGCAACAGAACCCAGAGGAGCACACACTATAGCCCTCTAAATGACTTCTCGAGAGAAGCAGGCATCATGAAGGAAACAATGAGAGAAATTCCTTTTTGAGAGGAGTCACACACAAAAATTTGAAATGCCCATGTTATGAAACCTCCAAACAGTTAGTGATATGTCTTATACAAATGAAAGAGGGCAGTCTCCTCTAGTTTGGTGTCCTCCAGATGTTTATTGCTGTTATGAGGTACTGTAAGCTATATTTCAGAGGAAGGGGTTGGCAAAATAATCTCTGAGGATTCCTTGCCTAAGAAAGCCGTATAAAATTCATGAGATCACCATACATTGACAGGTGTATGTGTCCACACACACAGCGCTAAACTGCCATAGCAGGCAACTGGATCATTTCTCAAAAAAAGAAAGAAAGAAAGAAAAAAGAAGAAGAGGAAAGGGTCATGAATCAATGCTTCTCATCATAAGCTTCTAGTTTTTTAAGTGAGGTTCATGTTTCAAAATCTATATGGGACAGCAGGAAAAGAAAAATCCTGGAATTGATAAAAATCTGAAGGCTTCAAATAGTTCCCTCTTTAGCAGATTATTATTCTCACCCCACCCTCCACTCTTCTGGATTACTCATTTAAAAATCCAAAATGTTTATTAAAAATGCATACTAATCTATTCCCACATGTGGAATTCCCTAAGACATATTCACTAGCATTACTATTTGTAGTTTAATGTGTGCATTAGTCTTCATTAAATATGAAATCATGCGCTTGGATTGTGGACAGAGTAGAAGAGCTCTCCCTTCCCTGTATCATTTTAAATATTTCAAGATGGAACAAAAGAGATCACCAAAACATGGAAAAATTTCAAAGCATCTTCTATGAGAACTCAAAAGGAAAAGGTCACTTGTAGTCCTTCACTGGCAACAAACCAGCTATCTGTCACGAAACTGTGCTTACTTTTGTTATGTCCTTTTATACAACATCTTTCCGTTTGGCAATTCTCAAGCAGCATAAGCCTTTCCAAATTAAAAGTGAGGCATGTTCAAAATTAAGCAGCATGGATTTAAAATAACGACTGCAGGTCTCAGCTACAATCCTCTAACAAGGGAACCATGTGGCTCACTGGCAGGGTTGCCAGGTCAGGAGCATCCTAAAACCTGAGATTTCAGTGTCAGAGCCTGAAAACCAGGGGTGGTACCTGGCACTGTCATAGCGACAGGACCTGATGATGGCATTAAGCAAGATACATTAAGCATCAGCCACAGTTACTTAGAGCATGTCATCAAAATAACAAACATGAAGTCTAACAAATGAACTGAAGGAAGGAAGGAAATTGAAGAGGCTTCTGCAGAGTACAGCCACCACTCCAGAGCAACCTATAGTAAAGTGGGATAGCAGCACTCTGAGATTTCTCCCTTTGTCTTAAGATCCAGAGATGTGGCCCTGGTGCTTGAGACTCTGGGCCAAACCCTAAGATCTGAAAACCCTACTCACCAGAAACTACTGAACACCAATTCCCAACTTTCCTCTCCACTAGCTTTTTTTGGCTAGGGCTTCTGGCACTTGCAGTCCAGAATATTTGGACACCCACATTTTACCCCTCTGGTTATAACCCAGAACTTGAGAGTAATTCCATTGGAACTCAATTTATTAATTTCAATAGCAACGGGAATCAGTATGTAAATCAAATTCAGGGACAACAGACAGCAAATAAGAGATTATAAATCCTTACAAAGCACACACATGCAAATAACTTTGTCATATACAAAGATACAAAGGCGATTTCTAGTCTTTACCTTCCACCAGGTTACATGGGAGAGGGGGGATTATAACATATTGAAGCATCTTATGTGAGGTTTCTCAGCACAATAGTAATGTACATGACAAAAAATGAGCATCTCTAAAGCTGCAATCCTAAACACACTTAGTAGATCTCATTTAACTCTGAGTAAATATGCTTTAGATTCCTCTACACATGATTTAAAACAAAACAAAAAAAAAGAACAAACAGTATAGCCTCGATGCCTGTGCCTCCCAGGTTTAAAAACAACACTAAAATGAAATCAGAGAGAAAATGGTTCGTCTGACACTCTTGCAATAAAAGCTACTGTAAGTGAATTGGGAGAAGTACCTCTATGAACTGACCCTGTGGTTTCATGTTCTCAAGAAAAGAGCTCAGAGGGAGCAAAAAGGGTCCTTCCTATGCTGTGGGAGGCAGTCAAACAACAAGTGTTATTTGGTCCATTATGCATTTCTACAAGACACAGACCTACTAGAGATATACAGGTTAAAAACAGAAGAAGCCGCAAAACAGTTGAGTTGAGCCCTAAAGTCAGCAGGCTGGCTGAAAGCAGATCCTCCATCTGTTTGAGTTTGGAAGGGACAGTCCAAATTAACCTTCTGTCATCCAATTTTTGGAGGCTTTTAAAATTTCCCAATTTCCCTCTCCTTCTCTTACTTTCCCTCTTTGTCCTCAGCTTACTATAGAATTCAAATTGCAGAAGTAGCTTGCCCTCAATTCAGAGTGGGGAGAGGAAAGGACAGGTCTGATCTTCCTTATACACTCATAAAAAAGCAACCTGAGCCTATTCTAGTTTGTCTGCTTGCCATCCTGACCACACTCTGATGTTGCATGTGTCCTGGTTTTCATCTGTGAAATTTTGGAAATTATGCAGCTCAGATCTATCCTTGTAACTGTAGGCATCATCTAAGAAAAGCCCACCTTGCATTTTTTACTAATAATGCTTAGAAGCATGAAATATTCTGCCTTTGCTTGCCAGTTTATTCAGCTTAACAGTCTGACTTTATATAGTAGGCCCTTGGTAACTCTTGAGGTTAGGTTCTAAACCCTCCTGTGGATACCAAAACCCACGAATGTTCAAATCCCATTATATACAATGACATAGTAAAATGGCTTCTCCTATATAAAATGGCAAAATTAAGGTTTGCTTTTTGGATTTTTTTTTCCTTTTTAGTATTTTCAAGTGGATTATAGAATCTGTTGATATGTAGGGCTGACTGTAACAACATGTTGAACCATAAATGACAATACAACAGTATTACAGCAAAACCTTTCACAATTTCACATGTAATGCTTAAGCGACTTGGAAATAGAAATTGATGTTACACAGTATGTGAGGCAAATTCTTTTATCTCCGTATATGGACAGGCCAATGTCTTAAGATTCACAAGGAGGGCTTCTTCTTGATCCTGTCACCATGACAGACTCATTTATTGAGGACACACTAAAGAGCCTTCTCAGTGATTGCTCCCAGTCTCTGGAATTCCCTTCCAGGGGAGTCTAAGTTGGCCCCTTCCCTGCTCTCTTTTTACTGACAGGCAAAGGCCTTTTTATGCAAAGTGGATTTAAATATTGTAATGTTTTGTTTTTTTAACTTTTGCTTGCTTTTTAATTATTCTATACTATTTTAATTTATTTTTTTAAAAAAATATTTTTATTTGGTTTTAGTTTATTCTTTTTTATCATCTGGCTTGGGTCCCATTTTGAGAGGAAGCTGGCATGTAGATGAAATGAAATGGAATAAATATATTAAAAAGCTTTGCATATTTGGCTTTTTAGGTGAAGTAGACACAAACGTTAATTATTCTGACCAAAATGGAAATTATAGCTCTCAGCTTCATTTATCATTTTAAATAATAAATAAAATATGAATTGTGAAGTAGCATTTTGCATCCTGAAAGCACAGCGTAAATGTTCACAGCGTAATACAGTCAAGAATATGGAATAATCTTTCAGTGACTCTCCTGTTCTCCTGCAGGAAACTGTCACAGTGTGGTGACTTTTCCCTGTTGGTAAAGACTTATCTTGACTCTTCAGTGATCATCAAACTAATTTCATCATGGCTAATTTTATATGTGTATATATATTATTTAACAACCACAGTAAGAAAAAATTATAACATTTCTCAGTCATATGCTAGTATATAATTTAACAATTGGGAGATTGTAATTTCTGTTTTAAAATATGTTATACCAGTATATAAGTATTTAAGGCATGGGAAGACTCGTAAACCAATGGATGTCCCAAAACATGACCTCTACGCCACTTGAAAGATCTTGTACACTGAGGTTATAGTGAAAGAGTCCCAACCCTCCATTTTAATGCCAGCAAGGTTACTTCATTTCACTTTCTTTTCTTTTTTTTAAGAACTGTCCTGCATCTCTTTTTCACTTAATTAAATGCCTATTGAATATTTCACCATTGCCATTTAGGTATATACATGAGGGGAAAAACCTTTGCAACAGTCACATGACAGATTCAATTACATATGCAGTTTGGGTTCACAATGTTATAAAGATGCCAACATAGAACAGAATGAGCTATGAACAAAGAAATGTTTGGTTTGTATCCAATGGAAAGAAAAGTTGAACAACTGTTTTCTTATATAAATTTTAATCATTCTGGAATGAGGTCATTTCCCAGTGTAGCAACATAAAAAAATCAGCAATCACATGCAGTAACACAGATAAAATATATGTCATAGAGAAATTTATTGTTCCTCCAAAAATGATGCAATAGTAATACAAGAGAACAAGTACTGAAATGTGATACTTTTGTGAAGCATAGGCATCCTCTCCCATGGGACTATTCAACATATGCAGCATTTAAGCAAATCCCACCTAATAGAATCTTTTTATGTTATTTTAAATTAAACTTAATTAAACTTAAATTAAACGTAATTGTTGCATTCAAATTTCATAGTGATGCAGCATAGCATGTTCAATCCAGCTTTCTTCCAAACATAGACCCATTACTAAACTATCTGAGGGTCGAAGCAGACAACCCAGAAGGAGCAACCTCTGGCCACAATCAGACCAGAACCATAGTGACTACATGGTCCGCTCCCATTCAGGTCTCAAGCTATGCAGCCAGTAAGTGATCAAAAATGACTCCTTTTTAATCTGGTCCTTTGGACTGGAGCATGGCCTCAGCACAGCTTCAACTGCTTTGGGAGCATGTGTCATCTAAACCCCATGCCCCCAAAAGCAGCCAGAAGCCACTTTATTTGGCTGTGTGTTCAGGGCCTAAGAAACACTTCATCATGTGGAAAGAATTTTATAAGTGACACAAATGCTGGTACTATATAGAGTGAATTTAACAAAAAAGAATTGAATTTCTAAGAATAGATTTCAAACAAAGCAGCAACAGAAAGCCAGCACAATATGTGGTTTAATAGATCAACTACAGCCCGTAGGTATATACTGAGCTTGCCTGAACACCTCCCTCCCCCTCATTTTGGGGTCCAGAGAAGCAGCATAAAGTAAGAGTATTATTAAGTGCCTGCTGGCCTTGTGGTTTCTGAGTAGCACTCAGCTTAGTGGGTCACAATTTGGATAGCACAAGCCTGTAGCAATATAACTGCAAGCTATGAACCTTCCTGTTTATTCCCTGGCATCCCTTTTAATAGAAGAAACATTTAGGAAAAGTCTACTTAATAGTATGACTAATGTGATATCAATTGGATAAGACCAACTTACAGTATATAATTTTTTAGTTAAAAAGATCCCATGAAGAGGTGAATAAGGAGTAAAACAGACAGCCAAAATAAAGCTGCTTCCAGGTGCTTCGAAGGCAAAGAATTTAAATGACACATGGGTCAAAAGCAGCTGGAAACCGCTGGGGCTAAAAACTGGAAGAAAAAAAAGCCAAGAAATTCCAAAATTCCAACTTAGCCCAGAAAATGTGCATCCTTGTGGCTGCATATAAATGCCATGATGTGAATGTGGGGATGAGGCAAAACAAAGAAATTAAAGTGTGACAATTCCAATGGATAGAATTACAATATGCACAAACCAGATAATCCAACAGGGGGCATGCGGTAAAGCAGAGTGAAAGAGGCATGTATCGAGGGCCTCCATGGTTGTGCTTTGACATTGTATCACTTGTACACTAATGCACCAATACAATACACAGTAGCAACAGAGCATCACATTTGTGACAAAGGGGCAGCCATGCAATGAGATGGCATCTAGGCAGATGTGGCAGATACTTGGAGGTTGTAGGTGGTGTGTTTGTATGAGCATTTGCATGTACGGTGGAGAGGCAACCAAACAAAAAACAAAAAAACCCAACAACAACCCAGCAACAAAGCTTGATGCTGGACCATGGAGTCAACCCATGCTTATTCAGCTTCCCTTGGGAGAGGGCCACACAGGCAGTGGGGATTTGACCCACTTTGGGGGAAAGAAGGGTCAAGCCACTTTTTCCTGCACATCTGCTCTGTCCCAGTGTTTCAAATAACGCGTTAAAAATGCTTTAGAGTAGACCAAAATGAAGGTAGTAGAACAGAAGACACCAGCCAAGTAATTCCTTCCCAGTGTGGCTGTCTCAGGACATTTTGCTACATGAAATAAAAGACAAGATGGGAGCCCTCACTGTTCCAAGGACAGTCTGGCTAGTAATGAATTCATTTGTAATGAATACCTTTTCCACTAACAGGCATAAATGGTGCTGGGTCTACATGGGCCACAATACTCTTGGAGAAGTCTGGAGCATTCTGGCTATGAAGCTGCCTCAAAATCCCCTATTACCTTAGACACTCTGTTACAAAGCTGGGCCGCTCTTTGCATGCATATCCCAATGTGCATCCTACCACCACCGCCTCTGGAATGAGTTGCTTACTCTGAGGTCAGAATGAGGCATCTAGCATCAATCACATGGCTGAGTACTTCTTTCTGACCTCAGAGCAAGTGACTTGCACCAGAGGCTGTGGCAGCAGGAGGAACAGCAAGAAGGATACACTGTAAACAGCTGCCAGGAGTTGCAATGGTGGTCTCCAGATCTTTTGGGAAGATCCAGAGCAAAAGGTGATTTATTTAAAACTGTTGTAATGATAGTATATCTCAGGTTTAGTACTGAACTGTCTGGACATCATCTGGACAGTGTGCACCAGAACCAAGGATTAGGCCCTGTGTTGTCATGACCAATCGCAATGGGAATGGTAGAGATGGTGTCTTATTTGACCCATGCAGACATGACAAACTTACATAACAATTACAATTTCTTTTGAGCCATAATTCTTAGATTTAAACTACTTTGATTATTACAGGGCTCTGAACTCAATAAATGATGGCAGGAAAATATCCAGTTCAGATGATGGTTCCTGCTGTACCTTGTGCTGTTGCCTCATGCACTGTTGTGGGTGCTAAAATAATAAAATGGACACAAAGAGAGAGTGTTTTGTACTGTTGGTCCCCAGCTTGTAACATTCTTGTTTTCTTAAGCTATTCCCAGATTTCAAGGGCTGTAGCAATCAAATGTTTTTAAAGTAAGTACAAGTATCTAGTTGCTTTTGAGAGGAGAATAAAGTGTTGCTATTTAAAAATGGCAATTACAATGCTAACTAGCTACAACCTAGAGATATAAGCATAAATGATTACTTCACAAAAGAAACTTTCCAAGTTCTGATGTTACTCCACAAATAACACTACAAGTTGGAGGCAGGAAGCTTATCTAAGAAGCACAGGGCAGGTTAAATAGCATACAAGCTCTGCCCCTCTGCCTTCTTACAGCATCTCCTTCTTGAAGTATCCATCTCACTGTCCATTGATAGGTTGGCCCTTCTTCCCAGCAAAGCCCTAAAAATCAAACCAGGCTCTTCTAACATGCAGTTATATTACAAGTAGTGTAATGTGTTTTACATGTAAACTATTTTCTTGGTTGTACATCAAAAATGTCACAATGTCATTTGAGGCTTGTCTGTTCAGAAGTGAGCCCCAATGAGTTCAGCAGACCTGGCTTTCAGGCACATGGGCACAAGATTGTAGCCTTGCTACTGTATTGTTTCACACACTGTGTTCAGCCCTATGTGAACTCTGTGAAAAATCAAACAAGACAGGAGACAGAGCAATGTCTAACAATATTGCCTAGCAGTACTGAGACAACAGAACATTTCTCCTAATTACACTAGCTTTTAACCTAGTCATCAAAGTCATTTGCTGCTTACCATCGTTCTTCTCTTTATTTTTAAGCCTTTAGATCACCTGACTTTTTGCTCAGCCTCACTTTGTGTCAAGAGCTATGTGAAGGTTGAATGCTCACTTTGCATTTCTAACAAGTTTACTCAGCTGAGACAGGGAGAGTTAAAAGAGCAAGTGTGAATGCTAGAAAAAATACAAGCTAATAGCATAATTCATTTTGATATATTCAGTGTGGGGAAAGGATTAAAATTAACATAGTATACCTTCTTAATAGAGCATGTTGCCTAATGTGGCCCAATATTTATTTGCAATTCACTCTTTCATAATGACTTGTTTGTATCTCACTCTTCTGCTAAATTCACCCAGATACTACATAAATACAACGTATCTATAAAAAGTATGTGTATAACCAATTTATGAAATCAATAGGGGGAAAAACACTTTTAAGAAAACAAACCTAGCAACAAGAAGGCTAAAGTTTCACAACAAAATTGGTCAGAAGTACTGCCAGCACTTGGAGATTAAAAACACATTGGAATAAAATCAACTTTGACTGCTAAATAAAGAGATATGAAGAAGCAACTTCCCCAGATTAAGGGCACACGAGTAATCCAGAGTTATGGCATCACCACATAAAAAGCCCAGTCACATATATTCATTCACATAACATTCAGAGATGGCACCTACAGCCAAGCATCTTAATTTCTGTACTGGTTTTAGGCAGGTGTCCAAAGGGAATCAGATTATTTTAAAAAATTATATCATATTCCATATCTGGTCAATGAAAAAAAATCTGGAAGGGGTTAAGTCACTAGAAAGCTGTCTGAGGATTTCATCTACTTTATTCAGAGTAGAATTAAGTCTCACCATACAATTGCAAGTCCACTAATTTTCCTGATCCAGCCTGTGTCCCTGAAGAAAGAGGTTTCCATGTCCTTGTTGAGCTTACAAATACAGTAGTGTATATGTCAAGGGTGGGAATTACACACTCATATGTTGTTGGACTTCAGCTCTCTGCATCCCCCACCACTGGTTACGCTGCTAGTATTCACACTTCAACAAAACCTGGAGGAGTGCATGATTCCCACCCCCTAGTCTCTATGCACAAGAGAATGATGCATACTGGGTGGGGGATTGGTTTAGGTATATCACACATTCCAGATCAAATGGAAACACAGTAGCACAACATTTGCAGTTTGTATATGCCCCTTCAAAGAGGTGGTTTGCATTGTTCACTTCGACAGCCAAACTACCTGTTTATATAGTACAGCAGATTGGACTAGTTCCAGGCAACAGTTGCCTGAGATGACAACGTCTTTTTGGAGGAGCCCAAAAGTAGCAGCATGTGTACATGGAAAGCCCGAGACATTTTGCTGTATGTAGTGAAAAGCAAGATGGTGTCCTGTTCCCTATTCTAGGTACAGAAGCCAGCTGGATTCACAGGCAATGTGAATAGTTCAAACCTAGCAGTGCCAGACTCCTCCAATACACTTCAGGTATTAAAGATAGTTTTGGGAGTCTAGGACAGAGTATGTGTCACAATGAAATAGCTGATGATTCCAGGAACAACAACTAAAAGACTGCTATCATTGCCTACAGTGATCACCTCACTCTGTCTACTGGTACAGCCAGGCCTGCATTTATATAGTTCAGTCTGTGAGTCACTGTGTATACAACTCTTGCGGACTACTCTTCTTTCATCATCCAGTAGAACAAGAGTCAAAGACATATTCATTTCAGCATTATTCAGCCAATTTCCTAAGCAGAAATGTGAACAAAACTGTATCCATTTCAACTTTCAACAAGCAAGAGATGGTGTAACAGTACGGAAAGCCTCTCCCAATATGTACGTACATAATAAGTATTTTAACAATATGGGATTAAATAACCTCATCTGTATCCTCTTGGTGCTGGAGGGGAATATTACAAAAGCTCTTATTCACACATGCTTTTGATATTACCGTATTTAATCATGCACAGCTGTAGTTTATGAGAACCCTTACAAAACAACTTAATGAAAGTCTCAGAGCAAATTCTCAGGAATCCTTCTTCTCTCACACACACACAGACACACAGACACGCACACTCTCACATACACATCCTATTACATTTTTGTCACATGAATAAAATTAGGAACAATTAGCTGGCCTAGCCACTTATGACAAGACAAAGGAAGCTACAGGTATATTATGAATGAGTGCTGAACTTTCTTTTTTAAGGTATATTTGGCTGAAGCACATCAGAAACTTTGTCCATTTGTACCCCAGTTCTTTCTTTTCTGTCTTGTCCACCTGTCTCTTTCGTACCGGACCCACATTCAGCTAACAATATCTGAAGCAGAAAGTGTAATGAAAATCTACAGCTCTAGAATGACTTTGAAATGGTGCTGCCAGCACAGACTTGCAATGGGCAACTTGGGCCAATCTAGATGCCAGGCTCCTGTGGGATAAACCTCTCCTAGCCAGTGCCAATAAACATCAAAAATGGAAGGGAATAGAAGTCATTTATGGTTTCAAAAATAAAATCAGACATCTTGGGGGAGTGCTTTTTTTTTTTTGCCAGAACAAGGCACGTTGAGGCCACATATATTGTTTTATAGTATAACTGCCCTTTCTGGAACACAGTGCTCCTTGCTTTCATATACATGGATTGCAATTATAGGGCCAGAAAGAGCCACAAAAAGAATGGGTCCACATGCAGGCTCCATGACAAACAGTCAGACATGATGATGATGATGATGATGATTATTATTATTATTATTATTATTATTATTGTTATTATTATGTTTATTTATATTTCGCCTTCCTCCTAGTACAGGGACTCAATGCGGCTTACAAATCTAAACAGTCCAAATTAAAACATTATAAAACATGCAAAATACAAGTTTAAAAAGCAATTAAACAATTCCAACAATTAAAAACCTTACATTATTAAAATTTAAAGTTTAAAACTCTTTAAAACAAAAACAAAACAGCATCCCTGTCATGTGAAAGCCTGGCAGCATAGAAATGTCTTTACCTGCTGCGGGAAGGACAGCAAGGATGGAGCCATCCTGGCTTCCCTAGGAAGGGAGTTCCAGAGCTTGGGAGCAGCCACTAAAAAATCCCTTTCTCTTGTTCCCACCAAACATGCCTGAGGGTAGTGGGGCAGAGAGAAGGGCCTCTCTCGATGACCTCAATATTCTCAGGGGCTCATGCAGGAAGACACGTTCCTTCATATAGCCTGGACCCAAGCCATATAGGGCTGATATAAGCAACTTCTTATATTCCTATAGCCAGGAAACAATGCAATAATAATAATTAATAATAATAATGGTTTATTTATAATCCGCTCCTCTGTAAGAACACTCGGAGCGGAATACAGCATATTAAAAGACATGAATTAAAACAAAGTTAAAATTAAAACAGTCCCATAACCCACATTCCAACCTCCCACCCATTAAAAATAAATTAAATCAGCAATAAATTAAAAACTGTAGGATCTAAAAGCAGTATAGGTGTATCCAGACCCCTTCTTATGTGGCCACATCATAAGTTGAGGGTTGGAGATGTAGGAGTAGGTGAAAAGCATAGTCTAAGTCTGGAGCTGGGGTCAAAGGTTTCAAGGGAAGGCCTGCCGAAAGAGATGTGTCTTTAAGGCTGTTTTAAGGCAGTCTAAAGAGGTCATGAGACATTGTCAAAGTTAACAAATTGGTAAATGGGGATGGATACATTGAGTACATGATATCCCTGTTGCAACAACTCCACTGACCATGAGTCTGTTTCTGGGCCAAAGTAATTCTTCTGGTTATGACCTAAAGCACTGTACAGTCCACATTCAGGTTATTTGAAGGACCATTCAATGTATGAGCCTTCCCATGTCTTGAAATGTTCTGGGGAGGCCCTTCTTTTTGTCTCACTGCCATCACAACTGCATTTGGTGGGGACACAGGAGAGGGTTATCTCCATTTTTGCTCCCAGAAACCCTGTTTAAACCCTCCTTACAGAGGTGAGATTGGCACCTTACTCAGTTATTCCATAGGCAAGCAAAAACCCTTTTGTTCCAACAGGCCCTTGAGTGTCAACTGCAACAGGAGAAAGGATACATCATAACATGGCTTATTGTGTATATATCCTGTTTTTCTTTCTAATGGTTATACCTTTAGCTGTAATTCTATTGATATTTTAGTGTGATTTTAAAAAACAAAAAACCTTTTCTACAAAGTGAATCTGTCTATATCTTTTTAAACTATTGTACACTGCCTTGAGTCCCAGACTGGGAAAAAGGCAGGGTAACAACAACATTTAGAGATGGGATTATCCCATCCTGGGTAAATCGCTATGTGATGTTTTGTTTCCGAGCAGAAAGAGGCATCAAGAAAGCAACTTAGCCTATCAGAAGGCTATGGAAAGAGAGAGCTCACTGTGTATTCACAGCTCTGTGTATCCGTTTTAAATCTATGCTTTTCTTCTCCCTTGATGGACTTCAGATGCCTTTGAACATGTATATCAACTTCAACTTCCTTCCGGATGCATGGGTGTCACAAAGTAAGACTAAGATTCATCCCAGTTGTTCAGTGTCAGTTACCACAACACCTGATATGACCTCAAGGTGCTCTTTCTAGACAGCTGTCCTCATCTGGCCTTTATACAAATCAAAGCACAGTTCTCCTGAGAGCTATTCCCTCCAACTCAAAGAATTAAAAAAGTATCATATCTCCTCTTCCCTTCTCCATTTGGTTATGATACGAACAAAAGGAGATTCAGCCTAATCCTCTTGCATATTGAAAAAATATTATTGTTGACTCTTAAGTATGCACCATGAGTAAAATGCTAATACACTGGGCCCATGGTATCTGCTGATGTTTGGCTTGAGGACCACCCCCTCCTCATGGATACCAAAATCCGTGGATGATCAAGTCCTATTATATATAGTGGTGTAGTAAAATGGTATCCCTTACATAAAATGGCACAAAGTTTGCTTTTTGGATTTTATTTTTAAATTAAGCCATAAATAGTTGAATCCATGGATAAAGAATCTGTGGATATGGTGGGCCAACTGTACTGATAATGGACAGTTGCTGTTGCAAGATCTTTCTATTTTGTACCTCTAGGACAGGTATGGAAATGTGTGCGCATGTATCTTTTCTGCAGTGACTTAAGCTCTTTTGTATGGTTTGTAAGAGATGTCTCAATGGCAAATCTAGAAGGATGAAGTCATTTTGATACCAAAAATGTTATCCCCTTGTGAACCAAATGTTGTATCATAATAGCAATCTGAAAAATGGACCATTAGGACAGTCACAAGAATTTAAATGGGCTGTGCCCATTCTAGCGAGGGTGAGCATGCAACGACTATACAAGTCAACGAGAAACAAGTTTCTGTCTCCCAGCTTATTTCAAGCTTCCATATTCCATTTCAAAACAATTGGCATTGAGCCAAGGGAAGATATTAATCCAAATACTTTACTACAATCAAAGGTCAATCCATTATTATCCGCGTCTTTCAATAAAAGGATGCTGCTCTGGCAACTCGAAAAGGGAGGGGGGGATACTAGAGTTTCTCAACCCGAAGAAGGATTTGAGTGCATACCGACCACATTCCTAGAAATTTGTTTTTTAGTCTATTTGCACATATTTGTCTCTGCTTTGGCACTTGAAGCTCGAGCAAGACTTTCTGAGCCCTGGCAACAATCCAAGCTGCAGATGGTTTGAAATGCAGCCTGAAATCAGTGTGCTGTTGATGAAATACTCCTTACACCTGACCCCTACTTCACACCAGGCACAAAATACAAGCTGAACACTACCAGTCCAAAAAAAAAAGGCTTTGTCAGGCATCTTGGTATCTGGAACTCTCTCCTCAAGGCATCCAGGAGGGCCAGATGGCCAAAAGTGGGGAAATGCAGCCATGTAAATAAGCACTTGATTAGTCAAAGGGAAAAGAAGGAAGGAGATGGATGGACTTGCGATGGTTATTTGTTTTTTAAAAAATAATGGCGATATAAAAGGGGGGGATTTTTGATTTCACAGAAGTCAACCAAGTCCTCTAAAAATGTGGCTTACATTTTGCTAAAAAAGTAAACATTTTCCAAAAATATACTCCCCCCGCCAAAAAAAGACCTTTCCATATATCACAGAGTACGTATTTTTTCCAGTTTTTTTCATATGAAATATCCAGTTGATTTGTGGATAAGCAAACGTGTAAACACACACACATATACACAGGATATGCACACACATGTATAGATATACACAGACAAACACACTCCTGCATTGATAAGCAATTGTCCACCTCATCTTTTGAGGTCACAAAGATACTTTTTCTCTAATTTCCCAAAAAATATGATTTCAGTATTACATAGACTATTTCATATATTTTTGTACAAATACGTTGGAAGATGCAGATTACCACCTCAGTAGTGGTTCACTGTTTATATTGTATGCATCTTCTTTCTAAAGCTTAAAGCTGACCAACGAAAAAGACAATAAAATACCATGTGACTTAAGGCAACATTCAAAAGCAGCAAAAACAAGCAATAGATTAGAAGTGAAAATCCAACACTTCTGAACTGAACATACTTGCAATTAAAGTACAATGCTCCTTTAGACAATTCCACTATTGAAATACTGTATCTAATATAATGGATAACTATGATCTGGAGCACTCACTCACTCTCAAAAATATTAACTCCCAAGTTTTAAGAGCCAGAATTACATGCTAATAACCTGCTTTGACAAAATAATTTCCACTAACTAAGTGTCAACTCCTTTGGTCTTATCAAACCAGTCAAGAACTAAAAGGATATCACTTCCTTCTCATTTTAGCAATGATTTGCACTAGAGTTCATAGCAAGATAATTCCTTAATTGTATTAATTATGAGAACAGTACAAAAACACAGTAACAATATTTGTATTTTAAGCACGAGTTCAGACCAGGTAATAAATCACCCTTTCGGGCATGTCGAGCGGATATACCTTTGAAAATACGGTTTTGCAGTCTAAAGCCATGCATTCCATTTTACAATGGCAACAAAATATATTTATCTGGTCTCTGATTCACAACAGGCCTAGAAAACATATTCCTGTTATGAAGATTTTGGCCACAAAATTAACATAATTAAATCTAAATTAGTATGGTCAAGTAGTGCCACATTTGAATTACATTTTCATTACCTTGTTTAAAATATACAGAAAACAGAGGGATAGTTTGCAAAATATGATCTTTGCATCAGAGTAAATTAAGTTTCCTTACAACTAGTAAACATATTTCAATTTCAAATTCAAATTCAAAATTTGAATACTCAAACCAAACAACATGCATTTCATATAAAATACTAGATCAATGACGTATAGGTGACCCATCATATCACAATGGCATAAATATATAGAAAGAGCCAGATGTTATTTTTAAGCAAATGCCATATGAGGACCATATAACCATATGGGAGGGGGATAACTTGACAATATTAAAAATGTGTAGACAAAAGAACAATATGGAGACAAACATTAAAGATCTATTGTAATATAAGAGCCTTGTGTGTTACACATTAACACCTATAATGAGCCAGTGTTTTATCTAGTAAATGAACTGCTACTAAACTATGAATTTGTAAACAGAAGTTCATATCAGTACATATTATTTCACTGAACCCATTTTGTTCCATTCCCTGATATTAACTGTGATGTTCCTGGAATGGCATTATATAATGTATTGTTGTAGAGATTTGTGACATAAATAGGTGACTGCCTTAACAATTAATTAGTTACCCAAAATGTCAGTCTGACAGAGATGATGATTCTAACTATTTCATTGTGAGCAACAAAAGCTAAGAGACAGCCTGAAGGTAACAAAATCCAGATGCTGCTTATCTACACCGTTTTAAACTATTTAGCAATATAATGAAGAATTGGGTTGGTGTGTACGTGCGTGTACACACACTGGGATTGTATTAATATATCTTCTACGAGACGTGAAGATCTCCCTTCACATGCCTGTGTGAGTGAGAGAGAGAGACAGAGAGAAAGAGAGCGCTCAAGTATATGAAGTGGGGGAAAAAAACCTTACACCTCTATGTAAAAATCTTTGTATTATAGTATTAAGCAGCATATAGCAATAAGTTTTTACAATGAATGTATCTCTCTAACCCAAATCCAGAAGGAAAAAGTAAAATAAAAATTAATTTGTACAAATATCAACTGCTCATATGAAAAGTCCTGTGTGTGTTAAAACACATGTACAAATAAAGCCTCTCTTGACCTTTACAAACCACAATTTTAGTCACATTTTCAAAAGAACACCACCAAAATATATATTAAGAGAAACCTAAATCATGTCCCCATGCAAAAGATATTAAAAATGTATTCTCGAGATTAGGTTTTCCCAAAAACATATTTGGCTAAGTAGACACATGCAGTTCCAAAATGTAAGACTAGCATCATTTTAAACGGCACGAGTAAAAGACACGAAATGTCCAGTGTGTCTCATTCGCTACTTCAGGCTATTGTTCTTTCTTTTAAGAAAAAAAATCCTCATGAATTGCTTTACGTCCTTGGCTTGCCAGGTTTTGAGGAATGCCATGTGTCTATACCCTCTCCCTTCAAATAGTTAAAAGCTATATAAGCAATATAGCAGTCGAGATAGCTACAGGCTGCTCCTGCTGAAGCAGCAGCAATATGTACTAAATGGCCACAGAGGTAAAATGCAATTTGAATCGACCTTGAGAAGAAGAAGGGATGTGCGTGTGAAAACAACGGTTCAAAAAGCCTAAAGGCTTTGATATGGAACAAAGAAATCTTGCACACCACAACATACCACAAGAAATTAGTGCTAACCACATTATAAATGAAAGGAGAATCATCGCACAGAAATCCTGGCATCCCCTTGACTTGAGGATCGACTCCCGACGTTAATGTTTTATCACAGCTAGTCCATGGATATTATTGGGGAGCTGCTGATAAATACAAAGTGGACAGTCATTTCCCAAGTGAAGAAAGTCAACTCAGCTACCGAGAAAAGTGACAATTTCGCCACACCCAAAACTAAAAGTACCAACCACTTGGTTGTGGCCCCACTCCCCATGAAGCACCATAACCTACAAGTCTTATCGATTCCTCAAACATAGAAAAGTTAGCTCTCCCCCGCCAAAGCCATGTATGTTAAAGTTCAGATTTCTGAAGTCAAAGTTTTAGAATAATTTTACACGTACAAGAACAACAATGTTGGCAGGACCGGACAGCAAAGCTCGATTTAAGAAAGTTCATCGGTAGCGTAAACAGAAGAAAAGAAGAGCCACTGTTTGGGGGGAAAGAATTATGCTATTTAATTCATTGTGTGGTGTATTGCACTACAGTTTTATCAGCAAATAAAGGCCTGGCTTGCTATTTAAACACACACACAATACAATACCCTTGTGAGTACATTCACACTCCTTCCTCCTCCTCCCCAGCCCTCCCCAAAATAGTGAACACCTATTTCCAGAGCTTTTCAATGCAACAGTGTGTGTGATCCCGCTGTGATCAATCTTTCATGGAACATGTTAAAAAGGCGCCTTGGTGGGCAAGCCCAAAACTCCCAAGGTTTTTTTTTTATTAGGTCGTCTCCTTGCCCTCCGATGACCCTGGCGGCTCTCGCATATGGCTCAAATTAAAGGTGGGGAGTACCCACAGTGTCTCCCCCTAAGGCCAAAGGATCCCCCCCCCCCCCGCCTTGTCTGAAATGCCACAGATCACCACCAGCCAGCTCAGCCAGCCCCAGGGCCACACGGCTCTCCAGATGGATCGCCATCCTGGAGCACAATGTGGGGCACTCCTGCTTCATTTTGATTAATCACACACACACATACATCGTTGTGGGTCTGTGTGTGTGTGGGAAACTTCAGGAGACGTGTGTGTGTGTGTGTGTATATACACGCACAAATACATGTGTGTGTGTTGTATTTGCCAAGCTCTTTTTTCTTTTTTGTCTTCACGGGGGAGGGAAACTTGAGAAGCCATGCACAGAGATGTGTGTGTGTGTGTGTGTGTGTGTATATAGAGAGAGAGAGAGACAGAGAGAGAGAGAGAGATGTGTGTGTGTGTGTGTGTTGTATTTTGCTCTTTTTTGTCTTTTTTTTTTTGTCTTCAGGAGGCAAACTTCAGAAGGCATGTATAGAGATATGTGTGTGTGTGTGTTGTATTTTGACAAGCTCTTTCTCTCTTTTCTTTTTTCTTTTTTTTGGGGGGGGGGAGACTTCAGAAAGCATGTATAGAGAGATGTGTGTGTGTGTGGTATAGAGATGTGTGTGTGTGTGTTGTGTTTTGCCAAGCTCTTTTTTTCTTTTTTTGTCTTCGAAGGGGGAAACTTCAGAAGGCATGTATACAGAGAGAGGTGTGTGTGTGTGTGTACACACACATATAAATATATATATACATACATCTCTCTATACGTGCCTTCTGAAGTTTCCCCCCTCAAAGACAAAAAAGAGCTTGGCAAAACACAACACACACACATACACACACCTCTATACATGCCTTCTGAAGTTCCCCACCCCTGAAGACAAAAAAAAGAAAGAAAAAGAGCTTGGCGAAACCCAATTGTCTCCCCCTCAATTTTGTCCCCCTTTAACCCAGAGTCCAAACCAATGCCTCCCTCCTGACCTTGCCCCTCTTCATATATGTTTCCCCTCCTTCCCTCCCTTTGGCTGGCTGTTAGAAGCCAAAGAAGAGAGAGAGAAAAAGAGGGAGAAGAAAACACGCCTGCAAGGTAGCCATGGTCTAGCCTTGACGCTGCTGCATCCACACTGGAGGCAGGATAAGCCGGTTTGGCTGCGCTTGGACTCTTTTCTGGCTCAAGGCTATGGAATTCTGGGAGTTGGAGTATGTTGTGGGGGCCCAGAGCGGAGCTCCGCTCCGCTCTGGGCCCCCACAACATACTCCAACTCCCAGAATTCCATAGCCTTGAGCCAGAAAAGAGTCCAAGCGCAGCCAAACCGGCTTATCCTGGCAAGAAAGAACTCCCTTGTTCCCCCCAGACCCTGGACTTACCTTGGTTTGGAGATAGTGAGGGTAGTAATAAGTGTACTGGGGGTACATTGGCTGCTGTTCCAAGCGTTTGCCCATGTAGCTGGAATCCTGGGGTCTTCTATAGGAACAGAGAGGAACACTCCAGAAAGCAGGGTCTCTCCCCCCCAGGCCTTGCCTTGCCTCCTCCTCCTCCTCTGAGAAACCCCTTCTTGTCTCCTTCCTGACAGAGAGAGACACAATCCTTGCGGCCACCAGACTTCTCTCTCTCTTTTTCTTTTCCTCTCCAGCCCAAACCACCACAAAGAAGAAGAATCCTCTCGCCTCTTTCCAAAAAAACAAAGCAAACCAATGAGGAATGATAATGATAACAAGAAGAAGAAGAAGGAGAAGAAGAAGAAGGTGTCTGGTGTGGTGTGTGTTTGGAAAGCTTCTTCGTCTCTCAAAGCCAAAGGAGGACTGACTGGAGGAGGAGGAGGGAGGTCAAATGGTGGCCCGCCTTTCTCGAAGGGGGGCGTGAGGCGGCGGGTTTTTCTCCTTGGTTCTCTTGTATTTTATTATTATTATTATTATTTTAGGATGGTAGAGAAGAAGAAGAAAGGCGTCCTGGCGTGGAAGGAACTCCTTGCCTCACAAATATCTGTAATCTCTCACACAAATGCCCCCCTCAGTCGACGGTGGGAGAAGAAGAAAAAAGAGAGAGGGAAGGGGAAAGAAAGAAAGAAAAGGGAAAAAGGGAGGGAGAGGGAAAGAAGGGAGGACCAAACAACGTCTGAGAGAGAGAGAGAGGCGTCCTCCTCTCTTGTTGGGGGAGTTGTGTGGCAATATTGGCACCCAAAAAAAAAAAAAAAAAAAACCCTTTTCTTGGCTGGGTTTGGACTGGAGGAAGAGGAGGAGGGCTCCCCTCAGCTCCACCTCACACAACAAGGCGGCGAGCCTCTCTCTTCCTCCTCCACACAAGACGCAGCAGCCCCAGGAAGAAGCTGCAGTGGTCCTCCTTCTTTTCCTCCCCAGAAGCAGCAGCAGCAGCACTGAAAGAATCCCTCCTGCTGCCTGCCTTGCTTCTTGGCACGAGTCCCTTCCACACTGCAGAAATAATTCGCTCTGGCCGCGCGTTAACGCTTTCTTTTGACCTCAATTTGCCTCTGGAATTCTGGGAGCTGGAGTTTACAATGGGGAGTCTTTGCCCATCGAGAAGCATAGGTATTACTTGCCCCCCAAAGAGTCAGGAAGATTGCTTGCCCACAGAGGATTCAAGAAGGTATTATTCCCCATGTTTCTCTATGGGCAAATAACCCCCATGGTTCTCTATAGGGAAGCATCTCCTAAGGTTTCCCTATGAGCAAGTGTTCCCTATGTTTCCCTATGGGCAAGTAATCCCCATGATTCTCTGTGGGCAAGCAATTCCCCACGTTCCCCTATGGGCAGCTATTCCCTATATTTCCCTAAAGGCAACAAACACTCATGATTGTCTATGGAGTTTATCATATGATGGAATTTGGGGGCATAATGAAATGGCAATCCGAACGCAATCATGGGGTGTTACGTTATTGCGTATGAGTGTATCTCACACAATTTCGGGCAAAAGGGAAGTCATTCTGAACACAATCATGGGGTTTCATGTAATTGCATATTAGAGTATCTCACACAATTTTGGGCAATGGGGGGGGTCATTTTTGGGAAATGGGAAGTCATTCTGAACGCATTCCAAATGCAATCAGATTTCATGTAAACTAGCGAATTCACATAATTTCGAATTGGCTCCATTCGCAATTGAGAGAAATTCCTCCCATGTGATAAACTCGTATGGGCAAAAAATTCCCCATCTTTCCCTATGGGCAAGCATTTCCTAATATTTCCCTATGGGCAAATCACTATGTTTCTCTAAAGACAAGTAACCCCCATGATTCTTTATGGGCAAGTAATCCCTATGGAAACATGATTCTCTATGGGCAAGCAATTCCCAATGATTCTCTATGGGCAAGCAATCCCCAGTGTTTCCCTACAGACAAGTATTCCCCTTGATTCTGTATGGGCAAGTATCCTCCAATGATTCTCTATGGGCAAGTATGGTTTCTCTATGGGCAAATATTGTCCTTTGTTTTAGTACATCCCACTGCCTGCCCCTCGATGAGTGGTGTGTGTTTTTGTGTCTGTATGTATTTCCCCTCACAACACCACCTTCTCTTCAGGAGTCATTTTGAGAGAGGGCTGTCCTGGGCGCCCTTTTTTTCTGAACTTTTGTTCCATGAACACACCTTCCTTGTCATCGGACTCTTTCAGACGTGGGAAATTGGAAGTATAATCCAAGGGCAATCCAAACGCAATCCTGGGGTTTCACGTTATTGCGAATTAGAGCTTCTCACGGAAATTCGGGCAAGGGGGGGTTATTTTCGGGTAATGGGAAGTAATTTCGAATGCCTTCCGAACAGAGCAAGGGTTCATGTAAATTCATTTAACTAGCGAATTTACATGAATCCGCATTGGCTCCATTTGGAGTTGGGAGAAATTCCTCCCGTTTGAAAGAGTCCATCATAAGTTCTCTTCGGAGTATGTCTTCTTCTTCTTCAGAGGGACTGCCATGACTTTTCCACCATGACATGATAACCGAAATGATGACCTGGCCGCCTCTCCGAAAAAGAACCCTTGAGGAGAGATCTTGTAGCCCCTTTTAGACTCACTGAAAAGGAAGAAGTTGGCAGCATGAGCTTTCATAGTAAGCTTCAGTCTACTTCCTCAGATGCTTCTGAGGAAGTAGAGTGAATCCTAGGAAAACTCAGGCTGATGACTTCTTTCAGTTAGGGGTCATTCACGCTACGGAGTTTCTCACACTGGGGATAATTCCGGCATTAAAGATAGATTAAAGCACATTTAAAGCATCCTGCAAATAAAGCAAAAATGGTGAGCAACTGCATGAATGGTTATTGCACACAGTTGTGCAAATAAAGTTATATCGAAAATGCATTGTCACTGAAATCTCAAAAGTAAAAAAGATGTATGGTAATGCTTCTTTGTGACCATTTTAATGGCAGGTTTTGTGCGACATCATGTGAAATCGTTTTGCATAATTACGTGATTTTTCCGGGATGTTGACAGGATAAATGCCTGATCTCCTTCATGTGATAAACTCTTATGAAATAATCCAGTGTGGAAACTGGGTTATTTCAGGGTTGTTCACACTGTGCCCTGTACGTATCTGACATGGTGTGCGGAGGAGTCAGTGAAAAAGCAACTTTACCTGGTGCCTTTGGCACCATAACTAACACCATCTTTGGCGGGGGGTTAGGCAAACCAATTCGCATCTTCGGTAGTGTGAATGCGGTATCGAATCTATCCAGATTGCTGGGATCTATTCCTAGCCATGAGGCACCGCCATGTTGATCCGAAGGTGGGGCCAGTGTGAATGTCAGACTGGGTTGGAGAGATTCAGTCCCACTAAACATAGTGTGAACATCGATGCACAGATGTGGATCTGTGCATAGACGTTCACACTATGTTTAGTGTGATTGAATCTCTCCAGCCCAGTCTGACATTCACACTGGTACCACCTTTGGATCAACATGGCGGTGCCTCATGGCTGGGAATAGATCCCAGCAATCCGGATAGATTCGATACCACATTCACATTACCCATGATGAGTATAAATGGCCCCTTAGTCTCAAAGGTGCTACATGATCTCTCTACAAAGTGATTCTGCAGACTAAGGAGTTTATCACATGGGAGGAATTTCTCTCAATTTTGAAAGAAATGAAAGTGGGGCCAGTTCAGAAATGAGTGCATTCGCTAGTTCAGCGAATTTACGTGATTGCGTATTGACACTGCATTGCGTTCAGAATGGCTTCCCATTGCCCGAAATTGCATGTGGTAGTCTCTCACGCAATAACGTGAAATCCCATGATTGAATTCGGACTGCCATTGGATTATGCTTCCAATTTCTGTAGTCTGATAAATTCCTAACACAGCCATATCTTTGAATCCTTGAGGAAGAGAGTTTTCAGGCCACAGAAGCTAAAGAGATACACACTACAGTCCTCTCTGAAGAGCTCTCTCCTTAACAGAACAAGGCATCATGAGGAAAAAGTATGCATTCCTTTACACTTTTTTATCTTTCTAAATCCCCACTCTATAAAACCCCCCAATAGTCTGCTTTTTTGCCTATCATACAAGATGAGAGAGCCTGGATCATCCATCCCCAATCTGGTGGCTTTTGAATGTTTGCTGTTATGTTTCTGTCAAGTGGAAGACCCCTCTCACTGGATTTTCTTGTCAAGATTTGTTCAGGAAGGAGTTAGAATGAAACACCTTTTATGTGTATTCTTTTATTGAGTAATCTGTTTTAATATGGAAATAATTTTATTCTATTTTAATGCATCGCTTTTGTGTGTGTTTGTGTGTGTGTGTATACATACATATATATATATATATATATTAATTGCACTGTTTATAAACGGTAACTTTTTTAAAATTGTAAGCTGCTCTGAATCCCAATTTTGAAGGGGAAAGGAGGAATGAATGAGGAAGGAACAAATGAAGAGGAGGAGAGACTTGCCCCAATAGGTTTCCATGGCTGAGCAGGGATTCAAATCCTAGTCTACCAAAATCCTGGTCCAGCACTCAACCACTACACAACACTGGCTCCAGGTTCACAAATTCCATCATTTGGAATTTTACATTTTATTTTATTTTATTAGGACGATGGGATAGGAGCTGTAGTTCAACACACCTGGAAGGTGTCAAATTGGACCAACTCCTCTGGAAAACTGAGGTTGTGATTTAGGTTCTTTACACAAGATCACCATTTAGCATAAACTTTACAGGC
The DNA here is from genome assembly GCA_034509955.1 of Urosaurus nigricauda. NCBI lineage: Eukaryota > Metazoa > Chordata > Lepidosauria > Squamata > Phrynosomatidae > Urosaurus > Urosaurus nigricauda. The sequence continues at coordinate 78,217,347 of JAOEGL010000006.1, forward strand.
CGATACTTCCACATATCTACTCAGATATCAACTCAAATTAAGCTGAGCAGGATTTATTTCTGCTTAAGAGATGCATAGCCTTGGGTGACTAGAAGACTTGGAGCCAATTACCATTGTTCTTTGGCAGTTCTCATATATTTGAATGGCCTTGTACTGGAGAATTTCCTCTTTAATGGCTTCACTGACAACAAACAGAAAAACAGAGCCTCGGAAAGTGGTTTCAGGGGATAGGGACATAGTGCCCAGAATTCTCCATTTAAAACAAAAGTAACCTTGCAGAGAACCTCCTGTATATGCCGGTATTTCAGCCAGCGTCACATGGAGGGACAGTGGTTCAGCCAGGTAGATTTAGATTACACTTAATAGTCTAGTGGAATGTGCTTATGGTTATGGTCTTAGAGTTAAGTATGTGGAGTGTTTCTTTGTGCACAGGAATATACAGTACATCACCCAACTGTGGAGTTGCTAATTCCACCATGACGAGATGGAATCTTACTCTCTTCAGACCATGGGCCATCAGTGATGGAGGCACAGTCCTCTCCTGGTGTTGTTCCACAGAAACTGTAGACTGGAACAAACATGATTAAAAAGTTATAGTGTTCTTGATACTTGACATTGTGCAGCAGCATCACAAACAATGGCCACTATTGTTGTAGCCTCCAGTGGTGGCTGGTAGCTCCAATGTTAGTTGGCTGATGCACCCCCAAATAGGCTTTGTACCTAGAATAGTTATTTATTTTTTTTAACGTTCTGGCTAAACTGGGACATTGAATCACCTCCTTTGTTGATATTGTTGTGTGCTTTCAAATCATTTCTTATGGTGGCCCTCAGGTGACCCTATCATGGAGTTTTCTTGGCAAGTTTTTTCAGAGGAGGTTTGCCATTACCATCTTCTGATGCTGAGAGGGAGTGTGACTTGTCCAGGGCCACTCAGTGAGTTTCATGGCTGAGCATGGATTTGAACCAGACATTCAAACCACTACACCACACTAGCCACTACAAAATCTAGCCATCACTACATTTGTATAAGTGAGTATATATTGTGTGGAGAAGGTTAGATGCACAGAACTTCTGGTCTACCTAATTTCACTCTCAGGGGAACCCTTCTGAGAAAAAAAATCCTCCCTTCCAAAAGGCTACATGACCTCTTAGGAAAATATGTATCCTTCTTTCCATGTATAATTTGAGCACAGGTGTACACATAACATCTGTGCTCAAATCTCTCCACTGGCTGCCAATTAGTTTCCAGGCACAGTAAAAGGTGTTGGTTTTAACCTATAAAGCCCTACATGGCTTGGGTCCATCTTATCTCAGGGACCGCCTCTTCCCATATGATCCCCCCCAGCACACTCCAGTCCTCTGGGAGAAACCTGCTACAGCCTATGAAAACTAGACTGTTGCAGACCTCTCAGAGGGCCTTTTCTGCAGCCGCTCCCAGACTATGGAGTGACCTGCCAGACGAGATCCATCTTATTTCTACCCTTGATAGTTTAAAAAAAGCTGTAAAGATGTATCTCTTCCGGCAGGCCTTCCCGGAATAACTTCCCGGCTCCAAAACCTTCCAGCTAAATTTCCCAGCTCCCTTGTTGCCACTGCCTATGCTGCTTAATGTGTAATTGGTTTTTCTGTATTTTGCTGTTTAGACTGTTTTTAATTTGTACCAGTTTAATTTAATTTTAAGGGGAGGGAGGTTAGGGATTGGGTTCTTGGAATGTTTTAACCATTGTTTGTTTTTAATTCTGTTGTTCACCACCCCGATTGCTTGCAGAGTGGCAGTTTAGAAATAAATTATTATTATTATTATTATTATTATTATTTGTTTTCTTTTTTTAAAAAGGAGGGGGGCTTTAAGCCAGAGATGGGGATCTGCCAGTTTGTGGAGCTTTACTTTTACTTTTAGCCTGTGAGCTTTCCCTCCAGCCCCTCTTCTTCTCCCAGCGCTGCTGCTCCTACTATGTTGCACCACATGGGAGTGATTCTTACAGGGATGACAGCACATGGTAGGCCAATGTTTTATTTCTAGTCTTATCAGCTGCAGCAGTATGGGAAGCAAAGAAGGAGGCAAGAGTCTGTTACTTATCAAATATTGGCACAGGACAAAATATTGCTAAACATCTTATTAATTACACACATATTGCAGCAAAACCTCTACCCTGGCCTACCTGACCAAACTGTTGTGACGATAAATTAAGAGGCCAGCAACCACATAAGTCCTTGAGCTAAATGCAAGGAAGGCAAGATATAAAATGTAGGTAACAGACACATTAAAAAAACAGTTTTTCAATATTACATCTCAGATTCATGAGAAAGCTGTTATTTATACAAAACTTATGCATATACAGACTCCTTTACAGTACTGCTCCTTTTACAGATCTGTCTCCAACCTTGCTCACAATGAATTCTGTATGAAAATAAAATAATGCAATACTGCCGAGCTTTCCTTTGTTTTTACTTAAGTCACATGCAATGCCCCAGTGGGACTATTGTCAGCTGCTATATTATCAAGCAAATTGTTTTGGGGTGGGGGAATCTCTCACTCTCTTTCTTTTTGAAGGGGACACTTTTCAAGGCTGGGTAAGGGCTAAAATTAGACCTGCCAGCTGTGTTTTGGTTTGTGGGCACTTGCCTGCACGTGACATGGGCAGGCAAGCATTACACTCTGCTTCACATTGTCAGCAGTTACTGTACTGACTTGTGCAAGGGTTCTTTGTATCCCCATAGCACATCCTATTCCAAGAAGCAGAGAAACAGGATAACTGTATGACAGTCAGGTGTGACTTACTCCAATGCACATATAGAGGATATTCCCAGATTCTCTCTATTATTAACACTCGAAACTCCTTCCCCATTTGTTATCATTTCTAGTATACTGTTTGACTAGTATACTGTTAGTGACCCACACAGGCATAAGTAGCACTGTGCATGCAGAATGGTTTTTTTTTTTTTGGGGGGGGGGGGACAATGATGAATGGTCATAAGGATGTGAAGCATAGTTGCACATGTGGAACCATTGCACATGCTGTAGCACTTTAAGCACACAGAGTAGAATGTGAATGCACATTGCCTCCATGCATTGCCTCTGTTCATGGGCTGTCATGCACATTGGCCACTAATCCACATACATTGTGCTACACTGGTATTCACTGTCAAGGTCATGGCATGTAATTCTGCTAGGGAAGTCATGTAGGAGCTCAGCTATTCTGTACCAATGAGAACATATCGCTCCCCATGCTAACATTGCAGGGTGAGATCTCTGTCTACTCAGATCACAAGCCACTGGTGCAAGAGAGAGACTTACTTGGCTGTGGCTTGATGCTTCTGAAATGTTACACATTATAAAATATTATGCATGGGCATGGATCTAACACCAAGAGTACAATTATTCTGGTTCTACTTCAAAAATCTTCTGTTTTCACAAATACAATGGGGCTTTCTAGATTGGCAAAAAGAAGTGTGTTCATGGCTGCATGAAACTCTAGCCTTTAGATGAGAAAAAGGGAAAGTGTGCCATGAAAATGCTTTTTTTGTGTTTTAGGGGAGAAGAAGCACCTTTAAAAAGGTGCTGGTTTTCCCAGCTTCTTTTTTTAAAAACTGCGGAACAGCGCAGCTCCATCTAAAGGCTGTGGTGCAGCTGCTAAGCATTAAGGAAAAGGCAACTTCATGTCACACTTTCCTGCCAATCTAGAAAGCCCCATTGTCTGGTTTTCCCTGTTCAGTTGTGGTCATATTGCTTTCTATGTTCTTAAGAAGATGATGTCTTGTTAGCATTTCTAGTATTTTTAAAAAATCATAGTTATAGTTGTATCTCTCCCTGGAATGATGGACAACCTTACAAAATATTATTTAATTAAGTAAAAAGTTATAAAATTTTCTTACAATTAACTTTTTTAAAGCAAGCCCCTGTAATCCACAGGCGATCAATATTTAGGCCTCACAATTATGTGAGCCTGCAAAGTCCTTCATCACTTGCCAGTACTGCTAATAGTGAGGGGCACTGCAGTCCAACAACATCTGGAGGAGTACAGTTTCTCCACCTCTGATGTAATAATAGGGTGATGACTTTCTTTAAAACAGGGTATTTGGGATTAGGATATAAAATGTTTATATATTTTACCATCTTCATTTATCTCTACATAGCCTTGTAGAACAGATCCCTATGTACAGCTTCTGAAAGACAGTGATTTGTACTAAGTCCATGGCTGAGGGCATTCTCCTAGCAGCCTTTGCCCTTGATAATATTCCTGGTTTGCTCATTCACATTTTCTTACATTACACTGTATTTTTACATGACACCATTAAGCCTGCAGGCACTATATGATGACACTCAAAAAACATTCAAATTAAAACTCAGTTTTTGGATTCTACTACAATTGCATTGAACACCAAGGATGAGGGGATAGAGAAACCAATGCTTGGTAGAAAGTAGATATTTACTAAATTTGCATACTGGTTTTTTTGGCCAAGGTATTTTTTGTTTGGTTGACACATTATTATTTAGAGTTGATTGAGCAGTCTTTCAATACCTGACACTTGTTTCCCCTTTACACACTTGGTTTGCTTTAATTTGGATAAGAGTGAACTAGATACTTTCAGCATCTTTGCAAGCAGAGCATAGAAGAAACAGCAGCTATTCAGTCAATTTCCAATTTGTCTCCAGATACAGCCCTGGAAGTCTCATCCACCGTTGCAGCTATTCACTCTCTTTCTCTCTCTTTCTCTTAGCCTCTCTTTTTTCTCCCAGTCTTCTTATCTCTTTTCCAAACTGCAAACTATTCTCCTATGACACCCTCTGCTAAACTCATACCAAACTTGTATAGGCATTACACTCCAAGGCCAGAGACAAATTCCTAGCTAAAATGGAGAACATCTCCTGCTATTCATTTCCATTGCTGAAATAGCAACAGACCAACCTGAATGGTTAGCCAGCCATCTGCTTTAAAAAGAAGGGTTTCCCCTGCGCTGTAACACAAATGACCTGATCCCTCCTAAACCTAAAATGGGTTTCTGCTCACTTTACAGTTCAGTCATATACATGTCTACTTGGAGGTAGACTCCCTTCAGTTCAAAGGGAATGTATATACAGGTGTGTATATAGGATTGCAGTTTCAGAGTTTTAAGAATCAGATTCTTAAAATAAATAACATTTGGGTTCTTTTTATTAGCCTTAAGCGCCGTTTTATGGCACACTTGAGCCACATTTTCTAGCTTTCCCTCACAGCTGTACATTTCAGAAACACACAGAGAGATCCTTCTTAATGTTCTCCTGCAACAAACACAATTCATTTCAAAAGGGCTTTAACCACTGAAAGAGTGTCCCCAAATGTTTTTATTTTTTTTAAAAAAAGCATTCCAAAAACAAACATGGGCATAGGAAATTGAGAGGGAAATTGTCGCTGTTGTCCCTTCTTTATATCTCTGTTTGCCATTATTATTAGTATTAGTCTCAGTAGTAGTAGTAGTCGTATGGCTCCCAATCAAATTAAAGGAAGTGCTAAACAATATTCAATATATTCATTAAATATTTCAAACAGAACCTGCTCTGGTCAGCTAGTCAGATTTTTTTTTCCTAAGAGTCAGATTTGTTTCCATCCCCACTGAGCATATTCATTTCTGATAAGACTGATTTGGACCCCTCTTCCTTTCTCTATATCTGGAATTCTTGGATTTCACCAAATAATTTATCCTGGCTGTGTGTGGGTTGTGTATTTTGGACACCTAAGGGATCTGGCCAATGGAGTTTATTTATTGTTTTATTAATAACCAATGCTTTCTGACTACTGTACAATGTATTAAAAGTATAAAACACAAATGAGAAAATCCAGAAGAACACAAGGCCTAATAAAACCAGGGTGGCAGGGTGGGCATTTTTTTTAAAAGCCTAGTAGCTGGAACCAAATTAAAACGCACAGCAAGAGAGAGTGCTATGTCAAAAGAGGAGTAAAAGCAATTCTTAAAATATAGGTCTATATGCTTTCCATATGGGGAGACCTGCTTGAAGATTTTTTATCATCCCAGAACTTACACAATATTTTTTTCATGTGATATTTTGACCACTGTTATTTTTCCTATGGCTGGAGTTTGATGTTACACTATGTTACACTAAGTGACACCATCAACAATCAAACTGGAAAGTAATCATAGTCTGTAGCTGGTTTAATATCAATTGAACAATTTCATTCCCACAAAAATGCCCATAATATTATGGAATTTGAGTTTAATTTCGTGCAGAACCCAAGTCACTTTAGCATCCCCCCCTACAACATTTCACCAACAGATCCAGAAGTGTATCAGCTTGCAGTGGCTTTGCTTACACATCTACCCATATAATGTGCCCATATTCTATGATTTCAGCAGCTTCTGTCTTATAACCAGGCTAAGGAGACAAAAGAACCTAATTAAAGGCTGTGCTCATTACATGTGTGGGGTAACCTACTGCTGCTGATTTCAGTTTTGCTACGTAGGCAGTAAAATATATGGCACAACATGTCCCAAGCAGTTGTCTCCATAGAGACGTTTACCCTCAGGGAAAGCACCTGTACACGTACTTAGAAAGGATCTTGTTTCCTATATAAATGCAATTGTGTTAAAGGAAAATGAATACATCCAACTGAATGCATATAGATCAACTGAAACCAGCAATACAGTTTGGTGCCTAGAGCCCTGTTGCTCAGATTTCCAGCCTGCCCCCTTCGAAGAGCTTACTCCATTTCCCACCTCCAAAAGTGAAAATAATAATAACACAAAATCCAGGGAGCATTCTAAAAAATCCAGAGAACATGCTAAGCCCACACATGACTATTTGGGACAGGATCGTCGGTGGCCTCCTTATAGTTTCTTCCTAAATATATATTTGGTACTTCTGCACACCCTACTGACTGCCTGGGCATGCTGATATCTTCTTTTTGTATTAGGATGAAGTTCAAATGCACTTTTTAGGGGCAGTCTAAACTCCCTCTACTTTAACTTCATATAATTTGTAACCATGATGTTATGCCCTGCCTCCAAGACCCTGCGATGGACTGCATCTGAGAATGGAAGTTCTGATATAGAGGCTGACAACCCAGAGAACATGCCAGGTGTGCAGTCAAAAGAGGAGAAGCTCCAGCAGCTAGAGGAGGAAAGCTTTCAGCAACCACAGGAGCATCACAAGAGCAAAGTTTTCAGAAGCACCCTTAGAGGAAAAGCGAGACTTACCAAAATTACCCCCATGAAGAGACATCTGGACAGAGAAATACACAGATGCTTACAGCATTTATACAGGAAGCATGCTGCACCTAAGGAGTGCCTGTGAAATCCAGGCAAGCTATAAATTACTCAGCACCTTCCCCTGACAAGTGTGGCCAGCAACCAACCTTTAACTTGGGAGAAAGCTATGCTTGTGCCATGTTCTGTGACTGATTGCTTGTTTGCCTTGAACTCTGCCTGGACTTCTGACTACTCTTTGGACTGACTCCCTTGCCAGAAGACTCAGCTATAAATGACTTGGACCAAACTGGACTACCTTTGTTTCTCAGCTGACATTTGGGTGAGCCCAGACACACACACACACACACACACACTCCTTAAAAATCTCTGGGACACAAAACCTTCTGGTTTGCTTCCCAAGGACAAAACACGACACATTATCAACAAACCAGTACTCATTTATTCCAGAGCTGTTAGCAAGGTAGAAGCTGAGCCCTCAAGCAAGCAGACTGAAAGCATACCTTCCAACTGTCCTGATTTGGCAGAGACGATCCCAATTAATCTTCTATTATCCCATTTTTTCAGCTGCTCTACCAGTTTCCTCCTCCTGCTTCCCCCTTTGTCCTCAGCTTACTTCAGCTGCTGTAATGTGAATTCAAAATGCATAAGTTGGTTGCACACAATTAAATTGCCATGGGGAAATGGAGGAAGAGGGATGGAATCTTGCTGGTAGGTTCAGTAGGTTCAGCCAAAAACAAGCTGCTGCAGCATCTCCTTATAACTTTAGCCATCTTGACCACATTCTGATGTTGCTTGGCCACACTTGTCTTGTGAAAAGTTGGTGGATATATAAGAGCTGTTCAGACAAAGGAACCAGACAGTCAGCTGTTTTGTAAAAGATAAAGCTCTATTTGCCTCCTGTTTCCTAGAATTTACAACTCTTTAACCAATACAATAAATAATGACATCACAGAAAATTAGTTTCTTTGCTGCTATGAGAAGATGCCTTTTGTGAGCAGTTTATTTGCAAGAATTGGCTAGTCATGCCAACATTCGAAGGAATGACCAATGGTCCAAGTAAGTGAAGTTTTGCAAAGTGTATCCTTTAAGAGATCATTCAAAGTAAACTGCTGCTAGAATTGTGGCTGGGTCTGCATGGCCTTCTACACAGGAAAGAGATTAAAAGCTTCCAAATGCTGATGAATACTGGATGTAATAGACCTCCAGGCAGCTGCCTTCTGATCTCATAAATGAGCCACAGCAAAACCTTGACAGGGAAAAAAACAACAACAACCTACAACAAAGCTTATGTATCCCCAGGAAAATGCATGGTTGATCCCCATCCCATATGTGTATACTTGAGAATAATAATAATAATAACAAAATAATAATAACAACAACAACAACAACATAAAATTAATTAATGACTGCAATGAAAAGTCACTATTATTCCTGCTTACTGTAGGTGGTGTGAATGTTGTTGTACTACCGAACCACAAAAATGAGTTTGATTCCAAAACATATTATGAATTCTGCACTGCCCCAAAAAGTCATTTCAGTGAATTGACAAATGGGATCAAAATGAGAACATGACTCAAAGAAAATGTGGAAGGGGGGGGGGATAAAGGAAAGGAGTGTGTGTGTGTGTGAAAATAAACCATTACAAAAGCACATTCGGATAACACAGGCAACTCAAATGCCACTGGTGCTAGAAAATAAAGTATTACCATTTGTAAAATATAGACATCAGAAAGATCATGTGTGACTTGGGAGCATGCTGCTTAAATAGAAATCCTTTCATTTTCTGGCCTGTGCATCTGAATAACAGAATCAAATTGTGAGCTCAACTAGTAGATGTTTGCCTGCCGAGTGTTAAGTGTAAATACTTCACCAAAGAAAAGGCACGCTGTTTAGTCTCAGTAAGCAACAGCTGGCTAACTTAAGAACTTTCTTTTTTCTTTGAATGGTTATGCTCAACTCAAGAATACTGCCACTCGGGAGCAGCTTGGGAAGCAAAAGGCAGTAAGTGAGTAGAATTCCAATGCACCTGAAATAAAACAATGAGACCCAATGCTGCCTGTGTAAACAACATCCATCATACATTCACCACAAGAAATGATAAGCCAGTGTTTTACAGAGCCATGATCTCATAAGCATGACCTTCCCTAAAAATGTCAATCTCAAGGTTCAAGATCAGCAAGTCACGAAACTTAAGGTGTAAGTAACACAATCCTTCTGTCCCTCTGCATACTGGATGTGTACATGCATACTGGATGTGTACACTGAGAGAAAAACATTGGTCCCTTTCATATACATGCCAAACCTTCTGAACATGTCAAAATCAACCGGCCAAAACTTGTTTATTTAGTTAGTGACTTTTTTTGTATGCCACCTTTCTCCAAAGGGGACACAAGGTGGCTCATATGAAGCTGTTGTTGCTGTTTCTCGTTGTTTTCAGATATATCCTCCCTTACTCTTCAGACTGCATTTGGCACAAAGGGTCTAACAAAATATTTTAAAACAAAACATTTCAAAACTTTAGAAAAGCTTCAATAAAAGTATAAATATATAAAATGCATGGGGTCACCATAAGTTGACAGGTGACTTGAAGGGACATAAACATTCACACATAACGGTTTGAAAAACAATTAAACAAGTGTCTTGGTAGACATCTTTGGTTATTGCCTTCTCCAAGAGGACTATCTGGGTACTTGCTAGTATAGGCCATCTATGTTGCCTGCAAACCTTATGACAGGTGAGAAAGCCGCTAATGGAACAGAGAAAACTACCTTATGCCAAATCACTTGGTCTGTCTAGCCCAGTACAATCATTTCTGCCATAGCTCCTCAGGATTTCAGGCCACCTGGAGATCTGCAGGTTTTCCTGGGATATCTTCCAAGTTTTAACCAGACCCTATCCTGTTTAGCTTCCAAAATCACATAACAGCTTGCATGTTCAGAGTGACATGGTGTTAGTTGTTCATTGGTTAACTGTGTAGAGCAGATCAATGAATCATCATCCGTGGCTGTGCTTCAAACTGGAAGGAGGTTTCAGATGGAGTGCCTCAGGGTTCTGTCATAGGGCTTACTCTGCAACATTTTTATCAATGACTTAGAAGACAGGATGGAGGGAATCTTTATCATTTTACAGGGAGGGGTGGCTGACATATTGGAAGACAGGAACAGAGTTCAAAAGGAACTTCTGGAAAAATGGGCAGAAAGTAATAAAATGAAATTCCATAGAGACAAAAGAAATTTTTACATTTAGGCCACAAATGCACAGGTATAAGATGGGAGATACATGGCTCAGCAGTACTGCTTGGGCAAAGGACCTTGGGATTACTCTTGATCATAAATTGATTATGAGCCAGCAGTGTAATACTGTAGCAAAGAAGGTGAATGCTATTCTAGATTGCATTAGTTGAAGCATAGTTTCTAAGTTGATGGAAGTAACTGTCTCACTATATTCTGCACTGGTCAGGCCTCATCTGCAGTACTGCATTCATTTCATTTTAAGAAGGATATAGATAAATTGGAGCAGATTCAGAGAAGATCAACAAGGATGATAAGATGTATGAAGATTAAAAGATGTGAGAAAAGCGTAAAAGAGCTGGGCTTGTTGAACTTGATGAAGAGAAGGACTAACGGCTGACATGATTATACTCTATAAATACCTCAAGGCCTGTGTGACTGACAGAAGGCGATTTGGAGTGGGTGCTACCAATACCCTCACTGACAAACAACAGGAAGCCTTGAAGAGGGTGGGGCACTGGTGTTGATGAAACAGTGGCAAGAGAAGGCCAGCAGCTGGAAGAGGCATTGGAAACAAGGCAGAATGAGGTGAAGAGAGCCAAATGGGATGAAGCAGAGTAGGGACAGGAGGATGTGAGAGTGGGCCTTATCTCAGATAGATAGATAGATAGATGATAGTAGAATACACAAACCAGTAAAGTGCGACTGCAATTCCTGATAGCACTGTGATGACTATACCTGTCATCAATGGAGCTGCATGGCAGAGTTGGCCAGGGACCTTCAAGCCACAGGCTATCACAGAGAGAAAGAGACAGGTTTGCTCTCTGCTGCCTCAGGACCAGATCTGAAATTTCAGGAGAGTAAATTTTGATTGAACATTAGAAGGAACTTCTTGACAAAAAAGGAACCAATTGTCTAGAAAGATGGTGGGGTCTCCTTCTCTGGACATCTTCCCAAAGAGGCTAGACAGATACCTGCTGGAGATGCTTCAGTTGGATAGCCTGAACTGAACAGGGAGTTGGACTGTATATACTCATATATACTATATATATGTATACACACACACACACACATGCATATGCCCTGGAAGCACTGACCCCCTTCTACTCTCTCACCCATCCAGCCTTTAGTCTGAGCATAAACAGTTATGCCTGCTGGTATTTTTTAAGTTCTTTGGCATTGTTTTCCTATGCTTCATCCTTTGCACCCTTCATTACATGTCCCTAAGTTTTACCCATGATTTATCCATGAATCATATCAAAATCCATAATTATGGTCCCAAAACCTGCCCTCGACTTATACATGAGATCAGCATATATATATATATATGGTATGTAATTCTAATGAAAAATCAGTATGGTAAGGTAGAAGTACCCCATTTTTTTAATGGCATTAGAACTTATAGACAAGCAAATGAGACTTGCATTAAAAAAAAAGAAAGAAAGAAACCTTTCAGTTGAACTTTAACTTCTTATTTTAAACGTATGCATTCTTGCTTACAAGCAGGCTGCTTAAAGCAGGGGAGTTTATCAGACATGTATATAGCTGGGGTTGATATAATGGTTGCTTCCTACTTGATGATAGGAGTTATAGAAATCAGACACTAGAAAAACATAAACAATGTCTGCATATCATGATTGTAGCCATTTACCTCATACATCTGTGAAAACACTGTCAATTCTCGCCCACCTGAATCAAGAAGGCATTCAAAACAAGCCAACCCTCCCAGTTTTTAAAAGCAGGGATGCAATATTCCAGATGCATTAACCAGCATCAAAATTTCACTAAAGCTGTCTAAAGAAAAGTTAAAGCTATAAAAAAAGATGTTCTTGCTTAGCATCAGAAAGATCTTTGCCATCCACTACAGAAATACAATAGGTAAAAGATGTACTACTCTGTAACAATGATCTTGATCTTACATTTTCAACACCACTTTCTGCCTTCTTTTTTAGAACACTTTTTAAAAACACTTCTATTTAGAGGTGTTTTCTAAAGAACCCATAGTGATGCTTGACAGCTTGTTTACAATGGGTTACAAGAAGATTCTGATCTTATTTCTAGTCTTGTGAGTGTATTCAATTGAAACACTTTGAAATCTGGATGTAATCCCAATATATTAGAGTGATCTCATCATTCATTTTTCAGTTTGTCCCACTAATTAATTTGACCAAAATAGCAAATGTACGGTAGAACATTTATAAAACTCACCAATGAAAATTTATTTATTTATGTATTTAATTGTATGCCACTTTTCTCCCAAAGTGCAACCCAAGGCAGCACTCAGAAAGAGTCATTAAGAAATCAGAACAACATTTTTTTAAAAAAGCAATGAAAATCGTCTCACAAAACAATATAACGTTATTTAAAAGACATACTAATTTTAAAAAGAAAGATAAGAAACCCCAAATAAAAAGGCTTTCTTGCTTATACATTAAAAGCTGGTGAAAGGAAAGTAGTGAGGGAGCTAGTTTATCCTCCCATGGAAGGGATTTCCAGAGGATGGGAACAGTCACTGTCCTCACCAAGCAAGGCTGTGATGTAGGCATACTCTGACGGGTTCATATGGGGAGATATGGATTTGCAAGTAATCTGGATTTAAACCCTATACTTAAGTATAGAACCTTATAAGATAAAGGTCCAAACCCTAGTCATCTCCTTCATATTCTTTGGACTGGTTCTCAAGCTGCTTTTCAAGATGAAGTGGCCTTCCACTGAAGCTACTGCAACCAAAGCTTTGATCTGTCATTGAGAAGCCATCCTTTGCTTTCCATTTTGGTAGGAAATGCAGAGAGTGAGGGGAAGGATTGCATTTGTTAGCAAACCCCTTTTGTCATTTGTGCTTTTTCTCACCTGAGCCATCCACATGTCTCAATCTCTAGTTGTCTCATTTATGTACTACCTTTTTGGTATTCAAAGGTCATTGCAACCTCAAAAGCACATGCTGATTTTCAGATGAGCCATATAAAAATGTAGATGTATCAAAATGCATTGTGGGGATATCAGGGTGCTTACAATGAGCAGCCACTAAAAAGGGCATTGTTGTTATATGTTGTCCAATCATTTTTGGCTTATGGAAACCCTAAGATGAGTCTATCATAAAGTTTTCTTGGAAAGATTTGTTCAAAGGTGTGTACTTTTGCCTTCTTCTGTGGCTAAGAGGGTATGATTTGCCCCTGGCCACCCAGCGGGTTTCCATGGCTGAACAGGGATTTGAATCCTGGTTTCCAGAAAATCTGGAATGATTTTAATATGATAGATGATTTCTGCTCTATGAAAGTAAAAATGAGATTCATTGTTAAAGCTGCCAAGTGTGAGTCATTTAGAGTCAGTGTTGTTTCTTTTTGTACTACCTGCTTTCTTGATCACTAATCTTTATAAATTTAGGCTCATTAGGAATTCACCTCTTAAGGGAGGTGGTTGTCCTCCTCCTCCTCCTCCTCCTCCTCCTCCTCCTCCTCCTCCTCCTCCTCCCCTTTCTCTTAATTGTTCCTTTCCAGACCAAAAATATCAGGGCCGGGGAGTCTTTGGCCATCCAGATATTCTGGATCTCAATTCTAAAAATCTGCACCCAACCAGGCTTATGACAAAGTTATCATGGGAATCATCTTTCAGTGAATAATGAGCAACAGCTCTTGAGTTCCTCTCACTCAGGACCTTGGGTGCTGGCAGATGTAAAGGCACTTTGTGTACCACCAGCAAACCTTTTCTATTGGTGCTATTGCTCTGGCTCTGTCCCTATGAATGGGAATGAATCATCAAAATCCCACTCTATTCCTCTTCTAATGCTGGCATGGGGTTACTACCTCAGTCCAGATAGCCTTGACAACAGTGCCAGACTGCCCAGCCATGACTACAGACAAGGATCTTTGCACATTCTTTCCTGCGGAACAGTATGATCTGTGCCCCCTGAAAGGGAGCAGAAGCAGTGTATGTTTAGAAAAGGAACAGAAAGGCTGAGAAACACTATTTCATTTAAAAGAATACCCTACTTGGGAACAGAACAATAATTATCATATTCAAGATTGGAGAATATGCCTATTGAGTTAAGAGATTAGGCAATATGCAACAACTATGCCTGAGGCACAGTAACTCCCACTTAGATGCTTCAATTTTACTGTCCCTTCCTGTTGATTTGCCAGCCTGTTGCATCAAACAGGGGTCCAACTGTGCCTTACAGCAGTAACTGAGAAATGCAGTCATAGGAGCCATTCAGCCACAGGAGTCTATTACTGCACACTGTCCTAACAATCTAGAGATTTTAAGAGTACTATCTTTCTTCTTGCAACTTGCAAATCTACAGTAAATGAATGTACAAGTACTATTCTTCAGGCTTGTCCCATTTGAGGAATAACAGCGGTTCTCAAAGCAGAAAATGTTGGACATCACCTCCCAGAAGCTTCAGTCACCATGGCTAATGCTCATGGATTCTGGGAAGTATAGTCCAACAATATCTGAGGACTATAGTTTGGGAAACATTGACAACAGCCATTTATTGAGTTAAGAGATTAGGACAATATGCAACAACTGTGCATCCGCCCTGATAGCCTTGGCTGAAGTGCAGGGTATAAATTATTACTATTATTATTATTATTATTACTATTATTATTATTGCCAAATGGAAATCTTAGTGGTGACAAGAGGCCTCTATATGGAGTGTTAATTTACATTATGTTTTATTTATTTCTTTTTATTCTATTCTTAATCTTACATGTATCCTAAAATATTACCCTCCTTTGTACTTCCCAACAGATTGTCCAAAGGTGATGAATGTATTTTTAAGTAGTCTGTACCATCTGTTTGCTTCTAGCAAAAAGGCTTGGAGACAGTACTGTGTGATCTGCCTTCACACTGAAAGCTCATTGTATATCATGGGGTTGGGTGACAATTTCTGAGAGTCAGAGGACCACACTGACACCTTTGAATCCTTTAGCGGCCACACAGATCCTGCTGCCCTTGCTGATAAATTTGCTTCTGTGGCTGAAGAAAATGGTAAACTTTTATCCTTTAAAACTTATCACTCCTGCTCCCTACACCACATGTTTAGAAGTAGAATCATGTTTGTGGGAAGATTATGGGAGTGTCAGATCATTCCTAACCAAAACATGCATGGAACACATACCTTTAAATAAAAAAAGGGGGGGGGGTATTATTATTTTTTCTATTGTGGATACTACAGGCACACAGGGAACCTAGATGGTACAAAAATGGTTGGACCACATTTGGCCCACACCGATATATCATCATAGATTAAGTGGATTACTGTAATGTGGGAAGATCATTAACTTCACAAATCTGGATTCTATGGTCTGAAAACAGTCAGGGCTCACCATGATTCAAATAACAAACACACATATTTGGCAGTAGCCTCCACAAAAATTTTCTGATTGGCGAGGACAGAGGCAAAGGGACAAACTGCGGAAGAAATAATAGATTAAGGAATTTTGGAGTGATAATGTAACGTTCATAGTTTTCCCTAGTATCCAGGGAACATAATGCTCACAGTTTTCCCTAGTAAAGCTCAAGCCCTTCATTTGTCAATAAATATTGCTTATAGGGAACTGAAAGAGGACCTATGAGGAAAGGGTTTAAAAGAAGTTACCAGTGTGAAATACTGCCATGAAATCTGTGGGTGAGAGGCTGGTTTGGTGTGCGTTTAACAATATAAGAGGTTTCAGGTTATCCACTACATAGTAGAAGTTACAATCCAATTTGTTCATGTAATTACACTGGTGAAGACAGTGGGAGAAGCCATGAAACAGTAGCAGCAGCAGAGGGATGTGGGCACAACAATAATGCCAAGGCGGGTAAGAGAAAACATCAGATAAAGCATACTGTTAAAGAAGTTAATCTGCCTTGTCAGGTCCTGGGCTGCTTGGAAGTCAGCTGAACAGTTTATTGCATGAACAAAGATGGTTTTCACCATGGCCATCACTCCAGCTCTACTACATCCCAGTCAAAAGTAAATCATTAACAGGATCCCAGACAATGTATTAATAATTAGAGTACACAAATGGTAGTATGTAATCTGTGTAAAACAATTATTGAATTGTCTACATACATTCACACTTGCTTAAGATCTTAACATTAAAATTTACTCTCCTCATACCATTTTAACTAATGACAGAAAGAACAAAATGTAGGCATGTTACTAATGTCTCCATTTTTTCCCTCCTGTTTGGTTTGTAACATCTTGCCTGATTAAGAAGCCACTGGAGCTTTGAAAGCTTGCAACAAGTATATTGTGCATTTTGGTTGGCCAATAAAGGTATCACTGTTTGGTAGATTTTTGTTTGGATTTGCTAAATGGCCAACAGAGATACCTCTGCATATTTTCTTGCTTAAGATCTGTTCAGGGCCTCCCTGGCATAGCCTTACTTGCAAGAATAAGAACACAAGAACTGCTTTGCTAATCTAGCATCCTGCTGCTCCCAGCGGTGATCAGCCAAATACTTTGGGAGAAATCCCCCAAGCCAAGTTTGATGGTTAATTTGTTACTATGGATTTCTGTCCCTGAACTTGGATGCGCCACTAATTTATCACACATAATAGCAACTTGTCAAGGTATCTTTCTAACAGTCAGCTAAGTGAGGTAGCCCACAAGAAATTAGACACTGGCCTACCAGTGGCTTATACATAGCAAGCCATCCCACTCCTCTCTGCATCAGATCCTTGCATATTTTTGGATTTTTTTTCCTTTGGACCTGCTATGTTGCTCAGTGGCTCCCCACACTGCCTACATATACACAGAAAGGCGGCAGCAGAATTCTCAACAATAAATCTTCCCCAAGCTGCTCTATGGCAAGCCATAACAACAGCACTTCAAGGTAAGGCAGGTGTTAAGATAAGGATGTAATGAATGCTTTCAAATGTTTCTTGTCCTCAGCAAGAAAGGGTATTATAACTCAGAGAGATATGCTGCAGGAAAAAAAAAACGGCGAGTCACCATAAGATGGTGTGTGTGTGAAAACTTCATTTATTAGTTATTTTATTAATTACAATAGTTATATTTTGGATTATATCCAAGGATCTCAGGACAGCACACAATAAAAATCAGTTTAATAATAAGAATAATTTTCACATGGAAATTAATATATTTGGGGCAAATATACTTTTCTGTATAAAAACTTTGGTACTCTGCAAATGTCTGTACAAATGAAATGAATTCCAAAAGTCCTGAAATGGGGAGGGAAAAAAATTAAAGTACAAAATCTCACATGATCCTACCCAGAAAAAGAAAACGTTTGCAATTCATTTTTTCTTCTTCTATGTGAGAATGAAATAAGTGACATCCCCATATTAGGAGAGGCCTGACAAAGTGTTGCAAGGCTCCATTTATAAGAGTGAAAATTCCTCCCAACATCTAGGTTGGCATGCCAAGAAATATAGCTCTAACTATAAAGCAAGGCATGTGAGGATATTTGGCATGTGGGGATTTTATTGCTGCATGCATTTAGATAATGGGAAGATGTGAATAGGCTGCCAGTTTACTTACAGTGATATAAACCATTTAAGGACAGAGGCAATTGTATCTGGAAAAGTTGCAATGAACATGTAAGGGCTTAATGTTCTTTGTATCCATTTAACCTAATGCTCAGCAAACTATTTAGTAAGACAGTTTTCTGCTTCTGGTACAGAGCAATTAGAGACAAAAAGGGATTGGAAGGCAAAGCCATATGAGACTGTCTGATTAGGGGAAAGAGTGTATGGGGAGGAAGGGAGGGGAAGGAGAAAGCACTGGTTTTCAGTGAGAGTTTCATTTCAAAATCTGGAGAACAGAGAGCATTTCTAAATCGTGAGGACAGCATCCTCAAGTACAAGTTAAACGATGCTTTATTTGATTTCCTCTCTGCTTCATAGAGTTGGAAGAGACCACAAGGGCCATCCAGTCCAACACTGCCATGCAGAAACATGACCCTTCAGACATGGTAGTGTCTAATTCTAATGGGGAATAAAATATTCAACTAGGTTTCTGCATTTATATAGAGATAACAGAAAAAAGCAACTAGTTACATTGGGCATAATGGCTACCTGGTGAGGATGCTCTAGCTGGAGTTCCTACATTGACCAGAGGGTTGAACATGATGCCCTA
This sequence comes from Urosaurus nigricauda, assembly GCA_034509955.1. Classification (NCBI taxonomy): domain Eukaryota; kingdom Metazoa; phylum Chordata; class Lepidosauria; order Squamata; family Phrynosomatidae; genus Urosaurus; species Urosaurus nigricauda. The sequence continues at coordinate 78,235,872 of JAOEGL010000006.1, forward strand.
CAGAACCCCTTCCAACTCTATGATTCTGTTACTTGAAGAATGAGAGCAGGCATGTATCTCAGAGGCAATTAATATGTTGCTACTGAAGGGTGCTGTTGTACTCATGGCCTACTTGCGAGCTCTCCATAGGTAGGTGGTTTATCTACTTATTGGGGCAGGGGAGAAGGTTAGACTAAACAACTGATCTAGCAAAGCTCCTCTTATGGTCTGTGTTTAAAAAGGCATAAATATAATGATGACGCCCAATGATGTGGAAGATCCTCGGCTAATTGAACAAGGGCAGGGGCGGGGGAGAGACAGACAAAAATGTTATGTGAAAACCATTCCATAAACATGTATTAATTGCTCTGGGATAAAGCAATGTAATTAAAGAGGCATCTATCCTAGAGTACAAATGATTAAAATCTGTAATACAAACTCCCAAACATTTTTTTAACTCATGAAGTACCAGATAACCAGAATTTTTATACCGTTACTATTAGCTTGTAAAATGATCAAAGATCCAGATTCCATCATGTATTTCCTACCAAAATGTTTGAAATCATAAGGGGGTTGATCCAGACCAAGGACTTTATCACACCAGCCTGCTGTCCCACCACAATCATGCTAGTTTAAGAATGGAAGCATACCAGTTTGGTGTCATTTCTTATCACACTTTCCTCCACAATGGTACTTGGCAATCCATGGTCGTTTTCCTGGGCATTGCTTTTTCAATAGAAAATCTGGCACCAAGGGCAGAAATAACATGGAGAGAATAGGGATAGGTTCCTAACCTCCCCCCCCCCCCCAAAAAAAGCAATTCAACGGGTCTCAGCAAATATTAAGTGCTGATGACAGCTGGTGAGGCAGACTTATTTGCTCTCCCCCTTTCCTTCTTTTTTGTTGGCACACGTTCTCAGTAAAAGATTCTGGAGGTAGCTGCTGTTTAACTTGCCTGTTTCCCATGCACACACAACTACAGTAGGGCTGGCTACAGTAGAACCCCATTCTTTAATTTTATTACATTGCTTACTGCACACATGCTGCTGCAACCCAAAACTTAACAAATGCATTTGTCCAGCCCAGATCGTCTTTACCATCCTACTAATAACCATGCTTCTAAAAATACTCCCAGTTGGAAAAGGAGCTTGGGAGGCATAAAGGAACTTTGTAAAAATTAGTTTCACTTTGTAAAATGAGAAATACCTATAATTGTGTAACATGAATACCTATAATTGTGTAACTAGATAAGGGAAGTTGGAAAATCCTTACAGATTGCAGTAAAGCTTACTGGACATATCAGAAGATGTACTAAAGTCACTGCCCTACATGATGAATTGCAGAAAATAGATATGTTTATTTTTTTAAAAAAGGACAAAGATTTGTTACCTTCCACAACATCACTCATGTGGTTCCTCCCAAACTGTTCCTCCAGTTCAATCAGGGATTCTTAATCTGTGGGCTTCAAGACATTCATGAAGCAAGCACAAAGAATATAAGTGGGATGGAAGGCTTTTCGGATTCCCTTGGATTTCCTTCTGGTTGCTTTGACGGTTTTGTAGGGATTTTTTACAATGTAAAATGACACTATTAAGGCATTGTTTCACTCAAAATATGCATAAGGTGGCATTGGGGGGGGGGGGTAATGTACATAGTCAAGGAATGTACAAACTGCTTTGTGGCTATGTTATGGAGAGGAGGTCTGTGGCTTTTAGAAGAATATCAGCGTTAAGAACCACTAAATCAGGAAGTTATTATGTGGTGGCAGGCTCCAAAATGAAGATATATAAGCACAGATATTTAGAGTTTACAGTTTCACATTGTTTAACCTGTTGTATGGTTCACTGGTGGCTATGAAGCAGAGGTAGTACGATGCTACTTTGCAAGTGAAAAAGATCGCACTAAGCATCCTCCATCTTCAAAGTTAGCTACTTCTAAAAGTGGCGTGTCCATTGGAACTCCATCATCACAACCCACCATTTATGCATGATATTGAAGAGCTTTCCATTCAGTACTGAGACGAGCCTAATCATTAAAGTTTGCCTTAAAAGGAAACATCTGAGTTTGCCATTGCTCCCTAGCCTGCACAACATTTCTACAGAGCATGTCAGCTTGTCCGCGGATGCCTTGTCACTCTAGCTACTAGGGTCACCAGAAAAGCTGCCGCAGGTCCCTAAGCCTCTGCAGTAGTCAGCCTGACTGGAATCCTAATTTGTGCTGTGTAGCAACCTTTGCTATGCTGTCTGCATGTTTATATGCATGTTGATCTCTTGACATTTGGCAAAAAGAAATTCTATTTGCAATAAAGAAGTCACACAGCTTGAGGCGTCCTTAATGCAGTCTACAAGTTCATTGCTGCAGAGAGAGAGAGAGAGAGAGAGAGAGAGACCCATAGGCAGGAGTGACTTTGTACATTAGGTTATTGCAGTCATCTTCAAGACTTAAGGTCAAATTTTTAAATAAGGTGCAGCCCATGACATATAAATTACAATGTGTAAAACAGTAAAAATGTGAGGCATCAAAAAAGTTCAGAATATGGGTACAGTTTTGTCTTACCTTATAATTTACACCACATATTTCCCAAATTTGTCAGTGAGGATGAATGTATTCTGCTTCTGCAAAACATCCAATCTGCACAAGTATATCCTGCACCTTTTAATTGCTTTATTCTCATATCAAGACCAATAATTTGCAATCTGCAAGAGTGAAAGTATTTATATGGATTGGCAGAACACATGCGGAATTGTGGAACATAATAAATTGATATTTATTGAGCCACACTTTTGGTGTCTGTATCCCAGAACTCTCAACTGTGTCTGGCAATAAGGACTTTCCAGGGTTTCAGGCATGACTCTTTCATAGTCTTACCTGGAGATCCCTGGCATATCCTTTGATATGAACAAGGCTTGATTTTCCAACATTACTCAAGATAAGTGTGTCCACAGTGGTAAGCTATTGGACTAGGACAGATCAGACTATCCCAACTCAAGGTCCTCCAGGTATGCTGGGAAACAATTTCTGCCATCTGTAGAGAGCATGGATACACTTGCTACCTAGGAATGATGGGAGTCTCAGTCCAATACTAGGTATAAAAGATTGTGTTCAGTAAAGTATACTAAACAGATTACCATTTGAATCTTTTAAAAATAGTATATCAGACTATTGCGCCACTTAGACCACTGCTGCTGACTCAGAATTGGTGGCAGATTTCCAATATGGCAAATTTGTTAGATTTATCCAAGTCCTAGTATCCATGATATAGCTGATTGGAAGGGCAAGGGACTGAATCTCAGAATGTTTGAAGGGAAGGTGTGTGCTCCCTGGTCAATGAGCCTCCACAGGAACAGGTCCTAGATACTAACTATGGGAAAGTGTGGCCACAAAACTCTTGAGATTTGAGTTGTTTGAAGATATCCTCCACCCAAAACATAAATATGTGCATTCTTTCACCAGCCCTGGCTACACAAAAAGGGCAAGAATAACCAGGGTTTTTTTTTTCCTGCAGAAACAGTCTTCTACATTTGGATGCAGAAATCATGGAACTACACAATATACCTAACCCCGGACAAATTCTGTTTTAGGCTGTGTACGTTTGGCCTCTAATAATAGCAATGTTCTCCTGATCACATGAAGACAGAGTTTTATCCTTCAAGAGGATCAAATGATATACCTTCTCCTCCTGTAATTTTATGCCACCCGCTTCTTTCTTGAGTGATAGAAGAGACATAACAAAACAGCCCTAAAGAACTAGACCCTTCATTCTCCTGTCACATTCTCTAAAAGCTGGGCTGGATGTTCAACAAAATCATGTGGCAGAAACGATTCTTCAGGGGATGTGTCAGTTCATACCGGAGATAGGAACTATTTTGTTAAATGGTCTACCACAGCTTGCTTGCTTGCTTCTTTGCACGGTTGTTTGTTTGTTAGTTGGTTGGTTTTGTTAACCCTAGCATACACTAGGTATAAAACTAGTACATCAAGAGTCAATCAAGATAAAATTAGTAGGCTGTATCTGGTTTCAAAAAAGAATTTATTTATTCACATCTTAATGCTGGCACTTGGAGTGGTCTTTCCACTGGCCAGACAGAGACTTGGGTGGCAGATCTGAAGCATCATGACAAGGGATCACATTGTTACTGATTCATTCTTTTTTTTTTTTTCATTTATTACTTATATATGTTTTACATTCAAGAATGAGAAAGTGTTCATGGCATTTTCCAGCTCAGGTGCCAGGGAAAATTTGGTTGGCTTTTGGCACTATGTAACATGACTTGGGCAAGGAGAAAGACATCACTCGATGGCCTTGTCTCAGGCAGCAAAATGTTGGATCCCTGGATCACCTAATGTTTAGAAGGAAGCAAAGAAACTGACTACAGCATTGACAGCATGAACCAGACTTTCTTACTAGAATACTTCTCACCGAGGCTTTGTTGGATTTTGTGTCGGTTTACATGGAAGATTCTTGGGGAAAACGCACCTACAATCATTCACATTCTGTGCTGTCAATGCCATATGTGGAACAACCTTAGTGGCAGCAGCAATAATGGTCCCTGGCAGCCATTTTCATTTCTCAAAAAGTCTACAGTGAGGGCGGAATTGTACACCTCACGGGAAAGTCAGTTAGACTTTGTTGGGTTCATTGCTGGCCTTGTCCTCATTTGTGACCCTCTCAGAAAACCTTGAAATAATTCCCACGATTACACAGTTGGTTGAAGGGTGGGGACAGAGACGACAGTTTACAGTAAAAGCCAACTATCATGCTACAGTAATTTTGTGCTTACTGTATTCATTTCAGTGTTATATTTAGATATAATCTCAGAATTATTTTTGAAGTGCTCTGAATTCTCTCAGCAGCTTGAGCTCAGTTCAGCGGCAACTCATTGTGTTAATGCTCTCACTGAAATAGTTTCAGTGGCAATTAACAGCAGAGAGGTATTAAGAAGTAGTTTTCAGGAGCAATGAGAAAAGCAGAAGTAAGATGAAAAACTAGTGACTTTCTTCCCTTGGGAGGCCGATATTAATCGAACGCCTGGGCAGGAATTTGCCTCAGTAGCAATAAGTCCTGTGGAGCCGTAACAATCTTGACAGCACCAACAAGTTACTAATTTTGGCAAGAAAGCTGTGTTAAGGGAGCCACAGTGGAGAGGATATAATTATAACATAATATTACAATATAATATCATGAACACAACTCGTAAATGCTGTGACTACTAGATGCTTTCAGAAACAAAGCTACTGCTATACTGGGATATTATGCATAGGACCTGCAACAAAATGTTATAGTATGATGTGTTGCTGTTTAGGATGTCACTCAGCCATATCCTCTTCCATAATATTCCATTCCGCTTCCTTCCCTCCCCTCTACAATTTCAAGTATCCCTTTTCCAGCAGTAGCTATTATAAAGCCAGTGAGCTTGTATAGTCCTCATAGCTCAGACTGAGCTTGTACAGCCCTCATAGAGTTGTTTTACAGTGGCTAATTCCTTAGTTTCCTCCCCAAATATATTTGTTTTACATTTTCTGTTATCTGGAGGAAGATCACCTCAAACCTGTTGTGATATATTCCCCTTCTGCATGGTTAGTTGCCTGAAGTGTTGGAACTTTGACAACTGAGTTCATTTCTAATATGTGCTATGGATCATAAGAAGACCCCTCCTGGATCAGACCAAAGTCCTGCCTAATCTATCCTTTTTCAGATGCCTATAGGAATCTCACAAACTGAACATGAGTGCAACAATACCCACCCATTTGTTTTCCCTAGTAACTGGAACTGAGATACATATAGTCTCTGATATAGATAATAATATATAGAGAACCGGGACTAGCAGCTAATGATGGTCTTATCAATTACCAATGTTTCTAACCCCCCTTTAAAGTCATCCTTGTTGGCCATCACTTCATCCTGTGGTAGCAAATTTCTTAGACTACACGCTGTTCACACAAAGAATTCTTTTTAGCTGTCCCAAATTATCTCAGGTTTGAGTATTACGACAGTAGGAGAAAAACTGTTCACTCTCTCCACAAAATGTATAATTTCATATTTTTCATGCATAATTTTGTACATCTTCCTCCTTACTCACCCTTTCCCCTAAGCTAAAAGGCCCCCAGCTTTGTCATCTTCCCTCATACTATTGTTGTTCCATACTCTGAATCATGGTTCTCCTTCTCTGAAGCTTCTCCAGCTACACAATATCCTTAAAACTATGGTGACTAATCTGCACCCAATATTCCAAGTGTGATTATAGTACCACAGGTCTGTTTAAATGCATTATAATCATGGTCATTTTCTGTTGCTTTCTTAATGATCTCTTATTTTTTTTATTTTACCTTTCCACCTCAACTTCACTCCAGAGCAACTTTTTCTTTGCACTGTCCAGTACAATCTCAAGAACTGTAAACTGGTTAGTCACAGCTAGCTCAGTATTATGTCATGACATATGTATCATGCCACACTTTCTCAAAACGAACCACATTTACTATTTTAATGCCCATTCCCTTCTTTATCTCTTTGCTGTCTTTTTGTTGTTGTTGTTGTTGTTGTTCTAGATGCTCTAAATAATTGAGTGTTAGCAGCAAACCTGGATAGATTCAACCAAGGAAGCCATAGCACTTAGTGTCCAGAACCTGAGCAGGGTTGCTGATACCATGCTGACTTGGAGGTCTCTTATTCACAGGGTCAACGTATGTCAAAGTGGACTTGACCAGTAGTTAACACCAATCAAACCTAGGTACCTTACTGACCTCCCCTAACTCCAGATAATTTCCATTTGATTTACTGGGTGTTCAAGCAATTCCACAATCAGTTGTACACAATGGTTCCTCATAACACATTTTATACCAATTGCTGATTCTTTCCTTTCCACTGAAATAACCAGTATATCCTATGTATTCTCTATTATGCCTATATCTGTCTCAACAAGAAATTAAATAAAGCCCCTGATTTATGCCCCTAGGATTTATGAAGGCTCATGCTTACATGAACACCGTCTCCCCATGAGCAGGAGCTCCTTTGTTCTCTTCTGTTTCAGAAGACAGGTACACACACATGCCTAGATTTGGATAAATGTTTACAGGATTCTTGTGATTCATTACTGGGAACTTTTATATGATACAGTCAAAAGTCAGTCATAAATAAATATTACATCTGTACCCCTAAAGATCTGCTCCAAAATGCTGGGAAACAGGCTTTATTGATCTGAGGGAAGGTTGCAGTAGGAAGACGAGAGAAAGTCCCAATTTTGCTGATGTTGATTACTGAAGTACACTCCTGGATCTTTGCCCAGGTTGGAGAGATCTGCATGACAACGATGGCATGGCATGGAATATTGTTGTGTCTCAAAGGAAAATATTTGGTCATGTTATTTTCAGATTTCCTTATCTCTTAAATGGGTATCTGTCAGTACCACGCTGCTCTAAAATTAACATCCTCTGTCCTTTCCTTTCACTGTGATTTTAAATGAACCAGTCACCCCTTCTTTATTTATTTCAAATGATCAATCATTTGCTTAAATATTTTTGTTTCAATATTTCCAAAGGAAATATTTGCTTAAATACTATTTTTCAAGGAAATCAGTGTCTCTGAGATTAGATCGTCTTAATCAGAGACCATAGTTAAAGAGTTGTAAAGACTGTATTTCACAGTTTGCTTCTAAAACGCAAAAGAAAACATTCATTAATTGCCCAAGACTTCTTTATATGAAGAAAAGGATGTGATGCATCATGTTGCCAACTTAGCTGCCCATAAGGCTTTCAGCACTTGCTTTCTCTTTAATATTCATTTAAACTGGAAGGGATCTCACATGCAATATAGTATATTAATTTTAACATTCTAGACCTCCAAGCACAGCAACAGAGGAAAATACATGGAACAAATAATCTTGGTCTGTTTGTAGCAGCATAACAGAAACCCTCCGAAAAATGCTAATTATTTTTCAGTGAGCAGTTGAGATTAATGGATCTCCCTTTGTTTAGCTGCATTAATGAATAAACAATAAAAAGGGAATAACTGTGTAGTTTCTTTTCAAGAGCCATAGTTAAAATATAATATTATTCTTCCAATAATGCTTATTTTATTTTAATTATATCTTTCAAAATTTTCTTTGAAATCACTTAATACATAATTAAGTATCTCTGGGGGAAAATGCTGTTCCCATTTTACAGACAGTAAAGTAAAGCTGAGGCCTTTCTTCTAGATGGAAATGATATTGTAAATGTATTGTTTATATAATTTTTATTATTAACTGTATTTATATCTTGCCTTTTTCTCAAGACTGGGACTCAATACAGCTTTATACATTAGTATATTATTTCCATTTCCTGAATTGCTTAACGGATAGGATCCTATGCAATACATCCCAGTGTATTATGTTGTTTTAAAACAAGTTAAACAGTGTTTTATGCAGGTGCAATTATGAAACAATGATGAGAGAAACTATTTAATCTTTTCCTTGAAAGATGCTTCTTTACTTCACAACACATGTGAATCCCACATGGATATGGACTTTTGCATTGTGCAACTCAAGGGGAGAAACTTTGGAATAAAGGATATAAGTAGATATCAGACAATTTTCACATGTAGGCCTCTATATGTACTCTGACAGGTGCAGAGCTTGGAAAAATTGTTTTTGGAGCTGGGGACTACAACTCCTAGAACATGGCACCATGCATATGATCAGCGGCTATGTAGAGAGGTGAATTCTTAGAATTGTAGTCCAAAAAAGATTCTCCAGACTCTGGATTGCTGCTGTCTCTCCATGATCTCTCAAACAAACGTGTTGCACAATACCAATCAGTCAGTCTTTATTACAGTCTATGATCAGCATTTTCATTGTTATCTACTATCCATCCCTTTTTAAAATTCATGATTACAGGGACTAATCCTGGAAGCCTCTGTGTGCAAAGCATATGGAAACTTACACACCAGGATGTGTTACACAATCCTCCTTTCTGCTTGCCACGCTATCCCCTACCTCCATTGCTCTGCAAATGCTCACTAATAAAATGAATTCAAGCCATGCTCTTAGGCAGCTCCCATCAATTTTCAAGGGGAAATGATCATAACTCAAAAGAGCATATGTTCTGCATGCTAAAGGTCCCTGGTGCAGTTCTCTCATTGACACAGTTCAAAAAATCAGATGCTGGGCAGAACTTTTCCTCGAGCCCTGAGAGAGCTGCTGTTAGTCAACAGGGCTCAACAAACCAATGGTTTAATCCAGTATAAGGTAATTATCTGTTCTTAATAAGGCCTGCACACTAGGACATCCTGTTAGATTGTGTCCCATAAAATAAAGACACATCAAAAAGATTGAAATTGTAGAGATACTGGTCATCTGGAAGTTGCAGGATCATTCACATCCAGGTATCTAGATTAAAATTAGATTAGTGCAATCAAAATTAATATTACACCATCAGTTGTCATCCTAATGTTTTGATGCAACTGGGTTCAGTGTATTGAGTAGCTAGCTGTCTAGTACTAATTTTATATCCTTAACCACTACCACTGCCACCACCACCACCACCTCACACACTGTGTGTAAACACTATCACTTTTTTCATGGCACATATTGCTCTCTGTCACATAAACCTGATTTACACCTTGGCAAGAAAATAATGTATGCCCATCCTAATTTACAGCAGCTGAACATATGTTGGGGGACAGAATTCATCACTTTCTCTAGTTCCTTTAAAGTACAGAAACCCAGAGCAGGTTCACCACCAGACATGGAACCCACAGGCAGCATTGTGGCTCAATCCTCAGAACCTATCTTCCCAGTGGATAACATGTAAAGTTACATTGTAAGCCTATGGAGAATATCACATGGGAGGCTTACCATGAGTAAATCACCATGAAATCATCCAAAATTGTGAAAAAAGTGCGCTCGGGATTCACACCTTTGCACACTTCTCCCATCAGTACATTGTCATGGAGGCATCGGCACTTGCTTGTCCCATGAGTAAAGTGTCCATGGAGCTCCACGGCATCTTCATGGATGCTTTACTCATGGGACAAGTGAGTGCTGATGCCTCCAGACAATTTACTGATGGGAGAAGCATGTGGGGGTATGAACCCCAATTGTGCTTTTTCGTGATTTCAGATGATTTCATGCTGATTTACTCAAGGTAAGCTTCCTGTGTGATATTCGTTTTAAACAGCAAATCCACTTACTATTTTTTTGCTGAGCATTCCAACCCTGCTCAGCTTGTACTACTAAATTTTAAAAGAACCAATTTGTGCATATTGAAGCACTGTGCCGAAAACTCTCTTACTCTACGGCTACATGCTTAGAATACATACAAACTTTGTGTTTGTCATTCGTCATGCTGAGCAGGCAGACCTCTCCTTTCTAATCTCATCAATGTCAGAGCGATTGTGAAACCAACAGCTGTGTCAGAGCAATTGGAAAAATAGATTCAGAACAAAGGGGAAGACCCATCTCAACAGGGCTTCTCCCTCTAGAACATAAGCTCAGCTTCAGTGGAACGTATAAATATTTCATTCACTATTTTGTATGTATCACTCCTGTGCTCTCCCCTGCTCTCCCACCCCACTTCCATCAGCAATGCTTCTAAATGGTTTGGCCATTTAGTGTGCCTTGAAGAATTTATTATTATTTTGTTAAAGTAAAGTTATATTGTACAAGCTAAGCAATTGTAATATTTTGACTGCTCTGATACCAATATAATTTATTTGCATATGGTAAGAGTCCAGCTTCTTTAAGCACTGTGATATTCTTTACCCAGTCTTGTGTGTATTCAGCAGCAATAAAGTAATGTATTCCTGGTTAGAATCCCTATGTGAACTAATGAGTCATTGGAGATGGAGAAATACAACTGTACTTGAACAGGCAGCTATCAGCTACAGGGGGCAGTAGAAACACAGATAGGTACTTACAAATTCCTATTTTATTTTTTGCCTTGTGTGTTTTCTATTGAGTCCTTGCCTATATAATTCTATAAGCAAACGGCTGCATTTTCTGTGTGCCTACATCTGTTTCTACAGACTTTGCAGTAATCACATAGATCAGAAGTAGTCAAAGTGTAGCTTGCAACAGCACCCCCCCCCCCACTGTCCCCAAACTGGACCAAATTACTGTCTCAATTTTCATCTCCAATTGTCCTCTAGGGGCATGGGGTCATTTTTTTCTGCACTTTGGACCAATAAACCAATTTAAGCCCAGCAGAGCCTGAACTGAATAAAATGTCCCCCAGAGGGATTTGAGGGATTTGATATGCAAAAGTTTTGTGTGTGTGTGTATTTGTTCCCCCCACCCAGGAAAATGTGGTGAGAGGTGTACAGCCTTCCAATGTCTCTTGGGGACCTAATATGCCTCCCAAGGTTGCCTATCCCTAATGTAGATATAACCAGCTAGCCCCATCCTCCTTTATGTATCAGTCGTGTAGTCTCCTTAATACTTTCCATTCACACAAAATGATCTTTGATACCCATTCCAAGAGGTTTCAGTCCAAAACCAGCACCAAGAAAAACAGTGTTTTCTTGGTCATGGTATAAAATGCAGATCACTTTCTCCAATGTGGCATGGCAGAAGGAGAGGAATAGCACTTGCATCCAGTGCAATGTTTTGTTCCAACTAGAAAGCTAATTCTGATGGTTAAGTCGAAACATCTTGGATGATATTGGGGACACCAATGGTGCAGACAGATGTTCACTGGCAAACTGAGAAACTTTACAATAATGGCAAATGTTGTGGCTAAAACTGAGCCCAATTTCTACCAGGCCTAAGTCTGCTGGCTAGTTTAGATAGCCCAGTTGTTCCTAGGAGAACTTGGCTTTTGACACTGCCATCACAGTATTCCAATTGCCAGGAAGCAACAGAAATGAGAATGGGATAGAGGAGCAGGGATCACTACCAGGGGAGTGCGTGGAAAAGAAAGAGTCAGGGGACAGTGGGCTGTTTTGCAGCTCAGCTTGCAATCTAAGACCTCAGATGTGCTATATTGGTTGACTCTAGAGCCAAAAATCTATTCACCTATGTGTTACTAACAGTTGATTCAATGTGTCTATTCTAATTGGAATTAATCTATGAGAATCAGGCCTATGACAGCACCAAATCTGTATTCTAAGTTCAAACTTTAACAAATTCAGTTATGTCACTCTTTGAATTATTCACTTTATCTCAAAAAGAATTTTTAAAAACTTGCCTAGGGGCTGAATGCTTCCCAACTGTGGGAGTGAAGTATGCCTCACTAATTTGTAAATTCCCCCTTCCCTGACTTTTTAATCTATTTTGTTGAACCCTGTACACTTCCATTCTCAGGTTTTGTGATGTACAAGTCCCTGCTTTAATCAAAAGGAAGGTGTCATCCAGAAGGCCTCTTCCAAAAGCTCCTTGTTCATTTAAATATTCTAGAGGTTAGGAGTCACAACTATTCTAAACAGCTGGGGTTGAGATTACCTACTAGTTCCTCTCAAACAGATTACATTAACAACACTAATCAGATGGTAGAACTACTGTACTGGGTGATGGGGCTATTACATTGTTAACCAGGATTAAAGATGCATGATTCATTCACTCTTCAGTATCCCAATAGTAATGTAGTTTTCAAAGTCTTTCTACATGGTTGTCCAATACAATTCAATGACTCCTAAAATGACAACTCAATGTCTGGGTATAAGTGATGTCTGTCAGCTCTTCGGTCCAGGAAGGTCACTCAGATACAACTCTGGATCAGACATGATAAGTATGCGAATTTTGTATTAGGCACCAGAAGGATGTCTTTTCAATACATTTCCCAGCAGTACTGTCCAGCCAGCTTGCTAAATGAGCTGCAGAAAGTTATCTTATCTGACTAGGACTCTGGATTGGGATCAGACGTAGTATCTGGAGCTGGAGCTAATCAGAATTGCTTGAATGAGCTTCAGATGTTATTGCACGAGACAATGGACAATGTATATAGTAGCTCATCCTGTAAACTATACTCTAGAGCCGTAGTAGAAATCATGTGGCTCTCCAGTTGTTGCTAGACTCCAAATCCCATCAGACATCACTAGATAGATAAAATTTCCAGAAATGTTAAAATCATGAGGAAAAACAGCCCCCCCCCCCCGGTACCTTTCAGAAGAAATAGAATTTTTCAGAAAAATGGAAAAACACAGTATTAGCACCCTTTACAAATTGAAGTAATATTTCTACTTTAGGAATTAAATGCATCATATATAACCTCATTGGACATGAAATTATCATGTCTGATACATCAAAAATATTGAGCATACAATTGCAAATTGAAGTTCCCTTTAAAACATTTCTATTTAGTTACAAATGAAGCTACAAAGCTCTGATCTGTTAGGAAACTCTTTGCCAGTTTTCCAGTTTGAGGAACAGGCAAAAGAATGCCATTAAAAACAGAAGAAACTGTGCACATTAGTAAAAGAAAGAACATTAAAGGCAAAATATGAACCATATAAAAGCCAACCAACCAACCAACAAATTTTGTTTCCATTAGCTCTCCATAATGTCAAGCAGAACATCAAAAGAACTGAGAAAAGACCAGGAAGTGTAATAATTTGATAAAGTTTTACATAAAATTCTTTCTTTTACATAGTGCTTAGAAATGATTTGTGGGTAATAAATATGTGAACTCCTTGTCTTAAATGTTTTTTCATCATTCTTAAAAACATATTTCATAATCTATTTTTCCCTATTTTTCTGGCCGGGGGGGGGGGTTAAAAAGTGGGGGGAATTCCCTAAATCCCCCCCCCCCCGGGGCTTTTGCATATCTAAACTTTACCACTGTCCGGACTGGATATGGATGCTAGTACTTGAAGCCAAAAACCAATTAGAAGGCTGCATAATTTCCTGTGCTAGACTCTTGCCTAATATAATTAATTCAGCCCTACAGCATAAGATCATGAGGAATTTAGGACGTCAATAAATGAGTCCTTAATTGACTGGGCATTTTGGGCCCTTTAAAATAAATTAATAATAATAATAATAATAATAATAATAATGACAATCGGAGCAGGGTACAACAAGTTAAAAGGCATAAGTTAAAACAATCCCATAACCCACTTCCAAAAAGGCTTAATGTAGATGTCAGAGACAAGAAAACCATTCCTTTAGTTAATCTGATTTCGGCTTGGTTCCAGGCAGTTATATTTAAGATCAACCCATAGAAATCAGTGTGGTAAGATAGTAATAAAAAACCTAAAACCTGGTTCCAATGAGCCTAGTCCAAGCATAGTTAAGTCTGTGTTCAACCCATAACACATGCCTTCTGGGATTTTTGAAATCTCCCTACTCCCTTACATCATATCACAAATTCTTTTTGAAAAGTCCCAAAAGCTGTTTTGCTATGTGGCTAAAATAAGTGAATTTTAAGAATGTTGCTTTTTGGATTCTTACCACTGCTATATTGTATTTTTGTGATACATTTTTACTTGGAAGCAGGATAAAACCAGAGCTAATCCAAAATTATAGGTAAAGAAATCTACTAATTTTACATTTTTAAGCACTCAACCCCTTGGCCTGGATGAAAAATTTGTTTTGGTTTCTCCCACTTTCTAGGTTTCCCCCCAATCCCAAATTCAAATTCTCCCTCTCCTGAATATGAAGACTATTGTGAAATAATTACATTCTTTAAAAGGATAAGTCAAAATGACACTTTCGCCCAGCCTTGTGAAAAACAAATAATAAAATGTTGCATTACTAACAAATTTCTGAAGTGCAAAGTGATACACACATCTGGATTTCTCTTGGATCCCTGTGAAATGGCTCTGAAAGAATTGCCAAGATCCAAGGACAGCAGCCTTACATAGGAAACACTAAGTCACAAAAATAGCTGTAGGAATTTTTCTAAAAAGCAATTTATAACAATAAAAAAGGGCTGAGAAAGCGGTTATTACTCTTGCAGCTAACCCGATCACACACAGAAAGACTCCAGAAATAGACATGACTGTAGTAGCAGGAGATCAATCGTAATGATGCAAATAGTGGTGACTAGCAGCAGCATTTCAGACAGATGTACCAAATGCAATTTTTAATATAGTGCATTTTATGTGACATTTAGTGTCTAAATTTTAGACTCATGGCAAGGTGCTATGGTTGTCTGCAGAAGCACATAAGTTATAACTGTTTAGAATGGAGACTACCAACATCTGTGTCAATACAGTGTTAAACAAAGGTGATTCCGGTTACAATACTGTGTCACTTCTTAATGCTTTAGTAGAAACATTTAGGACTGAACGTCAATGCTATAAATTGACACCAAGCACTTTGTTCAGTTCCCTCTGTCATTTATTATCAGTTAAAGTAATGCCAGAGTAGGAAGTAATAGGGATGAAATTTCGATAATCAGGTGGATGTGTCAGAGAACTGTTCAGTTCATCTTTATTACAGTCATAGACCAGCACAGGTAAAAAAGGGATACAAAATAAAAGAAGGTTAAAAACAAGCTAAAAACATAGATTAAAAACATTATTTAAAATATCCTTTTAAAGTGTAGTGTGGCAGGGCTGCAGAGGAGATCATTGGCTTACAGATTTTAACCGCAGATGTGCAGAATCTGGCAATATTATATAACAGGTTTGGTGTCCAAAAGCAACAAAAATAGTGTAAAATTGACTGGTGTGTCCTTGATATTTATACAATAAAGGATAAATAAGGCTGAGATGGATGTCCCTATAGAATGAGCACTTCAGTAATATGTGGTCTGTTGTCTCTATTTGGCCAGAGTCACAGTGGCATAAATCTGTCTGAGAAGGGGATCTTCTCGTATCAGCCTTCAAGGACAGCTGAGGGAAGGGCATGTCATTGTGCCAAAGTAAAGGTGTTTTTGGTAATTCGCATTTTGCCAATGACACCAGAGGAGTCATTAACAATAAAAGTTGGGGCACTAACTAGGTCTTGCTGTCCCTCTGGTCAGAGAAAACATAATGCAGAA
Organism: Urosaurus nigricauda; assembly: GCA_034509955.1. Taxonomy (NCBI): domain Eukaryota; kingdom Metazoa; phylum Chordata; class Lepidosauria; order Squamata; family Phrynosomatidae; genus Urosaurus; species Urosaurus nigricauda. The sequence goes on from JAOEGL010000006.1 coordinate 78,251,748, forward strand.
GAAGGAAAATATAATTATTTTTACTCATCAGAAAACAAATTTTCTAACTAAAAACTGACAAGCATATATTGGATTATCAATGACTATGAAACACAGAGATGCAGTATCAGGTTTCTTGTGGAAGGAAGGAAGGAAGGAAGGAAGTTCAGAGTGAAAGATCTACATCCAACCATATAGTTCATTGATCAGCCTTGGGCCAGTCATTATCTTTCAGGCAAAGCTTCCAGGTCTCTTGTGAGGATAAAGTTATGGAGGAGCTCCTTGAGCTCCTCTGAGGAAAAGCAGCATATGAATGTAACAAATAAATAAAATAAAAGGCTATATAAAACACCAAAACACTGTAAGGGGTGAAGAACACCTGGAGGGGAGCATTTTTAAAAATGAAACAGCACAAGATCACATTGTATTAGGGATACTTTTTAAATCAGGGATCTAGTGGTTGCTTTTTTCAAGATAGAAGTATCCAATTTATTTATTCTGTTCTTAACTCTTTGCTCACCAAGCTGACTATTCAAAAAAATTAAGAGAGGATTGAAATTTTGGCATGTCTCCAATGAATTCGAGTCTGGATATCTTGACTCTGGAGATCCTCCACATTTCTGTAGGCATCTCAAGGGCTCTTGTCAATAATTCGTGGAAGATATCAGCACCTTTGATAAATTCCACATGAATACATCATAAGTTAATAATAAAGCAAAGGGGTAGGGGAAACATCACAGCAGAAGCCTATGCATGTCTACTCAGAAGAAAGGCCAATTGTATCCATTCTTTATTCCCAGGTAAATGTGTATTAGCTTATATTCAGAACCAATCTGATACAAGAAAAGTAAAGATGCCTGCTCACAAAGCTCTTTAAAAAGCACCGTTCAACAGAATGAATATAAGAAACTACCTTCCACAGAGTCAAACCCTTGCCCTGACTAGTTCAGTACTGTCTCCTTCGACTGGTAGGAGCTCTTTGAGGTTTAAGACAAATCATTTGCTGTCTGATTCTTTTACTTAGAGATGCTGGGCATAGAATTTGGGCTGTTTCTGCACACAAGGCATGTACTTTATCATTTAGCAATGTTCCTCCCTCTTTTTAAAAAATTAAAGAATAATTCTGCAGCCTTTCTGGTCAGCCTTCCTGTTTGCTCAACACTTGTCTTACCATATGTATGCACAGCAGGAGAAATGGTAACCATGGATTTACATTACATGCATTTCTTTGATCATTTTATAGACCCCTATAAATTTACAGTTTGAGCATTGGACTATGACTCTGGAGACCAGGGTTTGAATCCCAATTTGGCTATGGAAATCCACGGCATGACCTTGGGAAAATTCCCACTTTCCCAGACTCAGAAGAAGTCAAAGGCAAATCCTCTTTGAACAGAACTTGGCAAGAAAACCCCATGATTGGTTTACATGTTTTTTTAAAGGGCACACACACACAGAGAGAGAGTTTTCTTTGTGCACAGAAAGTCAATGTCCGAGTACAGTCACTATTTTGTTCCTTGTGTGAGAAGGCAGTCCAAGAACTGACTTGGTATCTCATGAAAAACTGTAAAACCCCTGAAGAACGGATTTAACATGCCATGAGACAATGCCCCAGACAATCTCCTCCTTTATGCTACTAACCTCCCCTTTCAGCTCCCAGCAGCTAAGACAAAGGCAGGCCAAATGGAAAATTAGGGTGTGTGCTATTCATACTTTGTTTTTATGTAGTGTGGTTATCTCAATCTTCTGTTCCTAAGGAATAGAAGCTGCCACCACCTGCCAAAAAAATCTAACAGATGTTACTACCTACTAATATGCATCTGAGGAAGGAGACTGAAGTCTACGAAAGCTCATGCTGCCAAATTCTTTATTTCAGTTAGTCTCAAAGGTACTACACAAACTCTCTACATACCTACTAAATAGGTATACCAGAATTCAGTGACCAACTGTTCATTTTGTCCATTCGTTGTTCTTGTTGTTATTATTTTCATCTATCCCACTTTTCTCCCAATATAGGGATTCAAGGCGGCAAACAACAAGTATAAAGCAATACAACTTAAAAAAAAATAGTACAACAATATTAAAATATATAAGTACAAAATTTAAAAAAAAAACAATTTTAAGAGTTAAAACAGTCATAAATTAAAATATAGCATGTTAAAAATACAAACTATTAACATTTATATAGCACAACATACCACAAATTATGCAGTCGGTTTCCCGCATTTGGGGAAATCGCAGAGGTCATCACACCCAGAGTGCAATGGATGAGCCTCACCCTGGGAAAACTACCTCTGTGATCATGGTATCTCCCTTGCCTGGTAAGTATTTTCCATCTCTTACTTTACAGATATTTTATTTTCCCCTCCCTCAGGTGATGGGAATATTATATACACACACACTCAGCAAAGGCACGTGAAGAGAAAATGGAAAGGAGGAGATATTTTTAGAAGTTTTTATGCTAAGCAAACAACTCTTCTTCAGATGTTATTTCAGAGTAGTTACAAAGTTTCAAAACATTCTTAAATCATATTCAGCTGAGGTTAGAAAGAAAGATAGGATTTAACGTGACTACTTATGAATTCCTATTTTGTTGATAATGCAGTTGGCATTATCCAAAAGTTGGATGCTCAAGGGGTAAATAGGAGTCTGGACCTCCTTGTTGAACCTACAATCAGGCTTCTCTATAGATGATAAAAGTAGGCAGAACCTCCCTACCTTTCCACCAGTCCCAAAAGTCTGTGCCTCATGGTGCCATTGTGACTTTCATCATCATATCATCTGGAAATGTTCACACCTCTCACAAGTTGGTCATTTCTTCTGGGTTATTATCTCTCACATTTTCTACAGATTCTAAATGATGCTGCTCCTAATAAATGTAACCTAACCCTAATGTCATTAATATTTTATTTACCTGGAGGTGTATTACCCAAGATAATGGCATGCAGCCATTATTATACAGAGTGCATGACAATTTCCTTGATGCCTGCTTTCTTCTGGGGATATACATTTCTATATGGCCAGTGATATTACAAACTCAGTGCAACCTAAATGGGAAAAACAAGAGAATTAACCTACTCAAACTTTTCTTTCCATCTGTTGAGCCCAGCATATTCACCACTCAGAAAATCCAATAATGATCAAGACAAAGATTTCATCATTCACAGGATATTTATTATACCTGTATTGGATTTTTTTCCCTTTTTTTAAGTTAAGCATATTTTTTAAGTTAAGAGAGAGAGAGAGAGAACTGATTTTAAACCTCACTTCACCAAGAATGTGCTTTTGACATCTCAAAAAAATGAACATTTAACTTCAAACTTCTTCCTTTACCCCAATCTACAACCAGCCTGCTCCTGTTCAGTTACTATCTCCTGATAATGGTCTAAATCTATCACCTTTTTGTGAACGTTTGCAAATGTGAGGATTTTTTGTGTTAATTTTTAAAGCAGAAACATTGCTTCATTCCTCCTTGATGGAAGTGCATTTGTGCTTCTTTTTTTTTTTGATGCACATTTGAACTGTGTGCCCAGTATTGTTTTGTGGGTTTTCACTGCCCAATTTGAAATAACGAGACCAGACACAAGACGTGGATTGAAATAGGGCCACTTTATTGAAGGGATTATCTATTTAACTATTTAACTGTCTCTTGAATACTTGCAAACTATAAAAGGGGGGCAACCTGGTGCGGGAGCACCCAAGGCAGGTGGTCTATTCCTCAGACCTCCTCCTAAGCTTCCCCTGAGCGAAACACCTGAGCTCTGAGGATAATCCAAGTACTGGGTTGCTCCCCGGCTAGCTTGCATCTGGAACGTCCACCTGAGGCCTCCACAGCCAACTCATGAGACTTGACTGAGGATTATATCCCAGGTGATCCCCAAGGCACACCTCCTTTCCTCTCTCCTTACTAGCATGACTTAAGAAGAAAGTTCAAGAGGTCTAACCTTCAACCCAACTGGGTGCCATAGGTGTTCACCTGAGTCCTAATATTCCCCCCTAACCGCCAGTGACCACCTATTTCACTCCACACCCGAGCCAATTTTCCCAGGGCCAAGAGCAACAGTGTGAGGTAGGTGGAAAACTCTCGGGAAAAGGGGTAAAAAAATAGCCTAAGCCCCAGCCCTAATAGTTCCCCAAAGACTGGTGGGAAACACCAGCCAATCAGTTTACTGGCCTCTATTCAAATGGGCCAGTAAACTCACCTCCCAGGCATACAGCCTGGGGAAGTGGATTTATGGGAAAACATGTTGAAACTGACTGACAAGACTTTGTTCAATTCCATGAAAATTTCTCACCTCCAGCAAGAAAAGCAAACAAGCACTTTTTTCCATGGCTGTTTCTGCAGTTTGCTCAATGTGTCACTACACAAGAGCAGCGTCTCTTCCTTTTGTGAAGCAAACCACCCATAACAAAAACAGATAGACTAGTTGAAGGCTAAAAAGATTCAAATAGCTTCTCCAATGTATTCCATTTTAATAGTCCATCCAATAAGGCAACAGCTAGTGTAGTTTAGCTGCATAATTGGCACGATTTGTGGAAAAATCATTCTAACAAACATGAAAAGTCTTCTGAGACTGAAGAAAAGTTTTCACCATTTCACAGGAGAGAACATATTTCCTGTTTCTTGTTCTCACAAGAAAGAACAAGATTTACATCACTGGTTTAAAGTCTGGCACACTACTTTAAGCACATTCCTTTAGCAATATTGTCATGAGTGGAGAAACCTTACTTTTGTACCATACTTTTAAAATTTTGAATGCATTGAAATATGTTTTATATTTGTGCTGTTCTGGACCCCCCCCCCCCCCGAAATATCATGTATGCTGGAGCCCCACTGAAAACTATGGGACTCATGCCCGCAGCATAGCACGGCTTGGCATCATTGCTTCTTCTGGCAACATGCTGAAAGCTGTATGGCACACCTGTGTATGGCACAGACACACCGTATTGGTAGCCACTGCAATTAACCTTTTTTTTTCTAAAATGTGAACCAGATGACATGGAAAAACAATAAATCAATTACCATTCAAACTATAAAAATCTGGACTAATGAGAGAGAATGAAAATTAGAAAATTTCCAAAATGTTGACTGTCATCCATAACTTGCATGGAATGGAAGAACAAGTCATTTGTGATTGCTTTGCAAAAAATACAATGAAAAGTCTCAAAACAAATTTAGCTTTATTATGCAGTTAAGGCATTCATGTTTTTCTATGGTTTATTTTCTTTTAAAACAACATTAAATCAAATATATTTGAAAATGTCTACCTTCTTTTTCAGTACCAATAACTATTGCAGATGTTAAAAATGGAAGGTAGGTCTAACATATTGTCATTGTCAAAAAAAGAATCCCATAATTGACAGCTGAAATGGGAAAAATTAGTTTGAAAGGGTCAAAAATATTTCTCTGTGCAAATCAAGGCAATTCTTCTTGAACTATATTTACTGCAAGTGCTTTCAGCAAGTAGCCTGCTTTGATGCAATAATAAATCCAAGAAGTTTCACCCTGACTTTCATTTATCTGAAGTGACTACACCATGTTAAATAAACCCAACTAACTGTGGAGTACAATAACACCACTGCATTCATTATGTGGCCCTGAGATAGAGATGTTACTAAAGAGGACAGAGTTATTTGAATAATATGGAGTCCATGAACAAAAGGCAAAATGTCAATGAAGAGATGGGGGAAGTGAAAACATGTCCCTTGCTTTTTCTCTGGGTTTTTAGCTGAAAATGGATGAACTTTGAAAACAGATCTAATTAATGCTAGGATTGTGGTTCGGTATGGTTATAACTCACATGTGTGGCATCCCAGTCAAAAGAAACATTTCCAGTTGGTGAACTTTCAGTTGTTTTGGACTCAAATTCCCATTTGTTTAAGCTGGCATAAGCAATGGTCAGAGTTCAAATAAACTGGAGGTAGCCAGACTGGGAAAGACTGAAATCTACAATATAATTTAATTTATCTGTATCTCTGTTTCTCTACCTGTTATCTATAAACATTTCCAATAGTTGATCACAGTCATCAAACTTGACATGTTATATATGTTATATAATGGGGACCAAAACAAAGATCCTAGCAAGGTTTCATATGATATCTATCAACATCAGGTGCCTCCCAAACAAACACTTCTGTATTTATGATTTTTTTTTGCTCTAGAAAGCACATTTGTTAACTAATGTTGAACAAACATGATGCTTACACTTATGCCAACATCTTAAAATTTTTCATTAAAGCTTGGGACTGAGCAGCAAACCTTAGCTGCAGGAAAGATTACTTGGCTTGAGTAAATTGTGTAATGAATTTGGTGATGATACACATTTTAAGGACTAGAGGTGCTATCTAACAAACCTAAGTGGATTTGTTCCAGTAACTTAGGCCTGGAACAGATTGGCCAAAAAATGTGACTTCCAGCCTCTTTGGAGGCATGATGTTCAAACAAAGGTGCTCTGACTCTGTGCTCTGGTCCTTTGGAACAGAGCAAAAAGGAAAATCCAGCTTCTGGTGGTGTGAGTTAGGGCCAACAGCCACCATCAGCTTTGAGAGCAGGCTGTGCGGTCGGTGTAGCCCTGACCCAATTCTGGCTGAAAAGCACTCGGGTTGCTCCTTCCCGCCTGTCTGCTCCAGCCCTTAGTTTATATGCAAAAACATTCACACATCTTTGTGGAAAGAAATTTATTTTTTTCCCCCTATCTCTAACTTCAGTGTGTGAACAGCAGTATGCTTTGCATACGTTTGCGGAAAGCACTAAGTTCCAGACAACACTTTCTCCTCACCTTCAGAACCGTGTTGCATAATTTAGGTCACACTCTCAGTTTTGAAAAACTACAAGGTTGCTTCACTTGGGGAAAAATCCTTCAGTCAGTTTTTACTTTTTTGTTTGTTTGCTTTGTTTTAAGCTTAGTAAATGCATTCTTCAACTTCCACCTCTGTTATATTACCTTTTCTCCATTATATTTATATCACTAACAGGTTTCCTGAGAAACATATAGCTAGCTTTAAGCTAGCCATCTAGGGGTGCAGAGATGTAATGAAGTTTGCATGCTTTCCCAAGAAACTAAAAGCAATCAGTTTTCTTCTGGCACAAGTTGCAACTGAGTAATATTTCTGTAGAGTCAACAGTCTCACCATATTTAGAATGACCTCCATTTAACACAATCTTGTATTTGCTCTGGGTAAAATCTTGCCAAGACTTGAAAAATAACTTAAGCCATAAAGGACATTGGCTACTACTAGAAAGTGTTTGAAAACCCATACTTTCAGACCATATGTTCAAACTAATATCAAACTTTTCCTGAAAAAGCATATAGTTCAGAAGAGGAGAGGTTGAAAAGGCATATTGTATCAACATTAATGCTAAGAATGTGTGTAATTATATAAATAAGATTATACCACCATATAATATAAATAGCATCAAGGATTTTAAAATAAATCATTTGAAATTTTTATGAATATTTTGTTTAATATAATTACATACCATCTACTGCTATTCATGACAACCGCTTTTGCTACTTATCCAGTTTTGAATGTTATGTTATGTTATCACTGAAACTGTGAAGCACTTGGAACAAAAGGTGCAAGTGAAGGCAGATCAAAGTATTCCTTCCACACAATGAAAGAAAATATCCTTCAATTGTATAGCATTTGTTCCTATGATCAGTGTGTAAGGTAGGCTTAAATTTTCTCAAAATAAAATGTGCTTCAGTCAGGACATTTATTAGAACAGTCCTATGTGAACTTCACAGACATAATTTGTTTAAAACTGGTCCACTAGTCATGCATGATATCATTACCAACATGTCAGAAGTATCTACAAATTGTTATACTTCCTTCTAACAAAAAATAATAATACAACTTTTATTCATATCCCACTCTTCTACCCTAAGGCACTCAGAGCAGCTTACAATATAAAAAATCTGATACAAAACACAATATTATATCATAACCCCCTCTTAAAAATAATTAAACATATTACTAATAGTCACTCTATTATATAAACTATTAAAACCAATAATAACAGGCGAAAGTAGCATAATATAAAATATGCAGCATATACGGGGGGATTCTTTCATGGTGGATGGAAACTATACTGGAAAGGCGTACTGGAAGAGACCCATCTTTATAGCTTTTTAAAAACTATCCAGGTTGGTGATTTGACGGATCTCTTCTGGCATGTTGTTCCATAACCTAGGAGCGGTCACGGAGAATGTCCTCTGGGAGGTTACAGCCAGTTTTGTCTTTTTTGGCATTAATAAGTTCCTCCCAGAGGACCTGAGAGCTCTGTCACAGAGCTCTGGTACCGCAATAAACTACAATTCTCAGGATTCCCTAGCATTGAGCCAGGGCAGTTGAAATGGTCTCAAACTGGATTATTTCTGCATTGTGTTTGGAACCATAGTTCCTTTAGGACATAACCTTGATACAAGCACATCATTGAGCATGCCATTCGTAGTGTCCAGTGCAATAGAGGTCAAAGGTACCATTGAGGATGGATCTATCCAAGTGCAAAAAGAGAGAGAGAGAGAGAGAGAGAACAAGCAATGGTAGGAAGAGGCAATGGCAATTTTGTGCCAAGATGCCATTTTGAGCAACATTACTAAACATATTAACCATCTGGGCCACATTCTTAAATATATAAATCTTCTTAATAGATTATACTGTTTTGAACTGAAGGTGGCATTTCTAAACCAGAGGTTCTCAAGCAGGGTAAGGGTTCCAGGTGTTGCTATACCAACTCCCAGAATCCAGTCTGTATAACCAGTGCTTGGGGATTCTGCATGTCCAAAATCAACAACATCTGGAGCCTCCTTTGTTCAGATTCATGGTTTTGAGAACTACTTCCTGAGCTATCTACTTGTCCAGATCTCTGGCAGCAGTCTTTTTGGTTGACAAATACCCACAATGTGTGTCCACAGATAAATTCCCCACTTTTTGAGTAATGCTCTCTGCTATGAAATTGGACATGCCTGCCAGGTGAATGCACCTTTACTAAATAACTGAATTTTACGTGAAGCTGTTGTAACTACTATCTTTCTCCTGAATATCTTGGACTTGGGTTGGTGTGATAAAAGATGGCTGCTTGTCATGCTTTGAATTGCTATCTACAGAGAATTGTCCTTCAATGACAAATGTTGAAAATAGTATTTCTTCAATTCCATAAAGTATATCCTTCTTTTTCAACTACCTTTAGGGATGTATATTTGCCAGAAGTCTGCAAACCTGCACACCAACCCTATCATGCTACTACATTTCTGTACAGCACAGGAGAAATCCTCAAGGGATTCTGTTCTTAATATTATTTCAGTTTTATAATGAAAATCCTGTTTTCCCCCACCTCAGAGATTATGGAATAGTTTAAACTGAGTATCAGCATAAAGATCTCACTAGCAGCATTGAATCTTAACAAGATTCAAATGTGCTGAACTACCGCACTGCAACAAATTACTTCCTCTGAATTGTTTTAATTTTTCATTTCATACTATTCAACATTCAACTCTTCTCTTTGGCTATGTGTTTGTATCCATAATAAACTTTATTAGTTCTCTGTAGACCATGCCACTGCATTTGACTTTCAGCTGGGTCATTTTTTTTTTCAGCAAATGAACAAAGTCCAAATAAGTTGTCTGATGAAATTTGCTTTCTTATTTTATTATGAGACAGAAAGAGAGAATACTCCTGAAGATTAATGAAGAACAGAGGTTTTCTATGTGAGCTTTTGCCCTCATGTCACCTCTGATATTTCAAGAGTCGCTATCTATGGAAAGCCTAAATTCTCCAGGTTGGAGATCCAATTTTCAAAAGTTTTTGGAAAACCTATTACTAACATGTATTGCTTGATCAGGTCATATTCTACCACTGTTCCTGCAATGAAATAAAACTGTGGTACTGTACAAAACTGGCTTCCAAACATAATAGCCCCATTTGTTTTCACTGATAATACTTTAGAATACTGCATGCTAAAATTAGCATTGTATGCTAAAAACAAACAAACAAACAGCTTTATTTATATACCACTTCATACCCTTAAGGAGTGTCTAAGTGGTTTACAACTGTAAGCTACTTGCCCCCAACAATCTGGGTACTCATTTTAGCGACCTCGAAAGGATGCAAGCCTGAGTCGAGCTTCAGCCCTTATGCTGGTCTTGAACTCACCACTTTATTGTTTTGAGTGAGTGGCTGCAGTACAGGCATTTAACCACTGTGCCACCAGGGCTAAGTTTATACAGAGCCTGGAAAAGTTACTTTTTTGAACTACAACTTCCACAATTCTTACAGCCAGCATGGCCATTGGAAACTGATTTTAATAACCTGACTTTTTCAAGCTCTAAGTTTATGAGAATCAAAGACAGAGGTAATTCACACTTACATATTTTGGGAGGTCGAACACTATTACGTATCAGAGAAACGCCCCATTATCAAGAGTGGGTAACTCTTACTGTATCCAAATATTTTCATGGCACCATTATACTAGATAAAAAAGAATGTAAGTTTATGTTCCCATAAACTTACATTGTTTTTAACTAGTATAATGTTAATAATGTGAAAAGTTAAAATAATTTCCCAAAACTCCCCTGGTGTAGCAGGTGCTACTCATGATGGTAGTGATCCATCTATGTCTACCATGAGCCTAATGAACTTAAGACAGGGACCATAGCTTAGTGAAAAAAGGTCCCAGGTTTAGTATTTTGCAGATAAAAGGCTCAAACAACAAAGATACTTAGTTTTCTGTGGGTTTTCCAGACTATGTAGCTTCATTCTAGAAGAATTTCTTCCTGACGCTTCACCTGCATCTGTATCTGTCATCTTCAGAAGTAATGATATGAAGTGTGTGGGGTTCTTCTTCTATGCAATCCGCCTCGAACACTGAGGTCCTCTGGGGGGCAATTGCTGCATCCTGCAAGAACCCGACTGGCAGCCGTTACTCAGAGGGCTTCTCATCAGCCACCCCAAGACTGTGGAATGACCAGCCAGAAGATATCCAACAGTTAGACCAGCTGTTGGAATATAAGACACATTTCAAGACTCATCTCTTCTGGCAGGCCTATCCAGGCAGTTTTTCATTCATGAATTTTAAATATGAATTTTATATTTAATTATTGTTCTGTGTATTGTAATATAAATATTGCATAGATCTCTTAATATATGTATTTTATGCAGCTTATGCACCCTCTGAAGATGCCAGCCACAGATGCAGGTGAAATGTCAGGAAGAAATTCTTCTAGAACTCAGCTGCATAGCCTGGAAAACCCACAGAAAACTATAGATGCCAGCCGTGAAAGCCTTCAACTTCACAAAAACAAGTACTGTGGAAGACTACTAACTGAGGCCCTGGAGAATTGCTATCAAGTCAGAATATCTTTGCTTATTTTAAGCGGGATAAGCAAAGAGTCTAGCCTAGTATAAAACAGCTTCTTCTGTTAAAATCAAAGAAAGGGACATACTGGATCAGACAAAACCTCTCATATAGTGGCCAAGCCAATACCTGTGGGAAGCGTACATGCAGGAAATGTGAGCAGTCACTCTCTCCCAATATTGATCCCTAGCATTACGTGTAAAGAGGCATACTTCTTGTTCTCTAGAAACAATTAAAAAGAAGAAGCCACAGCCCTGAACGTGCAAGACTTGAACAGGGCTGTTAAAACATTAAAATGAAGAAGGGATGAGGAGGAATGGAATGTGGCAGTTTCTTTAAGACTAATGTTTTTTTATTATTATTTTAGCATGAACTTTTGTGGCTCTAAACCCACTTCTTCATATGTAGTACAGAGTGGTATTAAGGCTTCAGGTACAAAGCATATTTATAGTGGGCTCATCATATCAGTGGACTAGTGATCTGTAGATTTGACCACCATCGGATCGCCACACCCTATATTATTCAATGGTGGTGTGTGTATGCAAGCAGGCTGATGTGGACATGCACATGTTCCCAAACATTGAATAACATGGGAGACAACCATCCATGGGGTGGAGCAGAACTAAACCTCCATGGGTGGGAAGGGTCCTATGTATGTATGTATTTTATACCAAAACATATAATAACATTGAAAACCAATCAAAATTGTCAAAATAATCTAAAAACAGTATAAAATTACGTGAAAATATACAAAACTTAAAACGCATACCTAAAAAACCACATACTAAACACAAACTCTGGTATGATTATATATTAATCTATATAAAGTTTTGAGAGTGGGATAAAAAGTAATAGTATCAAGAAAAATACATCTCAAGTGGTGGCCACCTCATAATTGACATTACCTATTTCCCCCCCTACCTTGCATATTTTCCACACACCTGTATCATGCTATACCTTACACAGCTTTCTTCAGCATTTTTTCTCTGAGAGCACTGTATACTTATTAATTTGAGTTATATCCCACTTTTTTCTCAACATGGGATCTAAGCTGCTTGCATCATCTTAAAACAAAATAGCTAAAACAATATGCAATACAAAAGTTTTTTAAAAAAATAAAAAATAAACTACCAATAAACAATAAACAACCAATCCAATTAAAACATAAATTTATACCCAATAAAAATACAATCAATACAAATTGAAACATATTTACAAAATAGAGTACAACCTTTGATCAACTTTCTTCCCAAACCAGTTAAAAGGCTGCATGAGATCTAATAATAATAATAATAATAATAATAATATTTTATTTCCCGCCTCTCCCTGCGGATCGAGGCGGGATTACAGCATATCAAAACAATACATACAGTACATCTAGAAAAAGTCCCGATACAACAGTTAAAATTAAAACTAGTTAAATATGAATGGTCTTTTGTAGAGCCTATAAAAGTGCTGTGATTCCCAGTGACTATGCTATCTGCAAGATTTGGGGAACTGTGGTCTCCAATGTAGTTGGGAACTCTGGTTGTTAGTAGTGTGTTTTTATGTGCCATCAGGTTAACTGTCACATATGATGACCTTACCACAGCATTCATACTCTCCCTAGAAACCACATCCTATTCTGCAAATATCCAAACCACTGTATTTCTATGCCCTGTTGTTCTAATTCTTATTTTGTTCTTATTTCTAATTTCCCTTCACTATCTCTTTTTATCAAGTCTTTGTACCTTATCCTGTGTGGAGATCCATCTTGGGATTCCAAAATAAAATTTCTCTATATTCCATAATCTCAATAAGGGCTTTCTTAGCAAGTGGTTTTTAAAGTCCTTAGTTATCATTTCTCTATTATACCAAATGTAAGTATGCCACCTATATCTTACATTTGATGCCTCTAAATCCAACAAATCCTTATTCTCCAATTTAATCCTTTCCCGGATTCATAACAAACCACATGCAAAAAAAATGTAATTTTAAATCTGGTAAGGCACAGCCTCCTTTGTTTCTCTCTTTCTTCAGTAGATTTCATTTAATTCCTGCCTTTCTCCTGCTCCACACAAATTGGCCTAATTCTCTATTACACTCTGCAAATACTCCATCATTTATAATAATTGGTAAATTTAAAAAAACCATAAATCTTGGCAGAATGTTCATTTTTATAACTGCCACTCTCCCCAAACATGTTAAGTTTAATTTATTCCACTACCGTAAATCATTACAAATTCCCTGCCACACCAGCTTATAATTATACTCATATAGGTTAATATTTTTGTCTGACAACAATATTTCCAAGCATTTGACTTTTTTTATTTGAATACCTGATTGAATTGAAGTTCTTCTTTCTTTTTAAAATTTTTACTTATCATTTGTGTTTATTTTCTGCTTTATTTTTAAAATCTGAAAGTTCTCCAAATTCATTTAGTTCTCCTAACATATATTCTGTTTCTTAAGGGATCGTCCAATATAAGCACCATGTCATCAGCATAGGTTCTCAATTTATGATCATGACCTTTTGTCTTTGTTCCTTTTATTTTGTCATTTGCTCTAACAGAGTTGTTTAATACTTCTAAAACTAAGATAAATAATAAAGGTGGTAAGGGGCAACCCTGCCATGTGCCCTTATTCAGCTTAATATTTGCTGTTCTTTCATTCTTTATTATCACTTGCACTGTCTGTTGTGAATATATCTGCTCTATGTTTGCCAAAAATGTCTTTCCCACACACATCCTATATAATACATCCAGCATAAACCTCTGTCTGATGTTGTCAAATACCTTCTCATCATCTAGCAAGACTAATGCTAACTTCTTATTGTGTACATTATAATGTTCAATAATGTTTAACAAGGTTCTTATATTATTCCTTAGATGTATTTCAGGCAAAAATCCATTTTGATCTTTATGTATAATTTTTGACAATTTTTAAAATTCTATTTGCTACTATTCCTGTATAGATCTTATAATCTGTATTCAACAGTGAAATAGTCTGTAATTTGTAACATTGGTTTTATCCTTCTTATCCTTTGGAATTAGTACTACCTTTGCCAAATTCCATGAAAAAGGCTTACCCTCTTCTGAAATTCTATTGAAAGTTTTAGGCAATTTCTTAATAATTTCAGCACTGCATTTCAAATGTGCTGATTCTCTTCCTGTAAGATTTTCACATTGCCCATAGGCCATACATAGGTTTGTATAATGACACTATATTATTGCTGTTTTATATGCAGTGATCCCGCCTCGATCCGTAAGGAGAGGTGGAAATATAAATAAAAATGTATTATTATTATTATTATTATTATTATTGGGGCTTTCTAGATTGGCAGGAAAGTGTGACATGAAGTTGCCTTTTCCTTAATGCTTAGCAGCTGCACCACAACCTTTAGATGGAGCTGCACTGTTCCACAGTTTTTAAAAAAGAAGCTGGGAAAACCAGCACCTTTTTAAAGGCGCTTCTTCTCCCCTAAAAAGCAAAAAAAGTGTTTTCATGGCACACTTTCCCTTTTTCTCATCTAAAGGCTAGACTTTCATGCAGCCATGAACACACTTCTTTTTGCCAATCTAGAAAGGACCATTATATTATTGATAGATTTTGTTTTGATTCCTTTCCTAACAATGACCAATATGCACTTTGCTATCTTCACCACTACTGGACAATGGCAACTGGTGGCTTACTTGGGAGACAGGAGACTGCTCTGGTTTTTTAATCTGACCATTAAAGGAAATGTCCAAAGTATCAAACTCTGTCTCCAAAGTAAGTTCAGCACCATGGATAGGTCCTTTAAAGTTCAAACTAAAACCAAAAAAGGATTTACTGCCCCTCTGACCCAGAAGTCATCAGCTGCAATTGCAACTGAGCTTAGTGCATAGTTTCCCTAGTGCATTAGTACTACAGGCTCATCTGAGCTTCTGAAAAAAGGGATGCTTCACTGGAAGCTAAATTCCATCCCCTAGCAAAGACAGAAGCCTAAATAAGATTTGTAGCATCACACGTACTTTTTAAATCTAAAGAATTTGAAGTGATCTTTTTTATTTCCCATGATACTTTTAAAATAAAGTCAATAAATAAAGTTGTGGTGTAGCAATGGGAATCTTGAGTATATTGTATGATGATAAAGTAAAATTTTAGAAGGATGAAAAGAAAAAAACATTATTCATTCCAACAAGCTGTCTGATAATACTTTGCTGCATTGCAATTCCAGAATGCATAAGCAATATTAAATAGATCTGAAGAGTCACTTTACTGCTACTTTCTGCATTGCTCATTAAAAAGGCAGTGAACTTGGTTGCATTTGAAATGACTGTATTTCAGGACGCTGATGAAGACACAAGCCATTTGGGGATGTTTCTCTTTCTTGCACAACTACAATTACAGAGTCACACTTGCTTTCCTCATGCCCACCTTCATTGCCATTCTCACTTTCTATGCATTATAGGGGCTGATTTAAACAGTAACAGGTGAGTAATTTATTTCAGTATGTTTTTGATAAGAATTTACCAACATTTGCAAATATCTCCATGTTGAAGATAGAAAATGCTTGAGAAACTGAAATGAAAAAAAATTGTATGTCCACCATCAAGGTTTGCATATATGCTTAAAATCCTTCAGTTTAATCCCTATATATCTACCTGTATTAGTGTGGAATTAAGATCACCGTTTCTAATGAGAGGTTTCTCGTTTGCAATACCTATATGACAAGCCAGTGCAACACAGGCCCAGAACAGACAGGTCAAAAGGACTGCCCTCTGGCTGATCTGGAGGCATGGCATTCAGAAGTTGCACACTCCTGGATTGGGCACATGCAATCCACAGGTGTTCCTAGAAGATGATAGAGAAAATTGAAAGGAAGTACACTTCTGTGATGGCATGTGATAAAGTCTAATCCCATTTAATATTCCTTTATCCTATAGTTTACTCTGCTCCAAAACACACTACAGAAATAATGCAGTTTGAGACCGCTTTAACTGCCCTGTCTCAGGGGATTCTGAGAACAGTAGTTTTGTGAGACATTTAGCCTTCTCTATCAAAGAGCTCTAGAGCCACAATAAACTACAGTTCCCAGGATTCTCTAGCACCGAGCCAGGGCCATTAAAGCAGTCTCACACTGTTTTATTTCTGCAGTATATTTTGACCCTATGTTACAAAACAGAGGACTGAAACAGATGGGCAGGAAGGAGCGGCTAGAAGCCTGATCACCCTGGGGCTGTGGCAAACACACACCGTGGCTGCAAGGGTGCCTCCTCCCATGACCTGAAATAGGAGTGGAAAAGACCTACTCCTTTTGGGACTGGATTTGGGCCACCTTAGATCTCGGGATGGCTTCTGGGTACTCCAGAGGCATGTGTCATATAAATGACATATCCCCGGAGTGACTGGAAGTTGCCCCCACTTGCCTGTCTGTTTTGGGCCATTCTTGGGGAAAAAATAATACCCAGACATTGCTGAATCATTGTTGAATGATTTGGAAACAGCAACCAACATTATCATTATACACGGGGATGCTCAGTACAAAATAGGTGATAAATCCCCTGCCCAAGTCATATGTACAGAAAAGCCCCAAAATGAAAATAGGACTCTTGTGCAGGCCTTTGATTTATAGTAAGATTTAGTGTTTATCTCTTCATGTCTTCCATATTTTGAGGGACACCTTATATTTAGTGAAGTCTTGGCTGCTGTCCAGATGTTAACATACAAAGTATGCAATGACTCATCTATGAAAAGCTAATTTCAGACTGAAAAATAGTGCTGTTGTGTTTTAGTTTGTTTTGTTTTTTTAAGATGAAGAAAATACATGACACTCCTCACACTACTGGGCAACCTAGTACCAAAACAAACAAAACCTCAACAACAGTGCCTGGTTCCAGTTAACTGTATGGCCATAAAAGAAAGGGAGCTGTGTGGTATAGTGGCTTGTGACTGAGTAGGATAGAGTGGGAGAACAGAGCTTGAATATGGAAATGGCTAGGAACCTTTGGGCAAGTCGCATCTTCTCAATCTCCCTTTGAATAAATCTTGCCTAGAGAACGCTGACATATATGATGAAAACATGGAATACTATGAAGTAAATAGATTATGAATGTATGTTCTTTTTCTCTTTTATAAAATTAATAAAGAATATTTTAAAAAGAAAAAAATGCAGTGCTGGAGGAGAATTCTATCGATACCATGGAATTCCCAAAAAGAAAGAAAGAAAGACAGAAAGAAAGAAAGACAGAAAGAAAGAAAGATTGGGCCTAAGAGCAAATCAAGTTTGACACTCTAGAAACCAAAATGAATAACTGGGGCTATTGCACTTTGACCATGAGATGACGATTTGTTAGAAAAAATGATAATGGTGGGTAAGTTGGGAGGCAGTAGGAAAAGAGCAAGACCACATTCCAGATGGACAGACTCAATCAAGGAAGTCACAACCCTAAATTTGTAATAGGTGAGCTGAGCTGTTGATGACCAAGGCATCAAATCAAAATGAATTGCATTTTCTTCCATTGCCACTTAAAATTTCTCTCTCCCGCTTGCCCATGCAGGAACAGAAATACTGCAGAGCAATCGCCTTTCTTTAGTAGTGCCCATTGAGTGCTGTACATAACAATAATCTTGATGTTCTGGGCTCCTTGTGAGAAAGCTTAGGATAGACATTTCTGTAGAAACAGACCTGGATTATGCCCATTTGCATCCTGTGTATATACATGTGTGTGTGTGCCCGCGTGCTAATGCTTGTGTGCATTCATCTTCAAGTCCTTTTCTGACTTATAGTGACCCTAAGGCAAACACAACATTGGGGTTTCTTGGCAAGAATTTTTCAGAGGAGGTTTGCCCTTGCCTTCCCTTGAGGCTGAAAGCATGTGATTTGTCCAATGTCACCAGTGGGTTTCCTGGCTGAGTGGGAATTGAATCCTGGTCTCCAGAGTTGTAGTCCAACACTCAAACCACTATGCCATGCTGACTCTCTCTATATATACAATTTAACAAAGAGGACTGATAGGGTTAAATAATCACAGGTAAAAAAGATGAGGAAAGACATACTCAGGTCAAAACAAAACAAACAAACAGCTTCATTTATATATCGCTTCATACCCTTAAGGAGTGTCTAAGTGGTTTACAACTGTAAGCTATTTGCCCCCCCAACAATCTGGGTACTCATTTTAGCAACCTCGGAAGGATGCAAGCCTGAGTCGAGCTTCAGCCCTTATGCTGGTCTTGAACTTGCAACCTTATGGTTTTGAGTGAGTGGCTGTAGTACAGGCATTTAACCACTGCGCCACCAGGGCTGATCCTTCAGTATTCATATAGATTTAGATACAGTTACACAAACCAAAAAATGTGTAAAAAATGTATATTTAGGGAAAGTCCACATAAAACAATGTTATTAGTTGGAAACACATACTAAAATGGGGGAATAAAGCAAAACTTGCTTGTATTTATTAGGAAATAGTTTGTGCAAGTATATGTGCATGTGGCAAAAATGGATGTAAAATCCATAGACTCAGAGAAATGAATATGAAAAAGGGGTTTTAAAATTAAAGACTGCAGAAATGGGACAAAGGGCAACAAACAAAAGCTGGCAAAATAAGCTGCTGAGAGAAACCAAAATTAATAGATTTATCCATCCATCCCTAAAGGATCATTCCCAGATACTGTTCCATAGGGTTGGGTTCATTGTTGAGTTTGAATACTTATCCTTTTTCTTGCCACATTGTGTGTTCTCCATAGAGGATGAATTCATGATGTACAACAAGATTAAAGTCTTGAAATGATGTGGCTCACAAATTCCTAGTGGAATCCTTTAGAATGCAGTCCAACAGTAGCCTTGATACAGAAGTAAATAAATTTGAAAAATCCACTTATCCTTTGTTATCCACTTCTCTTTCAAGCAGAAAATACCCTTCCTGAATGGTGAAACTTGCCATCCACTCATGAAAACGGCCCCCTGTAGAGTGTGAAATGATAGTAGGGAACACATTTTCTGGGCATATTGTATAGTTCTCATGTATCCCGAGTGGTATAATTCCCTTATTAACACAGTTATATAGCAACTTTCTGTAACTGCCATCTCTGCAAGAATGTTTAGCAACAAGTCCAGTGCCAAAAATGCTGGGGTAAATATTTCAGATAATAATAATAATAATAATAATAGCAACAACAACCAGGTCCCAAAGTAGTGGAACACTATGGTGCACAGTATAAAAACAATGCCCCCCCCAACTCCCCGCTGTTGTGAACATCACATTTATTCAAGAAGACCTAACATATTTTCCTATAAACCTGCTGAAATTTCATGGGATCTAATATAATACTCCTGAAAGCAGAGCTAATAAACTTTTAATCTTAAACCTACTGAGTCTGTAACCTGAACAAGCAATAATCAAACAGCCTCCCACCTGTAAACTATCCACTGGGCAGAAAATTCACATTGAAGAAAATAGGTATCCTCAAAAATAAAATAAAACAATAGAATTTATTATACTGAATTACATAGTTTTCAGTTCTCTAAAACATACTTTCAGTCAATGAACATTTAAACAATTTTTACTATGACATTAGCTGGAAACTCTGCTGTGGTAAATAATTGCAAGATGTGTAACTAATAATTGTAAATGTTATTTAAAAAGCAAATAAAAAAGTTTAAAAAATACTTTCAAAATACTTAATGAACTTTCAGCTAAGAAATGAGTGATCTTTTCTCTCTTGATGGAGAAAGAAGAATAGAAATTGGCATTATTGCTTACCCGACTATATTGATATCTGAGTCAGTTGGGTACAGATTATTCCACAGCCATGCCATTGTTTATGGAGTCTGGAGACAAACATCAGTATGTAAAAAGAAGAGAATTCTACATGGAATCAGAAGATAGGACCCAAATAAAGCTATATTTAGTGGAACTTAATTTGCCATCACAATCATACGTCCCATTGACTTCATTGGACAGTAGACATGATTGCCCCTAAGCATCACTTCCCATGCTGAGAAGCCAACCTGTTCTCTAATTCATTGGGGAGCTGGCAGTAATGAAATAGGTGGGACTGAGACTAGACTTGAAAAGAATCTGACTAAACATAGGGTACAGGTCATTGGAAGTCCTTTGCCATGATGGCAGTAGTAACAAAGAAATTCTATTTCTCTGCAACCATTGTATCTGCATAGTGTCATCCAGTGGAGCTGACTCAAGTGGTCAGGGGCCTTTTACACTCTGGCCCCACCAGGAAGAATTTTCAAAACATTGCAAACAAAACTAATCAGATTCTCTCTGACTTCGATGCTGCAGTTCAGACAGGTCCAGTGGAGGTAATCTCGGCACTTGCTTGTCCTGCATTAATGGATGCATTTCAATTTGTGCAGCTTGAGGATGTGGACAAGATCCCTGGAGAGGTGAGAACCACCACATGTATACTGGGCTCTTGTCCTTTCTGGTTTCTGAAAGCAGCTAGAGGGGGACAGGCCAAGTGCTTCACTGAAGCAAAGGAAGTTTCCATCCTGCCTAAAAGAGGCTGTGGTGAGGGTGTCACTAAAAAGGCTTAGATAAAACATTCTGAATCATTATCAGCTAGTCTCTAGCATTCAATTTTTCAGCAAAGTTCTGGAGTGCGTGGTGGCCTCCCACTCCAGAGGTTTATAACTCCCTTGTTGAAATAGCTTCACTGACTTTCAGTTCATTTCCAGGCATAATTCAAAATACTTATCATGACTTATAAAGTCCTATACAGGGTGAAACAGATCGCTGACAAAGGGTAGCCTCCGGCTGAAATTGGGCCAGGACTGTGCCCACTGCACAGCCGCTCCCAAAGTGGGATACCACCACAGGTCCCAAGTCTTGTTGGCCAGCAGTTGCCTTTAATCAACTCCTTTTTAATCCAGTCCTTTGGACCAGAGTGTGACCTTGGCACAGCTTCCAGCCACTTTTTGTCATGTAAACACCACGCTCCCAGAGGAACTGGCAGTCACTTTCTTTGGCCTCTGTGTTTCAGGCCTACAGCTTAAGTCCAGACTATCTAAAAGACTGTAACTCACCACCAGAACTCTAAGGTCTACAGGGGAAGGCTTTCTCTCAGTCCTGCCACCATCACAGGCTTGTTTGGTGAGATGAGAGATGCTCCTACCCTTTGGAATGCCCTTCCAATGCCCTTCCAATAGGTTAGGCTATCCTCCACCCTGCTTCACCTAGCAGACAATGACATTTTTGTTAGATCAGGCTTTTAATGGGAAGGCAGGGAAGATTTGGCAGCAACTTTGGGTACCACTCTGGGAGAAAGGCAGCATATAAAATAAACAAATTAACAAACAAACAAACAAACACCCAGATTTCATTTTACTTCATGCAGATCCACTGACATCAGTGAGGCTCCAGTAAGTCATACCTAGCATATTGTCCTCCGATTTCAAAGAATCTGCTACAACAAGTATAAATCTAGCCTATAATTTTGTCAGGATCCTTCCAGGTTCCTGCTATGTTATACCATTAACATTTGTAAACATTCTTATATTTGAATATTTTAATGTTAGTGTTGAAGCTTGGGTACTACCAATGCCTGATTTTTATTTTTTTAAAGCAGCCTTTAAAGAGGGGGTGACCAAATAGAGAGGTCTTTGGGGTGGCTTATTTTTTCAAAAACAAATAAGGATTTTCAAGTTAACAAAATTCAGACATGCATAAAGTGGTAAGATCATTCTTTTTCTGTTGCAGATGTTGTCATTCATTACTTGCTATCTATTTCATAAAGGATATTTCCAAAATATCAAATATACTTTTGATATCTGCTTCCTATTTCAATGCAAGACTGCTGCGATGGCCCACATCATTTTACTATTTATTTTCTCTTCATTGAAGTGCTGACCCTTTCTCCCAATACTTTATTACAGATCCCTTTACACCCCCTTTCCATGTTGAAACCAGGCTGTCCTGACATTTGAGGAATGCTATCAATGCAGAGGAGGAGGAGGCAAGGAGCCAGAAACAAACATGTTTTAAAAACTATAGCTATGTTATTCTGTTTAAGGGTAAAACGAAAAAGGTGGATGTATTCTGGTGTCACCTTTAAAATAGATTGCTTTTATCACACTTCTTCAAATGCATAGATGGAATAAAATGTACAAACTATAGGTATTCAAAAATACTTACACAGTGTGGTGATTGGAATTAAAATATTATGAGATTGATGCTGATGCTATTATACATCAGGGAATCTTCAAGGTGTCACCAGATTCTTTCCTTTTCCCTTGCCACTGTAAGCTGGAAATGACTTGAAGGCTCAGAACAACAATCTCTTCATGTTAGTTCCAGATTATATACTTAGATTGGTTTGAATCACCATTTCTTCTAGCACTAATTTTCTTAGTAAACCTGTTGAGCGTCAGATTGGACAAACTGCCTTCTAAGGTCTTCTCCATCTCTATGAGCCTATGATTGTAAGATTTGGTTCTATGTAATATTTCAAGGCATTATGGGGGATAAAAATTTAGACAATTAGAGGAGATTACAGTTTGGGGTGAATGTTCCTATGAGCATAAGTGTGAAGTGTTCCTATGAGTATAATATATTTCAAAGAGAAGTAGAGAAATAAATCCATATTTATCAAACAGCTTAAGGAACTAGAAAAATTAAGAGGATTTTAGAATTTTAAAAGATATACTTTCATGGTGTCTTCACACCCTGTGGTTCACTTTTATTTACCTGAGTATTTAGCAATGCAAATCCGTACAATGGTAGTGGACAACTGCAGGAAAGGCAGAGGTCAACTTCCATCCCCGTATACTCACAGTGAACTGCAAAACAGCATTTTCAGTTGAGAATCAGCCAAAAATTGCAACCAGAAGGGACTGGTTTCTCTGTGTCTTTGGAGTGGAGGGGGAAAAGTGGAAATTGGAGGTGGAGAACCAGATCCTAAGACCTGTTGAAGCAGTGAAAGACTTTGGGGGACATGTTTGTCCTCCCCAAACTATGCATTTGGATTCTAGAAGGGCACAGAAAAAAAATGAACTGGGGCTGCACATGGCAAATGGGCCACACTTTTCCCACCCAGACCAGTGCAAAAAAGCCAGAGCTCTTGCAACAGAAATTCCAACCTATTACCAGTTAGATGGTATCGTGGTTTGAGTGTTGGACTACAACCCTAGAGACCAGGGTTCAATTTTCTGCTCAGCCATGGAAGCCATTGTGTGTCCTTGGGCAAGTCATATACTCTCAGCCCCCGAAAACTCCACGATATGTTCCCCTTTATGTCACTGTAAGTTAGAAATGACTTGAAGGCACACAACAACAATCTCTTCATGGTTGTTCCAGATCAAAACTGATTTTAGTTCTGGCAAAGGCTATAGGCATCCAGGCACCTTAGCCAATAATCTTTCAGCTTTCTGCCATGAATGCTGTACTCCACTATGGTTTTTTCCTTTTTTTAAAAAAAAGAAACAGTGTTCTGAAAAATTTAATAAAACTGTGAGGAATACTGCCCTGCCTTCCTTGGTCCAGTGAGGAGGAGGAAAGTGCAGGGAACACAATACACAATACAATACAAACTACAGTATACAGAACCATACAGTCTCTTATGATTTTTTACATTTGTGCCCTATCTTGGATTTTAAAAAATGTAGGAAAAATGTTTCTGTTGGTGCTGTGAATTGCCACCAGACAACAGAAATGTCATCTGGTTGTTTTAAAACCTCTGAAAACAATACAACAGCCAGTGCTACTCAGAATAAAGTCTATCGGATTGTGTTGGATATATTCTGAAGTGTTGCCTTTACCAAACATTTAGTCAGAATACTTTAAGAATTTTTGGGATTTTTCCATTTCATGTTTGAAATCAAGATGGGGAAAGCAAGATGAAGGTAAAGCTGTAAAGTCATACCCCATCATCAGGGAATAAATCCCACTAATCTCCATGGGACTTACTTTCAATTAGGCCTATGTAGGATTGCTCCATTAATGAAATATTTCAAATCAACCTTTTGTCTCAGGATTCCAAAGAATTCTATGTACTACTTGTTAACTCAATCAAATCCTGATCAAAAGAATCACTAAACATTACACCCAGCTGAAGGGTTCATTGTTTTTCAGAAATTTGTTCAGAATAATAATATGCAATCAAACTACAACACTGATAGATCTCTATTCTACTCTACTAATGGGGAGATATTAAATTGTCATCACAGTGGTCATGAAGGTATGCTTGGAATGCTTAAACTCTAAGTGATGACAAGCATGTATCCTGATTAGACTTTTCATGGTTCTTTTTTATTGTTGAATACATAAGCCTTTGAGGATGGTGGCATTTTTTCTCTGTCTCTTGGGAAACTATAAATCTATCCATTCTGCAAAACCAGATTTCCTGTGAGAGAGACCATTGGAATGAAATGGCAAAGTACAGCATTTAGTGTTTAAAGTTTATATCAACATCCATAAGGACCAAGGTAATTTATTCCGTGAAAAAGGGGCCCCTTGCTACATTTAATCAAGTTAAAGAACATGGGAAAGTGCCCCAGCCTTTTTCCCCCCTGACTGCTTTTTGCAACATACTATTGAAAAACAATTGTCTTCCCATAAAACACCTTAAATCCAAAGTCTAATTAGGCTATTCAAACACTGCTAAGCTGAGAAACAGACTTATCTCTGTTCACTAAGTTTTTTTCATTTGACATTTTGTGAAGGGGGGAGAAAAATCAAAATTGCATTTACCCCTTTTGACAGCACACAGAACTCTCACATTAAAAGATTATATTCTTCAGTTCTTTTAGATTAGCATTGATTGCACCTGGGAAGAGGACAAACACCACACACACACACCATTCTGTTTATTAGGAGAAAAAACTAGAAGATAAAAGAACAAAACCACATAGAACAGGATTAAATGGACATAATAATTTAGGGACTGGCTGAATCAGAATCCTCTTTTTTATATACATAAATATAATGCAGACAATATATTACACAGCAGTTAAGAGCAGGTGACTAAAGCACTACATGTTATTTCAGATTTCAGGGCAAACACATATTTGAATCTTTTTGAGAGAAAGAAGTGAGGAAAATATGAAGTCCCCCCCCCCCCACACACAAACATTTCACTGATGTGCAGCTGAAAATTCCTTTTTTCATTCTTTTAAAAGCCTTTGAGCTGAGGGTATGCAACTGTGGAAAGTGCGGAGGCTGCATTGGTCTTTGGAAGCCCATATCCCCCACAATCTCCTCCAAAAATATCCTTTTTTTCCCTTTGGGGGGCATGAGAGATAGAGGGGGGTGACATATTTTTAGGAGCCCATGGTCCATCTTAAGCCCAAGAGAGGGCTTTTTCAACCACAAGAAGCAAACAGAAATCACTTATGGTTCACCTCTTGTTTGAGATGGCTCCTGTTTCTTTAATGGCTGGATACAAGGGGGAATTTCAGCAAGTGTTACTTGTTATGTGGTTGTGTGACAAGCAACACCTGATGAAATTTCCTTTTCTGCACAACCATTAAAGGTACAGGAGCCCAAATCAGTTTTCACTCTGGCAACACTACTTGCAGTTGAGTATCCTCCTCCTCCTGGTCATGTGGGAATAGGGAGATTTTCAAAGTCTAGGAAATTTAAAGTCCATCTGCATCAAGGTGCTGTATTCATTGTTTCTTTACAACATAATGTATTATCTGAATTTTTTTTTTCCAAAAGTAACATTTCAAAAAGTAATTCAGTAATTCTGAAACTAAATTAGGGTCTTTTTAATTATTCTTTCCCCACTAGTGAAATTCTCAACTAATGAAGTTTCATTGAATTTATCATGTCTGCCAAAGATTTTTTCTTCTTCTTAAATTTAATGCATGCAGTCAATAACCATGCTGACCTTAGATCTGATCTTAGAGCATTTTCTACCACCTCTTTTCATCTAAGGGACTATGTGGTGTTAAATACAGTAGGCCTGAACAGGTCTAGGTTCAAAATCACATTCAGTCATGAACTTTGGGCCAGTTCCTACTTCTTAGCCTAACCTACCCACAAGTTTGGTGTGCAGGTAAAACTGGAAAAAACAGCCATGTACATTGTTTTGAGCTCCTTGGAGGGGTGGGGAATATAAATATAATCAACAAGCAAAGCAAAATAAAATCCTGTTATTGATTTTATTGAACTCTTTTATTAAATATATCCTATGAGAATTAAGTAATTTCAACCAAGACAACTGTTGAAAAGAAAAGCCAGAGTGTGGAAACTTTTTTTAAAATCACAAGTTCTCATATTTGCCATTTTAAAAATGTCTGTTTACTAGCTAGTTTATCAAACTAAACAAGCATTTATTTTAGTTACTTGGAAGGGGGAAATTTTAATGCTACAGGCTAGAAAACATTTTGAATGCTACAGGTCAACACACACACACTCTGTTGCTATCCATCTCCCTTTCAAGTATTCAAAACAGAGCGTAAGATGTCAATGTGATCCAGCACTAGAGTCCCCAACCAAGAATACATTCTGTTCACATTCAGACTGTGCCACTCAATAGAGCAAGATGTGGCACTGAGGGGACAGAGCCCAGTAGTCAAGGCAATGGAGAGAGCAGGTCCAGTCTCATCCATCTACCCACTGTGACCTTTATATATTCAAGCAGCTCCCATAACAGAGCTAGAGTGGGAATGAGATGCATAGTTGCTATGGGGGTGGTGGTTTGGAAACCACTACATCAAGCTTAGCCTAGAGAGGTTAACCAAACAGGAGAAGAAGAAGAAATGTTAGTCAGATGCCTGCATGTTGTTTCAGTCCTTAGTAAATATGGTATGCTGGGGAGGAGATCTTTTGCAGGCAGGCTCTTCTTCCTTCTGGTCATGTGCAATAGGGAAATTTTCAAAGTCCAGGAAATGTAAAGTCCATTTGCAAAGTCCAATATATCTTCATTCCAGTGAGATCATGGGCCTCTTTGTAGGTAAAAGAAGAGGCCTGTGACCTCAATAGAATGGAGACATATTGGATTGCAAAAGAGGGCTCCCTTTGCAAAAGGACTTTACATTTCTTGGACGTTGAAAATCTCCCTATTGCTGCATGGCCAGAAGGAAGAGGAGCCTGCCTGGAAAAGATATCATCCCCAGCATACCATCTTTACTAAGGACTGAACCAACAGGCAGGCATCTGAGTAACATCTCCAATTGTTGTTTTTTTCCCTCCTGCTTGGTTTTGTAACATCTGCCTGATGAAGAAGCCCACGGAGCTTCAAAAGCTTGCAACAAGAATACTGTGCATTCCAGTTAGCCAATAAAGTTATCACTGATGGATTTTTGTTAATATTTGTTAAATGGCCAACACAGCTACCTCTGAATGTTTTCTAGAGAAGTTAATGATACTGTATCAGTGTTTGTAGAAATAACAGCCTACTGTTGTTTTCCTGAGAGCTCATTCCTTGTGTCAATGGAATGGTAACTGCAGTTCACTTGGTAAACAGTGTTGGAAATGATTTTCTACAATTGCTACTGACAAGCCCTGGCAGGAGGTGTGGTAAAACAACTTATTGAGAGAAAATACTTCTTCCAAATGGGAGCAATAAAAATGATTGGTATCAAAGTTTTTTCACAAAATAATCTACTGGAAAGGCCATCCCAAAAGGGCTTTGAGGAATTTACATTGTTGAAATTTAAGAAAATACACATGGTTGTTTTTTTAACACATAATATAAATATATTTCAGTTACTTTCGAATTCCTATGAATTGCAACCATTTCTCTTCACCACAACTTCCTCCTTCCACAATGGTTTTGACATGTCTAGGAATTCACATACCTGGTCACAGTGCCCTAAGTTTCTATTTTCTTGCTGTAACTGTTGTATTAAAACGGCAGAGTGAAACAACTTGTGGCAGACAAAGGCAGAGAGGGAGTATGACATGAGCAAATACTCATCTATGCCAATGGGCAAGTAGCCTTCTTTACATGACAGTATTCCAATAAAAAGCAGTAGCATTCCAATACAAATGTCTCAGAGCTTGGAAAGGTAGTTTTAAGAAGAAGGAACATATGTCAACCAGTAGGAACATAATGGAGCCACTCATAACAAAATTTGCATACCTCTTATCATGGCTTAGTTATGGATGGCTTCTGAAGGTTACAAATGTCGCATCATGAAAGTCATGGTTACAGCATTAATTGTTCTTAAGTTACTTCCTAGGCTCTGCTCCAAACTATTAGGTTTTGGCTCCAAACCATTTATCTTTGTCCAAGAACATATGTGATTCCACACAACTCACAAACTATCACAGGCCTCATTCTACCAACACACTACAGATATAGATCACATAGGAAAGATGGAAGAACTAAAGTATGAAATATACTAAAGAAATGGACAACATGAAAACTGCAGGCAATAACACTACCAATAAACTACATGACAAACTTGAGCTCTTGGACGTAGCAAAAATTTCAGGCTGTTCTCTTTCATTGATTGATAGGTAAAGGTAAACTTAAGAGCAGAAGGAGACCCAAGTGGGCACATCTCTTTCCATGTAGTACATTTACAATTTATGAAACTAGCTAAAGAACAGATCCATGTTAGGGATGGAAAGAATATTGACCATTATTGTAAAAGAATATTGACCCTTTTGTAAAAATGGACTGCTCAGTCATTGGGAAACCCAATCAGGACAAATACAGTGGTGAGAATTCTGCAAAGTTTCCCCCCAGTATTAGCACATTCTCAAATGCTGTGGAAAATTATTCTATGTAGAAAGACACAATTTTTGTGTGAGAATTGTGAGGGGTTAACACAAAGCACTGTTTCCAGGCAGCCAGGAATATAGTTTTGTGCAGGAGTTTTGTTTTCGATGGAAAAACAACAGTATTGCACAACAAAAATCTTACACAAAATATTTTACACAAAACCCAGAAATCTTGCACTTAAAAGAGCCATAGTTTTGTTGTTTGAGATTTTCTGCACAAGATTTCTGCACAAGATTTCCTGCACAAGATTTCCATTGTGCAAGTGTCTTTATGTATGGTTTTATGTTGTGTAAAATTGCCATTTTCTCTGCAAGATTTTTACTGTTATAGATTGCTGGGTTTTATGCAGGGAAAAAGAGAGGCAAATTTACATTAAAAGACACACACATGGCAACATCTGTTGTTTTTGCACAAACCTCTAAAACTCTTCATGGAAAACGTACACATTTCTGTGCACATTATGTTCCCCAGAATCTTTGAGATGTGTCAGTACCAGACAAGAACTGGACAGAAATATCTGTATTTTTCAGAGCAGTGAGGAAGCTGTGGGGATTATATATCCTCACTTGCAAAGATGAAATAGTCATATACTATTATCCCTAGTTCATGTTAGGCTTTCTGACTTCAATGCATTCTCAAACATTTCCATAGCGGATGATAAATGCTGCTGCATATCAGTTGTTTTTCAGTCTATCATTCTAACCCAGGGTCAGTTTTGAAATGTGAGGAAGTAAGCAAGAATAGCAGCTTCCTTTAGAGATTGCTAAGAATCCGTCCTCAAAAACAAGAGTGGTCAGAATTAGTTCTACAGTTATATGAAGAGCATCCCCTGTTTCTTTTCTACACACCTGTACTTTCTCTCAAGTGCTCCATGCTTTACTCTGTTTTCGTAAAGGTAACTTTTGGTTTATATTTTTGCTGTTAAAAACAGGGACAATAGTTTCAAATAGACAGCCCAAAATGGCTGCAGTCAGGCCAATCCAGGGGCAGAACATCATGCAGACCTCAGGATCATTCAGAGGTCGTGCAAGGGCTGGCAAACGCAGCCCAAACCCAGCCACAAAAGGAGTGGCTCCTTTTTGTGACTTGTTCAGAACCATGGCAGCAGCTGCCCTTGGGACCACAGCATCTGTTTGCCATGGTCCTGTGGCAGTCTCACGGCGATTGGGGTGGGAGCAGACTCTAGCTGTTCCTACTGCCCCATCTCCTTCACCGCCAAGCTCTAGCTTTTCTGGTGCAACATACAAAACACACTGGTTTATTTTTAAATGTTCCCCCCTCCAGCTCTTACAATCCATCAACTTGCTTTCATAAAGGAGACCTTCACCCAGTTGTTGCTTGGAGCTGCTGGCCAGTAAGCACAGGTCTTGAGAGGCCATATGGTGTAGTGGTTTGGGCATTGGACTACAACTCAGGATTGAAATCTTCACTCAGACATGAAAGCCCATTGGGTGACTTTTGGCAAGTCACACTGTTTCAGCCTCAGAGGTAAACAAAGGGAAAAACCCTCTGAACAAATCTTACCAAGAAAACCCTGTGATACATTCACTTTAGGATCACTATAGGTTGGAAATTACTTCATCAACAAGTGTATGTCTTTGGCCACTAATGACAGTGCGCATTGCCACAATGTATGGGATTAAAAAAAAAAGATGTGCCAAGATCTCCAGGTTTTACAAAGGCTATTAGTTCTTTCTCAAGTCAGCAGGAACTGCTGTGTGTAAGTAAAAGGATGCTCTCTGGAAATTACATTCCCTGGGAGCAGCAAAGTGATATGCAATTGGACCAAGAAAGTCAGCAAGAGGGCATGACCCCCAAAGTCCATGTTCATGTAACCCAAGAAAACAACTTCATATCTTGAATTTGCAATCATGCCCAACATTGATCTTACTCTGCTTGGGAGGTTTGCTGCTTAAAATTGATGGAACAACTTTATTCCTCTTTGCACTAGAAATGGAGTATAAGTGATCTCTTTCACTGTCTTCCTAGTAAGTATGAGTATTTTTATAGGTGCATGTAAAAAGAGGAATGGGAAATTTATGGTATGTAGACAGAAGTAGGGATAAGGGAATGGAATGGGGATAGTTGGTACATCTGTAGAATTAAACATTTTTAAAAATATAATGTAAACAACAAATTGCAACAACAAATCATTTAGCATTATCTTCATTATGTTTGTAGAAAACACAATCACATAAACAATAAAAATAAAGATGTGCTGTGTCTAAGCACCAAAGACTATATTTCATCTTTGAAAAACACATTAGGGGTTCACAGTGTTTGTACAAACTGCTTTTATACCAATAAAACAGAGGCAACATGCCCTGTTTTAAACCCCTTGTTGAGACTTGTGTGTTTTCTCCAGTATTTCTATTGACTGCCAGAAATGCCTTAGGCCAGGATGTGGTAATGATTTTGCTTTGGCAGACCTTCTCTCCAGAGGAGAGAACTCATCCCCATATTTTATCTTGGCTTCCCCACTTCCCATGTATTCAGAACATGTGAAGGCCAAACCTCTACGGAAGCTTCTAACTCTTGACAGATCACATCTTTCATTCCATTCAGTAGAATATGTGGATGATGAATATATAGGATGAATTATATATTACAGAGCAATTCATTTGCAATAACAGAAGTGTTAGAGTATATGTGGAAAGCAGAAAATAATGCAGACCAGTTTTCACAAGATAGCAAAATTCATAGGCGGAGTGGGGGGGGGAATAGAATGCTAAGAAGCCCTAGGTAATATATGACTTATTCCATTGCCATTTTGAATATGTATTGATACTTATTCAAATATATAAAATTTAATCCCAAAATATGGAATTTTGCATCCAATGACTTGCATGGAATAAATTTATAAGATTTTTTTTCCCCCAACCACAGATGAGAAACAACTGGCTGCTAAATAAAGCCAAAAGGTATTAAAACTCGCATGCTATATGTTAGATAGAAGGGTTAGAGTGGTTATTTGCTACAATGACCAACATTTGCCTGATAAAGTACAATCATCAGTATACTAAAAAACAAATGTACAGCTTAAAGACATGTAAAGAGCACACTAAATCAAAGACCAATAAAATCACAAGACTTAAGTAAAGGAAAACACCCTGGCCAGGATTTCATAGACCTAGCCACTGTAATTCCAATAGTATAATTTTTCATTTTGAAGTCAGTTACCAGTTCATTTGTTGTTTTCCTTGCATTTTAAACAACAACAATAATCTTGAAGCAGAGCAGTAGATCTCTGCCTATTCTGCCAATTTTTGAATTCCACCAATTTTTGAAATGACTTCCAAGAACTGCTCCTTTCTAGACAAAACATCCAGCTCAAGATGCTTTCGTCCTAGGAACAATGAGCTAATCTACATATTTGGGGCACTTTCTTCTTCAGTACTTAGCTATTCAGAATCTAATGTTAAGCTGTTTGTGGTATCCTGATGTGGCCCATCCTACAGCAATCATTGCAGGGAATTCCCAGTCATGGTCCCTAGTTTTAAGACACTGCTCCACTGGAGATGTGGGCTACCTACCTACTTGTTAGTGTCATTCAAGCTCACTAAAAATAAAGCTATTTTTGAAGAGTGCAAGCATTTTATTGTTTTGCTGCTTTTTATTGTTTTATAATTTGTGAAATCAAAAGCTTTCACAACCAGCATCCATAGTTTTTTGTGAGTTTTTTGGATTATGTGGCCATGTTCCAGAAGAGTTTATTCCTGACATTTTGCCATCTGTGGCTGGTGAAACATCAGGAATAAACAATTCTAGAACATGGCCACATATCCCGAAAAACTCACAAAAACTATGTTTTATCATTTGTTTTATTAAATTTCATTGCAACCTGATCTTTTTGAAATGTGATCTTTAATGTCCTTTTAGTGTAGACTGCTATCTGCCCAAAGCTCTTGTGAAAATAAGTGGGATAAAAATCAAATCAATAAATCTAATTAACATTAATTTAGAAAGCCATTGAAGAAAGTTTGTTTTGGACAAGCATTCCAGTCTTTTACTGGAATATTTGCTTTATGATATTGTTTTGCTCTCTCTCTTTATTATTTTCTTTCCATTATCTACTTTGTGTTGTTCATTTTGGTAACAAAAGCAGGCTGTAAATAGAATTAATAAACAGATATACTGTTCCATCTTCTGTATGTTTGCAAAAATACATTGAGGTAGATTGAATAAGCAATTGGCGATTAACTTAAGCTCCATTGATTTCAATAGGTTTATTCTATGTATGACTAAGTTGGTGCACAAACAGTCCCCTGATAAGTTTGCACTGTCAAGTGTGTGAGTCTATGAAACCTTCTCAGAGGCTGCAAACCTATATCCACTTGTCCTTGTGTAACCCTTGTTGATATCAATGGGGCATATTGAGTAGGTGTGTATAGGTTTATGTTCTTAAACAGAAGCTATTGAAAAGGGCAGTGGTGTTGGTGGCTCCTATGTCAGTGCCATGATAAATCAATTGAAGCTTCTGGTCTGCCCTCCAGAGTAACTACCTATTTGAAGAATATTCATCACCTTGGATAGCTCTTAAGAGTTTGTACTTAAATCTGGAACCAATTCACCACTCCGCTGACATGGAAGCCACCAGTCACTATGGAAATAAGGAGCACCTGACAGAGAATCCCTTGAGTATATTTAAAAAGAGCTTCAAAAAGTTAGCAGAGCTTTGGGGAAACGATTATTTCTCTGAACTGATGTTTTTTATGCTGATGCCAGACCTTCATGCAGACTCACATACATATTTCATAAAATTTGGCTATGACTAGACATCTTACAGGAGTTATAACATGCTTCCTTCTAGTGTTCATGTAACCTGACTCTTCTGACTACCTTGCCACATAGAGGAGGAGGTAGGAAAAAATGTCCGGAATACATGAAATCATAGAGAAAGATCACAGCTGGTTATTTTGAAATCACCAGTTTCTTTCACATTGCTGTTGGAAATTGTATTCTCTACCATCTTAGGAAAAATGATTTTTAACAGAAGTTTGTGTGCATGTGCTCTAATCTCTTTGTATAATGTACACTTTTGCTTTTGCTTTCTCTAAACATTAAGAAATATTGGTTTGTAATGTCTCACTATATTTAAAGAAAAAAAGTAACTTGTTCCTGTAATTCATGACTGTATGTGGAAAATAATCCATTGTCATTAGTCATTAGAATGTTTAAACAATAACCTTTTGTATTGCTTTTCTATTACTTTACACATTGCTTTTATATTACTTTTCTTTTTTTAAAAAAATGTTTTTTAAAAAAACCTCAACCTTGACAAGAGAAAAGCATAAAATCTCTAAATTGCTGTCAGAATATCCCCAAAAATGCTTTGAAATGCATTCAAATATAACTTTCAAAATTAATTAGAAAATGTTATTTGTTATGGTGACAGAATAAATTTTCCCCATAGTTGCGCTACTTTTGAAGTGTCACCTTGTTTCACTCTCATTACTAGAAATGTTGTTGGTAACTATGTTGGTCATAACATGCTACTTCCAAGCTCTGCAATACACCCTCATTGTGGGATCACTTTGGTTGTGGAAGCCTCAAAGTTTTTATGCCTTTCACATTAAGCAACAGAAATAATTTCTGGTTGGTGGGGGAACACAAATTCCTTCGAAGCAGCCCTTAACTTTTATGTTTGGGGATGAGCTGCTGTATTTCTTGGCAGTGGGAGGTTCACTGAACACAGTCCAATTTCTTTTAACTGACCCACATAAAACAACTAACGTGTAGCAATGAATTGCACTACCCCACAGAAGACTTCCTTGAATTATATCCTCTTTCTGAACCTCAGAGGTGAATAATTACACCTGTCCTACTTGGTAAGACAAGAGACTCTAAGCAGTAGCTGTATAGGAAGGAGACGTAAAGAAAAACCAACTTTCAAAGTCAGCTAGCAAAAAACTTCCAAGCTGTAAAAAAGGGAGAATTTCTTCTAATTTTGCTGGGAGAAGAGGAACAAAGTTAATCTTTAAAAAAAAACAACCTTTGAGAATGGATATTATTGGGTATAGGATACTCATCAAACATTTAGGTACACCAGTTATTAGATCCATAGATAAGTTCATGTCCAGATCCTGACAATGGAGTTTATCACACGGGAGGAATTTCTCTCAATTTCGAATGGAGCCAATTTGAATTCACATAAATTTGCTAGTTTAGTGAATTTACGTGAATTCTAACTGCACTCGGAAAGTGCTCAGAATGACTTCCCATTGCCCGAAAATGACTCCCCCATTGCCCAAAATTGCATGAGATACTCTAATACGCAATTACGTGGAGCCCCATGATTGCGTTCGAATTGCCATTGGAGTATACCCCCCAAATCCATCGTATGCTAAACTCCAATGTGGATATATAAATTAACATTGCTGCTACATGTTGTCCTTTGTATCCTCTTTTTTTAAAAAAAAACCCTGTAGGTAGGGATAAGAAAATCTATTAGTTTTAGTGTTTTTTCTGACTTTCTGTCTCAAATAAAGAGAAATTGTGGATTTTCATTAATTTGAAGATAAAATAGTCCCAGGTTTGCCCCAGCCAAATTCAGTAAATGCAACTATTTCTTCTTCAACATGGAGAAGAGTATGTGGTATCTGTAGGTCACTTAGGTTAAAAAAAATTGCAAGGACTAGCATGGCAGAACATATAGGGATTCACACATTCAGATTTCTTTTAAATCTCAAATTCTTTTCATTCTGAATGTGAAGAAATGTGTGGGTTTTGCTAAATTTCTAACTATAACTAACTGTAATTAACTGTCTCCTATTCTGGCTTGTGAACTGTTGCAGTTTCACCCATCTTGAAGAAGGAAACTGTCGGATGACTTCAAAATTTCACCTTGTCACCTATTTCGGGATTGCAAAAATCATGCCCAAAATATATAGGGATGCCAACATACCTTGAACAACCCTGAACATTTCTCAGAGTGCTTTGGCACAGCTAGAGGTTGACACTGGATTTTTCCTACATTCAAGTTAAAATGAATTAGAATATTCCTGCTCAGATTTTCTGAGAAAGTTCAAAACTTCCTCAAATATACAATGAGACCAAAAAAAATAAATAAATAAATAAATAAAAAAAAATTATCAGTGCATTTTAAGTACTTTTTAGAATTAGCTGCTTCCAGTTTAATTTTTGTGTGTGTGTGTGGGTTTTTTTCAGACTGTGTGGCCATGTTCTAGAAGAGTTTCTTCCTGATGTTTCACCAGCATCTGTGGTTGGCATCTTCAGAGAATACTGGAATGGAAGAGAGTGTGTATATATATACTGTGACCCTGGGTAAGGAGGAGTGATTTCCATGTTAACCTGTGTATTGTTCTGTTGCTGATGGCAGGGCCTCAGGGTGGGAGGATATGCAAAAAGGATTAGTGTCTGCTAATTGGTGATCATTGTTTGCTTCCAGTTTATTTGTATATTGTATATTGACATTGCTTCCTGATTTGTGGTTATTCAGGTGTATGTTCACAGTTACTCTTTTTTTGTCTTTCTACTTAAGGCAAACTGTGTTCCTGTTAAAACAAGAAAGGTTCATCAGTGACAATGATGTGGGCTGTATGTGTAGCTTTGTTCCACACACTTACACTATGCAAACGGCAACCAATGTAACAGGACTCTAGTGAGATGGCAAGTAATTGATGGGTAAGCAGTGACATTTGGTCCAATTTTCAACCCTTTTCCTCAGAGTTTTATCTGGGTGAGGCAAGAGGCAAGGAGTAGCAAAATCCCAATTCTCCTCCACTATTATAGTCAAACAATGGAAGATCTGTAACAGATATGCTGCCACTAATACTTTATAAAACTCAAAGCTTGAGAAAATTATTTTTGGACTATAGCTGTCACTAGTCTCCAGCAATGATCATCAGTATCCAGACTGGTTGTGGGATTCCAAGCTCCTTCCAAATTCAGGAAAAACATGGTCAGGAAATAAGAGTTATTGTGAAAGAGTTATTGTTCTTTTAGATAGTACAATCCTATACCAATACACAATAGTATAAATATGGAATTCTGGGATGTCTCTAAGTTTTGAGGGTATTTGTTGGCAGTGTCAGCTGATTGGTTCCTATTGGTTGTGAATCCAGTGTTTAGTATGAATTTTAAAGGAACTATTTAAGGTGCTTAATCCTATCCCCAAAATAGGTTTGTAGCTTGGATAGTTCCTTTAAAGATCAGAGACTGCAGTGAGTTCTTTGTTCCAGGTTTAAAGGTATGGTCATTTGCTGTTAGAGAACTGGCGAATTGTGTATGTGAATTGTAGAACAACAACATCAACAACAAAAACCTTAAGCCTACTAAATTCCGCACCATATTCCTGACACCCAAATGACTTTCTCTGTCAGTTTCATGTAGATGATACAATGGAATGGGGGGGGGGCAGGTAATACTGTATTGATGATTAAAGATACAAACAATATGAAGGATGTCTTCTTCCAAAGTGTAAGTAAAATATTCAACCCACTGCTTTTATTGTTTTAGAACCCCATGACAAACCCATTATTTTGTGAAAAGAAGCAAAGTATTTTTAACTTTCCCCTTCCCTCAAACCTGGATCCACTCCATTTATACACTTTAATATCATAGAGAGTATAGTACTTCTTTTTTACTTCACTGTGATTACAAGGATCATGCAAAAGCTACTGGGGACAGAAATCTTAGTTTGTTTTAAATTCTCACAAGCATTAATGAAATATTTCAAAATATTTCTTCTTGCTCAGTGAGATTATTGAAATTCTGACATATTTTCAAAAGAAATGTATCTCTGCATATCTTTCAGCACACACACATATACAAATCTGTGGCAAAAACATTTTGTCTGTGGAAAACCATTCTGAACAGAAAACAATGTTGTGCAAAGGACACTATTTTCTGAGCAAAAATGTCTTTTACCCAAAACCAAGTTTTTTTGTGTGTATTTTTTAAAACAAAATTGCCAAAATACAAAAGTCTAGTGGCTGTTGACAATTTTCTTTTAAAAAAAAAATCACTTTCAAAAACACTTTTCCTTATGAGGCATTCTCCATGCCACACAGCTACTCATATTTGTGATAATTTGGACATGCAAATTACATTTCATACAGGATGATGCACTGACCTTTCCATATCTTGAGATTATCTGTGTATAATTATATATGAAAGATTAAGTGTCACTGAGCAGTATATAAGAGATGTGCCAAACCCCATGTAATCAACACATTTTTCTGCTGGATTTTTTAAAAAAAACTAAAATAGTAATTCCATACAAAGCAAAATTGGGTAAATTACCTTAGCTAAACTGATGTTATTACCCATTGCCCTGTTGCTACAACCTCTGGAAAGAAGCTCAATTTTGGAGGTTAATAGTACAAAACAAATGTGCCCAGCTAGCTCAGAAACTTAAATGTAAAATATATTTGCAGATTTGTGTGTGCGTAAGATGTTTTAAAGACTCTGGCCAAGTTTTAATGGGCTGTCACACACCAGCGGTTATGAAAGGCTTACAATGAACCAAGCTGATAAGCTGATTTGATTTGAATTAACTGCATGAGATTGCTGCTTTGAAAAGCTGGCCTAAAGAGGCAACAGAAAAAGCAATCTTGGAAGAAGCACTGGGATGGTTGCTTCAGAAGCACAGAAGTGTGGAAGGTTGGAGAAGCTAATTGAGAGATGCATTTGTTTGTGTCTGACATTTCCCCCTCCCCCTCAAAGGAACACAACACAATGAAGGTGGGCTCTCTAGTTATTCTCTTGATAAAGCAGCCTAATAAGCTTGTATTTGAGACTTTGTTCCTCTAAGATTGTTTTTGCAGATAATTTTTTTTTTAATGTCATCGGTTAGCATTTTAGGGAGCTGCACTGTTCAGGCCTCAGGTTTTGTTCAGCACTGCCTACCTGCCTCCTGTTGACTTACAGCACCACATATTTAAACTTGTGTTTTTCAAAGAAGCGTCTTTCAAGCACATAAGGAAAACTATGTAACAGTGATGCCTAAGAATATCAAAAACATTTTTACAGCTCTTCTCATAATCTCAGTTATTTCTGAGAATGAATTCTGCAAATTAAAAAATCATCAATAATGAAAGGACATTCTGTAATGTACATCATACAGCTCTTTCAACCTCACTTCCAAGTCCTAACTGAATATTATATACAGTTGGCCATCCGTTTTCATGGGGGATCCATTCCGGTCCCACCCACCCCTCAAGAAAACGGAGCCTTGTGCATATTCAAGCCCCATAGGCTTGAATGGGGCACCCCCCCCTTGTGCATGCGGCCTGGGCGTGCATGCCAGGCACTCACACCATTGAAAATAGCAGAGGTCACCCTTCTGCGGATATTCAAGGTCGCAGATCTCAGATCCACAAGTTAGGAGGGGCGATTGTAGTTTACACTGAAATAAAATCAAAAGCGAAGATGGGAAATGTGTAGCTCTTCAGGTGTTATTAGGCTGAAACTCTCATCAGCCTTAGTTAGCATAACCAATGGTAATAATAATAATAGGTTTTATTTATAACCCGCCTCTCTGATCACACAATCAAGGTGGGGTACAACAAGTTAAAAGAGAATTACATTAAAATATCCTTCCTGATTCCCCCTCCCACCCCTTAAAATAGAAATAAACTAAAGAAAAAAAAGATTAAAACAACAAGCAATAAAATAAAATAACATGACATAAAAGATAAAAACAGTTTTCCTTTGGATAAGAAGGGATATGACTGCTGGGTGCTAAAACTGGGGATAAGCTGGAGCATCTGGACAAGAGCTTTAGGAGCCAGGAGAATTAATCATTGTCTGGGAAGGCCTGCCAGAAAAGATACATCTTTACGGCCTTTTTAAAGTGGTCGAAAGTTGTAATAAGACATATCTTGTCTGGCAGGCCATTC
Source organism: Urosaurus nigricauda (assembly GCA_034509955.1). Taxonomy (NCBI): domain Eukaryota; kingdom Metazoa; phylum Chordata; class Lepidosauria; order Squamata; family Phrynosomatidae; genus Urosaurus; species Urosaurus nigricauda. The sequence continues at coordinate 78,291,597 of JAOEGL010000006.1, forward strand.
CACACCCTTGGGGGCGGAAGCAGAGAAGGCCCTCTGAGAGGTCTGTGACAGTCTGGTCTTCATGGGCTGTAGCAGGTTCCTCCCAGAGGACTGAAGCGTGTGGGAGGGCTCATACAGGAAGAAGGGGTCCCTAAAATAGGATGGTAAGAGATTATGACAGCTGAAGTCCAACAACATCTAGAAGAACACTTGTTCTTCCATCCGTGGCCTAAATGTAGGGTTAGATTCTGTAATGTTCATTGACAATGGTAAAGATCTAGCTCACATAGGGTGTATCTGTTTTCTGGCTCATGCCTTAGTTCCTCTCTAACCTGAAATCCTTACAGTCTCAGCAGGGAATATTGGGCTTAATGGACACAGATTAGAAACTCTGAAGCAGAGGGCAGTCTGATGGATGTGCCAGACTTTGGTGATTTAGAAGATCCCAACAACATTCCCAGTCTCTTCCAGTCCTAGTCTCTCAACACATTCTGAGAGTGGAGGGGAGTGTTAGATACAAAGAGATGTGCCATATTTATGAAAGGAACTAGTGGGCTAAGTAATACCTATTACCCTGATGTTTGTAGGATACAGAATAGCAGCCATTCTTCATTATTTGATCACATTCTCATTTATTTCAGAACCACTCAGTTATGCACAGTTGGGCCAATAGGCTATATTTCTTAACATTTACAAGGCCTACTTTTTTGCAAAGGCATTGCCATTTCTAACGTTTCAGGGTGCATGTGTTTTTTCAACAGTGCTACTTTTTATTTTTTAGTATTCTTAGAAATACTGGAGAAACACTCTCAGCTATAACTCTTGACAGTCTCCGTGATAAACTAAAATTAAAGGAGTGCTGCATAAAACAAGTCCTAACAGAGAAATGTGCTATATTCAGTGATACTATATTTAAAAGTGTTTTCAGATTTGCATAGTAACTATCTCTTTTACATTAATTTTCTAGTACATCATGTGTGATATTAAGCAAACCTTGTAGTAAAACATTTCATGGAAAATAAGATAGTAGTTCTAAATCAGTCCACACAATCTCAAACTGTCCAAAAGTTACTTCATATTGCTTGTAACAATATAAAATATACACCATATATTCATTTTCCTATGGCCTTGGAACTGAGGCTATGAGTTTTTTATACTACACACTAGAGATCCTATGATTATTGATAAATGTTGATTTTCAGAAATAATTCACAGGTTTCAACTATGGGAAGAACTGCAAAAGCAACAAATTATCAGAACTACACCTCACAGATTTCTCTAGGAGAAATTCACATATATATCTTTATCCAATCTCCTTTTGTGTGTGTGAAGCAAGAGTCCTAAGGCACTTGCATGTTGGGTGACATCACCTCATATGCAATATTTTTCATACTATACAGTTCACAAACTCATCAGCCAAGTCATCTCACATGAAATGATCAAAGTCCTTACATATGGGAATCATCACTTGTAGCAGAAGCTCATATTACAGCTGCCATGAAGGTGCTGTTGAAAACTCCTCCATGGTGAAGATTTACTTTGGCCAATGTCTACCAATAATATGGGGGCAGGGATCACAATGTTATCATGCTGTATCATATGGTGAGCATTTCTAAGTACTGTATTAAAAATTGGATAGGGTAGAGAATTCACCTTGGAGATTGAGTTTCTTGGTGCATCCTTGAGGCTGGCATGATATCCTCTCCCATTCTTAGATTTATCCCAAAATTAAAATAGATATTTCTTTAGCACTATACTAAGCTGTCGGAAAATGGTCCAAACTGTGTTTATGGCAGTGACAATGGTCTGTTCACAGAAATCAAGCCAGAAAGTGAAGGAAGCATTATGTACTCAACTCTCCTTCTACTGATTACCACTTGTTTGTGTATAAATATGAGAAGCAGCTCAGTGCAGAGGTAAGTAATTGTGTTCTATACTGTGTTTGATGTACAAATTGACTACAGTTGATGATAGAGGATAATAGGTTCTGCTGAAGAAGCATAATAATTAACTCCAGACTTTCAAGCTCAGTGAACAGTCATTTAACTACAGCATGTCTCAAAATTTACAGACTAGAATAGAAAACAATTAGCCAGATTTTGCTATCACCTCCACCATCACTATCACCACTATTTCTGCATCATAATCGGTGTCTCAACTTCGCATAACTAAGTCCAGAGCTGTAATTTGCTATGAAGAGATCACAAATCCATCTATTCCAATCACACAATGAAAAAGCAAACACTAGTAAAGTACGCCCATTTTTCAAACCATAATGAGGTGCATTTCTATAGCTGACTTAACAGAGTTCAATTAGCATGGTTACTCACCGCCGTGTGTCCAGCACAGTAGGTGTAGCTAGCGTGGGACTGGTAGTGCAAGCTTGTCCTTGGGAAAGTGTATGTGTTCCAAAGAGGTTGGCTGTTGTTCCACTGTGAACTAAACCCGGGGCTCATGGTCACTTGGTATTTGCTGTTTTGGTATGTTCTCACTGTGGAATTGGGCTATCAAGAAAGAAAGAAAATCTAAAGTAAAATACAAGTTTTTGGGGTCCATGTAACACACAGGTTGCATTTGTAAAAATATGCAATGCCTGTAGGGGACAAAATACTTTAAAGACAAGGGAAATAAAGAAACCAAGAACACTGCACTGTATGAATCTATTTCAGTAGGATTGGAAAGCAACCTTATCCAACCTAGCATGCTCCAGCTCAGTCTGCATTAATGGGTGTAATATGTAAGTGAAAGCAGAGAATGATAACCAATGAAATTATCAATTAGGTTGGAAATTTGCTAACAAAAGCAACCAACTTAGCTTTTTTAAAAACTGAAGTGATAAAGTTGGGATTTCAGATGGCATTTGGTGGCAAGGTGGTGAACTATTACAAGCCATTTAAAATACTTTCTTTCAAATGCATCATTTCTCATTTCCACTGAAATTCTACAATACAGTTTTCTACCCAATTAAAGTAGTGTGCTTTTGGTGTGAATCAATATATGGGTTCCAGAACAAATGAGAAATTCCCCTTAGAAACCAAAATGGCACACCCAAGGCACACCCATACTTTGGACAAATCATGAGACAACATGAATCATTAGAAAAGACAATAATGCTTATTAAAGTGGAAGGCAGCAGGAAAAGAAGAAGACTGAATTATAGGTGGATAGTTTCTGGTTTGCCAGACCTGAGAAAGGCTGTTGATGACAAGATCTCTCATTAGGTCTCTCATTAATAAAATCGCCATAAGCCAAAGCTAACATGACTGCAGTTAACAAGAAATCGTATGTCCTGCAACCCAATGGATTCCCACTTCTATTTACATTGTCTGATTAAATTTCACACATATAGAGGAACAAAGTAAATGTAGAAAACCACCCACATTTATACCTCATTTTTTTCCAACGAACATTCAAAATAGCTTGAATAGACCAAAAGTTTTGATTGGCCCCAATCATATTTTAAAATTTAAGGAGGTAGCTGTCCTAGCAAGCAAATACAATGCACAGTTAATGTTAAAGGCTTTCACACTTCTATGTGCATGCTTACTTCCTGCAGATTTAGACACCTTTCCCAGAGGAACAGAAGTTTTTTTTTCCTACCAAGCAGTTCCCACTATCTCAAAGAGAACTGCTTTCTTTTGTCTCATGTCAGCGATTCCTGCAGTGTGATTTCTAAAGATTTAACTTACAACTCTTCAAACACAAAGTATACAAATGAACACTAAAGGCTACACTAAAGTCTCATTAGTCACCGTATATGACAAGTGGTTACTTTGTTCATTTTGAAGAGTTTTTTTTAAGAGGGAATGTTGCCCTCATACTTAAAGGGGACTTTCCCCCCCTCAAATAAACCTTTTATAGGACTATGAATCTTGGCAAATCAAAGGAAAGGTTGTGGCTAGAAAAACTTCACTGAAAAAAGGTTCCTTTCCCCCAAAGGAATGCAAAACAAATTCTCTTTTCTTTGGTCTATTATTTATCTTTCACATCACACTTCAAAAAATAAATCTCATCTTTCCCAATGGATTTGCATCACTGGCTTCTTGGTGAGCTTTACTGTAAGGGTTAGTATCAGAAGCAGGGATGTAAATGTAGCCTTATTTCATTACTATATACAAGTTATGAAAAAAATTAAAGATTGTTAAGTTTTCAGGATATATTTGGATTTTTAAACTTTTTTTAATTGCAAAGTGTATTTGTTCTATAAATAAAAGTGTGAAAAAACAGGGATGAGTACTTTTGACAGAATGTCTTAAGTGGTCAAAACACCCTTCCATCCTGAGGACAATAAAATCTGTAAATGTACAGCACATTGCTAATGAGAATACCCCTCAATGAGCATCATGAGTTGAAACCAACATAGGGGTAAAGATGCCCTATACCTGTAGTAAGGAATAGCCCTACACTTAGGCAAAAGAGAAGTGGTGCTGAATTGTTGAAGGACATGTGGATAACCTTAGACCCCAGAACAAACCTCTCCTCAGGAATGGTATAGGACACTGTTCCATTACCAGTGTTGCAGAAATATTCATCTGCTTGCCCAGTAGGGATCTGTGTATGGAATGGGAGAGGCAGCTCATGCAGCAAATTCTCTTGGGCCTTCTTGGAGTGAAAATTCTCCAAGCCAGGGTCCCTGAAAATGGTTGGTGGGAATGGGACATGAAGTATAGCAGCCAAAAAATATGAAACTTCTGGATTGTCCAGAGGAACCACTGGAGATCTGACTCCACTGTCCAATCCAGAAGTTTCATACTACCTGACAAATGTTAGGTTCAGTTTAATATCTTCATTCTCTTCAATGTCTTAAGGAGGCTTTGAAAACCAAATAAATTGTCAATCTCTGCCCACAAAATTCTGCATCCACGGATTCAACCATCCACAGATTTAAAGATCCAAGGCTTGAAAATATTCAAAAAATATAGAAAATCTAAAAAGCTGACCTTGATTTTGACATTTTATTTAAAGGACACCATTTTATCATCCATTGTATTTAATAGGACTTGAAAATTCATAGATTTTGGTATCCATGGGACATCCCGGAGCCAAACCCTAGCAGATACTAAGGGCCTACTGCATTCAACACATGCTAACCAGTGGACTGCTACCTAGAATTAAATCCCACCGGTCACAATTAGACATGCTTCTAAGTTAGGGTTGGACACAGTGGAAGAATCGGAGAGCCAATTTTTCCTCCTTCTGATGCTTGCTGAGCCACACCACTGCCACATATTAATTTTGCATTTTTTTAAAAAAAGTAAAATGTTGTTAGAATGCCGAATACCACCTTTTAAGTTCATCCCTATAGCAGGTCCTTTCTCACAGTTAATGGACTATGTGGTTTGCCATGAGAAAAACCTGCTGGTTCCCTACGCCACTGTAGATTCAGCCAAACAAGAGTTGTATGTATCAACCACAAAACAAAGCAAAATATTAGAGAAAGAGACTTCTCAGCCCTTCTGATTATGCTTTTGATGTATTGGAAGCCTAAATCACAAAATCTTGAAAATAAAAAAAAAAAACCTTTTAAAAATGATTTGTAGTAGGAGTAAGGGACAGAATCGTTACACAATCAGGGCTTATACTGAGTGACTCCGTATCTATTCTGCTTCCATGCTGAAACTTCTCCTTGGTTGAAAAAGTCTACATGTGAGGCCTAGTGTGTTAAGATGGAATGGCTTCTAGGTACCATCACCACTACTTCTCTTTTCTTTCCCCTCAAACGTGGAAACACCCCTACACAGCACCCTTTAGCTTCTTGCCTTTCATTTCTCATTTTTCCTCAGCCACAGCCATCAGGAAAAACAACAGTAGCTGGTCACTGAGCTTCATGATAGAGTGAGGATATGAATGCGGGTTTCCCAGGTCCTCATCCTGCCCATTAATCTCAACACTATATTTTGTGTCTATGGAATTATGTACTATAAATCACTTCCACCATTCTTGTTATCAGTTATACTATTAAGGCTGAATCCACACTTCAAAAATAATCCACTTTATTTTTACATGGATCAGTACTATGGAACTCTGAGAACCGTAGTTTTGTGAGACATTTCACTGCCAGAGAGCTTTGGTGCTACAACAAACTACAGTTCCCAGAATTCCATAGCATTGAGCCATGGCAGGAGTCTATAGGGATGCAGCACATGAAGTGGCATCAAAATACTATAATTCCATGAAAGGGACATACATGTATATGAGAGGACTGAAAACTATTTGCCCTCAATCTTATTATAATTCAGTGTTAATTCACTGAGTTGTTTCTTAGCCCTACCCACCCACTGAACACTAATATTTGTAGAGCAAGTGTTAGCTTCAAAGCTGACAGACACTTAAACAGCTAGACTTTTGAGAAAGAGAGTCAGGTTAGTCTGTTCAGTAAAAACAACAAAAATACTTGTAGCACCTTAAAGTCTAACCGGTTTTATTTGGCATACACTTTCCTGGACACCATCCTTCTTTATCCAATGAATCTGGTGAAGAGAGCTAGAATCAACAAAAGTTGATGCCATAGAAAACATGATAGTTTTTAAGGAGCCATGAGACACTTTGTTGTTGTTGTTTTCTTTTCCAGTCATTTTTAGGGCTAGCAACTCTCCATCTATTTGTTGGAAATAACATGCATACTTTGACAAGGAAGTTTCAGATTTCAGTCTTACATATACTGTATCTGCAGTGTCACTTAGAAGCTCTGAATGGAATCTTGTCCTTTCCAATACCCCCAAAATTACTGATCACTGACTATAAAATATCTGGAAAGGATACATCAAATTAACTTGCCATCATCCAGTGTTCTTTTGATGCAGCTGATGAAACCCTTAATTGACTACACCAAATAATTATGTGTTGTTTTTTTTGCCAGAAAGTTTCAAGCTGTTCAAACTTGATTCATTGCTCTCCCCACTTTTTTTTTTTTTTTACAGCCGACATATTAATGAGAAAGGTCAAAACTTGGTTCTAAGTTCCAGTCTTGCATCAGACTTCAAAAGACATTTGGGCTGCGTAAATGACTTCCAAAATTTAGTCCATGCTGTCTTGGCTTCTAAGCCTTTAAAATGAACTTCTCAGAAGCATGAGTGGGCTGGGGAAATGACATCAATTTGAGACTCTCCAATCCCTGGATTATTATTATTAAAAGCATTCTGCCTTTGGCTACATCTTCTGTAGTTCTGTAAAAAGGAGAATTGTGCCTAGAGATTCTTATTAGGGATATTTCTCTTCAACCACCAGCATATTCTCTTTTGAGTCCCGGAGGATTACAGGATGTGACAAAACCCACTGTGAGAATGGATGCCATTCCTTTAGGTGCCGCTGGCTGAGTTTTAAAATGCCCTACCTTGAAGCATGCCACAGCTGAGATTATAGACCTAATCCACAAATGACTAGAATGATAAAGTAAGATTAGCCCCAGAGATAATAGAGACTTCCTTGAACAGGAGTGTGAAACAGAGAGAAAAGTCTGAATATCATGATGAACTTGCTGATGAGCAGAAACAGAAGTCTGCTAACCATAAAAAAGAGGGCAGCAAAACAAAAAGTTTAAAATGAAACGGAGCTACAAAATCAATTCATCTTGTCTTATATGAGTTTTACCCTCACTAACGGTAACCTTCTATACTTCCTCTAGGAAGTGCTTGGGATTTTATTATCTTTCCAGGGGCCTAAATAGTCCTAGGTCCAGAGGATAGGGTGGCCATGGCACTGCATTGGTCGCAGGACTATCTAATGTAAGTCTGCATTAAAAATAAGGAAGAACAGAAGTCCTGATGTTGCCCATGAACAGTTGATTCCTGGACAGCTGTCTGAACTGACACACAAACCAAATACTATGTTATGATGCATTATATTTCTACTTACATTAAATTATAGCAACTACACATATAAACAGCATAGGCACTATTTTTGGGACATATTTCTTAGCTTTGGTTTCTATAGAACTGACCATCATATTAAAAGAATAATAAAAATAATGACCACATATGACTTAAATAACTTTAAAGTAGACGATGAAGACACTGAAATAGTTTGAGATTTTTCCATACCTTAGCTTAATCATTAATCAAAATGGATATCACAATTAAGAAATCAGAAGACGACTAAGGCCCTTTACAAACCAGCACTTTGTGCTCGCCTGTGGGCAGAAGGACACAGCATCGTGATGCTGGATGCCCTGACTCTGTCCCCAGGACATCATGGTGCCACGCGCCATTCCAGACAGTGCACAGCATCATGGCATGCCTCCAGCACTGCATCCAGATGACGCAGTGCCAAAGGGACACTATACAGCCGCACTGCTGTGGCTGTTGTGCCCTTTGGATGGTGCAAAAAGGAGTGGCTCCTTTTTGCACCCTCCAGAGGCTGGATCAGGGCCATCACATGAGGTTGTCATGGCTCCGATCTGGCCAGGAAAGGGGCGGCTCCACAGCCCCTAAGTATAGGGGCCCCTCTGTATAGCCCCTAAGACTTGGAAGGGCAGCTATGAAGGAACTGGATATGATCCGGAAGTATAAAGATATATCACTAATAGTAGGATGGCCCATGTCATCATATTCCGCATCCCCATGTATGGATGTGAGAGGTGGACAGTGAAGAAGGCTGACAGAAGAAGAATCCATTCATTGGATATGTGGTGCTGGAGAAGAGTCCTGAGGATATCATTGATGGCCAATAAGACAAATAAATGGATCTTAGAACAGATCAGGCCTGAACTCTCACTGGAAACCAAGATGCTTAAATTGAGGCTGTTGTACCTTGTTACATAATGGCTTTATTGATAATTAAAGTGTCACCTGAGCAGGCCATCAAGATGTGAGGGGGAATCAGTTTAGTGGAAATCAAATGAAAAATATAAAAAACACAAGCCAGTAATCTCTACAAAAACGATGAACACTGAGGTCCTACCCATATTGATTGAAAGTAATTCCCTTCGAAGGATTTATTTTTAAATAAAGAAGGTTAGGATTAGACTCCAAAATATAACAGGAAATATGCATTAAAGCTCTAAGTTTTAATGTATCAAAATGTGATGCTTTGGCACACTGTTCATGTCTTTTTTGTTTGGGAAACAAACCAAAATTGGATAACTTACAAAGAACTACTATATAATATAGTGAAAAATAGATATGAAAATGAGAGAAGATTTACGTAAGCAGAATAGGACAGTTCATTGAATGAATTATTGGCAACTTAAAGAAAAATTTTAAAAAGATCCTAAGACAACAGGCTTTGAAAAAGAGGAAAATGAACTTGATAAAATATTTTGGGCACTAGAGGAAAAAAGATTACTAAGATTTATAAGATAGCACTCAAAAGAGAACTTGAAGGTGAGGAAATAATAGACAGTATGATAAAATAGGCAATAGAGGTGGGGCACAAAATAGAGCTAGGAAAATGGGAAACGAAAAGAAAAGACTGATAGATTTACAGCCTCACAAAGCTTAAAAGAAAACTACTTTAAAATAGCCAATGACTGTACAAATTAAATAATAACAGATGTTGGAGATGTAAAAAAGAAAAAGGTTCCTTAAAACACATGTGACAGAACTGTAAAATAATTTTTAAAAATTGGTTAAAAATACACAAGAATATAAAAGAAATGCTGAAGATTGATTATGAGCTAAACCCAGAATTTTATTTACTTAACATAATGCCAGTGCTTGGGAAGACAGAAGAAAACAAATATTGGAAAATTATTCTATATCTAATAACGGCATCAAGAGTCTTGATAGGGGAAAGATGGAATAAAGATAAAGCCCTAAGGATAGAAGACTGGAAAATGAAAATCTATGAAATGGAGGAAATTGATAGAGTAACAGCAATTATAAATAAAAAGAATATGGATAAATGGGGAAAAGAATGGCAACCTTTGGCAGAAAAAATAGAAAGAAAATAGAGAAAGTTTGGGGGAAAATAACAGTCTATCTAAAATAAATTAATGAAGAAAGAGGAGGAAAGTGAAATTTAAAGAGAAGGCAATGAAAGAAAACTAGGAAGAGTTTAAGGCTTTTTAGGAGCATTGTTTTCATAGTATTATTATGGAATCACTTATCCAAAAATGACTAATAATAACTGAACATTTGAAATATGGAAATTCTTTATTTGAAAAATGATGCTCAAAAGAAGAGGTGCAGAAAAGAAAAAAGAAAGAAGGTAATTCAACTTTCAAAGAAGGAGAACAGGAAGTCAACAAGAAGTAGAAAGGAATAAGAAGATCAAGAAGTGGATAAGGAAGAAAAAAAACATAGACTATATTTCTTTTTACACAAATGTATTTTATTATCAATGTGTAGATTATAAATTGGAATAAAAAATAGATTTAAAAAATCATGCTTTGAAAATAAGCACATTGTTCATGTCCTTTTTTAAAATAAAAATTACAAGACTTTGGCAAGGTCATAACAGTAAGATAAAACAGACTGTTTCTAGGAGGCAAATAACTATTCCTGATATCAAATCTGAAGTACCCTCTTGTTTGCTGAACTACTGGCTATAAATATCCAAAATAAGGCATAGGAAACATTATGACTCTGGATATTTTAGACTATAATTTCTATAGTCCCTACCATCAACCAAGGTGAGTGAAAATGATGGGATCACGAACAAAACAACTAAAGGATCACACAACCATGATATGAATGATCACACAAAGGTGAAGTAACTTTTCTGAAAGCAATACTGATGGGCACATCATGCAACATATCCCAGCATATGACATTTCTTCCTTTGCAGACCTCCATCAAATAGGAGCAGGTTCTTCCTCAAGTCATTTTGAAATAGGCAAAAAAGGCCCATAGATCTTGTTTGCAAATATTCACAGACAAAAAAAAAAAAAAAAAAAAAAAAAAAAAAGTAAGCCAGTAGTACATACACTCAGTTTATGCACACATCCATTCTCTATCTTTCAAAAATTCCTTGGACAAAATTCCCAAACTGCATTTTATAATCCCCTGGAGTTGTTGTTGTTGTTGTTGTTTAAGGCTTGCCAGCAGTTAAAAGGTCAACTGGTATTCAGTCTCCAGTATTTTATTCTCTGATTCTCTTCACACACTCAAGCTTTAAGCCCTGAGACTCACATGTCCCCCAAGACCTCTGGGGGAAAAAGGGCCAAACCACATGGTGACATATTTTTTAAAAAATTAGGCAGCAGGCTGTACCAGTTGTTCGGTGCAGATAGCAGAAAGATTGCTGAGTGGAAGATTTTGAGCTCTTGCCAGGTAAACCCTGTGAAGGGAATTTGAAAATAAAGTTTTCAATTACAGTCAGCACTACCAAGCCTTTGGCAGAAAAGCTGTGACACAAGCAATTAAGGAATCCAATATAACAGACAGTCCTAATAGTTGAGATAAGCTAGCTAAAGATATTTCCTTGAATGCTCACTTGAGTGCCATTTCCCAAGTATTCACTCTATGCTTCTTTTATCTTGAGACGTTCCAACAGGCATGCACAAGCATACACACACAAACTAGAATATGTGTTGCACAGTACATTTCTGTAGGAAATCCCTCATAACTGCTTGCCATGTCAAATGAGGTGACAACTCAAATTCTATATGAGTTCAAATTTAATCTGTTTACTTCTTTATAGGATTTCTGTAGTGCTTCTCATCATAAATATTCCAGACTGGTTTGTAATAAAAACAGGATGAGCATAGCTAAAGCTAGAACAAAAGAAGCAGAAACTGAGGAGCATTAAAGAGGGCATTGAGAAACAAAAAAAGAAGAAGAAAAAGGAAAAGAAAAAAGAAAAAAGAAAAAAGAAAAAAAGAAAAAATGGAAATGTAACAGACAGATAAAAATGGAAAGTTGTTCAAATTGGTTTTCCCAAAACATATCAAAAGTGTTTCCATACAAAACAAAGCAGGAAACTTTGCTGGTGAGTCCATGAATTAATTTTCTACCTGAGGTATCCATGACACTATATTTTGGCTGGAGCAACAGCGGCCTTGGGATCAATCCAATTTATACTGGATCCAAATCACACAGAACTCCAGAGGCAAATCCAAGTAGGTTTTTGTATTTTTATTAAGGAAATAACCAACACAGAGACATAAAACATACACAGTTTCCCTCCCCCACCCCAAGAACTAAGAAAAAATGGTGGGAGAGGTGAATAGATTGAGGCTTTGCTAATACTTACCAACAACGAGGCTTATTTCCAATTTAAGAAACAGAAATGGGCTCAATAGCCACTTGGAAATGTGGAGTGCGGCTGGCTACATACAAACAGGCAGCATGGATGCTTGCTTGTAAAATAGACTTGGGGAAATGCTATTTTAGCACTAAAATTTATGTACAAAAAACTGTCTTGGGGGCAGAAACGAAGGAATGAAAGGATTAGATTCTTTAGAATGGTCAGGAGCTGCAGTAAATGGCCGAGTGATTGGTATGAATATCTCAGACAAAGGGATTTGCATTCCTTGGATGTCCCTGTCCTATGTATGCACAAGCAGGCATCTTCTCTGGCCATGATCCACTGTAGCCCTCTAAATAATAATAATAATAATAATAAATTTTATTTGTATACCGCCCTTCCTGCGATCAGGGCGGTGAACAACATAAAAACAGGCAATATAAACAATAAAACCAATTAAAACGTTAAACAACAATAAAACAGTATATCAAATTACAGCGGCAGTATATCAGGTCTCTACCCAATAAGGAAGGGGAATCAAGTGTGAGAAGATGTCAAGGGTACACATGGTTGAACAAGTATGTTTTTAAATCCTTCTTGAATGCAGGGAGGGAGGCAGCCAAACGGAGCTCAGTGGGGAGGGAGTTCCAGAGGCTAGGGGCCGAGATGGAAAAGGCTCTCTTTGAGGTTGTTATTAATTTAGCCTCTGGAACTCTAAGTAGCTGTTGCCCCGCGGATCGAAGTGTGCGGGGCGGATTGTGTGGAGAGAGGCGGTCCTTTAGGTACTCTGGGCCCAAGCCATTTAGGGCTTTATAGGTAACGACCAGCACTTTGTACTGAGCCCGGAAGCGGATAGGCAGCCAATGAAGATCTTTCAAAATAGGTGTTATATGGGCGGTCCTGGGAGCACCAGTGACCACCCGAGCTGCCATATTTTGCACTAATTGTAGCTTCCGAGTGTGATACAAAGGCTGCCCCATGTAGAGCGCATTACAGAAATCCAACCGAGAGGTTACGAGAGCATGTACTACTGTTTCTAGGCAAAAGGTACCAGATTATGCTGGTACCTTGGGAGATCTCATCATGGTGGGTGCCTTCCTTGCTCCCTTGCTAGTGCTAACCATTTTTCCAAGTGTGAATTAGCCAGGCTTCCACAGTGGGTTCATTCCTAGGGCACTCACCCCAGTGTACCTTTTAATATTAACTTGATATCAAATATGAGAGGTGATTGGGGGGTCTGGTATTGGGGTAAGAGCACCATAAATGGCCCCCAATGCCAAAACATGTTAGGTAAGAAAAGTCACTGACTAGTTGTATTTTTTAAAATGATTTTCAGCTCCTGGAGGTCATGCCACTGGAGTGACCGGAAGCTGTCCCATGTCTGGGCAGTGGGGCGGCTTGAAGCTGGCTTCTGGGTGGCTTGGGGGCCATGCATTGTCTGCCAGTTTGTTTTGCACCTTACTTATCTGGGCCAAAGGATGGAACCAGTTCTGGCTGAGGTTGCACTCTTCCTGAAATGCCAAATATTGATTTAGATACACCACTACCTGTGAAAACACAGATAGATGGTGTGCATTAACCATTAAATTGATGTATCATTTTAGGCTAATGCAACACTGTCAAGCTACCTATAGAAACTGGTTCTAGCATCAGTCTTGCTTGTGTGTATTAGATGCATACAGTCTAGACCACTGCATGCATTCTATGTACAGCTGCCTTGGAAGATGATACTTCAAATGGTTCAGCTAGTACAGAAGCTGACCAATTGTGTGCTGTGGTGGTGGTGGTGGCGGCGGCACATCACACTTATTACTATGCTCTTTTTTCATTTCTACCATGGGGTCACTGTGGCCTCACAAGCTAAAACTTGGCCTAAGGGGAAAAAAACAGATGTCATTTCTAGCTGCGGATTTTGCAAAGGACTAGAAAAGCTAGAGTGAACCATCTTTAATTTTAATACTGCCATCTTTAATTTTAATACTGTATTTTATTACTTTAAATCCCAGATAATTAATTTTCACTCTCATAATATTTTTACTAACAACATTTTAACTGAGGAAAGCCACAAATCCAAACAGGATTTATGTCAACAGGAAAAAAAATACACATTGATCCTTGCAGCCTTGCAATGCTAAAAGTCACAGGACTCTCCCCATCTTGCTTCATTTCTTCCTCCAGCTCCTTTGCTATTAACAATTGCATGGTGAAACTAGTTATATATCAAACTTATGCCTACATAGTACATGCTTGAAAACCTCTTCCAAGCTATTTTCTTACAGTCTCTTGTAATCTCATTGCAACTTGAAGTTTTATGGGAGAATTTGGCAGGGTGAATGAGCTGTAACTAGAGATGTGGTACTGGTTGGGTAGGGTAAATACAAGCTTTTCTCCTGTGGCTGTAACCACCCCACTCTAAAAACATTGGAGTCATTTATTCCAGCAAGAAAAGCAAGATATTTTCACATGGAACACTGCTGTGGTAGTGAAAATGGAAGAAACTAGGGAAACACTAGGCATTTATTGCCCCATACATTTGACCTCCCTCTCTGCTTCTCCTGCATTCATAATTACGAGTACTTTGTGGAGCCATCATTATGCATTTCTTTTGCTTTCCAATGGGTACATATATATATATTTAGAAATTTTAATTTATTTGGCTATCTGTCCCATCAACCCATTTCTTGCTCTTTTCAAACATTTCAGATGAATCAACCAACCCACAGCATTCTCCATATCTGTAGACCTGCACCAAGAAGAATGCAAAAGGCAGTTGCTTTGTGGGAGATGAGTAGCCTATACCCTGCATGAAATTTTCACACATACTGAGAAACATAAAGTGGTTGTTGGTTGCTTCTATGTCAGAGGGGTGGTGAATCCATTCTGGGTTTTAGTCCAGACTATAAGTCATCTATCTGTTCATGGGGCTGGATACTATCTCTAAAATGGGTTCAGCCAAATAGGTTCAGTCAGACATTTTGCTGGCAAGTGAGGAAGCAGACAACACTTGCCACAAACTCACCCAAGTCAAGGAACAAAGCACCTATGACTAGTAATATTATCTTGGCACATGAAGCTGAAAATCCAGCAAGTACCTCTCTTCATTTCAACAAGTAATGTATAAGAACAAAATAGTGAATATGTAATTATTTGCTCTTCAAAATTAGTATACTCAAAATACTAACACCACTTCATCCCACTAGGGTAACCTACTTTTCCTGATTTATACAATTCCCATGCAGATATCATGGGTTGCATAGTATGAACCTGCCAAGAATTCAAAATCAAGGGATTCAATTAATATGGCCAAGAAGAGAGAGTGAACAAGGAACACTAAGGTGTTACTTTTGAAATATAAATCAACACTTTAATATGGCTCTTGTTATCACTTAACTCTGTCCTTTCCATCTCCATCCTTCACATGGGAAATGAGAATTCTTGAGGCAAGTTCCTGTTCACATGGAGATTGTCCACATGAGCAAGGACATTAAAATCAGGAAGATGTTCCATGTAATCAGGTACTGCTGTTCAGCCTTGACATATGAGAAAAACTATGATGGAGGTGACAGAGATAGGAGCTTCCCTTTTTTTGCAACAATTCACAATGCACCACCAAATCACATCTGAACAGGGTTAGAGTTTGACATCCTTTTTAGTCCAGTCCAATGCTCTTACTTATCACATAAACTGTCCTGTCCTGATTGCTGTTGTTGTTTTGTCAAAGAGAAGACAGACGGTACATACATTCAAATCTGAATACAACAAAATCCAAAATACACATTATAGTGATAGCTTTCAAAAGGTGCAAAATATATCACACAAGTATTTGAAGTGCACTGGCTTCTTCATCAGATTTGTTAAAAATCATACAGGAGAAGGAAAAGGAGAGTCTCAGATTTTGTTGTATTTCACCAACATGGCTACCCCGAATTCAAGTGTGCATGCCTGCAGGTGTGCACACACATATAGACTGAATCAGAATACCTCTTTTGAAGTCAGCACTGGCATACAGCTCAGTGAAAATGTGCACATTTAGATGGTTTGACAGATCGGAACTAGGGATAAATGAATGCAATAAATAGTGTCTGAATGGTATTAGGGCATTGGATTTGGCAGTGAAGTGTGGTGCCTTTTGTGTTCTACTTCAAGCAGCAAAAAGCCTTGGGACAACATTGGCTCCTTTCCCCATCCTTTTTGCCCTTTGACATATGGGAATTCTTAAGCAGGATGGGGAAGGGAAGCAGCTGTGCCTCACCTATCCACAAGTGATAAAGGGACTATAGAGATGGGTGGCATGCAGCTGCCCCTTTTTGCCCCAGATAGGTGCCGCAGCAAGTGCACGTAGCTGTACCGATCCACTCCCTGGAGGGAGCAAAAAGCTGCTCCAAGCAGCTCCCTGGAACGAGCATCATAAGCACTGTGGTGCAACATTATGATGCCCCTTCTGCACGTCAAATCTGCACAATGGCACCCGGGTGGTGGCATAAGGGCTTGGAGCATGTGGATGTTTAGCCCTCACCCCACATACAGGTTGGCACAAAGTGCCGGTCTGTACAGCCCCAAAGTCCTTAGGAGAAGTATTGCTGTGTGATATTTTTTCCCACACAATGCATCTATAATGCCATATATGTGATACAGGTTTAGTAAGTTTGTTCAGCATAACACCATTCATTGTAAATATATTGTTCATTGTTATTGTGTGCCTTTAAGTCATTTTCAGCATATGGGGACCCTAAAGTGACCCTAGTACAGGGTTTTCTTGATATGTTTCTTCAAAAGGGGTTTGCCATTGCCATCCTCTGAGGCTGAGAGAGTGTGACTTGCCTAGGGTCACCCAATAGGTTTCCATGGCCAAGATGGGATTTGAACCCTGATGTCCTGAGTCCTAGTCCAGGGGTCAAACCACTTCACCACACGTATCTCTGAGCAATTCAAGATCAAAACATTTTAATTCAATGCAAATATTGCCCTCCCCCCAGTTCCATGTATTTCACAAATGGGTAAAAAATAAATAAAATAAAAAAGACAATTTTCCTTTTTCTCACTACTGAATTCTTTACAGGTCAAGTGTTTTTCACTATGAATATGTGATTTGCACATTATGGTTAATTTGTATCAAATATGGACTGGAACAAAACTCTTCTCCATTTGCACCAGATAAATGAGTTAGGCTGATCTATTCAATATGGAAAGGACTTGTTGCAGCTACCTGGAAGATTAATAACAAATATGAGGAATCTCTCTTAAAAGGGGAAAACAAAGGGAGGGGGGAGAGAGATGGTAACACTATTTTAGGATCAACATATTTGAATCAACAGAGATTCAAGTCCAGATTTTTATGAATCAAGTCCTCAAAGTCCTGGGACTGGATGGATGAATCTGCTGATTTCCATTACTCCATATTGCAGCTGGTTAAAACTCCAAGTTCTGTTCATTTTCAATAGGGAAGAATCTGCATATTTTGGCAGGCTCTTAGCACAACCATACGGAAATGAAATTCTTTGTATCCCTATTCTGATAATAATGCCTATTAATTTTCCTGACCATTGTATTGCCAGTCTTTTGGCATTAGAGGGCAATGTCTGCTGGAAGGATTGGCCAAACTGTCATAAAAGTATTCCTGCTTAAGAAAATATCAGTAATGTGCACTTACAGGTTCTTCCCAGGCTATAATAATCAATGTTTACACAAATTATACCAATTCTTATTTAGAGAGATTGAAATGTCTGTTGTATCTTCACTAATCTCAGTTGTTTATAAAGGGATTAGAGAGATTGTAGAGATGAGTGAGTTAAAAAAATGCTAAGCTCTCCTTGAATTTTTTTCCAACATTAAAGGTATTCAGAACAATTGGCTATACTGAGTTGGGGTATTTTAAATCATCAGTATCCTGCAGAGGAGAAAAATTATGCACGGCATTCATTAAAAGACTACAAAATTGGATGAAGCTGCATTAGAATTTCATTCCTAGTTATCCACTTTTCATGCACAAAACCAGTGTTTTAAATCTGCAATATATACCATCTTCTAAACAGAACAGAACCATTGAGTTAAAATTAATTATGCTTTCATGACCTTGAGGTTAGGCTACTGTAATGAACACCATGGAAGAGTACCCTATGTACTCTTTCAGTGTCTGAATCTTTTATAGAACACAAGTCCTGACTATGTTTACTTCTTAGTAAACATAGTCAGGACTGTCCTAAAAGAGCTGCAGAAATTAAGGTAACAATCACAGCTAACAATCACAGACATAGTCCTGACTATGTTTACTTCTTAGTAAACATAGTCAGGACTGTCCTAAAAGAGCTGCAGAAATTAAGGTAACAATCACAGCTAACCAGTGACAGCCATTCAAAATCAACACTCCCTGTAACACATGCCAGTATGGTGAAGTCAAAATTCTATAAATCTAGCTTTATTTATTTTGTGTTTAAATAATTTGCAGAAAGAATGACAATTTTGAGAAAGCAGTGGTGAGGAGACAAAGCATACACCATCAGCCTTCTGAAAATTAATATATGTTTTAGGGTTTTAAAGCATCTATTTTTATTATGCAAAACTCATGTTATGAAAAAGGAGGAGACAAGCTTGCCACAAAATTAAGAGAAACTGATACCAAATGAGCCAGCAATAATAAAATTAAAACCAACGAGAAACCATTTTCCAATGAGAACCAGCGAGAAGTTGTTTATGTATAAACATCTAAAAGGGTTAAGACAGAACATCCAAACACGGTGGCAATCCGGTTGGTCAGGATAAATGAATTGAAATAGGTGGTGACAATGATACAACAAGGGAGCTAAGATGGTTGTGAGTGCTGAGATGATAAGGTGCAAAACCATCCTGTGTCAGGCAAGAAAACTGCCCTGCCACTTCAGAAATGGCAATGTGGCCAGCTTGAAAAGTCTGCCCTTTATACACACACTTTTTTCTTTCTTCCTATTCTACTTTTTGTGATCCTTCAATCAAAATTATTTTGAGATTTCAAGTTTGATTCAGTCAGGGGTAAAAATTGAACTGTTAGTCCTAGCTAGAGTAACCCTGTGAATCAATGGGAAAATGCTAAATTAACATTTAGGTAAGTTCTAGGGACTACATGTTTTTCTCTAGATCAGACTAACAGCTGGATATAGACCTAGCACAAGCGTTCCTTTGAAATCAAAGAAGAAGTCAATAATAAATGAGATAAGACTAAATCCAGCATTACTCCAATTAGAATAAACCCATTCAAACGAGTAGGATTTGTTAGTCTGCTCCAGTTGGGGTTGAGATTGTTTTAAACCCTAAATCTCATGGATTTCTATTAAAACTATATGCCACTAACATAGTCTGGATCCTGCTCCTACATCTTTCAAATGAATGACCATAACAAGTAGAATAGAAATACGGGTATATATTTCACAAATATCTGACCCAAAAGCACTTTTTTTTCACACATTCATTATTATGTTTGCCTAGCCCCCCTCTTTCTCCTCATCATCTGACTAGCTTGACATTTTCTAATGGTACTGGGATTCAGAGAATGGTGAAGAAGGGCCGAAGAAATACACACTTTAGGTGTTGGGCTGCAATAAAGTGTCTGTAGTAAACAATTCAATAAGACTTGCAATGGGAAAGCATTGGACTGTACAGTAGCCATTCCTATTGTGGCTGTGGGTGCCTGCCTATGACAAGCAAGGTCAACAGCAGCTGCCTCCAAGATCCCCTACTGGGCACACATGAACAACGAACCAGAGAGAAATGGGAGAGCACATAATTGTAATTTTAATTGTATGTTGTCTTATTTTATACTGTTGTAATCCGCTTTGATTCCTTTGCAAAACCGTGGAATATAAATATTTTTTATTGTTTATTGTAAGACTGCCTCAGCTGCCACCCCACCATGATAAAAAAAAAAAAGTATAGATTTATAGCTTGGCGACCAAAGTAAAAATCCTAAGTAAAATGGACGCTGCTGAAATGCATTCCTGCATGAATTTGGAAAAAAAACTTAAAGTGGTCTCTAGAAGGTACCATTTTACCCCTCTATTTATGCAAGGTTTACCTGATCTGGTTTTTCCCATGTCACATGTTCACATTTTTAAGTTTATAATAAAAAAGTTTACTAAAACATATTGAAACAACTCCTCCTCCTCCTCCTCCTCCTCCTCCTCCTCCTCCTCCTCCTCCTCTTCTTCTTCTGGCCCTTTGGCACCAATATTTCTGCTACAAAAGTAATGCTCAGGAGCACATCTACTTTGTTAACAGCACTGTATCTGTAAATATTTTCAGTCTTCTCAATCTGTGTCTCCTTCATGCTTTGGAGGGGGGGGGATTCAACAGTAAACTTTGGTAGTCCGCACCATAAGACATGGGACTTTCATCCCCTCTAATGGCACCAAGCAGTTGCTTCAAAGTTTCCTTAACCTTCTAGAACAGGGCATCAAGATACATGTTGAGTATCAAGAGGATGGCGGACAACTAATTCTGGCAAAAGCAGCAGAGCACAGTGAGAATACAGTGGGCTCTTGTTATCCACCGGGATTTGGTTCCAGGACCCTCCGTGAATAACAAAATACATGGATGCTCAAGTCCCACTAAATATTATAATGGCACAACAAAATGGTGTCCCATATATAAAATGGAAAATCAAGCTTTGCTATTTGGAATTTATACTTTTGGGGAATATTTTCAAGCCATGTATGCTCAAATCAGTGGATTAAAAAAATCAGATAAGGAGGGCCTACTGTATACTGTACCAACTGTATGTCTTGGCCTTGGCTTCCAGTTCCTTTGCCACTAACTTCCCCTCCCCTCCCCCACACACTTGTGTTGTTGTTTTTTTTCTCATAAGGGATCAAATAACTTTTTTTTAACCACAGCATCTGAAACCTATTTCTTTCCCACATACAAATAGAAACAAGTCAATCTTTCCCAAATAACCTATGCGATAACAGTGAAGTTCTGTACTTTTGTACATGAAGAATGTATTAATTATTCCTGTCACTGCAAGACAGATGTGTTTGGCAAAGTGGTGCTGAAATGACAAAGCTGAAAAGAAGAGATGGTAATCATGCTTCTTCTGAATTGTGCTCAGGATTATATATGAATTGGAGATGTCCTCATGCATATTCTTTAGCACTTGTATTGCTTAGTTCCCGCTGCCTTATTTGATTAGCTTGAGTACCAACATGATTTTGGCTGTTGACTGGCCATGGTCATAGGCAATTAAGTGTGGTAGATTGGTTTTGTAATTTGGAAACTATCAGTGTGAAGTCAAGTCAATTACCTATAATTAGCTGAGGGCTTAAATCTCATGTGTCATCCTTTGTCAAGTATTGCTTCTGCTCAACATTGTTTTTGAATTTAGATAGCACGAAGATCAGACTCCAGCTCCTGTGGTGCAAATTTACTCTATTGGTGACAGTCTTTTGGTGACCATAAAGCTAACAAATACTTCATGGTGTCTACAGAAACATGTATGCAGAAAACACAAGGTCAACCATCTACGATATGCTGGTGACACTATACTACAAGTAGAAAACAACAAAGACTTTGAACAATTACTAAAGAAAGACAAAGAAGAAAGTGCTAAGGCAGGCTTAATGAAACACTATGGGGCTTTACAGACTGCCCAAAAAGGGCAGTCCGTAGGCGCCCTTTTGAGCACCAGATTGGGGCCAGGGCAGCCTCACCAGCAGCACCAGAGGCCCCAGTCCGCTGCTTTTCCAGGCCACGGAGAAGGGGCAAAACGCCCCTTCTCCGTGGCCTGGAAAAGGCTGTCCTTGGGACTTTATGTATAATCCAGTACTGTATTAACAGTGGCAGTGATACCACTGGTATTTTATAAATTGTCGGGCATAGGAGTGCAACATATCAGTTGCACAAACTTTTCCAAATGAAAAGATGTAAAAAATGTACACTAGCACTTTTTTGAGATTAACTGGGAGGTGAGTTTTTTAGCATAAGCTTTCAAATACTTATGCTTTTAATGAAGTCCACACAATCTGATGCTATTTAATTTCATTTTGCCAGTTATTCTCAGAAGGTGCTACTGGAGTCCTTTATGGGTTTTTTTGTGCTCAAACAGACTAATATCGCCATGACTCTGAAAACCTTTTCAAATTGGTGGTGGTGTTGTTTGCCTTCAAGTTTCTCTAATTTATGGTGACCCTAAAGTGAACCTATCACAAGGTTTTCTTGACAAGATTTTCTTAGAGGGGTTTGCCTTTGCCTTCCTCTAAGAGTGAGAGAATGTGTCTGTCTGAGTGGGGATTGAGCCCTGATCCCCAGAGCCATAGTCCAGTGCTCAAACCACTACACCCACTTGGCTCCTTTTCCCAAATAGGCAAACAAACAAACAAATACCCAACACCCACACATAATGCTTGCTGTAAATATACACACAGCCTTGTAAAAAGAGAAATCAAAAGACTGCATCCTGGCCTATCCAGAGCAAAAATCCATAAACTTGATGATCCTATGAGGCACATTTTGCTGATTCCTCCTCCTTCACTGGCAGTTTTTTCCATTCCCAAATATCTGCTCTGGAGTGTTGGGAAACCCCATGTGATAGAGTCTGGTGTTGTAGGAATAAAGAGCAATCAATGAAAATTGTCACCTGGCCTTCTTCCCTTCAGAATCAAATATCAGGAGCGGGCACAATATGGTCCTACATGAAGCCTCCGATCATTTTTGCACCTCTCAGCCCTTCCAGATTGGGTAGGCTTTTTGGGGAAAGAAGATTTTAAAGGTAAGTAGTGTTGTGACAAACCAATTTTTTTTCTTCTCATCCATCGAGAACTAGATGTGATCCAAAAGGTTATTTTTTCTCTCCCTGTCGAGAAGTATTTTTCACAGATTTCTTAAATGATAATAAAAGATAAGGGAGGCAAACATTTACACTAATTACCTGCCATTTCAAACTCAATTAGCATGTCAAAATGAAGTTTGGCACAGGTTTAAAGAACATTCCTCTGCTAGAAAAACCCAATATGAATGGTAGCTTTGCTTATGCTAAATCTTCAAATCCTGGCCATCAAATTAAAAACCAAAATTCTTACTCGTTGATCAAGAAGTGCTAATAATTTCTTCTCTTTAAAAAGCTTTTGAAATCTTCAAACAACAGATATATCTTCCGTTTATCGAATTTTGACGAATATTCTTTACACCACTAGATAAGAGCATAAGAAGGTGCACTATTGTCCTAAATTGTAGTGTTTTAGCGGATTTTAAAAAAAATCTCTTTAGCTGCTTTGAGTCCCAGCCGTGGGCAAAAGGCAGGATATAAATGAAATCAAAGTCAATGTGTTCCTTCAATTTAGATACTGCCATCTGTTTTGGACTAAAATTTGTATAATCTCTGACCACTGGCCATGATGGTTTGAGCTAATGGGAACTGTAGTACAAAACAACTGAATGGCTCACAGGCTGGAAGCATTCCTTTTGACTGGAGTGCTACAGAATGTGTTTTCCTAAGTTATAACCCCCCACTACCTTACTGAATGTGCCACAACTCTAATATTAAGGAAGGCTATGCTGAAAGTTCATCCCTTTCAGGGCAAAAACTAAGATATCCTGGAGTGAAAAACTAAGCAATGCCTTTTCATTTCCCCTCCATTTCTTCATTGATGTTCCCCCTCCCCTTGCTTCACAAGCCTTATTTTTATTCTCCAGATAACTATGCCCTCTTCTTCTACTTTAGTAACATGCCCAGGAATTAGGATGGATAAATGGAAGATTTTAATCCATATGATTTATTTTTTGTTGAAATGATGCTCATTTGCAATTAAGGTGAAATAGTTCCTGATATTTAAATAATTTATGTTCTCTCTGTGTTTTGTTTTTGTTTTGTTTCAGTGATTACATTATACATTAATGGGAAACCTTTCTAGAAATAATTTGGTGACAAGTTACATGAACCTAGCTAGAAGCCAGATATATAGAGCATATGTAATGCCGTACAGAAAATATTTTTTTCAGAAACTAAGCGTTCTTTAGTGCCTTCTGTGAGTTTTGTTGTCAGTTTATATTTCCTTTGTTTAGCAATTCTGAAGACCAAAATCTTATTGTTTAGTAATTCAAAAGGCCAACATCCCCAACAAAGAGAGATAATGCAAAATAGTTTTAGATTTTGATCTGTCAAGTTGATTGAAGCTGCAGTAAGGTTGTGCTGTAATGCAGTTAATTTTCATGGGGCCTAAGCAAGTATTTTGAGACTTACAGACAATTCAGTAACAACCTTTACTGGCACATCTTCAGTAGAATGAAGATGTGTTCAAGCAATAAACATGCAAAGGACTAAGCCAATATACAGTACACTGCTATTGTATACATCCTTATATAAACTAAACTTATTCCATTCTGGGAGAGACAGTGGTACAAGCAGCTGTTCAAACTGCAACTGCTCTGCTTCTTTGCCAAGCAATACCTCTTGAAACATGAATGCCACCAAAGGCAGAAGGAGTGGTATCACTGTCAAGATCCAAACTTATATCCTCATCCTCTGGCCTGGGAGGGAGTGAAAAGGCAGGCCAAGCTCCATCAGGGCTTGCCTGAAGAAAAAGAGCCCTCCCTCCTTGCTAACTGTCATCTTCCGGCCTGGGAGGGAGTGAAGAGGCAGGCCCAGCTCCATCAGGCCTTGCCTGAAGAATTTCCTGTAGAGACTGTAACAACTTTTTAACAGCAGAATCTTGCATGTAAAGAGTTATAGTATTATGTTGTAAACCACTTGAATTAACAAGTATACATATTGCCACCATAAACACACCTTTCACTCTTACTATAAAAATTGGTCCTTTGTATCTGCTGAGATTTGGTTCCAGGACCCCCCCCCCCCCTCCCATGGATACCAAAATCCATGGATGCTCAAGTCCCAATATATAAAATGGTGTAATAAAATGGTATCCTTTATATAAAATGGCAAAAATCCAGTCACATAGTTCCAGCCTTAGATAAAGGGAATGACAAACTTTATCTGAATAAATCTTGAAAAGAACACCTTAGAATAGGGTCATCGTAAGTCAGAGTTGACTTGAAGGCACATAATAGCAACAGTAGTTAAAAAGTGGAAAGTTTTTTTTTAAATAAAACAAAATGTATAGTCTGGGTTGGTAATTCCTTTACATGTGGCATATTCAGACATCCCTTGAATTGCTGTGGATGAGCTAGCACCCACAATGCTGTGTTAGATAAACTTACCATATATTTTCCCTTTAAAAAAATATTTTATCATTAGTCAAGATGCTGGGTTATCTCTATCTCAAAGAACCAGAGAAATAATATTGGTTCTTGTTGGAATATGGCCAAGATCTAGGTCTTTGGTTATTATATGGTTAATGGTGAGCTGCTGAGATGCAAACAGCCTTCAGCTGTATACATTATCCTATTCAGCTGCTCAGCCTTTATAAGGATAGCTTCTTTTTTTGTGGAACCCTCCCCCTTTTCTTAGCCTTTTTCCTTTTGGACTATATTTTGTCTTTATCCTGCTTCAATGTAGTTTTTTATTGCTTGGCATATTTGCTATTTTGTATTATTTTCTTTGCCATTGTTGCTCTTCCTCATGTTGTATTCTCTGTATGTATTCATTATGAATATGTTGTTATACACATTTGTTACTTTTTTACAGAAATAGATAAAGGTTATTTATATTTTTACTTCTCTTTTCAGTCTTATTGTTTCAACAGTTCTTAACCTTTTAATGCCATTATAGCATTATGATTCCACTTTAATTGCTGCATTCCTATGGAATCTTGGAGTTTGCAATTTGCAGTTATAACTCTTATGATTCCATGCCCCCATTTTATGGAATCCTATGATTTGCAGTTTGGAAAATGCAAACTCCAAGATTCCATAGGATGCCCCAGAGTATGAATGGAGATAAGAACATTCATAGAAAAAAAAAATGAACATGTTTTGATAAAAAGTAATAAGCTTTTAGACAACAAATTCAATTATATTTATGTTAGAAGATGAAGCCTTGAAAAATTATATTTAAATTGTCATTTACATTAAAGTTAAAAACCTGCAGTGAAAGCCTTAGAAAACTAAAGTTGAGAAATACCATCCATTATTTAAACCCCTTTGTCCCTCTTTTGAACTTGAGAGAGCTGCATGATTTTTTGAAAAACCCAGGTTTCATCTACCTCAACAACACATTTATTTTGCTTTCCCATCTCCCTTTCCTTATAATTTCATTTCTTTATCCCAATTTCCTTAGTCTATATCCCTGCAGAGGTTTAACTAAATCTTGTAAATCTTAAGCCTGGAAGGACAAACAAAAGGCAAGTAATAGTTCTGGGGGGAAAATCTAAGAGAACTAGGCATGGATAAATGAGCAGCTGGAAAATGTAAATTTTGTGGGTTCTTTAGGACAGCTTCTTATTTAATTAGTAATTTATTAAATAACTTAAGATGGTATCTCATTTTAACATATTTCCAGTTTTAAAAAATAAATTTAATAAAGTTGCTTCTTTTCACTTGAAAATGTCCAGCTTAAATGATCTTTCCTAGTAAGATCAAAGGCAAGCCCACTCTGAGCAAATCCTGCCAAGAAAACCCCTGGAGAGGTTCACTGTAGGGTCACAAAAAGCTGGAAATGACTTGAAGGGAACACAACATAATCTATATTTGGTTGTAGATGACATCAAAATACACACTATGCCTATTTGATATTTTTGTTTGACAGAACCAGATACGGTGGCGTAGTTGAAGGGGAGTGCAGTTTCAGCACTATTTTTTTAGTAAAGGTATTATCACTGTGTTAAAAGGAGTAATTCTTGTTTGTTTACAGGTAGGGTCCCCAGTATTTTCAATGACAACTCCTATAGTCCTTTTCTATGCCTTGTGGGGCAGACTTTGCAGTATCACAAAATCTGGTGGGCCACAAGTTGCCTAACCCAGTTTACTGTCTTTGGAACTTACTGAGGTGGTACATATTTGCAAATTCAGATGCGGGAAACAGAACCTGTCCCTCTGTGTAGCAGAAGAGTATTTGTTCACTTGTCTCATCTTTGCCAGTGGCAGACAGCAACTCCAATGTCAGTGGGGTGGAGTGAAGCCCTCCAAGGTGCAAAATCTATTTTTAGGATTGGGTTCAAAACTTTGAATACTTCCTTTAAGCTTCCAAATAATGTTTAGAATTGATTCCCTGTTCCACTGACATTGGAGCAACCAGCTTTCAGTAACCTGTGACCACTGATCTAGGGTCCAAAACACACTGCAGAAATAATCCAGTTTGAAACCATTTTAACTGCCCTAGTGCTAGGGAATCCTGGGAATTGTAGTTTATTGTGGCATCAGAGTTCTCTGACTGAAAAGTACAGTTCCCAGGATTTCCTAGCATTGAGCCCAGGCACTTCAAGGTGGATTATTTCTGTAGTGTGTTTTAGAAACTAGTCTGTAGGAGTAAGTAAAAAATTCAGCTTGCGAACAGTGAAATGTAGAGTTTGATCTTCTGGTTTGATCTGCCTCAAACTTTTTGCAGTCCTTCAGTTCTGACCTTTCAGACTACTCACATGAACTGCAAGGAAGGCAGTGTGGTATGATGCTAAAAACAAGCAAACACACAATTTAAAGATTTTTGATAAGGAAATGAGAGAGAGAGAGAGAGAGGAGAAACTGAATCTTCCTTTTCTATATAAAAAATACTTCAAGTTCAAATTATCCAAACAGGGGGAGCCTCAATCTGGATCCACAGGAGTCCCAGCCAGCATGGCCAATATGCATTGTGCATGCTGGCTTGGTGTTTCTGGAAACTGTGATCCAGAAAAGGTAAATTTTCCAAACTGCACAGGTGTTGATGATTAACAGCTGAATCAATACATGTCTGTAGAGCAGCAAGCATGATTTCTCTGAACTTACTCCTGGTACTGCAGTCTTAGAATGGAAGGAAGTAGTTGGAAGCAGTTGGACGTTGGGTACTGTTTTATCAGTGCAATACAGCAGATTTCTTCTATCCATCCATCCCTTTGAAAAAAAGATCTATACCACACAATGAAGTAAAATGTCAAGGATTTATAGAAGTGTTGACAGATTCTGACAATCAGTGTAAATAAGATTTTTATCTTAACAATTTTTCTATTTTCTCATTAGATGAGAAAAAATACATAAGATCTTATCTGTTAAGCATGTACTTCAGGTTCTGACAAATCCCAGATCCAGAACAGAACAGTTCTGACTAATCCCAAATCCAGAACAGAACAGGGCTGATTCAGATATTTGGAAGGAATTCATTAATCAAATCTAGTTTCTACCAAAATAGACTGAATTTGAACACTCCTAAAGATTCATTAGCTATTTGGATACACATGGACACAAAATTTGTAGACGGTGCATCTGGGGGGAAAAATGCATTTCTCACCAAGCTGTGCCCATAAGGAAAATGCTAGAATAGGGACAAGAAGAAGGAAGGGTACAGTTTTATAGGGCTCTCCAATTCCAGTGCTTTGGGAAGATAGATGTCAAAGTGCTAATCTGAAGACTTAACCTAGTGTTTATTTTTTTTTCTTAGCTCTTTTTTCCCAAAGAAAAGGAAACTAAAATTGCTTTGGTGATGTCTGTGGGACCTGGGAAAGTACAGCATCATGTGCTTGCATACAAAATACTGTATATTCAAGAATATGAATTCCATATAAAACTGTCCTGCATGTCTTTCTGCAGTTCAGATGCTCCGGTACATGCTCTGTCATCCACAGAGCCATCTTTTGGGATTTTTTTTCCCTGCTAGTAGATTTGGTTTGCAAATAATATGCAAAATAATGTGTGCATGTGTGTGCAGCCTACATGATGCCTCAAGACAAGAAAGAGGGTTGCCTTACTAAGAAAGAGGCAGACACAGAGAGAGAGAGATTGAGAGAGAATGCTGATGGAACTGACAATGATAAATAGCTGCATAGTACTGACTGGTGGCAGGAAGCACAAGCACACACTCTCTACACGCCTCCCCACTGTATGGGGATTTGAAAAAGTAACACAATCTTTTTCACAGATATATATGTAACTACCTCTGCAAATTTCAAGGCCTGCTGATCCTTCTTGTCCAGCCACAGGAACCAGGCAGACTAGCATTGCAAGGAATTTGCCAGTTTCTCCCCCATCTGAACAGGGGATATGCAGTCCCAGAGGAATGCCTTGTGGATTTCACTGTCATCCCTATTCATGACTTTCTGCCTCTGACACTGTATGCTCCACATACTTCCATCTCAATCTCTGTTGAAGTTTCTGCAACAGTGGTCCCAAATGAGCATAAAATGAAAATGATTAAACATGATTTTCATTCATCATAACTTTCTAAAGAATGAAATTCACAGAAAGTAGTCATTTTGAAGTTCCATCCAAATCTTCCAAGAAATTTAAAAAACAGCAATTCTGATAATTAAAAAAAAACATTGAAAGGCACACAGCACAAACACCATTGTGCCTTGTTGCCTGAAATTTGGGAGATATACTCCTCTCCTCGGGGCTATAAATTTCATCAAATTATGACAGACAGAAAAAAAATTACAGCCATTTCTAAGACTAGTTAGTAGGAAGCGTGAAAATTTGGATTTCTAAACTGAAATTTAGATTTGGACTCATCTCAAATTAGACAGTATCCAAACAGGCCAGAGCCAAATCTTGTTTAGTGAAAAAACAAATTGGAGTATGAAACAAATCTTGTTAGTGCACCCCTACTATCTAATTATAATAGCACAATTGACTCAGATCTGTTTGTCACAGGGGCTTTTGAAGGAAGAAATTAAGCATTCTGTGAATCCTAAATGAAGGAGTTTAAGATGCCAGAGTGTGGTTCGATAATGAATTCTGCCGAAAAACAATTAAGCCTCAGTGTGGCTTTTCCAAACCCAAGAGCTTGTTTGCACAGCGATGGGGACCCCGATCTGAAAAGTAAACCATAGTGTTAGCATGCAATGTTTCCTCTTTTCCTTCAGATGATTTAAACTCTAAGCATACAGAGGCTACAATCTCAGAACTGAGACAGCACATGATGAGGGCCAATGATTATATGACGTACAACTTGCCCTGCATTGCCAATTATGGCCTGCTGCCTCCAAGTCATTTGGAAACATCATTCCATCTCAGGAGCCAACTGAACATTCAGCTGGTGATCCAGTTAGCTTTTGTACATTGAGGGAGAAAAGCTCATCCCACCCTTCACTTCATTCAGCAGTAAATATCTTGGACTGTGCCTCCTTTCCTTAATGAAAGGTGTTCCATCATTTAATGCAGGCAAATGGGTGCATCATAATGAAAGGTTAACACAACACCCCCAGATATAAAAAGCAATTAACCCATCTCACACTCACTGTAGAGAAAGGAAAAGAGGAACTTACTGTAATTACTACCTTTACAGTTCAGATTTAATTAGCTTTGGTTAAATCCCCCAAAATGTACCAAATCAGTTCAGAAGAAAATCAACTTCAAATTAATGGTTTACACCCAGGCCTCTGACTGTGTAGATAATGAACAATTGTGGCTAATGTAAATGGGAGAGCCACAACATTTGATTGTCCCGATGTGTCACCTGTACTCTGGACAGGAGGTCACTATCAGGACACAATGTGGACAAACAGAATGATTTCTCATTGTCAAGGCAGTTACGTAAGGCTGCATGTTGTCACCCTATCTGTTTAACACATATGCAGAACATATCACATGGAACAGGATTACACTCAGAGGAAGCAGGCATGAAAACTGGGGGAAGGAATATCAACAATGTAAGATATACTGATGACACCTTATTGCTTGCAGAAAATAGCAATGACTTTGACCAACTACTGGTGAAACTCAAGGATGAAAGTGCAAAAGCAGGGTTACAGATTAATATTAGGAAGACAAAAATAATGATTTGCATAACTTTAAAGTGGGTAACAAAAACTTCAAAATAGTTAAAGACTTCCCATCCTTCAGCTCAGTCATTACTCAAAATGAAGACTGTTGTCAAGAAATCAGAAAAAGTTGGACTTGGAAAGTTATCCATTAAGAAATTAGAAAAGATAAAGGCATATCATTAAATACCAAAGTCAAAATCATCCAGACCATTGTATTTCTGATTTCTATGTATGGTTATGAAATCTGGACAGTGAAAAAAGTTGATAGGAAAAAAAATCAACTCATTTGAAACATACAGAAATATGGCCACATTAGTCGAGAATATCAGAGTGCAAGGGGATCTTGTCATACCTGTGAGACTAACCGAGTGAAAGACATTGTAGGAAAAGTTTCATAAACTTGGAGTGCATCTACACTACAGAATTAGGAGTGCATCTACACTACAATTTGGTACCACTTTAACTGCCATGGCTCAATGCTATGGAATCCTGGGATTTGTAATTTTCTGAGATATTTAGCCTTCTTTGTCAGACAGCTCTGGTGCCATAACAAACTACAAACTGTAGGATTCCATAGGATGAAGCCATAAAAGTTAATGCGGTGTCAAACTGCATCAATTCTGCAGTGTGGCAGCAGCCTTGGTCCACTCACCCAGATGCATCTGAGGACGTAAAGCAAGTCTATGAAAGCTTATGCTCTACTTATTGTAATCATTTGGTCTCAAAGGTGCTACAAATTCATTTGAAATGTGTTGCAGGAGAAGGGTTCTACAGACAGCATGGGCTTCTAAAAAGACAAATGAATAGGTTGTAGGACAAATGAGGCCTGAACTCTCGCTAGAAGTAAAGATTAGTTAAACTGAGGCTGTCATATTTTGGACATATCATCGGACAAAGTTATTAATTGGAAAAGATTATAATACCAGGTAAAGTAGAAGGCAGTAGGAAAAGTGGGGGACTGCACTATACCTGCATTGATTCCAACCAGGAAGTCTGCAAATAACAACAGAAACAACAACATCCCAAATAAAGATGTTTTAGATCAGCAGCTTTGGCATTATATTTAGTGGAAATGTCTTCTGGGGTTATATCTGTGCTGTTTGTCACAGCAAGATCTTCACATCTTAACATTTACTACATCACCGCTGCTTCACCCTCAGGCACTGCAGATTTGGGAGGGGACATGAAAATATGCCAATACAACCGCTGTGTCTAAAAACCATGCTTCCTGAAACATCTTTTGTACCTTTGGAAGAGGTATTTAGCCTGAAAAAGATCAAGTTCAATAGGCACCAGTGTCACAAAGCTGGAACAGAGATGGAAAACCATCTTGTTGAGGTGCCAGAGAGAAAAACAATTGGTAGTGTTAACCTTCCACAGCTTGAGTTTTCACAGCTAGGCAGCTGTAAGTCAATATGTCTGGAACTGTCTACATTTTACAGAAATCTAAAGCTACTGCTCTCCACATGGATAAGTATCAAAGTGGCATATAGCTCACTGGTTGTTTTTTTCCAACTGGATATACAACAAAGATAGTCAGGATGTTGGATGATATATATTCTGGGGCAAGATGACTGGAACATACTACTAGGTACTCGGGGAAATCACTCAATGAGTTTTGAACATACAGATTTTTTTTTAAATTCATCTATCTTTTTCTTCTTAAGTCATAAAATGTGGACAAATTATACCAGATTATCTGAACACCAAACAAATGTTCAGAGTGTGACACAAGGTTATCAAGTAGCGTGCTTCTGCAATCCATATAAAATTGGTCAAAGTTAACATCAATTTCAAACCAAAATCATAGACAGACAGACAGACACATTTCCATGAAAATATGCTTGTGGTTTAAGGACCACCTGATTCTATTTTGGGATTGTAATACTTCAAACATCCTCTAATGCATTTATCAATTCAGATATTATCTGATACAACATTAAAAGCACTAACGTGAGTGGATATGATATACAATGACCCACACGACACCGGACATAGTGGGTGTGAACGTCACATAGCTACAGCCATGCGGAACGCGTGGAGATGAAGCTTACAAAAAAGAGCAATTGTATCCCTCCCTCTGCATTTCTGAAAGGAAACCAACAACCAAAGGATGACTTCTGCCAGATCAAACAACACCAAAACTCCATTTTATCTTTCATATGTTCTTCAATAATCCCCTCTAGTCCTACTAGTTTTGGGAAGCCAGATCTTGTCTACGGTCCAAAACACCCTGCATAATTAATCCAGTTTAACACTGCTTTAACTGCCCTAGCTAAATGCTGGGGAATTCTGGGACATGTAGTTTTGTGAGATATTTAGCCTTCTCTGTCAGAGAGCTCTGGTGCCACAATAAAATATATTTCTCAGGATTCCCTAGAAATCAGCCAGGGCAGTTAAAGAGGTCTCAAACTGGAGTGTTTTTGCAATGTGTTTTGGAACTTAGTGTTGCAAAGTCTATGACGAATCATTGATCACAATTAAACTTTCTTATTCACTCAAGTATTTAAACAAACCTGTCATTTTAGAAACATTCTCAGGTTCCATCAGAGGTAATCAGATTTTTGATTTCCCATGGAAATCTCATGGATTAATTTAGGAAATTTTGTGACCTCAGCACCTATTATTGGCTCTGCTTGAAGTGGTTTTTAAAAATTCAAAATCAAAAGCAACTGCCACATATTTCCATTTTTTAAAAAATTATGGCGGCTTGGGGGAGGCTATGGAGGGAAAAAACAAAGTGTAAAAAAAAAATCAGCATTGGAAAAGATCAGGAAAAAAGCCTGGAGAAGACGTCCCATGATTATATTCCCCTAACTATAAGCAGAACTTCAAAAACCCAGTTATTTCATATTATCCCTCACTAGTGTTTAATCTGCACTCTAGAATAATGAAGATTGATACTGCTTTAACTGCTCAATGCTAAGGAATCCTCAGATTTTTAGTTTGTTGTGGCACCAACATGGAGCAGCCATCTTGTGAAAATATGAACTGGCTATCCAGGGGGGTGATGCCTTGATGGCATTTCTTAAAAATGTCATCAATGCATCCCTTTGGGAAGGCCATGTTCCATCTTATCCATCAGGTAGTTAGACTGCTCCTGAAGAAGCCTTCTCCGGACCCCCTGGATCTGAAAAATAATAGGCCGGTATCACATCTGCCATTTTTGAGCAAAGTGATCGAGAGGGCTGTTGCCTTTCAACTCCAAGTGATCTTGGATGAAAGCGATTATTTAGATCCATTTCAAACTGGCTTCAGGATGGGATATGGGGTGGAGACTGCCATGGTTGCTCTGGCTGATGACCTTCGTCTAGGCCTTGACAGGGATAGCATGACCCAGCTGGTGCAAGACCTCTCAGCAGCCTTTGATACAATAGATCATGACATCCTCCTGGAATGCCTGAGAGAGATAGGAATCGGAAGCACTACACTACAGTGGTTCTATTCCTTTCTCTCAGGTAGATTCCAGAGGTTGATGCTCGGGGACAATTGCTCCTCAAAAACAGAGCTTAATTGTGGTGTCCCTCAGGGTGCCATCCTGTCCTCAATGCTATTCAATATTTACACAAAGCTGCTGGGGGAAATCATCCGTAGACATGGGGCGGGGTGTTATTAGTATGCTGATGACACCCAAATATACTTCTCCATGTCTCAGTCAGCAGCCATGATGACAGATGGCATTTCAATGTCTTGAAGCAGTAATGGACTGGATAAGGAAAAATCGACTCAAGCTGAATCAGACAAAACGGAGGTGCTTACAGTTGGGGCCACCAAACCAGGTACTGGGTTGTAACCTCCAGTTCTGAATGGGGTCATGCTCTCCTCTAAGAACTATGTTCATAGTCTGGGGGTGCCCTTAGATCCGTCACTTCACATGGATTCATAGGTGAATACGACAGTCAGGAGTGCCTTTTATCAGCTTTGGCTGATATGCCAGCTGCACACTTTCCTGGAAGTAAGGGACCTAGACACTGTAGTACATGCACTAGTAACCTCACAACTCAATTTCTGCAATGCACTCTACATGGGGCTACCCTAATACCTAGTTTGGAATCTAAAATTAGTACAAAATATGGCAGCCAGGTTGATCACTGGTAAATCTAGTAGTGATCATATTACACCAATTTTGAAATCTCTTCACCGGCTGCCTATTGTTTTCTGGGCATAGTATAAGGTTTTTTAAAGCCCTATATGTATGTCTTGGGTCCAACCTATCTAAGGGATTGCTTCCTTCCATACAATCCACCCCACACCCTCAGGTTCTCTGGGAGGAATCTACTGGAACCCATAAAAACTAGACTAACAGCAAACTCCCAGAGGGTATTTTCCACTGCTGCCCAGGCTATGGAATGCATTGCCAGAAGAGATCTGTCAAATAACGAACTTAAGACTGCTTTTAAAAAGCTATCAAGATGGATCTCTTCCGGCAGGCCTCCCTAAAATAGAGCAATCCAACCCATTCTCACCCCACTCCATCCAACATTGCTGTTTACCAGAAAATCGCTGTTTTAATATTATGTTGTTGTTTTTAATCACTGAGTTTTTTCCATTTTAAATAGTATTATATTTAATTCCTTTTTTTTTGAGGGGGGTGTTCTATTTTACTCAGGCAATTTTTTATTTAAACCATTTTATTCTATGTAAGCTACCTTGATTGCCCACACAGAAAGGCGGGATATAAAAATAAAGTTGTTGTTGTTGTTACTGGTATAGACCAAAAAACCCACAAAAATCTATGAACTGGTGAGTTCTACGAACCACACAATACTGCTACAGTACTGCACCTACTGGTTTGTTCAGAAGGAAGAAAGGATTGAAGGAAGGAAGGGGAAGAAAAAGGAAAGGAAAGGAACATAAAGAAAAGGAAAATATAGTTGAAAGTGCACTTAGCAGTACTATACTGAGGCTTGTTTTTAAAATGGCTGATTCAGTGTATATAGCTTACCAGTTATTGTTTTTCTCTTTCTAAATTATGCTTCCAATACCTGTTTGCTGCACTCAGTGCCAAGACTTTGTTAACACTATTGTTTCATTTAGCTGCACAATATAAAGTATCCTTTCAGAGAATTTAATGTGCCGTGTGTGAAGGAAAGGAAAGGAAAAACATCAGAAGACTAAGTGACCTTTG
The DNA here is from genome assembly GCA_034509955.1 of Urosaurus nigricauda. Lineage (NCBI taxonomy): Eukaryota > Metazoa > Chordata > Lepidosauria > Squamata > Phrynosomatidae > Urosaurus > Urosaurus nigricauda. The sequence goes on from JAOEGL010000006.1 coordinate 78,327,639, forward strand.
GCCCTCAAGCAAATTGCGTAGCCTTCCTAGCATTTCAACTGAAGCATCACAGTGTTTTTTGAATTGCGTCTGCACTACAAATGAAGATAACACCAAAAACAGCAAAAAGGTACAAAGGACAGCTGAAGTCTGCAGGTTTAAAGAACAATATAATCAATACCTAGTCCTATATAGTATAAATAGTTTGTTTTGATCAAGCTCAAGTCTTTTGATCCCTTGATACTGCAAAGACAACCTTGATGAACAGCTGTCCCACTGAGGCCTTAACATTAATGCCAAATGCAAACTCGACATAAACTTTACAGGATTCTGCTAGTCTGGTTGCTATTTCCAGAGGTACCAAATTTGTACAAAGGAATATGGCCATGGCACTTTTAAACTGGAATCACAGTTCTATAACTGTATAGTGTGAAAGGCCTTTAGATGTTATTGCACATGCCCAGAACGGCATGTATGTAGAATGGACCAATAATCCCTGAACCCAATGTCCAAGTGAATGTCCACCATGAAGAAACATTTATTCATATGCCTGTGTAGTTCTGAGCAGAATCTGATTGTACACCATTCTAGATAGCATGAAAGCTTATCCATGTGCATAGAGTTACTCAGTATTTGCTTGATCCCACATTGGATTGTACACAAGTAAGAACAAGAAACAACCATGGGAAAGCTACTTTTTGGAATCAGTTCCTAGAATTCCCCAGCATGGGGACGATTGTGGTCACTGTAGTCTAAGAAAGTAACTTTTTCAGGTTCTGATCATAACTTATGAACAGTGCTTACCTTCTTTTTTTTTTTTAAGTATTGTGTGGCGAGCTCTAAAATTTATTCAAATGTGTGTCCTGATTTAAATATTGAATCCTATTTACAAACGGGTTATGTTCTTGTGTTAGCCATTATATTTCCAATTCAAGGGGTATTTCCCTCCCTTCCACTGAATGAATTTTTATGCTAATTTAGGAGAGATAACATATTTTACACTTAATTTTGCTCCTCCACATTTGCTGAAGTGAAATATTTTCCCCTCTCCTGCACATTACCTTAGCAAAAGACGAATCACAACAACGGGGCCAGATGGGAGAAGGGCTTTTTTCTTCTCCTCTTAATGACAGAAAAATAGTCTTAAATGATAATTAGTCACAACTAATGGACTCTGTAGCATGCAAAGATTGTAACAACATACTGTGATAATTTATGCTAATATCTCCCCAAAATGCAAAGACACGTTTAAGAACACAGCACTTTGGACTTTGGATTATGACAACATGCAAATAGGTAGATTTGCATAAAAGAGCTGCTGCTATTTACTCTCTTAAAATACAATCTCTGTGCACCCAGTCTTACGCATACAGGACAGCACCTGTGACTAAACCTTGTACTGCCGTAGCTAGCATAGCATCCAATATCAGGCAAACAGAGTAATGCTTCAAGCTCCCATTACTTGCCCTCAACTGTTCAGGCCACTAAATAAAATATGCATTTCATTCTCAAGGGAAGCTGAAATATTGTTAGAATTATGCACCTTTTCCTTTTTAAAAATATTTTTATTGAAAGTAATATAACTCAACAAAATTCAAGAAAATTAAAATGACACATTGTGAGTATTCCTTAACAAAATGTAAAACAAGCATATGCATGGAGTGGTGTCATTTAGCCAGTTTGTGCCAGTTCACCTGAACCATTGGTGAAAAGACACAAAGGCTGGGGAGAATAAAAGGGGAGTCAGAAATAGTGAAGAGAGGGAGGAGAAGGAAGCCAAAAAAAAAAAAAAAAGAGCCAAAAAAAAAAGAGCCAAAAAAAAAAAAATAGGGACTGAGTCCTCCAAGGGGCTGGAGGAAACACCAGCCAGATGCAATCCTCGTGGGGAGGCAGCAAATATCCCCAAGTGACAGGAGGCTGGTGGGACACATGTGCACATTTTGGCAAACAAATAAATAGAAAGAAGCAGTTTTTATTTTATTTTTAAAGATTCACTGTATACATCTATATGTTTTGTAGTCTTCAAGTTGAAATGTCATTCCAAAGTCTGACATGAGAACTAGGCAGTTCGAGATTACCTCTGTTTCTGTTAATGAAAAATATATAAATGGAATCCGATACCTACTAAGGAGTCATCAGGATGGCATCTCTCCTCTGAATGCCTGTCTTGAGTCGGTAATGGGCTGGATGAGGGAAAAGAAACTGAATCCAGAGAAAACAGAGGTACTCATGAAAGGTATCTCTGGTCTAGGGATGGAGATTTGCCAACCAGTCCTGCATGGGGTCACATTTCCCCTAAAGGATGAAGTTTGCAGTTTGGGAGTGCTCCTGGACTTGTCTCTACAGTTGTCATCCCTTGTGGAGGCGATGGCCAGGAGCATTTGGTACCAACTTCGGTTGATATGCCAACGGTACCCCTACCTGGCCCAGAAGGACCTTGAAGCAGTGGTACATGCACTGGTGATCTCTCATTTAGATTTCTGTAATGTGCTCTACATGGGGCTACCTTTGTGCCAATTTTGGAAGCTTCAACTGATCCAAAATGCAGCAGTGAGACTGGTCACAGGAAAACCCTGATTAGGCCACATTACACCAGTATTAAAATCTCTTCATTGGCTGCCGATCAGCTTCCGGGCACAATACAAAGTGTTGGTCATTATCTTTAAAGCCCTACATGGCTTGGGCCCATGTTACTTAAGGGAATGCCTCTCTCTACACAATCCACCCTGCACTCTCAGAACATCATGGCAGATCTTACTGGAACATACAAGAACCAGATTAACACCAACTTCCCATAAAGCATTTACAGCCACGGCCCCTAAACTATGGAACAACTTACTGGAAGAGATCCATCTTATTACCACCTTAGAAGCCTTCAAGAAAGCACTTAAGATGGATCTCTTCTGGTAGGCCTATCCATAGGACCTTTTATAAGCGACCTCAAGATAGAACCACTTCTGACTATGATGGCACAGAAAACTGATGACATTTAGTCATTTTAGTGATTTCAGTAATAATTATTATCTCATTGATTATATTTTTATATGAAATTGTATTATGTTGTCTATTTTATCCTTGATGTAATCCTGCCTCGATCTGCAAGGAGAGGCAGGAAATATAAATAATTTTTATCATCTTCATCATCATCATCATCATCATCATCATCGAGTTCATATCTTAATCTACAAACTTGCGTTAGTTTTGCTGTGACAGCAAAAGAACATAATTTCTCATATCAACAATCCAAAGATAAATTGTGTAGACTTTTCTATTTGAGTAGTTGCCACACAGAGTGCTAGACCAAAAAATAAAAATTTTAAAATATTATAAAATATTATAAAAATATTTATAAAATAAAATAAATCCTAGTTTTAAAACTAATAATATTTTTGTTTTCTTCTATAAACAAAGAAAATAAACAAATAAAAAACTGGCACTTTTGACAGCAAGGACTGCCAAAAGTACCTGTTGTTGTTGTTGTAGTTGTTGTTACTGTTTCCATTCCAAGGAAAACCTTCTGACTTTTGGACAGTACCACCACATGTGAAAGAACATACCTATAGCATTGCAGTTCCCCCAGTCTTATTAATCTCACTTGTACCAACACTATCATACCCCTCAGCCCTCACCAACAGACTTACTCTGTCAGCAGAAGTGGAGGTACATGAAGAAAGAAGGGAAGGATGATGAAGGGGACTATGCCACCCTAGTAACTCTAGGAGAAATTAGGGGGGGCATGTCTGGTGAATCAAGGATCCAACTTTATTTAGGAAAAGAAATGTATTTCTGTCTCCCACCCCGACAGACGAGAATCTGAAGAGAATGAGATCCCTGAGTCACAAACTCATACATTCTAATATAGTTTGCCAAAGTTGCCATATCACTAGTGGACTACTGCAAACATATTTTGCCAAGGTTGCAGTCACTATAGCAAAGTGCATGTGCTGGGAGAATTCCATGATGCTAACAAATGTAGCAGAAGTCAAAGCTAGCTAGTAGAAATCAAAGTGTCAGTTGGTCATATACAGATTCCTGTAAAATCAGTAACCATTCCTCAGTCCATCATAGGGAACAAAATATATCATGTAACCTTCACAGTGTCAGCTTGTTCTTCTAGAGGAAGACCAAGGCAATTAAAAACATTTTGCTAGGTTAGCCCATGCAAAGTCATCTTTATTTCTCCAAACATTTTGATCTCACTCAGCTACACAGAGAGGCTCAACACTGCCACATCACCCATCCTTCTCCAACAATGGAGGTGCTTGAAAAGGAGTGGAAAGAAAAGTGTTTCATTTATGTTTTTACCTTTTCAAAATATCTAAAATATTGCCACTTTTACATACAAAAGTTAAATCTAGAGTATCATCCCACCCTCATTATCAAGGCTCCCTGAAAAAGTTAGTCATTGTTGACTAGCCAATAAAGGCATGAATGTGTGTGAAACAGTAGCTTTATTATTACTAGAAGTTAATTATTCAGTGTATAGGAGAATATTGTTTCAGGTAAGCATTTTCTTATATATTACTGTGACTTCTATAAACAACAAACTATTTGTTTGCTTAATTTATATCCTGCCTTTATCTTGACAAGAGACCCAAGACAGCTTACTAAGCTTGAGTCTACAGATCTTACCAACCTTACCATCTAACTGAAACAATAAACAATGCTGACCCTACTCTCTCTCTCTAACATCCACACTCCTACAACAGCCAACTCCAACTGCTCATTCTCAAATGTCACTCACTAGTTTTCAAATTCTCAGCCAATTACCAACCACCTCTAATATTCAGAGCAGCCTCCCCTCTTCCCAACAGACCACTTAATCTTAAACTACCCAATATATTTACACAACTGTTACACAAGACCTTAGAACACTTAGACTGCACCATGATCCACATGATATATGCACAATAGCAGACTGTGAAACATCACAGACACCAAGGGCTGACTCTTGAACTAGATTCAGGCTCTACTTGAAGGTCACATCTTATGAAGTATTGACATGCAAGAAGACAATACAAAACAAAACAATCCTAAATTTAGTTTAGAAACGAACAAAATAGCAATAGCAGTTTCCCTCTGTTTCCCAATTTTAACATCCATTTCCTTGAACTTTTGAGAATTTTTCACATCTTTTCAGATCAGTTGGGCTGAACTCTGGGCATTTTTGTAAAAACAAAACAAAACACACTGTGCATATATTTTTGCCTAATACACACATTTTTGAACAGAATATTCTGAGTAGCATAAGGCATTTTAAATATTATGTTCATGAATATACACATTTTTGTGTGTGCACTTCTCCATGTGTACATTTTTCTGTGTGTGTGGGGGGGGGGGGTACTACAAAAAGACACTGCAAAATTCAGAGAATGACAGCCTTCAAAGGATAGTTATCTTTCAGTTCAGCTCTAGTTGTAAATTTCTTTCCCATCCCATATCATATTGGGCCTAAATCCAACAGGTATACCTAACAAGAGTAGACCCACTAAACCAATGAAAATTTGATATATCAACTAGCTTGATTTATCCAATGGCTTTGCTTCAGAGAAACCACATGATTCTCACTCCTCATATACAATGAGCCCTTGGTATTGACTAAATTTGGTTCAAGGATCCCTTGTGGAAACTTAAATCCATGAATTCAGGTCTCATTATATACAAAGGCATAATAAAACAGTGCCCCTTATATAAAATGTTAAAATCAATGTTTGCTGTTTAGAATTTGTTTATATATATATACACATACACACATACATATACATTCAAGCTGTAGATAGTTGAATCCATGGATGCAAAATCCATGGATACAGAGGGCTGATTGTATGACTTGTGTGTTTCTGTTTGGGCAACCTGTTATTACTAGCATTTATTATTTATTTGAATTATGAATTGTGTGTTGGAATTTTTTCAGTGTATACTATATTTCAATTGAGAATTCTGAAGTGTGTACAGCCACTATTCAGAAATCATCTCTACAAGGCAACTGCCATAGCACATTGTTTCCTTTTTAGTTTATTTGACTAGTTAGCTTCTTTAGAAGAGTGGTCATATTCCCCATCTGAGCAGACCTTCCTTTGGGATGCAGCTTGGGAGTGCTCCTGGACTTGTCGCTTCAGCTGTCTTCTCAGATTGACACAATGGCCAGGAGTGCCTGCTATCCGCTTCGGCCGATACGCCAGTTGCGACCCTACCTGGAGCAGCGGGACCTAGAAACGGTTGTACATGCGCTAGTAACCTCCTGTCTCTATTACTGTAATGCGTTTTACATGGTGCAACCCTTGTGCCACCTCCGGAAGCTTCAATTGGTACAAAATATGGCAGCCAGACTGGTTGCTGGGAAATCTAGGTTCAACCATATTACACCTATTTTAAAATCATTGCACTGGCTGCCTATTAGCTTTCAGGCAAAGTACAAGGTGTTGGTTATTACCTATAAAGCCCTATATGGCTTGGGTTCAGTTTACTTGAAGGAATGCCTCCTCCCATATAATCCTCCCCACACCCTCCGTTCCTCCAGGAAGAATCTCCTATAGTCAAGACAGACTAGACCAGTAATGAGTTCCCAGAGGAGTGTTTTTTTGTTTTGTTTTTTGGCCGCTCCAAAAATTTGGAATGACCTGCCGGAAGAGATTCACCAACTACCCTCTCTTTCAAGGCCTTCAAAAAGGCAATAAAAATAATCCTCTTCCAGCAGGCCTTCCCTAATTAATTATAGGCAGAACTGATCAAATCTCTCCACTTCATTACACTCCCCTGTTATTTCGTTATTCGCTAATTTTTAACTAATTTGATATTATACTTATGTATTATGTATGGTTTTATGTGATTTTAATCTTCTGGGAGGGAGGTTCAGGTTAGGGGATGGGGGGTCTGTCAATGTTATTATTTGTATTGTATAAATTCAGCTGTTACCTGCTTCGATCCCCAAAACGGAAGAGGCAGGATATAAATAAGTTGTTGTTATTACTATTATTACACTAATGTTTTAAGAAATATTTACTGTACTTAATCCTAGAATATCTAGCTGTTACACAAAATGAGTGGGGCTAGTTGAGCTTTCACTAACAGTTGCAATCTATCTTTAATTAATTTGGGGAAAATCTGGTTTGGCTTTGTAAGAGAAGGTAACATATGCAGGGACTAAGAACCAGCAATACTATATCGGAGGAGATTCCAAGCATGGGGAACTACGTGAACTTTTATTGGGAGAAATATAGGAGATTATTGCATAGAGAAAAAGACCTGAAATAAATTAGGGATTGCAAACTCAAAAGCTGGTATTATCACACATAAAATTTCTGGCACTGCCACTGTGCAACCGCAATCCAGGTCTCAGCCATGCTCAGCCAGCTGCTTTGCAAAAATAGAAATCTCCCACTTTTGCAAAGCAGCCACCTTAGTACGGCTGGGACCTGGGTTGTAGTCAACTGGCAGCAGTGGCAGTGAATTTACGTGTGATAATACCAGCTTTTGCATTTGCAATCCTGAATCTATGTCTTTTTCTCCATGAAATAACCTCCATAGAGCACACATACTAGAGTATCTCACTCTCTCATACAGCATACAGAGCTAACTGAATCTAAAAAAGAGAAAAGGGATAGTGGAGTTTGAGGGGTGGATAAGGTAGTATACTGTATCTACCAATCCTGAACAGATGGTTGACGAAAAGCAGAAAAGCAGGAGTGGCTTAAATCACGAGGCTTGAATATGCAGGTTTAGGGAAGCAGACAAGATCAGACAAAAAAACTAGAGACTCAGACTGAAGCTTGAGGGGAATACTCATGGAGAAGTGGAGAGGCCGGCTGCAGAAAAAAGGGGTGCTATATATACCTTCAAGCCATGCCAACCAAAATCCATAGAGGTTCCATCAAAAGCCAAAAGCTTGATTGCCTCTCAATGGAACCTGAGAAGGTTTCCAAAGTAGAGAGTTTGTTTTGATACTCAGGAGATGAGAGGGGTTAATTTTGATTGAGGATGCTTTGTGGACTTTACAACACCTAGACAGGATCTGGAGCCCCCAGAATGAGAGGGCAGGAAGGGGTGTTTAGGAATACACAAGAGATGAAAAGGGGATTCTGATCTTCTTTTATCTGGCAGAACTCATTTTTTGGCTTTCAGTTTCCATCAGAAATGCAGAGTCGGTGGGGAGTGGCAATGTTCTTCCAGCAGGCTAATCCATCCCCACACCTGTCCACATGGCTGGATCTATATGCCATTCACACTACCTATTCTGGTGAAATGTATGCCACTGCAGCGACAGCCACTTATGCCAGTGCCTAATGTTATATCAAACTATAGCTAGATTAAATATATTAAGGTATGTTCAGAGTCTTATCATGAAATAGTCACTCTACCTTATCCTAGAAGTTGTAGATCTAGCAGCCTATTCTTCCCTGTACACCCCCCCATCTATTGTATGATAACTCATAACAAAGATATTCCTTTCACTTCTACACACTAGAACAACATGCTTCTTCCTGTCTATGGAAAATGTGTCTGATTCAAACCCCTGCTGAAAATAACCTCTTCAAAGAATTTAAAACCTGGTAGACTAATTAACTAGGAACGGTTCCCTTTTGAAAAACATAACACTATTAGGTCATCTCACAATTTAATATTTAGGCCTCCCTCTTCCATATTTTTTTTTAAAATGAGAATGGCTATACTGTACTTTCTGGATATCACAGTGGGCTGGAATGCACAAACATTTCCTGGGAAAAAAAGGGGGTCTGATGAGCAAATTGAGTCTGTCTTTCCTTCCCTCTAATTTCTACAACCATATGTTTGTGACATAGCAGGCACCGAGTGGGAGAAGTGAGGTATAAGAGATGAAAAGAGGGAAAGGACTGGGTGAAAAAAGTTATGTCTGCTTCCTCCCTCATACCATCCACTTATTACAAAGGTACATACAATGTGAAACTCTTGGAGTCATTTTTTTATACTAGCAGTAACTCTGGGGAACAGAGATCCCTCATTTGTATGTTAAAAGGAGATGGTGAATAATGATGGATGTGAGCAATGGTCCCTGTTTATGTATATATTCAATCCCTAGTTCAAACACATCTAGGTGTTATAAAGAGAGAGAAGCAGCATGCAAACTCATTGGCCTTGTTTGCACACAATGCTAAGCCAAACATTCTGGCATAATAAGCTAGGATATGCTTGAGTAACACATATGTTCTAGATGTGGACTTTTTAAAGAGAACAGAACTAATTTACTCATTGCTGAAACTGATTGTGCAGCCCTCTGCAGAGTTTTCTTTCTATTGAAAGACAGTATTTGATAACTGAATCTATGGGAGGGTATGTAATTAGGATATATTGTCCACTGTATCATCAAAATGTAGCTTAGTCCAATGTGACTTTGCAGATTGTACCTTTTATTAAAATAACAAAATAAACAAATTCATTCACTCACTCATGTTGGAAGAGTTTTTTGCATCCCCCCCCCTCGCTTAGGAAGATAGGGATTTCCTGTATATAAACTCTCCTCTCTCTCTGATCCAAATTAACCATGTGACTTAGGTCACTCTCCCTTGGGACTACATTCTCTCAAAAGATTTTCAATTGAGCTGCATGCTATCCATCTTCCACCTCTCTCAACTTTCTTTGGAAAGATGGTGAGATAGGTATTTCTTTTTGCCTGAACTATTCACTAGCTGGATTAGGATATAGCTTCTATGTAAATATAGATTAAAGCCACTAGTAAACTTTTGTTTGAACTTCAAGCTACTTGTGTTGTTTTTTGAGTCAGTCTCAGTTCTTAGGGAAACATAGACAAAGGCACATTTCTGCTACTCTGCTGTTTTAAAGTGAGACCCTATCAGGCTTTTGAAATGAATCATTCGTTTTCTATTTTTTAAAGAACAATCTGATGTGTACTATGACCGTTGGTGCAGTTTCCTTATGGGGTGTATGTGGGGGAGCGGGAGGAGGGGATGATGGCATGCAAAATCTTTTCCAAATTGAAACATTAAGTTTCTACAGAATAACTCAAGAGAAGGGAATGTTGGTACTTCACTGAATACAACCACACTGCCAGGATCAGCAGCTGAAGCAGGAATTGTGCAATCTGCAGTCCTAGTCAGATCTAAGAGTAGAGTTATGCTGGCCAGCTGAGCATGTTTGTCAGGTTACAAATGCTGAATCACCAGTGGTTACAAACAAAGTCACAACAATTCTGATAACTATTAAAGGGTCAACTATCTATTTTAACCCTCTCTTTTATGAGACAACAGTACATTGTAATGTTTCGTTATGCAAACTATTTGAAGTTAACATTTACCCATCTCCAGATGCCCGTATTTATTGCAAAAGTTGCATGCGCTGGTTGTATTACATCCATTTAGATTCTCACATTTATTGCAGATATTGCTTCTGTTGCAATGCAATGTACGCTTAATTAAGGGGACGTGAATGAAAGCAGACACAGCCATGATTGGAGTTATGGCTGGCAACGTGCATATTACTGGCTCTAGTTTTTTTGTTAAACATGGACCAAGACACAGAAATTTAGAGCAGAGGTAGGGTGGTGTGCTGAGATCTACTGCTAAATCATAGAGTGATTTGCAATAAATTTCATATTAGGTCTAAATCCAATACAGTAGGAAGCTTATCACATGCATGTTAATTTAGCTTACCTCTATCTGATTTAAAATTTAAATTGTTTGGAAACATAAGGATGAATTAAATTAAAATTATTTTTAAATAAATCTGAATTAAATTTTTAACTTTAAACTGGATAGAAGTAAGCTGAATTAACATGCATGTGATACGAGTGGGTATCCAAAAGTTTTAATGATCACTTTTTAAAAAATTGACAGAAAGTTTGTTTTGATTTGTAGTTGTTAACTTATCTCTATGTAGTCACTATCTAGATTTATACATTTTTCCCAGTGTATCTTGACCCTCCGAATACCTGCAACTGTAAAAGCCTGCAGATTGTGCCTGATGATGATATTACACTTTAGTCACTTCTGGCAGAGCCAGTAACAAAAATAAAGGATGCAATGAGCTGATTTTCTCAGCAACATGCACTTAGGGACCAATGATGACACTGACAAAATTTCATCAATATGCCATAATAACTTATGGGTGATAATTATTATTTTACGATACCCCCTTGTAAGGTGCAGTCTACAGACTTCTACAATATCAGGTATTCAGAGGGTCAAGTTATGATGGGAAAAATGTATAAATCAAGATAGAGATAAGTTAACAACTGCAAATCAAAACAAACTTTCTGCCAATTTTTTTAAAAGGTGATCATTAAAACTTTTGGATACCCCCTCGTAAGCCTCTAGAGTATACCCACAAAAACAATGGACAAAAACAACAACAAAAAACAATTTGCAGTGATTTGCAATAAATCAGGAAGTATTTTTGACACCCAAGTATTTATTCTTCTAATGAGGTAATTGAACTAAAAAAAGATTGAGGGGAAAAACCAAGTCAAGATTTTTTTTTTCTTTTTCATATGAGCTGAGTTGCTAGTGCTGAAGTGAATAATAATATCTCTGCTCTCAAACAATCTTGATCAGGATTTCTACTACGATATGTCAGCCATTCCAATATCTGGCTCAAAGAAGATTTTCAAACCAGGCAGAATTGCTGGTAAAGCAGTGCTGGATCATTCAGGAAGCATATGTGTGTGTAAGCCTGGTGCGCTTCCTGAGTGTCAGAGAATGGTCAGCTCCCTCTAGCATCCCTGTAGCTTACTGAATTGTTCAGGGAGAGGGAATTTCCTCTGAATGGAAACTTTGCATTCAGAGGAAATCTGCCCTCTCTGAATGATTCAGTAATGCTAGAGGGGAGCCAACAATTCACTGACATTCAGGAAGCGTGCCAGGGTTTCATACACGTGCGCTTCCTGAATGATCCAGCAACATTTTACCAGTGATTCTGCCTGGTATGAAAATCTTCATAGAGTGCAGCTGCCATGTCTTCTACCGCTACTAGATGGCTTCTAGAATCCTAAAAGGGTTGTTTTTTTATTAGTAGGCCCTGGTAGATAGTTTTGCTTTAGCCTAATGGAATGGTCAGAAAAGACTGTTGTCTGTGTATGGATTGGACAGTAAATTCCCCTCATACAGTATCACTTTGCTTATACTCTATTGTTCCCATAACTATTAGAACAGGATATGAATCATGCAGGGTGCTCCCTGCTCAGAGGATACAGAGTGTTGTCCCTGGGATAATCTGGGGTGACTTCGTTGTTTAGGGGACCAGTTCTACAACTTCCTGTGACAGGATGCTGGAACCCATGAGTTAAAGAATCAGATTGCTTCCCTCTACTGCAGATTGCTAGTTGCAAATATTACCACCAATAAAGCTTGTCTTACAACAGTGATCAAATCTCCAGGAGACCACCAATTACAGCTTGTTCCAGTTTAGAACACAGGGTACAGTACATTATTGACTCTATGGCCTAATTTTTGCATAGTAATTTTGCATTTGGCATTAGGTGGTGGGTGTAAACCCATAAACCAGTTGGATTGCACAAACCTGAACCTTTGAGAATGAAAACATTTGTATGAACAAGATGAAGCAAGATGTAAAAGTGTGCTGCTTTAGTTCTTCATCTTTTCATTACACTGGCCAAAGGCGAGAAAGTTGATCATCAATGCTTAAAATATCACTCTGGCACAACTGCACTGATCCAGTGCTAGCCTACATTTCTGTCCTCTTCCTCCTTTCAGCTGAACACAACTCTCTCCCACTGCACTAATTTGGTGGAATGGAGGGGCAGGGAATGTATCTGTGTTGGCAGCCAACTCCTCATATAAGTTGAATAGCCTCAGAATTAATTTATGCAAAGGTTTATTGGTCTTCTTCCATATATTGCTTTCTAGTTCAAAGAGAAATTGTACTTTTGTCCAAAGTCCTGATATCTATAACATTAACATGATCAGAATTTGTGCCACAGATATGTACAAGAACCAACTATCAATCAAAGGCTGTTTTAAATCAGGGTTCTCCAGATGTTTGGGACTTCAGCTCACAGAATCCCTAAACACTTACTATACTTGATGGGATTTTTGGAAGATGAGGTCCAAAACATTTGGAGTACCAATAGACGAGAAATACTGTTTAAAAGGTACCATTAAATGTGCCTTAATTGCAACCCCTAGCACTAATTATTAAGAGATGTCTTCTTTTTAAATGAAACTGTGTGTTAATGACTCTAGGGTTTCCCCACTGACAGCTGGTAACTTCCATGTCACTGGGCTGGTGAATCCACACCAAGTTTTATTCCGAACTTTAAAGGACATATCCAAGGTGCTGCATATTTGGGAGAACACCCTAGACCTCATCTTTAAAGGGCAGACAAAACCATAGTGAATTCACCAACCCATTGACATGGAAACCCCCTAACTTCTATTGGATTTCAAAACCTTCAAAACCATCAGCCACCCCTATCTATTTCAGCAGATAGTACATGATTATTTTTTTCAGAAGGGGCAGAGGACATTTTTCCATATGTGCACGATCTCTGTGCACAAGGGGAAGGCAGGAATGTTTCCACTGAATTAGAAACAGGAGAAGGTAGGCCATCTGTGCAGGTGCAGCCACAAAAAGCCTATTCAGATCTGACAGCCACTTGAATATTCAGCAGCAATAAATTGAAATGGGAGGATGGCTGTTATCAGAAAGGTTCCATAAATTCACATGAGAGGGAGTACTCTCATTTAGAGGGGCGACTTCAAGGATATGGCTTTCTTATATTTGCTGAAAGGCCGCATCCCCATGAAAGAGAATGTGAAGGATCACTTCACCGCCTCTTCTCCTCATTTCACTAATAGGTACTGTGAAGGGCACTCTGTGAAGAGTACAATTATGATAACCTATTTATATGTGCTTTTATGTGCTTTTGTCCACTGTTAGATAAAGACAGGCAGCTAACCATGGCCAGCCCTTTAAATAAAAAATACAACAAGCAGTTACAATTTAAGAAAAGTTTTTAAAAACTTCTTAGGAGTTAAGCTATGTAAACTACTTGGAAATACATTTTTGCTTATTCAATTTCCACATACAGACAAAAAAGTAAAAGTTTCCCCAACACTTGGTGAGAGTAGAAAAGTTTCTGCTCATTTTTTATTATTTTTTGCCCTTGGGACATTTTTTTTTATTTTTTTTTTGCTGCACAATGTATGGTGGTTGTTTTTTTTTAATACTTAAAAAAGCATTTTTTTTAAAAAAAAAAATGTGCTATTGCTACTCATGATGAAAAATACCACTGGTCCTTTCACTCTTGGGCAGGGTCCAAAAAATCTCATAGTGGTTGAAAACAATTTTGACAGGGTGTCTCAACTGGTTGAGACAACCTTTCTCTTCAAGGATGAAAAAATATCCAATTATTCTTGACATTCCTACTGCCTTACTGTAGGAAATGGGACTGAGGTGATCCCAAAAATATAATACAAGCATTTAAAGTATCATGCACATTACTTAACTTTGAAGTGATCTGCTTCATTAAACAAGAAATTTTTATTTCCTAGGATGAGATAGTAATCAAAATAGCATTTATATACAGCCACCACCTGTGGGGGAAAATACCCTAGATATTATGGAAACATAGGCATTTTTACTTTCATCTAGTTTCCAATACATTAAGATATTTTCCAAAAATGTATAGTATATTTTACAGCAATTATATTGCTATTTCAAGGTTCAATCTCATTGTGCACTGAGATCCTTTCTACAACAACAAAATCTTCTCGTTTTCTCCCTGCCAATAAAGTTGAGAATTTTTGCACAGACACTTTGGGACTGTTTCCTGAAAATTGTAACTCCACAAACAACAACAACAACAACATTGTTCTTGTGAAAAAACACTTTGTGCACATTAGTTTCTGCACAAAAATGTTGGTCTGACACACAAAAAAGATATTGTGCAAATGAAATTTTTGCATTTTTTAAAATAATCCTGAAGTTTGACAATTGTTCCAATTGTGTATGTATATGTGTATGTATATGTGCCTTCTGTGTGTATGTATGCCTTCATGTTTCCTGTCAACTTATGATGACTGCATGCATTTTATAGGGTTTTCTTCTGCAAGGAATATGTTAGTTCCTTCCTTTGAAATATAGCCGTGAGCACTTGGTATTCAAGTACTAACTGGGGATAAGTCTGCTTAGCATCCAAGATCAGTCAGTGTTTCTTAGGATATTTAGGCCCCTTTTGGACAAGAAAAAATTCCATTATTCTTTCCAATTCTCTTGCAGAGATGTGGTATGAAAATGGTAAATGAAAATGGTATGAAAAAGTAAGGTGATTATTGCATTGTATTTAAAGGGACTTATCCCCAATGGGATACAGCCACGGCTGGTGATTGCAACCCATATGTAGCCCAGATCCCAGCCCAGCTTATCCTGAAACTTTTCAAAAATGGCAAGCTCCCATTTTTGAAAAGCCACTGGATAAGTACGGCTGGGATCCGGGCTGCATACAGTTTGTACTTGTCCAGTCATGGCTTCATGCAATAACACCCAGTTTTAAAAATAAACATGACTGTATCTCACTTTAAATGCAATGCAATAATCTCCTGTGTCTCACTGAAACCGAAGAAACTGATTCCTAAACAATCACACATAGATTCATGCCCCCTGTGTTTGTTTAATGAAAGTCTTTGACTTGCCTGGAGTTAAAATGGAAGAAGCTCTTGTTGTGCAGTCCAAAATGCCTCAGGGAAATTCCACTGTATTTGGAGAATACAACCTTAGAAAATGGGAGAAATCACCTATACAAGGCTAAAAGAGAAGCAAGTCTGAGCCCTAGCTAAAGAATACAGTGACAAATAAACATTGCTAGGATGATATACAGCTAGCTAGCTAGCTAGCTATTAGGATTTAGAACCTGGATATCTGAAAGATTCTCTTCTGCTATATGAGCCTACATAGTGCTTAAGATCATCAACAGAGGCCCTTCTGCATGTTCAAATTACAATTGAAATGGAATCAGAGGACATATTTTTTCTAATTATTATCCAGATTTTAGAGCTAGACCTGACAAGAAGCTCAGCAATGCTGCCTTTCACCACACTGAGAGGATCTTCACTTTTAGGAAGGCTTTAAATTGCTGGAAGAGGGTAACTGTCATATCAGTGAGATTGTGAATCTGCTCCAGGATTTAGTCCAAACCTCCAGGATATCAAGCCTTGGGCCCATTCCCACTACATTTTGATTCAAAGTGTGATGTGGGCTATATAACCCTCATTCACACTCGAATCGACTTCCGATCCTCATCGGATCGATTAGTGGAGGAAAGGACCGGGTTAAAAGCAAATAGCCTGGGCTTTCCTGACACTAGTTTTAAAGTGGTCTTTTTTGGAAAACACAATTCTGAAGTGTTTCCAGTAAGTGGGAACAGCTGGTCAGAATCGTGTGTTTTTGTTTTGTTTTTTGAGGGGGTATTGATCACAAAATCAATCTTGTGCATTTGTGATCTTGTGCATTTGCCATCAGCATAATGAAGAAAAAGAAAACAAAAACACACACACTTGCTCCTAGGGGGTCGGTCCTTCCTTCCTTCCTTCCTTCCTTCCTTCCTTTCCCCCTTCCTTCCTTTTTTTCTTTTTCTTCATTATACTGATCACAAATGCACAAGATCGCAAATGCACAAGATTGCATTTGTGATCTTGTGCATTTGTGATCTTGTGCATTTGTGATCAGTATAATGAAGAAAAAGAGAAAAAAAAGGAAGGAAGGGGGAAGGAAGGAAGGAAGGAAGGAAGGAAGGGTGTGTGTGTGGGTTTTTTTTCTTTTTCCTCATTATACTGATCACAGATGCACAAGATCACAAATGCACAAGATTGATTTTGCGATTAATACCCCACCAATAAAAAAAAATTCCCCTGCGGGAAGGGGATGGGGCGTTAAGGGCTGTTACCTTACATGGCAGCTCCAGTGGGAACGAGAAGTGTTCCCGGCTAAGAAAGCAAGTTCCAAACAAGGCCCCTTTTCATAGTGTGAACAAGGGGCCTTTTGGGATCGCTTTCATAAGCGGAGCACAGCCCAGTTCCAATGCGGGTTTTTCCGCAAATGGGAATGGGCCCCTTGTTTACAATATAAAATCTGAATTCAGTCCACCACTGACATTTCCTCACTGTCATGGAAGCCATTACCTGCTACAGATGTGTTAAAGTTCTTGGAAGCTGTTTCAATGGGTTTTCCCCCCCCAGTAACTAGAGCTTGGAAAGTTCCTTTAAAAAGTGTGTTATGGAGATTGTTATAAAGCCCACCTCCAGAAAAGCAATTCATTCTCATTACCATCACAAGCGGAAACAATTATTTTACTTGTTACACTACTTCTTGCTTTTCTGTTACTTTGAAAGTTCTCTTAGGTATTTTTTTTTAAAGTAAGAAAATAGCCTTTTAAAAAAGCATGATTTTAATGATTTTATATTTACTGTTGTATCTTTAGCTTTTACATCTTCCATGGTACTGTTCTGCAAATTTATGAACTGGTTGTTAGCAGCCTCAAATTCTTTTTTGAAGAAAGGCAGGAGAGAAACACTTGAAACACATGGAGGGACAGTTAAAACAACTCTGCCGCAACAAATAAGTAAGCCCAGTGTCACATTCAAAGGTTGTCAGAACTTTGTAATGGATCAATCTCAGGCCCACCAGTCAGCATCCAGCAGCCTTGAGTAGTAACCACATATTTAAAGCAATTTGCAACTGAAATATGAAGCAGGTTTGGACACTTTTGTTAAACCACAGGGCAGTGATTCATACTTCTTTACGAAAGACAGTCGTACATTGGATTTTGTCTTCTCTGGCACTAGATTATTTCCTCCAGTGCAAATCTGATTTAAAGACAATGGCAGCTGATGGCTTCCATGAAATCACTTCAGATTTTAACCAGACTTTACAGGAGCTTGACCTACTGTGGGGATAGGGCTTAGCAGACCAAACTTGCCACACTGAAGTGGAGGCCACCAGGCACTGCTGCATAAAGATTAAGAACTCTAAGAAAGAAGAGCAGAGGACCTGAACTGTTCATCATCAACAGAACATCCAGTGGCAGATTGAGGAAATACACAAGTCACAAAGCCATTGCTTTCCCCTGTGTTGCTGTAGTTATGTACCTTTGTGGTTTTCCTTCCAAGTACTAAGCAGGCCTGACCCTGCTTAGTTTGTGTGATGAGACAGGGTCTAGTGCATTTGGGATATTTAGGCAGACCTTTACTGTGAAGAAATGTAATGCTGTCATTGTTGTGTGACTTCAAGTCATTTCTGACTTATCATGATCCTAAGGCACATATATGATCAGTTTTTCTTGACACAATTTGTCCAGAGGAAGGTTGCTATTACCTTCCTCTTAGGATGAAATAGTGTGACTTGCCCACAGTCACCCAGTAGGGATTCCATGGCTGAGATTTTAATCCTGATCTCCCAGAGTCCAAGTTCAGCCTTCAAACCAATACATGACACTGGCTCAAAATCTAATATCTTTTTCTAAATTATAGTCATACATTATAAATATACTTAAATGTTGTATAAATCTATGTATCTTTTCTCCTTTTTGGAAAGGGAGAAGGAGATGATGTTTAAGTTGTCATCCTGTGGATCTGGGGATGCTCAAGGAAAATCTCTACCACTGCAAGTCTTTTTTTGTTGTTGTTGTTATTTTAAAATGATATTTCATGTCTAAGTATACTAATTTTAATGAGATACTATGATAAATATGGGGGAGGGGCAAAAAGATGCACTCCTTTCCCCTAGATATGCTATAGCATAGGGAGACTCAAACCCTTTAAGAGAAACCAGCTATAGTAACCTGCCTAGCTCTTTTGGAATGCAAAGTATCCCAGGATTTTGTCTAGTCAGGGTTCTGGCACCAAGACAGTGGCAGCCTTTTTGCGGGCAAACAGCTTCCTCACATTTCTATTATTTTATCCTTAAAGATGTTGTCATGGAGACGGGCATAAAAGTGGCACTTGGCCAGTGAGATAGTGACAGAACTATAATGGTAAAGAGTCTGGGGCTTTAGAAAAATCTTTAGGTTTAGATAGCCTAAACCTACGAGAGGCACAAGCACAAGGTATTTTACTCATTTGGATGAGAAACAGTGAAGCTCTTTTCTCTCCGCCTTCCAATACAGCAGTCTATCAAGGAGCATTTAATGAAGTAGGTAAATACCAGCCATTAAAAGTAATCCATCACAGCTCATGAACACCCGGTTAACTGGCATCATATTGTATAATATCTATTTTCCTGTGCAAATGTTGTCAGTAGAGTTACAATGACACCATAAATGTAGGTGTTTCTTTCCTAGAGCAAACTGATTAATACAAACGCAGCCTAGCCAAACTGCATTCTAATGGAAACCAAAATAATAGTCTTTCCCAATACATTTTACAATTTGGTATGAGCAAAAATAAAATTTTACTCTTTTTCATTTGGAGAAAAAAAAAACATCTGTTAACTCACAGACTATTGTGTAGAGGGAATGCATCAAGATTGATTATTCACTTGTCCCCAGATAGTTCTACAAAATAAGTTGGGCTTTTACCCAGGAATGATAAAGTCTAATGTTGCACTAAGAGTATCAAATAAATCATCTTATTTGAAATGTAAAAATTATAAGAAATGGTCTGAGCATATTTGGAGATTAGAGATACTGAATTTAATCATTCCCTCATGGTTTCAAAAGATGGCTTTGCAAACAGGTGTATAGAAAATGAGATTTTATGTTTCACCGGATCCTATAATAATTTTCCGGAAAGTGTTATGAATCCAAGAGATACCTCTGAATCAGCAGTCGAGACAACATGAAATTCTCCTGTTTCCACACTTGTCCTACCATCTGCCACACATTCCACATTGGCTGTACCATACATTAGAGTAGATGAGGCAAGTTTAAATCCACCTCTTATTCCACTCTTCCATCTGTCATGTGTTCCTTGCCACTTGGACTGTGCACTTAAGAGGAGGATCTGGCATAGTAAGGATAAAATGAACCTCAACTAGGAATATAACCACCACCCCACCACCACCACCCTGGCTTGTTTCATTCCCATGTGCACTTTTTCTCCCTACTTGAGAGATGAAAATGTATTTTCTGCTGGTCTCAAGTGGCTTTTCACATTTGCAAGAACAATTTGTTTGTGGAAATGATTTAATTTTTTTGTAGTTAAAGTACAATAACTGTTGCTTTGAGGAATTCCCTGCCATGGGAAGCTAGGTTGACCTCTCCTCTCTGTTCTCTTTCTGTTTTAATACAATTGTTTGTTTAATATTTCTTTTATATTTGTACCATCCTTTCTTTTCACTGTATTTTCTTTTTCCTCATATTGTCAAACACCTTGCGTCCCGTATTGGTAGAAAATCAGTATATAAATAAAATAAAATAAAATAAAATGAATTTTATTGCATGGACTATTGAAGTTTAAAGGAATTGGAAGGTTGGTTGGTGCTTTATCAATTAGACCATCTGGCTATACTTGCTCTGGATGGGTGCTTTATTTCATGAGTTTGCTCAGAGACATTATGCACAAATCGCAGAAACTTCAGCAAAAAAGGGTTTATTGTTCTATTCTTGTGCTGGAGGCAAGAAACCTTTTGGAGGATAACAAATTCTTGACAAGCTGTCTCAACGTGTCAAGACAGTCTGTCTTGTCAAGGACAAGTAAATTAGAAAGATTTCTTCACATCCTTACTCACTTCCCTGTTCAGCAGTAGATGTAAAGGTACTGGTGGATTCTTCAAGCTCTGACCCAAATCATGGTTTTATGACATCTTTTCCCACATCAGATGAGACCTTATAAAGAGCTTTCCTTTCATCTAGCAGCTCAAGTTCTCTAAGACGAAGTGGTGAGCTTGATACATTGCTCCACGCACTTTTAGATGCCTTCCCCCTACCCGACAGTTCTGATAACCAAAAAGCTAATTAGGAAATGGCTTTTCAAATTAATAATTTACTCATGAGCTGCACAGAGATTTACTTTGATCTAGCAAGCTCAGCTGTTACAATAACCTTAATTACCAAGATAATTTCAGGAAAGGTGATAATGATCAGAACAAAGGCAGAAAGCATCTCCATAGAGGGAGAGTTGGTTGACCTCTTGCACATCTGCATAATAAACATTAACTGGTAGTATGGCTTCTCACCAAGTCAACCCTGGGTGTAGTTTTATGATGATGACATTCTTTATAACTTACAGAAATCTCCACATCTTCTGGGAAATTTCAAATCCTACAGTACTTGAATGAACAGGTGACAATCAGACAATGTTTAAACTAGTTTGTGTTTTTAGTGTAGATGACGGTGTAACAAAACCATTTCTTAAGTAAAACAAAACCCACAAGCCCATTCCAAAGGCTGCTTTTGGCCTTATGAAGGTGTCCTTCTCTGTCTTAGTTGTCTCTGTGCAATAGGCCAAAAAGTATTGCTGATGGTGATGTCTTGAGTGTGAAATATTTACAGGAATTCATTTGGACCTTAATTCCTGAAGTTTAGATGTCAAATTAAAAGAATTTAGCTTCAAGATATAGAGGGGATACCTGTTAATGCATTATGATTTGATCATTACTACAGTTGGCCCTCCTTATCCACTTTTTTATCTATAGATTTAAGCATACATGGCTTGAAAATATTCCTAAAAAGTATAAATTCCAAATAGCAAATCTTGATTTTCCATTTTTTATATGGGACACCATTTTGTTGTGCCACTATATTTAATGGGACTTGAACATACACAGATTTTGTTATCCACGGTAGGTCCTGAAACCAAACCCCAGTGGATAACAAGGGCCCACTGTATACTGAAACTTTACACACTGGGTTAATACTCTTGCTTATGGTGTGTGTGTGTGTGTGTTTTAACTGTTGAGCTATGTTGTAATCATTTTATATTACTGTTTAATAATCTGGTGGAATATGATGGTCGGAAAAGTGTAATGTATAGGGGGGGCGTGTTTGTGTGTAACTAGTGCTAAACAATCAACCCATTGCATCAGTCTAGGAAACATAAATGCACTGAGTTGGGAGCAGTCATTATCACACAGCTCTTCCAAAACGCCATGGTGCTCCTTCTGTCCCAGCCTCTGTCTTCCACATGCTGGCCTCCATAGCCCCACCTTCCTGCCCTATGCCCTTCTCAGCTTACCTTTCAGATTGTAATTATGTTTATTTTTAGTGAAACCATGGCAATCCATTAAGTAAAAAAAATATGGAAAAGAAAAGAAATTTAAAAAGAAAAGAAAAGCAGCTTGCTTAGGGGAAGAGGAGAAGGAACAGGAGCACATCTACTCATACCATGTGACAGACTGCATATAGGTACTGCTTTGAAAAGAACTTAGTACATCAGCGGTGGAAAAGCAGTGTGATTGGGAAGCATTTACAGATTTAGCAATGGATGGACTGCAGACAAGTGTCAGGTGATAAGGTACGGCCTTATCACAGAAAATTAAACATTAATTTTTTTCCATTTTTGTCCAAATGTCAAAGTTTAAAATTCAGCATCTGCTTCTGTCCTACACAGACAAAAATATGTTCAGCATTCTGCAACATAAACTCCAACCATACATGGAAAGAGAAATTCCAGAAATTCTAGAAGTGCAAAAAGGTTTCAGGAAAGGTAGAGGCACTAGGGACCACATAACAAACATATCAAGGAATTCCAGGGAGGGGGGACAGCATGTGCTGTCAAATTCATAGACTACAGCAAAGGATTTGAGTGCATAGGTCATGAAATGTTATGGAAGGCTCTTAAAGACATGGGAATGCCACTACATCTGATAGTCCTGAGGAGAAATCTGTACTTAGGACAAGAGCACACTATTACAACATAATATGATGATAATAATAATAATAATAATAATAATAATTTTTATTTATACCCCGCTCTTCAGCCAAGGCTATCAAAGCGGCTATGAACAGAATGGTTCCAAATTTGCAAAGGAGTCAGGCAAGGCTGCATTTTATCACCCTACTTGTTCAACTTGTTTGCTGAAAATATCATATGAAGAGCAGATTTAGATTCAGAAGAGGGAGAAGTTAAGATAGGGTGAAGGAACATCAACTCTAAGGTATGTAGATGACACCATATTACTAGCAGCAAACATCACAGAATTGGAACAATTACTAAGGAAGGTCAAAAAAGAAAGTGCAGAGACAGCTAACTGCTGGATATAAAGAAAACAAAAACAATGGCTATGAAGGATCTACATAAATAATGGGGAAACATAAAAAGTTAAAGAGTTCTTGTACTTTGGGTCAAATATTGATCAGAATGGAGACTGCCACCAAGAAATTGGAATAAAACTAAGAATGGAAAAGGCAGCTATGAAAAAACTAGACAAGATGCTAAAAAGATATACAACTATGCACCAAAGTAAGAAAAGTCCAATCCATTATATTCCTCATTACCATGTATGAATTTGAGAGCTGGACAGTGAAAAAAAGCTGGTAAGAAGAAAATAAACTCATTTGAGATGTGGTGTTAGAGAAGAATGCTGAGGATACTGTGGACAGCAAAAAAGACAAATTCATTGATCCTTACACAGACCAAGCTTGAAGTCTCCCTGGAAGCCAAGATGATTGAATTGAGGCTGTTGTGCTTTGGCCACATCATGAGAAGGCATGTCTCATTAGATCATGCTGGGAAACATAGAAGAAAAAGAGAAGACCACATGCTAGGACTCAATCAGGGAGGCCACAGGTTTGAGTTTGCAGGACCTAAGCAGAGCAGAGGAAGATAGGGGATCTTGGAGATGTCTCATCCACAGGGTCACCATGAGTCAGAGTCGACTTGAGGGAAGTTAACAACAACAATGGCAATTGATAACACTAATATCACCGCTAGATGGAGATAAAAAAAAAAACCCTGATAAAATATGAACATAGCAAAGCTCAGAAAATAAAGGTACTTTCCTCTCTTCCCATTATTTTATTGTACAAATAAAATAGTGTTCACAGTGGCTACTTTTCATTCATCCATACTATGAGACACTAGTGTACATCTCTCTGTACTTTAGATTTGTGCATTCAACATAATTCTATTTTTCCATTTCAAGGGAAAGCTTCCTAGGCATGACTCACATGCTCTTGCCATTTAATACTGGAACATGCTCCCTCTCTCACTTAATTTAAAGCTGGAATTAGTCTCTTTATGCTTGCAGCATTTTTATGAAGGAAACGTAGTCCCATAGAGGACTTGCTGTGAGCAGTTTAAAGCCTGATGTTTTATAGTGTTACTTTTTTCCAGTCTATGCATATATTTCACTGATACTTTTCCAGTTGTCTTTCCATGCAAATATAAAATATGGGCCACAGAGAATTCAAGATATTAATATTGTTTCTAGCATTTGGTTGTCTATTCCAAATGTCATATTAGCCAGTGTAGAGAAAGTGCCGTTTAAAGCATAAAATATTAGATCTCCAATACTTCTCCTACCACAATAATGCTAAGAAAACACCAAGAATGGAAAATTTATAAAGAAAAGCATTGGGCAGATTCTATTCCCATCTTCACAAAGAATTCCACCCCACCTGGGCTGTTGCCCTGGGATATCTTTGTTGTAAGAACAGCTTTGCCACTATTGTGTTATGCTGGGGTACTTAGCAGAGTTGTCATGGAAATAGGCTAGCTGCTGTTCTGCCCGGAACATGGAAATATTTGTTGTTGCGGCTGTTGTGTGCCTTCCTGTCATTTCCAACTTATGATGACCCTAAAGTGATCCTATCATGAGTTTCCTGAGAGTGTGTGACTTGCCCAAGATCACCCAGCGAGTTGTCCATGGTCGAATGGAAAATCATAGTCTAACTCTCAAACCAGTATGCCACATTGGCTCATTTGGAAATATTATCTGGTGGGTTTTTTAAAAAATGACAACTCCTAGGATTCCTGAGAATAGTCACACAGACTGGGGGATTCAGGGAGCTGTAGTCAAAAAAGGTAACTGTTCTATACTCTGGTTCAACCGGTTTAGCAGGGTTCCTTCTATGAGTCCTTAAAGCTGCAGATTCTAAAATATAAAATTAATCTGTTATTCATCGCATTGCTATGGAATACAGAAATAATGGTCTCTAGTTGTGTATATAATCTATAGGAAAACTATATTTTAAAGAGATGCTTTGAGGTCCAGAATGGAATGTTCATATGCCATCTAAAGTATTTTGAGTAATATTTTAAAGTTCTTTAATATTTGCAGTGTGCCAAAAATAGCCTAAACTCTGTACAAAAGCTACTTAGAACAATAGTTTTTGTGTTGGGTTTTTTTTATGATAGAAAAAAACCATCCTGTAGGCTTATGATCTAATAGCTATAATGATAACAAAAAATAATTGAGGGGAAAGGAAAGCAGGCATTTATTTTATTTTATTTTCCACCTTTCTCCAGGTATGGGACCCAAGGCAGCATTGGAACAGCAGCTCTTTCTTAGGCTGATGGATCTGGCCACTCTCCCTCTTGCTGTGACCTATTTTCTGGGAGGGATGTAATATAGCTTCCAGATGATACTAAGTTTCCTAACTGATAGTAGAAACCAGAGTACCATTCAGTCCAAAGGCAACAGTATAAAAATGCCAGTGCATTTGAAGAGACGTACACCATGTTTACTCTGAAGAAAGGGAACTGGACAGGGGAAGTGTGTCCCTGTTGGTTCTACTGGAACTCTCAAAGGCTTTTGATACCATTGACCATGGTATCCTTCTAAGTTGCCTCTCTGGGATGGGGCTTGGAGGTGCTGTTCTACAGTGGCTCCATTCTTTCTTGGAGGGGCGCTCTCAGAAGGTGGTGCTGGTGGATACCTGTTCCACTCCTTGGCCATTGGCCTGTGGAGTCCCTCAGGACTCAGTCCTGTTCCTTATGCTTTTTAATATCTACATGAAACTTCTGGGAGAAGTTGTCTGTTGTTTTGGAGTAAAGTGTCACCTGTACACTGATGATACCCAGCTCTATTACTGATTTCCATCTAGTTCCAAGCAAGCTATTCCTGTCCTAAACTGGTGTCTGGCTTCTGTAATGGACTGGTTGAGCGCAAAAAGCCCTCCAGTCCATCTGCCTTGGTCTGGGCCTCAGAGGGAGAGAAGAACTGCTGGACCTGATCCCCTTCCCCACCACAATTCCCTTCTCCTTTTGTGTCATGTCTTTTTAGATTGTAAGCCTTAGGGCTGGGAACCGTCTGATTAAAATAATAATTGTAAGCTGCTCTGAGAGCCTTTAGGGCTGAAGGGCAGGATATAAATACTGTAAACAAACAAACAAACAAACAAATTTAAGATTCATCCAAACAAGACAGAGGTGTTCCTGGTTAGTTGAAGGACAGATCAGGGAATAGCAATTCAACCTGTGTTGGATGGGGTTACACTCCCCCTGAAAACTCAGGTTTGTAGTTTGGGGGTACTTCTGAATTCAGTGCTTAGCCTGGAAACCCAGGTATCAGCAGTGACTAGGAGTGCTTTTGCACAGCTAAAACCTGTATGCCAACTGTACCTGTTCCTGGAGAGGTCAGATCTAGTCACTGCGGTACATGTCTTGGTTACGTCCTGTCTAGATTACTGAAATGTGCTCTACATGGAGCTGCCTTTGAAAGTGCTTAGAAACTTCAGCTGGTCCAAAGAACTGCACCCAGGTTGTTAATAGAGCTGGCTACAGGGAGCATACAACTCCCTTCTTGCAACAGCTCCATTGGCTGCCAGTCCATTTCTGGGCACAATTCAAAGTGCTGGTTTTGACTTATAAACCAACTTGGGTCCAGGCTATTTGAAATACAGTATTTCCCTGTGTGAGGCCCACAGAGCATTGAGATCATTTGGAGAGGCCCTTCTCTCCATCCCACCACCCTCTGGGGCACGTTTAGTGGGAACAAGAGAAAGGGCCTTCTCAGTGGCTGCTCCCAAGCTTTGGAACTCCTTCCCTGCTGTCCTTCCAGTAGCAGATAAAGACATTCTTGTGCCGACAGGTCTTTGCAAACTGATAAAGACTGAGTTTTTAATGTTGTGTAATGTTCTAAATTTTAATGTTTTTTTATTTTAAATGTTATATTTTAATTTATAACGGTTTTAACTGTTAAAATTGTTTAATTATTTTTTTAAATTTTATGTTTATATATTTTTGTACTGTTTTTAATTGTAGTCTTTTGTACTTCTTGTTCACTACTTGAGTCCCTATGTTGGGAGAAAAGTGGTATATAGGAAAATGATGATGATGATGATGATGATGATGATGATGATATCCTATTATTTTACTCTCTAGTGTCATTAATTTTAATAACAAAAACAATACATATCTAACTTAATTACTCCTAGATAGGCCTAGCATTTCAAATATATATATTGCTTTCATGATTCATCTTTAACTCTTTATCTCTCATTCCTTCCTGGGGTTTGTTCCTATGGAATCCTGGGATTGCCATTTAGAGAGACACATTTAGAATTCTCTCTCTACTGCCTCACCAAACTGCAAATCACATGATTCCACAGCATTTAAGGTGGAACCACAGTGCTATAATGGGCTCCTGGAAAAACTCTCTGTGTGTGCTGTCAGTAAGGCTGGGTGGAATATAAGATCTAGTGTGAATTGCAGCAAACACTGCAGCTGCTCAGCTCATTTTTCCCCCTGGAGGGTCACCAAAATCGGGTCTTTACCCCATGTCTGGATTCCCATATTGCTTAGTTATCCAGGATTTCCCAGATAATCAGCCCTTTTATCTAGATTCTTCTAGTTCCACAATCACCTCCTCTCAATCCTTGCCTGCCTTGCTTCTGAGACATCAGAAGGACATGATATCACAAAGAGTTATCTACTGGTTTCAGATTTTGGCCCTCAGATCTCTGCAAATAGGGTACTATTGATTTTCCAACCAGGAGCATAAGTAAAGAAGAACATATCTGCAATAGACCATATGAAGTCTTTCAATTGGCCAAACCAGGCAGAAATTTTATGAGGATGGTGTTCTACCTTTGTCTGGCCAACTACAGGTTTCAATTAGCTTTTTGGTGCACTCTACCCCTTCAAGAAATTTGACTAAACTGGCAAAGTTATATGTACGTCTTTGGTGTGGCCAGCCAGCTGACACACGTATATATAAAGGCTTATTAGGTGCTGTTAGGATGAAGGTCTGCACCATTAGGGTTTCAACCAAGGCTCACAGGTAGGTGTAGGACTGGCATGAGACATTGTTGGAATGCCAACAATTGGAACCATGTCCACAGTATGGAGAGAAAAATGCCAGCAGTATTAGGTGGGGTGAGGAAACTTCACACCTTATAGAAAACTAAGACAAAATTTGAGCCACTACAGAAGAGGAAGCCTAAATCTGAGTATGCAAGTTTGTACATAAAGTTAGTTAGGTTTATGTTCTGTTGTACTGAGTAAATATGCATGCACAGCATTGTGGCTGAAGTCATTCATTTTGGAAATATATCATCAAACCAAGAAAATAATTGATTTCTACTCACTACCACCCAAAACATGCATATACAAACATACACATATACACACTTCTCTTAGTAAGCAATTTTATTAAAATAATTTAGCAACTGTCGGGCAAGAAAACTTTTGTTTCTCACTTCCACTGACTGATTTTTCAATCCATCACTTAAGCCCTATCCAATTTTCACAGAAAGATTGCCCAAATAAAGGCTAAACCCATGTCGAATTTCATCTTCTTGCCCCAAGCAGTCCATGAGCTTCTCCAGCTTATTACAGAACAAACATTACAAAGGCTCAAATGGGAGGAGTGGGGGAAAGAATTCCGTTTTTCTGAGCCTGTGAGATGAAAGTTTCAGAAATAGAGACAAAATTGGCAATAGAAGATTACAACACTAAAATGCTTTCTTAGCAAAACAAATTGCAGTCCTATCTGTTAAAATACTACCTTTGAATATTATTTGTTCTACATAAAATCCATCTATGAACATGCAAGATCATGTAGATCAAGTGTCCAAATGTTGCTGAACTACAATGCTCAGTATTCCTCACTTCTGGATACTGTATATTGGGTTCAAGCTGCTAAAACATTCAGTCCAACATCATCTGGAAAAACACATGATTCCCACCTCCATTTACACTGCAAATGTAGAAGACAGATGAAAATGAACAGCATTTCATACAGAAGGGGCAGGTCCTTGCATTATTAGTGTTGTCCTCTTTAAAAAATCTTTTGCTGACACCATTTCTGTGATCTTTTCACTGCCAGGTGACAACCGTTCTGTTCATTCAGACCTATAAAATAATGAATGCAGCCTAGACAACTCAGTTTTAACATCTTTGTTGAATGTATGTGTTTAATTTTCAAGTGCAGAGACTTAAGTTCTATTTTAACACGTTAGGTGGCTTGAGAGACTTTGTTTTATTTTGTATTTAGATGGTTTAAACGTATATTTATTTTAAACTGCACAGAGAATTTTTCTTACAATGCAGTGTATGTGTACCACATCCAAAAGTTTTGTGTATGTATGCATGTCTGCACACACAATATACATCGTATTGTACTCTGAGTTTACAAAGACTCAAGCTAAGAACCTGGTTTGAATGACAACCACAAAACAAGAGAAGTACCAAAATGAGAATGCATTGGTCTGTAACAAGGATTTATATGCCAACATTCGTTACACTCAGTATGAATAGACCTGTTGAATCAACAAATGCACATAATTAAGGTTATCTCAGTTGGGGTGGGTCAGTCTGTCTCTCACATGTTCCTGGACTCCTTTCCAGCCACACCATTGGCTATGTTGTATATGAGTGATGTGAGGTGCAGGTAAACAAGATCTAGAGGGGAATAGCTGCCCAGTCCTGATACACATTTGTGACTACCTTGTGTATTTTATCACAGTAATAATTACAGTAATTACTGAAACAACAATATTATCAGTGCCATGACTATCACCTACACATCGCCTGCTGATTCATTCATATTGAAGCCAAATGATGGGTCACAGAATGCCCCTGTAACAGTTCCAAGATCAAATACCAAACAAGGTGGTTTAATTGCTCAGACTATGACTTTCTGAATCTTAAACTCTGTTTCCTAATAAATAAAGCATCAGTGGTGGGGCCAAAAGCAGAGAAAGCTGTGGTAGTACAGAAGCAGCACATGGAGCTATTTTAATTGGGGTTTTATTAACTGGCTTGCTGCCTGAGCATGTTGTGGTTTGTGTGTGGTGTCCCAGGTGCCAAAACAGTAAGGTGCTTACTGGATGGGTAAAAATTGGTTAAAAAAAAGAAAGAAAGGTAACATTTTATATTAATCTACAGTATTTCTTGGAAAGCAGTACTGTAAGAAATATATTCATGACCTCAATGTAGTCCACTGAAAGCAAGATGCAAAATTAATTTCTGGTTTAATTTAAGCTAAGGGTTTATGTCCCACAACCTACCGATCTCCAAGTGGTGAGGCAACTAGATGAAAAAGCCAGAACACTGAAGGATGCATCACAAGCTATGCACCTACACAAGTTTTGTTTACAAGAGAAGGCTTTGTATTCCATGTGGTATTTATCAATATTTGATTTAAACATCTGTGCTTGCACATTTAATGCACAAAACCAGATGGGGAGCTTCAGGAGCACATTTGTATTCATTAGCACAAAAAAGAGATTCAGACCCAGTCACAGTCAGCCATGTAAACAAAGGCATACATTTGGTCAAACTCTAAACATGGCAACCATGTTTTCTGCTTTGTGGCCAGCAACAGGTCTGGTTTACAACAACACACAGCTTGATAAAGTCAGTTTTCATAAACTTTGCAGCACAGTCCTTATTAGGGATGTGAAAACCAGTCAGTTTAGGTTTTACTGTGTTTCACAAAATCCCATTAACATTCTTGTCTTGTCCCAATACCATATTGGGCTGAAAGACTTTTTCCACATTCCCACACGTGGATCAATACCTATTTTGGTATGCATTCACTCAAATACATATTTTTATACCTGTTTTTAACAATGTTGACACACATTTGTACAACATGCCACATAGTTGATCTCATCTTTCATTTTGAAAGCTAAGCGAGGTGGGCCTTGTTAGTAGTTGAATGGGAAACCAACAGAGAGAACCAGGGATCTCCAGGTAAAGTTAGAAAGTCTTAAAGAGGACTGGGCTAAAATAGCAAGTGATCTAATTTAGTGTAAGGCAGATTCCTGTGTTGCAAAATCAACATTTTAATATTTTTCTTCATTGATTAAAGCATGTTCAGATGTCTTTTTCAATATTTAGCTCTCTACATTATTGAAGAATTGCCCAAGAATTGTATTTGTCTTCTCTGAAACTATGCAGTATTGGTGGTCCATAAGGAATTTAAACAGTGCATTATCATCAACCAAGAATTAATTTGTGGAGACACATACTTCATAAACAAAGGTTTTGTTTAAAGACCAAATGTGATTAAAATTCAGGGCACTCTCTGTGTTTCCCTTATCATTGTGACCCCAAATGACCTCCATAGCTAGCTGACTCATGTATTCATGTTTGGAAATCCCAGTGAGCTTCAATACTTAGAGGAATATTATCGCCACATTGATCAGCATCCCCAGATTGCTCTCCTCCTCTGCCATTTCCTGCTGATAAATCCCCATGTATGATCAGAAATTGCTTATTAAGTCTAAAATTATGATCATATATTTTGCCTACCGAATTTCATTACACTTCTGTTACTTCCTTTCATGAAGTCATCTGATTAATTCTGCATAACTTCCTGATCCTTTTTTTTTCTATATTAGGTAGGACTCCCGCATTAAAGTTGCCAGCATTTTTCATCAATACATTCCTACTTTCAGCATCTCTAATGAAGCTATTGAATGAACTAAGCCCTCAAATGGATCCTTAAGGACCTTCAGCTGCTTCAAGACACCTCACTGAAGTCTCAAAGGCTGCACTCTATGCAACCTTTGTTTATGAAGTAACTGTCTTCACAAATTAATTTTTGGATGATGATAACACAATGTGTAAGCTCCTTATGGACCAGTGTAATTTTTGCATATATTGGTTCTCATAAACGAACAAGATTGCAAATGAGTAATGGTAGATGTAAATCATCAAGGCTGCTTTCCCAAACAAACTTGTGTTTATTTTTGGTGGGGAGGGAGAGGTTCCGGAATTTTAAGCCCTATTCAGATGTTTAACATAGAGATAAATAGGATGCAACAACATAAGGAAAAGGCTATCTCCAACTGTCTTGTTATCATTCTTAGAAAAGGTGAACCTCTGCTATATGTGAAACCTCTCCAGGCACTGAACCCTCAATTTTTGGGTCATGTGGAGGCCCTCCTAGCTGATATGTATGTGTGTGTGTGTGTGTGTGTGTGTATTAAAAATAATATCTAGTTCAAGGCTGCTTAAAAAACCATGGACAAGATGAAGGAGGGAGAAATCATGTAAGATTTTTTTTCTGTCTCCAAATTCCAAAAATATTATTTTGAGCTAAATATGGCTAACTAAATATCTAAATAACATCTAGATAATTAAATAACTAGAGTAACTAAATATCTATAACAGTTACAGTAATTTTACCATGATTACAGTAATTTTACTGTGATCATCTCACTGAATCATCAGAGATTAGGTAAATTTAAAAGCAACTGTTGGGAGGGGACATTTGCCTAGGGAAAATGATATTACGGGAGGATGTGTTCACTTATACCATTAACCCAAATGAAAACGCAGCCTGGCATGCCTATCTTTTTTCTTCAGCAGGGCCAGATGTGGCTTTGAAGGCAATCTCAATGAGAAAAACTGAACAGGAGAAGACCTTACACACACTCTCTCCCAATTGTTCATCCTGTCTGTCAAGAGATAGTTTGTTGCCAGAGGTAAAGAATTCTCCAGTCCACATACAGAAGCTGACTGGACAAGGAGCTGAATTTAGTTCAACATTTGCAATGAGATGGCATCCTCCACTTGAGGACACCAGGATAGGTTAAGTGGGGCACAGCTAGATATGGGAAAGATATTTCAAACTATTTCAAATACAGCCAGAAAATGTGTTTCACAGGTGTCAGACAACCCAGCAAAAAGACTCTTGGCCTAACTATCTTCACCATTTGGAATTTATTCTGTGCAAAATTCAATGTATGGGGGTTATTTTGCTCAGAAACAGAAATTTCTCCAAATTCTGTATATGAGAATTTTGCCCACACTAAGTCCTGAACTGAGCATAGTCTGTGAAAACTGCAGTTTTTGAAGACACTCTCTCAGCAGCAACTTACTTACTGCTTCCTTCAAGAATGAAATTAGTGAAGAAATACATTCCTTCCACAGCTGGAAAGCTGTTTCTGCTGGTTCTTCCCCTGTCTCTTCTGCTTGAGGTGGGTCCCCACCACTGTAGAGATAGCCCTGCTTTCTCATTCTTTCACCTCAAATGCACATATATACAACCACATGTTAAACCAAAAATGAAAGATGCTGGAAGAGCTGATTGTGATTCTTCACGGTATTATACAATTTGACACCCACTGTCTGGAATGTTTTAATTAATTTAAAATAGGAATTTCACAATGGCATTGCAAATGTTGGACTGCAGCTCCCAGAATTCCTCACCACTGAATATGCTAACAAGGGCTGCTGGGAGTCCTGGGACAGTCCAACAACGCAGCTGCATGATTTCCAGCTCTGGTCTACATAAATCAATCCAACCTCCTGCCTTTCAGATATATTGTGCTAAAATCTCTCCACCAAGACATCCACAGCCAACACATCTGCCAGTCAAGAGGTTGGGCAAGGCTTTATCTACATTGCCTGGAAATTGAACTCTTGCATTATCAGACAAAGATCATTTCTAGTGTTTAAAGGACTGCCAACTATTAAATTCCTCACCTTCTGAATGCAAAGCCCATGGCACTCCCACTGTGTTACCATTCCCCCCACCCTATATAACCTGAAATGGCCTGTTATGGACCAGGAAAAAGAGTCTGCTGCCCTGGCATGCCTTCAGTCCAAATTTAACTAGGTCAGTCTCAGAAACTTGGTCCCTGTCTGTTAGATCATTGTTTTTCATTTCCCTTTGGAGGGGAAGCTGTTTTTTTTTTTTTTTTTTAAATACATACATTTGTGCACTGGAGTAAACTTCCTCCTTTCCGCTGCCCTGATATTTATGCTTATTCATAAACACATTCAAATTTCAGTCTTATTCAAGAAATACACCAAGAGCCACTGTGATTAAACATTTGTACAGGAAGCAGCGATAGCAGCTCTGCAGTTATTTTTCTCTCGAAGGATAAAGTGATGTGTGCTGCACAAGTCTATGCACATATACAGTACTTAAAAAGTGTTTATTAAAGGAATATAGTAAGAGCCAGTGTAATTTGAGTGCTGAGCTCTGAGAGATCAAGGTTAAAATCACTACTGAGCCATGAAAAACCACTGGGTGACCTTGGACAAGTCACACTCTCTCAGCTTAAGAGCATGGCAAAGGCAAGCCTCCTCCTCTTTCCAAGAAAGGCCTAAAGTAAGGTTGCCATAAGCCACAACTGATCTGCAGGCATATAATAAGAACAGAATATAGACTAGACAAGCTGGAGAAGTATCTTCTGCAAAGTTTGTGGCCCACCATCCATACTGCAGCTGAACAGGGCTGGCTAAGCATAGACCATTTTGAAACATGTCACCCAGGACTCTGAAAAGCAAGAGACTCCTGTTTTGTGCACTGGGTCCTGTCGTAGCTCTGTGCCAGGGCTAACCAGATCTCTTGGATCTTCACAGATATTTGTTGCAGCGCTCTCACACACACCACACATACCAATTCTGGACAATGTGCCATAAATGCTGTAGGCATGCCGGGGTATGAACTGAAAATTCTAGCATAAAGTTTTCCAGTGACAATCAGAAAGAAGAAGACATAAAACTTAGCAGTGGAGGAAAATATTGGGAGATGGGGAATATAATTATCTTGGAAAGTTGTGTGTGTGTG
Organism: Urosaurus nigricauda; assembly: GCA_034509955.1. Classification (NCBI taxonomy): domain Eukaryota; kingdom Metazoa; phylum Chordata; class Lepidosauria; order Squamata; family Phrynosomatidae; genus Urosaurus; species Urosaurus nigricauda. Next base: position 78,362,475 of record JAOEGL010000006.1, read on the forward strand.
TGTGTGTGTATGTGTTGGTTTCCTCTTGGTCTTCCTGTTTCTAAGCCAGCTTTGTTACTGATACAACAACAACAACAACAACCAACTTTTATTTATATCCCACCTACTCTGACTAGGACCAACCAGGACTGAGGCGGCTTACAGTAAAACAGTCCAATAAACAATAAAATAACAAGACACAATAGTCCCAAATTCTACCTTCCCCCTTAAAATAATGATTAAATCACAAATACATTAAAAGATTCATACTAAAAAATTAATTAAGTCAATTAAAACTGAAAGGATGGGGTGTGAGATACCAGGAAAACAAGGGACCCCTGTTCCAGTCAATGGGTTCCACCCATAAATACATCTCTTTTAATGATGGTACATCAGCTCCAGCTGCTGCTTTCAAAGGTAACCCTCATGCTCCCCCTGCTTCACTTGGTAATTTCTCCCACCTCCGAAAATTGGAACCAAAATGTGGAAGGAGACCCCCAAAAAACACAAAAGCAGGAGGAATTTTGGGGGCTCAGCATAGCATTTAAACATAGGTCATGGGTGCCAGAATGGATGGGCCTTACAATGGAAGGGCACAATAATGCCCCTTTATACCATCTGTGAAGTGTTGGATAATAAATGGCATATTTGGTGATGGAGCAGAAGGGATGTTCTTTATTTGAGAGCTGAGAAGCCATTCTTTTTATATAGACTGAACAAGATGCCAAAAAATATTCCCTAGTTTGTCACAAAGACATAAAGACAGAAACATATGCTTCATATGATTTATGAATGTGAACAATATGTTATTTTTACCGAGAAACACACGGCTAGGTTAAGTGAAATCAATATTTATTTATTTTTTAACACAAACTTGTTAATAGCTCTATCTTGATTGTTAACTCTGCATGTCATAAATTCCAACTGTCCCTTATTGCTATATTTTAAACTCTAGAGAAAGTAGGTCAGCAACCAGGGGCATCACTGGGATGTGTGTGTGTGTGTGTAGGGAGTGTGGACCACACCAGGAGACCCCACTGTGGTCTGGTGGGAAGGGGTGCCACATTTCCAGATCTGGTTATTCTGCTGGCCAGGTGGGAAAGTGAGTCGACTCACCTAGCCAGCAGCTCCGCCAGACCCTGAAAAGGCTGTTGAAGAGAGGGATGGTATTAAAAGATAGTGTACACTGGATATCAAATATACTAGGTATGTAGGCTTGCCATATGTGCTAGAAAACCAGGACAGTTGTGGATTGGAGGGTCAAAAAATGTCCCAGCCAGCTGGGCACAATTGAAGCCACAAACCCTAGATTCATGCTTTGTTCCAGGATGCATTGTGTCAGAGACTGACAAACTACTCTCTCTTCTTATTCTTCTCTGAAGAGAAAAAAACAATTAAAATCAAAGGCAGGTGATGATGGCCCTATTAAAATCAGAGAGACAAAGGGAGCCAGTCGCCTTCTGTCCCCCTCCCCTGTTGGACTCTTTCTGCCTCAAAGGGGGGGGGGGGTTAAAAGAAAGAAAGAAAGAAAGAAAGAAAGAAAGAAAGTCAGGTGAGACAGGAGGAGAGATGGAGGGAGGAGAAAAAGAATAAGAGAAAAGAGGTGTAACTATAAAATACCCACTTCTCTACACAGTATAAGCAAATATATTGTGTTGTTTCCAATTCAGATCACTTAACTCATGGGATGGTGGTTTGAATTTTGGAGGACAAATAAGCATCCACAGATGGAGAATGGAGTTAGTGGGAGGCATGCAAGGTCTAAAGATGTGGTGGGACAACCCTGAAAATACTTAAGCTTTAAGAGAAGGAGGCAGAGACAAGAAGGGGGGGGGGGAATCAGAGAAGGAGGCAGAGACAAGAACAGCTCCAGGGTCTGGTCTGAGATCTGGCTTTTCACACTGTCTGCCTCCCTCCAGAATGACAAATTAATAAATACACCACAATCCTAAATAGGCCTACTCAGGAGCAAAATTCATATGGTGTCCAAGGACTAGTCTCAGAGGATGGCAATGCCCCCCCCCCCCACAAGAATCTTGCCAGGAAAATCCAATAATAGGTTTGGCTATCATAGGGATTTGGATTCCTCTGTTCCAGGTCCAGCATTTTAAACATTGATCTGTACAGCTTTTCCGTTAGACAAGTTTTATCTTTTAAAATGGTACAAAGGTAAAACATGGTGGAAGAAAAAAATGCAAACATGAATGTGCTGAATTTTCATAATTTAGAATGTAAATTAGAGTGGTTCGCATAATTAGAATATTTTCATAATATGTAAATTAGGTGCCCGGATTTTAAGAAGTGGAATATGGCAACCCTATAGATATGGCACAGGGGATGGATGCATTCCAGCAAGGGCTGGGCCAAGGATATGGGGTGGGACCAAAACAAACCATAGAGAAGCTAATCTAGACATTTCACCCTCCCAGACATATAAAGCTCAGCTCAAATTATGCAAGACTACTCTGAGTAAGCTTCAGTGCAAAGGAATTTAGGCATGTAAATCCCAGTTTATTTCTAGACGTGCCTACAGGAAACCTTTGCCTCAATGCAACAGTTTCCTGGCCTGCAAACTGAGCTCAGTTTTACGTTAACAATTTACCAGGCTTTAAATAGCCCTTTATCTCCAGTCCCAGAAGAAGCAGTTTAGACACCAGGATGAGAATCATTAAAAGGTGAAAGAAGTAAGAGGTCCTCCATTTACCACCTCTATCTGAGGACAGATTTTATTCTATATGTTTCATTTGCATTAGATTTTTAGAGAGCACCATAGGACCACACATACCTAAGCAAATCCATTGCAAATCTAATGTCTTGTTAACCTCTTGCATTATCTCAGGCTCTCAGGCAAGAGAAAGAATACCAGCCTGAGAGTTATTGACTGTTTGGCAATGGTAGAGCTGCTGTCACAAAAACAGGCCTGATATAAAAACAGCAGCAGGCAAAAGAAAGGTAAAAATAGGGCAGACTGCCTAGGACATAGCCTATTTGCCTCACATCAAATCAATATTTCCAAAAGCAATATATCAGTCAGATGTCTTATGCATCAGTTTAGGTCTAAGACAAGTTAAAGCCAAAATACAGGCCTGTCTTACATTGAGGTTGGCTATCACCCTGGGCTAGCTTGTTCTGAGTTTGCTTAAACTAAAATGGAAAAAATACAGGAATGTGAAAAGCTACTTCACTTAAACTCAAATGCAAAAAATACAGGAATATGAAAAGCTTCTCTCATATGAAGCTAAGAGACAGGGGTCAGTCATTCCATTAGGCAGAGGCAAGCAAAAAATTTAGGTGTCTGATATGGGGCCGGGGCTGGAGAAAAGAGTGGAGGGAGAAGGGCAGCACCCAGCTCTTGTGGTGTTTGTGTCACATGAATTGCTATGTATCCTCAAACCAAGGGTGGGAAATGTGAGGCCATCCAAACACTGCATATTGCCCCTTCAATATTTCACAGGTGAAAACTGGGAAACATGCAGTCATGCAACATCAGATGGCAAAAATCTAGGGACCTATGTGCACAGGCCAAATAAAGTGGGCTTCCCTTGTCCTTATGGCAGGGAGACTGGCCAACACAGAACCAAACAAATTGTTTTGGGAACAAACAGACTGGACAACAGCTGGCCCATTCAGCACCAGAACTGGGGTCTAACACCTTTAACATAAATTAAAAGAATCTACCACTTACTCTAGATATTCTGGGAAGATTTGGAGCTCTCCATTCCAATGGAGAGTGGCTGTTTAAAAAGCATCCTGTTCAGCCATCGAGCACATCCACCCCCACCACAAGTCACTAGCTCTGAGGTCAGAACAAGGTGTCCAGCCATATGATCAAGGCTGGCTGCCTTGTTAGGACCTCAGAGTAAAGCAACCAGTGGTGGTGGGAGATGTATCAGACAGTTGAGCAGGATGCATGTGTGATCAGCCTTCCAGTGTCAGAATGGAGGGCCTTTGCAATGAGGGAGGTTCAGGCAGCTCCAGAGCCAGGATACTCCAGGCTGCCCCAGTGCAGACAGAACCTAGGAAAGGCTGCAACAGTTTGCATTTGCCTGAGCATACTAGGAAGGGCAAGAGTCTGACCTCTTATCTTCTTGTCCTTGCTGAGTTAAATACACTTTGAACTCAGTTTGCAGCAACTGAAGTAAGCTGAGAACAAAGGGTAAAAGTTGGAGGGGGACTGAGAAATAGGGACATTTTAAAAGCGGCAGAAAAGGTGGGACTGTTCCTGCCAAATTGGAACACTTGGAGGATATGATGCTGTTGGACTACAGCTCCCAGCATTCTTCATCACTGGCTATGCTAGCTAGTGCTGCTAGAAGCTGCAGCTCAACATCATCTGCAGCACAACTCCATCCTTTTCCTTCAATTGTCCAGTATAGTGTAGGACACTATCTGACCACTAATATTGCTATAAGATTCGTTTGTCAATTCACTTGGCATCTATACCTGCAGTTTAGGGTGCCATATTGTTTCTTCCCATATAGGCAGAAAAATTCTTTGGCTGCCTCCAGTTAGAAAGGGACAGTAAGAGACAAGAAAGGAAGGAATATGTATCAAACATGTATGTTTTGATGGCTCTCAAAAATATTTTTTAAAAAAAGAATTGATCTTGATTGAGAAAGTACAAATGTTTCAAGACATGAAGAGAGCACCCCGCCCCCGTGGTAGTGATTCTCCTATTATTATACTATCCTTGGAGAAGGTTGTCTCTTAACTAGCTCATTTAGCCTTTCCTTTCCAGCTGAAAACTTTCTCCCAATCTTAAAATAAAATAGCAGTTTTCACTTCTCATATTGGTTGTATGTTTTTTTTCTTCTCTGTTGTCCTGCTGCTATAGTGTTGCTATCATTTCTGTTCCTTTACAATTATTTAGTTTAGATATTATTTTTCAAAGTCCCCTAGGAAAGTAATGGTGCAGTTCTAGAACCAGTACCTACTGTGGGTGTATGTTTATGTAAAAGGTGTGTGTGGGGGGGGTGCCTTCATGTCACCTGATGACTTATACCATCCCCATGAATTCTTTATGATATTTATGATAGTCAGAAGTCATAACCCACTGCCTTCCTCTGAAACGTAGCCAAAATCACTGGGTATTCCTTAAGTCCCACATCAAAGTACTAACCAGACTTGAGCCTCATTAGTTTCCAACATCAAATGGGATCTATAACATTACTGCATTGTTCCATGTGACATATATCCCTATCAGGTCAATGCAAAATTCTCCATATCATTGCAAAATTATGGCAGTGCACCTGTATAAAAACATATAGGATCCATTAAGTTCAGTGGACATATTGCCAAGGAAGAATATATATAGCAGGGATGGAGATTATGTAGCTCTCCTGATGCTGTGGAACTGCAACCCCACCCCAGCCAGAAACATTGAAGAATGCTGAGCAATATAGTCCAAAAAACATCTATATAGCTACATGATCCTACTATTAGTATATAGGATTACAGCTGGTACACAGGGAGAGACAAAGGACACAAATTCCATATGTTGCTATCCACAAACGAATTCAGTTCCTTTGCCTATACATGAAGGTTTTTTTATTATAATAATAAAAAATTGAACCTTTGTCACAGTCCATTTTTTGAGCTTATATCTGCCACGAGCATGTGACAAATCATAAATATTTCATAAGTGCTTTGTAGCTTACAGCATGTTAACTGTTTTACTTCACAAGGAAAATACCTCATGTATCCTTCAGTATATTGCTGTAAATTCTAAGAAAAGTAGATTTCTCTATGTTGGAATGTGACAAACAGTAACATGTGCAACATGATTTCAGTGAGCTTAGATGTGCCAAGTTCTGCACAAGACTGGATTGCAAATCTATTAAATGAAAAAATGGTGTGTGTATTCCCATTAGTAATAGAAAGCACGAATGTATAATGCTGTTGCATGAAGCATTCTTTTCCACTGTTCCAGCCAGACATACTCTCCTTTACAAAACTCTAAATCCAGTTGACAGTCACTACTACAGCAAACTCACAGAATGAATGGGATTTACATAAATGTTGATTTACCATTCAGCAAATGATTCAGTGCATGTAACTTTAGGAGCTTATCGCATTAATAAATAAACTGCCTTATCTCTTCCAGCTTGAATTCAGGATCTGGGATGGCCCCGGATGTTATCATACATAAATCGCTGGCTATCTAGCCAGGATGCTGCTGCCCGGATGCATCCTGTGTCAAAGCCTCGCTCAGCCGGCCAATTTTTGAAGTCGGAAGTTCCCCGGCTTTGAAAAAGTGCTAGCTAAGCGAAGCTTCGTCCTGGAATGCATCCAGGTAGTGGCATCCAGGCTAGATAGGTGGCGATTTAGGTATGATAACATCCGGGGCCATCCCAGATCCTGAATTCAAGCCAGAAGAGGTAAACTGTCTTATTTGTTAATGTGATAAACTCCACAGTTGGGATTAGCAGTAGGATTTAGGCCTCTATTTTCTTTCCGCTACCATCTGGTCCTGTTAAAACATCATTTTATGCCAGCTAACCATGTTTAATCCTTATCAGTCCCTTTTGTCTGCTACTAATTCTTCTTCTGAGATGACAAACTCTGTTAGCATATCCTCCAACATTTCACAGATGAAAACTCGGCCACATGTGGCCAAGCAACATCAGAGTGTGGTCAAGAAGTCAAAAGTTATTAATGAGAAAGAACACACAGTCTAGAATCCTGTGTGAACAAGCCAAAGAAAACAGCCTCCTCCCATCCTCTTGGCAGGCAGACTAGCCAATGCTGCAGCAGTTTGATTTTGCCTGAGCCTACTGGGAAGAGCAGGACTCTCTCCTCTCCCTTCTGTTGATTTAACTGAGTGCAAACTATTTTGCCCTTTGAACTCAGTTTGCAGAATTGAAATAAGCCAAGGATAAAGGGGGAAAGTGGGAGGAGGAGAGAGAAACTGGGATATTTTTAAAGCAGCTGAAAGAGTAGAACAACTGGGTATTAATCAAGACCATCCCTGACATATCAGGAAAGTTAGAGAGTATTTCATGGTGGTTTCTTTTGAACATATGTGGTGTTATGGCAAGATATGACTATTTAATAGATCATGAGAAATGAGCATAAGACACCACATTTTCAATATAGATAAAAATATCATGCATTCAATATAGAAAAAAAATATAGATATAGATACACTTATACAATATAATGGATTTCCAGATAATACCTATTTCTACCAAGAGTCTTCTAAGTAGAGAAAATGTTTACAGCAACCAGTTTATTCTCCTTGCTTGCTCCTCTCGTGGAGAAGGCTTCGCATAGAAAGCAGTTCATTTGGTACTATTTCATTTACGAAAGAATGCATAAAACAAAGTGTCTTTCACTGTGATTACCCTCCCCTCCCCAAAGTGTCAAAGCATCCCTTTTCCTCAAGGATAGGCATATTTGTGAGTATTGTTTATACCACTAAAATGGACAGTGCTATTCCCAATCGACTTCCAGTAATTATTTCTGAACAAATTGGTGGGAGGACACTCATGGGTCATTGGAGGCTCACCCACCACTACATTTAATGTCCAGCAGATATAGTTTTGTTTCTGGAAAAAAATATTCTTTTCACACATCATCCTTCCATCCAAGTGCTCATAAATAGTACACCTTCTAAAAGTACCAACTTGCCAAGTTGCTTGATAGAGCATCTACATTTAGTGCAGCTGCACGTTACCAAAATTTAGCAGGAGATATTCCCATGCAGACACCCCATCCTGACCCTTAATCTTTTACCTCCCTGGTGAAAAGATTGTTACCTGTTCAATATTTTTGAAGCTATTAAAATCATAGAATACTTGCAGAGGCGGGGGGGGGGGGAGTTGTCAATCCTGGAGTAGATCCTGATATATTTCTGTTCCCCTTCACCCTCCCCACCCTGGTATAGATTTGTGAAGCATGCCAGGAAGCCAGCTCAATAGTTTATCCTCCAGTGAAAACTAGCATCTCTTCCTTTATGCCTTTTCTATTTTAATGTGCTGTTAACAGATGGGGTCTATGAAATAATGGACACTTTACTGTTTCCAGAGCAGGAGAATTGCTTTGAAAGCTGCCTGAGCTCTCTTGAAAACTGCATTTCCACTGGGAATAGTGCCTGAGCTTCAGTCTTGCTGATCCATATGGATTTGCCTCTTAAGCACCGATCCAGCAATAAGGAGCCCCAAACAGGAAACATCTAGATTGTCTGTCCATTCAGAAGGAACACACAAATCAGAAGGTGGAATGAAGTGCTTTAGCGGCAGTAAATCCAGACTGTATGTGAACTGGATTCAGAGGAGAGCAGCACACTGAGCTTATGGTTGGAGAATTCTTTTTGTATGCTGATAACTAAAGCATACAGCTTGCCTCTCTTTTGGAATTGCACAGGATTATCCAGGTCCCTCTGGATGAAGCAGTTTGTAAAAAGAATGCTGGGGAGTAGACAAATAACAGGCTTCCTGTGTTGAAATGAATGAGTTCTTCATCTTCCTCTAGTAATGATATTGCCTCTGCAACCATGACCATGTTTACTTAGAAGTAAAGCCAAGGTGTAGCTACAGAGAAAGAAAATGAGGGCCCTGCTCTCCATAAGCATTCTGCTAACCCAAATGAATCAATCCCTCAGTTCCCAAATTTCTAGCAAAGCAGTAAGTTTAAAGTTCAGTTCAACATTTAGAAATACAGATATATAGAAGGCAAAGTTACCAAGGGACTGTGAATAAGGCAAGTATATTAGTTCTAGGTATGGACAATAATCTCTCTGAAGATACAAAGAGTAACTCAGCTTTCTGACTGTTAGCATCACCATTAAATCTTCAGTACTTAGACTTTTCCACTTTTTTATCCTTTTGAGGAAGTTTTTCAAAATTACTGGGGAGCAGAAGGTTAAATCGAAATCAAAATCATCAAGCCATTTGTTAAAAATTTGTTCTCACTAGTGGATCATTCCACGAATTTACTTGTTCTTAGAGGAAGTTATAATTCTTTATTAAAGATGTGCTATTTATTGTTCTTGTTTTAACTATTGTATATTTTAGTATGTTGTGAGGTTTGTTGTTTTTTTTAAAGGTGGGAAAATAATAACAATTAAACAATAATTGATGTTATTGTTGTAATAGTAGCAGTGATGACAACACTAAACCTTGTTTGTATACCTACAGAGCTAGTACCCCCACATTTTCTGATGTTACAAGTGACACAGACCTTTCTTCGCCACATAATCACTCTCATTTTTCCTTTGAGGTAGCATGCAATCCCTCTCATTTCCAATAGGATGTCAAAGCCCATCAAGGATATATGTAATGCTGCCAAGTTTTCAAAGTACCAACAGGGGACACTCAAAACTCATGACATGCAAAGTTGACTATCAGGAATTATCTATTGACAACTTCATATTTTACCTAAATACAAAATGAAAGTGCAGGGGGTCCTCCAGTTTCACTGGGGTAGGACCCCAATGAAACTGAAGAAAAATAAATTAAAAAACCACTTTTTTTTTTAACCAAAGAGAACACCTCTCTAGGAATCTCCAGGTCCTCCAGTGCAACTTTATGGCCAACATCTGGCAAACGTCGACCATAACATTGCACTGGAGGGCCTACAAATGCTGAGAAAAGTGCTTTCTCTAGGAATCTCTAAGGCATCCAATGTGACTCTATTTTTCTTTCACGGTTTAAAAAAAGGCTGGGGACATGATGTCTCCCATAGCTCATTCAACTATGAAATCCTCTTTCTTTGTTAAAATCTCCCATTTCAATGGCTTGCCATTCTTCAGATAATAAGAAAGTCCATATTTTCCTGTTCGTCAATGCATCCATAAGCTACATTGGACCACTCTCTCACACAAACATGCATTAATTCATGCCAGAGTCTCCATTAGCAATTATGGAAACACAAGAGTGACTTTGTGCTCCAAATGCATGCTTAAACGTGGAGAACAGGCCGAACTTTGCATCTCAAATCTGCCAAGTAAATTTGCACTCCGTTTCCCCGACGGCCACTGATGAAAGCACACAGCTTCAGAATCACGCAGTCAAATAGTGCAATTACTAGTTTTATTTAACTTAATTTGCAGAATTTTCATGCATGCTAATGAACACACATTCAGCCAACTTTGAACAGAGCCACCACTTAACTTCAGAAAACAGAGTCTTTCATACGAAAGGTCATTATGGTCTTACTTTGCAAAAAGGTAAAGACCCTGAAAATACACAGGCTATTCCACAGAAACTCTTACTAGTTTCCTGCACTAAGAGGCAGATTCATAAGATAAGTTGTCATATCCATGAACAAAATAATTGTTTGTGGGAGGAGAAGAAGAGTAGTGGTTTTCTCATACTGTAGAACACTTCCCTTCCTTCCAAAGTTTTGGAATGTATCTCTCTGCTCCATCTCTTACCACTGGCCATTAAGAGATGTAGTACAAAACATAAGAAAAGCCAAAGCTTCCTCTCCCCCATCCTTTTGATGTGGATGCAAACTATTAAATTGCACTTCCATACTGCATACCTTCCAACGTTTCACAGATGGAAACCAAAACTTGTATGGCTAAGCAAAATAATAATAATAAAAAATATTTATTTCTATTTCCCGCCTCTCCATCAGATCGAGGCAGGATTCCAACATCAATAAAACACAGAATTATACATCAGAGTGGGTCAAGATAGTAAAAGTAATTAATGAGGAAGAACACACAACCTGGAGAGGCTAAAGAAGTTTGCTTGTGCCTGAGCCTACTGGGAAGGACATGATTATATTCCATCCTATCCTTCCCCCCCTCTCTCTCCCTAACTACTTTTGCACTTTGAACTCAAAGTAGCAACTTAAGTAAGCCTAGGATGAAGAGGGAAAGTGGGGAAAAAGAGAAACCAGGACACATTAAAAACAGCTCAAAAAGTGGGATGCCAGAGGATTGATTGAACTGCACATGCTAAATTGGGACAGTTGGAGAGTATCATGTTGTCTTTTTCCAACTTAAATGTAATCCTCATATGTTTTCTATACATAGATGATTCCTTCCTTCTAGAGCTACAAATGTTGTTGTTGTTGTTTGCCTCCAAGTCATTTCTGGCCAATGGTGACAGTAAGGCAAACCTATCACAGGATTTTCTTGGCAAGTCACTTTGCCAAGTGCCATCTGCTGAAGCTGAGAGAGTGTGACTTTCCCAAAGTAACCCAGTGGGTTTACATGGCCAAGCCAGAATTCAAACACTGAGTCGAGCACTCAAACCTCTGCATCATTCTGGATCTAAATATAGGGGTTTAATTCTCCCCTTCTAAAGCATGGGCCCTTGCACTCTACACGTTTATATAAGTAGGATTCCACTTTATGTGCCAAATCCACAGCCTATGGAATCCTGAAGTTTGTATTAGAGGTCTCTAGTTTAAATAACCCTTCCATGGTCAAAGGGATGGGACCAATCAAAGAGGGCAAGGGTTGCTAATGAGGAAAGACACACAAAACTACTATTTAAGCAGTGATACCTTTCAATTTATGTTCAGATTTAGGGAAGGGAAGACTCTGCCACTCCTCTCCCTCCTGTTGTGTTAAAGGAGTGTAGACTATTTCTTCATTTAGAGCTCAGTCTGCAAAAACTGTAGTGAGTCAAGGAAGAAGGGGACAAGTGGGAAGGCAAAAGAAAAACCAGGACATTTTGAAAGCAGCAGAAAAAGTGGAACATTTTTATTAATGTTTAATGTTTAAGGGTTAAACATTAAGACTGGGGCCATTCCTGCCAAATTAAAACAATGCAAAAGAAATGGAGTTAGAATACTGAGAGAATGTGAAGACCTTTTAAAATATAGGCTAACTCCTAAATCAGATTGTGTTAGAAACAGCAACTTGTATACTCAGATGTAAAAGTGTTGAAGCAACCTCTCCTGAAACTAAAAACAGGCCAAGATAATAACTAGTAATCTCTATGGGACTATTGTTTTATCAATAAATATAGTGTAGGGAGGGGAGGGAATGTACTGAACTAGGTAAGTCTGTTCTTTTACTTTGCATGTTTGCTGTATGCTGCCAAGGAGAAAGAAGAAGAAACACATGGAAGCATGCACACACAGCATAAATGGTTTATTTAATTAAACTGATCTATTGCAAAAGTCAGCATAATTATTGGAAAGGGATTAATTAGATTTTGCTTATGCTCTCAGTTCTCACTTAGTGCCTCAAACACAAAGAAGACTTGGAAAATGAGATCAGCTTCTTGCACTGCTGATAGATTGTGTCCATATGCACACATACACATCATCCCATTTAGGTGTTACAGGTGCATCTGGACATATCTGTCATAATGCAACCTCTGGAGTCAGATGTCCAAGAATTTATACCAAGAATTTACAGTGGGCTGAGTCTGAACTGCTGGGGACTGAGGCAGTGGAGGATCCTTCTCCCCAGCAGGAGGTGGCAGATGTTGAGGATGCAGTGCCATCCTTTGCAGATGGTTGAAGGGATAAGGAAAGATCATGCCAATTCCAACAGCTGATAAACAGGAGACAGTGACTAATTAAGCACCTAGTTTTTTGAGATAGCTGCCTATAAATCCCCCAGAGCTCCCTGGCATATTTGTTGCTAATGTAGTCGTATACTTTGGTGTTCATTTTTCTTCACCTTGGACTGGCTACAATTGACAGCTGTCTTACTCCTTGTTGACTTCATTTTTCTGAACTACTGACTTGCTATAATACAGTAGTTCTCAAACAGTGGGATGAGAACGGGGGAGGGGGGGGATTAGACTTGCTTGGGTGGAATGCGAGACTTGGAGGCCTTGATTCTCCCCTCCTCTTCCCAAACCTTTCCTGTCTTGGAGGGGAAGAAAAAGGCAAGGAGGATATTTGGAGCAGCTGCTTCTGCCAGAGGAAGGAAAAGTGTGGCCTTGGCGGGAGCCCAGCTTCTTCTTCTCTTACCTCATCTTCTTATCCTAGCCATCCCATCACTACCCCAGTTCTCTGGCTGAGATTTTGTTGCAGCCTCAACACATTCTTTCACACACCCTCAGTGACTCTCTCCATGTGTGAGTGGCTTTCTATCACACACGAATTCCCACACACAATCAGTAATGCTCTTTTTCTAAGTCTCTCACTCATTAATTCATTCACACAGTTTCCCACACAAATTCTCTCTATCACACACACATATTCGGCATCAAGTTCTAACATACTCACATATGTACTTGTATATACTTGCATATACCCAAGAAAATAAATGTTTCTGTGTGACTGTGTGTGGGAGAGTAAATGAGTATTGTGTGAGTGGAAGAAAGAATGTGTATATATATTTGTGAACATTTATGTGAGTATGGCTGTGTGAGGGATACTGTATGCATTGAATTTTTTAAAAATAACTTTTATTTGGATGTAAATATACATGAATGTAGAAACAAAAAGCAACACTAAACAAACAAAACATTTTATTCATATACTACGCTGAAGAGGGGGGCATGATGTCTGCATCTAGATGTAAAGGGGATCAGGTTCAAGAAAAAAAGGCATCAAAAATCTGTTTGAAATTGCCTTTTTCAAGTCATACACTTGACCTGTTAATTTATACATTCTACAGATGACAGAGCAGTACCCATTTGGATACTGAAAAATATTCAGTATGTTTCCAGTTCTGGGCAACCTCTAATCCATAAAGAGGGATTTGGGATTTGTGTAGTAAATTGTAGTTATTACCCTGAAAAATATTAATCCTAATCCAGGAGACATTGTAATCTGATACATTTTCGTCTGTGAGTCCACATGCATGCGCGCGCACACACACACACTTAGTCAAAAGCACTGAATGTGGGTGCATGGACATTATATATGGCAATACAAGCCTTCCCCTGTAGGCAAAGCAGCCCAAGATATATCTGTGGCCTGAGGCAAAGACTCCCAAAAAACTAACAATATGTAATCCATATCAAATTTTCAGGATAGATTTCAAGCCACAGACCATGTTATGAGAGAAAAACTGATTTTTTGTTTGTCTTTCTGCAAGGGGATATTGCAGCACCTTTGAGACTGTCTGTCTAGCTGTCTGTCACCAAATTTATTTCAAGCCTGGCTAGTAAAGTACCGAATTTCCCAATTTACACTGAGTAGCAGGTGATTAGAAGCAAAGTGACTTGCCAAGAGGAAGACAAGAACAACCTTTCACTCAGACTGATGCTACATGACCCCTTAGTTCACAATAAAAATGCAACCACTTCTCTGAGATCGAAATGTGCTTCCCATAATTCTAAAGAAACAGCCAGGAATAAAACTAGCTTAGAGGGTTGTTATATTTCAGCCATTACCCAGGAGCTTTGCATTGTCCAGAGCCAGGCTGCCAAACATGGGGAAGGGGATTAGCATGTGGTGCCACCCCTATATCTGGCATCTGTCACTTTCACTCTGGCATATTGTAGGGACATTATTGTTTGATGGCACTATGTGGACAGCAGCTCTTATTGATGCTTGCCAATAGTTTTGCTAGTGGCCTAAGACAGCCTAGAGAAGTCTCTTTTAATGCCTCACTGTCAATGCATCCTCTTAAATATACTGAGAGGTCAGGCATATGGTTCAGAAAAGATAGTGTAACTTTTTTCTCTTCCTTTTTTGTGTGTATGAGTTGGGCTTTGAGAAGTGTTTGGTGAGTGTCTTTCTTCTTCCTCAAGCATTCCAATACTACTTTCAGTTGCGTACCCAAGCAGTAGCTGTGGTGGGTTTTGCTCGTCTACATGCAATGATATCTGGGTTTTGCTGTGCATACCAGACATGGAGAAAATTTTAGACACTCTGATGTGGTTGTTTCTCCTCATCTGTCTCACTCCCTTTGATCTCTCACTGTTGCAACTTTTTTATTCCACCAAGTGGATGGAAAAATGCAAAACAGGGAAGTATTACACGAAACCTTAAGAAGGAGGACAGCTAAAGGTCAGCATCATTCCCCCTGAAATCACTTTGAACCTTAAAGAGTTCTACTCGAATGCCTTTTCCCTTGGTGGATGCATGAGTGGATAAGGTTAGCTGCTAAATCTCTTGAAGCAGCAATTTTGGGATACTTCTCAGGTGTGCTGGGGGCGGGGGGGGGGGGGGGAGGGAGAGACAAAGAAGTATTTCTTGATCAACCATATCCTTCCTGACACAACTACAGGGCAAGCAAGCTAGGCTTTAGTGTGACATAGAAGCACTAATCTCCACCTCTTCTCTTGGTTCTTTTTTGTTTGTCATCTTTGTCCTGACAATATCTCTTGGCTAAACCGTAGGCTAGTTTTTCTATTCCCTGTTTGTTCTCTTTCTTGCTGGCTCTTTTATGTGGAACGCTCCAGCAAACACCCCTCTCTCATAGCAATGTTTGAACAGCATCTGAAAATGTCTCTTCTCTAGAGCTTTTGGCCTCTTCTTTCTACCTCGCCATTTTATCTGTCTTTCCATGTAGCTATCTCCTGCCTTCCTTATGGCCTGATCCTTTTTTCAAATACAGTATTCTGTAAGCAGAGGTCATTCATTTTTACACAATCATCACATGGTTTTCCAAGGAGCCTTGTGAAGAGTGCATTCCTTCCAACCAGTAGGCAATACTACTTCTGATTTGATCACATTCACCACCTAAAAATCAGTCTCCAGCTTTGCCAGTGTCAGAACAACCTGTTTCCTTTTTACCTAATAAGGAAGCTATTTGATTCCCTAAAGACTGGAGAAAGAATTTAATTTTTCAAAACCAGAAAGTCAACTGTTGTGTGTGCGTTTCTTTATACTATTCTCCTTGGAGTAACCTTAAAGATCACTAGCACCTAGGGAAGTCTAAATCACTTACTCGCTAAGTCTACTTGGTTGGATATAAAATTAATAGCCATCTGGGTGGTGTGATAATTAATTTTAAGTGAATGCCATAATTAATTTTAAGTGAATATACAGCACATCATCATTGGTTTATATCACAACAGACCACTGTGCCATCCTGTTTAATGTGGTCTACAGGAAGAGTGGGCAACATTCAGCCCCTGAGATTTTGGTGAAATGTAACTCCATCAGAGCCAGCCAGCCAATATTGAGGAATGCTAGGAGATACAGTCCATTAACTTCTATAGTGCTGCTCAATTCCTGCTACTGGTCTACAACAGATATAGTTTCCAGCACTATCTGGAAATGCTGAACAATGGTCACTGAAGTGAAACCTTCTGCATGCAAAGCACTCTACCACTACAGCTTAAAAACATTATTTATTTATTTATTTATTTTTGTATTACAACTTCCAGAATCCTTCTGTCAGCATGTCTACTATTATACTATGGCTCTTCCCTTTTTACATAATTATAAAGATGGGTAGATAGTGTCTCTCGGGTGAATGGTGAAAGGTATTGGCTAGATTTCAGAGACCTGAAACAGTTCAGCTGAGAGAGTACCTCTTACATGCCCTCTATTTTTACAACTATGTAACTTTACAATGTAGAAAAAGAAGAGCTGAGTGTTGTAGTTTTGCATGCAAAAGTCCCTGCTTCAGTGTTCAGCATCTCTGGGTACAGACTACACAATTTAGAAATACTGGACAAGGGCTACAGGCATGGAGATATGTGAAACATTATATATACAGTGCATCTCCTCCAAAACCCAGCCACTTCCTATAAAGCTCTCCAACATTATATCATCACCAAATTCTCTATAAAACGGCTTCCTAGAATAGGAACAGAGAGTTAGATTTACATTTAAATGGAAAACCAACTCCATCAGTATTGTCATTTTCCATTCTGTATGTAATCCCCACCCCCACCCCCCCCCCCAAGATAGTAGGTGAGTGACATTTGGCTCACCAACATCCCCAAAGGCACAAAAATGGCCAACAGATGATCTGTGCCCCTCCAATGCACACATCTCCTTCACAAGGTATTCAGATTTATTCAAAGAAACTCCTACACAATAAACCTTCAAAAAATAATAATAATAAGGGGAACTTGTAATAAGATGTAAGGTTCACTCTTAGCAAGTTTGTATGACAAATTAGTATGAAAAAGTAATTAGCAATAAAATGTTGACCTGGTGTGACATCTCCTTATTCTAAATATGAATTTAACCGAATTACACATGCATAACTAATTGCTGCTTTCTTTGACCTGTTTGATTCATCTGAGTTTTGTCTTACAAATGGCCTGACATTTAATTAGCTTAGCATATTATATTATGTAAATAATACCTGTAAGAAATAGTCAGCTAATTCAGATTTGTATCTTGCATCCTCTCTTAGTGGCATGGTTCTAAACATCAATAAAAAATCGATCAAACTTTTTATTTTTAAAAAGAAGAAATAGAATTCAGTTAAAAGAAGTGCTCTGTTTGATGTTTAAGAGCCAATAACTATTTGAGAACCATTTCCAGTATACAAAAATAGAGGCACTTCCAAATGCTGCTTATTCCATCTTCATAGTGCTACACAACCAGCTATCCATATTCAACTGTAATGCAACCTGCACATACTATTCAAGACCATGGAAGGCCTGAAAATCTTTGTTTCCTGGTGGTGTAAATGGCAAGGCAGAAATCAGCTGTATTAAGATTTTCCATTGTGACCTAGAGTGGGATGGTCATTTATCTACCCTACAATAGGATGCATTTCACCATTTAAATGTTAACTCCAAAACACAATTCTTTCCCTTCCCCGCCACTTCTTGTTAACACACAATCCCGTACTCAGACCAATGACCTGGTTTAGACATGTCAGACCAGAAGGAACCCTCTAGATGTTTGGGACTATTGCTCCCACAGCCCTTGCTGGATGACCATGCTGGATGAGACTGATGGGAGTTGTAAGTGAAAATATCTGGAGGGGCAATGATTTATCTTAATGGACATGAACTGCAGAGATACTCAGAATCATGAGACCCATGTGCCCATGCTCATTTTTCATGCTCTTCTCTGCCCCCATGGGTAAGGGATCAAAGGTTTTCACATCAATTTTTTATTAACTGCAGTTTAGAGATGCATGTGAACCCTAAGCTATGGTTCAAATTCACCACGATGGTTGTTGATGTGTGCCTTCAAGCAGTTTCCCTACTTATGGCAACTCTAAAGTGAACCTATCATACAGTTTTCTAGGCATTGTGATTAACTATCTTCATATGCAGTCACTGGACATTTGAGAATTTCAAACAAACTAGTGGAAGATCATCATTTGTCTGTGGAGTGATGAAGAAGGATGAAGAAGAGGAGGAGGCTGGGTTTTTTTTCTTTTTTCTTTTTTTAATTATCAAAATTTATAGATTTTTCTCATATACGGGATTGTAAAGTATTTCCAAGTGAGAAAAATATGGATGTGGAAACCGCATCTGACAGATTCATACACCAGGCCTAAAGCTTTGTTGTGTTTCTTGAAAACTCTCCCCTTGAATTCAGGTGAATTCTAGTGATAAATTAGGGATGCCTTTTTCCCCCTTTCAGCTTCCTGATCTGTAACACCTGTACAGCCAGAAGGTGCAACATGGCCCTCTATACTCTGGGAATAGTCCTAACTCAGGGATAGAAAAATATTTGAAAAATATTGAAAAATGATTTTCTCAGGTGTCAGGAATGAGGAGAATCCTAGGAGAAGTGCGAGTCCTATAGAAGTGTTACTATTTGAGATTCATTCTGCATAAAAAAGTACATTTTTGTGCAAACACAAATTTTTCTATATAGAAAAACATTTCTGCACAATAGGAAAAAGAATTTTCTGTGCAGAAAATAATATTTCTACACAAATTACTGTTTTTCCGTGCAGAAACGTTGTTTTATTTCCACAAAGTTCTGTTTTCTGCACAGGCAACTTGTTTTTTACATAGAAAATGCTGGGGGGGGGGGTGCATAAAATACCCATAAACTTTTTGGGGGGGGGGGCGGGGACAGAATAAGTTCTGAACTGTGCATAGTCTTCATAAACTGTACAGTTTTCACCTTTTTCTTTCAGTGATGAGAAAATGGCTTGCCTCTGAGAACAAAATGTACAAATATTTACATTCCCACCCTATGCTTTTAACTAGCATAGAGCTAATGGGGGTGGGGAAAGATGCTGCCATTCATTTTTTTATGATTTTAACATTATCATTTTTTTTAAAAAAATCAGGCTGGAAAAAAAAGTTGTGGTTTTAAACACTGAAATGTGGGACAGAAGAAAACAAAACAGACATTTTCCATCCCTGCCACTGTGACAGGTTCCTGTATATGTATATGTGCCTTCAAATCACTGTTAATGTATTTAACTTCATACATTTTATAGGATTTTGTGCTTTGGACAGTTCCTTCCTCTGAAATATAGCCTACAGAACCTGGTATTCATTGGTGGTTTTTCATCCAAGTACTAGCTAGAGCTGGCCTGCTTAGCTTTCTAGATCAGATGAGGTTTAGGCCCTTTCCTCTTCTATATGACTCTAATAATAAGTTTTAGATGAATAGGAAAAGTCTTGACAGCATCTCCAGTTCCCAGATGAGGTGATGCGCATGGGTTGAAGAACTCACCTGGCTTAAATCATCCTTGTTACCAGAACAGCAAAGACCATCCACTGCAGTGACACCCATGTCACGATGGCAATTTTGGAAAGACCCCATAAGAGGGGACTGTTATTGGTCCCTAGCCTACCAGACTGACAGATTTAAACAAATGAGCCCCTCAGGGGTAATATGTGCTTCATTCATTTGCCATATATTTAATGCTTTGCATGAATAAATGAAAGTATTACAAAAAGCAAGGTACAACCGCTCTGAAGGAGGGCTGACAAATTTCAGTAGCTCTTCTCCATCAAAGTACATTATATTAAAGAGACCCCCCAAGGCAAACTCTGTAAGTAGTTTATCACCATGGGAATATACTCGTGAAGAAGAAATATAGCTCAGTCTATCAGAGTCACTGAAATGCCATTTAAAAATACAAAGGCCATTATTCATTATTTAAGAAGGAGGCAGAGATGTGTGAGGAAAACACACATGCACACAGTTGTCACACTTGCATGACAGTAGGCACACACTTTGGGGGAGAATTTTTGTAACCATGGCAAACGTAATATCAGAAATGTACATATCTGCCATGCAGAAACCTTAGATCATGCTCAAAGCAAGGAGCAAAGGGGCCCCAAACAAGTTGTTCTCAGTGTGTAAGAAAAGTGCATTTTAAAAGCGTAAGATACAAACAAGGCAGTAAATACCAACGTAACTGGAGCACTGATGAATTAAGAAGCAGACTCTTAACACACTATTTTTTTAAAAGAAAAAGAAAAGAACTACTGCTATTTCACATATCATGTATTATCTTCTCTATCACTAGCACTCAGTGAGTCATTCAGAATTTAAAATGAAACAACCAAGACCAGATCTTTTGATAGCATAAATCAGTGTAACTCTATTACATCCAGTAGGGGATATGCTCTGTTCAATCAGCTCTGTTCAGCAAGAACTAAGCTGACAGCAGAAACAGACTTACTTGTCCAGTTCCATGAAGGAGACAGAGGGCATGGCTGGAACCAAGCAACTACGGTCAGCCAGTTGTTGAGGCTTTGCCATTAATCAAGAACAGAACTTAGATAAATTGTTTTCTGGATTACATCTTAACCACCATAGCCTTTAGTCAAACTGGCTAGGAATTCTGAAAGCTGTTGTTCCAAAAAAGGAAGGAAGGAAGGAAGGAAGGAAAGAAAGAAAGAAAGAAAGAAGAAAGAAAGAAAGAAAGAAAGAAAGATTTCTGTGTTCTGTCCAAGTCACTGGAAATTTCTCACATTTTCACAAGTGCAAAAAGGAAAAAAAAACACCTTGTAACAAATTTGTTCACTGCTGTGAGATTAATCACAGCAAGACATTGGAAAACTAAAATAAATGTGAAATTGGAAGATTTGGTATAAAGAAGTTTGGAAGTTAGCAATTAGTGACAAATTAACATGTAAACTGAAAGTAAAGAAAGGATTATGGAAAAGAAATGATTTTCATGAAATATGGAAAAAAAATTATTGAAAATGTACTAAGAAAAGAAGATGGGAAATTACCTCCACAGGAAGAGTCAAAATTTTGGATGGAATATAAAGATGGGAATGGCTCCGGGGGTGGGGTGCACTGAGGGGATATTTAGGAGTTTTTAAATAAAAACAAATTGAATAAGATGCAAAGTACATATATGTATGGAAAGAATATTAATTTGTGTTATTTTGTAAAATCTCAAAAATATTAATTTAAAAAAAGGAAATTTCTCACATTTTCAATGGAAGAAGTGCCTGCTTGGGATCAAAAGAAGCAGGGCGCTACGTTTGACTACTCTACCTCTGTACATGAATTTCTTGTTTCAGGAGTGTTTCCAATGTACATTTGAGCTCTCTATGTATCATTTCTACATGTATGTAATATATGTATGTATGTACATAAGTAAAGGTATATATGTGTGTGTGTGTGTGTGTGTGTATAAATATATATGTATATATATATATAATAAATATGTATGTGTGTATACATATATAACCATAGATACTTGTATGTGTGTGAGTATATTCATATATATTTATATGTATATAAATTTATATATCATAAACATATATATATATATATATATATATCATTTATTTGTTATATCTATATGCATATTGTTGATATAAATAAATAAATAAATATTCCATCTGTGTGTGCGAAGCAATTGCAATGATGGAAGCCTAACACTTCAGCCTACCAAGGTGTGGAAGTGACAATCACAATTTCTCCATTTTCAAATCATTAGCTTTTCATTATTGCACTATTGTATGAAAAGACAGGTGGTCAAATGGCGATTGTCCCATTATTACCCAATGACTACATAATAGTGGGATAATAGCAGGATTATAATGGAATCAGCCTGGTGTGATAATCTGGTGTGATAATGAGTGATATAATGAGTGCCTCTTCGAGCAGGCCTTTCCTGAATAGTTCTCCAGATACGAGAAGGAAAATCTAACTGCTGTACTCTGACCTCATCTTAGTCACAGTCTATTGTTTACTGCATTGATTTTTAAGTCTGTTTTAACTCTTACATTGTTTAATAGTATTTTTAGGGGGGGGGGGAGGTGAGGGATTTGGATTGTATGGTTTTTTTTATTTATCTTTGTAAACCGTCCCAATTGCATCTTGTAGAGGGGAAGGATATTATTATTATTATTATTATTATTATTATTATTATTATTATTCTGTTTGTATTGACTCCATGCATAGCCTGATATTTTCAGGCCAGACCTAACTTCCTCCCCACACATCTCCTCCTGCCTCCTTATTCATGTTGCCAGAGTTAGCATATCCAATCTTTTCTTTCTTCCAGCTATTTGGTTTCCTTTGCTAAATTCAATTTGGACTGAAAACTGGGCTCTTATGTTATTCTTGCATTCAAGGATGAAGAATTGCAGAAGTTTTCTCTCTGTGGGCTGTGCTTTTCCCTTTCTTCACCATCCTCTTCTTCTTTGCATTTCAGGATCTTTGCAAAATCTGTACCAACATTTATTTTATGTTATTTTTTACACAAAACTTGGCAAATAATGTTTTTGCAAAATGTGAAAAACATGCTATTTGACCTTTCCTTCAACAGCCTGGTTTGCAAGAAATGCTTTATCATAGACAGAAACACATAAAAGAACGCATTTACATTCCTGCAGAAGATGGGCTTTAGTTGACAGTACTAAGAATTAACTTCCTCGTATTCTAGCATGCTTATCATGTGTGCTTCCATTTCATGATAAATGGGCACCTGGAGGTACCAGAGGAATATCCTTCTTGTATTTCACTCACTGGAGCACTGATAAAGGCAGGGAGAGAGTGGAAGGGATACTTTTAGGTTCTTTCCACTCCCCCTTTCTACCCTATCTAATGAGATGTCCATTTATAGTTTCAAGCTGGAAGCTGAGGCCATTTTAATTCCATTGAAACTGCAGTTGACTCTGTTGGGATCAGCATTTCTGTGGAGTAAACAGGCTCTGGCATCTGTGTCACAACAACTTTAACACAGGTATAAGTAGGGCCAGGTTAACCAACCATCCATTGATATTAATAATGTGGATGTAGAGGCAAGCAAGGAAAAGAAAGGTCATTTATGTTGTCTTGTGTTCCACTCTAGAGGAGAATGAGAATCAATGTTTTCTCAAGTAGAAAAGGGTAAAATAAGGAAATAAAAACAGGTTTTCAAGCTCCCAGTAGGATACCACAAAGAATGAAAACCTGAAAGCAATAAACAATTGCTTGCTGGTGTCTATCTAATTTCAAAGCCCATCCGTAACTAATATGTATGTGGTCTCCATGTCAAGAGACTTCAGGAAAAAGACAATGCCATGGCTTCCTTAGAAGAAAAGGGTGCAGGAATGAAACAAGATGTATAGTCCAATGACTGCTTATCATTTCTTGACAAGACACACATTTTAAGCAGTTTTTTATAATTTGACAGGTGTGTCTGAGGCGTAATGAACTTTCTGGACCTGGATTATGTTAAAAGGCTAAATTTGAGAAAGAATAGCTAGCTCCCCTCACATGAATATTTAGTAGAATTGTTTCCAAATGATGTACCAGTGATTCAAAGGGAATTAGACATATTCATAAAGGAAAAGCTACCAGCAGCTACCAGCCATGTTGGCCATATTTTATATTCAGGATCAGAAGTAGTATTGGGCAATTCCCGTTAATGGAGAATAACATGATGGTGTTGTTGTATTCATGTGTTCTTGTGCATATCCTTTGTGGCACAGTTGTCTCACATGGGCAGAGAAGATCAAATTGTAAAGTATGAGGTTCAAAAGACCAAGAAATTCAAGAGATACCATGAGATGTTTTCCCAACTGCTTTCCCAATAGTGTTGGCTCACTATAATTCCCCCCCCCCCCATCATTCCACAATCTCTTTCCCATAGTTGTGTTTTAGATTTGAGGTTCTAGGATAACATATTAATGATGAATCTTGTGGAGGCAATCATCATGAGAAGGAACTGAACATTGCCTCCAAATCTACAATAGTATTCAGATCGGTAGGGGAGCAAGCACTTTACTGATTACAGCCTAAATTCATAATTCTAGCCCTGATAAGATGAAAGTTAAACAACAACAAAAAGACGAATCGAAGTATTATATAACCTAGCAGTGCTGTAGGAAGGAAATGCATGGTTTGTAATCACTTACTATGTGAATGGTCCTAGTCATGCTGAGTTGTGATGCCTTTTCAAGAATGGGGATTCTCTACACCATTTGGGCCATGAGGTAAATGAATTGCAAATGTTGTCAGCCTTCCCATGGAATGCTGTGTCATGAAAATGTCTATTGTCATCTCTAAGTGTCCCTAAATGTGTGCAGGTTATAGGCACAGAACAAGAAGCTTTCCATGAAAATGTCTATTGCCTCAACTGTTACCTTCATTCTCCAATGGAAAACTGGTAATATACAGAACCATAGTCCTGTAAGTACCAGAGTTGTCCAGTTTCCTACCACCATCAAGAAATGTCCAGCTTATTGCTCCTCTCCCCATAAGAATTTGGCACTTCCAAAGAAATTTTCTTTCACTCCCCAAATTTCTAGTACTTTAGTCAAGCATTTAAAACTTCAGTTATGCATTTGGAAATATAATTTAGGCATCCAAAGAAAAGGGAAAATGCAGACACAGCAAATATTTAGCTTTGAACCATCTTGGATCCCTTTCAAGGTATGAATAATTTTCAGTGTCTCACCCTCTGCAATGCTAAACATTTCAGGAATGCAGGAAATGGGAGATAGAATTTCATGGGAGATAGAATTCTTAAGGTGGGAACAAAGTTTTTATTTCCCTCTCCTCCCCAATAGCTACATCTGGAACATCTATCTATTCATAAGACTGACCATGAGCAGTCCTATAATCTGGAGGACAAAACAAAGTATATGAATTGCAAAAAAAGACCTTTGCATAGCAAATATATCAAGTTGATTCATAAATCAAGGCAAAACACACTCTGATGTAGGGGTTAAAATAAGTAAAGAAAGAAACCTAACTAACCATTTTGAAAACTATTTTGAAAACCAGCAACTTCCCATTCCTATTGTTCTGAACACCAAACAAAAATCTATTTAAGGATTCATCAAGGTTGGGGGGAATGGTTGGTTATCTCTTCAAATAAATCAGCATCTTGCTAAGATTTCTGATGTTCCAGCAAAAGAAACTGTGAGAAATCAGTGTTGTGGGTTTTTGCGGAAATTTTTCCAGTGCTCTAAATAATGTTATCCAGTTTAGCAGATTTGTTCTTAATATTATGCTTGAAGATATTCAAAGCTTTGTGTGAAACAATTTTACTGGAATATTTGTTATAATACAATGAGAATAGCAATTTACTTCCATTATGTTTAATTTTAAAAATGACTAAATTTGAACGCACACTTATTTTTAGGACAAAATGCTTTAAAACTGAGGTATTTGATATATCAACAGTTCAACTTTCTTTTCCGGCAGTATAATTGCAGTACCTCCAGCTTCACTCATCCACTCCATGGGTTGTGCAAAATTCATCACAGAAATTTATATAGCATCAGAAATTTTGCATTCCACATCTTGAGGTGTGGGGAAAAGTACAGAAGAGCATATGATAATCATGATCATAAGCTGTAAGCTGAATCTTCTTCATCACAGAAGTATTGTCTACATCTTTCATTTCTCCAAGTAACCTCTGGCAGCTGGTGGATCTATTTTGATTTTACACTGAAGTTATATTCTCCAAGGTGTTGAATCGATTTTGGTACAAGGTTCAGCACCATGGATAGTTATAGCAATAGCAACAGCAAGTACATTTCTATACTGCTTTATCAGTGCACTTAAGCACTCACTAAGTGTAAGCTAATTGCCCCCAACAAGCTGGGTACTCATTTTAGCAACTTATGGAAAGATGCAAGGCTGAGTTGACCATGGAGCCCTGCCTGGAATCGAACTCACAACCTTCTGGCTGTGAATGGCTGCAGTACCAGCATTTAACCACTGTGCCACCAGGAACCCTAGTTATGACCTTTGTTCCTACAGGTAAAGGGGATATAGACTGCATGCAATTCCCAGCAGTCTTTTTCTTGTGTGTATCATCTCTCAGTATCACAGTAAGCCAAACTGGGTGAAAAGGAGAAACAGAGAGAATGAATGTGTGTACGCACACACAAAGAGAATAGAAAGACAGGGGAGTGTGATTTCCTTACGCAAATACCTTTGCACCAGCCACAGCCTGACCATTAGTCCTACTATATCACATTATTTGGAAATGAGGAAACTGATTTCAACTCAGCAAATAGGTTCATCTGATAAGATTTTACTATTTGCTAATGATGTGTGTCCTCTTTGAAATACATATTTATCCAACAGACTACATTATCCCCGAACATGCCTTTGTTCCAATATTTCATTCTGCTGCAGGAGAGTGAAACGTGCTGCTATTAATATAACTTGGTGAATAATGGCATGCAGCTCATTTTCAGCCATGAATGATTAAACACACCATACAGTATATGCACATAAAAGGGTACTCCCCCTCCTAGTGTTAGATTTCATTTGAGAACTCACCCAGCACAGATACCAATACACAGACAAGCTACCTATTCCTGAACATTTATGATGTAAGAATTCACAGGGGTGGGATACAGAACTAACAAGGAGGCTGTGCTTTGGTACAAAGCAGTGTTTTGCAATTGCTGTTGTCCAGCATCCTCCCAAGGCAACATGGTCGCTTTTAATCATAAGTTGTCAGAATCATGGTCCAGACATGGTTCTGCCATACTTAACTGCTGCCGTGCTTAACTGCTGTATTTGAACATATATCTGTTAATACAGAATGGTGGGTTATATTATCCTATTAGTGGTGCTGGGAAAAGAAAAGATTGTGTACTAGTCACTACCTTGAATAATAAACAGATGTGTATTGAGGAATTATGAACTACAAGTTACCTGATTGTTCTTGTGAGAAAACTGTAGCTTCACATAGGGAAAAAGAAGGAGAAGTAAGACCTGGGAAGACAGTAGGTTTTCAGTTGCTGACAAATGGGAGGAAGGCTTTTTGTAATGGGTAAACTGGTTGAACCTTATGTAACTGAAAGTAATTTTTCAGTCCTGACAACAACTATGTAGTGTGATATATTCTGCTTCTTGAACAAAGCTTTTCTGAATTTACTGAAGGGTTGTGTTCCTGGAGTAGAATTAGCCTGAACACTGCACAGGTTTTCTTTACAATGATTCCATTTATAGCAAAACATTTCCATTTATTAATCAGAGGGGTGGGAATCCTGTGGCTCACAAGATGATGTTGGACTGCAACTCCTATCATCCTTAACCATCATCTATACTGGGTCAAGGTGATGGGAGCTGCTGTCCAACAACTGGATAGCCACATGATTCCCACTTTCTTATATTATGTGTTTCCTTGGTGATCTGCTTTATAAAATGTACCTAGGTTTGACAATATCTTTTTCTTTTTTCTCTTTTTAAAAAAAAGTTAAACAGAAAAAATAAAAAAGAAGGAGGGAGGAAAATGTAGGAGGATGTCCAACTATCCCAAAACATGTCACGATTTGTCTAAGTCACATCAAACAAAAGAAGAGTGGGGGAAAACAAAGGAACAATGTTATACAGTATTTCTTGACAATTGCGAGTTTAACTTTAATCACAGCAAAGACAAAATTTGTGCTTTGACATTAATATGTTTGAATCTATTATGCCAATGTAATAGAAAAAGGTACCGATACGCAGCTTTTCCTGACAGCATAATATACCAGAGGAAAGGAGCATAGTCTTGAAACAACAATGCAGAACCTACAATACACTGCTAGACAAAAAATAAAATGAAACAAAATAATAGGCAAGGATGTTGCATATTTTAAAAAAGATAAATATTAAATTATAGGATCTTCACCAAAAACATCACTGCATTCATATCAGACCAGATTATGAACAGATTATTACATATAGGAATGTATCCAACCTTAGCTTCATGGATATATAAGAGATCTACTAGCAAAGACAAGGCACACAAGAGATCCACTACCAACAGAAGCTTTCTGCCAGCAGAATGAGACCATGAGATACAATCTATAGGCAGGAACAGATTGAAACACACGTGCAGCTTGTATACCAGACAGAGATAACTACACAAAATCATTCTGTGGTGTTTCCTTTATTATGTTCATAATCTGGATGCAGAACTGCTGATGTGATGGTAATATTTGGTGATGAACAATACAGAAAAATCCAAAATCCAAATTATATTGCAAAGGACTCAGAAGGTTCTGTCCAATATTGTATGCATATAATAAGATGACCTAAGTGTGAAATCAAGAGATGCAGATTAGGATACCAAAAATAGAAAAGAAAAGAATCCAAACTACAAACAAAAATGAATAGAAAAGCTACCTGAATTCATCAGCACAGGGTGACAGAAGCTAATAGAAGACTGGGAAGGAACTATTAGGAAATGGGTTTTAAAAATTAATGTTGATGCGTTCCTGTTGCACAGCTACATTTAGAATATGTTCTGTGCAATTTTGGACATGTGCCTCTTTCTTAAAAATCTGAAAGAGAGAGTCACTAAAGTTATCAGGTATATCAGGCTGTTTTGATGTAGTGGGTCCATGATAAACTAGGAACAAATTTAGAGAAAAAGCTATGATTGAAAGCATACAAAGCTACTTTACACTTTCACTTCAAATTTTGCCAGTGTTCTCCTCCTTCTTTGGCTAGTTCCTTCTGCCAAATACCATCCCATTTACAACAGTCTTATCTTTTACAGACATTCCCATTATATATAAGAAAACTAAGAAGGCAGTCAATGCCAGGGAACGACAGGAATGCTTGTGGATGGAATGAGGCTTGAGGCTTCCAATGTCAAGAATGTCATCTTGACTGGCTTTTTTCAGAAACATATCTTTTTCCAGAAACGATTGAACAAATGAGACAAGTAGGAAATAGCCAGTTCCCACAGATCACAAACCAGCTAGCTAGGCATTTTGTTGCAAATTAAATTAACTTCTAATTACTAGCATTTGGGGGCGGGGAGAAGGACATACACCTCTGCCGACATTTGCAGAGCTATCAAGAACTATTTCAGGACCTAAATGATATGTGGCTCCTCTGTGTCTGTTATTGGGAATATTAGCTCATTTTTTTAGTCCTTAAAAAAAGCAGAGAATGGGGCTTTAAGTCCCAAGCAGCCAGTACATGAACAAAGACTAACTATCCACTGCACAGCCTTTTCCTGATGAGCTGCCTGAACACTTCCAAAGGGCCCCCCTTTGTTAATTGCTACACAAAAGTTATCACATTAATGCAACATAGATGCCAAGAACCATTTAAATGAAGTTAAATGGGTAAAGCAGACCTTGTACTTTCCATTGTTCATCTTACAGACATTCAGTGAGTTGTATAATTAGGCATTATAACATTTCCCACTCATTTGATTCACTGCTGCATCGCCCTAGCTTAACAAACATCTGCAAAAAAAAGTGGAAATGAATGGAATTAAGAATGCTTCAAGGCGAAAAAGAGACGACGTGGTAATGTGAGCATTTTTCATGTGTGGTAGTCAAATGCTTCCACCATGTGAAACACAAGTAGGGAATCCACTTGTATAAGTTAGTACTTCATCTTGCATCACATGATCTAAGCCATTCAGGAAGTACAAGCACTTTCAAGCTTGTGTCCATTGTTCCACATTGGTTATAATCAAAAAATGCAATCGTTGTAAGTCCTCAAACCAATAGAACAGTTAGTCCTTGGTAGCTGCAGGTTTTTGATCCATGGATTCAAGCATCTACAGCTTGAAAATGTTTTTTTTAAATATATAAACTCCAAAAGCAAACTTTGTTTTTGCCATTTCACTTTCCCTTATATAATTTAATGGGACTTGAACATCCCTGGATTTGGGTATCCACAGGTGGTCCTGGAACGAAATCCCAGAGGATACCAAAGGCCCACTGTACCATTAAGTTCTTATTGTTATGTAAGTAGAGCTTCCTTTTATTTCTTAATGATTTGGAGCAGCTAGAATCATCTTCCACATTCCCTTGATTGGGTCCCATGATGGAGATTACAAGCTTGGAAATGAGCTTGAAGTGTAATGGGTATCAGATTTCATTTCAAGGATTTATAATTAATTACTTTTCTCCATCTCTATAGATGGAGATGGGCTACCAGTTAAAGGATATAGCTCATGTGCTGGCTTGAAACAGAAGTACTGAGCAGCATGGCAATCCCTATACCTCTACAGATGAAGGTTAAGTTTAGCCAGTGGAAAAGTCAACTGAAGCCCAATTATGGTTATCACCTAGTGATCACAGAGGTTAGATCTAAGTTTCTAACACTGAATTCTAGAACTGGCCAGCAGTACTGCAAGAGGAACCAGTCAAAGGCAAACAAATGAGGAACACTGAAGCAGTGGAAAACAAACCATTAGGACAGGGACATTTACAGCAATAGCCAGGTGTCATTTTATTTATCATTGTCAAACTATTGGAGATTAAAAGCCTTTCCCGTATCTTCTGCAGCAGTGTGGAAACCCAAGCATTACGCCAACACTTGATGACTGTCTAGTCTCCTTAGATTGTGGATGAGTCCCAGTTCTCTTTTCCATAAAGTGCTGGAAAGGTGGAGGGATATAGACATCTTAAATCTGTGCTGTGGTATAATTAGGGACTGGAGGAGGGTGAACAAAAGGTCTAAAACAGATATAGAAATTGTAGAGTTTGGTCCCAGTGGTACAACAGGACACTTTGCCTTTAAAATTACAAAAAGAAGCCCGCAAGAGCATGATAAAAGAGAATATGGTCTTGCAGATGTCCAAGGAAAATAAACATTCTAGAATCTCCTCTGGAGACTTGTATTATAACTGAAAGGGATTTTTTTAATGATACATTTGATCTTTATTATAAATTAAAGGTCTCATAAGATATGCATCAAATATGAAAGACGGGGCAAAGGAAAAATGTGGTATTTTATTATTTATTGAATTCTTCTCCTCATCTTTTCCAGGATCCTTTGTAATTGCTTCCTCAATTAGAATACTTAAAACACTGTCCATGAGTCACTTGCATATTTATGTGTCATCAGAAAACACCAACCTTGCAAGAAACGACTGATCTTACAATGCAGTATGCTTTCGATGGTTCAAAGGCCAGCGATATGTGGGACTCCTGGTCAAGGTTTGGGAACTAGGTGAGATTGTAGTGTTTTAATATTTTTGATGCTCTTCATCTCATGTTGATTTTTGAGCTACTTGATTTATAGATTTGTTCAGGTCCCTGAGAAGTGTGTTTGGTGGGCACAGGCATTCTTTTATTGTAAGGGATGAAGGTTGAGGATTGGAAAGTCTGTCCTTTATGGAGACAGAAAATAATGCCCAGAAATCCCATATTTCTGTGCATCGGTCCTTTTAAAAAAGATGAAGCCAAGTTGCAGTTGCCAATACAGACTTAACCAACCCTCCCCTCCCCAACCATCACCACCACTTAAAGCTAATGAATATTTCCTCCTGAGTATCCCAGCAACCAATCAAAATGGAAGAGGAGGAATAGAGTTTCGCTTTGGCAAGAGCATAGAGACTACTTCACTCTTTCCTGTAGCTCTTGGCAAAATACAGCACATTCCAGACAGAGCTGAGTGAGCAGCTGAAAAGAGAGAGAGAGAGAAAGACAGTTGAGGACAAAGCTGCAAGTAAGTCATATTTTCTCCACCCACTTGTGAGGAGGTGAATATCTTAAATTTTTTAAAAGTGTGAGCTTTATGTGTATGGATAGAGAGGAAGGAAGAAATGTATGCATTCGCTTGAGTATCTATATATGAGACAACAGTTTGCCTTCGCATAGCAATATTCCATTTTAAATTCATATATGTGCTCAGAAATAAGCCCTGATGACTTCAAAGGGAATTACTCCCAGAAAAACGTTTATGAGATTGCCACTTAAGTGAGACATACTAAAAGGCTGTTGGAAACATTTCTTTCTGACAGTCCTATTTTTGATAGTCATAAATACAATTATATGTTGTTGTTTTAAAAAAAGCACACACATTAAGTTCATTCCATTTTGAGTTGGAAGTGTTGAACATTGTTTTTGTCCGTCCCCACTTTTCTCCTAACAATGCTCTTGTGAAGTAGACTATGCTGAGAAGCTGTAAATAGCTTATAGTAACCACATGGTCTTTATAGGGAAGACTGGAATTTTAACCTGATAAGATTGAGTGCTTCATGAGCATCTATAGAATCCTAGAATTGTAGAATTGGAAATGATCCATAGGTCCATCCAATTTCTAGCCAGCACAAGAATCCCCATTTTGTGGATTTGTTCCATCCTTGCCTTAGATTTGTTCCATCCAACTCAAATAAGTTATGGTTGAGCTAGAAAAGTTGTAGAAAAAGTGAACAAAAATTACCATAGAGTTGAAATAATTTACTTACAAGAAAAAGCTAAAGTGTGTGGGGCTTCTTTAATCACATGAACAAGCTCTCTGATGTCGAGTTGGATTGTTACACTGAACATGGATATAAGTGTAACTGTTGGTGCTTAGAGCATTTCAGGGTCAAATTCAAAAGTTTTGATGCATGCTAAAAAAGAAACAAAAATTGATTTTCATAAAGAAGGAGATTTGTGCATCAAGCAACTTCTGTTTGGAGAATGTGAAAAATACTCTAATTTTACAAAGAATTGCATAACCAACTATCAACTGAAATCAACTAAAATTAATAATAATAATAATAATAATATGATTTATTTCTATACCGCCCTTCCATAGATCAGGGCGGTGTACAGCATATAAAAAACAGTAGGACATAAAAACCATTAAGACAAGCCGGTAACAATAAAACAATAAAAACAGTAAAACCAATAGGACAATAAAATCACAATAAAATCACAATTCTCAATATAAGTGCTAGTGCATATGCAGCAGCAGAACAGTGGGCGGCATTACAACAGGCAGATAAATAAAAGTCCATTCAGCGGTAAGCCTGGTTAAATAAATAGGTCTTTAAGTCCTTTTTAAATTGAGCAAGGGAGGGGGACAAGCGGAGATCGATAGGTAGAGAGTTCCAGAGACAGGGGGCAGAGATGGAATATGCCCTCTTCGTTGTACTCGCCAATCTAGTCTCCGGAACTCTCAATAACCGCTGACCAGAGGACCTAAGTGTGCGGGGCGGATTGTATGGGGAGAGACGGTCCTTCAGGTACCCTGGACCCAAGCCATATAGGGCTTTATAGGTAATAACCAGCACTTTGTACTGAGCCCGGAAGCGAATCGGCAGCCAGTGAAGGTCTTTCAGAATTGGTGTTATATGGGCGGCCCTGGGAGCACCAGTGACCACCCGCGCTGCCATATTTTGCACCAGTTGTAGCTTCCGAGTGTGATACAAAGGCTGCCCCATGTAGAGCGCATTGCAGAAGTCCAACCGAGAGGTTACTAGAGCATGTACTACGGTTTCAAGGTCCCTCCGGTCCAGGTAGGGACGCAGCTGGCGAATCAGCCGAAGCTGATAACAGGTGCTCCTGACCGTCGCGTCCACCTGAGAAGTCAGATGGAGCGACGAATCAAGGAGCACCCCCAGACTGCGTACTGTGTCCTTCACGGGGAGCGTGACCCCGTTCAGGACGGGTGGAACCACCTCCATCCCTGGACCGGGAGAACCTATCGCCAGTACTTCCGTTTTCTCTGGATTCAGGCTGAGTCTGTTTTCCCTCATCCAGTCCATTACCGATTCCAGACAGGCCACGAGAGGAGCGACACCATCCCTGGTCACTGCATCAGTCGGAGACATAGAGAAGACTATTTGGGTGTCATCAGCGTACTGATAACACCGCGCCCCATGCTTCCGGATGATCTCTCCCAGCGGTTTCATGTAAATGTTAAAGAGCATGGGGGACAGAATGGCTCCTTGAGGAACCCCAGATATAAGGGCCCTCTTATCGGAGCAAAAGTCCCCCAGCTGCACCATCTGGAACCTCCCAGAGAGGTAGGACCGGAACCACTGGAGCGCAGTGCCCCCAATTCCCACCTCTGCCAGGCGTTCCAGAAGGATACCATGGTCGATGGTATCGAACGCCACTGAGATGTCCAAGAGCACCAACAGGGACACGCTACCCCTGTCGATGCCCAGACGGAGATCATCGACCAGGGCGACCATGGCAGTCTCAACCCCATAGGCCGCCCGAAAACCGGTTTGAAATGGATCTAGAAAATCCGTTTCGTCCAAGATCGATTGAAGTTGGAATGCAACCGCCCTCTCGATCACCTTCCCCAGAAATGGCAGCAGCGAGACTGGCCGATAATTATTATGAACCAGGGGGTCGAGGGAGGGCTTTTTCAATAACGGTCTTACAATGGCCAATTTAAGATGGTCCGGAAATTGTCCCTCCCTCAGAGATGTATTAATAATTTGGCGTAACAGCAAGGTTACCGCCGATCCCCCTGGGCCACTAGCCACGAGGGGCAGGGATCGAGAGAGCAGGTTGTCTTCCGAACACTTCTAAGGATCTTGTCCACATCCTCGGTACCGACAGACTCAAACTGATCCAGTACAACAGAGTCCACGGAAGCTCTAGACGCCTCTATTCTGGGTTCTGCTTCAATTCTGGCGTCCAGACCTTCGTTTATCCGAGAGATTTTATCCGCGAAGAAGTTGTTAAATTGGTCACAGCAGGCCTTGGTTGGTTCAAGGATCTGGTTCGGGGCAGGAGGGAGCTGAGTTAGCTCCCTCACTACCCTGAACAGCTCTGCTGGACGCGACTCCGCGGACGCGATACGAGCAGCGAAGAACGAGTTCTTAGCTGCTTGTATCGCCTCTCCATAGTCCACCAAGAGGAGATCTAGGAGAGCCTTGTCGGATAAACGCTGGTGTTTCCGCCAGACGTGCTCTAGCCGTAGCAGGACCCGCTTCCTTGCCCGGAGATCTTCCGTATACCAGGGCTTCCTATTGGAAGCAGGCCTGAGAGGGCGCTTGGGAGCGATACTGTGTATAGCCCTAGAGAGATCCGTATCCCAGGTGTTAGCTAGGGCATCAACAGTGTCGCCGTCACTTCCAACCATAAACCCCTCTAGGGCTTCTTGGAACCTATCAGGTTCCATCAGCCTTCGAGGGTGGACCATTCTAATAGGTCCGCCACCCCCGGAGGGGACCTGGGTAGATGCCTTGATACTTGCCTCAACCAAGAAATGATCCGTCCATGACAGGGCGGAAGTGTTGGTGATTTCCGCCCACGGATTTTCCATGTTCGTACAGAAGACCAAATCGAGTGTATTCCCCGCACAATGCGTTGGACCCGAAACCAACTGAGACAGGCCCATGGCTGTCATGGTATCCATGAATTCCCGAGCCGCACCAGATGGAACATTGTTGACCGCGAAGGGGATGTTGAAGTCTCCCAGGACTAGAATGCTATAATTGTGTATAATTATGAAATTTTTGTGTGTGATTTGAGAGTTGGAATAGAAATTATTCATTTTTGGATCTCCTAAGTGCACGTTACCTTAGAAATTTATACCACAGAAAGGGTTACAGTACTTTTCAGAAAAATAAAATACATTCAAACAAGTTTGTCTTACAATTTTTATTGTTCCTTTTTTAATTTGTTTTAAAGTTTTTTAATTTTAGATACTTTAATTACATTTAATTTTTTTATATGTCTTTACATATATCTTAGTATCAATACAGTTGTGCCCCTCCTAACTCACAAGGATCCGTTCCAGACACATAGACACCTGTGAGTTAAGAGACTCAGGATAATCAAGCCCCATTGAAATGAATGGGGCGCGTTCCTGCAAACGAACACAAGGTGCTCATCATGGGAGCATTCACCACTCATCTCAATGGAGGGGCACCCCTCCACGGATCGTCAAGTCCACTGATTTCAAGTCCGTGGACTTCGAGGGGTGACTGTACTTGTTTTAATTTTTGTAAGTTTCCTTGAGGCTCACTTTTGGGTGAGAGTTCAGATATATTTGTTTGTGTTAAATGCAGTGTATAAACACATTCAATAAACAAATCCCATATGAAAAATTCAGACAAGCTTCCATGCAGCTAGAAAACACAAAGTCTCGCCACCTGATATGAAGAAATGATGAGATGGGGATACTGGTGAGATGGAAAGAAAAATAACAAAAATGAGTATTTTTCACATCCCTTTGCGCAATCTCTATATTCCTGTGTTCAGCAATTATTGCCTAATAGTGCCTTGTGATGGCTGAGAGAAGCTGGCTGTTTGTGACCCTCATCTCACACTTGGGAAAATAATTACTTCCCTTTCCTGTGTTCTGAGACTGATGAAGAAAGACAAGTATTATATCTCTTTCTCCATTGCTACCTAACCAGCCTCCTCTTCTTCAACCCACCCACTTCTTTTCCCACACACCCAAGTATTTCTGGACTATTACACAACCTCCTCTGTGGTGCTACTCTCTTTCTTTTCATTTTCCTTTACTGATCCCTTCTTTGGACAGCTTTAAGTAGTTAATATATTGTTCTGTGTGTGAGAGAGGCTTTTTCCCCCCCAAGTAAACATTCCTTTCCTAAAATACCAAAGGCCCGTTCCCACTATGATTTGAAGTTATTTGCTGATCACTTTAGATGTGCCTCATTCACATTGGAAACGGTTTCAGAGGTGACTGCAATCGTTTGGACTCGCTTTGAAGTGAGACAAATGCAAAAAAAAAATGCCCCTTTTTTAAACACTAGTTTTTTTACAGTTGTTTTGAAAAGAATATTAGAAAGCGTGTTCAGCAAGTTCAGCAACGATGGACCTAAAACCCATCATACTGGAGGGGAGGACTCATGGCAGAGAGTTGGCACAGGGTGTATCCCATTTCACCCCTGGTTTTTGGGAAATCTGCCGTTTTTCGATGCTGAGCCTTCTCATCAAGAGAATGAAGAGATGTGCTTTGGAAAAGGAGGATGTGTCGCCCTGGTGTGGTTGTGTACTATATGTTGTGTGGTTGTGTTGGTGTTTATGTTGCCTTGACCATTGCCGCCCAACCACTCTCAGCCAGAAGAAGACTGAAGCATGTCCAGAGAAGGGGGAGCCCTCAGTGCTGCCCACTCTGGAAAACACCATCCCCTCTGTCACCTGCACGGGATGGCTCTGGGCAAGGAGGACCACCACCACTGCCACCCTCGTCCCCCAGAGAGTCTCCCACAGTGGACAGCACTGAGGGCTCCCTCTTCTCTAGACATACCTCATCTTCTTCTTGCTGAGAGAGGCTAGGCAGTGGCAGTGAAGACGGAGGAGGTGGACCGAATTCTCCTGCTGCGGCTCCTGTCACCACTGTACCTGCTCCTGCTGCCAAGAAGGAGAAGAGGAGCAGCATTGCCCCCTCGGGAAGTGGGCTTTCTAGGAGCTCACACTGGACCCCTCTGCATGAGAGTAACATGGCCAGCTTCTTTCAGTGAGTGCCCTTCCCTCCCTCTCTTTCTCCCTCGGGTTTCAACAATAATATATTTATATTTCCCGCCTCTACCCATGGATCAAGGCAGGATTCCAACAAACTAAAAACATTACAAAATCATCATAAAAATGTACATACATTATTGCATACAGTTAAAATCGAAGAACCGCACAACTTTTAATTATCCATACTGTTATCACTTTCTACCTAATTAGCTACTGTTGTTCCTTGAACCATTCAAACTGTCATATCAGGTCAGGTGGATAGGCCTGCCGGAAGAGATCCATCTTTAGTGCTTTTTAAAAAGCATCTAGAGTAGTAATAAGATGGATCTCCTCCGGCAAGTCATTCCAGAGTTTTGGAGCCACAGCAGAGAATGCTCTCTTAGATGTTGCCACCAATCTTGTATTGGTGGCTTCTAGTAGATTTTTCCCTGATGTTCTGAGGGTGCGGGGCGGATTATGTAGGAAGAGGCTATCCTTCAAGTAACTTGGGCCTGAGCCATATAGGGCTTTAAAGGTAACGACCAACACTTTGTATTGTGCCCGGAAGCTGATTGGTAGCCAGTGTAAAGATTTTAATATTGGGGTGATGCCCCGGTCACCAATCTGGCAGCAGCATTTTGGACTAATTGAAGCTTCCGAACATGGTACAAAGGTAGCCCCATGTAAAGCGCATTGCAGAAATCCAGACAAGAGGTCTCTGGAGCTACCTTCTCCCATTGTCTGGAGGCAATTCCTGTAAGGAAAGGAGCACCTTTCCTATAGTGGCAGGCAGCCGGCCCCTTCTGCACCAGGGAAGAAAGGGAGGGAAAGCAAGGGAAAGAGAGTGTGTGTTTCGGAAAGCTCCTACTAGCAAAAATCCAGGCTGAGGAGGGACTGAGATGAGAAGGGAACTGGGAGACTCTCCCCCTCTCTCCCCCTCTGCTTCTGCCAGGGGAACCACACCTGGGTTGGAGCTGGGGCTTCTCTTCAATATGGGATACTTTGGCCTCATTACTGCTCCCACTGCCAAGAAGGAGGAGGTGCACTCCGCACCGTGGAGACCTCCTCCTTCCCACCAATGATGCAGTATGATTGACAGGGGCGCAAATCAAGTGGGAATGACAATCGTGTCAAAAAGACCCAAATTAATGGAATAATTAAATAATACGTTTCCATAATTGGAACTACGCATCAGCCTGAATTGATTCAGTGACCTGGCGTCAATTCGACTTGCAAACTGGTTTAAATGCAAGTGGGTATGGGTCCATAATGTTGTTGTTTCCTGCTGGGTAATTTATAAGGATGCTCACCACCTAGTCTATTGGGGAAATGGGACAGAGATTGGAGCTGGATTCATGTCCTTCTAACAGGCTTTCTGTAGAAACCTGTTTGGCCACTGTGAGAATGCAACGTTACACTTAATAAACGTGTGGTCTGATCCAATGTGACTCTTCTGTTCCTATGTTCCTCATGCTTTTCTCCCATGCATCTTGATAAACATACTAATTTCTGGGCCAACTCTGATGGACTGACAAAGCCACAGAGAGAGAAAAAAAATCCTACAGTGCTGGAATGAAATTTTCACCATCATCAGTATTCTGGAAGGGTTTATTCTCTTGACATAGAAAAGTATTTTGCAAAAATCTTCCCTAGGGAAGCTAGAATAGCTCCCTCAGTGCTGTCCTTCTGTCAGCCAGCAAAGACTTATTCTGACAGGCATTTGAGAACTGAAGGTTTTTATAAGAAGGGCTTTTAAGAGTGTACTAGGGTATTTTAATTGTACTATTTTAAACATTTTAAAGCATTTTAATTGTTTTACTGTTGCAATTTAATTCTATTTTAGGGGAAGTTTTTTTTTAAAAAAAATTTTTTTTGATTACATTGCATTTGTTTAATATGAGTTCTGGTGTTGGGAAACAGGTCGGATATAAATAAATATAATGTGTGTGTGTGTGTGTGTGTGATTTAAAAGCAAACAAATACCGGTAGTACATATATCTCCAAAACAAACTTGTGAGAAGTGGAGTTTGTTTTAGATACACACACACACACACACACACAGGATTTTAAAAAGCAGAACTTAATAATTCAATTCATAAGCAAAACATTTTTGTGTCTTCACTTTCATTTGCTTAAAATAAAAGTGCGCTTGTAGCCAAAGACACTTTAGAACCCTCCATCATTAACATTTGGCGCCCATGTGGTATGTGTGTGAGAGCACACACACACACACACAGAGAAGGTGTCAGTACATTAATGCCATAGGACACTCTCATATGAAACTCTGTTTTCAGTGTTATGGAATTAGACAGCTAAGACACAAACATTTGGGCCCAGTGTACAGTGTAGCTGTAATACAGATTGCCAGTGAACCGCATCCACAACCTTAATTTTGTGCAGAGAAAAATTCAAGGCACCCATGCCTTCTTCAGAATACCTGCTTATTGTAAATCTTTTAGAGTAATCAGTTATGTTTTGTTCTTAATGACACAATGTGCTCTGAAAGCCTGCAGCTTCCATTTATCTGTCCACAACTGAGGAAATGGTTAAGTAGAAAGAGCAGGACAGCCTGCTGACAGATGACAAGGCCATTTCTGTGTCAGTCATCTGTCCAATGCAGCTTGCTACTTATGGGATGATAAATGATGGCCTCGGTTTACATATGAAAGGCTTCAGAAATATCTGATGGCTGGAATATCTTAGTGCATGATTTTATGTACCATCTTTAACTGGAGACAGATGACTCCAATTTTACCGCAAGTGTAAAGGCCTGTACTCAGAATCTCAGTTTTACATTTGATCTCAATGTTAGACCAATGCACATGTTCAAAATAAGCACATGCATAGTCTTCCTGGACTATGCTATTTCATAATGAAGGTGAGGAAGCAGTCTTAGGATTTTAAAAATAATTACCCCTGGGTTTTAAAGAAGCCATGAGCGTAGAATGCATCAGGGATAATACAGTAGAAACATCCTACTCAAGATCAGAGTTTTGCACAAGTAAAAGGTGCAGTTCCTAACTGGGTCAGATGCCAGACTGTCTGAACTGATATAAGGCAGCTTCCTATGTCAAATGAACAAGAGTTATCAGGAAGGACAGTTATCCTTTCCTCTCCATGCATTCAGTCGACACATGGATGGTTTAAGCTCTATTTAACCAATTGGGATTTACATCCAAGTAAACACGTGCATGACTTCACTGTTTGTGTGTGGGGGCAGGGAAATAACACCGTAAGAGGGATACATGCCTCTAATGTGGCAAATACAGGACATAAAATGGCCTACAAAAACTACAAACCCAAGAAGTCAACTGTGTAAATGCTCAAAGTGAGGATAAAATGATGAGAACGCACTTCACATTGAAATTGATATACTTTCTAGAACCATGGTGGTGAACCTATGGCACGCGTGCCCTCTCTAGCATGCAAACGCAATTCTGAGGGCACACAGAGAGATGGGAGAGCAGGGGGAGAGTAGAAACAGGCATGCGCCTGTTCCCCTTCTTCCCCCACTCTCCCGTGCCTTTTGCTGTCTCCAGGGAGGCAGCTGAAGGTCCAGGAGGAACAGGAGCATGCCTGTTCCTCTTCTATCCCCTGCCCTCCTGGGCCTTCAGCTGTCTTCAGGGAAGTCCTGCCCCTGGAAGGCAGAAATCCTGCCCCTAGAAAGCAGAAGTCCCACCTCTCAGATGTCCCGCTCTCTCCCAGAAGTCCTGCCCCCGGTGTGGGAACGCCTTTGAATTTGGGCACTCGGTCTCTAAAAGGTTCACCATCACTGTTCTAGAGGTTTTAAGACTACCTGAAGTAGTCTTTGCAGATGCTTCATCTTCCATTTCTTTAATGGTATGAAGGCAGTTTTACGGGTGCTGTACCACAGAAGCTGTGAAAGTATGAGAAGAAGCAATGCAAAACTAATAAGTCTCTGGATGTTCACTGCGAGGTTTAAATGTGGATTTAAACATGCTCCAGGATTTGTCAAAGTCTTTAGTACAATCTGGTGTGATTGTTTAGGATGTCAGATTAGGACCAGGGAGGAGATGGATTGAAATCCCACCCTACCTTGAGCTAGCTTTAAAACATATAGGGCATGCTATGTGGCATACACAACTCTGTGCTCCAGGTGAAGGGAAAAGCAGAGGGACTCAGGAGGAATGGGGAGGGGCTACAAAGTAAATAAAACCAAGAGTTTCAATGCTTTTCAGAAGTTGGGCATAAAGAACAAAGAAATCTCTTTTTATCCTCTAGATAAAAAGCAAACACCTCATTCTTCAAGCATGAGTCCTTATGTGTCAAAACCCAGCACCATTGAAACAAAACATCAGTGTAGCAGCAGTCTTGGGAAACAATCCCTACTATCAGAGGAAATTCGACCATTTGTAGAAACAACCTCGAGGAAGAATCTCAAAAGCCCAAGAAGGAATACCCTCATTCAATAAATGGAGAATATCAGCTGACCAGGCAGAACATGGTGTGACACACAGAAACTAGGGATGAAGAAGTGACATTTCCCTGAAAAAGAGATGGCTAGCTTCCTGGAAATGTAACAAAACAAGAAGAAAAGTTCAGAATGGTCCTTTAAAAGGTTATCAAACAGCAAAATATCCTGTAGCACAACGAAACATCCCATATTTTACTTTTTGAGGCACATCAAAAGAATAGCCATAAGTACCATAAGTTATACAGAGTTATAAACATAGGCATTAATTATAACAAAACAATCCACAGTAAAGAAAAAATCCTTATTATGCATAGAACATACCCAAAAACACCAGCCAGCCATAACGCAAGCTAATATTAATCACACAAGATATAAGATACAATAAAACTCTTAATTTTTTTCACTGAAAAACAGGGAAGGGGATTAAAAGATAACGGAATTCAAATCAGCATTATTACAAACATACCAGCTCAACATTAACTTACTGGACCATGAAAACATCTTCTAACGTTACCAACAATACAATCTTCTATCAACCTACAGTCCCTCAGAAATAATTTTCATCCAATGGCGGGGGGAGAGAAAGACAGAGAGAGAGAGAGAGAGAGAGAGAGAGAGATGACCTCTGCTTTGAGAGCAGAAAGGCACATTTGACTGAAAAGTAAGCCAAAAGAATGAAAGCCACCCTACAATATTAATATTTTAAAACACTGAAATTAAACAGCAAATAACATGAGCAACCAGAAAAAGCAAGCATGGGAAACCCCACATAAGGGAAACTATAACCAAAACTCTCTTGTGTATATCGTTATTTAAAATTGGAGGGGAGTGGACCTCCTCAAAGCGCACTATCAAAAAGTAGTGAGCAAAAGTGAAAGGTGACTAGTATTCATTCGATGGGAAAAAGTTATAATGTTGTCACAGTTACTTTTATTTACAAAAAGAATATCGCTTGGTCCTTGGTATCTCCGAAAATAATGTGTTACTTCCAAGCTCTGCAGTTGAGAGTTCCATTTCCATGGTTTAATTAAAGAGAATAGAAAAACCACAATGACATCTCATGGGGCTTCATGTCAGTTCAACATCATTTCTGGATCCTTTTAGCTCACATGTGGGCCCCGCTTTCTGCACCAGGCCTGGTATATGCTTCTGCTACACATACAAGTTCAGGACTAACAGCTCAATCTAACTCTTCTAACAGCCTGGTTTGAACTCTGGTATCTTTCTTTTTAGAAATTACACAGTGGTATATGTGTCAAGTATGCTCTGCTGCTTTACAGTAACAGTAATAAAAGGATCCCTCAATCAGGCTGCTGAAGAGCACTATTCCTCCAACCAAGCAGATACAAGGATCACATTTTCCTTTTTACAGCAACATGGCAGCTTTGCTGACTAAGTAGATGTTCTGCTTAATCTCCATAGGAAACAGCAACTGAGAATAGCTTTCTGCCTGTTAAAGTTATGCACTGCACCAATGCATTTCTTGAGAGAGAGAGAGAGAGAGATTACACAGGGACATAACATCCTCTTGTCTCATATTATTTTTAGGAGTACTGTCATTGTTACATGCCTCCAAGTTGACTCTGACTTACAACAAACCTATCCTAGGGTTTTCTTGGCAAGACTTATTCAGAGAGAGTTTGCCACTGCCTTCCTCTAAGGCTGAGAGAACAGGACTTGTCCAAGTTGTCCAGTGGGCCTCCATGACAGAGCAGGGATTCAAACCTGATCTCCTGGACCATAACCCAATACCCAATACACTACACTGGCTCATAACCCTGCAAAAAATACATTGCATGTGTTAGCCTTCTAACTCTTATTCCGTCTATCTCCCCCAGCTGTTGTCTCTCTGTTATATGTTTTTGCTTTCATCATGTTTCTTTCCTTTTAGTCTGCCAATGCTAGAAGCCCACTTTTGTCACTGATCAAGCATCCTGATCCTTCCTGATTTGAGAACATCATCACACCACCAGCTTCGTCTCTCTTGGCAATCACGTTATGAAAGGAAACAGGAACATATCCCTTTGAAAATATTAGCTATCAAATCTCTCTTCTTTCCCATAATTGCACTGCTTGGAACCCCCCAGCCCTGTGACAAGCCTCTTCACTTCAATTGCAGCATTACAGCCATGAGGTGGCATGGGAGGGTAGGATTCTCGCCTCCCACACTCCCCTCCCACTTGCTATTCCAAAGCAAGCTAACTTATGCACAGAAATTACACTTGTAATGATGTGACAAGAGCTACCTTGATACTCCTTTATAATGTCCCTCACAACAGCCAAGGATTCAAATGTAATGCACTAATACTGAACCTGTGAATCTGAATGCCCCCTTTTACTTCACCTTAGTGTCATTCCCGCACCAGGTGTCACCCAGTGTGAGGGGTGGGACATCTGAGGGTGAGACTTCCAGTTGGGTTTGGGGGTGCTTCTTGGGAAAGCACTCCCCCCCCCCCCCGAGCTGGCCCATCCTTTTCCTGATGCAGAAAAGGATGGGATGGTGCTTGGGGGACAGATCATGCATGGGGGAATGGAGCAGTGCATGGACAGAGAAATGCTCCTGAAGGGAATCACTGGCAAGTGCAGAGAGAGGCACATGTGCAGCCAGGGGACAGAGCGGCACATGTGGCAGACAGAGCCGGGGGCATGGTGCAGGGAGCTTGACAACTTCTAAGGTGTCACCCAATGCAGCCTGCAGTCCCACACACACTGCTTCACAGGGAAGGCTGCTTTTGGCAATACCATCTCGGACACAGATGTGGAAAGCCTCTAGATTGATTATAATGGGAAAATCAAACAGTAACTATAACCTTGAGTGATATTTCTAAATTCACACACCACATGATCTGAGTCAAAAGTCCAAGAAGCCAAATTCTGTTGCTTCTTGCACAGCAACATTAACTA
Organism: Urosaurus nigricauda; assembly: GCA_034509955.1. NCBI lineage: Eukaryota > Metazoa > Chordata > Lepidosauria > Squamata > Phrynosomatidae > Urosaurus > Urosaurus nigricauda. Next base: position 78,407,076 of record JAOEGL010000006.1, read on the forward strand.
GATTTATGACAAATAGTTGCAATGGAAGTAGGGTTGTCAAGCATCCCTTATTATTGAGGGTTGGAAACATTTGCCTCGCAGGTCAGGCGCCACAAGAAAGCACAGATACACAAAGCTGGAGTGAACATGGCCACAACTTTATTTTTAACCAACACAAACAATAGGGTTGGCCCAAAGCATAAGGTCTGGATCTGGACATCAGCCAAACCCCCGTTGGCTAATGAATGGTTGCTTGTAGCCAAGCATCGGGATGACGTAGGTGCCAAGCCCCGCCCTAAAGCACAGTCGGGCAACTGTGCTCCTCCCAATCGATTTGCAAGGCACTCTAGTCACCGGGTGTCAACTGACTGTGGCCCCCGCACTGGCCACATCAGCACGCTCCATACACCCGGGTCGCGAGGACTCCCGATCCAGAGCCATCGAGCCCTGGAAACCCCTCACCCCAGATCCAGGCCTATGCTGCCGCAAAACAGACGGTGAGGAACGAACCGCCTGCCGCCAACCCTATCAACAACGCATCCGGGCTCCACACAAAACAAATAGAACAGCAAAACAGTCAATGACCCCCAGCAAGGTCCCGGTCCGGTCGGATATAACCCAAATAAGCCCTGGATTTCCATCGTCCCAATTGTTTGATAGAGTCCGCTGACAGTCCAATTTGAGCAGCCGAAGTAGCTGCCCCAATCCGGAAAGAATGTCCCCCAAATTCCTTCGCTGGCAAACCCAAATGTCTAAGGGCTAAACGCAGCACTGCCACCAGCTGATAACGCGTAACAGGAGCTCCGTTAGAGTGGCAAAATAAGGAGCCTGTACCAGCTGGGCGTACATCCAGGAAGGCGTGCAAAGTTCGGACAGGGCACACCAGCGAGCCCTTAAAGCGGTTCAATGTGATAGTGGACCCCCTCCCCAACTGGTCGCATTTGGACCTCCGTACCATTAAGCAAACAGAGCTCATAGTGAACCAAACATCCCCAACCTGAAGAGAACGCCCGGAGTTGTCATTGGCAGAATTTGGAACAAGCTCCCCCAACCTCAGGGCCCCGAAAAAAGCAGTAACGAAAACACCACGAAAAAGGCCGGCCTCATAGGGGGAAGAGCAAATAACAGGTAAAGCAGCAACAAGCTGCTCAAGCAGCGACAGCGTGATGGGACGTCTGGCATCCAAAGAAGGACCCTGGGATCGCCTCCAACCTTCCAGGGTCCTCCTGACTTGAAAGGAAGCACAAGGATCACCTAGGCCGGAGGCTTCTGAAAAGAAAGATATGCCCGCCAGCGTAACCGAAATGGCCCGAGGGGAGGACCCATTAGAAAATAACCAGGCCATGAAGCCAAGGACAATAGAGGACTGAATGGGCCAATGAGCCGGGATATTACAGGCTCTAAAATATGCAGATAACTTGGGGAAAACCCTCCTATAAGCCTTTTGAGTGGAAGGAGCAATAGACGACAAAATGCCATTCATAATGATAGAGGTCCAAGGTCCCACAACTCCTGAGGAAACGGAACTGGGGAGGGGTCCGCCTCCGGAGCCAAACGACGGAATCGTTCCTCCTGGAAGCGAGAGAGAGCATCAGCGATGTTATTCTCAAGTCCAGGCACGAACCGAGCAGAAAAAGAAATGTTATTAATTAAGCAATCAAGAACCAGTCTCCTAACCAATAACATGACTCTCTCAGATGAAGAAGACATACTGTTGACCATGTTGACAACCGCCTGGTTATCACACCAAAACGTGATCTTCTTGTTGGCAAAATCTTCACACCAAATGCGAATAGCAACCACAATCGGAAACAATTCCAGAAAGGTCAAGTCCTTCAACACATTGCCCTTAGCCCATTCCTGCGGCCACCTTTGTGTGCACCAATGGCCCTGAAAATAAATGCCAAAACCTATACTCCCGGCTGCATCGGAATGAACTTGCAAGCGGTCACCTATCTGCCATGACTTTTGCCAAATGGCCACACCGTTAAAATTAGAAAGAAAAGATTCCCAAACTCTGAGATCGTCTTTTACACCCTTTGTAATCCTAACCCGATGATGGGGGAGGTGAGCGCCAACCGTGGCCCTAGCCAACCTAAAGCAAAAGGCCCGACCTGGCGCCACCACACGGCATGCGAAATTAAGGTGCCCCAGTAAGGATTGGACTTGCTTTAAAGTGGCTTTTTTGGCAACCAGGAAATCCGCTAAAAGGGCCCTGAGCGCCAACAGTTTAGCCTGGGGCAAGGATGAGGTGCCCCGAACGGAGTCCAATTGAATGCCCAAGAAAGTGAGAGATGACGCAGGCCCCTCAGTTTTTTCCTTAGCTAAAGGGACCCCAATCTCTAGGGCCAGGGCAGAGAAAGTGTCTAAGAGCTTCTTACACTCATCAGTACCCGCCCTTCCTACAAACAAAAAATCATCCAGATAATGTGTCACCAAAGGGGAGCATGCCCGCCGTTTGAGCTCCCATTCAAGAAAAGTACTAAAAGTCTCAAACGCTGCGCAACTAAAGGAGCACCCCATTGGCATGGCCTTATCAAAATACCACCCATCTCCAACTTTGAAACCTAGCAAACGAAAATCATTAGGGTGAACCGGTAACAATCGGAAGGCCGATTGAATATCACATTTGGCCATTAACGCCCCTTTTCCGCAGGAGCGAACCAAACGGACCGCATGGTCAAAATAGGCATACTTCACAGAACACAACTCATCGGGAATGGCATCATTCACCGAGGCCCCAGGTGGGTGAGACAGGTGGTGAATGAGTCTGAACTCCCCTGGTGCCTTCTTGGGAACAACCCCAAGCGGAGAAACATGCAGATCAACAAATGGCGGGGAACTGAAAGGCCCTTCAATCCGTCCAGCCTCAATTTCTTTATTGATCTTGCTAAGGAGGACGTCAGGCATATCTCGGGCCGACTTTAAATTTTTTGCCACCGAAGGAGGAGGAGGGGCCACCACTGGGATGCGAAAACCGGTTGAAAACCCATCAGCCAGCATTCGAGCAGCATCCTTATGAGGATAAACCTCCAAGAGAGGTAAAAGGGCTCCCACATTAATGGGCGATCGAGCCATTGCGAACCCTTGAAGAGGAATTGAAGGCACCTCATTTTTGGCTCCCTGACCCACCAGCATCAGAGGCTGGGGCCCCGTCACGTTTGCCGGCTGCCGAATGGGCAGGGCGCCCCTGTCGAAAGGGCTGAGAACTATTGCGAGAGCAGGAGATCTTGGGGTGAGAACCTCTGCACAGTTCACAGCAATGTTCGTATCTACAATGTGCCCGCGTGCAGCGGCCCGCATTGAAATCCCAGCAAGCGAGCCGACGATCCCGCTTGCCAGATGCCTTGAAGGCACCCTTGGACTTAGCTAATGGGCCTACTTCTAAAAGCCAAATCTCGCTGTGGAGTTGATCCCAACGCTCACGAGAGCTAAGAGACGCCTGCTGCCTAAAAGCTGCGTCATACGCAATGGCTGCTGCCTCCCCTGCTACAGAACTAGCCCGAAGGACATGCAACAAATGGCAATCGAGATGCCAGGCCCTCTCGGGGAAAGCCATGGATACCACCGCCTTAAACACAGTATAGCCCTCCAGCCAGTTAGAAAAGTTAGGCTCAGCAGGTGGAACTTTAGGGTGCCTCTTAGCACGTTTTGGGGAAGTGACGGCCCAAGCCTCCTGACCCTTCGGTTGGAGGAGGGTGAAGACATCCACATAGCACCCCTGCAAAATGAGTTTCCGTACTTTCTTGGAAAGGTGTGAGCCCGGAGGGCGGTCTCCTGGAGCAGAAACAGGGATAGAGGAGGCCTGGGCGTCGACCCATACCCCCTGCAGACCAGGCCTCCACGCCCTCCTCCTAATGGCCCACAGAGCGTGCTCAACCCAGTATCCATCCCGACCATCAGGGGCGCCCAAGGACGTATCCTCCTGCCCCACCACAGTCCCAGGTGCACGCGAGGCAGAACGCCTCGACTTCTTCTTCTTTTTCTTCGACTTCTTCTTATGTTTTCGCTTCTTCCTGGTCGAATCAGCTGCAGAAGCTGACGCCAAAACTTCATCATCGGAACTGGACGAATCCGACGAAGAGCTGGAGCTGGAAGACGAGCTGGAACTCGAATCCAACAGCCGTACAGCAACCTCGGGAGCCTGGGTCCCAGGGGTAGAGCCGGACGCCTGAACCGAACCTGCCGTCCCGACCAAAGCTTGATTACTCCCACCGGTCACCGTTGGAGCCACACCAGCCACTGCTGTAGAACCACTTGCTGCTAGCGCCTTGGAAATAATATCGGAGAAAGACCGAGCCAGCTCCGCCGCCATTTTCTGCGAAATGACCGACGACGTTTGCGAAGAAGACCCGTCGCCTGACGAAGCGTCTACACCGGTTGGAGAGCCCGTCGACACTGTACTTCGAGGATCCTCATTCAGACGGGCCACTGCATCCGAAGCATTACGACCACGAGATGTTGAAGTGCGCCCAGTGCGAGCCGACGGGGCCGGCCGCTGCTTGTTAGCACTTTTTGACTTAGACGGCATCGTAGCCCAAAGACTACAGGGCAACCCGCAAACTATACTGGACTTCCAGACAAAGTCAATAGGAGCGAGAGGGGCCGGCTCAGCAGGGACGAATCCTCGATCACCGCCCCCCCAAAAAAGGCGAACAAAGTCAAGAGGGCAGGCTCAGCAGGGCCGCAGCCGCGATCACTGCCCACGCGTAAAGGCCAAAAAACAAAGCAGACCCGAGCAGGAGGCTAGGGAATCGCTCCACACCCCCACAAAATTAACCCCAAAGGGGGAAGAGGGCGGGCTCAGCAGGGCCACAGCCGTGATCACCGCCCTTTTAAAAGACAAAACCGAAAAGAGGAGGAGGAACAACCCTCAAAAAGAACTGTGGCTTATGTTCGCCACAGTCTGGAATCCAGCGCACCCTTGAAAACCGCGGTTAAAGATAACCGCAGGAGGGGGGAGGGGGTTATGCTCCTCAAAGCCCCCACACCCCGCACACACCCGCAAAAACCGCGTTTTTTGCTAACTGCGAGGGGGGGCGGAAGGCCTCCCAATGCGCCTACAGCCTCGCGTGGCGCAGTCCTCTAAGGCCACCCTGACCCAGGCTGCCTGCCAGGGCAGGGAAATGGCCCCCAAAAATAACCGGGCCCAACTCACCCGGAGCAACGTTCGCTCGGCTCTGTTCCCCTCAGAGCCGAACGAGGCAATGGCGTCTCTCCAAGCCCGCAGCCCGAATATATAGGCCATCGGGCCAATCCGGGGCCGCCACGTCATTGCAGCCCCGCCCCTTGGCTGGCCTTGGCCAATCAAGGCGAGAGGCGGGCCGCCAAGGGCCAATCAGGCAGCCCGCCTCACCCCATTGCATTCTGGGACGTGAAGTCCGTCCCAGAAAAAAGGCGGGCTACCATCCCGCGCTCTCCTCCACGGCAGCCAATCGCGAGGGAGCCCGCCCTCGCAAAGGCTGCCGGGAAGGAGAGCGCGGCGGGAGCGCAATATGGCGCTTCCCGCGCGCGGCAACTGCGCCGGCCCGGTAAGTTGGGCGGCGCTAATTCGTTTTATACAGATAGAATGAGATGCCAAAAAAATCTCATATTTTGGGTGAGGGTCCTTCATGTGTGCATAATATAATATAATTTGTGAATGTGGACAATATATGAATGTTTACAGAGATATACATGGTTGGTTTCATTGAAACCAATACTTTTATTTGTTTTTTAGGTAGGTGAATAGCTATTTGCTGATTGCCAATCCTGCATGTCATGAATTTTATCTGACCCTGATGTTTTGAACTCAGTTTTGCCAGATTTAAAAAGGCTGAGGGTGAAAATAGTATTGCAACATAACAAAATGCAGCACCAGTCAGCCTCTGATTTGATAACTATTTTCAAATAAATAAATAAACAATTCCTACTTCCTAACTACTTGAAGATTCCTTCCACTGTCCCAGAGAAGGGAATCTGGCTGACAGGCAGCTGAATTTATTGTAGACTTCTGGCTACACCACAGTAATTGGCTTCACCCATTGCTCTGAAATAGACCTTGTTGGATGATGCTATATTAAGTTTTCACAGCTTCATCTGGTGTATATTTCTGACATTGCTCTCTCCTTGGTCCCCAGACGTGCAGTCAATCCCTTCCATTCATCCTTGTTTACACACTTTCAGTAAATTATATGGACAAATTGCCCCTCTGTAGCATCTTCGCTAGCATTTTTCATCTTGTATTTACATACAACACTTTAAGTTTATGGACTCAACTGGAGGTGATAAAGAGGAAAACTAACAAAGTTTTAGGAATGACTGTTAATAACATAGCACTGTTCACAATAAGATGCTTATGACAAACATTTTGGTTTCATTAATCTCCCCTTTTCTAATTTTTTGTCTTGTTTTGTCTTGTTTTGTTTTTTGCTACAGTACTGATTACCTGATGAAAGATGGTGATTGGCAGAAATGACCTTTGAGGAAAACATCAAGATGAAATTAAATAAAGGGGGCTGTAGGCCTTTTCTTGATAAATATCTCTTGAAATAATAAAAAAGCCACAGTTGATTCTGCCACTAAAATCCTGCAATCACTTCTGACTGGAATTGCTGGTAACAAAATATGTTTATACTCCTTTTGTACATAATCCTGCCTTGTTTTTCAGACAGTCAGTTGGTTCATTTGTCCAAACTGTCCACTCTCTTTCAATAACTTTTTGGCTAATTTTTATATTCTACAAATTGTTTTGGAAAATCCACTCCTATTTTATATAGTGGTGCCGGGGGGAAGGTTGGCCTCCATCTAAAATGATCCAATCTGAATTGCATTTTCCAGATGAATAAACAGATTGTAATCAAGTTAACATTCAACTTTGGCACTTCTGAATATTGTACTGCCCTCCTTGGTTCTAAAATATACCAAAAAAATATATGGATAAAATGTATTAATAAATGTGTCATTAGAGAGTTACATTTAGAAATACATATTTTCTGAGAAAACAGGATCAAATATATGTATTTATTTAGAAATGTATCTAACAGTGAATTTGTATGGGATTTTTTTGTGTGGTTTCTTTTAAAAATTGTTTACTGAAGTATTTTTCAAAATACAATCAACTTCAACTTGTCAACAGAGAGAGAGAGAGCACATCAAGACAAAACAGTATTATCTGGGCAACACCTTATAAAATCATTAATAACCCAAAGGTGGGCTTGGTTTCCATAACACTGCAGTAAATCACAATAGTATTGATTTTGTTCAATGCTTATTCTCATCAATAGATTTCCTCCTGGTACACTTTTGCACAAGGAAGTTCTCCTGCTGCTAGTACTCTGGATTGGTTTGATTTCCAAGTTCCAAGTCAGAAGCTGCACCTAAATTGTATGTCCAAAACTGACTTTCACTTTGAGGTTGTTCACTATTTTGTTCCAGGACTAATTTATATCCTATACCAAGAGAGGCAGGATTCAGCAACAAGGCTGCAGAAGTAGACAAGGCAGGCAAGGACTCAAAAGCTGCACCAGGTTTTGGGTTTTTTTAAAAAACAGTCCAAACAAAAAAAGGTAATACAAAAGCCAGGTGAGGAGAATCTGAAGACAAAACCAACAATGCTCTAAGGTCTAATCAATATACAATCAGGGAGATTCCAGCAGGTAAAGTCAAACACCGTCCATGGTGAGGCACTGGCAGATAAATCAAAATAAGGTATTGAGTCACAAAAGCTAGCAGGCAGGGACAAGAACTCAAGCAAACAACTCAAGCTTGTGTTTTTCAACAGCTTTACTGCCTTAAGAATGAGGCTGATATTGCTGAGCTACTGTGGAACCATCCAGAGTTCAGCTGCTGAGATTGTAAGATTCCAAACCTCACAGTGGTGAAGTTTCTAGTTTCAACAAGTCTTTTCTTGGGGACAAGCATGTCTGCCAACTGAGCTCATGATGTCAGATGTCAGTGCCCCAAGTTTCTAGAGTCAGTCAGCTCCTTACTGGCCACTGGTTCTGAGGACTCAAATACCTCCTCACTGGAGGAGTCCTCTGGTGGGACCATGAAACCCTGAGAGAGGTGCTGCTCTTTGGTTGCAGCACCCCACTGAAGTGATAGTAGCAGGCATCACCATAAGGCAGACCTGCACAACTTGGCAGTAGGTAGGGACCAAAATTAAAATAGGGTAAACTTCAGGCTGCAAATATGTTTTAATTAAATATTTGCTTATTAATATTATTAATTAATGTTAATTAGGACTAATTAATATTACAGTTGGCCCTCCCTATCGATGGATTTCTCATCCACAGATTTGAGCATACACGGCTTGAAAATATTCCAAAAAAAGTATAAATTCCAAATAGCAAACCTTGATTTTCCATTTTATATATGGGACACCATTTTGTTGTGCCATTTTATTGAATGGGACTTGAGCAACCATGGATTTTGTTATACACGGAGGGTCCTGGAACCAAACCCCAGCATATAACAAAGGCTCAATTGAATTCAATCCTCCTTTTCCTCTGCCTGGCTCTCTCCTCAGGAGAAAGAAGAGTGGCAGAGGAACTTTTCCTATCCTCCTCCTCCTCCTCCACTCAGACATCCTTGGTAGACCTCCTTAACTTGTTCTTCCCTTGGGAGAAAGCAAAGCAGTGGAGAAGACTTACAGGGTGAGTGTTTGCCTGTCCTCCTCCTCCTCCTCTACGTGGCCATCTCCTCAGAAGGAGGCTGAGCAGCAGAGGAGCTTTGCAGGGCGAGCATTTGCCCTTTCTTCTCCTCCTCCACATGGCCCTCTGTCATCAGGAGGAGGCCAAGTGGCAGAGGATCATTAACATCCCACATCCTCATGAGCCACTCAAAATCTTTTGATGGGCCACATGTGGCCCCTGGGCTGTATGTTGTGCAAGCCTGCCATAATAACTGACCATTGGGCATCGATTTCAGAGACAGAACAAGAAAGTTCTATTCAAGCATTCTTAATCATGGAAAACAGAAGTTCTAAATCATGAGGAAAGCTTCCAGAATACAGAATATGATCATTTATGTAACAAACAGGCAGGCAGGAAGGCAAGGAAGCATCAAGATCCTTGATCTAGTTGAGGCAGATCCTTTCATTAGGAAATGCATACATGCACATTGAACTATCTACTGACAGATTTAAAAATAGACATTCCTTTAGTACCCACTTGCTCACACAGCTTAACAGGTTTAGAAACTGGGAATCTTGCAAAAAAATCTGTGTACCTATCAATAAATAAATGTGGGTTTTGTCCAGTCACATTTTAGGTTGCATATTAACATTTGACAAGATCAGATTCAAAATGACCTGACATGGAGGCAAAGAGCATTCCTTATTGTGGACTTTTTTCTGTAACTTTAACTACAGAGCTATACATCCAGCAAAACGCTGTAACACCACACCAGATCACGAGCAAATAATCTCATTTTGAGTATCTAATTGAGATATTTTCCACAGTTACCTAAATGAGCATAGCCTATCATATTTAAAATGACACCAGCTTTTAATTAAAAGTGAGAATTTTAAAAAAAAACTTTGGATAAAATGTAAAATAACACAATATTTTGCAAATCCATTTTCATAGTCTAGTTAGTGGTGATGAAGGAAAACCCAAGAAAGGATTTTTAAGTTCTAAAAATATGTCTTAGGTGCCAAAGAACTAAGCCAATCTGAATAAATTGTCTAATATTTGGTATTTTCTTTTTAAAAACGCACACATAACCTAGTAATTTAATAAACACACATAAATGAAGTCACCTGTCTAGACATTATTGACAACATGTTGTAATGTACATTAAGCCTGTCAAAACAAGCTGATTCTTTCTCATATTTCAAAGCTACAAATCACAACTTATTTCAGACACATTTCCTGCCAGAAGAACTTTCAATGACTTCGTTCTCTTTCGACAGAGGAAATGCCCATCATCCGCTGTAGATTTCCTGCTTGATGGATGAGTACAGGATCATATTTCACCCCAAAAATGGAAAAAAACAAATCTCCACAGATGTTAGAATAGCATAAGCAGATTGAAAAACATTTTCATGATTTCTAACACCGTGTTCTATATTCATTGTAACAGTAATCCCTTCTGTATAGAAACCCCAGTGATAACAAGTATAGATATGTACATATAAATTCTGACTGTAATCTAATGATTAGTTGAGTGTTTAGGATGCATTGCTGTCACAGAATGTATTGAAGAATTGGTATGCAGATACTTTAAAGGCCCAATAGAGAAAGGAATTGTAATATACTGGATAAAAATAAAATATTGAAAACTAAAAAAAAATGATTTAAGACATAAACAAGAATTTGGTGGACTCTGTGATGTTCTCCACTAGGGAAGAAAGAGGTTTAAAAAAAAACAAACTCCACCCAGATATATTTCACAAGAATGTGAAAGATATTTTAATCCTTATACCCAGGAATGTAATAAAATAATGAAGTAATATTAGATTCCAGGGTTGATGGTGTGACAGACCACACATTACTCTGTTCATTATTTTACTTCTGGTTAGCAAGGCACTAGACTTGGGATTTTGGCCCCTAAAACCTGGTCCTGTGGCATTACTGCTTTTATACCAACAGTGCTTGGATATTTAGGTAGTTTTCAAAGAAACAGCTGTGTTAGTCTCTTGCAGCATAAAAAGGAGGAAGGAAGGGCAAGAGGGGAAAGAAGGGATGTAGCAAACAAAGACTTGCTGGTTTTTATTTTAGCATGAACTTTCATGGATATAAACCAACTTCTTCAGATGCAGTATGGAGTGCATCTGTACTTCATCAGAACTCTGTACTGCATTTGAAGTGAGTTTATATCCATGAAAGCTCATGCTAAAATAAGTCTTAAAAGTGCTGCTGCATTCCTTCATTTTTTCCCCTTCTACATTCCTCTCCTTTTCCCCTATATTCATTTCTTTCTACCTTTCTCCTTTGAACATTTAAAGAAGTCTTTCAAATGCTCCCTGGCAAAACTGTTCTCATTTTTGTTAACATATGCTTCTGCTTTTTTACAATTTAAAAAAGTTATCAAGGTGGGGCAGCTAGCATGATCAGTATTGATCACAATGAAGCCTCTCTTTTCTTCACCTCATACGGTGATTTCTTTTAGGAATGATGTGGCCACATCTGCAGTGCTTTGGACATGGGGGCAACTCAGTTCCAGACCACAGGAATGTAGAGATCCTCCATTTACTAATCTAGTATCTCCAAGACTGGTAAAACTTCTGTAGGCTACATTTCCCAGAATTCCTGAGCCAGCATAGCCACTACTTTGGAATTAGATCCCTTTCAAAGTGGTTATTATTCATTCTAATCAGTCTGGTTTATGTACGTCTTTTATTTTCTATGAAACATCTGGACACCAGCAATTGCATGCGGGAGACAAAACTGAATAGACTGATCAGCTTAAGGCTGGCAGGCGAACACTCTTGTCTTTGCACAAAGGGCTATAGATGACCTTTGATCCAGTTTGATTCTACATTGGGGTTACAACCACGTGACCCTCCAGATGTTTTAAGATTTCAATTCCCAGCATCCCCACCACCACCACCACCGGCTACGTTAACAGCAGCTGATGGAAAGTACCAGTTCACCAAATAATTTCCATCCTTGTTTTATATACTTGGCGAAATATATTGCTGTCTGGGCTGCGCCATCTTTAGTTAGGAATGAGGTATCATCTATTTTGATTATCCAACTCGTGCTGCATTGTTTGACATTTATGTTTTCTCATCTTCCACCAGCCGCTGGCAATTTCCTTTAGTCCTTTGCCAATTCTCGCTACACAAAAAAAGCTTCATTTTGCTCACTTTTATGTAGTTCTGAGTTTCTGTCTGTCTGCACTATGAAATATTATTCCATTCAGCAGGTCTGTTTCTTGGAAACGTATGTGCTAGTAAAACAAGCTTAATTCAAAGAAGACAGTGAAGATGTCATTTTATCCCATTCCGGACCTGCCAGTTTCTCTGCATGTTGTAACCGAACACACTGATGTCCTTGCCATTTATTCTATTAAGAGGAAATCCAGTGCTAAAAGAACCAACTGACAACCAACACGACTAGTCTTTATACCAGAGGCTACATAGAGGGGTGAGGAGGGGGAATCACTGGGGAGGAGAGGTGGGGTGGGAACATGCTTCCTTTTATTCCAGCCAAAACATACATAGTACAGATTTCATCAACTGTTTTGCTGACAGATGTATTGCTGTTTTCTTCACATCATTGCTTGTGGGTTATGCCTCTAATCCCTAACAAGATCCATCAGGGGCTTGCAAAACTTCAGCTGTTCATGAATTGCTCACAATGGACATTTCACAAAAGGTTTAAACACTCTCCACAGGCACCACCAAAGGAAAAGAAATGTGGTACGGAAAAACCCAGGAAGTCAATTTCTACTTTACACAAATGGCTTTCAGGAACTTCAGAAGAAAAAGCAGTTGCACACGGAGGGCGGGGGATTAGCTTAAAGTAAATACCACAAAACAAAACTATATTATAAATATTACAATATTAGAGGGGAGGCAGAAATTTCGCCCCAGTACCAAACCCAATGGGCACCAGAATGTTCCGGTTTGTGCAGGGTAGTTTTTGAAATTGTAATAGATTTAGAATTGACTACATGATCCACAGCAGGCTTTTGCATTTAAATCATTACAATAATGACAGTAACAATCATAAAACAGCTTGCAGTGCTGGACTGTCTCATTGCTTCCTTTCATACCTCTAGTTGATTTATACACAAAAAGAGGAAGAGAGAGAGAGAGAGAGAACTAAAAATCAAATTTCAGCCTTGGGTATGTGAATTACTGCTGCAAACTATCAACTAATATTCACACATGGATTAAGGTGACTAAAGAGGCAATAAAAATCCATTGCCTTCTTGTATCAATAATGCATATTTTATGTTAGAACTTGGTTTCATCGACTTTTCCTAGTGAAAGTGCATTAGCTCTGCCCAAATACAGATCCCTCCATGCTACTCCCAGGACTGGGGTGGGGAAACCAGGAGCGAGAAAAATCTCCCATACAGAACTATTAGTAAGCAAGCCACCGAGGTGCATAATTATGACTAAACAGATTTGGAAAACATTAAAAACTCATTTTGTCAGCACCATCATGCCACCAGCTCAATTAGAGCCTAAACTATCAAATCATATACAAGGGCTCAATTCATAGCAATAAGTCAAAATGTCAGTATACACACATGCTGTGTGTATAGTACATAAGGTAAACAAATTACTACAACTGGTCATGGTATATTGGTTCTGTATTAGTTCTCCCCAAAGCCACTAAAATATAAAGGTAAAATATAGCTGCACATTCTGGGTCCCCATAGCCACACCTTCAAGGAGACCTAAAAAGCCAGACAGCTGCTCTGATTCACATCAACTTTTTTGTTCATCTCCACTCGGAAAATGTGCTTGTAAAACTAGGTCATAATTGCCTATTCAAGACCGTTGTTGTTGTTGTTGTTGTGTGCCTTCTTATGGCAACCCTAAGGCAAACCTATCATGGGGATTTGTTGGGAAGTTTCTTCAGAGGGGCTTTGCCATTACTTTCCTAACCACCTCAAATTATAGTGAGATTGGATTTGTTAAGGAAAATCCAACTTCCCTATGGATTTTGAGGCTACTACAGCTAAGCTTGGAGGGGTGGGGTCAGGGAATCCTTGGGGTGGGTGGCAGATAATATTCTCATCTGTGTTATTCATTCTGATCTGGAGCTTTGACCTTGTGAAACCTGGCTACACTGTAACACTCTTCTCATTCAGATCTGTGCCTTCTCAGATTTACTATCACGGAAACATGTTACCATATTCAGCAATCAATATCTTAAGTGTCACCTACATACAAATTATGGAGCTTATCCGATTAACAATTAATCCGGCTTACCTCTTCCGGCTTGAATTCAGGATCTAGGGAGCTTCTGACTTCCAAAATTGGCTGGCTGAGTGAGGCTTTGACCCGGGATGCATCCGGGCAGCAGCATCCCGGCTAAATAGGCGGCAATTTAAGTATGATAACATCCGGGGGCATCCCAGATCCTAAATTCAAGCCAGAAGTGATAAACCGGCTTATTTGTTAATGGGATAAGATCCATACATCCAGACAACTGATGATACTCTACATCATCTACTTAGTTCTATATTCATATGTCCAACCCCACCCAGCACTCATCAGCAGCCAGGAACTGCATTGAGTAAAGCAGTGAAAGGATGGCATTTCCAGCCTGCTCCCAGCTGTGAGTGAGGCTGAGAAAAATCACTGCAACACAGGGTTCTGCTTTGACAAACTTACTCACTGGTGAGAATGAGCTAAGAACATTTTTCTTGTGCCCAATTGACACCACAGACTTCCTTTACCTAACATGGCTGCTGGCTGTAAGGCAGGTGAGGAGACATTTATGTAGCCTTACAGTAAGTAAGACTCTATATTTTACTGACTATGGAGCAGTTGCATATCCATAGCTCTAAGTTATGTATCTGTAACTCCAATACAAAATGCCAGCCAATATTTTTTTCAGAGGTTTGCAGTTGTTAATTTCAAATCACACACTTTTTCACCTGTTGTTAACTGCCTTCAAGTTAACTTCAGCTCATGGCAACCAGGTGAGTGAGACACCTCCAAGTCCCACTGTCCTCAGCCACTCTGCTCAGGACCTACAAGCCTAGAGTTGTGGCTTCCTTGATTGAGTCTATCCATCTATTGTTGTTGCTGTTGTTTTAATTTATTTACTTATATCCCACCTTTCTCCCAGAATAGAAACTCAAGGTGGCAAACAGCAAATTTAAAACAGTACAATTTAAAAATAATACAAAAGTATTTTAAAAGTATAAGTATATATTTTTAAAAACTTTAGAACTAAAGTTGGTCCTGTCTGTTGGAATGTCATCTGTCCTGGTGATATATTCTTTTCAATTGCATTAAATGCAGTTTTCACTTTGCTTTCCAAGCTTTGGGGTTCATCTTTGCATGATTTCTATTCCTGTGTGTCATTCATTTTATCATCTCTTCTGTATATATCTGCTCAGAATTTTTTCCATCATCTTTTTATTTCATCTTGATTTTGTAATATGTTCCTCTTCTGATCACAGAGTGTCTCCACTCTAGGTTTAAAATTTTCTTTGAATTCACAGATCTTGTAAAAAAAAAATACCTCTCATTCTACCTTTTTTTATTGTCAGCCTCTATTTCTTTGCATTTATTATTACAGTAGTTCTCTTTATCCTTGCTCACTAGTCATTGAACTGGTTTTTGAATTCATGATTCTGGTTGTGTCCACCTTTCATTTTGCTTCTTGACTTTCCTTTACTGCTTGAAGCATTTTGTCTATTATTCATTGTTTCTTGACTTTCTTTTTGGCCACAGAGAGAGTGTCTTTCTGGATTCCTTCCTGATTATGTCCCTAGGTTCTGACCATAATTCTCCTGGTTCCCAGTCCATTATATTTAATAATGCAAATCTTTTTCTTACTTTATCAGTAAATTGTGTTGGGATGTTTTTCAGATCATACTGTATTTGGCATACTGATTGGTTTTTTGTTCTTCTTCAGCTTTACTCTAATTTTTGACACAAGTAATTCATGATCTGTGTTACAGTCTGCACCTAGTTTCATTTTTGCTGCAAGAATAGAGCTTCTCCATCTTCTGTTTCCAATTATGTAGTCTATCTGATTGTTGTATTAGCCATCTGTTGATGTCCATGTATATAGCATCCTCTCCAGTTTATGAAGAATTTATTTACAATGAACAGATTATTAGCCTCACAGAATTCTATCAGTTGCTCTCCTGCTTCATTTCTTGTTCCTTGTCCGAATCTTATTATAGTTTTTTATTCTTCTTTGCTTCCTGCTTTAGCATTCCAGTCACCTATTATTAGCAAGCAGTCCTCTTTTGGTGTGTTGTCAATTTCTACCTGACCTCAAACAACAACAAAAAAGATATAACACTTTTAGCCTGCTCTTTAAAGATTGTTGATAGCTTTACCACATTTTTATAATAAAGACATCAACAATGACACAATCCTATATGGTGATGCTTTGCCTTGCCCTTCCTCATAAGGGTCCAGGATTATTTCCTTATGAGCTATCACTGCTTTTCATTAAACAGCCTCAATAATTTTTAATCTGAGGGGTGGTATATACATTTTTAATATAAACAAACAAACCAGCAAGACTTCACCAAGTACATGCTGACTCTAAAAGCTGAGGCTGACAAGAATACAAATCTACTTCTTCAGTAAAAACCAAGCTCAAGCTCAGACACAAATGAGAATAGCCAGGAGATCTGACATTAAGAATGACACAGTGTCCTTAACAGTTCCTATTATGCCAAGCGGGCAGACTCTTTCATTGCTCTCACATAACTAAGTGACCTTTCCACCATATGTGCTCCAAAACCTAAGCAAACTAAGCTGAATTAAAGACAAAATATCAGCCTTCACTTTGAATTTCACTTCCCATTATCTGTAGCTGTCACACGCACTACAAGGCAGCTGTGCACAGACTTGTTGCTGTGCTTTAGAAGCAACATTGTTCTCAGTGATCAGCTTGCTGTCCAAGAAGGTAGATTAAATTTGCTGAAAGACACATTATATGATGCAGATGACAACGCTGTGCAATAGTCCTCATGGGTTTAGGGTGAAAGAGTGCACAAACCTGTCAATTTGGTGGGCTTCTTTCCCCCTCTAGTTTTCAATTTTCTGTTTCTCATATTTATTTCATCCTGCCTCTGTATATGTTTACATTTAAAAGAAGAAGAAGAAGAAATGCCATATCCATGTCTGGGCACATTTTTCCTTATATATGCATGTATAAAACTATGCCTATGCAATTTACTTTACCATTCTGCATTATTTCCATCACAGCATGCATTTTCATGTATATGTTCTCTCAATATGTATTGCATTGTATAATCTAGAGAATAACAAGATAGGTGGGTTTAGTGGACTTTCTTTTTTATTATTATTGCAATGTTGTGGGTCAGGGGACAGTTTTCACACACACCCCATCAACCTCTGTTAGGATTCAGTGCTGCAAAATCAGTGGGGAAATCTAACAAAAATCCAGTTTCCACTTCTAGATTTGGAAGGTGCCTTCTCCCTTGGTTTGGGGGGATTGGAGTACAACTGATTCTTTGAGGGAGAATTTCTACATTATTTTTAAAGTGAGGAGATAGAGAAAGGGATTAGGGCGACATATATTACAACAGCCACATATGTGCCACACTGCAAAGGCCACATATGGTTGAGGGAGTAGATATTGATTACAAGGAAACAGAATGAGTTCTTCCTACATCCACAGTATGGCTCACACCATGCAAAACCTGCTAAAACTAAAGCCTCTCTGCTTCTCTAGCATTGGATTTCTAGATTTATATCTGCTGAAGCTATTTTGTATTATGGGTTTTATGCAGGTGGAGTTTATTTTAAAAAAAAACTACAAGGGAAATCTGGTTATCATACACATCAAAGTTGGCATTCAGAGCTGCTTTATATTAGGTGAGACCATTTATCTAGCCTGATATTGTTGACTCTGACTGTCAATGACTCTGGGATAAGTTACTTTTCTATATCACATCTCCCAGAATTTCCCAGTCAGCCTGGGGGAATTCTTGGGAGATGTGACCTGAAAAAAGCAATTTGTATTGTGGGCCCTTGGTATTCACTGAGTTTTGGTTCCAGGACCACTCTTGGATATCAAAACTCATGGATATGCAAGTCCCATTAAATGCAATGTCACAGTAAAATTTTATCCCTTATATAAAATGGCAAAATCAAGATTTGCTTTTTGGAATGTATATATTATTTGAAATTTCCATGGAAATGGAAGGTCAATTATACTAATTCTTCTCTAGGGTCTTAAAGGTCTTTTCCAGTCCTACTCTGTCTGAGATCCATGAAGTACAGAGCTGTTGTTACTACATACATTCACACTAACTCTGCCTTATGGTGACCTTATAGGTTTTTCTTGGCAAGATTTCTTCAGGATTTGCCATTCCTTCATCTTAGGCAAAGAGAATATGACTAGCCCAAGGTCACCTAGTGGGTTTCTGTGGCTGAGTAGGGATCAAACCACTATGCCACACTGGTTCTATGAAATGGACATAAACCTGCGCTCACAGAATCAGGGGATCCTCTAAATTCTTAGACTACAGAAGTATAACCCCAGCGTGCTACTTCCTTTCCTGGAATAACCACAAGGTCTGATATAGGAGTACAACAGAAACCATTTTTGTGAAACAAGGCACAGAATCCTTTGCCCTGGGAATTTCCACATCTAGATTTTCTAGAAAGCTACCACTCCTTCCCACAATTACTTCCCTCTCCCCCTCCACACACACCACTTTCTGTTACTACAGTGAGAATGCACTTTGACCTAAGAAGTGGTGGTAAACTGTTTCTAACCTTTGCCTAGAATGGGCTATTTTCACATTAGAGAGTAAGTGGCCACTGGATGTCCAGCCATTCTTGTTTTCCACATAATTTGATTCTTTTGAAGGACACTGCAACAAATAATAAGGTAGCTGAGGAGACACTATTGGATCAGATATGTAATGTGTCTTGACTGGTTATAAGCTTCTTTGCATGCCACTATATTTTGTTCTATTAAGAAACCATTTGCAATAAGAATGAGCAGAGCTGTTTTGCTGTGCAGAAACTCTGCCCTTTGTCTATAGCGTGTAATCTATTTTCATTCATTTTCTTTATAGCCTTAAATGAGCAGATGTAATTCAGTTTAGATAATGCACCACAGCTGCAGAAGGCAGGGAAGAATAGAAGAAAGTAATTGTTCCTGAAAAGAAGAGACAAATGAATCAAATGCATCATATGTGTGCAACTCAACCTAAAATTTCTCCCTGTCAACTTGGAAGGAGTGTGCATAGCAACAAATCCTTCTCTCTTACATCTGCATTTCAGTGAAGTAAAATACTAGATGAATGAACATCTTTCTCAGCCCCATGAAGAGACCTGATTATTATCCCTCACCCACATCACATTGTGTGATTTTTACAGTAAACAGACCCACATTAATTTCCACTGAGACTAGTAATCTGTCTAGTCTTTGTCTCTTTCCTGTAGGACTTGCGGTGGATGTTGCAAGTTGTTTCTGGTAATGCCTTCCTCGTGTTTATTCAAATACAGAAATGTCTTGCAATGGCTTTAGTTAGCAGCATTGCTCAATGTGGCTTTGGCTTCTAATCAGGTACAGCTATACTGCTTCCATTCTGCTTTTCAATTCTATCAAGGAAGGAAGAAAAGGGAGGAGGCCAATACAAGGATAGAGGAGGAAACCTCAGCAGGTGCACCAAAACTAAATCATATACTCCAGCTAAAGTCTGGTACCTTTTTTCATGCTCACATAACTGCATCCATTCAGGGCATAACTTAAATATTGTTCTATGGTGGAGCAGTGATGGTAGATGATCACACCCACAGGAAAAGAAATAAGATGAGGATTAAGATGTCCTTGGGTTTTTTTGTTTTGTTTTGTTTTGTTTTTAAAGAAACCAGTACAGTTTGTGCAATTGTCAGGCTTAGCTAAGAATCCTTGGTGCATGCACAGAGTGCCAATACAGACCCCTCAGCTCAAGAGTGTTGTCCACCAGCTAAGAGGAGCAAAAGAAGGTGCTTTTACCCAGAATTTCTTGTATAATAAAAAAGATGCTGCTCAGCATTTTCACCTCTTTTATATCTAAATGAAGCTTGTTCCACTGAGCCTTTATCTGGTGGGCTCAGGTTTCATCAGCTACTCATCCCAGCATACTACACCATGGCTGCTGACACACTGCAAAATTAATGCAGCTTGGCATTGCTTTAACTGTCATGGCTCCATCCTATATAATCTTGGAATTTGTAGTGGTACCAGAGCTTTCTGATAGAGAAAGCAAAATATCTCACAAAACTATAAATCCCAGAATCCATAGCATTGAGCCACGTCCATTAAAGCAGAGTCAACCTGCATTAATTCTGCAGTGTAGATGCAGGGATGCAGTGGCTCAAGTGGTTAAGATGCTGACTCTGTTGATTGCAAGATTGGCAGGTTGGCACTTCGGGGCCCGGGTGCCACATGATACGGTGAGCTCCTGTCACTAGTCCCAGCTTCTGCCAACCTAGCAGTTCAAAAGCATGCAAATACAAGTAGATAAATAGGTACCACTTCTCAGTGGGAAAGTAACAGCGTTTGCTGCGGTCATGCTGGCCACATGACTGCCAGAGCAGTCCTTGGACAACGCTGGCTCTTCGACTTAGAAATGGAGATAAGCACCTGCCCCCTACAGTTTGTTATGACTTGACATTCATGAATGGTAGTTGAATGGTAGTCAAGGGACTACCTTTACCTCTATGCCTTTTTGCACAGCCACATTAATATATTTCTGGCATGAAAAAAGAATCCTGAGTAAATTTGTTGGCCTGATTTGCTTGGACAAAATCACCTATCACTTCTATGTGGCTAGGACTGGTAGACATGTAGCAAAACCAACCCAGCATGGAAGGGCAGAGAAAGATGGGACCTAAATGTGGCTGACATTAGAAATGGCTTGCAGTGTCCTAATTTTAGTTCTATACCTTCACCACAGTCCCTTCCTGACAGGATAATTTGCCTCACCACAGACCTCTATTTTCTTTTCACCAACAAAATTGATGCCAGGGAACATGAAACTCTTTTCTTTGCAGTTGCTGCATCTCTCCTCCTTTCTATTTTGTCCCTCCACACAGCTCACACAATTGTCTGCCTTTTCTTTTTGCTTTGTTATCTCAAACTCATTTCACTTGTAAAGGCATTCATCTTTTTATTTCTTGAATTTAACATTATAATTTGTCTGTCCAACAAATCCAAGAGCTGGAAACCCAGAGCCAATATAGGGCTTTGCTTAATTACCTGAATTGGTGAAATCCTTGTTTTGTGACTCATAAAGAAGTCTCTCTCTGAACTGAGTTCCAAATGAACATAAACCATGTTCTCGTGTCAGAACAACAATGCAATCCTATATAGAATGTGCTTAGAAACAAGACCCGACTTTGATTAAAACTATTGTATGTAAATTGTTGTTATTGTGTGCCTTCGAGTCATTTCCAATTTATGGTGACCCTAAGGGGAACCTATCACTAGGCCTAATAGCACCATCTAATTCAATGGAACAAATGACAAGTTTCATACACCCCAAGAACTCAAGGGCAGATAACATTATCCTTAAGTTTGTTTGTTTTTTAAAATAAGTTCCTTGGCTCAGATTGGCTCTCAGCAACCCATATGCCCCATATTATTGACATGCACTTCAGCCATTGCTGTCATTTAATAATATGGGGCACAATCATCCACATTTTTCCTATCCACGGGAGGCCAGAACGAAAGCCCAACAGATCCGAAGGACCACTATATATATATATATATATATATATATATTATCATTTATCCAAATGTTGGAAAACCTCCTTGGGAACAGCATTTAACATATAGCAAATCACAGGAGTATATTAAATATTTTCAGCCAAACATTAAATAGCAGTCATTAAGATGTAATAGCAAATTACTGAGAAAGTATTAAATAAAATCTATTCATGTTGAACTCTTCCCTTATATCTTACGTTGTTGTTGTTATTAGTAGTAAAAACGTGTCAGTTAGTGGATGGGTCAAAACACTCTAGAAATACTTAATCTGATTTTCCTTCACAGTCCTAACATCTTAATAACTCTGCACCTTCTAAAAAATTATCTGATTCAAGATACTTGGTCTTTACCTTCCTTCTATTTTCCTTTGGCCTTATGGTCCATCTCTGGCCTTTCCCCATCACTACCCAGTGAACTTTTAGACTATGCTAGACAATAAAAATAGGGAAGATGGGAGAGGTCAAGAATGTGCAATGAATAGAGGGCAAAGTTTTGTTGGAGATTTACTGTTAGAATACTAGATCGGGAGCATTTTGTGGGTTCAGAAAATAACAGTATATTCAACATGTGGATCTGAGGAAGTGCATGCTGGATGAGAAAACCACTTAACTAATAAAGAAAGAAGTTGTTAGGAGCAAAGGTTAAGTGAAGAGACAGAAGCTAGAAGAAGAGACACTGAGGAATATTTTGCAGAACAAAAGCTTTGAAATATATGGCTTTCAGACAGCATCTAACTTCCACCCTTTTCTTCAATGGGGCAGGTTTCTACTTGTTCAAAAATCCCAACAGAAAAACCTCAAATTTCAAATTTTTCCAATTTTGAATGTTTCACAGTTAAAGAGCAAGAGATGGGAAGATTGAACTGAACCCGGGTGTTTAAGAGAATTGGACAAAAGAAAAAGCCCTCCTTTCTGTTTTGTTTCAGGTTTGTTTCTGAGAAGGTAACAAGGGGGAGAGTGTTTTTCAGTGGCTGCTCCCAGGTTATGGAGCAGGGATGGCCCCATCCCTGCTCTCCTTTTGACAGCAGGTAAAAACATTTTTGTGCCACCAGGCTTTTTCAAAGGATGAGAGTTGGGCTGTTAAATGGTGTGCAAGTCAAGGTTTGCATGTAGTTTTTAATACTTTAATATCTTAATTTCTGATTTAAAGAAATCAGAAGACTAGGAATGGGAAGGGCTGCTGTGAAAGAACTAGCCAAGATCATAAAGTGCAAAGACATAACTCTAAATACTAAAGTGAGGATTGTCCAGGTCATGGTATGCCCCATCACCGTGTATGGATGTGAGAGATGGACAGTGGAAAAAAAAAACAATAGGAAGAAAATCAATAAATTTTTGATATGATGCTGGGTAAAAGTACTCACAAAATCATGGACAGCCAAAAAGACAAACAAAATGGGTCACAACAACAAACTTAATGAGTAATTGTGAAGTCAAAGGCTTTCATGGCTGGCATTCATAGTTTTTTGTGGGGTTTTTTGGGCTATGTGGCCATGTTCTAGAAGAGTTTATTCCTGATGTTTTGCCAGCATCTGTGGCTGGCATCTTCAGAGATGCCAGCCACAGATGCTGGCGAAATGTGAGGAAGAAACTCTTCTAGAACATGGCCACATAGCCCAAAAAATCCACAAAAAAACTATTAATGAGTCATTGTTTTAATTTTTAAATTGTTTAATCATTTTTAAAAACGTTATATTTTTAATGCTTTTATATTGTTTAAAACTGTACCATTTTATATTTGCTGTTAGCAGCCTTGAGTCACTATATTGGGAGAAAGACGGGATATAACAACAACTTCTTGGTCTTACCACTACAGCCACCCCTTTGTATCCACAGATTCTCCATCCATGGACCATCTGTGGCTTGAAAAAAATTCCCTAAAAATAATTATAAAAACAAATCTTGACCTTGCCATTTTATATAAGGGACACAATTTTATTACTCGATTTTATATAATGGGAATTGAGGGTCCACAGAGTTTGGTATTTGGAGCTCGGGGTAGGAGTGGTCCTGGAACCAAACTCTAGTGGATATCAAGCCTCCACGGTACTATCAGAGGCAAATGCTCCAGCCTTCATCAAAGAGGCTATGCTCTTCTTTCGTAATTGCAGTGACACGATCCATACTCACAGTCTTATGAAAATATGGATGGGTTCCACATGTGCATTGCTGTTTACTAATTAAGGCAAATGTGTGCAATTAAGTACCTGTTGTTTTATCTATATGCAGTTTTAAAGAATGGTTCTATATTAATTGCAGCCACTGTGTGTAAACAGTGATTGAAATTTGGACTACCATTTGCAGAATCCTCAACTCCCAGAATTCTATGAGATGTAGCAAAGGGGGAAAATTCTGCTGCATGGTGATGAGATACTGACATTCTAATTGAATAACAGAGTGATTTGTACTCCCCCCCCCCCCAATAAATCACTGGGAACAGACGACATACCAATAGAACTACTACAATCCACAGAGACAAACTCAAGTAGAATTTTAACTAAAATCTCCCAAGAAATATGGAAAACGAAACAACAGCCCAGAGATTGGAAGCAATCAATATATATTCTCCTCCACAAAAAGCCGACACAAAAGAATGCAGTAATTACAGAACCATTGCAATAATTTCCTATGCGAGCAAAGTCATGCTTAAGATACTACAGCAAAGAGTCCAACCAAGGAATGTCAGATATGCAAACAGATTTTAGGAAAGAAAGAGGCACTAGGGATCATATTGCAGACATATGTTGGATAATGGAGGCAAGGTTGACTTGAGGGCAGCTAATAGCAACAAAAGTTTGGCAGATCCAATCACAGTTGTGCTTGTCACATGACCATAGTGTCATCTTTAACAATGCTGGCTCCCTCTGCTAGTAACGGAGATGAGCACCACCACCTACAGTCGGACACAATTTGACAATCATGTCAAAGGGAAACCCTTTACCTTCTTAATCTGAATTACAAAAAAATTTCAGGGAACTAAATTATGACTGGGATATATCTGGAATGCATTTAACTGCCTTTTTAGTTAAATCATAGAACTTCTCTAGTCATATTATGTTCTCCATAAGAACACCCCACACACACACACACACACACAAAGCAATGACAATAAATTGCTAATTAGAGGGTTTTCCCCCCTGTTTATTTAGTGGAATCATTATGTCTGGGCTGATGATGACTGCACTACACTTCTTATTTCTCCTGGTCCACAGAGGCCTAAGGACCTCCAGGATGAATTTAGACTATATAAAATAAAAGTTAGCAGAAAATAAGAGGAAGTTAATTTAACTTTTAATAGTCTTTAGGTGCACCAAAGGTCACACTTGTGTAGCTCCATTTTGGTCTATGGATCATTTTAAAGATGTACACAACAGAGGCTTCATCAAGTTCCTTGCATGAGACAAAGAAAATACAGACAATATAAATTGGCACCATAATCTTGTTTGTTCTTAGAAAACTAATTTCTAAATGTGTAAATAAACAACACAGACCCTTGCAGGACACCACATGGAACAGAATCTATGCTCTAATATAAATGTTTTGCTGAGCCCTGAGTATAAAAAGGAAAAGAGTGTTCTGGGATTCCTGAATAAAGCTATAATATTATCCTCCCCTCCACACCCACTCTGTTGGTAGTACTGGCATTTTAATATCCACGAGGGAAGTCTATATGTTTATTAGAAGCAAAATACCAAAGATAAAAACACACAATAACAAGATAAAAAGGGAAAGAGATTATAAAGCAAATGGCATAAAGAAGGAAAAAGATTACAATGCAGGAGGTATAATATTGAAAGTGAAGATGCAATACCACAGGCATGTTTCAATATAAAAGGACAAAGCTTTTCCAACAGGTGCAGAATGACTTCAGATTTATTTTCAAACAATGTTCCTACTAGTTAATCTTTCAACCCCATTCAACCACTAACAGGATTCTAATACTCCAAAACAATAATCTTGAATATGCGCTTATCTTTTTCTCCCAGGAAAAGAAACCAAGTCTGAACAATAGACACTAAAGTGAATTCCACTGGGTGTGTTAAAGGTGCATTATTTTAATTTGAGAGTGTGTCTGCTATTAACTGGAGAGAATGTGCTGCATATATATGGGCTGAAGGAACAATACTCAATTACATCCATGCCCTAAGCATATCAGGAGGAATCTAGTGACAATTTAAGCACTCAACCTAATTCTGATTAGAAAGCAGAATGAAGCCTTGTTATGAAATGTTGTGATCACAGTCGTTTAATGCAAGAGGATGCTTGTTATGAGGTGTTTTTTTGGAAGTACTCCCAAAATATAATGAAAATCCACATCAGATTGATCAAGGTTAAGCCGAACTCTACTGGGACAGAATATTATGGGGAATAGGTCCTGCACCTCTCTTGCAGGGAGAATCACAAGGTCATTGTGTGCATGTGAGGACTGCAATGACAATGACCTTGTTCCAGATAATTTCAATGTTTGAAATGAACAGGATTTACATGTCTAGCAACAAATTTGTACTGCTGCTTTAAATATTCATAACTAAGTTTAGTGGGGTGGGGTGGGGGGTTCACCTCCATCACCAAACACAAGTCAGAATAATCCAAAATAACTTATATAAACCACAGCCAACAGGTGCTCCTAAGGATTTCATCTCTAAGAAGTACAATACATAGATCTACAGAAATAACTGTGCTGGGTATACAGCACAAAGAATGTTGTTCTCATTCTCTATAAAAGCAGCACCTGGAGATATTACACTTTGAGACTACAACTGTAATGGCGGCTGGGTAGTTGAAGTCCAAGAAAGTACCTTTTCCAAGCCCTGCAAAAATCAGTTTTACTCCTTTATATCAAAACCAAACAGAAGCATTTCTAAAGCAATTAACAGTAGTTCTTTACTTTGTGTCACCCATTTTGTGTCAATTAAAATGAACCAGGTCCAGTCAGAGCTCCGGATCCAACTTGACCCTTCTGCTATACCAGAATTGTCCAAACCTAAGGGGAGGTGACACCACTTCTCCTCAAGCATCTGCCTTTTGGTACAAATAGGCAGCATCATTCACCTGCATCCCTTTAAAACTCTGAAAAGATCGTGTGAATGGAGTGAGGCTCAGTGGGAACAGAAAAATGAAATGGTCTTTTAAAAAATACTATTTTTACAATTTTTTAAAAAAAGTATTTTTAATTCTTTTAAAATTTTCTTTAAAAACATCACATCTTACCAAATTTTCAATTAAAGCACATGAAACAATATACATGGAAATACATTTAGGCTGATGTGATCTTGTAATTTAAAGGTATAAATTTAATTTAATTTTCTAGTTGTCTATGTCGCAACAATTGCCCTTACATTCTGGGATATATGGGAATTACAATTTATGAGTAAGATTAGTATAAAAACATTACTAAGGATTCTGTATGGTTTACTATGGAAGGAGGTCAGTGGGAAGATGACACCCTCAGTCACTGCACTGGGTGACACCAACCCTAGTGACACCACTGCCCCAGATGTCATAGGATTTCAGTGCCCCAAAACAAAGGATTTGGGGAGCTGTACTGCAACAACATCAGAGCAAGCAAATTTGGGAACTATTGTTTTCAACCACTGTTGAAAGTGCATTATCATCTTTTCAGACCAAATTGGTATGGAGGTTTGTGATGGCAGGAAGAAAAGGATTCAGGCCCTGTGGCAAATCATTGGGCATAAAATCCTCACTACTTCAAAGGCACCACCACAATTAGATATTTAAGCAACCACTAACTAGGAGCCCATCCATGCGATTTGGTCCTCAGGCAGCACCAATATTTGATTTACCTTGGTCAGATAAAAAATAAGATAAAAAGCATCCACAAAAATCACAAAACATGCATAATATTCAACATATATGTTCAATTTCATTATCTTTACATATGCTATAAAGTAACATACAGAATTATTACCTGAAGGGGCTGTGAACTGGACCATCTGCTGTATGAAGGAGCAGCTAACGTCTTGTTTGTTGTGAGCTTCTAAAAAATTCAAATAAAACAAGCTACAATTACTATCATCCAGCTTTTACTATACACAAAGTAATACTGTGCTTCATGTCTTCCTACAACAAGAAGCAACAAATATCATGGCCTCTAGTGGCAATATGAATCTTTTAACAGTTGGAATTAGCTTAGGATACACAGAAGACATCATTGTGCCCTGCTTTGAAATGATAGGTGTGAATAGTGTCATTATATGCAGCGTTCAGCATATTTATTTTAGGGGAATTTATGTTGTTCCTTTTTTATTTTCTGTCTAGCTGTGTCTATTCTAAACTTTCCAACACCACTACAGTCAGAGGCATCTGGCTACAGTATGATGTGAGAAGGAAAGACACTCTGAAGAATGGGAAAACTATGCTGTAAAAATGTACTCCTAAAAGTACACTCCTGGAACCTTCTTCCCCCACATATACGCCTCATCACTCCTCTAACCAGCTTCAAAAGTAAGTTAAAGACTATATTGTTTAGGGAAGCGTTCCCAGGATTGTGCCATCTGCCCCAGGATTCCTCCTCTTAACTATGTATTAAGAACCCGTGCCCTCCCTCCAGTCCATCTGCCTTGGTCCAGGCCCCAGAGGGAGACATGAACCACTGGACCTAATCCCCTTCCCACCACCTTCCCCTTTTCCTTTTGTGTTGTCTTTTAGACTGTAAGCCTGAGCGCAGGGATCCGTCTAACTATAAGATTGTATGTACAGCACTGTGTAAACTTACAGCGCTATAATAATAATGTAGGAAAAATAGTGAAGGCTATCAACATCAGACCAGGAGGCAAGTCACAGAAACTGATTTGGTATTGCAATAGTTTTTGTTGTTGCCGCTGTTGTTCTCAGGTGCTCCCACATCAATTCCAACTTAGGATGACCCTCTCCTAGGGTTTTCTTGGCAAACTTTATTCAGAGGAGAGTAGCATTTCCTTCCTCTTAGGCTGAATGAGTGAGACTTGCCCAAAATCACCCAAGTGAGTTATCATGGGTGAATGGGGATTTGAATTCCAGTTTTCCAAAGTCCTCATCCAACACTCAAAGCAGTACACCACATTGTCTTTTAACTTGATTACTGGAGTACATATTTCAGAAGGCACTGGTTAAAACCGATTGCTTTACTGATTTGGTGGCTAGAACCAGTGTTCCAGGTGCAGACAACTCATTACACATGGTTTGAAATACACATGATGGGGTGGGAGAAATCATACCTATAAGAGGCATCCTAGCAAGCAGTACTAGGACTACTATACATCACAGTATATCACAGTAAATGAGCACATCAGTCCACAATTACCTGTTTTATATTTTCTTCTCCTTAGAAAGGGGAGCTCACCTTCCATTTTTTAAAATAGATATGTAAAATGTAGCCCGTACTCCATTCCACTTTATACTGCAGTTCCATTATGTACAGTCTTTTAAAAGCACAAAAGTCATTGAAGAGACTGTTAGGATAAAATACTGCTGCATTACAGAATTATTAATATGGCAACTGTCTCCCTTTAATCCAAATTATTTTAATTAAAAAGATAAAAAATTTTAAAGCTCAAGACAGCTCCTTACTAATAAAACCATCAGAATACAATAGGCATTTTAAAGAGTTTAGCTGCATGGGTTGGGAAAAGTAGATTTCTTCACAGATTGTTTTAACAAAATACTGCAGTGTGCACAAAAACTTTTAACTTTAAAAAAAGTTAAAAGTTTAGAGGTATGTAAAAAATTGTAAAAAATTACAGCACTTGCTATGTCCTAAATTCAATTATGAATGCCAATTATGAATAAGTTAGAAATTTTAGTCAAAAATTGACCCCAAAACCCTGAGTCAGCTCAGCCATAGGTCAGTGAAAGTACTGTAACTCATATCAAAAAAGAAACCATCCCCTTTTCTGAGCAGAATGTTGAAATGCAAGACTTTAATCTGTTTCAGGAGCACCTAAAAGAATCACCTGTTGTTGTTGCTGTTGTTGTTATCACTGAATTGTGATCTGTCAAAAATATGACTGCCTTAGCGTAGTCATCTTGGCATCTGATGAAAATTCAGCCTTGATTTGCTCTCATCCATTTGTCTTTTTGGTAGTCCATAGTATGCCTATAATTCTTCTCCAGCACCACATTTCTAATGAGTTGATTTTCTTCTTGTGAGCTTTCTTCACTGTCCAATTTTCCACAGCCACACATAGAAACCATACTATTGTCTAAAAAAATTTAACTTTCATATTTGATAATGTCTTTAAAATTATCTAGTTCTTTTGTGGGTGCCTTTCCAATTCCTTCCTCTTCTTCTGACTTTTTCTGAGCCAAGGTATAGGAAATATAACTATTTCAGTATCTTCCTTACCCACCTTACAGTTATGGTGGTATTTGCATATTTTAAATTGTTGATACTCCTTCCTCCAGTTTTCATCTCTGCTTCTACAGAGTCTTCCTCTTTTCTATATCATATGTTCTTCATATAAATTAAATATAAAAAGGGATAAAATGCAGCTATATCTGACCCCCTTGCCAATGAGAAACCATTCTGTTTCCCCATATTCTGTCTGGACAGTGGACTCTTGCACAGAGTGTATGTTGCATATTTGGGCAAATCCTTTTAGAGCTAACCATAATGTTTCATGATCTACACAGTCAAAAGCCTGATTGTAATCTATAAAGCACAGATAGATTTTGTTCTGAAATTCTTTAGCACATTCTATTATCCAATGTCTGTTTGTAACATGATCCATACTGCCTTTTTTCCCCTGAACCTAGCTTGGATGAGTACATTTCTTATTCTATATATGGTTAAAGCCTGCCTGCAAAATCCTGAGCATTGCTTTGCTCGCATGGGACATCAGTTCAGTGTTGCTGTCCCAGACTGCGGCCAGCACTCATCAACAATAGCTGATAAGTCAGTTCCACAAACCTAAACGTTGATCCAAAGAATAGTCCAAAAGCCAGAGCCAAGGTCAGGGCTGGGGAAAGCACAGAAGTCAGTCCGGTCCAAGGTCAGGGCAAGGAGAAAGCAGCGAAAGTCCAAATCGTTCCAAGGTCAAGGCAAACCAGAGTTCCAAAGACATGAACGCAGCACACAGTCACACCAAGAGACTTACAATAAGTTCTTGCAAAGGGATGGCCTCTCATAGGTGTTTAAGTAGCCGACACCCTGCCTGAGCCTTATTAAGAGCTTGTTTCTCAGCCAGCCTGCAAGATCGACGGACACAAGCACTTTCAGCCCTTCGCTCCTTAAAGGAGGGAACCTCCAAGCCAGATTCCTCCCTGGAGCCCACACTCATCTGCTGAGCCCCTGAAGGGAGCTCCACAGTGCCAGAGCCTGGCGGTGCTTCCACTCCTGGGGCTGAACTGTCAGGGCTAGGGTCTGGCATGGCAGAACTGGGACCTGGCCTAGCCTCCAATTCCTCTTGCTCCTGAGGAGCCATGTCCTCCTTCCTCCTCATCCTCTGACTCCAACTCTTGGCTGGCCATGACAGTTGCAGCTGCTGGGTTCCTTCAAGTCATTTCTGACTTATGGTGACCCTACAACAAACCTATCATGGGGTTTTCTTGGCAAGATTTGTTCAGATGGTTTTTGCCAGTGCCTTCTTGTGAGGCTGAAAGTATGTGACTTGCTCAAGGTTTTCATGGCCCAATGGGGTTTGCGACCCTAGTATCCAGAGTCAGAGCCCAATGCCCAAATCACTCACCATGCTGGCTCTTTGAAAGTCTGATGGTTAAGAGACTGATGATTAATATACTCATGGGTGTCCCGTTTCTTGGGGATTGAAGGCAGATATTTTGCTAAAACTGCAATGGATCCCACCTATACATTGTTTATTTAATTTTTCAAATCCTATCAAAGACATCTTCTTTCTCTTTCTCCTTCTCTTCCTCATCTTGATTATAACAATAGTTCCCTTTATTCCTACACCCAAATCACTGACCACCTGCCTTCAGGATTTTGTTTTTACAGTAATTTTGCTTCTTCTCAGTTCTTAATCATATGAACAGTTTCATCTGTCATCCAATGAGGCTTTTCTTTCTTTTTGGCAGGAGATAGTATTTGGGTTTGTTTCTTTGTTTCTTGCATTCTTCCCTAGCAATGTCCCTGGTTTGGATCCAGACTTCTTCTGGTTCCCTCTCAGTTAGGCTTAATAGTGCAAATTTGTTCTTTGCAAGGTCATTAAATTTTACAGGTTTTCATACAGTAACTGATTTCGTGTTCCTTATCTTTAATTTTTAGCAGTTCCACAATCTGCTTCTGATCTTGTATATACAGAGAGAATGGAGCTTTTCCAGTGTTTGCTTTCAATTATATAATGTGATTTCTATACTGGACATTTGGCAATGTCCACATGTATAGTCACCCATCTGCAATAAATGCCTCCATTGACACACACACAGAGACATATATAGTCAAGCTCTGAGCATTCATGGTTGTCTAGCTACATGTCATAATGTTCTGGACTAATGCAATGACAAGGAAGTGTGGGAATTTTAAATAGTTGTTGGACCCAGAGGAGCTTAAATATTCTCCAAAGCACTGCATCCACCAATATGGTGAAGGGCCTGGAAACCATGCCCTATGAGGAACGACTTAGGGAGCTGGGGACGTTTAGATTAGAAAAGAGAAGGTAAGAGGTGATATGATAAGCCTGTTTAAATATTTCAAAGGATGTCATATTGAGGTGAGAGCAAACTTTTTTTTTGCTGCTCCAGAGAACAGGACCCGGAACAATGGATGCAAGCTACAGGAAAAGAGATCCCACCTAAACATCAGGGAATATCTCCTGACAGGAAGGGTTGTTCACCAATGGAACACACTCCTTCAGAGTGTGGTGGAGTCTCCTTCCTCAATTGTCTTTAAACATCTGTTGGGTGTGCTTTGATGGAGAGTTCCTGCATGGCAGGGGGGTTGGATTGGATGGTGCCTTCCAACTCTACAATTCTATGATTCTATGATTCCATATTACCTACTTCTGGCACCATTATGGAAGCCCATCAAGGCCTGATGGGGGAGAAAGTACACCATTCCATTCATGGAATAAATGGCCCTATTTCAGGACTTTTCGAAGGGTCTCCCAAAACTAGAACTGCTTGTGCTGATAAGGTTTATTTTTCAGCCTCAGGTTCTCTTGGATCACCTGATGACATTACTCTGTGTCGTAGTTCATTGGAGGAAATGAGAAGCCTGGTGGTCAATTAGAAGTCTGAAGGTCAAGAGCTAGTGTATCAATCAGGAGCTCGGGAACCAAAACCAACAGAACGGCATGCAGAAGAGTAGTCTGGGTTCAGGAGTGGAGCTGTCTCTGAACTGGCTCAGATGTCTCCAGTGGACTAGTATATATGCTGCCTCCTTATCTAGGGGGGCTGATTGTTCAGTGCTGGGACCATACCAATGGAGATGCAGGTGTGCTCAGCCTCTCCTGAAACATTTCAGTTCTGCTAGTATCTCTAAGGGAGACCCAACACTCTTCTGTGTTATGTGC
Source organism: Urosaurus nigricauda (assembly GCA_034509955.1). Taxonomy (NCBI): domain Eukaryota; kingdom Metazoa; phylum Chordata; class Lepidosauria; order Squamata; family Phrynosomatidae; genus Urosaurus; species Urosaurus nigricauda. The sequence goes on from JAOEGL010000006.1 coordinate 78,439,896, forward strand.
CTTCAAGTCATTTCCGACTTATGGCAACCGTATCATAGGATTATCCTGGCAAGATTTGCTCAGAGGAGGTTTGCCATTGCCTTCCTCTGAAGCTGAGATCATGTGACTTGCCCAAGTTCACCCAGTGGGTTTCATGGCCAAGCTGTGAATTGAACCTTGGTCTCCAGAGTCATTAAGATTATCACGCTTGGAACCATCCCACAATCATCTCATTATTGGCAATGAATATCCCATTATTGGCAATGGGATAATTGTGGGATGGTTCTGGAATTGACCCTAGTGTGATAATTATAGTCCATCACTCAAACCACTGCGCCATACTGGCTCTCTCAACACTCTTTTACACGACCATTAAAGGGACAGAAATCCTGACCGTTATTTCCCTTGGCAACCCTATCTTGTGTCCATCTAGATATCATCAGATTGTGGGTCCTTTATCATCCTTCATCACTGGTATGCTGGCTAGTGCTTGTCTGAATGCAGTTTGACACATCTGGAGGTGTATATTATCCTAATGTACTTCTCACAACAATTCTAGCAAGTGAATTATATTACCTCATCTGCACCTTTAGAAGCATCACTGTTATTGTGTTCAACTCTGCTGGAAATCAAAGGCCCAGTCTACTGACCTTTAAAGTCAAAGCACTTGGATTTAAACTGAATTAATAATCTCAGATGGTGACATTCATAGTTGACTCAAACATTCAGACTGGTCACTGTCATGGAGCTTGATAAATTCACCCCAGTTTCTTCATTATACCATTACAGATTTCTGAATCATCCTTCTCTGTACATAAGCAAACCTGTCACAATCTTGTTAGGTATCCCCAAAGCAATAACAATTGCCAGAATAACTTGTGGAGCACATTCACACCAACATAACACTTCACACTTATTTCAAGTCCTGTCTGGAGCAAGAAGCATGCGACAGGTTTCAAAGAGTGAAGCAGACCTCCTAAGAAAGACATTGAGACTTGCCAAGGGAAAGAAGCTTACAATTCTCACTAGCCATGAAAAAAAGATTTCAAAACCCTTTTGTTGAAGACTAGGTACTTTTCAAACACATTGTGGGCAATGTGTCACCCTGAAGTCCCTTGTTCCATTTCATCAATTTGTCCATACACAGAAGACAAGAGAGAATGTTGCAACTTAAGCCATTTGACCAATTTTGGGGAGACTGATTGCTTAAGATCAGGCGACAAGTCGGCCAAGGTTTGCGAGAGGCATGAAAACAAGCCCCCCCCCCCCCCATTCTCTTATAACAGTAGTAAACCAGCCCACAACAAAAGTTCTCTGGCCATAAATCTGTGATAGCAATCAAAACGTGTGACGTAAACCAAAATCCTACAATATCAGATATGGATGAAATGTAAAGTAAGATAAGGGTTATATGCAACAAGCTTGTCAGTCACACAAAAAGTTTAAGGATGGTTAAAAGGAAAGAGTGTTATTATGGAGAGATAACTTTTGCTTTCTAGCAGGCCTGGGCAACATATGGCCCAGGGGCTGCATGTGGCCTGTCAAAGGATTTTTGACAGCCCACAAGGATGTGGAACAACTGTAAGGCTCCTCCACTGCTTGGCTGCCTCCTGAGGAAAAGGATAGGCAGAGGAGGAGGACTATGAGCGGATGCTCACCCTGCAAGGCTCCTCCACTGCTTAGCCTTCTCCTGAGGAGAAGTCCAGGCGGAGGAGAAGGACAGGCAAAACTCCTCTGCCGCTTGCCTTTTTACTGAGGAGAGGGCTGGGCGGAGGAGGATTAAGAGAAATTAATTCTAATTAATATTAATTAATATTATAAACAAATTAATATTTACTTAAAACCTATTTGTGGCCCAAAGAAATTTAACCTATTTTAATTTTGGCTCCTCAATTTTGCCAAGTTGTGCAGGTCTGCTTTATAGCAATTAATGGAATAGCAAGATGCAGCAAACACAGAAAAGACAGAGTAGATGTGCCAGGATTAAAAAACAAAACAAAACATCACTATATTTATTCCATCCCTTCAGAATCTCTATCAACCCAGGAGAGGGTGGTTTTTGATGGAATAAATATAATTAATGGATTTTTATTAAAATACAGAAGTACACTGGCAGTGAATAGCCACCAGTACCTTGTGTAACTTCTTTCATTTTTTTTCCCACCAGTAAGAAACTTTCTCATACACTGCTGGCAAGATACCAAACTGGTCAGAACAAAAATTCAGCAACCCACATAGAAAATAATGCCGTCATTAAGACAATGTTTTTGAGGAATTCTAATTTATTTGAAAGTAACATGGTTTGCATCCATTTTTATTTTATTTGAAGCTACAAAAGTCTTTGTCCACTAATTTTATTCAAGCACATCTTTGAGTAAACATGAACATAAGACAGAAGCATTGAGAGGATGGTCATATTTCATGAAATTAAACAATGCTATTAGCATGAAGACAAAAGGGCCATTGCTCAATGGCACATGCTTTGTAAATAATAATAATAAAAAAATCCAGTTTCAATCCTTTATTTTTGCAAGCAGGGAGAAAAAAGACCCCATCTAAAATCTTGAAGCAAGAGTAATAGCACTTTATATTTCTATAGTGCTTCATAATACTTTCTTACAGTATTAGCCAAATGCCCCAACAAGCTGTGTATTCATTTTACTGAACTATGAAAGGATAGAAGACTGAGTCGACATGGAGCCTTGCAGGATCTAAGTCACAACGTTGTGGCTGCAGTGCCAGCGTTTAACCACTGCGCCACTGGGACTCCCTCCCCTGAAGCACATCTTTTAGACAGTGCAGACCAGTGACTCTCAACCTTTAGTCTTCCAGATTAAGTTACACTTCAGTAAGCACAAATTTCAGTCATTCCTGCCTGCTCAGGAATTCTGAAAGCTGAAATCTCAAAGATCTGGAGAATGAAAGGTTGAGAACTACTTGTCTATTTGCCTATCCAGGCTGTCTAAGGGTCTATGCTGCGGAAAGCATTCCTATAAATATAAACCCAGAATATTTAGGGGTCAGTGATAACAATGATTTTTAAGGTGGAACTGATAATCTTCAAATAAGATTGCTATCATCAGTTACATATTTTTCCCTAGGTAAACAGGAGAAGCAGTGAGAAAAACATGGAAGTTAAAGAATGATCTTCTGAAATATATTTCCAGACTAGAAATGCTGTGCATAATTATTCAGAAGTAGATTAATTTGTGTTCAATGGGGCTTACTTCTAAGTAAATGTGTTTAGTATTACAACCTAATTTTCTTCTCCATGAATCAGTAATATTTGGTGGAGTGTTTCTAGTCTCTCTTCAGAAAAATAGACTTAGAATCATAGTAGAATCATAGAATTGGAAGAGACCACAAGGGCCATCCAGTCCAACCCCCTGCCATGCAGGAACTCTCCATCAAAGCATCCCCGACAGATAGCCATCCAGCCTCTGCTTAAAGACCTCCAAGGAAGGAGACTCCACCACACTCCAAGGGAGTGTATTCCACTGTTGAACAGCCCTTACTGTCAGGAAGTTCCTCCTAATGTTGAGGTGAAATCTCTTTTCCTGCAATTTATATCTATTGTTCCGTGTCCTAGTCTCTGGAGCAGCAGAAAACAAATTTCCTCCCTCCTCAATATGACATCCCTTCAAATATTTGAACAGAGCTATCATATCACCTCTTAACCTTCTCTTCTCCAGGCTAAGCATCCCCAGTTCCCTAAGGCGTTCCTCATAGGGCATGGTTTCCAGACCCTTCACCATCTTAGTTGCCCTCCTTTGGACATGCTCCAGTTTCTCCACATCCTTTTTGAATTGTGGTGCCCAGAACTGGACACAGTATTCCAGGTGGGGCTGACCAAAGCAGAATAGAGTGGCACTATTACTTCCCTTGATCTAGACACTATACTTCTATTGATGCAGCCTAAAATTGCATTGGCCTTTTTAGCTGCCGCATCGCACTGTTGACTCATGTTCAGCTTATGGTCTACTTGGACTCCTGGATCCCTTTCACACGTAGTTTCATTCAGCCAGGTGTCCCCCATTTTATATCTGTGTGTTTCATTTTTCCACGACAACTCAGGCCAAAAGGCCTGTGCTCTGCTCAGCCTTGCATCATTATGCATGGACGATGCAGGCCATTAACACTGGGCCTGCCTGAAAGCTGATCTGATGGTTCCAGACCATTCTTGGCCCAAAGAGGTCTTAACACAAGTAAAACAGACTTTCATGGAAACACTGCAGCAACCCACGCCCAGTGCTTCACACACCCGGTTCCTGCCCCCACTGTCACGTCTTCACTTAAGGCTCCTGTCATGGCCTGTGATATTAGATGGGGGCACCTGGCCACATGGGTGTAGCTACGTGTCCCATTTCTGCCCTTATCGGCCATGATGGGAATGTTCAATGAAGATGCAGTGATGGAACTAGGTATGGGGTGAGCGGCAATAACATTCTATGGCACAGCAGAAGGCCATATAAGCACCTGCCTGTTGCCTTGCCAGCCCAGGGACTGATCTTGCTATCCTTTCCATTTGCTTAGGGCCCAAGTCAAATTCTTACAAAAAGCCTAGATGAAAACCAAGGCAACATTATCTAGAAAAAGGCCCACAGAAGGCAATGAAAGGAGATATGGGCCTGAATTCTTTACTAGAGCAAACCCACTTAATAAACTGTTGAATGGTGACCTAACATCTATGTAAGTTCCATATATTCAGTATATAGTTGGAACCACCAACAGAATTCAAGTCTTAGACTTCAGCATTAAACATCAGGTTTCCTTATTCTGGTACTGTCTAGATCTCTTGGGTCCAAAACACACTGCAGAAATAATCCAGTTTGAGACCACTTTAAGTGCCCTGGATCAGTGCTAGGGGATCCTGGGAATTGTAGACTATTGTGCCACCAGAGCTCTCTGACAGAGAAGGCTAAATGTCTCACAAAGCTACAGTTTCCAGAATTCTCTAGCATTGAGCCAAGGCAGTTAAAGCGGTCTCAAACTGGATTATTTCTGCAGTGTGTCTTGGACCTTAGATTACTTGTCATGCTTCCTGGGGATGGTGGATATAAAAGCCAATTTATCTGGAGGCCAGCAAGTTGTGGACAGCTGTTGTATCCACTTACCTGGAAGTGAGCCCCCCTGAACTCAATATGACTTCCTTCTGAGTAAACGTATGTAGGTTTGCATCATCTGTTGCAAGTAACTTAAGTCCTTTTGATTTTACGGAGCTTAATTTGCTCCTTAGCTTTGCTGATTATGTCAAAGAACTTCTCAACTGCAGTACTCGCTTAAGTGGCTACAGCTCTCCCCACTTGACTCAGAAACGCAAAGACTGGCAGAGGCTTGTGTAAAACAAGACAGCAACATAGTGCTCAACAATCCAAGGGACTCTTTTTCCAGATACCTGAGCTCTCCAGTTTCACTGAACAGCTTAAGGCATTATACATAATACAATAAACTTTGTTTCACAGGCATCCTACTAATCTGCATAATACTTACTAGCATAATGTTCTCATTTACAGACTAGACACAGCCACCCTAAAGTCAAAATGAAAATGCTGCTTGTGGTTACACTTGAATACTCAACAGATCTAATTGCCTTTATTGCAGTTTTAACATTTTGTAAACCACCTCAGCAACCTGTGGAAGGGAAGGGTTATTAATTTCATTAATAAAGGCTTCAGTTCACTGCCAGAGATGCTGGACATAAAGTACTGACCTCTAATTCCAGCTCTAACACAGGTTCCATTCAAATGAATGGAAGTATCTCAGTGGATGCTCTGCACTCATGATTTCTTTGCTGATACATTCACTCCCTCTCAAGCTCATTCTTATTCTCTCCTAAGCCCATCAAAGTATCTAAATCATGACATGGAGAAAGGTTAGACAGGCATTCAAATTTGTCTGTCACTGCAGGAGAAGAGATGCAGTGTAGAGACTGCAGCAGCAATAAGTGTGAAAATCTATCATTCTTACTACTTTGAAAGCCCCTCCTTGCAGTACGACAGAAATGCATCTGAGCAATAAATTCTACTAAGAGCCCTTTAAATCTATTGTGCTAATTGCAAAAAGTGGAGCAGCCATTTCTCTTGTCCTAGAAGTATCATAGAACAGATATATTTTGTGCTTTCAAAACTTTGAGATGGGGGGGGGGAGAGAAAAAGATAATCCACGCAAATTATAGCATGCAACTCAAAACAGAAGCAATACTGGACCAGATGAATATTTTGAAAAAGAAACGAAACTGTTTAGGGGTTAAAGGGATATGAAACATAAGGAGGATTGTCAGCAGCAGAGACCCTGATTCCTGTTCTAAATGCATTCACGTTAAAACAGCAGTGTTTCATATTGCCATTGTCTTTTAGATTCAAAAGTCAAGGGTACAGAAATTCTATCAATATTTGTGACCAGTAATTTTAAAAAGAGTCTGCACGAATGATGTAGTGCAAAGAATACTGTAAATGCACAGCAACCATTTCAAATTACTGTCATAGGAAGTATATAAGGAAAGGCTGCCCTCTTCAGCCAGAAGTTGGGAAGAAAGCTGCCAAAAGGCTCTGTCATTTGACAAACATTTCATAGAATCATAGAGTTGGGGGAAACCTCTAGGGCCATCATGTTCAAATCCCTGCCATGCAGGAATACACAGTCAAAGCACTCCACACAGATGACCATCCAATCTCTGTTTAAAAACCTTCAAAGAAGGAGACTCCACCACACTCCAAGGTAGTGTGTTCCACCTTGAATAGCTCTTATTGTCAGGAAGTTCTTCTTAATGTTGAGTTGGAATCTTTTTTCCTTTAGTTTGAATCAATTGCCCCAGGTCCTATTTGCTGGAACTGGAGAAAATAAACTTGTTCCATCTTCAGTATGACATCCTTTCAAATACTTAACAGTGCTATGATATCGCCTCTTAACCTTCTCTTCTCCAGGCTAGACATACCCAGCTCCCTAAGTTTCCCCTCATAGGGCATTTCCAGATCCTTCACCATTTTGATCACCTTCCTCTGGACACACTCCAGCTTGTCAACATACTTTTTAACTGTGTTGTCCAGAACTAGACCCAATATTGAAGGTGAGGCCTGACCAAAGCAGAATAGAGTGGCACTATTACTTCCCTTGATCGAGATACTATACTTCTATTGATGCAGCCTAGAATCACATTGGTTTTTTTAGTTGCCATATTGTACTATTGACTCATGTTTAACTTGTGGTCTGCTAGGACTCCTAGATCCCTTTCACATGTACTGTTGTCAAGCCAGGTGTCCCCCATTCTATATCTGTGCATTTTGGTTTTTTTTTTTTTTCTGCCTAAGTGTAGCACCTTACATTTTTCCCTATTGAAATTCATTTTTGTTAGCTGGAGAAGCATTACTATGAAAATACAGTTATCTCAAAGTCACTGTTTGTAATCCCAGTGTTATCAGAGAGACACTTATATCTACTTCAACTAGAAAATTTCAACATGCCTCTGGACATATTCACCTAACTTATGCATCCATGGGCACATTATTGTTGTTAACTTTCATCAAGACAACTTTAACTTATGATGATCCCATGAATGAGGGACCTCCAATACACCCTGTCATCAGCAGCCCTGCTCAGGTCTTGCAGACCCGGGGCAGCAATGGCTTTCTTGACTGAATCTATCCACCTGAAACGCCATCTTTCTCTTTTCCTATGCATTTTGCCTCATCAAGCATTATCACCTTTTCTGGAAAGTCATGTCTTCTCATGATATGGCCAAAGTATAAGAATCTATTTAGTAAACATAGCTTCTACCAAGAGTTCAGGCCTGATTTGTCTGAGGACCCATTTGTTTGTCCTTTTAGCACTTCAAGGTATCTGTAGAACTCTTCTCCAGCATCACATTTCAAATGAGTTGATTTTATTCCTTTCAGTTTTCTTCACTGTCCAGTTTCACTACCATACATAGAAATTGGAAATACAATGGCACAGACAATCCTAACTTTGGCATTCAATGATATAACTTCAGACGTCAAGATCTTGTCTGGTTCCTTCATAGCTGCTCCACCAAGTCCTAGTCTACTTCCGAATTCTTAACTGCAGTCTCCATTCCGATTCATGATTGAACTAAGATATGGAAAAATAAACTATTTCAATGTCTTCATCTATTTTAAAATTAATATAAATAAACTGTGGTCATTATTTTTGTTCCCTCATTGCTCACCCTGTTTTTGCACTTTCTTTCTTAACTTTCTTCCGTAATCATTCCAAATCTTTGCTATTTTCTGCTATTAGTATGATCTTAAATTATTAGTCTTAAATTGTTGACGTTCTTTCCTCCAATTTTCACGCTTCCTTCATCAAAATCTAATCCTGCTTTATGTATGATATGTTCTGTATATAAGTTAGATAGATAGGGTGATAAGATGCAGCCTTGCCTGAGACAATGGGAAACCATTATTTTTCCATACTCTGCCCTGAGAGTAACCTCTTGTCTTGAGTACAGGTTATGAATCAGGACAATCAAATGTTGTGACACACCCATTTCTTTAAGAGTGATCCATAGATTTTCATCTTCTACACAAACAAAAACATTGCTATAATCTATAAAAAACAGGCTAATTTTCTTTTGAAATTCTTTGATGAGCTCCATTAACCAAAGTATGTTTGTAATATGACCCCTAGTCCCTCTTTCCTTTCTGACCCAGCTTGGACACCTGGCATTTCTTGTTGCCTATATGGTAAAAGTCTTTGTTGTAGAATTTTGAGGATCACTTTCCTGCACAGGAAATTAATGCAACGGTTCTGTGATTTCTTCAATCCCTGGTGACTCTTTTCTTGAGATTTGAAATGTGTATTCCAAACTGTGTTTTGTTTTCCATATTTGTTGACAGATTGTATATAGAACTAGAGCAGATTTTCTCTCTTTAGATGGAAGAAGGTCTATTGATATGCCATCTCTTCCTCATTATTAATTTCTCCCAAATGATCTGAGTGCAGCTTCCCCTTCACTTTCTTAAATACTAAAGGTACCCAGTCTCTGCCTCCCAGCCCCAGTACCCCTATCTGAAAGATGGAGATAATGACCTAGATTTTATTACTAATCACAATTAGGGTAAACCCACTAAGTTCATGGGAACTTGGTAAATTCTACAGATTCAGTGAGTCTGCTGTGACTGGGACCAACAAGTGGATTTAGCCCAGGGACAAAATCTTGCAGCCATCACAATGATGTTGGTCAGTGATGACGAATGCTGGCAACTGCAGTTTAGCAACATCTGGAAGACAACATAAATCCCAACCATGATTTAGTCCCATTGAATTACTGTTCATGTAAAATATCTTAAGTAGATAATCCCTAGGAATTATTTTGAACGTGGGAAACCAATCTGGAAATGTTAACCAGTATTAATAATTAATGTTTACTCATTGAGGGATGCCTCTTAGATCACATTCCTTCTAAACATCCAATATGTGTATCAGTGGGACATATAACCATACCCTGGAATGCAGAACTATAATTAATTGAGTTGTCTCAGTTTACTCAAAACTGTCATATATCTAAGTGTTCCAAACAATCACGAAGGTTTCTATTAATTGGCTCTTATCACATTTGAATTTATAACAAGTATAATCAGTTCATTTATTTGAAACAAAATTGTCATTCTGTGTGTTTTTTAAAGTTATTTCATTTTTAAAAAACCTGATATGACAATTACATTATTATGCACATTATAGTTATCATCAATTGCCAACATCCATTTATCACAACTTATCTAGTAGTAGAAATCATGCAAAATACAGGTTTCTGTGCAAAGTAAATTTGGTAGCACATTGTCATTCCAATAATTGACGTATTTTAATGTCAAACACATCTTAACAAGCTTATTGTAACCTTTCATTTCACATAACAGTGATAGAAAGTGGAAGCTTAATTAAAACAAAATAGGTTGGACAGTATTTTACTAGAAATATTTTTGTAGAATGAAGCCTCAATGTTTTTTAAAAAAATCATGATAGATTTCAGGGTAGAATAAGCACAGTAATTTTCTTCTGTTAACAGACACTGTTTTCCTCTGAAAAATACTGAAGCAATTGTTAGTCCATTGTGATTTTTATTTTTTTTAAAAAAATACTGCTGTATTATACTGATAATAAGTTTCCCTCGCTATCAATGACAGCTTGTGACTTTCATATCATTGATGCAGTAAATCCACCCCAGGTTTCAGCCCAAAGTTTAAAAGAGTTATCAGAGGTGCTGGAGCCCATCCCTAAAATAGGATCAGTACCCTGAATGGCTCCTTTAAAATTCAGATTAAAAACAAGAGTGGTTTTGCTGCTTTGTGAACATGGGAGCAACGAGCCACTACTGTTTACCATATGCTGTTTAACTAGGCCTATATTCTTTAAAAGACAACATTCATGCTCTGCAATACGCAGACACTGCCCCATTCATTCCAACAAAAAAAGATTTGCATATAGCACAAAGTAATATGTCTATAGCTGTTTGTTTTTTTTCATTGCCATGAGGCCTTTTTTAGGATAGTGACATATGTGTATTTAAACTGTTTAGGTCTTTGAATATCTGAGAAGATATGCAGAACCCTAGACTGCATTTTGTTTTTAACCAGAAGCTTTTCAGCAATTAAACCCATGTCAGAAAAGGAACACTAATACATGGATCATGTTGGTTGCAGATGATGGAGTTTATTGATCAATACATCCATTGGTAACTAGTTTGAGGAAGGTTGTTATAGTGTCTGCCCACCTTCAAAACTTTGCCCATAGCATTTCAATGTACTTTGATGTGGTTATTTTTTTTTCCTTGTCTATTTCTCTCTACTTTCTGCATCCAGCTGTGTTGATCATATAAATGATGTTGTTAGGAAAGGAAGAAAGGCTCATGAAAACCAACCCAAGGAAAAGAAAACCAAAGACAAAAAGAAATGCAGTGGTGAAGGCTCTTCTAGATATAAACATGCATAAAACTGTAGCCAAGAGCCTAGTTGGGGAATTTTACTATTAGCTCAAATTACGAGATGGGTCTGCTACAACAACCCTGCGAGGTCGCCTCCCGCTGTGTATACCAAGAAGATCGGGGTTCCAAGAAATTGAGCAGAGACAGGCTTGTCTAATTACTAATGTCCAATTTATTAAAGATAACGATAATCACACAATGCTCTCTCACACACACACACATACAAGGCTCAGGAAAATCAGTGGTTAGCAGTGGGGATAGTTTGAGGCTTGACTAATGGTGATGCTTACCAAAGCAGAGATTCTCCTCGGGGATCCGAATGAGACAGTGATTTCTGGGACAAGTCTGAGTTTGAGCAGCTCTTGTCGGTGTCCAGTTCAGAGATCAGACTGACATGGAGTATGCAGACCTCCAGACTGGCACACTGAGAGCCTACAACTGGGGGTTTTTATGGGGAAAATATCCCCTCTGGCAAAGGTGCTTAATGGCTTGGCTGAAGCCTAGACAAAGGTATTGGATTACTTGTGCATTGCAAACTAAGGCTTTGCATTGTCATGTCTAAGCAAAGGGGTCTGACAACAATCAAGAGGAGATGGTAGAAGAGTTAAGTTAATCACTGGCTCATCAATGTGAGACCTAAAACAAAGATTTTACTTTTGGAGGTGATGGCTTTCCCATTTAGCAACTCCCAAACCTTTCCAAAGTATTGTTTTTCAGGGGTCTTGTGAGTCTGACTCATCTGCCTACCTGACCCTCTGCTTTTGGGATTATGGCTGCTAGCCTGGCAGGTCAGTTTGAGGTCATGAAGGAACTCCACACACAGTCCAAAATTTTATATTAAAAGCATATATGATAACAAAACCGTCATGAAATTAAAGTTGAAACCACCAAAGGCAATACTGGGATTTGTCTTTGTATTCCCTGTTATGGTGTTCAGGATATATAAATTCATTACAGGCATATTTACTTAGGGGGAAATAAAATTTCAAGTCCGGAACTTATATTTAAAAAAATATATAAGTAAAAATACAATTGGTCATCATAGATACTAATAGTGAAGTCAATTCTCTGAGTACGGTTCCATATATAGCCAAAATGATACTACGCATTCATATCCAAGCTGGTACAGACCTCCCAAAATGATACTACGCATTCATATCCAAGCTGGTACAGACCTCCCAGAGGGCTTTTTCGGCTGTCGCCCCCAAGTTGTGGAATGACCTGCCGGACGAGATGCGTCTCATTACATCTTTAGAAGGCTTTAAAAGAGCCCTAAAGACGCATCTCTTCCGGCAAGCCTTTCCAGAGAATGTGAATATCCCCAGCTCCATACCTAGGTTTTAAGGGCTTTTTAAATCTTTTCCTGCATTTTTCTCCATACAACCTAAGCTGGGTCCACTCCCTACTATTGTGTATTGCTGTTTTAATCTATTATGTTTTTTAACTCCATTGTGATTTAATTCTTTTTTAAGGGAGGGTGGTAAGGGTAAGGAAGGGGTATTTTAACTTGATATTGTTTTAACCTCTGCTGTACTCCGCCCCGATTGCTTGTTCAGAGGGGCGGAATAGAAATAAATATTATTATTATTATTATTATTATTATTATTATTATTATTATATCAGCCTGTCTGGGAGAATGACAGGTTTTACAGAAGTACAACAAAAACCTTTAAGAAAATCTCTAAGGGAAACAAAAACATCTCAACAGCTCAAATGAGGATTGACTGTGCTAAGCTGCAAAAAAATACTAAATGCATTTCAGGTTGCTTTAGGAACAGAAGACTGCAAAGAACTGGAAACATAATGGAATATCCTGAATAGGAACACTTTATATTTCATTATTTTGTAGCATATCCTACTTTTAAAGATATGTATTATTTTCTGTCAAAAGTGGTTCTGTTGTCAAAAGATAACGGTAATCTTTTTTTTTTGTGTTGGGACAAAGAACTTGTCAGCATGGCATAGGAAAGTTTACTTCACTGGACTACAACTCCCAGAGTTGGCCATGTTTGTATAGAGGAGTCTAGGAGTTGTAGTCCAGCAAAATAACTTTTTCCATGCCTTGCTTCTCAGGTTAAAAAGTGGGATCATAAACAGATATTCCTTTTCCTGTACGCTGTTCTGACATCAATTCTGTGTATCTGATTAGAATCTGTAACAAGGAGCATCCCAATATCAGCTATACATCCCCTATCTAGCTTGCCTTAAACTGAACCAAAAATAATTGAAACAATTACTCAAATAAAGGAAGCCATGTCATCTACAACGCACTTTTAGATTCTTTCTGATAAATTGACATTTGGATGGAAATAAGTTTGGGATCTCAAGTATGAAAAAAGAAAGCTTAGAAAGAATATTGATTCTTGACTCAATTTTTTAAAGCTGTTTAGCATCTCCCTACTTGGGCTGCGTTTTGACTCAGCTTCATGTCCCAAATTTTGTGTAGTTCCTTGAAATATTTATACCGTGCTCCAGTAGTGACAAATTCTGAAGTGCAGTTCTCAGTGACAGCTATGCACCCAAGGAGAAGATCCTTTGTTTATTATCTATTTATGAACATTTATAGACTGATTAGATCTGCATGTATTAAAGGACTGTACAATATATTTTTTAAGAAAAATACAATAAAACACATCAAAGACTGCATCTGCACTGCAGAAATAATCCAGATTGACCCCACTTTCACTGCTATGGCTCAATGCTATGGAATTCTAGGAACTGTAGTTTTGTGAGTCATTTAGCCTTCTCTGTCACAAACATGTGGCACTACCAGATCACCTCAAGGACCAAATGGATCTATAATGAAGAATATTTCCTGTGTTAAGTACTGGTGGGCAACCTCAAGTTGCAAATTCTCACTTCTAATGGTTATCTTTCAAGAGGACTTGGGTTGGGCTATTCTCCAATTACCAAATACCCTCAAAGAAAGATCCTCCCTCTGAAAATTAAAACATAAAGCAAGTACAACAGCTGTTTGAAGTGATTGAGGAATATCGGGTTTTAAAGTAAACTATCAAAAAACTGTTATGATCACGAAGAACTTAACAAGTAAAGAAAAACAAGATCTAGTAAGGATTACCGATTGCCAGGTGAAGAAGAAGATGAAATACTTAGGAGTTTGGATAACTGATAAAAACACAGAACTTTTTGAGAACAACTATAAACTAAGATGGAAAGAAATTTAAAAAGATATGGACAAATGGTCAAAATTAAATTTGTCTTTGTTTGGACGTATTGAGGCAATTAAGATGATGATCCTGCCGAAAATAAACTTCCTATTTCAAACTATTCCCATTCTAACTAATGAGAAAATATTTAAAGAATGGCAGAAAGATTTAAATTTATTCGTATGGAATAACAAAAAGCCACATGTGAATTGGAAGATAATGACATACCAAAAAGAAGTTGGTGGAGGAGGAATTCCAGAACTAAAGATTTACTATGAGGCAAATGTATTAAATTGGATTACTGAATGGATCAGGCTGAAAATCGAAAAACTCCTTAACTTAGAAGGATTTGATAACAGGTTTGGTTAGCACGCATATGGTATGATAAAGTGGCTATACACAAAGATTTTTCACACCACTTGATTAGGAGATCCTTACTTAAAACATGGGGAAAAATTAAGAAGAAAACATTTAGAGAAATACCTTTGTGGGTATCTTCTCAAGAAGCATTTTTTGGAAGGTGGAAGGATCTTGACATTTGGCTGACTTACAAAGACATTTTAATCAAATCAAGCAATAATACATATGAAATGAAACCAATCAAAAACTTAAAACAACTTGACCCTGAAGTACATTGGTATCCTTATATGCAGATTAAAGAAAGATTTAAAATAGACCAAAAATTAAAAGACTTCGAAAAAGAAACTTCAGGCTTGTCAAAAAATTTATTAAATACAGTTAACAAAAAGACTACTATATTACATAAATTCCTTAGAGAATTTGAAGAAGAAAAGGAACCTGTTTTGGATATAATGATAAAATGGGCTTCAGATCTACAAAATACGATAGAGATGGATAGTTGGAAGAATGCAAGAGAAAGGACTAAAAAATTCACTAAATGTCAAAACCTCCGAGAAAATTATTGGAAAATGGAATACAGATGGTACTTAACACTGAGCAAAATAACAAAAAATTTATAAAACAGGTCCGGGTCTATGTTGGAAATGTGAAAAGGCACCAGGAACTTGGTTTCATGTTTGGTGGAAATGTGCAAAACTAAAGTTATATTGGAAAAGTATACATAGAGAAATTGAATGCATTTTTCAACTAAATTTTGAAATGAGACCAGAAATGTACTTATTGAGTATGCTAGACAAAGCTCCTGTGCAATTCAAAATTAAACATGGGAGAACAATATTATATTTAATAACTGCTGCCAGAATTATATTAGCTCAATATTGGAAAAGTCAAATAATACCCGATTTGGACCTTTGGTGGGTAAAAATTCATGAATTTCAAGAGATGGACATTCTTACTGGCCGTTTATCTAATAAAGACACTACACTAATAGAGAAAGAGTGGGACCAGATAATGAAAAATTGCAGGTTAGAGACATAAGAATGCAGACACAATAACCTATCAGCAACTTATTTTAATATAACATTTAAGAAACTGTACGATTTGGGGGTATATACTTTGAGGCAACAGGAAGTAAATAGAGAAAGTGACATAAAAAAGAGAGAGAATAATGAAATGTATGAGTATAGTGTTTGGGAATTGTTTTTAAAGTGACTTTGGAAGTACTGATCTGTAAACTTCAATATATTTTCTGATACTATGTAGTAACTTGAAGCTTTTTTATTGTTTTTGTATATAAAATGCTTCTATTAAAAAAAACCGAAAATTAAAACATAAAGCTATCCTATCTGGCACTAAACTATTTAAACCAAAGGATCTCAGCCTTTTTTGTGCCACCTTCTGGCAGTCTGGGGAATCCTATGGACCCTTTTCAAAACAGTGGCAGGTTCATAGGCTTCAGCACTTCTCTAATAACTATAGTAACTTCAGTAATTTTATAGTGATGAGTAATAGTGAGAAGCGTAGGGTAACTGTAACAACTGTCATGTGATATGACAGTATCAGTAGCAAAGGCACAGGTGCTGCAAACACTACTGTGCTTTGTTGCTTACATTCATGGTACAGAGAAATGCTAAATTTCCATTTGAGAAATTAGTGAAAGTGAAGATGCATATACATTTTTCCTCATCCAAGTTCACAGAGCCCTTGAAATCTATCCACAGTCCGTTTAGGCCTCCATTAAGCCCAGGTGAATAACCTCTGCTTTAAATAATTGTGCTTACTTGCTGGTAAACATGATTGGCCTGTCACAAATATATCATAAACCAATAACAAAAAAACCCTGCTCTCCATACAGTTATACTTGCACTTCAGCAAGGAACTAATACGTGTCCCAGTTATGTGCAGCTACACTTTATAAAAAGATTC
This sequence comes from Urosaurus nigricauda, assembly GCA_034509955.1. NCBI lineage: Eukaryota > Metazoa > Chordata > Lepidosauria > Squamata > Phrynosomatidae > Urosaurus > Urosaurus nigricauda. The sequence goes on from JAOEGL010000006.1 coordinate 78,456,264, forward strand.
TTTTTACAGAGTTTCATAATATGTTACAAAGAACACTAAGGTATAAACATTGTTGTAGGTTACACACTACACACCACACACACATTGAGTTCACTTGGTGTTCATGGAAGCTTACACTAGCTGGCTAGGACTCACCCAATACTTTCATTTTAGCACAATTTCCCAGTGCAATGGCACACCAGAAGGTCACAGCTGGCAATTGAAATGGCAAATATGCTGCATTTTTATTGTTTTTAAATGATTTTATACTTTTAAAATTAATGGTATTTTAATATGTCAGCTTTTTTTCATTGTGCTTTAAGTCAAGCTTGTTTTAATCTTGTTGCAAGCCACCTTGGGACCCATGTCTGGAGAAAGGGATATAAAATGGACATTTGTTGGCAAAGGATTGTGCTAAGGTGCTAGGGTTACAGTAAACATCCAAGGACACTAATGCCAGGTAAATTCCTGTCTCTATAAAGCACTAATACCTGCCTCTAGTAAATCCCTTACCATGGAGAACTTTGCTAGAGACTGATAGTAAGTACTTAGCTTGACTAGCAACAGTATGGTCCAAGGTTCTAAACTCTGACTTCATAAGGGCAGCTGGAGATGTCTAGTATCTAGCACAGACTAATTTTAGCAGATGCAGTATGTGTTTTTACATATACATTGTCATACACTGTATTGTTTTGAACTCCTGGGTGAGAGATTGTAAGGAATGTTGTCCCCAAGTATCTTTTTTTTTCAAGTGCTACTTACATGTTATTTGCTTCCATGCTAAGAATGTCATCAGCCTCTGCTTGTGGACACTCAAGAATAAAAAACAGAGTTTGAAGAAGTTACTTTCAGGAGGCTACAACTCCCATAATCTCTCAGCCAGCAAAGCCATATTTTTGAGTCTAATTTTATGGAGTAGCAATACTTTGTGTTACTCAGTGCTGAATAGCATTATTGCAAGGATCTCTTTAGAACTGAAGATGATTGATGTCTCCCCATTGAACCCCCTTAACTTAAAATTCATCATTAGCCCTTTATTGTTGTGTGCCTTCTACTCATCTCTGACTTATGGCAACCCTAAGGCGCACCTATCATGGGATTTTCTTGGCAAGGCATTTTTGAGAGGGGATTTGCCTTTCTCCAAGACTGAGTGTGATTTGCCCAAGGTCACCCAGCCCTTTATTTTTAATATTATTGTTTCACTTAATCAGTTTGCACTCTAAAACAAAGAGATTAAATAAATACTGACATTTTACTCTTCACTGTCAGCATCCCTGAGTATGGCAATTGCTTCCTGTAGAGAAACAGAGGATGCACATGCTGCCACTGTTAGGGTTTCACATAATGTTAAATTATGAAACTGCTCTTGTTATATAATGTCATTGTATTATGTTTTCTCTAGAATTATAGAATCATCTAGGGAGAGGAAACCAGAGGTCACAAGTTAAGTTTTTTCCCCTCATGAACATGCTTTGGATTTTTCCTTTTCCATGAGGAAATTTAAGAACAGATCTGATATCCTTGATAACTTGGAGACCATACACGAAAAAAAATACATTTGTGGTATTAAAGAGAAGTCATATCCTTCATAGAAGAGAAGTGTGGCACCCACATGGAGGTGCCATTTTGTCATAACAACCACCTACCAGGTGTTCACTGCTGATACTGACTAGGTGAAAAAGGAGCGGGTAAGCTTTGATTAACATTCTGAAAAACCATTTCTACATAATAATCTAATACATTTGATTCACTTTCAGTCTTTTTATTTATGTGTTTTAATATTTACTACTTCAGTCTTCAAGGAATCCAAGAAAAGTATACCCCAAAAATAGTATAAACAGCTGAATTGCTACAGTTTTGCGCCATCGTTTTTTTAAGGATTTCAAATGAGCATACATGCATTTCCCCAACCCAATTTATCCAAAGAACACTGAGTTAAAAGAGGCCAACTACTACAGGTATATCATTCTAAGATGATATAGCCACCAAACCTCATGGACTGATGGAGATTCAGATTCTGGTCTCTACTGATGCCTGTGTTGCAGCCAATAAAGTAGCATATATAAGAACTAGTGTGGTGTAGTGGTTTAAGTGTTGGACTATGACTCTGGAGAGTAGGGTTCAATTTCCCCACTTGACCATGAAACCCCCTGGGTGACCTTGGGCAAGTCAAATGCTCGCAGCCTCAAGTAAAGGCAATGACAAATCCCCTCTGAACAAATCTTGCCAAGAAAACTCCATGATAGGTTGTCCTTAGGGTCATTATATGTCAGAAATAATTTAGTATTATTATTAACCTTTATTTATATAGCGCTGCAAATTTACACAGCACTATACATACAATCATTTAAATAGATCTGAAGGCATGCAACAACAGCAAATGGCAATACACAATGAACACACATAAGGGAGCCTTCTTTGCACCCACTGGCCTGTAAGAGTCCTTATATATGTTCAGCATAATTTCTGAAAGAGCTTAAGACTATAATGTGCATCTCACCATAAAAGCCCATTGGCAAACTTGGTCCATGAGCCTCAACATGAAGTGAATCAGAGTTGGAAACCAAGAACTATGGGACTAAGACAGTAGTTGGACTGAAGAGTAGGCCAGACCAAAGACAGCAACAGAAAGCAAAGTCTACATGGAGCAAGTCAGAAGGAAGAACAAAACAAAAAGGTAACAAAACAAAAATGGAAGGTAATAATAAAAAGAGCATAAAGACACAAGAATGCCTTGAAACACAAGAATACATTGCTGCTTCACCGCTTTTCACTCAGGACCTTCAAGGCAGTATGGAATAGCTTGTGATATGCCGTAGTTTAATGGAAAGAAACAGGACTGTGGCTCTGAAGGAGGATTTCCCTGCCCTAGTGAACCCAATATCTAACCTGGATGGATAAAGACAGACTATTTTACTAACACTTTAACACTTCCACAGAATATAGCAACTCTTGATACCTGTGCATATAATTATATACATGGACATTCTGTACAGACTGAAAGGCTGAGCAGAGCACAGGCCTTTTGGCCTGAGTTGTCGTGGAAAAATGAAACACACAGATATAAAATGGGGGACACCTGGCTGAATGAAACTACGTGTGAAAGGGATCCAGGAGTCCAAGTAGACCATAAGCTGAACATGAGTCAACAGTGCGATGCGGCAGCTAAAAAGGCCAATGCAATTTTAGGCTGCATCAATAGAAGTATAGTGTCTAGATCAAGGGAAGTAATAGTGCCACTCTATTCTGCTTTGGTCAGCCCCACCTGGAATACTGTGTCCAGTTCTGGGCACCACAATTCAAAAAGGATGTGGAGAAACTGGAGCATGTCCAAAGGAGGGCAACTAAGATGGTGAAGGGTCTGGAAACCATGCCCTATGAGGAACGCCTTAGGGAACTGGGGATGCTTAGCCTGGAGAAGAGAAGGTTAAGAGGTGATATGATAGCTCTGTTCAAATATTTGAAGGGATGTCATATTGAGGAGGGAGGAAATTTGTTTTCTGCTGCTCCAGAGACTAGGACACGGAACAATAGATATAAATTGCAGGAAAAGAGATTTCACCTCAACATTAGGAGGAACTTCCTGACAGTAAGGGCTGTTCAACAGTGGAATACACTCCCTTGGAGTGTGGTGGAGTCTCCTTCCTTGGAGGTCTTTAAGCAGAGGCTGGATGGCTATCTGTCGGGGATGCTTTGATGGAGAGTTCCTGCATGGCAGGGGGTTGGACTGGATGGCCCTTGTGGTCTCTTCCAATTCTATGATTCTACTATGATTCTACTATGAATCATTCTTGTGAAACAAAGTCTTTCACCAGAACTAACTGAGGAGATGTGTATGCAACCTTTCTTCAAACTCTGAATCAGAGTTTAATTCACATCCATTTATAACCTTGACATCTGCTCTAGACAGCTGCAAAACTTTCCAGGGAAGATTTTTGGGTTTGATACAGGGCTATGTGGGAGAAGAACATCTCATTGTGTTAACTGACTTCCTCTAATGCAATTTTGACTTAAATCCACCACTTTTTTCCTCTTCTTCTATGCACATACATTTCAGGTGGAAGATATTTCAAAATGAATTTGAATGCACATGTGGAAGGAAAGTAGGACAAATGTTCAGGGTGCACAGTCTCAAAGATTGGCATGGCCCCTAGATTGCCATTCTGTTAAGAAGAGGGGTACAAGGTGATACGGGGTTTGTGACAAGCATAAATTCAAACAGAACCCCTTGGCAAGGGATATAAAAATATATGCAAATGCTTCCTGAGTTTGATTTGTTTGGCAGATGTCAAACCCTTTATCTTTGGGATCCACATCTTCAAGCGATCCAGCATTTCATAGATGAAAATTAGAACATATATATCCAGCACTGGAATGTGGTCAAGATAGCAATAGTTATTATTGAGGAAAAGTACACAAGACAAGAGAGGCTGCAGAAGTTTGCTTTTACCTGAGTCTACTGAAAAGGCCAAGGGCAATATTCTTCCCCCTACTCTCCACTCCTCAGTGCTGCATTAATGGAGTGGAAACCATTTTTGAACCTTGAACTCAGTTTGCAGCAGTTAAAGTAAGAAGAAAGGTGGGAGGCGAGAAAGAAACTGGGACATCTGAAGAGAAGCTATGAAAGTGGGACAACAGAAGATTAATTTGGACTATCTGTCCCTGCCAGATCAGGACAGTTGTAGGGCATGCATGTCCTATCTGATTTTTAGAGAAAAACAGAGCTTGGAGAAGTTATTTGGATTACTGTTTCATGAATTCTTCTGTCAGCTTGGCTATCTTAAGCGTCTCCTGGGAGCTGGAGTCCCAACAGTAACCTTCCCAGGTTCTAGTCAAGGAACTACAAGACTGATTGCCAACATCCACACTGCAGAAATAATCCACATTGACACTGCTTTAACTACCATGGCTCAATGTTGTGGAATTCTGGGAATTGTAGTTTGTTGTGGCACCAGAGTTCTCTTACAGAGAAGGCTAAATGCCTTGTAAAACTCAATCCCCAGAATTCCATAACATTGAGTGGAGGCAATTAAAGCGATGTCAACCTGGATTATTCCTACAGTGCGGATGCAACCATAGAAAGGGCAAATAAATTATTAGAAGATTAAATCTTCAGACACAGAGACACATTAGCTGTCAGCATCTGGGAAGAAGAAATTTATTTTATGACAGATTTGTCTTGAAGTGTCCACTGCAGTTCTGTAAACAACATCTTCCATTCATAGCACCTTTTCACCTACCACTTTAAGAGAAATGATAATAAGTGGGGTATACCTTGGGCTAGAATTTAAATGTTTGCCCTTTATTACTTTGACTTCTTTGCAATGTTCAACAATTTGGATAACAAAGCACAGCTTCTAATCTTCCTTCAAGAGGTAGCAGAGAAGCAACTCACAAACACTCAAAAGGACATTGGGACAGAAAATTTTAGAATTTAGTTTGTAAGTAAAAGGAGTTCACTGCCACTTCTCGCAAATGAATTCTAGATAAAAAGATGAATATACAGGAAGTGCCCTATAACCCCAGCAGTTCCTTGGGATATTGTGAAACTAACTGAACCATAACCATGTACAGGATTCAACAAGACAGTTATTTATTACCCAAGAAGAAAGCAAGCAGAAACAAAGTGATTCATAAATGTTGTCATGCATGGAAAACTAAAAGTCCCAGAATGTCCTGAAAATATTCATTCCTGACTAGAATATGACAACAAAAGTTGGATGGGTAATTCTAGTTCACCCACAATGTGGTAGATTCTTATAATTACCATGACATGAGATCCATGGAAAACTCAGTTTTCTTACACATACTTTGGTTAATTTGGCAGGTACCTTGGTTCACTGTGAAAAAAATTCATGCTTTAAAAAACAACAACATGGTCAGGGAACCTGGCAGTAATGGCCTCCAGCTTCTATCAGCAGTGAGTAGCATGGTTAATAGTCAGGGATGATGGGAATTTTAGTCCAACGGCATCAGAAAGACCATAGCCTCCCCACACCTACAATAATAAATGGATATGGAAAATAAAGCCCTCCAGATGTTTTTGGATTGCCAAAATTCCTCTCCTAGCAAAACATCCTAGCTGGTGCTACTGAGAGGCTTATGGTAAGAAGCTGTGTGCAAGTCACACTCTCTCAACCTGAAAAGTAGGCAACAGAGAAGTCCTCTTGCCTCTTATAAATCCACCTCAGTTAGTGCACACAAACACTGTCCTAGCATTAGTTCTGTCGATTATTTTTGTGAAATCGAATTCCTTCTTTTGAGTACATATTCCTGACAGTGGTACGATTGCTACATTTAAACTATGCTTGGACAAGATCACTCTACTGAGTCTCACCATCACTGCAAAACTCATTGACTTAACCTCTTTTCAAGAATAGACTATGTGAAAGCAGAGCATAAACAAGGACTACTAGAGCTGTTGCTCCTAGTCTTTGTCTTGTCTCGCTCTGAAAAATGTCTTATTACAAAAAAAGAAAAACCCTGGTAGTGGCTCACTTGTTGGACAATGACTCTGAAGACCAGGGTTCAAAACCCTGCTCAGCCATGGAAACCCACTGGTGACCTTGGGCAAGTCACACTCTCTCAGCCTGAAATATAGATAACAGGCAACCCGCCTCTGAAGAAATCTTGCTGAGAAAACCGCATGATAGGTTTGCTGATGTGGTGTGCACAGCTCTGTTCCTCATGTATCCTATTCAGGCATAATGTCTGAAGAGGTCTATTGGATCTCAAATATCTAAAAGCCAACAGAGATAATTGCCAATCCTTCCTCCTCCCTCACACTTCCCTCTCCTATGTTCCTTGTCATTAACAGTTGAAATGGTAGCAGTTAACAGGTCAAGGGTGGGGTTAAGCAAATCACACAGTGGAGAAAAATTTCATATACTGGAATTTTGCTCATCATAGAGTCCCTGAAGGCACAGAACACTTACCTGGAAAAATAAGTTGGCAATCAGTTATAACAAGAAATTTGTTCCCCAAACCAGAGGAGCTGAGGCAGTCAGCGAGATGAGCTTTCTTGTATTTTGACAAGTGTGTTATGGTTCTATTTCTCACTTTTCAGTGTTAATCACAAAAATCTGAACTAGTTTTCCATAAATCTCTGTAGAAAAATACCTCTCAAGTGTGCACTGAAGTGTTTTGAAACTACTGAAGCACTCAAGTCACCGTCTGTCACTCTGAGTGGCACACAGCAATTTCAAATTACTGAAGCTCTTAAATTAAGTGCTTAAATTTAAAGGTGATCACCACTCTGGGTGTGTGAATGGAATGGCAGAGCTATCCGAATGTCAGCACACTTCAATTTTCTTTTAAGCAGGTCATTGAGGGGGGTAGTAATAAGGGAACCTTTGATTGCCCAGAATGCATTGATTTTAAAGTTCCCAATTTATCTTTACAAACACTTTTGTTTGGGTGCCGCATAATGCACAATCAAGTTGCCCAGACTATCTGAACTCCTAATTTGTGTTTCCTTTTTAATTAGTGAATGCTGTCACATTCTTCTCTTCTTCATTTAGGACGAGAATTTAATAGGTTGGCCACAGACCATAGTGTGCCAAAGCTCAGGAAGCAATTGCAACAGCTATTCCAACCGCATTATTTTTCTCCTCATTATGGGAAGCTTTCACAATATTCAGGCAACACATGAAGTGGACCACAGGTGGAGAAACCTTTCCAATCTACACCTTTCTCATTTAATGTTTCTATCACAAAGAAGATAGTGAAATAACCTGGCCAATGCTTCCATGTGTCAGCATCTATTTAAAATCTTAAGGAGCAGACAGACCTGTGTTGTAGTTTTTTGTGGGTTTTTCAGGCTATGTGGCCATGTTCTAGAAGAGTTTATTCCATGCCAGTATTCTCTGAAGATGCCAGCCACAGATGCTGGTGAAACATCAGGAATAAACTCTTCTAGAAATGCCACATAGCCCGAAAAACCCACAAAAAATTATGGACGCCAGGCATGAAAGCCTTCGACTTCACGACAGACCTGTGTTGTGCCACACAGACTTATCTGTGCTCTCTACAAGCCTCCTACCTTCAGGTGAAGTGGAGGTGTTGTAGTACCACCATGAATGCTGAAATCAGGATTCAACTGCTAGCTCCATCAGCTTTTGTGTAGGAAATGGGTTAAGCACCATGTTGTCTTTCACTTCAGGCAACAGAATGTCTTGGAGTAGTCTTGCTAAAAGGTCACCAGAAGCACTGTTTTGGTACAACTGTAATAAAAAAAATTACAGTTCATTCAAAACAGTCCCTGGTTTTATTTTCAGGGCTGAACAGGTAGGACTAAATGAATTTTAAAAATTCCTGGCTGAAACAGTACCACTTCTCAGGGTAGACAGTTAGACAGTACCAAGTTTGAGAAACCAGCATTCCATAGAGTGGATCAATTTTTGTTCATTGTTGTTGGGAGCCTTCAAGTCATTTCCAAATTATGGTAACCTTAAGGGGAACCTATCATGGGGTTTTCTTGGCAGGTTTTGTTCCTCTGGCCTCCTCTGAGGTTGAAAAAGAGTGATTTGCTCAAGGTCATCCAGTGGGTCTTGATGGCCGAACAGAGGTTTGAACCCTAGTCTCCAGAGTCATAGTCCAATGCTCAAACCACTATACCATGTTGGCCTTTTTTGTTACTTCTTTTTAAATGGGCACCAGCCACTGATGGGTGATGCAAAATATATCAAAATATATCAGAATGTAGATTGAGTCAGATTGAGTCAGACAATTGGCCGTCTAGCCTAGTATTGTAAACACTGATCGGCAGTGTCTTCTCCAGAGTTTCAGGAAGAATTCTTGTCTAATGCTTCTTGGTATTCCCAAGTACTAGCCAGGCTTGACTTAAAAACCACATGAAGTGTGGATGTGTTCAGGGTGGCACAGTGACACACAAGTAGTGAAGCCACACACCTTGTAACAATAAAAGGAACTAAAAGCAGTTACACAGCAAAATGAGTGAAATTATCCTTCCTTAAGTTATAATAATGGTTACAGAAAGCATACAGTTGTAACCAAGCTGCAATCATGGTTATAGCAACAACAACAACAACAACAACAACTCAGTTTAAAAGTAATTTGGAACTAATTAACTTACTGTATACCCTAATATATAAGTCTAGAAATTTTAGTCAAAAAATTGATCCCAAAAACCTGGATCGACTTATCCATGGGTCAATGTAAGCCCTGTACTTTAAACTCTTACAAAAAGGGAACAATCCTCTGCTGAAAGGCAAGAGCACAATCTGTTCTCTAAGTACTGATTCCCTTGTATTCTCTCATCCATCCAACCTTTAGTGTGAGCACAAACAGTTATGTCTGCTGGAATTTTGTAAGTTCTTTGGCATTGCTTTCCTTTGCTTCACCCTTTGGATATTTTGTTACATGCCCCTAGGTTTACCCTCAACTTATCCATGGGTCATATCAAAATCTATAATTTTGCCCTCAATTTATACATGAGGCTGGCTTATTGTCGAGTATATATAGTAGATGCTCTGAGCACTCCCTAGGGAAAAGTCACCTGCAATGCTCTTATTTCTTTGGAGGACTTCTCTACATGTCAATATCAGCTTCATTTCTAGCATACACCATAACTTTGGGAAGGGCAAAAAACTTGTAACTATTGTGGGGAGCTCAGAAAGTTAACCCTTGCCCCAACTACAAAAGCTTATGCTATGACTTCTTTCACACAGTTAGTCTCAAAGGTCCTACAAGATCCCTTTGCATACTGGTATTCCATCTGTCATCTGTGTACTGTGGTTCTTGGATCAGTTAGCTTCATCACACATCTACAATTTAAAGGAAAAAATGTTAAGTGAATTCACATGTTAGCAATGTAATCCTATCCACATCTACTGAAAAGTATGCTGTTTTATAGATAACTGTGGAGAGCTCACATCAAGGTACACTACCAGCCTCTACTCACTGAAAAGAAGGATGGGAAATTATAACCATCACCATCAGATCTTTAGCTACTGAATACATATCATTCAAATCATGCAATATTCTTTTCTCCTTCAGTCTGTTGTGTAAATCAGAAGTTCAGAAGGGATGCTAGTGAAACTGTCAGATGTAATAAAAGCAAAGATAAAATTATATCCTGGCTTAAGAAGTAGTGATGGGTGACAAGTGTTAGATACAAATGTAGTACACCACAGAAGCTAGGTACTATATTAAAAGGTGCAATTTGACAGTATTTAAGAGCAGAATATCTCCTCACATGGCTCCTTCTTATTTACTATGCTTTTAGAGATTTTTCCAACCACTGCAATTACAGTGAGCCCTTGGTATCTGCTGGGGTTTGGTTCCAGGACCCCTGCAGATACCAAAATCTGTGGATGTTCAAGTCCCATTAAATACAATGGATAGTAAAATGGAGTTCCTTATATAAAATGTCAAAATCAAGATTTCTTTATTGGTCCCCCTCCCTTTTTTTTTCTTTTTCTTTTGGAGTATATTCAAGCCATGGATGCTTGAGTCCATGAATCCATGGATATGGAGGGCCAACTGTAATTTCCTTGTTCCTTCCAGGTTTTATTCCATGAAGAGAATTTACATAATTTGTCTTTCATCCATGTGGCAACATTCTGGTGTATCTGTACTTGACAACTGAGCTCAGAAAAGTTAACAGTTCGGGACTACAATTGCCATAACCCCTCAGCTAATACTGTACTGACTAGGCAGGCCAGGGGTTCCTGAGAGTTGGAGTCCAAAAGCTGTTTGCTGTCTGGAAACGTGTAGTTCAATTAGGTTTGACAATCCAGACTCTCGCTTCCACAGGTTGATGTTCACAGGTCTTGTTTTGCATCAGTGCAAATTGTCACATAAAAATCTACTGTTAAAAGCAAAGACATGAGATAACTTTTTAAGCAGTCTTTGGTTCACAAATTACATTTTTAAAACAAAAATCACAAGAAGAGGTCTAAGCAAGTTTGTGGTTTTAGGATGTCCCAAATTAATCCACTGTGTCTGAAATCAGGACCTTGGACAAACTGCAGCTGTGGGAGTACATTTCTCAATTTGTAAATTCTTCAAATAGAGGAGAGAGTTACATTGCTGCTGGGTCTGGCATGAGCACACTGTCTGCAACCTCCCACCCAGCAAGCTAAAATGAGAAACAGAACCACTTAATTTATGGCAGGCTCCCATCTGGCTGATTTTGGTTCTCTGTTTTGCACGTACCAGGCTGCTGCAGCCAGATTTTACAGGGAGATGGCTGATGTCCCCAATTAGAACAGTAGGCTGGGCAAGGTGTTGCTGGTTCCATAAAGTTTTAGGACTCTCCATTTCTTTCAATTAGCATACAGCAAAAATGGAAGGCGAGCCACAGTTCGAATTGGACAAGGAACTTCAGAAGCAGACTATCACTGGCGGGGTTAGCCCACAACAATTTGCTGCTTTGGGGAAAGGACATAATGGTTTCCCTTCCCTATTCAGCTGGATCTGCAGCACTTCAACATTTGTGAGGGAATAGATTCTCCAAGTGAGACAGGCAGAAGAGATGATGATGATGATGATGATGATGATGATGATGATGATGATTCTAAACCGCCACTCTGCAAGCAATCTGGGCGGTGAAGAACAGAATTAAAAACAAACAATGGTTAAAACATTCCAAGAACCCAATCCCTAACCTCTCTCCCCTTAAAATTAAATTAAACCGGTACAAATTAAAAATAGTCTAAACAGCAAAATACAGTAAAACCAATTACACATTAAGGAGCATAGGCAGTGGCAACAAGGGACCGTTGAGCCGGGGAATTTAGCCAGAAGGTTTTGGAGCCGGGAAGTTATTCCGGGAAGGCCTGCCAAAAGAGATACGTCTTTACAGCTTTTTGCAGTTTTAGCGTATTACAAAGAAGTAGAAAATGTGGCAAGAGACCATTGCTCAACAATAGAATGTGTGCTTGTGTGGCCAAGATCAAGAGGTTCTTCCTCATCCTCAGAGAGTGTGCCCCCACTGTACACTTACACACACTATCACTTATCACTTTAGGCTATCATTGGGACTGGATGGTCCTTGTAGTCTCTTCCAGCTCTATGATTCTGTGATCCCATTTTCTCCTACTGTGGGGGCTAGGTTAAACGTTTTGTCTGTGTGGACCAGTATACTCTATTCTAATAGTGGTTCTCTAAAACTCAGAGATATATTACTGTATATACTCATGTATAATTCTAGAAATTTTAGTCAAAAAATTGACTCTAAAAACCTGGATTGACTTAACCTCAGGGTCAATGCAAGTCCTGTACTATAACGCCTATACAAAAGGGAGCCATCTCCTGATGAAAGGCAAAAGCATAATCTGTCCTGGATTCACTGACCCCCTTCTGTTCTCTCATCCATTCAGCCTTTAATGTGATCACAAACAGTGATGCCTGCTGTAATTTTGAAAGTTTTCTGGCATTGTTATCCTTTGCTTCATTCCTTAGATCCTTTGTTACATGCCACTAACTTTTACCCTCGACTTATCCATAGGTCAGATCAAATTCCATAATTTTGACCCCAAAATTTGCCCTCGACTTATACATGAGGTCGATTTATAGTCGAGTATATATGGTATGTCACTGAAGACACTGAGGATGAACCTCGTGATCTTGGACACACAAGCACATGTTCTACCATTGGCAATGGTCTCTTGCCACATTTACTACTTCTTTGTCATATACTAAAACTGCAAAATGGGTAGAATAAGACAGAATGATCATACCACGGTAGGAAGAACCAATGGCAAAACCTTGCATTAGCACATGTATACTTATCCTGTTCTGAAATATCCCATTTTATGCTTTCCCCATGCCATCCTAACTGGCTATAATGAAAGCATACTAATTATACTAACCCCAAGCTAACATAGTGTTAGGGACAATGGGTGACACATTCCCCCCCCCAAAAAAAGACCCTATAGCTATATGGCATCCCCTAATTTGTTTCCCCAATATTCATTGTTTTCCACCACTGGCAGTAAATACAACAGCAGTGGCTGAATGTCAGACTGCACAGGCATGGGGAAGAGCAAGAATGGTAAACTTACTATCTTGTAACTGGTGGAGTAGCCCTCCCAGTACATTCTACAGTCACTCAGCTGCCCTTCAGGGAATATAAAATTGCTCCCTTAAGTTTCAACTGTATACTTATGTGGAAGTAAACCTAATGATTGAATTCAACTAGACTTACAGTACTTCTGAGTACTCACAAATATCAGTATTCTATCAGTTTCTCTTATAGAAGTTGCTGGGGAGGGGGGTTTAAAAATGTCTAACTTTCATAAAAAAAACACATCTTACATCCTTGGCAGATACTTTTAGATTAGAATGAGACCACAAATCAGTTGGAATGGTACTCTCAGGGTGATATATGGGTGCTTCCTGAGCTCTTGGATGGGACTTATTGCATTAACCAAAAGCACAGCAATTCTTTCCTGTGTAAACAGTCCAAGAACAAGGTATTAACTCACTGCACAGCTGCTTGTGAATTATTCACATTGATGTATCTGATCCTGTTATTCCCAAAATAAATTCAGGCAATTTTACTCCCAGCTAGGTTTCAGTTCAGTGTCAGTTCCTTGTAACATTACGGGGCCTTTGTTCTCAACTTCACCCAAACTTGCATTGCAGTGTACTAGGCCCCCCCAAGAATGTGACAGGACAAATTATGGGCGAAAAAGTCCATAATTTTAATGAACCATCAACACAACACACCTGTAGGGTTGGCACAAGCTAGAGTTCTGGATTTGGAACATCACCAACACCGAGGCTGATTGATGTTAGGCTTCTCATCTCATCAGGATGACTAGAGGCACTTAATCGCAATTCCACCATTGCGCATCTATCTGGGCTGCTGGTCACTGGGATATAAATAGGGCATGATCCCCGCAATGGCCTCTCTTGGCGTTCTCCCAGGTCCAAAGGACTCCCAAACCAGGGCCATAGAGCCTTGGAACCCTGCAGCCAAATCCTGAACCTCTGCTGCCATACACAAAGTTGTGACAAACACCCAACCCCAGGGAGAGAGGGTGGGGAGCTGAATTTCAAATGGTTCCAAGGAAAGCCGAATGTGGCCTTAAATAGGCCAGGGAGCCAATGGGGGGCCAAGAGACAGTACAGAGCCCACCCTGTTTATGATCCAAACTAATGGGAAGCCAGCCAAATGCCTGGCCTCCACCAATGAGGGGTGCCTGCAGCAGCAAGGTGGCAAAGGAGGCCTGGAAGAGGCCAGCCACGGCTGCTGCAATAGCGCTGGCCCGATAATTCAGGTCAGCGTCATTTAAGAAACAACAGCAACATTGCATGAATAGCTGCAGAAACATTTATTCAAGGTATCTCACCTTTCATCCAGTGAGCTTCAGGCATCATTCATGGGTTCACCCCTCACAACCACCTTGTGAAGTACATCAGGCACAGTGTGTGATTGGGCCAAAGTCACCCAGTGTGTTTTTTATGTCAGGGGCAGGCAATTTTTGGAGGGTAAGTGGAGACATTAGTCCCCGGGAGACCATGGAGGAAAACTCACACCCCATTGGACAGTCTGGAAAGACAATCCTTGCCCTCAAATCACTCCAAACATATTCCAGTGGCATATTCATATTCATATTGCCCTCAAAATGCTCCAAACATATTCCAGTGGCACTATACCACATGGGCTCTTGTGACTTCTGTTGCTACTCATTCTTCATTGTTCTCCTGGAGAAACTGCACAGAGAGTAACCATGTCTGTCTAAAATAACATCCAATTGCAAGTCTGCACTCATAAATTGAAAGATTAATTTATAAAAAGTCAGTTGGCCCAATGGAAGGTTATAGCGTGTTTTTCCCCCCACTACATTCAAGTTCCTCCAACCAGTTCCTAATCACCTGTGTAGTATTTCCTTTCACGAGATACTTTGACAACCACTTTTGAAAGTCTCCAACTATATTATAACTCCTTCTTGTTTTTTCACTGTTGACCTATCCACATAATTATTGAGCTGAATCTTTCACATCCTGCTAAGAAAAGGGTGTTTGTATTATACTGTCTAGCATGATTTCCTAGGTAGTTTCCAATCTAGTTCAGTTAGTGACTCTTCTCCTTCTCTTCCGCAAATTTAGTTTTGAGGATCTAAAGAGCATGATGGTCAAACTTAAAAATCATTGGTTTTAACATGTGGTGATTCTCAGTACTGTATGCATGCTTTAATGTTCAGAACAAGTACAGCAGGGTAGTGAATATCCTGCCACCACAACAGCAGCATGGTATCCTAATTAATATTTAAGCAATTGAGAGGTGGACAGGACTCCCTCCTTCCTAATCTTTGAAAGGAAACATGAATCAAAAGCCTGAATCCCATTTTAATCAAATTGTGCTGATTATCTGCTACAGATCTGAGGAAGAAAGGTTAAAGATCTGATACAATGGAAATATTTATAGATTAACCTGAGAGAGAAAGAAGAAAGCTGTAATTAATAAAATCAAATGAAATTACATTGTGGTAATCAGCAAAAGGTTTTCAAAGAGCATGAAGATTACAATATCCAAAAGATTGCTATGGACTGGTTTCATGTTAATCACCTCAGTTGTTCATGCAGTTGCAACTCTATCTGTAATATATTCACAACATGTTTCTTCCCAACCATTCTAATAATAATAATAATAATAATAATAATAATAATAATAATTTTAAAAAAATTATTTCTAGCCTGCCCAATCACGAAGAATCTGGGTGGGTTACAACAATAAAATACACCAAAATTACAATAAAATCAAACCCTAAACCTCACTGTTTTCAAGCAATTATTCAGTCCAAGTATATAAATACTTTAAGGTACCAAATCCTGCCTGACCTTGGAAGCTAAGCAGGGTCAGTGATGGTTGGTACTTGGATGAGAGACCAGCTATGAATACCATGTTCAATAGGCTATATTTCAGAAGGAACTGACAAAGCCTCTTATATAGTCATTGCCTAAGAAAACTCTATGAAATTAATGGGGTTTCCATTAGTCAACAGACCACATGAAGGTACACACATACTCAGCAGTAGCAGAAGAAGTAAAAGACATCCATATCCTCCATCTGTTGCAATTTGGCAGGGACAGTCTTGATTCATCCATTGCTGTCCCATTTTTAAGCTCTTAAACTGTCTCAGATTTTCTCTCCTTCTCCAACTTCTCCCCGTTGTTCTCAGCTTACTTCATGTGCTGCAAACTGAGTTCAAAGTGCAAAAGTCGTTCCAACCCCATTAACCCGGCAGAAAGGGATAGGATAGGAGGGAGAAAATTCTGCCCTTTCCAGTAGACTCAAGCAAAAGCAAACTGTTGGAGCCTCTCTTCGCTTATGTGTTCTTTCTCATTAATAACTTCTGCCATTTTGGCCACACTCAGATGTTGCTTGACCATCTAAGGTTTTGTCTTTAAAATTTTGGGGAGCATAGGCATCTCTATATTACACAAGTAATATCCAACTTCATACACATATATACATATCTGTCTATAGATGGACAGACACACCCACCCACAGAAGCTTTACATATGGACCCAGTGATTGCTGTGAATAAAAGCATTCAAGATATCGCATGTGTGCCACTCTGGCAATTGGGGGAATGGAAGGAAACAACTGCAGTAATTAACATGACCAAGAGATCACTGGTGACCCCAGACTTCTAAAAAATATTAAAGAAAATGGCAGGTTCAATCTTTCTCAAGATTATGGATGCCAGACAAGCAAGGGGCCAGATGTCATTATTGTGTCCTTAATCACCTTAAATTATTATTCATGACTGCCTAGTTCTGGCCCAGTGGCAGATGGCTATATAATGTGATACTGACTTCACCGTTACAGTCTCCTTTCCCAGGGCTATTAGTTTTGTCGGGGATTTAGATTACAGTTCTTGAAAGTGTAACAGCAGAGGCAATAAGCACTAGAACACCGTTTAAAAAAAATCTCAACTGACTTGCTCATAATTTCCCTGCCTTGTGAACTGGCTGATGACAGGGGACACCACACAATACAGATCAAAAGAGGAAAGAGAAATTGACAGTTCAAATGCCTTAGAAACACAACATCTGTTACCCATGTCCCTTTCTTTTTCTATGCTGGAGCATATTTCATAACAAGTGGTTTCACTACCGTGCATGCAGTAACTGTGGAAGTTGATCAAGGGCTTCAAGTTTGGGGTTTCATTACAGACAAGTCATGATTCGTCAAACTGGAACTCCACATTTCTGTTTTCCTGAAAGAAGAGCTACTGCTATGGATTCCAACCCCCAGAACTTCTCAGGTTGTCTGGAATTTCCTCCCAAAAGACCTATGAAGTGCCATTTCTCCCTTCTTTTCCCTCTCCTTTCAAATAAATCACTGCTACTCACAATGTAGGTACAACATTCACTGAACCATTAATAGTTACTCTTTGAACCATGGTGGGAATCATTAAGCCCTCCATATCTTGTTAGATTACAACATCCAGCATTCCTCACCATGGAACAGACTTCCTAGGGCTACTGGGAGATGCAGTCCACCAACATCTGGAGAGCCATATGAGTCCCACCTCTGCTCTAAAAAACGCAACTATACTTTAGACCACACTGCATGGACATTAAAAGTCAATGTGAAAATTGCTGGGAAAGAAGTGAAAACATTTACAAGGAAGAATCCTTTTTTACTCTTGAACACACAAAAGGTTGTTTGGTTGATCTTCAGTTGCTTCAGTGGTGTGTGTGTGTTTCATCAAAGTGTTTCTTGTGTGGATGATCCCAGCCCATTAGGGATCACATGGTAAACATTTTTTTAAAAAACAAGGTGCTATATAGCCAGTGAGATCTCAATACATGACATTGGGGCTAAACAGACAGGCAAAAAGAAGTACTTTCAGGCTGGCTTGAAGGTGTGGCGTTTAAATGACACATGCCTTGAAGCCAGCAGAAAAATGTCCCATGCAGAGAAAAGCCATTTCAAGAAGAAGCAGCTTTTTCCCGCTTCTTCCTGGCTTGAAGCCATGTCATGTGGTCATGACATGCCTTGGGAGCTGGTGGTGTGGTTGGTGGGGTTTGAATGTGGCTTTAGAAAAGGCAGTTTCAAGCCACTTTTTCCTGCCCATCTGTTTTGCCCCAATGTCACTAAGGGAAATGGAACACTAATTTAATTCTGAAACAGAATGGACAAGAAGCACTTTCCCTTATAAGGTAACAAAGCTTACATTCTCAATCTTCCAGTACATACTCTGCTAGCAGTTCCAGTTATGGGCACTACTATGCAGTGAGACTTTCACTCTGATCTAGGCCTGCATAGGTGGAAGGAGATGTAGGAAGATAAGGAAGATGATTCGGTTTCAAATGCACATCCCAGTGAAATTAATTTAATAGAGAACAAGGGCAGCTAGTGATTAATCAGTTGATTCATCTTGATCTAATGCTGGTGGCTTGGCTGGCACTGATGAATAGAGATCAGCTTCTGCACCAGAAACTCGGGAGGATATTCCAGACAAGAGTATGCCAACAGATAAATTCTGGATAAAATCTGACAATTTGGATACAGCAATAAACAAAACATCAACAATGCTTTTACAAATGTTCAAACTGTACTTCCCAGATTGTTCGCTGTTGGCCCATCAGTTGGAATGTCACACCAAACTACTGTTAGGTCATCACAAATTACAGATTGTCACAATATCCGCCTCAGAATTTACAAGTTAATTTCATGCTAATCTTTGTCCCTTTAGTTGCTCTAATAAAAGTACTAGCAAAATTGGGACTTTGGAATCTCTTTTATGGTCATGATAGATATCCCCTGTATTTAAAAGGAATAGTTCTAGTTATAATTTGAAAGCCTGAAAATCAGTTACAACTTATAAATCGCAACTCCACCAGTAAGTCTGTTTAATAGTTTTAAATTTAACATAATGAGGCACAGCACAAGCCAGTACTTAAGCTAAAAGATTCTCCTCCACCACCATTTGGGTGAGACCATAGTGACATAACTGTAGAGGTAACTACAGTTACAGTAACATAGGCATACCGAATTTGCCTTAAAAAGTACTTCGCATAACTAGTTACAGGGTGCAAGACTAGTTACAAGGTACTTCGGACCTCTGATCTAAATAGTGCCAGACATATAAGACTCCAAAGCATGAAGAATATTTTTCATCACTTATTTTTGCAGAACTCTGATTTATCTGTTGTATTATGATTATAAATTAATAAGGATAGTAGGGCCATTAATTCAATTGATGAATTTCTAAGTCACTGATTTCATATATTCTTTTAGTTTTTTCACTTCATGTTTATAATCTCTGCATTGTGGAACTTCAAAAATTTATGTAGGACACATATAAATGTTTGCAATGTATTAACTCATCTGGTCACATTAATAACAAAATCAATCAAAATGTTAAGCTATGTATATTATGAAAGCAAAACAATTTCAAGTGAGACTTCAATTACCTATTTGTTAGCAAATTGCCTGTTATATGTATTTGCTTAGAAACGTCTATCTTTGCTCCCCTCCCTTTAAAAAAAAAACCCTCAAAAACAACGTGCATATTCCTTTCCCTCTCCTTTCATTTCAGCCATGGTTCTATGTCTATTTTTAACTTAATTTTCGGAATCATAAACTGATGGTTTCAAATAGAGGTTTATCACACTAGGGGGCAAACAGGATTAAAACAGGAATTAAACAGGAATTAAACAGGAAATGCCTTATGTTTAACATAGGACATTTCATGTTTAATTCCTGTTTAAATACTGTTTGCCCCCAGTGTGATATAAGTTACTGTTCAAAGGATGTTAGAAATTAACAACAAGAACCGACCCAGGAAATTTTGCTGACTGAAGCAAATGGCATGTGCATCCTGCATTCTATGTGAGAAAGAGAACTAGGTGAGACAGTAAACATGCTATTTGTTATATCAAAAATAAAAAAATAAAAAAATACCCCACTGGTTTTGTTAGTAGTCATTTACAGTACAGTTGGCCCTCCATTTTCGTGGGAGATCCATTCCAGACACACATACCCCGTGCAGAGGCTCACATATATTCAAGCCTCATAGGCTTGAATGGGGTGCCTCCCCCCATGTGTGCAGCCCAGGCGCATGCACCATTGGAGACAGCGGAGGTCCCCTCTCCGCAAGTTAGGAGGTGTGGCTGCATTTTCTTTCAAAGTACCATCATCCTATTGCACTATGACTTTGAAAAAGCCTTATGTTAGTGATTGTTATATGTGCAGTATTATTTGCACTGTGCTAATTCTATGCTCTGTCATTTCCTCTGCAACAGTTTCCCACAAAGAACCCCCCCAAATGAGTTGTGGATTCCCAGATTTCAAGTGCAGTTGCTAACTTACAACTTGGATGAGAAAGGAGGGGGGGGGGAAGCATCCATCACCATCACTCCTATTTCCTCCCTTTGCATACATATCCTCCTGCTCCTAAACCCAAGCTCTTTATTCTTTTTACATTTCCAACCAATTCCTCATTCCTCTTCAGGTATGTCAAGGGAATCCTGGTTATTGTAAGAACTTAACAAAACGATGCCTTGTCACTAACAATATTTGTGCAAGGAAGGGAGGAGGGACTTCATTATCTTGAAAATATCTTTAGCAAGTTGTCACATGAAAGAAGGTTACTTCATTTTTTTAAAAAAAAAATACAAATTCAGAAGCAACACATGAGTTCTTCGGTAGAAAGCCTATCCCTAGGGTAACGATTACACATTAAACACAGGGATGTTGCTACACAGCTCTGATAGAACAGAGACTTTGAGTCTTTCTTTAAAGTTAGAAGCTGGAGAGCAGCTTCTAGGCCTTATGTAGTTGCTGGACAACATCACTCCATGCCTACATCTAGCCCTGTTAATTAGCTCTGCACCTCTGAGTGACCTCTGCTAGCACATGGCCTAACTACTGCAAAACTGAGAGCAAATTAACCATTAGATGTGCTTTTCTGGCGTGATCTTACTCGCAATTGCTCTCCCAGCAAACATAACAAGATTGAACTGGCAAAGCATGTGCATAAGCCTTCGTTATTTGCAAACAAAAAGACCGAAGAACAAAGATGCAATGAACACCCCACACTACAGTTCTCACCTGTCTGCTCTTAAGAATAGGTTGTGACAAGCAATATCAGGCACTCTATTTAAATATAAAAACTCCTTGAACACAGTGTGTGATCTATATTGCAATTGAGATGCATTGCACAGAGTGGTTGACTGTCCATCACCCCAATTAAGCCAGAACAGCATCGATCAGGATGCCAATTAGGTGGATTCCAGAGACTATCAGCAATTATTTTAAAGTGTGTGTGAGCCTGTTACTCTTTACCAAGCTTACTTCTACATTAACCAGACATGTAAGAAAAAAGAAACTATACACAAGGTGAATTGTTACCTTGCCTCCTGTGCATTCATCAAGCCTAAAGTATGCCCAGAGTCTAAAGAATTAGTAAGCTACAAAAATCTACCACATGCTTTCGTGTACCTTCATATGGAAATATGGAGAGGTATTGTCATCCAGTTATTTATATGCTGTTCAAATCTGGAGCCTTTTCACAGTTCATAGTTATATTGTTATGATTCTGTTGAACCTGGCAACTTCCTGTGGAATCCTGGAGCTTGAAGATGGGGAGGCGGATGTTAAGAACTGAGGGTGTATCTGCACTGCAGAATTAATGCAGTTTACGATTCTATGAAAGTACAGACCACAGAAATCTATATGATGTTGTTATGAAATGGACAGTTAAAGCAAATTCAGAGCACTATAATCAGATAAATGTGAAAAGGGCCTTTGGGTAGTGGCTGTCCTCAGGGCTAGATTCTACAGCAGGATAAATATCCAGCATGTCATTTGTGATCACCTACATATAAGTACAAGCAGTTCTGACAGGGGTCATTCTGTTTGGATAGCGGAGTTTTCCTCCTAGTTTCTTTCTGTTTCTAGCCCTCCCCACAATCTCAATTCACATGGGAGGTGTTTAAATAAAAGAGAAGTCCACTTTTCCCAATGTAACTTTATGAGAGTGAATTCTAAAGTAAGAATCCATGAGAAGGGGTGGGCTTAGACTTCCTTCACTTATGCATGATCATCACTAGGAATGCGAGAGTGAAAAACAGAGAGGACTCCTGTACCTGTAATGTTGAAGAGGAAATTTTAACAGGTGTTGCTTGCTACCTGGTTGCTTAGCCAGCAACACCTGCTGAAATTCCCTTTTTTATACCACAGGAGCCTTTCCCTATTTTCAGTCTCCTATCAGCCTTCTCTGGCTAAGGGTGATGGGAATTTCACTTCATCTAAAAAGGTCATCACTGCCCCAGCCCTGTGCTACTATATGGACAAATATCCTTACTCAATGAAAGCCTGTTTCCAGGTTTAAAAACACATCCAGTTTTCAGGCCAGATTCAACATGGTAGCAGGATATGATAATCCACGTCCGAGACTAAAAGCCACCAATGTCCAGGCAGGGATCAGGGTCAATGAAATGGACTAAAGTCAAAACAATGTCTTACCTGAGGATCAGGGAAGCTTAAGTATCAGATCACAGCCCAGGACCTAACCATTCCAGGTCAAAACTCCTGCCTACTATAATCCAAAACACAAATAGCCATTTGTGAGGCTCTTACGACTGGGTTTCTAAACCACATCCAGAGTTCAGGTGTTCCCTGGAGCTGAGCCTTTTTCCTAGTAGGCAGTCAGACAAGCTCCTGCATTCATCTTTGACTCCTCCTCTAAATCTGGAATATTATCACCTCAGTCCTGGTCCACATCATCCTTTACCTGGGTCTATAGGGACAATTAGCTCTTTATTACTCCCAGGCTTTTATGCTGCATCTACATTGCAGAAATACTCCTGGTTGACACCACTTTAACTTCCTGAGATTCTGGGATTTGTAGTTTGTTGTGGCACCAGAGCGCTCTGACAGAGAAGGCTAAATATCTCACAAAACTACAATTTCCAGAATTCCATAGCATTGAGCCCTGGCAGTCAAAGTGGTGTCAAACTGGATTATTTCTGCAGTTCAGAAGCAGCTTAGGTTATAAGCTGCCTCAACCCAATTGAGAGGTGGATATATATATAATTTATTGTTGTTGTTGTTGTTGTTGTCTCCTTGTTGCCCTGATAGCAAAGATAGGAATAATATACCTCTCCAGTTATTGTTAAACTGCAAGTTCCAGCAGCCCTAGCAAATGGTAAGGAGTGTTGGGGGTTGCAATACAGGAATATCTGGAGAGCTGCATGATTGCCAACTTTTCCTATAGTTTTGAGATATTATCAGGCAAGAAGATTATTCCCTCTTTTTCTATTTAGGATAAAACTGTTATAAGAGCTTGCATGGTGTGGTGGTTTGGAGTTTGGACTAGGAGTCTGGGCACCAGGTACAAATCACTGTTCAGCCATAGAAACCCACTGGGTGACTTTAGGCAAATTACAGTCTCTCAGAGGAAAGCCCCCGCCAACTCCCTCTGAAGTAATCTTGCCAAGAAAACCCTGGGCTAAACTAGAAGTGCGTTCAGGCTGGCTTGAAGGTGTGGCGTTTAGATGACACATGCCTTGAAGCCAGCAGAAAAAGGCCCTTATGTAGAGAAAAGTCATTTCAAAAAGAAGCAGCTCTTTTCTGCTTCTTCCTGGCTTGAAGCCATGTCATGTGGTCATGACATGAGCACTCCAGCTGCCTTGGGAGCCAGTGGTGGGGTTTCAATGTGGCTTCAGAAAAGGCAGCTTCAAGACACTTTTTCCTGCCCATCTGTTGCACCCCCCTGTGATATTCCTCCTTAGGGTCACCCTAAGTCAGAAATGACTTGAAGGTACACAACAACAATAACAAAATTACCAATTATTTGGGGAAACGACTAAGTCTTTGCACCTATGTATAAATGAAAGACATTATTTCTGTATATAGTCCAAGAGAGTAGCTGTGTTAATATGTGAAAACAAAGACGAAGAGTTTAATAAGTTGTCAACACTCGATGCATCCCATAAAGCTGGCTGCAGTATAAAAAAGCTTATGTCAAATAAAATTTGTTAGTCTTTCAGGTGCCACAAGACTTTGTTTTACACACACACACACACACATATACTGTTCAGATATAGCCGGGTTGTGTCAGAAACCCCTGGAGTATACTGCTGCTACTAATTCCACCAAACTTAGAGATTTGGTTCAGCGAGTCTATACACAAGCAAAATGCAGAGGTTATCTCTGGGTCATTGGCCTAATATTACAATTCTTGCAAATTTTACAAAGGAAACTCTGATAATCTTGAACCATTCAGTGGATTGCAACATGCTGATGTCAGCATGATTACATCACCTGGGATTGAAAGAGAGTGGAGGCACATAATCAATCAAATTACATAGTATGGTTTTGGCAGGATTGTACCATTTCAGACAATGAGGATGTTTGGCTTATTTCCCTATTTGGTAAAAATCTGTATGTAAAAGACAAGGCTTTCCACATTAAGGATCCCAGCATAACCTTAGCTTTCTGTCTACACTTTTGTGTCCAAGGAATTTAATTTTATTCTGTACACTATGCACCCCAGATGGGAAAATTTATTCAAAACAATCTGATCTTGCCCAGTTGGTATCCTTCTATGCACTTCAACCTTTAAAAAACTACCTTTTCACGTATCAGAAATGTAGATCAGTTCAGCTGTTTTTACCCTTATCCATTTTGGTAGTTGGTTCCATTACTTTCAACTGGGTGTATTTTAGGGGGGAAAGAAATTGAGGTTTGGGGGAGTATATCATATGTATTGAGGGCCAATTATTTACTGGCCATTATCCATGTAAAATTTAAACATCATAAAGGGAATTGGGAAAAAGCATGCTTTAAAATCCTTACAGTATGAGACAGTGTCTCGAACAAGTGGCTCTGTGCCCAGTGAAAGAAATTTTAGCATAAAATTATAAAGTACTGAAGCATTTTTTTAATGTTTAAAGTACAGTAGTCAAAGATATCCTACCCCATTTTACCAAATGCCTTTTTAACACAATGGCTGTTACTTTTGTTTTGCACTTCCATGAAATTCCACAATCTGCTCCAAGGGTTATTGAATAAACATAGCTGTAATTAATAATTTAATTGTCCTCTCTCAGAAGGCCTCTAAAGAAACCAAAATACTACCCAAAGAATGTCTTGGTGTTTTCTACCTCACAGCAGAAGCTGGCACAGACATCTTGCCAGTGGAAAGTCTTTCCAGGCTTGGTTTGCAAACACATTTCTTGTTGACATAATTGACATAAATGAATCTAACTAACTACATAATTTACATCAATTGAAAAGTAGACCAGTTTAAACAGTATAATCTAGCAGCACCATTCTGTTCTTCGAAATGGGGCTGGATGTATTTTTCAAGCAATTCACTGGCAGCAATTTGAACAGCAAATCTGATGCATCAGGGAACAAGTTACTTTCCATGGCATACCCATTCTTTCAGTACTGTCTGTGAAATCTACTCCTTGTCCAACAGGATGGATAACGTGCAGTGTGAAGTGGTGGCCTCCCTGTTTGTGGGGGCAGTGAATCTACTTTAGGCTTTAACTTGAACTTTTAAAGAGATATCCAAAGGGCAAAATGGTATCTCAGGGTTCCGCACCTTGAATAGGTCCTTGTAACTCAGGAGAAAAAACCAGAGCCGAGTCACCACCCCAGTGACACAGAAGGCACCACTTTAGGTCCTTTCCCCATCTGCTTGACTGTGGCAGTGCAATAGTAGCAAATCAATCAATCAGTCAGTCAGTCAATCAAAACTTGCATTTTCCTTTGAAAATAAATCATGCAGTGAATGTGTGCCTTTTTTTAAAAAGCAAGTATAGGCAAAGTGTGGCCCTCAAGCAGTTATTGGACTGCAAACCCCATTGGACCCAGACAGCATAGCAAGTATGTATGTATGTATGTATGTATTTTATATCCTGCCTTTCTTCAAGGTCAGGACTCAAGGCAGCTAACAACAAATTAAAATAAAGTAAAACAAATTTGAAACAAAAGTTGTTTTTAAAAACCCTAAACAAACAATTCTGTTAAATACTAAATTAAAACAGTTTATGAACATATTAAAACATTATTAAAAAGGGGGGGGGGGAGCATAAACGGCCCTTCTGCCACAGCAAATTATGAGCCAAAGACCTCTAAATAAGATATTTGGCTGATATCGGAAAGAGAGGAGAGAGAGGAAACCAACTGAGCTTCCCATGGAAGAGAGTTCCACAATTTGAGGCAGGAACCCTTGTTGTGCTGGAAGCTGCAGTCCAACTACATCAGGATGGTTCCTCGTCTTTTAAAGTACTGTTATACTCCTTGATACCTTCTAGAAGTGTAATTCGGCTTTAAAACAATAGTCACACATTATTTTCCATGGAAATATCATTTTGTTTGCCACTGCCTCCTAAATTCAAGAGTAGGGCTATGCTAGGGTGCAGCCTTGAGTTGGTTCTGGGAAAGGGAGTGCAGCAGTGATGGAAACAAAATGTGAGCATGGTAGTTTTCTGAGTGGATAGTTGTTCTCTTGGGTTGTCAGACCACTCTGACTATTTAGTATCTTCCAGTAAATCTTAGGCCCAATACAGACGGGCATGAAGAGGCACCTGGGCGGCACCATTAGGGTTTGGGAGCGTGCATCATTTACACGCTCTCGAACCGTGCTACGTAATGGTGCCTGCACCATTATGTAACACCGTTTAGATGGAGTACGTAATGGCGCCAGCACAGCTGCTAGATAGAGCTACACATTTGCATCAGAGGAAAGGCGCCCAATGGCGTCTTTTCCTTCAATTGTGCCGCAACTGTGGCACTTAAAAGGAGTGGGGAAAACCCGCTCCTTTTTTGCTGCGCAGCTTCACTGCAGCATCTAGCTGCTGCGGTGAAGTTGTGCAGCAAAAAGAGGTGGTGCAAGACCACCCTTTTTGGGTGGTCTGTATCGCCCCTAAGTGTCTAATATAAGGTGTGGAAGGTGCAGCTCCAGTGTTGTTGGACTGCAGCTCTAAGCATGCCGCACCACTGGAAAGGCTAATGGAAGTTGCAGCCCATATGGAGATCTGCATTTTGCCCACTCTTGATTTCTGAATGTACATACAATTGGGGGCCACTGTCCTTTCTCCTCCTCTTCTTCCTTTTCCTCCTGCCTTTTGATCCTAGATCTCTACAGCTTTTGTAATGTACTTGACAAACATTCTAATCTGCAAAACAAGGGCTCATCTAAATTGCTTTATGTTTCAGGGCAGCTAGATGAAGATTAGCCAGTACTATCCTATTATGTCACTACTTTGCACTGACTGCTAGTCCATTTTGTACACTAATTCAAACCTTTTAATCCCTATGTTACCCAGAAAAGCATTTATTCCAATGTGTATCTATATAGACACTAGGTCATAATGTGAGGCCCTTCTCAGTAGGCTCTTCTTTGTACCTCTGCTAATAAGCTTAAGTAGTTGGCTACAAGAAAGAGGGCCTTTTCAGCAGTGGCCTCAGTTGTGGATACCCCCACAGACATACACACACATGAAATTCACCTGGCACCTTTCTGATAGCAGACATTATTTATTTCCAGTTTTAAAGCTTCTTTGGTTGTTAAGGTTCTTTGGTTTAAAGGTTCTTTGTTGTTATTAACTGCCATCTTTTAGACACCAGGAAAAGAACCTGCAGTCTTCCAGATACTGTTAGATTCTAACTTGTGTTAGCTCCAGCTAGCATGGCCAATGATAGGAGCTGCAGTCCAATACCTTGTGAGGGACCAAATGTTTCCCACCTCTTGGGGGGGGGTTTCTTCACATTGTTGTTACCCTGTTGCTGGTTTTGTTGTTATTAACTGCCATCCAGTTGACTTCAACTTACGGCAACCCCATGGATGAGGTCTTGCAAACTCAGAGCTACAACTTTCTTGACAGAGTCTATCCATATGGAATCCTGTTTTCTTCTTTTCCTATTCCTTCAACCTTGCCAAGCATTATTGTCTTTTCTAGTGAATCATGTCTTCTCATATGTCAAAAGTATAACTAATCTTCATTTTAGTCATCATGTTTTCTACGAGAAGTTCAGGCTTGATTTGCAATAGGACCCATTTATTTGTCTTATTAGCAGTCCACAGTATCCATATAGAACTCTTCCCCAGTACAACATTGCTGGTTTTACCTCTGGGTTTATTATATGCTGCTGCTCATTTTACCTGGCTTTTCTCTGTCTTGATTTTATTAAGTTTTGTTTTTTTCCTTGTATTTTATGTTTTTAATTTATACGGTGACCACAGAACTCAAGCTATCAGACAATTTTAAAATCTTAAGAAATAAATAGCATGCTCACAGTTTCATTTACAGCTATATGCTTATTCATGCCACCTGTGTTTTTTTAAAATGAAATTTTAAAATACTGCTGGGGGGGCTGGTGGAACTGCTTCAGAAGGAAAGGGAGCAAAACTGGTAAGTGGTGACATTACTTTTCCGCCAATCACCACTGTTCCAGTTTCTGCTATAAACATACTATATTGCCTTCCCCAGAGTGCAATCCTGGAGATAAAATTGTACATCTAACCAAAATGCTGTACTTCCACGGTGGCTTCACTGCTCAAATTACATCCACCCATATGCACCCAAAGATATTATCCAAGCAAAAAAGCTGCTCAGTGAAAAACAACCTCAGCTAAAAGACAGTCTCAAGAAAGCAAGACAGATCATGTTATCATTCCATCCCCAGTGGACAATTCAGAGCAGGTACCATCACACACTGAGCAGGTTAAGCCAGATGCTCTTATTTCCCAGGCTACCATGAACTTTAGAGAAGCTCAGTTCACTGATTTTTCTCCCATCCAGCTTCTCTCTTCAGAACCCAGAGAAGCAACAGGGAGGTGTGCGTGTTCAGCAGCTTTTTAAAAAATCAGCCAAAGGCACTTGGCAGCAGCACTTTCCCCCACCAGAGAGAGAGAGAGTAAAATAGAATCCAAGCCAAGTTGTATGCCAGTTGCCAAGCAGTTATGCAAAAGTGAGAAGGGGAATTGTGGGGAATACACATTTAACCTTGAAATCTCCTCTCCTAATTTTTGTTGATGTCATAAAAATCCCCTGCCCAAAATCCCCTGCCTATTTTTTATAGATAGGAATAATTTGCTGACGCACCTCATTCTTATAGTGTTAGTGCAAGCTTTCAAATGCTGAGTTGCATGCTTAAATCTACAGTCCCCACAAGTAAGAGACAATGCAAGGAGTTGGATCTAGATTTATTGAAAGTGGACCTACAGCTGAACAGAACTAAAATTAGCTGTGGTGAACTGAGAACCTATTTAGTGCAATAGGTCTGCCAAACCTCTCTCTCCTTCCACACCTCTTTTCTATTGCTTGCATGTATATACATGGGTTTGACTGTGCGTATACACTCGCCCCCTCTCCATATCCACATTAGTGGAGCTCTTACCTTCTACTTAACCATACAAAATGAATGCACACTCTGAATAAAAACTAGGTTTTTCTCCCTTTCATCTCTGCTTTTGAAGGGAACAGACCACCTTTTATTAATATGAAAGGCTGAATATCCCAATATTTGCATAGGTATTTTTTTAAAAAAAAAATCAAACTGAGGGGTGAAACAGACAGCAGGTAAGGAGCAGCTTGCTCACCAGGATGGGACCACAGCAACTGCACACCACAGCCCAAACCCAGGCTTTTCCCAGCACAAAAAGGAAAAGCAAAAAGCCAGTCCTTTTTGCGCTGGGCTAATGGCACCTTTGCCACCACCACAGCATTTTTTAAAGTGTTCCTTTGGTGCAGCATGTGTAAAGGCTGCACTGCCGAAACTCTGTGGATCTGCTGCATTTGCGGTCAAGCGTGCGGCTTCCTGATGGAATGGAGGCATGCTGCTGTCTGAATGCCATGCCCCCAGTCTGCTAGGAAGCTGGTTCTTTTTGACAGTCTGATTTTCCCCTTAGTTCCCTTTTAATAACCACAAAAGGCTCAGATACATGGTTTCCAGAAAAGCTATCCAGCCTGGGAAAGCTATGTCTTACACTGTTCTTCACAGTAATGTTTCACTAATCACCTAATAAACCCTGTTTGTGGGGAATTCATGCAAAACTGGAGTGATAGAGTAGATGAGTAAATGGCATTCTAATTGCACTTTTCCAAACAATTATTGCAGACATTTGAATTATTGTCTCTATACTTCACTTTGACTTCTGCCTGAAATCTGCAATTGTATTGTTTACGCTCTTAAAATGGGGGGCTTTTTCTACTGCCATCAACAGAGTAAATTAAATAGTTTTGAAACGAAAAAAGGGAAAGTGTTTAACATTTTAAGATGCATGGCATAACAAAATAGAGAGAAGACATTACTTAAGGTCGGCATAGTTTAAAGCTCAAGACCTGTTCCTGCAATTTGCTTGTTAAAATGATATAGTACTTGCATAATAAGCTTCTGAGCAACAAAAATATATCTCTGCTGCTTCCACTCTATATCATAGATGTGCCTTGTCCTGGATACTTTCTTTAATTATTATGCCAGTGTGATGTAATGGTTAGAGCACTGGACTAAGATGTGGGAGATTGATGTTCAAGGCTCCACAGAGCCACGTAAATGACTGGTTTACCATCAGCCAGTTACTATCTTTCAGCTTGACATATTCTGAAGGATAACAGGGAGGAGAGAGTCAGTGTAATGTGGTGCTTTAAATGGCTGAGTAGAGTAGAGCCCATTTTGGGGGTCCATTCACACTACAGAATTATAGTGCTATTATTCCACTTTAACTGCCATGGTTCTTTCCTATGGAATCATGGGATTTGTTGTTTTGGGGGATATTTGGAATTCTCAGCCAGACCACTCCACTGCCTCACCAAACTACAATCCCCATAATTCCAGAGGATGGAACCATGGCAAGTAAAGTGGGATAACAGAGGTAACATGGAGCATGAATAGGATCTGAATCCACACCCAGTCACAGAAACCCACCTGGGGATCTTGAGCACAACAGATCCTCTCAGTGTTAAAGGAATGACAAACCTCCTCTGAATAAATCTTGCCAAGAAACCTCTACAATCAGGTGTTAAAGGCACATAACAACTGACCTTATCACATGAGCAAAATGTGAAGTTATCCCAGGGTCAATTTGAAGCCAATGCAGGGGCAATCATGGGGTTTCAGTCAGGAGCCATCTTAAACATAATCAGGGGTCATTCCCGGGTTACGTAAATCCTCTTTTCCCTTGAATTGACCTAACCCCTGGAATGACCCCTGATTGTGTTTAATATGGCTCCAAGTGTGATAAAACAACTTGAAATTTTACCTAGCACTGAAATGAACCTGGAATGACCCCAGACTGGCTCCTGATTGGGTTTGGAGTCATGTGATAAAACAACTTGAAACCCCATGATTGCCCCTGCATTGCCTTCACATTGACCCTGGGATAACTTCAAATTGATCCTGGGAATAACTTCAAATTTTGCTTGTGTGGGAAGGAAGGAGGCCAAGCATCAGAGGTGGCTGCTGGCTTCCCTTCACTGGGGTCATCTATTTGCTTTATCTGAACTTTAGAGGACCTATCCAAGGTGATGAAACTATTTTGGATAGGATTTCTAACCTTAGATAGTTCAGGCTAAAAACCAGAGAGGACGCATTGCATCTACAGCCTGGAAGCCCCCAACTGCCCCTGCTACATATGGTACCTTGAGGTTATTGGAGCAAAGGAAGGATATCAATACAACTACCAAAATTAAGTAAAGTTAAGTAAAATGTACCACACTGAGTGACTGTTTATAGATACATTAGTTCTGATGTGTATATACACTTTCTTCACCAAAGGAAAGCTGCTCCAGCTCAAACAGTTGATATGAAACAAGGGTACCTCATTTCAACTTAGCGGATAGCATTCTAAAGAAACATTGGATGTTTACCAAGAACAGGTTTATAACAATGAGTAAACTCACACCTAATTGAATATTTTTAAACAAGTGTTGAATAAATCCACTTACTCATTTGCAAACTGGAAGAGGCGGTAAGAAAACCTGGCCTATTATTATTGGTAGGACATATGACAGGAGCCAAAAGGCCCAGTGCAAAATAACACAAATGATATTTCTGCTGAAGACTTGTTTAAAAAGCTGGTCTTTTTGTTCTCATAATTTAAGGCAAAATATCTTGTGGCATTTAAAAAGAGGCTATTTCACACTACATGATTATAGCACTACATTCCACCTTACCTATCATGGCAACATCTGATGAAATCCTGGGATTTGTAGATTGCTATTATTGTTGTTGTGTGCCTCCAAGTCATTTCTGACTTATGGCAACTCAAAGGCAAACCTATCACAGGGTTATTTGGGGCTGAGAGTATATGACACACCCAAGATCATCCAGTGGGTTTCCATGGCTAAGTGAGGAATTGAACCATAATAAACCAAATTGGCTTCATAGTCCAATGCTCAAACCACTGCACCATGCTATCTCACGACAAACCCCAGGATTTCATGGGATGCTCTCATGGTAGATGAAGTGGAATATAATTGCGGTTAGAAGTACTATAATTGTGTGGTGTGAAAAGGCCCAGCATGTCACACACAATGTGTTGACACACCTTTTCTTGGTGAGAATGAGAAAAATTGAAAATATTATATTCCTATTGAAAAATTGAGCTTTTGCTTCTTCCCTCAGCTTGCTTGCAATTATTGAATATTCCTAAAATATCAAAAGCATGGAAGATCGCTCCAATTCTGGCAGAAAATGACTTTATTAATGAGAACAAAAATCTAGAAGGCTGACAAATGGACAGTTAGGATGCTCTAGTGTTTGTTTAACTAATTAACAGACTGCTGACACATTTCAAAAAGTCCCCCAATTAGCTGAAGGTATATCACATTATTCATATTCATTTCTGTGGCGGTGATATAATTTGGTTTGGGTTTGGTTTTTTTTTTAAAGATTCTTTTTCCCCACCAGATAATTATCACTTTTTATCTGTACATTTGTTCAGTTCAGGGGAACCAGCATAAACCAAAATATAATAAATGGATAAGGAGAGTTAGTACACACTGATGTATCACCTAACTATAATTACATAACCTAGGAGTCCTAGGGCTAATGGCATTCATGGCGGTACTGAATTCAGCATACAAGGTCTTCCACTTCAGCATCTCTCCCTTCCACAATCATCACTTCTTGGAGGATAGCAGGGAGAAGAATCCCTATTGCTATTTCCCAGGAATGATCCAGAGCACACTGGGGAGCTCCTTGCATGCTCCTCTAAAGGGATCTCCCTTATAATCACTGATCCCAAACTGGGGATAAGAATGTGGATGCTGTTTATGTGCCATCAAAAATCAGTGTGCAAAACCTGGTATGTGCTCTGATGAGACATTTTTATAAATTGCCTTTCGTCTGGGAAACAGCAAGGAGAAGCTGAGTCAGCTGTGAGAGCTGCTTGAGGTCACTTTGCAATGCTCTCTTCTCCTTTTCCTGTCTGCTTTGGTTGGGGACCCAGTGATGTCAGGCAGCATGGCCACATACATTGTCATCATTTGGCCTACCCTCTGTGCCCAAATAGCTTCCCACTCCTAGTATAAGCAAAGGTAAATCAACATGCTAGAAAATTTGCTTCCTCTTCCTGTCCTTTGCAGAAGTATATGTTGTGTGCACCATGGCATCTATGTCAAATTATATATTCCCCCTTCCAATAATATGTAAAGTAATTTGCCTATGTTGTGGCAATAGCTCTTATTCTGTTTGTGCCTTTGTTTTTCTCCCAGTTTTAGTCACATGAAATGGGAAAGGAGGGTGACACCAATGGACCTTGCCTGCTGCAGGGTGCATCCCCATAGCCCTGTACTCCATTTGTGCATTGGGAATGTCTGTGGAAGGAAGCCTGCTGTAAATGAGTTAGCTCCACCAAGAGATACCACAACACAGAAGGACCTACATGATTAAATACATTCTCTCCTCTACTGACTCTCTCATTCCACACAAATGTAGCTACATGAACTGAACACCCAAATTAGTACTTCTTTATTAAGTATAAAACATAACCCTGATCCAGTTTGGTTTTCTTTTTCTATACAGACTTCTAAGGCCCCCATCATCTTAGTGTCTTCCAGATGTGCTGCCCATGCAAATGACCATACTGGATGGATCTGATGGGACTTGTAATCCAAGAGGGCACTAGAATGGATAAACCTGCTCTCAGAGTGGCTATAATTTTTAGTCTCTCTTTGACACTACACAACAGTTGGATACCACTTTGTTGTGGCTCCATCCTATGGAATCCTGGGATTTGTTGTATCATAAGGGATTTAGAAGTCTCTTCCAGAAAGCTCTAGTATCTCCCCATACTACAAATCTCAGAATTCCACAGATAGAGCCATGGAAGGTAAAGAGGTATCAAAGAGCTATATTTGTATAGTGTTAAAGAGACAGAGAACATCTACCAGAGACCATTATCACCACCACTGTCATTGCCTAATGCCATTAGTGCGGCACCATACATTTGAAAAAAGCATATATACACAGAAACAAATGCGCTAGTCCTGAAGTTTAGAAAACCAAATCATGACTGTCCCAGCCTCAGATCTATGCTTGGATAGTATATGACATTGCAATGAATTCCCCAATACATGCCCATAGAATATATGACAGAGTTGCTCAGCAAGTTATTGAACTAAAAAAAAAAATCAAAAATAAACAAAAAAGGCCCAAAAAAGCTATGTTATGTGCTATTGATAAAATAACTGGGCCGCTAACACATCATATAACTAGGCATGGCTATTTTAGTATAATGGGAGTTCACTTGCATACTTCGTTTTACAGTACTGTCTTTCCTCAGAGGAGTTCAGTTTAGCATATGAAGCACTCCCCACAGCAATGAGGTATAGGTTAGGCTTTATTGTTTGCTGTTTTTGTTGTTCTTGTGTCTTCAAGTCATTTCCAATTTATGGCGACACTAAGGCAAACTTAACATACTGTTTTCTTGGCAAGTTTCTTCAGAACCATTGCCCTCCTCTGAGCCTGAGAGAGTGTGACTTGCCCGAGTGGGTTTACATAGCCAAGCTGGGGTTCAAAGCCTTGTCTCCAGAGTCATAGTCCAACATTCAAACCACTACACCATGCTGGTTCCTTTTATGGGTTAGGGAGAGAGAGTGAAAGATCACCCTCTGAAATTATAGTTGAATGAGGATTTGACCTCAGCTGTCATCTTGCACTGTACCCATTATATCACACAATTTCTCATCAATAGTTCTTTGCCTTAGACCAGGATTACACCTGTTAGCATCTTCATTTTTTTCTATTAAAATGTAAGAACATAAGACAAACCATGCTGCATTAGACCACAAACCTATGGAGCCCAACATTTTTTCCCACTATAGCCAAACTAATGTCTATGGAAACCTCACCAGCAGGATGTGAGGGTAATAGTGCTGTCCTAAATATGTTTTTCATAGCCTGCTTCTAATACTGGAAGCAATATACAGCCAGCCCTCTGTAACCATGGATTCTTTATCCATGGATTCAACCATCCATGGCTTGAAAATATTTAAAAATATATAAATTCCAAAATGCAAACTGTGATTTTGCCATTTTATGTAACGTTCACCATTTTGCTATGTCATTGTTTTTAATGGGGCTTGAGCATCCACTGATTTTGATATCCACAGGGAGTCCTAGAACCAGACCTCAGTGGATACCAAGGACCCACTGTATAACTGTCATGACTAACATATATGGATGATCATATCCTCCATGAATACTGAGATACAATATATGTGTTTAAGCATCCTTACCTTTCTTGCGTCTACTGGTCAAAGTCTTGCTTGCAGTTTTATATCTATACATTTCAGTTAACATCTTTTAACATTTGTTGCCTGGATACAGGGTTGTACATAGGTCACTTACAGCACTGACTTTTTAACTTTCCACTAGGAAAGGCTATAATTAAAAATCAACATTTTAATTTAGCAGTTGAGCCCATTCTTTCCATGAATTCATGGCGTTATACCTGTAGCTATAGTGAAACTGTTTATTGCAGCTAGTACTTTACTGTATTTTTCTATCATTCTCCTGTGGCCAATACAGGCTTTCAAGGTGTCGACAGCGAGATACAAACGGCATCTTTAAAGCGACCTGGTTCTAACATTAAGAAATAATAAAGTCCAGTTTGTCAGCCTTGATTGCTGGTGCCTAAGATCCTGACAAGTACAGGACAGGATTTAGTGACACTGCCATCTGATTCCAAATTTTACAGCCTTAGGTTTATGACTTCCTAAGGAGCCACTGAGCAATGGTTGGAGCCATTTTAAACCCTCACATTAAATGTCACAAAACAGTTTTAAGACAAAAGTTGGGAGTTGAAATGTTTCCCTTTCTACTACTGAAAGTTTTCATAGCCTTCACATGAAATATAATGAATATGTACATTATTTTGACACTAACTGGCTCCACCCATTTATTTCCTTAAGTGTTGAAAGGTGTCACTCAAGTTTAAAATTGCTAAAAATTACATACTGTCATTTTGCTGTAATGGAGGAAGATTGCTTCGGGAGATTAAGGGAATGGAAACATGACAGAGAACAGTGTCTCATTGTGTTTTGTTGTTATCTAGCATCAAAAGTATAGTTCAACTCATGATACAGTTCCATTTGGGTAATTATTTTAAAACTTGTGTTTTGCAGTTATGAACCCTGCATTGCTAAGGATCCTGGTAATCTTGAAGACTCTTGCTGATACGTACTTTCAAATCAACCCTGACTTGTGATAGGGCTTTCCTGGCAAGATTAATTCAGAGATGGTTTGCCATTGCCTGCCTCTAAATCTGAAAGAGTGTGGCTTGCCCAAGGTCACCCAGTGAGTTTTTATGGATTAAAACCCTGGTCTCCTGGACTCCTAGTCCAAGATTCAAACTACTACACCATACTGCCTCTATTGTTTTGCTTGTTGTATGCTTTCGTTTCCAGCTTATGGCAACCCTA
Organism: Urosaurus nigricauda; assembly: GCA_034509955.1. NCBI lineage: Eukaryota > Metazoa > Chordata > Lepidosauria > Squamata > Phrynosomatidae > Urosaurus > Urosaurus nigricauda. The sequence continues at coordinate 78,493,119 of JAOEGL010000006.1, forward strand.
AGACAAACCTATCATGGAGTTTTCTTGGCAGGATTTAATCAGAGGAGCTTTGCCATTGCCTTCCCCTGGGGCTGAGAGAGTGTGATTTGCCCAAGGTCACCCAGTGGGTTTCCATGTGATCTGGGAACCCTGGTCTCCAGAGTCATAGTCCAACACTCAAATCACTATGCTACGATGGCTCTCATACTGTCTCTACTCACATTCATATCAGTTACATATCATAGCACAATGAATATGAATATACGGTCTCTACTTACATTCATATCAGTTCAAGCCTCCTTCAAAGCTACCTGCCAGTGTATGTGAGGTGTAGGTGCATGAGACTTGTTTCACTAGAATGGAGTCAATGCACATGACCATGTGCCCCTTAAATGTATTCATATAGCCAGTGGCATCCCCGCACCAGGTGTCATCTGGTGTGGGGCCAAAGCTTCCAGGTGATGGGGCTTCTGGGATCAGCAGGTGCTTCCCCCCTCCCCCATGCTGCCCTGTCCTTTTCCTGATGAGGAAAAGGACAGGATGGCACATGGCGGGGAGATGTGCAGATGACATAGGTGGAGTGTGCACAGGGATAGGAGCACACATGATGTATTCCTGGGGCTGCATGGGGATGAGCAAGTGTGGGGAGTGTGGGGACGGTGTAGGGAGGTGAGAGTGCACATGAGGGGTGCGGGACAGTGCATGCAGGGACAGTGCAGGGAAGAGCTCAACTGGATGTCACCCCCTTCTGGGGTGTCACCCAATGTGGACTGCACCACCATACACCCCTTGTGACGCCAGTGCATGTAACCTTTTTATAAATATTACAAACCTGTCATTCGTTCTAGACCATACGATGTAGAAAGAATGGGTTAAAAGAACCAATGGTTAGCATAAGCAGAATTTGGAATTGCTACTTTTTAGACTTCAACTCCCAGAATCACTTAGGCAGCATGGCCAGTAGCCAGTATAGGAAATAGGCATTGGCTGGCCATGCCAGTTGCAGGGTCTGGGAGCTGCAGTTGAAAACGTAATACTGGTTGAGTCTCTCTTATCTGAAATGCTTTGGACCAGAGGTGTTTTGGATTGATTGACTTATTTTAGAATATTTATATTTGCATATACATACATAATGAGAGATCTTGGAGATGGGACCTTTCTGAACACAAAATTCATTTATGTTTCATATAACCTTATACACTTATAGCAACCCTAAGTTATCCTCAAGGTAATTTTATACAATATTTTTAATAATTTTGTGCACAAAATAAATTTTGTGTACACTGAATCATCAGAAAGCAAAGGTGTCACTATCTCAGCCACCCATTTTGGCTTTTGGAGAATTTTGGAAATTTAGATAAAGCTGAACCAATCTGTATTTCCAAACTCAGACAATAACAATCAGTGCCAATGGTTCTATTTCATGTGTCATTACACTTGCTTAGGTATGTTGGTTGGCTTGTGTAATTTAACTGACCCTTGAAGGTAGACTATATAACCTCTCTAAATATCATTGATAAAGGAGATATGTAAACAGTGCAGGTTACATTGCTAACTGACTTACAAAGCAAGTACAATATTTCTTGTTACCATTATCACTTACTTGGTGTCAAGCAGCAGAAAACAAGAGATCATAGCCAATTCCTTATACTAGAGGAAATACCAAGTACCAGGAGGAAAGCAAGAGCACATACTAACAAGTATACAAGGTAAGCAAGTATAGCACATTCCCCTCCATTTTCTTATATAAATCATCTTCTCCTTTTCAACAAGGCCCAGTATGGGGGATGCGGAAAGGAACACTTTAACTTTGACAGGAATGTTCATTAGCTTACTTCCAATCTGTTGAAAAATCACCATAAGACAGAACCGGGTGGAGGAATCATCACAATTGATTTATGACAGAATTTGTTGAAGTATGAGGTTTGAGCAAATTGCATGCCTTCAAAATACCTTCCATCTCATCCTTTGACTAAAAGGTTTATGCAAAAATGCTTGAGTAATTTAAGAAACAAAACCTACAGCATTAATCCAGTACATGCTATCGTATCAGAGAAAAAGGTCTGACCAAATTTCAATGATCTTCAGGTGGCAAGGGCCAGGGGGATTTCTTTAACTTGTTTTCTAATACTGGGTTTTTGTGTGTGTGCATTCATGTAAGGTGAACCTATAGCATGGACCTTTTGCCAAGATTTTCCATTGCCTTGGTTTGGCTTGCCCAAGATCACTCATGGGGTTTTCATGGCTCAGCAGGGATCGTTGCATGGTGTTTCAGATTCTAAGTACAACAATCAAACCACAAAACCCCACTGGCTCATCCAAAATAATTCACTTCCCAGAATGCAGTAACCACAATTATCTGTCAGTATTTACACTACTCTATTTTTTGCGTACAGCATATTCTATGAAAATGTGCCCAAAAATGTGTATTGTAGGGGAAAGACAACACAAATATGGCTGTATTCGTGAACATAATGTACAAGAATGCATTATATTAGGAACAGTTGCTTTGAAAAATGCTTGCACTTAGCAAAATTGCATACAAAATACATATTAGGAGACACATTAATGTGTGAACTTTTAAAATGTATACAGGCTGCAATGAAATTGTGATTGGAAAATTGCAATTCTGACAGAAAACAAGACAGCCAACTTCAGTCATCATTATCTTTAAGAGCAAGCACACCTACAGTGAGACCCTCTGTTCATTTGTAACAGTATTCTGGGATTTTTAAACTTAATCCAAGCTCCTTCTATCAGTATGAAAACAACGAATTAACACACTGTTTGGTGGGGGAGGGTCAATAAAAGCGCATTTTTTATTAAGGCAGCTGGACTTGTTTAGGAGAAGTTTAATGAAGCTCAGTACTTCAGAGATATGAACTGCTGGGTACTTAACAGTGAAATCCGGTGCATATTTACTCAGACTCATCCTTAATCAGAAATAAGGTCCCATCAATTCTTAACAGAACCTAATCTTCATGCACAACAAGTATGTATATCACAAAAGGTTGCTTTATTGTTGTTGTTGTTGCTAGTGATTAAATTTCTCAAGCCCGTAAAATTAAAAAACAGTTATTGGAAGGAGAGATCTAAAACAATTTTAGTGGCTTTAGACAATTCTTCATTCCATGCTGTTTTTAATATCAGTGTCTTTTCAAATTGTTACTTACTGTTACCATTGAATTTAGCTATAATCAGTTTCAATGTATGTGGATTCTGCACTGGGAGAAAAGTGGGATATAAATAAAATTAGTAAACACATACATAAATTAAACAAATGGTAACTGTAGGCCTGGCTTAGCTGGAGTGATGGGTTCTTTTTAAAGATGCTCCTTTAACACACACACACATACACACTTCCCCTCAAGTCCTTTCATTCAAAAACAGGTAGATGATTAAATTCAGAACTCTTAAAAATTTAAACCTAATAAGGATTTTTAAATAAAATAACTTGTATTTATCTCACAACCATATCTACATGCAGTTATATACCAGAATGGTTAAACTAAATCGGGTCTAAGGAAAATGTGAAAAATTTCAGAAATACACACAAATGCACAAGCAACTCCAATAGAAGAAAAAAATCCTTATCATCCTAATTTAACAATACCCCCCTCCTCTCAAAAAGACTCATGCCACTTAACTTTCACAGATGAAAACTGGAATACATGTATCCAAGCAACATCAGTCTATGGTACAGATGGCTAAAGCTTTTAATGAGGAAAAACAGGCAAGCTAAGGAGTTCATCAGACGACAGAAACTGGAAGCATAATCCAATGGCAGTTCGAATGCAATCATGGGGTTTCAAGTTAATGCATGAGATACTACCACATGCATTTTCGGGCAATGGGAAGTCCTTCCAAACACAATCGAGGGGTTTCACGTTATTGTGTGAGAAACTATCACATGCAATTTCGGGCAATTTCAGGCAATGCGAAGTCATTCCGAATGCAATGCAGCATCAATATGCAGTCACGTAAATTCGCTGAACTAGCGAATTCACTCATTCCCGAACTGGCCCCACTTTCATTTCCTTCGATATTGAGAGAAATTCCTCAGGTGTGATAACCACCTAGAAGAGGCTGTTTTTGCTTGAATCTATAAGGAATGAAAAGATTCAGCCCTCTCCTCTCTTCTCTTTTCCCTCTGGTTAAGCAAGTGGAAACTGCTTTTGCATTTTCCACTCAATTTGCAGTAATTGAAGTAAGCTGAAGAGTAAGGGAGGAGAAGCGGGAAACTGGCACATTTTCAAAGTTGCTGAAAAAGTGGAGCAACAAAGGATTAATCAGACCTGCACCTGCCAAATCAGGAGAGTTGAAGGTTATAAGCTCTCTGTAGCCTTCTTAAAATCTCTCTGACTGGGAGCATTTCCCTCAATGCAAATAGAAAATGAGGAATCAATCAAGATTGGGTTCATGAAATATTAAAGCAGGGTTTCCATTATAGATTCTATACTAAGGGGGCTCATGTTTTATTTTTAAAACAATTCACGTAGTTAGCAATAGCACAGATAGTGTGATGTCTAGTTGGGGCCTAACCACGGAATGCACAGCCTGCCACTTCACACATGGAGACTGCTGAGCTATATTAAAGGCTGCTGATAACACATTGTAGGATAATGACCGACTTTTAAGGATGCCTACTTTTCCAAAAAAAGAGGCCTTGTTTTCTTAGTGTCTAATAGAGTGAAGAATGCATTGTACATGGGTAAATGAATAGAACATGAGCATGTGATATGGAGAGATTTCAACAATGAGTTATTTTTAGAGGAATGGCTTCCAGCCTTGCTATTGTTTTAATCTGTGAAACAGTAGCACCTGTGTACTTGGTGATCATACTGCAACATTTTTTCATTTGCTTATATATGTCATTTGATAAAGCAACACATGCAGTAGTGGCTGGTAGCTTCCTTGTCAGTCAGGTGGTGAATCTGCTCAGGATTTAAGACCAAATTAAAGGAGTAAAGCTGTTCAACTGTATCTCTCAAAAGAGGTTCAGCACACGGGAGACCTTTAATTTGGACAAAAACCTGTCATGGATTCACTGCCCCACTGATGCTGGAATCACCAGAAGCTGCTGATCACACCATAGCTTAAAACTGAAACTGTTAAGTTGCTCAGCTGAGAAACATTGCCAGTATCAAGAGATCATATCTGTGGCATATCATCATTTGGTGTTATTTCACACAGAACCCCTTAGTTGATGGATCAGAATGTTTAAAGAAAAGTTGTAGGTAATCAAGCAGAATCTCCATTTTAGCTTGATGAAAGCTTTATCTTATGATCCAGTTAATCTAGCATTTAGCATCTCTGAATTGCCAGCTCTAGACCTGCAGTCATAAAACTGCTAGCCTGCAAGGGAAAGCCATTGAACAGGCATATTTTTGAATAGACCTACATCGCATTGGAGTGTAGGTCAGCATGACTCATATAGAAATAAAATAGGTCAGCAGAAGCAACAACACTGTCATAAACTGCCACTAAAATAAGAACACCCATGCAGTGCAAAATTTAGGCATGAGCTAAGCAATCAGGATCAGGTTCTCAAATTATGAGGAAATTTTAATATAAATTATTACCAATAATACCGCTCAAAAAAAAGTTAGAACCACCAGCAGTAGGTCTTTTTGGGGGGGGGGGGAGTGCTGAAGGAGATCTTAAACTTGTCATAGCATTGGGGCTTAACATGTCTTTATCCAACTTGGCACTTCTATAGAACAAAGTGGCACAAGAAGAGAAAGTTAATGAAACTTGCCAGACTGTTATATGAGTGATAATTTCCCCAGCAATGTGGCAAAAGAGAAGTGTGAGTTTCAAATGACAGGATTTTCTAAATATGAAAAGTTAGGTGGGGAGAAATGAAAAAGAAGCAGCCGCTAAAGAGTTGTAGTCTCTCTGGAGGAAGTCATGGAGAAATGAAGCTTAGCAAACATGCCTTCGTGAAATGTCCTTCTTAGCTCTGTAGGCCTAATGCATTAGCTAAAACACGTACATGCTCTGGAGGTATTTAGCACAAAGGATCAAGTTCTATTGCTGCTGTTTTTCTCTTTGATTTAGCCTTCCACAACCTGGACATGCTTCAGATGTGTTGCAGGAAAGTTCCTGTTACTGCTGGCACCTATGATAAGAGCTGCAGTTCAATTCCTCTGGAGGGCAAAAGGACTGAGAAGAGCTTTCCCCAAAGATCTTAACACCTGCTGCATAGCTGAATGAATGGTTCTGAATTGTTCAGTGCCAAGTTACATTACAGGATTATAGGACTTTATGGTCATCACATTCAAGTGGGAACAGATTGGTAGCCATTTGCATGTGCATTTGCTTCTGTATTTTGACACTCCTGATTTTATGTGAGTCACTTCACCGTGTATTTCATGCTTTTATATTTTTGATGTGCCGACTCTGAAATTTTTTGGAGAAATAGTCCATTCATTTATTCATTGCATCGATTCTTTCAGTAAATAAATCAAGTGCCATTTTGCTGATCTAGAGCAAGGTTAACAGGTATAGTCATTTATTTATATGCCACATTTTCTACACTTGCACTGTACAGTAAGCAATCCACAGAGAACAGATAGTTCAAATAAGAATAATAGCATGAGAGCCAATACATGATAAAAATGATGCACTACAACATATTGCTGACAGTTCTACACTGGGCAGTTCATTTAAAGAATGTCAAAACTTTAAATAAGCATAGGACATAGTGACAAGTCACTTAACAATATCCTTAAGTAGGCACTCCTGCCTCCAGTCTTTCTCACCTCCATGAAATGCATGGCCTTTTTTTTTTTTTTTTTTTTTTTTTGGCTGTCCTTGTGCATTTATCTGGAACACATCAGAGTAAGGCAAAGACAAACCTCCTCTTAAAATCTTGCCAAGAAAACCCCATGATAGGGTCGGCTTAGTGTTGCCTTAAGTCAGAAACAACATGAAGGGACACTACAGCAATTTGGAAAGCTGTGCCCTCACTCATGATATGTAACCCACACCACAATGAACCTGAGTAATCCATTTATCCTAAAGCATCAAATAAACTGGAAGTTGAAACATTCTGCATTTTCTTGGGCAGGTTGTACACACCCTCTACTAGATATGTGCATTTTACAAAGGGACATGACATATTACTGTGCACAGATTCTAGGCCTGCACATGCCTCCAAATTGCCTGTCAACCTATGATGGCACAACAGATATTGAAGGGGTTTTTTTCCAGCAAACTATCGGAGATGGTTTGCCGTTGCCTTCCTCCAAAATAGAGCCTACAGCACTAGGTGTCCCCTGGTGCTTTCCAATCCAAGTGCTAACCTTAGCTTCCAAGATGAGATGGGATATACTGCCTTCAAAATATTTAGGCCTTATGGATTCTAGGTGCATTTCTGTAAGAACTTACTATCAAAAATTTGAAAGAGGAGGAGAATAGGTAACTTAGCTAACATATTCACAAGTGCAAGGGTCAAAGAGATTTAGTATAGTTTGGGGGAAGGGGCTGTAGCTTTATTTCTTTTTGTTTTGTCTGAGTATTTCTGTTTCCTTATACTGATTTCAGCCACCGTCTGTGTTTTTTAATTGATTTCTGAGGAAAACTCATTTGCCATGATTACTAGTTTTTGTACTGCTGACGTGTAGGTTTTCTGTATCATTTCTGTAACCCATACAGGGTTTTTTGTTTGTTTGTTTGTGTGTATGTATGTATGGAAAGGGCCACACAGTCTTTTAAATAAAATAACAGTTGACTCGACAAAAATTAGTGGCAATCAGGGACACTGCATTTGAAACCGCAGATGTCTGATTTCCACCATTAAGAAAATATCAGTATAAAAGAAGGCACTACTGGTAATTTTCATCACATATATATCATAACATATATGGGACACTTGTATATTACTCTAAAGCTCGCTTTTCTGATACATTTCACAGCAGTGTGCTATACAGAGGAAAAAGGACCAGTCTTATAACTAAGCTATGATACAGTTGGGAATAGATTGGAATAGGATCCAGTTGTAATCTTGTTATGTTTTCTGCGTTGCTTAATGAGACAGACCCCAACTAAATTAATCATATTCTAATCCATCTAAAACCAATGGAACTCATGCTAATCATGACAAATTTGTCCCCCTGATTTCAATGGGCAAAAGTATGATCAACGGAGCCTGGACCCAACCCATTTGTTTCATTTTCTATACCTGCTTAACCAACAGTGATCAATTGGCAAATGCATAAGGTTTTGGCTGATGATCAGCTATATTTTGATATCAAACTGCTGGAGCCAGCATGAGCTGCAGAGGCTGCAATGACTTACAAAACACTGGAAAAATTAGTATTGTGAACATAGTGCATAGACCCCAGGAATGTGGAAAGCTGAAAACAATGGAAGAAGGGGCTTGATAAAGGACACACACACATACACGCTTTGCATTTTTAAAAAAACCAAACGTCAAAAGATGGGTTCTGGCAACAAGATCTAATGGGACTGAAGTTCTTTTTGTCCCATCATACTCCTAAATACCCTTCCTGTCCCCTCAATTTTGGGATTCTCTAGATCTTGTCAGGGTGCTGTGAAGTCAATGAAGTTGCTATTAGCCAAATTAACCTTTTTCAACTTTTGGATCTCAAAGTAAGCCACCACTTTGGAAACCCTTTTGGTCTTTCCAAAGGGCGAACAGGTCTTTCTTTCCTATGAAATCACCTTGGCCTGCGGCTAGTTTTGAAGTATAAATATGACCAGTTGGAAACACACACACACACACACACACACACACACACACCTTGCTTTGCCAGTGGCTGCTGCCCTCAGATTCTGGTCTAAGCTGCTTCTGTTGCCCCCAGACTTGGTGTGAATCACTCCTACTTTCTGTGGACCATTCTTCAAGACCATTCCTCAATCCAACTCTAAATTGCTTCTTTTCACTTTCTTATTTTGGTTAGCTCTATATGCTGGGTATTAGAGTGAGGCTATCTCGTATGTGTGTTCTTTCATATTCTTTCTTATTCAATGTTAATTTGTTCACTCATGCCTGGAATCTACATCAGTGAGTACAGTGCATCTTCACCTTAAGGTGGTGGATCTGTTCCTGTCCCCCCCCCCCCCCCCGTGGACTTAAGGCAAATCCCGTGTGTGATCAAGCCCCATTCGTTTGGATGGGGCACGCCTCCATGGTGTGCAGCATGGAGCATACCATGAGCCCGCACCCCATTCACCATATTAGGGTTTGCTGTCTGCATGACCTCAAGTCTGTGTATGGTGAGCCCGCATATGGCGTAGGTGCACTGTACTGTACAACTGGTGCTTTTTATCCCTCTTGCAAGTCAAGCCAAATTTCCCCAACTTATTAAAGATAGACTGCTATTAATGTGGAGGCTCTCAAAGCCTGTACATCTTTGTGGTTAACACTGAGATCATATACACTGTCAGTGTAGCACATGTACACACCAGTACAGCCAAGCTACACTATATCTCATGCAAATGTGCAGTGAGTATCATGACATTCAGTTCACCCATTTAGGGCTCTTTCACATTATACAGTCATAGCACTAAAATTCCACTTTAACTGCCACAATTACATCCTCTGGAATCCTGCAGTTTATAGTTTAATGAGGTACTAGTTGAGAACTTCTCCCCGAACTGTAAATCCCGGGATTCCATAGGATGTTGCCATGGCAGTTGAAATGGAATCATAGTGCTATAATTGTGTAGTATCACGGGGCACCAAGTCAAAGAGAGATAACTTAGAGAATGATCAGTTGCACTAGAGACTAAACTTACACAACCTATGACATCTCTGTTTCATATATTTAATGAAACAAAGTCTGAAATCAGTAATGCCTTTATTATGGCCAACTAAAATTTCACAAACTATGCAAACTTTTGATTATGAAATGTTTATATCTCCATTTAGGGTTCTACCCAGTTTTAGTCCTGCTGGAAAAATATAAGTGAACTTCAGAAATATGAAAATTCCACTAGATAATTTTATATACTTCTACCCTACCTAAATAAAAATGATATATACAAAATATACAAATATTCAGACAAGTTTTTAAAAAGAATTTTTTATTACTACTTTGTTTTCTTCATCTTAACTGTTCAAATGCAGTTCTTTTTCTTACAAATGAACTATGATATTGTAATTTGACTTTTCAGTCATTTAATAATTTCTCCACTGTGTTAGATAAAAGAAAATAATCATACAGTGGTTCCCCCACCTTACGAATCCCCCGGGTTACGAAAACCCCGGGATCCGAAGGCGGCGGGACCGCCATTGTATCCCCCGGGATCCGAAGGATCCCCCAGGATCCGAAGAAAAAAAGCGGAAAAAAAGCCACGCGGCCCCTTTAAATGGCCGCGCGGTCCGTCCGCAAAAGCAGTCCCCCGCGTTACGAACGACTTCCGGGTTACGAAGGTAATCCCGGAACCGATTACCTTCGTAACCCGGGGGACCAGTGTACAAGTGAACAGAAATTTGGGGAGTGATTGTCTATTTGCATTGCAGGATACATAATTTTGACACTTCAAAGCAATTTGCAATACATTTTCCCCTTCAGCAGTAGTAATACATCCTTCAATCCCGCCAGAAGATATTGGTGTTTAGCAGTTCTCCAACAATGTCTGCAAGAAAACAAAAGAGAAAAAGTTGTTAACAAAGTGTACTTTGCCCTCTCACAGCTAATCAGAATGAGCAAGTTGGATCCTGTAACAAAACGCTACAGCACAGAATGCTACTAGGATTCCTAACATCCATTTCTATTCGTCCTCTTGGTCTCTTTATTGTCAGTATTCCTCAAAATTCAGTCTGTATTCTGTATCCAGTGCCATGTTGTATTTTCACTAGATCAGTTTTCACTTTCAGATTTCCACCCTCCAAAAACAGTTGCTATGCCTCTGTAAATCTTGAGGATCCTTCCCAAAGCCTGCTAATATCTCCCTACTTCCAAGTTTGGCTATATAAACCTGGATAGTCCTGGGTCATTTTTGCAGCTTGTAAACCCTCTGGGGCTGCATTAGCCTCTCAACATGAATCGAGGAGTGACCCAAAACCCAGTTTATTTTAAAAAACAATAACAACAAAGCCCACTTTATTTTATTTTATTTTTTAATCTGGTTTTGAGACTAAAAATAGGTATAAGGAGCACAAATTGTTTTAGGAAAGAATCACCACTGCCCTCAGAGGCACAGTTCTCCTTCATGGGGGGGGGGGGGGGGATTGTTAGATTTTTTTTATGATCTCAGGGGCACATGATTCCCCTCCCCATTATAAAGGCAACTGTTCACTATTATTCATATATATGATTGCAGCAGAAGAACCTGACCAAAGAGAAACCTTATCTTGGTGAAAAACAGCTGAAAAATCCAGATGAAATGCTAAAATAAATAAATAAATAAACATACAACACAATTTTTAAGGGCGGGAGGTGACCTTTTAACTAAATATATGGCCAGAAAAGTTCTCATATTAACATACAATCCTTTGCAGCAGCTGGAAGAAAATGCATCTCACATAACATATTAAGGCATCAGATATGCTAGAAATGAAATTATTTGGAAGTTTAACAGAGCAGCTAAAGATAGTTAGATGATGACAAACTACAATCAGATTTAAAAAAAGTAGTTTAAAAATCATGTGGAAAAAGTTTTAAGGTGGAGATTTATGCAACGTTTTCTCCAAACTAGGCAGTTGGAATGCAACAAAGGGAGACAACACATGACACCACACTGAGGGAATCGTTGCTCAGCTGTAAAGATAACTGGGAAAGTGATTCTCTTGTTCCAAAGGGGTGTAGTTGCTCCAAAGCACCTGATAATTGACCATGAATAACAAATTGGGCATGAGTCTGATATCATATCCCGGGGTAGCTCTGTCGGCCATATAGCAAAGTACAGTACCATCCAAAATTCACAAAACAGTGGTACCTTTGGATCAACCAAAAATGCACAGTATACAAGTTGCAAGCTTTTAAAGCTCCACTGGCATCTTTATGAGGCAAAGGTATTAAAAATGAAACAGGAGAAAGAAAGGGAAGAAAAACTGACTATCAAAATAGATGGCCCTGAAGGGGCAGCTCTATGCCACCCCAGAGAAAGCCAAACTGGGGCTGCAGCAACCACACCCCTGTCCCAATCCAGCTTTTTGCTGGCCCAAAAAGAGGTGGCAAAATGCTGTTCCTTTTTGAGCTGGCAAAAAGCAGCTTTTCCACTGCCACCATCTGAGATGTATGAGATCTATATGAGATGTACGAGATCTGATCTTTTAAAAAAAATATTATAATTAAAAAAGAAATAATTTAACTTAAAAGTCAAACATTATGCATAAATCTTTTCAACACTATTACAAAGTGCAGGCCACTCCTAGGACCATATATACCATTTAATTAATCAATTTTCCAAAATTGCAATGACTCTCGTGGAGGCTTACAACCCTTTTTTCTAGTAAAGACATACGCTGCAAACTTATTCCATACCTCTTCAAATCATTCCTCTTCCATAATCCTTTTTTAACTTTAAGTCTACCTGTTAATAGCAATATCCTAAACTTCTTTATATCATTCTTCTATTTGGTAGCTACCGTGGATATTCCTGGTATTATTAATCTTGCTGCTGTCAATAAATTTGTGATCAAATCTTTAATAGTTTGAGTATATTTAACCTTATCGAAAATCAATCATAAAGCAATATCTGGGCTTATATCAAGATTTTGTCCCGTTATCTCTCTTATCTCTTCAAATACCATTTGCCAGATTTTCTGTACATGATCTGATTTGACTTTTTGTATGCACTTATCAGATGCAGACCTACCAAGCCTATTTAAAATAAAACAGAATATCTCCCCAGGAAGAATTCCACAATTTTTCAGAATGTTACAACCCAATTTCTTAAAAACTAATAAAAATGTGTATTTTAAGGGAAAGTATACACAACAATGTACTGAAATCGAAATGTTCCAGGAAAGTGTGTGCAAATACATAAAGTAAGAAATGTATTAATGACTTTTTTAAAAAAATGACTTTTGCTCAATTTGCAAACTGATGTTAATGTAGGCTGAAATGATTTTACAGTTGAGGAAACAAGAACTTTGACAAAACAGAAATTTGATGATTTGCCCACCCAATCAGACAGCTACTGGAGGGGAGGATGTATTCAGGAATCCTCAAGCAGCCTTCCCTGTGCAAATAAGGAAGCAGTCATATGGATCTTTGGAACTCTGTTCACCTGAACATTTTAGCTCTTTTGCAGACAGGGAGGTTAGGAGTAGAACAGGCAGGGCTATAACACTTGTCCCCAGTTTCCTTCACATCAGGGTGAACAGCTGTGACTCCAGAGAACACACAGACGGCCAAAAATTCCAAAGAAAAGAGCGAGAGGGAAGTATCAGAAGTCCACTTTTACTTTTGAAAAAGTAGAAAAGGTGGTTGTTGTTTTTAAAATGTTAAACAGTGAGTGTGGTGTCTACAACCTATTTAAAAGATGAATGCCCTTCAATGTTCCTAGGAAAGGTGACCCCCCCCTTTCATTCTTATCGGCAGAAAAAGGGTGGTCCAGGCAGTTTGGAGGAACTGAAAGATGAACAAACAGTTTTGAGGAACAGCATATAGCCCCAGGGTTTCACTTTGCCCACCCTTACGGTACATGGTTTTAAAAAATTCTTGTTGTTGTGTGCCTTCAAATAATTTCCAACTTATGGTGACCGTAAGGTGAACCTATTACAGGGTTTTCTTGGAAGATTTGTTCAGAGAAGGTTTGACATATCTACTATTACGGTGGTAACAGATACGATATGAACAGAAATAGTTACATGTTCAGTTCAGAAGAAATAAATTTTAGCAGACACCATCTTAAGTGATCATTCTAAAGACTGTTCCAGATCTAAACTGTACTCAAGTCACACACAACTGTTCACTAATGGATAATATCCGAAAGACACCAGATCCATCTTTGGAAGCTGGCAGGGTCGGCTCTGGTTAGTACCAGTGGCGTCATCCGACTTGGGGGCAGAGCTGCTGGGGGTGGATGGGGCATGCAAGGTTTTGAAGGCTGGACAGGGGGTGCAAGGCCTTGCGGTGGCCTGGACAAAGCACCCAAGGCCTCATGGCGGCCCGGGCAAAGCATGCAAGGCCTTGCGGTAGCCCGGACAGGGCTCCCAAGGTCCCAGGAGGGCCTCACAGGGGGCAGGGGACCAACCAGGTGTCACCACCTCTTCTAGGGTGCCACCCCCCCTTCTGGGGTGTCACCTGGTGTGGCCCACAACACACACACCCAGTGATGCTATTGGTTAGTACTTGGAAGGGAGACTGCCAATGAAAACCAAGTGCTGCAGTCTATATTTCAGAGGAAGGAATAAGCAAACCATCTTTGAGTATTCCTTGCATAAGAAACCCCTATGAAATTCCTAGAGACACCAACAGATGACTTGAAGGCACATACACAGAGAGAGAGAGAAGACGGAACATAGTTTTGTCTCACCTTCAATGGGCTGAATGTGCAAAACTATGCTTAGCTATCAAGGGCAGGACTGAAAGTGATTAATAATTATGTACAGGATGCACAAACTGTGCAACTTATTCCATTTGCCCAAGGTGACTTTAGAATTGTGTTTCCTGAACAGTTGTTGCTGTGCCCTTGCTCAAACACCTAAAAAAAAACCCCAGACAATAAAGCATGAAGCTTGAAAAGCACTGTGCAGCATGATTTGGAGGCATATAATCCAACCCAAAAAGAAATCCCACTGCGTATGCTAAAGCTTTGTGCATTCCTGAAACAGTGAATTGGGACCCAGCCATTAACTGGACAGATCATCAAATACCAAAAAAATGATAGCTGGAGTAACTTCCAACTGGAAGTGGTTAGGATGTGGTTGTTTTTAAAAGAGCTGTAGAAAGAAAGAAAAAAAAGTCAGTGGAAATCAACTGTGGGCTGGGATCCAAAGAGCTTCTTAGGCTGCAGTCCTCTGTACACTTATCTGGGAATATGCCCCATTGAACTCAAGGAGATTTAATCCAAGTAATCATTAAAAGGACTGAAGCATTAAGTTTGAAAATTGGTCTTAGACCTGCCCAGTGGCATAAGTATCCCCCCATCTCATGAACAATTCTTCTACCTGCCAGCTATAAAATGAGTTCGGGGGGGGGGGGAGAGACTCTGCTTGGATCAAAGATACCATGCAAGATAGGAACAAGGCTCTTACTCCTCCCCATCAAAAAAGGGAGAAGAAAGCAGATCTAAACTCCCCATCCCAAAGTTTCCCATAATACATAAGGGCTTTTTGCTGGTTTTGTTTGTGTGTGTGTGCGTGCCTTCACATCATTTCCAGCTTTTGTTTTGGTAACTCTAAGGTGAACCTATCACAGGGTTTTCTTGGCACGATTTGTTCACAGGAGGTTTGTTGTTGCCTTCTCCTGAGGTTGAGAGCATGTGACTTGTCCAAGGTGGGTTTCATAGCTGGGAATTGAACCCTGGTCTCCACAGTCATAATCCAACACTCAAACCACTGCACCATACTTGCTCTCTATAACACATAGTACTTTCCTACTAGTACTTTAAGAGAAAAGTACTATGTGAGATAAAGTTTTCCAGGGATTCTTAAAAGTGAAAGGGAGACCTAGTACAAAAGATGTTCCGTGTGAAAAATCCAAATGGGCTGCTCTCTCCAAAAACACACTGGCAAAATCTCTAGCAATAAATACCGATAGCAAGTACACTTCTATACTGCTTATCAGTAACCTAGTACTCCCTAAGTAGTTTACAATGTGTAAGTCAATTGCCCCCAAGAAGCTGGGTACTCATTTTAACAAGCTGCGAAAGGATGGAAAGCTGGGTGGACCTTAGAGTCCTGCCTAGGATTGAACTCACAACCTTGTGGCTGCAGTATCAGCATTTGACCATTGTGCCACCAGGGATACCTATAAACATATAGCTTCAGATAGGAATCAAGGTAGAGATTTTCAGATCAAGTTCTCTGGTACAGTCATGGTTGACAACTTTCAAGACACAAACCACACAATATTACATTCAATTAATCATCAGGGAAATTACCAGAATTTCAGAAGCAGTTGGGAATGGTTCAAATTAACTAGTGAAAATTGCGTAGCACACTTGACTGGTAGTTTCAAAGTAGGATCTCGTTGAATATATTGTAAAAATGACAAAATGTCACTATAGGGAACTAAGAAGACAACCACAGAAGACTCTTCTGGGAAGATGTTCTGCTCACATTATAAGAGGCAACTACCTTTGACTGACAAAAGAAAAAGCATTTATTATGTGGATGACAGCTTTCTCATGTAGATTTTCCCAGCACAATTTCTATGCCACAGGAAACCCTGTGCCTGATCCATTTCTACTTCTGCCTGGATGTTATATTTATATTAATAACGTTCAGGCAGGGTAGCCTTGATGAAACTATATGAAACAAAACCAAAAAAAAATTCCATTAGCTGAAAATTAATTGTCCTTACTTTTTCCACCAGCCACTCAACCATCTAAATGTCTGACAAATATTAAATTGGCAAGAGCTCTAATATATGAAACAGACAGACAAAAACCTGGTCTTGACTAGAGGAACAAAACATACATATAAAATTGAGTCATTCATAGTGAAATCTTAGACATGTCTACTCCTGAGGAAGTCCAGGGTGGATTGTTAAAAAGCACCACTAACTAACCACGGTCTTCATCATGAAAGTAATAAAACTGGAGACAAATAGTAGAGTATGGGCGTTGAATGTGAAATTTCTCTTATCCTATTGAGTCACTTCTTTTTTCTTTTTTCTTTTTGTAATGGAGAGTAATGGAGGGAAGAATATGTTTTGCTTTCATCAGCTATATTGGATTTTAGTAACTAAAGTCAAGGGCGGGAAGGGCTGCCTCTTGGAAAGAATGTAAAATGTCAGAAGGCCCACTGAAAATAATGGAAGTTGAGAATGACTTCAAGCTTGACTAGGCTCCGCTGTAACCAGGGCAAGTTACAAGTGAGTTACAAATGAGGCAATGAATGGATCTTGAAAGGACGTGGGTGGGTCAGAGGACTAGGGAAAAAAATGAAATGGTTTACATGCTCTTTATATTGTTTTACACCAGGTATGGGCAAATTGCAACCATGTGGCCCTCAAATCCTATTTACAAATGCTGGCCAAGAAAAAAAAATGAATTGCCTCTCCAGAAAGCCTCTAGGAATAGCAGTTTGTCATTTAAATAGGTCAAATGCCCCCTTCCTTCTAGCCACTTTTCTCCTCTCTCTCATTTTTGGCAGCCTTTGGGCAAGTCTACACTTAGGTGTTTATCACATTCCTGGCCCTGGAACGTTCCGAGAACAGAACGCAAGGGGCCAGGAACGAGTGAGGGACGAGTGAGGGATGCATTTTACCGCACATACCATTCCTCACTCAATGTGTTCCGTTCCTATTCCATCCCAGAATCTGTGCCAGAGAGGCGATTTTTTGACAACTGTTCTGAACAGTTCTCAAAAATCGCCTCCCTGGGATGGATTTTGGGACGGAATGGAACGAAGCGCATTGAGTGAGGGACCTGGTGTGTGCAGTAAATGTGTCCTCCACTTGTTCCAGTCCTTTTTGGACTGTTCTCGGACTGGGCTGTAGCCCGGTGCAATAAACCCCTTACTGTAAAATCTGGGGTGGGCCCCAGGTGTTCCAGATTCACAGTGACCCTTAGCTTGTCTACACTATTACTTCAGACCTATTACTTAATATTTTTTTAAAAAAGACCTCGAGGCAGATCATGGCAAATTTGGCTTAAGGAGCCACATGTTCCCCCACTGTGAGGTCGCTTCATTGCAAAATAGTAGCCCACAAGCTAGTTTCCCTGAATCATTTTCAGTTATGTGTCCATGGCTGCTTTGCTATATTTTTTTTTTCCTGTCTGTCAAGCATGCAAACATTTCTGCCTTGGTCCAGGACACTCCTCTGCCTCCTATTTTACCATAAAAGGGCTGGTCTTTGGCCTTCACTAAAGCTAAGCCAAACAGTTAATCAGAGGTACACCGATACAGATATAATTATATGCCAAGCAGTTATACCCAGTTATGCGCACAAATGGAGCATCCTTTTTAAAAATAGTGAATGAGCCTCTCGAAGTTTGTGTCTCTTGAGAATTGCCAGTTGATCATGTGACCACTGGACTTTGTCTGTCCTACCCACCAGCTTCCTCCTTCCATCACCAATGTGCATCTGCCAGTCACACAACCTCTCATCTGAATTTTCCAGGAAAATGTGAAGAAAATTGAGATTCCTTTCTCTGCAGATTAAAATCCACAGGCACCTAAAAGCTCCGCACCTCTTGCAAATTGGCTAGAATGTCTTGTGTCTGGACTACCACCAATTTGAAGTGAGTGAGAGTTACCTTTTATAGTGCAGACAATCCTTTTGTGACCTCTGAAGGCTACCAGTGGCAAACAAAATCAAACCCCCAGAACTGCTCTCCCAAAAAGCAAATAGAGCTAGGAGTGGTGGTGCTCTATTTTGCTGATTTTACGCCTTGCAATATGGTAGGAGTAGTCACTGTGTGCAGATGTTGTTGGACTGCAACTCCCAGTGCCCTCAGCCAGCATAGCCAATTATCAGGAATGGTGGGAATTGGAGTCCAACATCATCTGGAGGGCTGCAGAATTCCTGTACCTAATATATACACACAGAACAATTGCCCCCTGCCCTGTCATGCAAATGAGTTAATAGCACAGAAACACCCGAATTAGATGTTTGCAAGCAAAGGATTTGCTGGTTGGTTCAACTCTACAAACAGCAGTCATAAAGTTGCTTCTTCTCGAGATGCTAAAATACCATGAAACAGTCCTGAATTCAGTGGGACTTACTCCTAGACAACTGAGTACACAATTCTTTTCATGTGTGTACGTGTACCTTTAAGTTGCTTCTAACTTATCATAGCATTTTCTTGGCAAGATTTGTTCAGAGCAGGCTTGCCTTTGCCTCCCCTTCTGAAGCTGAGACACTGTGACTTGCCCAAGGTCACCCAGTGGATTTCCATGGCCAAGTGGGAATTCAAACTCTGGTCTCCAGAGTCATAGTCCCAACATTCTAAACACTACAACATGCTGGTCTCAAGTACACAGTTGAAGCTAATAAAGTATGTAACAATTCAATCCAATATATATCTTGTCAAAATAAAAAATTCCCTGAGTTCAGTAAGGAAAATCTGCATAGGACTGTGCTCTACACTGCGTAGCTACATTATAACATTATAGCATTTTAGGTATCATGGCTCCTCCCTATGGACTCCTGGAATTTATAGTTAAGTGAAAATTTGCTCTAGATCTCTAGTCCACACCTCTGAACTGCAGTACAATACCTCTATGACAAAACGTTCTAAGTTCCTCTAAGTAACTAAAAGTTACAGTTACATTGTGAAAAGAAATGGCTATCATAGAATAGAAAGGACCACCTAATCCAACCTCCTGCTATGCAAGAATACACAGCTAAAACACCTCCTGAAAGATATTCACCCAACCTCTATTTAAAGACCTCTAAGGAAGGAGAGTCCACCACTTTTCAAGGCAGTCTATTCCAATGCCAAACAGTCCTTACAGTAAAACAGGCTTTCCTAATGTTTAGGTTGAATCTCTTTTCTTGCAATCTAAATCACTGGTCCATGTTCTAGTTTCTTGAGCAACAGAAAACAAGCTCACTCCTACCTTCTATATGACATCCCTTCAGATATTTAATCATATCATGTCATGCCTCAGTCTTCTCTTTTCCAAACTAAGCATACGCAGATCCCTAAGTTCCTCATCAGACTTGGTTTGCAGATCTTTGATCACCTTGGTTGCTCTTTTCTGGTATAATGTAGTTGCACCGTTATAATTAGATCAAAAAGAATTAATTGCAACTAACTATGTATTTACAATTGACTACTTCCAAAATCTGCACAGCCTTCTTCATAACCAGGTTGATTGTCTCTACAGAGTAAGAGAATTAAATTTCTGGATGAAATTAACACTATAACATCAAGTTCAGTGTAAAGGTAGCAGGTGTGCCTCTTGTGATAAATCTTCTTTAGAAATGGGTACAAAAGCCATTGAACAGATGCAGTAATCACAATAATTAGAAGAATTGTGTCATATTGGAACTGGAAGGAAAGCATGAATTGGAATCTAAGCTATTCTACTAAGGAGTGAAAAGGAAGGGACTCTCAAAAAGATTTCGTGAGGGAATGTGCTTCCTAAGTACATCAATGCCATATGAGTTGGTATGCAGGAAGAAAACAATGGCATACAATCACATCTGTACATTTTTCAATATCAAGGTGGTTTATAAAAGGTTTCTATTTTGGTATGTCTATTATGCAGAATTGTAAGATTTATGCTGATCAATGTTTTGCCTGGCTTTTTGCAGCAGTGTATATTTGAATAATTTAAATCATAATTTGAGTAAATGAATATTTTAATTCCAGCAATATAAACAGCTTGAAGATAAACTTTTATTTTTATGGTCTGGATGATGTGGATATGGATTTGGCATTGCATCATTTCTTCCATCACATTTGATTACTTTGACCAGTCAGGTTAAACCAGGCAGTTAACTCATTTCTCTTCAACAGAAAAATAGCACAATAATTTTTCAGAGTATGTCTCATGGTCAGACATCTGCATGTAATATTTTCCAAGGCACGTCCTTTAGGAGATTGCCCACTGAAATTCTTAATAAATGTCAGCTAAAACCAAATGAGCAGCTCCCCATATCAGTACAGAAACAGTGAGGCTTATGTATGATGTAGATACCATTAAAATCCAGCATCTTATTTTTAAAAGTTCCAGTTGTTTCCATTCAGAAACATTTAAGTTTAATTTCTATGGCTCTCTCCTCCTCCTTTTTCTTCTCCAAACAGTATCAAGAAGTAGATTATGCTGAAGAACGATGACCAACTGTGGTTTTCCAGAGAGCATCATGGTCAAGTGGGGATTTTAATTTGGGTCTTCACAGTCCTAAAAGAGGACAGCACAAATGTTAACCTCATCCTGACATGGTGTTGCCCACTCTTGATGGCTGCACATTTGTTGTGACACATGGAGGCTATTCTTTTAAGATATTACAAAACATCAGGGCAGGTACAACCCCCTCCATGTGTTTATGCTTGAAAGTATGGTAAAGGATTTATATTGTACTCTACTTGTGGCAATAAATTCTATCATGTTGATTGGCTGATGATGTAGTAGATGAAAATATTCAGAGGATCTGTAGCTCAAAAACAGTTTTCTGTAGCTCAAAAACAGTTTTCAATTCAATTCTATAGTAGAGAATAGTTTGTGCATAGGCATAAAACTACACATAGAGACAGGATTAGAGTTAGAAAAGAGGTCCTTGGCAGTAGGGAAGCTAAAAAGGGAAAGCCTAGAGGGAATGAGACTGAAAGAAAGATGCAGAGAAGAAGCCTGGCTTTCAGGCCATAAAGGCTATTCTGAATTCTCCACAGTTTAAGGATAAGTGAGCACACAATATGCCAAACTTTCTCTTCCAATGAACTGATCTACTAAATAACCCATATACTGCTAAATTTCAAAAGCGTACACAAGACATCACACATATGCTTCCTGGGCCTTTGGTGAAATTTGGCACTGCTACAAAAATGAGACATTTCTGTCCCAAAAGACTTCAGGGCCCCATGTTGCAGGAGACATACCATAGCAAACCCCTGTATTTGCCACCAAATATCAGCATCAAGTTCTATTGACAGCTCCTGTATTATAGCAGTTAAAATGTCAATTTTCCAGAAGTCTAATGCAACTTCACAAACCAAGATATTGCCCATCCTTGAAATACATGCGCGTTGCACAATTTAAATGCCCTTATGGGAATGCAAATAAAGCATTCTATTTTGAATTAACTAGTTTGCTCACAAGTATCTCACACACATCTCCCAGAACCCAAGCAAATCATTTAAACATATTTGTTTCATGTTCATTAGTTGGGAAAAGCAAAGGAGAACTCTGCATAAAACATTTATTTAATGGTGACAATTTCTTACCATAGTGAATGAGCTCCAGAGGATTTCAGTGTGAATCTCTGAAAAAAGAAAAAACAGGTTTAAAAACACTCTTAGCTAATCAGAAATTTAGCTAGAAAGAAGCTATTGACAACATAATTCTATATGTTGAATTAAATAAATTAATACTTATCTGATTGTTTCCTGGAATCCTTTTGTGCTTGTAATTCTTGGGTTAGGACATTTTAAAATTTTGTTATTACATACGGGTGATTTGGAAAAAAGAACTTGAGAACAAGCTAGAACTTTGCCTTTAGGATGTAAAATCATTCAGGGACATTACTGAGAGGTACCATTTGTTTACTAGATGAAACAGAAAGTTACGCTACTTTGGTTGTACAACAAAAAGCACAATATAATAAATATAGTTTGGCCTGTAACAGTATGCCACAACAAAACCCATAGCAAGTTTAGAGAACATTCTAGCCATGGGTGACAACATCAGACTAATAAAAATAAGGAACACTCTTCGTTAACTATGTTTTAGTTTTACAGACTTCTTAATGGGCTCACTTGTAATTCTTTTACATACTAGCAGAATATGAAGGTTGCACATGATTCTCTCTTGAGATGCCAAATAACCCACACATTTTCATCAAGGTCTTGTTCTTGGAAGGCTTACAGATCACATCAGCCAGGAACCTAGAGAGAAACCTTATTTTGTAAAGAGAAAATGCCTTATTTCACCCAGATGCAATTAAGGGGTGAAACAGACAGCCCCAACAAAGCCGGATTGGGGCTGCAGCAACCACATGCTGCAACCCCAATTTGTCATGGTCCCAGCCAAAAAAAGAGTGGTTTTCAACCACTCTTTTTTTGGCTACAGAAAAGCTGCCTTTACCGGCTCTTCCATGGCCCAGCTGCAGCTTCCCGGCATGTTGGGGACTTGTGGCATGTAACTGCCACATCCCCAAGATACACGGAGGCTGGCCCATGCACGGGCAGCTGGCAGTGTGAAGCCAGCTTCCGGGAGTCTTGGGGACGTGTGTCATGTCTACACACACGGACAAGCTGGCTGGAAGACAGACTTTTATGCCAGTCTGTTCTGGCCCAATGTTCAGTGTCACTTAGTAACTATTTAATGACATTTTCCAAACAATCCCCCTGAATTGTGCAAACATTTTTTAGCCATAGAGAGAGGGGCAGAGAGAGACATAAATAAAACACATCTGCTCTCTGTCTACAAGAAAATTTCAGAAAACACTTCTGATTTTAAAATTTCCTCCAGTCTCTGCTCACATATTTTAAATATTATCCTTGCCGTCAGAAAGGATTCAAAGAGTCCAAACCAGGAAATGAGACAACATAGAAGTAGTTGCTGGGCAGAAGAAAATGCTGCTCTGTAGAAGTGTGGACATTTTTCTGGCTGAAGGGAAACAACATCCCACCCCCATCCCCATCCCATTCCAGTCAAAGTGCATAATAATAAAAACCAGCCAAGGCCTAACATTCTACATTTCCTCCCCTTTAATGACACCTGAAATGTGCTACCTTTGGTGACTGCTTCACTGTCCCTGATCCCATCCGATCAGCCCTGCGGACATTTGCCCCTGCAATCTCTAATTTTTGTAAGTACTGAAATTAAAGAAATGTTATGACATTGATATACAGTTGCCCCTCCGTTTTTGTGGGGGATACATTCTGGAACCACCTGTAGTGAACACTTTCTTGTTCGCCCACCACCTATCTCCTACTGAGGCACTGTTATCTTTGGTAGTGTGTTTCAATAGTTTAACAAAGGCCAAGCAGTACTTCAAAACATGAATGAAGTTTGTTTATAAAATAAAGAAACAAATATTGAAATATACTTAAAGCTTTGTTTGTCTTATTCCTTAGTTACCAAAGGTTCCTTAATACTACAGCCACTCAGGCAACCTTCTCCAATATTAAAGCCAAAAGCTTCCTTAACCTCCAGGCTTATTCTGAGCCTCTCTTTCTCAGACTCCCTCAAGCCTCTCCAGTCCCTACTGGACTTCTCAGACCCTTCCCTGGCCTATAACTATCCTATAAATGTTCCCACAGGAACCCCAAGAGCACATCCTCCCTCCGAAGATGTCTCTTCCCTCACAACTTCAACCAAATAAAAACCCCTTTCGCTCCCTGTCAAGGCTCTTTTATAGCCCTGCCAGCCAGCTTCTCATTGGCTGGACTCCTGGAGCTCTGTGATTGGCTGTTTCCACGGCCTGCTCACTACACCACCACCCCCCATGAAAACAGAAAATCACCAATATTCAAGCCACATTGGCTTGAATGGTGGCACACACCCCATTTTGTCCCACTCTGTTTGCCATCTGTGAATGGGTGAGGGATGCAGATTCCAAGTCTGTAAAAATAGGGGGGGGGGGGGACGCAATATTTAAACAAAGCTACCTAATTAACTAGGGACACCCTTTTTGGTTATCATTTTTTTCAAAGCTGGTGAGATAAGTCCTCAAATTGTAAAATCCTATGCATTTGTAGTTAGAAGTAAACCATACAAAAGCATTGGGGTTTACTTCCTTGTAAGTGGACATACAACTACTACCTCTACATTACAATGATAGAGACATCATAATAGCAGAAAAGGGGGGGGGGGAGGGACCAAAGGGAAAACTATAGAGCAGTATTAACATTAGGAGTTGGCAAGAACTCCTCATGTTTCTTCTGTGATAACCCCAATGCGACATTCATTGCATTTCTAGAAAGCTCTCTGCACAACTGTTGTAATGAACAAATACATGGACTTATATGCTCAGAGGCAACCCAAGTTGTTCCTCTGCTTACAATAAGAAGTAAATGGCTGTCCCTGCTCTCACTGTGCCATGCAGCAATGACCCCATTCAGCCAGAGGAAGATAAGACAGAGGCAAATGCTCCCAAATAAAAAGAGGATGAGTTGTAGTGTCCACATCTTCATCACCACTCTTGGAAGTGAATACCACAGAAGTGATGCTTGCACTACACCCTCACCCTATTCCTGGATGTCCTAGATAAGAGATTTTGGATCATGCCTCTTTCAAGGAAAGCAGCATCATCTTTGGAGCCAACAGCACCAAAGCCAACGCTTGCCCACTCCTATTTCAGAGCAAAAGACTTGTTGCTGCCAATTGCAATTTTCTGACTTCAAGCAATTTGTGGACACACAGAACCCAACCTGTCACCTATAGGAGTGGAGGACAAGACTTCAACAGGAATACCAGCATCAGAGGGCAATGCTGTGAAGGAAACCATGCCTCTGCTCAGTCATTTAAACAGAAGAGGAGATGGTGGTGCCAATAACTCCTGCTTGCCTGAGTGCAAATGAGCAAGATGTGGTAGCAGCAATAGCACCTTCGCCCCAAGAAGGAGCTGGAAGCAAAGGTAACCATAGTCCTTGCCCCTGCCATAAGCCAGTTTTCAAAAGCTCCATGGAATAGAGCCTCTCTTTAGACTAAGAGAAGCCCAACAGGCAAGAACCATATTTGCTACCGCCATTGCCCTACCAACGAAGGCAACTGCCTCAATTAGATTAATGGCAGAGCTGGCCCTGAATGTTATTATGTGCCAACAGAAGAAATCTCTTGCCCTATGAGAAAATGTACAGGAAGAAAACTAAGAAAGGGAGATGACACATTTAATAGCATTGCTACAACTAGATGATATAAAAAGCACAGACAGTAAAATATCTTAAATTCCATCAGAGCATGGAAAAGTTATTTTTAGACTATAGCATCCAGAAACCTCAGTCAGATGGCCAGTTGCCATGCTGAGTGGCAGGTTTCAGGAGCTACAGACCTCAAAGAAACCTCTAAAATGAATATAAAGTGCACCTATTTCTACTATTTAATTTCAAATATATCCGAGAATGGGACTACAATATATTCTATGCAAAGACTCTTACCCTTTTCAAAAACAGAAAATCCCTACAAGGGAAACAGAAGATGCTACATAGGAATTTCAAACTTTCTATAGGAAATGTACAATGTTTGAAGGAGCCCTTGGTAGAATAGTAAGAAGGACACTTCAGTTTTAGCTTACAAAGCACTGCTGGAGCATGTAGTTATTGATTTGTCTTACATAATTCTGCTATGTAGTGTAGGTTTTTTTTCTGATTTAGCTTTTATAGTGTGGCTGGCATCATTTAATTTCTCTTCTCCCCTGCCTCCCTAAAAGATCTCTGACATACTTGATTAATCAGAATATATACTTTTTATTGGTTTAAAACTTCATGGAACAAAAACCTATGTGAGACATAAAATAAAGATTCTCCCCGTGTAGTTTCTTTTCAGTGAGTTTGTTGGTACCTCTGATCATATCCTACTTTTTTTGTTCATCAAGAAGGACTGAAACTTCAGCTAAATTCTTTCCAAAGAAAAATGCACCGATGGGTCAGCCAATGCCAATGGAAAATAGATACCTATGGCAGGTTTTTTATTTCCTTCCAAAGCTTATCTGTCAAAAATTCAAAATATTTTCTGCAGTTGGATCTGCACATGTAGCATTCAATTTTGCTCACCCTCTTGTGAAAATTGTATGATTAAAATACTGTTGCTGTTATCATTTTTGTTTTCTATCATTATCATCACCACCACCACTTTTCTAGTATGATATGCAAGTATGGCAAGTTAAGAACACTATTGTACTTTTGAGATTCAAATATAGATGGGGTACAGTACACTTTCCACACGTAAGGTAATATTCTTCCCAAAAGTTAAAAGATGCATGGAAGGGAATATTTTCTCTCTGAGAAAGAAACCAGTTGGTGGGAACTAAGCATTCAAATGGTTGCAAAAGTAAACCCACGTCCATTCTACCGCAAGGAGAGGGACCACCTCTTTTCTAAGAGGTCCATAACTTCATTTCCATATGCAACGGATTTTTAATTTGAATTGACATTCTCACATACCAATGGCATAGATATGTGTCTGTCCCCGTTTCCACTCCACTAAATGCACTAAAATAGACTGAAGTCTTTAAAAGCTCACACTGTCAAAAATTTTATTTCACCTAGTCTCACAGCTGCTACAAGATCTCTCTACATACTGATTCTGCAGACAAATACGGCTATATCTTTGAATCTCCAGGTATAAATTGTCTGAAACCCTGAAGAGTCATGCTCCCAAGTCAGTATAGACTAGGGCTGGGGAAGATGCAACATGTGACTGCATGCAGTTCCTGGCCCCCTCTTTGCAGCCCACAACTTCTTCCGCATCCACCAAAACATATTTTTCATGCAAAACGTACTACCTGGAATAGCAGTTTATTTGTAATCATCCCCCTAATCATCCCATAATAAAACACATTCCAACTGGCCAAAACCTAACCAACACCCCCCCCCCCGCCCCGCGCATCAAATTGGGAAGTAGATTCCTGGTAACTTCTGAGAGCTACAGTATTTGGGGGTGAAAATGGCACAAGGTGACCAGCTCTGAGAAATATCTGCATTTGATACAGAACACATGGAACAAGATGAGCCATAGCCTGACTTCTGGATTTCCCGACTTGAGGAAATTCTGCAGCTTTGATTTGAAGAGGAGATGTATTGACTGAAGGGAATGTATAAATATGTTAATACTTTCATGTAAATATATGTCATATATTTACCTTTTTCTTTTTGTAATCTTTATATAAAGGCCTTAAGAGCATCCATGCCAAAACCTTCAAGCTCTTTTAGCAAATTAAGACCATTTTTTCTAGTATCCTAAGGATGTTTCCTGGGGGGGGGGGGGGGGGGGTTCACTGAATGCTCTCCAGTTTTTGCTTTTTTCTGACTACAAAGAAGCTTACTAAAGGATTAAACAACACCTTTTCCTTCCACCTCCTGGTAGAATAAAATTTCCCTGTCGGACTAAATAACAGCACCACTCTGTTCAACCCCTACCTGACTTTTGTTATAGAAGCTTCAAGGGAAAATAATAACAGAGTTATGCTTCATATGCGTCTGACCCTGACTTCCTTTAGATTGTGCTCTTTCATGCAGATGGTGTCCCAGTAATGCTGGAATGGTGAAACAAGTGTGATGCTGTTTCTAACATGATTACTTTACACACAGCATGTCCTTGGTTTTCCTCTTGTGTTTTTCCAGTATTATTAAAGCAAAGGAAAATTTCCTATGGCAACCAGGAGAATTCCTGGGGCGAATGGTAATGCAGCCATTCCTATAAATTAAGAACTAACCCAAACATTCTTCTTTTTGTATCTATCTTCCCACTTGGCAACACTCTCATTTCCCCTTCAAGTACAATGTCCATACAGCCTTTTTGCCTTCTTGCACCTTCATACAAATTTTCAGGTCTCACAGCTTTCAGCACTAACACACTTAGAATAATGAAAGGACCCAAACACTTTCATATGTACTCATTAAATTTAATATATTCTTCTGAAAAAACTTCCCTAAAGGAATTTCATCTGGTCTTTTACTTGGCCTTTTCTAGGACATCTGTTTCATGCTGTCCCCAACATCAGTGTATCTTCCTATCCCAACATTTCATGAAGCTTCCCATCTGTTAAATCTGTTGCTTCTCAAAGCCACCCTTTACATGTATGTCTTTACAATATGCATATCAAAGCATGTGCACGTTGAGTCTCCCTTATCGGAAATGCTTGGGAGCAGAAGTGTTTTGGATTTTTTTCTCAGATTTTGGAATATTTGCATACACAAATGAGATACCTTGGAGACCCAAGTCTAAACATGAAATTCATTTATGTTTGTATATACCTTATACACATAGCCTGATGATAATTTTATACATATTTTTTAATAATTTTGTACACAAAACAAAGTTTGTATAGGCTAAACCATCAGAAAGCAAAGGTGTCACTACCTCAGCCACCCATGAAAAAGTTTTGGAGCTTGGAGTATTTCAGATTACCGAATTTTGACTTAGAGATACTCCACTTGTACCTTTGTTTTTCTTCTCTTATTCAATATTGCCTTGCACATGTCAAAACTATCCAAACCGTACGGTGAGGCAGGGGGAAGATCCTACATTTTACCCACATGTTAAGAAATTTCAGTGAAAATTAATGCCCGTGTTTAAAGATTTATAAATGCATTAAACAAGCAGGATGCATAAATAAGATTTATGAAGGCTTCCTCTTAGAGACACATGTGCCATTATACTTTAGAACTTACATTCATTAAATCTTTTTGAGACTATTAAGACAAAAATGCTACTTTCCCAGAAAGCACTTTTTTTCTTTTCTTTTTTTTCTTTTTCATAATTTCTTTCTTTCTTTCTTTCTTTCTTTCTTTCTTTCTTTCTTTCTCCTACTGTTAGACCATCTGAAATAGATAATGTTAGACACTGCTGTATGGGCAGTCCATTGTGGTTGTGACACAGCTGCGACATCATACGTTTGGGTGCCCAGCTTCATCTTGCCCAGAATTTGCTGCAAGAACATCACATCCTGGCAGTGTGTACAGGGTCTTAGCCTCACAACTTTGAGAAGTGTGTTTGTTAGGGACACTTGATGGCTACTCTTGGATTATGGAGATGGGGCTAAGATCCTAGGAAGTTTAAGCTAGCTCCCTTCCCATTGTCTATTTGCCAGTAGGCAAAGACCTTTTTATTCAGGCGGGCCTTTAATAACCAACTGGACCTAATGGGCATGCTTGACTTTAATATTTTTATCTTTTAATTTATTATAGTGGTGTTTTAAAGTGGTTTGATGGTTGTTTTAAATTAATGTACAATTTTACAAGTGTAGCTTATTGTGTTTTATTAGTTACTTTGATATGCTGTAGGCTGCCTTGCATCTCAGCCCTGGGGAAAGGGCAGATACTAAACAACTAAATATTAGGAAGACTGGAATAATTGACTACTTGCCATTCTGATGATGGTGGTACGGGTTATACCAATAGTGCTAGACATGAAAGTGAATCTCTACCATGCCTTATTTAACTGTCCATTCTCCTTATAAACTGTTTACAGTCAGCCTCTACAGATTTATTACTCCATCACTGTAATTACAACAAAGTAACTGTGCCCAAATCATATCTACACTACATTGTATCTTGCCAACAACAAAGAGGAAATATAAGAACTTCAACATTCCCATTAGGTTTCAGAACTATAATCATCAAATTAATAACTCAAAACTTTAAT
Organism: Urosaurus nigricauda; assembly: GCA_034509955.1. NCBI lineage: Eukaryota > Metazoa > Chordata > Lepidosauria > Squamata > Phrynosomatidae > Urosaurus > Urosaurus nigricauda. Next base: position 78,523,165 of record JAOEGL010000006.1, read on the forward strand.
TTATATCTTGTCTTTTATTGCAGTTGTAATTCTTGATGATCAGGAAGCCTCAATCAGCCTGCTCTTCATTGGAAAAAAAGGAACCAAGATAAATAAAACCCTGAAGAACAAAGAGTGAATTAAGCTTTTTTTTCAAACTTCCTGCCTGAAGGGATTCATTTGTGCACTGATTTTTCTGTTGATTATGTACTGAATTATGTTTAGAATATATTTGTTTTTGCCTGACTTTTCAGAAAAAAATTATTTCCCAAAGTCATTAATCAATGAGAGAGAGAAGAAGGAAGGCTTCAGGGACCATGTGTCCTACTTAGCAAAGGATACTCCCCTGTCTGAAGGGCTCTGAGTAAACAGTTCTCTGCTTTAAGAGACATACTGGAAGAGTTGCTGTTGTGGCTTAGCCAAATGTGTCATAATTCCAATTCAGTCAGGCACAATCCCATAAGCTTTTGTGTTAACAAATTAATGACTAGGATAAGAAAAATGCTGCAGTAATCGTTGGTTGTGCCAAAGGGATTACTTTGTTAATCATGTACTTTGTTACACCAGAGCATAAGTACTTTGCTGGGCATTGCTCTGAATAAGCAAGGGCAGCCAAATGTCTCCTAGAACTGGGTATGACCACGTCTGTACTCCTGAACACTATCCAGATGGTCTTTCAAACTGGGGTGGGTGGGTTCAAAGTTGGCTTCTTTCTCCTTGGTGCCTTCTCTGACTTTAATTACCATAGAATAAGTGTGCGGAGCCATTTTGAGGGAATCAGGAATAGAAAGGAAACCATATGCCATCACCAGTCCAGGTACTCACTAGAGATTGTCACACCTGGAAATCCCGCTGGGATAGATGCAGGATTGAAAAGTCAAAACCGGATATTACCAGACACAGGTGCTGCTGGGTGAGTGCAACCCATATGCAGCCCCGACACCAGCAGTGCTTATCCAGTGGCTTTTCAAAAACAGGAGCTGGATAAGCATGGCTGGGGCCTGGACTGCATATGGGTTGCACTTGCCCGGCTGCGGCTGTGTGCATTAACATCCGGTTTTGACTTTTCAATCCTGCATCTATCCTGGTGGGATTTCCGGGTGTGATAATCTCCACTTTCAGATTCTGCTATCTCTAAACAGAGCCATGAAAACAATCACTACATTGTAAACTAACCAAGACTCCAAACTGCAAAAGCAGCCACCAAGCAAAGTATCACCAGCAAAGCCGTGTTGTTTTCTAATGCTGATGGCTTCCAGTCCTATACTTCTCAGATGTATTCTATTTTGATATTCTCAGACGGCATCCTCTTTGAAGACCATGATTGTAGCTCCATACTGTGTCTGAGGGAGTCATCCAGGTCATTTGTTTCAGCTTTCATCATTCCCAAGTTTCCTCCTCCTCTTCAGATCTTGAACTGGCTTGGCTGAAGTGAGGTCTGGTTATTCTTCATGTTTTACCAAGGTCCTTATCACACCAGGCTGTTATGCCAGGTTATACCATTCAATAACTACTTCGGATGTAGTCACGACAATAGCTGGTTGTCGATACTGTGTATCACACCCTTGCCATATCTGTGCTGTAACAGCATGATTTGAACAGTTTTTTTTAATCTGTACTAATGCTGTTATCACCACCCAATTTGCCCTGCCTTGTACTTGTGATTGGTTTGTTTCAATATTATATACATACATACACACACACACATATGTATCTGTAGTAATGCTATTACTGCACCACATCATTATGGCACACTTATCACTGCCAAAATTTCTCACTGTGAGCAGTGGCACAGGAAAGGAACCAGACCACACCATCCCACATCATTTTTGGCCATTCTTCCTTTGAAAAAGAAGTGCTACTCACACTAGCCAGTTGCAGTGGCATCACTAGGGTTAGTGTTGCCCAGAGTGGTAACTCATGGTGCCATTCTCCCCCCCCCCATTGACCCCCCCCCCCCCAACTCATACCACATCATACAGAATTCTCAGCAATGTTTTTTGGACTAATGTTATTCATAAATTGTAATCCCCATTAATCACTGAATGTAATGGCAATAGTTGTGACATAAACAACTAGCAAAATTAAAATTAAACCTTAAATTACAATATCATAAGCACAGCCTAAATGTATTTGCATTTACACAGTTCATGTGATTAAATTAAAAATTTAGCAAGATGTGATGTTTTTATAGACAGTTTTTAAAAGAGTAACTATTTTTTAAAAACAAACCCTGGAGTCTCTCCTTTCTCCACCCACTGAGCCCACCTCACTCATGTCTTCCCTTCCACTGAGCTTCAGGATTTTAAAGGGATTTGGGCAAACATCGAAGCCCATTTCTGCCAAAAAGCAGGCATCTCAGAAGCAGAGATTCACCCCCCCTCCTTTAAGGTGCCATCCAGTGCAGCTTGTGCTGCCTGCACCCTCTAGTTAGTTGTTTCAGTCTGTCCTGTTCAAAACTGCTTCTCTCATACTCACTAAGCCATAATAACACTATTACAGCACAGCATCATTACAGTGTACCCATCACTGCCCAGACCTCACATTGTGACAGGTGTTACATGAAAAGAAATGACTCACACCATCCCCTGCCATTTTTGATATGTTTCTCCTTTGAAAAACAAAAGTGTTTATCAAACTAGTCAGTTGTTTCAGGTTGTCCTGTTCCAAAACCACTTCATTTGCACTTCTTAAGCCATAATAATGCTATTACAGCACAACATCACAGCGTTATTAACTACTGACTTTCAATTAAAATTAAATATTTTTTTAAAGCTGTGTTGGCAACACTAGTGTGTGATATACCACACCAAAGCAATGGAGAAATTTTTGAAAAACATCTCCATGCAGTAAAGGCATCTGAATAGTGACTTTAAATGGTTAGGTCAGGACTGCAGCATTATTGCACTATAACAGCAAACCATTTATATTTTTACAGAAAGAAAGGAAAAATATCAGAAAAGAGTTTCAAGAGTACAGATCACAGAAAACACAGGTCAGTCATCCCCATTCAAGCACCAGAGGCAGTGTGAGGTTTCCCTGCTGAAGATTTCCTTGTGAATCCCCAAGGGAGGCACAGCCAGATCACACCCGCTAGTCATTTATTCCTGCAGTGAAGTGGAATGAGAAATCTGCATGCAAACTGGCTACTGAGTAAGAGTGGGAAAGGGGGTCATTAACAGATTGTTTTCAGCATTAAAAAATACTTCATTTTCAACAACTATATAGCTCAATAGCACCAGGAGAACCACAGTGTCATGTGATAAGGCTCAGACAAAAGGGGGACCAAATCTCTGCCATGATGCTATAAGGGCATGGTGTGGTGTGACTAGCGCTCAAGTGTCATTTTCTCCTTTTCTTGTTGATAAGGTTAATCAGGTTTCTCATCTGATGAAATTTTCAAAAGGAGGCAGGGCATGACTGCTGGGTGTGCAAAGGTAGTGGTGATCCTATAGCAAATCGGTGACTGGTTAAGGCTTGTGGTACCTGGGAACTGTCCAACAGCTCTCTCCAATTTCCTACCTCAGGAAACAGCAGCATATGGAGGTTTATGCTCCAGCAAAGGTTCAACAGAATCCTGACCAATGCTTGTTACACTTATGGAAAGTTATGGCATGATATTGTGCATTAACCTAGGACATCACAAACTCCATGCAGCCTCTTACACTGGACCTGTTGTCTTAATAACAGCCACCATTGCTATCATATAAGGTTGCTTTGCCAGTGATCAGGAGGAAACGTCTGTGCCTGGTTTTTTAGTTTGTTTCTTTTTTCCATTTTTCATTTAGCCTTTAACAAGACTGGTCTCCCTTTTTGCCTCCCCTCGAACCAGTTTTCTATTTTAAAAAAAAGAATTCTTTAACAAAATGGATTTTATTCAAGATTGTGTCCTTTTCCCAGAAAATACTACTAGGTTCCATTCAAGACACACCCTTTTCATTTGAGACTACTGACAGGTTAAGGCAATGTCATCTTACCATAGAGCCATGTGCCACATCTGCTAATTTATGTCCAGATTAAGCAAGAATACTGCAAAATGCAGCATAGTATTGAACTACACAGGTAAATTTAGTGGATCCACACCATGTCTAGTGATTAAATAACACTCAAAGTGGCTTATGAAACATGGTTATAATGCATTTTTTAAAAACCTGGAAATTTTGGGAAGACAGTAAATATATGCAATACTCTGTCTAGCTATAAGATTGTATGTACAGCACTGTGCAAAGTTACAGCACTAAATGAATAAATAAATAAATATCACATCTAATCTAAACTTATTTTACTGCTTTAACAACATGCATAATTTGAAAAGTATACAAACTTGCACTGTTTGAGATATTTAAGAAATTTTAAAATATCAGACCTTCAGAGTTAAAACCAACTTTGGGTTGCACAAGCAAAGTTATGAAAATATCTCGGATAAAAAAAGAGAGATTTGAATTGTTCCAGCATATGTTACCTAAGCAATGTGTCTTAGTGTTTGCCATCTAAAAAGGAAGGAAAAGATTAAAGCCATATTAATTTGTAATACGCAAAATCAAGTGTGTGCATGCATGGGTGGTGTGCTATGCGTGACAGAAGCAGAGTTCAAGGCACTTTGCTGCCCATTCCATGCACAGAAGCTCACTGGTCCCCGAGGGAAATCTTACTCCAGTATTAGGGACAGGTCAATGTCCTCCACTGCACTTGAGAGCAGAATGATATCTGAAGGGCGCAAGACAGTCCACAAGGTACATGAAACTTTCTTTTCCAACAGAAGGAAATTACCAGGATTTGTATGAGGCCTAGCTGGGGAAGTAGGCTGCTTCTCTCCCTCTGTAGCACATGCTGCTTGAAAACATTTGTCTCACTTTGCCTAATGGCAGGGATGGCTGTGGCATACTTCAAACAAAACAAAACAAAAACCAGCAGTTTATGCTGAAGTTTAAAAATCAGTTAATCACTGTGGATTTAAAAAAAAACACAGACATCCAGTAAACTTCCATAGCACCAAAAAAAAAAAAATTGTAAGGAATGATGAAAGGAAATCGGTCTTTGCCTTGGCTTCTTCTTTTGAAAAGCATGAGCAATTTCAGATGAGTACTGTTTAAATGAGAGGTATACTTTTAATGAAAGGGATCTGGTTGCCTTCCCAGCATTGAACAGGGAGATGTGGTAGAGTAAACCCAACTCTATAAGCACCGAAATGGATCAGTGCCTGGGTTTGGATAATAACTTAAGAACATTTCTACCTTATGAGGCCACAAGTTTATTCTGGTTCTCCCTGCTTCCAATTAGAACGTAGCCACTCACTTCAGCTGAGTAGAACAGCCAGCCTCAATACCTAAGGCTAAATAAGCCAACCAGTAAAGGCCAAGAGGGTTGTCAAACTAGGATACATTTAATATATTGAGTTGACAGAGAGCAACCTCATTATTGCTGAAACGTGCTCTTTTCCCACTAACCTCTTTGATCCTCTGTCTCCTGTGCCTTTTCAACCCCCTGCTGCTCAGAAAGGATTATTCTCCCGTTCTCACCCGTACAGGTTTTAAATGCAAGGCTAGTTGCATTTTAAGTGCTCTCCTTCACTAATAATAATATCTCCACACCGAAGGAGCTACTGGGAAGGTGAATGAGTTACGTTTTTATAACAGTAAACTCCCTCCTACCTGCAAATATGTGTCTCTCTCTCTCTCTCTCTCTCTCTCTCTCTCTGTGTATGTTTTTTTAAAAAAGGATTCTGGAGGTTGCTAATTAGAATGATGTTTCCTTTATTATGCAAATCTCTGCCCTCAAACTAGCTGGAACAAAGAAGCAGAACTAGGGTTGATAACAAAAGATAGCATGTGGGATTAACCATTACAAACCTAATACCATCCAAGGGTGTTTTGTTTCCTCTAACAAGGTGTCCTTTAACATCTCCTAATGAGTTTTAAATCTCCCACACACAAGAATACACCCTGAGACCTTTCCTCAAAAGAAAGGCTTGTTGTTGTGTGCCTTCAAGTAGTCTCTAATTTACGGCAACCCTGAAGCAAATCTATCATGGAGTTTTCTTGCAAATATTTATTCGGAGGAAGTTTGCCTTTGCCTTCTTCTGAAGCTGAGGGTGTTTGACTTGCCCAAAGTCATCCAGTGGGTTTCCATGGCCAAGCAAAGATTCAAACCCTGGGCTCCAGAGTCCTAGTCCAATACTCGAGCCATTACACCACACTGGATCTCTAGAAGAATGGCATCTATACAGTCAACACTCCATATCCATGGATTTTAAATCCAGAGAGTCAAGCATCCACGGTTTGGAAATATTTTTAATATATATAAATTCTAAGAAGCAAATCTTGAATCTGTTCTTTTATATAAGGGACACCATTTTACTATGCCACTGTGTATAGTGGGACTTGAGTATCCATGGATTTTGGTATCCATGGAACCAAACTGCAGTGGATACCAAGGCCACACTGTACATTTATACTACTGTAAGGAGATCACTGCAGAAGGAAAGGGAGCTGGTGGATTCATCCATCACAATTAAACTAGGCATTGGTGATCCAGCAAGTGAGATTTGCAAAAACAAACATATTTTTCTGCAAGGGGGGGATGCGCAGGTCCCTCCAGTGTGTACAAGGCAAGCTGTGTCACCCAGCTGATGCTGTTGCTATCTTTGCGAGGATTTCCTATAGGACTTCTAACTGACTCCAAGCTATCTCCTTGCAAACCCAGGCCCAGGAAATGGCCTTGACACTCCTAGATGTCAAGGGGATGGAGAATAAAATTAGAATGTCCAGAGGCCTAGGAAATGTCATCATTTTCTACAAGCAGGGTAAAAGGCTCCCCAGTTTATTCAGGACTTAGGCCCAGGAAGTATCATCTGTCTGTAACCAGAGAATCTGAGTTTTCATTGGTAATGATGACTGAGGCAAGCTCCAGTACTCTTCCTTGTAATACATTTGTTTGGGGGTGGGGGGTGGGTGGGTTCCTTTCCCTTTCTTCTTTTTTCCTAATTTTCCTTCTTCTATGTCATGGTTCTTCTTCTAATTTAAATTTGTTATTTCTCTGTTTCTCATATGCTTTTTTTCTCTTCCTTATGGAACAGTTATTCAGTCACTCATCAATTTTTTTAAATTGAAGTTTATTAAATACATACAAATTACAATGCTAAATATAAACGGAAATTTAAGCATGTGCAGAATGAACAATATCTGTTCAAAAAGAAAAATCAGAATATTCAAAGACAAACATTTTGAAATCATATTTCTAGACTATGATTATTTTTGTTCTGATTGTTTATATTGATAGCAAATTAAAGTTTATCAAAGTCATTTGTCTTCCAGTTGTAACTTCCTCTTGATCTACCTAGATCCTGGAGTGATAAAGAAATCTGCACATTTCCCAATTACTGTATAAATATCTACTTTTAAGTATATATTTGTATTTCCTCTCACATCATGATACATATAAATATATATTCCACTTCAATTTATCTGAACCTTTACTTTAGTTTGAACTGTACTCAGGATTCAATATATATCAGGGGGATCATATCCATCTTTTTTTCTTTCTTTTTTTTTTTTTTACAAAACTCTAGTAAGGTTTCCCAATCTGCATTAAATAATTTAAGTTGTTTGTTTTCAATCATACTAGTATAATTATTGAAAACAAATTGTTATTGTTCACAATTTATTCATTTCTGGATCTTTTATCTCCAACTCTTACTGAATCCTGGCTTCTGGCTCATGATACAGCTAGATCTTCTGTCCTTTTCTTATGGTGATTCTCCTTTTCTCATATAAGTAATCTTGGGTGTGGGGTGGATCTTTTATTTTCTTGCTTAAACCAATATCAACATTATTTTTCCCCCTTTCCAGCAATACACAGGGGCAAAACAGATGGGCAGGAAAAAGTGGCTTGAAGCTGCCTTTTCTGAAGCCACATTGAAACACCACCACCGGCTCCCAAGGCAGCTGGAGTGCTCATGTCATGACCACAAGACATGGCTTCAAGCCAGGAAGAAGTGGAAAAAAACTGCTTCTTTTTGAAATGGCTTTTCTCTGCATAAGGGCACTTTTCTGCTGGATTCAAGGCATGTGTCATCTAAACGCCACAACAGTTTCTCTTTTTGAGGCTCATGCATTGAGGCACTTTTCTCCTTTGCGCTTGTGGATTGCAACCCAGTTTCCAGTTTTATTTCCGATTCTGATCCATAGCTGACGTTTTCAGATGACATACCTACACTTATTATGGGTGACTTTTACATTAATATGGATTATTCCCCTTAAATTCTGTCTGTTACACTTTCTTTCCTTATCTTCTTCTTTGGGGGTTAAGCTTTGCTCTGACTCACCTACATATTCCCTTGGTCATTGATCTTGTTTTTTATCAAGAACTGTTCAGTCTCTGCTTTTTTTATTACAGATTTTTCTTTTTGCAATCATTATCTTGTTTCATTGTTCATAGATTCATTTCCCCAGCGTTCTATTCTTTACTCCTTTAGAGATTGTTATTCTGTACCTTTTCTTGGTAAGTACTGGCTCTCTTCTTTTTTGGCAGATTCTTTCGATTCAGCTGCTTCTTTTCTCGACTTTATCTTTACCTATTGATAATTTTATTCCTTTGTCAACACGTACGGGACTTAAGCCCTCTGAGTAGTGACTAGAACAGACCCACTGAATCTATTATATTTACCTACATGTTGAATTAACATTCAAAATTAATTGAAGCCATCTAATTTAGTTGGGTTTAATAAACAGGATGATATTTTGGTTTCAGTATTTCAGTACTGTGTTCATCCAGCTGAATACCAGTGGAGGAAGAACAGATAGTGGGCTGGCTAGATTCATTTCTGCTACTACTTCTGCCATCACATCTGATAACCCTCATCTGCAGACACATTCCTCCTTATCTTATCCCAAAGCCAGCAATGGTATGGCAAACATTTTAACAGCACATCTGTTCTCTACTCTACTTTCCTTTTCCATGCATTTTCAAACATCTTGCCTGACAAAGATATTGGACAGCCTTGAAACCTAAACATATTTTTGTGTCTTTTGGTTGGTCAGTAAAGATTCTGATTTTTTTTCTAACTGACCACTACTGTTCTTTCTGGAAAGGATACAATAACTATAACAAGTGCAAGATGTTCTGCTACCTGAGGCAGAAGGCTATGCATTGCTCCTGAAACCACTTTCCAGTCGCCTACCCTCCTCTCAAAATGAGGCATTTGAGACCTTGCAGCATCTATTGAGAACTCCTCAAAGCTTCAGTTTGAGTCTGAGAACCCATCAAACAGAGCCAAACAGATATAATGACTACTTTCTTGCATACAGGACAACAGCTGGCAGCACTCTTAAGTGTTTACTTATACCCATTCAATGTTTCTGTCTCTTCAGAGAGAAGCTTCAAGTGGACGGCTGCTCTAGAGAGCCACAACAGCTACTTCTAGGCTAAAGTATTTGGGATAACCATAAAGAAGTTGATGGTGCTCTTACTGAAGGGCATGTGGTTTTCATAATATTATATTAGTTCTGATAATGATACAAGTGTTAAAGAGTTTTAGAAATCAGAAGATGAGGTATCTGTTTGTTTTCACTTGTAGAACAACAAAATTACATGGTCCACCAAGATACACTCTCACTAAATTTTAAGTTGGCCAAGAAAAAAAACACAACTGCTTGAAATCTACAAATTTACTAATTTTCCCTCTTTTAAAAAAATATTATGAATTACAATTGAAAGGTAGATTGCATTGATGGATTGTCACTTTACTCCATTCTGTCATAGTGAAGGTGATTTCATGTTAGATCCAAACTAAGTTAGTTGGAATTCAGCCCACCTAATTTATGTTCCATGCATTTTTAACAGAAACCAAGTGCTGATAACCTCAGTTTGGATCTAAGACGCTGAATTCTACAGGAGAAAATCAATATCACAATCATGCCACTGAACACTTTTTTGTTGTCCTCAAGTCAATCTTGACTCATGGCAATCCTGTAGTTGAGACATGTCCAAGACTCCCTGGCTTCCACTGCTCTTAGTTCCTGAAAAATCATGCCTGTGACCTCCTTAACAGAGTCCATCCATGAGGCCCTCCCTTTAATTCTCTCCACCTTTCCTAGCATTATTGTTTTTTCCATTGAGTTTTGCTTTCTCATGATGTGACCAAAGTACAACAGTCTCAGTTTGGTCATATTGGCTTCCAGGGATGTTTCCAGCTTGATCTGCTCTAGGACCCATTTGTTTGTCCTTTTGGCTGTCCATGGGATTCTCAGCATTCTTCTCCAGCACCACCTCTCAAATGAAATGATATTCTTCCTCTCCGCCTTCTTAATTGTCCAGCTCTCACATCCATGCATGGTAATAGGGAATACAATATAGTCATACTTTGCTACCCATGGGGGATCTTTTCTGGACCCATCCACCCGGATAGCAAAAAATGCAGGACCTTAAGTCCTATTCTTTTCAACGACCATGCATGCATGTCCATGCCCACATGTGCAGCTGTGTACCCATTGAAAAAGCCAGAGCTTGCTGTCTGCATAGAATCATAGAATCATAGAGTTGGAAGAGACCACAAGGGCCATCTAGTCCAACCCCCTGCCATGCAGGAACTCCAAATCAAAGCATCCCTGACAGATGGCCATCCAGCCTCTGCTTAAAGACCTCCAAGGAAGGAGACTCCACTACGCTCCGAGGGAGTGTGTTCCACTGTCGAACAGCCCTTACTGTCAGGAAGTTCCTTCTAATGTTGAGGTGGAATCTCTTTTCCTGCAATTTATATCCATTGTTCCGTGTCCTAGTCTCTGCAGCAGCAGAAAACAAGCTTGCTCCCTCCTCAATATGACATCCTTTCAAGTATTTAAACAGGGCTATCATATCACCTCTTAACCTTCTCTTCTCCAGGCTAAACATCCCCAGTTCCCTAAGGCGTTCCTCACAGGGCATGGATTCCAGTCCCTTCACCATCTTAGTTGCCCTCCTTTGGACCCGCTCCAGTTTCTCTACATCCTTTTTGAATTGTGGTGCCCAGAACTGGACACAGTATTCCAGGTGGGGGCTGACCAAAGCAGGATAGAGTGGCACTATTATTTCCCTTGATCTAGACACTATACTTCTATTGATGCAGCCTAAAATTGCATTGGCCTTTTTAGCTGCCGCATCGCACTGTTGACTCATGTTCAGCTTATGGTCTACTTGGACTCCTAGATCCCTTTCACATGTGGTCTCATTCAGCCAGGTGTCCCCCATTTTATATCTGTGCATTTCATTTTTCCTCCCTAAGTGCAGAACCTTACATTTCTCTGCGTTGAATTTCATCTTGTTAGCATTGGCCCAACTTTCTAGTATATTCAGGTCATTTTAAATTTTGATCCTGTCCTCTGGGATATTAGCTACTCCCAGATGGTAGTAGCTCCCATCTGAAGCTCAGATGGTTGGTGTGTGCACACTGTAGTTTGTATGATTCCATCTTCTGTGCTCAGTTGTATATCTTTGCATTTTAGGATCTTTCCTAGTTCTTAAATAGCTGCCCTCCCCATTCTTAGCTTTCTTCTGATTTCTTGGCTGCAGTCTCCATTCTGGTCAATGTTTGATCATAGATATGAAAAATCTTTTACTACTGCTTTTTCCTTACTCTCTAGGTTGAAGACAACCTAGACTCTTCATGGTCATTATCTTTGTTTTCTTTATGTTCAACAGTAATCATGCCTTTGCACATTCTTCTTTGATCTTTCTTAGTAGGTGTTCTAGATTTATATTTTCTTCTAGTAGTATGGTATCATCTGCATATTTTAGATTGTTGGAATTCCTTCCTCCCATTTTCACTCCTCCTCCTTCTATGTCCAAGCCTGCTTTTCATATATGTTCTGCATATAAGTTGAAGAGGAAGGGTGAAAGAATGCAACCTTGCTAACTGGGAACCATTCTGTTTCTCCATGTTCTGTTCTGACAATAACCTCTTGTCCACATCAGGACTGTCAGCTGTGCTGGTACGCCCATGTCTTTAAGAGTGTTCCATAGCCTTTCATGATCTATGCAGTTAAAGGATTTGCTATAATCTATAAAGCACATGCTGCTTTTCTTTTGGAATTCCTTGCTGCATTCCATTATCCACCATATGTTTGAAATGTGGTCTCTAGTTCTTCTTCCCATCCTGAAACCCACTTGGACCTCTGGGATTTCTCTCTCCTTGTATGGTTGGGGTCTGTGCTGCATAATTTTTAGCATACTTTTGCCTGCATGGAAGATTAGTGCTACAGTCCCATAGCTGCTGCATTCTTTTCTGTCTCCTTTTTTGTGGATGGGGAAGTATATTGACTGTTTCCAATCTGTTGGCCATAGTATTGTTTTCCATATCTGTTGATGTATGGTTTCTTGACACTTGGCTTGTTGAAAATAGCACTCAGATACACAACTGACAAAATATTTAAAAAGAAATTTAAGTTTAGCTAAAATGTAAGTTTAGCAGAAATAATCAAAAACAAGATGGTTGACCTAAAGTGCATTATGCTAATTAAGACCTGTTTCATTCCTTTTGGAGTACAGACCAAAAGAGAAAGCTGAAATTGTCTTGACCATGGTTGACCTCTCACCGTTTCCACTCACTTCCTTCTGGTGTGTATCATACATCATCTGCAAATCCATTTATTCTAGTTAAGCACATGAACAGACTGCACATCTGAGTGATTTATTCAGAAAGGTGCATACTGCCATCTTTGCCATAGCTTGTCAAGAATTTGTTTTCACTCCACCATAATAATATGGGATAATAATGCCTTTCAGAGAATAAGGCATCACAAAATATATTACACAGTTAAATTATAATATTGCATCTATAATAATGAAAGAGTATGTCTCCATGTCTGTCTCTGGTAGCAATAATTCATTGGTATACTGCGATAGATCTCTCAAAATGTGACAGAACACTTTTGGTTGTTGTCCAAATCCAGTAGTCAGTTTCAATTTAAAATTCCAAAGGAAGGTTCCTTAGAAATAGAGAAGAGGGCCTGCCATAGCTCATTGTGACAACATGGCAGACACTTCAAAATTAGAGAGACTGTCACCCAAGTTGAAGTGGACAGTTTCATGCTGAAATTCAAAACAGGTACTTCCTAAGGGATTGACATAACCTATGGGGAAATATTTTTTTAAGGGATAGAAAACAGTAGAGGGCTCTCTAAGGCACTGTTGTGAAAATACCTAAGGATTAAAAAATGGAGTGGAAAATGAGAAAACAAGAGGCTTCTTGAAGCACTTTCAGGGTAATAGGTCCAGATTTGGAAAGCATATCAAATAATAGGAATCCTGAAAATAAACTTTTCTCCTTAGGGATACCAACTCATATTCATCTTTGATGGGCAGTTATGTAAGAAGTGGAAGATCTAATGAAGGGGCAGAGAACATGTGGCCCTCTGGATGTTCTTGGATTGCAACTCCTCTCAGCCCTACTCTGAGTTTGGAAGGTACTTGGTGATGAGTGGAGCCTAACTCAAATTGTTAATCCAAAACAGAGGAGACCCACTGAAATAATTGCTAAACGGTAAAACAGTAAATTGTGTGAATACAATGGACTCAAAAAGTCTACTCTAGTAGGAGCTAGCAACTGAATTCAGGCTTTAATCTGCAGCTCCCAAAATTTCCCAGTCCCCATGTGAGTTATATTTTACTAGTGACTTTCATTTGATGTCTGAATCTGTTTGTTGATTCACTGTGTTTGGGTAAGGGGAATGAGCTTTCAGGCTACAGTGTTGTTTAATTGCTGCCTTTACTGCAATTTTATTTGGTGTGCTTGTTTATTCTGCTCCCATTTTATATTTTTAATCATGTCATATTTGTGGATGATATTTTGCTGCTCTGCCTTGAATGTCACTTGGCAGAACCGTGGCATATAAATTATAAGAAAGGTAAATATCAATCATACCTATTATTATTGTTGTGTTGCTACTGCTCTTAAGAATCCAGATAGATTGAAATATTTATTAATAATAATATTTATTTATATGCTGCCCAATCACTGGGAATCCGGGCGGTTTATAACAGAGGGGATTATAAAACAATAAAAATAAACATGAATTAAAAACAAATGGCAATGCATTAAATGCATTTATTGTTTTGTCTTACATACATACTGATGAACCACAACCCAGTTCTGTAACCTATTCTGGGGATAGGGTTCAGTACATTATATAGTTCCTTTGAAGTTCATATTAAAACCTAGAATGGATTCACTGCTCCATTAAAATGAAAGCCAAATTGCAAGATTTGCTATGTTGACTGCAAAATTAAACCCCATTTATTTGGCAAACATATCCAACAGCTAGAACAGTTAACTCACTCTGGCTTTCTTCTTATTAGAGGTATAGGGGTGTGTGTTTGTTTGTCTTCAAAGTCACCTGTTGACTTATGGTGATCCCATGAATTTCATAGGGTTTACTTAGGCAAGAAATGATCAAAAGCAGTATTGCCAGTTCCTTCCACTGAAATATAGCTCACTGCACTTGGCATCTGTTGGCAATTTCCCATTCAAGTACTAACCAGAGTTGACCCTGCTTAGCTTCCAAGACCAAACAGGATCTAATGCCTTTAGTACTGAATTATTAATCCATGTTCAAGTTTATAATGAGTGTGGGTTGTCTTGTCTTTTTATTTTAATATACTGTATATGAGAAGATATGTAATATATTTTAAAGTATTGAAATTTTATTATATTTCATGTATTGTAGTACCTTTTGCTGTTTGACATAGCTTGTGGTACAGCAACAAATTTCAGCACACAGAAACAATCCTGGTACATAAATTCTGGGACTGAGTAATGTGGTATTAACTCTGCTTCTTCTAGAATACTAGCAGGAATGCAGTTATAGATCTGTCACAAATACAACACTTACTTCCATCGCTGTGCTTTTCATATTTGAGGAGATCCAAGCTACTATAAGGTCAAATTTAATGTTCCAAAGGGGGACTTCAAAAACCTGGAAAAGGATGGAAAGATACTTGCATCAACAAAGTTCAGCAACTCTGAAAAATGAACATGCAGGGAGAATACCAAATCTTCAGCCACAACGGCAAAATACTTGCTGGGTAAGGGAGTTGTAGGGAAAAAATGTAAATTCCAAGTTCTGAGACCAAGATATTGAAAGAATTTTCCATGTGTCACATACATACGTGTGAGAGAATGCTAATATGTCTCCAGAAAATGCAATTAAAATGTCAAGAGAATTATCAGCTCTTTCCCCTTCCTTCTACTCTATACCAAACACTCTTATATTCTGAGAGTTGACATGATCTATTGATGTTAATGTAGTGACAACCACTCTCTAGTCAAGTATCCACTCTTGTGACAATGGATGGGCTTCTGAGACAAGGACAAACAATTCTCTCTAAGAGCATTGCTTGGGTTAGGGGTGACAAAGTAATACCTGTTATGTATCACTGAAGACTATTATTGTAACAAAGTACCTGGTAACATTTCACCAGAGGACACAAGAGGTCCTGTGAGAAGTAGCAATGAAACTGAGGCATCTTTTCGATCTATTTATCAACCACTGAGTGTTCTGGTCTCTTAAACTCAAGGAAAAAAACAACAGTGGAATACAGGAAGCAATGACAGGCAATCAATATACAAAGGCTCTTCATAAATAAAGGAGACAAGAAAATAGAGCTAAGGCATCAGATCTTTGGTACTGGTGCTAGGCAATTTACCATTCCCACGGGTAGCCCTAAAGCAACCTTAAACCAAAAACCTTAAATCAAAATCTGGGCTTATTTTTCAAGCATGCTCAAACTTGATTTTGCCATTTTATATAATGGACGCCATTTTACTATCCCATTGTATATGATGGGACTTGAGCATCCATGGATTTTGGTATACACAGCAGATCCTGGAACCAAATCCCAGTGGGTTTACCAAGGGCCCACTGTATTCATTCTTGCAAGCAAAAACAAAATAGGCGAGGGTTTACATTCCTCATTTTTAATCTTTGCAAACACAGCAAATCTAAGCATTCTGGGTGTTTGAGGTATGAGTAATTTTCACTATTCCACTATGATGGAAAGAGTTTTATTTGGAGGAGCAATGCCATCATCATCCTCCGCTCCCAGCTTTATGCTCTGCCAGGATATTACAGGATTTTGGCCCTTGTCTTCTTATATTTTATGATTTTCAGACAACTAAACAGCTACCTGCCTGGGATGCTTTATCTGGAGATCCTGCATTGAACAAGGGGTTGGACTCAGTGGCCCATAAGGCCCCTTCCAACGCAATGATTCTATTTTTTTAATTTTTTAAATAGATAAATAGTGCTCAACATGGCTACATGTCCTGTCCTCCTACAGAGGTATAAAATTGGCTCAAGTATACTTAGATTAGACAGTGTGTGAAAAGGAGAACTGAATGCAATAAGGTTTGTGGGGGTGGACTTAGTAGAAAAGAGCTGGTTTGGATTATGAAAAGCAGGACATAAACTACTTTGGAATCAGTGCATGATAGCATGTCTGCTTGGTTCTGCACTTCTAAGGTGCTTACTCAGCTGGACAATTAGAAACTACAATTAGAACAAATCAACGAACCATGACTAAGAAAATGCTGTAAAACTCCAGCACATGCTCTCCTTGTCCTCTGACCCACCGTGTCCTTTCTTCTACATGAAACTGGCTGTATCAATTTTGCCCTTGTATCTCCACCATTCAGAAACCACTTCCAAAATGTGGGGAGGAGGCTCTACCCATTCAGTATGCCTACACAGTATAGGAAAGCTGCATGGAAAGCCATATACATGCATAAGTATGTTGTAGCTATGAAGCAAAATGTATACGTGTGAAAGAACACAGAAAGGTATTTATACAAATGTGCCTGCAGGTGCACCAATGTGCAAGTACAAGGGAAGCAAGAATTACTGCACAAGAATCTTAACCTTGCGTGCTACTATCATCATTCCTGACACACAAAACAGAACTGAACAAATGCAGAGTCCAAGTCTCTGAGAAGCAGCTAGAAGCCAATATATTTTAGACCCACCCTAAGGCTGCTATGCTGTTCAGTGGCAAGAACTGTGCCCAAAAGGGAGCAAGCTTAAACTAAAAAAGGCTCACCATGTGTCATAGGCACTACTATTTATACTACTCTGACAGTCTAATCTGAACAGATATCTGTGTTAGACTGGGAAAAGCTACTCTAGATCATTACATATATTTGGACGAGAGATTCTGAGAGTTGTCACCCAAAAAATGTAACTTCCAAACTCTGGTATTAATCAGCATTATAGACATATCACCCAAGATGCAGATGCCTAAATACATATATACATGAATAGAGTCACACACAGAGAACCATTATTTGTAACACCTAACACATTAAATTCAATATTGCTATATATAAAAATAAACCAATATCACTTTTTAGTCTCAGTGAAAAAATACTCTGCTAGGGTCGTCATTGGTGATGCATTACTACGGCAATTAGTTTTTAAAGATTGCACTAAAGCATTACTTGTAATTAATTAATTGAGGGTATTGAAATACAAATAGTTATTCAAATTCTCCCAAATAACCATTCTGAATTAACAATTAAAACTTACTCATAACATTTTAAAAAAGTGTTTTCAGCAAACAAAAGTAACAATGTCAGTCCTTGTGATTTTTTTTTAAAAAAACTTACTTCCATCATATTACTTTCAAACTTGAAGCATTCTCATTATATGCTGTTCAAATGAGAAACTGTCAATATAAAACAGGTAGATTCTGTACTGATATGACAGCGGTATCCTGTACTGTATCTGATTGGCCAGATGTGAAACACTCATAAAGAGGACATGACAACAACAGCTGACCTGATCTCTCTGCATCTTGCACCCTACAAGGCAAGGGAATCCCATGGGTACTTCCAAGGAAGCAACTCCAGCAAGAAGAATGAAGGATTTTGGATCCTCTCGCACCAGTCCACTACTTCCAAACTTCACTTTTTTTGTTTAAAAAATACTTGATATTGTAGAAGTCTGCAGATTGCGCCTTACGAGGGGGTATCGTAAAGTAATCATTATCACCCGGACGTTATTATGGCATATTGATGAATTTTTTTTCGGTGTCAGGTATTTGGAGGGTCAAGATACGCTGGGAAAAAATGTATAAATCCAGATAGTGACTACATAGAGATAGGTTAACAATTACAAATCAAAACAAACTTTCTGTCAAAAAATTTTTAATGTGATCATTAAAATTTTTGGATGCCCCCTCGTAAGTCTTCCAATTGTAAATCTAAAGCCTCCCACTTGTTGATCTAAAATATACTTCTCCCCTGCTCCCAAAGCCCCTTCCTCCCAGAAGCTGATGCAAACAGCTTCCCCCTTCCCCTATCTTTCCCATTTATTAGATATTCCTTGAATTACTTTGCTGAATTACATGCCTCAGGCCTTGAAACTGATGCGTAGCGGTGTTTTGGCAGGGAAAGTGTAATATGTGATATTTCTAACAACATACCTTCTAATTAAAATGGCTAGATCTGATAATTAATGTGTTTCCAGCAGAGAATCATATGTGCATATTCT
Source organism: Urosaurus nigricauda (assembly GCA_034509955.1). Taxonomy (NCBI): domain Eukaryota; kingdom Metazoa; phylum Chordata; class Lepidosauria; order Squamata; family Phrynosomatidae; genus Urosaurus; species Urosaurus nigricauda. Next base: position 78,541,659 of record JAOEGL010000006.1, read on the forward strand.
CCAGCACTTAGAAATAGTTGACATTAAAGTTTGCAAGAGTAATCCTCAGATAGAATCCAAACCACCATGAGAGCAGCCAGCAAGCTGTGATTACTTACTGCAGCCTTACGTCCTCCAGTGGGGAGAACTCAGCAAGGCTTTATGCATATGAAAAATAAAAAAATATTTAAAATGGTATCCTGTGTCCACAACTAGGCACCATCAGGACTTGTTTTAGATATTTCATTTATGTGGGCGCTTTTTTTTTTAAAGCCTATCCTAGACCTGCATTATTTGATATCCTTTGGGCAAACAAGCATGATCTAATACTCTCTGGAGAGTATGAAATGTTAATTTTTAATCATTACAATTATCAGACTCTTGAGAAGCTATTGTTTCAACAGTGCAAGAGACCCCAATGCCCACCTTCAGCCCTTGGGTCTTCCATTGCATTTTTCACTGCATTCCATTTTCCAGCAATGGAAAGCAATATCTATAACAACAGGATTTCCAGGAAACCCACTTAAGGAACTGGAGACTATAGCAATTCATCCCATCCCCCCTCATTTCTCTGCAGAAACCGGTTTGCTGTTCTGGAATTTATTTATATTGCTTAAACCATTCTTCGTCAATCAGCTGAACTTCTGGTGTACTGGAGAAAAACTCCCATGCCAGTCAGCATTGGGGTGGTAAGAATTATAGTCTAAGACATCAAGAGGGTACAGGTCAAGAAAGGCAGGTTGAAATGATTGTTTCATTTAATGATTATGGTTGTTATTTTTTCAATACTGTGCTTTCTGTTACTTTATCAGAAGCTGCTGTTACAATTGTTTTAATACAGAACTGGGACAAAAAATGTTAACTGATTTCAGAACTGGGAAAAGTTACATTTTGAATGAGAAATCCCATTCTGGCTGGAGAATTCTGGAAGCTTTAGCCCAAAGAATGCAAATTAAACTAAGTTTGCCAGGAACCCTCAGCTTCTAATGAAAGAATAAAAAGAAGAAGCAGGTGAAAGCTGGATGACAGTGTGTCTCTTATCATATCTTCAAAGACCCGTGTTGCTGGCAACTGAAAATGGTGGGGTGGATGGGAGACTGTGCAATTCATTAATGTCCTTACCCCTATTACAATCACATGGCATGCAGCTTATGGCAATTACCGTACTTTGGATGGCAGAAGCACCCACCATTTTCAATAGAGTCACTGACTCAAATAAGGTTTCTAAATTATTCTTATTGACTATAATTTTCAATTAGAGCAAATAAAAGCATTAAATAACCTTTAACCTGGTTTGGGCTCTAACAGATGAGGACTAAATTTATTGTGACAGCACCTAATCACATTTAACTGCAGCCTGTGATACAATAGACCTGATATCATATCCACTGCAGGCCTGAGCTGGTTAGGCTGTTACACTGGAAAGCTTACAAGGGTGGTATGCTTGTTAGTTTCCCATGGAGCTGGGCATTTTCTGGCTATATAATTTGCACTGTCAATGCTTTTAAAGATTGTCACACAGCTTTACTGTTCCATCCAGAGCCATTTTTCACACTGAATACAAGCTTTTCTACCAGTTCCAATGAAATTATAAGAGACATATAGTTGCTGCAATACTTGTCCTTTTTTGCTCTCTTTCTCACAATGCCCAATTTAACAGGCACACCATTGTGTGTTGCTCTGCTTTTTAAAAAAGTATATAAACCAATGATATAACATGATATGCTATGTCAAATTAAACCATTATGTGGCACAGAAGCAAACAAATGTAGAGAGTCACAAACTCCCTACGTCATGCATCTTCCACCCTTACTTTTTTCCCCAAAAGCAGGTTGAAACCCCACTGCCAGCATGGCCCACGCCCAAGACAGGCTGAATACGCATGGGCCAACCACACAGCGTGGCATCAAGCTGCACCGCTAGATAATTTTTTTGTTACCTCCCCACCATACATGTGCACCATTGCAAAAACACACCACCTGCAACCTCCAAGTGCTTCCCACGTCCACCCAAATGCCATCTCATTGCATGGCCACATCTTTGGCCACACAGTTGCACGTGCAATGCTCCATTGCTACAGGGCATAGGTGTGCGAGCGATACACTGGAAAAGCACAATTATGAAGACCCCCCCATACATATCCCCCTCACTCCCCTTCACCCCATGTCCTCCTGTTGGACTGTCTGATTGGTGCGTATTGTAATTACAGCCATTGGAGTTGACACACTTTCATTTAACTGCTTTCCTGCAGCCCTGCACTAATGTTTAAATGCAGCTGCAAAGATGTGCATTTTCTGCCTTGAGTCAGACTATCCCAGCTTCTTTTTGCCCCCGTGTTCCAGTGCGGCTTCCGTCCAGTTTCCAGCCTCTTTTGAAGCATGCATTGTCTAAACAGCCTGCCTTCAAAACTTTATTTTGCCCATCTGTTTCACCCCGAAGTCTACAAAACTTATGTTATAACCTTTCTTTGAGACTTAGTCTCAAAAATGCTACAAGATTTTACACACTGATATTCCAGCCTAACATGGCTCTGTCTCTGAATAACAGATTTATGTTATACTTATATAAAGAAGATTTTAAAAATTCAGAGAAAAATGTTTAACTATAACAATTATTGTATATTTGTGGCCTGAGAGAGAGAGAGAGAGAGAGAGAGAGAGAGAACAGACAGCCACAGACAATGCCTTGCCGGAAAAGATCCGTCAAATAACTAGCTTAGACAGCTTTAAAAAAGCTGTCAAGATGGATCTCTTCTGGCAGGCCTTCCCTGAATAGAGCAATCCAACTCACTCTGAGCTCTCCCCACTCCATCCAATATTATATACCAGAAAATCGCTGTTTTTATATTATGTTGTTGTTTTTAACTGCTGTTTTTTTTTCTCTTTTAAATAGTATTATACAGTATTTAATTCTCTTTTAAGGGGGGTCCTATTTTTTATCCAGGTAATGTTTTATTTAAATCCATTTTATTTCATGTAAGTCGCCTTGATTGCCCAGGCAGAAAGGCAGGATACAAAAATAAAGGTTATTATTATTATATTATTATCATGCCTAGGTCCTCTGCCCTCTAGAGGAAGAGAAGACACAGGCAGTGCTCAATTGCCCCTAGGCGCAGCTGCTGCAGAAAGGTCCTCCCTCCATCCCAACTACAACTGTTGTGGCCTCCGAGAGTAGCCAAAATCTACTGGATATCCCCACCCCCACCCCCACCATCCCCTTTTACTTGTGTGTGCTCTCATTTTGGATTGTATAGCCCTAGACAACATGGCTCATGTTCAGGGATGGAGAGAGCAATAGTTCAAAACATATGGTTAACATCTAACATTGTGTTTATTCTTACGTGCATAAGTGCTTATATCATACAATCTTGTCCCTTTGGAACTGTTTACATTATGATTGGAACAATGTGATATAAAAGCTTTTTTAATTTAAATTTTAAAAGCTGCATGATTTTTCCCAAGCCGCAGTTCATATAGTTTTCATGACTGCAGTCATAATAGCATGAGCATCAAAAATTCCCTTTCTGGATCTTTTTACATCTTCGAAAGAATGTATTATTGGGTGGAAATTATCTTTGTTCATTGTTTCTAAGTTTGTTATTTGATAAAACTTGATAAAACTTAATAAAATTTAAAGAAAAACTTACAGCACAAAAGCACTGTAAAACCAAGAATGAGAGGAGAGGGCAAATAGAGAGGTTAAGAATAATAAAAAGGGTTTCAGGGGAGGGGGGCATCTGTAGCAAAAGGAAGAAAAAGGAAATGGTAGAGCCACTGTGTGAAAAAGATGGAGAAATGCTAACAGGGAGAGAGAAAAGGCAGAACTACTTAACACCTTCTTCGACTCACTTTTCTCACAAAAGGAAAAGGGTGCTGAAACTGAGGAAAATGGAGCATAGGATAGAATCATAGAATCATAGAATCATAGAATCATTGAGTTGGAAGAGACCACAAGGGCCATCCAGTCCAACCCCCTGCCATGCAGGACCTCCAAATCAAAGCATCCCCGACAGATGGCCATCCAGCCTCTGCTTAAAGACCTCCAAGGAAGGAGACTCCACTACGCTCCGAGGGAGTGTGTTCCACTGTCGAACAGCCCTTACTGTCAGGAAGTTCTTCCTAATGTTGAGGTGGAATCTCTTTTCCTGCAATTTATATCCATTGTTCCGCGTTCTAATCTCTGCAGCAGCAGAAAACAAGCTTGCTCCCTCCTCAATATGACATCCCTTCAAATATTTAAACAGGGCTATCATATCACCTCTTAACCTTCTCTTCTCCAGGCTAAACATCCCCAGTTCCCTAAGGCGTTCTTCATAGGGCATGGTTTCCAGACCCTTCACCATCTTAGTTGCCCTCCTTTGGACCCGCTCCAGTTTCTCCACATTCTTTTTGAATTGTGGTGCCCAGAACTGGACACAGTATTCCAGGTGGGGCCTGACCAAAGCAGAATAGAGTGGCACCATTACTTCCCTTGACCTAGACACTATACTTCTATTGATGCAGCCTAAAATTGCATTGGCCTTTTTAGCTGCTGCATCGCACTGTTGACTCATGTTCAGTTTATGGTCTACTTGGACTCCTAGATCCCTTTCACATGTGGTCTCTTTCAGCCAGGTGTCCCCCATTTTATATCTGTGCATTTCATTTTTCCTCCCTAAGTGCAGAACCTTACATTTCTCTGTGTTGAATTTCATCTTGTTAGCATTGGCCCAGCTTTCTAGTATATTCAGGTCATTTTGAATTTTGATCCTGTCCTCTGGGGTATTAGCTACTCCTCCTAGTTTAGTGTCATCTGCAAATTTGATAAGTATGCCCCCAATTCTGTCATCCAAATCATTAATAAAGATGTTGAACAGCACTGGGCCCAGGACAGAGCCCTGTGGGACCCCACTGGTCACTTCTCTCCAGGATGAAAAGGAGCCATTGTTGAGCACCCTTTGAGTTCGGCCACTCAATACAACAGGGGAAATGCAGCACAGAATCAGTAAAGAAGTAGTACAGGAGTATCTGGTTAATCTAAATGAATTTAAGTCTCTGGGAACAGATGAACTATATCCAAGGGTATTAAAATAACTCGCAAAAGTACTTTCAGAGCCAGTGGCAATGCTCTTTGAGAACTCCTGGAGAAGAGGAGCAGTCCCAGCAGCCTGGAGGAAGGCAAATATTGTCCCCATCTTCAAAAGGATGGAAACGGAGGATCCCAACAATTATCAGCCAGTTAGGAAAAATTCTAGAACAGATAATTAAACAGAGAGTCTGTGAACATTTAGAAGGGAATGTGATAATCACAAAAAGTCAACATGGGTTTCTCAAAAAGTCATGCCAGACTAATCTGATCTCTCTCTCTCTCTCTCTTTTTTTTTTAAAAATAAAATTACCAGATGGGTGGATGAAGGGAATGTGGTAGACATAGCATATCTTGATTTTACTAATGTCTTTGACAAAGTCCCCCATGATATTCTTGCAAACAAGCTACTAAAATGTGAGCTAGACAATACAACTGGATTTCTAATTAGTTGACTGACTGAACCCAAAGTGTGCTCAGCAATGGCTCCTCCTCATTCTGAGAAGAAGTGACCAGTGGGGTGCCACAGGGTTCTGTCCTGGGCCCAGTGCTATTCAACATCTTGGATGAAAGAACAGGGGGCAGGCTTATCAAATCTGCAGATGACACAAAATTAGGAGGAAGAGCTCATACCCCAGAGGATAGGATGAAAATTCAAAATGACCTAAATAGATTAGAAAGCTGGGCCAAAGCTAATAAAATGAATTTCCACATGGAGAAATATAAGATACCACACTTAGGGCAATAATAATAATGAAATGCATAGAAATAGGATGGGGGACACCTGGCTTAACAAGATTACATGCAAAATGCATCTAAACATCCTAGTAAACCACAAAATGAACATGAGTGAACAGTGTGATGTGGCAGCAAAAAGGCCAATATGATTTTAAGATGCATCAATGGAAGTATAGTGTCTAGATCAAGGGAAGCAACAGTGCCACTCTATTCTCCTTTGGTAAGGCCTCAACTGGAATACAGGGCACCACAGGATGTTGACATGTTGGAGCATGTTGAGAGGAGGGTGACCAAAATGGTGAAGGGTCTGGAAACCATGCCCTACAAGAAGAGATTCAGGGAGCTGGATATGTTTAGCCTGGAGTAGAGACACTTAACATTAGGAAGAACTTCCTGACAGTGAGAGCTGTTCAACAGTGGAAGACACTCCCTTGGAGTGTGGTTGAGTTTCCTTCTTTGGAGGTCTTTAAACAGAGGCTGGATGGCCATCTCTCAGGGTGCTTTGATTGTGAGTTCCTGCATGGCACGGGTTGGACTGGATGGCCCTTGAGGTCTCTTCCAACTCTATGATTCTATGATTCTAAGTGAGGACAACAAAAAAACGACAGAGGGAATAAAACTCTGGCTGTAAAGATGAACCATGTCATCCTGGAAGCTGACCTAGAGGAAAAGGAGTTTTTGGTTACAGGCATCATGGCTTGAAGCATTTCCATTGGCCACAGCTCTGCTAATGGCAAGCACAAAGCTCCTCATCTGTCTTTTCATGATTCTTTACCTTTAAACCAGACTTGGACTGGATCTTCCAAAAAGAAAATGCTTTCAAACAGAGAACTTTTGATAAAGAAAGACAGATGGCCACCATACTGGTGAACAAAGGCCAATTTCTGAGAGCCAAGCCCTACTTACAGGTGAGGTCCTACTCAGCAGCAAGTGGAAAGGAGCACACGGAATGGGAGCAGCTTGGAGGCATGCCCATAAGAGGCAGAAGGATACTATAAATGGTTATCTCAGAAGGAAGAGTAGAATGAGTGGATTTTTTCAGACTTCTTAGGGCCTTGGCAACTGGTTAAGGTGAGTTGGAAAGGGAGTTCTTGCATGAGCAGCAAGGTCACCATCATCACCACATATTAGCATCCTGCACATTATACATGTAAATGAAAAAATAGATGCTGCATTCTGAACTTTGTCACACTCCAGCTTGGCACAGAAACCGAATCCATGGTGGATGATGCAGATGAAGAGGTGAGGAAATGCAGATATGGGAAAGCTTGGCTCACAATCACTTTTGTGGCATTCCAGTAGGCAAAATAAATGAGCTATAATTGGCAGAACCAGTTAGTCAAAGCTTTGCCTGAAAGCCTGTGGTTTAATCTAAAGAGAAGCCATAGTTGACTTTTGACTAATTCAGCATGGTACATTTGGACAAAGTGTCAAAGAAAAATATAGCTCTATCCCTGCATACAGAATAGAAATTACTTACCTTATGATCTTCTGAAAATCTCAATTTGAATACAAATAGTTAAGCTTTTACCAAGGCTTTCAGGATGAAATACTAAGTTAAATTCTCCCACTGTAACATAATCATAGACCAATTCTTGAATACAGCCACAAAGATGAAATATAAATGTATCCCAGATATTCAAATTTAGCAGCAAATCCTGTACATAATTATGCTGATTCTCCAGCTGTTGGTTTTATTTTGAATTTGGGATTCTATTGATGTTGTTTTATCATGCACAGATTCTCACATATGTAATCACACTAAAATATAAGATGGCATATGTGAAGGTGTGAGGTAACAGCATGGTCCTATTACATGTTTACTCAGAAGTAGGTTCCAATGTGTTTAATGGGACTTATTACATGTGTGCAATTAAGCACGTCAGGCATCTGCAGGACTGTAGCCCAAACATTATTTCTGTGACAGTGCACACATTAAATTGACTTCAGTGGACTACATTATTAGCGCAAGCCTATGTGTGCCAGTGTCTAGGACTATAACCTACATAAATGAAAAGCATGAAGATGAAGATGCCATAGGACCTGTGCTGCGTTTCTACATATCAAGGCACATAAGACATTTTCAATCCTCTTAATTAACACAGATTTAACACAATTAAATCATTTCCTCTATAAAACTTGCCCCATCTTCAAAATCTTTCACTGTTTATCAACACAAAAGGTTGTTCACAGCTATAAATAACTTTCCCATACCTAGTTTCCTAGTATTGCCTATAAACTCACCCTGAGTAATGATCCGTGAAGCTCAACATCGTACACCTTGATTGGCAGCAAGGGCTTTTTCAAGTATTTCTTCCTGCTCCTCACCTCTATTTGTTAAATTTGGGAACAGAACTTGGGTTCATGTATTTGCACCCTGACCAGGACTGAGTAAAAACATTTTGCTGCCTAAACACAGGACATGGTGGCATCCCCAGTTCCCCAGTCCCCTAAACACACACAGAGACACACACACATGAAAAACCAACTGAGCAAGCAATTGCATTTTACTTAATCGCTGGTCCCTGGACATCACCCTCCATTGCTTGAGAACAGCAAACTATTTTAAGGGGCTCAAAATTTGTGTGGCAAAAAGAGCTCTAATCTGTAACACCATGCCAGTGTTTTGTGCTGTGGCCACTTGAGGTTGGTTCCCATTTTGCCTAATGGTAGGGTCTGATCTCCTCTTCTGCTCCATTCACTACAAAGAAAAATCATATGAACAGGAGCATCATTGAAAATGCAGACTGCACCAAACGACACTTCCTAGAAGGGTATCCTGAGTTCACTGGTTCAGTTCATTGGTGGGAAGGGGTGCTAAAGTTTCAGGTCTGGTGGCTTTGCTGGCTGGGAGGGAAATATAAGATGGCCAGAAACTGTCATACATGAAAAGGAGCAAATGCCAACGTTCTTGGTTGCACAGCTTTGCTGATCGGGCGGGAGAGAAAATCTCCCTCCTCTCTCATCTGGCCAGCAGCTCCTCCTTCAGCTCTTTGGCAGTGGAAGTAGCCAATATGAACCTGAGAGCTTCCACGGTTACTGGAATGTGGGATTTTCCTTGGCTCTGGTTACTGAATACACGACTCCATATTTAATATCTATCTTTTATGAATGAGAATGGGGTGGTCTCGGCATATTGTACATCAAACCGAAAGAGCTGCTTTTTACCAATTAGGACAAACAGGCCAGCTAGAGCAGTACAGCTTGATCTCACAAGCACTGGCATTCCAGGATTGCACAGAATAACCATTGCCAGTTCTACTGTTGATGAAGCACAGTCTTAATCTAAGCATGAGTCAGTGTGATGCAGCACCAAAAATGCTAATGCTTTCCTAAACTGTATCAATAAAAATACTGCCCAGACATTCTGCTGCAGTCATGACTTCACCTGAAATAATGGCATCCAGTTCCAGGCAGCACAGTTTAAGAAATATATCCAGAATGTGACCAGAGAAGGGTGACAAAGCTGATGTAGGTTCTGGACATCAAGTCCTATACAAAACAACATGGAGAGCTGGATATAATTAACCTGGAGAAGAAGCAATTAAGTGCTGATGGTAGCTATCCTCAAGTATTTAAAGAGCTACCACACAGAATATGGAATAAGATTGTTTTCTGCTGCTCCAAGAGGAATAACCCAAACAAATTAGTTCAAATTACACAGAAGATTTTGACAAACATTAGAAAGAATTCCCTAACAGGGAAACAGACTACCTTGGAAGGAGAAGGAGGTTTCATAAAGCACAGAGATTTTTCAAGTAGAGACTTAATGACTGCCTATTAGAAATATACTTTAGCCATGTATTTCCTTTCGATTCATTCAGGTTCTACATACATTCGTGAGATTTATTCAAACCCTACAGTTCTTTACTATCTGATATCTATTTGACAAGGTTGCCAAGTTTCAAATATGGTTTACCCCTAAGCCACTGCCTTCCTCAGAGGCTGAGAGAGTGTGACCTTCCCCAAGGTTACTTAGTGGATTTCCTGAGTAGGAGCTCCTAATCCACTACTACATGATGCTGGCTGTCTGCAGATTACTGTACACACTGGAAATCTAGGACAATAATCTCCTCTCTTTTCCCAGCTGTGAAAGGCAGCTGGACATCCTACCCTGGCCACTATATGGCCAAGGGGGTACATTCTGGTGCTGGGAAGCTGTCTTCTATAGGAAGTAGAAGGGTAACCAGGTAGAACTACGTGAACGAACTATTAAACTCCACTCGCCCAACGCAGGACCCATCATGACAAATGTATCTCCAGATGATGGATTTATTACCCTCTAAAATCTCTATCCTACATTCCAGTTTTCAACATGCATCTTTGGAATCTGCCTTTGGAAGCATATCAGATATCCAGTATCTGAGAAGTAGCCAGAGATGGTATCTTGACCTTGATGCTTCCACCATGAGACCATATTTGTGCCTTCACTATAATACTAATCCAGTGCAGGTGCTGTGTTCTGTAGGGTGGCTTAGCTGTCAGTATGATCCTTTAATGCTTCTGTGCCAGCAGATCAAGTCTTAACACTGTGTCTACAGAACTGATTTATATCAATATACATCCGCTTGAAGAACTACAAGTGGCCATATTAGCATAAGTCTCGTATCCAAAATCTTTTGTTTTTGCAGATATACTTGATCTTCTCTGCTACTGTCCATTCAGTATTGTTTTGCACAAAGTTAAAGTGCTTCATTAAAACTGAAGTAGTAATAAATGGGGAGACAAATTGAGATAGTAGCAGGTGGGCAAGGAAGTGAATCAGAGGTTTCACTGGAACATTAGTCTGGCTAAAGATTACTTCTTGAAGCTGCAAATCAACCCTAGAGAAAAGTATCCAGTGGCACCAATTTCCTGGCATCTTTCTACCTTAGGCAAAATCATTTATTAATTATATGTATATCCAGCCTGTACCATATACCCTAAGGGCACCAGTTCCCCATATATTTTTGTGTAGACATGAGCCCGAATCCTATTAGTAGTTCTAAACATAAAGTAAGCTTACTGAATTTATATATGTCCCACTGATTGAATGGGCTTACTCTAACTGGCACTTACATTAGGATGCAGATTTAAAAAAAACAACTTGCAAACCTTTGCAGAAATCAGATGAAATGAGATTAACCTCAAATTCTAACAATGTCTGGAAATATGGGGTTGTTAGATTTATTGGTTTTTATTTATTTGCTGTATTTGTACCCCACTCTTCAGCCAGAAAGACTCTCCTAGACATTTCCCTACCCTCTAAAAAGACATGACACAAAGGGAGAAGGAGAATACCATATATACTCATGTACAAGTCAACCTCATGTATCAGTTGAAGGAAGCTTTCAGGGTCAAAATCCTGGATTTTGATATGACCCATGGATTAGTCAAGGGCAAAACTTAGGGGGCTATAAGGAAGGCTGGAAAGGGGAAAATACCACTTCTTTCCCTCCTTCTCATTCTCTGGACCTCTCCCAACCGATTCCCAAGTGCTAGGGAAGAGGTTTTAACACTGGATTGAGAAAGGAAGCAAGTGGATATAAATGGAGAGTTATTTCCATAAGAAGCAAGGCCTTGCAAAATAGACCAGAGAGAGAAGCAAATGGTTTTAAATGGAGAGCTTTTTTTCCCCATAGGAACCAAAATCTTGCAAAATGGACCAGAGAAGCAAGTGGTTTTAAATGGAGAGCTGTTTCCATAGGAAGCCAGGTCTTGCAAAACGGACTGGAGAGATGGTTTTAAATGGGGAGGGTTTTTGTTTTTTTCATAGAAAAAAACCCTTATAGAAGTCTACTCAGAATTTTAGGGTCAATTTTGGGGCATTTCTTGACTGATTGTCGAGTATATGTGGTAAGTCCAGCAGTTCTTCTCTCCAGACCTGATGGAACTTGCTGGCCTTTCTCTCCCTCTGAGGCCCAATGATGTCAGATGGCAAAGAGGGAGGGCTTTTCTTCTTACTTTAGACCAAGCCTGATTCATCTATCCCTATCCACATCACATAAATTTAGTAGCCTCACAAATAGGTCTCCCACTAAAAAATTGTTGTTGTTGTTTTTGCCTATAATAATGAAATAGCCTGCCTTCCTATCTTAGTGAGTCAAGAGAAACTTACAACTTAAATGCAAAAAAGTAGTAACATATACACTCATCCTTCCACATTTGCTGGGGTTAGGGGCACAGGACCCCGGTGAATGTGGAAAAACCACAAATAACAAAAACACTATGTTTTTACCTGAGAGAATACCTCTCTAGGAATCTCTAGGTCCTCCAGTGCAACTCTGTGGTCAATATGTGCAAGCCACTGACCACAGAAATGCGCTGGAGGAGCTACAAATGCCTAGTGGAGTCCTCTCTCTAGGAATCTCTGGGTCCCTGGGTGCAACGTTTGGTTAAGGTTGACCACAGAATTGTGCTGGAGGACCTCAATATTCCTAGAGAGAACATATTAATAAAATCTGTGAATAACCAAACCTGCAAAAGTCAAAGCTGCAAATGTGGAGGGATAATTGTACATACCTTATCACAAGGCTGCTCCCGTTGATGCCTCACGGCCACCTTTTTACTTCAGAAACATCCGAAGACTCCTCGTGAATGATACCTGCCCAACATCCACCCTTAATACACCTTCCCAAAATGTTTAAGCCCTAGGGTAGGGTCCCCAAAGTCTTCCTCTTATAAGTTTTAAAAATGTGGTAGCATGTTTCTTATGCTTTTGTTGTTATAAATTCACTCAGTGAGAAGCTTTTCTTGAAATAAACAAACCTTAACTTTATTCAATAACATGCAGCAAGATTGTAGCTTTTATAGGATAGTTTCATAGATTGTATGGATAAAGTATTTACAATGACTCAACAGTTGCAGGTACTTTCCTATTCTGTTTCTTTCCACTGAACTCTTTTTAGAACCCGCTTTTCCATTTTGCCTCTAAACTATTCTCTTCTGCTTCTAAACCTCTACTCCTTTAACGGAACTTTTCAACTAAATCTCACCTCACTGTTATCCATCAGTCACTCCTCTCCTTTATAATCACTCCTCCTGATTCTGAATATTTAATGCAATTCACCTTTTGGTCTAAACTCTGAGCCACTATGTAGCTCAGCAATGTACATTTTATCCCCACATTTCTGATTATCCACATAGTTTGGTTATTCTCCCCAAGCTGTTCTGACCAGTGAGACCGTCTGTGCCTAAAGCCAAACAGTAATATAGCTTTGTCTATTGTTTTGAAAAGGTGTTTTCAGATGTAGAGTTATTTCTCTGCTGTCATTACTGACTGAGCCTATAACACTCCAGCCAACAGGCAAAGAGTCTAAGAAAATAAATTGTCATAGAAATGGTAAGAGTTTGCTAAATTATGCTTTGTAACACAAGTCAGGCCTTTGATGTGCCTTCGCCTATAACTTTGCTATAGCTGCAGAGGGAATTCAAAGGTGTTATTTTCCAATAAAAACATACTGAAAGAGGCAAAGAAAACTGTCATTAAGGATATCAAATGGGTATACCATATGGTACAAAAGATTTTGATTCCTTTTATTAATACTAGACCATACTGTAAATACGTGTAAAATTGCTTCAGATACAGTTTTTACTAAAAGTATTAGAACAATATCAACACCAAGTTTTCTATAGTGAATGAAATTGACTGACTGAACCTATTATGTGCAGCAAAACACCTGCTCACTCAGCAATTCTGAATTCACTGAGTGTATCTGAAAACCAAGAATTTTCTACAAAGGGAAAACATGCCAGCCATGCACCCAAATATCCCATGGCACACTGGTTATTCCAAGGGAGGGAGAAGGCCCTTTGTGTGTGACACAGTTAGTGAATCCTGTTTTCACAAAGTAGAGTCAGAACCACAATCTTGATAACTATGCTGTCGCTACATTAACCCGTACACTGATGACATTAAAATTAAAATCTCCACCAAATCATTCGTGAACAACACTGCTAATATTAAATGAAACATTTCACTTACATCTCACTGTTCATACATAGTTTTCCTATAGCTGCTAGACTGTCTCAAATCCAGGCAGACAGAAGGACCATAACTGCTTACCTATTGCAGTACAGCAGTGCTGTACTGCCTTCAGAACACTAACTTTGTATAATTCAGACTACTCTGCCAGAGAATGTTTCATATAGACTAGTCCTTATGTCTATACATTCATTAACAATTTGGCAACCTGGTACCTTCCCCATGTTTTGGGCAATCAACCCATCAAGCCTAGCCACCATAACCATACAACAGTAGTGGTCGTAGTTGTAGTCCAAGACATCTGGAGGGGATCAAATCTCCTACCTGGTGCTTCATTTAAAACAAACATGCAGTTTTAAATGTCCTATTGCCTAGCCCTGATGTTAAACTGAAATAAACTTTCCAGCTGATCAAACAAAACTGATCAAAATTCATCAAACAGAACGGCCAACCCTGATAGTTAATGAAAAGCATTCTGTTACAGCTGAGATCCTATGCACATTGAAAACAGTGTTTCCCAAATCAATGCGTTTCAAGATCATGGTACTGCATATCCAATTCTGTCTTCTCTGATTCTGTTCTTGCTTCATTTTAATTGTTCTGCTTCTATATACAGTTATAATAATAATAATAATAAATTTTATTTGTATACCGCCCTTCCTGCGATCAGAGTTGGTCCTCTGTTTTCACAGGAGATCCGTTCTGGACCCCCCTTCCATGAAAATGGAGGCTCATGCATATTCAAGCCTCATAGGCTTGAACAGGGTGCCCCCCATGAGTGTGGCCCAGGTGCGAGCACCGGGCGCGCACACCATTGAAAAAAATGTCCTCGAGTTAGGAGGGGCAACTGTATAACAGAATAAGTTAACAACCTCCATACTGACAGTTCTGTTGCAAGATCCTAAACTTGATAGGGTAGACCCACCGAACTCAGTGGGGTATGTTAACGTTGTCTAAATTACATTCTGTTTCAATAGGTATATTCCAAAGTATTTGCATAAAACTGTTAAGAGTACTTTGATAACATTTTAATTGCCATGGATCCAGAATCTTGGTTATAGAACCCTGTAGATTTTTTGTTTGGAGAAACACTTAGAATTTTACATTAGAGAATTGTAGTACTGTACTGTATTTTAGGGGCATGATTAAGAGCTTGTTGTTGGTAACTGCCTTGTCCACCTCAACTCATGGTGACCTTGTGAATGAAACATCTCTAAGACCCCCCTATTCTCTACCACTCTGCTCTGGTCCTGCAGGTTCAGGCCCGTGACCTAGTCATCTAGCATGAAGTCTTCCTCCCTTTCTATGTTGCCTTCTACCTTTCCTAGCATTATTGCCTTTTCTAATGAGTTATGCTTTCTCATGATGTGATCAAAGTCCAACAGCCCTAGTTTCATCATCTTGACTTGCAGGGAGAGCTCAAGCTTGATTCCTTCTAGGACCCATTTGTTTTGTCTTTTTGGCCATCCATAGTGTGTATATCTTTGGAGAGCTTTGTCTAGTTCTTTCATAGCTGCCCTTCCCATTCTTAGTTTTCTCATTTCTTGACTGCAGGCTCCATTCTGATCAATGTTTGATTCAAGGTATGGGCAATCTTTAACTATTTCAATTTCCCTGTTATGTAAGTTGAATTTATATAAATCCTGTGGTCATTATTTTTGTTTATTTTTTATGTTCAGCAGTAAGCCTGCCTTTGCATTTTCTTCGTTAACTTTCCCTAGTAATTGTTTCAAGTCTACAATGTTTTCTGCTACTTGTATGATGTCATCTGCATATCTATCTAGGAGATAATGTTAAGTTCTTCATATTAAAAATTCCAAGATTCTATAGGAGGGACTCATGTCAATTAAAATGGTAGCAAACTGTTATAATATAGAGGGAGTGGATACATTCTACATAGGGATCCAGCCTTTATAGAGTGCTCTCCACAATGGTTTATCGTTTTCCAGCCTGGAAATCACACCATACCAAGCTTTGCTATAGTTTTTTCACCTAAGGTTCCCACCACTGGCTATCAACTCATCAGAATCTTGCAGTCTTCTACCTAGAAACAAGTTTAAGGTAGCTTAGAAAGAATTATTGTGCTCACTTTATTCATCAAATGGCCTATATCATGCAACAATTTCTAAAATAATTGTTCCTTCAACCAACACAGCTTGTAGAGGAAGTGATTCCTTAAGACCAAACTGAATGAAAACACCTGACTAAAATGTAAATCTTACATATTTATTTGCTTGTTTGTTCAGTTATTTATCTGTGGCTAGAGAAATTTGGCTGTCTATTGAAAAGACTGTCCAGTGCCAATAAAGGAGATGCATCCATTTCCTGCAGCCTCTTTGATATACCACATACATTCCCGCACATGGCATTAGGGCAAAGCATTCAATGCACATTAATTTTAAACATGTTAAACTCAGTACAGCCTCAGTATCAATATTTGACATTTTATATGACCCTTCTATGCAAACAGAGAGAATACTCAAAACATGAAAGCTCTTACAATAATGGAATAGCTTTTAAAGACATATCACTCAAACAATGTGCTATTTCTAGTGACAGCTTGCACTTCAGAACATGGTTCCTATTCTCCAAGGCACTTCAAATACCTTATTCAATTGTTAGGCTGATACACTACATGTGTGCTAATGATTACTCCTATAAATACTTCTTAGTTGGAGATATTCTGCTGTAATTCCACTTCTGTGCTACATACATTCCTGGAGGCATTTTTATTTTTTTTACAGAATACATAGGAAAGCCAGTGTGTATAGTGGTTTGAGTGTTACTATTATTATTATATTTATTTATATCCTCTCTTTTTCCCAGTTTGGGATTCAAGGCAGCTGACAGCAGATTAAAAAAAATAGTTAAAATTGACAAAATGCAAAAGTTAAGAGATGATTACGATATTCAAAAATTAAAACTAGTTAAAAACATAAACTATTAAAAATAACCAACACAACAAAATAGCAGGTAGAAAGTCCAGCATATTATTTAGGTAGGATGTGCCTTGTACACTCAGTTCTCAAAGGCCTGTCAAACAGAAAAGTCTTCAGCTGTCTGAGGAATGAGAGCAGGGAGGGTGCCAGTCTAACCACTCTGGCAAGAGAATGCCAAACTTAGGGAAGCCACAAAAAGGGCCTTTCCCACATTCCCATCAGATGTACCTGTGAGGGTGGTTGGACAGAGAAAAGGCCCTCCTTAGCAGATCTCAGAACACAGACAGCTTCATATGGGAGGACGGTACCTCAAAGAACCTGGACCTAAACCATGTTGGACTTAGATTGTAGAAGATCAAGGTTTGAGCCACTGCTTAACCATGGAAACTCACTGGATGACTTGGGCAAGTAACCTTCTCTCAACCTCAGAGGACAACAATGGCAAACCTTCTCTGAAGATATTTTGTGAAGAAAACCAATGATAGGGTCACCATTAGTCAGAAATTACTTGAAGGCACAAAACAACAAACAGATTACTTGAAGGCACAAAACAACAGAGTACAGTGGGCCTTATGTATCCACTGGGGTTTGCTTCTAGGATCAGCAGTGGATACCAAAATCTGTGCATGTTCAAGTCCTATTATATACAATGGAGCAGTAAAATGGTGCTCCTTATATAAAATGACAAAATTAAGGTTTGTTTTTGGGAACTTTAGGGGGAAATCCATGCATACAGAATCCGTGGATATAGAGGGCCGATGATGAGGAAAAGGATGGCCATACTGTATTAGGTTTGCTTTACTTTCTCCAGTCTCCAATTTAAGAACTGAAAAAATTCAAGTTCTTCCTCTATAAGAAGAAACTGGTGAATTTCAGTAGATCTTGATAAAAACCAAACATCCATTCACAGGGGCTACATTCACGAAGAAGAAGAAGAAGAAGAAGAAGAAGAAGAAGAAGTTGTTTTATTTATATCCCGCCACTCCAAAAGGATCTAGGTGGATTACAATAAGAATACATAAATAAAATACATAATACATAACTAAAAATTACATGATCCCTTTATCCCCCTACCTTTAAACTAGAATAACAACACTATAAAATATAGGTTAAAATTAATTAAAATAGACCTGATTGAAACAAGACATCTTGGGGCAATCAAAGAGCAATCCATATCAGTGTAACGGGAAGGTCAGTCACCAAGATCACCTATCACATACCTGTTAACATCTGTACCTTATCAGAAAAAAGACCTTCCTAATCACAAGCATGAGGTTCAATACAGAGGTATTTAAAGCCATCTAAGGCTGCATTTGCACTGCAGAAATAATCCAGTTAGACACCACTATAACTGCCATGGCTCAATGCTATGGAATTCTGAGATTTGTAGTTTATTGTGGCACCAGAGCTCTCAGACAGAGAAGATTAAATGTCTTACTAAACTACAGTTCCCAGAATCACATGGCATCGAGCCAGGGCAATTGAAGTGGTGTCAAACTGGATTATTTCTGCAGTGCAGTTACAACCTAAGCCATATAATTTTGTTTTTTATGGTTTCTGTCACTTTCTGTTGCCTGTGAATTCAATCTTTTAAAAATATTTTTAATGTAAGTTAACACATTCAACACAGTTTAGTCCTGAGTTAAAAGAAGAGCTACCATTCTCTTTCTTTTTCACTCTTCAAATCAACACTCAGTCGTAGATCACCTAGAATAATATACACCTTTACTGGCTGTTTCTATTATGAATCTTTGCTCCAAAGTTGGATAGCTCAACGTAATGAAAGGGATGAACATTTTATATCCACATCAAGTTTTCCAAAAGCTCTCTGGTGTAAGATATATTGAATGTTTGCTCTTGGACTAACAAGTTTGCTTAATGGCTTTAGACAGTCACAAACAAACAAAACATGTTCACTTGAGATTTCCACTGTGCTGAGTCTACTGTAAGCAGCCATTAGTTACACAACAAAGTGTGAGTGAAAGATATGTCACAAAGACATAAAATTGTCAAAAGTTCCAAGAATCCAATCCTTTTATCTTGAAGCTGAACAAAGTATGAATGTGTGAAAGCATGGTGTTATAGATCACATCTAAAGATTATATTGCTCTGATAGTAGTAGTCTTCTTCACAAGAAAGGACTTCTTCCACTGATGAAAGCCCACTTTCCATCAGAGGATACGTTTTGGATATAACCAAAGGGATAGCTACCAGGGAAGGGTGTGAAGGCATAGCACCCCCAACAAGAATTTTGCCTCCCCACAATGAAATTTTCTCGCATTCCTGTATTAAGTTAAAAGAGTATCCCTGCATTAAGTTAAATACTGTTATACAGTATTAAGTTAAAAGAGTAACTTCAGTTTTTTAAAAAAAGTTCAAATTGTAACTTAACCTCCCTTCCATTCCTGCTGCCATCACTGTGGCCTCGAGAGAAAGAAGAAAAAGCATGCACAACTCCATTATGCCTTAGCCCCAACAGCAAAGGAAAGCCCTTCCCCTCTATTTCAACTGCCATTGCTGTGGCCTTAGAGGAAGAGAAGAGTAGACAGTATATGCAAGACTTAATCCCTTCACTCATTGCCATCCCTTTTACTTATGTTTTGCATCTTATGCTGGAAGAGACCACAAAGAGCATCCAGTCCAACCCCCTGCCATGCAGGAACACATAGTCAAAGCACTCCGGGAAGGTGGTCATCCTGCCTCTGTTTAAAAACATCCGACGGAGGAGGTTCACTACTCTCCAGGGCAGTGTGTTCCACTGTCAAACAGCTCTTTACCACTCGAAAGTTCTTCTTAATGTTTAGATGGAATCTCTAGCTTGAATTCGTTGCACCAGGTCCTAGCCTCTAGACCCAGAGAAAACAAACTTATTCCATCTTCAGAATAACATTCCTTCAAAGATTTATTCTATATGATATCCTTTCAAATAAACATGGCTATCATGTCACCTCTTAAGCTTCTCTTCTCTGGGCTAAACATGTCCATTCCCTAAGCCAACGCACATAGGGCATGGTTTCCAGATCTTTCACCAGTTTGCTCACTCTCTTCTGGACATGCTCCTGCTTGTCAACATCCTTCTTGAATTGTGCCCAAAATTGTAGTCCAGATAAGACCTGATCAAAGCAAAATAAAGTGGCACTATTACTATTACTATTAGTCTATCTAACCCAGTACTGTCTGCTCTGTTTGGAAGAGGCTGCACTCTTTCCAGGGTTTCAGACAGAGGTCCTTCCCTATCAGTAGCTGCTTAATCCATCTGACTAGAGACAGCAATAACTGAACCTGAGACCTTTGAAATGCAAAGCATAAAGTGTTTACATTAAGGTTTGTTCTTCATCAATACTAGCACTCCTAGATGAACCCAAACCAGACTGCTCAATTTGAAACCATTTCTTTCCATAAACATGATATACTCTTGCAGGAGGAAACAGATGCAAAGCCTTTATTGACAAGTATCAACAATGGCAAGCAAGTGTGTGCATTTGTGCACATGAGAATACACAGCACAACCCTGGAGTATTCAATGACTGAGAGGTACTGAAGAATAGCCAGGATTGCCTTCAGTATCCTTATCACCTTTGCAAACTGATTATGCAATGTCCGATGATGGAGAAACGTATGAAGTAACTCACTCATCTGAAGCTATTAAGTTACACTGAATATTACTCTTTTCTCACATTACTCTTTTCTCCATTTGCTTTCATTAATGGGTCTGGTGATTTAAAAAAAAAATAAATAGATAACTTTCCTTTGGGATGCTTCCAACTGTGGATTTTCTAGCCCTGCCAGTCAAGAGGCATTGTCAAGCTACTCTGTTAAGCTCTCTTGCTGTTGTCAGATTTTCTGTAGTCAGAAAAAGATGGACGACACAGTAGGGAAACACAGCAATATTACAGCTGAAAGACAGCATCAAGACCCCCACAGAAAGCAATGCATGAGACAGAGCAATTTCCCAACAAGTGTTCATGTGGAAACATTCTCAGTTTCAGGTTGAGGTCAAACCATTTTTAAATCCTCATCAGCAATCCTATGTCAAAGGCTGAAAATACAAGTTCAAATGAAAGAGGAACTTAAATATTGTTGAGTGGTGCTCCTTGACCAATACTGATTGACTCCTTGAGCAGTCAGGGCTTAAGGAGCAGGGCTGGGGTATACTTTCTTTTTCTTCCTTTCTTGTTCTTTTCTTCCATTCTGTGTGTGTATCTGTCTCTGCAAGCACCTACACTGATCTTTACAGATCAGTTGAGGTTATTCCATTTCAATGAGATGATAAATACCCAGGTAGCATGGAAGCAATTTAAACCCCCAGGAGTGTTTTCATACGTGACACGATGATGCACATTTGATTCACTTCCATGAATTCTGTGTCACTTAGGGATGTTGTTAATACAGAAGGAAATGTGGAAGAAAAACTAAATGTCATTCTCAACTAATATGGATATTCCATTGGGAGCCTATTTAAAATGTTGCCATTTTGAGCTTCATATGTGAAAAAGATCTTAAGTGACTCAGTGCAAACATGTATGTATGCATGTACCTTCAAATCATTTGTTGACTTATGGAGATCCCATGGGTTTCATAGAATTTTCTTAGGCAAGGAACCCTCAGGAGTAGTTTTATCAATTTCTTCCTCCGAAATATAGCCTGCAGCACCTGGCATTAACTGGCAGTCTCCCATCTAAGTACTAACCAGGATTGGTCTTCCTTAGCTTCCAAGTTCAGATCCAAGTTACACAGACCCTCAAACACAGAACAGTTGAAATCCCTCCACCACAACAGTACAAATGGCTTCAAAAGCAGGCAAATTCTGTACATTATTTGAATACTGTTTTTGGAAACCACAGGTCTGTTTCCATGGTGGGTACAGAGTTCTTGGGTTCTAGTTCTTATGACTTCTGAAGACAAATGGCACTTTTAAGAAAAATAATTGTCTCTGGTGTATGTACATATACAAATACAAAGCCAAGGATGTCACATATTGTCCTAGTATTAAAGAACCAACATAGTCAGGTCAGAATTTAAATTTGTTGGTTGAAAGTGAATTTCGTCAGTAAAATGCTTTCTGCTAGAGACACTGTGTTTACAAAACCCTAAGATTTGGTGTTCCTCAGGGTCAAAGTTCACATTATCTTCAAAATGTGACTTGCAGCTATGTTTGTTTTTTCCTTGCTCAAAGTAAAAGTGGGAACCAATTTAGGGACAACCCTAGGCTAAATGTAGGGGGCTTTTTGCACCCTGTCTTGGTTTAAGGATCTCTCTCACACACAAACACTCACACACATGCACACAAAGCCCTCCAATTTGCTTCACCTCCACCATGTAAACTGCAAGTGGAGTTTGGGTGAGAATCACAGCAGGGGACAAAAGCCTAAACCCTACTGTTAATCCCAACTAGATTTGATTTACTGGATCAATAGAATCTTTGCAGACCCATCATTCAATATTTGAATCATCGTGTCTACTGTAGTTGGGATTCTCAGCATGACACTAGCCGAGTTTCATGGGAGGAGAGATGAGGAAACTACGTAGGAAGCCTAGCTTCATTCAGAAATCTCACTTACTCTGGACAGTTGTTGTCATCTCCCTTCGAATCATTTCTGATTAATGGCAACCCTAAATTGAATCTGTTAAAGGATTATTTTTTTCAGAGTGGGTTTGCCTTTGCCTTCCTCTGAGACTATAAGTGTGTGACTTACACAAGGTCACCCAGTGCATTTTTATGGCTGAGCAAGGATTAAAACCCTGGTCTCCACAGTCATAGTCCAACACTCAGACCATTACACCATGATGGCTCCCTGCTCTGAACAGTATTTAAATCCAGTTCCTAGGCTCCTTGGAGTGCAGAAAGGTTAGCTACTCATTATTATTATTATTATTATTGCTTTTGGTTTTGTTG
The DNA here is from genome assembly GCA_034509955.1 of Urosaurus nigricauda. Taxonomy (NCBI): domain Eukaryota; kingdom Metazoa; phylum Chordata; class Lepidosauria; order Squamata; family Phrynosomatidae; genus Urosaurus; species Urosaurus nigricauda. Next base: position 78,564,238 of record JAOEGL010000006.1, read on the forward strand.
TTCTGTATTTACATATTGGACTTATTTCATTGTAATGTTGAATTTAAATCTTATATTTCATTGTTTTTGTTTTATCTACTAATGTTTTGTAAAATTTCCCCCCTTTTCAAGCTGGTGTTTCTTGTGAGCCATTTTGAGTAAAGTGACATACACATAATAAAAAGGAAAAAAATGTACACTAGAGTCCCAATATGATTTGTGTCATAATTCCATAATTGTACATATTCCTTACCACTATTTACAGAATCACAAGATTTTGTTTTTGCTTTGTGTTTTTTTTTTCCATCCAGGTACCCTACAGACAAGATCCAATTCAAAATCTGATTCAAAACAAAATCCATGTTCTAATTCACTGCCTTGCAATAAACACACTTAGCGCAGAATATGTCCCACTGAATTCAAACATGTATGCAAATGTGGATATATATTCTTCTTCATTACTAAAAACAGTGGCTTCATGGCATAGTGGGACAGAGAAGAGTGTATAAGTGATTTGACCATAGCTGAGATCTCAGTAAAACCCCTGAGACAAAACTGCACCAAACATACCAGTGAGGAGTTCGGGTAAGGATAAATTAAACAAACACAGTACAATTCACTGTATGCTGAAAGGAGCTGAAGATAATAATAACACAAATGCTTCTAGGTCATCCTTTCTTGCCATTATTTCCAACTGTAGAAGGTTTTACACAGTCTGTTATCTTGTACACACATATAGACACATACATACAAATTCATAGAGATATACCTTACTTCACTTTTGTGATCATTAAACTCAAAACAGTACCTATTTTAATGAGTTCCCAACATTACAATCACATTTTCTGCATTCACTCCAGGAACCAACATCGATGTGAATGGCTTTTCAAGCTTCATCCCTTTATTGATCATTTGACTAGGAGGAAAAAAATCCAAACAGCTGTTCACTCTCAGCGTGCTACTGCAATTCTTTCTAGGGATCAAATAATTTTCAAATGCTGTGTTTATTAGGTGCCTTTCAGAATTCCCTAACATTGTGTCAGACTTGACAAAGACAGGATATTCTCTCAGCCAAGCCTGTCTTCTACACTGCCTGAATAATCTAAATTTAAAAGAATTCAGAAACAAATCCTTAGGTATCTCCAGGGTCAGCCTGCTGCCACATTTCTGAATTATAACTGCCCTTCTTCCTATTTAGTTTATGCATTCAAAAACCAGTTTTCTGGACCAAAACTAATTCTAGAAGTGAAATAAAAGGAAGCAGTGCAGAAATAAAACACAGAAAACCAAATAAAATGTGCTCCAGACACTTACAGTCAACTCAAGTTTGACTGCAAAATCCTGTGCAAGCCTACCTAGAGCAAGTACCATATATACTCAACTATAAGTCAACCTCATGTATAAGTCGAGGGCAAGTTTTGGGGCCAAAATTATGGATTTTGCTATGACCCATGGATAAGTCGAGGATAAAATTTAGGGGCATATAGGAAAGGATCTAAAGGATGAAGCAAAGCAAAACAATGTCAAAAAACTTCCAAAAGTCCATCAGACATAACTCTTTGTGCTTATTCTTAAGACTGGATGGATGAGAGAATAAAGGGGGACAGTGCTTCCAGGACAGATTATACTCTTGCTTTTCACCAGGGGATGGTTCCTTCTTTTAAATAAGAGTTAAGATACAGTACTTACGTTGACCCATGGATAAGTCGACTCAGGTTTTTTGGGTCAATTATTTGACCTAAATTTCTAGACTTCTACATGAGTATATACAGTAAATTCCACTGAATTCAAAGGGAATGTACAAATCCAGGTAAATAAGTGCAGGATCAAAGTTTCCATTCTTTTCTAAGATCCAAAAAATAAGTGTTCTTAATACACTACAATTCCAACACAAGTTGCTACTATACCAGAGTATTGCCAAGACATGACATACAATTTGAGAATCGAGGACACATAGAACTGCCTGATATAAGGTTCAAGAGCACCAATGTGGTGTAGTGATTTGAGCATTGGACTATGACTCTGGAGAACAAATCCCCGCTCAGCAACAAAACCCACTGGGTGACCCTGGGCAAGTTACACGCTCTTGGCCTTAGGGGAACACAATGGCAAACCTCCTCTGAACAGATCTTGACAAGAAAATCCCATGATAGGTTCGCCTTAGGGTCACCGGAAGTTGGAAATGACTTGAGCCCTGGTGGCAAAGTGGTTTAATGCAAGTACTGCAGCCACTCACTCACAAACCATAAGGTTGTGAGTTCAATACCAGCCAGGTATCAAGCTAGACTCAGGCTTCCACGGTCATTAAAATAAGTACCCAGATTGTTGGGGGCAATTAGCATACAACTATAAACCGCTTAGAGACTGCTTAGGTGGTATGGATTTGGTATATAAATGAAGCTGCTGTTGCTATTGCTATTCAAGGCACACAACAACAGCAAGAGATTAAGAAAAATATGTTGTTTCCAAAATAGAGAAAATCCTCCTGCAGCTAGTGTAATTAAGCAGATTTTAAATTTTGTTCAGCTTAATACTGGAAACAAGTTTCGACCCAGCTTCATTTTTGTGCTATTTTAGAGATAAACAAATCAATCTACATCTCACTGGTCTGTTATACTGTATATAGCCCCAACATGTTAGAAGATTGAAAAGGTTATTTTGGGGGACTGCAGCTCTCATACCTCACTAGCCAACTTGGACTTTGCTTGTATGACTCAGCCCCTGTATATCTCTGAGACTCTCTCGGCCTAACCAGATATGTTTTGTCGAGGCTGTCCACTAACTGAAAGACATTTAGCATGCTGTCTTTTGTGGTCATTAGGTAGTAACAGTGGGCTTAATTTGCAAGTCTGATTGTTCAGGCATTTATCTCTGAGGAAATCCCAATATAGCTGGGAAACAATTTAATAATAGGGCATACGAATTCCCCTTAACATCTGGGTTGACTCTCAGAATAAAGACTTTGGCTGCAAAGCTCTAGTGCTTTGCTACCTGCGTTTTCACTTCAGAAGAGTTCACACACAAAAGGAACAAAATCTGTTGTTCTGCAAATGCTGCTCTTCAGCTTTAGGAATTCGAGTGTGGAATGGGGACAGGAGACACCCAAAGAAGCACCTGACCTTATAGAAAGAGACTGTCTCTGGTATGGCTCCGAAGTCTGAACAAATCATTGCTATAGACTGCCTGGAAGCCTTCCTGAACTTCCAGAAATATTTGGTTCCCATCTGTCAGCTATAACACCTCCTGCTTCAAAGGTCAACAGTTACTTCTTACAGCAAGCACAAATACTCAGTACTTTCACACAGAAATCTAGCTTATAAGCATGACTCTTATTTGTTTTCTTACTGACATGCTAATTTATTAACGAGGGACATTTCTACAATGATAACGAGGAGGAAGAGGAGATAAGTCCAAAACATAAATCCACAACTACGACCTAAAATGGCATATTCCAGGAGGGAATCTACCACAAGATTTGGTTAAATGGGCATTTTGGTTCTATTTAAATCCTAGACACTGGGAAATTTAAAGACAAATTATGTCTTCTTCATTTCACGCCTCCATCTATTGTCAATATCTACTTGGAATCAACACTCACTGAGTTTAAAAGGGCTCTCGACTTTGTCCTTTCTACCTTGCCTAAGAGAACAAAAACAACATGGCACCTCTCTTGTTCTCTGTAAAAAATTTGATCAGGCAATTGAATGTTATTTTAGTAGTAATCTCCAGGCCGCATCTGCCTGACACTTCACCTGCAGACAGCACAGCACATCGCACATAGACCTCTGCCTGCTACCAGCCCCTGAGCATCTTCTAATTGAGGCAGTTGCCTCATTCTGCCTCCTACACCTCAAAGAAATGGATCAAAAAAAGCAGGAAACATCTCAAACAAAACTTATACAGTACTAAAACATGAATGTAACAAGTGGCTAATACTATATACCGGTAGTGAAAAATACATACAGACTGCAAATTATAATTTGTAGGTTATTTATAATGTTGTCTTTCATAGACTAGAAGTCTGTTTTAATATGCCTCAACCTGTTGTATCTACCATCGCTACCATATATATAGGTTGTGTCATTTCCCTTTGATATTTCAAAATAAATAAAATAGACGTGATACAGGGTAATTATGGATTGCCCATACCGAGTGCTCAACAAATTATCTCGAAATGCAAAGCAGTAGTGATATGACTGTTTATCCAAAATTGCCTAAGAATTCCCCTCTGCAATCAACCCCAAAGCAGCAAGTTCCCCAAGCGACGAAGAAAATAAGATCAGCTTTGACACCAAGGGAAATGGTGTGTGTTCACTTAAAAGCCACACCTCAGGAAAGGCACAATTCTCTTTCTTTCAAGATGCTGCTCATAAACATAACAGAAAACCTTTCTCACTTCCAAGTCTCGATTCTGTGCATGTTTTTAATTAGCTATAAATCTAGCCAGGCATCCTTCGTGTCTTCCTTCACCTGCAGACACTCATTATGTGACTTCCTCCTACCGGATGCTAGTAAAACATTAGACACAGTGTACAGCGCATCTAGAAGTAACTAGTGATCACAGATTTCTGCTGATGGCAAGCTTTTGCAGTGCTGAAGGTGTTGGCACAGTTGCCTTAGATTTCAGTGATAGCCCTTGCTGTATATTTTAATTAATGTGCGCAGGCTAACGTTGGAGAAATGTGTTTACATTTCTACACTGAAATTGTTTATGGGCCTTGAAGGGTCATAACCTATTAGCAAGACAAAGATAAAGCCAAGTAAACTGTTGATAATGCCACAAACGGCTAAAATAGGCCATTTTTCTTTTTAAAAGCTAACAAGATATTTTTTTAAAATGCTAACAAGATATTTAAAATCTGGTAAGGTCACCTTAGCATCACCATGCATTGGAAATGACTTAAAGGCACACAACAGCAACAACAACAACAACACATAGAACAGAATTGCAAAATTATCTTGCTTTGACACCCTCACTCCCAATCAGCTTTAAAAAACAACAACAGGGAAAGGAAGTCCATTGAATAAAAATGTGCCAATGTTAAAGTAAGTCTAAAATTACAGAGCAACTGCGTGTAGCATTGGCAACAAACTACCTGTAGAATGAGAAAAAGTTGAGTAAAGTGTGCATATTATGTGAATAATAAAAATCGAAAACCTTGTATCGTTGTTGCACAGTGTTTAGTCATGTAGCACAACTAATGGGTATCTACATGGAGGGAACCAGAATTTGCTGTGCAACAGATTAATTAGTTTGCCCCTCGGTTTGGACTCCCTTTGCCTCAAACCTGTGCATCATTTTTGTTTGGTTGTGTGGCTGCTTCCTGGCACATTTGTAACACCACCCCATGAAGCACACTTTACGTCTAGAAACCACTCACACTGAAGAAGATGACTGTCTCTTAATGACTAGTTCTCCACAGGAGTGAATGATATCTCACTTTTGCAGCATATAATGTTTTAATCACTCAATATAGTAGACTATTGGGAAGATACAGTATCCACTGCAAGCCATAACTCCAATGTCGGCCTTCAGCTTATTAAACCTGTGAGTGTACATACAACAAATATGAACGGAAAGGACAGCCGGCCTACAGAGAAGACCAATGCTTTGCTCACAATCCCATCAAAGATCATCCTCTCTCCACCCCATCAGCACACCATCTTTGGCTGCAGAGGGATCCAGGTCAATGATGATCTACCAGCACCAAGCTGGGCCATTTTCTTTCTCCAACATTTGCTCATGGCACAAAACTGAAGCAGTCAATCAATGGGGCTAATGCTAGGATGGAGAAAGACAAGGTGCAGGGTCTCGTGTTTTCTCCTGATCTCCCAAACAGGGCTTTTGCTCCACGCACGTACAGCCCTTTCTAGGTCAGTCTGGGCACACAGCATACATACAACAGAACAGAGGAGGGAGGCTTGTGCCAGCAACACGGGGGAATCAAACTTTCAAGTCAGCAGGTTTTTTCCAACCCCTAATATAGACATTATCAGACGACGGAAACTGGAAGTATAATCCAATGGCAATCCAACGCAATCATGGGGTTTCACGTAATTGCGTATGAGTGTATCGCACGCAATTTCGGGCAAAAGGGAAGTCATTCCAAACGCAATCATGGGTTTTACGTTATTGCGTATTAGAGTATCTCACGCAATTTCGGGCAATGGGAAGTCATTCTCGGGAATGGGAAGTCATTCTGAATGCATTCCGAACGCAATTAGAATTCACATAAATTCGCCAAACTAGCGAATTTATGTGAATTCGAATTGGCTCCATTCGAAATAGAGATAAATTCCTCCATTTCAAACTACCGCATCCTTAAACAACCTTGGTCCAAAACACACTGCAGAACTAGGCCAGTTTGAGACCGCTTTAACTGCCCTATCTCAGTGCTAGGGAATCCTGAAAATTGTAGTGTATTGTGGCACCAGAGATCTCTGACAGAGGAGGCTAAATGTCTCATAAAACTAATTCCCAGAATTCCCTAGCATTGAGCCAGGGCAGCTAAAGCGGTCTCAAACTGGCTTATTTCTGGAGTGGGTTTTGGACTGCCTTTGGTCTGTTGCTGCAGAATGGGATCTTTGCAAGGAATTGGCAATAATCCATTTTGATACCACTTTAACTGCCTTGTGCTTCTTGCTGTGGAATTCTGGGAAGGTTTATTTGTTGTGGCCCCAGAGGTGGCAGAGTCCAAATCCTGAAATATATGTGGTCAGGTTATTTGGGGGCCATTTGTGGCATTTTGGTGTCGCAGCAAACGACCATTCTCACATTTCCATGGCAAGGAACCAGGGCAGCTAAAAGTGGTGTCAACCCGGATTATTCCTCCTGTGAGGATGCAGCTGAAGCCAGAGGCACCAAGAAAGCAGAGTCAAGAACATTTTGACAATTTCCCCTAAGAAGGAAGGAAGGAAGAAAGGAAGGAGAGAAAGAAGGTAAGGAAGGAAGGTAAGAAAGAAGGAAGGAAGGTAGGAAAGAAGGAAGGAAGGAAAGAAAGAAAGAAGAAAAGAAAGAAGGAAGGTAAGAAAGAAGGGAAGAAAGAAGAAAGGAAGTAAGAGAGAAGGAAAGGAAGGAAGGAAGGAAAGAAATTAAGAAAGAGGAAAGAGAAGAAAGGAAGGAAGGAATGGAGGGAGGGAGGAAAAGGGAAGGAAGAAGAAAGGAAGGAAGGAAGGAAGGAATCAGAAAAGGAGGAAGGAAAGAAAGAAAGAAAGAAAGGAAACAGGAAAGAAAAAAGAGCGAAGGAAGGAAAGAAAGAAGGACGGAAGAAGAAAGGAAGAAAGAAAGCAGAAAAGAAAGAAGGCAGGAAGGAAAGAAGGGAAGAATGAAGGAAAGAAGGAAGGAACGAAGGGAAGGAGGAAGAACGAACAACGAGCAATCCACACAAAGCAACCTGGAAGAAACCATCCAGTTTGACACCGCTTTAACCGCTCAAGGCTATGGAATTCTGGGAAGGGGAGTTTGTTCTCTCTCTGGCCCCAGCTCTGCAGCCTATATACAATGATAACCCAAGAGAGGAGGAGACAGAGCCTGGCTTCTCTTGAGCCATCACCCCCAAAACAAACCCACATCTTCCCTCCACCCTCCCCCCCACCTCCTCCTCCTCCTCCTCCTCCTGTCCGGGATCCATTCCCAAAGGTCCTCCATGTTGAGCAGGAGGGTGAAGAAGAGGAACTGAGTTGGGGGACACCGACCTTTTTGTCTTCTGGCTGGCTGCCCTCCTGCTGCTGCTGCTGCTGCTGCTTCCTCCTGCTCTCTGCTGCCTCTGGCTCCCCTCCTTCTCCTTCTGCTTCTGCTGCCCTCCTTTTCCCTGCCTGAAGCCCAGCCTCCTCCATCTTCCAAGGCACACCCCAAGATTAGAAGAAGACTTCTCTCCCTCCTCTCCTTCCTCTTCCCTTCCTGCCTTTCTTCCAGGGGCTTTGCCTCCTCCCCTTGCCCAGGCTGCATCCACACTGGAGACATATAACCCGCTTTGACACCGCTTTAACTGCCCTGGCTCCATGCTAGGGGATCCTGGGAGCTGCACTTCCTTAGAATTCCTGGGACTCAGATCGACTCAACCCACTCTGACACCACTTTTCACTGCCCTCTCTCTGGCCCCCTGCTAGGGGATTCTGGGAAATGGCTCTGGTGGTGCCACAACAGGCTACAGCCCCCACAATTCCCTAGCATAGAGTAATTAGGGGTCACAGTGGATGATTTCTCCAATGTGTCTATGGATTAATGCTAGGGAACTGCCATTCCCAGAATTCCATAGCATGGAGCCAGGGCAGTTAAAGTGGTGTCGGCGTGGATTATTTCTCCAATGTGGCTGTGGGATTCTGGGAAACTGCTGGCTGCCTGAATTCCCTAGCATGGAGCCGTGGCCGTTCAACTGGTGTCAACCCAGATTATTTCTCCAGTGTGTCTGTGGTCCAAAACACACTGCAGGAATAACCCAGTTTGACACCGCTATGCCATGCTGGCTCTCATTACTACAACTGTTATTTACGATTACGATTATTGTATATCCTGCCTCTTCCCCCCCCCCCCCCCATATTGGGACTCAAGGTGGCTTTACAAATCCCTAAAACAAGTACAGATGTCAAAGCCTACAAAAACAGCGCCAACGCATATAAATATGAAAGTTATTTCAAAAAGCAGTCCCACAATCTGCAGAATTAAAGCCAACATCCGTTAATACTATGTGAGTCCTTTAACCATATATACACCATTTAAAATTATAAACCTTGCAACCGTGTATGAATCATTTAAGAATACAAACCATTTTAAATTTAGTTAAAAGATGAGTTAAGACACTACAGTAGCCCAGGCATGTGCAAAATGATTCAGCATATACATCAGCCCTCATATACATCAGCATTTGGGCCCTGCCACCCCACCTATCTTCTGATGTTAGAAGTGTGCAATGTGCTGTTAAGGCATTGAACTGCATGCACAGGAATGCATGGTTGTTGGGGTCAATGGGGGACAGTGCCAAGTGGATGTATGCTCACTCTTTGGGAGGCAGATGCATTACACATGAGTAGGCAGCATAAGCATAGGCAAACTGTACAGTCTAAATGAACTTAAATGACATTTTGACAGTGTGTAATGGTAAATATTAAAGAGCAGGTGATGATGATGATGATGATGATGATTATTATTATTATTATTATTATTTACACCCCGCTCTTCAGCCCTAAAGGCTATCAGAGCAACTTACAAATATTATTTTAATTCAGCCCTCAGGCTTACAATCTAAGAAGACACGACACAAAAGGAGAAGAGAATGGTGGTGGGAAAGGGGATCAGGTGCAAAAGTTTTTCTCTCCCTGTGAGGCCTGGACCAAGGCAGATGGCATAGAGGGAGGGCTCTGCTTCATACTCTAGGGACTCTTTCACACTGGAGGAATTTCTCCCAACTTCGAATGCAGCCAATGCGAATTCACATGAATTCGCTTCTTTAGCGAATTTACGTGAATCCTCATTGCATTCGGAAGGCATTCAGAATGACTTCTCATTACCCGAAAATGACCCCTCCTTGCCCAAAATTGCATGAGAAGCTTTAATTCGCAATAACGTGAAACCCATGATTGCATTCGGAGTGACTTCCCTATTGCCCGAAATTGCGTGAGAAGCTCTAATTCACAATAACGTGAAACCCCATGATTGCGTTTGGATTGCCCTTGGATTATACTTCCAATTTCCCACATCTGAAAGAGTCCTAGGACAGGCCCTATGGAGCTAGGCCTGTCCTTTCACTCCCTCCTGGGTGAGATGGTGTAGCATGGAGAGAGGGCTCTTCTACTTGAGGCGAGATCCGATGGTGTTGCTAGGCCTCTCTTTTTAGGTGTTCTTCCGAGAGCTCTAACCCCAAAGAGTTAATAGTCTGAAGACCTGATACTTCTCAAAACTCAAACCCCAAGAGTCTCAAAGAATGGCAGCGGTTCCTCTCCATTTGTGGGAACATCCCATCTTTAATATAGTAAATTGATGATAAATATATTTTATACTATTTGTTGATATGTACATTAAAGTCAACTGATTTACAGACCCTACACTAGAAGTTTTTTTTGTCAAGATTTTTTCAGAAGGGATGTGTCACTGCCTTCCTCTGATGCAGAGGGAATATGACTTGCATAGTTGCATGTGACCAAGCGTGGATTTGAATCCTTGCCTTCAGAGTCCTAGTCCAACACTCAGACCACTCTAACACGCAGGCTTTGTTTTATATTGTACCTCACAATAATGTGTTATTGCTCTCTCTTTCTTTTTGTGAAGAAGCTAAGGTGGGCAAATACAGTGCGTATGGATGCCAGATGTCTGCCTCTGGTCAAAAGCCTGCAAAAAAGGAGGAAAAGGAAGAGGAAGAGAAGGGGAAGGGACAAAAAAAAACCCAAATGGCTGGAAGTCTGTTTAAGATTTTGATAAATGGGTGGAGAGCTACAACTTATTTAAAGATGACATTCTTGTCCTAGGCCCCATTCATACTAACCCATTTGCCCTGGTTAGATCCGGATCAGATCGTGCATGCCATTACCGAATCTCTCCGGAAAGAAGTTCATACTACCCTTTGCCCCGATTGATGCTTCCCGGTGCGTTTTACCCCACTGAAGTTCATACATGAAAAAGTAACGATTCAAGACGGAGCCTCCTAATTGTCAATCAAATGATGTCATGGTGACATCTGATGCAGCCATTGGCACCGCGAGAGCTCCATCCGGCGCTTTGCTTTTTTTAAAATACTTTCTTTACATTTGACAGATTATGAGCATGGAGCATAGGGCTGGGTGCAGTGCAGCTTGTGGGGATCCTTTCCCCTCCTCCTCCTCCTCCATTTTTCTCAGCACCAGGAGTGCTTCATCGGGCACTCCTGCATTTTTTTTATTGTTTAATTTAATTTAATTTAATTTTTATTTATTTTTTATATTATTTCATTTATTTTTTATTTTTATTTTTATTTATTTTTTATTTAATTTAATTTTTAATTTTATTTTTATTTATTTATTATTTTATTTTCTATTTTTTATTTATTTTTTATTTATTTTTATTTTATTTTTACAATTTGGCAGCTCATGCACATTCTACACAGGGCTCTTTAAACGGGAGGGGGAACCCCCAGTCCATATATGGATAGTTGACTTCCATATATGGATTGGGGTTCCCTCTCCCTTCCTTTAAATGCTCAATATGAATGGGGCTCTTTAAACGAAGGGAGAGGGAACCCCAATCCATATATGGAAGGGTACCTATGAAGGAAGTAACCAAAATCTTCAATTGTAAAAATATATCATTGAATATTCAAGCAAGCAAAATTATACAAAATAGCTAATATAAGTCACAAACTTATCACACTAGGGTCAATTCCAGAACCATCCCACAATTATCCTATTATTGGCAATGAATATCCCATTCTTGGCAATGGGATAATTGTGGGATGGTTCTGGAATTGACCCTAGTGTGATAATTATGAAAGCTCAGCAGCTGATGGAGAAAACAGAATGCCATTTCCTTCCCAACAGCTCACAATTGACCTTATAATGACCAAAATGCTAGATCTTGTCTATATTATAATTTCCAAAATGAGGGAACTAATAGTCCCTACAGGAAAAGAGATTCCAGCTCAACCTTAGGATGGACTTCCTGAGAGTAAGAGCTGTTTGACAGTGGGCCACACTCCTTCAATGGAGTCTTCTTCTTTGGAGGTCTTTAAACAGAGGCTGGATGGTCATCTGTCAATGGGGATGTGCTGATTGAGAGTTCCTGCATGGCAGAAGAAGCGAGTTGGACTGGATGATCATAGACTCATAGAATCATAGAGTTGGAAGAGACCCCAAGAAGGGCCCTGATCCAGTCCAACCCCCTTCTTCTGCCATGCAGGAACTCTCAATCAAAACATCCCCATTGACAGGTGGCCATCCAGCCTCAAAGGATGGCCATTGTAAAGCCCCTTCTAAAGGAACTTGCCAAGAAGACCCCATTATATGTTTGTCGTAGGGTCAGCATAATTCAGAAAAAGAATCATAGAATCCTAGAGTTGGAAGACACCCCAGGAAGGGCCCTGATCCACTCCAACTCCCTTTTTCTGCCATGCAGGAAGTGTCAATCAAAGCATCCCCATTTGGGCAGATGGCCATCCAGCCTCTGTTTAAAGGCCTCCAAAGAAGGAAAAAAAGGACCCTTGGGGTCTCTTCCAACTCTCTGGTTCTATGATTCTAGGTAGTGGAAGTCATGTGAAGCTGTTTTCATCTTTCCTCCCATGACAGGCTTTCTTCTTTAAGAAGAAAGATGGGAGATAGGGCCTCCTGAGAGTAAGAGAGCTGTTTGACAGTGGGACACATTCCCTCAATGGAGAATGATGATGGACCCTCCTTCTTTGGAGGAATTTCCTATTTGGTTTATGGGTAATGCCTTTCTGCAAATGAGGCAGAGGGATGGAGGTGATGAAAGCCTCTAAATGGAGGACATTATGAAACCCCTCCTGGACAGAAGGTTGACATGGAAGACACATCCTGGAAAAAAGGGGCTGTGTGTGTGTCTGGTCACCTTGGACAGGGCACTGAAATGTAGGCCATTCAAGTAAAATGTGGGACATGGACCCAATCAAAGCCAATCCACCCCTCCTAGGCAGAAGGCTGGGATGTTGGACGTGTCCTGGAAAAGGAGGACAACTGTCTGCCTCCATCACCATCCATCAGTGTGACATCATCCCATGCCCAGCCCTGTCCCCATGGAAATGTCACTGTGATGTGTGCTGCAGCCTCACCCTGCTGGGCTTTCCCAACTGCATCCTCTATCTTGTCTTGAAAGGCAAGGAGAGCTATAGGAGTGCAGGCAGGTTGTCCCTGGACAAGCCATAGATAGCAGTGTTCTTCTCGAGGCCTCTACCGACTTAGTGCCATGGATGAAGAAAAAATCCTGGCTGAGATGTACAAACTCGGCGAGGAGCTGGGTTTGGATGGGGGGCCACTCTGCCAGCTGGCCCACTCTCCTGAGTATAATGTTTTCCCCAACTCCAAGGTCTTCGAGAGCAACTTCATCCAGGTATGGGTTTGGTCAGGCCTTTCCCATTCCTGGAAACTCTTCCCCAGGAGGACACACACAAGGTCAAAAAAATAATCTATGCCAACTTTGGAATTGCGCAGGCTTCTTCGTCAGGCAAAGCTGGTTAGAATCATAGGCTGCATCCACACTGGAGAAATAACCCGGTTTGGCACCGCTGTGGAATTCTGGGAGTTGGAGTATGTGGTGGGATCCAGAGCAGAGTTTTAGAAGTTCTATCTGGCTCAAGGCTATGGAATTCTGGGAGTTGGAGTATGTTGTGGGGTCCAGAACAGAGTGGAGCTCCGCTCTGAGCCCACAACCAACTCCAACTCCCAGAATCCCATGGCCTTGAGCCAAGGCAATTAAAGCAGTACCAAATTAGGTTATTTCTCCAATATGGATGCAGCCCTAGACTCACAGAGTTGGAAGAGACCCTAAGGGCCCTGGTCCAGTCCAACTCCTTTTCTGCCATGCAGGAACTCTCAATCAATGTTGTACATTCGATTTTGGTGGGTCGACTCAACCTTCTTCGATCCTTTGGTAGCTTGGTAAAATGAGTACCAGCTTGTAGGGGGCAATTGGCTAACACATTGCCAACCGCTTAGGGCAGTGATGGGCAACCTTTTGAGCTTGGTGTGTCAAGCTTGGCCAAAAAACTGAGCATAACTTGGGTGGTGTGTCACTTTGATGAAAAAAACATTATTTTGTGATATTTATAGTTTAAATCACTTATTTTTATAGTTTAAATCACTTATTTCAGTAATGATGGATTAGAAATCCATGACACCCCAGAACAGTAGATAATGGTTGCTGTGGTTAACTGTTATTTGGTTACTCATAATGGCAGGACCCCCAGAGACACTCCCCGCTGTGTTCTGCTGCTTCCCACTCTGCTGGCGGAAGTGAGGGCAAGATCCCAGCTTAACCGGAAGTCCCAGAACTAGATGCTCTGTGACGGACTTCTGTTGTTTTGGCCTACAGACCTCCGGCACAGAGTATCTAATAGAGGAGGATGAAGCATTTGCTGCTCCTGAGGACGAAACAAGTCGCAAATGCTTCATCCTCCCCTATTAGTCACTCTGTGCTGGAGGTCTGTAGGCCAAAACAAACCAGTCTGTAGGTCTGGTTCTGGGACTTCCAGTTAAACCAGGATCTTTGCCCTCACTTCCGCCGGCAGAATAGGGAGCAGCGGAATGCAGCATGGCCAAGTGCAGGAGCTGAGGATGAAACGTTTGCAACTAGAGTCTTATTCATCCTCGGCTACTGCACTTGGCCGTGCAGGAGCTGAGGATGAAACATCCTTCTTGGCATGCAGCCACCTCAGTGGCTGCATGTCATCAGAAATGGCTACGCATGTCATAGGTTTGCCATCAGGGGCTTAGGGGGTGCTAGTTTACTGATAAGCAGTATAGAAATGTCCTTGCTATTGCTATGACGGTATTGAGGATCATAGAATCCTAGAATTGGGAAGAGACCCAAAAGAAGGGCCCTGATCCAGTCCTGCCCCATTCTGCCATGCAGGAACTCTCAATCAAAGCACCCCTTGGGACAGATGTCCATCCACTCTCTGTTTAAAGATCTCCAAAGAAGGAGATGACTGCTTTCTGGGGGATTTGTGTTCCACTGTTGAACAGCTCTTACTCTCAAAAATTTCCTCCTAATGTTGAGGTGGAATCTCTTTTTCCTGGAGCTTGCATCCATCGCTCCATTGTGTCCTATTCACTGGAGCAGCAGCAAACAGGCTTGCACCATCTTCATTATGACAGCCCTTCAAATACTTAAACAGGGCTATCATGTCACCCCTTGACCTTTTCTTCTCCAGGCTAAACATCCCCAGCTCCCTAAGTCCCTCCTCATAGGGCTTCATGGTTTCCCATGGGAGGCAGCAAGCTTGTCTTCTGCTGCTCCAAAGAACAGGACCCTGAGCAATGGATTCAAAGTACAGGAAAAGAGGTTCCACCTAAACATTAGGAGGAGCTTCCTGAGGGTAAGAGCTGTCAGGAAGTGGGAGATGCTGCCTTGAACTTTCCTTTTTTGGAGGTCTTTAAGCAGAGTCTGGTTGGCTGTCTGTTGCAGAGAGGGCTTTGGAGGTGCCTTCCAGAATGGCAGAACGGGGCTGGATTGCATGGCCTTTGAGGCCTACTTTTTTTGAATCTGGATGGCCATCTGTCAATGGGGATGCTTTGTTTGAGAATTCCTGCATGGCAAAAGAAAGGGGTTGGACTGGATCAGGGCCCTTCTTGGGGTTGCTTCCAACTCTAGGATTCTCTATAGGGTGACAAAGAGTCCACTCTCTCCAGGTGAGGATTCATTCTCCTGCTCCACACCTGAGAAAGGTAGAATACTAGAGTTGGAAGTGACCCCAAGAAGGGCCCTGATCCAGTCCAACCCCCTTCTGCCATGCAGGAATTCTCAACCAAAGCATCCCCATTGACAGATGGCATCCAGATTCAAAAAAGTAGGGGCAGCCACGTTATCGATGCAGGTGTTTTGCCAGTATAAGCCACATTATGTGCCTTCTGAGGTTCAGCCTCTATTTCCTGCCACATCCGTTGGCTGTTTCCAGCTCCTTCTGCTTTTGTGAATGCAATGGTTTGTTCCTTTCTGCTTGTGGGTGGTGTGTGCAAATGCAGTGGCATTATGTGGGCCGGACCTTTAACTGACCTGCTGTTGTTGGCATGATGCGTAGACGGACCTTTTCTCCCAACAGGTCACCAAGAAGGGGAAGTGGGTGGATATCAACAACACTCCCACTATGGTCACAATGGGGGTCACCTCTTCTGACCCCTGCCTCCCGCTTCCCAACGTACTCTTGATGGCCAGAAGCCAGTGGACACATTTGAGGGGCCGCAGCGAGAAGTATAAGTCAGTCCTCGAACTCACTAGGTAAGTGGGCAGTTGGTCTGGGTGGGTAGTTGGAGGGGAGGGTGACCAAGAAGGGTGACCAAGAGGGTGACTCTATTCATGGCCCCAGAGAGCAATGAATAAAAATAACAATCTGTTGGGATTCCATGACACTGTTCTTTCAGGCAGTACACAAATAATGCCCATAGGCTTTTTAAGGTTGCTGCCACACTGCAGCATTAATGCGGTCTGAGAGTGCTTTAATGGTCATGGTTCCATCCTATGGAATCCTGGGGCCTGTAGTTGTAGAGCTCTCTAGCAGAGAAGGCCCATAATACTATAAATCCCAGCATTCCCGAGCACTGAGTCATGACAGTCAAAGGCATGTCAAACTGCTGCAGTGCAGATGCAGCCAGAGAGAGAAGGACAACCCAGGCTGCCAGGCACTGTGCAGAATTAATGCAATCTGAACCAGCTTTAACCGTCATCGCTCCATCCTGTGGAATCATGGGATTTGTAGGTTGCTGTGGCACTGGAGCGCTCTGGCAGAGAAGGCTAAATAGCTCACAAAGCTACACATCCCAGGACTCCATAGCAGTGAGCCACAAGAGTTAAAGCAATGGCAAACTGCATTAATTCTGCAGTGCAGATGCAGCTTTAAAAAGCAACATACAAAATGCCTGCAGACTGGCTGAATTTGCAGTTGGAAAATGGGAGGGAATCTAGATACCTTAGGTCTTTATTAAACATATGAATGACAGTGGTCCAAAACACACTGCAGAAAAAATCCAGTTCGAGACTTCTTTAACTGCCCTGGCTTAGTGCTATGGAATTCTGGGAAGGCCTCTGACAGGGAAGGCTAAATGTTTCACAAAACTGCAGTTCCCAGAATTCCCTAGCACTGAGCCAAGGCAGTTAAAGCAGTCTGAGACTGGATTATTTCTGCAGTGTGTTTTGGACAAACGTTAGATTAATAAATTTTGGTGAAAACAGGAGAAACTCATTTTTGAAGAAGGGCCCCATTTGAAAAGGCAGGAATAAGGGCCTTTGTGCAGGTTTAAGAAAGTATCACTGGGGTGGGATTGATGCCAGCTGTGATCCTTGTACATCACAAGCTAACTGTGAGGCAGGACTGTGATGCGGCAGCCCAAAGAGCCAATGCAATTCTTGGTTGCATCAACAGGAGCCCAGTGCCCAGATCCAGGGAAGTTGTAGTGCTTCTTTGTTCTGCTTTGGTCAGGCCTTCCCTGGAGGACCCCTCTGTCCACTTCTGGACACTATGGGGCTAAACAGACAGGCAAAAAGAGGTGCTTTCAGGCTGGCTTGAAGGTGTGGCATTTAGATGACACATGCCTTGAATCCAGCAGAAAAGTGCTCTTATCCAGAGAAAAGCCGTTTCAAAAAGAAGCAGTTTTTTCCGCTTCTTCCTGGCTTGAACCCATATCATGTGGTCATGACATGAGCACTCCAGCTGCCTTGGGAGACAATGGTGAAGTTGGTGGGTTTTCAATGTGGCTTCAGAAAAGGCAGCTTCGAGACACTTTTTCCTGCCCATCTGTTTTGCCCCTATATATCAGTTATAAGAATACTGTATTAAGGTGGAATTGTTGAGAGGAAGATGGCCAAAGGTCAACAAAGCAAGGCCTGTGAAGAATGACAGAGGATGCTGGGCATGTTTCATTTGGAGAAAACAGAGAGAGGACATGATAACTATCTCTGGATACCTTGAAGGGTGTCACGAAGAACATGGAGCAAGCTTGTTTTCTGCTACTGCTACAAACCTCAGTGGATTCAAATTGCAATAAAAGAGATTCCACTTGAGCGTTAGGAAGAACCTTTTTTTGCTACTGAAAGAGCTGTCCAACAGTGGAATAGATGCTTAGGAGGATGGTGAACCTTAAATAAAGGCTGGATGGGCATCTTTTGGGCATGCTTGAGTTGTGTCTTCCCTTGTAGTCCTTTCCAATGCCCTGGTTCTATATGATTCCAACAAGTGCCATTGTAACCTCCTCTGGAATCCTGGCATTTGCAGTTTAAAGATGGTGTTTGGAAATGCAACCACAGAGCTCTAATGCCTGACAAAATACAAACTCCAGGATTTCATAAGATGCAACCAGGATTTCATAAGATGCTATTATTTCACTATTATTGTGTAGAGCCCAAATACTCTGGATTGTATCTGATCTTGGAAGCTTAGCAGGGTCATCCCTAGTTAGTACTTGAATGGGAGACTGCCATTGAATCACTGCTGCTGGAGGCTCTATTTCAGAGGAAGGAACTGGCAAAATCACCTCTGAGGATTCCTTGCCCCTATAAAATTCATGGGGTCACAATAAGCAAAGGAAATCTTGTGCGGGGAAATTTGTAGAGCGGGAATATCAGCTTTAGAGAAGGGGAACCTGTCAATAGTATTCAATGCTATTTATTTTGTAAATTCTGGAGGTTTAGTTTGAATCCTGTTGGTGTCTTTACCTGTGCTTAAGTTCCCTTGTGGTTGTAACTGGGCATTTTTGTCTAATGTGAAATGGCTTCATTCAGCTGGGCCTCAGTCGGCATGCAGATGTACATGCTAAATGGAGACATATTGTGCATGAAGGCACTTGGCAGCACATTTAAATGCACACTGGGTTGTACTTTTGGGGAACTGGTTCAGATGCACAATGCTGCTACTTAACGTGAGGGATCCACTGCACACTTTAATGCTTAACTCCACATTTGGAGGTTTGCACGATGCAGCTCCAGCAGGGTATCTTGGCCCAGCGATGTGCAACTTGCATGGGGCAATCCACAGGGAATCCTGGTACCTTTTCCCCAAAGACAGCTAAATAGTTCAGGAGGAACTCTAAGGTCGTATGCAGCAAGCATGCTGGGTGTCTTGGACCTCATGGGGTGCTTTGCCCTTCGTGAGGCAGTCCCACTTCTTTCTTTCTAAATAGAGAATGCACCCCCAAAGTTACAGGAATCCTTTGGCTGGCTACACCCCAACTCTGATCCCTTTTCCTTACTCTCCCAAGGATGCTTCCCCTGCGTTACGTCCGCTTATCCATCCATGATGCAAAGCGGCGCATCTTGCGCATCCAAACAGTGACCAGGAAAGTGTATTATCTTCAGCTGCACCAGGAGCACCCCAAGGCTGTCTTTGCCCTCTGGTGCCGGCTGGTGAACATCCTAGAGAGGGGCCTCTCCATCACCACAAAGGACCCCAGGATTCGCATCCGGCACTGCCTGGTCTCAAGCGGCAGCAGCCCTTCAAGCAGCAACTCTTCTCCAGAGGTACATGGGCCCCAAGGTCTGGACCCCTTTCCTGCCCCAATGCAATAAACCAAGTACAGCCCCTCCATGCAAGATTACCAAAGGAGTATTTCCACATCACTACAATGTGTTCATCTGGGGAAGGGGATGGCTTCAAGTGGGCTACTTTGCAGTAGGACTATGGTCAAGGCCAATAAGTTATAACATTTCAAATATCAAAGTAGCTGCATTTGAAACAATTTTAAAACACATCAAGGGAAAATGGAAAGTTAAAGTGCTTTCATGAAAACACAGGTATCCCTGCTCCCCATTAAAGCCCCTTCCTCCACAGTTGCGTGGCCTCCCAAAGTGTGCATAAATAAATGGCCCAAATAAGGACTGGCTGAATAAACATTAAATATAAACATTAAAAACACTTCTAGAGTGTTGCATAAATTTGGAGGAGGTGAGTGCTGCTAACACCGAAAAAATAGCACCCACCCAAAAACCCAATAAAATGTGGCTTTTTGCAACCAAAAAGCCATCTTGGGCCACCTCATGCTTTTAATCCCAAACTGTACATGCAGCATGGCTTTGAACTGGCATATTTTCTATTTTATTAAAAATATTAACATTCTTGCCTTTTATGAAGAGACCTCTAGGCTTGTCCGACAAATAAAATCAACGTTGTTTTAAATCATATCAAATTTAAGACAGCATTAATAAACCAAGTAGGCTAAAAACATATCAAACGGTTTAAAGGAAGTCAAAATTGTTCAAGATGTTTTTTTAGCCCTCTTGATTTATTATTGCCGTCTTAAATTCAATATTGGTTTAACTAATGTTGATTTTTGATTGTCAGGCAGGTCTGGAGATCTCGGCACAAAAAACAAGAACATGAATATTTTTATAAAATAATAAGATGTGCCTGCATATAAATCAAAAGCCATTCTCTCCTGGCTAAAATCCATGCAAAGGAACAGTTGCTTTGATCTGTAAATGTTGAAGTTAGAGGTTTTGGATCATTGATAAGGGATGGATGGATGGGAGCTGATAGATGGATTATTGATGATAGCAATATATGCACCCAGTTGGATGCCTGATCCTGAAGGGAGGAAATTGAGTCATTTTGGGGGGGAGCCCTCCAGATCAAATGGCACATACTGACGGCTGCCATCTCTTCCTCCAGCAGCATGCTGAGAACCAAAGCGTGCTGAAGAGAGTTAGCAAGAAGATGTCTGGCGTCTTCTCCCAGATTTCGGGGAAACCACCACAGAAGGCGGAAAAGCAGAAAAGGTATGTGGGCACCTAGCAGTGGGGTTATGCCAGCAAAAGGTAGCACCATGCTGATGCCATTAGGCTACATGGCCCAATCTCTGTTGGCTCTCTTTTGTATATTGCAGTGACAACAACAAACAAAAACTAGGCCCAAACAGAGGTGCCAGCATTCAACACTGTCTGAGGTGCTTGACCTCAACAGTAGCTCACACACTGCAGAGTGCAGAAGCACAACCCAGTATGCAGTATTGCAGTATTTGGGAACCGGAAATGAGGCACAGACACAGTTGACTTCTTCCAAAGTCCTTGGAGGCTTTTATCTTCCTGTTGCAATATGTACAATATGCATGTATAAGTCTAGAAATTTAGGTTAAAAATGGATCCAAAAACCATGACTTGACTTATCCATGGGTCAATGTATTGCAATTGCAAAATGTCCTCCATTTGTCCAAGTTCCATAAAGCAAAGGATGCATCTTGGTTCATAGAAACAGAAATTCATAGTTAATGTCTGCTACTCAACCAGACAGTCTTCCGGAAAGATAAAAGGGAATGGTTGTTGGTCCTTGCAATGGCTTCAGGAATTCTTGCAACAAGCAAGAATAATTGATTTGTGTTCATTATTCCCAGCTCAGCCATAAAGGATTCCCAGCTCAGCCATAAAACCCACTGGGTGACCTTGGGCAATAAGTCACACTCTCTCAGCCTCAATGGAAGGCAAGGGCAAATCTCCTCTGAAGAAACCTTGCCAAGATTGTACAAACACACACAGCCTGCATCCTGTTGTCAGTCTTTACTAGGGCACACCTATTGAATCAATGGGATTTACCAACATGTTGAGTCACCACTCGGCCATTGATTCAATAGGTCTACTAAAATGGGACTAACCGGGTTTAGAGATTCTGGACACCAGGGTTTGAATCCTCACTTGTCTATGAAGACTTACTGAGTGGCCTTGGGGGAGTTGCATACTCTCAGCCTCATAGAATCTAGAGTTGGAAGAGACCCTTAAGAAGGGCCATCAAATCCAACCCCATTCTGCCATGCAGGAACTCTCAATCAAAATATCCCTGACAGATGGCCAGCCAGCCTCTGCTTAAAGACCTCTAAGGAAGGAGACTCCACCACCCTCTGAGGGAGTGTGTTCCACTGTTGAACAGTCCTTACTCTCAGGAGGTTCCTCCTAATGTGGAGGTGGAATCTCTTTTCCTGGAGCTTGCATCCATTATTCCAGGTCCTATTCTCTGGAGCAGCAGAAAATAATCTTGCTCCATCTTCAATATGACACTCCTTCAAATACTTA
The DNA here is from genome assembly GCA_034509955.1 of Urosaurus nigricauda. Classification (NCBI taxonomy): domain Eukaryota; kingdom Metazoa; phylum Chordata; class Lepidosauria; order Squamata; family Phrynosomatidae; genus Urosaurus; species Urosaurus nigricauda. The sequence continues at coordinate 78,585,899 of JAOEGL010000006.1, forward strand.
AACAGGGCTATCATATCACCTCTTAACTTTCTCTTCTCCAGGCTAAACATCCCCAGCTCCCTAAGTCTTTCCTCATAGAGCATGGTTTCCAGATCCTTCACCATTTTAGTTGTCCTCCTCTGGACACGCTCCAGTTTCTCTACATCTTTTTTGAATTGTGGTGCCCAGAACTGGTCACAGTATTCCAGGTGGAGCCTGACCAAAGCAGAATAGAGTGGTACTATTACTTCCCTTGATCTAGACACTATACTTCTATTGATGAAGCCTAGAATCGCATTGGCATTTTTAGCTGCCGCATCGCACTGTTGACTCATGTTCAATTTATGGTCTACATTGATTCCTCGATCCCTTTCACACATATAAGTCTTCTTAAGCCAGGTGTCCCCCATCCTATATCTGTGCAGTACCTGACATTTCTCCATATTGAATTTCACTTTGTTAGCTTTGGCCCAGCTTTCTAGTCTATTCCTCTGAGGAAGGCAAAGGCAAATCCCCTCTGAAGGAAGGAATCTTGCCAAGAAAACTCTGTGATAGGTTCACCTTAGGGTTGCCATAAGTTCGAAACGACTTGAAGGCGCCCAACAATTAATGTAGATCAACCTACACAGCCTCCATTGAAAGTCCATTGGTGATCCAACTGAAATGCACAATATACTTACTGCAAGCTTTTGAAGCTCCATAGCCTCTTCATCAGGCAAGATGTTACAAACCAAGTGATACAAAGGAGGGGAAAAACTTGGAGATGTTAGTCAGATGCCTGATTGTTTTCTGTATTGTGAGATAACTTCCGTTGGGTTTGTGATGTCCAGCAAGAGATGTTCCATGACAGATCTCCATAGTTTTAAATCAGATCTTGACCCAGCTTCCATATCTCCTTTCTTCCCCAACAGAAGAGTCTCCTTCCAAACTGAAGAGGATGAAGAACTATCCAACTTATCTAACGACCTGAAAGGTAAGTAACTTCTCCACCAACCCACCTTTATGGCAACGATTATTAATCTCCAAGGACCATCAGGAGCCAATGTTGGTTTCTCTGTGGCACCAACCAAAAACTCAATGCTTTTCATTAAAGCCTTTGGGGACTAATTGCACCCCCATTGCACCCCTTTCAACCTTGTTTTAAACAGACGCTGCTTTTGGTTTAATAGGACTTGTTCAGTTATTTGTGGTTTAACCTGGAAGTGATTTAAATGGCTCATATTACATGCTAAGAACCTATTATACAAGGGTGGGATATTTCCTCCTGGCTTCCAGCATGCCCTAAAATCTTGCAAAAAAGACCCCTCACTAGTCTATGCCACCTTCGTCACTTATTAATTAACGCAGATCAAATCGTTCATGCCTGGCTGCAACTGCAAAGATGCTTAAAGAATTTTTGTGCAGAAATTACTTTACATTATTCAGAATTAAAACTGAAGGGCAAACATATTCTTTTAGAACAGAAAAGAAAAATTAAGCAAGGAAACTAAAGGTAGGAGTTTATCACACAAAGGAGATCGGGAGTTTATCTCATGAGTATCCCAGAAAAATAGCATAATAACACATAACCATGTCACACAACGTTGCACAAAGCCTGGCATTAAATTGGTCACAAAGAAGCATTAACCTGCATCTTTTTACTTTCGGGATTTCAGTGACAATGAATTTCCAATATCACTTATTTGTGCAATTGCGCGTGATAATCATTTGCACAATAACTCACCATTTCTGCTTCCTTTGCGGGATGTTTTAAATGTGCTTTAATCTCTCTGTAATGTCAAAATTGGCACCATTGTGATAAACTCTATAGAGATAAAAATGTTTTGAGGTCTTCCCTCCCTTCCTGCTGCCTGGCCTGATCCACTTGTGTCCACTGTCTTCTGCTACACAGTCCTCTTCTACGAGATGCCTCATCAGCAGCTGTGTGCCCGGTGCAAGGGGCGCCTGTCAAGAAGCCCCTTGCGAAGAGGCAGCAATGACTCGGCGGCCACCAACTCGGACTCTGACCTCCTGCCCTGGATGGACGGGCAGAGCTATGGCCTCTGGCAGCAGGAGACCCCTTCTTGGCTGCAACCCAACTGCCGCCTCAGCAGCCTGGCTGCGGCTGGGTGCAAGTAGCATCCGGCGGGTGCCAAGGGCCAAAGCCAGGACATGTGTCGCCTTCGTACCAGTGCCCATGAGAGAGTGAGTAGTATGTAGGCCTAGCTTTTGTCAAAAAATGATTTACAGCACACCTGCATCATACACAGGCATGAATTATGCGGCTTTCCGCATGCGCAAAATCCGCACTGGAAAAAGGCTCAGTGCCCCCCAGAAGTAGTAATGATGCATGTGCCGGTGGCATGCGCACCACACCGCGCCATGAGCACAAGACCTATTCTTTTGAATGGGGCTTGAACATACGTGGAATTCCTCTTATGCGGGGGAGCCCAGAACTGATCCCCCACATAAGGGAATCATGTCAAAGAATGGTTTATGACCTGTCAAGAATGATTTATGACTTGTCAAACTGATGGGCATGTCCTTTCCTGGAAATGCTAGGGTGGGGCATCCCGGCCATATGACCCACCCCAAACAATAGGGGGGTGGGTGGTTTGACCCCCCTCCCATCAGCCTATTAACCCCCTTGAGGCCATGTGACCCCCTCTACGACCACGCCTCCTCACTCCTTGACCAATGGCTGCCAGTTCTGGGGGCCCTCTGAACTGCATGTCCCGAACTGTCCAACTGTGCTAGATCCCCCATGTTTTCCGATTGGCCCTTGGGGTCACGTGGCCCCTGGCTAACGATTTGATCCCCACGAGAATCACGTGGTCTGCCCCAGCCAACTGGAAGGCTGGCTGCAGAGAGGGGTCTTTTTTGCAAGATTTTATGCATATGCAAACACGTTCTGCGGAGGCAACATGGAGGCACCTGACATGGAGGCAGACTATGTGATTCTCGGGATGCACAATTCAGAGGGGGCCCACACAGGTCATCAATCAATCCATTTTGACCAGTCGTCAGTCATTCTTGACAGGTCATAAAATCATTCTTGACAGGCATCAAAAAGTCAGACATCAAAAAGTCATTTGACAGACATCAAAAAGTCATATATCATGTTTTTGACACAAGCTATGCCTACATACTACTAGAGTGGCACCACTTGGCAGAGAGACTAGAAGAAAGAGAACCAAAGTAATAAATCTACCAAGCTGGGCACCAGCTAATTTCTGGCCACGATCCTGGGCAAGTTTGGCCACCATAATTTTAAATAATAATAATATTTTTTTTCTATCCTGGTTTTCTGTTAATAACAATCAAAACATCTTAGAATAAAAACAATTTGATATACAATACATGGTAACGTATTTCACATCCCCAACTCCCCCCACCAAAACAAGATTAAACATATTCAATTAGAATTAATCTATTAAAATAACAATAACTTTACAAAAAGGTTGAGTGAAGTATAATATGTGACTTGTGGTGGAAATGATTTTTGATGATGGTAGTGGAGAGAGGAAAGAGGAGGAAGGCACAATCTGGGTTTTCATCTGCGGAGGGCAAAGTGCAGCCTGTGAGTTGCATGCGGCCCTTGGATGGACAGCGCCCCCCTCCCTTTATTTCCATATGATTTTCAAGCATTTTTTCATCCAAAAACTTCACAGAAAGCCCTGCAAATGCATCCAACCAGCCCCACACTGAAAGAGCCCTCCCCACATCCCCAGCATCTCAAATGCCCCCCCCTTTTTTTTTGCATCAGATATATTCTCAAAAGGAGAACCGGCAATTACACAGCCTGACCCTCCGTACACCAATATCTAGGACCAGGTCGGGGGGAGTGGAAAAGAGATGTGCCTTACCCTTCGGTATAGGGTTTGGGGGTCGGTGGGGTGAGGACCTACAGCTGTTGGAATTCACCCTATGGGGGCAATGCTGATGGCATGGAGGGCATGCCAAGGGATGGGAGTGGGTGGGTTAAGGCCTTGGCATATTTTCTATGTTTTTTTAAAACTATGTTAATTTTGGGTGGGTTTTTTTATAATCCCAGGTTAATACCAAAGGCTTTGCCTGTGTAACTGTATCTATGTCAATGAAAGATGTGTGCTTTAAAGAAAAACTAACCAGTTCCTTCCTGGATGCAGGAGTGCATGGCAACGTTAAAAGGAGGCAGATAAAGGACTAAAATGATGGGTTGAGGGAGTTTCTGGGGGGAAAGGCAACCCTCCCATACCCAAAGCAGTGGGCATTTCCTCTCTCTCCCCCAGATGTGAGGGATTTAATTTCAGTGCAAGGGTCAAATTCAGCTCCAGAAAAGTTCATGGGAGGCACATTACAGGAGTGGATGGGTTCGATGACAAAAGAGGTAGAACCAAGGTCATTTCCAGTTTATGGTGACCCTAAGGCAAACCTTTTATGGGTTTTTCTGGGGCTGAGAGTATGTGACTTGCCCAAGGTCTCCCAGTAGGTTTTCATGGCCAAGCAGGGAATCGAACCCAGATCTCCAGACTCAAGGATGCCAACTGTATTTTAGGTCCATGCTCTGGTTCCCAGCAGCGTAATGTGCAGATGGGCATACCAATATTTTATCCCCCCCCCCCATTATTTTTATTTTATTTTGTTATCAATCACCTATATATTATTGCAAATTATTGCAATGATATATTATTGTAAATCTCCAATAAGCTTTCGGCAAACAACTAATGACTTATTAATGCCTAAGCAAAATCATTGTATTGATACAATGATACATTAAAAGAGGCATATTTAAATTAAATATAAAATCCACCAACCCGAATGCACAATATATTTGTTGCAAGCTTGAAGAGGCAGCCTGCAAAAGATACCCTCCCCATACCATCTTAACTAAGGACATAAACAACAAAATGCAGGCATCTATTTTCTCTTGATTGGTTTGTAACATCCTGTCTGATGAAGAAGCCAGTGGAGCTTCAAAAGCTTGCAACAAATATATTGTGCATTTCAGTTGTTCAATGAAGGTATCACGGTTTGGTGGATTTTTGTTAGAATTTGCTAAATGGCCAAAACAAGTAACCCCTGCTTATTTTCTGAATTTAAATATTTAAATTTAAATACATAAAACAACACTTACTGAAGCAACTTACCAAGGAAACCACAGTACAGTGGTCCCCCGGGTTACGAAAGTAATCCGTTCCAGCACCCCTTTCGTAACTCGAAAACATTCGCAAACCAGGGGACCACTGTAAGTATAGGAAAAGACTTGGCGCGATTTGAATTTCGCGCCACTTTTCTTTCTTAACCCAGGTTTTTTTTCCGGAAACCGGGGCTGTTTTTCCGGCCCCGGCTCTTTCGGATCCCGGGGTTTTCGTACCCCGGGGGATTCGTAACCCGGGGGACCACTGTACAATGCATAACTGATCCAGTTCCTAATTGTTCTCCCAATCTTTTATACGTCTTTTAGATGCCCACTCAAAAGCCTGGCAATGGCCAAAAACAAGGATGCCACTGGGAAAGGGGAGGTGACCCTTTGGAGAAGCTGCCCAGAGGAGCCATGCCAAGACTCCCAAGCTAAAGGGTCACATTCAACACCAGGGACTGAGACCACCCCCATATCCCTGAGGCTGGGGTCTTGTTCCACTTGGGGAGATCTCTTGGCCCGTTGCAAAGCTATGCGAGGAGGGAAGATCCTTTAATCATTTTCCCATAGAGCAAAGAAGAACTGGGGTTCCCTTCCAGTAGCAGATTGATAGGGCAAATATTTGGGGAAGGTGCTGCTTTGGCTGCTGACATGGGAATTAGTAGGCCTGCCCCACAGCCACCTCCTGCCCTCCGCTCTCCTGGCTGCAGACGGCCCTACAGTCCATCTGTTCTGCAGGAGATCAGGACTTGCTTTCTTGATTCCTTGAAGGCTAAGAGCTTCTATGGCCTCTCTATTAGCTGCTAAGAAGTGAACGCATCAGACCATCATAACTAGTTCCGCTCATCCAGCTCCCTGAATTTCACAGCATGTGCTAATGTCCATTGAACACCTTTAGTACAGTTGGCCCTCCGCATTTCCACATTCAACTTTTGCGGATTTATTTGTGATTTTGATTAAAATGTTCTCTCAAGGAACCTCTAGCTCCTCCAGCACAACTCTGTCAGATGTTCACCATAGAGTTGTGTTGGAGAACCTAGACGTTCCTAGAGAAAAAACTCTTCTAAGTATTTGTAGGTCCTCCAACATGATTCTATGATCAACTTCTGGCAGATGTTGACTATAGAGTTGCGCTGGAGGAACTTGAGATTTCTAGAGAGGTGTTCTCTCAAGTCAAAAACTATAGTGGTGTTTTTATTTGCAGTTGTTCTGTTGTGGATAATGGGTTTAGCTAGGACTGCTTATGCAGTCCTCAGCATGACAGAGTGAAGGAGACAACGGACCCAGAAGTCTGATTGAGAACTCAGGTTTATTCTGCCAGGAAAAGTCCCCAGTGGAAATTCAGTTTCCAAAAACTGAGGCCCCCAATTCCACAAAATGATAGGCTTTATAATAATTTTACATAAAGGATTTCCAAAAATGCATTCTATTGGTTAATCTTAACTCTAAACAAATGAGTCTCAAGCAATCAAACAATGAATACATGGATAATTAAAACCCACTTATGACTCATCAGGCCACTTTACAAAAGTTACTTTTTCCTGTCAACAAAAAAATGTTATCAGGAGCCTCTGTACACAATTACACAGTTGCATTTCTACTTATCTATTGTTTATGTTTTGACTTTTACTGTGGCACAACATTAACTGAATATTGATTATAAAATTTGGCAACTACATTTCCACATTCACAGGGGTCCTTCACTCTTAACTCCAGAAAATGTGGAGGGACCACTGTACATCCAAGTGGGTGAGATATAATTTATTTATATACCGCCTTTCCAAAAAAGATCAAAGCGGTTTACAAAAGTGGATAAACAAATACACAAAATACATAAATGATTTACATGAGCAAATAAATTAAATATCTAAATAATAAGGAGGGAGGGTCCTTTCCTTCAGGCAAGCCTTGATGGAGCTGGCCCTGCCTCTTCTCTCCCTCCCAAGCCGGAGGATGGCAGTTGGTGTGCAGCCACACAATGGCTGGGATCCTGCAGGTTAGTCCTGGTTAGAGTAACCCTATTGAATCATTTGTGGAACAAACAGTGAGCCAACAGGTAGGTGACTCCAATTGATTTAGTGGGTCTACTCTGGTCAAGTGTCACCATGGAATGAGGACAGGGTCTGTTTTCTTAGCCTGCGTCTGCACTGCAGAATTAATACAGTTCAACACTGCTTTAACAGCTCCATCTTGTGGAATCCTGAGATTTGTAGATTTGTCTTGAAGTCTTGAAGTCTTGCTAGTATGCATTATGAATAGCTTGGCTATACCAGTCTCTGGTACCATCCTGGCACACATTCCCCAATCAGTCTAAGGAGAGAGAGCCATGTCAGGATGTATCCACACTGCAGAATTAATGCAATTTGACCATGCACTAACTGTGGAATCCTGGGATTTGTAGTTCGTTCTACCACCAGAGCTAAATCTCACACCAAACTAGAAATCCTAGAATGGCATATCATGGAGCCATGCCAGTTAAAGCAGTATCAAACTGCATTGTTTTTGTAGGGTAGATGCAACCTGAAATATCTGGTTTGCCAGCTGGCCTAGGACTTTGCAGAGAGCAAGACGCTGATCGCTTTTTGCATGCAGAACGCTTGCTGTGTTTGCATTCCTTGGGTAGCTTTACTGCCTCTTTTCCTTTGGATTCCTAAACTGGATTTCTAAATGCGTTGCCCAAGTTTTACATTACTGTAATGTTAGAAAACATATCCAAGGGCAGCTATGTTGGGTATATAGCACAGTTAAAGACCACCCAAAATCCATAAAACAGTAATACCTTTATTGGACCAACCAAAACATTATATATGTTACATATGTATACAGTATATGGAGACACCTGGCTTAATGAGACTCCATGTGAAAGGCATCTAGAGTCCAAGTAGACCATAAGTTGAACATGAGGAAACAGTGTGGTGTGGCAGCCAAAAAGACCAATGTGATTCTAGGCTGCATCAATAGAAGTATAGTATCTAGATCAAGGGAAGTAATAGTGCCAGTCTATTTAGCTTTAGTTAGGTCTCACCTAGAATAATTCTGTGTCCAGTTCTGGGAACCACAATTCAAAAAGGCTGTGGAGAAACTGGAGCGTGTCCAAAGGAGGACGACTAAAACGGTGAAGAGTCTGGAAACCATGAAGCTCTATGAACAAAGACTTAGGGAGCTGGGGATATTTAGTCTGGAGAAGAGATGATTAAGAGGGAACATTATAGCCCTGATTAAGTATTTGAAGGGATGTCACATTGAGGAGGGAGCAAGCTTGTTTTCTGCTGCTCCGGAGAATGGAGCAATTGATGCAAACTCCAGGAAAAGAGATTCCATCTAAACATAAGAAGGAACTTCCTGACAGTAAGAGCAGTTCAATGGTGGAAGATGCTGCTGCCTCAGAGGGTGCTGGAGTCTCCTTATTTGTAGGTTCTTAAACAGAGGCTGGATGGCCATCTGTCAATTGAGATGCTTTGATTGAGAGTTCCTGCATGGCAGAATGAGGTTGGACTGGATCAAGGCCCCTGGGGTCTCTTCCAACTCTATGTTTCTATTCTATTATTCTATTATGGCCAGCCGTTCTTACATCCAGATAACAGCCAAACCAGAGGAAATTTCACCCCTTAAGAAAGCAAGTCCTGATCTGCTTTGGAGCTTTGATTTATTGAATTAAAATAAAATAAAATAAAATAAATGCAGGAGTGCCCAGTGAAGCTTGAAACTAGTTAGATTAGGCCCATTGAATCAATTGTTAAAGTAGTTCAACACTTGGGTAAATCCCATCCATTCAAAGGGTCTACTCTAGCTGGGATTGTGTAAAAGAGTCAGGCTTGGATGGGACTCAAAAAGCAGAACTTGATCCTAACAAATATTTCTGGTAACTGCGGCCCCATTTGCCCTGGTTAGATCTGTATCAAGCCCCATAATGTGCATAAGCTGTCAGATTGTAAAAATAATAATAAAAAAATTCAGAAGTGCCTCATGAAGCACTCCTGCTGCAAAAATTATACGGCAGTTGCAGGGAGAAGAGGCATGTTCCGCCCCCTAGCCTTTAACCCTCCCCTGAACTTGACCCGATCATGATCGGAGACAAGTTCATATTCGATTGAACTGGTTTTTCCTAAAAGAAATGGTAAATACCCCATTTTCGGAACAAACGGGTTTAGGGGGATTTGCACCACATCGGGTGTGAAAGATCCTCATTCCCTAGTGAAAAAACTGGCACCAGTATGAACTTCCCAATTTTAATCCGAGTTACAAACCGGTTTATATGGTAGTCTGAATGGCTCCCTAGAAGCCTTCAGTATCATCCTTATTTGGGGGACAGAAAAAAGGCAGTCCAAGAAATATGTAGAGGTCAAGGGCCACAAGCACAACCTTGAGGGCCACATGTGGCCTCCGGACTCCACTTTGCCTGCCCACGCCTGCTCAAAAGAAAAAGAAAAAAAAGCTGTGGGATGTGACAATGTCATCATCCCCACTAATCCAAAAGCCATGGCATGCCAGCCGTGAACCTATATGTATAATGCTCCCAGTCCATTCAAGAAAAGTACCAAAATATTTTGAATGAACAGCAAGCTTTGATCTGATTATTCTGAAATTAGGACTCTTATCAGATGACAAGGCTATATTTCTATATATAAATTTCTAAATATAAGGCAAAGTTGTCTTAAAGAGCTGCTGCTTTGAAAATTACCTGGGAACATCTGATAGTTATAAGCCTGCAGAACTGGCATGGTGTTTTGTTTTGTTTTGTTTGAAACGTCACATGATGTCTACTCCTTTAAAAAATATGTCCAAAGTCCTGCCTCAGAAGCTACAATGCATAATATTCTGATAACAAAACTACATCTCTTGACACAATACATAACCCTTCTAATGAATTTTCCTATACTGATGAAGGCTAGAGGAGTATAGCATCCACACTGAGGGAAGTAATAGTGCCACTCTATTTTGCTTTGGTCAGGCCTCATGTGGAATACTTTTTCCAGTTCTGGACATCACAATTCAAGAAGGATAACAACAAGCTGAAGTGTGTCCAGAACAGGGGCTGCCCAAAATGGTAAAAGGTCTGGAAGCCATTCCCTATGAAGAGCCACTTAAAGAGCTGGAAATGTTTCGCCTGGAGAAGAGGTTAAAAGCTGGCATGATAGCCACATTTAAATATTTGAAAGGGTGACGATGAAGGAGCAGGGTTGTTTTCTGCTGCTTCAGAGATTAGCAAACAAAGTAGTTGGTTCAAACTACAAGAAAAGAGAATCTATCTCAACATTAGGAAGGAACTCCTGACATTAAGAGCTGTTTGACAGTCGAATAAGCTGCCTTGGAGTGTGGTGGAATCTCCTTTGGAGATTTTTAAACAGAGGCCATCTGCCGGGGGTGCTTTGATTATGCCTGCATAGCCCTTGTGGTCTCTTCCAACTCTTATGATTCTATTATTATTATTATTATTATTATTATTATTAATTTGTGTAGCACTGTAAATTTACACAGCGCTGTACATACAATGTACATACTCTAGGATTTTAATGATATCCATTGGGGGCTCCCGCTGCATATCGGCACCACACAAAACATCTTGTCACATAATGGGATCCACCGCAAAACGGAATCACTACACAACAGCCACCTTGCTGGCTCCACTTGCTGAGGTGCAAGTATCAAGAACATGAACATGGTGAGAGGAACTTCCGGGGCAGCAGAAATAATGGGTGGTGTCACTGGCAGACCGTCTCCCAGACACAATGGCAGTGGCACTTCCACTAACTCTTGGTAGTACTGTCCAGAAGGAGGCAATGGTAAACCACCTTGGAATGCCTCTTACTTTGAAAACCCTAACAATCAGCGGCATGTAGTCCGTTGCTAAGCTCTTTTACTGTACGCTGTAAATTGTTTCCTTGTGATCTCCCTTTAATTGTCGCCATCGTCAGGCATTGTTACTAATTTTATTTATTTACCTGTCTATTTGACTTAACAGCGTCTGGTCTGGTCTGTTCGTTCCTCCCTTAGATTTGCACTGCTCCAGAGGAGCTGTTTAATGTCTTGCTGTAAATATTGGTTATTGGGTGTGCATGATTCTTCCATGATAGACCTAAATTGTACCAATATGTGCAGCATCTGAAACACTTGGTGGGTGACAGATTGTGCATCTAATAACATTTTAAAGCTAATTAAAAGTGTTGTCTTCTTTGTTGCCTTATTGATTTATATAGCAGCTTTTGCCATCGTCGCTAGCCACTTGTTTACAAAGTTAATAAAATGATAAATTACACACAAGTCCCCTGTAATGGGGAATGGTAAAAGAATTGGTGTTGTGCTGTGTTGTAAGGATATGAAACCAGACCCAGGATCTCTAATACCTGAGTTTTAAGCAAAAACCAGACAAGGACTAACACAAGCAGAAGATACCTTTCTGTGTGTACTTGGTATTCACTGACTTTGGCAGAACACTAAGGCGAGGTCATTCCAAAGCCATATATCAATGAGAAAGAATGCCAAAATATTTAACCCCAAAGGCCAACAAGAACTTCCTTGCTAATTTGGTTTCTATTTAAACTTCAAAGTAGAACATATGTTGGAAAATTACTTTTTGAACTACATCTCCCAGCCAGCATCTACAATTCCTAGAACTACCAAGTCAGTTGTATTTGGATTACAACTTTCAGGAATCTCCAGCCAGCATGGCCACTGGAACTAAACGTTTTCCAGCTCTGTAGTAACCTTTTGTGTTCTAATGTCTGCTCTACATTTCCAAATGTATCCTGCATTTTCCTTCACTGTCATTATAGTGTTCCATGTGCAAAAGTAAAAATATAATAGGGGTTTTTTTTAGATTTATTTTTTAAATACAGGGAGGTCCTGTATTCAATAAGCGAGTTTTTGAGGCATCTGGAACTCATATATACTAGGAGTGCTTCCAGACGGAAGCCTCCCACAATTAGTTCATGCCATTTTAGCTCGGGAATAAGCATAGCTTACATGATGGCCACTTTGTTTCACAGCTGGTTTACAGTACCTGGCATCTGATTTCAATGGTCTGATTAAGAACTGATTTTCTCTTTGATGAAGTCTGATACCAGTGGAGCATCTCTATTGTTAGGCCCAGTCTAAAGGATGTTTGGAGTTTTAATGTGATGTCTTTGTTTATTTGCTAAATGTGGGAGGTGTGCGGCATTTTTTTTTCCTTCCAACCTCAGGGATCCATCTCAGGAATTTCATAGTAATTTGGTGGGGGATCCTTCTCATATGGTAAGTCCAAGGTTTGCATTATGTTCATACCTGACATGATAATGGGAAAAATATAAATTAAATCACTGATTGAAATATTGCACCACACACAGCGATTTACAGACTGGGATTTATTTATTTTTTAAAGAGAGATTCAAAGTTGGCCTGTTCACAAAATCAACAGATTTTCTACTCTCTCTGTCTTAGTGAAATGCGAAAAGAAAACTTATGCTATTCCATGATTTACAACAGAATTGTGTTGGCGAATTGAGGGAAGCTCTTTTTTTAGCATTAATGTTTAGTGTCTACTTTTATCCTACACTTTACATAAAAATACTATCACACTTTGTAATCTGACCTTTACAAAGCAGGCACACAGCTGAAATTTGAGATTGTATCTTTAGCAGCTTACAGAATATTGGCTTTCTATACATTTCCTTTTTTAAAAAATGGCTGGCAATTGGATGAGATCCTTTAATAAAACCGTTATTACATAAAACAGTTGGAGAACAACTATTGGCACATACTTGAAAGGAGAAATAGAAATATAGGAGCACAAGCCAATTCATCTCAAGAACCCACTATCAGTTAAACAATACTGTGCATTCTAAGAATCAGGCTGGAAGGTTTGTCACTGTATAGGTCCAGGAAAATGAGACAACAGCTGCTTATTATTGGAACAACGTGTGGGGCTAGAGGCTCTTCCTCTTTCAAGAAACTTCTTTATAAGTTGACCAATACTGCATCAAGTTTTACAAGAGCTGGTGCATTTTGCAACTTTTGCCATGGTTTGAACTTGCTTTATGTGTTAATTGTTTCAAACCATTATCCTTGTCCCTGAAATGGAGATAGACAGGAATAAGTAAAATGTTATTGTGCTTTGACTGTGTATTCCTGCATACCAGGGCATTGGACTGGATGGCCCTTGTGGTTTTTTCCAACTCTAGGATTCTATGATTCTATACTAATGTTTAGAAAATAACAAAAATGGTAGCTGATATTGTATTTTAGCAATAACAATATCAAGCACATTTCTATTCCGCTTAACCAGTGAACAAAAACTCCCTACATGGTTTACAACGCATAGGCTAATTGCCCCCAACAAGCTGGGTACTCATTTTACCAACCTACAAAAGGATGGAAGGCTGAGTGGACCTCAGAGCCCTTCTCTAGGATCGAATTTACAACATTGTGGTTGCAGTATCAACATTTAACCACTGTGCCACCAGAGTTCATTTTGGCTGAAACCCCCCCCCCCAACTAAAATGACTTCTTAATATGGGTAAGTACATTTGTGAATACAGTTTACCTGTTATTGCTGGCCTCCCCTTCTTCTCTTGTATTAACTATTTAGCTCCTCAGCAACTTTTTAAAAAAATTACACTAGTGTGTAAAGACTATATAAATAAAGTCATGAATAGTCCAAAAATTGCCATTACTTTTTGAAATACTCTACTATACAGACATGATTGGCAGTCTGTAGAGTAGCCACTCATCTAGCACCAAGTTCCATTGTTTTAAATGTTCTTTTGCTAAAAGTACTTTACACTTCACAGTTACATCACTTTGATATCCCTTTAATCCTCCAGGTTCCATCCTATGGTGTCTTTCATGAAGGATTTAGGATTGTCTGCTTTAGAGCTCTAGTTTCTATCTACAGAAGAGCCTATGTATCTCACCAAACTACAAATCCCAGAATCCATTAAACTGAGACCATGACATTTAAAGCACTGTGAACTTATAAACTGGTATGATTGTGTAGTGATCCATGATTATAGCTGTTTGATCCTACTTTAACTGGCAGGGCACCATCCTGTGAAACCCTGGGACTTGTAGTAAAGGAGACTGCACTACAGATCTTAAGCAGAACTTCTAAGGGTGTCAACAGACTAAAAATCCCAGTATTGTATCAACTGAAGACAAGTCTGGATCCAATTCAATTATATAATTTGAACAGAAATACAGTACTTCTAATCATATGGGAAAGATGGGGATCAGGTGACACTGTGTGTCTACATTTGCCTCTATTTTCTAGGAGCTAACTAAAACTGATAGTTTCTAGGACTTTAAGCTATCTTTATCTTTAAATCATACTTGACTATACAGTCCTTCAAATATTTGAGTACATCAAATAGCTTGGCTGACAGCTCTTCAAATAGAGGCCTATCCTCTGTAAAGTTATAATTGTCTATAAATGGAGCAACACAGAGGTATCTATCTATTGAGGTCTGTCAGCTACAACCTGCCAAACACATTAATATACTGTAGTTTATCATTGACCTTGGCTTTCACAAGGTTATCAGATGAGTCTCCATCCTAAAGAGCTTATTTTTCTAGAAATGGTAAAAAGATACATGTGGAGAAATGGTATGTCAAAAGTCATAGTACAAGTCATTTGGCTAGTTCAGATGCTATCCAAGCCTACAAATCCTTTCTAGCTGTGGTGGTGGAAAACAAGTATGTACCACAACCTCCTTTCTATCATACTTGATACCTGACCTGCCGATCTTGCAGTCGACAGAATCAGCATCTTAACCACAGCTTTTGTTATCTCACAACTGGTGTGTGCATTTGTATGCTTTAGTGCTCAGTACACACATCTCTGCACAGGCCTTCATACAGAATTCCTTTATCATGTAACAAGCCACATGATGGAAGGTAGCGGCATGAAATTACTTGACAGCTTGGGTTGGTGTTTGATGTGAAATGGCACAGAGAAAATTTCCAGCCCTTTGTTAGACCCAGTGTGCCAACATCTGATCAAATGGGCCAAATGAGTGCTTTTTTATATGGAAGCATGTCTGATGGTTGGTACAATTGGTCCCTGAAATCTTTGGCATCTGATGGAGGGAAGCACATCTTTATTCTTAACAAGCATGCTTTTAGATTAACATGTGACAAAAGAAGCAGATTCTTGACCTGTTTTGTACATTCTTCTCCAGCCATTCTCGATTTGGTTGGAGCACAGCTCCCATCCCTGCCACCAATGAAGATACCAACACATTTGCAGGCTGCCAGATTGGGAAAGGCTGTTCTTTCTTATATGTGAAAGAGAAATACCTTGTACAATATAAAGCAACCAGAGCTTTGAAATGTTACTTGTTTGGACTATAGCTCACAGAATCCCCATCAACACAACTTTTGACTACGCTAGCTGGAGAATTCTGGAAGTTTCTTCCTACAAATGTAATTTTAGAAGATCTAAGGGCAACCCTTATTCTTCATAGAAACCAAGTCTGCCAACTCTCTGAGTTTTAGTTCAGATATGAAGACTGTATAATTACCCATACAGAAGGATACACACACACCCTCCAACTGTCCCAGTTTAACCATTGCAGTCCCAATCAATCCTGATCCAGTGTTGAAAAGGGCAGCAGCAGGCTGCTCCAAAGGGACAGACTGTTTAGCTCCTGAGTTCAAAACATGAAAGTAGTTTGCACACAATGAACTTAGTGGAGAGAAGAGGCAAGGAGGGGGTGGGGTCTTACCTTTCCCAGCAGGCTCAGGCAAAAGCAAACTGCTGCACCTCTCCTACCATGTCTGTTCTTCCTCATTAATAACTGTTGCCATCTTGACCACACTCCAATGTTGCTTGGCTGTACATGTCCTGGTTTTCATTTGTGAAACGTTGTGGAGGGCTGTGTACGTGCACTCCCCCGACAGAGAGAGAGAGAGAGAGTTAGTTTACATTGTGCACAAGATCTAGAAACCACAACTGGCATTTGAATAATCTTGACCTTTTGCCACCCTCAAACAATATAAATCAAAATCTTTCTCCTATTGACTCAAACTCCTCCAGGCCTCAGTGAACACTGTAGCTGTCAGCTTGCATTCCAGCCTCTTTTACACTCTGGGACACACCTTACAAACAGAGGTGTTTCCTCCTGTGCACCTTGACCTTATGGATAATTCCCTCTGTATGATACATTTCAAGACAGATGACACGGATGCACATTGAGTCATTTCCCTCTCGCATCGATCTTTGCTTCTCTGAGGGGATTTTGCAGCAAGTGCAAAAACATCCAGTAGTCTGGAGGTTACTGTCATCTTTAGGCTTTTAGGCATACAGGCCTTAAGAGATTTGCCTTTGAGATCTTCTCAGAATGCAAGCCTGACAGAAATAACTCTGCTAAGCAACGTTGTTTTACTGGGGGCATGGAAACAGGCCACTAAAATCCTTTACAGAATACTCACGGGGAGTGGAAGGGAAGTGCCTGAGGAGCCCCTTTGATTGTATCAATATCACTGGGTATAATTCGTGTTCAAATTTGTATAACCTTTGGACAACATTCTGTAGAGTCCCATTTTTAAAAAATAGCTATGATCTAAGTCATTTGGAATTTGTACTGTTATGTCAGAGATGGGAATTGTGTGACCTTCCAGTTGTTGGATTGCAGCTCCCTGCAGCCCTAGCCAGACCAGTAAGTGGAGAAGAATGCTGGGATCAGTACCTTCTCAAGTACCTTTCCCACCCCCGTGTTATAGTTTTGTATGATCAGAGTCATTTTGTTCAGTAAAGCAAGGAAACATAATGAATTCTCAAATTATAGGAGGAAGGAGATTCCCCAAAAGTTACTTTTTTAGCCTGAAGTTCCCAGAATCCCCCTGACAGCATGTAGGGCAATCTGTCAATGAAACCCACAAGAACCATCCACTGAGACTCTCCCAATAGCTTAGCAACAGCAATAGCGTTTACATTCTGTACCACTTATCAATGAACTCAACACTCTAAGCAGTTTACAATCTATAAGCTAATTGTTCCCAACAAGCTGGGTACACATTTTACTGACCTATGAAAGGATAGAAGGCTGAGTCAACCTTGGAGTCCCTGGGATTGAACTCACAACATTGTGGCTGCAGTACGAGCATTTAACCACTGCAACACCAGGGTTACTTTTCCCACCTTATTTTAGTTCAACCTAAGGACAGGAAAGTTGTGGGAACACGTCATTGTGGCTGGATCTGCACTGCCGAAGCAATCCAGTTTGATATCATTTTAACTACCATGACTCAATCCTGTGGAATTTCTGGGAATTGTAGTTTTGTGAGACATTTAGCATTCTCTGTCAGAGAGCTCTGGTGCCACAACAGACTACAATTCCCAGAATTCCCTAGCATTGAGCCATGGCAGTTAAAGTGATGTCAACCTGGATACCTTCTGCAGTGCAGATGTAGCCTGTGTTGCATTTCCTAGCTTCAAAAAGTTGAGTACATTTGCATGAAGAAGGGGAATATTTCATTTTAAATGTGTTGATTTTATCTTGGCATTTAAATTTGTCCTACCTTGCTGCACTAAAAAGCTTACTGGAATACAGGTGAACCATCCACTGATGATTTCACTTCAAGCATGGGAAGGAAAGAAACACCTACACGAATTTTGGAAACTCCCGTTTTCATCTACTCACCCAAAAGATAATGTATGAGGTTAAAAAGATATAAATATACAAAGGAAGAATGCAGGAAACAATGCTTTTGTCTGTAAATAAGCACTATAGGGCAGATCCAATGCACCTCAAACAATAGACCACTTATGTGTGCCCTTTCCACTCTGATATGTGTCTCCAGTCTCATGGGATTCCTCCAGACTTATCTCCCCGATCTCTCTTCTTCTATTCTCCTTTCTTTTGTTTGGTTTTTTTCTTTGTTTATCAACAAGTACACCTTCCTTTCCTGTGTGCATCTCTGAATTATAAGGCTTCCTCTGAGCTTCCTCCTTCTGTTCATCCCTCCCTCCTTAAATCTCTCTATCCCTCCTTCTCACCTTTCTGTTGTTTGTTGTACTGTAGTTGTAGAAGAAAAAAAAATTACAATATGAAGTCAAAGGCTTTCACGGCCGACATCCATAGTTTTTTGTGGGTTTTTTTCAGGCTATGAGGCTGCATTCTATAAGAGTTTATTCCTGATGTTTTGCCAGCAGCTGTGGCTGACATCTTCAGAGAATGCTGGAATGGAAGAGAGTGGGGTATATATACTGTTGGATGAAAGATTATTTGCATGTTAATCTGTGTATCCTTCTGTTGCTGAATGGGAAGGCCTACAGGGTGTCCATTTACTTAAGATCCATTGTCTGCTGGCAATCCCCCTCACCCTGGGTGGTTTTCATTTGCTTTTGCTGGATCCTGATTTTGGTGTTTTTCAAGACTGGTAGCCAAACTTTGTTTACTTTCAGGGTTTCTTCTTTCAACCTGAAGTAGTCCTAGTGTTCATTGATTTCAATGGCTTCCCTGTACATTCTGACCTGATAGTTGTTGGCATGGTTCAGAATTTCAGTGTTTTCAAACAGAATTTTATGCCCAGGATGGTTTATAAGATGCTCTGCTACTGCTGATTTTTCTGTCTGACCAAGTCTGCAGGGTCTCTCGTGTTCCTTGATTCGTGTTTGAACACTGTGTTTGGTGGTCCCTGTGTAGTCTTATCTAGAGCTGCACAGTATGTAGTAAACTCCTGTGATATGAGAGGGTCTCTCCCATCCTTCATTGACCACAGGATTTGCTGGATTTTCTTGGTCGGTTTGTAGACCATTTGGAGGTTCTGTTTCCTCATCAGTTTGCCTATTCTGTCTGTGACTCCTTTGTTGTATGGTAAAAATACCTTCCCTCAGGCCTAGAATCATAGAATCATAGAATCATAGAGTGGGAAGAGACCACAAGGGCCATCCAGTCCAACCCCCTGCCATGCAGGAACTCCAAGTCAAAGCATCCCTGACAGATGGCCATCCAGCCTCTGCTTAAAGACCCCTAAGGAAGGAGACTCCACCACACTCCGAGGGAGTGTGTTCCACTGTCGAACAGCCCTTACTGTCAGGAAGTTCCTCCTAATGTTGAGGTGGAATCTCTTTTCCTGCAGTTTGCATCCATTGTTCCGCGTTCTAGTATCTGCAGCAGCAGAAAACAAGCTTGCTCCCTCCTCAATATGACATCCCTTCAAATATTTAAACAGGGCTATCCAAGTACCCAGCTTACAGTTGTAAACTGCTTAGAGACTGCTTAGGTGGTATGAAGCTGTATATAAATGAAGCTGCTATTGCTATTGTTTGTCTTCACTTCTATGGGTTTTTCTGGGTCTGGCAGCCCTTCTGATGTCTCAGCTAGAGTAACCATTATCCTGTAGAGCACAGTCCAGGTGCTTCAATTCATCTTCCAGGAAGTGGGATTCACAGATCCTTTTTGCCCAATTTACCACTGTTTTTATTGTGCTTCTTTTTTGTCCTGGGTGATGGTTGGAGTTCTTGTGTAGTTATCTGTCAGTGTGTGTAGGTTTTCTGTATACTGTGTGACCCAACCATTGGTTCAGTTTGCAGATAACCAAGACATCCAAGAATGACAATGTTCCTTCCTTTTCTTTTTCTATCGTGATTTGGATGTTTGGGAGAATGTTGTTCAGATGGTTCAAAAACACAGCCAGATCTTCCTCTCTGTGGCTCCACTCTGTATGAAAGTGTCATCCACATATCAAAAAATAATTACAATTAATTAAACAACAGACTCTTCTATACGTATTATCCCGATGTGACTCATTTTTAGAGCATCTCTTTATATCTAGTATTTCTTGAAAAAAAATCAGACCATTGGGCTGTGATGCTTGAAAGGAGTAAAAATGTTTTTTTTAAAAAATTATAGGGTGATAACTATGATAGAATTTGAAAATGTCATGTTAGTAATCATAGATATAGTGGTGTTACTGTATACCAGCACTCCACAAGATGAAACTATAATAAAGAATTCATTTAATCTGACAGAAGGTGTAAGCAGTGTACCAACAGATATTATACCAATGGATTTTGTATGTACTTTAGGTGAAAGAAAACTGCATTTTTTTTCAGTGTTAATGCAATCATTTCTAGTAGCTTTCATAAATCACCATAGGGTGCTGTTTTGTGTTAGAAAGAGAACATCTGTTCATGGCTAATTTTGAAGTTTACCTCATGTACACAGATAATCCTTTCTCAGCTCAATCTTTTGTGTATTTACTCTGACATGGTTTCTGATGAAATCAATGAGATTTGCTCCCAGGTATCTGTGCACAAGATGGCAGATTTAAATAAAGGCCTAAATACTATTGTTTATCCTAATTAGAGTAGGCCCATTGAGTTAATTGGCTGTACTGACTTATTGACTCATAATTCAATAATTGACTCCATGTCAATTGATTGTAGTTGGGATTAATCAACAGAATTCCAGCCAAGGCATTCAGCCATTGAGTGATAAGAAAAACCTTCTTGTTTACAATCCAGAGTTGCTGCTATCCCGTAGTGATTGATTTTCAAATGGTTAATTTCATGGAGTCACCATAAGTCAACAGGCAACTTGAAGGTATGTACACAGACACAGACACAGACACACACACATCCTTTAGTTTTCTTCAGTTATCGCCATAGACAAACACAAGAACAAGCTATGTGATAAAAAAATAATAAAATTATTAGCAGCATAATGCCAGGGGGAGGGAGAGACATTCAATCTGATAATTATAAATATAATAAGGGAATGCAGAAAATGACCATGGCAAAATCACAGTTGCATTCAACACACTATCAAAAGAACTACCAAAACGCACAGTGGGAAGAACTGAGACAATGGATGCAAATGGGTGACATTTGTGATATTTACCTCAGCCTGTATGGAAAACATGTGAGTTTTTAAAATTACAGCCAGTATTAGAAATGTATTAGAAACAGACCAGGACAGGAGGAATATTGTATGGATACTTTAATAAGTACAACTACAGTTCCTGTCCTGAGGATTTTAACCAGTCTGGAGGAGTCCTTCTAGAAATAGAACAGAGTCCTATGGCACCTTTAAGAATAATTGATTAAGTATGCTTTATACCAATAGATATGATAATTTATTAAGAATAATTGATAACTGAGCACAGGCTTTCATGGCTTGCAATCCCTTCCTCCAATGTATGGAATACAATACTGGGGCTATGGATTAGAAAGTCATATCAATTCATGAAAGCTCATGCTCCAATAAATCAGCTAGTATGATAGGTGCCACCACAAAATTCTTTGTTGTCATGTTAGCTGAAGATTCACAAAGGCAGATGCTGGAAGCTAAAATTGATGCCTTAACAGCTGGACCCAGGATTGTTAATGATGTTGCGCTGCAATGTCAGAGAATATAGTTGCTTATAACTTATCTTCATTTGGCTACACTTTCCCTTTGTCCTTCAGGCTCACATCAAGATGGGAAAGATGGAGTGCTTGGGATCAGCAGATACGCCTTGTATTGTCTTAGTCCAATGTTGCAGTATAAAGGCTGTGAACCTTACCTAGACTGGTGGGGAGAGATTGCAATGAAGTATTAGAGGAGGGCATGGCTAAGTGGAACACTGAGGAGGAGCATGCTACACTGCAAGATTTTTGTTGTAGGTCTTGTTTTCTAGCACAGCAGGGTACGTGGGAGTAGAATGCTGTCTAAGTAAGTGACAAATTCTTTAAAATGGCATGTAAATGATGATAGAATTAGAACTTCTACTTATATCTGTGTATAACTCATTTGGTATATAGGTTAACAATGAACATCTGTGCTGCTTTTCTCTAGTACACAATTGCAATTTCTTTCAATTAACGCCGGTGCAGGTTGCACTGTTGTTAACAGCCTTATGGTGTCTGTAAGAACTTTTCCTTCTCTTCATGTTCAGCCTTTTTGAATGCATATTTTTGTAGAAAGAATTTTATATAAAATAAAGGGATTAAAAAAAACATGCCTTCCAGAGGTAAGTTAACGATAATGAAATATTCATTTGGTAAGTGACAGCCTATTTGAGTATGAGCTTTTTAAAATTCTGTTTAATTAAAAGCTATTTGACTTACTAGTTAAATTGGAATGTAAAAAATTGAGAGATGTGGAGGGTTCCATCTGGTCTCCCTTATTTTTTAAGATATACATGCAACCACTGGAAAGAGATGACCTGTAATGCTGGATTCTGCTGCCACCAGGAAGATGGTAATATGCAACTCGGTTTCTCTTTTCCACCTCAGTGCCACACTGAGGGCTTCCAGCTGTTAGTGAGGAACAATGGGAACTGCAGTTCAGCAACATCTGAAGGGCCACAGGTTACTCATCCCTGATTCAAATCTAAGGATGCTGCTCAAGAGTGTCTTCAGTGTTAATGTCACTGAAGGTTAGTTTTACACCATTCTCTAATAAATCTTAAGGAATTTTCTTAGTAAAAAGTAAAAGTAATTGAAAAAACAGAGCAACAAGTAATGTCACAATTTAGTTCTCCATCACTGTAGTGAATAGTAACAGGATGCTTCTCAGACTCTCTAATAAGTATGCAAACAAATTATTCGTAAAAACACAATTTTCCAAGTGCCGTTTGGCCTTTACACTGACTTCTCAGTATGAAGAAAGAGGTTTAAATTGGTAAGTGCTGTCTGATTCTTCATTTTATAGATGTACTTTTGACTAGCTTTGATGTTTTAATTATAATTTTTGGATAAGGTGTATTTTATTGTTGTTAGCTATCCTGAGCCCCATTTATGGTAGAAGTGTGGGATCTTACCTTTGATAAATAAATGGATAAATAAAATATTCAAGCATCTAAAATGAAAAAAAAAACTTCAAATACCCTGATGTTCTGAAGGAATGTCTTGCATTTTTGAAGGCTTTTGGTTGTTTGAAGGTATGGCTGATTCATGTTTGGCACCTTGCGTGGAACTTTTCAAATGACTGTATTCATTTGCATCCAATATATTCTAACGAAATCATTGCAGTTTTGCTGAAGGGATCATGAAGCTGATGTACACATATGACGAGTTTTAATGAACTTGGGTTGTTGTTTTAAACAGAAAGCTTTAGAGTAGTTTTTAATGACAGAATGCATTTATCAAATGAGTCCATGAGTCCATCTTAACACTTTTGGGCTTGCTAAGAGCCATACATTTATCTTAACCCTCTTGAAAAATTCCAAAGAGCAATCCCTTTCCACTAACTAGTAAGGGTGCAGCCCACTAGGACAAGGTGGGCAACCATGTCTGGGGCCATTCCTGCTACTATTTTGACACTCTTGGACCTCTGCTGGTTGCACTTGCTTCTTTAAAAAAATAATAATCTGGAAGTGAACAGATGATCACTTCCATTTTTGGGTAGCCTAAGGATGTTGTCCCCTCCCCCAAAAATCATGGGCATGGCAGAGCCATCAAATAGAGAATTATACTGTCTGACGTTTCAAGTGTATCAGTATCTACAACTCTCAGCCCTGCACTGGGATGTGCTCTTCCATTAGCTCTGCTGAAATGAATAGGAGCTACACAGGTGCTATCACTAACTATGGTGTCACCAGTTCATGAAGGGTGTGTATTTGCCCCTCCTGCTTCTCCAGCCCTGGGCTTTCTCCCCTAGCAGGAAGGCTGGGCATGGGGCAAAAAAGGGCCAAAATCCTAAATCTCAACTAGAATAGAACCATTGGATCAATTGTCGTCACTATCAGTCCCATTAAGAACGGTTCTTTGAAAACAGCCCTACTTCACAAACTTTCCCATGCTCCAAGTCTACTCAAGTGCACACACACCCCAGTTTACAAGTAAATAAGGTTCATGTATTTGTGGTGAAGGGTTCTAAGCTGGAAGGAAAACAAACTTAAACTTTGTTTCTGGGGGGGGAGGGCCTATCATGGCAGTAGTGGTTCCTTATATAAATCCCATCTGATGCAGACTCACTGCATCAGTTGTTCATAGATGTGTGTCAGCATCTATGTTAATCCCATAGATTCAATAGGCCTGTGCTAGTTGTGATGAATGGCTTTACCACACAAGGCTAAAAAGCTTCTTTGACCGGTATTTATCACATGACATTGTATCTGTCTTGCTGTATTCCATTTATTACTGTAGTGCACCTTTTCATTGGTGGGCAAAACCCGTCAATGAGCTCCCAATGTTCCTGCTACTCCCTTACTACCTCCATGTGGTAGGTCCCTTCCATGGCAGTTCCAATTCTTAGTCAGTCACATGGTGAGTGGGCATGATTCTGCTTCTCTCCCCTCTTCCTTTTGCAGTGATTTTGCCGCCAACAGCTTTCCGAAGCTGGCTGATGTGTTCACACAGCAGCTAGCTTCAGGAAGTGGTTGTCAGCCAGATAGCTTGTCCCCTTGCTTCTTTTTAAAGTACTGGACTGCTGTCCAAATGTGCATGCAGCAACTCTGCACTTCGGGAAGACGGATGAGCAGTGACTTTGGCTGCCATGCTTCTGAAGGGGGGAGGAACAGCACATCCACACAGGCATTATTTGGCAGTAGCATGTAACCATGAGCACTATCTTAGGGAAATGTGTGATAAAAAATGATGGTAAACTGGTATGCTTCCATTCTTCAACTAGCTTGATTGTGGCAGGACAGCAGGCAGGTGTGATGAAGTCCTAATAGAAGGATGCAGGATAGATGCCACACTCATGGCAAACTCCCTCCCAAAGCTTTTGAGTAATCTTCCCCCCGCTCAAAGCTGCTCCAATATGAGGAGTAGTTATACCCTCCGTGTCCCCTGAACTGACAATTCAATGGGGTATTTAGGAAGAATCTAGGAGCACCTTTGAGATTACTTTTCAGATTCTTCCCTTCCCTTTTTCAAACCTGAGATATAGGTAGTAGTACACATTAAACGCTGATCTGCTTGGGCATGCATGTCAGCCACTGCCTTTCACCATTTACTGACTTTTCGTTTGCTGATTAGCATCTGAATAGCTATGCTGCCTCTCTGGGAAACTATTGTGGCCGAGGTGCTTTCATTTATGTGACAGAGAAAATGCAGTCTGTGGTGACTGATCTCTGGTAGCTGTTTCAGAGACATGCCAATCAATAGTTTCTTGATGTTTTAGGGCCAGTTCCCTCACACAACTGTACAGGGCTGTAAACTCTTACTTTATCTTGAATGTGAACCAGAGCTCATGTCCATCAGTCCTTACCTCTATAAATCCCGCTCAGGCCAGCTGTCAGCTTTGAAAGAAATGTGGGTGACTGTCGTGAGTGCTCAGAGCATGGTAAAGTTACCTTTTGGATTACAAATCTCAAGAACCTCCATCCTTCGTGGCCGTGCTGGCTGGGGGATTCTGGGAATTAATAGTGGGCAGGGGGGAAACCACTTCCCCATGCTTTAGTCCATACATCATGTCATGCCCCCGCAAGGTTCTGAAGAAGACACTCATCAAATGCCTAAAGAACAGCCAGGTCATCATCAACAGGTCATGATCAGACCAAAACAAGGAGGAGGAGATGAGAACCCTCCCAGTCTTAGGGAAAGACAGAGACTCATGTGTCTTGCCCAGACTCTTATCCTCAGGTGCAATTATGAAGCTACAATCAAGGTCTTTGGAAGAGCACAACCAAAGGATGCTGTTATTAAATACAATGGTGGGTCTGCAAGTAGCCAGACATCTCTATCTATAAAAGGCAGATAAAAGCACCAACTCATTGCTGAGAGCAACACTGTTCATTGGCCTCAACTCTTAGCATGGCTTCCTTGTTCCTAGCAGATTTATGACTCCTAGATTATTAAATGACTTGATGTGGCTTAGGGAGCTGGGAGTGTTTAACTTGGGGAAGAGAATGTAAAGAGTTGACATCATAGCCCTGTTTAAATATTTGAAGGGGTTTTATTATTATTATTATTATTATTATTAAGCTTTCTTTATATAGCACTGTAAATTACAGAGCACTGTACATAGAATCAATTAAAATAGATAAAATAAACCTGCCTAAGGTGTACATTCCATGAAAATAATTAAATATGTACATATTAGTAGTACGGGCTTGCTGAACTGGTTGAATAGAAGTGTTGTCAACAAAAATAGAAAAGGAATATTGGACGGTAGATATTGAGGATGGAGAAAGCTTTGTTTTCTGCTGCTCCAGAGACTAGGACAAGTAAGTGCTTTTTCCCAGTGGAATACTCTGCTTCAGAGTATGATGGAAACTCCTTCTTAGGAGGTTTTTAAACAGAGGTTGGATCTGTCAGTAGTGCTTTGATTGTATATTACTGCATTGTAAGGGGCTGGACCAGATGGCCCTTGTGGTCTCTTCCAACACTATGGCTTTATGATTCTACAGATAACCTCTGAACATTTTGCTCCATTTTCAGCATTCTTGACCTGCTACTGAAAATGTGTCTTCAGTACTGAAACTTGGCTTTTCTCTGATTGCAGTTCATGGCCTTTACCTGCCTGAATGTCTTTAAAGCAGGACATTCCAATTTACACTAAAGTTTCTTGTATTTGTAGCTGAAGAAGTATATAAGATAGTGTTCTTGCTCTTGGTCTTCACTAAATTTTGTCTACCAAAATGTGCTAGAGAGGCAGAAAAGGAGAAGAACTTTAGCAGCTGCCCCTACCAAGATCAGCCAACGATATTTTGCTGCTTATCATAAATTGTATGATGGGAGCATAAGCATTTGTTCCATGTATAGAAGCCAACAGATCCAGAAGTTGGACTCTTACATCAACATTGACAATAGGTAGCATCCTCCATTGGACTTAAGAAAGAAGGCTAGCTTGGGAAGCCCAGGATGACCTGTGTAGGAAACTGCTCAGAAGGAACAACTGGAACTGACTGTTGTTACTCTCCACTTCCCCTGCCTCCCCCCACCCCCCAACAGTGGTGGCTTGAGCCTTTATATGGAGTGTTCTCAGTCACATGGAAGAAGCAACTTGTGTGCAGTTAAATGTACAGAGCTCTAGTTTCACCTCCTGCTGAACATACCAAGGTTGAAGATGAGGCCATTGGGTAGGCAAGGGGGTGGTCAAAGGAGATGGTCTTGTTCCCCAATTGCATGCTCCTTTCTAGAACCATTTGTGAAGCAGACAGATGTATTCACGCATATGCAGGCACCTCCTAAAAGGACAGATAGCCTAAGGGAGAATTTGGTGAGAACAGTCAGGTTGCTCATGGCTGCTCTCAGTACAATGAGTTTCAGCTGTCTGAGTTCTCTTCAAAGAGTCAACATGGCACTTTCTTGATTTTCAGCAGGAGGTGTCAGAAATGCTTTCGGTAATGTATTTTATGCTAGCTACAATCTATTCCCTCAGTCATTCTCCCATCTGCTCCACATATTGCCCACATCAGATGCCTCTGCCATGAGAAACTTAATTAATACAACTACCATATATGGCAGAAGACAGCGATATAAACTATATCTGCACAGAGGAAAGGTGAGAAAAACAATAAGGAAAGGGAGCAGTGGAACTTTATGACTACAGTTATGCATAGCCTTTCCCTCTTACCAAAGCCCAGATCTCAGTCTGGTTGAGAATCTGTGACAAGACTTGAAAGCTGGTGTTCACCAATGACCCACATTCAACCTGACAATGTGGGAGCAATTTTGCCAAGCATCGGCAAAAAATTGCAGCATCTAGATGTGCAAACTGACAGAGAGCCAAGAACACCTACAACTGAAATTGTTGCCAGTGGTGTTTCTACAAAGTCTTGATTCAGAAGGGTGAATACTAGTACAACCAAGAAATGCTAGTCTGTTTTTGTTTATTTAACTTTGTAGCATAATATCGAGTGTCGAGTATCGTGTGTACATCACACCGTAACTATACCAATTAAATACATTTCAGTTCAAGGTTGTAACATAACAAAATGTGAAAAAGTCAAGGGTGTGAATACTTCTTAAAGGCACTTAAGAACAAGCAGAAATATGACAGTAAGAGCTGTTCGACAGTGGAACACACCCCCTAGGAGTGTGGTGGAGTCTCCTTGGAGGTCTTCAAACAGAGGCTAGATGGCCCTCTGTCGGAGGTACTTTGATGGTGAGTTCCTGCATGACAGGGGGTTGGACTGGATGGCCTTTGTGGTCTCTTCCAACTCTTGGATTCTATGTTCATCATTGTCAGTTCTAGACAGTCTTCTTTAATGGCACAACAGGATTTGTTCCTGTTCCTCGGTAGTCCAACACATTTGGAGGACACCATGTTGAAGATCATGTTGAAGGTAGTGCCAGCTGGAGATAATGGAAGCAGTAGACAAACATAGCATATGGAGGAAAGGTGGTTCATGATATGGGTGTTTGTTTAAAGCTACCAAAATTGGGCTAGAATTTTTAAAACTGAACTTTAAGTGATTTATCAGACATTTCTGTATGAACATCAGCACATACCTCAAATATTTTTCATTTCTTCTAGTATTTTTTAAATATTCAAGAAATGATATTTCTTCCAATATTTGTTCATTTTATTCCCCACTTTTTGATTCACCCCATTACATCTCATATGTATTTCCTCAGCAGCAGGGGCAGAAGGGGAAATATATGCGTTACAGAAAGATAAGGTATGGTTTCAGTTAGGAAATGTATCATTTAAATCAGGTTAAGTGTTCACTAGGCATTCACAGACTTTATTCAGAACACGTCAGAACAGACAACAAGTCTTATCTTGAATATATAAAATTCCAGCATAAACAATCTTTTTTTAAAAAACTGAATTACAGTAGTTCACAGACACAATGCAAAGACAGACTTGCCATAGAGGAAATTCATTGTTGGTTTTAAAAAGGCAATATATTTGCATGGTTGTTGACTGGTTTCAAGTTGATTCTAAATTATGGCAAACCTAAGGTGAACCTCTTCTTGGGGTTTTCTTGGGAAGATTAGTTCAGAGTGGGTTCACCATTGACTTCCTCTGAGAGTGAGAAAGTGTGACTTGCCCAATGTCATCCAGGAGGTTTCCATGGCCAAATGAGGATTTGAACTCTGGTCTCCCAAAGACCTATTCCAACACTCAAGCCATTTTACTTACACAGGATCCTTTGCATTAAATTATAATAGGTGTGTGTGCTGGGAGTGTGGGTTGAGGGAAACAGCTTAACTCTTTCCCCCCAATATGGTCCCAGTAAAAATCTCTCCTACTGTGAAGGTTTTACCATAGTCATACTAGGAGGGAAGGTGCTTATCATGTTTTTAAAATGAAAAAAGTCTATAGTTCTCAAGGGAATGGAAAGGCAGGCAGAGACTGTAAAATTTAAGAAAAAAAACCCCGGTAATATGATGGTGATTATTTTCAGAGCTTGCCACTTAAGTCAATTTAAGTTAATTAGAACATCTGAGCATTAAAACCATATAAGTAGCAATGAGACCCACAGTCCCAACGATCCCTTAGGTGACAAGAGATGTGACAAGGATTGCTCCCTTGATCTTTGCATCATTACCTTTCTAAAGTAATAAAGCCACATCTGTTATTCTTCCCCAAAGCATAGCTGTGAAAGTTTTTTAAGAGAACTCCGTAATGACTGAGACAAACATCTTGTCCCTAAAGAGTTATATTGCATAACATGATCTCTTGCCCAACACAGGCAGATATTTGTGTACTAATAGTTGTCACCCATTCATAGACAATTCATCAAGCAGGAAAACCTTCACATATCTGTATGTAAAAGAATGGTTGTGCAGCTTCTTGGTTTTATGGACTGGCCCCATACTTTATTTGATTAGCATAGTATTTGTGTATTACGGCACTTAGCACACTTGGAAAACCTAAGAGCGCAAACCTTCAATTGTCAAGGAATACAAAATTTAACAGGATCTTAATGGACTGGAACACGGAGCCCAAACCAACAAGATGAAATTCAACAGATAAAAATGTAAAGTACTGTACCAAGGTACAATCAATCAACTGAGCAATAAAAGATACAAGGGCAAGGATGTGGGAGAGCTCTGGTTTGGCAGTAGTAGACCTGAAGAGGATTTAGCTGATCACAGAATGAACATAAACTAATAGTGCCCTGCAGCTGCTAAAAAAAAGACTAATGCAATCTTAGCTTGCAGTAACAAAAGCATACTGTCCAGGTTGTGAGGAACAGATTTTACTCTGTTCTGGACTGACCAGGCCACATCTAAAATACTGTAGGCAGTCCTGGCCACTACTTTTTAAGAAATATGTTGACCAACCAACCAACTGAAAATTGCAGGAAAGGTTTTCAGGTAAATATTAGAAGGTTCCTTATGATAAGAACTATTTGGAAGTGAAACAAGCTGTGATTGGAGGTGGTAAGCTCAACTTTACTAAAGATGTTTAACTCTTACCCAGGAAGATTTTTTTAAAAAAAAAAAAATAGTTGAATGCCTCAATCTGGGGTATTTTCTGATCTCAATGAGGATTCTAGAGTGTTGGAAAGGAAATACAAAAATGATCCTTGTTTGAGAGTGCAGAATACAAAAAACCCAATATTCCATATTATCCAACCATCCAGAGACAGAAAACAATTTCTTAACTTAAGGCAGAATATTTATTATGAATAGTTGTCAGTCCTCTCTGTTTGGGGGTAATGTAAACAACTGAAATGCAATAATTGGGGGAGGGGGCAGGGTTCCCCGCCATCCAGTCTTATTTTTTTTTTAAAAAAACCTTCATAGCAAGTGTCTGAAACTTGGGGACACTGTTTACAACAGGGGCCAATGATGCAAAATGTTTACTGTGCAGGTATAGCTTTTATGTAAGTTTTACAACAAAGCATAACTCTCAAGGGATAGAATATCCCATATGCCTGGATAAGTGTTAAACCGAAGTTAAATAGATATCCCTTTAGGATGCTGGAACTGCATCCTGAATTTTGCATTGAGGCAACTAGATGATCTCCAAGATCCTTTCCATTAAGCTCAAGTGTTTTCAAAGTACAGTGACACAGTCAGAAGAAAGTACTGTGAAAACTGCATATCATGAGGCTATGTTCTCCACACTTATTTAAGAGCAGCAAATTGAGAGTTTTTATCTCCATTATCTGCTCACACATACTGATAGCATGCTTTTCTCACAGAGAAAGGAATATGTGAAAACAGAAGCCTAATAAAACAATTGAACAATTCTCCAACTGCTACATCTAGTGCACTTGACTTCATTCACTTAATATAAGGGAATTGCCTTCCGAAAGGAAGAAAAGGAGAAATGGCAGTAATTGTAAATTGCAGGATCCTAGAGGATTGGCACGATGAGAAATCTCTGTTCTGTTAGAGCAAAGTATTTGGGATTACTGGCAGCTTCAAGTGGCTCTGCACCTTATTGATTTCTCGCACAACAAGTCCAGCTGATACTATTTTCCCCAAAAAATCTTTCTTGTAAGTTCTGTGAAATCAACTTGGCAGCTTCTTTTATTTTCCAGCGAGCACATTCTAGCTTAACTATGTAGATTTATTCATAGGGATAATGTCTTGAGTGTTGAGTTTGGAGGCCAGTTCTTTAATATTCTTCTGAAACAGGGGAAAGCAAGGCTTTTCTGGAGTTTGGTGTCAGAATTTCCAAATTGCAAAAAGGATCATAAAGTAGACACAGAAAAGCTGAGTTCAAAGGACCCTGTTTTCTGTGTGTTTATGCCACTACTGAATGTCTGTGAAATAAAGGGCAACCCAAAGTTCTTCTCAAATGCTTTACAAAAGTTCAAATTGGTGTACTGCAGCCTTCTCCAACTTGTTGCTGTCCAGATATAGTGAACAAACTCCCATCATTCCACCTCTATGATAATTTAGTATATGGGCTAGCTAAGGAAATATATGAACCATTGGCCACGTGTGGCTCTTTGCTCAGTTTTGCAGAGCCTGCAGACACCACAGCCTCTTCTGACAAAAATATAGGAGGAGGAACATGGTAGCTCAGATAAACCTTCAAGATCAATTCTCCTTTAAAACATGGTGCCCCACACAGCTTTCTGAAACTTGAAGGGGCTTTGGCAAGAAGTGACATACCCTGGAAAGAAACTGGCCATCAGTTCTGGTGAAATTGCTCGCAAGTGAGCATGTTCAGAGGAGAACAACCAAAATGATGAAAGGTCTGGAAAACCATGACTTATAATGAGAGGCTTAGGGAGCTGTGTATGTTTAGCCTGGAGAAGAGAAGGTTAAAAGGCGATACAATATCCCAGTTTAAATTGTTGAAGTCTGCAGAATGTGCCTTACAAGGGGGTATTGTAAAGTAATAATTATCACCCGGAAGTTGTTATGGCATATTGATGAAATTTTGTCAGTGTCATCATTGGTCCCTAAGTGCACGTTGCTGGGAAAATCAACTCATTGCGTCCTTTGTTTTTGTGACTGGCTCTGCCAGTAGTGACTAAAGTGTAAAATCCTTGTCAGGCGCAATCTGCAGACTTCTACAATATCAGGTATTCGGAAGGTCAAGATACACTGGGGAAAATGTGTAAATCTAAATAGTGACTACATTGAGATAAGTTAACAACTACAAATCAATACAAACTTTCTGCCAATCTTTGAAAAGGTGATCATTAAAACCTTTGGATAACCCCTCGTACATGCTTGAAAAATGGACAAAATGGTTGAGTTTCTCACTAGCTTTTTCAGGAAATACATTTTGTATATTTACTTTTTTATTTTTATTTTTGCAAATTTTTATTCAATTAAAAAAACATACAGTATATAAAATAACATACATACATACATACCATCCATAATCAATATGACAATACAATACAATATGTTAACTAACAACTTACATCTATAAGTTACTTCCTTACTGTTGGGTTGAAGATTTATATTCTTGCTTTAAGGTTATCTTTAATTACCTTGAACAAAATCATTCTTCTTTTCTTCAGAAATAAACACTAACTCTCTTGTTAACTCTAATATTTAATATTTTGTATATTTACTGTAATCTTGATAACAAAAACTAATAAGGTGTATTAATAAATGATGTGCTTATGAAAATCAACCTTGAAGCGAGATGAAAACAGGTGTAAATAAAAGTCAAAACAAAGCAGAATGTTTCAAAAAATGTGCTGCTTACCATGAATAAGATCCTATCAACAAATTAAGAGGTCTGCTATAGCAAAGGATTATGATAGACCTGCTCCTTTAAAAGATGGAAGATGTCCAAAGGGGAGCAAGCATCTTCTATATTTTGAATTGAAGGCTTTCAAAGTGGGATAGATATGAAGAACCTTGTAGTCTGCCAGCTACTCTATAAACTAATGGTTAGCCATTAGCCACCATGTCTAAAATGTAAAGATTGCCAGAAATTTATCACTAAAATAATGCCATTGCTGCCTGGAAGATCAATAACACACTTTCTCTCTCAGTATGGCAGCTTCTGCAACTGCCTTCTCTAATCAAATTGGACTACAACTCTGGAGATAATGAAATTTGTAGTCAAAATGAGTACTGAGGACATCAAGTTGGGATGTTTACTCTGTACGTTCCATCTTCCTTGCAATAAAACCAGTCATGTGTATGATGTGTGCTTCATTCATTTTCATGAAACAATGTCCAGAGGGCATATAGGCCAAGTAGAACATTTCCAAGGGCAACCAATTGGGGGAAAGACAAAGATATATGGACAAACCTAACTATGGCCCGATAAAGACCGCCAATAAGCAGCGTACTGACGCCGATACTAGGGTTAGGGAGTGTGCAGTAACCACATGCTCTCTAACCCTAGTATGTGTGGGTGACTCAGTGATGCCCACACGTTGCGCACGTCAGTGTTGCACATGAGCCATGTACAAATGGCGTACCGCACCTGCAACATCACCGCGCTCCCCTAAGGCACTTGTGGCGTCACAACTGCGATGCTAAAAGTAGCTGCTTCTGAGCGTTCCTTTCTTGCTGCACAGCGGTGTCGTGCGATTTGGTTGCTGCGGCAATGCTGCGCAGCAAACGGGAACAGCTCCAGCCTGCTTTTTCCGGGCAGTCTGTCGAGCCCCTATGATAACTTTTTAAAATATACTGTTGTTGTTGTTAACTTATTTTATATATATTGTTGTTGTAAAATTATATCTGGAAACTCAAATCTGAAATAGGATGCGGTGATGGCCCACTTCTGGAGCAGTCTGTACAGTCACCGTGGTCCAAGCTGGGGCAGCCTCCAGAGGATCCTTCATGTCCATTGGTTTCACCACCAGGTTACTTTTTAACATATAAAATTATTTATAGTTGGCCCTCCTTATCCACAGATTTTTTTATCCATGGATTCAAGCATCCACGGCTTGAAAATATTCAAAAAAAGTATAAATTCCAAATAGCAAACCTTGATTTTCCATTTTATATAAGGAACACCATTTTGCTCTGCCATTATATTTAATGAGACTTGAGCATCCATGAATTTTGTTAACAACAGGGGGATCCTGGAATCAACCCACAGTGGATAACTGTATTTTTTTCACTTTAGTATTTTATTAATTTTCAGAAAAACAAATAAAACATATACAGTACCAAAAAATTGTGTGATAACTTGTATTTTAATATGTATTCCTGCCCTAGCTTACCTGGTTTACAAAGAAGGCCTCAGGACTTATCCAGGGCTTGTCCCTGGAAGAATTGAGACTTTCCAGTTGTTTTTATTTTGATTTCACTTGCACATTCATGGTTTTACATCCAAGTCTTTCTTGGAATATCCTGCATTGCTCTCACTTCCCCTATCATTGTGTGAGTAAGCTCTATTTACTCTATTTCTAATATGTTCTTTCCCCTGCAAGATAAGAATATATTAGTTAAAGGGACATGGTACTAACTGAGGAAATATTCAAATGCAGGAAAAACAAACCTTTCAAAGTAAAGACCATGGTAACTAACTGTGGAAGGCACATCATGTGTTTTGCACATTTAGAGCAGGGGGCATAGTTATACTAAATCATTAAGAAATTCACTAGTGTGTTATCTGAACAGTCCAATAGTTCTGTTTCCTTTTCTCTTTTTCCCTGTCTTGAAATGAATCTAAAAGAAAAGAAAAGGCTAGGACATGAGGAGGAAAATTTTCTGGCTTGTATCGATAAATATATAGAAATAAATGAGAGCCAGCATGGTGTAGTGGTTTGAGAGTTGGATGATGATTCAGCAGACCATGGTTTGAATCCCCGCTCGGTCATCTAGGGCAAGTCACACTCTCTCAGCCTCAGAGGATGGGAAAGGCACACCCTCTCTGAACAAATCTGGCCCAGAAAACCCCATGATAGGGTCACCTTAGGCTTACCATATGTGGAAAATAACTTGAAGGGACACAATACAAACGTTAAATAAATAACGTCAGCCCTCAATCCTGATAATGGAGATAAAAGTGGTGGTAACAGAGTTCGTTTCTGAAGCCAAACAGTAATTAGGTCACCTGTCTTTCAGTGTTCTCAACAATATGTTTTACTAGGGAGATATTTGTGGCAGAGACATGAGGCCACCACTTTCATGGTCCTTTAGAAATCACACTAAGGCATCCCTTTCAAACCCCTATTCTCAGAATAAGAATGGTTCTATATTATCTTTCAATCTGTAATTGCTAGATCAGAATTGTCATTATAGAGCATAACAGACTGCCTGAGTATCAGTACCAGGAAGCTCTTGTATGCATGGGTTCATGGCATGTGCTTTAAAATGTGTAGTGCTGTTTAAGTTTGGATGAAATTAGACATGACGAAAATTGTCCTTTTTAAAAGTTTAACTGGAACTAATTCAATGCATGTGTCTGCAGTTCAAAACTATTTCCTCTGCTGCTGTTTTATTAATTAGTTTGTTTAGTGTAAATAAATTGTAAGCACAAGCACTACTAGTTACAGCTAGCTATGGGATGGAGATGTGCTGCCATATGAAAAGATGCATCCAGTCAGTTGAACAGATGACTATCACACAGATAATGTTGCATATCCAGATGTGTGTCTGTCTGAGCAGATCGAGCTTCCATGAATACTTCTAGACACTATATTTCTGTAGGCTATGGTGACAGAAGTACAACATCTAGATCAGGTAATCATAACACTCCTCACACCTAAAGTACTGATTTCAGTTCTGGGTACCACAGTTTAAGAGAGATATTGATGAGATGGAAAGAATTCAGACAAAGATAGGAAAGATGACAAATGGAAACCAAGTTCTGTGTGAAAAGGTGAGTGTAACGTTAAAAAGAAAAGACTGAGAAGTGATTTGAAAGCCAACTTCAAATAGCTGAGAGGCTGTCACATTGAAGATGGAGTACTATGTTTTCTGCTTTGCCCAAAGAAAGAACCACAACCAAATTTCAAGAAAAGAAGCTTTGAACATTAGGAAGGACTTGATGATGGTAAGAGTTGTTCAGTAGTGACATTGTTTGCTTGGAACTATGGTTAGCTCACCATTTGTGAGAGGAGGTTTTTCAACAGTGGCTGGATGGCAATCTGTCAAGGATGCTTTAACTGTGGACGTCTGCATCTGGTGGAACTGAATTAGATGAAGCTTGGAATCCTTTCCAACTCTTCAATTCTGTGATCTTAATCATAAGACTAAGGCAGTTGCCTTGTTTCTGGCTAGGTATTTCCTAGCAATGAGGCCAACAGTTCAAAACTCATCACAAAGGGTGAGGGAAGCTGGGTTATTCCATACAATGGTCTGACAACTGACATGCAACCTGAACTGCCACCCCCACCCCCCAACAGTGAGGAAGGTCCTGCCAAAAAAGAGCATTTGTGGCTACAACCTGAACCGAGTCATTTTTCCCATTAGAATCACAGAATCATAGAGTTGGAAAAGACCACAAGGGCCATCCAGTCCAACCCCCTGCCATGCCATGAACTCTCTGTTTTAATAATTTTTATTTTGTTTTCAAGTACATACATATCGATTTATACATACATCAACATTTCAGTATATTCTTTCATTCCACATCATCATTCCCCTGTTCAAACGGTAAATATGAAGGCCTTACCAATTGCGACTCTCAATCAAAGCATATCCGATAGGTAGCCATCCAGCCTCTGTTTAAAGACCTCCAAGGAAGGAGACTCCACCACTCTCCGAGGCAGTGTGTTCCACTGTCGAACAGCCCTTACTGTCATTATGTTGCAAATGCATGTACACAAGCACATGGATGTTTCACTAGAAGCTGTTGCCCATCCCACCAAGCCATCAGTCCATTGGATGCCCCACTTAATCACATGATCAACTGCTTGTACAGCACATCAGTGCACCCAGCAACACATTGGCACAGCACCATTATGGTGGCCCCTGTACATACTCACTTTTCCCCCTGTCCCCCCATGGACCCCTTTGAGACCAGCCAATTTGTTAATGTTGTTATTAAATCCATTGTATTGTTGGTAATCTGTGCAATGATGCTACTGCTCACCCATGTGATATGTGATCAATTTGTGAGTAAGTGACCAAAAATAAATAAATAAAAATAAAATAAAATTACCCCAGCAACTACTCTAGCATCACACAACCTAATATAAATGGAGAGGTTTTTAAGCAGGAGCTGCCAAAATCCTACTCAAGATCCAGTTGAAATATATACAAACTTAATGCCTTCTCACAAGGAGACTCTATATGCAAGGAGCCATTTTCACGAGGTAACCTCTGCTGCAACTAATCTCTTTTTCA
This sequence comes from Urosaurus nigricauda, assembly GCA_034509955.1. Taxonomy (NCBI): domain Eukaryota; kingdom Metazoa; phylum Chordata; class Lepidosauria; order Squamata; family Phrynosomatidae; genus Urosaurus; species Urosaurus nigricauda. The sequence goes on from JAOEGL010000006.1 coordinate 78,623,461, forward strand.
GACATATATGTGCAACAAAGCTGTGATTCATCAGTGGCTCACAGTGATATAACTAACGCTATAAAAGTGAATTTCCCCTTTTCAATCCTATAGGATTTTCTTAAATTTCTTGTATTTAATGTATCTTTTTGGAAAGTCTCAGAAATTGTAAGTGTGCTTGAGATTACTTCAAACTCAGTTATGATAGCTCTTTATTTTATTCTGATTTCTAGAGATGTGAAATTTGCTTAAACCAAGGAAAATATATTTTTATTAGAGAGAAAAAATCTAAACACACATATTGTCATTATGTCACAGCTTTTAAGCTACACAAACACAATTTTATCAATGAATGTGAGAAAAAAAATACTCAGTTAAAATGAAATGAATATCAAACTATCCATATTGTTGAACTGCTGTTATGGATCTCTAGCAACTTATGGAAAAGGATGCGCTTTAAGGCTGTAAATAGTATAATAGAGTCTCTCTTATCAATGCTACAAGCTGTCTTGGAATTCAGCCATTAAAGAATCTATTTCCTTAAACCTGTCTGTTATATTCTCAATGCACTCTCCAGCCTTCAAAGCTTTCCCATCAATTATAACACAGTCCTCTTGAGTGTTGCTTTCCACTGGCCTCTTTTCAGTGAACTCTGTGCAGCAGTTAGATACCTAGAAGAAAAATATTCTTATTAGGATGATAAGAAACGCAGTCTTGCAACAAAACACTTTCACCTGATCCAACATCCAAAGAAGGCTTACATATGTACAGCCGGTGTGAATGCAAAAGTGCATTCTGATCAGCACCACAGCACCAACTATCTTTCTATGCAGATGAGAATGTAGGCTATCTTCCAGAAACTCTGGGTTGGATCCAGACTAAGCAGGACTTGGTGGCTAAACCTTTCCACTGATTATAAGATTGCATGTACAGCACTGTGTAAATTTACAGCACTATATAAATAAATAAAAATAAATAAATAATAATGTCAGCAGTTTTGCTCCATGCATGACTAAAGGAGCATCCAACACATTATTTCTGGTTTTAGAATAGCTGTAATTTGTACCCACCTAGTGCTAGATTGGAGAGCTATTGATCATTATTAAGCATCTCCAAATGACAAATACTTGTAAAATGTAAAGAAAGGCATAGTCCAAAATGTATGTTCTAAGGCTGAATATTAAAGCCTATAGCGTAAAGACGGTGCTCTAGGGGAAACTGAAAACCATGAACATAGAGCTTGAAGGAAGGCTGGCAATCTGCACCTCCTCAAGTGAGAAAAGGGGAACAGGTTGAGAGAGGAGATCCAGCTAAGAACTGGGAGGAAGGTGAGATTGTCTTATCCAAAATGCTTGGGACCAAAAGTGTTTTGGATTATTTATTTATTTATTTATTTATTTATTTTGGACTTTGGAATACAGTACTTGCATATACATAATGAGATATTTTGGGGGTAGAACCCAAGTTTAAACATGAAATCATTTATGTTTCATATACACCTTATACACATAACCTGAAAGTAATTTTATACACTAAGGAGCTTTCTAGATTGGCAGGAAAGTGTGACATGAAGTTGCCTTTTCCTTAATGCTTAGCAGCTGCACCACAGCCTTTAGATGGAGCTGCGCTGTTCCACAGTTTTTAAAAAAGAAGCTGGGAAAACCAGCACCTTTTTAAAGGCGCTTCTTCTCCCCTAAAACGCAAAAAAAGTGTTTTCATGGCACACTTTCCCTTTTTCTCATCTAAAGGCTAGAGTTTCATGCAGCCATGAACACACTTCTTTTTGCCAATCTAGAAAGCCCCAATGTTTTTAATAATTTTGTGCATGAAACAAAGTTTGTGGACACTGAACTATCAGAAAGCAAAGCTGTCACTATCTCAACCACCCATGTGAACATTTTTGGATTTTGGAGTATTTTTGATTTCTGAATAAGTGATATTCAACCTGTAATGGAAGATGAAGGATGTAAATGGGATCTTTGCTGAAAGGTGGTATGGAAATGTAATTAATACACAAACAAATAAACCTAAAAGACTGACACATCTTCATAACAATGGTGTTTCAAAAGCATGCAGCTTTTGAAACAAAATCTAGCGGTTTATTTCTATGCTTGATATGTGCACCCAAATTATTCTATGACTTGGCAAGTAATTTTTGTCTATGCAAAACTGGAATTAATTAAAGCATATTTTATAGTCTCTTTGATGAATGTATGCACTGAACTAAAGTTACTTAGAATTCTACATAAATGATTGTGATTTTACAGGTTTGTTCTGTAGTGTGTCACGAAAATGTCCAGGAATTATAATGTAATAATTTTAAATGGTAATCTTCTTTCCTTATGTTTCATAAACAAAGAAATAAAAGTATCTCAGAATGCTGTAAGTTCCCTTGATCCCTTAAAAATAAAGCTGAATGTGGAATTTGGTTTGGCAAAGAAATCTCAAAATGGCAGCTGTGTTGCCTGTTAGCATGCAGATATGTGCAAAGCAAATAATAACAAGGTTATCAGTGGATGCAGCTTCCCTGGTCTGGGATCCCAGTGATAAATATTAATTTCAGAAATTGTTTCATTAGAAGCATGTGCTTCTATTTATTGAGGAGCTCATGGTTTGAACAATTCTATTCTTCAAACAATATTCTGATTTCTAAATATATAGAACTTTAGAGTCTGGTGTGAATACTTTTTGTAAATTTGTTATAAGCTCAGTAAATATTTCAAATTGTGTTTCTCGGCCAAAAATAAGAACTCTGTTAAAGTGTTTTTTTCCCCACTTATTAGCATTTAGTAGAGGAGCACTAAATAATTTATACCTTTTCCCTTAAATTATTGTCCTCTCCATCCACAAGTGACTCAAAAGAAGGCTTGGAGGAATCTGCAACATGCTCGAGAAATTGGTCCAAATCTTTTAGTATTATTTCTGTCTCAGAGAGAACTAAAAAAATAATAATATTAATACTTTGGATAACATATATGTTGTATTATTGAAATATTATTTATTGTACTACTAGCTGCTTGGACTAGAAGCATAGTGTAGAAGAGATAACAGTCATCTTGGTGCTAAATGCAAAGTATTTCATACCTATCAAACAAAATTCACTGATTGCTCTCATTGGGGTATGTCAGAATGATTGGACTTCTTCTGCTGACAATAATATTTGTATCTATTGTTTAACAGTTCAATAGATATTATGTCCCATCTGAGCTCACTTCACTGGCCAGTTATAATGAATTGTTGGAATACATTGTTCCTCAAATTAAATTGAAGGATGCAAACCCTTTTGACTCAATTAATATGAACTGTAGTTTGGAACGAAATAGGTGTGTGCATGTTAACTTATGGCAACCCCATTAATTTCAAAGAAGTTCTTTAAAGGCTAGGAACACTCAGAGACAATTTGTCATTGGCCTCCTGAAACACAGTCCACAGTGCCTTGAATGCCTTCCATACAAATGCAGACCAGGTCTGTCCCTACTTAGCTTGCTCCACAGTTGGAAATGTTAACAAGAATCATTTCCTTTTCTCTACATAATAACAATCTTTTTTTAAAAAAAAAAGGTACAAAAGATAATTTATGTTTGCAAAGAAAATCATTATACTTTTGGTCATATCATATTTTCCTGATTTGGGACACAATCCATAGCCAATATTCATGCTTTTAAGGAAGCTTTGATGGACCCCTTTATGAGTAGCCTTGAACTGATGGGAAAAAAAATAGAGGCTGTAAGTAAAGGCTGCAAACTGAGCCGTAATACATGTAGTCATCAGCTACTTTTGTCTGCTTTAATGTTAACTAATACCCCTCCTACTGTGGTTTGGAAGGAAGTAGGACAGCAGGAAACATTTAATTTACAGCAACCTCTTGCTGTTACTGCAAACATGGCTGTCAAAGTATTAAACACTTTGCACAGTATTTTTAAAAATACTACTTAAAAATAGAGAGGGAAAATAACAGAAACCCATATGCTAGCTAACTGTACAAAGCTGTCTTGAAAGTAGAGTATCCTCAGAAATCATCTATGGCATAATATTTCACCCTGTCGTGACCCAGAAATATGAAATTTAATGAATGTAATGAACACATATTGCTCTATGACAGGTCTGTGCAAGGACCTTCCAATTCAGTTTGCAGCTTGATTTGAGACCAGTCTGATTTAGGCCACATAAATGTGAACCAGACCAAAATAGCAGGAATAAGAAAAGGCCCTCTTGTGCACGTTTCAAGTTCTCCCCAAGGTACCTTGTTTGACTGTTGAGCAGCTATTAAAATTATGATGTTTCCCCCAGAGTGGAACAAACAGATATTTATCTATATAATTTAATCTATATATCACAACTTCCCTCTCTGATCGTTTCCAATTTTCCATTGTCAGTATGCCAGGTGAACTGTGTCACTCAAAAAACCAAACACGGTGTTTTCAATCAGTATTTTAAGCCAGGCCTGAATAGAGAGCTACCCTTGGCTGCTTGGTGACAATAATCATAATATAACCTGAAATAGCATTGTACCTGTGTGCTACAATATAGAATTGTTGAATCATTTTCAGTTTGCTATTATCTGTAAGCCATCAGGGCAATGCTACTGCTAGCTATCCTTCAGCTTGTATAAGCTTCCCCCCTTTTATCTATGCCACTTGCATATTTCTTTTACAATTTCTGCTGCTGGGAGGATAACCAATATCTTGTCCTTGACAGTGAGCTGAGAAAAATAGGCAGAAGAAATACAAATATATGTGTTTTACTTAAAGAGGAAAAAAAAAGTAACCCTGTATCCGTTTTAGAGCAAAAGCTAGCAATAGTTGCTGTTATCTGTATGTATGCATTGCTGGTGACAGGTATAATAGTATGGAAACTCCTAATAAAGGATCTGCTCCACTGCATGGATATCCGATTCCATATATACATATGAAAGAACTGTCCAAGAAAATGAAACCAAATAACAATGAAATAACTCAAGTTTGTCATTCAGAAGCATCTTAAGGAGGGGTTGGGCGGTGTAGGCTGCACCAAGTGACACTCTAAGGGGGGCTGATACCGCTGCACCCCAAACATCTGCCTTTTAGTAGAAATGGTCTGTGGCATTTGCTGAAAAGATGGTGTGAGTGGGGTGAAGGCTGGGTGGGGGGGGGGAGAGACTTCAGTTTGTTTGTTTTTTAAAAATTAAAAACCATTTTAAAATTTTCTTTAAAAAACCCCACATCTTACCAAATTTTCACTTTAACTACATGAAACTATGGACATTTTAATACATTTAGGATGTGGATATGGTATTACAATTTAAAGGCATAAGTTTAATATTGCTAGTTGTTTATGTCATAACTATTACCATTACATTTGGTAATATATGATAATTACAATTTATGAATAACATTAGTTCAAAAAACATTGCTAAGCATTCTATATAGTGTGGTATGGGAGGAGGTCAATGGGGGGATGACACCATGAGTTACCGCACTGGATGGTGCCAGCTTTGGGGCCATTTGAATCAAGTTGTCAGTGGTCCAAGACACACTTCAGAAATAATCCAGTTTGAGACCATTTTAACTGCCCTGGCTCAGTGCTAGGGAATACTGGGAGCTGTAGTGTTGTGAGACATTTAGCTTTCTGTGTCAGAGCTCTGGCACCACAACAAACTACAATTCCCAGATTCCCTAGCACTGAGCAAGGGCAGTTAAAGCAGTTTCAAATTGGATTATTTCTCCAGTATGTTTTGGACCAGTGAAAGAAATGTAAACAAGATGAAAGTTAAATCTTGGAGCAGGAATTTCAGTAGGAATGTAGTCTATGAATTTCACTGTGTCAAATCCACTTTGCTGACTTTTCATGAATTAAACACAGCATGATAAGAGGTCCAAATGGTATAACAGCAAATAATGGAACTATCTATTTTTTCCGTCATTCTTCTATCAAAAAACCTCATCCCTTGACCTGGTTTGAGTTGTATCAATTTATCAGGTAATATGCACATGCGTTGCAGAGTAGCAATTTACCATAAATATTTCCCACCTCCATATTTCAACTAAGATATTAGGAAGCACTCTCTAAAACATATAAAAGCTGCTTCAATCTGAACGCCTTTTGAAAACCAACACAGTGACTATAAACATTCCATCAAATAATTTTATTTTGCAATGAAACAATTTACGTGGCAATAATAAAAGATTTCTAACTACAGTTAGGATTCCCCCTTCACTGACTTCCAGTTCACGGTTTTGAGCTTTTGCAGACAGCAGACATAATGGGGGACATAATGGCACATGTTCATAGCACATGCATGGGCCATACATGGGAGTGCACCACCATTATACTTAATGGGGCTTGAATATACATGCTTTTTTCTATTTTGCAGGGGGGTCCAGAACTGATCCCCCATGAATGGGAGGGACAACTATAGTTTGTAGTCCAGGTTAATAAGCCATCTTGAATCCCATGGGATGTAAGTTCAGGAAAGAAAGAAGCCCATTCTTTTCTATTACCGACTATATTAATCGTGGCTTTATTGCATCATTGAATCATGGAACTAGGGGCATTTATTTATTATTTATTTATAACCAGGTTTATTATCCAATCTGTGCCTCTCTATCCCTAAAAAAAATAAATAAATCAACAACTAGGCAATACCTTTGTTAAAACTAAAGAAAATGCCACAGAAGTTCTCCAAACAAGTGAATTCTAGTGAAATGTGAATGTTTCCTAAGGGTTGGAGGAAGGCAGACTTTACACTAAAAATTCTATTCCACTATGATATGACATCACCAGACAGATGGAAGCCTACAGTGGACTGGAAACGGACATAAAAGTTGTCCACACAGGCCAAATGGCCCGGCTCCCCCCAGCCTCACGTTGTTTGGTTTAGATAACACAGGCCAAAACACCTATGGCAGGATTGGGCCCGATCCTGCCTGTGCAGACAACAGATTTAGAAGATCCACTCTGACCCCAGCGTACAGAGCCTTTACCTGGGGTAAAAGAGCCCTGGTTTTGTGCAGTTTCTAACAAACTCCATGGCGAAACAAGGCTGTTCAGACAGGCCTCCGACACTCCTTACCTTTCCAGTGGGGAATCCATCTGAGAAGCCTCCCCCCCCCCCCCAGTTTCCTCATCTGACAAAGAAATGGGGCAGCTGGCCACATGGTGCAACCACATGCCCTGTTTCCACATCAGATGGGGCAACTGGGGAGCTTCTCAGACAGATCGCATGCCAGAAAGGTACAGAGCAGCCCCATATCCTGGGTCAGTACAGAGATAGATATGTGAACACCTGCCCATCCCTGCACCGACCCAGGGACTAAGCCAGGAACAGGATAGCATGGGCTCACCCCAATCTATCCTGTCCTGTCTGCTCAGACCCTAAGTTAAACATGCTTTATTACAACTGAAAATCAATAGGATAATATATGTTACCACAGTAGTCCAATTCTGTTGGGAGTGGAAGCAAGTGTAATTGGGTTTTGTATGATTTACAGCTAAGTAAAAGTGTATGAGATTCAAGCCATAGTCACACAATCATTTTGGATATTTTGTAAACAATGCAAATGTCTGAGAGAATCACTTCAGTTTATTTCTGTATAGCCATACAAACAATGTTAACAGTACAACACTATTCCTCAGAAAGACACTGTTTTCCACACGAAAGGATACATGCTCTGTATAAAAAAAGTTCCGCAAAAATCTGATGTTCCTGATTAACGATACTGGTGCATTTTATACGAACCTGGATTTTCCATTGACAAGATATCTTCTGAGTCTGCTATGTCAAGTGAGCATGTTACCTTTCTTTTCCTTTAAAAATTGAGAGACAGTTGAAGCATTTGTTGTGAATCACTAATCAAGAATAGTCAACTGATACTGTGCAAGATAAAAGACTGAATCCAGAATGACTCATTCTGAGAACAGGCCCCCTGATATCTTAAGGACATTGTTGCTTTTTTGCCACTGGTTTTTATGTTTCTGCTCTAAAAATGACTATATAACAAAACACCTTATTCACAATTCAATCTATAACATGTTGTGCACAAGTTTATCTTTCAATTTCCTGCCTTTGAAAGAGAAAATTATTGATAAATCTTTATGGAAAGTATTGTTTCATTCAAATTATATTTGTTCATACCTGTAGGCACAAGTTATCTCAAACCAGTTATTAATTTTTGGCAGAATTACATCCAATTGATGTGCCTTTAAGAAGAACACATGTTGGGAAGGAAATCTTTATTTATACCTGTATTGAGTTAACCTAACTGTAAGTTAAATTTTGTCACTGACTAAGATCAGCCCATACCCTGAGGACAAGAGAGGCAGCTGCCTCAGGGAGCAGATGGGTGATGTGGGAGAGGCAGTGGCAGCAAGCTATTCCTCTTTATTGGAAGACAGAATGGTATTTTCCATGGGGGACAATCCAGGCCCCTAGTGTTAGCCTACTGCCCTCAGCTATAGTGGTTAACCCTGTCACTAGTTATACAGTAAAATTCAATTGCATCTCAGGTCAGGCTTCTGCTGGAGAAATAGCATGAACATATCTTTTGCTTCAGGTTAGCAAAATGCCTTGATCCCATCATATCACTGAAAAAAGAAAGGAACTTCATGCTTAAGTCTAATTGTTAAGTTTTTATCACACGTGATTTTGAAACCATGATTTCTATGTCAGGCAAGTGGTATCTGAGATACCAATCACCCAATGCCACTTCCCTCCTTTAGCTGCCTTTTTCATCCATGAGAGAAACCTATGAATGAGATGCCAATAGTGTCATGCCTCCGGGGTGGAAAACCATTCCCAGGGCAGTTGCGTTATTGGCAATCACATAGTGTTATTGTCCCCTCCTCCCTCCTTTCCTCCATTCCCCTTGCTATTTTTTTAAAAATAATCTTTTTGTTGTGCAATTCTGGAGCTCTGCAGCATCAAGGTTTCCCATTACATATATTAAAATGTTGACTCAGGGCTGCAGAGGTCTAAAATAGCACGAGAAAGTTAAAAATAATAAAAAGGCAAACTGAGCAGGGAGGGTGGGTGGAGTTAACTGAGAGGATGAGAAGGGAGTGCGATGGAGGCAGCAATCCCAAGTCGTGCAAAAGAAATCCAGCGCAGTAACAGTGGCAATAAAAGTGATATGTTGCCGTTTCAATTTTTCCCCCTGTGATTGCAGTGAGAAAGGGGCTGATGTGATAAAGCCCTTAGTCTCAATTACGGTAGACCCACTGAATCAATAGCTGATTAGTAAGCCAACACATATGTAAATTCCTTTCATTCAATGAAGCTGCTTTAGTTGAGATTAGCGATTGGTTTTTATGGCCCAGACTGTAGTTACTGATCATCTTTCCAGTTAGCTGCTAAACAGTTTAAATTGTATAACAATAGCTAAATAAATAAATAAAATGAAAACATGCTGAGAGCCTGGTTGAACTCTTCATCTGACATCATCCAGCCTCAGAGGGAGTAAAAGGCAGGCCCAGCTCCATCAGACCTGGCCTAAAGTAAGAAGACAATTCCCCCCTCCAAGCCATCTGATGTCACTTGGCCTCAGAGGGAGAGAAATGAGCTTATTGCTTTACACTCGATGTGGCTAGGTCGCTTTAAATGCTGTTCCCACCTCCTGTCGCATTCTGGGACTTGGAGTTTAGGAAGGAGCATATAGGATATTCAGCCAGAGAGCTCTTAAGCCTCACTGAACTACAAACCCCAAATTCAACAGGAGGCAGGCACAGCATTTAAAGTGATCTAGCCCCGTTTTTAAGAGTGTAAAGTAATAAGCTCCAAAGGCAGATCCAGCTGCATCAGGCCTAGCTTAAAGTAAGAAGACGAGCCCTCCCTCCATGACATCTGACATCATCCGGCCTCAGAGGGAGAGAAGAACTGCTGGACATATGCCCCTTCCTCACTGCCATTCCCTTCTCCTTTTGTGTCATGTCTTTTTAGATTGTAATCTTGAGGGCAAGGAAATATTAACTATCTGTAAGCCACTTTAAGAGCCTTTGTGGCTGAAGAGTGGGGTATAAATACAATAAATAAATAAAATTCATCATTTAGTATCTGGATAAAAACATTTAGAAAGATATATCATTGTGAACATGTGAGATTTAATAAAAGTTGTGCCAGTTTCATTGTTAAGGTTAAAAATGATTCAGTTTTTAAGAATCATCTCATTTAGAGTTATCCTTCAAGCAAAGCACTCACCTTAGTCCTCAGTGGACAGTTCAGTCATTTTGGAAACATAACAGAAGTTGCATTAGAAAATATATTGCAACACTTCTCTTCTACTTCACAGTCAAGGGCTTCTGCATTGGTTATCATTATTTTTAAAGTGATTAAATAATGATATGCATCAACATTAACACATTTATAACAAACAAAGTGAAATAAACAAGGAATGATTAGTTTATTGCCCACTGATTTTAATTGGTCTCAGTGATTACTAAATCTGGGTTCAGTTCAATAAATCTTCAAACAGTTAAAGAACAGGTTGCTTAACTGTAACTGGTTCTTCAAGTGGTCATCCACGAACTCACACAAATGGATTATCTGTGCCTGCTCAGTGCATCGTTTGGAACCTTCTACAGCTATTACATAAGCATTTTGGTTGGTAATCCCACCTTCTCCTGCGCACCATGCCAGTGCATCTCCTGCCCAAACTCTGAGTTGCAAGGTCACCACCATGTCAGCATCCAAGGATCTAAGCAAGGCAGGACACAACAAAAAGAGGATGGGCAGGGCTGTGTGGGTTCACAGATGACCACTCAAAGAACCAGAGTTACAGGTAAGCAACCTATTCTTCTTCTTTGTGGTCTTTGTGACTCACACAAATAGAAGACTGTCAAGCCACTTGTCATAGGAGGAAAGAGTATCATGCTACACAGGAAAAAAGCACAACCCTCCCAAACCTCCACCAGGGATCTCAAGTTCACTCTGTAGTGAGATATAAAAGAGAGATGTAGACCAAATACTGTAGCAGCACTGAAGATATTCTGCAAAGGAACTCCTTTCAGGAACGCAGGTGAAATCACTACTGCTCTGGCTGAATGACATCTGAACTGGGCAGAAGGCTGTCAGGTGAATACCCACATATTTAGAAAGGAACTGTTGATGAGTAACAAAGAAAAACTGTCTGAGACTGGCAAAACAGTGATGTATGATTGACGTAAAATGCCAGCATTCTGTAAACATCTAGGTAATACGGGGAGCATTCTAAGTCCATGGTAGGATTTTGAAAGAATGCTGTTAGGACAACATCTTGATTTAAGTGAAAGGCAGATACCACTTTCAGGAGAAAAAAAGTTGGTTCTCAGAACAAACTTATCCTTGTAGACATGGAGGTAAACTGCACCCACACATAAAGTTCAGAGCTCACTGGCCCATCTGGTGGACTAGCTTTTGGCTCCAATGAGGCATTGGACCTGACACAGGTGGTGCAGATTCTTGTAGCTTTTCAAACATTCCTTAGCTAGCAGATTTGAGAAACAAGATGGCCACCAAGATGTTGGAGATGCCATGATATTGCTGCTAGGCAGCACCTGACAAGATGAATAAGCCTTTGAAAAGTGAAACCAGAAAAGGGGCTGGATCCCCTTTAGAAAAAGAACTCCAAAGAACATGGACTACTTATAGGCATATGAATGTTGGATGGAAGGCCTCTGGACTGCAGCAATGAGGTCTTGACTAGATCACGTAAATGAGTCAAGAAAGAGCTTCCAAACTGTGGATGAGAAGGTCTGTAGGTCTGGATGCAGTACCGTACCTTTGTGGAGAGTTAACAAATCTGAGTGCAGAGGAAGTCTGTGACCATGACCCTTCACATCAATTACCAAATGAAACAATTTAACACAATCCTAAACTTACTTTCTCTGTTTTCCATTTCTGCTGCTACTTTGCTTCCCACAGATTTTGGCCTGAGAAAGATCAAAAATTGTTTATACTTGATTATTTGCTGTATTTAATGGGTTTTACCCCATTAATGCTAGCAGGAAAAGTATAAGCAATGTTTTCATTCTTCCACTAGAGGTTGAATGTTCTGCTAGTGGCTGCACAGACACTAGGAGAACAACTAGCACAATTCATGGAAGCAACATTGAATATAATGAAATAAAATTATGTTTGTCCAGTGGTTTAATCAAGCAGAACTGAAGTAGTAGATTTGACACTGGCACAAAAATGAAAAGGGGGATTCCACAGCAATAAAAGCTTTGCACTAGTGAAATGGATATAACCTTTTTTGAAAAAAAATAGCATGATGCTGTACTTGCTATAAGGATCAGCATACATCTGCTAATTTTTTACCACATGCTGCAACAATAGAGCTTAGCAGAAGCATTACTGGGTGTGTGTGCAAACCGTGTAGACTGTAACAGATGACACCTGTACCACTTTAAAATGCTGAAGGGATGGTGTGAGTTGGATGAGGCTCAGTGGGAAGAAAAAGGAGAGGCCCCAGTTTTTAAAAAAAAAAATTAATTTTTTTTAAAAAATCTGTTTTGCACAATATAAACACCCTGTTCCACTTGTTCCTCCTACTCCTGTGCAGCCAGGAAAAAGAATTTAGAACTGTTCTCTTCCATTATCTAACCAAATCTTTTTGTGTTGCCTGAATGAGAAACTGAGATTAACCATGGTTAGAGTTCTTGTGTGCCTTCAAGTTGTTTTGGACTTATAGCGGCCCTAAATCTTCTTGGCAAGATTTGTTCAGAGGAGGTCTGCCAGGCTGAGAGCATATGACTTGCCCAAGGTCACCCAGTGGGTTTCATGGCTGAGCAGGGAATTGAACCCTAGTCTCCAGAGTTGCAGCCCAACATTCAAAGACTATATCACACTGACTCTCAGCCATGGTTAGTACCGTGGTTCACGTTTATGATCAGAGTTCCCTTTTTCCCCAACCTCTTTAGCCACAGTTACAGTTAACTGCAATTTGCTACTTCAGATGACATTGACAAATCACAGTTAAATAAAAGCAGAAGCAGCTACACGAGGAGAGCTAGGCAGAGGAGAGACCACATGAGCCTTTGGTTTGTAGTAGTTTATTCATATTATGCCAAAACCAAGGGTAAGCATGATGTTCAAACATGGCCTGTCGTTGTCATCTTATTTCGAGTCTTATCTCATCCATCTTAACAAAACTTGTCATTTTAAAAATAATGAATAGGTACAATTTACTAAGAGAAGATTAAAATAAGTGCAATGACCTATCAGTATCTGTCTCACATGCAAACATACTGGTTATTATTGGTATCTTATGGTAAACTGCTTTTTAAGGGCCAAAAGCAAGAAACAAAATCTTTAATAAATATATAGATTGCTAAAAATACCTCAAACAAATCTGAAACAAATTCAGGTTTTGATAAATGAAAATGTAATAGTTGTTGCATACATAACATCACTGCTTACAAAATAGCAGGTGAAGGCAAATATTTGAAAATGCATTCTAATGGTCAACAGAATGTATGAATTTATATTTAAATCTTACCATTTTCCTGCAAGTTACCATACCAGTTTTTGTTTTGGCTTCCTTATCATTTCCTCTGTCTAAAAAGCATTGAGAAATGATAAAAATTACTTCCAGCTTTATTTTGGTTTGTTATGTTCTATATTAAATTATAATAAAAATGTAGTATTAAATCACACATTGTGAAAAAAATGTATATCATAATGTAGTGTATAGTATTTCTCTGAACTGATGTACATAGCAACCTACATAAAATTTCTGATCAATCATCCAATCATACACACACTCGTATGTTAGTTTAATCTGCTGTGGATTTGTTTTACACAGTGCTGCCACTTCCAGATGCAATGTTACGAAGAAATCGGTATCATGACTGCAGACATCTCATTCATGATAAATATACATAAGTGTTGTATAGGGGTGTGAGCTGTGAAAGCCATTCAGCAGGTTTCTGGAGATATATCCTTTGAGTAGGAACAGGCTCAACCCTACATAAAAATACATCCAGAGCCATGTCAAGAGTGACCACCTTAAGTAAAAGATGCAGAAAAGGAGTGCATTGATCACAACATTTGATCTACCAGCATGTGCTCTAGTTTTTTTTTTAAATTAAATATTGTACGTATGGCGGAGGGAATGCAATCTTTTGATGCACAATTTAGGCTATGTATTAATTAGCCTTTTGTGAATTTGCTTCAGGAGCTAATATGTATTAAATGCTGGTGCAATAACTATATTACCACAGGCTACTGCCTATGGGAGATGTGGGATTGATTTTATATAATATAATAAATGTACAGAGACAAACAGAAAACCAGATAATAGTACCATTTTTTGACAAGTAGCACATTGCTAGCCTTTGCTGAACAGAACAGCCAAGCAGTTGGTTTGCTTCCTCCAATGCACTTTCGTACCAGGCTTGTTTCCACTTGCATATATCTGCCTAAGAGAAAATGACATTAGTTACCACATTAGTTTCCTGAAATTCAGTACTAGTGTAAAAGTTAGCAAAATGAAAAAATAAATATGCAGATATAGTTTCATATACATGAAGTTGCATGTAATACTCTTGAAGACAGTCATTATTTTATATTAACTCCATATACTAATTTCACAGAATTTACATGAGGTACAGAGTGACAACTGACCTGTATAGCAGATTAAGGTTCCACTAAAGGACACCAAATTATCCATCTCCTTTTATTCTTTAAACAAAGGAAAGGAAAGGCATTTGATTTTTTTTCCTGCCTAAAACATCAGAATGCTTTTACCTAGCCATGGGTTAGGACTTGGGAGAAACATTTTGAAACAAGGTCTCTTTTCATTTTTGGATCTTTCAAATGAATATAAAATCAGGGAGCTACCATGATCATGTTGTAGAACCCAGAGTGATTGACAAATGCAATCAATCCCTTATCAAATATCCCTGTAGCAATCTACATCACTATGATTTTAACATGGGTATGTGAAATAGCTTTGTCATTAGCTTTGTGTGACCTATTTTGCTTGAAATGAAAAAGGTGGAAAAGGAGCTGTTCTGGAGAGATGGAACACCAATGAGAAGGAAACCTACCAATATTGGATGGAAGAACAAAGAGCAATACAATACAATACAATACAATACAATAGAGCTTAGGCAACTGTAAAGTCTGCATTTTGCAAAGAGCTATGTCTATCAAATTTTTCCAACTGCACATTTTGTCTCCAACTTTTAAAAATATTGTTTATAATAAACTATAGGAACAAAACAGCAGCTCTCTCTTCAATGGCAGCTGAAGACATTCTTATTTAGACATGCCTGTGGTGTGTGCATTTTACGTGTGCAGTATGTGTGTGTGTGTGTAATTGGTCTGCTGTTTTTAATGTTTTAATGTTTCAAAATTTTTAATGGTTTAAACTATGCCGTGTTTTAACTGTTATGTTTTACTATTAGTATTATATTTATTTTTTATCTTTTGTTATTCATTATTTTAGACAGATCCTTTTTTGAATTATTGTAAGCCACTTTGAATCCCATGTTTGGAGAAAGGCAGGGGGATATAAATCTAAAAAAGAAAGGAAGAAAGAGGAGAAAAACAAAACCCCCAAGAATGCTGTGAACCAAACACTATTTTTAAGTTTAGCTCTACCCCAATATTGCTTTGTTTGCTTAAAAAGGTAAAGGTTGTCCCTTGACAAGGTTGTCAAGTTGTGTCTGACTGTAGGTGGCAATACTAATCTCTGTTACTAAGACAAAGAGCCAGCATTATCAAAGACAACTGTGCGATCATGTGGCCAGCTTGACTGTGCAGAACGCTGTTTACCTTCTCACCAAAGTGGTTCCTATTTATCTACTTGAACTTTTACATGCTTTTGAACTGCTAGATTTGCAGAAACTGGAGATAGTGATGGGAGCTCTCCCCGTCATGCAGTGCTTGGCTCTCGAACTGATGAGCTGCCAACCTTGCGATCATCAGAATCAGTGTCTCAACTGCTAAGCCACCAATTGGGTGCTTTGCCAAGAAAAACAACAATAACACAGACTAGAAATCTTTAGGAGCAAAGATGAAAGACTGCTATTCCTAATTATTCAGTCCCGTAACACAATATAGTATATAATAAAAGACCATTACCTTCATATTTTAGAATTAATTCTGACATAAATGCCTTTAGCTTGTTGCTAGGCACCCATACCTAAACTCAGGATCTTATTCTTGCTTATGCAAAAACTGTAAACTGCATTCTCCTTAATAATAAAGAGAATGGATTAGAAGTTATTAATATTTTCTGCTTTTACAATTTACTGAAGTAATGCTTTACTGAAGTAAAGCTTATCTACCAGAAGTTTCAAAGGGCAAGGGGAAGGCAGATCAAGCAGGTCTCTAGAGACAAAAAAAAAAAAAGGCATTTGTTTGAAAGATCAAAATTCACCTTTGTGGACCAGATTTACTTTAACCTTTTTAGAACTCCAACCATGTGGCTGCTACAGCCCCAGCTTTGAGAGGGGGCTCTAAAGTGTTGGGCTTAATGGGAAGATTTATAGTCTCAAGATTGCTTTCATGCCTACACTGCAAAATTATTTTTTACATACATAAATTGTTTTATTCTTCCCCATGCTATGGGGCATAATCTAGGTGTTGCTTCATGAATCCACATTTGTAGCCATACAGTAAACCATTCTTTGGTACAAGTGAGGATTATATTTGTTTTTTTATGTCACGTTTCTGGGATTCATACCCAGATCTAAATGTATCTTATTTTCCAGCCAGTATTATTATCCGAACAATTCTATGATATACTTCCACAATGCAAAAACAGTTCATTTCCCATAAAGAGAAATAATTGAAATACCTAATGCAATACAGTACTGGATTGCATCAATGCCAACGTACAAAACCAATGCGACTTTAAGAACCATACAAGACTAACAGAAGGAGTATGAAAGGTTGGATAATGAGAAATCAGGAATTAGCGGGGTTGATGATTGCCTGTCCTGAAGACAGGTCATAAGAAAATGAAGAGCAGCTCAGCCAGCATCCAAGGACAACACAAAGAAGGTGAGAGGAGCCCTCTGTGCACAAATGAGGCTAGAACTGAGCCTGATGTTTATATCCTGTTTCATAACCTTGAGGAGTGCTACCACACAGAGAAACAAAGGCTTTGATGGTTTTTCACATGGAACTGACAAAAGACACTGGATCAGCTATGGTTTTGTTAACTGAATTTGAGTCAACTCCTGGATAGTTAGACAAGAAGGTAGTCAGTAGGGCTGGCATCACCCAGTGTGGGGTAATTCATAGTGTTAACCCCTCATTGACCTCCTTACATACCATACCATACTATACTGAATCCTTAATAATGTTTTTCATACTTATGTTACTCTATATCACTGGATGCAATGGCAATTGTTGTGACACAAAACAACTAGCAAAATTAGAATTATTTTTAAATTACAATATTATATTCACAGCCTAAATATATTTCATGTGGTTAAAGTTTGATAAGATTTGATGTTTTTAAAGACAATTTTAAAAGAATTTTTTTTAGTTTTATTTTTTTAAAAAACTGGGGTCTCTCTTTTCTCCTCCTACCGAGCCTTGCCCAACTAACACCATCTTTTCAGCAAAAAGGCGGTCTGTTTCACCCTTTTATCTCCTAACTTTTTTGACAGAGTTGTTCATTGCTGTGAAAAATGTCTGTTTGTCAAAGCACCTAATTTTCCATACATATCTTGCATTTAACATGCTTTGTTTTATTATGGTCATTAGAAGATTAACACAGGCCTAATTTACATATCTGACACATACATCTTAGAGGAAACCCCATGGTGATAGGGAAAATTGATTGATTGTAGGAAATACACTTTTCTTTTAATGTCCATTTTGACTCAGAGTCTTCCCCTCTCCCCTACCATATCTTCAAAGTTTCTGTTTTCTGTGATTTCAGTGCTGTTTCTCTTTCAGCCACTTCACTTAGGTTGTACACTTAGGTCACACTCTCCTTGAAAGACTCTGTTCGCTCTGTACTCCTTGACCCGTCGCTTCACATGACTAGTCAGGTGAATGCGGCAGTCAGGAGTGCCTGTTATCAGCTTCGGGTGATACACCAGTTGCGCCCTTTCCTGGATGTGAGGGATCTGGAAACGGTGGTACACACGCTGAACTTCTGTAACGCGCTCTACATGGGGCTACCCTTGTGCTTAACTCGGAAACTGCAACTGGTCCAAAATATGGCAGCCAGGATTGTGACAGGAACATCTAGGAGAGAGCACATTACACCAGTGCTTAAATCTCTCCACTGGCTGCCAATTAGTTTCCGGGCACAGTACAAGGTGTTGGTTTTAACCTTTAAAGCCCTACATGGCTTGGGTCCATCCTATCTTAGGGACCGCCTCTTCCCGTATGAACCCCCCCCCCCCACACACACACTCTGGTCCTCTGGGAGGAATCTGCTGCAGCCCATGAAGACCAGGCTGATGCAGACCACCCAGAGGGCCTTTTCAGCTATCGCCCCCCAAGCTGTGGAATGGCCTGCCGGATGAGATGCGTCTTATGACATCCCTTGATTGCTTTTAAAGAGCTTTAAAGTCACATCTCTCCCAACAGGCCTTCCCAGAAGCTTCCTAACTTCCTGGCTCCAAAACTAGAAATCCTGCTGACTGGGTCTTCCCTTCCCTAACACTATGTCCCGGAGCCTTGGCTATGATGTTCAAGGAATTGTTGTTTTTTATGATGTATTGTATTGTATTACTTTTATCTTTTTGCTGGTTTTAACTATTGCTTAGTTTAATTCAGTTTTATGGGGTGAGAGGTTGGGTAGTGGGTGACTGGATTGTTTTTAGTTTGTGTATTTTATTCTTGTTGTACCCTGCTCCGATTGTTGAAACAGAGGAGTAGGTTATAAATAAATATTATTATTATTATTATTATTATTACCACTGCAGCCTTCCTGTTCCCAGGTATTTCTCTACCTGGTTGCGTCGGTGTCTTTCCCAGATTCAGATGACCCTAGCTACAGTTGTCTCTTATACACTTATACACTCTTCCAGAATTTTCTGATCAAAAATCTTCTAACACCTAACTGCCAATCTAGTGGCCTAAGTTTTAAAAGCCAATAAAAAGAGTATTCTCTACCTTGGCATGTCTGATTTAATACTACTGTATAATACAAAAACAATGCAACCTAACTCTAAGCCTGCTATGATTTATACTGCTGCTTCCTTTGTCACAATTATACTAACTCTTATTATACTAACTCTTGGCAAACTGCCAACCAAAGGTTACAAATACAATATAGCTGTTTCAAGGTATGGTGCCAACTGTTTCACCTCTCACAATAAACTACTCAGAAGTCAAATTGCATTAAAATATGTAATACAAAGCATAATGTTTCATTTTGTGCATATAAGATTTAAGAAATCTTTTTCCTTGGGATCTATTGATCTTCCACATACTATAACATATGTAACATATGAGATGCCTGTTACTTCAATGGTGCCTGGCTAGAGTCATGCCCGATGTAATATCTAGAACATACACTATGGACTTTATCACATTGGGAGGAAATCGGGGGTTTAAAAAGGCATTTTCCTGGGACAGTTGTGTGATCACAACAAAAATTTTCACACGCATCATGATTAGAGAGGACTTATCCCAAGAAGAACCAGGAATGTTCTGACAACAAATCATTCACAGGATTTCCCCGTGAATAATCTGTTGCTGGAGCATTCCTGGTTCTTCCTGGTATAAGTCCTCTCTAAGCGCAACTTTGTGTGAAAATCTTTGTCACGATCACACAACTGTCCCAGGAAAATGCCATTTTAAACCCCCAATTTCTCCTGTGTGATACAGTCCATTGGCTGCATCCACACTGCAGAAAAATTCCAGTTGGACACCACAGTCCAATGCTATGGGATTCTGGGAAATGTAGTTTGTTTGGGCACCAGAGCAGAACTCTGGTTCCCCATCAACTACAGAACAGATGCCCCATCAAACTACAGTTCCCAGAATTCCATAGCATTGTCCTATGGCAGTCAAAATGGATGCAGCCATTAAATCTGAAGTGCCAGCTTAATCTATGTGCACTCTTGGCTTGGATAACTAGTAACCATCTGTTTGTTAGCTCAAAGTAATAATTTCCTAGTATTCCAAAGACAGAATAAAATCTAGAACCAAAGAACAAGACACTGCATGGAGAAGGTAAACTGTCTGCCCATGTTCTGTTCTTTTCAGAAGAAAAAAAAAGTATCCTAGTGAAAGCTCCTTTGCAGCATTGTTTTGTCTCAAGCTCCAAGCTCACACATTTATATCTTACTGTCCCAAAATGTTTCTTATTCTGACATTTCAAGTTGGTACAACCTTGTGAATACCTCTCATTCTAAGTCTGGAGTTTGTAGTCTCGTCTCAGGACGGGAGGTGCTTAAATTTTTTTGGTTGAGAATTCTATATGCCCCTCCCTAAAGTGCAAATTCCAGGATTCCACAGAAAGAACCACAGCAGAGGAATCATAGTGCTATAGCTGTGTAGTGTAAAAGGGCCCCTGGGTACTTTCTCCTTCTTTAGCAATCTTGGAAATTTTTGGCTCCATTGAAACTTTGGACAAATGGTTCTGCTTTCCTATCAAATCCTAAAGGAACATTTCCTGCAACAGCACATGGAAGGAAAATAACTTTAGCTCTAAATCACAAAACACGGAAATGGTACTGATTTTATCTTTCATAGGCATGAAAGAGACTGGCCAAAAGGACCGCGCCAGGACCATGGCAAGTGCACAGGCCCATACTTGATCCAAGGTGCCACTGCAGTCCTGAACTGGGCCACTGGAAGGAGTGAATTCTATTTGCTCCTTTTTGGCCCAGTTCTTGTTTGGCACAGCATTGGCACTCCTTCAGCCATGTTTGGGGAATGCGTCATGTAAACAGCATACCTCCAACGTGGCCTGAAGCCATATCATTTTGCCCATATGTTTTGGGCCATAGAATTACAACTCAGGACTTTATCACATGCAGGGAGAGGCAGGAAATATAAATCAACCATCATCATCATCATCATCATCATCATCATTTTACAGGCTTTTAAACCACTTTTAAAGTTCAAAAGTAGCACCTTTGGTAGTTACAGGATTGAAGCAGAGCAACAGAGGACAAAAGGTCTTGGACATGTCTCATTCACAGGCTCACCATGAGTTTGAGGCAACTTGAGGGCAATGAACAACAACAATCACCCATTAGTCCCCAAAGTATCTTAAGTTCTTCATCTGACAATTCTGGGATTGAGCAGTCACCTGATGCCAGTGTCCCCTCCTCTTCTCCTGTCTCCCTCCTTATTCCCAGGTAGTTTTTCCCCCGGTCTTTTTTAAACTTTCTTTTATTTATTCCATTTTAATTTTTAAAAAATAGTATTAGCATACATCCAGAATTGCATTAAAAATAAGAAACACACTTAAAAAAAACCCTCTGTAAGGCATGACGGGTAGGGAGGCAGGATTAGAGAGGAGTGCATAAGAGTGCAAAAGACAGTGTTGAGGCCTTATTTGAGCTATTGTGAGGATGTGTGACAGGGAATGCTTCAAAACTTGTATGTATCCATTTCCCCTTACTATGGGCCAAAACAAACAGCTCTTTTACACCTCTGTCTGGGCAGCTTCAGAGCACGACATTTTGACAATGCACACTCTGAAGCCACCTGGAAGCTGGCTTCAAGCTGTCCAGCTGCTCAGACATGGGCCAGCTTCCAGGCGCTCCATAGACACTGTGTTTACATGCTGCACACCGCTAGAGTGTCATGAAGTTGGCTTCTGGCCATGGTGCGGGCAGCAAAGCCGGCTTTTTGCTGGCCAAAAATGAGTGGCTCTTTTCCGCTCCTTTTCCGTCTGGCTTCAAGGTGGATTGGAGCCACAGCATTTGTTTGCCTCCAACCCAATCCATCTTCCTGCTAGTCTGTTTCAACCCTAAGTGTGATTGTGATGAGAACAGGATCATGTGATAAACTCCTCAGTTCCAAGAATCATTTCTTGGAATCAAGATCTACAGAATTCAACTGGACTTATTTACAGGCATGTGGATTTATAATTCGAAGTTTAAGAGACATTTCAAGACTTGGTGGCATCCAACAAGACTGAACAGATAGTCAGAACCTTCTGGATCTTTGAAAAGTGCCAAACCTACTATTATTCAGAAAACAACCTTCCTACTGACCTCCCTGTTCATGGGAGAATCTGTTTAATCCACAACAATAATTTAAGGGAGTTCCCCAGGCTGCTGCTTTTTTAATATATACACTTTGCTGTTTTGTTTTTGTTTTTATCCAAGCAACCATCCTTTTTGTATATGCAAACTTTACTAAAATGAATGGTGTCACCCAAGAACAGCGTGTTTGATTAATATGCTGCCAATTCAACTCAGTTATGATAAACATCTTTTAAATATCTGAAATCTGTGTGTTTCATATTGCTGTCCACAGATTTCAGAGATTTAAAAGATGTTCATGTGAAGCTGTCCTTGGACTGTTTCTTGGGTACATTTGCCATACAAAAGTGCTAACTAGCTTCCTGCAAATTCTACTAGACATCCCTTAAAACTTTATTTTACATGGTGGGGAGTGGGGTTAGGATTTTAACAATAATCTTTTTTTTAAAAAATATCATTTCATTCCAGGAGGAGGAGCCTGCCTGCAAAAGACATCCTCTCCATCATAACATCTTTACTAAGGAATGAAACAACATGCAGGGATCTGACTAACATCTCCAATTGCTTTTTTCTTTCTCCTGTTTGGTTTGTAACCATCTTGCCTGATGAAGAAGCCCATGGAGCTTCGAAAGTTTGCAACAAGTATATTGTGCATTTCAGTTGAATTTTTGTTTGTATTTGTTAAATGGCCAGCACAGCTATCCCTGAATATTTTCTGCAGAGTTATTCTAGTAACAGTATTAATCCTTTATAATGTTTCTGTGTAGAACCAGGAAAACACATACAGGGAATATTCATATAATTAAATATAATAATGGCTTCAAATAGATATAATACTGCACAATTATTTCAGTTGTTGCAATAATTACAAACATTATTACAATTACTAATTACTTTTCAATTCTGTAAAATGTACAAAATAATTCTAATTTACATGTAGAAATGGAAGTGGAAGAAAATTAGCTACTTCCAAAACCCCACCAACTTGTACCAGCTAGGACACGGTGGGAGATGAGGACTTTTTGTTTGTTTTGTTTTGTTCTGCTGGTTCTCTTTCTGCTCCGATTGATTTCATTGGGAATGAAATTAACACATTAGGTTGATGTATTTGAGGGGCTTCTCAGGTAAGAAAAAAGTGTTAGGTCCTGAGGCATTCCTTGAGGTCTTGCGCACCCTTGGCATGCCCTATATTGCTAGATGTTTGCCTGTGGTCATTTCTCTCAGTCTAAATAGGGCCTCTGGGCAGGTGTGCCCCTGATGCCAACATAGTTCCCCCTCCCCAAGCCGTCTTAAGTTACTCTAGTGAGGCTGTTAGGAGTGATCTCATAGTAATGCACATATTTTACAAAAATGGCACAGTGACCCACTTTTTAAACTGCTGGTAGAAGATAAATTTCTTCACAATACTACTACTGTATACAATAAGGAATTTCTTTTAAGGGATTGGAAAAAGAAGGACAGAAGGAAGGAAGGAGGTTGAGTTACTTTGCTAATGGAAGTATGCCATCTTGTGGTAAAACAATCCAGTACTCAAAGGATTACCTTTACCTAGTAAGACAAAATAAAGTATAACCCTCTTAACCAAAATAGATGAAAACGAGAAACTGTTCGGCTTCAGAAGAACATTTTTGCCTGTGGCTTTGGTCCATTTTTTTTAATTTTGGGAATTCCTTCATCGCCACAAAACCAATAGTTTTATAGATAGCCTTTTTTTGTCCTTCTCATCCATTTTCTCTTCTGTCATCTCCTACAACATTTCACTCTACAATCCTGGCTATTTACTATTACACATCTCTTGCCATTGTCTATACAGACTATACTACTGATCATATTCTTCTGGACCTTTATATCCTACTAAATGCTATCATATGCATAGTATCAGTCAATTGCTTCAAATGGACAGTATGTAATAACATGATATTATTATGAGTAGCAAACACAGCCAGTGAGAAAACACTTAATGCTAATTATTTCCAAAGAGACTTAAATGACAAGACAACACAGTTACACCCACACCCAAACAATGCATTACGTCATTAAAAGGCACTAAAATTGTTTGTACGTAAAAATACTGTAAATGTGTTAGTTTATATTCACACTAATTATATAAATACGTCCACACTATTAGTCCCTTCATCAAAAAGTAATAACAGTCAGTGACTGAAATGCTGAATGCAAATTAGCACATTAAAAAAAGTAAAATGCCAAGCATGTTTGAAGATTATTAGATGCCCCAGTTTTCCAAAGCACTATTTAGCATTTCTGGCTTTGGATGATGCATAGGAATATCTTTTGACACTTTGTGATAAACTACTAGCTGTTGAATATTATTAAAAATTCCAGTGCATTAACTTGCTGCACAGTCTATGGGATATTTTAGGTTTCGCCAGTGAAACTAATTATGTGGGTGGACATATTTTTAGGATTACTTGGATGAATCTTTAAACAAATGTTATAGTGACTTCTTATGACTGGATCCAGACCCATACATCCACACCTAGCTATACATCATTAAGCTCAATGATCATTACTGCTGAGTATATGCGTATATTTTATTGTCTATTGAATTTATTTCCATTGACATGGAATTTAAGCCATTAATAATTTGTTCAACCAATTTAAGGGCGCAGCACAAATAACTTAGAGGCAAAACATACTGCCTAGAAACATTGGCATTGGTGTGGAGTAAGGGTGTGGCAACTGCATGCTGCATGCCCTGACTCCACCCCGATGCCAGTGTAACACCGTGTGCTTGACTGCATGGCAGAGGGCATCAGGCACTCCTTTGGAGTAGCATTCATACACATTGCACCAAATAAATGCTGAAAAGCCACTGTGGCAGTGGCAAGGGCGGCTTTTTGCCAGCTCTAAAAGGAGTGGCATTTTGTCTTTCTTTTTAGAGCTGACAAAGTGCCAGATTGGGGCGCGGCACGCAGTTGCCATGCCCCCAATCCAATGCTGAAAGGGTGGTGGGAAGATGCTCCTTTGGGGTCATCTGTTGAGCCCCATGGTCAAGATCAAAGAAATTATCTTTGAAAAACATTGTATGATTTAGCACATTAAATCTCTTGAATTTTTACAAATACAAAAAGCACTACCACACTGTGCTAGTTTTTAGTGAAAGGGACTAGAATCACTTTATATTATTTGCATGTTGACCAGTAAAAACCATTTGCTACAACCAAAGATTCTTCAGTTTTCCCAACAGAGGTTTAGCCTTATGCAAGATTTATGAATTCCCTAACAATGGAATAGCCACTGTTATAATGTCCCAATATTACTTTAGTGATAGAAACATATTCATATAGCAGATAGAACATATTCTTTCCATGCTGACGCATCTGTAGAAACTGTCTACTGATCAAGTGTATTCTATGGAATAATTTTATACATAAAATTATATATAAGACAGGGCAAGAGAAAAAAAATTATTTGCTTGGTCTTGTTGATTATGATTATAATCTTTATTATATATTATAATATATAATTTATATATTATAAATTATATTATATTATATATTATATTAATGATTATAATCTTGTTGATTATGATAATTATGATGCCAAACATATAGCTTAAGGAACTTTGTTGATGTTACCAAAAGAGGTCCAATTGATGGCCTCATTTTACATTTTTATTTTCATCTTAAACCTGTCTGTTTTCTGAGGCATTTCAGATTTCTGCTTCCTTATTGTTGTTTTTAATCACTACTGAATTATGCCATCTGTGCTTTACTTTTAAATTGCTTTCCTTTGAATTTTTAATTTTGTTGCACATCACCTTGAACAGTCTTTCCGAGCAGAAGGGTGACTCATAGAAATGCTTTAAAAATATTTAAAAATTGCAACCAGTCTTTTGATCAAATGATTTTCAAAGAAGCTTTCAACAGAATACAACACAAGGCAAGGCAAACATTTTATCTGTGGTAGGGCAATCAAGGGAGATCCTAGCAGTACATGATGTTAAACTCTTCCCCAAACTCTTTGCTGTTCTTGATGCTTAGAGCTCTGTATCCCACCTTGGGGAGACAGCCTCTTCCACTGAATGTTTGCTGCCTGACACAACTGGATGTGACAACGACTTTAGGGATAGGGCTCCTTCTTAATCAGAACAGATTTTTATAGACTACTGGACTCATGCAGGACAAGGAAAGCTAACCCTTTACTCTTCTCCAAATGGAAATCTTTGAGAGAACTGGTGTAAGATGGAAGAAAAAAAATTCTCTTATCACATATGTGAATCGAATCACACAATGTGACTATTTGATGTGATTAGATCTGTTTGAGATCTTCATGTTATACACTTAAAGTAAAATAAATGTTCAATAGATGCCAATATTTAGAAGTTTCACAGAGAGATAAAGAGTCAGCCTAAATGTGTGAGCAGCATGATTCAACTGAGGTTGTTCCAATGTATAAATAATATGTATAAGCTAACAATGTGTAATATAGAAAATATGTAATATAGGGATGTTTCCCATTTATTTCCTCACAAACTCCATCTTCTTAGCCAATTTTCTCCTGGCATGGCTAACCCTGATTCTTGGAGTTTGATAGAGAAAACAATAATTGTAAAGAAGGAACTTTCTGAAGAAAAGTGTAGGCAAGGGAAAGGTCTTTCTCCCTTCCATAATAAAGTGTAATTCTCACCCCTACCCGGACCTTATAGGGATTCAGTGACACCATCATTCCAACCCACCAGTCTGCTATCAACACACCAATTTATCGTCAAATAGATACAAAATTATCTAATAATAACAGGATCCTGTGGAATACTGGGGCTATGCAGACTACAGAAGTGTGTCAGGACTTGGCTGTATTTGGTGCTGCAGTTATCACTTTTTCTTTTCCTGCCCAAATGATGTTTACCTGATCCCACTTTCCCACTTCTCATTACAAAGCATTTTACGTCTACCCCCAAAGTGATTTAAACACAACAACACACGACCTTGCATATTTTGCTTATCATATGGGTCCTTGTTTTGCTTTTTAGAAAGGTTTCTAAAGCCTTAGTGCTCAAGTACTAGACGTTTGGGGCTTGAAAAATCATCCTCTCTCATACATACACAGCTGATGAGCCAAGGTTGGAAATGTAACTGTGGCCCCTTAGCATTGCTGAGTGTGATTGTGGCAGTGAAGGTGGTTCAGAGGGGGCATTTAGCTGCACTGGAGAAAGAGCCTTATGATATCAAAGGGAACTGGCCTGCAGAGGGGTGCTGGTTTCTTCTCAATCTCCGTCCTCCCCTCTCAGGGCTAGAATGTATGGTACCTATTAGAGAAGCCTCAGAGGACCTAAGCCAACATACCTTGCTTATGACAATTTATGGACTAAGAATTTAGTAAAAGAATTAAAAGCTTAAACATTTAAATTTTAAAAGGAGGCAATCAGATGGAGAAGAGTGTTTGGATGGAGAATCCACAAGAAGTGGCAGGAAGCATTATGAAATGGTGCTGGATAATTTGGGACAAGTCACTAGGCTTTTTTCTCTGAGACAAAAATTGTTGGTTGGGGGTTGGGATGCTATGATCATTTTTCGAACCTCAGAGAGGCCCAGAAAATGATCTGAAGGTTGAGTGGAAAATATTATCATTTCTAGAACACATGTATTCAAACCTACAGAGCTATAAAACTGATGCATAAATATTCTAATGCAGGATTTCAATATGGTACATGAATTCTATACTAGAATTTCAAAAGCAACAACCATTAAACTAGTTTCACAATGTGTACATTTCAGAGGACGGAAAGTTACTGAAGTAGAAATAGTTGCTAAGATTCTGTAGAAGATTTTACAGAAAAGAGAGGATGTTGAAAAGTGATTGTTAGATCTCACAATAGAAGTATTCATACACCTACCATAATTTGAACTGTAGAACAAACAAAAAAGTTATTGTAATGCTTAACATATGCCAAGCCAAATATCAAGTAAAATTAGAAAATGAATTTAGTATGCTGAATGGAACCCCAAAATATAATTTTAATGATAGAGCTTTACAAACTAATTCAAGTACCATGATTTACACAACCCACACTGACTCCACTAAAGGAGAAGGAAAGATTGCAGGATTAGTGTAAATGGTAGCCAGCAGAACTGCCTTTTAAACATCTACAAAAATGGTAGAGGGGAGGCTGTACGCATATTCCAGAAAATCTATCTGTTAAAGCACCAAACCCAAAATGACTAGAAGCTCTACTAAAATATATATCAATGGTTGTTGCAAGAACCAGAACAGACTTTATGGTGGACTTTAACCTTTGTTACAACTGAGCGGAAAGAAAGATATTCTAGATTTTGAAGAAAAAGAAATAATAATCCCTCTATATTACTTCAAAGTTAATGTTTTCACTCGCTCCATTTCGTGATAATGATAGCATTAAAATAGATCTTGTGAGATTATGTATGATTTTGTATGTAGCCTGATAAAAATTTAGCTTTTAAATAGCTATAATAAGTAATTGATAATTAATTGAGCTTCATATTTCATCTCTGTCTTATTTTAAAGACCAATTTGCTTAATTTACGTGCAATTATAATAACCTCTTGCAAAAAATGGGGCATGGCCAATAACCCCGGGTAAAAAATTTTACTATTCCAAGGATATGACTCTACATACTGTTTTTACTAGTAAGTTTCTTGAAAGATATAAAGGGAAAATCAGGAACATGCTGCGTTTACAAACAAAATTATTCACTGTGCCTAGACTGGTTTCACATGTAGTTCATAGCTATTCTATCTGAGGGGTTTAACAGACTGGCAGCTTGGAGCGCCCAGAGGCTGCTCCAGCCCTGATCAACTCCCGATTGTTGGGAGACTGCAAAAAGCATATGCAGTGGTCCCAAGACCAGCCACTGCCACAGTCCAGAATGGACCACTGGCCAGGAGTGGGTTTTTTGTGCTCCTTTTGCAGCCAGCTTTGGGCCACGTTAGTTGGTCTTGGAATGGCTACCAGTTGATCTGGGGGCATGTGTCACCTGCAGATTGGTCTGAAGGCGGTGCTTTTTGCCAGTCTGTTTCAGGACTGAGATTTCTGAGCAGCAACCTGGGACCTTATTGCACTCACTTTTGTTCCCAATCTGGGAATGGGCAGAGGACACATGCAGCCAAGGGAGAACACATTATACCACACACCACACTGTCCTCAAGCCGGCCCTATGCCATTGCCCGTTGCCTGGCCATTCCCATTCAGGGCTGAGTCATATGATTTTGGTCTGACGGATGCTTTCCATCAGACCAAAATCATGTGCCTGAGCCCTGGGCTGGCCTGGCAATGGGCGATGGCATGGGGCCAGCTTGAGGTGTGTGGTAAAATGCTCATAGTTCTGGAAATGGACGCTGAACTTGACTGTGTATGGACCATATTACTAACTGTTTATGAAAGACTTGAGACATGCTAAGATTTACCTAACTGCATGCATAGTGAACATCCATTGCAATAATGGTAGGGCTGGCCCTGGCACTCTAATATGACAATCTGCATCGCTAAAATTACCTGTTCAACTGCTAAAAGGTACATGAGTCTACATTTCCAAAAGCTGATAACTTCTACTACCAAGGATTGCCTATGAATGCACAGATCTGTATTCTGGTAGCTCAGCAGAGGATGTGCCAAAACTGTAAACTAGTTCACCTGGAGTCATCTTTGCTGCAAAGAGAGTTGTATGATTTCGACCTTTAAGAGAAGATCTTGTAATAATAACCAAATAAAGACAAACTGTGCATATTAGCTTTCAGATTTTTCTATCTTTTATTTAATAACACAGAACAGGCCTGAGAAGTCATTGGTCAATTCTACAGTCAACAATGTCAGTCCTTGAATTTAGTAAAAGAAGAAGAACGGAGTAAATTTGTAATGTCACTCACTCACACACAAACATATAAAAGGCCAAGTACCGAATGAAAAGGAAGAATAAAGAATAAAAGATGATGGAGTCTAAAAGATCAGTCAGAGACGATGGAACAGCATTTATTGATAGGTAGGCATTTGAAGTGGAAATGGCAGAAATAAGAAGAGATTTTGGAGCACTTTATCAAACTACCGAATGATTGGCAGCAGATTTAGCTACAGAACAGATCTTCCAATAGAAACAAAGAAACCTTACACCACACTAGAAGAGCAAAGGCAAAGATTTGAGAAGCATTTTATGTTGTACCAAACCAACACTTAACTTTGATAACACAAGAAAGATGATGAAGCTTGACATTTACTCTTTGAAGACCATTGCTGAAAGCTGCATATTAAAGTGGCAAAGGAACATCACAGTACAACTGCTCAACAGAAGTGGCAAAATCATCTTACAGCCACTTACACATTTTATCAGATTGAGTGGTGAGGAAGTTATAATCAAAATGCTCTCAATGGTGATGTAATCAGTTCATAAACTGACTTACTGGTAGGACTAGGAGGGTTTCAGTTCTACAAAACAGTATCTTCAAAATCATGCTATCCATACTCAGAAAGAGCAACCTCCAAAGAACAGTAAATTATTCTGAACCTAATTAAGGGGCTTGACCTCATGGCAACCTCACGCCACGGACCCAATCCAGCCTTTTGCGGACGCAAAAAGCAGCTCCATAGCTGCAGTGGCACGGCTATATGGTGCTCCTTCTGCACTGCGTCATCTGGATGCAGCGCAAGAGGAGCACCATGACATAACTGTCTTTACTTTAGGAAATTTAAGAAACACATCATATTGTAGAAGGGATTATAGGCCATGAAAAACAGTATAAATATAATCAATCAATGAAAATAAATTCAGTACAGTCGGCCCTCCATATCCACAGATTAATTATCCATGGATCCAGTCATCCATGGCTTGAAAATATTTTTAAAAATATTCCAAAAAGCCAACCTTCTTTTTTCCTTCTGAAACTTCTCATGTGGCCAGTGAAGAAGGTCTAAGAACTTTAAGGCTTGTTTATAGGGGTTGCGGTCCAAGGAGATGCAGACCATAATGCTTTCAAAAAACAAAACAAAACAACTGTTCTGCTAGATTAATTTTATGCTTCAGACTCTTTTCAAACACTAATTTCATCCTTTTGGATGTACCTGACTGATTTTGGTAATTTCTAGACCTAATTGTGGTGACACAGGCTTTGCACTAGATTTTTAAGAAATGAAGGTAGAGTCTTTTAACAGAGGCAGACTCAACTCCTTTTTCATTATATTTTAAAATGTTTTCAAACTGTTTTAATTAAACACGAGGAGCCCTGGTGGCGCAGTGGTTAAATGCCTGTACTGCAGCCACTCACTCAAAACCATAAGGTTGTGAGTTCAAGACCAGCAAAAGGGCTCAAGCTCGACTCAGGCTTGCATTCTTCCAAGGTCACTAAAATGAGTACCCAGATTGTTGGGGGCAAGTAGTTTACAGTTGTAAACCGCTTAGACACTCCTTAGGCAGTATGAAGCAGTATATAAATGAAGCTCTTTGTTTAATTCAATGCTTGGTTTTAATACAGTATCTTATTTAATTGTTCTTCACGATTGCAATTGTGTTTTGGTTGTATTTTGCTCTAACTCACATTTTAGGCTATCTTGGGTCTTGTATTGGGAGAAAGGCAAGTTACGTGTGCATGTGTGTGTGTCTATAAAATAAATACATTTTAAATCTATATTGAATTGAGATCAGCAATTCAATTGGAAACACAACCAAGTATATTAGTTTCTATGTTTTGAGGTGAATGTGCTTCAGATTCTCCCATTAAGTCTTCAGTAAAGCTTTTGAAAAGTTAAATCTTAACTTCTGATCCTAAAAAAGCTGGTTTCTGTTAACATCTCAGTGCCAGGTAGAAGAACTCTGAATTTTTAATTGTTGTCATGTTTGTTTAGCAGCAATTGAAGTTGTTGGGAGGAGAGAAGAGTGCATCTACACTTCCTCAAACATCCATTTGCTTGCTGGGAAGGAAGGGAGACAGCTGCTTTGTATTCTTAAAGTGTTCCTTCTTTGTGTTGTCTGCTCTGTTGCTTGCTCCGTCAATAGACTGATATTTACTACTCTGACTTTACTAAATCACCTCCTTTTCCTTGTAGCTATATTGTGCCTTCTCTAGGAGACATGAGTAAGTCAATACGAAGATAAGAAATTCAGATATAGGGAAGCAAAGAAGGGAGTTAATACCAAATCAATGGTTGAACAAGGACCAATCTGACTAATTAAAATACTGAAAAACACACTCACTAACCAAGATAAAAGTTCTGAAGTCTTAGATGAAGACTTTGGCACACACAGCCAGTATTCAACAATATAGTTACTGCCCTTTTGGATCTACAGTATGCAGTTTTTCATACAGTATATGACTCATGTGTTAACACTGGCTCAGTGTACAGTTTTGATAGATCCAGCCATCCCCTAAAGGAGCAGGGAGGTAGAACCCACATCCTATTCTCCATGCACCCACAAGCATGTGATCAGAATTTGTCCTGGAATTCATTGAAGACAGGTACAAATGCCTAGAATTAATCTATCTATGTGACTGTGTTGAATAGAGGTCTGTTGTCATATATGGGGAACTGTACATTTGAGTAAAGTTTTTGGATTGTCTATAAAATGCTAAAGAGTCTGTAAAATAGTTAAAACTGAAGCATCCCAAAATATTGTTTAGTATTT
This sequence comes from Urosaurus nigricauda, assembly GCA_034509955.1. Lineage (NCBI taxonomy): Eukaryota > Metazoa > Chordata > Lepidosauria > Squamata > Phrynosomatidae > Urosaurus > Urosaurus nigricauda. The sequence goes on from JAOEGL010000006.1 coordinate 78,656,138, forward strand.
TTTACACAGCTTGATAACAAAAGTTCATATGTATCAAATGTGGATTGTGTATAGATTGTAAAACATTGTAAAAGTCCCTACCTTAAATGAAGCAGGATAATAATCAATGTCATTTATAGCAGCCCAAATCCTGGAATGGCATTTTCCCAGAAATTCTACATGATGGCTTTCAACAGCTCCCTCCAAGTCATACGTCACATACTCTCCACTATCAGGATCAGGACAAATGATGCCAGGCCACCTTGAAATGAAATGTTTTTTTAAAAATCAATTGAGAGAAAGCTAAAATACATAATATCCGGTAAACAGAAACACAAGAAAAAGTCATTATTATCTCACAAAAAAGCAAAGTCAACAAAGAGATAAATTATTTTAATTCCAAAGTCCTACTAGCACGGACAGGGGTTGGAGATGATTTTTTTCTGGGAAATTGTTCTGATGGAGCTTTGCTGTTTTGACCACCTCTTCCCCTGCGGAGACATACATAAGGGGGGTGTCTGTGGGGTCCGGACCCCCCCCTTCCGTTAAATACAATGAATAGCATGCGCCGCTGTACCCAAGCTCCACTATAATGGTGGCACTTAGTCTGGACCCCCCCCCTTCCCAAAATCCTGGCTACGTCCCTGCCCCCTGCAACCTAAAGAAGTAGCGATTAACTATTCCCAGCTTGTGTAATTGATGGCTTGATCCTAAGGGTTTGGAGTGAACAAAGGAACCCCCAATCCAACCCCCCAAACACACTGTGTCCATTAGTACAACGGATTTGTGTGTCAGTCACCAATGTAAGGGCAATCTTGACCTGTCCAAGGTTGGGATTGCACTCTTGACTGTCAACGTAACCTGCCTCCCAGAATGATGTGCTCCTACTTGCTTATACAGTAGTTTTGCTTCTTTTTAACATGCACTGTCTTTGTCTATCCACCAAAATCCCTCCCCCCTTTCTCTCATTTCTTCTTCAGAAACACACAATTCTAGTATATCCTTTAGCTACACCTATTAGTTGTTGAAATTAATGGCTGAAGGGGAACAGAAAAAAACTGTTTTTTAGAGAGTAGAATTCTGGTTAGTTATCCTCAGAGCAAAACATTTTAATATATTTTGACTTAAATTATCTGAAATTAACCTTTAATATTATAAACCTTACCTTGTGAATGTTTGCATTTTCACCAGAACTAAACTTCCTAAAGGAAACTTTGAGTACAGGTACTTCAATCCAAGTTTTTGAAACAGAGACTCATCAGGATTGTATTCTTCAGAAACAGAGCATTTATTAAACTGTGGGTCAGTATTCATATAACAGTACCATGGTGCATTTAGATCAATATGTGTTGCATCATCATGTTTTAACCATCTCCATTTTAAACAGCTGGTGTTCTCACATTGTACCCACACTTTACCTATATAAAAATTACTATTTGTTACAGAATCCATATAACAGTCTTCTTACATGTCAGAAATTGTAGAATAATTATTTTTTTCTGAAACATAAAGAAAGGATAGGATCAGGTAAACATAAATTAAAAATTGTTATAGTGAAGACCATGCTCAGGAGAAACTCCTCAAACAATAATGTCCTTACTAACTTCTCAAAATAAAAAGATAGTTAAGGCTGCATCTGTACTGAAGAAATAATATAGCCAGGCATTAATTAATTGCCATGGCTCCATCGTATGGATTTCTGGGATTTGTAGTTCTTTCCAGAGCTCTCACAGAGAAGGCTAAATATCTCACAAAACTACAAACCCCAGAATTCCCTAATTTTTGAAGGAAACTATAGAAACAGGGGATGTATACTTTCAGAATACATTAGAATATTTAGTATTCTAAAGTTTTCTAAAGAAGAGTTGTTTAGAGAGAAAAAATGTGAAGAGAGGAAAAGCATTAATAGAACAAGATATAAATTATTTGCCAAAAATCCCACTTCCTAAGTAAAATAGAAGTAACCATTCCAGAAAATCAATGCTTTGCCTATACATGAATGACAGCAGGATCCAATTTACATGGGGAGTCCAAACCTTTGTGGCTAGAAAGAATATCAGCCTAAAAACTGGGACTACTTGGGCTCATATCATTTTGAAAGACCCTTGATGCGGAGTTTGATGCAGGGATATATGCACTCCTTACCTTTGAAGAAATTAGGGTGACTGTCAAAGAGACACGAGAGGAGAGGGGAGTGTTGACGCAGGTGCTATAAAACTGGTTTGCAGGAGCTTTCAATTGTCATTAAACTCTAGTTCCTTCAGTCTTAAGCAGCCGAGCCTGTTTGAAGGTATGATGGCAGTCACATCCACATCTGGAAGGTCAAAAATTTTCTCTTCCCTGTCACAAAGATCCTGTGAGAGTTTTATGTGATGAGATTTTTCTCTCCTTTGTTAGCAAGACAATAAACAGAGTTGCATTTTAATACCAGTGTAATGAATGATAGTGACTTTATCTCTTTGATATTATACGTAATACATTCCAGTTACTTTTTGTCATTAGTTTTAAGAACATTTTAGAGGCATTCTGACAGGAATGACATTCTTTCTTAAACAAACCATTGTACTAGATAATTTAATGAAGATCTTACATGTTGCCAAGTATGCAGGATGGAGTGGAAAGAAGCTCATCAATGGAGAGCCAGGATTTGGCGACAATTGGACTACAATTCTGGAGACCAGCATTTGAATCTCCGCTCACCCATGGAAACCCACTGGGTGCCCTTGGGTATGTCAAACACTCTCGTTTCAGTGGATGGCAATGGCAACCCCCCTCTGAACAAATTTTGCCAAGAAATCTTGCTGTCATAGGTTCACCTCAGGGTTAACATAAGCTGAAATGACTTGAAAGCACACAACAATGCACAACAAGCAAAATCTAATCATACACTTTGTTAGCCCTCATGCATAAGAACATGCCACCCCAACCTGGCACTTTCTACATGTTCTGTAACAAATCCCTTCATCCCCACAACAATTGGATGGGGGGGGGGATTGTACATCTCAAGAAAGTGCCAAGCTGTAGCAAGTTGTGGGTGATGGTGTCAATCAGAATATTATGCCATCCTCTCTTTCAATATCATGGTTACTAATGTCAGCAGTAATGACTGGTAATCAATTACAATTTGACATGCTACAAATTTTCATGCACCCCATGTGATTATTAATTCACTACGCTCGTCCCTCCACGTTTGCAGCTTTGATTTTTATGGATCTGATTATTCACAGATTTTATTAATATGTTCTCTCCAGGAAAATCTAGCTCCTCCAGGGCAACTCTATGGTCAACTTTAACCAAAAGTCACACTGCAGGACCTAGAGATTCCTAGAGAGAAAAATTCACAAAACATTTGTAGTTCCTCTAGAGCAATTCTGTGGTCAATGTCCAGCAGATATTGACCACAGAGTTGCATTGGAGGACCTAGAGATTCCTAGAGAGGTGTTCTCTCAGGTAAAAAACATAGTGTTTTTGTTATTTGTGGTTTTTCCACATTCATGGGGGTCCTGTGCCCCTAACCCCAGTGAATGTAGAGGGATGAGTGTATATGAATTTAGAGTCCACTCATGGTTAATAAAATATGTTACACTTTTCCACTAACGTTCCCGTCCCTGGGTTTAGCTGTGGATCGATAAGCGCTTAACTTTTTAAATGGAAGTTTTAAAATCAGAAAATACTGCGGTTGAAATCATGTTGGTGCTCTACAACCCCAAAGTAATGGTTCATTATGCTCATATAGTGCACTTTCTGCAGAGATGCACAGCAACAGCAAGTAGAGAAAGCAGCTTTGGAGTCAATAGGACAGTTTTCTCTCCTGTCAGCAAGGCCTTTCTCTACCTTCCTGCTATTAACACTGTAAGTTTATATAACTTTGGGATACTTTGGTCAAAGACAGTAAATAAATGATCATTTAGCACTGTGGCATTTAACTTCTGACACTACAACCACTACCTATACCAGGATAGATACGGGAGCTGAGCAATTGCTGCAACAGTATACCCATTTAACTGAAAGTAAACCTCATTAGGACTTACTTATGAGTAATAATAACAGTACTTTGCTGTTACTATCATTACAGTATAGTGTACTACAGAACAGAAGAGTTGCTACATTTTCTTTACCTTCCTTCTTGCAAATGCTAGTTAGAATAAAAAGTGCTGCAGATATGTGACTTCTTTGCCTGGCTGTGATTTGTCATGTTTTGAAAAATGAGGTGAAGGACATACTTGAGCAAAAAATGGATTGCTGTTTTTACTATGACACTGCCTGCATGTATTGGAGAGGGACCAATTCTAAAGGAGGCGTGGGTGTTCATCACTTTGAAAATATTTTTGCTAAAAAGTAACACATTGATAAATAATAAACTATATCAGCCCTGCTAGCCAACCCACCCAACCTTTGCAGTTTTGAGTTTTGCAGATTTGATTATTTATGGATTTGATTAATACGTTATCTCTAAGAATCTCTAGGTCCTCCGGTGCAACTCTGACAGAAATTGTCCGTAGAGTTGCAAGGGAGGACTTAAAGATTCCTAGAGAAAATGCTCCAGCAGTGGTTCCCAAAGTTTGGGAAAGTGGTTCTATGGCAGTAGTTCCCAAAGTTTGGTCTTCCAGATGTTCTGGACTCCAGCTCCCAGAATTCCTGACTCATGGCCACAATGAGTGCAGTTTCTGGGAACTGAAGTCCAAAAAATTCAGAGGACCAAAGTTTGGGAACCACTGTTCTATGGCAGATGTTGACCATAGAGTTCTGCTTGGAGGACCTCAAAATTCCTAGAGAGGTGTTCTCTCAGGTTGAAAAAAGTACTGTTCTTTTTATTTGCGGTTTTTATACTTTTGTGGGGGGGGGGGGGTCCTGTGCTCCTAAACCCAGCGAATGTAGAAGGCCCAATGTAGTAAATGCATCTGAGGAAGTAGACCAAAGCCTATGGGAGGGTCTCTTTTTTTATCCAGATAACGTTTTATTTCCACCTATTTTATTTGATGTATAATAATAATATAATAAAATTTTATTTATAGCCCGCTCCTCTGTCAACCAATCGGAGCAGGTTACAACAATTTAAAAGTACAAAGTAAATTCACAATGACCCATACCCAGCCACCCACCCCTTAAAATTAGATTAAACTCACATCAAGATTAAAAACAACATAATTAAAATTCTCATCACATAAAACAACAATCAATTGCATGGGCATCAAGGTCGAGATGTTAAAAATTGAGGGGAGAGCTTGATCCACTAACAGAGCTGGGAATTAAGGACTTACTTGGAAAGGCCTGCTGGAAGAGATGTGTCTTTATGGCTTTTTAAAAGCAATCAAGAGATGTAATTAGACCCATCTCATCCGGCAGGTCATTCCATAGCCTGGGAGTGGCAACAGAGAAGGTCCTCTGGGAGGTCTGCGCCAACCTAGTTTTCACAGGCTGTAACAGGTTCCTCCCAGAGGACCGAAGTGTGCAGGCGGGATCATACGGAAAGAGGTGGTCCCTGAGATAAGATGGGCTCAAATCATGTCGGGCTTTAAAGGTTAAAACCAACACCTTGTACTGTGCCCGGAAACTAATCAGCAGCCAGTGGAGAGACTTAAGCACTGGAATTATATGGTCTCTCCTTGATGTTCCTGTGATAAGCCTGGCTGCCATGTTCTGAACTAATTGAAGTTTCTGGGTTAAGCACAAGGGTAGCCCCATGTAGAGCGCGTTACAGAAGTCCAATCGTGAGGTTACCAAAGCGTGTACCACAGACTCCAGGTCCTTCGGATCCAGGAAAGGGCGCAACTGGCGTTTCAGCCAAAGCTGATAACAGGCACTCCTGACCGTTGCATTCACCTGACTAGTTATGTGGAGCGACAAGTCAAGGAGTACCCCCAGACTGCGAACAGGGTCCTTTGAGAAGAGTGTGACTCCGTCTAGGACCAGGAGCTGTATTCCCAAGCATGGTTTTGGGACGGTGACTGTCAGTACCTCCGTTTTGCCCGGATTCAGTCTCAATCTGTTTTCCCTCATCCAATCCATTACCGCTGCCAGACAGTCATTGAGAGAGGAGACGCCATCTGAAGTCTGAGCAGATGATCTTGTCATGGAGAGATATAGCTGAGTGTCATCAGCGTACTGAAGACACTGAGCTCCATCTCCAAATGATCTCCCCAAGCGGCATCATATAAATATTAAACAGCATCGAGGACTGGATGGCGTCCTGAGGGATGCCACAATTAAGCTCAATCTTTGAAGAGCAACTATCCCTGAGCCTCACCCTTTGGGATCGGCCAGAGACAAAGGACCGGAACCACTGAAGAGAGGTGCCTCCAATTCCCAACTCTCTCAGCCAATCCAAAAGGATGGAATGATCTACCATGTCAAAGGCTGCTGAGAGATCCAAGAGCACCAGCAGGGTCACACTACCCCTGTCGATGCTCAGGCGGAGGTCATTGGGCAAAGCAACCACGGCAGTCCCAACTCCATGTAAGCTGCCTTGATTGCCCAGGCAGAAAGGAGGGATACAGAAATAGAGTTGTCATTATTATTATTATTATTATTATATGAAAAGCTCATGATGCCAATTTTTTCTTTAGTGAGTCTCAATTCTACAGATTAACAGACTATTCTAAAGACTAACATGGCTATTTCTTCTAATTCTGTAGTAAACACGCTCATCCCTCCACATTTGCGGCTTTGACTTTTGAGGATTTGATTATTCACGCATTTTATTGATATGTTCTCTCTAGGAATATCTAGGTCCTCCAGCGCAGCTCTATGGTCAATTTTAATCCCCCCCCCCAAAATCGCACAGAAGGATCTAGAGGTTCCTAGAGAGAACACTCCACTAGGCCTTTGCAGCTCCTTCAGCGCAACTCTATGGTCAATATCTGCCAGATGTTGACCATAGAGTCACACTGGAGGACCCAGAGATTCCTAGAGAGGCGTCCTCTGAGGTAAAAACATAGTGTTTTTGTTATTTGCGATCTTTTCACATTCCCCATCGAATGTGGAGGGACGAGTGTATATAACACTACAGTTATTTTTTGCATTTAAGTGGTTTCTCTCACACGAATATGCTATTCCTAGTCTGAGGGATAAGCAGGGCCTTAAATCCTCAAAACACACTTCCCAAACTACAACTCCCATCGTGCCTTTCACTCTAGTACCCTTTTCCCCCTCCCGGTGCATTATGGGAACAAACATCCCTTCATCGCGCTCAAGGTTTTTACATCTATTTCTACCTTGGTCCTAATTTAGTAACATTTCCCCCTCTTTCCCTCTCCAGACTACAAATCCCGGCGTGCCCTGGTGCTGACGTCACGAGGCGGCTTCCGGTTCGTCCCGCTGAATACACGTCGGAAAAAAGGGGGCGTGGCGGAAGACGGGCTTCAATCCCTTCCTGGAGAGAAAAAGGGCGGGGCTAAGTGAGTAAGGCTAGAGAGAGAGATAGAACGATGCGCGCCGTGAGGAGGCTTCATTGGCGGCAATGGCGGGGCCGCAGTGGCGCCTTCTCCTCGTCTCCCTCCGCCGGGGTTAACTAGTCCGGAATGAGTTCCACTCAAGAAGGAGGTAAAGAAGGGGTTTGCCTTGGCCTTTCCTTGAGGCTGAGAGAGTGTGACCTGAAGCCTGGGTTAGCCAAATCTCTCCAGAGCTGGAGCAATAGTGTTGTTGTTGTTGTTGTTATTGGGTGCTTTCAAGTCACTTCCCCACTTCTATGGGGTTTTCTTGGCAAGGTTTGCTCAGAGGAGGGAGTTTGCCATTGCTGAGGCTGAGAGAATGTGACCTGAAGTCTGTGCTAGCCAAAGCTCTTCACAGCTGGATGGATAGTGTTGTGGTTGTGGTTGTTGTGTGACTTCTAAGTCATTCCTGACTTGCAGCCACCTTGTCATGAGGTTTTCTTGGCAAGGTTTGCTCTTTGCCATTGCTGAGGCTGAGAGAGTGTGACCTGAAGTGTATGCTAGCCAAATTTCTTCACAGCTGGATGGATAGTGTTGTTGTTGTTGTGTGCTTTCAAGTCATTTCTGACCCTAACACAGACCTCTCATGGGGTTTTCTTGGCAAGGTTTGTTCAGAGCAAGTTTCTCCTGAGGCTGAGAGAGTGTGACCTGAAGTCTGTGCTAGCCAAATCTCTTCACAGCTGGATGGATAGTGTTGTTGTTATTGGTGTTGTTGTTATGGTGTGCTTTCGAGTCGTTTCTGACTTATGGCCACACTAAGGCGAATCTGTCGCAGGGTTTTCTTGGCAAGGTTTGCTCAGAGGAGGTTTGCCATTGCCTTCTGCTGAGGCTGAGAGAGTGTGACTTCTCGCCCCAGGTCACCCAGTGGGTTCCCATGCCTGAGCCAGGATTCGAACCCTGCTCTCCAGAGTCCTAATCCAACACTCAAACCATCACACCACACACTGGCGCTCTCCAAATCTGCGCATATGGACAATATATTAATTTTATATAGAAACGCGTGGCTAACGTAACTGAACTCAGCATTTTTCATTTGGTGTTTAGTCAGAACACAAACTTGTTAAGCGCTGCTCTTCCCGAATGTTATAGAACGCATAGAATGAATTTCCAAAGTTTATTTTTGCTCTTTTGAAAACTTGGCAGCACTATCCTGTAGACCTGGATGTTTTCGAAGAAGCAGCTGCGTCTGAATAATTGTAGGAAAGTACAATAACATTCAAAATCCACAAAACAGCGATGTCTTTATTGGTATGCACGATATACCCATTGCAAACGTTTCTTGCGATATGTATGTTGTGCATTTTGGTTGGCCCAGTAAAGGTATTACTGTTTTGTGGATTTTCGATGTTATTGTACTTTGCTATATGGCCAACATGGCTACCCTTGGATATAAATAATTGTAGAGAGAGATTGGTTTTGCAATGCAGTTATTCTTTGTTATAACCCTATTTTTCTTAATAAGTGTTCACTAAGGTTTCCAGCTTAATAAGCAGGTTGAATGCTTCTCTGTATACAGTAAAAGCATAACATTTTCTCTGCATGTAGGAAAAAGAAAGGAGCAAACATGCCACGGAGACTATGCTTTTGCCTAGTCTTGTATTGATCGTTCAAAGTTGCGTCACGAAATCAAGGAAGAGTCTTTTGACATCTGAAAGATGATGTAGCTTTTATCGGTTATAAGGTTTGTTTACTGTGGCAATGCATGAGATGAGGAAAGCTTATGCCGAATACAACTTGTCAGTTGTTAAGGTGCCAGAATGTTCTTGATTTTGCTGCAACAGCCAACGTGGCAATCTGCCTAGAAATGTCTTTGTGAAAGGATTTTACAGCATTTATTTTTGTCCGGAGCAGCCATTTACGTGAAATGTGAACAGTCCAGAGACAGATATCCTGCCTTCTGTGCTGGTTTTTGGAGAAGAGGGGAAGTATCATCTTTCTTGATCTTTGCTTTACAACACCTTTGTTCTTTGAGAATGCCTAGGGCAAGTCGGTTTCAAATGATGTGCAAAAGTGGCAAATCTAAGGAGCTTTCTAGATTGGCAGGAAAGTGTGACATGAAGTTGCCTTTTCCTTAATGCTTAGCAGCTGCACCGCAGCCTTTAGATGGGGCTGTGCTGTTCCGCAGTTTTTAAAAAAGAAGCTGGGAAAACCAACACCTTTTTAAAGGCACTTCTTCTCCCCTAAAATGCAAGAAAAGCGTTTTCATGGCACGCTTTCCCTTTTTCTCATCTAAAGGCTAGACTTTCATGCAGCCATGAACACACTTCTTTTTGCCAATCTAGATCAGGCCAAAGTCACTTCACACTTTGCAAATTTCTGCCGAGATGAGAATCATATGTTTCTGGGATGGCTGCAACCATCGGGAACCTGTGGCCAGTTGTGCAGTTTGCATATACTTTCATTGTGAAAGTGATTTTAGTTCAGGGACTTTTTTTGAATGTGACATGTGTGTCCATATTAGTTCTCTTTGAGTAAGGGAAAAAACCCAAAACAAAACTAGATGTGCATCATCTTCACTGATCATGAATTGTGCCCATGCCTAGGTTGAAATACTCCTGAACTCCTTCCAGTCCTGAAGCAATACACAAACTTATTCAAAATAATAACACAGAGCATGCCCAAAATAACTTAGACCTCTCGTATATTTTTATTTTAGGGCTTCAAACAACCTAAAGTTCTAATGGCCAGCAAAAGATGGTTGTAGAGCTGCATTTCAGTGCTAGGTGTTCCTTCTCTCTAGAAGGACAATAAACAGAGGAGGGACAGGACACACCATCCTCTCCTGCACAGCAAAAGCAATCACTTGCTTGTATATAATTCCTGGCTGCTAATAACAATCTGATGAGTAATAAAATACAAGGCAACCATAGGTTAATATACTGTTGAAGTTTATAGTTTATTGTTAACTGCATTCAAGTCAGCTTTTCTCATTCATACTTCTAAGTTTCCTGGTCTTCAACAGTCCTATTCAGGCCTTGCAAGATCTAGAGACTGTGGCTTCTTTGATGGATTCAACCTACCAGAAACAGTTGTCGTTGTCGTCTTCCTCAGCCTTCCATCTTACCAAGCATTTTCTCATGAGTCATCTCATCTCATGAGATGCCCAAACTAAAATAGCCTCAGTTTAGTCAATTTGGCTTCTAGCGAGAGTTCACTAGACCCAATGGATTCAATTCATTTGGAAATTTATATTGGTAAATCACAAGGAGGAGGGTAATGGACAAAAATAATACGATTGCTGTTAACCTAATGTCATGGAAGCCATTGGTCATTGTTGCATTGTGTAAATTGGATAGGTGTTGAAAAAGTTAAGAGGAAGTAGAATGGGAAAGAAATGTGTTTGGGTGGGGCTGCTTATGAATTGCTCAAACCTGATGACATACCTGTGTGTCCATTTTAAAAATAGGACCAAGAGGAATGTTGATTTCCTATGAAGGATATGGAATTTGGCTGTGTTGTATGTAATTGGATGGTTAAGATTTTTGCGGGGGGGGGGGGGATTCAATATTTCAGGTTTCAGTCTTTATTAGAAAAAAGCACAAGTCTTTTCACTTCCAGTAGCCAGAAAAATAGATTGGGGAAAATAGATGTAAAGTATGATAGTTGGAATCAATGGTCAGTGGGAACAGATAGAAGCCAAGTCGGTTGCTTTATTTCTTTGATGTACATTCTGTTGTTCTCCCAGGACAGGGATGCAAAGTGGCTCATAGCAAGATTAAACTGGTACATGTTAAAACAGGTACTGAGAAAAGCATAATACTAAATGTAATTGATTGTATAGTACAATTCTATTCATATGCATTCAGAGAGAGTCTCACTTGTTTCAAAAGTGAACAAGTATTAAAATTAAATAACATTACAATAAATAAATCATATTAAAATAACAATTTTCAGGTCTGGTCGTGTGGGGGGGGGAGTCATACAAGGGGAAGATATCAGGGATATGCCTGTTCAAATAGATGTGTTTTTAGGCCCTTTTTGAACAGAATGAGAGAGGTGGCAAAGCGGAGCTCAGCGGGCAATGAGTTCCAGAGGCTAGGGGCCGAGATAGAGAATGTTCTCTTCATAGTCGTTGATAGTTTAGCCTCTGGAACTCGTAGTAGTTGTTGCCCGGTAGATCTAAGTGTGCGGGGCGGATTATATGGGGAGAGGCGGTCCTTTAGGTACTCTGGGCCCAAGCCATTTAGGGCTTTATAGGTGATAACCAGCACTTTGTACTGAGCCTGGAAGCGAATACGCAGCCAGTGGTGATCTTTTAATATAGGTGTTATATGGGCAGCCCCGGGGGCACTGGTGACCAACCGTGCTGCCATATTCTGCACTACTTGTAGCTTCCGAGAGTGATACAAAGGCTGCCCCATGTAGAGCGCATTGCAGAAATCCAACCGAGAGGTTACCAGAGCATGTACTACTGTTTCAAGGTCCCTCCGGTCCAGGTAGGGACGCAGCTGGCGTATCAGCCAAAGCTGAAAACAGGTGCTCCTGACCGTCGCGTCCACCTGAGAAGTAAGATGGAGTGACGAATCAAGGAGCACCCTCAGACTGCGTACAGTGTCCTTCACGGGAAGCATGACCCCGTTCAGGACAGGTGGAACCACCTCCATCCCTGGGCCGGGGGAACCTATCACGAGTACTTCCGTTTTCTCTGGATTCAGGCTGAGTCTGTTTTCCCTCATCCAGTCCATTACCGATTCCAGACAGGCCACGAGAGGAGCGACGCCATCCCTGGTCACTGCAGCAGTCGGAGGCATAGAGAAGACTATTTGGGTGTCACTCTTAGCTAAGTGCACATAGGATAGCAGTCATAGCATTAAATTGCTATACTGTATAGTTTAAAAAAAACTTGTCTAAAGCTTTTTCAAAAACTTTCTTTAACCAGTTAAGGAGCCCATCCGTCAAGAGTGGGTACTGTTGTTTGATGTCTACTTTGCTTGGGTCCTTCTGGTTTTAGAGAGTGGTTTCTTTGACTGCTCAGAGCAAATTAGGCTTCAGGCCAAATCCAACAGTCTCAGATTCTAGTCTTGCTGCCTTATGCACATTGTTTTGTGAGGTCAAGTCCAGGAATGAATTTGGATTACAGCCTTCGCCCCATTTTTGCACTCTGCTGAGACAGTCACAAAGTCTATAGAAACCCTTTTTATGTTTGGTATTTTTTTTTGTCATCTGAAAATGCCCAAGACACATGAAAACCACCTGAAAACATGCTGGCTTTCTACTTCCCAAACCCCAGTCACTTCTGATTTGCCAGCAGTGCACTGGTTGATATGTCAAAGGTGTGCAGGAGCAAAACATTACCTTCCATCCGCTTTTCTACCCCTGCTTTAGCCATGTACTCTAGGTTGTTGTTCTTAGCATATGTATTCCATACTTCTCTCTTTGTTGTATCTCCATCCTTTCATCCTAGACAGTTTTGGAGCCTCCCAAGTTAAAATTGGAAGTTTCACTCGGGGGAAGGTACAGATTGGATTGATCCCTGAACATTGCTCGTGCCCTGTGTACCATTTCAGAAAGACACTGTTATCTTTAAAGAAGTCTGACAAACAGATTGCTTTTACATCTGTGTAGATTCTTGTTCCTACCTTTTCTCTTCTAGAGTAGGAAAAATTGTCTGTCGCAGATATTGCCATATCTGTCATGCAGAATCCTATTGGTAGAGGAATATTTCGTTTGACTTAAATTTCTGAGGTGCAGCATATTTGTATCTGTTGACTTAAAGAACAAACAGTCCAACAGTCACTATATCTTGTCTGATACCAGAAGCTAAGCAGGGCCAGGTCTGCTTAGTATGTGGAAAGGAGACTGCCAGGAAAGGCCAGGTGCTGTAGGATATATTCAGAGGAAGGCAATGTTAGAGCACCTCTGAGTATTCCTTATCTAAAATCCTTTATGAAACTCCTGAGATCATCATAAGTTGACAGGTGTTTTGTAGGTAGGTATCTTACTTTTTTCCAGTTCCTTCAGTCATCTGTAAAGACAGAGGTTAGAGTTCATGGCCAATTAAATTAATTAGAAAGGTTATGTCTAATAACAGAGACATAACCTTTCTAATTAATTTGCGTGGAAGCAGTTGATGTGGATTGTGTAATTCAGACCAGTGCCATATTTGTGCCCATTGGCTACAGTGGTTTCTTTTTTAGAAACTCTCAGTGGACTGGCAGCTGGTGGCTCACAGACTGACACTGATCCACAGACTGACACTTTAAGTAGCACTGATGTACAGTGGTACCTCCACATTCTCTGGAGCTAGGGGTAAAGGGCCCCTGTGGATGTGGAAAGACTACAAATAAATAAACACTATTCTTTTTACCTGAGAGAACACCTCTCTAGGAATCCCCAGGTCCTCCAGTTTAACTCTATGGTCTACATCTGCCAGAGGTTGATCATAGAATTGTGCTCGAGGACCTACAGATGCTTAGTATTTATTAGAGGAGCGGGCTATAAATAAACTATTATTATTATTATTATTATTATTATTATTATTAGAAAAGTGTTTTCTCTAGGAACTTCTGTTCTCCACTGCTCTGCTTAATTTCTGCAACCCATTAAAACCCCTGACCTCCTTAATAGAGTCCATCCATCTGGCATGTTGCCTTCTTTCCTACTTCCCTCCACCTTTCTCAGCATTATTGTCTTTTCCAATGAGTCCTTCCTTCACATGATGTGTCTGAAGTACGATGGCTTCAATTTGGTCATCTTGGCTTCCAGGGAGGTTTCTGGCTCGATCTGCTCTAGAACAAATTTGTTTGTCCTTTTGGCTGTCCATGGACTCCTCAGCACTCTTCTCCAGCACCACATCTCAAATGAATGGATTTTCTTCTTATCTTCTTTCTTAACTGTCCAGCTATCACATCCGTACATGGTAATAGGGAATACAGCGGCTTGTGTGAGTCTAACTTTTGTGCTCAGTTGTATATTTTTGGATTTCAGAATCTTTTCTAGTTCTTTCATAGCCACCCTCCCCATTCTTAATCTTCTTTTGACTGCAGTCCCCATTTCTATCAATGTTTGATCCCAGGTATGCGAATTCTTTTACTGTTTCTGTTTCTTCATTGTCTAGGTTGAACTAGTGAAGGTCCTTGGTGGTCATTATTTTTGTTTTCTTTATGTTCAACATTAAGCCTGCCTTTGCACTTTCTTCTTTGATCTTCATTAGTAGGTGTTTGCATGTATGTGTTTTTAATTGTTTTGCTTCTATTTTGTAATTAAAATTTTGTGTTCTATATTACATTATATTGTTAGTCACTTTAAGAGTTATTTTTTATTTAAAAGGTAGAATTTAAATAAAATAAATAAATTAAAGAAATGGTGGGGGAAGAAAATAACTGACTGATTTAGACTGAAAGGATAACAAAATTCTAATACTGAATTAATTTTGATACTGTTGTCTCTCATATGTTCATTTCTTGTTTTCTACAGTTTGCACACATATGGTAGAATGCTTGGAAAGATTCTTTTTTCACATGTTATAAATACAGCAGAATCAGAAAATGTAGTTATGAAGTGTCATAACAGTGAAAATATAAACGAAGTCTGACAGCTTTTTTAAAGAAGTCTTCAATATTTAAAATGCTTGAATATAAACTTAGGTTGTTCAACATCTTTATGGTTTTTTTTTTAATCCAGCTGTCATGGATGAATTGGTTGAAGATGACATTGATATTTTGAATCATGAAAAAGCAGACCTTCATCATAAGCGAGATGGGGGAATTCCTGTTCCAGTATATACAGGAGAAGAATCTGTTGCTTCTCATTTTGCACTTGTCACTGCTTATGAAGACATCAAAAAACGGCTAAAAGAAACTGAAAGGGAGAACTCACTCTTAAAGAAAAGAGTTAGAACATTAGAAGAAAAAGTAAGTAACTGCCGCTTAGCTACATTGCATGAGAAAATACATTCAGTTTCATTTTTGATAATACAGTGGGCCCTTCTTATACGCAGGGGATATGTTCCAGACCTCCTTAAATAAAATGCCTTTTATTTCCTATGGCGGTGTGCTCTTGTTTCCGGTGCAACACGTATACCTGCGGCGCACATGCCATTTTGTCCCTCCAGGCTTGCCCTACGCTTAAGCTCAAAGCCATGTATGGCAAGACCACATATGGTGTGGGCGCACTGTAAAAGGTTTTGATAATAAAAAGTTAAAAGTTCTGAAAATAATTTTTTCTTTTTTTGCCATGCTTAGAATTTGTCTTCAAAAATTCAGGATAATTTTTTAAAAAGCAGGTTGTTTGTATTTGGAAAAGGTAATACATAACTTAAGATAGGTAGCTGTAAAAAGTGTCAAAGCTTACCTGTTTGCCGTGATATTAAATATTAACAGCAGACAATATTTGGATGTGGATGCTGACACTAGTGAAAATGTAATCTTCTCATTCTGATCTTTTAGCTACTTGGTTCTAATTTGGAAGAAACGACGAGCTCTGTAGGTCGTGAGCAGGTTAACAAAGCATATCAAGCATATCGAGAGGCTTGTATTGAACGAGATAATCTGAAAAGTAAACTGGATAAAATGGTATGTTTTGTACCATGGGTTAAAAGGAATCTAGAATACTGTATGGGTGCAGTGGTGGAAGCATATTGTAATTTACAGAGTAAACAAGAGTAGCTTGCCTGGCTGTTGGAGCAAATACTTTTTGATCATTCCAGTCACAAAAAGCATTGGGTTTATTTGTGATAAACTAAAATTATGTTGATCTCAGTGCAGGAGTTCAACATATATGTAGATTTATTTATTTACTTAAATCAGTTTGAAAAGTTCTTATTTATGACTAGATTATGTCCAGTATGTTCTTCTGTTGATTACCATTGTAGAAGGAAAAGGAGGAAGTGGAGCAAAAACAAGATTACCATTTTTTAAAAAAAATGTTGTAGATTCCCTTCAAACACAACAAGCTGTATAAACATTAAAAACACGTGAGAATTGGAACAAAATATTTCAGTGCATCCTCACCCCTTCCATTTCAAGTGTTCCTGTTCAGGATTCCAGCCAACCATGTCCTCTTCAAGGATACTATAGGCATCTTACATTATCTGATGTGGTGGACCAGCAGCTATTTTCTCCACTGTGCCATGGATCAGTGCTATATTCATGACATATTGTTGTATTCACATAGTTTTCCTGGAGATATGCTATGGACTAGCACTGGTCTACAGACAACCATTCCACTCTTCTTCCTCAATTTCCTCCGCTTTCTGTTTTTTCTTTTCCCATTAATTCTCAACATTCTATGTTACTCAGGCCTTGTTTGGCTGTAACTTGTTACACTTTATTCTCTCTGCGTTTCTCAGGATTCACACAAACATATCAATATTTCCCTCTTGTTTCTTAGTAGTCCACTTTGGCACCAGTCCTGCTGGCCACCAGTCTTGTATTTACTGTTTGAGAGAATGAGGGTAGGCCTGAGACAGAGGTTGCAGATATATACATATATGTATAGCAAGTAGCACAAATATGTATTTAAAGAAATTTTCCAGTGTGGGGCAGAATCTTTCAAAGGCAGGGAACATATTATTAACAAAAAGCTAGTGATTACCCTTGGATGTCCACCATCTCCTTAAGTTCATTTTGATGGTCTGACTTAATGGCAATATGGTTTGGTTTTGTGCCCTCACAAAGTACTTCCTTTCATGGCATGCAGGGTTCTGGCATCTATCTGAATTTGACTTTATAGTGCTTTAGAAACAATAGAGTGAGCTTCTGATAGCTCAGCCATCTCTTAATGAAAAGCTAGTTGGCATTATGTTTCCCAGTATTTCAGGCATGCGTTGATTTTATTAATGACCAACAAGCTTGACAGACAGAATCCTGACAGTATGTCCTCCCTAAAATAGATAAAAGAGAACAGTGAATCCTTACAAAACATGAATGAGCAGTTGCAGTCTAAAGAAGTGGAACTCCTGCAGCTAAGAGCTGAAGTGGAAACTGAACGAGGTGTGTATTGTGTATCAAAATGTAAATCTATGCACTTGACTACAGAGCTGTGTATGGAAAACATTGTGGTCCACTGTCTGTTTATATACCGTCTTCTAATTCAGTTTGTGTAACCAGATATCATTGCAGTAAGCTTTGTAGAAGCCAAGTATAGTGTCTTAGTATTTGTTGGTGGCATCACTGTTGCTATGACTGTGTACTACCAACGTTTCCTTCAAAAGACTCACAAACCATGATACTATATTTGAAGAAGGGAGGTTGTTTCTATGTCTAGTTATGCAGATAATTTGAGGATTTGTTCAATAAAGCTTTTTCCACCTGCAATATTCATTGCTGTTTGCTGGTTGTTAGTAGTGTAGTTTCATAATTGGGAAACTATTTGTACAGCCCTCTTTGAAAATCAAATGAAAACTTAGGTTTTATCACTATCAGACCTTAGTGTTGCACTATATTCTGACTGATATATTTTATCTTATTTATTGGCAGTGCTGAAGAGTCTGAGTTCGAATCCATCTAACTGGGAAATAGACAATCTGAATAATGCCCTGAAGGTGTACAGTTTGGAGCAAGATTTGGAGAAACTGAGAGAAGAATGCAACAATCTTAGAAAAGAACTACAGAAGTCTCTGCAGAAGGTATTAATGCATTATGGATTCTGTTATGAAGATGTGGACAAGAGGGTGCATTAAACTCTTGGGGTTTTTTTTTGTTTTTTTTTGAACAAGTTATTAGCCTGTATGAAAATGATTTAGATCAGCTTTAGCTTTTCCTTGCCTACAATCTGGCTGACCCCTCACCAACTTTATTAAGGATTTTGACAACATGACATTCTCTTGACCAGATAAATGTTTGCATTAATGGATTTTGCCTGAAGCTGGATATGCTGTTGGTTTCAAAGCTATAATGAGGGAATGAAGAATGAACAGTTAGGGAAAAGATGCATAACACAATTTATGACGAATCTCCTTCAAATTAGTGCCATTCTAATTATTTATAAGTAGAAGTTAGGGCTGTGTTCCTCTACACTACAGTTCATGCAATTTTGAAACATGTTTTTCACCTAGCGCAAAACAATTTGTTTATACTATTTTCATAGTATTTTCAACTAATTTATAAAGAGAGCAAGTGTGGTGTAGTGGTTTGACTGTTGGGCTTTTACTCTGGAGAACAGGGTTCAATTCCCAGCTCAGCCATGAAACCCACTGGGTGACCTTGGGCAAGTCACGTTTCCAACCTCAGGGGAAAGCAATGTCAAACTTCCTCTGAACAACTTGCCAAGAAAACCCATGATAACTTTAGGGTTATCATAAGTCAGAAACAACTTGAAGGCATAAAGCAAAAAGGAAATAAAGATTGCTACTTCTTTTTGTTTTTGTTCTTGTTTGTCTGAATGCACTAATTGGCTGATTACAGTTAGTATTCCATTAGTGGGTCAAAATGATGTAACTTAGCTTGGTTTAATGTTTTTCAAGTACAAGTTGAATCTCCCTTATGTGGATTTCCAAAATCCTTCAAGAACCAAAACGTTTTTCATGGGTTGCTGAGATAGTGACACCTTTGCTTTCTAATGGTTCCATGTATATAAACTTTGTTTCATGTGAAAAGTTATTAAAAATACAGTCGACTGTCACCATATGCACCCTCGCCATACGTGGCTTTGAGCTTATGCGGACAGCAAGCAGCGAGGGACAAAATGGTGCAGGTGTCGCAGGTGCATGTGCATCGCACCACCATTCAAATGAATGAGACTCCAGCGTACATGCAATTTGCCTTATGTGGGCGGGGAGAGGGTCTGGAACGGATCCCCCGTGTATCGTGAGGGCAGACTGTATTATGTAAAATTAATCTTCAGGCTCTATATATGTATATACGGTGTATGTGAAACATAAAAATGATTTTTGAGTTTAGACTTGGGTCCCATCTCCAAGATATCACACTATGTGTGTATATGCAAATACAGATGTTCCAATTTTTTTTTTTAAAAAAAAAAAAATCCAAAACACTTCTGGGCCTAAGCATTTTGGATAAATGATGCTTAACCTATAGCGGAAACTTAATTGCAGATTTCAGGAAGGTCCACTAGATGGTGCTAAATGCAAAATTGTAAATTGAATTGATAGTAACAGTACTACCTTGGGGAAAATTGGCATCTTTAGCAACCTGCTGCTTAAACTTTACTGATTTGAGCATATAATTTGTAACAATTAATTAATCAATTCATAGTACATGCTGCAGTAACATAACACTTTGTTACTTGTGGTGTTTATAATTTATTTTGTTAAACAGTCATGCAGCCACACTCCATTTATAAACTCATTTGTAGAACTGGGTATGACTCCAGTGATTTTATCTAGAAATCTATGGGGTGACACAGATGGGCAGTGGCTTGAAGCTGCCTTTTCTGAAGCCACACCGACCACGCTGCTGTATCCCAAGGCAGCTGGAGTGCTCATGTCATGACCACATGACATGGCTTCAAGCCAGGAAGAAGCAGAATAAAGCTGCTTCTTTTTGAAACGGCTTTTCTCTGCATAAGGTCACTTTTCTGCTGGCTTCAAAGCATGTGTTATCTAAATGCCACACCTTCAAGCCAGCCTGAAAGCACCTCTTTTTGCCTGTCTGTTTAGCCCCTGTGTGATTATATTAAAGCTAAAATTTAAATATCATGGCTATTACTTCTGCAGTTCTGATGGCACAATGAAATTTAAAACACTGGCATCTAAATTTCATGAGGAATTACAGTGGAAATATGTTGTAGTCATTGGTTTCTAAATAAATAAGATAATTTATTAAAAGCCTGTCACTAAATCTTTACTTATTTTTTTTTTCAGGCTGAATCCCAGGAAGAAACCTTAATAAATGGAGAACCTGTCCAGCAGCAGGATGTTCATAGGTATGTAGATCCCTGGAATTTTTTCATCTTTCTTATAACGCTACAGTACAGAACAATTTCTGTAAGTAATCCAGTCTATATTTGTTAACTCCAAAGAAGACTGGTTTGTGGAAAGACATAACTATAGTCAATCATGCTTTAGTAACATTCAGGAGAGCTTATTATGATATTTTAGCAAGTGATTGTACTTGAAGACTGTTCAGACTTGACAGCTGGTTTACAGTGCATCTTCACAACAGGCCATGGCGCACCTAACTTTGATCAAAGACAAATTCACTGGTTTCTTTTGGGGTTTCTCGGACCAATCCTGGCTCAGTGCTTGGGAATTCTGGGAGCTGTAGTTTTGTGAGATACCTAGCTTTCTCTGTCAAAAAGCACTGGTGCCACAATAATCTGCAGATGCCAGGATTCCCTAGTACTGAGTCTGGGCAGTAAAAGTGGTCTAAAACTGGTTTATTTTTGCAGTGTGTTTTGGAGTCATGACTAATGTACAGTCTGGTGTTGTTGGGGTTTTTTTTTGGGGGGGGGGGTTGTGGGTCCTTTCTACATACAAATAAGTCTGGATCTGAGCCATTGCTTTTATTTTGGAGTAGAAATACCTTACAATAAGGGAATATGCTGCCTATGTAAAATATTTCATATTTAAATAATGACCAGTGACCCAAATTTTGAAGGCAATACTCTGAGCAGTTTAGAGACTCGATTTACAGGTCAACCAGCGACCCACCCTTCAAAGCACTGCATGTGTGATGTGTAGTTAAGATTTCAAATTCCACATTCTGAGAAAAGACATCAAGGCATGTAACATACTTACCAGTGTTTCCACTCCTCAGAAATGCATTTTCTGTGTTTTCCACATGAGGGAGAAATAGGACCTGGTTAGAAGCAGTCATTTTATTATTACTTTCTGGCTAACATCAGAAAAAGGGAAGAGGGCAGACATGTCAGAATATATTGGCACACCATCTGTGTTAATATCTTATACAGTAGGCCCTCTCAGCTATCCATTTTAGTTATTTGGTCAATGTTTCTACTTCTACAAAGCAATATTTTGGTAGCTATTTGGTAAGCACTGCTAAGAACCATACCCTATTAGGGAAAGTTTTACTTTTAAAAGCATTTTTGGTATGCAAATTAGCACATACAGACTTCCACTGTGAAAACAAGTCTATAGCTCTTTGAAATGTTTGTTTCAGTATGTGCCCTTTGATTTAATTTAACTGTCATGATTCATTTACTTGATATCCTTGTGAAATAGTTGTCACTTGTCAATGGCACATGACATTTCTTTGATCAAATATGATTTTTTTAAAAAATCTTTAAACAGCTAAGCTAAGCTTCAATGTTGCACTGGTTAAAAAAATACTGGTATTATTTTAACTTAATTTACAGAATCTGTGGTATGGGATTCCTACATAGTTTTTATTACTGTGAAAAGTGTAGTTATAAGCCTTATCTGCTGTACAGTGATGCTGAAGAAAACGAAATCACACTGGAAAAACAATTAAATTTATAATTATGAGGTACTGTGTGTTCATAATTAAAGTTGGGGAGTGTTAATTGTTGTTGTTTGTTTGTTTTTAATTTTTTAATTTTAATTTTTAATTTTTTTTAAACGTTGTTTTGGTGTGCTTGCTGGATATATTAGTAGCGTTGTCATCTCTCTCTAAATTTGATTTTGTAGATCCTTTGAACTTTCCATAAGCCTGTGATTCTGTTTCTATTGAGTTTAATGCATTCTTCTTCAGAGTCAGTGGAACCTATTTTGCATATTAATGGAAATCCATTGATTATTATTGTGAACTGAAACTTCCTCTGCTTTGTTTGGTGCACTAAAACCAAAATTCTATATCCCAAAAAGCAAAGATCTGTGGATGCTCCATGATTATAATCATTAATAAAAAATTTGCGTCTGAAATATGGATACTTAACAATGCAATAAATAATGCAGGCTAAATACCGTATCAGCAAAAGGGATCTTTTCAAAGTGCCTACTGCCAGATTATACAATAACTACCCAAATTGTTGTCACAGAGAGATTGAAAAATGTGCAATATTTAAGCTGAGAGATTCATGAAACACTGGTGGTTAGCAGCCAGGTTGGGCAGAGTCAGGACAAATACAAGGGCAAAGGAAGTGAGAATCATCTCATTTCCTAATCTTGTGTGATAGCCTTCCACTTTATTAAAACTTTCTAAAAGTATAGAGAGGTGTAATTAACTTGAACCTAGAAATTGTATGCACTGAATACCTCTTGGACCTCTGGATTTTGCAGCTGAAAATATGATTGCTGCTTCTCTGGTACAAATTAGTATTTTTGTCTGTTGCCCACTTCCCTGTATTTCATTACTGAAGTGAAGAAGGAGCTTATCAGCACCTGAAAAACATCTTTCTCTAGAGATTCCATCACTTAGCTTCCTAAGATCCAGTGGAAACCATTTTCCATATTTATGGGGAAACACTTCACATCAGTGATAAAGGAAAACCTCTACACCGTGCAGCTTCTAGTAGTTGTTGACTGTGTTTTTGGAGATGTGAAAGTGCTGCAAATCTTATGGAAAAGTTACAGTCCATCCATTTTGGAAACATGAACACTTTTTGTGCTGCTTGTGAAGCAGCTGAGTTACTACATGGGAAATGATTTAGGGTTTATTCTGGGAAGTCATCAACATAAGGGTTTTTTTAGAGCTCAGCCTTTGATAGCCTGAATAAATGAGAGCAGCATCTCTCATTTATTCATCAACACGAGAGTTCATCTTGTTCTTATACGTGCTGTAGTAGTTGCAAATTGCATTTTCACAGAAACTAAATGTTCCAAAATTCTGGCTTTCTTTTCACCTAAGACTGATAATGCTAAACATTTGTTCAGATATAGTTACTAAAAGTAACACCTGCAACATTGCCACTTTGTTACAAAGTATTCTGTCCCTATAAAGGCATTATTCATATGCCTGGTTCCAGTCAACTTGGAAGAGGAGTCTTATAGTGGCATTCTCAGGATGGCATGGAAGAGTTGTCTACTATGATTGATTGGGTTTATCTGGACAAGGCTGGAGTCCATGTTCTTTTTCAGTTGTCACTGTTAGGACCGCTTCCCTTCTCTGACAGTTTTTTCTGTCCTGCCATACCATCCAGACAGAGTTGCCCTTCACTGACAAATGCAGAGTGAACTTTAAAATTTGGGATCAATTAAATAAGATGGAAATTGAGAGGCAGTAGGAGGATCTGCTTTAAAACGTAACTCCTAATGTTGGGTGTGCTCTGTGTCTCCAGCATCATTGTTGTTAGACATGTTCTGTAGAGAAACTGAGGAGACATAGCTGCCCCAGGAGAGTGTTTTGATTCATCTACTATTAAAGCATTATAATGCCTATTTCATGATTTTTTTGAAAACAGTGTTTTAGGATGTGCCCAATTTAATTAAGCGGAACACAGAACAGGCAAATGCCTAGATGCAGAGGTGATCAGCTGGGTTAATGCAACTTGAGGTTCTGGAGTAACTGTGAAGCCAAGTGTAGCAGAAATGAATTTTACTCCTGCCCAGATGAAATTATAGTGAGTCTTTTGGTTTGTATTCTGTTATTAAGGAAACTATTTCTACAGAGTAAAATTCTACATTATTATTTAGAATAAGTCGATTTAACAAGTTACGAAGTTTTAATCCACTGACTTTCAATCCTTGCAATTATCAGCATAATTTTAATACTACGAATTTAAACAGAATGAGCTGGATAGCTATGTTAAATACAGGTGCTCCCCACTTTTTCACAGATCATTGTTTGAGCACTTGCTCTTTTGACCATTCTAAATTACAACCAGCATCCACATATTTGACATGTGGTCTTCTCTTTCCACATGTTGAATTCATGGTTCTGGCTATGTAGTTATTGAAAATGTGGTAAGAGTGAAGGCTTGTTCTTTGGTTCAAACAAATTGGAAAAGGCAGGTTTTTATTTTTCAGGGGAGGCTAACACTTGTTTGTCTGAAGCAATTATGGACACTGCAGGGGAAGCATTACTTTTATTATTCCACAATGACCATTGAGGCTACTTTGCCCTAGGCATTATTGGATGGGAGAGGGATATCATTTTAAGTATATTTATTTTCTTTCAATGTGAGGGAGTGTTTCGGTGGGCAGCAGCATGTGGTGAATAAAACAGTTGAGGGAAAGCAGGAAAACATCAAGTGCATTCAGTAAAGGTTGGAGTGGATTCACAAACTCACTGGACCCAATGGAGGTTCTACTTTGATCTGTTCCTCTTTTGTCACATTTCTTTATCTCTGGCTGTTGGGAAAGCAGGGAGGGAGGGAGGGAGGGAAACCATCAGTGGGGCCCCCATAATTACCATATCCATATATTGACTGTGGAAAGTGTTCAACGAAGCAAGCTGAGCTGAAAATGTCACTGCTGCCTCCTTAGAGAGCCAGTAGCCACACAACCAGAATCTTCATCTGGACTCTGCTTCCCACGGGTCAGCAGTGCGGTGCTTAGTTCTTCTTCTCCAGCCATTTAGTTGAAGCGGGGCTGCCCACCACTGGTCTGAACATGCCAGCCAAGTCCATGCATGCCCTGCCACTTTTCCTCAACTGTTTGCTTCAGCCCACACTGCTACCTAGCTGAAATGCTTGCACAGAAAGAAAGTAATTATTCTTAACATATGTCTCCCTGGTTCGATAGAGGCCTCCACCATTAACAGGTTAAGGGGTCTGATCACTACAGGTTCTTCATTTTGATAATTCCTGCTTTTGGACAGCTCTGGGACTTAAATTTGGTTCCAAATAGATTTATGTATGCACTATTTGAATCTCTTAAGGAAATATCATTAAGAATGCTTTCATAGAAATTAGACTTCCTAGTTACAATTACAGTGGTGCTAGGGGTGTCATAATAGGCAGCATTATCAGTAAATCTAAATTTATGGGTGTTTGAGGAGGAAATATTAATGTTAGTATTGGATCCAACCTTTTTACTAAAATGTATCTCAAGGAAAGGGTCAACAAAGGTCAGTTATCTACCAAATTTTTGTCAATGACCAACACACCCTGAAGTGCATACACTGGACATAAGGAGGACTGTTTAAAAAGAACTTTACAGTTTAAACACACAGAGGATTTTTTGTTTCTAATCATCCTAGAAATTTGGGTCAAAAAGCTTTGAAGTCTGTGATTGCTAGGTGGATAAAGGTATGTATTTTCCAGTGTTGTGACTTTCAAATGATGCCAATGCCAAAGGAAATGTTGCCAAATTCTACAAGGTCAATGGCTCAAGTTTATCTTACTCTCTTGGTCACTGCAAGATACATGTGATGCTGTAGATTGGCCTGAGCCTTCTACCTTCATCAGGCATTACATGCTGGACAAATATAAATCAGCACAGGCTGCTTTTGGCAGAACTGTGCTGCAGTCCATAGTTAATAAAAATAATCCTACCTGAAAGATGGGGATTTGGGTAAGCCCCAGTCATAGTGGATTACTCCTCCTTGCCATCCCAGAATGAAAATTCATGGCATCCTCTTATTCTTGCATTGAGGGGAGGGGAAGACTTTTAGGAGTAGTGAAGAACTCTCTCTCCCAGTGAATATCCATTGTATGTTATACCTGCTGTTTTGCCTAAAGGGTTATCAGACCCAGCCTGAACATGTTGTAACTAGAACAAGGGGAACACCTGCTGTTCAGGTATCTTAACTATTCCTACACCAGGAGTGGAATTGTGTAGACCCTTCAGATGTTGTTGAACTGCAGCTCTAATCAGCCTCAGCCAGCATAGTGACTACTGGGATTCAGTTTAACAAAATCTGGAGGAAGGCACAAATACAATGCAGAGAATTTGCTGTTTAACTTTGATATATAAATCTTTCCCCTGCTTCTTCCAGAATAATTACTCCAAGTTGCCAAGGGTTTGGGCAGGCCACTTCCCTTTCTCACCCTGCCCTCCATTTTTATCCTTTCTTTTTCCTAACATTCTGTGTCTCAAAACATATCCAAGGGTAGCCCATTAAAGGTATTGCTGTCTCATAGATTGTTGATGTTATTGCATATTCTGTGTTTCAGTTATTCTTGACATCAGATTTCACTGATAAACTGATAGTCTCTGCCTTGACATATATCAGCATTCATTTGCAGGCTGTTGTTGGACAGACTTTAAAATATGTCTTTCTAATTATCAAATCTCTGCATAGGAAGTTCCCAAGTCTTTAGAGAAAAAGAATTTCCTTATTTTTGGACTACCTCATTTGGCTTCCCAGCTGATAGTGAATTGAAATGGCATAGAACATTATGTGCAGTCATGCTGACCATGGGGCGGTCTTTGACAATCCTGGTTCTTTGGCTGAGTAATGGAGATTAGTATTGCCCCTTACAGTCAGACACAACTTGATAACCATGTCAAAGGGAAAACCTTTACCTTTACTGCTAGAAACAGTCGTTAAACACTATTTAATTTACAATGGTCTTATCTTCTTTCTTCCTTTTTCCTTGCCTAATGTTTTAATTGAGAATAACAGGACTTAAAATTTATATAGCATACTTCAAATGCTCAAGGTATTATCTCAGAGATCCTCAAAGCATCCATTCAAGTTATACCTGTAATATAATTGCTTCCATACTGCAGACAGGGAAAGCTTAGAGAAGAGTGGTTTATGTATGTCCAACCTATTGGACCATAGCTGAGATGAGAACTGAACTGGAAACATTCTCTTACAAAGAAAAGCTAAAGTTGTTGAGTTGATTTTGTCTAGGAAAAAACTGGTGGGAGGAATGAATGAAGTGGGTCTCACAATTATAGATCATAGAGTGAAGTTTTATTTATGGCAAACGTATAAGACTATTTCTCTATGACTACATAACAAAACTGTGAAGTGCTCTA
Organism: Urosaurus nigricauda; assembly: GCA_034509955.1. Taxonomy (NCBI): domain Eukaryota; kingdom Metazoa; phylum Chordata; class Lepidosauria; order Squamata; family Phrynosomatidae; genus Urosaurus; species Urosaurus nigricauda. Next base: position 78,683,237 of record JAOEGL010000006.1, read on the forward strand.
CCACAAGATATATTGAAGGGTCTTGCATTTAGGTTTTAAGGAAGGATTAGAAAATTTTGTTGGTGCCGAGTAGAATGGTAATGAAGTCTCCACATATATAAATGGTGTGTTTCCTAATGACAGCTGCTGAGGCATCCACTGATGGAAAGGTATCAGCTTGGCCTATTCATGGGTGCTTCGAGTTGTCTGACTTGTGGGTGTTAGAAGAGATAAGCTGGGCTAGTTGAATCTTTGTCTTATCTAGCCAGGCATTGCTCCTTTACTTAACATCTGCCAGTTCTTTCTTTGGTGTTGACAATTAGGTTCCAACAACTACAAAGAAAAGTTAACTTTAATACTTAGAAATAAGTGATTTATTATTCTTATTATTTACAGTGGGCTGCAAAGCTTGTTATTAGCTTTCCAAACCAATTGCTTTTGCTTTGAGGGTTTTTTGTTGTTGTTGTTTTTGTAAATTCTACATATAGAAATTGAGAAGCCTCCTGAAATATTAACTTCTAAAATGTGTTTTCAGTGAAAATGTGCAGCAAGCATACTGGGAATTGAAGAAGGAGATGTCTAATCTGCATCTGGTGACGGAAGTACAAACTGAAATGCTAAAGAAACTGAAACTTTTCCCATTAGGAACCAAGAAAGGCAAGTCAAGGTTTAGATAATGCCATCTCACAAATAAACCACTGACTCTAAACTGTACCATTTTGAAGTGCAGCTTGCTATTGTAACTTATTGAACCCTTATCAGTTGAGGCTCATAAGCCCAATTTTTATTCTAGTTCCAACCTCCCCATTTTCTGTCTCTACTTCAATCTTGTACTGGTCAACTTCACACATAAAGGTGTTACTGGTGGGTTTTTTTAAATGCTGTATTCTCTTCCCTTGTGGCTTTTTTCCTCAGTCAAGTGTTACTTATTTGTACGAGGCTGAGGTGTTAAGTTTAGTTGTATTTGACCTTTTACCACAACTACTTCATATAAAAAACCCACCAAAAAACGTTTCATTTTTCCGATGCCTTTCTCTGCAAGTAACAAATGCTTTTAAGATGAATCCAAACCAAACAATGTACATCCTGTATTTCCTAAGCATTTGCTGGGATAATTAATTGATCTTGAGAGCCACTTTATACAAATTTAAATTTCTACACAGAAATAACTCCTTGAAGTTAGATCTTAAAACTTTCCTCCTAAAAACTCCCATGTCCTTTTCAATTTTTAAATATCTTCTCCTCAGCCTTCAGAAGTTATAGAATAGAGATGTGGAATATGTGGTCGTATGGATTACAATCCCCACCAGTCCTCATCATTAGGTAAACTGGCTGGGACTGATGGGAATTGAATAATAATAATAATAATAATAATAATAATAATTTATACCCTGCTTTTCAGCCATAAAGGCTATCAGTAGCTTACAATTATTATTTTTAATTAGACGGTTCCCTGCCCTCAGGCTTACAATCTAAAAAGACACAAAAGGAGAAGGGAATGGTGGTGTGAAGGGGATCAGGTCCAGCAGTTCTTCTGTCCCTCTGACGCCTGGACCAAGGCAAATGGCATGGAGGGAGGGCTCTGCTTCTTAATCTAGGACAGGCCCAGTGGAGTTTGCCCTGCCCTTTCACTCCCTCCTAGGCCAAATGGAGTTGTCATGGAGGGAGGGCCAGGCCTGATGGTGTTGCTAGGCCTCTCCTTTCACTCCCTTCTAGGCCAGATGGAGTTGTCATGGAGGGAGGGCTTTTCAACTTGAGGCCAGGCCCGATGGTGTTGCTAGGCCTGTCTATGGCAGTGAGCCCCAAACAGGTTCCCACATCAAATATGAACTGAACACCTTCTTGTCTGTATCTTGCTTCAGTAGCTGGATCAAGCCCTTCTAACTGTGATGATGTATGAGCCAAATTTTTCTTATCCCAGTACCAGCATGGTTTTGTGTGGTCCAGGTCTGTTGAAGACACAGAAGGGCTAGAGTTTTCCTTATTTTCCTTCATTTATTGATATAGAATGGTTCCTGCTTTCAGCAACCTGCTTTTCATATAATGACTGAAATGATATCTGAATGATATCTGAAGGGCCACAAAAGCATGTGTTGTCCAGACTGTGATCTATTTCCATATATTTTGGAGCCAAATCAGACACAGTTCTATTTATAGCGGATCCAGGAAGCATGTATTTCTTATAGGGGAGTGATGATTCACTTCTTAGCTCTAAAAGAAACATATGGAGATGGGGCCAAGCCTCCCTCTGTCCAATATTACATCCCTGTGATCTGATGCTAGAAGACAACTGCTGACTCTTCAGATGATGATGGACTACTCCCATCAGTCTTACTCAACTTAGCCAATAGTGAGAGATAATGAAAGCTGCAGTCCGAAAACATCTTGAGGGCCATATGTTATCTTCCGGCTATTGACTTCCTTTGAAGCAGGTTGGGGAGAAATGTTTCTATTCAGTGAAGGGCTGGGAAATAAGATGGAAGAGGACAAAATAGTTCCTGGGCCTTTCCTTCTAATATTAACTTTTAATACACACTTCTTAGTTTCTCCAATATGCTTGGGTTAACTCTGTTAGAGTTAAATATAGTATTGAGGTTCTTTAGAAACAACTAAGTCACGATAAAGTGAAATAAATGAACAGAAAATAATGGGTTGAATTATCAGTAGTTCTGATCTGAAAATAAAAACATACAATTTATATTTGAGTTTTGAATGCCTTTTGTATAGCAGAAAATCAAAAATATTTTACTATTTCCACAGTGTCATCCTACATCCCTCTTCAGTGTGTTGAAGATCTGGAAAGGGATACTACAAATCTATATTTAGCGGATTCTGGAGCAATTTGCAAAAAAAGGCTACTCCAGCCAAGTGACGAAGTTTTCAGCAGTTCTGCATCTTCTCCCTCATGTACTGATGAGAAACTTATCCCAGTTTGTGACTCTGCATTTCAAGAACATAACTCCTATGGAAAGAGCTCTCTGGAAGACAATTCATGGGTCTTCCCAAGCCCTCCTAAACCTAGTGAAACAGTATTTTGGGAAAAGAAAAACAGAGTGTGTCATTTAAACTTTCCAGAAAACAGTCTAGATCAGTGTAAACAAAACTGCCTGCACAAGAGCTAAGAACCCAAAAGAATCAACTTGATACAGCTTTCAAGAAAACATGGAGAGGAGGATGAGAAGGAAATCCAAGCAGGAGCTGACGCTTTCTTTCTCTAAATTTGAAAACAGTCTAGTTAAATCAAAAGGGATAGTATAAGAAGAAATGAGTACTGTACTGGAGTCAGAACAGTCCTGAGCTCTAATTGCAAACCTGCAAGTTACCCGAGTATTAAGCCTTGGAGTAAAACAAAAGCTGTGCATTGCTGCAAACTGTGTGAATAATGTTGCTTTGAAATACAGTATCTTTAGACATTTCTACAAGCTGTGAGAATGTTCCCTCTTTTTTTATATAGTTTATCTCCTTTTTAAGCTTCTCAGGTAAATAATGGAATGTGATTGAGCTTTTTCTTCCAGTTCTGGCAGCCGCTGGTTTTTCATAATGTGTGGTGTGTACTGGAAAGAAAAGATGAACAATGAATTATTTTGATTTAAGCCAAATTATTAGGATTCCTTGTCTTTACTATGTGTTCCTATTAGCTCCATGACAGAGTCCTACCTGGTAGAAGAATCTTTCGTACAGATTTTCTCACCACATTCAGAAACAGAGTAGCATTGTATGCTATTAAGGTTACATACCCCATGATAACTGGGATTGCCCTAACCAAAATACAGTGACCATTGGGGTGCCTCTCTGCCACCTATGAAAATCTTTGCTTTATTATTTCTAAGTCCACTAATTTTGATGTAGAAACTTCAGGTACCTTAATGTAAGGAGGAAGAACTATAATACTGTAAATGCATTTAGCCTTTCTGGAATGCATTATTATGCATCATTATTAAGATGCATCAGGCGTCCAAAATATTATGCACATGGGTACTTAATATTCTAACTATCAGCTTTCAGATAATTAAGTTCTGGTTTCTTACCCTATAGCACTGATTAGTTTGTAGTTAACATTTACTAGTGAAATCTGTTACTCCACATTGACACACTTGATGTAGAAGAGAAGAGTGAATACCTTCCAAGGTTTATAAATGGACATACTTCCAGAATTGTGTTTCCCTACTTGGCCTTTTTAAGATATGCAGAAAACAGTGGGAGTTTTTTTAATGTTTGAAATTTCTGGTGTAGACATGACACCGCAGTGATGGGCTAGCTTCAACCTTTGCTTATTTTCTGCTAGACTTGCATCTGATCATTCCAGTATTTACAAATTCATGACTTCTGCAGCTTCTTGCTGGTTTCCCAATTTGTGCTTGAAACATGAATAAGGAAAGGTAAAATGTAAAACCTGTAACTCACTAATAGTTTTGAAATTATTTACAAAAAATAACTTCACAAAGCTGTTTAAACATGTTCTTAAGCAGCACAACCATGCTGGTGTACTGTGAATGAGGAAGAAGTGTGTTTTCCCTCCCTTGCTTTGCTTTTTATATATTTCAGTGCTGGCTGGTTTATTTCATGTCCTCATACTGGAGATAATATAATCCGTAGAGGGAGGAAAACAGGATTCTTTCTACTGGTGTTAGTAAATGGCATACATAAATAATATACGTACTATTCACTACATACTTTTTTAAATCTCTTGCTCACATATGCTGTCTTGTCTGTGATTAATGGAAATGGTTTCTGATGCTGGAATTTATTCTGACCAATGAACATAGCTGACTCCAGGGAGTAAAATCTCCTGAAGAGTAATAGAACAAAAGCCAATATACATAAAATAAATCCATGTCTCTAGACTTCAACTGATAGAACCAACTATCTGTGTAATAACAAAGTAGCAGAAGCTGCTTCTCATACGACTACACAACTCTGATGTGTTTCTCAGGGCTGTTCTTTTGGTAGTGGAGACCTGGTTAAGTAATAGTGTCCGGCACACAGAGCTGCTTAACATTTTGAGCAATGTACTAAAGAAATTGACATATTTTAAAATAAATTATTTTGTTTGAAAAAGACTTTCTGTAAATTGATACAGGTACCATCTTTTGCGCGGGGGAGGGGGTGTCTATTCTGAACGACATATTAGTATATGCTGCGTCCAGAATATCAGGTGTAAGCATGGAGTTGTTGTGCCTGCTGTGTAATTCTCAATCAGATCAATTTTTGCTTTCACCCACCCCACCCCACAATTCTTGGTTTGTAAGATGCAAGTCAGCATTATAGGTAATAATTTTTATTTGATTCATCTAAGTAAAGTAAATGTATTTTAAATCATTTATATCCTGCACTTTGTGGCTAAGGATCAGTTTGGTATATGCTAAAAAGTCAAAACAAACTCACAACAGTTGAAATACCTGAAATCTGATCAGAGACAGTTGTTTTGGTGAAATACCATGATTATTAAAACATTTTAATCTGCTAAAATATCTTGGAGGTTAGCTATACATTGTGGTGATTACTCTGTCATTTGCCTTCTCAGTTCTAAGATTTTAAATTCCAGTCCAGGTAATGGAGTTAACATACTGAGGAAACCCATTGATGAAGCTGTATTATTTGGTTTTTTAAATTGCAGTGAGATAGTAATGCATGTTATGGGACTAATTTAGAAGAATAGAATGCAGTTTTAGCGGGGATACAGTTGTAGTAATCTTGATTTGTAATTGAAATGTTACTCAGTGGTACCACCATATACACAATTGAGTTTGAATTGATGAAATTCATGGAACATTCATGTATTACATGGGGAAAATATGGAATTAAAACTCAATTAGGATTTTTGTCCCTTTAAAATTTCTCTTTTAAAACAAAAATCAAAACTTTGCTGCTGTTAGTCTTCACTTGAGATGCCATAAAATGAATAAAGGCCATCTTTTTTGTACACAAATCCAGTCAGTTTGATCAATATGAAAGTATGTGTGAAAGCTGGAAATTCCCAGAAGTGCTGAAAGAGATGCCTCTGCAAATGGGCAAGTTGCAGGATGAAAATAAACACCCCAACAACTTTGGAAAGTTTTTGAGTTATATTCCATTTGGTTGAGTTTCGATATGCCTTGTGGCATATTCTACTAATGGTAAAGAACGGAATTATACTAATTTGGAGAATATTTTAGACTGGAAAAAATAAGTTTGCTGCTATGTACCTTGGAATCTTACTTTATTCCACTTTTGTGAGGAGACCTGAACTGACCTCGATGAGGGCCACTTTATCATGTTTATTAACTATCTGAAGAAGAGTGTAATGGGAGAGAATTAACTTTTAAACCTTTAAATAAAGATTAAGAGGTTAATCTGTTCTGTTAATCGTCTCATGGTACAGCCATATCTACACTGTTATAACCAGAGAAGAGAAACAAGCGGCTCTCCAGATGCTGTTATACTCCCAACTTCACCAGCCCCCGAGACCAAAGGCTAGAATTGGTGGAAGATAAAATCCAATAATAAGGGGGCAAAAAGTTCCCTACTTTCTCTTTTCTATCTCACAGCTCTATCCTCTGTTCCCCCTACACTTTCTCTTGTTCATTGACATTTTGTGGCTTTGTCTTTCTTCTTTATGCTGCTTACTAACAACATTCAGGGCTTTTGCTCTTCTGCCAACACCCATAGTGTGTATGTCTCCAATGTAGGCATATGGGATGCTGGACAACCCTGGAAAATATGATGTGTGCTGTTTGAACTGGTGAGAACCACTATCTATATAGTGAAGTAGATGTTCTCCTTCCCTGAGGCTTTGGTGGGCTGTTTCGTTCTTCCTGGGAAGAGAGAGAAATAGGCTATAACAGATGATATTGTCCTGGGAGCTTGTAGAGGGGCCTCTTCTTCATATATTCTGTTGAGTATTTCCCCAAAATTATTTTAACTACTGTATATACTCGTGTGCAAGTTGACCTCATGTATAAGTCGAGGGAAAGTTTCAGGGTCAAAATCATGGTTCAAGCCTATCATCACCAAAAAAAAAAAAAGGGGGGGAAAGAGAAAGAGAAAAGAAAAAAGAAAACAACCAATTTTTTCCTTTGAAAGAAGCCTTATACCAATTCGGGTTCCAATTTTACCTTGGTATTAAAATTGCAGGTGAGTTCCTGCTGTAAATATCTTTGTAAAATTCACATCAAATTAAGATTTCTATTGAGCTTAGGAACAAGGCCAGCAAATTATGAGTAAATCAGAGAAAAAAAGTTTTATTGAGGAAGGAGCTCTGCTTAATTATTTCCAGAAATTTGCTGTTTTGTAGCAGAATGTACGTAAGCCAGATTTAAAATGGGAACTGTTGGATCTGAGGGTAGGAAGGGATGAGCAACTCTGGAAGATTAGAGATGGGGCACATTATTCTTCCAGGAGCTCTAGTACCTATTCCCATGTAGAAGGGGGGGGGGGGCATTTTTTTTTTTTTTTGCCTCCATTCTCTGCAATATAGGGGAATGTTCTGGAGCCTTCCTAGAGGGCATTGCGGGACAATTTGAGGCTTTTTAGCAAAATTTTATTCTGATTTATGGGGCTCTATACATATGGGAGATCATTTTGGAGCAATTTTTTTAAAAAAAATTCAAAAAAAGAAAAAGAAAAAAAATCACCCCAAGGGACTACATGCACCCCACGAACTGCATTTTGTCCACCATCCTAGTAACTCTTGTTTACTATGTGATAGATATATTGTCAGCACAATCTTTTAACTTTTGTTAATAGGCAAGGTGTAAATTACTCCTAAAAATGATGGTCATCAGGTAGAGACTTTTTTAATAAGCAGTATTCTAAAATAAATTTCTGTATACTTTGGTGTAAGTACTCTGTAGATATGACAGTGTCCTTCAAGTCTGCATATTGGATATTAGCAGAAGAATTACATCTGTTCGGTTTCATAACTGACTTGTACTCAGTTCTCTTTCTGTAGTCATAATTCCTGGACTCTTTTATTTGGGTACATTATTTACAATATAATAACATACATGTTCCTTTAATTTGAACACAATCAGGTTGAAAAGCTCCATTGTAGAACTTCCTCAATTCCATTATTTAAAGGTGTATGTTCCAAATTTTGTTTTAAAAAAATGTGTAGAACTTGATTACATGCTGGTGGGAAGCCTCTGTTGCTTTTGTGAAGGACGAATTCCTGTTGCTCTGTATTCTTCCCTTTGCTTCAAGTATTCAGCCTCACACTCTTTATAAAATGTTGGGTCAGTATAGCTGGAAGAGAAGCAAAATGGAATAAACTAAACCAGTGTAAGGAGGAATGCTTGGGGTAGCCAGGAGTGGATTTATGCTGCATTTTCAGTATTTAAATAGTGGAATAGGCTTCAGAGGAAATATTTCAGGGTTTTATAGTCAGGATGAAGAGGAACAGACTGGCAATCATTCAGCAGTGGAATGTGTGCATGCATGTGTGTAAGTTTATCTTACAAGATTTTCAGAGAGTAATTTTCAAAAGGAATGACTATACAATTAACCCTAAATCACAAGCTGAAGCACAGTGTTCTGGTTACTTGGATAATAAGTTACTTTTAGAGTAACTTCAGACTTCTGCTGCTGGTCTTTGTGGCTGAGTTTTACCATTCCTCACAGGCTGATGGCTTCTCTTTCTGTTCCTTTCTCTTTTGTGTTCATCACCCCCAACTGTTTCCCTTAACTCCCTCCTCAGCCAGCAGATCAGTTTGATTCAACTTCCTTCTCTTGTCTTTTTCATCATTTGCTTTTCTACCTTTCTGGGCCGTTTCTTTTTTCCTTCCTACAGTTCCTTCCCCATTAATTCCACCCTCTCTCAGCCCCAGTTGCCTGTAAAAAACTTCATCATCCAGCTCTCCATTCTTTCCATTCCATCTCTTATCCTCATTTCAGAACTGGCATCTCCCATAAAGAGCCCTGGTGGCACAGTGGTTAAATGCTGGTACTGCAGCCACTCACAAACCACAAGGCTGTGAGTTCAGTCTCAGCCAGGAGCTCAGGGTTGACTCAGCCTAGCATCCTTCTGAGGTCACTAAAATGAGCACCCAGCTTGTTGGGGGCCATTAGCTTACACTTGTAAATCACTTAAAGACTGCTTAGTGTGGTATATAAGTGAAATTCTTGGAGGGCCACAGGTTTCTCACTCCCAGTTATAAAGTTCAGCTGCATTGGTGAGAACAAATGAAGCAGAAGGGTTATAGTCAGTCCTGCAAAACCACTATCTCTATTTATATTTATTTATGGTATTTATACCCCGCCCTTCAGTCCTAAAGGCTCTCAGAATGGCTTACAATTATTATTATTATTTTTAATTAGGCGGTTCCATGCCCTCAGGCTTACAATCTAAAAAGACATAGCACAAAAGGAGAAGTGAATGGTGCTGGGGAAGGGGATCAGGTCCAGCAGTTCTTCTGTCTCTCTAAGGACTAGACCAAGGCAGATCAAGTACAGGCCCAATGGAGTTGGGCCTGTATCTCTCCCTCCATGGCTGGATGGCACCATATTTAGATACAATACAGGTTGAATATCCCCTATCTAAAAATCTAAAAATATGAAATACTCCCAAATCCAAAACTATGTGTGGCTGAGATAGTGAAACCTTTGCTTTCCGATGGTTCAGTGAACACAAACACTGTTTCATGCATAAAATTATTAAAAATACTATGTATAAAATTGTCTTTAGGCTATGTACATAAGCTGTATATGAAACAAATATGAAATTTGTGTTTAGACTTTGATCCCATCTCCAAGATATCTCATTATGCGTATGCAAATATTCCAAAATCTGAAATCCAAAACACTTCTAGTTCCAAGCATTTCGGATAAGGGATATCAACCTGCATATTGCTAACTGCCAAATACCAAAAGCAATACCTGAACACTATCAAAAGAGTATTTGCATTTATACGTGTGTCCCCAAATAATAGATATTGTGAAGCCAACATAGTTACATGGCATTGTGCTTAATTACTGCTTGCTATGAACCTTTCTGTGTTACTGTACTTACTAGCCAGTAAGACATTCTTTCAGTGCCGCATTTTCCTCTCGGCATTTGACCACCATCAGAAAACCTGCATCCTGACAACACTTGGTAAAGGCTGGGGGGAAAAGAGACAAACTGGTTATGCTGCAGTAAGGTGTCCAGACACTGTATCTGTTCAGAGTTGTAACCCCTTGTCATATAATCTCACACAACTTCTTTGTAGCACGGCATACTTTTGGATTAGCAAACATTACTTCTGAAAATGGCACAGGTGTTCACACAAGGGAGTCTAAAGATGTGTTTTTGTCAATGAAAGGGATCATGTTTGATTGTGTAAGTGCAGATCCTATCAGAGCACTTTATCACCTTAAAACACAAGTGCAGTAACACTTGTTTTGAGATTTCCATGTGTAGTAAGCCACTGTTCTTTACTAGTACCTGTTGAATAACACATGCTTGAAACACTTCTACTTGTGAACATTTAGAGCAGATATATGGAATACTGTACATAGCCATTATTTACCGCTGGTTATTCCAAAGATGATGGGAGCTGCAGCTGAGCACCATCTGGAGTGCCACACATTCTCTCTGCTACAGAGGTCTGACTTGTCACCACCAGAAATGTACCAGACCATGGAGGTCTTGCTTGTTGGCTGAAAACTTAACACCCTTTATCACCCACAGCTTCCATAAAGTGTAAAGACTTTCCATTCCCCTGCCACTCCATTAGTAGCAGAAGAATAGTAGTGTTCTCCTTCTCTCCATTATATCAGATAAATAAAAACTGCCATTCAGGTTTTAATTGTGCAGCATGCTCTTTCTCTCTCTCATTCTCTTTTTCTCTCAAGTAAGACCTTGGTTCTAAAGGAAATCTAAATTTCTTTTAGATATAACTCTTCCCTAAATTAGGTAGAAACCATTCTGCTAAAGTCTATATTTGATTATCTCCTAAACCTGAATCATGTCCACCCATCAAATGCTAAGCTAAAAGCTGATATTTTATGCAAAAGTGGGAAGGAGAGAGGGAGCTATCTGAGGTTAGCCCACTGGTGTCTCACATTGTTTTTTCTGTTGAAAATTCCAGCCTTCTGGCTGTTTCCAACCCCATAATACTGTTTACCAAACACAGTACCTTTAAGAGCAAAGATCAGCTCAGGTAGGATAGTTGGAGAGACATCCTGTAACTAGCAGCTGTTTTCTCCTTCTGATTTCCTATCCTTTTGCTTTTTGTGTATTGGGTGTTTTAGTTTATATGCCTGAGGGCAGGGCCTATATTATTAAGTCAGTCATTCAAAGTGCCTTTTTTATTTTGCGGAGGAGTGGTGTAAAAATGCTGTAAATAAATAAAATTACAAAAACAATTCTCATGGAATGAAGCTCCCCCATGAGGTCCTACATTAAGTTCTTCCTGTAAGGTGGAAAGCTTCACGTGTTAGAAAGCAAGAAAAAAAGTCTTATCATCTACCATTTTCTCTGACCAATAAACCAGCCTTCCACAACCTGCTGCCCTCCAAGTTATATTAGACTACGGCAGCAGTCTCCCCTTAACTTTCCTTTCTCTGAGGAAGCTCAATTAAGCCTCTCTGAAAGCAACAGGCTTGCATCTGCTTTATCATGGGGAGTAGCCCTCTTTAGTCATTGTGTTTAAGGTAGAATGAATGAGCAAGGGAAGAGGTGATGATAGGCATGCTGTTTTTCATTTTGTTGATCTTCATGTGTGAGGGCAAACTGCAGCAAACCTTCTCCATGTTATACAAAACCCTCTGTGTGATAGCGAAAACCTGCAAACTCAAGTTTTGAATTGTGTGTTGTGTATAGTTATACAAAAGGCTTCCCTGCTGCAGAAATTATCTCTCAAAATGTTGGGGAGGGGGTAGTGAAAGGGTGGAGCTAGTGTGTTATTTTTTAAATTTATTAAAATAATAGTCCATTGAGAAAATTTAAAAATTCATGAATGCAATATGCAGCGTACCTGCGCCAACCAAGGACTTGCCATCTGCAGACCTGAGTTTCCATGGATGGCAAGCCCTGGCTTTTTCAATGGGCAGTGTGCACATGGTTGCACTCATGGGCACAAGTGTGCATACACTCCCATTGAAAAGAATGGGATTTAAGGTCCCATTTTTTTTCTGTCTTCAGGGTGCGTGTGTCCAGAACAGTTCCACCACGGATAGCAAGGGGCTACTGTATATTGTGGAACAGATGGGTCAAATCAGAAAACAACATCATTTCATAAGTTCAAATGTTGAGATAGTGGCAGGGGAGGGTGTTATAAAGAATTAAAAAGTAAAGGTAAAGGTATTCCCCATTGACAAGGTTGTCAAGTTGTGTCCAACCATAGGGGGTGGTGCTCATCTCCATTACGAAGCTGAAGAGCCAGCCTTGTCAGAGACTACTCTGTGATCATGTGGCCAGCATGATTGCACAGACCACTGTTTACCATCCCACCGGATTGGTACCTATTTATCTAGTTGCATTTGCATGCTTTCGAACTGCTAGGTTGGCAGAAGCTGAGTCTAGTGATGGGAGCTCACCCCATCATGTGGTACCCGGGGCTTGAACTGCCAACCTGCCAATCTTGCAATCAACAGAATCAGTGTCTTAACCAATTGAGCCACCGCATCCCACTCTAAAGAATTAACAATTTTTTTAACTTTTTAAAAAACCTTTTTGACTGACTTTTTCTAAAGAATTAACAAAAATCAAAAAGGGTTACAATTTCTCTTCAAAAGGAGTATAACAAAGTGGGGCTGTTAATTCTGTTCAATAACTTTTCCATTAATAAGGTGTTCCACACCCTTTGCCACCAGTAAGCAAGCAGCCCATCTTCCAGTTCTGTGGTATCTCCAAACAAGTAATAACAAGAAGGAAACAAATTATGCATTTGTATTTTAAATTCTTATTATTACCAATAAATATGGACAAACAACCCAGGGCAATCTCTGCACTTTCAGCTATCTTGAGAATCACAAACCCAAACTAGAGTGTTCATTCTATGTAAGTTTGTGAACAGAATGACCGCAGCAGCCAAAGGTCTCTGTTTCATCAAAGGTCTCATGGTCCCATAGTGCTTAGGCCCTGATTCTCCTCTACTCTGCTGGATTGCAACTCCACTGCATCTACACACATTTTGACGGGTGTTTTGAATGCTATTTATCGCTAGTCTTTTGCAACATCAAAATATTCCAGTCGTTACAACCTGCTTTCAAGGAGCTGTCCAAGTCACCACTGAAGTGTGAAAGTATTAGTAAAGAATGCAAGAAGCCTTTGTAGTAGCGATGTATTTTCTCACTCAGTGACCCAGTCTGATCCTTCAAGCTTAGCCACTCCTGGCCCGCTGCCTCAAGCTCTTTGTAAGGTCTTTCTCACTTGTTTAGCAACAAGGTTGTAATTAGGATTTTCCCTTCACACTGCGTAACAAATTAACACCGCTCATACTTGGGAGTGATCTTCAATACTACTAAACTATTTATGAAACTGTATTATTCTGTAACAAATCCAGGAGGTGAAACCCTGCTCCTTTTCAAACTGCTTTCAACAAGTCACAGCCTGTGTGATAACACAGCAAGCCTTTGATTAGCATTCTGTAGTGCTGATGCCGATGGACCACTTCACACATGCCTATCGTCTTTCTTGGATGTAACCTCCCTGCCTGAAAATCAGCTGTGCCTCAGAACATGCAACACATACATATAAACAACACTTCACATTTTAGTATTTCTTCCCTGTCCTACTCTACAGATGCAGATACAGTCAACAAAAGCAATCATCCACAGTCCAGTGTGAGGAGAAACTGGAACTTATCTAAAGACATTACAGTCCTAGGTTTCAAATGAAAACTAAAATGAGGTATTGCGTGACTGGGGGAGACACTTCTGAGAAGGTCTCTTTTGGATCTCCATATATTTCACCACTCTCAGTGGTGAGACATAGAGAACGGCCCTCTTGGCAGGTCTTAATACTCCAGCAGAAGTACATATGTGTGCCAAATTTCTTTATTATGTTGCTTTAAAGAATTAATCCAAAGTGCTCAAGTAGCAACAATGCTACTTTTTTCTTCTTAGGAATTTTTCTGAAAATATAAACTTGTTATTGTCATCCTTTTAGTTGACTTGCATTATACTACTGTTCTATTAAACCAGAAGTGGGAATCATGTGGCACATGCTGCCCTTGGCTCCATCCAAACCCACAGCAACCCCCAACCCTCTCAGTCTCCCTGAAACAACACTGGCTTCTTTCTTTTTTGGCCTATTATGATTCTAGTGGTATGGTTTTTATGTGAAATAGTGTTCTGGAGACTCCTATCTCAGAGCAGCCAAAAACTGCTTTAGCAAGTGACTGAAGGGTTACTTCCAGTTCCAGACAATGGGAGTCCTGGCAGAGCTAGGAGTGAAAAATGGCCTTATCACCTCTTGAGCATGTCAACCCCTACGTTACACAGTGGGTTTATCTTTCTTTTAGTCCAAGGCAGAAATCATAGAGTTGGAAGATACCACAAGGGCCATCATGTGCAATCCCCTGACATGCAGCAATACACAATCAAAGCACCCCTTTTGAGCAATTAAAAGGATGCTAAACTTAACTGGGTACCAGGATTATTTTTACTAGATCATTTTTAATACCAATAGATGTAAAAACTACATGTAGACACGAATACCTTAAAGGTCTTTCTCTCATCTCTCAAACACTGTTATGACTCACATGTACAAATTTTTAAGCATTTTGCTTCAGTTATTGTTGTGCATATGTAAACTTATGCAAATTCAATTACACCACCATTCTAGATATGACTAATAAAACATTTTATAATGTTCAATATAAGATGTTCAATATAATGTTCAATATAATGTTCAATATAAGACTACAGCCTTAATGAAAAATATATATTTTATTTTGTTCAGTAATTGCCATAGACAAACAAAAAGGACAAAACTATGAGTTCAATCTTTTAAAATATATATATATTGGAATTCTATACAGGTAACATTCTGAAACAAAAAATCACAAAAACCAAAGGCCTTTAAGATGGGCACCTACAAGTTTTAACGCCTTGCATACTACATATGTGTGTGTGTGTGTGTGTGTATGTACACATATGTTTATGTATATGTATCGTGCATGTCTTTTTAAGAACTGTAACAGTGACCAATGAAAATGGAGCAACAAAACACTGCAGCAAAAAGATATCCGGTGTTTATGTCTTAGCAGACCATATGCACATGTGTTTTTTCCCATTTCATATAAACAAGATGGATATAATTAGCTAGAGAGGGAACTGCTGATGGGATTTCCAAGCAAAGCTCTCAGTCTAGAGAGCAATTTGGATTTCTGCTGCCCACCAGCATTGACCATGGCAAAACAGTGATGTACTACTGTTTTCCCTCCTCCTTTTGTAATCATGCCTTCTGAAAAGCTGTGAAGTAAAAACCCAAGCGCTCGCATACACAAAATAAAATAAAAGCTGAAGACAACGGGAGGTCCCTCTCACTTGTTAGCTCACCAGCTTCAGTTGGTTAAAGGTGTGATGTCCTAGTGAACAAAGACCGAACTGCTACAGAGAGCATACCCCAGCTTCCGAAGGGCCCTGCTTAAGCTACAGACAACCAGAGCAGGAAGCATCATTACAGAGTGATAAAAGTGCTTCCAGCTATAGAGCTTTAATGTTGTTAATGCTAACTCAAAAAGAAAAGGAAAGGGAGGGAAATGGAGCAGGCTTGAGAACATTACAATCCCGCCACGTGAACATATAACACCACTTAATTACTTCTGGCTTTTGTATCCACAGCCTTTTTCAATCCCTCTGCTGCTAGGAGAAAAGACTGTAATTCGGACTATTCAATTACAAATGTTTACTAGAGGTTTTCAATGGATCTGAAAAATACTTCATCTCTCTCTTTTTTTATCCACTGCTGACCATGCATGAAGTCTTGCTTTAGTTCTTTTTTAAAAATGCAGAATATTCGTAACAACTTCAATACTAATTAAAATCCATTTTTGGACAGAGGGAACTAAAAGATTCAGAAATCATGGAACTTCAGATGAAAAACCTCTAACATTAAAATTAACTTCCAGCAAAATTAACTCTCAGGCTCCCCTCCTTTCCTCCCCTTGTATCCTGATTTACTTATTTCCAATAATGTAGCTTTAAAATGGGTAATGGGCTGTGCAAATCAGTGTAACTACAAGAGGACAGGCTAAAGGCAAATAATACTTGCCATGTTTTCACAGGATTTTCCAAAAGCAGCCAACTGAGATAATCACTGCAGGGCACTACCCTTTTCATGATCGGGCTGCAGTCTGCTGACATATACTACATGCTGAGTGAAGAACAGTTGGCCTTTCAAGTCTAGTCTCGCACTGCAAGGAGAAGGAGGACAAGTCCATCCAACAATCCATCATGGTACGTCATTTTATTTTGAGCCTACTTCTTGGGGTGGGGGGAGGTCACAAGGCTGGTAGTAAAATAATGAAAGTAGTTTCCTGTGGGTTTTTTTAAGTTACATATCACAGATGAGAAAAACCTGCAGCTCCCATGGGGCTGCACTTTTGTGTGGCTTATAGCCACAGATTAGAAGCCCGTGCACATCACTTCTTATTTTAAAAACAATTGCATTTCTAATAGTTACAGCAATAAAGGGACACTCAACAACAGGAAATGAGCAAAGAGACAGACAGTCCAAGTGCTTGATATTACCTTAAGGGCGGTTAATGTTCTTCACACAAGTCTGTCCTTAGACAAACATAATAGATGGGCGGATGGCTAGCATGATCACCTACAATTGCAGGCCTTGCTACCAGCTGCATCTGTGATCCCCCATTTTCCACATTATACCATCCATGCAAATGCACACAGGCACAGATGGGACTGTTGCATATTTAAAAGAAAACTTTTTTTAAAAGCTCTGTAAAATGCATTGCATGGGAGACCATACGATTTTTACCAGATGCCCACCTGGACTGATAATTGCCAATTAAAATACAGCATTTCAGTTACGGCATTCAGCCCTGCTCCCTTGAATTCCCTCCCCATTTTTTATCCTTTGCAGCCTATAATGCCAGGCTCTGACTCCCAGAACATTTTCAGGACAGCTTATTTTCTCCTTCCTTAGAACACCCCAAACAAAACTTTTGGTAAATCTCCTGAAGTCACCACATGCTACCCTAAACTTAAGTTCCTGTATCTGCAATTAATCCAGAGAGCTAGATCCAGAGACATGCCTCTTTCCATTCAAGGAGTGGGGAGTTGATTTTCACCACCTTCCCAATCGCTACAGCCCATGCCCCACAGAAGCTGTTCTGGAACAGAATATGGGGTGCTGCAAGGAACTATGAATGGGATGGAGGCACAGATTAGAAGCCTTGAATCCTAGCCATCCTTTCCCCCCTTTACCTCCTTCCATCTCCTTTCCGATATTGATGTTTCCTTGTGTTGATTTTTTTTAAAAAAAATCCTGTTATGCAATATTTACAATGTGTGCACACATTCTGTGTCAAATGCCATGAACAGTGGCCACAACACATTAATATTAAACTGATTGTACCCTTTTCTTTTAAACAGAGAGTCAGTGTGGTAAAGTGGCTTGAGTGTTGGACTAGATTGAGATTTCAATCCCCACTCAGCCATGGAGACCCTACACCACACTCTCTCAGCCTCAGAGGAAGGCAATGTCATAGCCCTCTGAACAAATCATGACAAGAAAATCGTATGATAGGTTTGCCCTAGGGTCACTGTAAGCCGAAATTGACTTGAATGTGGGACTAGCCAAAATGATTTATGACATATAAAAAAAGACGACTGAACAAAAGATGAATTCATGCATTAGTGTGTTTTTAAAGTACCATAAAAATATGGGGACCACTGGTTTGTGACTGCTTTTGTCCTGCCTTTCTTCTATCTGCTGTGCCACTTCCCCAGATGTGGAAAGCCAAAATTTAACAGTTTGCCTTGCTCTGGAGGTCCTGATTACTCTTGTTCTCCTCAGTAGAAGTGATGGTTGCTGTAAGGGCAATGGGGGAAGTCAGAAGGTATACAAGTGCACATGCAAATTTGGAGAGCCAGTTACAGAGCACAAAGACTAGAACAGTATCACATACAGTATTTTGAAAAGGTCTACTAGCCACTATGCTCTTTGATTGGGCTTCTATGCTTTGCCAGCTCCCACTGTCTCTCTTCCTGTGTCTCACAAACAAACAGCTTCATTTATATACCGCTTCATACCGCCTAAGGAGTGTCTAAGCGGTTTACAACTGTAAGCTACTTGCCCCCAACAATCTGTGTATTCATTTTAGCGACCTTGGAAGGATGCAAGCCTGAGTCGAGCTTGGGCCCTTTTGCTGGTATTGAACTCACCACCTTATTTTTATTTATTTATTTATTTATTTATTTATATTTCCTGCCTCTCCCTACTTATGGTTTTGAGTGACTGACTGCAGTACAGGCATTTAACCACTGCGCCCCCAGGGCTCCACTTTTGCTGGGGAGAATGTTCGCTTTACAAACATGCTTTGATACGATTCTGCTAGTGACTTCCTCCTATCTCCTTTTAACAAAATGCTGATGATGTGTAAATCTAAGCTGATGAGCTGAAATAGTTTTGTGCCTTCTCCAAGTACATCAACTGAATAATTTTCTTAAATAAACCGTTTTTTTATTCAGAGGTTTTTGAAACAGGAAAGTTAATGCTAGTCTCACCTTAAACAACATAAGGCACACATTTATATAGCACTTTCAGAGTATGCAAAACGCATCAAAATATATTCTGTAAGTAATCCCCACAACAATCCTATAATGTATATCAGTGGTATATTTCAATTTAGTTTATTTCATTCCCATTCCTGCATAACCAAAGCAACCAAAGCAAACAGGTTTTTGGCATCTTAAAACTTAACACATTTATAATGGCATAATATTCTTTAGTTATACACAGACTTTACATGCTATACTTATTTTCAGGACAGATGGCATTAGAAAGGATTTAAAAGGGGGGGGGGGAAGAGGGAAAGAAAAAAAAATACAAAACATATAAACAGAAGCAACGCAAACCCTACCTGGAAAACCACACATTTTGAGGAGCTGCTAAGTCACTGGAATGATGTAGATGATGATTAGCACCATTTTCAGCAATTCTGCAATTTCATTTTATTATTAACAATTATACACATACATGCACACAAAATTATATTTTTAAATCCGATCCTATTATTCAAATGTATTATTTAAATATTCACAGTATATGATAGTGCATGTATTCCAATATTCTCAATATATCAATTTTACCCCTCACCAAGGTAACACTGATGATCTTAGGAGCTACTCCGTAGTTTATATAAAGGGTTTACAATTTTACTACTTAAGAACTGGTCCTATGGAGGTGTTATCGCACCATTTATATTTTCTTCAACACTTATGATATTGCTATCACACTCTTAAAATAGGAAAACATCTACCATGAACCAGAACAAGCTAAAAGTTATACCCCATTAGGACAAAAAAAGAAAAAAAATATATCCAAGGTTCATATTCTTTTTGCAGTACAATTAAATGGTAATGGGGAGAAAGCAATACTGTAACCAGGTATTACAAGTGTATAGACCATCTGAAACCATTTATTTTGCAAGCATTCTAGAAGTTCCTAAATTATTTTAAATCACTAAAAACAGGTCAGTGATTTTAAAACAAAGTTGTGTTTGAAATTTTGTATTAAATTTGTGATTTATTATTAGGTTCTGATGCTGAAGATTACATATTGTGCCAAGAATCATCTTATGGGTGAATTTAATAAGGCAGAATAGGTAAGGCAAACATGAAACGATGGTTCTACATTGTACTGTGGGAGCTATTTTATATTTCTGACACAGTACAAAAGCCAGCTTCTCTGTAGATTGATCATGGTTCAGTTAACATCACTGAATATCTAATACCTCCAACTCAATTAATTCTCACCTGATTAAGATCAGACTGATATTCAAACTAAATCATCTCTCCAGTCAAGTAGAAATCAATATTTCTTATTTTACTTTTAAATTAAAGCAACAAATAAAATATACACATCATCAGTGTGCCAGGAGTGGCTTTCCTAGGCTGGCCCACTATGGCATGCATAACAGATCTGATTAAAGAATTATTCCAATTTGAGCAAAAACATATAGGAAAAACAAGATTAGTCTGAAAATGGAGAGATGGAAAGAAATTATTATAGGGCTGACTGACATAACATAAACTCTTCTTCTCTGAAAGTTTGCCTCATTTTTTCTCAGGCTTGATCTGCTACTGCATCCACCTTTTGCCAACTACACCATGCTTATCATTACATATTAAAAAGTGACCTTTTCCCCCTACAAGGGCTCTACATTCAAAATTTCTTTCTCAACATGTTCTTACTAAGCACTGGACTAGAAAGATAGGATGTAAAAAACCAAACTGCATTTTTAAAAAAAGGAAAGCAAAGGGAAGATTTCCAACAACAGTGGTATACTAAAGTTTATGGGACTATACCACATATGCAGTTGTCAAGAAACCAACAGAACTATAAACAAATTAAGATGACTTTGGAATCTGAAGTTGGTTTCTTCTTTCCTTCTGGACCTTTACTCTGTCTCCAGTCTTATTACTTGGCTGATCCCTGATCCTGTTCCTTGAATGTTCAGTTTTTTTCTTCTTCTATACTAGCTTACCCTTTAATCATTCAAAAAGCAACACTGAGTCGCAAACATTCTGCTATGCTTATGAAGCTAATGTCCTCACTAACAGGTACAACAATTCTAAAAGGAAGAATACATCCAATTGTCTCTTCAGCTTTCTCAAAAATTTACCTTGCCATCAGGAAAAGAAATAAATACAGTCAGGTCTTCTTATCCACAGGCTTGCCATGCGCAGATTTGAGATTATGTGGACGACAAGCCCTGATGGTCAATCAATCAATCAATCTTATTTACAGTCTTTGACCAAAGTATCTCAAAAATATATTAATATTAACCAGTAAAAGCAATCTTACAAATACACCAGCCCCGATGGTCTAGATCAGTGATTCCCAAACTTTCTTCCTGCAGGTATTTTGGACTTTAACTCGCAGGAGCCTCAGCCAGCTTGGACAATAGTCAGGAGCTGAAATCCAAAACATCTGAAAAACCAAAGTTTGGGAACTAATGGTCTAGATGAAGGTGCATGCACATGGCCTCACCAGTGCCACATGCACATCATGTCCTTATGGTGAACAACCGGACTTGAGGTCCCACATTTTTCGTTATCTGCAGGGAAGCCCGGAACTGATCCCCCACGAATATAAAGCAACAACTGTAATTGTTAACTAAATAATAAGGAGAAGAAATGGATGACAGATGAAACACTGCAAACAGTTAAAGAAAGACAGGATGCAAAAGCAAAGGGAGAGATGAACAAAATGAAAACCATGAATGCTACTGTTCAATGATTAGTGCGCAAGGACAAGGAAAATGTCTACAACAATCAATGCTGAGAAACAAAAACAAAAAAGAAAAAAGAAAGAACAAGAGATCTATTCCACTAGGTTTGGGTATTCAAAGAAAAATTTAAACCAAGTGTGCAGATACTCTGTGATCAGAAGGGGAGCATAAAGCATGACCAAGATGAATTTTTTTAAAAAATAGAAACAATACACAGAATTGCTAAATATTGCAAAAGGATAAATGATACATGGGAAGAAGAAACATATGAAGATGAACCCCAAATTCTGGAAAGCAAAGTGAAAGATGTACACAAATCATACTGAAAACATACATTGGATAAAGGGGCACACTAGGAAATTCCAAATGAAAATCTGTATGTGCTTTATTGACTACTCTAAAACCTTTGACTGCATAGAGCATGAAAAACTGTGGAATGCTCTCAGAGAAACATAAGTACCACTATATTTGATCGTCCTAATGCATAACATGTACTCAGGACGATGGCTGCTGTCAGAATGGAGTATGGAGAAACAGAATGGTTTCCAATTGTAAAGGGGTCAAACAAGGCTGTATATTATTACCTTGTTTATTTAACCTGTACCCAGAAAACATCATTTACAGAGCAGGCTTCAACACAGAGGCAGAGGTCTCTAAAAGATTCGTCAACAATGAACTGTACCATGGATGTGTTTGTACATCCTGTCCAAAGTCACCATAAACTTGTGTGTGCACAACCACAACACAATATATGTATGGAAACCATACTCTGTGTTCACCAGCTTCTCTGGAAGTGGCTCTGAATCTATGATCAACCTCAAAGCGAAAAATTATGACCAATATCAGTCTTAATTCTTGACCTTTTCACTAGTAACTACAGTTCTGGCACAAGATAAAATAGTATGACATGTTATTATGCTGTGGCTTCAAGAAAATCCAGGAATAAGCAAAAGGTGGAATTAAATAAATGAATGGCTTTAACTTATGTTATTTGTTAAATTTTATGATATGCCTTTAGTCTGCTGAAATTATTTTGTTGTTGTTGTGTGCCTTCAAGTCACTTCTCACCAATGGAGATGCTAAGGGGAAACTAGGCAAAATTTGTTCACAGGGGCTTTGCCATTGCCCTCCAAGAGAGTGTGATTTGCCCAAGGTCATCCAGTAGGTTTCCATGGGTGAGTGAAAATTCAAACCCTGGTCTCCACAGTCATAGTCCAATGCTCAAATCACTATACCACACAAAATTTCAAATTGTTTTAAATTGTTTAAATCCATTTTTATTTGTACAGCACAAACCAACATATAAATAAAAAAGATTGAGTAGCTACTGTGTTTCCCCGAAAATAAGACAGTGGACTCTTTCAAACGGGAAGGAATTTCTCCCAACTCCGAATGGAGCCAATGCGGATTCATGTAAATTCGCTTGTTTAGCGAATTTACATGAACCCCCGCTCCGTTCGGAATTACTTCACATTACCCGAAAATAACCTCCTCCTGCCCGAATTTGCATGCGAAGCTTTAATTCGCAATAAGGTAAAACCCATGATTGCATTCGAATTGGCTTCCCTCTTGCCCGAATTTGCATGTGAAGAGTTAATTTGCAATAACATAAAACCCATGATTGCATTCGAATTGACCTTAAATTATACTTCCAATTTAGCCTTGTATGAAAGAGTCCAGAGTCTTATATTATTTTTTGCTTCCAAAGATGCACTAGGTCTTATTTTCAGGGGATGTCTTATTTTTTGAAGAAGAATTCACATTTATTGTTGAACATTTTTTTAAACATTTATTATATATTGTATACATATTTATATACAAAAAACTTTGCTAGGTCTTACTTTTGGGAGGAGGCCTAATATTTAGCAATTCAGCAAAACCTCTACTAGGTCTTATTTTCTGATGATGTCTTATTTTCGGGGAAACAGGGTAATACACTTGATTTGTCCTTATTTTCTCATGTCTCTTATTAATACTCACATTAATATGTATCTGCAATATAATGGTTTCTTTGGGCCACAATATCCTTTCTTACTGGGGTAATCTCTGTTCCAAATTTTGGAAACTGGAGAATTTTCTTACATCAAAAGTGACCAAAATACTGTTCAAAAAGATTTCAAAATCTCTTTAAAATGTGCACAGATGTACTTCAAAACCAATGGTTATCTGGCACCACAAAATCACACCCATGCAAGAGTTGGTACAGTACAGTGGCTGGCAGTAAGAGCTAGTTACTTAAACTTTGCCTCAGCTAAGAGCTCACTATGGCACTGTCTCAAACATTACTAAATGCATCACCGCCATCTCCTGCATTTACCCCTCCAACGGATTTAGAGAGCGAGAGAATATGCCCTCTTCCCACGCATCCTCTTTTTTAGTAGGCTAAACATGCCTATTGGGGTCATTATTCATAAAGATATTCATTTTATAGACTATTTCTTTCTCACATCCCAACACCTGTAAAAACGAAGCAGGCTTTGTCAAGAAGCAGATCTGAATTATGTGACAAACACAGACCTTTTTAGCCGATCAAGCTGGCTTCTTTCAGAAAGAACTGCAACCTCTAAGAGCAGCATATACATTTCCAATTTGTTTCCCATCTCCATAGTAAGAATTCTTGACATCAAGCATCACAGCACCAGACTCCTGAAGAAGGAGAACGAGAACACATACAACATTTCCCTACAGCTATCACCCATCAGTGCATATTGGTATATTAACCTATGTTGAACTCAAACATAGCAACATAGCCTCAGTCTGTTTTCCCATATCCTGTAGGAATAACTGTCCCACTTGGAGAAGTGCGGTTGGACAACAGCAGGTGTGATACAGAGTCTAAAATGCAGACATTTTATTGCAATGAGACTTCTAGTTTCATCCTAATGTAAAATGCAATGGGGGGGGGAGAGGGAATCAGACTTCAAATAGCAGAGTGTCAACATACCAGGCAAAAACACTGGGCACACTTTGTGGTGAACACACCCCCTTTCACCACAAGATGGGGATAAAGCAGATTAAATTTAACTGATGCCTTTAGTATCTACACAGATCCTTTGGTACCCATATCCACGCCGATACTAGGAATGGGGAAGATATACATTTTAACAAACTTGTAATCTGCAAGACTATTAATGAAAACACGCTCTCCATCTTCAGAAGGAAAACATTAATGTTTTTTTCTTTTTGAATTAGATGCAATTAGATATGCATTTATTTGAAAAATATGCATGAACATTTTTTCAATAGGGAACTGTGTATAAAATGCATACATTAGGAAAATGTGTACCAAAATGCACATGCATTTCTCTGAGGGAAGAAAAGAAAGCCTCACAACCTCTGATGGGATGAAAATACTGGTGGGATTCTAAGAAATGTAACAAAATTAAACAGACCTTTTTCAAATCCCTAGCCAGTACCACCACTCTGGTCAGTTATTTACTCTCATGACAGAACAGTTCCTTTCAAAGCAAAATGTGGAAGACAGATCCTCACTTTTCCATTTAGCTGAAACAGAAGTATCTCCCTGAGCCCACATCTAATGGGGCTCCTGGGATTTAAAAAGACAGGCATCTTCAAGTCTGTCACAGGCTTTTATGCACAAATCAAAAATCATACAAAAGATGTGTGATTCTTGATCGGTACACTACATTTCATTTTTTTAAAAAAGCAGCAGGAAATATAAAGCACCCCTCTGACAAATTTAAAAAGTAAACATATTTCCAAAACCACAACCTTCTCAAGTTTCTGCAGAAATAGCACACCATTCATGCTCTCTGGCCTAAATATACAGAGTTATTGTGGCTTTCCTAAACCACCCATCAAGTTTACATACTAACTGAATGGCATCATTGACTGTTTTGTACCAGGTATTGGTCTCTGAGCCACAACTAAATTGGAAAAGTACTTCCTTTCTAATACTGATTTGTCTTAAAGATGGCTGCAACTCCCAAATGAACTGTTCTTCTTCACTTAATAGCCAAGCAAGAGAAATATCAAAATTTAAATAGTGGCAAGTCAGGTTAAATATGAAAATTAAATCCTATTCACATTGCTAGTTATTTCAGGGGCAGGAGAGCATGTACACAGCTCAGTATAAGGAAGATATGAACAAGGACTGGTTTGCATGTAACAAGGAAAGGCCAACAAAGTATTTGGAAACAACTGTGCATTCTCATTCCAGGCAAAGAAAACTGATTTGTGTGTCTCCACTATGGGAAATACCAGGGTTCAAGATGTCAGAGAGATGATGCTGGGAGCACATGCATATCTTCTATTTCTATAGGAACAATGCAGTTCCCATTTTACACAATACTCAGACACAAGAGATGTGACTGCATGAGCAATTTACACACACACTGCTGGCATTCCTACAGAGGTGCTATGTAACATGGCTCCAAACCCAAAACAAAAGATGGCAGAGAAAAAAAGGCAAGTCAGACTTTTGGGACTTAAACCTCTAGAGGACAACTAAGTTACAGACTTTTTCTTCCTACCTGAATACCTTAACAATAATTCTTTTCTTTTCCACCCAGTTTTGCTCCTGTTGCAGAGATCCTAAAATTGATTCAATTTGAGTTGATTCAAAAGCAAAAAAATAAGCTTTCTGTTCATTAACTTAAAAATTGTATGTGACTCAATGCACAACACTCATACACCAAGAACTAAAGGTTTGTGTTTCTCCGAATTTTCTATAGACTGAAGCATCAAACATGTTTCCCAACTTAGTGACCTCTACAAGGGGGTATCCAAAAGTTTCAATGATCACCTTTAAAAAAATTGGACAGAAAGTTTGTTTTGATTTGTAGTTGTTAACTTATCTCTATGTAGTCACCATCCAGATTTACACATTTTCCCCAGCGTTTCTTGACCCTCCAAATACCATTATTGTAGAAGTCTGCAAACTGCACCTGATGAGGATTTTACACTTTAGCCACTTCTGGCAGAGCCAGTCACAAAAATAAAGGATGCAATGAGTTGATTTTCTTAGCAACGTGCACTTAGGAACCAATGATGACTGACAAAATTTCATCAATATGCCCTAATAAATTCCAGGTGATAATTATTACTTTACGATACCCCCTCATAAGGCGCAATCTGCAGACTTCTACAATATCAGGTATTCAGAGAGTCAAGACACACTGAGAAAATGTATAAATCTAGATAGTGACTACATAGAGATAAGTCAACAACTACAATCAAAACAAACTTTCTGTTAATTTTTTAAAAAGGTGATCATTAAAACTTATGGATACCCCTTCGTACATAACTCAGCCTAGAAGTTACATTTTCTGCAACCATGCTATGTCATGCTAGCTGAGAATGATAGGAATTCTAGTCCAACACATCAGGAGGGAACCACATTGGGAAGGCTGATTTAGTATAATGTTAATTTATTTTTAAACCCTGCGTAATGGATTGTATGATACGTGGAAAAGGAAAGTATCTCAGAATTCCAATGATTATTACTGGACAACTAATAAAACAACACAAAATCCCACAAATTTCTGTAAAGGCTCCAGGTCGCAATGAGAAGCAATTGGTTTAGTCAGGGATCCATATAGCATGGAGAGGCCGTCCATGGCCCTCCAGACACAGCACTAATATTTCCACCATCCTTCACCACTGATGGGAGCATATTTCCCATCTCTTCCATTAAAAATATTTAGATTAAATAATATTTCTAAAGATAATATAGATAAAGGAACAGAGATGAGAGTGGTGCCAACAAGGCAGTAATGTGGAGATTTTTATCCAGCAAAGTGCAGAAATTAAAAAAAAAGAGACAAGAACAACAACAAAAGATAATGGATGACATAAAAAAGAAAGAAGTGTTTTAAAAATTATGCTACCTTTAAGATGGTCATTGTGGTTGTGGTGGTTTGTGTGTCGGGACTCAGACTCTGACAGGTCATGATTTGCATCCCCACTCAGCAACAGAAACTGACTAGGTGACTTTGGGCAAGGCTCTCTCAGCCTTGAAGGAAGGCAATAAACTTCATTTTTGCCAAGAAAACCCCAGGATAATGCACCATATGTTGGGATTGACTTGAAAGCACGTAAACCACAAGAACAATAATGCATTTCCTTATGTGCCTACTTGTTAAAATGCAGTAGGTATATCACTTACAATTAGAAATATTTCCTTCTGAAAGAAAGCTGATCAATTCTGTGTGTGAGAGAGAAAGAGAGTGAGAGAGAGAGACTTCTTAAAAGATACTACAATTAGTACAAGACTCTTCAGAGACATTCTGTATTATAAAACAATGCTGTATTTATAAAACAATGCTGTGTTACTCAAAACCATAGAGAACAGAGATTAAATACAATCTGCTGAGAAGATTGTTATGCAGAATGTTGTTTCTGCACTGTTTGCAAAATGTTGAATTTTATGATGAATACATGCATATTCTGCGAATGAACAATATATAAAGCATATTTTTTAAAAGTGCATTATTTTTGTTGCTCTTGTACAGAATCACTTCAGATGAACAAATTGTTAGATCCCTGTTTGAAAAGATCTGAAAACATCGTAAGAACCAGAATATACACAATGCAAGAGAGCTGAGAACTGTTCAGGGACAGTGGTGTCCACTGGGGTGGATGGCAGGCTAGACAACTACAGGTTGAAGCCAGGGGCAAACACAGGCATCAGGCCTCACTTGTCAAGATTAAAGGTGAAGGGTGAGGAGAGATTTCAACAGAAGCCCATTTCTCATGATGTAAACTGAAGCAAACAGGCAAGTCACTTGTTAGAGATCATGGTAGAAAGGGGATGAGGTGTCTGAGCAGCAGAGCACACACACAAAATCCTGAAGCCACATTTTTTCTTTCTGTTCCAGCCAATGAAACCCATGGGACAGAAAAGCCTACCAAGAAAAAGCAGCTAGTGACTTATTCTGCACCTACTAAGATCTTCAAAATTGCTGTTATCCAAGGAAAATCCTATACTATGAGGATGGGAAGATGGCAAAGGCAGGTCACATTGTGGAGACGAGAATAGGGCTGCTTTTCCTCAGGAAGAAATGCAAACAAATTGCTGGTGTTATGCGTATAGGGGTAATGGGAGAGAGAATGGAAGGGTGCCGAGTCCCTCCCATTTCAAATCACCTCTCCTACGGAGTAGAAAATTTGTGAACCCTGTAATGGTGGGTCACATTTTACTGTGGGAAATCTGAGTATGTGCTTTTCTTTCTCTCTCTCACTCTCTGGCTTTTCTTCCCTAACAAAGATTCAGGAAAGATTCAGGAAAGGCTGCAGCATTATGAATAGTGTGTCTCCATGCCTCCCAATATGAGGCCAGGGTGGACCATTCTTGGTGATCAATTTGGCTGACCCTGAGGTGTTGTTTCAGGGAAGCCTTGTGTCTCTTCTTTGGAGTGCTCCTCTTATGCTGACCCATGGCGAGTTCACTGTAGAGTACTTTTTTGGGGAGGCGGTGGTCCTCCATCCTAGAAATGTGCCCTGCCCAGCGCAGCTGTGTTCTCAATAGCATGACCGTGCTGGCCCTCATGTAGCAAGATAATCATTTTGAGGAATTGGGGGGGACATCCTAGTCGTTCCAGGATCTGCCACAGACCTTTTCTACTCACAGTGTCGAAGGCTTTGGTAAGGTTGACAAATGTTACATAGAGTCCTTTGTTCTGCTCTCTACATTTCTCTTGCAGTTGTCTATGAGCAAATACCATATCTGTAGTGCTCCTATTAGCTCTGAAGCCACATTGGCTTTCAGGGAGAAGTTCTTCTGCAACAGCAGGAACTAATCTTTGTATTTATAGGTTAATACTATGCTTGTTACCATCCTATGCTTGTTAACACTACTGATATACATTAAGAAGCTAGTAACCTCACAGAATTTTGGAACTAAACAAATATAACATATTTCTTTTTAAACCTCTCAAGCAAAAAATGGAGTAGGCCCAGTTATTTTTGTGACAATTGAGGAGAACGATGCTTCTATATGAGGCCTAATGGCATTATTTGCTGGAAAGCTACTCAATGGGCTAACAGTTTTGAATGCATAATGGTTATTACTTAAGTTGATACCTCTTTGGTCAAATACACCAGCAGTTTTTCAGTTCTGAAATAAATAATTTCCATAAAAGATACACTGGACCCAACAGGAGAAAAACAAACTATTTCCAGTGTGAAAGCAACCTTAGGGCATTATTAATCATTTATACTACATATAAATATTTACACAAATGTAAAGGGAATATAGTTATAATCTTCTAGGTAAAATTTATTTTACACACAGAATGCAAATCACATTAGTCTAGCTAGTAAGAAGAAAAAGAGAAGGGGGGTGACAGATTCTTTAACCATAAAGCATATGTGGTTGTTGTCAAGCAGTTACTGTGGAAATAAACAAACATTTTATTATTTTCATATTGCTCTTGGAAGCATTCATTAACAAGGTTATCATGTGCCACTATCATAGCCACATGTCACTGCTATATTATTTTTAGAACATCAAAATGGCATATGGCACAGTATTTGCAGATAATTCTATTCTCAGTTTGATGTGTAATATTAATTACTCTGAAACAAAACCAAGTAAAATGCTCAAACAAAGCCAAACAACAGACTAAACTGATGCAAACAAATAATAATGTGATGGGACAATGTTGAAGAATCTGCAGGTGCCACCTGCATTTTCCAGGTTCTTTTTGGTCAGTTTTTACTGTCCTCTAGGATCATTCCTTAGTGCTTCCTTAGTGGAAGAGAATTCAGCATATGGAGATCTGCACATCGAAAATAAGCAGGATAGAGACAATGTAACTATAAATGATCACATAAAGAAAATGCCAAAATTAAGCAGGAAAAAGGCAAGCTGTATATCTTGACCGCATGATCATATAATGACAATGTCAAGGTAGCATGAGAGGAAGAAGGAATGCTTTACTCACAGCTATAACATGTAAATCTGGAGCAGGAAATCTCACCAGCACTTTTCAGTCTGTGTTTACAGGGAAGGATTATGTGAGGTCACTCAAGTTACAGTGCACCTGTGTCATACGCAGGCACAACTCACGCAGCTTTCAGGATACACTGAAAGCCATGCCAGAAGAAATTTTAGCACTCCCCAGAAGGGGTAATGGTGTGTCCACCACAGCACGAACTCCATTCTTTTAAATGGGGCTAGAGTATGCACAGAATTCTCCTTATGCAGGGGGGTCCAGAACAGATTGCTGGCGTAAAGGAAGGGATCACTGTATATAGTCGCTCCTGCATTGATTTCCTCATTTGCTACATTTAATAGTTATTATCAAATGGCTGAAAGTGCTGTGGAGAGGGTCTGAGCTGTTGTTGATTATCATCTGAGTTTTGTCTCTGAGTCATTCCCCCCCCCCCCCAAGTTAGTGGAGTTTTTTTGTTGCTGTGTGGCTGCTTTGTTTTGTTTTTTAAGAGTCCAGTTTAACCATGTTTGCCTTTCTTTAAATTTGGTGAGAAGTAATCTGTTTAAGATTCTAGGTCTGTTTAACATAGAAGAACCTAAGGACCCCATCTCCCAAAGCATGGCACCACTAGAGTGTCGCCCAGTGCAGAGGATGTCACCCAGGAAGGGCAAGTGTTCTCCCCTCCTGCTCTTCCATCACCAGGCTTCCTCCCTAGGGAGGCAGCCTGGTGATGGAGCAGCTGGGAAGAGTGTGTGCTTGCCCCTCCTGCACTGAAGGGAGAGCAGGTCCCAACCAAGTGTCCCTGGGGTGTCACCCAGTGTGGTCTTCACCCTCCTGTGATGCCACTGCCCTAAAGCCCCCTGCTACTTTCTCTGTGTGATACATCTTTTAAAAGGCAATTTCTCTAGTAGAGTAGTAAAATCTAGTAGTTTTAGATTTGTAAGCCACCTTGTGTCCCTGTACTGGGATGAAGGCGGGATATTAATAATACAGTCTGCCCTCCCCATATGCGGAGGATCCGTTTCGGACACCCACCCACCCCCGTGTATGGGGAAAAGAATGTATGCTCAAGCCCCATAGAAAATAATGGGGCACGTGCTTGCAGAGGCACGGGTACAGACCCCATTACTTTTTCTGGGGCTTTCCTTCAGTGTAAGCTCAAAGCTGCAGAAGGCAAGCCAGCCTATAGAGAGGGATGACCTTAATAATAATAATAGTAGTAGTAATAATAATAATAATAATACTGTGTGCCTATTCTCTCTCACACACAGTTTTGGTTGTTCAACAACCACATTTGTTTAACTCACAAACACAGGTGTTATTATAATTGCATATTTCATCTTTATTGTAAAACAAAGCAAAACATGATTATTTTCTTGTCCATATACCTGAGCAAGCAAACTAGTACTTTTATTTTTCATTAGGTGCCTTCATTAGTTAAATGTAAATATCTACAGTTTTAATCATTATTATTACCATTGTATCTTAATTATCAGTCATCTCTGCAAGAAAAATACAAATCCACATGGGGACCCACAGACAGAAAGAGGCAACGTATTTTGCCTTTAACCCCAGTAAGGCTTGAAAAAAGAGGCAGTACTTTTTGTGGTACTGAAAGTAAGAGACAATTTTGAAGAAAAAGTCCTATCTCGTCTGGATCATTCTGAGGTGGCAACAGATCCCTGGATTACTATTTGCATTCACTGGACACAGTAAAATGAGCAGGGGAAAACTGCCAGGGCATTACAGCACCAACAGCTTACTCAAAGGCGGCACCAAACCAGATGCAGAAGTATCTAGCAGTGAGGCAGCAGAGGTTAAATCTGTGATTCAGGGGGGAAAGAGTGCTGAATCCCTTGGCAAAAGAAGGTTTTAGACTCTCCTTCCCTCTAGGGGCTTAGCCAGGGATGGGAGAGGTAAGAGGTCATGAGAAGAAGTTTCCAACACCAGCCCAGATTACCAAATATCTTAAAGGGGGGGGGGGGTGTCTGAAAGATTTATCAAGGGAATTTCCCCCAAGAAATTCCCTAGATTTCACTGCTGGTAAACCTCAATTTTGTGACCCCTCCCACTTCCTTGTGCTAAGTCACTGAATCTCACCAGTTGGACTGCTTAGAATAAAGCTCAAGTAAGCTGCCATTTCATCATCATTATCATATCTGATCACTAGTTAAACTTGTAACAGATTCAGCTAACTGATGCTCTGTGTTTGCCATCTTGACACAAAAAATCAAGAGCACAGGAAGACTGAAGCTCTCTGCCTGTCAGCCTCCCTCTGCCAAAAGCTGCCATCTGCCTGTGTGCCCAGTATCATTGGTTTACCATGGTGAAGTTCTTCAGCTGTATAGGTTGGTGATATTTTAAGTGCTATAGGAAGGTTCAGTTCCAGGATGAAGGCATATAAATTGTCAAGCTTGAGTGGTCAGCAACATACAAAAATTATTTTTGCTTCTGTAAAACAGAAAACTTTACGGTTGAAGTTGACCGGTTAGAGGGCTAGTTATAGGACGCATACAACTCCCTTGTTACAACAGCTTCAATAGCTGCCCATCTGCTTCTGAGCCCAATTCAAAGGGCTTGTTATAACTTATAAAACACCATATGGCTTAAGTCCAGGAACGATTGTATTCTCCAGGTTCTGAGATTTTCAGGGGAGGCTGTCCTCTCAATTCACACACACCATTGTCACATTTGGTGGAACTGCAGGAGAGAACCTTCTTGGTAGCTGCACTTGGGCTCTGGAATTCCCTTCCTAGAGTTACTAGACTAGCTCTTTCCATGGTGTAATTTAGGCAGTACATAAGGCATTTTTGTTTGTTTTAACAGCTTTCATGAATTCACTATTGATGGGGAAGGGTCTTTTAATAATCACAATGTACCCCAAATAGTCACAACGAACACCAAATTTGAAAAAGCAAGGTGTAATCTGCAATAAGAGAAATAACAAAAATCAAATCACCAGGAACAGGTGATATTCCAATTGAACTACTGCAATTCACATTTGCAGAGTCAACTCTACCGTGTTTCCCCAAAAATAAGACATCCGCAGAAAATAAAACCCAGTAGAGGTTTTGCTGAATTTCTAAATATAAGGCCTCCCTTGAGAGTAAGACCTAGCAAAGCTTTCTGCCTCCAACCCCAATGTTCCCTTCTGCAGCCCACCCATCACTTGCTGCCATCCCCATAGAAAGAGAGAAAGCGAAATGAGGATGAGGCAACCAGTAGCAAGAAGCAGGGAGAGAGAGAGCTGTTTTGAGCAGCTGCAAAGGGCACCTGGCTGCTTGGAAAAGCTGCAAAGGGCGCCTGGATGGCTTGTGCACACAGCTGGCAGAATCCCTGCGCGCCGCTCGCACGCCTGCTGCTCCTTCTTTCTCTTCCTGCAGCAAACACAGAGATGCCCAGGGAGAGAAAAGGAGGGAATCAGAGGTGCCCAGGGGAGAGAAAAGGAGGGAATCTGATATGCCCAGGGGAGAGGAAAGGAGGGAACTGGAGGTGCCCAGGGAAGCAGGGGGAAAAAAAGAGGTGCCAAAAGGGAGAGAAAAGGAGGAAGGAAAGAATTGGAGGTTCCAAGGAAGGAGGAAAAAAACGCAGGTACCAAAGGGAGAGAAAAGGAGGAAGGAAAGAATCGAAGGGTCTAGGGAAGTAGGGCAAAAATGGAGAAATCCCCTGAAAATAAGACCTAGTGCCTCTTCGGGAGCAAAAATTAAGACAATGTCTTATTTTGGGGAAAACATGGTAGTGCTAACCAACACATGTCAATAGATGTGCAAAACAAAACGATGGCCAACAAATTGGAAGTGATTAATATACATCCCCATCTACAAAAAAAGGAGATACAAAAGACTGCAGCAGCTATAGGACCACAGCACTGATCTCCTATGTAAGCAAAATTATGCTCAAAATACTGCAACATAGACTTCAACCATACACGGAGAGAGAAATCCCAGAGATCCAAGTGGTGTTCGGGAAAGGAAGAGGCACTAGGGACCACACTGTAAACACACGATGGATAATGGAGCACATCAGGGAATGACAAAAGAAGATCAGCATGTGCTTTATAGACTATAGCAAAGCCTTCAATTGCATAGATTATGAAAGGCTATGGAACGCCCTTAAAGACATGGGAGTGCCAACGCATCTGATAGTCCTGATGAGGAATCTGTACTCAGGGCAGGAGGCCACTGTTAGGACAGAACACAGAGAAACAGAATGGTTCTCAATTGGCAAAGGGGTCAGACAAGGCTGTATCCTCCCACCCTATCTGTTCAATTTGTATGCAGAACATATAAGAAAAGCTGGCCTGGACACAAAAACAGGAGAAGTGAAAATAGGAGGAAGGAATATCAACAATCTAAGATATGCAGATGACACCATAGTACTAGCAGAAAACCTCACAGAACTACTGTTGAACATAAAGAAAATAAAAATAATGGGCACAGA
The DNA here is from genome assembly GCA_034509955.1 of Urosaurus nigricauda. NCBI lineage: Eukaryota > Metazoa > Chordata > Lepidosauria > Squamata > Phrynosomatidae > Urosaurus > Urosaurus nigricauda. The sequence continues at coordinate 78,717,936 of JAOEGL010000006.1, forward strand.
GAATCTACACAAATTTGACCTAGACAATGAGGAAAGAGAAATAGTAAAAGAATTCTCATACCTGGGATCAAACATTGATAGGATCAGGGACTGTAGCCAGGAAATCAGAAGAAGATTAAGAATGGGGAGTGCATCTATGAAAGAATTAGAAAAGATTCTAAAATGCAAAGATACACAACTCAGCACAAAAGTCATACAGTGGTCCCCCGGGTTACGAAGGTAATCCGTTCCGGGATTACCTTCGTAACCCGGAAGTCGTTCGTAACCCGGGGGACCGCTTTAACCAATGCACAGCGCGCCGGAAGCGCGCTGTTTTAAAGCGTCCAGGTTGCGAATTTTTTTCGCAACCCGGGTTTTTTTTTCGTTGGCCAGGGCCGTTTTTCTGGCCCCGGTGGTTTCGGGTCCCGGGGATTTCGGATCCGGAGGGATTCGTATCCCAGGGGACCACTGTACAAGCCATTGTATTCCCTATTATCATGTACAAAAGTGAGAGCTGGACAGTTAAGAAAGAAGATAGGAAGAAAATCAATTCATTTGAGATATGATGCTGGAGAAGAGTGTTGAGGACCCCATGGACAACCAAAAAGACAAACAAATAGGTTCTAGAACAGATCAAGCCAGAAATCTCCCTGGAAGTCAAGATGATAAAACTAAGGCTGTCATACTTCAGACACATCATGAGAAGGGAGGACTCATTGGGAAAAACAATAACGCTAGGAAAGGTGGAGGGAAGTAGAAAAAGAAGAAGGCCACATGCTAGATGGTTGGACTCTACGAAGGAAGTCATGGGTATGGGTTTGCTGGAATTAAGCGGAACAGTGAGGACAGAGGGTCTTGGAGATGTCTTATCCATAGGGCCGCCATGGATTGAGATTGACTTGAGGGCAGTTAACAACAACAACAAACTGTTCTTACATTTGTTTTTAAAGGCCATTTTTAAAAAGCATTTCATCTATATTGCATTTGTTATAACTGGTAAGTCAATTGAGTCCCAGTTTTGGGGAAAAAGACATGGCATAAACAAAAATAATAACAATAAATTTACAGTAAAGTGTTTAACTTTCACTCCTATTTTAATTATTAAACTGTTTATACATTTCACTGATGATGGGTTTTAACTATATCTAATTTTTATAAGATGCCTTGAGTCCCAGAGCTGTATGAAATTTGTTGGGTTTATCTCTTAAATGTCTACCCTGGCTACAAACTTTATACAGATGTGGGTGGAAAAGCCAAGAAAAAAATGATAACCATTTTGGTTTTTCACTGCAAGTCAACGGGAAAAGACTGGTGACCTGAATTTCTGAATCTCAGTTTGGAAAACAAATCAGATTTCGTCTACATCCATCTGGACTGAATCACTAAATTGGGATCTGAACTGAACTGGGGCCCTTTTGAAAAACTCTAATGAAAATCATGGGTTCTGAGCCAAGTCCTTGTTAGTCTGGCTCAGGTCTCCACTATCAGAAAGAAAAAAAGAAACGAAGAACCAAGTGCATATATTCTCAGATATTCTGCAACATTTCCATAGCTCAACTGAATTGAATTCATGGACCACACTTTTGAGAACATATGTTAGATGAAAATGGTCACAACAAGAAAGCAAATGACTATATTAGGCACATGACCTGCACGTTAACAATAATTTTATAAAGACATGATACTCATATATTTTAAAAGAGTTTAAAATTTCCCAGGAACCTTCATTTTGAAAAATTCAGCTAACACCTTTGCCATCTTAAACATATAAGTTCTGTAGACCAGAAACAACAAACCCTTCACCCTCCAAGTGTTGTTGAACTCCAGTCTTTCAGGCAGCACAGTTAAAAGCCAAGGATGAGAGGAGTTGTCATCTGGAGGCAGACAGGTCCCCAGGGATCCAGTTCTCTTCTCTCAAGGGCCAATCTTACAATTGTTTACCAAGCTATTGATTGATTTATTTTTAAACTGAGTGGGTCATACTTATATGAGTAAACATGCATAAGATCAGGCATCATACATTGTATGGCTTCAAGGAATATTCCTGCCCCTGAACCTAGATATCCATGTTAACACATAGCCACATTGCTCACATATCATCAGAATAGTTAACAATGAAGATGTACTTAATTAGCAAGCTACTGTTTAAGCCTCAGGAGTTGGCTGTATCAAGAGTTCTTGCTGGGGATATTAATGCAAATATATTCAGGGAATGTGTCAGGATTAAACACCTCTCGGTTAATGGCAGTGTTTTAACTTGATGGTTTAACTACCTATATTATAATGATTAAGATAGTAATGGCATATTGACCTCAAATTACAGAAAGCTGAGTCTCAGTTAAAGCTCAAGACCAATGTCAATTGTTTAAAGAGCCAAAAGGAAAGCATAACTGTGGAAAAATAAGTAACTCTGCTATTATGTGTGCCTTCTTTGGACATTAAACCACATGTCTGGATAATTAGAGACATGCAATTAAAACTTCATTGCAGGTAATATAAAATATAAGGCAGAGCTAGTAGGAATACAGCAACTTGGCTGAAATTGATATTCATTAGGATACTCCTTTATATGAATAGGAACCATTTGGACTAGGTAGTCTTTATAAGAGCCCCAGCTGGTAATGGTTGAAGGTTAATGCCTTACCCCATTCTGTTCAATTTTCTGTCCTAATTAGTCATCTAAATCTATAGCTGTGAGCACCAAGTGTCTGTGCTCAAAAGAAACTAATTAATGCTAGCAAATTAGATCAAGTCCAAAGATCCAACAGCCAAACTCTTAAACGCTCCTTGTTAATAGGAAGTGTAGCTGTCAATAACTGCTGTTGGTGGCTATAATGAGGCCCTTTTCTTTCACTGAAAGTGATTTCATTTCTCTTTGTCCTCACAAAAGCTGTTCCATTCCCCTTAAAACACACACACTCGTACATATTGGCAGTGGTGATGTTAGATGTCTGACCCATTTCTTCTGATCAGCTGGACTGAAGCAACACAAGAGTAAAACCACATAGGATATGTCTCTTCACGCCCATGTGATATTTCATGCAAGTTGTTTTGAAATTTCGAATGTTGGTGTAAAAATATTAAGGTTTTCTTTATTAGTAAACACAAATATCTAAATGAATTGTGTGCGAATAGAATTACAAAAGGAAATATCAATAGTAAAAGATAAAAATGGATTCATACCCTTCATTTCTCAATTGTGTTTTTCATCTAGGTTCTCTGGGAAGCTATTACAAACTAGAAGAATAAATACTAAAATTTAATATACATTATTGTCTGCCCTATAACACAAGACTATGTGTAATTAGTTTGCTGGGTGGTTACCACAAGACATGCTCCCTGAATTAAGAAACTATTAGCCAGAACAGACCAGCCTGAAAAGATAGCTTCCAACCAGCTTGGGGGCGTGGCGTATGCACAACACATGTGGTTTCACATCAGCGTCACATCACCCAGTTGCTCACATGTGGGCCAGCTTGCATGTACTCTGGCAGCGTAGTGTTTAGATGCTGGATGCTACCGGAGTACCATAATGCCTCAGCAGTGTGGAAAAGCCAGCTTTTTGCAAAAAGGAGAGGCTCTTTGCTGCTTCTTTTTGGCCCGGCAAAAGGTGGATTGGGGCCACGGCGGTCTGTTCTGCCCCTATATCTTTGTGATTAAAAAAACACACATCAGATGGATCTAAATCCAGCTACTAGTCCTAACTAGAATAGATCCATCAAATCAATGGTATCCGTATAAGTATTGACATCATTTGGCAATTGATTCTGTTGTTGTTGCTATCCATTTGCTTCCGACTTATAAAGACTCGAAAGTGATCCTATCATGGGTTTTTCTGGGACTGATTGTGTGTGACTTGACCAAGGTCATCCAGTGGGTTTCAAGGGAATCGAACTCTCACCTCTAGAGTCATACTCGAACAGTCAAACCACTATACCAGCTAGTCAAGTGGTCTACTATAATTGGCACGAATAACTAGATTTAGACCATAATGCAGAATGCAGACGGATCTATACTAAGTTTTTATTAAATACATCTATATCTTGTTGTGTTTAAACAAGTCCGAGTTCATTCTGTTGAAAACATGTCCAGTACTTTACAACCTGCCCTTGAATGTGTGGGTGTACATTTTAAAGGAATTATACAGTACATTTCAAATCATGCAAAAGTTTTAGCAATACTGTGACATGAACTCTACATCAACGGGAGATTTTGGATGGGAAGGTTCCACTTTGCTTAATCTGATTATGTGGACTTGTTGCTTGGAGAAGTGAGGCCAACCACTTATTTATTAAATCTGTTTCCATGTTGGCCAATTACAGCTGCCAGAAAAGGGCTGGTCAATTGTATGATGGAGACTGCGAATGCTTTTTTGAAAGACAATTGTGTTTCAATATCCTTCAAAGAAACTGAAGTAAAACCTTTGTTGAAGCAACCTTCAATAGACACCACCAGCCTAGATAACTATCAGTCTATTTCTAGTCTTCCTTTCTAAAGTCCTAGACCAGTGATAGCAAACCTTTCAGGGACCGAGTGCCCAAACTCAAAGGCATTCTGGCACTGGATGTTATCCGAATCTAGCAGAGGAACTTCCAGGGCAATGGGACTTCCAGGGGTGAGATTTCCACCCTCTGGGGGTGGGACTTCCAGGGGCAGCTGAAGGCCTGGGAAGGAAGGGAGGAGAGGCATGTGCCTGTTCCTCTTCTCCCCCCCCCCCCTTCCTGGGCCTTTAGTTGTCTCCGGAGAGGCAGCTAAAGGCACGGGAGGGCAGGGGAAGAGGCGCACACCTGTTCCTCCTCTTCCCCACCCTCCCATCTCTCCACATTACCTCCAAAATGGCTTCACATTCACATGCCAGAGGTTTGCCACCGTGGTCCTAGAGGGAATGGTGGCAATATAACCCCAAGCTTTCTTACGTGAAACAGAATATTTGCTCAGTTCCAATACGGCTTTAACCCTCATTTTAAGACAGAAACAGACTTGCTAGATGATCTATATAAAGCGAGTGGATACCTGTTAGCTCTGTGGGTCCTTTTATTAGCATTTGATGCCATCAATCATTGTATTGATTGCTATGGGACTTGGGACATTTTGAGATGATTCTGTACCTGTTTGGCTGAACATTCCCATAAGGCTGGGAGACCGATGCGCAGCCTCATGACCATTTGCTTTTAATATTTCTCAATACTCAATACCTTTCTTTTGCTTTTGAACATCAACGTGATGCCACTGGGGTAAGCCATCTAGAATTCTGGGGCTGTGTCCCACCATTATGTTGGTGATACTCAGTTCAATTTTTCTTTCACAATTGATGATAAAAGTAGCTTGGAAAGACTTGAGTTATTGTTTGGTTGCAGTGGGGAATCAGCACTCAGTCCACTCCAGACAAGGGAAAAGTCCAGTTGATCACTAGGAAAGCCAATTTGACATTGGGATTACAATTGGTTCTGGACAGGTCTGATACCCTCTAAAAGACCATGTTCACAGCTTGAGGGTTCTCCTGCACCCAGGAGGGACTCTAGAAGGTCATGTGTCTCCTATCTGCTATGGGAAGGGCAGCTTCAGACCTACCAGGGAAGGAAGATTTAGGAACATGGTGAAGAAGAGAACACAAGATAAGGCTAAACCCATGCTTGATATGTCGTTTACTGTGACATCCAAATAGCAAGTGTCCACAGAGCAAGAAGGGATATCATAGTATGTACTTGGCTCTTTTGACTTGATGCAGTTAAGCAAGAAGGAATGAAAAGGGATATAAGCAGAAAAATTACCATTGGCTCTTCATATAAATCACCTTCCTCAAGTCTCGACATGAATAAACACTTCCTGTAACCTGCCAATCTTCAGTCCACAACCAAAGATCCAGTTTTTCTATATGTCTATGTTATTGAGATCTACTCTCCCATTTGTCTCTCTTGTCATATCCTCTTTTTCTCCACTTCTGTTGTGGGGGAAAAACCAATTAAACCAAATAAAATAAAGGAAACTGATGCTCAGCTTTCATTCAAGGGTTCAGAAAGCCAAGACCAACTTAAAATGTAAAGCAAATCAGGGAATCTGCAATATACAACAATACTCTGCTGGGTTCTAAGAATTATTTGCCTTTATATTTGTTCCTCTAAATTGAAATGATGTCTTCACACATTTATTCGTTTTTTAAAATCCAGGAAAGATTAACTGTTTGATAATAAACTAGTACCTCAACATCTTGGCACTGCATGTCTTTATGTCAAACTATGTGATGTGTACTACAAAACTCCAAACATTTGTTCCAAGACATTATCACTATCTAAGCCTCTGGAGTACATTCCATGCAGTTAAGAGGACCTGGTACTTTTTTAATTAGGAAAGAGTAAAAATGATGCCATAAACCAATCCCAGTATGGTGCTACTAAGTATTTCACACATATCCTTATCTACATTTCTGATGAGAGAACATAAGACATTTCTAAAGTGCTACTTCAGGTATCCTTGGGCATTTCAATAGGCAGTGCCAACATTTGTCCAAGTTTCAGGATTGCTTTCCTTTTGCAGGTATTGATGTGTCAGGTGCAAGGGTCATGTTCTGGTGCAGGTGGCCCCCAGAGGGACAGATATGATCCCAGATACAGGACTGTTGATTAAGTGTGTATTACTGAAACTATGGTTGACATTGGCCTTACTCTACTACAGGGAAGCCTGAAGTGGTGTTTCATCCCATCATCTTTACTAAGTATCAATGCAATCCCTGAGGAAAGAAAGAATGGTGGCATTTTGAAATGGCCTTTGTCAGAACACTTACCTAATTCTAACTGTAAAACTCTGCCCAGCATTTATACTTATATGAGGCTGATCAGCTATAAATTTATATCTATAACTATCACAGATAGCGAACATTACAGATTACCTCAATAGTAAAATTAGAATATTTGATTAATCTCTACCCATTTGACAAATGAAGACCTAATAAAAATGTAAGGATACTCCACTTTTGAATTCCTATTCTGTCACAGTTCTCATTGCCCAACCATATTCTTGATAACAATATCTGAATGGCAAGCATCAAATAATTTATAATTCTGGAGACATGGCAACTAATTTCCTGACATTGACATAGTTTCACATATTTTGAACTAGTGCTCCCTCAAGTTGAGAAAGACATTTGTAACAGCATGTTGTTAATAATAATAATAATAAGATTTATTTCTGTGTCCCGCCTTTCCTTCAGATCAGGGCGGGATTACAACATATTAAATATACACAGTACAATATCAATAATCCTATGCAAAATATAAACTTAATGCATTAACAACAAATTAAGTACATAAAATACAATATCAATAAAACAGTTCATAATATCACCTAGTATTGAACAAATGTTGTTCTTCCTCAACTACATATCTTGAGTCAGCATACTGAGGTATTTCAATATCTCAGTGAAAGAGATATGTATCTCTACGAAAATTCTGTTGTGGGAGAAAAAAATTATTGATTTAAACAAATGTACTTCTCCCTTAATGTCTAGTTTTGCCAACTGGACTCAGGCTGAAAGGACATTCAGCTGCTGACATGCTCAGAGGTTAAAGGAAAGCCCATACCTGCACAACACATATTATAGGAACATGGAATGTGAGAAGCATGAATCCAGAGAAGCTAGACATAGTAAAAAAAGAAATAGAATGTATAAATATTGTAATACTTGGGATATGTGAGCTAAAGTGGATGGGAACGGGACATTTTGAATCAGAGTTTTATTCAGGAAATGAAAATTTAAGAAGTAATAGGGTGGCATTTATAGTGAGGAGAGATGTAGCAAAAGTAGTCAAAGGATATACTGTAATGCAAAGTCTGATAAAACCACATCACTTTGGGGAAAGCCCCTCAATATTATCTGAATCTAAGTTTAGGCTCTAACAACAGAGGCAGAAAAAGAAACTGAAAGCTTCTATCCTGGATTCCAGAAGGAAAATACAGCTGACTCTTTGTATCTGCAGGAGTTCTGTTCTGGATCCCTTCCCCCCATGGATAGGAAATAACACAGGAGCTCAAGTTCTGCTCTCCCCAATGATGGTGTGATGCTCACATAAATGCAATAGCACAGCTACATGCCCGAGCTGCCATCAGGAGAAAAAGGTGGAGCCATCCATGGATGCTCCCATCTGCAGATCACAACCCAAAACAGGAATTCTTGTTAAACGTAAGCAACTGGAATCCAAAAGTAGGAGACAGAGCAGAATTAAAGACTCAGGAAAATTTGGTTAAGGGTCAAGAAATGAAGCAGGAGAGGAACTGACTGAATTTTTACAAGGCCTTCTTCAAGCAACCTAAGAAGTGACTGTATACATGGACATCACCTGATAGCCAATACATACTGGAAGCACTCTCCACAAAAACAAGACCAGGAGCAGACTGTGGCACACACCATGAACTGCTAAAATCAAAAATTAGAGTAAAGCTAAAGAGGAACACTGAATCAACCATCATGTTGAAATACAATCTGAAGAATATCCCTGTAGAATTTAAAGATAATATAAAAAAATAGATTTGCACTATTAAGCCTAAATCACTAGGAGCCACAAGGACTCAGATCTGAAGCCAGGGGCATTGTTGGAGAGAGATGAAAAAAGACACTATCTGTAATGAAAAAGAAAGAGAGGCTTCAGTGTTTGGTGGATTAAACTTTTCAAAGAGTTAAGGCCAGAAGAGGAGCAAAAGTAAAAGGAGACAGAAATGTCCCATGCAGGGACATGGAGAACTACTATAATAATCAATACAAAGAAATAGAAGGTGACAACAATAAAGAAATAACAAAAGACCTCTTCCAGTAGATCTGAGAAATTAAAGGAAATATAAACAAGAATGGGAGTGCAGCAGAACACATTACATGATCAAGCAGAAATAAAAAAAACAAAGGAAACAATGCAACTATATAAAAGAGATGAAAGGGTAACAGAGTCATTCAAGGAAGAAACATGGCTGCATCTGCACTGCAGAAATAATCCAATCTGACACCACTTTAACTGTCAGGGCTCAATGCTATGGAGTTCTGGGAACTGTAGTTTGTTATGGCACCAGAACCCTCTGACAGAGAAGGCTAAATAAATGTCTCACAAAACTATAATTCTCAGAATTCCATAGCAATGAGTTGTGGCAGTGATGTCAACCTGGATTATTTCTGCAGGGCGGATGCAGTTTATATGAAAATGAACCTCCAATTTTACAAAGTAAAGTGAAGATGCACTCAGAGCACCTGGGTGAATAAATAAGTAGGAACAGATTGCATACCAATACAGCTGTTTCAATATAAAGATACAGAATCTACTCTAGTTCTAACTAAAATTGGTCAAAAAATGTGGAAAACAAAACAATGGTGCACAGATTGGAAACACTCAATATACATTCCAATACCCAAGAAAGAGGGAACCAGGCATTGTGGAAACCATTGCATTTATTCCCCATGTAAGCAAAGTGATCTTCTACAACAAAGACTTTCACCATATATGAAGAGAGAATTGCCAGATGTTCAAGCTAGGTTCAGAAAAGGAAGAGATACCAAGGATCATTGCAACTATATATTGGTTAATGGAGTGCACCAAAGAATTTCAAAAGAAACTCACCCTGCACTTTATAGTTTATAGCAAAGTTTATAGCAAAGTTTGTGATCAAGGAAAATAACGGAGCACTATTAAAGAAATGGGTGTGCCACAACATTTGATTATCCTGTTGTGTAACCACTACTCAAGACAAGAGGCTACAGTTACAACGGAATACAGAGAAGTGGAATCATTTCGAATTGGTAAAAGGCTCAGACAGAGCTGCATTTTATCTCCCTATCTCTTTAACTTGTACAGTAAAAATATCATATATAAAAAACAGGATTAGACTTGAAAGAACATCAATAATTTAACATATGCAGATGACTCCATGCTGCAAACTGAAAATAGCAAAGATGTGGAACAATTACAGAAGAAAATCAATGGGAAAAGTGGAAAGGCTGGTTCACAGTTGAACATTAAGAAAACATAACAACCACAGATGATTTACATAACGTTACAGTAGACAATGAAGACACTGAAATAATCCCAAGATTTTCCATGCCTTGGCTCAGTCATTAATCAGAATTAATCAGTCATTAATCTTGGCTACAGTCAATAAATCAGAAGATGACTAGACTTGGAAGCTATGAAGGAATGAGACAAGAACTGTGAATACTAAATTGAATACTAAAGTTAGGGTTGGCCATACCATCATATTTCCCATTTCTATATATGGTTGTGAAAGCTGGACAATGAAGAAAGCTAATGAGAAGAAATTCAACTCATTTGAGAGGAGCTGAAGAAAAGTTCTACTGATACTGAAGACAGCTAAAAAGATAAATAAATGAGTTCTAGAGCAAATCAAACCTGAACTCTCCCTAGAAGCCAAGATGACTAAACTGAGGCTGTTGTAATTTGGCCATATCATAAGATGACATGATTCACTAGAAAAGAAAATAATGCTTAGAAAAATGCAGGTTAGTAGGAAAAGAGGAAGACTGCATTCCAGATGGATAGATTCACTCAAAGAAGCCACAGACTTTGAAATCTTGACAGCACTCAGCAACGATGACTCTTAAAGACTTTCAGTATTTGGCGCTACTTCAACTATGCTAGGAGAAATCAGACAACAACTTGAAATTGCTTTTCAGTTTGTACCCTTCAGATCAGGGGTGGGGAAAAGGTAACCTCAAGCTTCTTATTGAAGTCACCAGGATAATCTCCCTAAAACATTCAAATATTGATCCAGGCAATTTTTCATTCCCAAATGGCCAAAAAATTCCCAAAGCTTCAGCAAAATTTAAGTTTTACTCGTACTGCCACCTAAGCCTTCCTTTTATACTAAACACAAAACTTGCCCCAGCAAAGGTGTTAAGGAAAGAGATCAGCAAACTGAGTATTCTAGCCTACCCATATTGCCAAAAACTAGACTGACCAAAACTGTCCTATTTTTTCCCCCTCAGAAGCCACACTGTTAAAACCGAGAAGGCTCTGAGAAAATAATTTTGTGACTTGGTAAATAGGTGATATATCTAAGAAAATATTTCTTCTCAAAATTAAAAATCATAGTGGAACAGAGGAATGGCAGCTGTTGCTCAGGTATATTAGACCCAGACCAAATAGTGTTTTTTATAGGTCATCATCATCATCATCTTGAACATAGTCAGGGAAGATTCTGCTGTAATGTGCTGCCAATGATACATCCTGTTCAAAAGGATAAACCACAGTATTTCACACTAGCTGAAGCATCCAGATAATAACCAACATAAAGCACAACCCTACATAAAGCACATATCAATAATGTAGTCTCAACATAGGTAGAACAGATGGCTGCTAGGTCCTAAGTCCAATTAGTAGCCCCAACTAGAGTAGATCCACTGAATAAATGAAACTTACATACTTCCCACTGACTTGCCCACTAACGACTAGATTAGGCTTAGGTCACTATTTATTATAAGACATCACTGTCTTCCCACCAGGTTGTAATAAACTATTTAGTATTCTTGTAGTTCCTGTTGTAACATGAGCATTCAGCTTCAGTGACTATGAGCACAGGACAAGTCAAAAGGTTAGTTCATGCCAACTCATCAGCGTTGGAAAGGAATCTTCTCTGTGACAGCAAACTCAATGAAATTTGAAAGCTCTTGCAACAAAATTTCCATGTTTCAAACAGATTAAAACAAATTAAACAAAACTGAATTAAGAATTGAAATGAGGCACGGATTCAGTAACCAACATTAATTTCTTGTATTTAAGTTTGATCTATAATGATAGAAGAAAATAAAAGGTGTTTTTGTAGCAGACCATTCAGATTAATAAAAATATATGGAAAAGTAATTCTGCTTGCTTGTTTTCACACCTAGACAACATGATCACAACACATATGCAGAAGTGTAAGCTTGAATACTCTGAATTATACAATGTATCACAATTATATGAACACTTATATGTAGCATTCCATAGCTTTCCTAACAGATTTCAGTGCAGTTGGGAATAATAATGCACACTTTTATCATGAGGCAAAATCAATGTGAAATACAGTAGAACATATATCAAAGGGCAATTCCTATTATATGAAGTCAGTTTAGGGCTTCTGGACGCTCTGGACATTAGTGGTGTTTACATGACGTATGCTCTCAAAACGGACATTAGCCACTCCAAGGCCACACTAAGGGGATAAAAACCGAACCTTTAAAGAGCGGAAATAATCTGCTTCCTTGTGGCCTGCTTTGGAAGTGGGCTATGCATTCACCATGGTCCCAGTGTGATCATGGCCAGAGGCCGCTCCTACAGGGTTGTCTGCTTTGTCCCATAGTTTCCCCAACCCTCGGGATAACATTTTCCATGGCGGGGGGGGGGAGGGCAGAAAGACAAGGGGAAAAAAGAAAGACCTTACCCTGTGAGAAAAACCTCTTTAGTATGACTTGGGATCCAAGCCAGTATTTATACAATCCAGAGGTGGGCATGGGAGTCAGGGAATTCAGTATCCATATTCATTGTAAATGTTCCATTAGGCCAGTATCCCATTGTGTCCTACCCAGAATACTACTGAATTCAGGATGAATCTTATATTTTAGAATAAATGTTTCATTTGTGCCTCTTTTATCGTTGCTTATGGCTAGTCACACCTGTATCTTTTACAGTAACCTTTTAAAATAATGGCTACATTAAGGTATTCCTGAGGTTTACTTTGACTGGCAATTGAGACATCCAAAGAGCACCTGAAGCACTTTCCAAAAGAAAGTTGTCCTGCAAGGTTTAGGATCTGTGCTGGTATTAAGTTTTTTTAAATTATGATTTATTATTCTTTCACTGTGTCTGAATGAGTAGTGGTTGAAATTTGGACCACCCCCATATATGGATTGAGAGTGACCACAGCTTTGCCTTGGCTCTGATCACTACAGACCTGTTCCTATAAAAGAGATCAACAGCTGGAGATGACATTTTGGTGATACCTGTGCACATATTAACTGATTTGTTTGTTTGGCTGATTGCTGTGGGATCTTCATGCTCTGACAATCCAATATGAATTTATGCACTAAAAACCTGATCTTTTCCTAAGACTTCTTTTAAGCCTAGTCTTACATGCATAGCTTTCCTCACCCTGATAATGACTGTCGTTTTCCTCTCAAATTTTGGAGATGGAGTTAGAGATTCACTATACTATTCATTATGTTTCTATCTTGCCTTCTTGCAAAGAAGCTGTGAGCAACATTTTAATCTAATTTCAAACCTATAAATTTACCTAATAATATTTGACATTATTTCACTTTATGATAGCTGTAGCTTATTAACTTAACAGCTTTAAGCATTCTGTCATAATGACTTCAGGGCATCTTTCTTCCTACCATCAACTCATATATACCATTTGAGTACAATCTAAATTTAAGTGAAAAATATACCAGCTACTGGTTAGGATTAAATGGGTTTTATATTAAACATTTGTTTGACACATAGCATTAATCCGACTCAACTACTGATGTTGATAAAAATATAGAAATGTTCTTCCATGTTCAAAAACAACACAGAACTAAATATGTAAAACTCTAGATCCCAAAGTGCAGTATACATTTATTTTCATACCTATTCCTGTGTGAATTGCAGTGATTCTATTTTTAGCTATGCTTAAGTGCTCAGCTTAGTAACATTTATCATGTGCATAGGAAAGAGAGCAAAGGATTGTATTTTGTACAGGTGACCTTGAGACAAAAAACAAATCAGATGTTGAGCCAAGAAAGAAGACAGTTGTAAAATGGCTGTGGTTTCTGATTTAAACATCAATAAAGCTGTGCATCTGCTTTTTATTGCACAGACCAAGAAAATTTGTTACTGGCTATTTTTCTTAATAAAGTGAAACAAAGAATAATTATCATGAGAAAGAGAAACACACACATACACATACAGAAAGTGATCACATATTAATGAATAGATACAAAGATCACTCTCTGTTCTAAGGCCCTCACTTCTACAGTGAATCACAGTCTCTAGATCCTTAGGTATAAAACACTTAAATCATAAATTAAACTCTAAACCATTTTAAAAATCTCAAATCACTCCGTCTGTCCTTTTACACTAATCTGCATACCCAAGGTAAGAGCCACAGTACCCAGCAATAAAGGAACTACCCCGAGGTATCTGACCTACTTCCCCTGAGTGAACGCTTTCAGCCTCTCTGTTTCTCTCCTGTTCACAGGACTTAGGTTATTTTGCAATTTTCACAACATCGCACCTCTTTCCCCTGTAATTCCAAAACATATGGGGAGTTGCTCCACATGTTGGCAGTTTAACTGAATACAAAGGTGAGAGAGTCTTATGCCATTTTCTTCAATGTTCTTGTTCCCTCTACTGCCGTGCTCTATTATAAATCTAATTTTCATTTATTTGGATTTCTAGCTCAACCTGTCCTAAGGGTTTAGACAACAGAACAGCAAATGCACACAAATGTTCAGAAATTAACACTTTGCAGTAATTCAAGGCAACAAAGAATTATACACATACTTTTGAGTTTAGATCCCTGCCAGTGAATGTGGTTGTTTAGCACAAGGCCATCAGTGTATGTTGCTCCTTACAAAATTTAAACCCCAAAGAATAAACAGAAACCTGCCCCCAAGAAGCTTCCAGCTTGCATTCTGAGTAGCCAGGAAAGTTTCCCCATCACTGTTAAAGCATGCAAACAAGGAACTTCCACTGCCTGACATTTTGGCCTCCTGTGTATTGAAATTCACACAGATTTCAATAGAATTCTTTTATCAGCTGAATCTGAGACTGTATACAACTGACTACTGGTAGTAGTATGCCTCAGCAGTAAACACTGTGATTCTCACGTACGTAGAACCTGGGAAACTGATTGGACTACAGGTCTCAGTCTCCCATCAGCATGACCAATGTCTGCAAGGTAATTTTTATAAAAGTTATTTATCCCAACTCTGATGATTACTTCAAATTTTATTGATATTAATGTTACTGCTCAAATGACTGGGTCATATAAAGGCTAATTAAAAGGGGTCCAGACATTATATGAATACACCAATGCATGGGAGGTGAGCCTTTTCCTCTACAAGTTGCTGGACTCAAATTCCCATTAACCCCAGCCAGGAAGATCTGAAAGGATAGATATTTTAGTTAAGTAACAAAAGGAAGACCACAAGTTCCTCATCCCCAAGCTGCAATGTTCCCTGCAAAGAACTGCAGAGACCAGAGGTGTGCAAGTGAGTGGTGGGGAAAACACCAATTTCTCCCCTACCAACCTCTGCAGGCCACCATCCCTATTCCACACAGCAAGCCCAAATACTTCAGTTTTCCTCTGTAGTTCCTCTCCAAATGGTAATCAGAAGTGATACTCTGTCGCTTTCAGACACTATTTTGAGAAGAACTGGGGAGAAAAATGGAAGTACACTTGCCCCCCCCCCCACATTCGCTGGGGTTTGGGGCACAGGACCCCCATGAATGTGGGAAAACCGCAAATAACAAAAACACTATGTTTTTACCTAAGAGAATACCTCTCTGAGACTCTCTAGGTCCTCCAATGCAACTCTGTGATTAACATCTGCCAGACACTGACCATAGAATTGCGCTGGAGGAGCTACAAATGCTTAGTGGAGTGTTCTCTAGGAATCTCTAAGTCCTTCAATGCATCTTTTAGTTAAAGTTCACCATAGAGTTGGACTGGATGACCTAGATATTCCTAGAAGGAACATAATAATAAAATCCATGAACAATCAAATCCGCAAAAATCAAAGCTGCAAATACAGAAGGATGAGTGTACGGTATTTAGCAGTGGGGATCCTGGAGGGGTGTGGGTAGTGGTTGCATATGTACATGCATTTGAGGGGTTTTCTGGAAGAATTTTCAGGCAACAACTGCTAAGAAAAATCACACCAATTTTTTAAAAGTGAGGGATCAGGGAGTAGCAGGGGGCTTCAACGACTGCAGAAGGATATGCAGTCTATGGGCTGCACTCTATCTTCACTGGCAGAGATATACAGGTTTACAGACTAGATGCTAAAAAAAGAATGGCTGGGAATAATACTCTCATCCTCAAGTGTGAGTTGAAAAGAATAGCTGTCTTTTTAAAAAAACTATCACTGGGTTCCAAGGTTATCAGAAGAAATTGTGAACTTAAATTTGTTTTAATCAAACAAATAGTAAGAATTATTATGCATCATCCCCCTGACATAACTTCCAAAGAAAAGTCTTTAATACCTCCATTCTTCAATGTGGCATCCATTTTGCAACCAACTTATTTCAGCAGAACAATAAAATCCAGTATCATCATTATGGTATGATAGTTAGCTTGCAATGAAGCGGGGGGGACATACATCATGCGTATATACTCACTGCTTCTGTGGCTGTCAGGCAGAGGATAAAATTCAGGTCACATAAGTGATTCAATATGATATTCTGTTGAATTTCACTCTCACCTTGCACTTTATCAGAACACAGCTCCCTGGCCTTCTCTCTCATCATTTTTGGAATCAAAACCTCCTTTTCTACATGTCTGAGGGTTGGTTCCCCTGTAAGAGAACAACAATATTTCCAAATTTAGATAAAAGTTGCAAGTGAACTAACAGAAAAAGAGGAATGCTGCTTAGAAGCTCATATGAAATCTGTTATTCCGGAATATATTTGCATCAGAAGTACTCATTGTAATGCCCACTTATCAGTCTAATCCCAATTAAATTGCTCTGTAGTTTGTTGTAACACATGTTTATCAACAAGCAGGAAATTTAAGTGACAGCTATCTGCAATGAGGTATTCTATTATCTATCTATCAATCTATCTATCTATCTAATCACCTCCCAGTCCACCAGGGCCCCCAAGGTGATGCACAACAGGTAAAAAATAAATTAAAATAAATTAAAATATTTTAATTTGATCTTTAAGATCAAACATCAAAGGTCATGCAGTACGTTGTTTTACCTGCCTTCCAGAAGCTCAAAACAGATGGAGCCAATCTAACTTCCCATGGCAGGACGTTCTACAGTTAGGGTGCTGCTACAGTGAAAGCCCAGTCGTAAGTGCACACCAACCTGGCCTCACAAGATGTTAGGACATGCAACAGGGTCTGCACTGAAGACCTCAAATTTCAGGCATGCTCATAATGGGAGCTGACAACAGTGTAGTCAACCACATTTTTATTTACTATCTTTGTAAATAATATAGTCCCCCCCCCCCAACTCACGGATCTGAGATCTGTGTTCCATACCACATAAGCAGATCCGGGACCACATTTGGGGATCTGGAAGGTCAGCATGGGGAAGCACAAGAGCACACAGCCAAGGATAAATCAATAAAAATCGGAATCACACTCACAGATGAGTGTGACTGTGGTTGATAACCCTTGTGTTTACAAGTGAAAAGAAAGTCTAAAGTACCTCTGGCTAGGAGTGATATTCCTTTTTTCCAGGGGCATTTGCATTGATTGTCTAACCATTTGCAACTTTACGTCCCATTCTCTTTTCCTGGAAAATCTACTCTAATCCTGAGTTCTACCCCAGAATAGGTTTTGCCCAATCAATATTCCTGTTTAGGCACCAATTTGGTCTTGCTTGAGATCAGACAACCCCCTTCTGTCCCTGTCTCACTTGACTCCTCAGCTTGCTGGCCACACCACAATCCCCAGGCAGCTTGCTGAGCCACTTCCACTTCATGGCATCTCTGCTATTGGAGCCCTTCTTCTGGAATAGAAATAGTATTGCCTGCTGCACCCCCTTAAATAGCTGTCTGTTACAGCCTTCTATGTTCTTCAATGTGTGTATGAGAGAGTGTCTTTGCGTGAATGGTGCGCTCCTTCCGATTAATAAATAAAACTAATTTGGACTTGGAATTCTGGAGTTCTGTTTTTTAGAATGTTATACACAAGCTAAATTCCCACTTTAAGTTACCTGAACCCTTTTGGTGTTTTCAACTGAGCTAACAAAATTCCCCCATTGAATATTAATTGTGTGTGCCCTCTTGGGACCCTGGCATTTGGGTAACAAGGGTCTCCAATGTTATCTTCACAGTACTGGAGCTCTTATGTTGAAATGGCCCTATCAGAAAAACTGCCCCTTTAACACAAATATTCTTTAGATTCCTTTTCAAGAGTGATTGGAGTCTAAAGAGTTTTTAAAAATATCCTGGTTTTTTTGCACTCTACTTCAGAAAGCTGTTGAACATTACAGAGGTAAGAAAAATCAGGAACTAAAAGATTTTGACCTGAACCCATAGCATCTGAAGTTGACACCCAGTCTCTGTCTTTCCTTCTCTCTGGGCTATTTTAGATGAGATTCATATTATGACATCCTTTAGAAGAAAATGAATTATTTCAAGCACTCAACTTCATTTCCTCCAATTTATCAGGGTGCATTATTCAGATAGGTAGAAATTAAACTGCATTTGAAAAGAGACTGAGGCTGCAAACTCATTTCTGAATCAGTAAATTTAAATTTCTGCAGTTCTGTAAGTTTTCAGGACAATGGAAGAGTTAGTTTAGTGTTGACAATGCATGCACAATGGATAGTTTCCATTTCAATAAAGTCACTGTCTGGATGGTGCTGATGATATCTGAAAAGATTTCAAAGACACTTATTTGTAATGCTAGAAACAATTCATTTTATTACTCATTTCTGTAGCACCATCAATGTACGTGCAATTTAGCAATTATAAGCGCAGTCCTCTGGGAATAGCAATCATAATTCTTAGTAAAATGAAGTGCCATGTTCCCTTGCAAAAACCTAATATTCATTGAGGATCGCCCCACTCATTAACCTTAATAAAAATGAAAACAACAAAACCAGATCCATGGCTAATAGAGTTGGAGGTATTTTAGAGGAACATAGTGACTATAGTTCCTGTGGAAGAGTGACTTTTTGGACTACAATCCCCACAATCCCTTAGCCAGGGATTGTGGGAGATGTAGTCCAAAAAGATGTTTTCCAAGCTCTAGTCTCAACATTGTACCCTTTGTGGGCCATACTGCTGGCTGTATGTCTCCAGCAGCTCAACAGCATCCCAGCACACAATAACTTCCAGGAAGGTAAGAGCCACTCTGCCAATGGAGTGGCACTTACATTACTTCCTGTGTTCCGTCCACTGGACTTTGACCAGTTTTGGAACTGCAGGCTTTAATCATGTTTATTTAATGGAACTGGAGTCAACACCTGCCCTTGAAGAACAAAAGGACTCTACTTAACCAGTATGCATGTATTTTAAGGGGGCAGCAGTAGGGAAGTTTTCCACCAACCTAGTTGCATATGATCAGACCTATCCCAGCCCAGTCAATTGTCTGGTCACTTGTAATTCAGAATCAGCTCCAGACAACCAGTGCTGCTCCCACACTGCAGATGCAGTTTGACATCACTTTAACTGTCAA
The DNA here is from genome assembly GCA_034509955.1 of Urosaurus nigricauda. Classification (NCBI taxonomy): domain Eukaryota; kingdom Metazoa; phylum Chordata; class Lepidosauria; order Squamata; family Phrynosomatidae; genus Urosaurus; species Urosaurus nigricauda. Next base: position 78,737,283 of record JAOEGL010000006.1, read on the forward strand.
GGTTCCTTCCTATGGAAGCTGAGATTTGTAGTTTGTTGTGGCACCAGTGTGCTATGACAGAGAAAGCTAACTAGCTCACGAAACAACGAATCCCAGAATTACATAGCAATTGAGTAATGGCAATTAAAGCAGTGTCAAACTGCTTTAATTCTGCAGTGTCAATGTAGCCCAGGTAAAACACCACCATTTTGAATTGTTCACAGACACTAAATGACAATGAACAAAGCTGTTATAAACTTTGCAAGAAGTGTTCCTAGGCTTTGAAAGATACTTAACAGGAGGTAACTGGGGCATAGATGACTGTGGCTATCTCTGGGTATGCAGATGGTGAATGTGCCTAAGCTGATAAAACGTGGTGCATGCCACAGGAGCCACATGGTCTTCTAATGACATAGCTGGATCAATCCCCACAGCAGACTATGGGCCATGGATGATGAATGTGTGAATCTCCAGATGCTGCTGGACAGCAACTCTCTTCTCACCATTGTTTATACTGGTCAGAACTGATGGGTATTTCAACAACAGATGCAAGGCCACACATTGCCCATCTCTAAAAAAAGCCATCCAGCAAAGAATAAACACCACTTTTCTAAATCAAACCAACTATTAACATTATCACTTTTTGGTCAGGAGTGCACTTCTGTTCATATGTCTGTGCTTCTGCTCATATGCCTCTACTGCACTTCTCCAAATCCAGCACATGTTCACGAATTCTCATTCTTCTTCTGGAGAACTTCAATTTTTACTTGCAAAGAACATTCTGATGGAAGAAGCCAAGACAAGGACAGATGGAACATATGACTGGCTTATTAGAACATAACAATTATGCATCCGGAGTGTAAATCTGCACATTGTAATTTGCAAGTAGATCCCTTTGAATTTCACAGGATTTCCCAATGAGAAACCACATGTAGGACTGGGCTGGAAATTATTTCTTTAGCTCTTTAGTTACACACTGTACATAGAAGCATATATATTACATGATTTCATATACTATATACTTGTCTATATTATTATTTCCCTTAACTTTTACATTTTGAGATTTTGCTACCTTACATTGGTATCAATTTAAATTAAGAGAGAACACAAAGATGACAACACCAAGGGAAAAAATTCAAAGCTTTAACTTCTCACTATTCTATCATCACCTTGAAGTCAATTTTCACCTTTTTCACTGGCTGAATCTGTTATCTTACATTTTGCTCTGGGGCTCATGTGTTCTTGCAATATAGCAGTACTGGATTATGAGAATACTGACAAGCATGTTTGCTAAGAGAGAGAGAGAGAGAGAGTTGTGATGCCTATACTCTCATTGGTTGGGAATCAGATTCTGCACCAGTTCTTCAATATTTGGTGAAACAGATGTAAAAATATGAACATACAGAGAACTATGTACACTGAGTAATTCCAACATAAAACCACAAAAAAGAAAACAGAGAACCACCAGTAGTCAAGCATATAAACAGATGACATAAAATGGCACATAATTTCATCTGACTACATTTAATGACAGTTAATCAACAAAAAAATCAACAACTCTTAAGAGAAAATAAATCAGTCAGCGGGAGTAAAAGGGAAAGTTGCAAGGAACGCATCTGGGGAAAAGGAAGGGAGTTAATCTTCCTCATATGCTACAGTCTAGATTTAAAAAGCTCTCCCAAAAAGTGTGACACAATTTTAATACAGCATGTAGTTAGGCCCTGAATCAAACAAGTGCCAAAGCAAAGGTAGCTTCCCCCTACAGTATTTTGATATTATTCACTGTTAGAGGAGACTTATTCGTATATAAATACTGCTGCTCAGAATTGAAGAAAACCAGACATATTTTTCCCTGAGTACACCATTCTATTCAGTCCCTACAACCCACATTTTCAAGCAAGCCATACATATTTTGTGCCCAATGTGTATGGTCATTCCTCACTGAAATGTTTGGACATATGGTTGGGTTTTTTAATGGCTTTTTCATTTTACATTTATTTCTTTATTTAGCTATGAAAAACTTGGAGCCTCCTTAAGTGCACTGATAATGATGCTATTTTGACTACATAAGAATCCATAATGCAGAGGATAAGCTAGCTATTAACATATAGGTCATTGCCAGGTCATATTGGTCATAGAAGGCTCTGCCAATAGTTTACTGTAAAAGTGTTTGCTGTCAACTGCTGTCAAGTCAACCTCAGCTTATGGCAACCCTATGAACGAGAGACCTCCAAGTTCCTGTTCAGCCCTGTTCAGTCTTGCAGACTCAGGGCCATGGATTCTTTGATTGAGTCTTTCCATCTGGAATGTGGTCTTCCTCCTGTCTTACTGACTTCTACTTTGCTTTCTATTAAATCAAGTCTTCTCATGATATGGCCAAAGTATGACAGCCTCAGTTTAATTATCTTTGCTTCTAAGGAGAGTTTAGGCATGACTTGCTCTAAAATCCATTTATAGCAATTTGCAGTACTGTATCTACAGAACTTTCCTGCAGCACCACATCTCAAATGAGTTCATTTTCTTCCCATTAGCTTTCTTCATTGTCCAGCTTTCACAACCATACACAAAAAGGGAGACAAGATCCCTACAATCAAAGAAAAGATGCAGACTGCACACTAGGGAAAACTGAAGAGTAGTATTTTGGGCTATAAACGTTGTCTGACATTTCAGGAACAAAGCAGCACCAAAGAAAGTGAAAAGGAATATTCAGCCTTGGCTGCATGCTACATTGGTTTATCCCCAAGTAAAAGATTTATAAAAGATGTACCTACGGAAGTTTTTGAGATTGCTAAGCATTTTGATTTATAAAATAATTTCTTAAAGCCACAAATGTCTTTTAGCTCTGTAAAAGATACATACATACAAATATGACTGCCACATTTGTTGTAACCTCAAACAGAGATATACACAACAGCAAAAATGAAGTGGCAATGGCAGTCACTTAAGGAGTTTAGCATTGCCAAAGCCAAACACACAGCTTTAGCACATATTGCAGCTAGAAAGAATGGTCCCAGGAGTAAGATCTCTGACAACCATATATCAGTCATACACTTATTAGCACATCACTAGCCACAGGTGAGAATGTGCCTTGACAGAACCTGGCAATATAGGGCCCCTTAAAAATAAAGAAGTGTTTTTATAGTAAAGGTGAAAACATGAAACACAAGGTTTGCACCCCTCTGTATGATACTGTTGTAGTAGGGAGGAAAACAAAACAAATAAACATGAGAGTGAAGTGATGAACATAAAACATGCATCTAGAATCAGGATGAAAAGAATGCAGTTAACACTGTACCACTATATGGTTCAGCAGACAGAGGGAAACCTTGAAAGCAGACCATGGGATCAAACACTTTCTCCATTCTCAAGTGGCGATTTCATGTTGTGATAAAAACTTGTGTCTTCACTCACCTTAACTAAGGGTAATGCTAGCCAGGTTTTGCTGTTTATCAGTGTTTTGAAACCAGCTTCAAACACTATTTATTATTAGTATTAGCATTTATAGCCTGCTCTTTAGAAATGCTTTCAGAGCAGCTTACAAATTGTTAATTAGACATTTCCTTGCCAATCTAAAACATTAAACCACAACTGAATTTAGTACTGAGGTTCAAAAGATACTGCAGAAATAATTTACTTTGAGACTGCTTTAACTGTCCTGGCTCAATGCTAGGGAATTCTGGGTATTGTAGTTTTGTGAGACATTTAGCTCTCTCTATCAGAGAGGTCTGGTGCCACAATAAACTACAATTCCCAGGATTCCCTAGCACTGAGTCAGGGCAGTTAAAGTGGTGTCAAACTAGATTATTTCTGCAATGTGTTTTGGACCTGAATTAACTTGATTACATATATCCAAACCAACTTTGGGTATGCGACAAGTTCATTATTATTCTTTTAATTGGACTTAGAGCAGTCCCCACTATGGCTAAGGTACTGGGATGGAGTGCTTAAATAAAATAGGAAACATAGGATTTTAAAGGGAACTGAGGACTGATGGTTAAAATATCTCAAGAGACTCAGCGTGAAGAAAACCAATGGCCAAGAATGAAATATTTCATGTATGACTGCACTTGTACAGTACTGCCATGCAACATGGCATATTATTTCTTGATCACAGAAAGCAAAGCCATACAAAGTTTACCAAATCCACAGATTACCTATCCTAGATCATAAAGTTCAATAAACCAATTTAAGGGCTAAACAATATGCAATGTCAATTCTATGAATGGAATGGGATGAGCAGCTGAAGGAGGGCCAAACAGCCAATGCAGAGGATGGAGAGGGATGTTTTAACTCTCCCTGCTCTGTCCTAGTTAAAAACCCCTTCCCAAAGCTGTTACTTGCAAAAGGAGAGAACCCTTCATTCACACAAATTGAGGCTTCTCTCCCAATGCAGAAAGCAGCTTCAGAGACGTGATCTTCATCAGGGCAGTGTCCCAATTGATCCCAATTAGTGTCTTTCCTCCTTCATTTAATAAAAAATTACATTTGAAAAATAAACACTTCAATTGCATTCATACTTTAATGAATCACTTGAAATTAAAGCTACCTGATAAGTTTTCTGACATTGTTCTGTCCACCGGCAATCAACGGTGTACACAATAAAATCCTCAGCCAACTTTTATGAAATTAAAAGACAGATTTGCATTATAATGTTCAAAGGTAAAGATTATCTGTGTCGGCTATATACGCTTGAAATTTTAAACAAGTGATGGTATCAATAAAACCTCATTCTGCAACTTGGGGACCTATTACACATTACCATGCAAAACTAAGTAAACAAGCATTTAAAAAAGTGGGAGAAAGTACAGCCTGTGAAAAATCATTGATTTTCATTTTCATTTTCAAATTATCATTGATTTACAACTTTTAAGAGACTTGTTATCATATTTTGCCTTTGAAGAAATATAAATACATTCTTATTGGAACAGCATTTTGCTGATGTAAGGACACATAATTTGTGAATCACACCCAGCTCCTTATCATACTACCACAAAAGGCTCTCTAAAAGTTTACGTAATCCCATAAGACATTGGTTCCAGGAAAAGAAGATACAGTAAATACAGATTATGGCTGCATTTGCACTACAGAAACAATGTAGTTTGACACCGCTTTAACTGCGATGGCTCAATGCTATGGATTTCTGGGAATTGTCATTTTGTGAAACATTTAGCCTTCTCTGTCAGTGAGCTTTTAATGCCACAACGGATTATGATTCCCAGAATTTGCAGTTCTTGGGATCTGCAGTTTAGGGAAGGGTATTTAGAATCTGAGAACTAGTGTGGCTAGTGGTTTGACCATTGGACTTTGACTTTGGAGATCAGGGTTTGATTCCCTGCTTGACCATGGAAACCCACCAAGTCACCGTAAGTCAGAAATGACTTGAAGGCACACAGCTACAACAACAGATTAGAATTCTCACCCTGAGAACCCCAATTCCTCCCCAAACTACAGATCCTAGGATACCACAATATACAGCCAAAGTGGAACCAAAGTGTTATAATTTTGTAATGTTAATCAGGCATTTGATCTCATCTGATTTTGGAAGCTGAGCAGAACGCCTAGCTAGTACAGTGGGATCTTGGTATTCACTGGTGTTTGGTTCCCTGGTGGATGCCAAAATCCAATGATGCTCAAGTACCACAGAATAGCTAAGTCTGTAGATAAAGAATCTGTGACCCCTAACTAAAAAACCATGGAATTCTCTTGAATTCTACAATCCAAGCAGAGTCAGCTTGAGTGTTAGACTAAGTTAGGCTTGAGTGTTAAGACTATGGTCCAAAACACACGGCACAAGTAATCCTGTTTGAGAACGCTTTAACTGCCCTGGCTCAATGCTATGGAACTGTAGTTTGGCGAGACATTTAGTCTTCTCTATCAGAGAGCTTTGGTGCCACTATAAACAAACCTTACCAAGAAAACCCCAAGTTAGGTTCGTCTTACGGTCACAGTAGATTGAAAATGACTTAAAGGAAGCAACAAAAAAAACAGTGCTGCCAGTATTGATCCACATGAACAATACAACACAGTTTCCTCCCCTCTTTCCCCGAAAATAAGACATCCCCAAAAAATAAGACCTAGTAGAGGTTTTGTTGAATTGCTAAATATAAGGCCTCCCCTGAAAGTAAGACCTAGCAAAGTTTTTGTATATAAATATCCATACAGTATTTAATAAATGTTTATTTTTGGGGTTCAACAAGAAACGTGAATTCCTCTTCATGGAAAAAAAATTAGACATTCCCTGAAAATAAGACCTACTGCATCTTTGGGAGCAAAAATTAATACAAGACACTGTGATATTTTCGGGGAAACGCGGTATGTTCCTGTGTTTATTCACTTACCCATGATCTGGCACACACTTCAAATAAAACAAGCAGATGGGGAAGTCACCCCTCCTGTTTTCTGATGACCAAAGGAACAAAACCTCCAAGAATGTCTGATTCTATGTACAGCGCTGTGTAAATTTACAGTGCTACATAAATAAAGATTAATAATAATAATAAATAATAATATGTATTTCTTTGTAAGTCTGGCAACTCTACATAGAAAGGAGGGGGACAAACATATTCCCAATTTCTTTAGGATTTTGGGTCCAAAACACACTGCAGAAATAATCCATCTTGAGACTGCTTCAGCTGTCCTTGCTCAGTGCTATAGGGAATCCTGGGAACTTCAGTTTATTGAAGAGCTCTCTTTAGAGGTGGCTAAATAAATGTGTCAGAAAAAAACTACACTTCCCAGAATTCTTTAGCCTTGAGCCATGGCAATTAAAGAGGTATCAAACCGGATTATTTCTGCAGTCTGTTTTAGACCTTAGTTTGAGAAAGAGGGCAAGTGATTCTGGCTAAGGAAATAATCCCCCTGTTTGGCACCACTTTTAACTGCCACAGACTGGAACTATGGTAGTTTAAAGGTCCAAAACACACTGCAGAAGTAATAATAATAACCCAGTTTGAGACTGTTTTAAGTAACTGCCATAGCTCAGTGCTAGGGAATCCTGGGAAGTATAGTTTATTGTGACAGAGAAGGCTCAGTGTCTCACAAAACTACACTTCCCAGGATTCCCTAGCATTGAGCCAGGGCAGCTAACCCGGTTTGGTCCCGCTTTAACTCTTTTATGGCTCTTTGCTATGGAATTCTGGGAGTTGGAGTTTGTTGTGGGGCCCTCCGGGCCCCACAACAAACTCCAACTCCCAGAATTCCATAGCAAAGAGCCATAAAAGAGTTAAAGCGGGACCAAACCGGGTTATTCCTCCAGTGTGGAGGCAGATATTAATGACAATGATAAAAAAAAAATCCAAGTTACTTCCGTTTTCTTCTTCTCTGGCGTCCACCATTTTTAAATAATAAAAAGCCACACAGCGCATGCGCGCGCATGCTCACAACAACAACCCTCCAGTGTTGCCCAAAACTGCCATTATTCATTATCATAGAGAGGCGTTATTATTATTACACACTGATATATTATATATTCTTTCTCTGCCCCCTCATAAAATGGCGGCTGTGCCTCTCTGGGCAGGATCCTGCCCTTGCTGGAAATGTTGTTGTCCCCTCAGTGTGCCTTCAAATCACACACCTCAGGCCCCACCATAATGGGGTGTTTTTTCCCCCCTTGGCAAGATTTAACCAAAGAGGGTTGGCCTTGGCTTTGCCTTCCTTTGAGGCTGAGAGAGTGTGACCTGCCCAAGTTCACCCCAATGGCTTTATTCTAAGCCTGAGGGGGGGGTTCCACTTTGTGGTGCTTTTTTGATGTTGTTGAGAGGAAATATTGACTATTTAGAGCAATGGTAGCCAAACTCTGGCTTTCCAAGGCCTTTTGGACTTCAGTTCCCAGAATCCCAGACCATTGACCAAGCTGGCTGAGGCTTCTGGGAATTGTAGTCCAAAAAAACCCTGAAGGCCCAGAGTTTTGGAATCACTGTTTGTTAACCATCTTGAATGGCTTCTTTAAAGTGTAAAATAATTTCACACCCCTGGCATGGAAATCTCTGCCCCACACTACAACAGTATTTGGGATCTCATTGGACCCGGATCCAAAACACAATCCACTTTTGAAACCGCTTTAACTGCTCTGGCTCAGTGCTAGGGAATCCTGGGAATTGTAATTTGTTGTGGCTCCAGAGCTCTCTGACAGAGAAGGCTTTTGTCTCAACTACAGTTCCCAGAATTCCCTGGCATTAAGGTTTGACAGTTAAAGCGGTCTCAAACTGGATTATTGCTGCAGTGTGTTTTGGATCTCTCTTATGTTGTGTGCCTCCAAGTCTATTTTGACTTAAGGCAACCCTAAAGTCAGCCTATCATAAATAATAATAATAATATTTATTTATAGCCCACCTAATCACTAGGAATCCAGGCGGGTTACAACAATTAAAATACATAAAATACAAGAAAAATCCAAATAGTCCCTTCCCACCCACCCCCGTCCCAGCCTAAAATACGGTTAAATCATCACAATTTAAAAAACAATGATGTTAAATTAGGGGAAAAAACTTGGTAAACAGGGCGACAAAATCACAATATCACGGTCGCGGTATACAGGAAGAGAGGTCAGGTTGAGAAGGCCTGCTGAAAGAGATCCATCTTAAGGAAGTTTATCAGACAACGGAAATTGGAAGTATAATCCAATGGCAATCCGAACGCAACATGGGGTTTCACGTTATTGCGTATTAAAGCATCTCATGCAATTTCGGGCAAAAGGGAAGTTATTCCGAACTCAATCATGGGGTTTTATGTTATTTCATATTAAAGCATCTCACGCAATTTCAAGCAATGGGGGGGGGTCATTTTCGGGTAATGGGAAGCCATTCTGAACGCATTCCAAACGCAATTGGAATTCACGTAAATTCGCTAAACTAGCGAATTCATGTGAATTCAAATTGGCTCCAATTGACTGCATTCAAAATAAAGAGAAATTCCTCCCGTCTGATAAACTCCAAGGGCCTTCTTAAAGGCTGCAAGAGTGAAAATATGATGGATCTCCTCCGGCAGATCATTCCATAGCTTCGGAGTAGCAATGGAAAAAGTCTTCTGGGTTTTCATAGGGTTTTCTTGGCATGTTACTTCAGCATGAATTTGCCATTGCCATCCTTTGAGGGTGAGAGAGTGTGACTTGCCAAGAGCACCCAGCGGGTTTATATGCTCAAGTCGGGATTTGAACCCTGGTCTTCCGGTGTTGTACTCCAATGCTCAAACCACTACACCATGCTAGCTCCCCTATGAATATTGCAGAGTAATCTATGCATCCCATATTCCAGGCTGAAATCCACACAGACATAAGAAAGACTGTGTTATTCATATTTAGCAAGTTCTGAGAAGATTGGCACATGTCCACAGAACATAATTCCTTAAACCACCCCATATCCTCCCACTTTTTACAGATAGAAACTGGAATATGTGTGGCCAAATAATATCAGAGTGTGTTCAAAAGGCTGTGGCCGGGCAACAAGAAGGCAAAATGTGTTTTGTATGTGTATGTGCATGCATTGTGTGCCTCCCATCCCCAAGTCATTTCCAACTTATGACAACCCTAAGGCAAACCTATATTGGGGTTTTCTTGACAAGATTTGTTCAGAGTGGATTTGCCATTGCCTTCCTGTGAGGCTGAGAGTATGTGACCTGCTCAAGGCCACTCAGTGGGTTTCATGACTAAGTTAGCAATTGAACCCTAGTCCCCAGCATCGTAGTCCAACACTCAAACCACTACGCCATTCTGGCTGTCAATGGGTATTATTAGTTAATATATTAATGGGGAGAATTATGTATTGAGTTTAGGAAAGCTGGGGTGAAAAACCCTAAGCCTCCTGGGAAGGTTAAGGGTCTAGACCTCCTCTCCTTCTTGCTGAGTTAAATGAGTGCGCAAACTGCTTTTTCACTTTGAGCTCTGTTTGCAACAACTGAAGCAAGCCAAGGATGAAGGCCAATAGTGAGACGAAAAGTGAAAATGGGGACATTTTAAAAGCAGCTGAGAAAGTGGAAAAGCAGAGGACTAACTGGACCATCCTTGCCAAACTTGGACAGCTGGAGGATATGCCACCCTTCCATCCTGCCATGCTTGCTCAGAGGTAATATGGAAAACCTATATAAAAACACTGTTTCTGCCTGACTTTTCAGAAATCATAAAGGACTAGCTTACATAAATGTGAGCTGGAGGTTTTAAGGGTGTTCAAAACCTTTCTTTTGGCATGGGGTACTATTATTAGTAGGCTTTATTTATATAGAGCTGTAAATTTACACAGGGCTGTACATACAGTCAATTGAAATAGACAGTTCTCTGCCCTGCCTTACAATCTAAAAAGACAAAAGACAGAAGGAGAAGGGAAAGGTGGTGGGGAAAGGGACCAAGTCCAGTGGATCTTTTGTCCCTCTGAGGCCTGGACCATGGCAGATGGACTGGAGGGCCCCTGCTGCTTACACTGGCCAGGCCTGATGGTATTGGGCCTGCATTTTACACTCCCTCCGAGGCCAGACAATGGCAGATGGCATGGAGGGAGGGAGGGCTTTCTTCTTTAGGCTACGGTAGGTATTTTAATGTTGTGAAGCCGTTCTGAGTCCTAGTTCTGAGAATGCTTCCCTGAACAAAGTGGACTTTAACTCAGTTTTAAAACTGGCTAGAGAAGTAATGAGCTGTGCTCATAGAAGGACAAGGTACTACTAATAGTACTCTCTGTGTGCTCTAGTGCGAGTGCAAATTTTTACCATAAGTGCTGGGGCCTGGAAAGACACAGGACACCAAGTTACACTCAAATTTTGGAGGCTAAGAGATCAATGCCACAGATACCCTGCCACCTCTGCTTGCTGCCACAGCAATAGGGCCATGTTGAACTTGGCTGTGCATGTCTAGTGGTCTGCCCACCAATGCAGGATGATAGAAGAAGACTTAGTTGAAGAACCTGTAGGAAGTGTGACTACTATACTTTTAAATAACTTTCAGTCTTGGCTTTTTCTTATCAATTTGAGACAGATGCAGAAGAATGCAGGAGAGACAAAGCAGTGGTGTGTGCTCATACACAATATGTGATCATCCTGGTGACTGCACATCTTGAGATGGGATGATTCCTGTGATAAGAAGATCTTAGAAAAGTTAATGTTTGTAATCCTCCGGCCAGCACAACCAGTCCAAAAAGGTATGTTTCCCAAGCTCTGTTTCTGATGCATTTTATGAAGCAGTCTTTGTTTCTTTGGGAGAAGGTTTTACTTCCATATTATTTACACAAACAGTCATATGAGTTTAAACGGGGGGGGGGGGTGGATAATGTGGCCCTCCACATCTTCTTGGACTCCAAATCCTTACAGCTTTAGCCAGCATAGCTGATGATGAGGAATGGTAAGAAATCCTGGGAGCTGCAGTCCAACAATATCTAGACTAGTGCTGTCTGATGTGGGGATGCATTTGTTGTTTTCCACTGTGTCAGAGACTGGCATCATCTCCTTTTCCCCCATTGACTCTAGTTGAGTCTTTCCTGAAAACTCATGAGGCACCAGGACTGGCACCAGTCTACATATCACCACTTTGAATAGCACTGATCCTGATTTCCATCCTCTTTTAAACTATGATTCTTGTTTAAGGGGGTATGCCTCAGTTAACAAAGTAGAAATGTTCTCGAATATTATTTCATTAATTGACAATCTGGTACCAGAAGCAGAATTAATATGGAAAATAGGGATAGGTTCCTACACCATAAAGAAAGAAAGAAAGAAACCAGTTCAACATGTTTCAGAAAACGTATTCGGAACTCAACAATATGCACATGTGAAATGGAAAAAACAAAAATGTATTAGGTAAATCATGCATGAGTAAACAAAAACATTCTGAAATTTCTAGAGGTTGCTTGAAAGCTTCTTTCAAAATGCGCCCACGTTGATTTTTTGTTTTGTTATACCACCCTTCCACTTTTGATTTCCATTTGGTGGCTAAATTTACAGATCACCGATTCTTTAATATATTTCTGGTTGCCGGTGAGGCAGTCTTACCTGCTGCTTTCTCATTTTCTCTCTTTTGTTGTTCAAGCATGCTTAGTATGGTTGTTGTTCAAGCATGCTTAGTATTCAGGAAACAGCTGTTGTTTATCTTGCCTGTTGTAGCCATGCAGACATTGCTGCAGCAGGATCAGCTAGAGCACAGCTCTGTTCTTTCCCAGCTCAAGCTTTGATTACATTGGCTGCGTTCACACTGGAGAAATAAACTGGTTTAAGTGCCATGGGGCCCAGAGCGGAGCAGAGCTCCGCTCTGGGCCCCACAACAAACTACAATTCCCAGAATTTCACAGCATTGACCCATGACACTTAAACCGGTTTATTTATCCAGTGTGGACACAGCCATTGTTTCCTGCAAACATACTGCTGCAACATGGCATATGAAAGCTTGTGTTTCTCCAGCTCTCCTTCAGCATATGCTGATGCTGCTAAAAAGATAAGAAAATATCCTTCCAGACAGTGGCATCATTACGGTTGGCATCACCCGGTGCGGTAACTCATGGTGTCACACCCTCATTGACCTCCTGCCTTACCACTCCATACAGAATCTTTAGCAATGGTTTTTGTAGTACTGTGTTATTCATCAGTCATAATTTCTGCCTACCACTGAATGTAGTGTACTGTATTAGTATTACTGTAGTTGTGGCATAAAACAACTAGCAAATTAAAAATTATGGCCTTAAATCACAATATCATACGCACAGCCTCAGTGCATTTACATATGCATAATTCCATGGGATTGAAGTGAAAAATTGATAAAAAGTGATGTTTTAAAAAAATGAAAAAGAACATTTAAAAAAATTAAATTAAAATTATATTTTAAAAAAAACACCTGGGACCTCTCCTTTCTCCTTCCATTGAGCCCTGCCTCACTCACATCATAGTCTGCATTTTAAAGAGACACAGGCTATTGCCACATCCCATTTTGGTCAAAAAAGGAGATGTTTGAGGAGCAGTGGTGTCACCCCACCTTAGGGTGTCACCTGGTGTGGTCTGAACCACCCCCCGCACTCCCCTAGTGATGCCACTGCTTCCTGCTAGACAGAGGACAAGAAAGGGAAAAGGGACAGGTTAGGTGTGAAAACACTTTGTAAAAAAAGAACTTCCTTGTTGGAGGCTTTGTTAATGGAAATAGGCCTGTATCTGTACTTCTCTTTCCTCCCCACTTTAAATTCTTTTTATCTGAACAGCACAGGGATTAAAGAGCACTAAGACTGCAGTTCTAAAACACACTTCCTGGTACGAAAGCCCCACTGAACGGAGTGGGACTTATTTTAAGTAGCAGCGAATAGATTGCTTGAAAAAGGACTTTCTGGATTATAAGATTGAAAAGGAAGAGTAAGTTCATAACGTGGATCTCTGCTGGGCCAGAATGGTTTTCTGGTGCATGTGGGAAGAAACATTTTGGCGCTGCTTAAGGTCTCTGAGAAGTGCTGTTTATAAATGGCGACAAATACATTTCCTGTGCACAGAATGTGACTGCTCATAAATAGCTCCACCTTGCAGTCATTTTTATGTTTGTCTACTATTCATATTGTCATTTGATTAACTAATCACCCATTTTCTAAAGTGCGAATGTGTTTTTACACTTCTACCAAGACAGTGTTAACTATGAAACTATAGATAGCAATAGAGATTAATTATCTATTTCAGAAGTCCCCACACCTTCTCCTTCTGAGATAAAGGCAAACTAATCTGTTGAAAGGTGTGGTTAAGAAAAAAAAATTAAAACCCAATCCACTCTGGACTGCAAGATGAACAAAACACGGTCAAATAACACCTCTTCAAAACATAAAGTGTATTTAACTCTTTTCCCCGAGTATGTTTCTGTGAAATGCATTCTGCAATACAGTAATGAAATGTGAAGGGATTTTTAATATGAACCAAAAGTAAGCGGTGTTTGATAGCATTAAATGTCTGAGGAGCTGTGAGAAGACAGTTGCAGTTTCCTGATACAGTGGAGAGATGCTGTTTCTAAAACATCTTTATTTTAAATAGTTTATTTCTGAATATGTGATGCTTGTACCTTAGCTATCTAAGCCGTCATAATTTGAATTTAATTCATGTAGGGCAAAAGCAGGGTTTACTCCAGGTTTGTGGGGTAAAGTACTCATCGGCAATTTTTGTCATTTGCATGTGACATGTTTATGCGGAGGGCGTGATCAATGTAGTTGAGCTTAGAGATAACTAGTTATAAATACCAAGACATTTGTAAATAATTCTATTCTTCAGTAGCACGATAGTTGAAGTACAAAAACATCCAAAATCCACAGAACAGTGATACCTTTATTGGATGAACGAAAATGCACAAAATACATGATGTAAGCTTTCAAAGTTTTGTTGGCTTCTTCAACAGACAAAGGTGTTAAAAATCGTACAAGAGAAAAAATATATACGGCCCTGGTAGTCACAGGCCTGCATTTTGTCAAGATGATGTTGGTGTTGTTCTGAGCTGAGATGGTATGGAGGGATATTTATGCAGGCAGACCACTTCTCCTTTTGGCCATTACAGAGTCCAGGAGATAAAGGTCTGAAACACACAGCAGAAATAACCCAGTTTGAGACTACTTTAACTGCCCTGGCTCAATGCTAGGGAATCCTGGGAACTATAGTTTGTTGTGGCACCAGAGCTCTCTGATAGAGAAGGCTAAATGTCTCACAATACTGCAGTTTCCAGAATTCACTAGCACTTAGCCAGGGCAGTTAAAGTGGTCTCAAACTGGGTTATTTCTGCAGTATGTTTTGGACCAAATTTTAAATTCTATTAGCAATATAAAAAGGTACTTCCAAGGGTATCACTAGGGGTGTGTGGGCTGCACCAGGTGACATCCTAAATGTGTGTGTAGGGGGGGGGGTGATACCACTGCTCCCCAAACATCTGCCTTTTGGCAGAAATGGGCTGTGATGTTCAACTGCATCCCTCTAAAATGCTGAAGAGATGGTGTGAGTGGAGTGAGGCTTAGTGGGAAGAGAAACAAGAGGCCTCAGTTTTATTTTTAAATAATTTTTATTATTTTAATTAATTTTTAAAAAATAAAAACTCTTTTAAATTTTTCTTCAAGAACATCACATCTTTCCACATTTTCACTTCAACCACATGAAACAATGTACATGTAAATACATTTAGACTGTGTGTATGATACTGTAATTTAAAGGTATAATTTTAATTTTGCTAAGTTGTTTATGTCACAACTGTTGCCATTACATCCAGTGATATACATGAATTATGATATATGAGTAACATTAGTACAAAATATATTACAAAGGATTCTGTATGGTGTGCTATGGGATGAGGTTAATGGAGAGAGTGATGCCATGAGTTACCTAGTGACACCACTGTGTACTGCCTTTGGGATCTAGGGTGTCTCTATCCCTTATGAGGTCACAAACCCCTTTGTTAGGCAGGAAAACTGAATCTCTCAAGAAAAGCCTTTATGGTTTTGCATAAGAAATTTTTAGGTGCTGTTTTGGTAAAAAGTGCCATATGTAGTCCTGATTTATTTTAACAGAAAACTTTGTTGGAGATGGAAACCTCAAATAGTAAAGTCCCAGCCCATTCATTCCCTGTTTGGGATTCCCTTAAACCAACACAGCATCTCAAAATTTCCTAGTGCAAAAATATGGAGGCTTCTCTGGAGAACTTCAGTATTCTCTGACTAACAAAGGGATCTGTGACCTCACAAGGGACTGAACCATCCTGGATCTCAGAGGAAATACCTTTTCATATTGCTAATGGAATTCAAATTTTATCTTCTGGAGTTTGGAATACTTTTTTTCCCAATGCCACATAGCCAGGAGGAGGAGGGGGCCTGCCTACATAGATATCCCTCCACACTATCTCAGTTCAGAAAACCAACACCAACTTGACAAAAAGCAGACCTGTATCTAGCATCATCATATTTTTCTTTCTCCTTTATGATTTTAACACCTTTGTCTGATTCAAAGTGAAGCTTTGAAAGCTTGCATCATGTATTTTGTGCATTTTGAATGACTCAGTAAAGGTATTACTGTTTTGTGTATTTTGCTTGTTATTGTAATTTGCTATATGGCCAACATGGCTTAGTCCCTTGTGAGGTCACAAACCCCTGAATATGTTTCCAGGATTGTTGAAGTTAAATTATGCTCATTCATGAGCTATTTCCCTCATTATTTTTCTTTGCCTCATTTGGAAGGAGAAACCAGAAGAGTGTAGTCAATGGTGACCTTAAGGTCTAGGGAAATAGATATAGGGTGAGATTTTCCATCAGGCAAGCTCCTTCTAACAGACTCAGAACTTGAAGGTTAAATTCAGCACTTTGAATTGACTCCAGAAAATAGACTAGTTGTTCAGCTGGTGTGGTCCTTGTATGATTGTATCAGCCAGTTCCAGTTAACCATCTGGCAATTTGTTTTATGACTAACTGAAGTTTCTAGTCTTCAAAGAGATGCAATACACCAGGCTCTGTCGCGAATGGATGCCTGCTTTGCCATGTTTCTAGATTATTTCCAATGGCACCCAGCAGGTTGAACCACTGTAGTAATCCAAGTGGAAGGATTATTCTTTGTGTTCAGATGGATCATAGTATATCAGCTGGTGGTAGCGTGTTGCTTTCATTTCAGTAGGACAGTAAATCTGCTCTGAGCTTAGTTTGAATTTTGAAGGAGTTATCCAAGGTCCTGAACCCTATCCTTAGAGTAGATCCAGCACCTTGGACATTTCCTTTAAAGTCATACTAAAACTAGAGCAAATTAACCACCCCACTTGTGTGAATATCATTGTAAGCAAATAAAAGATGTCCCAAAGCACCTGTACATCTAGTTATTGTGCTGGATCTAGGACAACAAAACTGATCATTTAGGTGGAGTATATCCTCCCCTTGGATAGATAGAACGTCACTTAACTGGACAGATGAACCAATTACCAACACTATCTCCATTTTCTCTGGAATCTCAGTCTGTTGGTTCCCATTCAATCAATTACCTTGCCCAAGAAAAGTGATTCAAAGAATGTACAAGGAGTGAAGAATCTTTGGCCCTTAAGAAGATTTGATCAACAACTGCCATAGTCCCTTACCACTGGCCATGTGAATATGTGAAGAAATGTACTGTGTTGGAAATGTGAAGTCCATATGCAGCCTGTTGATCCTTAACACTCATATTGTAAAAAGCTCTCAGTCTGATGATGTTGCCATTATCCCATCATCAGAGACAAATTCCCCACATGCACACATACAGCCATAATATACACAAAGGTATCCCACAATAAAGAAGAAACACATAACAATCAATCCTGCTAATCCTGTTTTATTGCAAGGGCAACGTTCCTTCAGCAAAAACCTCACATAGTCCTTTCATGTCTAAGTGTGGTTGATCCGTAGTCTTCTTTCCACTGACTCAAGCTTCACAGAGATGGAAAGTCTGGAACTTCATAGTCACTTCCATGCATAACTGAAAATACCTTAATGGAAGATTGGTTTCATTATAGCAGTGTTATTGTAGTAATGGGCTTGGACGCTCCCAGATCTTTCTTCTTTGAAGTATAAGTGAGGTTGATTTAAAGAAAAGAAAAGTGATAGGTTACAGGATTCCTTGGCATTTTGAAGGTGATGGTTTGATCTTTAGGCAGGCAGGAGATTGAATTTTTTTTCTCAGGCTGGTATCTGTTCTTTCCCCTTCTTTTCTAAGTCTTCAGCCAGCCACAGAGAAGGGGAAGGATGTCATTCTAACGGGTCCTGCTGCAGGGAATTCGCCTGTGCAATTTCCTTGGCATGACTTGCCTCAGTGCAGTTTGGACATCTGAAGAGATGATGGAGGGTCTTCGCTCCTTCCTCCTTAGACGCTCAGCTTCTCCAGACACTTTCCTGTAGATGCCATCTACATAGGAGTGCAACATGCCCCAAGCATCTCTGGTCATTCGGACCTTCTTCTTAGGTCGCAGTCTTTTGGGCAACCTTGACCTGGTTCTAGTTGATGGTTTCTGGCGTCGGCAGCTTCTGGCAGATCTCAGTCTTCTCTTTCGGAGGAGGGCAGCACGCCTTCTTCGTCTGGCCTGTGCCCTGGTGTATCGTGTTCTCCTGCGCACTTTTCTCCTTGAAGCCATAGTTTCATATGCTGAGAGTAGAGTGAGTATCTGTCTGCCTGCCCACCTGCCTGCCTGATTGCAAATGCCTGTGTCTTCAGGCTAGCTCTCCTCTTATATAAGGTGGAATATTCAAATGAGCAGCTGCTTCTGTGCCCAGTGATTGGCTGACTAGAACAAAGACTTAGTCAAGGTTGTCATAATACTTGATTGTGACCCATGTTGAAATAAAGGTCACTGAAACCTCCTTGCTGTTTGACAAGATGATAAAGTTAATTCAGATGTATCTGGGGGTATCAAGTATCAAATCAGTATGGGCCATTTCTAGTTCTCTTGCTGCTTAATCTGGTTTAGTATGTCAATCTATGGTGTCTCAACATTCACTTGGTACAATTGTACGTGACTATTGATGGGATGATGGTTTCATTAAAGTGGCTTAGAGTCACCAAATAAATAAATAAGGGGGGGGGAACGACAAGGAATACGTTTGCATCAAAGATATTGGACAGTTTAATGGCCAGGCATGTTGATAGGCTGGGGAAATCATGTTTAAACCCACTCAGCCACTAGGTAACCTAGACTGACTCTATACAAGGGCTGTATCCAAACTCCACTGCATACTATCCCTATCTTGGTACTACCTTCTTTATTGCCACATACACCTCTTTTAATCCAGAATCAAATCAATTTGAAATGCCACATAGTCACATCAATGCAGTGGGGTATTTTTAGTGTGTAGACATGTTTGCTGTATCGATTTATGTTTGGTCACACAACACCAGCAGCTTCAGGGGTGTCTTTTAATTCCCACAGTGCATGTCCATATTCACATAGTCACTTAATGAAATAGCTTTCATTTTCCCTTTGTTGATTGCCCACCTGCATTTCTATAAGGTGAATCCTGTAGAGAAAGGGGAGGTGAAATGCCAGCCTGCAAATGTGTGCATACAAACACCAAATCCAAAAAAACAAAACACACACAAAAAGGGAGGAGCAAACAGTGCCTTTTCTCGATGCCTGTACAAACAAATGGACTCCCTTTCTGTGACAGGAACAATTGGGTGACCTTGGTGACCACTTGGCCTAGGTGACCACCTACCAACCTGGCCCAACCCTCCCTCATTCCCAATTCCATTGTGATCCCAATTTGGCGGTCAAACCACAAGTTTTAAAATCCCAGTTCCTTCTCAAAAACAGTGGAGTAAATTGAAAGCTTCTAAAAATCATCTTAAAGCCCCCAGGCCCCCAAAAAGAAATGTTTTCACATCAGAAGGAAAGGTCATGTGTTCCATCAAGACTGGGTTTGAGGTAAGGATGCATTATTTAGCCTGCATAGATTCAGCCCTAGTTCAAACAGTTGTTTTTGAAGGTGAAATGGGGTGGGAAGGGAAGAGAAGGCTGCCTTCAGGTATGTTGTCTTGGAGAAGGCAGGATATAGATATAATCAGTCAATCAGTACTTTACAATTTGCAGTTTCTTTATATCAATGCTCTAGTTAAAGACGAATTTGACTTTATTTTTATCTTGCTTCTTTTTTTCCCTTTTCATGGCATCTCACCTCATAGTAGGCTCTCACATCTTTTTTCCCCTCTTAGTTATCCAGGCATTGTCCTTACTTAACCTGACTTCTGATCATCAGCAAGAATAATAGTAAATTCAAAAAGTGTTTTGAATCAGCCCATCTCTACTTTATTATTATTTTAGTAACACCCCTCATCATCACCACCACTGTCAAGTTGGACATCAAAAAGTCTCTGCTACCCCTTTCAATTGCATAATGAAACAAAAGTTGTTTATTTGCTTTGTAACGATAATATAATGCCTGTTTTTGAAAAATGGTATAACATTTTAAAAAAAGTAGAAAGTGCATGCAATAAAAATGAAAGGAAATGATTTTCATTTTTGAAAACTCAAATCAATTGTTTGATGTTCCCACCATTTCTGGTTCCATCTTGTCTTTTTAAACTTGCCTGAAAAGATAATGGAGCCAGTGATGTGCTGGAGGAGTAAGCATTTAAGTCATTAAGTCATACAAGAATCTGTGACAAAATAAACAAAGGACAAAACTTTACAGTTCTGTTATTTCTTAGGTCAATGATACAAGAGAAAAGAGAGGTTGAGACCATTTTTCTTCTTTTGCATTATGAAAAAAGAAAAGAAAATGACATTAATCTAGTTTATAAATAATCTTTTTCAGGTCACCTTTATGGGTAATTGGTACTGAGGCTAAACCCTATCACCAATCAAATCTATTTTTTTGTGTGTGCATTTTCTCTACAGCACAAACATGTAAATCTTTTCCAGCATCTTAATCTGTATTCAGATAAGAAGCAAAAGACTGATTGCAGTGTGATGAATCAATTCCCATGATGAAACATAAGCTTGCGGATGCCTGACTTTCATCATTGTCTGAAATGGAACATCAGATTATGGAGTTACATCTAGATTTTTAACCCATACATTTTAAGTCAAGTAATTTCAATCCACCATAATAACTTTCACAAAGATCATCACCTCCATGAAACTTTTAATGTAAAAAAAATATTTTCTTAGCTACTTTGTATGTAGGTCTGTGATTAAATCTATCTGGAAAAATAGGGATGTGTTCATGGAAAGCAAGATCTGCTTGAACACTAAGACTTGCCTTAATGAGGTTAAGGCAGTCTGCACATGCTCATTTAATCTCTTCTGTCACCATTTCATGTAGATTTGTGCTTTCTGTAGCTTTATGGTACTTTTGCTATATTCCTGCTGCATTTGCCTGATGACTTGCTCTTGACCTGTCCACTCTTTCATTCTTACCACTTGATCTGGTTTGATACATACACAGGAATCTGAAAAATCAGATACTTCCCCATATATATTTCAGTGCTTCATAAAATAACATCAGTCCTCTTACTTTGTAGTTATTGAATAATGCTGTATCTTTCTATCACAGCTATTCTTCTTAACAGTTGTATGGTTTATGTAGCCAGCCTTTACTCTTAACACTAATATACTATTGTAGGTCACAATCCCAAATCCAATTTCAGTTTATACCCTTTTTCTGGCATCAGGTTAGTCACTCAGACCTGGATAATGCATCTTAGTTGTGTTGCTGACATTTCTTTTAGTATTATCAAGGTTTCCAGACTGCATACTGGAGAGTGTTCCAGAACCTTTAATGGTGGTGTGGAAGAGGGAATTTTAGGAGGTACTGCTTATCACACAACCAGGTAACAAATGTTAAAGATATTGGATCCTCCTCTAGTAGCAACAACAACAATGTTTGAAATGCACATTTGGAGAGGCTATTCCTGTAGAGGCCTTGATTCTTGCTTGATTTCTACACAGTGTAGAGTTGATAGACTTCCTCATAATTGTTGTGGTGTAGGTGGGGAGTAACCTTTAGTATTAATGATTGTGATCATGGGGGAATAGTTAGTGCACATCTTGGAAGGATTATTTATGACCAACCAACTCTCAGTAAACCCCAGGACCTGGGGAATTCTGAGAGCTATAATCCAAAGGGTAGCATTTTCTAACTCTGTCACAAGGGGGGGGGGGCAGCATGTGGCAATTTCTGTTGGTAGAGGGCCAGCTGCATGAACAACTCTTAGGTGTGTGTACTTCTTGTTTAGGATAGTATATATGAGCGGACAAAGGTCTGATATGTCAGACTCCCCAGACTTACTTCTGCCCTTCCTTTAATTCCCTCCTCCCTTGTTTGACATCTTTTATCAGAAGCAGTACTGAACAAACTTGTTAAGCACTTTCTGTAAATCTTGGCTTTATGAGACTGATGTTATACTTTGCATATGTGTGAAGACATAGCTCCATATGCTTTGCAAAAGGTGTCCCTGGTACAGTATTTCTAGGTACGGCTGGAAAGCCTCCATCTGAAATGCTGGAGATCTGCTACCAATGAGTGTCAAAAATACTGGGGTAGATGGACTATTCATCTGACTCAGTGTCAGGCAGTTTCCTCTGCTCCACTGGGAACATTTCTTCATGCTTCTCAAATGAAAAGCAGGTCACTGCCTTTATTGATTTCTTTGTGGTTTATCATAATATTCTGTCTGTGCTCAGTTTTCTGTCATTTACTATTGGTGAAAAATGGAGTGTAAAGCTGGCATTTATTACAGTGCCAGGGAAATACATATGCTAATATCACATTCATATATTCTATTTCAACAGAGGGTTCCCCCCTCCCTGCCTTTATTGGAAGCAATTCTGTAAATATTTAAGTAAAACTTTGTAGCCAGATATTAATTAGACACGATCTAGATGTTTAGGCCTGTGCACAGTTATGCACATTTAAACTCCATTGGAATTTGTGTTCATGCATACTTGTGCACAGTTAAACAGCACAAAATTCCATGACCTGATCAGAGTAAAATCTTTACTTTTAATGTAATGCATATCAAAGAATAGTATGCCAGATATGGTTACATTTTATGTGACCATCCTAGATGAGTTATGTCAACATCTCTAGGCTACTGAACTATATCCTGCTATAAAAAGGATGGTTTAAAAAGAAAACTCCAGGTTTTCATATAGATGAGTTACATCTGCATCTCTAATCTACTAGACTAAGTAAGGCTGTAAATATGATGTTAAAAGAAACACAAAAAACAAAACAAATATCCAGCACCATGCTTTGTTTTAAGCATCAGCATATGCATACAAACACCTCTATGTATGTTTTATTGCCTAGGCTCAGAGCTTGTGTGTTCACCTTTTACTATTCACTTTAGAGTAAAGTCCTTCATTCTTCTGATGACCTTTAGAGCTCTATATGGCTCAGGTCCAGGATATTTGGCAGACTGTATCTCCCTCTATGAGCCGGCTGGGGCTCTGGGATCCCGCGGACAGGCATTTCTCTCCATCCCACCATCATCACAAGCACAGTTGGTGGGCACATGAGAGAGGGCCTTTTCTGTAGCTGCCCCTAGACTCTGGAACCCCCTTCCCAGACAGACCAGAATGGCCCCTTCCTTGATGGCCTTCCACCGACAGGTGAAAACCTTCCTTTTCAAACAGGCATTCAAAACAGAAAACTTTTAAAGAACGCCCTGGGATGCTATATTGTTTTAATGTATTTTAGACATTTTAATCTTCTTTTTAAAAAATTTTATTGTAGTAGTTTAATATTATTTCAATGTATTTTAAAAATCTTTTAAATGGTATTGTTTTTAATGTTGTAAGCTGCCCTGAGTCCCAGTCCTGGGAGAAGGGTGGGATATAAATAAATATAATAAATAAATAAACCCTTTGATATTAAATGCTTGTTGGGGGAAAGAGCATCTGAGCCTACTAGGGATCATCAGATTT
Source organism: Urosaurus nigricauda (assembly GCA_034509955.1). Lineage (NCBI taxonomy): Eukaryota > Metazoa > Chordata > Lepidosauria > Squamata > Phrynosomatidae > Urosaurus > Urosaurus nigricauda. Next base: position 78,760,603 of record JAOEGL010000006.1, read on the forward strand.
TGAAATCTCAGTTTATATTGCTAAAACTGGGTGTTGAGCAAAGCCTGGTAATTATAAAGGCAAAACTTATTTTATAGTGGTAAAACTGACTGATATTGGCTGGGATCACACATCATGGCCATAACATAAGAAATATGACTCACTAGAAAAGACAATAATGCTTGGTAAAGTAGAAGGCAGCAGGAAAAGAGGAAGACCACATTACAGATGGATAGATTGTATCAAAGAAGCCACAGCTATGAACCTACAAGATCTGAGCAGGCTGGTTGAAGACAGGAGGACTTGGAGGTTCTCTCATTTATAGGGTTGCCATAAGCTGAGATGAGCTTGAAGGCAGTTAACAACTGCCAGAAATAATTTTAAAAATGCCACTTTCCAGTTGTTTCTCCTTCAGTCTGTGATTTGTTTCTCATGGTAGCTGAATTAGGCAGCAGTTGTCATGCATGTTTTTCTCCCATTAAGCCAGAGAACTTTCCTTCTTGGCTTGTTAAGGGAAAAAGCAAGCCAGTGCAATGACTTCTGCCATGCTTAGACACCACAAGATTGTTAATCAGAAAGTAAAAGCCAGAATACTAACTAGTTCATAGTAAGCTGGGGATCCTGAGGCGTCTTGGTTTACTGTGACATCTGAACATGCTCATTGTATCTTCCCAATAGAACCTTAACTCTTGGGACTAGGTGGTGTAGTTCCTGCATCATTTCAAGGGCAGATTCTTCTTATTTCTACTAGTTCAAAATTCATCTCACTAGTTTCTTTTTTCTCATTGGATTTCATGTTTGAATCTAATTTAAAAATATAAAAGGCAAGCCATAAGTAGATATTCTTATTTACCTTTTCTGAGCTCAGAACACAGAATTTACTAGCAGCACAAACAAATCTGGCTTCTCTCTCATAATCTGATGTAAAAACAAAGTTATAGAGGTCATGTTTTGCAGCAAATTCTAAAATCAAAGAAAGAGGGGAGATCAAAATAGCTGAAGCTCAAGACAGAGTGGCAGATGAAGCAGTGTAAAGAAAGTGCCTGGCTAATTGTATTCCCCCATGAACCCAGTCCAAATGGACCAGACAACTTAAGTGCATAATAGAGCACAAATGCCACAGTTTGAAAAATCTCTGGGAATACTAAGGTGCCTTGTGCCACCCTGATGGAGCTGAAATTGTAGTGAACAGAATGCTGGAACCATGTTGTATTATCAAAGGACATGGAACCACTTATTCCAACTAAACACTTAGTGCTGTCATGCTGGTGTGACAGAAAATGGCACTAAAGCACAGATGAGACTTACTTTAGTCTGGACAAATAGTCCAGTTTGTCAAGCACTGTTCTTAGATCTACAAAAGTGTTGATATTTGTGCATGACTGCATGTGTAATGGAGGTGGGGATGTATGTTCCTATTTTTCTTATAGATAATGTGCCTTCAATAATTGGGTGTTTGCATATACTTTTCCCAGATAGCATCAGACTGTGTACCAGGTGTGCTCTGAGATAGATAAGCTGTGCTGGAATGCAGATGATCCATTCTGTAAGCAATTCTGACATTTAAAAAACTAAAGTTACTCAAGGTTGTGAATTGTAGGCTTCAGTTAGTGGCTGTGCACATCAGCCTTAAAGGCCGGCTTGGGGGTGGAGTCGGGACATGGCATCCACATGACGCATGCCCTGACTCCACTCCCAGGGTGGCATGATGCCATGCACCACTCCACATGGCGCGTGGCATCACAACACTCCTCTGGCATTGTGTCCACACAACACAGCCCCAAATGAGTGCCTTAAAGCCACAGCGCCATGGCTATTGCACCCTTTCCTGGGTGCCAGATCAGGGGTGCGGTATGTGGTTGCTGCAGCCCTGATCTGGAGAACACGTAGGCTGATGCAGTCTGCCCTTGAAGGGGCTGTCTTCACAGCCCCTTAGTTGTAAATGCAGTATTTCAACATCAGTTAGTTGAAAATGTAATACTTCAGCCATTGTCTTCATATGGTTCTTCAGCTCTTCTGTGTATTATGTCGAATTTCTTTTTATTTCTTCTTGGTCTTGTAATAAGTTCTTTTTGTTGTGATTCCTTTTATTTTAGCTGGTAATAAGCATGCTTAATTGAATGAACCTAGCTTCAGAACATAGCTGATGAAACTAACTTTATTCAATCAACTGTAGCTCAAATTAACCCTAATTTAGGGTTCCACAACACAGTCAGTTGTGAGGTTTATAGAAATTTTAGTGCAAAACATATGGAGGGTAAACGTTCTCCAGCCTTTCATAATAAAGTCCACTGTTTTGTCCCAGAAACTACTTGAAGTCTAATAATAACAACAGTCCTTTATAAAATACTATATTGGCCTCTAATCTTCTACTAGCTCTCTAGTTAACTGTGTTTCCAGCTGCTTAGCCGTTTGGCCTAAAGATTCAAAAAGAAGCTACTGATTTGAAGAGAGAGGTTCCAGAACACCCAGTTTAAGATTCAGGAACATTCATCCATGGAAATTCAGATAGGAAAATTAGTACAGGCCATAGAGTAATAGAAGGGGAGAGTTAGGAAGATTAAAATAAATGAGTGGGATCTGATCCCCATTAGGTAAAATGAAAACAGCAAAAGAAGTTGTGGTGTATAAGAATTTGTGGAAGACTCCACACTAATAAACTGAACCAATTGTCTAAAGTAAATCTTCTCTCTATGTTAAGGTGAAAAGAGCAAACTAAGACCTCAGCATCCCAGAATAAACATAACCTGTAAAAAATAAAAGAGGAAAACAAGAAGGGATATCCTTTGTGGAGATGTAGCTGATTTTGTTCACCAGTGCCCCTAAATTTTCCTTCCTCAGATTGGTCCCTTTGCCTGCATCACTAAAATTTAGTTCTGTACTGGGACATAGGGAATCAGGGGAAAATGTACATTACACTATTTTTTTTTACTGGTCAGAAAAGCATTGTTTTGTCAATAACATTATTCTAGTTTTACGGGAGTACAGATGAAGTATCCAACTTGGTAGCTTCTGTATACTTTTCCATTGTCTTGAGAGTTCCACTGAGGTCTTGTCACCGCAGCAACCATTTATACAATGGGCTCATTTCCACTTACTGTTTAAACCAGATTGTAATGAAGTTTCGATCCAGATCATGGCACCATACTCACTATGAAATAGGATATTTTGGATTTGGGGTTTTTTGTTGTTGTTGTTTTTTTGGACCCCACTGTTGTCCGCACTTGTATTTGTGCCCCAACATCCCACCCCACCCCTTTTTAAAAAAATAATAAAATGCCAATTAAGTTGATTACATTGCCACATCATTGGCCAGTCATAATTTTGGCTACATGAGGATACTTTGTAGTGCTCCCTTCAACTTTCTTTATTTTACTTTAGTTCACTTTTTGAGCCTTATAGTATCATGGTCATCATAGGAATCCCTTGCTCATTATAGGAAAGCTCTTGCTCACGTTGGTGCTTCTATGGGATGATGAGAAATCGCCTTTCCGATTCAAAAAAATTATTTTAAAAAACCACACACACACCAGATCCCCCTCAAAAAGCAAAAATATATTTAACCACTTACAGTGGAGAAACAATCATGGCCAGATCCAGAAGGTATTGATCAGTATAAAAACAGAAAATTAAAAGGCCACCACACGTGTGGGTAGACAATGTGCAGCGCTAAAAAAAATGGCAGATTTCAAGCAGCCAACAACTGAATAGGTGACACCCCCTGCCAACCCCTCTGCCATAGTCCCTCCTCTCCAGTGAGATGTGATTCTGATCCGGTCGTTCCCGCTTGTTGAGCACACCTATGATTTGGTTCTACTCAAAAGAACCTCTTGAAAAGTACTGTCAAATAAAAGTGGGTTTTCTGCATTTGCACTCATTTAATGGAACTCTTATCGGGTCAGATTCAGATCGAAACCAGTGACAAGTGGGGACTACAGGCATTTAACCTGATCTGCAATTCGAAATAAATCATAGTGGTAACATGGCCAATATGTCTTTTTGCTCATTCCACAATCAAAAACATCCCAGCAGAGAAATCTCTTTTCCAGCAGGAAACTGTCAGTTGTTTATGAACCAAACCCAAGATTTCCTCCATTCTATTAATCCATTCCAAAAGCCTTGTTCCTTGTAGACCAGCCACCCAAAATAGGACCTGAGTAAAACATTCAGGTTAGCATTACATCGCTGAAAGAGATGTATCTGAATAAAGGAGAGTGAATTAAAGTTAGGGAGCATTTAATATGACACTACAATTGGCCCTCCACATTTGTGGTTTTGATTTTTGTGGATTTGATTATTTGCAATTTTGACTAATATGTTCTCTCTAGGAATCTGTGGGTTCTCCAGTGCAACTCTACCAGAAGTTGACCAAAGAGTCGTGCTGGAGAACCTAGAAGTTTCTAGAGAAAACACATCCCTCGGCATTTGTAGGTCCTCTAGCATGATTCTGTGATCATCCTCTGGGAGATGTTGACCATAGAGTTTAATTATTTTTATTTTATTTAATATGGTATTTATACCCCACTCTTCAGCCCTAAAGGCTCTCAGAGTGGCTTACAATTATTTTAATTAGATGGTTCCCTGCCCTCAGGCTTACAATATAAAAAGACACGACACAAAAGGAGAAGGGAGTGGTGGGAAAAGGGATCAAGTCCAGTGGTTCATCTCTCCCTCTGAGGCCTGGACCAAGGCAGATAGCATGGAGGGAGGGCTCCTCTTCTTCAGGCAAACCCTGATGGAACTGGGCCTGCCTCTTCACTCCCTCCCAAGCTGAAGGATGGCAGTTGGCATGGAGGGAAGGCGCTCTTTCTTCAGGCAAGCCCTGACAGAGCTGGGCCTGCCTCTTCACTCCCTCCCAGGCTGAAGGATGACAGTTAGCATGGAGGGAGGGCTCTGTTGCACTGGAGGACCTGGAGATTTCTAGAGAAGTGTTCTCTTAGATAAAAGGAATACTGTTTCTTTATTTGTGGTTTTTCCACATTCACCGAGGACCTTCACCCCCAACTTCAGTGAATGTGGAGGGATCATTGTAGTTTCCATGCTTATAATATGGTATGCATATTTACTTATTAGGACAGGACATAGGGTAGAATGTCAGCTGTAGGATAAGTGCTAGATTATACGTACCTTAAAAGCCAATCCTTTAAAGACCTGTCAAACCTTAATATGGAAATTTTACTACCAGTAACTCAGTTTTCATTGTGGCCATATAAGAATTGTTTTACATTATTTTTGTAATATGCAGTTACAGCAGCCATATGCCCATGTATAAAAAATACATGGACAAATTGTACCTGAACTATAACACCTAGTTCTTTTTCAAAGAAGAGACAAGTTGTTCAGAACCCCTTGAGACAGAGACAGGTCACAGCATTTTGAAAGAAAATCCAAGAGGCCCCCTCCATGGTGATTAAAATTAAATCAGTCTAAGTACTTGACATATGTTGCTATTTAATGGTATTCTAGAAACTACTTTCTCAGGTGAGTCACCAAGCACTCCAAATGATAATTCAGGTTGGGGAAAATCTTGGGTTTGTTTCATTCCCACAGATTTACTGGGAAAGAAAAAAAAAAACTGGCTTTTTTTACTTTTATGTAATTCACTGATTTCCTAAAAGGAAAATAATCTTTAGCATTCACACAGAACTGAACCAAGTTCATAATATTTCATGTGAGTTGTCTCAGCATCTGTTGACTTATTTAAGGCTGCAATCCAATGCATGCTTGCATAAGACCCACTGAAATTAGTTGGATTTACCTCTAGAATAAGCATAGGATTATGCTGTATCTGATTAGCCCCTGTCCACCTCAAACCCATTTTTAATACTTTAAATAAGTATTAAAAATCTCATGCCAAAGACCACAAAACAATGGAGTGAAATGAAACAGCCAATGATGTTTAAAATATTGTATTATACATTATATTGTAGTCCTAGCTAACTATTAAAACTGTTAGAGATAATCCAAAGAATAAGATGCTTCAGCTCAGGTTCTGACTTGAGGGAATCTTAATAGAAAGGCTGCATTAACCCTCCAAGCACATCACATGCTACACCATCTCTTTCTGCCCAAGCCTGCGTGACAGAACTCCAGATCTGTCATGTTTGTGCATGTGTGTATTATGTTTACTTGAAGCTTCAAAGAATACAGTTCTTGTTTGAAGGAAGAAAAACTTGGTCAGGGGAGGGGACTTTGGGGCCTATAAAACTAGATTGAGAGGCCATATGTAGTCTGCTGGAGACTATTGTTATTTACTGTCAAGTTGACTTTGACTCATGGCAACCTATGAATGAGACCTCCAGGAGCCCTGGTCATCACCTGCTTTGCTTTGGTCATGCAGTCTCAGCTTCCTTGATCCATCTGTACTGTGCTCTTCCTTTTTTCCTACTGCCTCCAACTTTCCCCAGGTGTCAAATTATTATTTGAAATACATTGTCAATATGAAAATATGATTAGACTGGGTGGTCCTTTATGGGACCGTTTCAGCACTATGATTTTTGATTGTCAAGTTAGAGCTTGCTAAGGACCAGGAGGACTACAAGAGGTAATCCAGATACCTTTGATGGAGTGGTCAAGCATATTTCCTTTAATTCAGGAAAACTTTGTTAACTGCTCTCAAGCTGACCTCATTTCATGGTGACCCTGTGGATGAGACATTTCCAAGACCTCCTTTGCTCAACTGCTCTGCTCAGGCCCTGCTCTGCTCAGGCTCAGGCTCGGTCATGTGGCCTCTCTGATTAAGTCTAACCATCTGGCATGTGGTCTCCCTCTCTTTCCGCTGCCCTCTACTTTTCTGACCATTACTGTCTTTTCCAATGATCCATGCCTTTTCATGATGTGGCCAAAGGATGGCAGCCTCAATTTGGTTATATTGACTTTGAGAGAAAGTTCAAATTTGATCTGTTCTAAAACCCATTTGTTTGTCTCTTGGCCTCCCACAGTATCCTTAGCACTCTTCTCCAACACCACATCACAGATTAGTTGAATTTCTTCCTATTGGCTTTCTTCACTGTCCAGCTCTTAAGTCCATACATGGTAATGGGAAATATGATGGCTTGGACAGTCTTCACTTTAGTGTTCAGAGTTATGCCTTTGCTCTTTAGGATCTTGTCCAATTTTTTTTCAAAGCTCCCCTTCCCAATCCTATTTTTCTTCTAATTTCTTGACTGTAATCACTGTTCCGGTCAATATTTGATCCAAGGTATGGAAAATCTTTTACTATTTCTATTTTCTTGTTATCTAGGATGAATTCTTATAGATCTTCCATGGCCATTATTTTTGTTTTCTTGGACCCCATCCACACTCCCATTTGTGTAGTGAGGAGATTCAATCAGATCCGATGTTGCGATTCCGAACCGAAGTTCACACTATTTTACCCCCATCAAATCTCTCCAGCATAATTTAACCCTGTTGAAGGTCACACTGCCTGAAGCACCTGTCATGGTCCACCATGAGGACGATTCAGAGGATGAGCCAGAGCCTTTGGAACCTGAACCTTAATTGGGGAGCCTGAGGCTGGCCCTAGCTCTGCTGTAGCAGAGTCTGGGGCCTCTCCAGAGGTTCAGCAGCCAAGTTTGCCTGGGGCCAAGGCTGTGAACATAGAGGAGAATCTGGGAAGTGTGCCTACCTTCAAGGAGTGTTGAGCTGAAAGAGAGGGCCTTTGAAGATCACTGAGGCCTTATCAAAAAAAGCCTTTGTAATCAGGCACACCTGTATGCCTGCTGCCTGCCTATTTAGGCAGCTAGAGCATGTGTGTCTCCTTGCCAGTGATTATCTGACCTTCCTGGAGGAAAGACTTTGTCTCTGGCTCCTGTGGCTTCTTAGACTGCTGATTATCTGGAACTCTTGACCTTGGACTGCCTGACTGACCTGCCTATCTGATACCTTGAATCTTGGACCATCTGACAACTCTTTTGGTAATCCTTCTGCTGGTACTGCCTTTGGTCTCCAAGACTGTGTTGCTTGCACTGACTCCACTATTTGGGAGACTGATTGTTGGGAACTAAGCTGGCCTATCAGCTATTTGACTGCTTTCCTGGGCAGCAAGGATTCAAAATGGAATGTCCATATAAGTCTTCCCTAAGGTCTCAAACAACCCTAAGGAGGAAGCCCTTGGAGGAAAAACAACAACATAAATGGCTAAATATTTTGAGCAGGTGAGAGAATGATGTTGTGAAGGCAGCAGAAAGTACCTTGGAGGTTGTATATAACCTACAGGCTGCACTGCCTCTTGCTCTAAAGATCTGGTGTGCTAGCAACCAACATAAGGGCATACAGTGTGGTATAAATGCCATGAATCTCACTTTAAGCTCAACATGTATATTTGTAAATAAATGGAAATATTAGGAAGCCCTAGTCTGTTCTAGCCACCTCATATCAAGCAAGGCTTGGTTCCACTGCCCAGCAAATTGGGGTGTTCAGAAAAACAGGAACTCTGGAGACACCAATTCTTGTGTTTTTTGGGGGAAATGTTATTTTTAACTGTATGCCAAATCAAAGTGTCAGCTCATTGGTTTTAATAATGCCCTTTTAAGCCATGCTCTAACTTCTTGCTTTGTGTACCTTGTGAGATACCCTTTCAGAATCACTGTAATCTTCCACAGAACAAACCCAGAGCAAGTGTAATCTTAATTTTTATGCAGCTTTTCTACTCGCAAACAGCTTTTCCACAGGCTATAAAGACATTTCAGAATGAATCTACTCTGATGGAACACTGGAGAATAACATGATGCCAACCTAGAGAATTGACAGTGGGGCATATATTCAGTTTCCTTTAAATTTTTAATTTTTAAAGAACATTGTTATGTCTTTTTCTACTATGATAAGATAAAGTATCTTGCCAACAGTGCTGGAATGCCCTTAGGATCCCCAACAGCAATTTAAATTATATTTTATGCACTGCAAGTAAGGCTGAAAGTAAACATTTGAGATGCCTGGAATAACTATAAAGTAGGGAAACTAGTTTAAAATGGCTGTGATTTTATCTCAAACCTTTTCTAGTCTTTTCCCGGCTTTATTTCCTTCATAAGCACAAGCAACAGAGGTATTTTTTAAAAAAACTTTTGAGCTTTATTAAAACCACAACAAATGATATAAAATACATATAAAACATGTTACAACAGATCATTTACAAGACATAAAGATAAGAAAAGATAGGGGAAAAAAAACCTGACAGACAGAACTGTACATTTATTCCTTCCCATTCCATTCTGCTAGTTCTATACTTTAAATATGGTGACTTTTATATAATCTGTGTCCTTTAAAGGATTCTTACTTTTTCTGTATATATATGTCACAATCTGAAATCTTCTATATATTGGATCACTACAATCCTTCTCTATTTCTTATATTGCTATATAATACCACATATATCTCTGCCCTAAATTTTGTTTCTATATCTGTATTTTTAATCCTTTTAAGTATCCATATATATCTTACCCTCCCCCCCAAAAAACAACATTTTGCAACCGATCATATTACATCATCCCTATCTAAATACCCCTGCATTTTACATCATCTTTGTCTTCACTGGTACAACACTTATACTTATCTGTATTCAAAAACTCTTGTCTGATTTCATTATATACATTGATAACTGGAGTTATTCATCTGCTTTCCATGACTCATGCAACAGGCGTATTTTTGTGATTATGTGCAGTTAGCGATTTTAGTTCTGTTCATAGATGTGTTCAGCCTTTCTACACAGTTAGACAAAAGGTAACAAAAATGCAACAGTGTGATGCTTTTGCAATCTTTTGGATGAGCTATGGGCAAAGTGTGGCCTTGGGGTCATGCACAGCCCTCCATGTTTTGGAGCTCTTGCCACCTCCATATTCTTTTCTCTTCTTGTTTGTTGCCCAAGTGGGTGAGTTGCTTCTCCTGGAAGTTCTCAGTAGTAGCAATTCACCTTTTAAATAGATTGCAGTATCCTCTGCACTGTATTGAAGAGAAAAAAACTAACAGAAATGGCTTCCAAACATTTTTCGGACTTGGTGGCTACTTTTTTTTTTACAGTCCCTGCATTCCACAGAGGGTTTCAGAGGCATAAAATAGATTACTGGACACACTGCAGTTTCTACTCCTGCTTGATAGTAATGTAAAGTGTGTACCTTCAAGTCACAAGTTCATGTGAATGAATGCTTGGTAAAGGTAATGTGATGGGTGAAGAAAAACAAATTGGAACTGAATCCAGACAAGACAGAGGTGCTTACTATCAAGGGTCCTAATCTGGGACTGGAGGTGTGTCAACCAGTTCTGGATGGGGTTACACTCTCCCTGAAAGACTGTGTTCACAGTTTGGGAGTGCTCCTGGATCCATTCCTCCAAATGCCAGCTCAAATAGATGCAACGGTGAGGAATGCCTGTTATCAGTTTGAGGTGATACCCCAACTGCACCCCTTTCTAGAACTGGAGGACTTAAAGATGGTAGTGCATTTGCTGGTAACTCCAAGGCTGGACTTCTGCAATGAATTATATGAATGTATTTTAATGGTTTTATAGTACTTATTTTAACTGCTGGTTTTGTGAGTTTTTAAATTGTGTTTTATATTTTAACATGTTGTGCCCCACCTTGAGCCTTGAGGAGAGGCAGGAAAAAAAAAGAGAGATGTTGTTGTTGACCCTGTTAATTTCACAGCATTTTCCTAGGCCAGAAGCACTCAGGGGAGGCTTGCCATTGCCTTCCTCTGAAATATAGCCTAGAGAACCTGGTATTTCTTGGGTTTGGCAGTCCACCTTCCAAGTACTAACCAGGCCTGGTCCTGCTTTAGCTTCCAAAGTGAGATGGGATCTGATGCCTTTGCATTGTTTAGGCTCCTGTTCTTGGCTAGTAAAAATAATTCAACATCTCCTAATGCAACAATTTCCCGCATTGTTGGAGTGAAATTCATGTCAACCTCAAAAAGCATTGCAAATACTATAGGCTGATGGGAATTGTATTCCAACAAAATCTGGAAAGCTACAAATTGTCCTCCCTTCCCAAAAGGATGTGGAAGAATAATATTACTGTGAGGAACATCAGTATTGCTATTTCCCTGTTTATTACGGTATTTCCTTAGAGGCCAGGAGGATACGTACTGCAACACAAAAGGAGAAAGATACTCTGCATAAAAAAAACCCCAAACGTTTTAATGAAATACAACTAATCCAACTGAAAGGTCAATGAATATTATTAGAAATAATTCTTATTCATTTTTATTTGTTAATTTACATTCTGCCTTTCTTCCAACAGGAAACCAAGGCAACAAAGTTAAAAACCAGATATAGTTAAAAATCTGATTATGTAAAGTTTGGAACAGAAGGAAATCACTTACAAGATATAACAATCTTTTAAGTACATTTACCTGCAGTACATTTACCTCACTAAAAAAATTCTCTGCACACACAGTTAATATCTCAGTGCCTGTTTACCTAAAATGGGATTTACCTGCTGGCTAAAGGAGAGCAGAGAGGGAGGGCCTGTTAGTCTCCAATGGGATTGTTGTATGTAGTTACAAAATGTAGTGACAAAATGCAAGGAATTAAAAAATGTGTTGGACATTTTGAGGGAATTGTATTGACTCTACTGGCCTTGGCATATTTAAAGACACTCCTAGAAAAAAGTTGTGTCAGGCATATTGCTGAGAAAGTGACCTTTGTTCTGAGACGCACATTTTCTTGGAGTTAGGCCTGGGATGTCACCCGGTATGGAGGGCAGGGCTTCCAGGGACAGGTCCAAAAGGGTACACCCCCCTTCACTGCTGCATTGCCATTCTACTCATGAGTAAAATGGCATAGCGCAGCAAGCTGGGTGTCATGTCTTAGAAGGCCAAAACCGCCAGGCAACCACCACACGGGACCACCTTCTGAGTCTCATGTGGCAGTTGGTGGGGTGGTACCCCTGCCACTCCAGGTGTACCACCCCACTGGGTGACACCCCCCCACTGGGATGTCATCCAGTGTGGTCTGTACCCCTATAGTGACACCACTGGAGTTAAGTGGATGATGAGTGGGAAAAGGGACTTTTTCCTCTGCTGTTTTAATCATTTTAATGGGTTTTGTGTCTTGGTTGCTTTTTTTAATCACTCAGTTGCTTTTAATGGTGGAAGCTTGTATATGAAGGATGAATTTGATAAGGGCCTCTGTTCCTTTAGCTGTTTGGTCATCCATATCCATTCTGCATTAGTGAATTAATACAAACCAGAATCCAGGTAGAGGAGAATGGCATGTGGGAAACTGATTCCATATCTGGCTTACCACCACAGTTGAAACACAGTGTGTTAGGAAAGCTTGGAAATGCCACTCCCCTTGATATGACTCCCAAATCCAAGGAGAAGAAGACATCAAGATATGGTTTTAATGACTGGGGGCTACAGATACTTTATAAATAAATAAATAAATAAATAAGTGCTTAAATGTTGCCAAACAATGTGGAGGTGCATTTCTTTCCTTAAAATAATTTATCCCGATGAGTTTTGATAGCTTTGCCTGTCTGTCTCTTTCTTTTCTTTCCTACTTTCTTTCTGATCCAAACCATGATGCTTCATGTACCCACTTACATCTATACAGTCTCTGTTAGAACTGGTTTTTTAAAAAAAAAAAATCCCAATTTTCAAAACAGATGCATGCTGACCCACTCCATACATGCTCCATACAGCATATGGTTGAAGTAAGGAACATCATTTCTTTTGTTCAACAGTGAGCAATTCCTCCCTCCACCTCCTTTCTGGTCTTTTTACTTTCCTGGCGTTCAAATAAGGCTAATTACAAAAGGAAAAAGTTGGAACTGGTGGAGAGTGATCATTTAAAGCTGTTTCTTTTGCTGCATGGAACAAAACGAAGTACCAAGGGCATGGATAGGCCTGTTAAAAAGAGAGAGAAAAGAGAAAAACCATCTAATGAGGATGTTGAGATAAGTGCTTGTGAGGAAAACTGGCAAAAAAAGAGCTTTTAGTCTAAAATCCATAAATAAGTGGGCATCAGATGGGCACTAGAACATTTATAACAAGAGAGGCCACCAAGCTGTATCCTTCTATGCAAGAGCTCTTAGAAATCTTCTTTCTTAACAAGCTACTCTCTTTCCCCTTTTCAAAAATTAATTTAAAAAAAGAAATACTTGAAAATTAAAGAGTTTTATTCATGTCTTTGAATCCATTACAGGCAGGCGCTGCTACTAGGTCTCCTTTAGATATAATGATGAAAACAGGCAAGCTCCTCATTCTGTATACCTGGAGATGCTCTAAGAGAATTGGGCCACTGTCTCTTTGAGATCCTGATCATCTTGAAACTTGGGTGAAACACATACTACAGGTGTACAGCTTTAGGGACAAGAGTTAAAACAACCTCTTCTTGAAGGTTGCTGTTCCTTCCCCCCCCCCCCACCCCCAGCCATATTAAAAAAGGGGGGATTGGGATTTGCTTGGTATACAAAGATGTGTACTGGCCCGTAGCATATTCTAATTATCCGAGAAGGACTTTGTCTTCAAGCGTTGACTGATTCAACATTTAGTACTGCTCTTGGAGGGCATAAAAGAGAAGGAGAAAAACAACATATCTGAAAGGGAAATGAGATAAAAGGAGAAAGAGGAGAAAAACATCTTTTATAGCCCTGTGCTTTTTTTTTTAATGCCTAGTATCCATTGTGAGTGTAGCAAGCCATAGTGGTAGAATAAGCAGTGACCTCCCCACATGCTAAGCACTCTGTTGGCTCTGACCCATTTTTTTATGGGAAAAAAATACGTTATTGTCTGAACCACATGTGCCTTTTAGACTATTTGGTAGGCTTCAACTGGCTAGGTGCTGTACTGTATATCCTTTGTCAACAGCTAAGAGCCAAACTATACAAAATATTAGCTGCCTTCATGCAATTAATGTTCTCTGCCCCCCCCCCCTTTTTAAAAAAATATTTAAATATTTATTTATTAATGCTATGACACCGAGGAAATGGAAATGCTTTGATGGCTTTTGCTGCTGTTCCTGATACAGTGACAAAATAATAACAAAAAAATTAAAAGCAAGCTGAAAAGGAAGAGCAGACAGCAGCAAATACAAGCTGGGCGTGGTGTAATGAGCACCTCATGATGGGGGACGCTATGGGCACATCTACACTGTAAAAATAATGCAGTTTGACATTACTTTATCTGCCATGGTTCTGTTTTACCAAATCCTGGGATTAATAGTTTTGTGAGGTAATGGCACTCTGGCAGAAAAGCCTAAAGACCTTGTAAAACTACAAATCCCAGGATTCTGTTGGATGGAATTACAGCACTTAAAGTGGTGTCAAACTGCTTTATTTCTACAGAGTAGGTGCACCATCAGCCTTCCCTGGCCTTAGCTCAATGGTGCAATACATGCTCAGCATACAGAAAATCTCAGATACCTGAGGGCATTATTGACCATTTGGAATCCAAATAATTTTTTGCTCCAATTTATTTTGGGGAAGCTTAGAGACATTAAAAATTGCCTCGAGAGACATGCGGTTCAGAAGCCACACTTTGCTCATCTCAATCTAGAAGCCCTTTCAAACCATGCAATTACAGCACTTTTAACTGCTATGGTTGCACCCTGTGGAATTCTGGAGTTGGTTAAAGTACTGCATTAAAGCCTCAAAATGCTTTTCCAGGACAGCCCTACATATAATACCTTGTACTAATCCATCCTACCAGTTACCAGAACATGTTTCACTGAGACATGGGTCACCTGCACAACATAGAGGAAGTCTACCAAGTCTACACGTGCTGCTTTCACTTTGGTTTTAGCCTTTGCTGTTGTATTTCAGACTTTATTTTACTTTATCATGTATTTGTTGTGTGCTTTCAAGTTTTTTCCAACTTATGGTGATCCTAAGGTGAATCCATCACAGGGTTTGACATCAAGATGTCAACCACCATCTTGAGGGGAGAGAAAGGCAGGCCACCTCCTGCTGGAAGCAAGAAGAGCCCTCCCTTCAACCACCATCTTGAGGGGGGAGAGAGGCAAGCCAGGTGCAACATGCCTTGCCTGAAGGGAATAAGAGCCCTCCCTCCAGTCCATCTGCCCTGGTCCAGGCCTCTGAGGGAGAGAAGAGCTGCTGGACTTTCCCCCTTCCCCACCGCCATTCCCTTCTCCTTTTGTGTCGTGTCTTTTAGATTGTAAGCCTGAGGGCAGGGAAATGTCTAATTAACAAATTGTAAGCCACTCTGATAGCTTTGGCTGAAGAGCGGGGTATAAATAAAAAATATTATTATTATTATTATTATTATTATTATTATTATTATTATTTTCTTGGCAAGAAATGTTCAGAGGGAATTTGCCATTGCTTTCCCTTGAGGCTAAGAGCCTGTGACTTGCCCAAGGTCACCCAAATGTTTAGAAGTGATAGAAGGTGTAGTTCAACAACATGTGGGGACCAACACAATTACCACCCTTGCTTAACATGAAAACTGCAGTCTGTCTTTGCAATTGAAATTTTGTACCTGAATGTAAAATGTACCCAGCAAGACCAGACTTAAGGGTCGAAGCTTGCTTTAAGTGTTGACATTTGGGCACAAAAGATTCAGAAGTGTAGTACTCATGGGAGAGGGGTGCACTCTGTACAGACTCGGAGGCACTGTCTTCTGCTGTATTAATTCATGTGTTCAAGGCTGAATGCAGATTGTGCTTCGAGAGTCCTGGGACCCATTCACACCCCGCAATTAGAACAATGTGATTCCACTTTAACTGCCAAGGCAGTTGCCTGGAATACCCTACCTTGGAGTGTGTGGAGTCTCCTCCTTTGGAGATTTTTAAATAGAGGCTGGATGGCCATCTCCTGGGGGTGCTTTGACTGTGTATTCTTGCATGGCAGAGTGGGATTGGACTAGATAGCCCTTGAGGCCTCTGCCAACTCTGTGATTTGATGGTCTATGAGTGAGTTTCATGGCCAAGATGGGAATCAAACCCTGGTCTCCAGAGTCATAGTCCAATGCTCAAAGCACTATACTATGCTGGCTCTTATGTACTACCTGATGTTAATTTGTCTGTTACTCTCCCAGACAACTATGGCAATTGGTTGGTTGTCAAATATAATAAATGTATGAACAAATAAGTGTGTAAAATAATGATTTTAGTGGAGTAAGCTGGGCCAACCACCAACCAGCTTGACAGATTGTATATTGCGAGGGCAGAATCATCATAGATTCCCATCACAATCTTGAGGATTAGCTAACATTGTCTGTTAAATGAGTTATAAATTATAATTATAAGCTGCAGCACTTTAATCGAGCAATCACTTGGGGGGAAAACCTTGTTCAGACACGAAATTAAGAATCAAAACAGGGTAAGCCAAGTACTGCAAATTTGTACTGATATCACCAGATCCATGCCTTGGGGATATAATGACTGATAAAATCAATTAATTTCCCCCTTTTTAGCTTTTGCCTTTAAACTGAGTTATAATCTTATTTCACTACTATAACACGCAAACTTGCATATTGAGTGACTACAACTGCAGTGATAAGATGCATAGCCATTCTGCACTGCTGTACTCACTCCTGATAATTTATCTCATTTGCTGAGTCCTTCAAACATCTACATGTGAAATAGTGGGCTGAATCCAGTTTTCTGTATGTTGATCAGGTTTTTACCCTGTCTTGTGGTTCTGTGCATTGCATGGTAAATAAAGAAGAAAAACTGTAAAATAATTTTTTTTTAATTTATTTTTTAAAAAAATGTTATGTATAAAATTGGATGTGATTTAAAACCATGCAGGGGAAGCTCATTTTCATGTGAGACACAGCAAGATGGAACCCGAGCCATTCCCCCTCATATTTTTGCTGCTGCTAAGACAAAAAGAAAGGTGTTCTAGCATTCATATTCTTTAATACATATGGAGCCAAACACTACATTTCATCATTCCCAGAAGGTTGAGGGAAGGGAAGACAGATGAGAGAACTCAGAAGTTTATTACATGACACTTGCATCACAATTGCACTCTTAGTCCCATCTATTCTTGGAGTTTACTGCACAATTTTGTGGCTCTCCCAGTGTTGTACTGCATTGCACTACTGTTGGGTCCTTTTGTAAATTGATTCTTTTCCCACTTGAAATAATTTGTTAATGACCCTCTGTGCTGCTATAATTTAGCAACCACTTTGGGTGTGAATCTTTGTTCCACTCCAGTACTTTATTGGGAGCATAGAGGGCATGGTGTGGATTTGATTTTGTTCTTTATTCCATGGGGATTCCCTATAGATCTCTAGCAAGGAAACCCCAGACTACTTCTGATGGTTGGCTCTGTGTGTGTGTGTGTGTGTGTGTGTGAGGGAGGGAAGGACATGGAGATTCCCAAGAGAACCATTGTGCATTCATCTCTGCTCTCCAACATGTTGGTTTTTTTAAAGCATGTTTTGAAATACTAAAGGTACCAGCATGGTGTAGTGGTGTGACTATAGAACTCTGGACAGGAGGGTTTGATTCCCCGCTTGGCCATGAAACCCACTAGGTGGCCTTGGCCAAGTCATATGCTCTCAGCCTTGGAGGAAGGCAAGGGCTAACCTCCTTTGAACAAATCTTGCTGAGAAAACAGCTTAGCAAGGGCTGTTGCCTCATGGTGTT
Source organism: Urosaurus nigricauda (assembly GCA_034509955.1). NCBI lineage: Eukaryota > Metazoa > Chordata > Lepidosauria > Squamata > Phrynosomatidae > Urosaurus > Urosaurus nigricauda. Next base: position 78,778,132 of record JAOEGL010000006.1, read on the forward strand.
GTGTTCATCTTCCTGATCTGAGTGGTAAGTAAGGGTGATTCTATAATAGTGTCGTTATAGAAGCCTTCCATTTAAAAAACTAAACTGTCATGAAGCACGAAGTGGAGGAAACAGGATGGTGTAAATGGTATTGTCATATTTAAGTGTGAGGAAAGCATGGGAGCCAACATCATTGAAGTCCAAATGATGTCATGGTGCTAAAGAATACAATGCAATTCTCCTACTTTTCTGAATGCAGGAGGAGCATTTTTCAAAGGGAACAACCCAAAACGATTAGTGTGATGAGCACCTGTGCCTTGAGTCCTCTCCAGATGAAGCTTTGTCACAGTGGTGATCTGTTGAGTCATGGGAGATGCGATGACAGAGTAATGGTTTGTTAAGCTAAGAGTGTTAGAATGTTTGTGAATATTCTTTTCAGGCATTTAGAAAGTTAAAGTATACAAAGCAAATCTGAATGTGAGGCTACAGTTAGGGTTTCCAGGGAACCTGCTTCTTTCCTGTGTATGTGTAATCTCACCCATTCCCTGTGGGTGATTGATGAGAAATGAGACTTTCAACAAATGATTCAGCTTTTATTTTCTCTCCAAATCTCAAAAGAGGAATCAGAGGGAGGGTGGGAAGAGTGAAATCATGGACGGGATTTTTCTCCTTGATTCTAGCAAGAGTTTTGGTGTAGTAATATAAATTTAAACATCAGAATTAATTAAAGTAATTAAAATGTCATTTTCAGTGTAAATATAATTAATATATTTCTAAAAGCTTTTTATAGTAAACATGACATACCGGCACTTTCTAAACTTTTCCTGCTCTGAAATTTCTTATGGTGACACTTTTGATCTTAATAACATTTAAAATTTGCCAAGGGGGTTAATATTGATTATTTTCTATATATCTCTGTTAACAAAACCTCTGTCAAATAAGCTTTTTTTTTTACAATGTATTTTTACACCCACCCAGCCTCCCTTTTTCCTTTTTGTCCTTTTTTCTGGACTCTTTTTTACAAAAAGCAGCATTGGCATTAGGAGGAACATAGACTTTCAGTATTTTGTTCAGTATTTGGGTTGCTAGGAGCAGTGTGTCTGCAATAATTGTGCAATAAAAGCTTAAGCTGGGTAGGGTTGTGATTCTACTCTTCCTCTGGTCTTTCATCAAAGTGTGGCAAACTGGGCAGGCTCCCACCTGACAAAGAGATGGTTGTACAATGAAAGACAAGACATTCACACTTTCCATGCACGAGAATTTTGCTGCAATTTTCTCCTTTGAAAAAGTTTTTGATATGGTGAGCAAATGTGTACAGTATATACATTAGAATCAGAGAAACTGCCGTTTTGCTTTCTTTTTTGAAAACTAATACACTTTTCAGGTGGAGCAATGTTCTGCTTTTGCCACAACAGCTCAACAAAGCAGTCTTGGGAAAGCTTAAAGACGAGACTTATTGTGGCATAATAAATTTATTGGCCACAATAAATCACCAAAATAAAATCCTTATTTATAACCATTCTCTGTGTGGCATAGCAAATCAGCTGGCCTTTAAAATGCCACAAAATTCTTTTTATTTAATCAAGTAAAGTATTTAGAACTTATAGTGGGCACAGAAAGCAATTCAACTATCAGTAAAATACATCTCTTTTGGAACTGGAATATTATAGGTTATGAAAGAAGAGGACGTAAAAGAGAATTCTGCACCCATTGTCTAACAAAGACTGTTATCTTCAAGAATTTTCTATATTTTAATTATGAATGACATTTTAGGGACTGATTTGTTTGTAGCCTATGGCAACTGTTTTCTGAGATGAAGCATACTTGAAGTACAAAGTGAAAATATGTGTGTTAAGTTATAGCTGTTTGCTTTGTGGTCAGCTTCAGGTTTGCACACTGCTTTGGCTAGGCATGATATAGTGAAAGTATATCCATGTTTATTCATTTTAGACAATAGCATATTCATTTCGGACAATAGCATGATAGAACAATTCTAAGCATGTTGACTCAGAAATAAGTCTCAGTGAATCACATCTCAGACTTAAGATATGCTTTGAATAAACCAGGTAGGGGTACCTTCCAGGGTTTGGCTACATTAGACTTTGCCAAAACACACAAGGGGTTGCACCCCTCCTTGCCACTGAATTCACTTCCCACTGAATTCATCACATTGCTGAAATTTGGCATCTGCAGCAAAATTCACATTTTTTCCTATGTAAACAAAGAGCATAGGAATCTTGCTTTAAAGGTGATCCTTCTTAAAGGCTTCCAGGGGCCTTTGCAGTCCAGCATAAAAACATGGCATACAGTTCTTGTACATCATGTGTACTTGCCTAAAAATTGCCATTTGCTGCCATATTGCCAAATGTTGGTGTTATGCTAGATTTAGAAGTAGTGGCAGGGAGTGGGGTGTAGTCAGAATACATTGTGGGTTTCTGCTCCTCTTTTAGTGTAAGTAAAAATGAGGTTCTACCCATTCTGCTTGATGGGTCTTAATTCCCTAGCAAGTATGCTTAGCATTTAAGATAGTAAAATAATAAAATCTGTCTTAATAGCTGTAGACAGTGATGTCCAATACCTTAAGGCTGTTTGTGCTGTGTCTGTTAGTAGCAGCTGAGACGACCCATTAACTGAAAATGGTAATACACTATGAGAAAATATTTCAGTAAATCTGAAATTAAATTTAAATGTAAAGCTCCAGTTCTAAATTATCATAACTGAAATACCTGTGCTACTAGACATTTGAGAATGCATGTAAGAGGATTGCTTTCTGGGTTTAAGGCCAGTGTTGATCAAGCCTTATGAAACTGGATAAGACAATAAATGATACTATATTGCCTTGTACAATATCTCACAAAATTGACAATAATACTTTTATTGGGACAACCCACATGCACAAAATACAAGTTGCAAGTTTTTGAAGCTCCACTAGCTTTTTCATTGCACAAAGGATTAAAAATCATACAGGAGAAAGAAAAATATGATTATGTTAGTTACACATCTGCCTTTTATCCAGATGTTGTTGTGTTGCTCAGTTAAGATGGTATGGAGGGATATCCATATAGACATGCCACTCCTCCCTCTAGCCATTGGTTCTGCAAGACAAAGAGTTGTAAAGTCCAGGAAATAAATTTGCCTTTGGTTCTATTACCTTTATCATCCAGGAAATCTAGTGTTTCACTGAATTAAGCTATATTGCTTTTGCTCATATCTTTAAAAATGTGGGATTGAATGCCATAATGGACTGCACAGAATTTATTTGGAGTATTCCTTTACACTAATTATCTTGTCCAGTCTTCACCACCAGAAGTCACCAACCCCAAGCAGCAATTACTTTCTACTATCTAGATTTTTCTTCTCTTTCTGTACAAGTGATGCTTACTGGAATTAAGATATGAAATCTACTTTAGCTAAAAGGGTTCTCCTAGCAAAACATCAAAAATAGTTCTGTTCCATTCCCTCCTTTCACTACAGTGTTCACAAATGACTTATTCAGGTCTGAAATGTCTTCTTTTGTGTTTCTTAGAGGAGTGGCCTTAACTTTCCTTTGACAACATTTACAAAAGTTTACAGAGGCATTTTCTCTCTTCATTTTGAAGATTGCCCTTCAAAGTAATGAAGGATTGGGCAAGGAAGAATCATTCCCAGAAGGTAGTCTTGAGGAATTGGACTGATGGATACTGCTCCCTTTGTTCAACAGTATTTAACATCCCTAAGAACTCTGCGTGTTAAATTTTAAAAAGTATGAGCCAAGATCAAACTGAATCAGCCATGTAACTCTTTGAGACTTGAAGGTGCCATAGCAAGCCTATGATCACATCTGCTCTTATTCTAATAGTTTCAGAGTACATGTGGAAACCTCATCAAAGATACTGAATAGCACTATAATGTTAGATGTTAAGTCATGTTAGATACAGAGCTAAATCTTAATTGAATGCTTTGTGAACATCAGGCCTCCTTTTCCTCTCTGAAATCAGAACTGTCTATTTTATTCAGTTAACTACAATCTGTTACTTGTGGAAACTGTGTTTTTTTCAAAAGCTGCAGTTTGTCCAACCAGCCAAGATCAAACCATCATTTCTGATCTTGGCTTCTTTGTATAAACTGTACTTGAAACCACCCCACAGTTCATGAACTGGATTAAACAACAATTGCCATGTTAAATCATAATGATAAGCCAGGTAACCATGGGGACCCTGGCTTATTCAGTCTGAGCAATGGGCTGGTGCACACTGCCTAATTGCTCCATACCCATCACCATGTCCTCTGAACCCAGCACATGCTGTGGCTGGTTTCTCTCCAAAAATCCTCCCCCCCCCCCCAAATCCATGGTTTGTTTATCGGGTTCCTCCCACCCTCTGGGTTATTAGAAGACAGAACAGTAGCTGCCTCCAGATTCAGATGAGATATGAGCGTGCCAGGAAATAAACTTTGGTTTTAAAAAGATAATTCTCAGTGCAAGTGAGAATGATGATGAAGCTTGCTATATCATACAGCTTATACCCCCTAATACAGATGTCTTTACTTCCCTGGCTTAATTATGGGCTCCTCTGGAGAGGGCAGACATACTGTGAGGTTGTGATACTGTATTTGATGTTGTAGTTCTATTTAAAAATATCAATTTAAAAAAAAATCAAATGTTTCTGTTGTACCAGATGATTTTCTGGCACTTTCTGATACCAGTTTCAGCATTTTATTCCCACCCTCAAGTGGGTTTGCTTTTAATTCCAACAGATATTGGAGCAAAAATGACTTCTTCCTCTTTCTATTTTTTAAATATATCTTAGAACTATAATGCTATAGTGCATCAGTAAAATGGTCCTTTTATGCCACATTACTTGAAGACAAAATATTCAAAGGAGGAGAAAATTTGCCCTTGAAATCATAGGATCACCTCAGCAAACAGCACCTTTGGTTGAGAAAATCTTTGGAAGAGCCCTAAGGCAGATCCAAGAAATTGCTACAAATAGCCCTCTCCACAAAAGAATCAATAGCGTGGAAGCAGAGGATACACCAACTGACCAAATCCAAGGAACCACGGCCTCATTCCCACTTACAAATAATGTTTCGCTACTGTTCTGTGGGAAAGAAATGGCTATGGTTTTCCTTAGCTGGCTATTCCAGTAGTTTTGCTTCCTGAGACAGCTTTCTCTTTCCTCTCTTATGCCTGTGATTTCTTCCCCTGCTGTGATTGAGCATTATGAGATGAGTCATGAACCAAGTCCATGAACCAATTAGTGTGAGGAGTAAATGATCCATATAGATTCCAGGGAACTAAGTTCAGGTCTGGGTCATCACACTCAAAGCTCTTAGCCATTATGAAATATACCGATCTGGATTACTGGCTGTATTGATTCAGAGATTTCCTTGTCATTTCTTTTCAGGCTACTTCCAGGGCAATGTTCACTTTTACTACTGACATGGAAGTGCTTCTCTCTCCCTTTCTATATTGTGAATGAGGAGTGGTAGGTCCTCCAGATGTTTTGGGCTACAGCTGCTTCACCATTGGGCATGCTGGCTGGAGCTTCTGGGAACTGATGTCTAAAACATCTTGAGGGCCAAAGCTTCCCCGTCCCTGCTGTTTATCAACTGGCTGAGGGATTTTGAGAGTTGTGGTCTAGCACATCAGGAGGGTACCAGATTGAAGAAGACTGCTTTACATAATCTTCATTTATGGGCCCATCTACATTTGCCAGAATAGTCTGGGTTGTCCCTGGAATATTCTGGCCCTGAATTCCCCTGGAATCACCAGCCTGCTGTGGGTTTTCAATGAACAACGGGTGGCTGCCTTCTCACACTGGCACTGCCATCTTAAGCCCAAGCCACTCTGTTTTCGGACAAGTCTTTTTAATGCAGGACAAGGGCTGGAAACACTGGATCAGGTTTGGGCATTATGAAAACAGCCTGATTTAGGGTTTGGGGTCTGTCTAATGTAAACAAGCATGTAGCGAGCTCAAGGCGGGGGCAGAATTCAAGATTTTTAAGTAATGTAGATATTACATTATAATGTAATACAGCTGTAGTAATATGACTGTACATTATAATATAATATAGCTGTAGATCTGTAGTTTAGAACGGAATTTAGAACTCTGCGAGAAAGCTCTAGTTCATTCCAGTGAAGTACAATTAGTCTTTTCAAATTATTTTTGTGTTATTATTATTATTTACATATTCATATAATAGCTATAATATAGTTTTATTTTTGTTCCCTTTGTTTCCTGTGTGTACAGGGATCTGTGACAATATGTCAAAATGCACATACCTAAGGAAGGCCAGACATAAGACCAAACAGATATAGTCAACACTGACCAAAATAGTTGGTCAATTTTTGTATTATTTTCTTCTTCTTCTTCTTCTTCTTCTTCTTCTTCTTCTTCTTCTTCTTCTTCTTCTTCTTCTTCTTCCTTATTATTTCTAAATTAATTTTATTGTATGTCGATCTGAAATCCTCAAATTCAGAAAAAAATATAAATATTTGATTTATTGATGGAATGAATGAATGAATGAATGAATGAATATTCCCAATGACACTACAGCATTCAACTGATTTAATTGCCAACCCTTCTCTTCTCAGGGTATCTTGATGTCTCAATAAAGCCACAAGCAGTGCATCCAGAATTCCTTGTAATCGTTACAGAGGATGTTTGGATGTAATTCTCAGAAAATAAGGAAAGAAGGAAGAATCACCTGCCTTATCTTGACAGGCCTATCTTGATAGAGGTAAGGGTAGCAGAAACAGACGTTACATAAAGAGTAGAGAATCAACAAATAAACAGCCACAGAGAAGATTTATTGACTGCTGTTGCCAGGTGTGGATGATCCAAGGCCCTGAGATTTCAGCGCCAAAACCTGAGATATTGGGATGACCCTTTGTGATGTCACATGAGCAGGACTTTGTGAGGCTACAAAGATGAGCCTCTGACCAGACATTAAGCTTGATACATAAAATAGATTATTAACCACAGTTTCAGAGAGTATGCTATTAAAAATTAAAAATACCAAATCTAACAAATGAGAAATATAAATGTATATAAACACACACAGACCTTTCAAGGCAATGATCTCACATTCACCTTGTCCCGGCGACGACAGAAGAAAAAGAACCAACCCTACAAAAAGGAGGGTGGGAAAGACAGCATGCAAGCATTAGCATCAGACAAATGTTGGAACAAACCTCACTTTATAGGCTTTTCAGAAGGGTGGAATGTGACCCATTTTCAAGGAAGTAAAACAAATGTCATTTGCTAATGAAGAAGGCTTCTTAGTGGCTTGAGGATTCTCAATGTAAATTTTTCTTGTTGTTGAATAACATTGTGAGCAGCACTTTGTAAAGGGTATGGCATTGCTTCTAAAACATTCCATTATTTCTTGTGTGTTCTAGCTTTGGCTGACCTCCTAACCCCATGAAAACACTCAGTTTTGATTTTATAGATAGTATTCATCCTATGTTGATGGCATTAGATGACTTAAGATTTTTTTGATGTGAAATGTCTGACAGAGGACCAACTGTTTGAAGAATCTGTCTTTTGTTTTTACTGCTCTTCGTTCTTTATTTCATTCATTTTTGTTTTGTTTTTCACTTCACATTGCTGAAAAATACACCAATCCTGGGAAATCAAGCTAATGTCTCCGAGATGTACAGAAAAGGTGTGAACAGTCCTGTCAAATGAGCTGCCCCCTCTCTCCCTTTCTCTCTCTTCTCCTCTCTTTACCAGACAGCATCATGTACTTGAGCAGTCCCTTCATATTTGCCTTTTGAGCTGTTGTGACATAACTGCTGTTTCATTGCCAACAGGAAAGTTTCCTTGAGGAATAAAGAACTGGTCTTTCAGCCACCCTGGCTGGAGAGGAGGAGATGGCAGCAGCTTCAGTCACAGGCCTGTTTTGCTGGTGAATGGCTAAGAAAAACTGACAGGATTTAAAAAAAGGATACTCACACACTGCTTTTATCTTAAAGGTTGCTAATTGACCAAGAGGTAATGTGAGGAGAAGTATTACCCAACCTTGAAATGCTTTCATCTGATTAAGTATATTAAATGCCATCAGTTAACCCACTGAATGCAATGGCCAAGTGTTTGGACAGACATGTCAGGTAGCATACAATCACATATTGCCTGATCAGTAACGTTATAGCAAGTAGAGTGATAGGCCACTGGTTCTTTGTTTAGTATGCAAAGGGGAAGGATGTTGAAAAGGGTGGGTTGACTTCATATTGTTGTTGTGTACCTTCAAGTCATTTTTTTACTTAGGGCAACCCTAAGTCGAACCTATCTCAGGGTTTTCTTGGCAGAATTTGTTCAGAGGGCATTTGCCTTTGCGTTTGCCTTCCTCTGACACTGAGAGTGTAACATACCCAAGATCATCCAGTGAGCTTCCATAGCCAAGCAGGGATTTGAACCCTGGTCACCCAGAGTCCTAATCCAACACTCAAACCACTTCACCATGCTGGCTCTTGTTGGATCCATACTTACTCACTGTTAAGAGCAATCCCATTAAAATTAAGGCACACTGATGTCAGCATACCTGTTGGAAGCATGAATGGGCCTGGCTCCAGCTGTTATTTTTAAGAGCATAGTGGCAACATGGTGTGCTGGGAAAGAAAAAAAAGTCTTTGTTCAGATGATGATAGCCTTGCCTTAACAAGGAGAATAAGGGGTTTTTTTAAAAAAAAAATTGTTGATAAAGTCTCTCACTTGCTTCTGAGTAAAAATTCTCTTTCTTTCTTTCTTTCTTTCTTTATTTATTTATTTCTGTAGAGGAGAACTGGCAAACCTGTGGATTTTCAGATGTATTAAAACTCCAGTTACTATCTACCCAATCAGTCTTGGTCAGTGGTGAGGTTTGGTTGAAGTGAGAGGTCTCACCAAACCTCAAACTCCCACGAAATTTTGGAAGATCTAAGGTATCCACAGCCTTCCTGAATCTTATTAATGAGCTTTACAGTCTGATCCAGAAGATGTTTACTCAGATGTAAGCCACGCTGAGTTCAGTAGAGCTTCGTTCATACTTTGTATGATGAAGACACAAAAGACAACAGCTACATTTCCATTTCTAAGTGAATTTCTACCTTTATTAATAGGATTCTATCCTTTGATTTATTCATGTACAGAAAGAATGTTTAGAATTGCTTGTAGAACAATGGACCATTCTAAGTTTTAAAAAAACAAACATGACCACAGCCATAAGTTCTTGTGACACAATCAACATTGGTTCTTTGCTACAGTTCTTGTGGCACAGTCAACATTTTCTCTGTACATTACCAGTTCTGTAAATGGTGCTTCAAAAATCTCAAACCAAATCAAACCAAAAACAGAAGTGACCTCTTTCAGCATCTCAACAATGACTATTGGGCTCTTGCAAACAGCTTGGCATCTGCAGGCACATCTTTAGCGAGCTGGCAGCCTCAGTGCCCTTTGCAGGTTGCAATCAAACCTGCCTTCTACAGAAGCCTCTTTCTGGCTGATTAACTTTAATGTAATTTTAATTAAAAACCACAGTGTCAAAGGGTTTAGCTGCTCGAGAAATAAGCACAGATTGTGGCACAGTGGCAGCAGTCACTTGGAAAATGGAAATGCATCCTGACAATATTGTGCAGGGGCCAGATAAACAAAGCTTCGGCTCTCTTACCTTACAGTGACAGGGGCACATCATAATAGCAAGGACCACATACACATCACAGATCCCTGCACATATCTGACATTTCAGGTGTTGAGATCTCTCCCCAGCGCAACCTTTTTCAAAATTGTGAAATCATTTTTGAAAAGCAAACATCACCCAGTCTTTTTCATTAGTATTCTGTATATTTAAGGATAATAAATGGTTATTTGTGCAGCATTTCTGGTTTGGTTGGAGGTTTGGTTTGATTTGGTTTGTTTGTTTTAATTGCTACTTTTGTCTCCATGATCTAAAATAATAATCTCTCCCCCAGGCTATTCAGAAGAAACCAAAAACAGAGATCACCATCTTTCTCCTTTCATGTCTATAAGCAGGGAACATTTTTCTCCTTGCTTTTGGCTCACCTTGCATTTTGAAGCAAAGCATACGTCTGTTTCCTTTCCTCCCCCCCCCCCCCATTTCATTCTAGAAATTCTGTGGTCCATTTTTGAAGTGATAATGAAAATACTCTTTTCTTGTGAAATGATGAAATCATTTGGATAATAAATAACTGTACAAAGAAAACCGTAAAGCATAAGTAGTTGTATATAGCTCTTTTCCATTTATACATCTATAAAACTCCATTATTTTATGGTTAACTCTTAGGTTTGCAGACTTGTCTTGTCTTCTGCCTATAGAGATATACACAGCTGCATAAGAATATGTTGTAGTGTTTTATAAGAAGGGCCAATCCAACTGCACAATTTATGTTTGTTGCATGTGCCCCCCCCCCTCTCCCAAAACACCTCTCTTTTTAAAAGAAATGTACTCACTACTTGTCTCTAAGCAAGTAAATACTCTGAAGTGAAGCAGCATTCTATAAACAAATGACTTGATGGTGACTGATAAATCATAACAGAGTGATGGAGTGAAGGGCTGATTTGCACAGTTTTAGGCATAAGATAATGCAATGACATCTGCTGCCTTTTTTGTGGGGGAGGGGATTAGGATATTGGGTAATGCTGTTAAATCGTGGCTACTCTTGCCACTCCTGTGCTCACAGTATATGAATGCATGAAACTGAAATAAAGTTGCATCTGGCTTTTACATCTGCAAATTTAACAGTGTGTAATGTACTATAAGTTTCTTTTTAAAAATCCACATTATAAAAATATAACCATACAAAGAATGTGAGTTGGATTGAAATTTAGTCATACTTAGAGTAAACCAGTTGAAGTAAGTGGAACTTTTCCTGACTAGGTTTCATTGCTTTGAATAAGTCTAGCTCTAAATATGACTAAGACTGGATTTAAATCTGTAAGTTAAGAATATGAGGTGAAAAATGGTAAATGTTCTTATTAATGTGATACATAGGACAATGGTTTTCATAGAATTACTACCTTTCTTTTCTTCATTCATAGGTTATTTCAGGCAATAAATGTAATACATTTTTTGGAAAACTAGTAAACCATTGGACCCTACAAGAATTGCAACCTAAGATTTTTATTCTGCTCAAGAGAGTTTCTGCCATTCTGCATCCCCCTTCAGATTGTTGGGGCATTTTAGAACAGATGGTGCCTATACAGGTGGGACAGTTTCCATCTGAACAGAAGGGTCACAAATGTACTCACTGGGAGGATAGACAGAGCTATGGGGGAGAGTTTAAAGCAGTAGGCAAGGGGATGGAAAGTATATACAAAAACTCAGCAGTGAGGAAGAGGTTGCTATAATAAGCAGATGGGTAGACGTAGGGGAAACAATAATGAATGCTGAAATTGTACAGTGCACCTTTCATAACCGAAGGAATACCTTGTAGAAGAGCCTAATACTGTAGAACATCAAAGCAATGTTTTGAAGAATTTGAAAGTGCCAAACCTAAGATGTATAGCCAAGAAAAAAGAGGTAAGAACATAGTGCTGAGCATGCCACATTATATGCGCCAAATAGAGATAGACAGTGACCTGAAGATACTGCTTTCTAATCACATTTAGAAAGCTACATACATGTGTATGTGTACATGCCTTCAAGTTGTCTTTTGACTTCTGGCAACTCCATTAATTTCACAGTTTTCTTAGGCAAGGGATACTCAGAAGTAGTTTGCCATTGCCTTTCTCTGAAATATAGCCTCCAGCACATGGTATTCCTTTCCAATCCCCCATCGAAGTACTAACTAGGCCTGACCCTACTTAGCTTCCAAGATCAGACAGGATCTTCAGGGTATTTAGTAGGCACTGCAGTCATATAGAAAAGGAATAGGAAACTCTAGTACATGTGATGAAAAATGGCTCTGATCTAGCCCCTTATTGGAAAAATAAGCCCATTCATTGATTTAAGTGTGTTAAGAGGTAGCCCATGGTCTTATTTCAGTATTGCAAAACTACCTTGGCCTCAAGGACCATATTTGGTGTTGGCTCAAGCTGCACATAGATGTACTCTCACATGCACACATGACACATCCCACCCATACACACATGATTTTTCTCCACACATAAACAAATACACAGCTTTTCTAGATGTTTTGGACTACAACTACCACAGTTCCTTACCATTGGTTTAGGAGATGAGGACAATGGGAGTGTCAAACCAAAACATCCATGTGGCCAAAAATTTCCCATCCCTAAAACGCAGGTGCAAGCTGTGAGTTGGAAGCTTTCAGCTGAAAAATTGTTTCAGCCAGAGAGCCTTAGAGATTTTTAAAAAAATCTCTTATGTTTATAGTCTACCTTTCCTTCAGGTTGCACCAGCAGCAATCCAAATTCGCATCAAAGAATAACCAAGAACAAAGAAGAGCTTTTGTTTATAAAACAACACTCAAATGGAATAGCAAATCTTTTTGTACTTTTCCCTTTCCTGAGAAAAGTACTCTGCAAAAGATAGATTTTAGAGATGGTAAAGCTTACCTCTCCTTGATTGGACCTTTTCTTTGGAAAATGAGGCACTCTTCCCTGGAACAGTGCAAAAACAAAGAGGACTAGCTAACCAAGGCCTTCTATGCCAGAACAAGGACTTTGAGAAAGAGAACAAGCTAATGAGATTCTGTGACCAAAATCCTGAATTCTGGGGGTCTGAAACAGTTGTTTCAGCTGAAAAGACCAAAGCTTAGCCTAGGCAGTGATTTCAGCAGGAGAAAACAGAGCAAAGCCAGTGATTTTCAAGAAGAGGCCTCCAAAAGGAGGAGGCAGGCAGCTAGCTCAAGCTCTAGGGGTTCAAATACACCCAAGCTCTAGGAATGAACTATTTTCGAAGTAGGCATTCTTTTAAAGGCACCTCAGGTGGGGAAAATGAGCATGGCATCAGAAAATTGTCTAAAACAAAGAAACATATTTGAACAAAGGATGTTTGTATAGACGTCCTGAGAGACATTACCTGATACCTGATTTATCATCTGTAAAATCTGATTTATCTGCAACATTTCAGGCAGCTATCCACTTTTAAAAAATGTTAATACTGTCATCCTTAACATTTTCTATCAATGGCATATCGTATCTACCAACAGGGCCACATGCTGGGAGAGGCAGAACCTTGTCTAAGGGGTATTCAGTTATGTTCCAATAGTTTAATCAATAATCTTGACATACTTAGTTCAAGCTGTAGGATTGGACTGAACAGGCTTTGCAACTAACCCTTGGTCGGACAAGCAAAAGTGTTTCACTTTAGAATGTTCATATGCAGATCTTGGCAGAGGTGTTGTTGATTCACATTCAAAATCTGCCATGAGCAGTTAAAAAGATCAGCTCATATGGGAGGTGCACACTGACCTAACCCATCTTGAAAACTGGCCCAAGGTTTGCCAATTATGGATAGAAGGGGCCTTTTGTTCCTTGATGCAGTGCCAGTCCAACTGAGTGCTTCTACCCACACAGAGTTCTGGCAGGTGGACCCAAATCTATGTCAGGCCTACACATGTAAAATTTCTAGAAATTTTCTGGAGGTGGAGGAATGGAAATTTTCAGCAAAAATGGGGAAGATGTGACACTTGCACCCTTTACAGACTGACAATTACTCTTATAGATTGACAATTACATTTACAAAAGTAAAACATTGCTGCTGCTGCTGCTGCTGTGTGCCTTCAAGTTGTTTCTGACTTATGGTGACCTTAAGGTGAACCTATCACTGGGATTTCTGGGGCTGAGAATGTGTGACTCATCAAAGGTCACTTAGTGGGTTTCCATGGCTGATTGGAGAGAATTGTAGTCCAATGTGCACCAACACTATGCTGGCTCTCAAAATTATTTATCATTTTGTTTGGCATAAAATAATAATTTTCTTTTATGGTACCTGTATGTTAAAAGTACAGTTTATTCAGACAATAATTACAAATTGAAATTTCTTTTTAAAGCTGGGTAGGGAGGAGTGGGTAAACTGTATAGTTCTGTTGTTGATGGCAGGGCCTCAGGGTGGGAGGATATGCAACAAATGCACATAACAAGCCACTCACGGTCAGGAGCTTTCCCAGCAGACAATGATCACCAATTAAACCAATGCTAATCCCCTTTGCATATCCTCTCACCCTGAGGCCCTGCCATCAACAACAGAACAATACACTGATTAACATGGGAATCACTCCTCCCTACCCAGGGTCACACAGTATATATATACCCCCTCTCTTCCTTGCCAGTATTCTCTGAAGATGCCAGCCACAGATGCTGGCGAAACGTCAGGAATAAACTCTTCTAGAACATGGCCACATAGCCCAAAAAACCCACAAAAAACTAGGGGAAACTGTTTTCTCCCTGATTTTTCTGTCCTCCCGCTGGGCCTTCCTATTGCTAATTAGGACCATGGTGCAAGAGGGAAACAAAAGGTTAAAGTCCATACTAGGGTCTGATTCCAGGTCAGAAATCCCTCAGTAGCATTTGTAAATGCAAAAACTAGCTCTTAAGCATGAACTGTGTGATTCATGCCATATGTACTTTGATTTTAAGTATCAACATGTGGGTTTTCTGGTAAAAGAAGGGTATGCAAAAGAAGGGTCTGACTCTGCACATCCATTCCCTTACAACTCCTGATTTGGCATGGACAGTCCCGATTAATCCTCTGTTGTCCCACTTTTTCAGTTGATTTGAAATGTCCCAGTTTCTTTCTCCTCTCCCTTTCCTTCTTTGTCCTCAGCTTACTTCAACTGATGCAAACTGAGATCAAAGTGCAAAAGTAGTTTGTGCTCAGTTAACCAATAGATGGGAGGATATGCAGTTGATTTAGATTTACACCTTCCATCCACCCTAGCTAGCCTAACCAATGAGAAAGAGTGTAATCGCAAGATATTGGGAGAACCACCACTGCTTAAAGAATAAATGCTAATTGAGAAAAGAATAAATGTATTGTCCAATCATAAAGTAATTCTCTGGTGTTAATGCGACTCGGGACCAATGTTTCACTTATTACTAATGAAAGTGGCTGATTAAATCAGTATGGTTTCACTGATGAACTTGAACTTTATGGACTTAAAGTAATAAAAAATAATTCATCTGAACACATGCAAAGCTTTTGGACTTTTGTGACTTTTTTTAATGTGCATAAGATGTATCTGAAAGCCATTTCCATTATTTCAAATTGTAGCTAGAGAGGATTATTTTGAAACTCTGAATCTGGCTGCTGCTGGCCTCAGAGGGATGTGATTGTTACCCCCTGCATTTACACCCAATTTTATCTACCCAGATAATTTGGTCCTCGTGTTTGGCAGCCCTGTATGTGAAATCCTCTGGGTATCACAACCACTCAGTTTTGCCTCTCCGATCTCTCTGAGCTTGTGAACAAGGTTCTAAGGATATTCCATATGGAAACATGCGAGTGGTGCTTTTATGATCACCAAGGGATGATGCTTCCCTGAAGCCTTTTTTATGTTTCCAAGATAAAGCTGAGCAGCTGCCTCGAGCCCATTTGACTCACAGATGCAATTCCCTTCCATAACAAAGTCTCACTGTGAATCTAAAGGGAAGTGCCCCAGGGTCTGGGCCACATGACAGTGTAGTGTGTACAGCATTTCATTGCACGCATGTAAGCCCTGCCTTGATGAATCAAGCCTTAGGTGTTTATCCTTAACAGTGAAGGTATCTAATTGCATGCAATAGAGTCCTAGTCTAGAGGCTAATAACACAGTATTTGAGAATATGAAAGGAGGCTGCATTAGAGGGATCTGGAAAGGATTTGAAAAGTAAAAGTCAATAAAAAGTGTGTTATTTACAATCACAGTTACATATTCATGGCAGAGCTTAGAAATGTTACTTTTTGCAGTACAAGAAACTCCCCAAGAGCTGTGGAATTCTGGAAGTTGTAGTCCACAAAGTAACTTTTCCAGCTGCAGCTGTATGGATAGTCACTTGATGCATGATCTTGATTGAGTATTGCATTCCGATACTGACTTTGAATGCTTGCTCTTTCAGATAATTATAGGAAGAAAAAAAATATTTTCTCATTTTCCCAGAAACAGAGATCTCATCCAAAATGTGAATGCGGTTAGTTATTGTTAGGGTTCCTCTCTCTTTAGCATTGCATGGTGGCAAAACAATCTACCGTTTATTTCTTAAAACAGGTGTTAGGAACCAGTGGCGCTCCAGATGTGGGTGGACACTAACTTCACTTATAGGGCAGCTGACTTTAAGATAGTGAAAATAGACATGAGGGCAATCTCCAGGTAAATGCAGCCACAATTTGAGTACAGTGTGGCTAGTCAGTTTATGTGATAACCCATATCCAGGAAGAAGAAGGTTTTGCAGTGGCTGGGCATAAAATGTACAGTGTAGTTGCAGCAGTAAAACAGTAATTCCTGGAGGGATTTTTAAAAGCCTCTTGTTGATCTAAAGTAGCTGGGGAGGTGTGTGGTCAAATTCCTACCCATGTCCCCTGGGGGAAAAGTGGGGCAATTGGGGCAAAATATTTCTATATATTTTTTTAATTAAAATGTTTTGTGGGGAGCCCTGGAGTCCTCAAAGATGGCCTTGTGAGTCACACATGGCCAGCAGACTACACTTTCCTCACTCCTGCTTGAAAGCTACCTCAACTCCTTTTACTTCTGCTTTTCCTGAAATTTTTCTTCTACCAGGAGCAATTCCTTATCATTTCAGCCAGTGCCCTTGTGGCATGACAACCCTGCCCCATAAATAAGAAGAGGGCTTCAGACCCTCCCTGTTATTGTTTTTTTCAGACCCCTTAAGGAGCTCCCTCCAACAGTCCTGATTTGGCCGGGACAGTTTAGATAAATCCTCTGTTATCCTATTTTTTCTTTCTTCCTGTCCCACTTTCTCCCTTTGTCTTTACCTTACTTCACTTCCACCAAACTGAGTTCAGTTATTTCATGAAAGAGGAGAGGAGGGGCCAGGTTGGAATCTTGCTTTTTCCCAGTAGACTCTGACAAAAGCAAACAGCTGCGGCCTTTCTAAGCTCATTTATAACTTTTGCCATATTGACCACATTCTGATGTCTGCACGTATATGCCCTAGTTTTCATCTGTGAAATGTGAGAGGATATGAGAGTAGAATTGACGAGTGGCTGGCTGTTGAGGGGCATTTTTAATCAGAACTATTTGCAGAGTGGTTCCAGTTTGGGCCCACCTACTTACTTGTAAGTAAAAAAGAATTGACACACAAAATCCTAGAGTTGGAGGAGACCACAAGGGCCATCCAGTCCAACCTCCTGCCATGCAGAATGCACAGCCAAAGCACTCTTGCTATCCAGCCTCTGTTTAAAAACCTCCAAAGAAGGAGACTACATACCTGCTAAATATATAGTTATACTCCATGCTACACATACATAGGCAGCAATCCTACAGTCCAGCAATCTCAGTGTAGTGTAACTATTTACTATTGAAGTTATAGGACACCAGAATTATGCAAATTCCAAACAGAATGGCAGCATTGCACAACATATGCTCAGGAATGGTATGCCTGTATAATTGTTGAACAATGTGAAATGAATGATGGGACACGGGTGTATATGGATTATTCCTTTGTGTATCCATTGTACATTTGCAACTGTGCAAGGTACCCTTTTATGCCTCCAGATGCACAACAGTTCAATGTGTGCAACCCCACTTCCAGTGCTGTGGAATAGCAGGCATTCTGTGCATCTTCCTTTCCCAACGTTGTTACTTCCTTAGGACCTTCCTATGGGGGTTGGTGCGTTCAATTCCGGTGCATTCGAGAAATGCAAATAACAGAAAATCTGAGATAAAATTTATGGTTTGCCTCTAATTTCAAAATCCTTTTTAGAGTGGAATTAAAGTCATTCCACATAGCAGGAGAACCCTCAGGCATAATTCTACATAACTACTAATATGAAGTATAAAATATTCATTATTTTTTCCTCTCTTAAAAGCACAGTTTTACAACTGTTCTGAAGCTATGTCACATCCAGGACTCCAGTTTGACCCAAGCCTATTTTGACCTTGTTCTTCTTCCACACTGTCAACACCAGACTTTTCATATTCATCAGCCTTTCTTGTCTGTGAAAAATGAAGTAGATTTAGATGAGAATGTTTTGGGTTCATTGGATCCTCTATGCATTAAACTTTTAAACATTTTTTTTCCATATGACACTTTAGAAAGTAACTTCAAGCCTCTTTCGTGCTATCGGTGCCATGTGTAAATGTTTTTATATGGGACTTTCTCCATATCTATTCAGAAATAAATTTCACTGAATTCCATTAGGTTCGCTCCTAGGTAAGTGCATCCAATGCTGCATCCATTGCTGGTGAACACTTTTCCCCCTCAGTGTTAAGTATAGAGAAATCAGGAGATTTTAGGGCTTGGCCACAGAGGACCAGCAAAATCAGGGTGCCAGAGTATTATTATTATTATTATTATTATTATTATTATTATTTATTTCATTTATATAGCACTGTAAATTTACACAGTGCTGTACATGTTTTAATGATTATGTATTCAGAAGCTACTTTGATTCCATCCTGGAACTTTGCTGCAAATATTTTACTTACTGTTCCATGTGAAACACAGAAAAACAATAAAATACATGAGTGCAAATACAACTTTATTTCATTAGCTTTACCACAGAAAATTAACAGACGTAAACTTTTAAGGTAGGATTGATGCAGTGAATAATGGTCCTATTAGATATCTGATTCTGTAAAATGGTAATGCCACAGGCTGAACTTGGGATCTCTAGCTCCCTCCATGCATTATATGTGCTCTACCCACTGATCTTTTTATATCATGGTCCTTGATAGTGAACAAAGAAAAAGAGGACGTAGCAATCCATTAATGCAGGAAAATGTGCATATGCTCAGCGGCACTGAAAACATTTCTGATTAAGAATTATCCACTTTAAATTCAGAAACTGATCTTTGCAGCCAGCCATTTTTATTGTAATGGCAATAAATCAGTATCTTCCAGAAGAAATACACAGTTCCTTACTAACTTTAAACATCACTACTTCTTAAGTTTAAGAAGGTGTTTGAAGGGTGAGTGAACAATATAACTGTTGGCAGGAAAGGTAGAAAGAAAAGAAATGAGATACAGATCAGAGACAACCTAACTGAACAGAATGTAAGTAAAGGTCCCACTCCCATCATAATTGGCCAACAATCATATTGTGGGCTTTGTAGTCTATTATGGGAAAAGTCTCATGTTGCATGAAAAACAACTTTAAAGGGAGCAAAAGAACACTTTTACAGCAGTCAGTAACAAAATATGCGCCTATTAGGCAGTGGTGACAGCTATTAGGCCATTATCTGTAAATTCTCTGTCACTCTGTCACTCTTTCACTAACCTTAAACCCAACATTTTAAAGAGATTACCACAAGGCTTTACCTGCAGTTAAAGTTGGGGAATCGTGTCCATACTTATTACAAGATAAGTCTGTCTCATCACTGCTTTGCCTTCGAACCACTGGTACAGTGTCCTTTGTCGTTGATAGGAAAACCCATCAATAAACTCCCAGTCTCACTTCTTTCCCATTACTCCACAGATGCAATAAGTTCCTTCCACTGTAGTTTGATATTGTGCAGTCTGTCGGGGATGCTTTGACTGGGAGTTCCTGCATGGCAGGGGGTTGGACTGGATGGCCCTTGTGGTCTCTTCCAACTCTATGATTCTATGATTCTATGATTCTATGAGGCATCAGTGGGCATGATTCTCCTTTTCCTGTCCCCTCTCTGTTCCCAAGCAAGCTGTTTTTTTCTTTTTCACTTTCTTTTATTTTTTTCTTTATTTTACAAGATTGCATTAACATAAATTTGCAACTGTGTTACAAATAAAAACAAAACAAAACCGGTACGCTAAGCCACAGAGAAGGAAGGCAGGGTTAAGGAGGCGTGGAAGGGAGCGCAAGGAACCATCAGTTGCATAAACAGCCCAGCTGCATTATTGCAGATATATACAATATATATGGATGCTTCTAAACTTGTGTGTTTCCATTTCCTTTTACTAACGTGACTGCAGCGAGACTGAGGCTCATGTGATAATGTCCTAAGTTATAGATTAATTAATATCAATTCATTGAATAAAAAAGTTCACTAATTAATGCTAATATCAACTAATTAACCTTTCAAGTTCTATCAGTCAACATTAATTATTATTCAAACTAATGTTCCAATCTCTGTGTTGTAAAAAAAAAACGAAACCACAAACAATTTTCAACACAAATAGTGGTCTAGAAGAGTAAGTCCTGTATTCTTGGTGTTTTAGGGTTTTTTAAGTTTCAGTTCATGAGGGAGAAATGACCTACCCTGGAGCTCACCAGCTATTTACACCGGTAGCTCATGGTCCATGTGGGGAAGGAGGAATGTCTCTTCTCCCCACTCTGGAAAGAACAACCCTTTCCAAGACCATGGTCCATGGATGGCTATTTACAAACATTCATTAAAGTCCTTGTATTCTCTCTTTTTTAAATTTATTGTACTTGGTTCTATTCCCCCCACCACCGTTATCTTACAAAACACCTTGAATGTGTTGTTATTAAGGGGGATACTACTGGTCTCAGGAGCCAGACATATAATGGTTGGTGCTAATCCCATGCCTGGCAATGTGGCAAGGCCAGGCCGTGACTAGCCATTAGAATCTGGTCTACGAACTGATTGAGAAAGTCTAAATGCTTCCTGATGGTATTGAACTGCAAGTGAATGGAAGCTATGATCATGTACAGAGGCAGGTGCCAGAGAGATGCCAGAGAAAGAATGCATGTCATAGGTTGACCACCACAGCTTTATGCCAATCTTGTTCATTATTGAGAAAGCCAACATGCTGTAGTGCCTTGAGTGTTAGACTATGAGTCTAGAGTTTGAATCCCTGCCCAGCTATGGAAACTAGCTGGGTGACCTTGGGCAAATCATGCTCTCTCAGACTCAGAGGAAAGCAAGGACAAACCTCCTTTGAACAAAGCTTTCCAAAAAAATCCCATGATAGGTTCACTTTAGGGTCACCATAAACCAGAAATGACTTAAAGGCATACAACTACCATCACAACAAATTCAGCACGGTCTACACTTGTCTAATTAGCTCAGTATGGTCTACACTAGGAGTGGAAAACATGATGCCCTCTAGACGTCTCTCCTCCCATTTCTCTGTAAAATTTTGGAGACAGTGACCCTTTTTCAATTGATCCCTTATTTGATCACACATAATTTTCTTTTTGATCCATTTCAATCAGAGTTTCAGACATGTCATTCCACAGAAATGGTTCTAACTCATGTAGTAAATGATATTCTAGTGGGAAATGCTCAGCTTCAAACATTGGTGTTGATCCTATTGGATCTTCCTTCAGCCTATGACACTTTTGACCGTCAGATTCTATTACGATGGTTGGCAATCTTTGGAATAATATAGAATGCTGGTTTAAATCTTTTTTGTTAGACCCTTCCTCCATTGTTTCATTTCAGGGAGCTTTCCCTGTAACAGTAAGAGTGCCTCAAAGATCAGTATTGGGCCCTCTTCATTTTTCATTATATATGCTTCTCCTTGGATTTCTTATTTCAGAAGTAAGTTACTGATATCACATCTATGCAGATGGGACTCAGATCTTCCAGAGCTTTTATTTAATTGATGTTTCTGTACAGAAGTCCATGACAGATTGCCTATTGAATATTTCTCTATGGATGACCACCCACTGTCTTAAGCTGAACATGGATAAAGCACTTGTCCAGCACATGAATAAAACAAAATGGCAAGGTCAATTAATGGAATGTTCTGGAGAATTGTTAGAGAATTTCAATGCAGTTAATTTGAAAACTAACTGTTGTCTTTGTAACACAAATGCGGCTATATAATAACAAAATTCCAATGCAGCTAAGGTATGAAGAGCAGATGGAATCAGTATGTGAAATCAATTTAGTAATGGCAAATGTTGCCGTTCCATGCTCAAATGAAGGCTGTGCACAGCAACAACAAAATTGTTGGAATCGTTGCTACCATAGTTGGTAGTCATTTAAAAAGAAGAGGAGGAGGAGGAGGAGGAGAGGCTCTTTTAGACACACATTATTTCTGTGGTAACATCACTGTTTTTGTTGGCAAAAAGGAAGAAACAAGAGCATGGTTTTATGCAAGGCATCACAAGTGGTGCAACACCAGAGTGAGCCTGCCATTTGGCTCAAGTTGCAGCAAGAGAGACAAATGACTCCAAACCTTCTGAGGATTATGTCTTCAGTATAGATACACATCAACAGAAAGCAGAAATCTTTCCCTGGTTGTACAAAAGGGATTTCTAAGGAAGAGGCAGGCTCCTCTTCTGAGAGACATAAGTCCAAAAATATCCTCATCTTTAAACACTCTCTGCCATCTTAGTGCTTGCAGGCAAATCAAATAAATATTTTAGTCTGAGAACACCATATGGCAAACACTTTGCAATGCAGCGTTAGCTGCCAATTTGTTTGTTGGTGTTTTGCTTTCGAGTTCCTGTCTGATTGATAATGAAAGCACACAGTTTCCATTTTGGTGAGAAGCTTCGTTGTATGTTTTTGAAATTAATTTTGTTAATAATACAGAATGAAGATATCAGAGTTGCTTGATGCAGGCACACACCAACCGATAGTGTGAATTTATGAAGGGATGTATAGACTAGTTTGTGTATGTGTCTGTGTAAGAAGCATATATCTGTTTACCAGATATTTTGAACTAACAGACAATATCCATCACATACACACACACCAGGGCTGGCACTAACATGGTATTTGCCTCAAGTGACAGTAACAAGAGATTGGAGGAAAGAGTTTTGCTGCCTTCAGGTGCAGTGAAAGTTACTGTCCCATTGCCAATGTTAGGAAAGACAGGGTTGTCAGAGTGAAAACTGGAGACATTTCCTGTACTTTTATCGGTTTTGTAAAAGAGGGAATTTCAGCAGGTGTTACTTATTACCTGAATTGTGTGACAAGCAATACCTGCTGAAATTCCCTCTTCTGCATAACCATTAAAGGTATTGGAGCTGTCTCCAGTTGTGATTCTGGCAACTTTACATGAATCCAATAGATTTTTGTACATGCTATCTTCTCCGTTTCTTCTGGCAGCGAAATGTCCTTGGCTGGTATACACACACACATGCACAAACATAGACATACAACACATCTCTTTTTCAGGGCCATTGGCTGTCACTGATGGAAAAGCAATGTTGTTCTTGACAGAAATGTGAAGGCCATGGGTGGGGATGGGAGCAGCAAAATTGGGACGTTGATGAAGGTGGTTCTAAAATGTTTTTATTTTCAGGAAAAAAGTGGAAAAGTGGATTAAATAATTTCTTTAGAATGATTTCCTTCTCCAAAATCATTTCTGAAAACTATGTAAAAGCAAGATTTTTTTGCAGAACCATGTACAGTAACAGATTGTTACAATTCCTGATCTTGGTTTCCTTTCCTCAGTTCTTTTGATGGGAATAAGTTCCTTGATACTACTGACAACTAGTGGAAACAAAATAATTTTCTCTGTTTCGTTAATTTTGATGGTTTTAATTGTTTTTATTGTTTTACTATTTTCATTGACAATGTTTTTGCCTACACCTCAAACTGGCAAAAACAAGGAAGTTCTTGATAGTTAAGGTGTTCCATGCTTGAAACTCCATTTTTAACAACTACAACAACATGCTGGCATCCTGTTAGTGAATTATAGGGGCATACATGAGACTTATACCCTCACAACTCAATATTTTGGGTCATTGTGGAGGCTGGAATTCGGTTCTGACTGCACAATGACCAAAACATCTCCCCCAGACTCATCTTGTAAGTAGGGCAATAACCCCCATGGACATTTCCATGATGTTAGTAAGCAGAGGGATCAGTGGGGACATGTCCAGCTACTTTGCATTACCTGGATAAGCTGCACGAACATCATCTGCTGAGAATCCCTGGGTTTGCCATAGATGCCTCTAACAGCAGATTCCCCATCTTTACTGTATCAAGCCAGAAAAGCAATGGGCATATTACTTGACACATGTGTAAAGGATTTCCTGAAGAAAAAGAATGTAGTCAGAAATATACTAAATGTTATTGTAGAAGGTGTAATGTTTTTATTATTTCTGGAAATGCTCCTGAAAAAAATGGTTCTGTTCTTTCAAGACTTTTCATGCCAGTGGGATGGGGCTATGCTGTCCTTCATGTCCTCTGTCATCTGTCCTCTGTTTTTGGAGCATCTGTCTTAAGGACTCTTCTTCCTCAGTTTGTTTGTACAGGGTTTTGCATCTGATCTCCCAGTAACCATAGGAGAAATCATCCACAAAAAATTCAGGAGTGTTCTTTTTTTATTATTCCACACTTCCAACCTTTGTACAGTGTTCTCCTTCCCAAAATGCCCAGCCAAGAAATCTCTTAGAAAGTACACTTTCTCCTCTTATAAAATCCGCAGCTTCTGAAACCTTGGAAGTGTACAGCTAATATTGGCTTTCCATACCATTGTCAAGGGAGAGAAGGATGCAAGAATGAGAACTTAACATCTGATGAGTCTCTGCCATTCCCTGAGGATGACAACCCCAAAAGTAACACACAAGATGCAGATTTATCTTGACCCTTCAGTATGACTAAGGCCTGAAACACATGGGCCAAATAAGGTGGCTTCCAGCTTCTTTGGGAACATGGCATTCAAACGATGCACGTCCCAAAATGGACAGAAGCCACTCCAGTGCTATGATCTGGTCCTTTGGACTGGATAAAAAAGAATCAGATTAAATCTGACTCCTGGCAGCATCAGTTTGGGACCATGGTGGCGGCCCAATTCAGGAATGGGTAGTACATTTGCCGTGGTCCTGACCCAGTCATGGCTGTAGTGGCCCCCGGTTTCTCCTTCCAGGTTGTCTGTTCCAGGCCATAGTATAAGTATGGAACACATCCCGGGGAGAGGAGGGATTAGAAAGATAAACTCTAAATTAAGCTCTAAAATAAAATGACTTAAAAGCCACAAATGAAGTGGAAAACATTATGTGATGGGTCATAGATGTCATACTGTGGATGTCTGTGATTCATTCAGTTTCCTAAAATTATCACTTTCAATATCCAAACAAGTTTTATTTACACTTAGATCATCAGTATCTTGTAATACTACAGCATCCAGATGAGGGAAACCATCACTTCCAGCAGAAATAGTAACATTGATCTGGCATGCCTCCTGCATTTGATCATTTACATGTGGTCATTCATTGTTGCTAGTTTGTGTTATTTAAAATGAATTTTGTAGCTGCCTTAAGCATTTTGCAATGGAAAGGAAAGATATGGGAGGGCAACATGCAATCCCAGGGCCACATGTGGCCCTCAGTCTGATCTCATATGGTCCCTGGCTTAATTCCAAAAACCCTTTGCAAGCTCTCAGTTCAGACCTCAGTAATAGCCATCTGTTCCTTCTCTTTTAGCCCAGTAGATGGGAAGGAACAGAAAAGAAGAAAGAAGTAAAAAAGAAAACAGAGAAGCAAAAAAGAAAAAAAAGAAAAGGGCTAGGCTCACCTATTTTTGGCTCTTGCTCTGTCCATTGGTGGCTTTAGTTTACAAACCTGCTAACATTTCACAGATAAAAACCAGGGCAAGATAGCAAAAGTTAAAAATGGGGAACAACACACAGGTCTGCAGAAGTTTGCTTTGCCTGAGTCTACTGGAAAGAGCAAGGTTCCACCATGTCTTGACCTCTTCCATCTGCTCAAATTGCATATAAACTACTTTTGTCATTTGAACTCAGTTTGTAGCCACTGAAGTAAGCTGAACAGAAAGGGGGAACAGGAGTGAGAATTTGGGACATTTTGAAAGCAGCTGAAAAAGTGGGATGATGGAGGATTGACTGTGGTTGTCCCTACCAGTTCAGGACAGTTGGAGAGTATGAGATTGCATGCAGTCCCTGGAGAGAATCCCCCAGGAGAATGAGGCTTTTTAAAGAAGAAAAAGGGTTGTCCACCTTCAATATGAATATTTCTAATAAATAAACTAGGAGGTGGGAGATGCCATTATTGCAACACTGTAGTGTGCTCCCTTTCTATTTTCCCTGCTCTGAGCAGAGTAGAACTGGAACCCTTGGGCAGGAGACAGGGTAGAAGTGGAACTCCGCACCCATCTGCTTCCTTGCAAAGGCTCATTCATTCCTTGCAAGGCTCATGACATATTTTCTTTGCAATGTCTGCTTAAACTGTGCCTGGAAATTTAACAGGAAAAGAATAGGAGCCATTTTCCCCTAATAGCATGGCAGACATTTCAGTCTCTGTTGCTACTTATTTATACACTTAGCAAATGCATCATCATGAACCGAACTTTGCATGACACTGCACTTGGCAGTTCTGGGTGGTTTTTTTTTTCCTCCTCCACTTGGCATATAGAATATTTGGTGAGCCATTTTCCCCCCTCTCCCCCTCCTCAAGCATGGAGTAATAGGCTTTAAGTTTGCTAAGCTGCTCTGCCAGCCCCCCTCCCTGTGCCCTGCTGTTCTTTTATATTGAACTTGTAAGCAGGACGCTTTGCCAGCTTCACCCAGATTACGGCTGCAATAAGGACCCTGCTGAGTGACTAGTGTCATGATAAGTGCTAGGGAGGGAGCTCACCATCTTGGCATACTGTTCTCATCTTATTAAATTCAGATTTGTGGAAGCAGGGAGTCTGCTTCTCGGTCTGGCTGGCTCTACCTCAGTCCAACTGCTACTGTCAGACAATATGAAATTAGGAGCCACCACAGCTAATGACAGGTGCGGTGCCACAGCTGAGGAGTTTGGAAAGATGGGGGCCGTGTGCGAAGGAAGGAAGGAAGGATGGATGGAAGCTCTTTGTGTGGCCTTTAGAGGCACTCGAAAGAAAACGTCCAACTTCATGCATGTTGATTTAGCAAGTCAGCCCATACACATTTTGATACATGAGGCAAAATGGTGCCTCTCTCCATTCCATGCTCAGATTTTTATTTGAATCTACCACCTCTGAAGGCAGCAGACTTGCTTAGGAGGTAGAGTAGAGTTCAGAGGTCTAACACCTTGCCTCTGTTCCTTGGTCCAAATCCACTACAAGCAGATAGGTGCAGGAGTGTGAGAGACAGTCGGGAATCACCAAGAGAGAAAAATTGAGAGATAACACTATTATGAGACAGAGCAATTGAAAAGGGGAAGATAACCAAGGGGAAATTTACAAAGGAAGGACATAAGCTATAAACATATTTGCAAGTGATGTGAAATACTAAGGCTGAAGGAATGAAGATAAGTAAATGCACATGTACTTATGCTATATGTTTGTTTTATTGTTTTTTGTTTGTGAAAACTAATAAAAATACACTGGGGAAAAACAATTTTGTGTATGTCAGAAGAACAGGGTGAAGTTCACTTATGTGTTGCATTGTTGTGGTGGTGATGGTGATGGTGTGCCTTCAAGGACTTTATCACACACGGCTTTTACACCACCATAAAATTTTGATAATAGCACCTTTGGCGATACCTATTGGACAAAGCTGTCTCCTTTTCATTGCTACCTTATCCTGGACATTGACAGAAAAACCCATCAATAAGCTCCCAGTAGTGCTGGTATAGTGCTAGTCCTCATGTGCAATAAATTACTCCTGTAGCAATTCCGGGATTGTGCAGCATCTTGTCCTCTCCCCCATTCACCTCCCCTTCACTTTTCCGGAAGAGCGTTTTTACCCTACTTTCTTTAACTATTAGTTTTGTTGGTTTTTTTTTTATTAAATCATATTTGCATAACTCTGGAATTGCCTTTAAACACACACACATACATACCATGTGAAAGACATGCTGGATAGAGCCCAGGGCAGGGAGGTGGGGTTAAGGACAAGGATGAAAGAGAGTGCAAACGGCAACAACAGTCCGGTCACATTAATGAAGGGATGTATGGTAGGAAATGCTCCCAGTCTGGTATGTATGCACTTCCCTTCATTAACGTAATTGCGGTGTGTATGATAAATTCCCAAGTAATTTCTGATATATAGTGACCCTAAGGCGAACTTATCACAGGGTTTTCTTGGCAAGATTAGTTCAGAGGAGATTTGCTATAGCCTTCTCCTGAGGCTGAGAACATGTGACTTGCCCAAGGTCACCCAGTGGGTTTCATGGCTGAGCTGGGAATCAAGCCCTGGTCTCCAGAATCATAGTCCAAACCACTATACCACACTGACTCTGTTATGTATTGGTACATAGCTTTCATTTTATTCCAAATGGCTTGTACAGATGTACTTCCTAGTGGAACATAACTATGTTGGGGATGTTCTGAAGATAAAATTTTTAAAAAATGGAAATTGTTTCTGGGAAGGAATTATAAGGCCTTAGATTGGAATTCTCCAGCTTTCCCTTTTTACTGCTTTAAACATGTCTAACGAGATTTGTAGCTTTAACTGTAGTGGAACTGACTACCATAGTATGGGTCTATGACACAGACGTACTAAGGCTGCCCATAAATGTTGTAATTACCAGTCCAGATCTCCTATTAGTTTCAATATAAAATAACAGTAAGGTTAATAGTTTTGTAATAATACAGAAGGTTGTCCTTTACTGTGTATATATTTGATCAATAGTATATGGGCTTGGATATCATGTTGAATATTGTGATCTTGACAGGGTCTTTGGTATAATTCTTTAGAAATAATTGTTGCTACATGTGGAATGGAACTTGATTTGAGATACTTAATTATTGAATTTGTCCATTTCATCAGGTAAAAAAATTATAACACTGAGGTCAGTAAAATGTATTAATTTAAATGGCCTTAGGTCAGTAAAATGTATTAATTTAAATGGTCATATATCATGAAGACAGGATAGAAGATTTGCTGTTGGTCATCAGAATTCCAAAATAAGTGACTTGCTTCCTTGCCATGGCTACTTTTTTTAAAAGTCAGGAGATTGCTTGAAATAAGCTCCTTCTCTTTAGTTTGTGCTCTTTTCCCTTCCAACAGAGACCTCAATGGTTGTTTAAAGAATTGTTGACTGTCAAGATGGGACTAAAGAGAATCCACCCATGCAGAACTCTACCATGTATGTTTTGAGTGGGACAATCCCCTTGAAATGAACTATGAAGTGAACGTGAAATTGGTGAGCATTATCAACTTCAGTAACTGAGAACTGGCAGTTAAAATAAAAGCATTAAAGATACTTCAAATATAAAGGTAACATGATTCCAAAGTGTACTTCATTGGTACCTGATACAGAATTGCTTTGAGTAAAATATTGATGTAGAATACAGTGCAACAGATGCTGTATTTCCGAGCCAAATTGGGATCAATACAAAATCCAGACTTAAAAATCCAGCCACTTATGGCAGGCTAAACTAAAACTTGGCAAGTTGTAGTTCAGCAGCCTAATATCTGGCCTTGTCAGTCTTCATAAGAGTGACAGCTTTGATTAGATCCTTTGAGAGATGATATAAAACAAACACACACACATTTTACAATAAGCTTTCTCTGCCAATCTGTGGCATCCCATGAAGAAATCATTTCTGATTAATCAGAGAAATAGGATAATATTTACCATTTTGATCACTGAGTATGTGTCCCCCTTCTTATAACTATTAAATAAATACGAGAAATTCCAAGTTAAAAATTCATATAATGTACACCGTATAATAAATGATAGTGAAGGGTTTGTATTTTGCAATTACAACATTTATAATTTTACAGTTGTGGTGTGCTTTCAAGTCTTTTCTGACTTATGGCAACCGTAACATGACCCTATCTTGGCAAGATTTGTTCAGAGGAGGTTTGCCATTGCCTTCCCGTGAAGCATGTGACTTGTCCAAGGCCACCCAGTGGGTTTCATTGCAGAGCAGAAAATCAAACCCTGGTCTCCAGTCATAGTCCAACAATTAAACCATTACTGCAAACTGTTTTTGTTTTTTTTAAGATTTAGTCCATGGGGGTTTTTTTAATATATGAACTGATCTCTGAAGAGCCAGTGAGGACATCAGTGTAATTTAATGTATTTCTCTCTTCCCAAGGAAATCTCTCAAAATAAAGGCAGCTGCTGCATAGCCAGAGAGGTATGCCTAGTCTGGTGTTCAAACCGATCCAGAATAAAATTAATTAGTATGCGTCCTACTAAACTAGAAATAAATTGTTTGATTGATTGAAAAACATCCACCCATCCATCCATTCGCTCTTAACATTGGCTTGTGAACATGAAAAAAAAAATTGGCCTGATAATAGTTGGACCCAGCCTTATTCATGGTTACTTACAATTGTTATTGGGTGCCTTCAAGTCATTTCCAGCTTATGGCAACTCTCAGGTGAACCAACCATGGGGTTTTCTTGGCAAGATTTGAACAGTAGATGCACTGAAAGCAATGAAATGCATAAGTCACAAATCCTACTTATTTAAATGGTTCTATTTGAAGTACAGTGCCTTGCGATAAGATTTAACCACCATCGTTTTGATTTTTACACATTTCATTGTGTGGAACCAATACGGATATAAATGTTTTTGTTATTACTTGTTGTACATAAGATAACACGTGAAGATGCAACATTTCTTGCTTATTACTGTATGAGACTTAATTAAATAAAAACAGACTGATACTTTTTGCTCGTATAAGTATTCACTTCCCTGAGTTAATTTTTTGTCAGCAATTAGTGGTGAGATTTTTTTTTTAATTTTTATTTTTTTTGTAGTAAGAGGCTATACAGACCGGTGTGCACAAAAATAATGCATTACGGGAGACCCTGATTCTTTTGCTACTGCAAGACAGAAGTGCTGCACCTGGTGATTCATTTAGCACTTGCAACTAGGAAATCTAAATGAGCTGATGTTTTTTTTTTATAGTAGGATGATGTAAAATCAGAAATTTCCCCCAAATGAGTAAATTCAGCCTCATCATTTTTAGCACTGCATCAGAATTATTGCCCAAATTCTTTTAACAGACACGCTATACTCTGGGGATCTGTGAGGCAGCCAAAGAAGCCAACTTTCAATGGGAGTTTTCCTATCAAATAGTTTCTAATTGGTCTGTAAATATTAGTTGTAGGAAATCCAATTTGGGACTGTTTCAAGAATGGATTTTACTGTATAGCACTATTCCTTCTAAAGCGGGACAGAATGTGGATGAAGCAAAATGGAATAGATAATTTCTTTGGGGGACAAGACAGATTATAATATCATTGCATAATAAGAATGTGCTAATTGCTCCTTTTGACCATGTGCCTGTTATGCTGGGGTTTTGTGTCAATGTGCTCTGTATACTGAATTGCAAAACTAACACTGCATTATTTCTCAGTGCTGCTTAAAAATCCTGGTAGGACATTTTTCATTAGCATTAATTAAATGGAAAGAGAAGGACGAAACAAAGGTACTCACAAGCAGTTTTAAAACAGCCATGGTGATAATGACATCGATTACAATTGTTGCATTTGCGTCCAAATGCTGTTGAAGAAAGTGAACTCTCTTAACATTATGTAAAGGATCTTGTAGCACATTTGAGAATGAGAGAAAGAAGTTGACCTGACTAAGGAGACTAGCGCACAGCTTAAAAAAGTGGTTTACAACAGCCAAATTCAATTCTAATTTAGGATACATCTAGATTTTATTGCATAGACTTTTGCTGTTGGTGCCACAGGTAACTTCCAGCTAGAATCCGAGCTCAGCTGTCCGATTTGTAAAGCCGGGAACTCGGATTCTAGCCAGAAGTAACCCAGGCAGTACCCAGCCAGTGGCATCAACATCAAAAATCCATGCGATATAATGCAGGTGTATCCCAAGTTAAAATTGAATTTGGCAGCAGTAAGATTTTTTTTTTTTAGCTGTGCACTAATCTCCTAACATTGCTGTCTTTGAATTCTCTTAACATTCTTATCTGAAAATTATTTACTCAGAAGTAAGTCTCACTGATGTCAATGGGATGTAATTCTAGATAATGTTTGGGGATGTAGTGTCATAATTTAGGATATGCCTTTTCTTGATTATGTTTTCTTATTATCTGTTTAGTATATTCATAGACAGGCAGTTGTTAATTGCCCTTGAGCTGGCCCTAACTCATGGTGACCCTGTAAATGAGACATCTCCTAGCCACTCTACCCCCCCCCCCCCCCCCCCACTATTCTATTTAGGTCTTGTAAATTCAGGCCTGTGACCTCCTTGACTGAACTATCCAACTGGTGTGCAGTCTTTCTCTCTTTCTATTGCCTTCTACCTTTTCTAGCATTATTGTCTTTTCTACTGAGTCATGCCTTCTCATGATGTGGGCAAAGTACAACAGCCTCAGTTTCATCATCTTGGTTTCCAGGGAGAGTTTAGGCTTCATCTGATGTAGGACTATATCGGACTCACTTTTTTCCTGTTATGGGCATGGGAAGAGGACACTCAGGGCCACCCGAGACCAAGCTGAGGCCCTGAGCGTCCTCTTCCTGTGCCCATTATGGGGAGAAAAGTGAGTCCGATAGAGTCCGTAGTTAAGCCACATACACCTTGGTTCATCTGTGAAATATTGAAGCATTTGACACCAGAGTATGGTCAAGATGGCAAAACTTATTAATGAGGAAAAATATACCCGCTAGGAGAAGCTGAAGCAGTTTGTTTTTGTCAGAGCCTACTGGAGCTGCATCTGTACTGCAGAAGTAATGAAGTTTGGCAACACTTTAACTGCTGTAGCTCAGTGCTATGATTTTCTGGAATTTGTACACCAGAGCTCTCTGATAGAGAAGGATAAATATCTCACAAACTACCAATCCCAGAACTCCATAGTATTGAGCCATGGCAGATAAAATGTTGTCAAACTGGATTATTTTTGCAATGCAGTTGCAATCTGGAAAGAGCAAGATCCTGCCTCCTCCACTCCTTTTCACTCTGCTGAGTTAACTGACTACAAATTCCTTTTGACCTTTGAACTCAGTTTGTACCAACAGAAGTAAACCAAGGACAAAGGGGAAAATTGGGAGGGGGAGAGAGAAATGTGGACATGTAGGCTCCATTTACACTGCAGAATTAATGCAGTTTGATACCGCCTTAACTGCCGTGGCTTGAATGCTATGAGATTCTGGGGTTTGTAGTTTGTGAGATATTTAGCCTTCGTTACCAGAGAGCTCTGGTGGCACAGCAACCACAACCTAAAACCTAAGTTCATGTCCAGTATCAGAAGGACTGCTTGAGGTGATCTTATTTTTTCAATTTAGTAATGTTGAATACAAGTTAAATAAATTCTGTGTTTATGGTTGTGCCATGGGTTGGGCAAAATGAGGTCATTGCCCCCTGGGAAAAAAACCCTCATGGAATTTTCTTTCATTCCCTAATTTCTAGCATTGTAGTAACTTAAAACTAGAATTGAGCATTTGGTAATATAGGCCCGATACAGACGGGCACTTTTGGGAGCCCTGGCAACGTGCTAGGGTTGCCTGGGAGTGGAGTGAATAGACGCTCCATAACCCTAGCACGTGGCCAGGATGATGCCTTCGCTCCACAGCACTGTACAGACAGCGTGTGGAGCAATGACTTCACAGGTGCGCAGCAACCAAATGATGGAGCCAGGTGTGACACAAAAAGGAACCGTTTTTTCAGGCTCTTTTTTTTCCTACCCACCTTTGCCGCTCCATTTGGTTGCTGCGGCAATGGTGCGGAGGAAAAAAAGGTGGTGCCAGACCGCCCTTTTTGGGCAGTCTGTAAAGCCCCACAGTTTTGGCATCCATATGAAAGTGGAAACAAAGTTACTAAAGGAATGCAAACACAATGCCATCTTGACCATACTCTGGTGTCACACTCTTCAACATTTCACAGATGAACCAAGGTGTATGTGGCTGAACTATATCAGATTAAGCCTGAGCTTTCCCTGGAAACCAAGTTGATGAAACGGAAGCTGTTGTACTTTGGTGATAACATGAGTTCTAGGTATAATTAATTTTCTGGGTGTGATGAAATGTTCAGTTTCTAGGATTGCTAGAAATTTCAGGACTGAAGGAATATTTCATAGGAGTGGACAGAACTCTTATTTGGACAGACAAAACCAAAGCAGAATTTTTATTTGGAGAGACAAAGGTGGTGCAAGAACCTGCATTTCTTGTTATTTCCATGTTCCTTCCCAGCTCCTGATCAGCAAAGAAAAGTAAGCAGTGCATCCCTCATGCTGCCCTGGCCAAAACCGAAGCAGAGTGTTACTTCCAGTAACGTGGCCACAGTCAATAGAGCAGCAACCATTAACAGGCTCTGCTTCACTTTGCAGAGTTGAAAATGTTTTCCTTACATAACTCCTTCCATTTGGCAAGAGACCTAGTCCTAGATCAAAATAAGAAGGGGGGGGGGGTGTATTTTATTTTAGCACCTTTCCCACATCTGTGCAACGTTGCTCACCAATGCTTAAAAACAACAACATCCATTGTTTGGGACTGAGGGCATAGGTGGCTTGTGTCACTGCATTTTTTCTCCCATTGACTGAGCACAGTTGGGAAGTCTTTCCCATCTCCCCTATGTCGGATGTCAACATCAGATGCCATCTTTAGGAACAGCTGCGGCAGTCGCTTTATGACAGCAAAAGGCAAACAATGGAAGACAGAGCCAAAAAGTTGAAGTCCCTGCTTCCCTCCACAGGGCAGGCATGGTATGTAGAGACTGCCATTCTGAACGTGGGACACAGCTGTTAAAAGCACTTTAGTTTTCTAACCTGGATCTCTGGGAAATTTGATGATTCTGAGTGACTCAGATGAGCATGTTTTTCCTTCTCTCCCTTGAAACATAGCCAGAATGAAGTTCAGGAGTTTTTGACTTGCAGACATTGAACAAGCAAGGTTTTAAAAGTATTTTTATGTATATTGAATTGTTTTAATATATTATCAGTATGAAAGCACAAAGCATGGAGTTTAATCAGACATATAATCCATGACGCACAGGCCTACAAACTAGTTTTACTTGGCCCACAACTTCATCAGATTTTCCTGGACTTTTCTTCCACTCTCTCTACTAGATCACCACTCACCACATCATGCTTCTTCCAACTTTCCCTCTAATTTCAACCCATTGTGGCCAGCTGAGGAGGAAGGAACATGGCCACAATAAGTGGAAATTTTCCCCCTGGAAGCTTAAGTGATGGCAGCAACAGGATGATCTTTCTTTTAAGAAACTCAATTTCTGACTGCCCTCCCCATCTCCTCATGGTTGGGAAGAGAAAGAAAGGGAAAAAGAAGAAGCAGCTTCCCTGGTTATGGTAACTGACTGAGCCCTGTTACTTCTGGGTGTCCTCAGATGTTATCAGCTCCCATAGCCCATGATAGTGGTGAAATGACAAACACTTTTCTCAGTGCCTGCCCTGGGTCCTGCTCAGTAACTGAGGTCCTGTCTGTGCTGGGCAGGATATTTTGGGGGCAGCTCAGAATTTCCTGGCCCTGAAGCTGCCCTGAAGCTCCCCTTGTTATATCAGGCCCTCTGTTCTGATACTGTGCAACTGTTCCCATTTGTGTCCTTCTGTGCCATTGGGTGGTTCTGCCACCATTGTGTGCCACTTCTCTCTGCAGTCTGAACAAAGCACCCAGCAATGACTGGGTGCCTTGTTCTGACTTCAGAGTGAGTGACCCATGGCAATGCTGGATGTGCCGAGTGACAAAGTGGGACATGTTTCAAATAGTCAGCTGGAATCAGAATGGATGACTCCAGATCTTCCAGGGACTTTTTCATGATTTTTCATATTTATATATTTCTTATGAATACAGTACCTAAAAAACATTCACAGGCTGAAATGAGTTGGACTTTTTAGCTAATAAAGACCATCTTTTAAGCTTCCTCATATGTAGTATCCTTTTCTTTGTATCAACATGTACCCTATGGTTACCCAAAGAAAGATGGGCGGTGCCCACCAAATACGACGTTGTTGTTGTTAATATTCATTTGCATCCTGCTCTTTTCCTTGAACTGGGACTCAGAACAGTTTCACAATATTAAAAGAACAATGCAATTAAAAACATAATAAAGAGGTGCATTAAAAAGGAATTAAATTATTACACTGTTAAAATAGATAGCTATTAAAAGAATAAAATACATTTTAAAAAGATAAAACTTCATAAAACACTTGAAACAACATCCAAGCTGGTCATTTAGAAACATTCCTTTTTAAAAGAATGTCTGAACAGGTAGGCCTTAGCCTGCCAGTGGAAGGCCAACAAGGAGCCATTCTGGTCTCCCTGGGAAGAGGGTTTCAGAGTCTAGGGGTAGCCCTTGATCCCAACTCTATGGGGTAGAATGTCCTTCACTGCATTAGTGCAGCTGCCACTTTTATCTGGCACCATGGTTCCCAAACTTCCCTCCCTGACCCCCCCCCCCCCCAGAGAACATTTGAAAATTGCTGTGGCTCACAGTAAGCCATTGAATAAAGTTTGGGGAATGTCTTCACATCAAAATATCTGCACAATTCATATTTTAATTAAAACAACCCCCTTCAAAGCTGGTATCATCTTCAGTACTAGCCCTGTAGAGTCTGCCCTCCCCATACTCGGGGGATCCGTTCTGGACCACCAGCAGCCTGCGTATGGGGAAAAGAGCATATGCTCAAGCCCCATTAAAAATAAAGGGTGCATGCTTGTGACACAACGTGGGGTGAGTGGCGCATGGTGCACAGTGCACAGTGTGGGTAAGCACCACATTACTTCTGCCAGGGCTTGCCTTCCGCGTAAGATCAAAGCTGTGGAAGGCAAGTTTGCCTATGGGGAGGGCCAACTGTATTAGAAAAATCACAGGCCTTGGATTGGGAGTTTGACAATCTGATTAGTCAGATTAGTTTAGTTAGGTCAAAGGAGCTTTGATTTGTATCATCGGGGGGAAAAATACAAATGCAGGACAAAATACGGATATGCTGAACACTTTCACAACCAGAATGGAGCTTGTCGACCTCTACTGGTCGATGGACTGATTTGAGAATCTTGAATGTCGTACTATAGTATAGGCAACATTACTACATAACCCAAGTATTCTGGTTGCACCTGGACTGTAACAGTAAACCCTCCAATATTTCACAGATGAAAGCTGGGATGTGTGAGGCCAAGTAACCTTAAAGAATGAAGCAGTTTCCTTTTGCCTGAGTCTACTGGGAAGGGCAGGATTCCACCCTGGCTTCTCCTCTCCGCCTTGCTGAGTTAATTGACTGCAAACTCTTTTCCGCTTTGAACCCATTTCGCAATGATTAAAATAAGCTGAAATCAAAGGAGGAATGTGGGAGGAGAAAGAAACTGGAACATTTTAAAAGCAATTGAAAAAAATGGGACCACAGAAAATTAATCATAACTCTTCTTGCTGAATCAAGATAGTTGGAAGGTATGCAAAAGATACAACAATTGGTTTGGGCTATAGACAACAAGTTACAGAGTGATATTTAACTGAGAATCAGAAACCAGCCTTTAAAATGACTTGGGGAATATCTTTTTTAAAAATTTACATGACACTTTGCTGGCCTTCTCAGATTTTTCCCAACAACATGTGTTCTGCGTCTACAGTCCTGGCTTCATGTTTTCTTTCACATCCTGGTACAGTATCTGCATTTGACATAGCCACTGATAACACTGGTCATCTTATACAGAAAAATTATCTTGGTCTCATCCAAGCAACAGTAAAGGGAAGAAAAGTTAGGAAGAAGCAAGATGGAATGGACTTGCCAAGCTGAGGCAGGATTTGCCACAAAAAAATCTATGAATATGTGTGTGTGTGTGTGTGTGTGAATGTCCACATTCCCAGAAGGCAAGCTCTTGAACTTCTGCACTTTGTGCCTCCTCTATGACCCTCACCTCACCAATCCTCTTCATTCCAGCGCAGCCTTGCATTCAGTGTCTGGTCACCTCCTATTGA
Organism: Urosaurus nigricauda; assembly: GCA_034509955.1. Taxonomy (NCBI): domain Eukaryota; kingdom Metazoa; phylum Chordata; class Lepidosauria; order Squamata; family Phrynosomatidae; genus Urosaurus; species Urosaurus nigricauda. The sequence continues at coordinate 78,815,833 of JAOEGL010000006.1, forward strand.
AATAAAGTGAGAAAATAAGATGGAGTTAGCTCTATTAACACATTTGCTCAAGTGAAATTGAGAGATGAGGAGTCAAGGGAGTTTATCACACAAAGGGAATTGGAAGTATAATCCAATGGCAATCTGAATGCAATCATGGGGTTTCGCGTGATTGCGTGAAAGCTGATCACACACATTTTTGGGCAAAGGGAAGTCCTTCCGAACGCAATCGTGGTGTTTCACGTGATTGTGTGAGAAACTATCACATGCAATTTCGAGCACTGGGAGGCAATTTCGGGCAGAACACAATGCAGTGTCAATACGCAATCATGTAAATTCGTTGAACTAGCGAATTTACTCAATTCCAAACTGGCCTCACTTCCATTTCTTTCAAAATTGAGAGAAATTCCTTCCATGTGATAAACTCCAAGGTCTTGTCATCTTTTGCATCAAGCTGATGCAACAGGATCTGCTGGGGCCATGGGCTTTTGGATGGAACCTGGCCATGGGCAATTAGAACCATCAAGCCACAGAGTCAGGAGTGACTCTCAGCTCACAGAGAGAAGTTTAGGAAGTCAGCTAGAATCCCAATTGTATTAACTCTTTGTCCTTTTTAAAAAGGGGGTGGGAGGACTGCAATCCATATGGATCACTTTAAGGCACTGGTTCTCAGTCTTTTTACCTTGTGACCCCCTTTACATCTACGTCCAGACATCACACCCCTCCCCACTTGATGTAGTATATGAATGTAAATATTTTGTTGGTTTAGTGTGCATATTTTCATTCACACATTCATGTACAGCTGGCCGTCCCTATCCACAGGTTCTTTATACAGTTTCAAGTATCCATGGCTTGAAAATATTTTTAAAATATATAAATTCCAAAAAGCAAACTTTGATTTTGCTATTTTATATAAGGGACACCATTTTTCTATGCCACTGTATTCAATGGGACTTGAGCATTCATATATTTTAGTATCCACTGGAACCAAACCCCAGTGGATACCAAGGGCCCACTAAGAATAATCTTATTTTAACAACTTCTAAGGAAATAACTCTCCTCCTCTCTCGGGCAGAAACTTCAAGCACCCACCTTGACTTTCTCTTCCCTTCCAGGACAGAAAAGGTGTGGGAAACAGAAGATAATGAGCAGGACGAGGGATCAGAGCGTCCAAGTCTCACGTCCCCCTTGAGCGACTCTAGCACCCTCCCTGTTTCACAGTTTGAGAATCACTGGCTTTAAGGTTTTTGTAGTATATGGTGATGAAAATAATGTGTTGTGATCTCATCCTATGTATATGGTCAGCACAAATCTGACCAAACCTGACAATTAGCATGTCATCATCATAGTCGTTATAGTCATCAACATCAGATATAAAAGCCTAGTGCTTCTATAAAACATGTTGTCTTCCCATCGCTCTGTTCCAGCACTTGACCCAAACATTCCCAGGGGTCATTTGCATGTCGTTTTTTACCGGAATGTTGTGAATATCCTCACTCATGCATTCTAGTTTTGTCATTCACACTTTGCAATGGCATCTATCCCCATCTCTTCAGGATTTTAGCCAGAGTCAGTGGCTGAGGAGGGTTGGGGTGGGGTGGGAATCCCTCATTGCTGATCCTGGGTTTGTCCTCCATGGTCTGGAGGGGCACATGCCACTTTCTCCCAGGGAGCCCCCCCAAAACCACTCTTTTGGAACTGATAGTGTAGGGAAAGAGGAAGAGGAGGAGTGTTTCTTCATAAAGCTGGCTGGTGAAACCTCATCCCACCAACCAGTCGATGATGTGAATGTATTCAGAACCTGAGTTTAATTTGGGTCTGTTCATCGTTTTTTCACACTGCTGATGAGGCAAATCTTTTTTTAAATGCAGAAAAATTCCCAGGTTTATTTTCCCTGGGTAAAGGGTCTTTTTGGTGTCCCCCCCCCCCAAAAAAAAACCCTGATTTGGAGTGCATGTGAATAACAAGGATTCAACCTGAATTCAACCTGGATTATTTTCATCATGTGAATAAGCCTCTAGTGACTTCTCTAAAACTTGATGGCCAACAAGGTAACTAATCCATGGGGCTAAACAGACCATCCCAAAGGTGCGGCTTGCCACCACCCCTTTGAGCACCAGATCAGAGCCACGTCAACTGTGTGCCTTGCCCCCAATCAAGCGTTTTTCCAGGTCAAAAAGAAGTGGCAAAATAGCATTTTCCCATGCTCCTTTTGGCATGGGGTGTGCGATTGCTGTGCCAAAGGAGTGTCATAACACCACCCACAATGTGGTCAGGCAGGCAGCATGATGCTGGCTTGGGGGTGGCATTGGGGCATGTGTTGTCAAACATCACGCCCCCACGTCACCTCCAAACCGGTGCTTATTGCCGGTCTGTACATCTCCTATATTAGAAGATGTCTGCCTTTATCCTTTCCGTTTATTCCATAACTGACACTTACAAATTTGGGAGGAAGGAGGCCAAAAATGAGGCAGAGTCCACATTTTTATTTAGTATGTGAGGAGAAGGTTATAGTGTGAATCTATGCACACTCCAAACAATTAAAGTCTTGGTGGCTGCTATAAACATGCTCCTGAACCTCAATTGAAAATATACTGTTATGGCCTGTTGTCAGATTATATAATGGCCCAGAATATATACAGATCCCTCTGGGGTGGTTAAAAGGGGAAAACTACCAGAGCTTGAAGAAGCAGAAATGAAGCTGATGCAGCCAAGTAATGGGTAACTGAGAAGAACTGGCAGTTTGGAAGAGTCATATGGGCAAAGAAAACTGAGGCTGATGCCACACTGCTGACTCAATGCTATGCAATTCCAATTTCTGTAGTTTGTTGTGGCACCAGAGCTCTCTGACAAGGGAAGGCAAACTGTCTCAAAAAACCTACCATTCCCCGAATTCCATATCATTGAGTCATTGCATTGAACAGCCTTTGGAACTGTTCGGAAACTTCAGCGGCTTCAGAACACAGCACACAGAATGATGATCAGGGCCAGTTATAGGGAACTTATAATTCCCTTGTTGAAACATCTTTACTGGCTCCCGGTTTGTTTCCCTGCACCGTTCAAAGTGCTGGTCATGATCTATAAAGTCCTAACTATGTCCTAACTATTTGAAAAAAACGTATCTGCCCCTATGAAACTGCCAGAGTTTTAAGATCATCAGGGGAAGGCTTTCTCTCAGTCTGCCACCATCACAGGCTTCCCTGGTGAGGACACAAAGAAAGCCTTCTCAGTGGCTGCTTCCACCCGCTTCAGGTCCCTTTATGGGAGGCTAGGCTGATGCCCTCCCTGCTTTCTTTTCAACAGCAGGCAAAAACATTCTTATTTAAGCAAGCTTTTTAATGCTTAAGCAGGGAAGGTTTCAGTGTAGATGTATGTTTTATCTATTTTTAATTTTTGTATGTTTTTTCATCAGTTTTATAGTGTTTCAATATGGCATTTTTAAAATTTGTTGTAACCATTTTAATGTGTTATGGAAGCAAGTTATTCCTTCTGTTCAGTACTTACAGGTGTTAGCTATGGTGCCACTGCCATTGTCTCCACTATTGCTGTTGCCTAGTAGCTGTTTGGCAGATTTAGACTGACTTTTACTCTATTAGTAACACTACTGTCATTAGCATAGCCTCTGGCCTAACAGGAGCATGCAATCCCACTACCACAGAAAGGCATTATATGGGAGAAAACATATAAAGGTAAAGGTATTTCCCATTGACAAGGTTGTCAATTCGTGTCTGACAATAGGGGACGGTGCTCATCTCCATTATTAAGGCAAAGAGCCAGTGTTGTCATGTGGCCAGCATGACTGCACAGAATGCTGTTTCCCCTCCCACTGAAGTTATACCTATTTATCTACTTGCATTTGCACGATTTTGAACTGCTAGGTTGGTAGAAACTGGGACTAGCGATGGGAGCTCACCCCATCACATGGCATCTGGGCCTTGAACTGCCAACCTGCCAATCTTGCAATCAGCAGAGTCAACGTCTTAACCACTTGAGCTACTGCATCCCTGGGAAACATATAATGAACTCTTATTATAAAAATTAATGTAGGTTAGTGTTTCAGTTTCCAAAGTCAAAGTCAAATAAGTCACCACATCCTCAGTGAGGATGCTGGTTGGTGGATTCTGGGATAGTCCCAAAATATTTTAACCAAGCTCTGCCTGGAGGTCCACAGCTTCCACAGATCTGTCATATAAATTTTAAATAAGGAAGTTGTAATCCTGTATTCTCTTACATGGCAGTTAACCTCACTGAACACTCTTTAATTATTATGAGTCCTGGGCTTCCTTTTGAGTAGGCATGAATAGAATCAGGATCTGCTGCAAGTAGTCTTTTGGTTGTGATGCAACTAGGCCTCCACAGCCAAGGGACAAATGACCACTCTAAATGTTTCAGGTTGTGGGCTTGGTATTAGCATCTGGGCCGACATAGGCATGTTCAGGCCTCAATTGTCTTGCTTCAGTAGTCTGTAGGAATTAGCATAGTCACCAATGGTTCTTAAACTGGATCTGGTCCCCACAAGAGTTGGGAGCCAATCCCTCCTGCTGCCAAATTTACTGAAGCTGTAAACAAGATCAGAGCTCACAACAAACTGCATGAATTCGGGAATCATTGCCACAAGTCCTAAAAGTGCAGCCCAGTGAGATAATACTGTGACTACATTAACATGAAGTCTCTGGTTATTGAATGTGACATTGAGTATAGAACAACTGTCCACAACTGTCCAGGACACTTTGCTTTCCTCCACACTTACCTTCTCAGGGTTCTATACTCAATGTTTGATGTTACCTACCTATTATAGGGTTAGATGTCTAGCACTGGAAAGATGTGATAACTACAAAATTGTTGCACTGAAAAATATCCAAATATAGTAAAGCACCAGGATAATTTGTAAACAGTATAAACAGGAAAAAAAGTGAGCAGAAACAAAAATAAAAAAGTGATAAATAAAATAATAGCACTGTTACTTGGGAAAACAGGAAAAATTAATGAAGCCCAAATTGGGCCTGAAACAACATACTGCTCCAATAAAGCAGAGTTTGATCATGCATGTTCATTTACCTGAGTCTGGTAAAGTTATTTTTGCTTGGCACAACTCTCAGAAACTTGATCCTGGGAGTTGTTGTCCAATAAGTAACTTTTATGAAGTTTGACAAGTTATACAATATCTTTATAAAACTGTGACCTATCGGTCATTTTATGTGATTGCTATGACTTGAATGTGTAACCTGAAGCATGTGTAACCTGAGGCTAAAACAGATGGCCCAAAAGGGGCAGCATGACACTGCCCCTTTGAGTGCCGGATTGGGGCCATGGCAACTGCACACTGTGGCCCCAATCTGGCCAGCTTCTGCCCCAAATAGGAGCAGACAAAGTCTGCTGCAATGGTGGCTTTTCAGCATTTTTGCAGTGCAGTGTGTGTAAACACTGTGCCACTGAAATGCTCTGTAGCCACCACATGTGCCCTGCAGCTTCCCAGTGGTGTGGGGCATCAAAACACCATGCCCCCATGCCTTCCCTATGCTGGTGCTTATTGCCAGTCTGTTTTGGTCCTTAGACTCACAGTAATCAGTTTGACAAGTTAACCATGACAAAATGTTCAGTGTCTCTTTTGTAGGCATGTTTATATTTGTATTCAAACTTATTGAGCCAAAGATACAAATGAAACAGGAGCAACACATCCTAAGCTTAAAAGAGAATCAGTTTCAGCCAGGTAAAAAAGCCAGTTGTGTGTTTTTTGCTTGTTCATATGTAGAAACTAATATATTGCCCATTTGAAAGATGTTGTCATACATTATTTCTGAAAGCCTGTGCTGTGCTGAATTTTGTAGTTTATACGCTACCTGGAATATGCCCAAGGAGGGTGATCAAAATGGTGAAAGGTCTGGAAGCCATACCCTATGAAGAACAGCTTAGGGAGCTGGGTATGTCCAGCCTGGAGAAGGGAAGGTTAAGAGATAACATGATAGCTATGTCTAAATATATAAAAAGATGTCATATTGAAGAGGGAGCAAACTTGTTTTATAGTACTCCAGAAACTAGGATATGGAGCAATGGACTGAAACTACAAGACAAAAGATTCCACCTAAATATTAGGAAGAACTTTCTGACACTAAGAGCTGAGTGATAGTGGAATAAACTATCTCAAGCTGTGGTGGAGACTCCTTCTTTGAAGGTTTTTAAAGAGAGTCTGGATGCCATCTGTCGGGAGTGCTCTGATTGTGTTTCCTACATAGCAAGGTGTTGAATTGGATGGCCCCTCTGGTCTCTTCCAAATGAATGAGTCTAATTGGCATTCCCAAGTGAACGTAAAGGAACTTCATGGTAAGATAACAATGTAGTGAAAAAACAATTGTGTTGCTTCTTCCTGTGAAAATCCATACATGGTGATGGGAAATACAATGGCTTGGACAATTCTAACGTTAGTGCTCAGTTGTATGTCTTTGCTTTTTAGGATCTTGTCATGTCCTTTCATAGCTAACCTTTCCATTCCTCGTTGTCATCTTACTTCTTGACTGCAGTCACCATTCTGATCAATGTTTGATCCTAGGTATGGGAATTCTTTATTTCGATTTCCATGCAATTCCTTCATACCTTTATTTCCAGGTTAGCATAGTAGTCCATACAACACCTTTCCCACTACTGCAGGTGTTCAAGTATTGGAAGTTGTTGGGGTTTCTTTGTGTTTTGGTTAATTAAATTACTTTTCTATACACCTGCTTCATAATTCCCAGAAGGTGTACCATCCACACATTTGCTGAAGAAACTTTTGCTTCTCTTACTGGTGAATAATCACCAGTGGGCTGTTGATTATCCATATTACATTATTACACCTCAGTCTCTTCCTAAACTTGGACCTCCTTTATTTTACCTCTTCTAATCTCCAAGGGTTCTTCTCTCAACTTTGATTTGGAACATGCATTTGCTTTTGATAGCTCATGTTAAGAGTGGTTCTCCCCAAATGGCCCATTGACCAGACTAGTATCTGGTGATGAAGAAATAATAGATTTCTCCTCTGCTTCCTCTTTACTTTTAGTCTAACCAACACTTTTAATATTCTCTACTGCATCTTCCCCCAATTAAATAACAACAACCAACCAACACTTCAGGTGTCTTTCCTCTAATCCTCTGACTGTAGAAATAAAATTTATCCATTATTAAACTGTGTATTTCTTTTAAGGTATCTACCTTTGTGCCACTGTTGATTTCACTATTTGCAAACTGGCTTTGTCATTTTATTGATAGCTCTTGAGTGAAGAACTCTTGGTTAATATATGCAAACTCACAGCTCTCAACAAGCTTTACAGCTTCGTTAATGAGGGGATTAACAAGAGCACGGCAATGTATTTAACCTGCGGCACTAGCTCTGTTTCAATAAGGCTTCAACAGCCTATTAAATGGAGTGGGGGCTCAATTAACCCAGACAAAGGCCACTCTACAGAACATGGCAGTGAGGACCACAGTTAGCATCTGCCTAAGCAGCTTGTTCAGAGCTGGAAATAAAGAGGGTGACATGTTCTCGCCCCGAGCTATGATATAACTGAAATGGTGATTCTAGTTCATCTGGGCTGACTGAATAGGTGACAGCATCAAAACCCACCACTATCTCGCCATATGACAGTTTGTAGAATCCGAGTGCACTCTACGGTCACCCTAGAGTTTCCTGCACTTCAGCCTGAAAGTACTGTAACAGCCGGTGGAAGGTTCAGTGGAGAAATACAGTAGTGGAGCTGCTGGCAGATAGTCTTAAGGCACACACAGTATTGAAAGGGCTTTCAGGACATGTGTCAGGGATTTTTTTTTTATAAAAAAAACACAACCAAAAACAATTTCCTTTTCGATATCTCCTTAGCATAAAGAAGTTACTGGTTCTCCATCAATATGCTGCTAAAGTGAATGCCTCACTGTGGCTTTATGTGATGTTTACTGAAAGCTGCCTTCCAAAATGAATGCGGGAAAGAGTCACTAAAAGACATGACTGGCTGATTTCATCTTTAGTAAAGTATGAATGTCTAGTTTGAGGCATATAAAACAATAGACTCAACTTGGCTTTGTCCTACTTGTATCTGTGAGTCACAGGTGTGTGCATTCACACCTTCAAGCTACTTTTTGAGTTATGATGACGCCATGAATATTATAGGGATATATTAGGCAGCCACTCAGACATGGTTTATCATTGCATTTCTCACACCATGTGGTATTCCTTGGTGGTCCCCCATCCAAGTACAAGTATGGAAATGGAAGCAAAAGTCAGCAATGCCCAGGCCATGAAAGTATATATGCTCAAATGCCCTGATGATGTCTCTAACTCATGACAGTTGTGGCCCAACTCAGGAGGCTATCATGTCGATCTTTACCAACTTCAACACTGTTTGTTTTCCTAACATTCCTCCAACAGTGTCTTGATGTCGAGAACAACATCAGCTTCTTTCCTTAAATGCTTTGCTTGGCTACATCTCTTAGTCCTTACCCCCCAGTGATCCTGGTTAGCTGAGAACCTCAGAACTGACCCAACCACTAGGCACAATGAACTCAGGTAGCAGTATGGGAATGTTGTGAATAGGCAATATACTGTTGGTTATTTAATTTGTCATTGTCTTTTTACTGCCAAGGATGAAGAGAAGGCTTCTTGAATTTTTTGGTACCACAGTACCATAGTAATTGATTTGGGAACTATGCACCTTTTCTTGGATGAACAGAGAGCATTCTGCAGCATTGGTTCAGGCAACAAAAATTTTGAGCCACCTCTGAGGGCTTCCTAGCTCCCTCACCCCCGACCTTATTTGAGTTTTCCCAGGTAAAGGATTTTCAGCTTGTAGCCCGAAGCCCATATGCTGGGAGGTATCTAGGAAAGCTCTTGTGCTGTCTATGCTCACAGAGAAACCTATGTATTTTGCCCAAGGCAGAAGACAGATCTAAGTTGTAGCTGTATGTTCAGAAATGGAGAGCAGCCATTGCTCCTTTATTCCCAAAACACATCACTAGGTGCCTTCCGATACGTACTACATCTACCGGTTAATAATTCATTCAGTCTGCAAATCTCAACACCAAGGCTGGATTTAAACTGAGGGCTTTATGGCTGCAGCAAGTGTCTTTGGATGTCGGAAATTGGAAGTATACTCCAATGGCAATCCGAACGCAATCATGGGGTTTCACATTATTGCGAATTAAAGTATCTCACGCAATTTCAAGCAATGGCGGGTCATTTTCGGGTAATGGGAAGTCAATCTGAACGCATTCCGAATGCAATAGGAATTCACATGAATTCGCTAAACTAGCCAATTCACGTGAATTCGAGTTGGCTCTATTCACTATAAAGAAAAATACCTTCCGTGTGAAAGAGTCCTTTGTTTGTGTTAAACTTTTCATTTTTTTCCTCCATCCCTTGCTTTTTGCACTACATAGCATGAAGTGTCCTGGAGAACTCAAAGGTATGCACACTTTTGTGCCATTTTGGTTGGTGGGGTCCCCAACTCTCAACTGCAGATCTGATTATTATTATGATTATTATTATTATTATTATTAGTTTCATTTTTTGTAAGCCACTTGGAATAGTCTGTAGAAAAGCAAGATATAAATGCTAAATAACAACAATAAACCATTCAGTCCCTGCAATCCAAATCCTTTCCCTTGAAGTCCGATTCTTCACTTTGAGAATGAAGTCCCAAATTTAACTCATAGAATGTGTTCAGGACATTTAAGAGTGGGGTAGTAACTGCATTAAAACTACAGATGTAAGCCAAATGAGGGCTATACTGAAACAGTAATATAATTACTGTACTATTCTATAGTAATATAGTATAACGTAATATCATAATACAATAGTAATATAATATAATTATATAACAATAATATAGCATCTTTCTCCAACTTTCTGCCCTCCAGATATTTAAGGGCACAGCTCCCATGAAGCTGAATTACCTTGACCTCTGCTGAGTGATAATAGCTTTTGTAATCCACACCACCATCTTAAAATATTTTAAATATTCTTTGTTAAATGAAATAGACTAGTGTGTGGAGAAATTAAACCAACAGAAGTCTTAAAAACACATGTCTCTCATAAGAATGGGAATGGCAAGAACTTTCTTGCCATACCTGAGTGCATAATACCTGGCTTAACCCACAAGCAGACTAGAGAAAACAATCCTCACTTTCTGCCCACCAGTGTTAAAAAAATCTTTAGGGTTAAAATTTCATCATTCTGGTGTAAATACAGAGCTAATGTTGCTGCTATGTTGGCAGAAGAAGTGTGGGTAAAATAGTTATGACAAGTAGTTTTACCTCTACTCTGAAACTGTAGTGTATTTGTGAACACATTTTAAATTTGTACGAAGTTGAGGTGGAGGTCACACATCAGGTTAACTGCTGAAGGAAAACTACAAACCGTATCAGGTGTAAAATCTGAAACAAGTGTCAGAGAACATCTGTGTAGGGAAAGAAGTAAGAAAGGGCACTAGAGTGAGTGAAAAACTGAGAATGTGGAAGTGTGACAAAGGAATAAATGTACTGGAAGCTCCAAAGGTAGCTAAATGGCTGAAGTGATATGTACAGGTGCAACCTTGGCACCTCTGTCTTAGCATGTGTTTCTTTCGAAATAGATCCCATTGATTTCGCTTCACCCCTACATTGCTTCCAGATAGGAGCCTCTGAGGACTAACCATGCATTGCTTTTCCATTGTTTGCTGCATGAGGCATTGCAACAACCGGTTTTGACACTGTGAATCAGTTGTTGCATTTTCCCCCTGTTTGCATCCTTCCTCCTCCTCCCCACACCAGTAGGTGAAGCATGAAGCATTGCTTCTTTGATCTACAATCCCAGAATTCCTCAGCCAGCATGACCACTGTGGGACTATTAATCTAAAGAAGTAACTTTTCCAAGCTGTGGAAAGGATTTAGTTTGTTTTCATCTGATTCGTCTCCTCCCTATTTTTACACATCCTACAAAGTTTATTTGTTTATTTTATTTATTACAATATTTCTATCCTAACATTTCAAGACACCATCAAATAAAATGAAGTTAAAATAGGTAAAATCAATGCAACCCTCCTCACAAAACAATTTAAAACAATTAAAAAAATAATATAAATGGACATTAAATGAAATTAATATTAAAGCATGTTTAAGAGATTTTAAAAATTTTAAAAACCATTTGAGTTAGCAATTTGAGATACTTCAATTGGATCCAAAGGCCATATTATTACCATATTATCATATTAATCATATTAATCATGACTAATATTAATCATATTAATCAGCCATATTATTACCTGGCACCTAAATGAAACCAGTGTTGGTGCCAATTGCGCCTGCAAGGGGAAAGCATTCCATCAATTGGGGCGCCACAACTGAGAAGGCCCTCTCATCACACAGTGTATTGACCTCACTTGTGGGGTACAGAGGAGAACCCCCCCACTGGCAGACCTCAATCTTCAGACAGGCATTTATTTATTTATTTATTTGTTGCCCTTATATCCTGCCTTTCTCCCTAAATGGGATCAAGGCAGCTTACAATATTTTTTTAAAAGGTCCAGCTAATACATTGATTTACACAGTTTTAAAAGGAATGAAACATCAACATTATTAGTCAGATGATTAAAAATAACCCAAACACTAAAAAACGTATTTAAAACACACCTTTAATAAAAGATGTGTATGCACACCCACCACTTCACATACACTAATTACATAATTACAATTCAAAAGCCCTCCCAAATAAAAATATCTTCACCTGATGGTCAAAAGGCAGCAGGGAGAAGGCCAACTCGACCTCCCATGGAAAGGAGTTCCACAGGCTGGGAGTAGCCACAAAGAAGACTGTCTCCTGAATCCTTACCAACCATGCCTGCTCCCTTGAGCATCAAAGTCACAACTTCATTTCTGAGCATGCACAGGTGTCAATTCTTTTGTTACTGTTGTTTCTGTTTTTCATGCAGAATTGTAGAGTAGTGGCATCATTTAATATTGTTTGTCAAGTTCTGCAACACTATTCCTTGCTCAGCATAGAGATTCATATCTTGCTCAAGCCACCTGAGCTACTCAGTGCCTACATCAAGAAAAGGTTTACTTCACTCCTTTCCACAGCTCATATCTACACTGTTGAATGACATTGACAGAAGAGAACAGATAACCAGAACAATTCAAAGACACTTCTGAAATTTGACAGGAACAGTCAAGTGCAATGTTATAGAGAAAGGTTGGACTCAGAGACACACATCATAGAATTCCTGACATAACCTTTCTGGGAATGATTGCCATCATAGTCTGGGGCAATGATTTTCAAGCTTTAGTCTTTCAGATATTTTGGACTTCAGCTCCCAGGATTCCTGGCTGTTGGCCAAACTGGCTAGGGCTTCTGAGAGTTGAAGTGCAAAACAACTCTTTGGACTGGGGGAATCTAACTCTATCATTAACTATTAGTGGGAGCAAATTTTGCTTGGGAGCAATCCACAGTCCAGAACAATGGTCTGAAAATGTTTAGATGAGTAGAGTTGTTGAGATGCTCCAAATGGCTGAGATAGTTCAACCTGGTGTGGTCCTATTTCGGGGGCAGATGAGGCACCACTTTCTTATCCAGCATGGGTGTACAGGGAGTATTTAGCTTTTGCAAGGGAGGAGGTTGGACAGCAAACTAGATGTAGCTAGCCTACATGACTCATTGAGTTACCACTGTAGACTACATCCTTTACCCCACCTTAAGTGCACTTCTCCAACTCCAGCTCCAAAGGGAGAAGACCATCATGCAGGAAGCCATCTCTACTGAGAAATATGTTGCTGTTGCTTATAGCTGGTTTCCAGTTTAGATTGCTACTGTGAAGTCACCATGAAGTTCAGAATTGGAAAGTCCATGTTGAGAGAGATGGTTTTGGAAGTGAGCGTTGCTATTAGCTGCAATCTATTTGAGTGACTATGGAAAGAAATATCTTAAAGAGGAGGGAGTGGAGGCAGAGGTGGTGATGGCAGCAGAAGGTATTTAAAGCAATTGCTTCATTTGTGCAATGTCAGAATTTATTTTGTCACGTGCCTGGTATTTTTTTGTTTTCCCATATGCCCTTTTAACTGTGGACACTCTGTGTGTGGACAGTACAACAAAATATTTTAATACTTTTGCAGTTTCAATTTCTCACCTGTGGGCATTTTTGTGGTGAAATTTTGTGGTGGAATTGTCAAAATACACACACGCACACACGTGTGTGTGTTTGCGTGTGTGTATATATATGTGTGTGTATGTGTGTGTATAGTTATCTTTCATGTGTGGTTTCAGGAAGATTCCCTCACTTCACTGATATTATTGATAGCATACATATTCCCACACCTGCTCTGCAGGCTGATGGGTGTGTCAACTACAAGAATTTTTCCATACTTTTTAAATATTGACATTAAAATGGGTTAACATAGGATGAATTATGATTTTGTTGCTTTCTGCAACTCTGCTCTTTACCAGGCTATGGGTATGAGCATATTATTTTGTCCAGGAAATGCCACAATCACCATAATATGCAGTTGCACCATCCATACTGGTAGATGGGTAGTGGTGGTACATTAAACTTTGTGAGGGTAAATTGGCCAAAGGAAAGCCAGCTACAACTGCATGTTCAACCATTGCCATGGTCCTTTGGTAGATTCAAAAAGCATGTATCGCCCTCCAGTAGCTCACTCCAGTAGCTTGGGAAACAGAGGGCGAGAATCCAAGCTCCATCAGAAGGAAGGCATAAATGTGGCTGCACTCATTTCCATACCTGCCCAGGGAAAAAGGCTGAGTAAGGGGCAAAAGAGAGAGAACTCTTGTGTTAGGAACCATTACTTCAAACCTAGTTGGCATAGCTAACAGTGAGTAATTATGGGAGATGCAGTCCAAAAAATATATAGAGATATAGAGGACACAGTTGCCCACCCTGCCCTTCTCCCTACATGGCCCAACCAGTCCTTCTCCCTACATGGCCCAACCAGGGATCTCTTCCTGCAACCCATATGTTTATTCCTCTTCTATGTTGCCTGGTAAGTCAGCGCTGAATGCAGCAGGACTCATTTTGTTCTCACCCAAAAGCAATTTGTCTTTATGCTTATCCCTCCTGCATTCCTCCCTTGACTTCCACAGCCCAGGCAGAAGCATTCATTCCATTTGTACACCATGGGAAGCCTGTCCCTTTATAATTCTGGAAGTGAGTAAAATTTACCTGGTAAAAGTTACCTTTTGGATTACAAGTGGATTGGCCATATGGTGACTTGGAAGTTATAGCCCAACTTTGCCGACATACCTGAAAAGATAGGAAAGGATGTGCACAGGAGTATTCCAGGCCTTCCTCTCCCCTCAGATATTACTCTATTTCTGGGATGTTTTCACAAACATTAAAACCCCAGGGAAGTTCTGTGGTACCACCCCTTAAGTTAAGACTGAAGGAGTCACAGCACCTACATTCCTTCACATAAAGAAGCATTTGTTGTATCATGCTGCCTTACTCCCTTTTCTCAGCCCTCCACTTTGAGTATGCATGGAGTGGAATAATTATTCTTTCTTAGACTGGACAAGTAATTTACTGACCATAGCAGTAGTATCAAGCCAAGTGCCAGAGTGGAGAAATGTAGATGTTGTGTTACTTTCCTTCCATCAAGGGAAAACGGACTGACATTCTATAGCATTTAAACTAAACTGTCAGAGCCCACTGGAAATAATGAAGTCTGACAGTTCTTCAGTTAATACAAGGACTATTGGGCCTGTAAATTTCAATTAGGCCTGACAGCAATAGGGCTTAATGTGACATTTATGTGAAGTGGTAGGTTGGTAGTTTTCCTTCACACTTACAAAGTCAAGGAAATCAGTTGTGTGTGTATGTAAAAAGGGTTCATCCCCAGTACTTTGTTATTTCGCTATGGATCAACATAAAATGTTTGGGATGAAACATTCATAGCCATGAAGGCTGGAATTAATCACCAAGTTATGTATAGTGCTTTCAGGGATTCCATTGTCCTCTGTACTCCTTTAGACATGAAGGGAACAAGGAGCATTTGGTATACTTTATAAAATATCCACTTAGTAGTTTTCACATGGGTCCTCTACCATGATCCCTCCAGACTATATCCCCATGCAGTCAAATATGTAAACCTATGCTCCACCGATACATTCTTGCTCTGATTTCCATTA
Source organism: Urosaurus nigricauda (assembly GCA_034509955.1). NCBI lineage: Eukaryota > Metazoa > Chordata > Lepidosauria > Squamata > Phrynosomatidae > Urosaurus > Urosaurus nigricauda. Next base: position 78,830,948 of record JAOEGL010000006.1, read on the forward strand.
TAGCAGTAAACATGTGGATTGCTGGTTCATACAGTGCATGTCTCCCTGAAATCCCTTGATCTGATGTAGTATGGCGTAATGGATTATGCACACACCATTTCCTTGTGTGAAGTGTCCCTAAAAGTAAAAGCCCACAACTCCTTAAAGAGGAGCTTCTGCTTTCAAGCATTCCATATAGTATCCCTAACAATATGGGAAACCACTTGGTTGTAAGCTATTCTCAGTCCCAGTTCTGCAGGGAAAGCGCCACAACAACAACAACAACAGACTCTGATCTTTATCATGTTCAAAGCCAAGATTTCTGGAAAAGCTGCTACTCAGATTTGTGGAGATCATCAGACTGTGGTGCTGGTTGAGCAGCTAATGCATCCTTCCTATATCTAGTATCCTCCAGATGTGTTAGATGACCACTCTCATTGTACCCAACCAATATGGCTGTCATATATTCAGATCAGGACCCCTGAGTGGTCAACAGCTGGATGCAAGAATGAAGGCTATAAAGTGTCCAGATGATTAGTCTCTGAGCTGCGTGGGGAATGGCTCTGCAGGTGTGTGTGTGTGTACTTTGTTGGCCTCCATGAAAAGAGGCTCTGCACTTGACTCATATGGCCAAGAGAGATCACATGCAGGGGGCAAAAGGTTGGCTATTTAAGGACCCATTGCTTCCTCATATACATAAGCTAGCCCTGGAGGTGGACACTTGCAGTGGCATCCCTAGGGTTGGTGTCACCACACCAGGCAGAAGCACTGGTAAATCGTCTCTCAAACATTGAGGAAGTGCACGGGAATAAAAGCCTGGCAAGTTTCCTCAACATCAGGGAATCATTGGCTTTCTCTAGTGTCACTGATTTGTTCAGGGAGAGGGAATTTCCTCTGAATGGAGACTCAGCTTCTGAAAACAACCCCGCTCTTGCAGGATATTCCCAGGATTTAAACCCCCTTTATCCACGGGATTTGGGCACTTTGCCTCCTATGTGATAAATTCCTGAGAAACATTTCTCCTCTTAATGGTGGATCAGGAACCTTCATAAAGAATTTCCTGAAAAATTAAAGAGAACTCAGGCCTATCTATTAGAGCATGTTCACCTCCTATTAGCCGTTAGTAAATAACATGCGACTCAAAGTGGTGTAGAGGATTTATTGTTGGATGATGACTGTTAGAGAGCAGAGTCTGAATCCTTGTTCAGACATGGAAACCCATTGGCTGACCTTGGGCAAATCACACTCTCACAGTTTCAGAGGAAGGCAATGGCAAACCTTTGCTGAATAAATCTTACCAAGAAAACCCTATAATAGGACCAGTATGAGTCAACCTAAAGTCATCTAACAACAATAAAGAAAGAAGACCATAAGACAGGGTCACCCTAAATTGGAGTCAGTTTGAAGGCACATAACAACAAAAGAATTGTTGGTCCCACCCCACCAGATGAAAGACACCATACAAATACAATTAATTAATTAATTAATTAAGCACACTAAAAGGGGGGGGGGGAAACGCTCAAACTTAAAGACATTGAATCATATTGAGGTAGATTGAAAGGATCTAATTAATGAATTGGTGGATATAATGTGTAGTGTGGCTTCAGGATCAGCCCAAGACATTTTGCTGCCTTCAGTGAATGACAAAAAGGACCTTATTTCATAAATAGGAGCAAGCAGATTATTAGTTGCATGTTGATTTGTTCTTTGCAACAGGATGGTATCCTCCATGTCATCTAAGGGCAGTAGGTGAATTTAGGAGGTATAAGCTGGACTATGTAGCACACACAGGTCTGTTCTCCAGTGCCTCTCTGTGAGCCACAGTCTCTGCTGCATGAAGCAGCTGCCTAAATCTTATATTAGATCCAGCCATGTGTTCCTTCAATAACATTCTAAATCAAGAGTGGGCAAAGTATGGTTGATATATTGCCTTTACCCCGGTCCCTTTTTTGCAACATACCAGCCCTTCAGGACACCCTGAAAGCTTCCAGACCTCCCTCCAAAGAAAATCAGCCAAAAGATCACTTGAAAATTGCTCAAATTGCCAGAAAAAACACACCAAATCACCACAGTTATACTTTATTCACCCCTCCATGACTCCCAGCTTTGCTTCAAAAAAAAAAAAAAAAAGAAAGAAAGAAAGAAAGAAAACAATTGGAAATTAGCCAAAATGAAAATTGAATCAATATTGGAAGCTAATAAATAAAGGAAAATCAGGTCAGAATAAGCTAAATCAATGCCACCAGGACCTTTCTGGTTCCATACATTTGGAGCCATTTGTACTCCTCATTTATCTTGCCATGGAGGTTGCTGTGTTGCTGTGCTAAGATCCACCAATGAACTGTTAATTTTGTTCCATAGCTTGTCCATTTGCTGACATTGTCTTACCTTATTTTGACTTGGGACTTTCACTTATCTTCAGAAACTAAATCATGTGGTGTTTAACCCATGCTCAATACTAGTAGGCTTATTATGCAGTACAATAAATGACAACATTGGTCAGTCATAAGACAAAGCTTTGTAAATCTTTCAGTCATCAATTACTACAATGAAGTAAATTTAAATAAAAAGCCACCAACCAGTGATACCTTTATTGGTCAACCCAAATGCACAATATACATGTTGCAAGCTTTCGAAGCTTCACTGACTACTTCATCAGGCAAGTTGTTACAAACCAAACAGGAGGGGAAAAATTGAAGATGTTACTCCAAGGCCTGTATTTTGCTGTTATTGTTCTTAGTTCAGATGATAGGGGTGCCTCTTGCAGGCTGACACCTCCTCTTTTTGGCTATGTGGTGACTGGGAGATTCTCAGAGTCCAAGGAATTTTAACATCCATTGGCAGCACAAAGAAGACACTTCTTTTGAAATCCAATATGTCTCCAACCAATGAAGTAAGATTGGTTTTTGTTATTTCCCATGATACTATCAGCATCCTCCAGAACAGCTCATATGTTCTGCCCCTAACATCATGCATACAGGATGTTAATACATATAGTACAGGGAAGCTTTCACACATATAGATGAATGTACAAAACTTCACTTCTGGAGATTTTTGTGCCATATGTATGGACCTCAGTGCATGGGGCAACATGGAGCATACAACATCAGGGACAGGTTAGTTTTTTGTGGGTTTTTCAGGCTGTGTGGCCATGTTCCAGAAGAGTTTCTTCCTGATGTTTCGCCAGCATCTGTGGCTGGCATCTTCAGATGCTGGTGAAATGTCAGGAAGCAACTCTTCTAGAACATGGCCACACAGCCTGAAAAACCCACAAAAAACCTATGGATGCCGGCCATGAAAGCCTTCGACTTCACACTCAGGGACAGGTTCATCAGTTTGGTCCCACTCATGCATTCTTCCCTCTTGTGCTGCAGTTATAATTATGTCTATTTAGCACACCAGTGCACTTTGGGATATAACACCTGTTTCATTCATGCAGGTTACTAAAAAGCACAGCTTCTTTAAAACCTTTCCCGACTACTTCTCAAAGTGAAATGCAGGTATGAGCCACATAAAGATGTTTTGTCATACTTTATGTAGAGCTTCAGTGAGGCAGTTTCTGCCCATTAGATATTATTGGTCTACACTCCTGTTTTACATGATTACCACACCAGCATGAATGCAACATTCTTGATTTTGGAAGCTAAGCAGAGTCAGGTCTTGGATGGAAGGCCACCAGGGAATACCAAGGATCACCAGGTGAGGTTAGAAAAGAATCCTGCCTGATAATCTAGAATATTATTGCCATATTGGACTAGATGGACCAACAACCTGACTCTGTACAAGATGGCTTCTTATATTCCTAAATTGATTAACCATTCTGTCTGGAATGATGGGAGTTGTAGTCAACACTTCAAGGGCCAAAGTTTCTTCATCTCTTTGTATAGTAACTGCAATACATCTTTTTCTTAAGTCTCAAAGCAATGGACACCTGATAGAAAAAGTCCAATGTTTTGACACTCCAATTGAGTTCAGTCATAGAGCAAAACCTTTGCTTAACTGCACTTTGAAATCAGTAGAATTTCAATGTGCTCAGTTTGGGCCAGATTCTACCCATTGTTGTGTTGGGTTGTGATCAGAATACGCAACCCTGGAATTGTTTGTTTGTTTCAATAGTTTAGAGCTGATGTTCCAGTCATACATTTCTTGTGGCATTTGGGCAGTCACTGGATGATATGAAGACAGTCAGTTGATGGCTAGCTTTGCTTGGTTGTGGTACAGTAACTGGATTTGTCTCTTGTCGCTGTTCATCTGTCCTGCATTGATACTATCCATATTCCTTTTAAGCAAAGAGATGTGGTTGTTCTGCATTTCTTTTTGCCTTACTAAAAATGTGCCACTCTACACAATGTCCTGGTTGGCAAGTCCTTTTTGAAAACTGCTAACACATTGATAGACCCCGAGTCTTCTCTGACACTTTTTTCAATTCAGTTTGTTGCAGCCCATGCTGCATGAAAGAGACATCTTCCAGCACCTGTGTTTTCATTGATGCCTCCAGCAAAGCCCCACAGATGAACCATTCCAAATCTCGGCTGACCTTAACAAAGAAGGAGCCGACGTACTTCACTCATAGCACTCAGCAAGCAATCGGACTGCATCCCAGTGACATTCATCATAGCTGCTGGCAACAGCCTTTAATTCATCTGTTATTTAACCAGGGTGAAATGCCCACTGGCTATATCATGTTCATTGGTGTTAGATGAACCCCGTGCTCATCTCGTGCTCACTAAAGTTCAGGATTTAACACCAATCCACAATTTTTCAAGCACTTCAATTTCTGCACAGAACACTTGTCTTTTTCCTTGTCCTTTATTCTGTTTTGTTTGCTTTGTGTTGATTTAAAATGCACACACATGCATATCCCCACCCAGCAGTGCCTCTGATATTAGAGTGATGGCACGCTAATACTAGAGCACACCAGCAACATAATTAGGGGCAGCAATTATAGGAAACCTCCCACCTTCTCCAGATTAAATGTTGTGAAAGACATAAGAGTATGTGTGTGTCTTTCCAGCACAGAAGGGCAATAAGTGAGTGTGAATATGTCTGATTTTCTATGAAATAAGAGCACTAATGACTGCGTGTTTAGAATTCACAGGCAATGACGATTCCAGATGAAATGGGAAATCAAGTTGCTTAGCAGAGAAGTGAGACAGTTAAAGCAGGTTTAAAGGTTACTGAGTTCTGTAAGAAATAGTTAGCATCCTCACACTGGAACCAATAAAAAGTATATAAACTATATTTGGATTGCAGCCAATCAGTATTTTCTGCTACACAGGGTAAGGACATATTTTTTTTCAACTGTCTATTAATTATCTTGCATAGAATCATGGAATCATAGAGTTGGAAGAGACCACAAGGGCCATCCAGCCCAACTGCCTGCCATGCAGGAAATCACAATCAAAGCTCTCCTGACAAATGACCATCCAGCCTCTGTATAGAAACCTCGAAAGAAGGAGACTTTACCACAGTCTCAGGCAGCATATTCCATTGTCAAACAGCTCTTACTGTCAGGAGGTTCTTCCTGATGTTTAGATGGAATCTTTTGCACTGTGGTTTGAATCCATTGCTCCGTGTCCTAATATCTAGAGCAGCAGAAAACAAGCTTGCTCAATATGGCATGCCTTCAAGTATTTAAACATAGCTATCATGTCACCTCTTAACCTTCTGTTCTCCAGCCTAAACATACTCAGTTCCCTAAATTAGCATATTTTAAATTACAATTTTTCCATGCTTTGTGGAGTATAGCAAAGTCTTTAACTGTATAGATCATGAAAAACCATGAATGAATGAATGAATGAATAAAGAAATGAATGTCCCACAGCATTTGATTGTCATGATGTGTAAACGATATTCACTGAAGATTAGTTGCAGTTTGGAGTACTTATAAAGACTAAGGAGATTTTTGCCCTGGCCGTGCATGGGATGAGATCAGAGTGGAATGAGGAAACATCTTAAGTGTGATAACACCCGTTTTTCCCCGTTCCACCCTGATCCCATTTCGTGCACAGCCAGGGCAAAAATTGCCATGTGATAATCTCCCTACTTGAGTGTTATCCAGGTCAACATATTTCCAATTTCTATGTATAGCTGCAAAACCTAGATAATGAAGAAAGCTGGCAGGAAGACAACCAACCCATTTAAGATATGGTGCTGGAGCAGAGTTCTATGGATATTCTGGACTGCCAAAAAGACAAATCAGTGGATCCTAGAGTGATTCAGAAATCTCTCAATTCCCCACATACAGCCTATAATAAGTCTTGATTGATAGACAGAATGAATGCGTCAGAGTTTCTGAACAGGATTTGCTTTGCTTTGCTTTGCTAAAACAAGCATTTGTCTGTGAGAGATTGGAAATATCTTACAATTGGCAGCTGGGGTTGGAAGCTGTTTCTCCACCTTCTTTACACACAACACACCAACAGAGACACAATCACACAGGTTTCCTATTTCCATTGCATTCCAAACAAACACTATCTTCTCAATGCATGTGGACAATATTTGTTTAATTTATAAGCCAGTGGCTTCGAAAATCCCCCATGTATGCCAGTGCTGCCTTTTGTTGTTATCACTTGACATCACAAACAGTCTTCCTCCTCTCAGGATGACAGTCCAGGGATCCAGATGCCAACCTGTGGCAAGGAGGATTCCAAGACACAGCATCTGGCTCCATATGCATGTCCAAAGGCAGCTGGTTGTGTTGGTGGCCATGGACTTGCCTCTGGCTCTGCCATGTGCTTGTGTTAGTCATTTGGTCAGCTCAGTGACCACTGTGACTGCCTGACTGCCACCTTATTGTGACATACCTTCGCCATCTGTGCAAGTCTGACTTCTCATATGAACTTTGTGGACAAAAGTATTCCACCACAACTACTTTGCTATAGCTTTCTTTTTTCTGTTTCAACATGGTTGTGTAACAGAATGGATATTCCAAATCAACATCTTTGAATTTTTTCTATACATACACATACAGATTGTGTTTGTACATATGTAAATATTATGTGTATGGAAAGATTATGTGACTGGCAAGACATGCAGATCCTTCCAATAATAATATCATCAGGATCCTTGGTCACCTACCTGGCAAGAGTGCAATATCTGACTATTTTTAGAAGTTAGCTAATGCCAAAGTAATACATGATTACACATGATTATTTTTTCATCTAGCTAAATCTATTTCCTGTTTTCATATCTTGCTGCCATTGCAGCAAAGATGACTCTGGTGGCAGAGCTCTTCCTCTGACTGTGGACTGCCCTCTTCCCCACAAAGTTAGGAGAGCTTATGGTTATGGTCCTGGGGACTGCTAGATTTGCCCTCACTCTGTGTCTTATAGCTTTGACATCTAATTGCATCCTTTCCTATCTCAGCACCCTTCAGAGATAGTGGACCATAAATCTCATCACACAAAGATGGGTGGGACAGGATGGTAGGAGCTGTAGTCCAAATCATCTGAGAGACACCAGGTTGGGGAAGGTTCAGAGTTGGTAACCCTTAGAATAGTTTTGTATGGGCAAACAAGGTGGGGGGGAAGCAGATGCCTGTTATGCCCTACATCTGGGCTTCCTAGAAGCATCTGGCTGGCCCCAGTTGGAAACAGGATATTTAACTAGAGCTTCATGCTGTGGCTTTGTGGTTAAGACATCCATTCTGATGATCGGAAGATGGGAAGTTTGGCAGTTTGAGTCCCAAGTGCTGCATGACGGGATGAACTCAGGTCACTAGTCCCAGCTTCTGCCAACTTAGCAGATCAAAAGCATGCAAATGCAAGTAGATAAATAGGTACCACTTCGGTGGGAAGGTATCACCGTTGGGTGCTATGGCTCAGCATTATGGGATTATGGGATGTGGAGTTTGTTGTGGCACCAGACCTGTATGAAAAGAATGCTATATGTCTCACAAAACTACAATTTTCAGAATTCATGCCACTGAAAGTGGTGTAAAAGTGGATTATTTGTGCATCCTAGGTGGAGCCTTTGTCCGGTACTGAAGGGATACTTTTGGCTTAAATCTTATTGAGAGTTCCAACTAAAGTAGATCTTTTAAATCAATTGTTGACTATTGATTCAACAGTTAAGCAACTCACATAGATTCATTGGTTCTAGGTGAGATTACCAATAGGATTCAGGCCCTTATGTTCTTATCATTGTTTTCCATGTTATTTTTCTCTTATAGTTGCTAGATAAGGCAAGTGTGGGAAACTGTCAGAGGCTAGTCTCTCAGAAAATCTTGAGGGGCCACCCCTCATACTTCCCCCCATTCTTTACCCTGAAATGCTTTGGAAATTTCCTCCACATTAAAGGCCACCCTGGTTCATTATATGCCCAAGACAGGCCAATTTTTACAACAGGAAGTAAAACATGTCCTATTCATTTCCCATTTTTACAAAGCCCTCAGTTGTGCCAAAATGGCTCAGGGAGGCTGAAAATGTTGCAAAGATGCTCCCAAATCACTTAGACATCATTTGGAGGCATCTGGGGAGAAACCTCCTATTCCTGGAGTGTTCAGAGGGGTTTCATAAATGGTTCTGTGATCCACATGCTCTCCCTTCAGATAAGTGGCAGAGAGCACACAATCCATGGGCCACATGATAGCCTCCCAAGACCATCTTTGTGACACCTCCTAAATTGTATGACTGAAATTGAGGTGTAGTTCTTTTTCTTTTTATGATTTGAAATTTAGCATGGTGATAGGAATGAGGTGGGTACAGCCTGAGGCACATTTTAGGTCATAATTGCTCCCAAGACATTCTTCCTTTGCTTAGCTCTTCTCTGGCTGGTGACCCATAATCCCTGTCTCTTTATGTAAGATCATACTCCAGCTGATTTTATATTATTTTTTTGCTATGAATACCATTGCTTGAAGAGTAAAATTGAAAAGTTTGATCCAATGAAACTTACAAAACAATTGATTCATTATTTTTCAACAATAACAGCTAATGACTCACTTGGACTTGAAGTCCACCAAGAACAGACAGACCTTTTGAGCTAGTCACCTATTTATTTTGCAGCACTAAACAGATTCTTAGTGAAACGTTGACCTTCTTTACAATTTCGAGTGAGCATAAAAAGCTCCTTCATTCAAAGGCTGGCTTGCCCATCTCTGGGGTCAGTGTGAAAGGAAACGAACAGATTTTTTTTACAATTATTTATAAGATGTCTGCTTTCATAACACCATTACTTGAGTATCTGACAACCTCAAGGGTCTTGTCCAAGTATATTGTGTGACATTCTCCAGGTCATCACAACCATTGTTTTACTGAAGGAAATTTGTTCGTCTAAAATCATCTCACTGCTCTTGTTTTCCCACAACACACTTTGCCTTCATCTGAAATTTTTAAACAAATTTTGAAAAGAGTATGTAACACTGATATGTAAGCATATATGTATGTTTTTATAAGTTCTTGTGTGCGCAATAAAAATAATGAAAAATAGAAATGTAGCATAAACTTATTGGAGAAAAAATGGGTTAGCATGTGCACAGGGATGTGGTGGCCCAAGTAGTTAAGATGCTGACTCTGTTGGTTGCAAGATCTGAAGGTTGGCAATTCAAGGCCCGAGTGCCACATGATGGGGTGAGTTTCCATCACTAGTCCCAGCTTTTTCCAACCTAGTAGTTTGAAAGCAAATGTAGATAAATAGGTACCACTCAGGTAGGAAGGAAAACAGTGTTCTGTACAATCATACAGGCCACATGATCATAGAGTAGTCCCTGACAACACTGGCTCTTTGGCTTAGTGACTGAGATGAGCACCGCCCCCTATGGTCCGGCACAATTTGACAACCTTGTACACAGTTACCAAGCTTTGACAGTAGATATGTCTCAAATAAAGTTGAAATAAAATCCAGATCCAGACATAGGACATTATCACACCACCCTGCGGTCCTACCACAGTCCCACTACTTTAAGAGTGATGCATATTTAGTTTGGCATGTTATCCTATCACACTTTCTCTCAAAATAGTACGTTGGCGATCTATGGTTGCACAATCTGTTTTCTGCATAGCCAAATGCTGGCTTCTGAGAAGGACGGGGGACACAAGTGGTCATGGCAGCTAACCACCTCCCACAGCTGGCTGCTGTGTGAATGTGCACACAGCAGCCAGCTTTGAGAAGGTATTGGTGGCTGTGGCTGGACCTCTTCCGGTCTCCCAAAGTTCAGTACTGCTGTGTGCACATTCACATAGCAGCCCAGTACTTCAGTGAATCAGAAGGAAGTAGAGGGACAAGCTGGCAAGACATCCCCAAAGTCAGCGCCTGTGTGAATATGCACATAGCAGCCAGCTTCAGGAAGTTACTGGCAGCTGTGGTCATTGCAAAGGGGAAGGGGAGAGGAAAAGAAGAGCAAAATCATGCTCATGTGACTGCCTGGGAAGTGGAACTGCAATAGAAGTTCTTGGTGCAGAATGCAGCACCAAGACAGGATTGGAATAGGAACAAGAAAGAGAGCCTATTCACTGGTTTTGCCCATCAATGAAAAGGTAAACGACAGTAACAAATGGAGCCAAAAACATTTTAATTATGTTAAAATCCTGCTTTTTTAGACTTGTGTGATAACCTCCTTAATCACAATTAGACTATAGTTGGCCTGCCAAATTCGCAGCTTCCAAATTTGGCAGATTTGATTATTCACAGATTTGATTAATATGTTCTCTCTAGACATTTCTAGGTCCTCCAGCACAACTCTGCCAGAGGTTGATGCTAGGGGACCTAAAGATTGCTAGAGAAAACATTTATGTAACCATTTTAGATCCTACAGTTCAATGGTCAATGTCCAGTAGATGTTGACGATTGAGTTATATTGGAGGACCTAGAGATTCCTACAGAGGTATTTTTTTCAGGTAAAAAAAGTTTTTTATTTGTGGTTTTCACACTTTCACAGGAGTCCTGCACCCCTAATCCCAGTGACAAGGCCCACTGTAGTGGAAACAGTGTGACATATGTTACTGACATGTATTGATTTCTATGGGTAAAACCCAAATCTGACTATGTATAGATTCAACCTAGTGGTTGTTAGCATTAGTACTGTAAAGTCTTCCAGTGTGGATCATAATTATGCATCTTGCTTGGCGAAACTGAGAAGGTATTTGTGTCATTTGATGGACAGTATTCAGCACCTTGGAAAGCTTTTTCAAAATATGGACTAAAACCCAGAGCCAGTTCACCACCCCACTGACATCAGCGTACGATCAACATATACACAGCACTTAGAAGAAGAAGAAGAAGAAGAAGAAGAAGAAGAAGAAGAAGCCTTGTTACGTATCTCTTGATGTTTACAGTTAAAAGCACCTTGGAAAGCTTGGAAAGGCTTTCCAATAACTGTGCATCAAGATTTGGTGCAATAATCCGTAGAAGTATTTCTTGTGCTTAGTAAGAAGATTGCTCTTATTTAGAGGCTTCTCTGCACCTAGATTCTGAGAGATTCAGCAAGACATCCAAGGCCAAGGTGTTAAAACAAATTTGTGAGCAGCACAATAACTCTCTGGAGTAGGAGGAGACTCACAGACGGAGGAATGCTCAAAACATGTTGGGTGAAAAATGAATCTAAACCACTGCCACAAGCCAGGATGTTTGAAAGACAAGTAAGATTTGCATATCATCATCATCATTACCATCACCATCACCATCACCACATTACTGTAATATTTTCAAAGTAAAAGACTTTTTAGAGTTAGCTATAGTGCCACTGACATGGTTTTGGAGAGATCCTCTGCCAGTGTCACCCCAAATACTGTTAGTATCCAGTAGCTTTTTGGAATATTTAATCTGGCTCCTCAGGAAAAAACCTGTCTCATTTTGGAAACTTGAATAGCAACACTGCTAGCATCATCATAGCTTCTTGCTTCACAGGAGCATACATTCCCACCACAATGGAAAGGCAGTGCTGAGTTGATCTCAGTAGAAACAAAGGTGTGAAACAGACTGCCCTGAAGGAGGCAACCACACACTGTGGCCCTGATCTGATGTTTTTCCAGGCCAAAAGAAGCAGCAAAATGCTGATTCTTTTTAGCCCAGAAAAAGGGTGCCCTTGCTGCTGCGGTGGCACTTTTCCATGCTCCTTTTGGTGTGCGGCATGTAAACACCATGCCAAAGGAGTGCCATAATGCCGCCTGCCTTGCAGTCAGGTGGGTGGCATGACACTAGATATGGGGTGTGTGTCTCAGGGCAGGAGTCATCCAAACACCATGCCCCCACACCACCCCCACGCCGGTGCTTACTACTAGTCCATACAGCCCCAAAGTTGAGTAAGCTGTGGCTGTTATAGAATCATATACTTTGGACAAACCATGAGATGGCATAAATGACTGAAAAAGACTACAATGCTGGGTAATGTGGAAGGCAGTAGGAAAAGAAGGAGACCATACTACTGGTAGATTGACTCTATCAAGAAAGCCAGTGCTCTGAGTTGCAAGAACCTGAGATGGCAGTTGATGACGAGGACTTTTTGAGGTGTCTCATTCAAAGGACCACCATAAGTCAAAGTCACCCTAATCACAGCTAACAACACCAAATATTAGAATAAGATTCTGAAATCATTTCTACAGGAACAGCCCCAGTTCTAAGCCCCAGATTGGGAAATGGCCTCCATTCTCATTACAGTAACAGATTTACACTGAAATTAAATAAACTACAGTTCAGGGCCTCCAGTTACATTTTTAGGAAAAAACACATTCTCCAGTTTTAAATACCTGTTGAATAATACTCTTTTCTTGGTTAATAGGATGAAGCCCCTAAAACCTGCCATAAGTTAGGTTTGCCTTACTCCTCCATTGATGCTTTTTCAATATCCTGCCAAAAGTCAGGCTTATAACCCCAAAGGCACAACGCAAAAAGAGAAAGTGATGAGGTTGGAGGAGAACAAAATGAATAATAATAATAAAAATAATAAATATTTATTTATATCCCGTCCCTCTGGGTAAGCAATCGGGTTGGGGTACAACATGTAAAAGCAATTACAATTAAAATATAACAATTCAATTTTCCCTCCCACCCCTTAAAAATAAATTAAAATACGATGAGATTTAAAAATACTAAAACAGAGCCATTACAATTAAAACATTAAAACATTGGAAAGCTCTAATTAAAAATGATGGGCAGCCTCGACAATATCAGATATCCCAGTGGAAGAGGAAAGAGGGACAGTAGTTGGCAGAAAGGTTAATCATTGTCGAGGAAGGCCTGCCGGAAGAGATGCATCTTTCTTGAAACCATCCAGGGTTGTAGTAGGGCGCATCTCATCTAGCAGGCCATTCCATAGCCTGGGAGCGACAACAGAAAAGGCCCTCTGGGATGTCTGTGCCAACCTGGTTTTCTTAGTTCGTAATAGGTTCCTCCCAGAGGACCGGAGTGTACGAGGGGGCTCATATGGGAAGAGGCGGTCCCTAAGATAGGATGGACCCAAGCCATGAAGGGCTTTAAAGGTCAAAACCAGCACCTTGTACTGTGCCCGGAAACTGATCGGCAGCCAGTGGAGAGACTTAAGCACTGGTGTTATATGCTCTCTCCTAGATGCGCCAGTGATTAGTCTGGCTGCCATATTTTTAACCAGTTGAAGTTTCCGGGTTAAGCACAAGGGCAGCCTCATGTAGAGCGCATTGCAGTAATCTAAACGTGAGGTGACCAAAGCATGTACCACAGTTTCCAGATCCTTCATCTCCAGGAAAGGGTGCAGCTGGCGTATCAGCCGAAGCTGATAACAGGCACTCCTGTTCTTAAATGTATAGAGTCTTAAATATTCTTAAATGTATAGGATCTGGAATGGGTTCAGCTCAGGTAGTCTTATGGAGTAGCTCCTGATAGTTGAAGGAGAGCTGAAGGAGAGCTAAGGTTTCAGTGTTGCTGATGAGACAGCCTCACTTCCCTGGAGTCAACCGAGAATGACAGGGATTTCCAGACAGAGATAAGAAAGAATCCTTTATGAAGACCTAGAGATCCACTGACAGTCAGAGTTGATAATATTGACCTTGATCAGGAGTGGGAAAAGTGCAGGCCACATACAGCTTCCATTTTACCCCCCCCCCCGGGGTAAAAAATGATCCCTCCCAATAATTTTTTTCAAAAAAAAAATGTTTTGCCCCCAATCATCATTCAACTGGTGGGGGGCATTTTTGCCATTTTCTCCCATGTCCATTTTAGGCCTGGGAGAGGTCCTTTCTAAAAACAAGAAGTAAACTGGAAGTGACTCCTGCCCTGATCAATTCTTATGGCTTAAAAAAATAAATAAAACAAAACATGAGGATGCAATCAGAGGTGCAGTCCTATAAAGTCTCCTAAAGGACTAATGTGGACCCCTAGCCTCCCACAGTTGCCCACCTTGGGGTAGATAGACTAATGGTCTAATTCAATATAAATAAGTTTCATCTGTTCCTCTATGGTCTGTACACACTGCTGATCAGAACTTTCCATTTTGTGGTTCACAGGCAGTTGCAGAATCACTGAGGAGATCTGTATTTGGCCAGGAGCTGATTTACCTCCCCCCCCCCCCCGATGAAGGAGATCAAGTTTAGTTTTGATCAGGCTAGATTATCAAATGGGTTAACACGATCTTGATCCAGGGCCTCTGGTTCCCATAATACCATGTTAGTATGATCATAGTGTCTTTAAATTGGGGAGGATTTTTTTAAATGAAAAATTGAAAGACAATATTTTGATTTGTGATTTGTTTGTTTGTTTTAAAAGTTTATTCAATGGTCTACTGAGGCAATCCACAATTTTCAAGTGATCCATGAAAAAGAAAAGTTTGAGAACCACTGCATTAGAGACACCAAGCTGAGATATGAACCCAATTCGCAAGAGGCTGGCTTTGAATTCCCTGAAGTGAAAGCCTAGTCCTTTTACCGTCAAGCTCCTTCTTTCGGTATTTAATCAACTGCCGAATCCTCTGAAGTGAAAAAATGCACATTTTGTTTTTCAGTGACTTGCTGGAGCCGGCTGCTTCTCAGAACCAGCAAGGTCTATGAAACTAGTCTTTATTAAGGATGAGTGATTTCTCACACTTATTCTGTTTCTATCCAAGGCTGCCAAGTTGGTCCACCTGGGCCTCTGAACTGAGATATCACATTTCCCAAGTCTGGTGCCTTTCCTCTCTATTTGCCCTGCATTATTTATTATTGCACAGAGTGCTCCAGGGGTTCAATCCTCAGCCAGGGTTCGACCTGCCTTGGCCTCACCTCAGCAGTAGCTGGGATTGAAAAGCAACCGTCAAATATAGTGAAACGATCAGCAGTGAGAGAGAGAGAGAGAGAGAGAGAGAGAGAGAGAGAGGAATAAGTAGTATTGTCTCTCCCAGTTCAGGATCACAGAGAACGAACTGGGTAGAGTCACTGGATATGTTTTCAGCCCACAGGTGGAGGTACTTGTAATCTTCTTGATATTCTGCTTTTAGTCATTTACAAAGTGGTTTACCAAACATAAAAACATGGAAACAACAAAACAGTTCAAAATGTACTGTAAAGCAGCCTTGTAATTTTAAAAATCACAGATTAGCAACAAGAATTGTGGCCTTGAAAAATATTTGAAGGCAGTAGAACCCAGCCCTAAGTGCCTTCTGAAATAAAAACATTTTGTGATTAAACTGAACTTTAAAACAAAGCTTAGAAAAATTACTACCACAAATTATGCAGTCGAGTTTCCCGCATTTGGGGAAATCGCAGGGGTCAGCACACCCGGAGTGCAATGGATGAGCCTCGCCCTGGGAAAACCACCTCTCAGCATCCCCAATCACTATGTCCTTCCACTTGGAAGGACTATGGAAACAGGATTAGGACTTAGTTATGATCCAGCAGAGACCTTATGTGGTCACATGAGCTCCCTTTCTCCCTATGTTTAGTACGTTTTGGAATACAGTTCTTCCAGACCCTCAGCTGATATGTCATCTCCAGTAGGGATCCAGTTTCAGTTCATCCACTGTGGTTAGCACCACCATTTTGTTTCTTGCTTCTTCACTGGATCAGTGGCAGCTGGCAGTTTCCATGTTAGTAGGGTAGTGAATCTGTTCCAAGTAGTCAAATACCTCGGATAGCTCCTTTGACAATGGGAATCATTGCTCTTCAAGATGATGCATCAGCTCAGGACATTTTGAAGTAGAAAGGACAGATCCCATGCTCAGTCATTAACTCAGAATGTTGTGGAGGAAAAGAATGAGACAATGAGTAGTAGTAAAACCTGCCGAACATGGGAAAGCACAAAAAGGATAGAATGATGATCAGCACCTCTTCATTTCTTTTTCTTACAGATGTCAGATATCTATTTGGAAAGTTATTAAAAAGTAATAAATTGGACCTTCCTGGGATTGGAATATCAGTGTAACACAACAGCAAGAAAATCAGAAAATTTTCATAGAAGCTATACAGTTTTTTTAAGGTTTCAAAAATTTCTTTATTTTTTAAATGAAAATCTCCTTTAAACCTGCAGCTCTTCATCCGTTTTGATCTGTCTTATGCATCTCATAGAGATTCTGGGGACTAGAAGTATCCTATCACAATGAATCCTGGCAGACACTAGGATAGAGAGAGAGGAGAGAGAGAGAAAATTATAAATGTTACAGCATATTGCATGCTTTCTGTCTTTTCCTTATGCACCATGAAATCTTTTCCTTTTAAACAGATGGCTAGAAGATGTCAGTAACTTCAAATTCCCTTGGTTTCATGTTAAGATTTGGGCTAATCTGAAGTAGCCACTTTCCCCAACAGGCTCCCTGCTGCCTTCCAAAGAAGAGACAAATTGATTAAAGATTTATCCCACCCACAGCTGGCAGGGTGTATTTGTATGGGACTTTTTTAAAAAGACATTGGAGACAAGTTGACACACTGTCAAGGCTTGGATATGGTTTGGAGAGGAACAGAAGCTAAGAATTGGGAGGCCAAAACTGAAAAGCTGTCAGGTTCCAAGAGCAAATCTGAAGGCAGAACTGGAAAACAAGGCCAGAAATGTAAGGTATACTAGAAGTCACTTAGAACTTCTCTCTTAAGCAATGCTCACCTGAAACAGACAGTCCTATATGCATCTTCCTACCCAAAAGAATGCAATGATCAGCCTCAGTGGACCATGGACCCTTTCACACTTCACAGCTAGAGCACTATGATCCCACTTTAACTGCCATGGCAACACCCTATGAAATCCTGAGATTCACAATTTAGGGAGGGGTACTTGGAATTCTCAGAAAGCCCGAGCAGGGATGGGCATTGAGCATGCTATAGACCGTGGGCTGTACATGTCCCCTAAACTCACTTCTGTGGCCCTTAAAGCATCCTCCTCGTCTTCCAAAGCCCCCGACCACAATCTTGTAGGCCATTGTTGCCTCGAAATCAAGCAGAAAACCCTCAAAATTCATGAAAACATGTGAAAATATCCCCACATAGACCACAGTACCCCATACTACTCCCAAAGACATCCATTCTCTATATAACATAATGTAATCGAATGTTTTAACTTCTAATTTTGATTTATACTGTAATTTTATGGTATTAATTGTACTTTTGTTTGAATCCCACCTCAATCCATAGGGAGAGGCAGGAAATCCAATTATTATTATCATTATTATTATTATTAATCATCTGCAGTATGTTGAGATGGGCTGCAGATGAAAATGAAGGCATTTGAGCTTGCGGTGGTGGCAAGAGTGGCCTATAAGTGGCCTGGAATAAATTGGCCTGTGGCCCCCATTCATTTGCTCACCCCTGCTGTAAAGAGCTTTTTCCTCCTTCAGCTTCCAAATGAGAAAAGGGTGATTTTTCCAAGAAAACAGCTTAGACCCTTGGGAAACTGGGTCGCTCTCTCAGTTTGTATGCCTCTAGAGAGAATCTGGCTACCTCAAGCAAGAGGGAAGCAGAATAGGTTATCTCATGAGCTCTGAGTAAAACATTAAGGGGATACACAAGAACTTCAGTGGCAGCGTCTGAGCTGGCCTTGGTGCCTTTCACATGGAATGAATGATGAACATCGATTCCCAACTACAGATCCCAGGTTTCCATAGCACTGAGCCATGGCAGTTAAAGCAAGGTCAATCTGCATTACTTTCACAATGCAGATGAAGCCTGAGCTTTGCATGTGCTGAACCCCTCCCCAAACACTCTTGCACAGCTGATATTTTGGGGGAGTCAAAGCGTACATAGCGATATTTGGGGGAACCCTTATAGTTGGTGAGATCCTGATCAAGACAGGGCATCTCAGTAATCCAGAGAACATGTGGAGGACTCTAACCCATGAGAATACTTGCTTCTAGTACAAGGATGAGACACAATGGTCCCACCCCACCCCGCATATTTGCTGCAATATGTGCAAAAAGTCTTTAGGTGCGACTAGTGTCTTCTCTCAGTATGCAGCTAAGCACACACACAACAAAAACAAAAGGATAGACTGATCTAAAAGAAAGAAGCAACACTACTGCTTTTTAACCATCCCGGCAATAAGGCAACATGTTATTGCCATTTTGAATTTGGTGCATTTACAAAAATGTGCAAATATCAGTCTCCATAATGTTAAAAAAGGGGTTTCTCAAAATGTGGATCCCTTCTTTCCTGGTGAGAATAAAATGTTTTGCATATTCTCACTTATGCCTGAAAATGAACTAAGTCAGGATTTACATTGCTAAGGCTGTTTCCACACTGCAGGAATAATCCTGTTTGACACTATTTTAACTGCCATGGCTCAAGGCTTTGAAATTCTGGAAACTGTAGTTTGATGTGGCACCAGACCTCTGACAGAGAAGGTTAAATGTCTCCCAAAATTACAAACTCCAGAATTCAATAGCATTGAGCCATGGCAGTTAAAGTGGAGTCAAATTGGATTATTTCTGCAGTGGGGATGCAGCCTAAGTGGGTAAAGATTTTTACCACATGAACATCCAAATGACAGGAAAAGCTTCACCTGCTAAATTTTCCTCTGGTCATGCAATACAAGGCAGGTACAGAAAAACCATCACAAAAGAGAGAAGGGAATAAAACTCAATCTAATGTGTAGAAGGAAACAAAAAGAAGTCAGCCAAACAGCAACAAACCAACCAAAGCATTCAAAGTTGAGAAGAAATATGTCTGTAACAGAGTAATCCTATGCATGCTTACCCACAAGGAATTCCCATCAGATTCACTGGGGGTTTATTCATAAGGAAATGTATACATTATTGCAGCCTAATCTGTGGAATTAGAAACTATTTTGTTTAAGGGCTGCCACCTGGTGTTCTACAGAGCTCATGTATTTCTAACAGCTGTGTTTCAGCCAAAAATTCAATCAAATTTCACTGGTATTTATTTTCTCCAGGTTAATGAAAAAAGACATGCCCCCTTTGGAAATTATCCACTTAAGGGATCTTAGAATCATAGAATCATAGAGTTGGAAGAGACCACAAGGGCCATCCAGTCCAACCCCCTGCCATGCAGGAACTTGAAAACAACATGCGTCCTCTCTAATTCTGGAACTGCCAAATATTTTTTCCCCCTGTCAAAATGAAAGGCCTTTTGCAAATAGAACATATTTGTATCTTATGTTTCCGTTATTCAAAGCACGTTACATGCATTATCACAGAAATCTTTACAACAGCCCTGTAAGATAGGGTAGTGTCATTAATCTCTTATTTCAGGTGGTGACAAAAGAGGTCCTTATGGTGAAAAGAGTTGCAGTTTGCAGCTGGTTAAACCAGTACCAGAACCTCCTGGCTTTGTTTCCATACTAAGGTCTGTATTTAAGACTACAAAAAAAAAATAATTCAATGGGACTTACTTCTAAGTAAGTATGTACAGGATTGCATTTTTACTCATTCTTCTACAATAGCTGAACATAATATTTGTGGTTCTTCCTGTTCTTCTTGTTATTATTATTTTGTTGTTGTTCTTTCCCACCTCCCCCAAAGGATGAAATATAGTTAAATTATCTATAAAATTAAAACTAGTTGAAAGCATAACCACTGAAAAGATATCAACCGATAGATAATACAGCACATTTTATAAGGCCTTTGAGCAGTCCATCTTCAAGAGCCTGCCAAAACAAACAAATAAAAATCTTCACTTTACAGAAGAATAGTAAGGAGAGTACCAGCCTAGACTCTCTAGGAAAGGACTTTCAAAACCTGCAGGTAGCCGAGAAGACCCACATTCCTTCCAGATGTATCTGTGAGGGTGGTGAAGAGAGGAAAAGACTTCTTGCAACATGGGCAGGTCCTATGGAGAATATAGTCCTTATTCCAGGTGGCGTAGGATGAAGCTGTTTTATTTTTGTGAATTGTACTAGACTGAGATATTTTGCTACCTGGGGTGAAGAACAAGATGGTGTCCCTCTCGTTTCATGAAAAAGACCATAAAAGTTGGAGCATTTTCAACATTGGCAGTCCGGCAACATCCTCCACCACACCTGAAGGCAGCCTTCTACCTTAAGAGGTGTAAGGCTGTGTTCTCCTGCACTTTGCTGACATCTCCCACCAGTGGCTACCGAAGGAGACTGCTTCATTCCACCTAATGGTAGGTCTGCTGTGGACAAAGTTGCATGAAAGCTGGAATCAGTATTTTAGATATTCATGGTTTTTATATAAAAAAAGATCTGACACTAGTAGGTAGCAAGAATTGAGGAAATGACACAGGGATTTTTCCTGAAAAACGTGCATAGACTTTCCACGTTTATGTGCATTTTTCCTTTTGTGTGCTTGTAAAGCAGAGCATTCCCCAAGGACCATTGTAAATAACTGGGATCGTCACCTCATGTGCTTTCTGAAATTCCTATTCCCTTAAGATCCAAAAGGTCAACTCATCCAGAGCATTTTTCTAGCCCCAGTCCCAAAAAGTCACCTTGGCCAGGTGGCTGCAGAGAAAGATTTGTGTTCAATCAACCATCATGTCAAGGTTTACCTCTTTCCATGTAGCAAATACCCAAGGAATGCGAGTGCAGCTCTCAATTGGCAACACAGCAGTCTGAAAGTTCACAAGGTTAGAAGCACTTCTCACCCACAACGCAAACCGTGAACCACATTTGGAAATAATGTTTTTAATTAAAAGTAGCATTTTTGAGACTGTTGGCAGTGGCTATGGGGCATAAGTGAGGAGATCCCTTCTGACAGTAGATGGTTGGGATTTGGATGCAGAAGACTGCAAACCAGTTTCAGTCCTGCTTTACTAATCAAATCAAGAGCTTTCACTCTAAGCAGAGGGCCTTCGAAGTGGCATATGAGGCTTCATCAGAGAGATCTCATTATCCTCCATAAAAGAAATTGTGCTTGCTTCTGTCAAGAAAATGTTTGTAGGAGCTCCAGCGGAGACTCTCAAGCTGCAGCATAGCACAAATAAACCTCTTTACTCCAATGTGTTTCCTTTCCATTGGGGGGCGTAGGCAAGCAACCGTACAAATACTAATTGCTTTGATATAGACCATAGCTAAGACTAAGATGCAATAAGTAGAAGAAAGATTGCTGAGCATTCTCAGGCATCCCATAATGTGCAAAATGAAGGCAGCATCAATTGGGAACTAGAAGAGGAGGTTGCAGATCAAAAAGGACATCAACTGAGTCTCATCAGTATGGGTTCAAAATGGCCCAGACCTTTATTTGTCCTTTGAAGTCAGAGTGTTAGAGGGTAAGTTGGTCACTGTGTTTCTCATTAAAGATCCAATGTTGCTCCTCTTGTAATTTAGCCAGCCTAATTGTCCATGTCTGATTAGGTGAGAGATGTTGTTTACACACATCCCCCAGACACTTGACCCTGGCTACTTTGCCAACATTTAGTGAGTTAAGTACTTGATAATGAGGTCCACTGTCTGGGATTTTCTCCTCCGCTTGCTAAACAAGAGAATTTACTTGGAAACAAAGGCCTCTGTCAAGATTTCAATTGTGGGAAGCCCTGCCGGTGGGTTGCAAAGAAAAGAACAAAGCATCTTACATGATTGGATGAAGTTTCATAGTGGGCCCTGCTAGCTCCTACAATAATACATTTGTTAGTCCTCAAAGTGGCACAGGACTCTGGTATTTTTGCCCCCCAAAATGAAGAGAAATTCTCTACAAAAACTGCCTCTAGAATTGTTGTCTCTATGGACTCACATTGGATTTCAAGTATAGCTTTTTGATATCAATTTTGATATCTCTGTTATGGTTGTGGTGTGCCTTCAGGTTGTTTCTGACTTATGGCTACCCTAAAATGAACCTATCATGGGGCTTTCTTGGCAAGATTTGTTCAGAGAGGGTTTGCCATTGCTTTCTTCTGGGGTTGAGAGCATGTAACTTACCCAAGATCTCCCAGTGGGTTTCTATAACCATGTAGGGATTTGAATCCTGGTCTCCAGAGTCCTAATCCAACTACTTATTCATTATCTTTGTAGAGATACAGAGTGTATCTGGATTTCTCACACTTTCATAATGTAGATAACTTGCTGCTATGTACCTTCTACTATTTGGGAGCATGTCCTCTACACATACCTATGACTGTAATATCTAGGATTTAACTCATGGGTGCCATTTGGTTCCTTCTACCCATCTGCTCAGGCTGCCTACAGCTATTCCTCATAACCAATTAGTTTCATCCAGTCCCTTAGCCACAGCCCATGGCAGCAATGGAAGCTCCCTACCCAGATCTAATAGAAGTTTTAGAGGTTAGATATTGATCTGGACAGAGATAGACAGGAAGTGTAAAACCAGATCCCAATGCTGTCACTCAGACACTGATCTCTTCCCCACAGTTGTTTAATAAATAGTATAGAAAGAAAGGAGATGCATTAAATGCAATCACACATTTAACACCAAATGCAGTGTGGTCCTGATTTTAAATATTTTCAGTGAACCAGGTTGGGAGGCCTGCAGGGGAGAATCTTAGGTATGTAAAGCTGGAAATAAACCATGTTAGGTTAAATGGAACCCACTTTTATGTTGACTGGTATACAGAGGGCAGTGGAATGGCTTCCATCTCAGCTGTGTGGCATCTCATCTGTGGGTTTTATGCCAGAATTTAAAGGAACTGCTGAAGGTGCCAAACCTGTTTTGGGAAAAGGGTTTATTCCCTAGATGGCTCAAGTTCATTTAAGGTCTGCGCTGAAACCCAGGGCAGATTCAGTGCACCACTGACAAGAGACTCTCCAGCCATGCCTGCCAGTTGAGGGAGTACATTTTGACTGACAGACTTATTTGGGCATCTGATTTTTATACAGTTATCATGCCATCATTGTAATATCTCTTATCCCTGATATTTATACATTACCAAGAAGCATATATGAGCTTACTTTGCAATGTTTGTGCAAATACACTTAGGATCAATGCCACAGCTACAAATGGAACCCTCTCTCAATGCACATACGATAATTCCCCATTTACTTGTAGATCTTGCTCCTGTAATTTCTGTATGGGTGGATGAGAGTGAATAAACTGAAGCTGGATCCTGGTAAGAGGCACTGTGGATTGGTGGTTCTTGAGTCAACATACACACAGTAATTGAATGATTTTTATGTTCTTGGGGGTTTTTTTGTGGGTTTTTCGGGGTATGTGGCCATGTTCTAGAAGAGTTTATTCCCGATGTTTCACCTGCATCTGTGGCTGGCATCTTCAGAGAATGATTTTTATGGTGCCCAAAGATATATTCCCAACAGAATAATTGTCCCTTCTCCCCATGTGAAATCCCTCTGTGTGTCTCATTGTTTTTTCTGTAGGGTGGGGTAGATAACTGCAAGGGGGGGGGGGAAGTGATCAATACTTCCTAAAGCATTTGACTAAAATTTCTGGCTTACTTCAATGAAAAATGAACATTGAAGATGTGTAGTTAGCTACTTTTTATTGTGAGCATTGGTTTAAACTTCACATTTCACAAGCCTTTACCATTTTAAGAGGCTACTTGTATCAAAGGACTATCCTGTGAGGGCTGAATTATTTCACATCTGTAAAGGATTAAAAAGTTTATGTGGTGGAATGTTAAAAATGTTAAAAATATTAATACTGAACGGGTGGGGTAGAAATATGAAGAGAAACTCCCAAGCTTTTTCCTTGAACATGAACATATACATAGCCCACATGCAAAAAAAGCCAGTGTGGTGTAGTGGTTTTAGCATTGTATTACAACTCTGGAGACCAGGGTTCAAATCCCAGCTTGGTCATGGAAACCCACTGGGTGACCTTGAGCAAGTTGCACACTCTCAACCTCCAAGGAAGGCAAAGGCAAATCTCTGCTTTAGGGTCATTGTAAGTCAGAAGTGACTTGAAGGCACATGACAACAACATGGGTACCATAAGTAGGAAACACAGAAGAACAAACCACATGCAAATTTGTCAAACACATTGAAGATTTCAGAAAGGCTGATTGCATTTAAAGGGGATTCTTACTCTGATAAAATCACATTTCAGTGGAAATTCTGCTGTTTTTTTTTAGCACCAACCCTCAGGTTCAAAGTTTATTATCTTCAGAACTTCACATTCCATGATTTAAAGACAGCCTTGACTTAGGGACAGACTGACTTTGTAATTTGTTGCTTGAGAAGGGAAGAAAACAGATGTAGCAGCAAACTCATTGGATTGCCAGCAGATCTAGCATTGGCCTTTCAGATTTAGGCCCCTCTTGTCATTATTTTATTTCCATGGCATTTAATTAGCTTTCTAAAGCCCACCACGGCCTAAAGCACTTGCAAAGTTCTTCATTTTCATCAGCGTTCATTTTTTAAATGGTTTCAGGCTGCCTCTGACTGCCAAGTGCTAAAATATGAATCTTCACACTTCTGAGTCATCGACTTAACCAAGCTGCAACTTCAACTTCAGATAACTTCCTGGGAGTAAAGTGAACAGTGCCCACAGAAGAGGGTTTGAGTCACAATTTCCAGGGCAACTCAGGCCCACCCTTGTGAAAACTCAGTTCAGCCTCTTTCTACCACCTACCCTCACTCCCAGTTCAGGCCAGCAGCTGAAACAGTAAAAACAATGCACTTGAACATTTCAATTTAAGAGCCTTTTTTAAAATGTGAAAGTTGTTTACTCATTTGTCTCTTTGACAATAGTCGACTTTTGTATGTACCAGCATGTATTCTGTTGGCACTCTAAGCTTAAATAACTTTTACTTCTGCTCTGAGGGCATACATTCCATTACATTGTAAGACCTGTTCAGATGTAATGCCCAGACTTTGAAAGTAACTACAGGGGTTCATGGGGAGGAGGGAAAGGGACAAAATAAAATAATAATTCTCTTTCCCCAAAATGTTCTTTCAGTCCCCAAATTTGTAGTACAGTGGGGCCTAGTTATCCTCTGGGGTTTGGTTCCAGGAACCCCCATGGATAACAACATTTGTTGATGCTCAAGTCCCATTAAATACTATGGAAAAGGAAAATGATGTCTCTTATTAAAATGGAAAATCAAGGTTTGCTGTTTGAAATTCATACTTTAAAAAAAAATTTTCAAGACATGGTTGCTTGAATCAGTGGATAAAAAAAAAATCATGGATAAGGAGAGCCAACTGTATTATACAGACCGAGGCACTGAAAAATGATCACACCTAGAACTCTTATATGTGCTGTGTTTCCATTCCCTTGGTGTCTTTGCCTGCCTAAACTTTGGCAATTTGACTGCCTAAACTTTATTTCTTAATGATCAACTGAAGCTTTGAGTTGCAACAGTGCTAGAAATTTGTGGACTGGCGGAAATGTTCATGGTGAGAGAATTCTTATTTATTTAGCAATGCCCTAATTTTGTCCTCCACTAGCTAACACTCCTGAGTAAGTTCTTGTTAAAATTAGTTATTTGTGAATTTCTTTTTCCAATAACAATGGTATTACTACTTAAATTGTGGGTGTAACTTAACAAGGGATAACAGCACTCATTTGGAAGTATAACTGTATTTTAATTACTTTTGCTATTACAAGGATGTCATGGAAGACAAAGATCACATAGTTCAATTTCTGATTATGTGCCACATGCTGTTGCCTCATACTTCATTGTGGGTACTGTAGCGTTGAATGGGTAAATGTGGAGATGGGGTGTTTTTGTACCTTAGGCTAGCGGATTTTTTAAAAGCAACTAAACTAATTAATTTGTTACTCTTGAGTACCATGAGGAAAATAATTACTTCTAAAACTGCATCTATGACATTAACTAACTGCTCTTGGACCAAAAATTTGAAGGATGATGTAACACAAAGAAAGTAGGGTAAAACAGCCCTCAACAGAATCAGAGGACACAAGTATTCCAGAACATGAGGCACTAGAAAGTCATGGGTATCCTGTGCCCAGCTGGAAAAAAATGTTTCCCTTTTTTGTGGTGTCCTGTTGTGTAGTGGGCACCACATTTCTCTAGAATATTTGCCACATTTCTCTAGAATATTTGACTCTGAAAGCTACTATTGTTGTTATTACCAGAGTAACGTCACTGTTTTAGAATGAATAGTCACCTTTCACCTTCTTTTATAGTTTTGGTCCCAAAGGTGCCATCTGTACATTTTCGGTAGTTCACTTTGAGATCCTTTGCCTTGAAGGTGAGATATTGATGTGAACGTTTGCTATTGTAGGATCACATCCCTGGGTTTTAACAAGAGGAAAAAACTCCTAAGAAGGGTTGTGGAGGTAGAAAATTACAATAATCAAGTCTAGAGAAGACAAAAGTGCAAATAAGACTTTCAGCAGAAGTGTGACTGAGACAGTGTTGAAAATAGGGGCAATATAGAAGAAGTGTTAATAAGCAGATTTACAGAGAGACAGAAAGTGAGAAGCAAAGGTAAGCTGAGGATCAAAGAGAGCACATGGATAGTTTCTACTGCAAGATGGCAACAGAACTTAAAATTGCCAAGAACAAATGTGTGTGTCCTCTCTACAGTGACTGCAGAAAGCAAAAAGACAGATTTTTGCCTTTTCCAAAAGGTGGTGGTGCGGTAGCAAAAAAACAACAGAGGCCAAAACAACAGAGTCATTGGCACGTTGCAAATATATGATAGCACAAGATTTCATGGAGTGGCCCATAACTCACATAAGTTCATGCCATAATAAATTTGTAAGCCTTTAATATATTACAGCACTCCTTGTAGAAATGTAGCCTGTTGTGAACATCCAAACCAACATTCCAGTAGTGCTTTCCAGGAGAAAGTGTGTTGCCTCCCTCACCCCGCAGCTGTGCCAGACCTGAAACGGGCTGCCAGGTAACAGCAGCACCACATCCCCACCACAGCAAACCCGGCCTGGCTGGTTGAGTGGTGTCCGAGAGACAGCTGAATGCTGGGAAAAGTTCGAGAAGTGGAGCAATGGGCACATGCATGCCTGTTTCTCCTCCTTCCCACCAGGTGCATGGTGAAATGGCATCGCATGTCAGTGTTGGCACACATGCCAAAGGTTTGCCATCACGGACCTAGAGATTCCTAGAAAGGTTAAAAAAATGGTATTTTTTTAATTTGCTGTTTTTCTACTTTTACGGTTGTCCTGTGCCCCTAACTCCAGTGAAGAGTCCAATGTATAGCTAAAACGTATTTGATACAAAAGTTAAGAAAAGAAACAGGTCTGTTTAAAAGAAGCCCTGGTGGTGCAGTAGTTAAATGTGGGGACTGCAGCCACAATGTTGTAAGTTCGATCCTAGAGGAGGGCTCCAAGATCCACTAAGACTGCCATCCTTTCATAGGTCAGTAAAATGAGTACCCAGCTTGTTGGGGGCAATTGGCTTACACATTGTAATCTGCTTAGAGAGTGCTAGTTCACTCAAAAGTGATATAGAAATATACTTGCTACCAGCTGTTGCTAAATTACAATAATGTAAACATGTCCTTAGACAAAAATATGAGATATTCCATTAGAAAGGTCCTTCTGCTACAGTAAGGTAAAAGCCAATCTGAAAGGTAACTTTTCCATGCTTAGCTTCGTGCATTTGCATTTAGCTGAGAGGATAAAACATACCCTCATGTAGCTCCTCTTCCCTTCTGAAATGTATTCTGGGTGTTTCTGGAACTGTTGCTTCAAATGACAGCTCAGATAGATCTGATGGCCAGAAGTGCTTACTATAGTCTTTGCCCGAAACGCCAGCAGCATCCCTATCTTGAGCTGGAGTACCTAAAGATGGTAGTGCACCTGCTGATAACCTCAAGGCTGGAATTTTGCATTGTGCCGTACATTGGGCTACCTCTGTACCAAATCTTGATTACTGGGACATCCAGGAATGATCACATTACACCAGTATTAAAATCACTTCTCTGACTGCCATTTAATTTCTGGGCAAGGTACAAAGTGTTGGTTATTAAAATTAATGCCCTATGTGGTTACCTACAGGATCACCTTCTCCTATATAATCTGCCCCATACACTCAGATCCTCTGACAGAAATTTACTCCAGTCAGGCAGGTTGGCAACTGTCAGCCACCCTTAAACTGTGGAATGATCTGCCAGAAGAGATTCAACGGATGAATATGTGATCTGAATTTAAAACAGCGTTAAAGACCAGTCTCCTCTGGCAAGCTTACCATGATGATTTTTAAATTGTGAATATTAAATGATGAATTTTAAATGTTGATTGTTTTAATATGTGCATATCTTGTCCTTTTAAACTGTATGTGTATCCTTTTAAATTTGTGTGTATTTTAATTGATGTGTTTTAACTGTTGTGGTCTGTTAATTGTTGTTGTTCCTTGCCTTGATCCATGGGGAGAGGCAGCTAAGAAATTATTTCTCCTTCTCCTCCTTCTCCTTCTTCTTCTGAGTGATCAGAACCGGAGCAGCTATATAGAGGGATACTCAGCTGTCCATCCACTGGTTTTGTTGTAAGAATTTTTAGCAGAAGGAAGGCCATATCCTTTTTGCTTGAGCTCTATGCTCTAAGCACAGGTTTTTCTGCATCATTATCTCAGCACACCATTAGCCGTGCACTCTTGAGTGCTTTCTGTGATCTTTAAGGGGGTGAGATTTCTATACACAGCTTGTTAGGAGATGCCTCGGAACATGAGCCCACAACATCTTCTCACCTCTGTCAGAGAAGA
The DNA here is from genome assembly GCA_034509955.1 of Urosaurus nigricauda. NCBI lineage: Eukaryota > Metazoa > Chordata > Lepidosauria > Squamata > Phrynosomatidae > Urosaurus > Urosaurus nigricauda. The sequence goes on from JAOEGL010000006.1 coordinate 78,859,807, forward strand.
AATCATATAGACAGCTGGTCTGGTATTGCACATTTTCTGCATAAACCTGAAATGACATCTCTTGGCTGATCTTTTATATAGCACAGAGCTGCATAATGAGAGTGGAAAACTAGACAGAGGAATGCTTCTTTTGGCAGAATACTTCATGCAAATTAGGCATGGTGACAATAGAAATACAGACCCCCCCCCCCCACAAAAGACCTGCTTAGGTTCATCCAAAATAGATCTGGTGTGAGGGACTAGTAGCTTGGCTACACACAATTTCTCTGTGCAGTCTGTGAAATGGAAATAACTCTGACTTTTCCTGTCCATTGGGGAAGTTAACTTGATCATATTATGGAGGAATAGCTACTAGCTCCAGGGTATTTCTAAATGTTAGACTTTAGAAAATTCACTGAATATGACAGGTATCAGAAGATTTGATATGGCCCTGTGCTGGTATGCTTCCCTCTAGCCCCAGTCTCTCATGCTGAGCCTTTGAGGGTGTGGTGTTTATGTTTTCCAGTCAGCCCTTGTTGACTTCCAAATGTCATGTGCTAAGACAGGTCTGTGCATGCAGATGGTGCCCTGTGCTGAAGTCATCCCAGATTAGGGTCTGCTACATTATGGCAGAAATATTATGTTGAACTCTTGCATCATGGCATACCAGAAATCAGATTCCACTGATACTAGCATGCATCTCAGCATGTGGTGGTACACCTGGAGATGAATGGAAAAGAAACTTGTGAGAGCTAAGCTCTTGAAATTGCTATTGAGGGTCATGTCATATATTACATTGCAGGGGAAGCCACCCTACCATTAGACAGAGTGAAGCAAATACCAAGGCAATTGATGATGATATGATGATGATGATGATGATGATGATGATGATGATGATCTTGTGTATATTTACTTCCATGTAAGGAGAAAATGAGATTTTCTGCCTCAGGTACCAAAGTAATTGGGATGGATTTGACACCTATGTTCCTTGACTTGAAGGGACAGGACTTCCTGCTGCACCTCAGCTAGCCAATTGTCTCGAGACAGGCTTGCATGACAACCATGCGCCACCCAATGACTAATACTTCATGGCAAAGCTAGAAGTACCACCAACCATCTGTTGGGATACCATCCAGTCTCCTGACTCCACCTTCTCCCAGAAACTTCACTTAGCTTACCATTGCACTATTTTCTCTGTTACCTTGTAAACAGGATTCCAGAAACCCACTGGAGGGACAGCAGACTGAAAGGAAAAAAATGGACTCCCCTTTCTGCATCGGGGAGGTCCTCCCTTTGTAATAGGGAAGGCCCTCTTGTTTTGCCATTGTAACAGCCAGGTCAGTGTGGAATAACAGAGAGAGAGAGAGAGAGAGCAGAAGACACACTGCATCGGGTACTGGAATCATACAACGCTGATCAGGTGATCCACCCTCTTATGTTCAGATCCACTTTCTTCCGTGGCCTTGTCTCTTCTCTTACTGGTTTTGCAACATCCTCCTTCTAAGAGCATAAGAATAATGTGTTGGATCAGACTAAAGAACAAAACTTGAAAGTAAGAAGTTGCACTGGTCCCATCACATACACCCACAGCTAGTTGTTGTGTACGTTCAACTCTTTCATACGGCAATCCTGTCAAAGGATTTTCTTGGCAAATTTCTTCAAATGATGTTTCTCATTGCTTTCCTTTTAGGCTGACAGATAATGACTAGTCCAAAATAGCTCAATATGTTTCCATGGTGGAATAGGGATTTCAACCCTGGTCTCCCAGAGGCCTAGTTCAACATTTAAACTACTACACCATGCTGGAGACATGCACACACACACACACACACACACACACACACACACAGATGACCCAAAGTCTAAATGGACAAGACAACAGGGAACTTTTTTACTGTATGTAGTACTGGAGATATTATGTACAAATATTCTTTCTTTGAAAATGATGGCTAGTAGCTGTGATTCATCTAAACTGGGACATCTGAACTTTCTGATTTTACAGAAGTGTATATGTATGGGAATCTCCTGAAACAGGTTGTTGCAACACATGTGGGTTGTGGGTTTGTAACACCACAGCTTTCAGCGGGTGCTGCTCAGATCATACTAAGTTTACATTTCAGCACCCAAAACCACAATCATCCTTCTGAAGGTGTAACTCTCCCTTGCAGTGGCAGAGTCTGCTTTACCACCTGAGGTCAATGGGAGTGGAAAGGAGGTGTGGGTGGGGGAAGACCCAACAATGTGTATGCTGAGATCTTAGTGCATCTGACCAGTGGCTTGTTTTTAATGTGATTTATAAGCTTTACTCTCTACCACTATTTCCCTGAATATTCTTACAATCTAAGACCAAAAAGAACCCCATGGACAAGAACCTGCCTCTATGGACAAGAGCCTGTATCTTGAAGACATACATGTATCAGGTAGCAACGTTTCCATAGCTATGTCTCCCAATGCTACTCCCATCAAAGCCCAACTTGTAAGCACCAGAAGGCCCCAAGATGATCATTCCCATGTTGTTGGAAATGGAAAAAAAACTCCCACAACTGTGATTTGGAGCTGTCAAAGAATGCACAAGGTTGTGGAGACTCCCAAAGAATGCAAAAACTCTCTTAGAGAATACTATAGTGAATGAAGCTTGTTCCTTGAAGCCATTTTCATTTACCTCCTCAGTATCTCAAGGTCCTTTCACATTATACCATTATAGCTCCCAGACTCCATTTTAACTGCCATCACAATGTTCTATGGATATAAGGTACGGGGGAATATTTAGACTTATAAGGCAGAGGGCTCTTCATGCTCACGAATAAAGCATATTTATACAGACGTGCAAGTAGGATGGAATGGAATGCCATTCAGAAAGCTACAAAGCTTTCTGGATCCAGAATGAGGCAACTATCTAAATATGCTTTATTGTTGTTGCTGTGTGGCTTCAAGTCATTTCAGACATTTGGCAACCCTAAAGCAGAAACATCACAGAGTTTTCTTGGCAAGATTTATTCAGAGGGGTTTGCTGGTGCCCTCCCCTGAGGCTGAGAAAGTATGACTTGCCCAAGGTCATCCGTTGGATTTCCATGTCCGAGGAGGTACCTGAGCATTTATTTTCACTCTGTACTGCATTTGAAGAAACGGATTTATTTCCACAAATGCTCATGGGACAATAACAACCAGTTAGTTTTAAAGATGCTGCCACATTTCCATTTCCTTCCTTCCTTCCTTCCTTATAATAATAATATAATTTGTTTATTTTCCGTCTTTTCCCAAAGGAACCAAGGCAGATTACAAAACAGGATCAATATAATACAAAACAAAATACAAACAATAATGCAATTAGGCTATCCCCTTACACCCTGCCATCATTACATACAGCAAAACATAATAATAATAACAGTAGAATAATTATACAAAAGGTTAAAAATACACAATGTAAAATACAAAATACATAATATAGCATAACAATCAAGGCATAACATGGCATAATAATCTAAAGGACAATCATCAACTCCTTCCTCCTCCCCCTGCCCCCCCACAGCAAAACAGCAATCAGATGCAAATTACATGCCTAAAATAGTTATACTGGTACTTGCTGCAAGAGACTAGGCTATTTCTTTGAAAAGAGGTGTTTCAGATCTTTACATTGATCAATTAGAGATGATACGATAAAGCAATCAATCTGCTAATCAAAAATCAGTTTCCCAGGACTCAAAACCCTCTCTGTGAAGATTCCTATTCTGGACCAAAATCCACGGATGCTAAAGTTAGGTTGTCCCTAATGGCAGCATTTCCACATGGCCACAACATCATTAAGGACAACAGGGCTTCAGGTGAAGGAGCCCTGGTGGCGCAGTGGTTAAATGCCTGTACTGCAACCACTCACTCAAAACCATAAGGTTGCAAGTTCATGACCAGCAAAAGGGCTCAAGCTCGACTCAGGCTTGCATCCTTCCGAGGTCGCTAAAATGAGTACTCAGATTGTTGGGGGAAAGTAGCTTACAGTTGTAAACCACTTAGACACTCCTTAGGTGGTATGAAGCAGTATATAAATGAAGCTGTTTGTTTGTTTGTTTGTTGTCCCTAATGGTAGCATAGCTGTGTGAATGCACTGCCACTGGGGACAATGAGGCTGTCCCTAATAGTGGTGTGGCCACATGCATGTGCCACCATTGGAGACAAAGGGGGCTTGCTGTCTGCAGATCCTCAAATCCATAGATGGCAAGTCTGCAGATACCGAGGGCCCACTGTATTAATATATGTAATGTGTCATGAAGGCATTGCCCTTGTTCATACCTCTGCTAATGGATTGATATTTGTGAATATAATTCAATTCAGCAGTTTCTCTTTCTACTCTAAAGCAATATTTCAAACTAACTTTCTTTGATGTCACTGTTTTCTTTGCTTATAACCTTTAAAATACCACAGTGGGAGAACTTGTGAAGAACACACGCAGACCAAAACCAAATAGGTGCAGGCTTCACCCCACCACCGCCCTAGCTTCTCATAGGAGTTTATCATACGACAGAATTTGGGGGTATAATGCAATGGCAATCCGAACGCAACCATGGGGTTTTACGTTATTGCAAATGAGTGTATCTCGTGCAATTTTGGGCAATGGGAAGTCATTCCAAACGCAATCATGGGGTTTCACGTAATTGCGTATTAGAGTATCTCACGCAATTTCGGGCAAATGGCCAGATCTGTCTTCTCAAGAAATGGCTGCAACTGGAGCACTAGTTTTAACTGTGCAAACACACTCCTGGCCACCACTGAAACCTGGGCATCCAGGTTTGGCAATTAGTCCCAAGAGTATGTCCAAGCTATGAACCTGAGATTTCAGGGGGAGGGGGGGTGTAATCCTGTCCAGCACAGGTTTAATCCTTATTTCCTGATTAGACTTTCAACTGACCAGGTGCACCTCCATATTGTGTGAATTAAGCCCCAGTTTGTTTGCTCTGAACCATTACTGACATCAGACATTACAGATTAGATTGTGAGGTTTGATTTTGGTTTGTTTTTATGTGCATGTGTGTGAGTAATTTCAAACTGTGGTTGATTGAATCTGTGGATGGAGAATCTGTGTATACAAAGGAACTGCTTAGGTGTTTCCCTTGTTGTTCAAATTGTTGTTCAAATTAATACGCAGAGTGGATTCACTACCCCACTGGCAACACAGCCACTAGCTACTGGTTACTCTGAAGAATTAATGTGCAATGAGAGATTGCGCAAACCAAAAAACACAGAGGTGCATTCACCTTTTGTGGCTCTTTCGTGGGAATATCTGGGTAACATGAAAGGTTTACAGGAAATGAGGAAAAAAAACTTTTTTACAAGCTCTTGCAAGTCAAAACTTATAACAGCCTCTCCATTGCTTTTGTCCAGCACCAGCAGCACATTAGATTCTGTTGAGCAAACGTGATTTTTATGATGCTGTTCTACCCTGAATATGTCTGGCTGCCTCCAGGGCCAACTGGAAGCATATGACTGTCTAAAACTTTCACATCCAAATGAAGAGCACAATCTGTTTTATTGAATATACATGTAATAGTGGTGTTCTTTTTATGCCATAGTATTTGAAGGGCACTGTCCATGGTGTTGAGGGTTCAGAACCTTGGTTAGCTCCTTTACAGTCTTGGTTGAAATTCAGAATCCACCAACCATCACTGATTAAGTGACCACAAAGCCTTGGGTGCCTTACGTCCTTGGTACAGAATCTGTATGCCTTGGTACAGAATCTGACCACTAGTCTGCCCTTAATTACAATATTGCCTCTAATTCTGAGGTTCCTGCTTCACTTGCTGCTTTCTCCACCTGGTTCATGGTCAAGGACCAAGCGTATAGTCACCCCTCTGTATCCATGGATTCTATATCCATAGATTCAATCATCCATGGCCTGAAAATATGCCCCCCCCCAAAAAAATTCCAAAAAGCAAACTTTGATTTTGCCATTTTATAAAAGGAATGCCATTTTACTATGCCATTGTATATAATGGGAGTTGAGCATCCATGGATTTTGGTATCCACGGAAGATCCTGGAACCAACCCCAGTGGATATGGAGGGCCCAGTGTAGGTTCAGTACTTTGGATAGGTCCTTTAGAGTGTGTACTAAAATCAAAAGCAGATTCATCCCCATCCTACTGCCCCAGAGCTCCCAGCTACCACTGGATCAAACTATTAAGAGTGTGGCCATGAGCAATTTTCCTGATTACACAGAAGTACTACATGTTTCCAATGGTTTGGTCTGTAATGTTGCACACCTTTCTGGTAGTAAGTCCCATTAAAAACAGCGGTAGAACTTGCCACTGAATAAATATGCATCAGATTGCACTGCTGGACTTGGTACTCCAAGCTGTTTAAGGTCGTGTTGGCTTCTGATTTTTATAGCAATTTTCTGCACTTTCCTAACTAAACCAGCTTCACAGATTAGAGAGATGCTGACTTTAATGGTTTCATATGATATATTATAAAGTATCAATCCACAGGAGATAATTTTCTTGATCCACTGTTTGATCTGAATGTTGTGTGTGTGTGAATACATCCAATCTTTCACAGGATCCTATTCTGCTGTTTCACTGGGACGTGGATGTGACCTTGGGATCTTAGAGGCAAGGCCAGCAGAGCATGACTTTGAATCTAGGCCCAGTGACAGCTTGTATGTCTTCTATCATTCATCAACAGATGCTGAGCCAAAAGGTGACAGATTGGCTGCAGCAACTATAAATGTAAATGTGGTCTGGATCAGTAGTGAACTGCATTGATTAATGGACTAGCTGCATCAATGAAATTTCAAAAGTTCAAGGTATATGTCTTACTTTTGAAAATATAAAAAACTTAGGTCCTGCCCTTACACGGATTCAAGAAGTAATGCTCAAAGAAAGTGTCCAGGTCTGGACCTGTTTAACATCAAAATGCTGTGGCTTTAGGTATTCTGATACCTTTCACTGAACCCTACAAGGGTGGTGCATTGAAATTTATGTGCAGATTTCATTGGGAAAGATGGACGGGTGCAAAAGGCAGGAAATGGATTCAAACTGTTCAGATATGTGTAATGTGAAAGCTGTAGAGGAAACAAGAGACTCTGAAAAGGGCCAAATGAATCTGCATTAGCCTGTTTAATATGTAACAATGCAACACTCAGCCCACACAATGCTAACTATAGCACAAGGTGTTAATAATGGTTCACTAGGGTATTCAGATTTTTAAGATTTGCAGTGTGTAAAAAGTAGCTGTTTCAATGGGCAAAGAAGGAACCATTGTGCATAATAAAGGGAGGTGGGAGAAAATTTATTTTAATATAGTTGCATTATTTCCAGTGATGATGATAGAAAATACAAAAAATGAGAATCCAATGAAAGAAACTGTATGAAACATATGAAATTATGTCTATTATGGGAGCTTGGTCCATTTTGGCCAGTTTATATTTTAAGGCTTTTTTTCAGGTATCAAGGAAAATAGTTTGAAGACACCTCTGGTGAAAAAGTCTTTGACATTACCAACTGAAGCCCAAGGAAGTAGTTTTGGTAGTAACCATCACTTTAAAATATGTTGAGATATGTCTCATGATGATGATGATGATGATGACGATGACAGTAATAATTATTTATAAAGTATTTGACCTTTCTTTCTTTTAAAGAAAAGCTCTTGTGACGCGTTATGTGTAGTAGATCATATTTGGCCCAGTCAGAAACAAAAGGGGGCAGTCAATTTGTCACAATTTTAAAGATACGATCAGGACACTAGAATTAAATTTTCAACGCGGAAAATGACAATACATTTTAAGACAACACATTTCTTTTCTGGAATGACTTGTGAGCCTGTCAAGTTTCATTTTTATCCAATCAAAGCTCATTTCCTGTGTAACTAGCTAAGGAGATATCTTTAAGCTCTCTAAACATATATTGTTGACCTAAAGGCTTTAGTACTTATTCCTTTTCTTTGTTCCCTGAACTAAACATTCAGATAAACTTGTATTATCTCACGTAATCTTGAGATACTTACTTGGTTCATACAGCTAACCATTTCCTCTGGGTGATTTCTGCACATATGTGTTTTTCTAGTAACTGGGGGGGGGGGGGGGGGGGAAACCCAGTGCAAACCAAATTTGCCATTTTATTTGATTTAAAAATGCTTGAGAACAAGGTTTCAAAACATCAGTTTCTGATTCCAAATGGACAATAGCTTGGATCTTACTATGAGCCAGAACTATGTCTGTTCAGTTCAGGGAGGCCTTTCTCAATGTTCTTCACAGTTGACACCTTTTGTGTGCTGCCCAAGAGTCACCCCTTTTGTGACTAAGAGTGCATTTACAATTTACTGTTGCAAAACTTTGAAACCACTTTAATTGCCATGGTATCCTCCATTGAATCCTGGGGGTTGTAGTTTAATGAGGAACTAGCTCTAGCTCACTCCCCTGAACTAAAGCTCTACAGCTGTCTAGCAGAGGGTTCCAAGTTCTTCATAAACTACAAATCCCAGGATTGCATAGGATGGAACCACAGCTGTCAGAATGATATCAATTTGCTGTAATTTTGTAGTGCAGATACATTCTAAGTTACTTACTCAATTCACAAATCAGTCATAAAAGAATATAAGAATTAAAAAAAATATTTACATTCATGGGGAGCAAGAAATCGGATAGGAAAAAGATAATGAACTCACAGAGAAGATAGATGAATTCTTTTCAGCTGCCTTCACTGCAGAAGACACTGGACCAATATCTACACCTGAATTATATTTTCAAGAAGAAAACCTGAGGAATTGAGGACAATAGTGGTAATGAGAGCTAAAATAAAGTTGAGGCTGGTACTGGGTTGATTTCTATACCTGAAATGTTTAAGGTTATTTATATCTCACAATACCCCTAGAACTGGAAATAAAGGCTCCTTTGAACAGGCAAATAACATCCATTCTGAAAAAAAATGAGAGGAAGGAACTCAAAAACAATTCTGAGATTAGTGTTAAGGCATATAAACATATTTGAAAAGTTTAGCAGTGCCTTTTTTAGAAGATCTCAAAGAAATAAAAAATTCTAGAGTATTATATTACCAGAATACAGTAGAATGTAATACTGATGATTGAGACTGTGGATGGTGTAAGAAAAACAGTCCAAAACATTTTGTCAAGCAAGACCTTTTGACTTGGGTTGAATAAAATCACTAGTCCAGCCACACAGAACACAGAGTGCGGCTTCTATAGAAAGGGAACCAAGCACTATGAAGAATGACCCACTCCTGTTAACAAGATAGCAACAGCAATAGCAAATACATTTCTATACCACTTATCAGTGCATTTAAGCACTCCCTAAGCAGTTTATAATGTGTAAGCTAATTGCCCCAACAAGTTAGGTACTCATTTTAGTGACCTTGCAAAGTTGACTCTGAGCCCCTGGCTGGTACTGAACTCACAACCTTGTGGTTTATGAGTGAGTGGCTACAGTACAGGCATTTAACCACTGTGTCACCATGGTCCATCATTCGACACTGTCAACAGAAGATCTTAGAGATTTCTTCAGCCGTTAAAACTTCTCCAACTTCCATCTACTTCAGTACGGAGGGACAAATCTTGTTCAGGTAAGAATCATAACAGCATTCATGCAGTAGTTACTGCAGGTAGTGCTTTACTGATAATTTCAATACTGATACTACTTGGTTCTCAAGAATATGAGAGTGGAAGAACAACCGTCTTGTGAGATCAAACCAAAGGCCTGGTTAGTCCAATATTCTGTTCATACAACTGACAACTAGTTGTTTATGGAAAGCTCACCAGTAGAATAAGAGAGCATTCAGCTCTTATTCTCTAGAAACTAATATTCTTGTTAATGGTTGTCAAGCCAACTTCTCCTTATGGCAACCTTATGAATGAGATGTCACCAGGTCATTCTGTTATCAACAGCCCTGCTCAGGCTTTGCATATTCAGAACTGTGGCTTTCTTGAGTCTATCTGCCTGTAATGGCATACAAAAATATATTTTCCCAAAACTAATAGTAATAGATTGCCATCCTAGGTAACAGCCATCAAAGGCCCTAACCTTGAAAATTTTATTTAATAGCCTTTTAAAGCTGTCCATATCCCAGCCATCAGTATGCTACATTCTTGAACTAATCCCATCATAAACATGATTCACTCCTGAAAAGTTTTCGGAATTAAAAAATTGTTGTTTCACTGATCAGACCCACATGTAGCCCAGAATTTTGGGAATAAAATGTAACTATAGTAGAATGAATTATACTAGAGTAGCTAAAGGAACTGCATTTTTTCAATTTTATTTTTTCCCAGTTTATACAAAATGTCCCCTAACTAAATTAGAGGTGTGGATTAGAGTTTTTCTTTCTGGTACAGAGAATGTTTTGTTTTGTTTACAAATGCAAGGGGTTGTTTTCTTTCAACATGAAAGAACCAGTCCAGATGACCAAGATGATCAAAGGTCTAGAAACCATGCATCATGAGAAATTATTTAGGAATCTGCATAGTTTTATCCCAGAGAAAACAGAGAGGTGACATGATAGCCATTTTTAAATATCTAAAGAAATGTGATGCAGAAGATGGGATGAACTTGTTTTCTGCTGCTCCAGAAAATAGAACACAAACCTATGGATTCAAATTACAGGGGGAAAAAATTCACCTAAACATTAGGAAGAACTTCTGTTATTTATTTATTTATTTCACACTAACAGTCTAATTTACAATCAAAAGCAAAATAAATTACTTTTAGAGAATACATTCAGAAGTTAAAGATAGAAAACAGAAAATTAAAAGACAAAGAGAAAAGGGGGGGAGGAATAGAGTTCTACCCCCCAACTCTAAATGTAATGAAAAGAGAAATTTAAAAAGAGAATAAATATTATTCTACCATTAAAGACTGGACTAAATAATCCTACTAGAATTGCTAATAACTATAACCACAAATTATTACATCATTAAATTTGTTATTGCTTAAAAAAATCCATAAACTGTTTTCAGTCTTTCAAAACTTGGCTTATTGTTTAAACCTCATGTTAGTTTGGGAATTTGGGCTAACTCAGCAACCTTCCCAATCTATTCTTTCATCATCAGTGCTTCAGTTCATTTCCATGTTTGAGCAAACAATTTTCTTGCTGCTTTGTCATGTTGTGAAGAAGCAGTTTTACATTTCCTATTCAGTTCTTTATAATGCCCAACAGAAACATTTCTGGAGACGTTACAACATCTACCTTTAAGAATTTTTTGGATTAACTTATAAATCCTCTTACAAGTCCATCACATATGAAAAAGAAACCCTCCTGGACATATTTGACAACTTATTTTGAGTTAAAATACAATCTATATATCAATTTATAAATGTTTTCTTTTAAATTGATGCACAGAGTAAATTTTATATCTTTGGACCACATTTTCTTCCTTACACCCATTTGCACATTATGTCCAAAATCTGTGGCCCACTTTGTCATATACTCTTTCACAAGTTCATATTTTGGCTCTAGTTTTAGTACTCATTTATACATTTTTTAAATTACGTGTTCATTATCTTTAGACAACTCTAAATAAAATTCATTTTGACCGACCTCCATTAAATTGCATATAAGCAAATCAATTAAGCTCTTTGCCTTCCTTTAGAAGCATCCCACTTGATTTAAACTTCCAGCTGTCACTCCCATGTCTTAAAATGCTGGGGAGGGAAACTAATAATGGACAGTTTTCAGTCAAAAAACAAAACCAGAAAAGATGTGACATCTAGTCATGATGAGAGCAAAACTGCAACCCATTGGAGAGAGCAAGAGGACAGGAATGGCCTCTTGCATGCACAGTTGCCTACCCTGATCTACTAACCAGACTAACGGCAACCTCCCTGAGGATGTTCTCCGTTGCCGCTCCCAGACTATGGAATGCCTTGCCAGAGTAGATCCTTCAAATAACCAGCCGAGACAGCTTTAAAAAAGCTTTCAAGATTAGTTCCATCTAATTTCTATATGCCCCCTACTTTGTATGTATTATTCCAACATATTTTAGTCATGCAAGCTGCCTTGATTGCTACAGCAGAAAAGTGGGGTATAAGAATAAAGTTTATTTATTTATTTATTTATTTATTACTAGTCTGGTGAGTGCAAGAAAGAGAAGGCCATCTCATAGTCCAGTCCTCATACGCATCACAGAATATGTGTTGTGGTTTCCTCTCTGATTATTTTTTTAATGGGCTTAAAGGCCCAGCTGTTCTAGGCTGCTTTTAACTGAATGTAGCCTCATTTTTGTATACGAGTTTTATTGCTCGCTTATCAATGTTTTACACTGATATAATGAACACATTCTATATTTTATTGCTTTGTAAAAAAATTGTACATTGTAAAATACCTTGGGGAGGTTTCATGTCACAAGTCTGTTCAGAAATATTTTAAAATAAGTGACAACAATAAACAAGTATTGCTTTGTGTTTGAATCTACAGTGTTTTCCATTTCTACAGGTAAGCTTTGTTTGTTTGTTTTTTTAAAGGACCATGGCTTTTCATGCTCTTTGCCTGCCTGTTGCCTGAGGCCGTCAGTTGCTAAAATAAATTAATATATATGTTTTAGTGGACTTTGGTTTTGGGCTGGGTGCTCTTTAGTCTGTCTTGCCCTGGGCTCTGAAAATGAAAAATGTTGTGGCCGTTCTCTCCATGTGACTTGCCAAAAGGGGTGTTAGGAAATTTCCCTGGTTGTTCCATATGTGTGAGCTGCAAAGAGGTGCTAAATTGCTGAAGGAAATTAAAATGGGGAAAGGGAACAGGGGAAAGGTCTTTCATGGTTTTGATGCAGGGCAGCTTTTTAAGAGCAAAGTGGTTTGTTATGCTGGAAGAAAAAGGCTGGCCCATTTCTCCAAGAAGAATGGCAAGTGAAAATAAATAAAGAGATGCATCAAGAAAATCCAGCCTCTGGTTATGTGCATGGGGACTTGAGTTTGACCAGGTGCTATCTGAAGGAGTGTTCATACCTTTCGAAAGCTATTTTGGACAAGCTGTCATTTTCAATAGGTTACTGCCTGCATCTTGTAATGAACATCCTGGTAAATATCTTGCCTTCTAAAGTTACTTTCCACTGCTCACTAGTGCTGATCAGTAATGCAAGCATTTATGTGTATTCTCCTGTAATGGACTTTGATCTCTCCCGGTTGTTTTCCAGACCTCTCTCAGCCAAAATGCAGAGATTCTGTCTGAATGACACCCAAGTGTAGCTTGGGGGAAAAAACTCGTTGGAAGAGTAACCAATTAGAGTTTGATTGCTCTTCCTTTGGAATTCAAATATTTAGATTAGACTCATTCCTACTAAACTGGTGATTTGTCACCCATGCCTGTCTGCTTTGGTGGTATTTCTCAGTTATTTATTCTGTTTGTAACAGCCTCAACCACTGAGAGTAGCAATTTAAGGACCACCTTAACTGGCAGCTCAGTTAAAGCTGATCAGATCTAGAGATACTGGGAGACAGTCCACTTATAATAGTTAACAGTGCTAAGCAGAAGGGACCCTCCAAGCTTCCCCACATCCCAGAAATATAAGTCGGCAGAGTTTAACATTCTGACTGGTTTGGGTTGACTTGATCACAGTTTAAAAAAGGTGATGAACCATTGCATTGTACTTTCTAATGAGTTAACAAGGCTGTGAAAACATATACATAAAATCCCAAACAATCCCTGATTGAGGTAAATTGAGGGGCAGGGGGATATTCTTCTCAAAATGGATGTCTGTGGATTTTAGTAGACTAATGCATTTATCTTGTACACAAGAGGGTTGTGATCACTGTAATTTAAAAAAAAAAACAGTACGATGGAACAGGTCTTGTTGTTATTAACTGCCTCACCTCATGGCGACCTTATGGATGAGACATCTCCAGGACCCTGCAACCCCATACCCATGACCTCCTTAATAGAGTCCATCCATCTGGCATGTGGCCTTCCCTCCACCTTTCCAGCATTATAGTCTTTTCCAATGAGTCCTTCCACCTCACGATGTGTCCGATATATGACAGCCTCAGTTTGGTCATCTTGGCTTCCAGGGCGGTTTCTTGCTTGATCTGCTCTAGGACCCATTTGTTTGTCCTTTTAGCTGTCCATGGGATCCTGAGTACTCTTCTCCAGCACCACATCTCAGAAGAATTGATTTTCTTCCTATCATCTTTCTTAACTGTCCAGCTGTCACATCTGTACATGGTAATAGGGAATATAATGGCTTGTATGAGTCTAACTTTTGTGCTGAGCTGTATATCTTTGCATTTTAGAATCTTTTCTAGTTCTTTCATAGCCATCCTCCCCATTCTTAATTTTCTTCTGATTTCCTGATTGAAGTTCCCATTTCTATCAATGTTTGATCCCAGGTATGGGAATTCTTTTATTATTTCTGTTTCTTCAATGTTTAGGTTGAACTTGTGAAGGTCATTGGTGGTCATTATTTTGGTTTTCCTTATGTTCAACAGTAATCATGCCTTTGCACTTTTTTCTTTGATCTTCCTTAGTAGGTGTCCCAGGTCTTTGAGGTTTTCTTCTAGTACTACAAGGTATGGTGTCATCTGCATATCTTAGATTGTTGATATTCCTTCCTCCTATTTTCACTTCTCCTTCATATGTCTCCAAGCCTGCTTTTCTTATAATATGTTCTGCATGCACGTTGAACAGATAGGGTGAAAGAATGCAGCCTTGTCTGTCCCCTTTGCCAATTGGGAACTATTCTGTTTCTCCATGTTCTGTTTCGACAGTAACATCTTGTTCTGAGTACAGATTCCTTATCAGGACTATCAGATGTGTTGGCACTCCCACGTCTTTAAGAGCATTCCATAGCCTTTCATGATCTATGCAATCAAAGGCTTGCTGTAGTCTATAAAGCACATGCTGATTTTCTTTTGGAATTCCCTGGTGCGCTCCATTAGCCATTGTATGTTTGCAATGTGGTCCCAAGTGTCTCTTCCTTTCCTGAACCCTGCTTGAACCTCTGGGATTTCTCTGTCCATATATGGCTGGAGTATATGGCCTGATCTAGATTGGCAAAAAGAAGTGTGTTCATGGCTGCATGAAAGTCTAGCCTTTAGATGAGAAAAAGGGAAAGTGTGCCATGAAAACGCTTTTTTTTTTTTTTTTTTTTTTTTGCGTTTTAGGGGAGAAGAAGCACCTTTAAAAAGGTGCTGGTTTTCCCAGCTTCTTTTTTAAAAACTGCGGAACAGCGCAGCTCCATCTAAAGGCTGCGGTGCAGCTGCTAAGCATTAAGGAAAAGGCAACTTCATGTCACACTTTCCTGCCAATCTAGAAAGCCCCTATGTTGCAGAATTTAGAGCTTGATTTTGCTTTACATGGTAGAGCAGTGCTATGGCCCTATAGTGCTGCAGTCTCTTGTATCTCCCTTTTTGTGGATGGGGATGTATATTGATTACTTCAAATCTGTGGGCCATCATTTTGCTTGTTGACATATATTGGTTAGCACTAGAGTTGACTCTGTCAATGTGGATTGCAGCAATTCAATTGGAATACCATCTGTTCCTGGTGATTTGTATTTCTCTTATTGCAGTTTCCACCTCGCTTTATAGAATTATGGATTTATCTTCATATGGCTCTTTGTTCCATGTGTCCTTCATTGTGTCATCTCTTTTGTATAATTCTTCTGTATATTGCATCAAAATGTCTTTTTATTCCTTCCTGGTCTTGAATTATGTTATTATTATTTTTTTGTCACAGAGCCCTCCCTTCCTCCACCATCTTGAGGGAGAGAAAGGCAAGCCAGCTCCAACAGGCCTTGCCTGAAAGGAAGAAGAGCCCTCCCTCCATCCACCATCTTGAGGGAAAGAAAGGCAAGCCACTTCCAACAGGCCTTGCTGAAAGGAAGAAGAGCCCTCCCTCCATCCACCATCTTGAGGGAGAGAAAGGCAAGCCAGCTCCAACAGGCCTTGCCTGCAGTCTGAAAGGAAGAAGAGCCCTCCTTCCAGTCCATCTGCCTTGGTCCAGGCCTCCGAGGGAGAGAAGATCTGCTGGATTTTCCCCCTTCCCCACCACCTCTCCCTTCTACTTTTGTGTCATGTCTTTTTAGATTGTAAGCCTAAGGGCAGGGAAATGTCTAATTAACAAATTGTAAGCTGCTCTGATAGCCTTAGCTGAAGAGTGGGGTATAAATAAAATTATTATTATTATTATTATTATTATTATTATTATTCATCATCATCATCCCAGTCCTTGGCTTGAATTGTAATAATACTAATACTAATGTTTATTTATAACCTGCTCCTCTAGCAAAGTAATCGGAGCGGGGTGCAACAAAGATTAAAAAAATACAGAGTAAAACAACAGTCATACCCCTTCCCAACAGCCCCCCCCCCAAATTAAATTAAACCAGCAAGTATTAAAATCAATGACAGATAAAATTAAAATCAGTAGTAATTGTCCTTTGATTTCCTGGATCTTGTGAAATAGATCTCTTGTTCTTGCCTTATTGTTGTTGTCTTCTATTTCTCTGCATTGGTCATTGTAGCAATTTTCTTTATCTTTCCTCACAAGGCATTACCCTAATCAGAATTGTGCAGTTGGTCAGATGTTGGCTGAAACATTGTGCAAACAGATGTACAGGTTAGAACATTGTGCAAGGGCAGTGTGAAATGCAGCTAAGTAATCCACAACTAGTCAGGTCCATCTAAATACCTGCCAAATGTTTGTGCAATGGCTCTGCCCACCGTAAGTCCAACATCACTACATTGATATCACTTTGCAATGTAGAACTGGTGGACAAGATTTGGGTCCAAATATTTCTCTCTCCCATTACTATGCAAAGAATTTCAAGTCATTTACTAGACTTTTTCTGTAATGCACAGTTAAAGAAATAGGGGCTTGGTGGCCTCTGACCAGGCCCACTGTACTAGTTAATGTAAAAAGTATCCATTGTGGTTGGCTGTTTTTTGCCCTGATGGTCTCAGCCTTCCTTATCTATCTTTTGCTTGTTGTAGTCTTAAAATTCAGACCAGTGTTCCAGCTAAAATTTGCAGGGGAAAAAATATAGTACTGCTGAACATTGACTCACCAGCCAGATTTTGTTTTAAAAATGCATCTGTGCCCTACAACTGAATGTGTGACAATAAATGACACCTTTTTAAAAATTACTATGAAGAATTGCCAGTTCACTGTGTTTCAGTTGCAATTGCAGATACTTAAGAAGACCTACCAATTCCTATGTATGGATGTGAAACTTGGACAGTGAAAAAGGGTGAGAGGAAGAGAATTGACTCATTTGAAATGTGGTGTTGGAGGAGAGTTTTACCAAAACCATCAACTGCTAAATGAACAAATGAGTGGATCTTAGGGCAAAACAAGCCTTTTTTCTCCCTAGAAGCCAAAATGACTAAACTAGGACTATCATACTTTGGACCTATCATGAGAAGACATGACACATTACAAAAGATGATGATGTTTGATAAAGTGGAAAGCAGTAAGAAAATATCAAGGCTGTATTACAGGTGCATTGAGTCAATCAGTTTGCAAGACCTGAACACAATCATTTTTTGTTCAAGTTCATTTTCCTTCGTTTCCAACCCACAGTGACCCTAAGGCAAACATATCACAGGGTTTTCTGGGGCTGAGAGTCTGTGGCTCACCTAAGGTCACCCAGTGGGTTTCCATAGCCAAGTGGGGAATTGAACCCTGGTCTCCAGAGTCCTAGAGCAACACTCAAACAACTACATGCATTGGGTCACTATAAGCCAAAGTCAACTTGATGGCAAATAACAATAACAGCAACGTGATGCTTGTCTGCTTCCATTTTTGCTATGTGGAATAGACCAAAGATAAAGATCAAGGACCAGTTGTATTTGAGAATTTTAGAGAGGAGAGTGTCAATGGGAAAACATTAAGATTTTAATAGGGACTGACTAGACTCTGAAACATTTCTCATTCATGCCTGTCACTTTACAAGTTAATTTTTGTGTGTGGATTGGACTCAACCCCTTTCCAAAGAAAGAGGGCCACATGGAGGAAATGGGCCCACTTATCCTGGAAGACTCTCAGGGAACATCTTGTCCCAAATCCTGGAGCCAATACTATCGTCCTATCTAGTTTGGTGGCAGTCCAAGTTACAACATTGGTAAAATGCGTAGAGTACACAGACATAGCTGTGTTCGTCTGGAATATCAGTATGCAAAGGGATCATGTAGTACCTTTGTGGCTAACTGAATGAAAGTCATTGTAGCATAAGCTTTCATAGACTTGGTCTACTTCCTCAGATTCAGAATGCACCTGAGGAAGTAGACCAAGTCTATGAAAGCTTATGCTACAATGTTTTTCACTTAATTAGTCTCAAATGTGCAACAAGATCTCTTTACATACGGGTACAACAAGCATAACCAAGGGCAATTTGTCACTCTAAACACCTGTAAGAACTGCAGTGTAGTGATTAAAGTAACCTGAGCATGCAGTCAAAGATTCAGGATATGGGTCTGAATGTTACAGTATCATCAAGCAGACAAAGAGGTGGATTTGTGCCTAAAAGATGACTGTTCATCTCTCTTTTCTGATAGACCCTAACTGTATATGGTCTTAGGTAAACAACACACTTTCAACAGTAATAATATCCATGGTGTTTTTAACATATTCAATGTATTCTCAAATGTATTCCCCCATCCTGGGACATAGAATAGACTGTAAAGGGGGAAAATGTTCCTTCGTATATCTATTAAAAACTCATGATCAATTCCTGTTCCATGGAGGTATGGTGGGGGGGGGGGGGGCGAGAGTTTCAAGGATGATTGAGTGACATATTCTCCTTGACATATAAGGCTTAGGAACCATGCTTCAATCAACATTCCACACCTCCGGGCAGTGCAGGATTACAGCCATTGGAGGGGGAATTTACCAACTGTGAAGTTGCACCCATTGCAACTAGTGGTAATAGCAGTTCTGGTAGAACAGAATTTATGGTGTGGATGACACAGAAGCAAAGGCTGACAGTCCAGTCTACAGTCCAGGCTAGGGAAATAAAATCAATTCTCTCTAGAGGTAGGAAAGATTGGCTTGACTTTGATAAGATTTAAAATTACAAATGTATGAATGAGAGAAACAGTTCTTGCTTTTTCAGCATTTATTCACATATAGAATATTATTTGTTGTGTCAAAACTACACCGGCTAGTCCCTCTGAACATCTAGTAGTCGAGCCTTTATCTAAGGATGTTGGTGGCCAACGATAACACCACCTCATCCTTTTCTCTGCTAAAGAACTTGGCACTGGAACATCCATGCATGCTAAGCATGATAGTGATGTTTTGCCCACTTTACAGATGAAAATATGGAAGAAGTGGTCTGTCCGTTCTAAACACTGAGCCATGCAATCACAAATCCTCTGCTGAGCAGGTATTTTGGGACCTGTTTTTGATTAATGTTAGCAAGACAAGGAAATGGAAAAGTTTATATTAAAGAGCCATAAGGAGGAATTATAAAGAAATATTGCTTAGAAATAGGAAGTCACATCTTATAGAGTGGCCAATTATACAGTACTGGAGCAGAAGTGGATCACTCAAAAAGAGGGGTTAATGTGGGAGAGCAGGTTTGAACACCTGCTCAGCCATGCAAACTACTGGGTGATCTTGGTCAAGTCATACTACCTCTGCCTTGGAGGAAGGCAATGGAAAACCTCCTCAGAATAAATTTTGCTGGAAAAAAAATTGTATAATAGGGATGTCATAAGTTGGCACTTATGACTTGAAGGCACATAGCAATTGTATAATAGGGAGGCCATAAGTTGGCACACTGACTTGAAGGCACATAGCAATAACAACAAAATGTGCATGTATAGCTGCAAGTTTATAAATAATTACTATATAATTACAATAATGTAAGTTGAAATTACAGTGCACCTCAGCATAATGACATAAGGTCTGACCAGATGACCAATGTGACTGGTCGGGCTAAGGGTGGATTGGCAACTGCAAAGCCTCTGGTTCCCTTTCTTATGGTTCTTCATCTTTGGACTGAATGGGTCTTCAGATAGATTAGGAATCATGTTGCCCTCCAGACGTTGTCAAATGGCAACTCCTATCCACCTTAGCCATCATAGCCAATGCAGTTTGCATTGCATAGCCACAGCATCTGATCCCAACCCTTGATGCAGGGTAGATGTTCAAACAGAGGCCTGCTAACTGTAAAGTGGGACACATGGTCACTATATATACCAAGCCAATACCCAGCAATACACTTATAATATATATTTTCCTCATACCAGAGACCCTATCTCAAGGCCTCCCATCTCCATCACTGGATACTCTCCAGTAGCTTGACTTCCTCTGATTAAAAGCCAAGAGTTTATTTAAATGAAAAATACAAGAAAACAAAGACACAAAATTGTTCTGCAGTATGTTATCAGCCACTGAAAAACAGAATGATACCATACAGTAGTTCTCATGCACACATTTAGGGGGTTGCACATAACAGATGATATACATCTTTCTCACTTCAGCCATTTAACTACAGGCTATGATGGACTGAGAACTGAGACTTGAAGAGCAACCAATAACTTTTTAAGAACCATCCACTAAAAGCAACAGGACAGACAAAATAGGAATGGATATTCACTATGAATAGATACCAGAATATAAGGACTATATTTGGTAAATAGGGACAACTGGAGCATGGTATGAGACTATTCATTATCTTTGCACTTTCTTCAGCAGACAAATAGCATCTCTTCAAGGCTCCCTGAGATCCAGAAACTTACCTTCCTCTTTCAAACAGAAAGTACTGTAGTGATTTAATGGAAATATTGTAACACCTTGCACAGAAATATGAAATATTTTGAGAGAGAGTGAGAGAGAAAGAGAAAGAGAGAGACTCTAGTTTTAGTGACAATATCATATATCCACATCTGTTGGGAGAATTATGCCACTGAAACTGAGAAAAGAATCTCAATCAGGTCATATATACAAGAAATATTGTGACATTTATTCTATGAACACATATTTATTTTCTCAGTGAACTTGTTTTCTCCTGCTTCTACTTGTTCCCCATTGCTAGCTTCTCCACAGTGGGATGATACAAGACTGATATTTGCAAGTATGCCTTCTGAGCAAAAGTATATTACTTTCACCTCCTTTTAACACCCCCATTTAGGTGATGCATCATAACTAAAGTCCTTCTCAATCTGCTGCAAAGATACCATTGTTGAGTTAAGTATATTTGAAGTATGTATAGGTGATGACCTTTGGCTTGCACCAATGGAAACAAAGGGTTACAGAAACACAGAATCTTAAAAACACAAACAAATACCAGGCCTCAATGCCAGCCGCAGGGGATTTCTAATTGTCAACTGCATGGATCAAACCTGTTATGATAAATGTCATGTATTCTGTGGACTTCTTACAAGATAGTAAAGGAGAAAAAGAAGTGATGTTATAGATGCTATTTCACTCTGAGAATTTAATAGATCTTCCACTAAATCCTTGACTGTATAATCATACAATCTGAATGTATACTGTGAGCTATTTCCTGTAACAAATGCTTTGCTACAGCTTTTTAAAAAGTGAGTGGTCTGTGAAATAATTCATTGCCTTTGGACTGGTTTACTATTGCTGAAGAATAGCCTTTTTGGAGAAGTACATGAGTGACAAATTACAATAACTAAAATAACTAGAGACCTGCAACTAGATAGTTAAAAGCCTAGTTGGCCCTTTGTACAGAATCTCCTTGACCTCAATTGCTTGTTTCAAGTGGAACAGCTAGCCATGGTTTGCAATAATAACAGACCCCAAATCATAATGTCTTGTCCAAGCATAGAGGAGAAGCCAAAGCTTTTGTTGTTTCCAACTTCTTTCTTTCCTAGATATATTTGGATAGTCACCCAAACAGATTTTGGTACACTGTCTTTTAAAAAAATTACTTTTTGAATACAGTTATAGGCAATAGAAATCAAGACAGACCCATTAGTAATTTCCATTTATTAATTACAGAAATTTGGAGCATGGTCTAAATATATGGATTCACAGAGAGTCACATGAAATTCTGGAAGAGGTCCTTTTAGTCTGTAAAGGTCTACAAACCAATGTACATGGGTGACAAAAGTGATGTACGTATCAAATTTAGCAGTTTGTTCAAATGACTAGTTCAAAGAAAGAGTTTGATTAAATCTCAGGTTTTAGGTTGGATTAAACGAAGTGCCTAACATGTGCAGTGCTAGATAGAAAATGCTTTGAAATTAATGCAGTCAATTAGGTTTAAAAACTAAATCAATGGTAATTCAATGAATTCGATATAATAACAGTTTGCTTCATTAACCTTTAAGAGTGCCCTAATGGCACAGTGGTTAAATGCTGGTATTGCAGGCAAGAGGTTGTGAGTTCAATTCTAGGGGCTCCAAGGTAGACTCAGCCTCCATCCTTCCATAGGTCGGTAAACTGAGTATGCATCTTGTTGGGGGGCAGCTTATAAACTGCTCAGATAGTGCTGAGTTGATTGATAGGTGGTACAGAAATGTACAGGCTAGTGCTACTGCTATTGTTCACCTGTCATACCAGACTGTATGGCTTTGTACTCTTGCTGAGTCACAATAGCATGAAATAACATGGGCAAAAGTGACAATTTTTTCATATGATTTCCTGTTGTCTTTTGCAGGTGTGTTTCTTTCAAACAGTATCAGGATATCATTGCACTGACATTTCACCTTGATTTTCATTACTCTTATATATTTTGTGTACATCTAAATGGAAGACCAGCTAGAAACTGATTGATTATATATATAGATATAGATATATATATGCACATGTATATCTCCTAATGATGAAGGTATGAAGGTTCTCTGTTTGGTGTACAATGCATACAAAACATAATATATTAACAGTAAAACAGTGTCTAAAGATAGCATGGAAGGTGAATCCAAAATAAAACCAATAAAGAATAAAGCACTACAACATATGAAACCAAAATAAAATCAGCAGCTAGATAAAAGAGTGCTACAATCTTCTCACATCTATTGTTAGTAAAGATAGCAGTAATGCTCAATACAGTGAAAGGCAGCAGGAAAAGAGGAAGAATGCACTACAGTAGATTGGTTGAATCAAAGTAGCCACAGCCCTGAACTTAAGAACTGAGTTGGGCAAGTTGAAAACTGAAGCTCTTGTAGTTTCTCATTCATAGGGTCACCATGTCACAGTTAATGATGACAAATTAAAAAAACCTAGGATAATCTAAAACAATGGTTCCCAAAGTGAGTGGAATAACCCCCTGGGTGGAGATGGAAAGATCCAGGGCGCAGTGACACCCCTTCATATACTTAAACAGAGCTACCATATCAACTCTTCTCCAGGCTAAACATATCCAGCTCTCTAAGTCGTTCCTCATGGGGCATGATTTCCGAACCCTTCACAAGTTTGTTCGCTCTCCTCTGGACACGCTCCAGCTCATCAACATCCTTTTTGAATTGTGGTGCCCAGAATTGGACACAATATTCCAAGCAAGGCCTGACCAAGGCAGAATAAAGTGGCACTATTACTTCCCTTGATCTAGGCACTATACCTCTATTGATGCAGCATAGAATCGTATTGGCCTTTTTATCTGCTGCATCTAGGGTTGCCATAATTCTCTATAACAAAACTTTAGGGGGAAATGTAGGACAAAATGTAGGATATTCCAGAAAAATTGAGGGAGGCCACAGGCTCCAACCCACCCACCTCCCAACCCCAAGCAAGGCCTTGTAGCCTTGCCAGACCTTTCAGGCCACTGCTGCCATGCCAAAGCATGGTAGGAAGGGAGGCAGCAGTTGAGGAGGCCCCAATCCCCACTCACCCAGCCCCAAGTGAGGCCTGGCAGCTTTCCTAGGCGTCTCAGGCCACCACCACTGCATCAAAGTGGTGGCGAGACATTCTTCTAAAACCAGGCCAGGACATTTCCAAAGGCTCAAAAATCAGGATATCCAGCCAAAACTGGGATATGGCAACCCTAGCTGCTTCACACTGTTGATTCGGGTTCAATTTGAGATCTACTAAGACTCCTAGATCCCTTTCAAATGTACTGCTGTCAAGCCAGCTGCCCCCCCTCCATCCTATATTTATGCATTTCATTTTTTCTGCTCGAGTGCAGTACCTTACAATTGTCCCTGTTGACATCAATTTTGTTAGTTTGGGCCCAGCTTTCTAATCTATTTAGGTCATTTTGAATGTTGATCCTCTCTTCTGGGGTATTAGCTATTCCTCCTAATTTGGTGTCATCTACAAATTTTATAAGCATTCCCTCTATGCTTTTATTCAAATCATTGATAAAGATGTTGAAAGCACTGGGCCCAGGCCAGAACTCTGTGGCACCCCACCAGTCACTTCTCTCCAAGATGAGCGTCCTTTGGGTTCAGCCAGTCAACCAATTACCAAACTACCTAACAATTACATTATTTAGCCTATATTTTACTAGCTTGTGGAGGAAGGCAATGGCAAATCTTCTCTAGATAAATCTTGTCAAGAAAACCCTATAATAGGATCAACATGAGTCAACTTGAAGTCACCTAACAGCTGAAAAAGAAGGAAGCCCTGGGGCACCAATAAAAGAAGATGCATTTATAGTACTGAATCAGCTTTGGAGTTGAAGTCCTTATTGTAAGACAAACAGTAGTAGTAGTCAAGCAACAGATTACAATATGCCTTGTGCCTGTGGTGTAAGTAGAACCATTACAAGCAGGAAGTGAGCTATGGTGTACTGGGAGTAAATGGGAAATCAACAAGAGGAACCAGTCTGGAAATATCGTGCCAATAGAATAGAATGGAAAAAATGTATGTTTGTTTCTGCGCTTTCCTGCAATTTGGTTACATAGAGATAGGATGCTATGTGATTATCATATGGAAAGCTATATATGCATTAATGTCTGTTTCTTTCCTTGCATTGGTCTTTTGGGTCTGAGACCCTATTCATTGCAGCAAATAAAACTACAAATTCTCTTTCCTCCTGTGTGGACATTGGCTTAATTGCACTGGGGCTACAAACTCATATTTTTATGGATATCAATTGCTTGTACGTTTGCTCATTTATGAGTAAGAATAATCCTATAGGAATCCCACCCACAACATCCAATTCCGTCTGAACTGAATTAATGTGGAAAATAATTGAGCAAAATGAGGGGTTCCCCTTCCAGACTTATACAAATACCATTTTTGAGGGTGGAGGAACAGTTCCATATTTGCAACTAAAGAAAGGTAAAGGCTAAATATAAAACCGTGAAAAGTACAGCTCGATAGAAAGATGACAGTTTGGGGTTAGTTCATCTGTTTGCTATCAGCCCATTATGAGATGGCTTCTTTGTATGAATCAGACAAAAATTTTCACACAGTTTATGTTTTGGCACAGCCAATGAAGTCATTTACATCCTCCAAAGCCTATTCTAGAATTTTACATTAAGACAGAAACTTACTTTTGAATGTGAATCTACATTATCTTTTATTAACTGTTCTATTTGATTATTGAAAATCTGAAAGACTTTAATTCTTGCGCTCCTAGTGTCATGTGAGAATGAGGAATAATTCTCCTGAAGATTTCAGAAGTGGAGGGATTTTAAACCCAAATAGGTTTTTCTGCTGAAAGAAAAGTTATAACAAAAGAGCTAGACATTATCTGGGGGTGGAAAGCATCCATGAAATGGATGTTTTACTCAGCAAAACGATTTTAGCCTCTAAATATGCAGAGACACAATATCAAGTATCACAAATGTGTGCTGGTGATGCAGGCAGCAACACTTAATTATCAGTTCTGCAAGCAAATTAGGTGAGAAAGTTACTTGTCTTTTTATATTTATTTTATTTATAAAAAGCTCGTCAGAGAATATATCAATTCTACCACCGCAGCAAATTGCATGCAGACCTTTTGCCTACATTTTCTTACCTCCCCAAGTCTTGTGTGTTAAGAAAAGTATCTATGTATTAGTCCCATATAGCATAATGTAATTTTTTTTTCTTATTCTCTTTTAGACGCTGCTTTGGACAGATTTAAATGCCAGTAATCTGAGGGCTCTTTCACACTGCACAATTGCAATGCTATGATTCCATTTCAATTAACATGGCTGCATCAGTTGGAGTCCTGGGAATTACAGTTTAGGGAGAGGTCTTTACACAGCCAGAGCTCTAGTGCCCGCCTGGAACTACAAGCTTCAGGATTCCACAAGATGCAACCATGGCAGTAAAGTGGAATCATAGTGGTCTTATTGTGTGGTGTGAGAGGGTGCTGGGAGAGACTGAAAACAGCTTTCCCATAGCGTGGAAACAGCGTTATGTTATGTTATTGCACTTGTATCCTACCTCCCAAAATGGGATCCAAGGCAGCTTACAATATTTTTTAAAAGGCCCAACTAAAACTTTACAAAATTTACAAAAGTTAAAAGGAAGTAAAAAATCGACATGATTAAAAACAGCTAAAACGCTAAAAACAATACAAATATATTTAAAACACAGTTTCAATAAAAGATTGATGGTAGATAGATAGATAGATAGATAGATAGACAGACAGACAGATAGATAGAAGACAGACAGACAGGAATGAGAGCCAGCATGGTATAATGGTTTGAGCTCAGACTATGATTCTGGAGAGCAGTGCTTGAACCTCACTCAGCCATAAACCCACTGGGTGATGTTAGGCAAGTCATATTCCCTCAGCCTCAGAGGATGTCAGTGGCAAACCTCCTCTGAAGAAACCTGCCAAGAAAGCCCTTGATCACCTTAGGGCTGTCATAAGTCAGAAATGCCTTGAAGGCATGCAACACACACTCACACCCACACACATACATACATCACACCACTTCACATACTGCAACTCTTTAATTAAAATTCAAAATCCTACCTAAATAAATAAATCACCTGCCAGTGAAAAGACAGGAGGGAGGGGACAACCAGACCTCCCATGGAAGGGAGTTCCTTCCTTTGAGAAGGCTCTCCCCCAAGTCCTCACCAACCGTGCTTGTGAGGGTGGTGGGACAGCAGTCTCAATGCGTGCCCTGATTTATATAAGAAAATATAGTCTTTCAAATTTTATGGACTTGAGCCATGTACTTTTTAAGTAGTTTTTGAACTACCAACACTAGAATCCACTATAATCCAAAAATGAAACTTTGCCTGGATCTGAACTTTCCACAAAACAAAATGTAAGAGATTGTGAATAAAGACGTCCATATTCACTACTTTATTGTTGATGTTAAACCTAAACATACTTTTAAAAAAAAGTTTTCAGTTGTTGATCTCTTATTTGGGAAACACATCTGGAAGACTTTGGTCCTTCCCAAGTTTGTGGTTATAGAAGTACTCCATAAGTATGTCAAAGCTCATCCCAGTCCAACTCCTTCCTCGAGGAGATAAGTACAGCCACAGATACTGATAAGACAGATAATGTATGGAATATCTTCACATCAAGAGACAATGGGTTAATTTTGCCTGAGCCTATTATGGGGATATCAGGAGGAGATGATGATCATGAGGATTATGCTTACTGTAGTCATGTTCATGGTGATTATGATCTTGGAGATAATGATAGTGCTAAGAGTGTAGCAATTCACTACTGTCCTCTTGAGGAGTAGGACAGCCTCCAGAAGCTTTGGGAAAGAAGATACAGTTTTCTTTTCTTGCCAATCATAGGAGCCAGGGCATCCATTATAGTATGCATAACAGTACACAGTTCATGTTTCACAGTGAATAACAAAGACCATAAAAACATCTCTGCCCTTCTGACCAAACGTCCATCCAATCCATGAGATGAGGAGTTTATTTCAACTTGAGGGCCAAATTCAATTTCAGAGAACCTCTTGGGGAAGCAGCATTCCAATGGTGGGTGGAACTAAAAGCAAAAGAGTGAGATTAAAAAGACCCACATACTTTAGTTTACATTTTTTATAACTAGTAGAAGATGCATTTTGACCTTTTAGGATGGGGATGGATGGGGAGAGAAGCTATCCAAAGCTGGGAAATCATCAAACAAATCATGAGGTAGGTGGAGTGGCCACTGGTGGAACCCTAGAATGCCAGATCTAGCCCAAAGTACCCCCCCCCCCCGGTTCTAATCCATCATCCTTCTGCAAAGGCTTTCAAACAGGGCATCCTTCACGCCTGGTCATAAACCACACAGATGTGGGAACACATTGTTTTTCATTATGCATGGCGGGGGGTTGGACTGGATGGCCCTGGTGGTCTTTTCGAGCTCTATGATTCTATGATCATGGCAGTGTCGCATAACTACTGGTTCTAACAGACAATGAATAATGTATTTATTGTGAACACCAACTTACCCATCCTTAATATTAAATATTTGCATTATATCGTCTATTGCTGTACAGTTGAAGCAACACCTGTTCTATTACTGTGCTGTTAAAACAACACCTTAAAGGTTATCGAAGGAATAGCTCACATACACAAGGGTCGATGTTACCAGATGATGTGAGCAGTGGATATAGATATATATTCCTGCCTATAACACCCACCCAGATGCTCCAATGAGAGAGGGGTTGACTGATATGCAAGGTGCTATGAAGAACAGAAGTAACACATACTGAAAAACAAATCACATACATGCGTCAATCATTGAAGTTAATGAGATTCAAGTCCCAAAGACTGACAGACTCATAGCTATCTCAAGACATTCCCAACCCTTACTAATGACTCTTCCATGAGAATACCTGTAAAATTGTTACTGTTTCCAGAGCCTTTAAACAGTCATTGTCTGCTGTTCCGAATAATTTCCTTGGTTGCAAACCATATTTGGTAGAAACTGGTGTGTGATTGTAGAAGGTGGGAAAACAGTAAAAGAACAGTAAAAGAAAGGGAATGGATGAATGATTTGGGATTTTCCTGGTAAAATCTCTGGGATTTTACTTACTTACTTACTTACCCTGTCTTTCTTTCTTGCAGATTTTTGCAGGAATAGAGTCTTGTTTAGGGCAAAAAGATTTATTTTATTTTATTTTATTTTGCCCAGAATTACAAATAACTATAGGGCCGTGATAAATAATAAATGGAATTGTAGCTGGAGAAGTGAAATGGAAACGGCCACAAGTACCTTCTGAAAATCTCCTGGGATGGGCTTCCCCTTGCTGCCTATATGATCACTGTCAGGACAGGCATGCTTAGATACAGATCCAGCAGTGAAATGATAATAAAGTGACTTTATGGAGGCCACTCTCCAGAAAATATCTTCCCCTCCTGGGAAATTAAAAGGATTTTATACTGGAGCTGTCAACACACATGCCTTTCTATTGCCATGGTGACAGTTAAACACTGGCAGTCACTTAAGAACATGTGCAAAAATGTGCCTCTTCAATTAAAAAAAAGCAAGAAACAAATTAAATTCCAAGTAAAATCTATAAACTTAATGTATGATGTTCACATCCTGCTTGCTGGAATCTTGGATCAGCATCCCACTGGGGCACTACGTCAATGCAATTGCTACTTATACTAGTGGCTAAACTTTTTACATACTTCACATGGATCCTGGGGGAAGACAGGATATAAATTAAATAAATATTTTTTTAAAAAAATGTACGAAGGTAACTGGTGCCCCTTTCCACAAGCAGTTCCCCTTCTCCCCTCATGATCTGGAATCCACCAGAAGGTTGTCATTCACACCCTGATGAAAAATGCAAGTGGTTTCTCCTTTTCTCCCCTACACAGGGAAGGGAAAGAAAGAGTGAAGGTGCTCCGAACAAATATGGACAGAGAAGTCTTTATTTTGCTGTTTTTCCCTCTTCTTCACAAAGAGAAGGGGGGAAAGGAGTGAACTGTTGTCAGCAGGTCTTTGAGAACTGCAGTTGGGTTCAGCTGGCTCCTACAAATGCCACCAGAGAACAGACCTCACTGGGAGGTAGAGTGACAGACAGGGAAATCTCCATAGTTATAGGGAGCAAACTATGAAGATTCCTCATAGGCTGTCAGGGTAGGAGACATGGGGAGGGGAAGGAGGACCTGGGAGCTTCCACAAGCCAGCTTCTGGCCAGGGTTGCCAGCGAAGGTGCATCCCAGGCCCCGGGTTTTCAGGCCCAAAATCGGAGATGGAACAACATTTCCTCTTGATGTCACAGAATGTGGGCCCCGGTGATATCATTAAACATGATCCATTAAGCATTAATCACAGTTGCTCAGAGCATGTAATTCAAATAATAAACACCAAGTCTAACAACAACAACAACAAACAACATTTTATTTTATTTTTTTGGTTTGGAAATTGAGTTTTCCAAGCTCTGCACTGATCAGAAAGCAGCCTACAATAGCTGCTCCAAAGCAGCCTGCAATAGGGCTGAAGATAAGTGAGGAGGACAGAGAGAATTTTCAGGGTAGAGTGAAGAGATTCCTCCTCTTCACTCTAAAGGTAAGAGAAGATGGTCCAGACCCTGAGACCTGGTAACTTTAAAAGAATATGAAGGCCTTGGCATATTTCTGAAATGTTTTATTGCAAGGCTCCAGGAGTAGAAATTCCTATTTCGGCACGTTTAGATTTTAATTTAATTTAATTTTTGCTGGGGATCATTGGATACTCTGGGAATGGTCCTGGAGCCAGAAAAATGGGCCTGGGGACCAAATTAATCCCACACCTTATACCTTTCAATGTTCTGAAATTGACAGGGGCAGGTCTAATTAATTTTTTTCTCATCCCATTTTTCATCTGCTTTTAAAATGTCTCAATTTCACTCTAATCCTCCCACGTTTCCCATTTGTTCATGGTTCACTTCAGTTGCTGCAACTGAAGTATTGTGCATTCCATTAACTCAGCCAAAGAGAGAAGAAAGTGGGTCATGCCATTCTCTACAGGCGCCAGCAAAAGCAAACTGCTGCGGCCTCTCCTAGTTTGTATGTTCTTTCTATCTAATTAACTTTTTCTGTCTTGAATATATTCTGGTGTAAAGTGTTTTTGGCTATGCATAGTGTTTTCGTTCACATAGCCTTAAAGGTAAAGTTTTTCCTTGACAAGATTGTTTAGTTGTGTCCGACTCTGTGGGGCAGTGCAGTGCTCATTTCCATTACTAAGCCATTACTAAGCCAAAGACAACTCTGTGATCATGTGGCCAGCATGACTGCATAGAATGATGTTTACCTTCACATCGAAGTTGTACCTATTTATCTACTTGTACTTTTATATTTAAAGCTTTTATTTATTAATATTATTTATATGCTTTCGAACTGCTAGGCTGGCAGAAGCTGGGACTAGTGAGGGGAGCTCACCTCATCACATGGCACTTGGGCCTTGAACTGCCAACCTTCAATCATCAGAGTCAGTGTCTTGACCACTGAGCCACTGCGTCCCCCCACATAGCCTTAGGCATACCTAAATTCACATTGCTTCTAACAAAGAAGCTTCTTTTTACACCCACCCAGTCCCCTCTTCCTTTTTGTCCTCTGTCTAGCTGGAAGGTTTTATAGCAGCATCAGCATTAGGAAGAGGATGAATGAGGACAGAAATGCATGTTTTCAGTGTTGGGCTACAACACTTTGGCCTGGTACAGACAGGCAAAAAGAGGTGCTTTTAGGATGGCTTGAAGGTGTGGCGTTTAGATGACACATGCCTTGAAGCCAGCAGAAAAGTGTCCTCATGCAGAGAAAAGCCATTTCAAAAAGAAGCAGCGTTTTACCGCTTCTTCCTGGCTTGAAGCCATGTCATGTGGTCATGACATGAGCACTCCAGCTGCCTTGGGTGCTGGTGGTGCGGTTGGTGGGGTTTCAATGTGGCTTCAGAAAAGGCAACTTCAAACCACTTTTTCCTGCCCATCTGTTTTGCCCCTTTGTTTCTAGGAGGCAATGCAATAAAGCTTGAGTGGGATTCTACCCTAGCTAATCCCACTGCAGCTGTAACAGGAAAGGTAAAAAGTAGCTGCCTTCAAAATCTCTTACTGAGCGCGTATGAAAAGCAAAACAGAGAGAAAAGGGGAGAGCAGATAAGTATGCCTCACCAGCTATCCCCAGCAGGTTTAAAACAAAAACACAGACCTGTAAGTTTGACCACCAGAAATGCAGACCATAAGAAAACTGGTGGCTGCTAAAAAAATCATCCCTGGATGCATTTTAGAACAAGCATTCAAGTAAACCTTCAGAATTTTTTATTTATTTATTTACTAATGCAAGGCTTACCTGACCAAGTTGTTTCATTTCACGTGTGCCTAGTCTTTCTTTTTGTGGCTCAGAAACCTAACCCTATTCTTTCAGTGTTATTTCTGTCTCTGGTACCAAATGTTCTGTTTTGAAAAAGTAACACATCTACTTGCTAACTGAGTTGTTGCTGTTGTTGTGTTCCTTCAAGTCATTTGGCACTTATGCCAACCCCAAGGTGATCATATTATAGGGTTTTCTTGGCAAGGTTTGTTCAGATAGGTTTGCCGTTGCCTTCCACTGAGGCTGAGAGAGTGTGACATGCCCAAGGTCACCTAGTGGGCTTCATGGTGGTGTGAGGGGAATCAAACCCTGGTCTCCAGAATTGTTGTTCAGCACTCAGACCACTACACCACACTGGCTCTAACTGAGGTATACCTGTACATAAAAATGAATTGGGAAAAAAACCTCTATTATAATGATAATTGTTCTGTTCTTCCAAGTTTTTTTAACCTATCCTATGTTTTTAGCTTTTCTTTCACTGTCTAATTAAAAAGATTGTATGTACAGCGCTGTGTAAATTTACAGTGCTATATAAATAAAGGTTAATAATAATAATAAATAAAAATGCAAGAGCGTCACACTGGCAATAAAAAAAATGGACAGATGACATGTTATAAGGCTTAGAAAACTATAATGGTATTTTTACCCGATGACAAACAATGTAGCAGTGGGCATCAAGCAAGCCTCCCTAAGTGCCATAGTGACAGGACATCACAGCTGAAATGCTTCCTCCCAGATGACTGTAGAAGATGAGGTGTCTAAAAGAAGGCTGATAGTGGTTTGCGTTGGAAAAGAAGAAGGCTGGCCCTACCATTAGGCACGGTGATTTCTCTTCCTTGGGCAGTAGATACCAAGGGCCCTTCCAAATGACACAATTATAGCACTATGATTCTCCTTTAACTGACATGGAAGCAACCCTAAGCACAATGCTATAACTGTGTTGTGTGAAATGGCAATTAAAGTGGAATCATACCTCTGTACTTATTTTCTTCAAACTTTAGAGATAGCCATGTTGGGAGTTTATCTTACGCTGTTTAAAACAACTTGCCCCATTCGCATTTAATTTTGAAGCTGGATTTTATCACATGTGTTGGGAGCCTGGAGAGTGCAACTTGGCTGCAGCCCGGGTCCCAGCCACACTTATCCAGCATCTTTTCAAAACTGGGAGTCTGCCATTTTTGAAAAGATGCCAGATAAGCACAGCTGGGACCCGGAGTGCAGCTGGATTTGCACTCCCCCAGCACATGTGATAAGATTTGGCTTCAAAATTAAATGTGAATTGGGTAAGTTGATTTAAACGGCATGCAATAAACCCCTTAGTCTGTTTCACCATTAAAAAAGGAAGGAAGGAGGAAGGAAGGAAGGAAGGAAGGAAGGAAGGAAGGAAGGATCTAGACACACATTTGAGGCTATCTGTATTATTTTAGCATGTGCTTTCATCAATCTGCTCCTTCTGATGGAATGATATGAAAGCCATAGATATATTTAAGTACAATTGCACTGTTATTATTGTGTTTTTGCTTCCAGGAATGCAGAGAGGTGTTTGTGAGGTTTTCTGATTCAGTCACCAAATTAACAGAGCTCGCTCTGAATACTGTGCACCTTGGTGTGGGTGAGCTGGAGTGAGAACAGTTCCACCTCAAGAAGCAAAATGGTTTGGGCCAGCCTTGAAGAAGGCAGGGCTTCTAATTGATCCTTCTTATTGCAATTCATACAATCAGCATGCTTAAGTTCACAGTGGTCCTAGTCAGTGGCGTCACTAGGGTTGGTGTCACCCAGTGCGGAAACTCATGGTGTCACCCCCCCCCCCATTTCATACACACCCATTCCTCCTTCATAATTCTTTTTTGTACTAATGTTACTCATAAATCTTAATTCCTATATACCACTGAATGTAATGCTAATAATTCTGACATAAACAACTAGAAAAATTAAAATTATACTGTCAAATTACAATATCATGTAACAACCTAAATGCATTTACATATGCACAGTGAACATTTGATTATGTTAAAGAAAATTTTTAAAAAATAAAAATTTCCAAAATTTCAATTTTTAAAAAAAATTCAAATTTTGAATTTTGAAATTTTTAATTTAAAAAAATCTGGGGCCACTTCTTTCTCCTCCCACTGAGCTCCCCCCAACTACCCCCATCTCTTAAAGCATTTTAAAGCGAAGCAGATGAATGCCACCACCTGTTTCTGCTAAAATGTAGGTGTTTGAGGAGCAGTGGTGTCACCCCCCTTTAGGGTGTCACCTGGTGCAGTCTCCCCACCCTACCCCCATGACGCCATTCACATATAACAAAATCTGAAAGCTACAAAGTTGAGATACCTATATTCAGCCAACTCCAAATCAAAAAATACATGGTGTAAGCTTTCAAAATTTTACTGGCTTCTTCATCAGGCAAAGATGTTGAAAATCATACATGTGGGGGGGGGGGCGGATTTGATGATGATAGAGTCACAGGCCTACATTTTGTGTCAGATGTTACTTCTGTAGTAATTTAAGATAGTCAGAAGGGATCTTAGTCGAGTCAGAGACCACTCCCTTTCTTGGCCATGTAAAGATTAAGGAGGAAGGGCAAATAAATGCCAGGTAACAAAATTTCAACTACATTTGCAACAGAAAAGCAGTTTCCCTTGAGATCCAGCTGTCTCTGTTCCGTGCAAAACTCACTGCTCCTTTTTTAGACAGAGAACTAGGAAAAACATTAGGACATTAGAACATTAGGAAGAACTTCCTGATGGTAAGAGATGTTCGGCAGTGGAATATGATGCCTCAGAGTGTAGTGGAGTCTCCTTTTTTGGAGGTTTTTAAACAGAGGCTGGATGACCATCTCTGTCAGGAGCATTTTGATTGTGAATTCCTGCATGGAAGGGGTTGGACTGGATTGTCACTGTGGTCTCTTCCAACCCAAGGATTCTGTGGATTTCTCAAGAATGTTCTGAGACAGAATGTAGGCCTGTGGCTCTGACATCGTCACACATTTTCCTCCTGTATGATTTTTAACATATTTGCCTGATGAAGAAGCCAGTGAAGCTTCAAAAGCTTGCATAACTTATTTTTATGGCTTTGGAGTTGGCTGAATAAAGTTATTCTTGCTTTGTGGAGTTTGGATTTTGTTGTATTTTGTTACATGGCCAAAGTGGCTACCCCTGAATACGTTTCCTAGTTCACATATAGTTGACAAAGACCAATACATCCTGTGGAATCTAGAGGACTGGCTAGCCACAATGAGTGTGAGGGCAATTTGCAAGATTCTCAGACCAGTTAATGACTCTTGAAAATATGCATTTCCCTTTCAAAGTTTGAAACCGGGAAAGAACAGGAACAAAAATCAGAAAATCATAAATTACTGAGTTTTGTTTTTAAAGTCGACCCCACTTGCAAAAACTTCAAAGCGGTGACAAACCTAACTTCTCCCGTGTCAAATGTTTAAATAACAATTAGGCATCTCTACCTAGAAATCCTTTAAAAGGCCAATTTGTGTGCCAGGAGGGTGTCTTCATCCCATCTGCATTCTGTCATTCACTTGACTTCTGCAGAGTATGCACTGTGCTTTGGAGAAAGAGAAAAGCTGTTAGCTAAAAGAAGTAAATGTTGAACTTACAATGATACGAAGCCACTGAATTTTACCACAAAGTGTGGGGTCTTATGGTTGCTATTTTGCTTTCTACTCCACGTAAGCCCCATGGAAGGGGGTAAAGGAGAGCAAAATAGTCTTACAAGTGGAATGTCATCATGGAATGTCTTAGCTGTAAGTATGGAGTAGCCTTGACACTTTTCAGCCAATCCTCTGAGAATAATAAGTAAGGAGGACAAAATGAGTGCAGCCCTCATGGGCTTCCCCTTAAGAGTTTAAAAGCAAAATATTGATTTTGATTTACCCTGCCTCAACCCAGCTTCACTCCCATAATCTTTTTATTCCCTGGTATATTGCCAAGTCCATTTGTTTTGTTTTTAGTCTTTTAAAAAATCGCTGGTGAAACTGGCATGTCCATGTAACATTCCTGTACCTAAAAATATAGTCAATTGACACCTTGAAGGTTTCCAGGCAACTATAACCATTTGTGACATCTTTAGCTGCCTCAGTAGCATGTTCAAAACAGATAAAGTGGAGGGATTGATTTTACTTGTCTCAAACCCTTGACAAAAATCTCTCTGTGGCCATCCAAACCAGTCTCTTGGTGATTCGTAAAGCTTTTGTTTCCGCCACAAATTTGATCCTTCCTGGTGCTCTGCGTTGCTTTCAAACTTGATCCACAGTGGATACTACATTCCTAAAAAAAATTTGCGGGGGGGGGGGTGGATCAGATGAAGACATTTTGCTGCCCTAAGCAATTTTTAAAAAGGCATCCAACACCCGCATCCAACATAGAAGACCCAACATGAGGAACAGTTGACTATTACTGGCAATAGGGTAGCAGTTTTCCATTGTATTCAAGTGCAGTATGCTACTTTTGGGGGGCTTGGGCAAAGCATGCAACACACTGAGTATTCTCCTTTGACAATGATCTTCTGTTCTTGGCACATGTTTTCTACCCAGTTGTACAATGACTGCACTGAGCAGGAAAGATTCTGGAGTAGATCATTAAACAGAGAGTCTGTGAATATCTAGAAGTTAATTCCATAATCACAAAAAGTCAACATGGGTTTCAGACAAATCTGATCTCTTTTTTTGATAAAATTATCAGCTTGGTAGATGAAGGGAATGCTGTGGATAGAGTATATCTTGATTCGGTAAGGCCTTTGACAAAGTTCCCCATGACATTCTTGTAAACAAGCTTGTAAAATGTGGGCTGGACAAGGTAACCGTTACATGGATTTGTAACTGGTTGACTGGCTGCACCCAAAGGGTGCTCAGCAATGCTTCCTTCTCATCCTGGAGAGAAGTGACCAGTGGGGTGCCACAGGGTTCTGTCCTGGGCCCAGTCCTATTCAACATCTTTATTAATGACTTAGATGATAGAATTTGGGGCATAGTTATCAAATTTACAGACAACACCAAATAAGGAGTGGTAGCTAATACCCCAGAAGACAGGATCAAAATTCAAAATGACCTGAATAGACTAGAAAGCTGGTCCAAAGCTAACAAAATGAAATTGAACACGGAGAAATGTAAGGTACTGCACTTAGGGAGGAAAAATGAAATGTATAGATATAGGAAGGGGGACACCTGGCTGAATGAAACTATGTGTGAAAGAGATCTAGGAGTCCAAGTAGGCCACAAGTTGAACATTAGTCAACAGTGTGATTCAGCAGCTAAAAAGGCCAATGCAATTTTAGGCTGTATCAATAGAGGTATAGTGTCTAGATCAAGGGAAGTAACAGTGCCACTCTATTCTCCTTTGGTCATGCCCCACCTGGAATACTGTGTCCAGTTCTGGGCACCACAATTCAAAAAGGATGTGGAGAAACTGGAGCGTGTCCAAAGGAGGGTGACTAAAATGGTGAAGGATTTGGAAACCATGCCCTATGAGGAACGACTTAGGGAGCCGGGGATGTTTAGCTTGAAGAAGAGAAGGTTAAGAGGTGATATGATAGCCCTGTTTAAATATTTGAAGGGATGTCATATTGAGGAGGGAGCAAGCTTGTTTTCTGCTGCTCCAGAGAACAGGACCTGGAACAATGGATGCAAGCTACAGGAAAAGAGATTCCACCTCAACATTAGGAGAAACTTCCTGACAGTGGAACACACTCCCTCGGAGTGTAGTGGAGTCTCTGTCCTTGGAGGTCTTTAAGCAGAGGCTGGATGGCCATCTGTCGGGGATGCTTTGACTGGGAGTTCCTGCATGGCAGGGAGTTGGATTGGATGGCCCTTGTGGTTTCTTCCAACTCTATGATTCTATGGTTCTATGAGCAGTAGCACCAATATGCAGCATACTGGCAAAGCAACACAAATGGGTAAGTAATGCATACCAAGTGCCTGGCCTGAGTAGTTGCCTCTTTGGTGACATCTTTATTTTATTTTTATTGACATCCTTTTTTTTTCCAGTATGGGACCCAAAACAGCTTACAATGCTCAAAGCATTACACTCTGCTGACTCTCATTTGTTTAACAGCAAAAATAAAATAACTTTTATATTTCCCAACAAGCAGTTCAACCAAAAGATGTGCTGACTATAGAGAGTTACAACAGAACATATACAAAATTTTAAAACATCAAGCAACCAATCCACTTAAGACATCCATTTCAAATAGTCAAAGACACATCAAAACATGTAAACGAGACTGCACACCCACTTGCTCTGCCAGGGGTTTTTCCCAGCAATGCTTTCTGTGATGCATTGGGAGAAATCAGCTAGATGAAACAGTCAACCCACTCAAGTAGGTGGGTGCCAACGCTGGGAGATGAGAACAGATGAGGGGGCTCAAGGTAAGCAACAGGGGGGGGGGCTTAGAAGGAATAGTTGGGGAACTCCTTTGCTGAAGACACTTCTTCTCCTTACAAATTTTAAAATCTGCCACTTGAATTGCCATCATTTACCTCCCTGGTGGTAGAACTGGTGCTTAGAAATACATGCAATGAATTGGATTCAGATCATTTCTGGAGGTTCCTGAGCTTCACGTTGCAAAAAGAAACCAAAAAAAATATGATGCAACTTTTAGGTAAGTCATCATGGTGTAGTGGTTTGAGCACTGGATGGTGACTTTGGAGACCAGGGTTATAATCCCTGCTCAGCCTTGGAAAACCACTAGGTGATGCTGGGTGAGGCACACTCTCTCAGCCTCAGAGGATGGCAATCGCGAACCCCCTCTGAAGAAACTTGCTGAAAAAAGCCACATGATAGGTTTTCCTTAGAGTCACCATAAGTCAGAAGTGACTTGAAGGCACACAACAATAAAATTGTAGGTTTCATCTGTGTGAAAACACTAAAGCTGTGGGAGAGAAGAAGATAATGTGGCTGTGTGACTGGCGAGACTAACTAACTTCTTCGAGTACACATTTTATGAGAGGTATGAAATTTTATAAAATGTTATGAAATTGTTATTTAAACAAGTAGAGTGGCCAGACACAAAGAGGACAGGGCGCCTATACCTTTAAAAGTTGCAATGAAGAAGGGATTTCTGAAATAGCCTCTTGTGTACAGCTATTAACTGTTTACCATACTTTCCATAAAGAACCTACAGAGATAACTGCATCCTTTTCAGGATACTCTTGCGAAAGGCTTCAGTGGTTCTTGAGTGTCATTCACTCCAGGGAAAGGGTAACACTCCAGGGAAAGGATGTAAGAGAGAGAGGGAGAGAGGGAGAGAATTGTACCCTGCATGGTCTGTGGATGTGGATTCCTGTTTTTGGGTTTATGCATTGTATACCTATATTCTTAACACCTCCTAATCTTATGCTAAAACCACCATCTCAGTATTAACTGGGTTAAATCCCTGGCCAAAGTTTAGATTAGTTAATACTTAACCACAAAATGTGAAGCTCATGCCATGCAATCCTACTGGTCAACTGTCCCACGTCGGCAGCATCTCAGGAGTTCATGCTCTGCAGAAATAATCTATATTCTGTTGGGTTACTGATTTTTCTTTTCATCAAAGCTCCCTCTTTTGTTGTGTTCTCAGATTTCAGGGAAATTTTTATTCTATTTTTAAATCAGGTTTTTGGTGAGAGCCCTATCACTTGGGTGCAGCATTTCCTCTTATGGACCAATGGAAATGATCATGGGCACACACCCTTTTTGAAAGTCAGGTCCTTTTTTCTTCTTCTGGAGTCCTATCTTTGTCCTCTCAAGCTCTTCCAACAATGTGTCTGATAAGACAGAGCTGTCTTTTTAAAAAGCTAGGAAAAGATGCAACATTCAAGGTTGTGAGCTATTCCAGGGCTATATTAGCATTCCCAACCATCCCACTTCTCCTATGGCCATTATGAGACCTCCGATCTTGCAAACAAACATTTTAAACAACCCTTTTCTTTTCCTCCACCTCTCATGCCCTTCTCTCTGTATCTCTTTTTCTCTTCTGAGTGCTGTGGCACCTTAAAGACTAATTCATTTATTTCAGCAAAAGCTTTCCTGGACTAAAGCCCAGTTCTTCAACTGGAAGGATGTATCTGCAGTGGGTCTAGGTTCATGAAAACATACAATGAAACAAGTAAGGTGCCACATGATTTCTTTAAATACTATGGATTTCTACATCTGGATCTCAAGGCACTGAGACACTGACCAGGATACCTCAGTTGCTCTTTGTAACAGCAGAGAGAGTGACTGGCACCAGTGGTGGCACTGCCAGGTGGCACAGTGAGACTCATATATAGACAGCCACCAGGTGTTGCTCTGGAGTGCTCTGGATTTTCCTGGAAAGTCCAAAACAAAAAGGAAGTCTTTTTAATCCAGTTTAAAGGAGGGATAAAATGGATTAAGTGTGGAACTGACCTCAGATAATGAAGACAGGGTACACTGGAACTTGGGACTTTGGCCTTGTATTATAAAGACAAGGTGCCATAAGGTTGGGAGGAAGCCAGTTCATTTGGCCCATGGAGACATGCCCATAGACTGAAATCTGATTCACAATTTACAAATCTCAGTGTTCAGGGCCCAGACTGAAGCAGACTGAAATAGTTCTGAATCAGCCTGAATAGAAGTAGATTGTTTGAAAAGCATCAGAGTGGGATCTGGAAGAAAAATAAATACATTGAGACTGACACACATACCTAGTTCACAACTGGGCCTCCATGGACCCAACACTGTCGGGGGGGGGGGGGATAGCATCTGGATACAGTTCCTAGAACTTGTTCGGTGATTGAATTCCAAAACCTCCCTTTAGTTTTCCTATAGCATAAATCAATGTCACTTCAAGAAAAGAGCTGGAGTACAGCTTCCTACAGATGCCTTGCTTTGAGTGGTCCTCAGAGCAAGATGTTGTGGGTAGGGTGGCTGTGAAAATTGCCACCCCATTGCTACCCCATAATGGCTTGCTCTAAGGAAGGCCCATCTAATAGGAGGTTAGAAGCTAGAGCAAGTGGGATGGGGCAAAACAGCAGGGGACATCACACACCCTTCTGTCGCAGGTAGCAGGACATCTTTCAGACCCAGAGATGCCAGGGCAGAGCAAGGGGAATGGGCAAAGCATCATCACTACAAATATCTTCCATTAACTTCCCAATAATTTCTGTCTTTGCTATGAAAACACCAGGAGCACGAGGGAAGCAAAAAAGAAATGAAGATAAGAGTGCGGGAGGCAGGGGAATATAAGCAAAACCCAATAGAGTGTAATACAAGCTCAGGATGTGACACAACCACGATTAAGAGTTGATCCACCACCCACCTACATATTAAGGACAAGGCACAGGAACAACAACAATGGTGGCAGCGTTGCACTTACAGGTATCATCCTGTCTTAGCCAGTATATTTCTTATGTTTGGGGATTTCCTTCACTCTCTTAATATGTTTTCCCAGATATGATTAGGCTTTATTGAGGGGGTCTCCACAAAACAAGTGGGGTTTTCCCAAATCACCCCACCCCCCATGTTCAACGTCAGCAAGAGTGGTTTGTTTTTTGTAGGTTAGCCCACCTTACAACACTGAAACAAAGAGAGAGCTGAAAAAACAAGTAATATCAAACAATACGGAAATTTAGAGAAAGAGGCAAACTTAAAAATAAACTTACAATAAATATAGGGAGGGGATTTTTGCGTGCCTTCAAGTCATTTCTGACTTATGGTGACCCTAAGGCTATCATGGGGTTTTCTTGACAAGGTTTGTTCAGAGGAGGGTTGTCTTTGCCCAAGGCTGAGAGAGTGTGACTTGCCAA
Organism: Urosaurus nigricauda; assembly: GCA_034509955.1. Lineage (NCBI taxonomy): Eukaryota > Metazoa > Chordata > Lepidosauria > Squamata > Phrynosomatidae > Urosaurus > Urosaurus nigricauda. The sequence goes on from JAOEGL010000006.1 coordinate 78,901,580, forward strand.
GGTTTCCATGACTGAGCAAGGATTTGAACCCTGGTCTCCTGAGGCACAGGCCAATGCTCAAACCATCACACCCCGCTGACACTCATTTGTTTAACAGGAAGAATAAAATAACTTTCATATTTACCCACAAGGAGTTCAATTAAAAGATGTGCTGACTATAGAGAGTTACAAGCAGGAACAAGTTACTTCTGCTGTCAGAACTCTCTCAGAGATCTACCAATAGCAATCTGCTGGCAAAGCTGTTCAGCGGTATAATTCAAAATAAAGTTGTCTGAACATAAGAGACTTGGGTGTGAGCAAATACACACAGGATTACTTTGCAAATCTGTATTTTAAATGTTGTTTATATCAATGGTTGACAGAAAAAAGGGAACTAAATTTCTTTGCACAAATGTTTTTCACAAGACATGCAACCATGCAAGAGTTCCTTACTTTCCAAATGGACCTTAATTTAAATCACAATATGACAAAAATCATCCTAGTTTCATTAGATCCTATGATTCTTTACATTACTGATTAATTCAAGCAAACAAGACTATACACAGGATACAATTGTACCTACAATGTACAGCACTGAATTCACCAGATATATATATAGGGTAACTGATATAAATTTATGGATCATTTCTAGATTTTGACAACTTAATATAAGTGTTGAACATTCATAGTGCTTAATAGAAGTTGTTAATTAAGAAAGACCCTTCTGCAAACTGTCATTCTCTGCCACATCATAGATACTTTCAAACAGGAAAATAAGCAATTCTGTGCAAGCTCAAAAGGCAGGAAAGCTTTAAAGAACTGCAATGGTGTTGTTTTTAAATGAGCAAACAAGATCAAATCATAGTGGTGCCCACTAGTGCCTCTGTGCTGCAACTTGGTGCAACTTTCTTCTATAAAGATTTATGGCTCTAATATTTTTTCACCTGATTTGCAAAAAGGCTTGTGAGCAGACACTTCCCAGCATATATGGATGATCCTGGTCTTGCACATAATGGTGGAGAGTTATTGGATGTTTGTTGTATTACAGAGGAATAAAAGGCTTAACTTCAAGTCAATAACAGCAGCTTTTCTTGGAATGGAGAAAAACTTCAAGGAAAAGTTTCATCAGTTTCATTTCTGCATATCATTCAGCAATTTAAGGTGAGGAAGAGATCCTTTTAGCAAAATTGGCAACCTTAGACAGTGAAATGCTCACAGAAATAGACTGTAAACCTCTTCAGTCCTTTTGTGTATTTGCATCAAGCAACCAGCTGAGCTGAATGCAATTTTACTCAGACTTAACAACTACATCCCATAGATTTTTATGAGGTCTATTGAATCTCAATTGCTTTTAAAAAATACAGGGCCCATGGTATCCACTGGTTCTAGGACCCAGCCACCTCCATGGATACAAAAGTTTGTAGATGCTCAAGTCCTATTAATTACAATGACAAAATAAAATTATGCTCCTTATATAAAATGGTAAAATCAAGGTTTACTCTTTGGAATTTATATATTTTAAAAAATATTTTCAAGGCATGGATGGTTTATTCCATGGATAAGGAGAACCGATTGGATGCGTCTCTTCTTTGAGAACGCATTTATGTTAAAAAGTACATTACAAATTCTTAGATGGAACAGATTTGACTTTATATGTTGATTTTCCACACACAAATGCCCCCTGTGTTCCACCTGGTTAGCAATAAACAAGTTAATGCAATCATTTGTTTTTGCTATGTGCCTAAAAGTCATTTTTGGTGACTTATGGTGCCCTTAAGGGGAACCCATCGTAGAGTTTTCTTGGCATGTTTCTTCAGAGAGGGTTTGGCACTGCTATTCTCTGAGGCTCAGAGAATGTAACTTGCCCAAAGTCACCCAGTGGGTTTCTATGCTCGAGTGAGGAACTGAACCCTGATCTCCAGAGTTGTTGTCCAATGCTCAAACCACTAAACCATTCTCTAATCAAAGAATCATAGAGTTGGATGAGACCACAAAGGCCATCCAATCCATTTCTCTGCCATGCAGGAACACAGAATCAAAGCACCCCCAACAGATGGCCATCCAGCCTCTGTTTAAAAAACCCCAAAGAAGCAGACACCACTACACTCTGAGGCAGAGTATTTCACTGTCAAACAGCTCTTACTGTTTGGATGTTTTTCCTATTATTTAAGCGGAACTTCTTTTCCTCTCATTTGAATTCATTGCTTTGTGTCCTTATAATAATTATATAACAACAACAACAACAACAACAACAACGCATAAATATATTCTGCAAACATTTGAGTAATAAAGGTTTTCAAACATACCATCAAAATTACAATATTTCAACAATTCACAAAACTTTTTAAAAACCAAGTGTCTCTGCATAGATTTTGAGAAATAACTATTCAAAACCAACAACAGTTGAGCTAGTAATGGGAGTTGCCTACCCCTAACAAAGTGTTTTAACAACCCCACAGATAAACTATGCCTAAATGATAACGTGATGCCTGTAAGCGAAAGCATTCCCAGAGGATTGCACTTGTCTTAAAGTAAATCTGTTCAAAGAGGTATTAATTTGATCTCCATCATTTCCTTCAAAGTCCTTACTCGGTAGTTCTGAAGCTTATAAAATGTAAATGAACACATTACAGTCTCAAAATATCTGCAGCCAGTTCCAGTTAACAAATGAACAGAATCTTCACAGCTCACCAATATGTCAATACACCACAACGAATGTCAGATTCATAACTGACTACTGACTACTACTGACTACTCTCTCTGCTGTAGCACTGCTTCTATCTTTTTTTAATGCCTGGGTGGGAAAATGGCACCAGCAGCACCTCCTTGGCACTTCCCTTCAAAGGAGTGCTAAGATGATTGGGCTTTGAAAGATCTGAATAAGAAATTTGTGTATTTTGGGATTAAGATAGTTTACCTGTGTCAGGTTTTCTGGGTTAAAATTAAGCAAAATTATCACATTACAGTTAAAGGCCATAATCATTGCTAACATAGCTGCCAGTTTCTTTGCTGTGCCTTTTCATCTTTTTTTGGCATGTATACATTTTCATAGCCCTGCCCATGCCTGGTCACTTCTCCCACACATCGCACAGCCATGATTTACCATAGTTCCCTCCTCATCCATCCAGCATTTAGGGTGAACATAGTTATGCCTTCTGGAATTTTGTAACTTCTTTGGCATTATTTTCCTTTGCTTTGCTTTTTGCCACTTTTGTTACACGCCTCTAAATTTTACCCTCCACCGGTCACATCAAAATCCATAATTTTCGCCTCCAAATCTGTCCTTGACTTATATATGAGGTTGAATTATAGTCGAGTATATACAATAATAGTTGTTTTTCTGCCTCCAGTTTGAACATGGTCTCAAAATTGTCATGGAAGTGACAATTGTGTGATGTGATGCTGATATAATTACTGAGAAGTTGGGCTATACACCAGGAATGTTCTTTTTTGGATATTACGTTTGCTAGTTTATTATGTGTAAGCAGCCAAAAAAGGATAATTACCAAATTGCTGATCTGCTCATCCCTAAACACACACACCCTCTCTCAATTCAGCTTGCTTCACAAGTATAACAATATATAACATGAGACACAAATGAAGAGTGTTTCTATTGTAACAGGAGTCCATCTATTTTCATGGACCAAGCCAGCCAGACAAAATATGTTGTCACCAGGAGCCTGACTCAGAGTGATGATGCCTCCAAAATTCAGGGATAATGATCAGCTGTCCTTCCCCCATTGCACCAAGCTCAGAAAGGAGTAGCGTTGTTCATCCATATCATACTGCACTTCCAATGTAGTTACACAAGCTGGCCTGCTGAACTTGGAGCACAGGAGGAAAGGAAGGATCGTAGGTGTATTTGACTGCATTACTGACATACTTGTAATGAGTCAAAAGCACAGATGAGCTCCAGTCTTCCACCACTCTCCACAGAGATGGAGATGAGATGGAGATGGAGAAGAGGATAATGAATTGACATTATAATATTCACTTTTCTGGAGGCCCTCCAAAGCAAGACTATAGAGAACATCACTTATCTCCTACCATTGATCAAAGGCTGGGAAGAGGGATAGTATTCATCATGGTCCCCAAAGTGGGGGAGGGGGGACATGCACTATGATCAACGAACTTCTGGTCCCCTGGTCTGCAGATCAAATGGAGAGAAAATCTGAAATCTGAGCTACATGCTCAATTGATTCACTTTTTTTAATCTTGCAGGAAGCGCAGGAAGATCTTTTTAGCTATGTTGAAAATGAAATTTTTTAAATGAAATTATTTATAGCAGTATGTCACTCCATGAGCTAGTCAAAGATATAGATGATTTTGAAGAATAACTACAGCAGAGACCAGACTGGGAGACACCTCTCCTCAGTATTCTCCAAAGGTGGTATCTCTTCTCATTTCAATACCAAAATTCAATCCTGTGGTATAGGATATCACAAGATGAAAAAAAACAGAGTGAAACTGAGCGATGAACTATATCTAAGAGATACACTTTGGAACCCCAGTGGGATGGGTTCAGTTCCAAACAACTTGATTTGGCAGTACTAATGAGTCTCAATTTGCATTGCTATTTACAGCATTTCAAATTTATGATGTCTCTCCAGAAATAACTAAATGAATGAATTTAGTCTCGCTGACAATACATTTGTCCCAGTGCATTTGTGCAGCTGGGTGAGGCAGGAAAGCAAGGAGGAAGAGTGAGAAAATGAGGAGGCTGTTGGGAAGCTTAGTTGTGGAGTTTTGATCCCTAGGAAAAGGTGACTGGATGTTGTTGCTTTTACCTGACTAGACTGGAGAAAGCAACTGAAGTCTCAGTGTAGTTGAAAGGAAGGGGTTTCCTTTGCCTTCTTAGATGTGGGAGCTTGATTAGAAGAGGGACAAGAAGGGAGAAAGAAACTGGACTTTTGGTATGACTAGGAGAGGTTGCCTCTACCTGCTTAGGTCAGTAGTAAGCAAGTAAGCCTGAGGGCTGCCATTCCCTTCTCCTTTTGTGTCACAGTTTTTTTAGATTGTAAACCTGAAGGCAGGGAATTGAAAAATTAGCAATCTGGAAAACGTCCTGAGAGCCTTTTGGGCTGAAGAGCAGGATATAAATACTCTAAATAAATACATAATAAGTGCGATCACTAACTGTGGCCACATCAGCTCCATCAGAACACATCCCTCTAGTCGCCCTGTGGAACTTCCCATATCTTATCAGTTCAGGAATGCAATTTTGATGTAAATAGAGATCTGCCTATAGTTAGATTTTCAAATGCATTTTTCAACCTGGACCTGCTTTCTCTAGTTGACATTTAGTACTGCAGAACCACATCTATTTAGTCAGGACTAAATAAAAGAACTTATATCAGTTCTTTGTGTGTGTGTGTCTGTGTGCTGGATCTTGGACGAATTACCTTTTTGGACAGTAATCCCAGAAGTCCCCAGCTACCAAGCTCTGATAAAAATGGCACCAGTGATGTATATGGGGAATTCAAAATGTACATAGCCACATATACTCAAGCAAATGTCTCACACAGTTTGGTCTCACATTGTTCACTTGTGTGTTTTCAGATTTGAAAACAACACCCATAAAAGTAAGGGAAGCTGTAACCCACCTGACAGACAGAAGTTGTTCAAGTCGGAACTCTCTCAGCTACAGCAGAGGTGTCATAACACCATGGTCTTAGTGTTATGGGTGCTGTTCCCTTACCACTGATAGTATAACATTCTCCCACACGCATTACAATAATTGTGACTACTTTCAGGCTTGACTGTGGGCATACATACCCATCAGGTAAGTTAGGTATCATTTACTATGACAATTGTCAGGTTAATTTGTAGCGTTAATTTGTAGCCGTCACTTCAGATGTAGTCTATGTAGAAAGATGACATTGTTTATTGATGTATTTGTTGACTGCTTTTATAATTTGCATTTCCTTCTTGGAGTTCAGTGTAATGAACATGCTGTTTATGTGTTCCATCTTATCATCACAACATCCGTATCTGGTAGGTTAGGCTGAGGGTTGGTCACAGGCCTAAGGTCACCCAATGAACTTCATAACAAAGTGGTGATTTTCCTGTCTTTATGCATGGTTGTGAAAGCTGGACAATGAAGAAAGCTGATAGAAACAGAATCAACTCATTTGAAATGTAATGCTGGAGAAAAGTTCTACAGATACTGTGGACTACTAAAAAGACAAAATAAGTGGGTCCTACAGCCAGTCATGCTAGAACTCTCCCTAGAAGCCAAGATGACTAAACTGAAACTATATCCAGTGGCAGCCGTGTTGGCCATGTAGCAAAGTACAGTAAGCCTGTCTACATCTCGAAACTCATTGCCAGTCTCTAAAAGATAATGGATGGTCTTAAAAGAGCAGAGGTACTTCTGGGTAGGCTGGACACATTCCAAAGACAGAAATTCAAACTGACCAATCAGCAGCCTAGAGGAACTTGATAGTACATCTTCCAGGTGATTCCTCCAAGTACCTAGTTAACATGAGGATGAGAAATGGGGTGGGGGGTGTTTATAGATACAGATGATGGTGTTTTTAGCTTCCTGACAAACCCTCTGTGAAGAAAGGTGCCAAGAAAACCCAATGATAGAGTCTCCTTAGGGTTACCACAAGTCTTGAAGACAACAAGAATAAGAGCACCCACCAAAAATCATGCTCTTTCTTCAGAGACACATATGGAGAGGGATGGAATTGGCTCATGATTGTTTTTCAGCTTTTGGTTTGTTTCTGTGTTGCTGTTCCACAATGCTAGGAAGACAGACCACAGTTTGGCTGGTTCCTGTTTTAATCTTTTTTCACGATTCAGGTAGATTTAAAACTGCTGAAGGTGACAGATAACCCAGGGATGGTGAACTAGGTTTTCAAGTCTTTCTGCCTGTCTATTCTTTAAATAGCTGCTGAATTATAATTGAACCTAGTTATCATGTGCATTCACGCCAAGTAGCCTGGTAGTTTAACTGAGTGCCAAAGCATTTGCCTACAAATCAAGATAGAAGCCTATGGTTCAAGACTAAATGCTGTCACTCTTTGCATGAGAAGCCTATCAATGGCTATTTGCTATGATAGTCAAATGGATATGCAACTATATACATGGATATATTTATACAGAGATATAGTTTGCCTCCAAATACCAGATGCTGGGAATATATAATTGTGCAGGAACATTTCCTTAGGAATTTATCAGACATTTCTCTTTATTTCGAATGGAGCCAATTCGAATTCACGTGAATTCACTAGTTTAGTGAATTTACGTGAATTCCAATTGCATTCGGAATGCGTTTAGAATGACTTCCCATTATCTGAAAATGACTGCCCATTGCCCAAAATTGCGTGAGATGCTTTAATACAAAATAATGTAAAACCCATGATTGCGCTCAGAATGACTTCCCTTTTGCCCAAAATTGCATGAGATACTTTAATACGCAATAATGTGAAACCCCATGATTGCGTTTGGATTGCCATTAGATTATACTTCTAGTTTCTGTCGTCTGATAAACTCCTTAATGTTCAAAATTACCTGTCTGCCTTTGCTGGCAGAGTGATGGGCTATGTTGAAGTGGAAAGAATGTAGGTCGGGATCTACAGTACACAGCAGATCTCCAAGGGGGAAAAAAGGGAAAATAAGGTCCAATCTTCAGACTCAGGACCAATTCATAGAATTCTATAGCAATTTTTACAATAATCTGCTGGAAAAGTGGCTGTGCTGGAAGAGAAAGTGCTACTAGATCAGCACTGCATCCCTCTGCATCCTTTCTGGTGAAACTCCGTGGAATCGCTGTTCCCGGATGAATATTTAAAAACCAAGTGAAGAATAGCACTCTGGTAATAAAACAATTGGAACATCAAGCATTTTTCAACATGGCTTGATAGGTTTGCCTTAGGGTAGCCAAAAGTCAAAAATGACTTGGAAGCACACAGCAACAACAAAGGAAAGTGCACCTCACAGGCCTCCCCTATCTCCCAAGACCAGCTTCTGGCTCCTGAGGCCCTCAGGATCTCCCCAAATTTTTGTAACCTCAAATTCCTCCAGTGATCCCAGGAAATTACATAAGTAGAATTTTTGCCATATTTGGGAGGGCCTCCACACTGTTTTAGACTGCTCCCCCCCCCCCCAAACAGGAGGTGATGCAAAATTAATTTCCAAACACTTCTTATTGAAGAAAGACTTTTCCTGATCTTAAAACAAGACACCACCAAAACTTGTGAAATTGCCCTCAGACCCTCCTATGGAGAGCATTTTTAGCAAGGGGTTGGACTGGATGGCCCTTGTGGTCTCTTCCAACTCTAAATTTCTATGATTCTATGATGAAATCCTTTTTTTATTTTTTTATGTTTTGTTTTGGGCTGGTGTTATTTTGCCCCTAACAGTTGCCCAGCTTCGGCTTTAGAAGACTGTGTTTACTGTACCAGAGAGCACAGTTTGACCACCATAAAACAGACTATTATACTATACACTCTTATGTACTATATACCATACTATACACTCATACACACTTAAGTGGGACTGAGTCCCACTCAACTCACTACTAGGACTTGTATTTGCAATGTGATAATCACGCTGCCGTTGTAAAAATTCCAAACTGGATAAAGTTGGTGAATTGAACTGTTCTTTGTTTCAGGGTGTGTTTTTGTTCTTTGTTTGCAGCAGCATTCATTTTTAACATCTGTTGAATTTTCTACAGATGTGCTACTGGTAGCCTTGGGACAAACAATCCTGCTGGTGAATCACTATATCTGCAGGCTAGGAAAGACAACATGTCCTGGATTTGTTCTTGTGCCCAATGGCACAGAAGATGTGACAGGAAAAGCAAAGATATATATTTTTCAACCGCTAAGGCTTAGCATCTAAAGTTTCTCATATTACTGAGAACTGGGCTGGATAGTGTCTATTCTTGTCTTGAAGACACAGCAGCTATTCAAGACAGCAATTCAAATTTAAATTTGCTTTAGACTAACATTAATAATCTTGCTAATTATCTGGAATAGTTTACCTGTGGATTGCCAGATCCCACTGAAGCCTTGAAATGTCGAGTTATGGCTTCTGAAGGCCATCTCTGCCACCTTACCCCACATTGTGCACTCCAATTGTATTGGGCTATATCAGTACTTGGACAATGGAACTTGTAACTCATTTCAAGTAAAGTCACCAGCCTGAGGAAGGCTGTCATCCAAAACCTCTCCAAATTACATTGGTGACTAGTAATTTAGGAATAGTCATTAGAAGAATGCCATTTACAGCCAGTCCTCTGTATCCATTGACTTTGTAATCCACAGATTCAAGCATCCATGGTTTGAAAATATTTTTTAAAATATATAAATTCCAAAAAAGCAAACTTTTATTTTGCCATTTTACATAAGGGACACCATTTTACTGTACCATTTTTTAATGGATTTTGTTACCTACAAAGGGGGATCCTGGAACCAAACCCTAGTGGATACCAAGGGCCCACTGTACTTTGAAAGTGCTAGTCCTCCCCCTCCCCCCCCCGCCTTTGGGGCCACTGTATCTTTAACACTTCTTAAAGGACATGTAGTCTGGCTAAGGTTGCCAGACTGAAAATTGGAGCAGGCTTCTGTCCCTTTAATGGTACTTTGCTTGCATTGCTATCCCTCTGGAATTTTAGGAGCTCAAATCCAAAATCTGGGATTCTAGGAGCTCAAGTCCAAAATCCCTTAAAGAGCACGGTTTGGGGACCACTGCTCTAAACCATCTGACAACCGATGTAACATCTGAGTCAAAATATAGGTCTGTGACTCTAATATTGTCACCCATCTCCTCCTCCTATATAATTTGGAACAACTTTGCCTGATGAAGAAGCCAGTTTGGGATTTTTATTTATATATTTATTTTTATTTTGCTGCATGGCCAACATAGCTACCCCTGAATATGTTTAATAGTTGTATAGAGGAGGGAATTTCAGCAGGTATTGCTCATCAGGCAACCAGATTACAAACAACACCTACTAAAATTATAATTTCCTTTGCATTAAAGGTACAGGAACTTCATCCAGTTTTCACTCCGATAACCCTAGTCAAGAAGATTAGGAGCTTTCCTATCCCCACTGCCAGTCCTTACATCTGTGCTGGTTTCAAGCATGGGGTGATACCACCTCCTTGGCCAAAAAATGGGCGAGCAAACATAGCAAAGGCAAAGAAAAGCATCGAGGCCAACAGGTTCTTAGCATTAGCCCCCCTGCCAGGGCCTAGGTATTGGCAGGTGACAAACTATATTAACCATGGATACTGTCATGGATTATGTCCCATTGAAGTCAGTGAAACTTGATTAGGATCCATGCTGTTAAGTAAGACTTGTAGAGGAGCAGTTTCTTCCTGAACACAAGAGCTCAATGTGTGTACCATTTCCCTATTAGTGAGGTTACCTAATAGGATTTTTTTATCTCGGGGCCTGGAGCCTTTTCTTCAGTTCTCAGCGTGAGGAGAAGGAATATCAGGGTGAGCCTAGATATAAATATATTGTTACCCAAAAAGCTGGGGGTCCTGGGAAGGCACCCACAAATTAATTTTGGGTGAAAGTTTAGGGCAACATTCTTTCCCTTTGTATATTGGTTCCAAATCACACAGAACTCCATGGGCAATTCCCAAAAGATTTTGCAGTTTTATTAATAAAATAGTCAACACACACACACACACACACACACACAAAACTAATGAAGCAAAAATGGGAGAAGGTGAAAGGCAGAGGCCTTGCTAGTGGTAATACTGTACCGATCTTGAAGCTTGGTTCCAATCGAGGGGTGTCCAGAATGGAGATGGCTCAATAGCCACCACGGCAAGTAGGGTATCTGACTTATTGAGGAATCTAGCAGAGGTTGAACAGAGATTCTGTCCTGCTTCAGACAAGACCAAATTACTAAGGCCTAGATGGTGGCATATATACTCAAAATCATGTCCTGGGACAGCCATTTCGGGATGAATGGATTACCTCATTGCTAAATGGTTTCCCCAAAGGAGAGGAATGATCAGGAGACTGAGGAAATGTTCGGACAATTGGCATGAATATCTCAGAGAGGGAAAACTTTTACTACTGGAGAAGAATCCTTTGTCTGTCTATGTACAACTACCTTCTTCAGCCAGGATCCCATCATTGGCCTCCATTGAGAAGGAATTATGCTGATTATAGTTTTAGGTGACCTCATCGCAGAGGATGCTCCTTGCTAAAGCCAGCCAGGTTTCCAAAATATGGCCTGGCTAGGTATCCGTATTGGGGGAGCCTCTCCAGGGTACCCGCCTCAGCGTCCCTTTTAATATTAAATTGATTTCACGTTTGAGAGGAGTGATTGGGGGGCCCTGGCCTTGGGGTAGTAATATTTGTATTTGTTGGATTTACTTAGTGTTTTTTACTTGGGTGATATATTGGTACAGCTGTGGTTGATGCTGAAAGACATCATTGACCCTTATAACATCACCCTTATAACATCATCGGGGTATCAAAAGGGGTCATTCCTAGGCCTCAGGTTTGAGGACTGAAATTTCAGGGTCTGACCTGGCACTTTAGTGCCACTCCACACTCAAGCATCTTGAGGACACATCTCACAACCTTTGTATTTATACTGGCTTTTAAAGAGCTGTTTAGGGCAATGAAAAGAGAAGGGGAGTGGCTGAAGAGAGATACCATCTTGTGAGGTGTTACAAGGGCTCTTGTGCCTTTAAAAGTGGAGTGTGGTTGTGTGGGAGTAATTTTACCTGTTAAATTTCTGCCTGCCAGCAAGCTTTTTAAAATGTAAGAACCTTATTAGAGAAAGGTACCAGATCTGGGGAAGAGGTTAGTTGTAATTCAACACCACTGGTGTTTGTTACTTAATCTGTTTTATGTAGCTTGTTTCTACAGTTATTGTTTATCATTATGTTCAGTTTTTCATAGGGAAGATTTAAAGCATTTGTAGTATACTCATTATATATATATAATCTACTGAAAGCCTCAGGTTTCTGGGGATTGCCAGCTCTAAGTCCAAAAAAATGTATTTTTAAGTTCCAGTTCTGTGTAAACGGATGTCACTGAACCACTGAATTCTAAACTGCACAAGCTAAAGTATCGCAGATGGAAACTGAATTAAAACATAAGATTTTTAAATCTGGAGTAAAATGAGTCTGCACTAACAGCTCATGTACTTTAAAAACATTTCAGTAATAGGGTTTGTTGATTCCAAGCACCAGTTTGAAATAAATTTAATTGATAATTGCGACTTTTAAATATTTGATTCCAGATGACACGTTAAACCCTGTGGAACCAATCCCACAAAACTATATGTCCATTTAATATTGCATTTTGCTTCAATGCAATGCTCCATAAGGCATAAAATGAAGAGTGTTAATCAAATATTTTACAGGACCAGGGTCATTTAATTTTCAACTTCTTAGAGGAGTTTTTGCTTTAAGACACATCATTTGAGACAGAACTATGTGATAATTAGTAATATAATCAAGCTGTAAGTAGCTGCCATGCATTCTTTGCTTTGTAATTAAAAAAAACTGAATTAATGTTTCTTTCTGGTTGCTATAAAATTCAGATAGTTCAGAATTGTAACATAATAGATAGTACTTTACAGAACAGGAGTATTATTGGACTGCAGCTTCCATGAACCCTAGCCATCAAAAGAGTTTATCAGACGGGAGGAATTTTTCTCTATTTCGAATGGAGCCAATTTGAATTCACATGAATTCGCTAGTTTAGCGAATCCACGTGAATTCCCATTGTATTCGGTATGTGTTCAGATTGATTTCCCATTACCTGAAAATGACTCCCCATTGCCCAAAATTGCGTGAGATGTTTTAATTCGCAATAACGTAAAACCCATAATTGCGTTCGGAATGACTTCCCTTTTGCCCGAGATTGCGTGAGATGCTTTAATTGGTAATAACGTGAAACCCCATGATTGCGTTCGGATTGCCCTTGGATTATACTTCCAATTTCCGACGTCTGATAAACCCCATAACCAGTGAGGAGGAATGCTTGGAGTTGCAGTGTACCAGCATCTGGAGGGTCGTACTGCCCATCCGTTATAGAGCAATGATTTACTCATAGTATACGACTACATTTACTCATTATATGCTGCCTTTTCTCTAAGGAGCTCAAAGTGGTGCATTTTATTTTATTCTCACCAAAGCCTTGAAAGGTAAGTCAGACGGAAGAAAAAGTATCGCAAGGTCTCCCAATGAGTTTTACAGCTGAGTGTCAACTCGGGGTGTATCTGCACTATAAACATAATGCAGTTTGACAATACTTTACCTGCCATCTCTCCATCCTGTATAATCCTGGCTTCTAGCTTTGGGGGGGGGGGGGGGATGACTACAGCTCCCAGTGGCCATTCCTGCTGAGAGATTCTGGGAGCTCTAGTTGTTG